>CM070775.1:27229128-32029128 GCA_036346955.1 Dipus sagitta | reverse complement strand
ACATTTACACAAGAACTTGTCTATGAGTATCTTTGTTAGCATTATTTATAATGGACACTGGCTCTGCTTCCATAAATGGAGACTACATAGACAAAATGTGTATCCAGCGAATACAATATCATTTCTCAAGAAACAGGAACAAAAATCTAAATGCAAAATAATTTATTAACAAAGATATGCCAAGTAAAAAAGACTGATACAAAAGACTATTTTCATATGTATTTATTTCATTTGGAATTAAAGGAATTTTTTGAGTTGATAGAAATGTTCTCAATCTCAATTGTCATGATAGTTACATCAGTACATAAATTTACGACAAAGCAGCACTTGCTGTTCCTGTCAATGCCACTTTATATCAGCCTCTCAACGTTTCAGTTGGTTCCAGCAAACTGATACTATGAGAATTTTCTACTATGCAAATCATACTCTATTGAAATCTGTTAAACAGATTCAATAAAATGAATGTAGATAATATTATATACAACATGGATGAACCTGAAAGACATTCATTCAATCAACCAATCAATCCTGACAATTGTTGCCATCTTGGGCTGAGGGATAGAATTTGTCTGGTCAGTTTGGAAGTTTCAGGAATTTTTTTTTTTATATCTCACATGTAGTCTTATGCATTTGTAATATTTCATATATCTGTACCAAAGAATACATATTACATGCTAATTAAAAGGTAAGTAAATTTAGAGCCTCCGGCGCACCGGGTTCAAACAATGCAATAAGGACTTCAAAGGGAACATGACAGTTTTGTTTTGTTTTTTTTCTTTTTTTCACATAGCCATGGTGGGGAACCAACTGCTCTCAATTCGGCTAACTGATCCTCTCACTGGTATGAGACCCATAGCTGGAGCTGGGAAACAAGTCAGAACCATATCCAAACATAAACCCACTCTCCAATATCAAGCTACCCTCAATTGTGGGCTACAAGAGGGCCTACACCTATTAAATTCTCTATAAAACAAACAAACAAAAAAGGGTTATCTCATTTGTCCTGATGCTAACTTACTCTCCATTGGAGAATCTGCTTCTCTTTTCCAGATAGATGTAGATCCTAAGGAGAGAGCCACCCCATCATACCTCCAAAGGGCCCCGGCTGAAACTAAGAAAAATTGGAGAAACAAGCAAGGGCGCTGTTTTCCTCATGAACTGGATAACAGCACAAGGGGGAAGGAGATCAGCACAGAGAAAAATCAACTCCTACCAAATCAGAGAGCCAGAGCCTCAGAGCCCCCCAACACCTCATCACTGAAGCAGACCAAAAATGAACCCAACATGGCTCAGGGAAATTTTGCGGAAGAGGGGGCGGAAAGAATGTCAGAGCCACATGTTGGGTCATGATATCCAGAGACATTTATCTTACCCATAACTGTGGGCTAACTCCACAATGCATGACCCGTATACCTCAACAAGGAGGGGCCAAGGGAGGGGGTAGGTCATGGATGAGCCTAATAATGGTACCAAACTGACTGTAAAATAAAATAAAAATAAAAAAATAAAAGGTAAGTAAAAAAAAAAAAGGCTGGAGAAATTGCTTAGTGGTTAGGCGCTTGCCTGTGAAGGCTAAGGACCCTGGTTCAAGGCTCGATTCCCTGGACCCACATTAGCCAGATGCACAAGGGGGCTCACACATCTGGAGTTCGTTTGCAGTGGCTGGAGGCCCTGGCGCGCCCATTCTCTCTCTCTATCTGCCTCTCTCTCTCTCTCTCTCTGTCTGTCACTCTCAAATAAATAAATAAAAATAAACAAAAAAATTTAAAATGTAAGTAAAAAAACATTTTGGTAACTGAGTTTATTTCTTCTGGCAAAATTGTGTCTTCTGCAATGTAGTTTGTGACAGTCAAATCCCCAACATTCATTCATTCATTCATTCATTCATCTGCTCAAGCCAAACAACTCCTTTTACTATGTTTGAACAAACCCTAACCATCTATGAAATCACATTAAATACCCTTCCCCCTGCCACTTTTCCTTTTCTAAGAAAAAAACATTTTACAAGAATGCCTTGCAAGAGTATTAGCTTTAGTGTCATGCTTTATGCTGGACATTTATATGAAACAGTGCCATTAGAAGAAAAATTCAGATCACTCAGAGGCACAGAGGGCCACAGACAAGGGAGCATAATGACTGAGTCCAGGTAAGTCCAATTCTGGTGAAGTGATTTCACTAATAATCATAAATGTAACACATAAATCTTATGGCCCCCTTTCATAGTCAAATTCAATTTTTTCATCATCTGTAGACAAATCTAAACATTAATATGGTGCAAATGTCCCAATATGACTTAGCCTAAATAAATCTCTGAAACTATCTATTTCTCTCTTTCCATTTTACTACTGCTCAGTAACTTCTAGAAGTAAAGGCTTGATCTACTTCAGTTTCTTCCAATGTGCAGAATTTCCTCTTTCTTGCATACCTTCATAGATCTTGTGAATAAGACAGCTATCTTTGCTGCCTTACTTTTTTTTTTTTTTTTTACTGGATAATTCTTATTTTCTTGTGGTGTGGCAGTTTAAACATCAGCTTTTCAAGATACTCTATCCTAGTGTTTGATAGCCAGTATCAGTTATTGGCATTTGATACCTACTTGAGGGGACTGAGTTACTGTGGTTATCAAGTAACTTAGAAGAATAGATAAGAGCTCTGCACCTTAGGAGACATGAGGTGCCCCTCCCATTGGGTATCAAGGATACTGTCAAACAAAAATAACTCTCTTTGCTCTAAATAATCATATCTGCAAAATGATTTTCCTAATATCTTGTGATATCTCTTCCAGTATTCATACCTTGCATATCATCTTCTTATTCAATACTTACCAATTACTTTCAGAAGGCAAATAATTCTTTGCTTAATATCTCTGTATCTGTATCCATACTCAGCAGGAATCTAATTGGTCCCTAACAAAGATGAAACCAGCTGAGAACCAAAATCATACAGGAAAGATATGTGAGAAGATATTGTTTCAGGAAAATCTAGGTTCTGTACTTTCCTGTGTATGGGAGAGGGCAGTGGCTTCAAATTGCTTCACCTCATCAGGCATAGTGTGCAAAGCACCTGCTGCCCAGTTGGGTTCTCACCAGGATATTCTGGAAAAACATTGCTAATTCGTGAAATAAAAAGTCATGTAAATAAACTGAAATTTTCCTTTTAAATATATAAAAGGCATTCAATCAATGAAGTGCAGGAAACATATATGTCAAGAGAGTAGTGGAAGGACTGATGGCCAACAGGCTTACCCTATAGACATAACAATACTTCATCAAGTTAATGTTAATCAATTTTTCTCTCAGCCTAATATATATTTATTTAATTCATACATTGCAAAATTCTGTTTAAACTTTAAGCATTATTTATGAAACGCATTAATATTGTCTCCACTTTGTCTGTCACCTCAGTATAACTGTAAATGATAACTTATTACCAGGGATTTCCAAAAATATCTCTAAAATAACAGAAGTGAGTGTTCAATATAATTGGTGACTATGTTTCATTAATACCAGTTAAAACAGGATCTGATGAATGTGGCTTGGAAAGTCAGACGATTTATTGAACAGCTTGCTGATTACAATCTATGATACTTTCCCTCTTCTGAGCAGATATTGATTTGATGGATGAAGTGGGGGTAATTTTTCTTTGGAAATGGTCATGGTAATGACCATCGATCTCACTGACTACCAAAGTGGACCAGGTTTGTTAGAGAGCTTTAGTAGTTGCTTACATTGTTTTTCTCCTTCCACATTTGTCCACCCTCACCCCTCCCATCTTTAACCTTCTTCAACCTTCAGAGATCATAAAAGAAATGAGTTGAAAAGTGAATCAGGATTTCAGCCTTTGAAAGACAGGATTAAGTATAGAAAAGACAAGAAGAAAAAGGACATTTTTGTAGTTCTATCATGATAAAATTTTGATAAATGTGATATTTTATAATCATTTCTATTATTGACATGAAATATCAAAATTATTCTTTAATTTGCATGGCATCACACTATTACATAAGTTAATCTTAAGGTACTATCTACAAAATGAATTTTAAGCCAGGGAAATTGAGTAGAGATACACAACGTCCCAACATCCCATCATCCCGACGTGAAACACACCAAGTCTCTGTCAAATAGGTACAGCTTCCATTACAGTGATGAAATGTAATATCGGGACAGTGAAAAAATAATTCTTGTTATCAGCAGAATAAAAGTTGGTAAAACTAGTGATGCATCTCTTTAGGAAAAATGTATCTTTTGGATGTATTGTCATCCTAGTTGGAATTATCAAGTTCTAAACTGCTTAGGAAGCTGAGCCTCAGTAGACGCCTCTAATTAAGACTGAAAGAGGATCCAAGGCAGCTCAACATTTAGGTAGGGTCATTTTCAGGTAATTTCTCTCACTGTTCTAATAGCCTTATGTTAAAAATATATGTAATTAGATAATTTACTTATATATGCATATTATATATTCATATTATATATGTTATATTACAAACACATGTGTCATGCCATATAATTGTGAAGTATATGTGTGTGTGTGTGTGTGTGTGTGTGTGTGTGGATAGACAGTTGACTGAACTCAAATATTATCTGAGTACTTTGTTATACACTATATATTATAGTCAAAAATACTATAAAGTAAGTAATCAAATCTACGGAACAAAACAACCCTGTTTTCAAAAATGTGAACTTGGGTGACTTATTTTGTCTGATGATATAATAATGATCATCACAACTGCTTTGAAAAGTTGGCTGAGGGTCAAGACCATTATCTCAAAGCATGTAGTGTAGTCCTGGTGTGGTAATGTTATATCTAGGTTAGTATTGAAACAAGTATCCCATGAGTTTAATTCAATGCTGAATTTATGTCAGTCATTTCTTCCACATGCATTTATTATCATATATAGTACTTCAAATCATGTAGAAATATAAAAATGAAAAACCCACAAGGCTTACTTTCCAAGGGCTTACGTTTTAAGGAGGGAAATGTGACAAAGAAAGGCATAATTTTATGAAAAAATTGAGTCATTCTATGTGACACTGATTTGAATTTTCTTTCCTCAGATTATTTTTCCTTTCCTTTTGTTTTGCTGCTGTTGTTAATAGTGTGGATAAACATAACTAGAGTAGCTTGAATTGTCCAGAATCAAGTACACAGAAGCTCTATGCTGCATATGGGTTTTCTGGGGGCGAGTGTAAGAGCTAATCATTCTGCTTCCACATGGAGAATCATGGAGTGGGACAAAAGTTCTAGAGCTCACCTTTGACTGAAATGCAGTTCAGGAAGGGCAGCTATTCCTCTACCTCCCTTCACATGCACCTTTATAAGAGTCAGAAATTTGACTGGTTTCCTTACCAAAAAAAAAAAAAAAAAAAAAAAAAAAAAAAAGTAAAGATCCCTCAGGGAACATCTTATAAAGTTTAAGAGCTTATGTTGCAGAGCAGCTTCCTCCAAATCGAAATATTCCCTCTTGAAGGAGTAAGGAGGCTCAAAAGATCAAGTCTGGGAGAGACAAAACTTAAAAGGTAACAGGTCACAGGACCACTGCCCATGGCTATAGGGGCAATAAACAACTGTTGAAGGGGAGACTGACCAGTGTTGTATAGCAATTTTCTCTGACTTGGAACCTTTCCTCCTCGTAGTGGGCAGCGGAAGGCTCAGAATGCTCAGGAAGACAAGTCTTGGAAAAGGGTGCAAGGCACATCCCTCACTTATATAAAAGGTAAACAAACAACTGCTTGGGAAGGACTTCTGGTAGCTGAGCTGCCTGCTGTGTGCTCAAGAGAGGCACGCACCTTCCTTCCTGTGCTGGAGTGGGTTTTCCTGCGATGGAGCTGCATTTAAATCACCCATGCTCCAATAAATCACCCATGCTCAAACTGCTCTGTAAGTGGCCCCAATAAAATCATTGTTAAGTGGGGACAGGCTCCCAAAATGGAATCACCAAGGACAGCAGGATGGCAATGGAGACTTATCCACATTCCTCAAGAAATCCCCATCCATTACCCCTTCCTTGCTTCACAATGCCCCCTGGTCATGGGTTTCCAGCCCCCTTACCTCCTAAGTCACCTGCTCACTGTTCTGGTTGGTCTCACACCCTGTCTATTTGAAATGGCTAATGTGAAGAACAAAGGAGTTCTTTCCCCTTCCAGGCCTTCCCGCAGCTGAAGAAGTCCTATAAAGAGCAAACTCTGGTATCTCAGGTTGGCTGAGCTGTGCTCTTGAGAGTCAGTCCTGAAAGCTCATGTTTTTCCTGAATAAAAGTTTTCATCTTTGCCTCAGAGTGGTTTGCACGGTCTTGGTCACTCTCAAATCTTATACTCATTAGTTCACGAAAACTGGCTTTGGTGAAATTGTGCTTTGGTCTGTCCTTTGTGCTCTGTGTGAGCTAAATATACATGGGTTTACATCTTGCCAGGAAAGCTTCAAGTGACGCTTGTGTGGAACAGGAATGGGACAGTTTAAAGGGGTAAAGATTACTCCATTTTCCATTTGTCAGCATGTAGTTAGGAGAACTAAAATAAATTTGCTGATTACTCTGGTGAATGTTTCCCACTCAATCAATTATATATCTAGTATATTATGATAAATATCAGGATAAAGCTATTCAGGGAGTTCTGTTGGAGGATCAAGTGATCAGGGAAGGACTGTTAATCCTAAATTATAAAACACAATTAGGCATTATAAAATCAAACCCAGCTTATGAGAATATTATAGATAATATCAAGGAAAAACTGAAACAGGGCTGGAAAGATGGTGTGGTGGTTTGATTGTGGTGTACCCCATATACTTAGGAGTTCTGAATGATAGGTCCCTAGCTGATGGCAATTTGGAAATTAAAGTCACCTGGAGGCTGTGTATTATTGGGGACAGACTTATGGGTGTTATAGCCAGCTTCTCCTTGCCAGGCTTTGGCACAATCTCCTGTTGCTATTGTCCATCTGATGTTGGCCAGGAAGTGATGTCCACCTTCTGCTCATGTCATTGTTTTCATCTGTCATCATGGAGCTTCCCATCTAGTCTTTCAGACAAAATAAACCTTTTTTCCCCCCACAGGCTGCTCTCGGTTGGGTGTTTTCTGCCAGCAATGTGAACCTGACTGCAACAAATGTCTTAGCCATTAAAGCATTTGCTTGCAAAGCCAAAGGACCCCAGTTTAATTCCCCAGGACCCACATAAAACAGATGCACAAGGTGGCGCATGTGTCTGGAGTTCGTTTGCAGAGGCTGGAGGCCGTGGAACGCCCATTCTCTTTCTCTCTATCTGCCTCTTTTTCTCTCTCGCACACTCTCTCAAATAAGTAAATTAAAAAATAAATATTTTTAAAGCAACTGAAACAAAACAATGTAACAATTGCATTGTGTATTTTAGTGTTTCTCATCCATGATATGCTTTCTCTTTATCTTAATAAAACACAGATGAGGAAAATGAAGCTGTTTCTCTTACATCTATAAACAAAAGACATTTCATTTCTATTTCCAAGGGATAACGCATTCTGTAGCAATATCTTAATGTCAAGAAATATGCGGAACTGTAATGTTGTCCTTATTGTTTCTAATAAGAGAGCCCTTGGGGAGAGTGTATCTACATAGAATAGAGAGCTGCTGTTTGTCAAAATGTTTGCATGGCTCCAACTTAGATTATGTGATGACTTTGATGGGATTTGAGTGTAGTATTGCACAGGGCGCCAATGCAAGATAGATGATACAAGTAACCCTGGAAGCTGTCAATGGCAGCTGCACTTGAGAATAAGTTTTGTGTATCACTTTTTACCATCTGCTATCCATTGTGCATGAGCCCACTGTGCCAGGAGGTGAAGACTCTTTGAAGATATATCTTCTGGCTCCAAATATGCCCACAAATTAATTATTTCAAAACTACTCATTTATAACTAGAATATATCAAAGTCATAGCAATTATTTGTGGTGATACAAACTCAAGACTGATATTGTCCTTATAACAAAAAGGATATAATTGCAGCCCATTTCATTTCTTTCAAGAAAGAGGTGGAAGAGACTTTGATTTCCCTTAGATTATTTTTCAAAACTTAAAATTTAAAACTCTACTGAAGCACATATGTTTATTGTTATAATAGTATCAAAACATGTGCCCTTCTTGTTACTGATGGAAGATAGAAGGAAAAGAGAATATCTGCTTATAACTGTGACTTTGATGAGAGGCTATTCAAATTTAAATTCCCTATAGGCTTCCTTTTGCAAAGAGAAAATACATGGTCCACTATCATTGTCACTTTGATGACTGTGAATAAACTGTGATCCCTGAGAGACTTGTATATGTGTATGATATGCATAACGCATAATTATCATGCAAGCAAAGCAGAAACTTAGAATTTGTGGTGGTGGAATCAGCACAAGGGTAAAAATACCATTTATACTTTTTATATTAAGAAGTTAAAATCTCAGAGTACTTTATACACTTTACCTTGGAAAACATGTCTTAAACTGGGGGCTGACTTGATGAAGCTTTTAGCAGCTCATACCTTACATCTAATTTACGCATTCATTTCAGAGCTCAGAGACAGCACTGAGTTCACAGTGAAGGGTTATGAAGCACTGTTCTATGAAGCACTGTTCTAAGTCATTCGTCCATTCATTGCTGCTTTCTTCTCAGGAATTCCACTTGTCTGATACACATAAGAAGAAACTCAGCTATAGTAACCAATTTCAGTTATGTAGTGGGAAATAACTGGAAACTTACTTTAGTTGAAGATACTTTTTGCTACAAAGACTTAATTGGAATGTTTGAGAAACAAAGTACATATACATTCTTAAAATATTTACTACTTCTTTCTTTGTTATGATGTGTTAAACTCCTGCAGTTACAAATGGTCATTTGAATTAAGCAGCATGGAGAATGTGATTGTCTCCAGTACCATATGTGGTCCAGATTCCTGCAAGGGCCATCATGAAACCTTACGGAGGAATACTTTTGAATTGGCATTTTATGCCCTGTTTATATAGATGCAAGTTGGTGGGGAAAAGGGAGAACATAATGTGAAATACAAACAAACTCATGCCTTAAACTAAATATTAAAGGACATAGACCTATGGGTACTAGTGTTCAGCTTTGTGATTTAAACAAGCCAAGAATTGCAGGTAGACAGAAGAGACGGGCAAGAGTTGGTGCTGAGTGTTGAGAAGGACAAACTAAGAAATGTCCATCCCCTTCTACCTCAGTATTTCTACCTTATGAATAAACTTAATCCTGTCTGCTCTGACACTGCAATACGAGTGTGAAAATTATCTTATCACTTGGAGAAGAAAATTATAAAAATCTATAGACTTTTTTGCACCCCCAAAAGATATGAATATCTAGTGATTTGTAAAGGAGTGAGGAGAATAATATTGTTTCCTCATTTAAAAAATAAGAACTGGTGGATTTAAGAGAGATTTAGTAATATCAAACATATCTGTCATATGATTACTGGTGTTAACATTGATCATTAGAAGGGAAGTTGAGAAACTACAATATTTTTTATTTCTAATGATGAGCAACACTTTAAAGTTATTTATTACTTAAGATGTGATAAACATTTTTATTTCACTTGTATTTTAAAATTTTATACAAATGGATTAATATATCAATAAATTTTAATACCCTGTGTTACTTTTTAAATTGGCATGTGTTACCATATGTGGTCCAAATCACTTTAGTCACACATCATAATAATTTCACCTCCTCTATGAAAATACCAAAATTACCCATGTAAGTTTGGACTGTTTCTCTTTTTCAGTAGTGATTATAATTCAATGAGTATTTTGCACATCTTCTTGCACATATGTTAGAGTTTTCTAAAAGCTGAATCATATGGACATAGAGGAGGCAGATATGGAACTTAACTATGCAGTGACAAAATTTTCTTCAAAAGTGTGACAATGCCTATTTGCATTTTTAAGCCATTACTACTCTAAATTCTTAACAGAATTTGTTAGTGACAGACCTAAAATTTTGCTAATGTCATTCATGTGACAAGGTTTCATATGATTAATTTTCATTTCCCTTATCAGTGGTTTGATGTTGATTGGTCATCTGGTTGCCCTTAGTCTGTGAATTAGTTGCCTGTTCATATTTTGTATCCATTAGGCCATTATGCTATTTTTCTACATCCATACATGTTTCTATATAACGTATTAATTATGTTAGTCATATGAAATGCTAATATTTTTAATCAGTCTATGGCATACACTTTCATACTCATAATTTTTACTAAGAGATATTTTTGTTATATTAGAATGTTTTGTAATTTGTTACCTTTCTGAAATGATAATCTGGTTAGTTTAATGTCCCTTAATTTTAGTGATGCTTTCAAGTTAAAGATTAGGGTTCATTATCAAAGGTTATAAAGATATTACATGCACTACCAAAATATTAGATGGATTGTGTTCACATTTATATTATAACTAAAACTTGAATTTTATCTAGAATAAATATCTAGAATAAAATCAATATCTCATAAAATTTCTTCATAATGTTTTCAGCACTATTTGTTGAATAGAAAAATTATTTCCATGTTTATATGTGTGATGAAGGTTTTGTCCTAGATAAAGTTATAAACCCTCATGTATAGACACACACACACATATATTCAGATTCATTTATCTATTTATTTACTTTGTGTCAAAATCACACTGTGTTAATTAGCATGCATTTTTCAAACATTGTGCTATTTTGCTAGGGCAACTCATTCAAATATTTGTACTTCAATTTTAGAGCAATTCACAACTGACTTTATTTCAAAAATGCACTGATATATTCTTTATGATGCAAGAAATGAAGAAAATTTTAAGTCTCGAAGAGACAACAATAATTAGTAGGTAGTAATTTTTTTTTTTACAAAATCTCACTGTAATGTAAAACAAGGTAGCATGTGAGGAAGTTATCTAAAACAACAATGAATCTACTTACAGTCACAAAAACTCCAAAATTTTTGAAGTATCAAAAATTTAATTTGGCCTGGTACCTCTTCTCTGGGATTCGGGTGGCCAGGACCCTGTGTGCATGCTGCACAAGAATTCCCCTTGCTCTGCCATCCTGATTAAATGTCCCCTGGGTCCTGAATTCCCAAATCCCCTGCTCCAGAGGGTGGGCACATGAGTGACTAGGCCAGAGACCCCAGTTTATTTCCCACTGCCAGTTCCCTTGTCCCTTTACCCCTGCTGCTGGCTTGGTGCTGTGTGGACCCTGCTATCATGCTGCAGAAGCAGGCCCTTTGCTCCACTGTCCTAATTGACCTGCCCCTAGGTCCCCATCTCCGGGATCCCCTGCTGCAGTGCATGTGTACACAGAGTGAGTAGGCCAGAGCTCCTGGTTTGTTTGCCCACTCTCAGTTCTATGGTCCTGGTACCCCTGCTACTGGCTTGGGGTTGCATGGATCCTGTATGCATGCTGTGGAAGTAGGCTTTTTGTTATAGCTTCCTGATTGACTGACCTCTGGCTCCCCAAATCCTTATTGCCCTCAGCCACAGGCTGCACAGGCCACTATGGGAGCTCACCTCTTCCCTTGGACCCCAGCTTCCTGGTTCCTGGTTATCCAAGCCCTAGTTTGTCTGTGCTGGAGAGAGTGCATAAATGGAGTGAATAGGCCTTAGAACCCAGTTCTTCTGGTATCTTTGATGTACTTACAATGTCCACAATCAGCTCATCTGTGGTTATAACCCCATCCTACTCCAATCTGGTACACATTTGAAACAGAACACTCATTTAACATGATACAAGGACAAATATTTGATTCCTTCTCATTAAAATAAGACTTTTACCCTGAGACGGATAGACCACAAAGCAAAAAAAAAAATAATCAATGAAAGTCAGAAAACTGAGAGCTCTCCTCCAAGGATCCAAGGATCCAAGGATGCCTAGTCCTGCAATGGAAGCCTCCAATGAAATCATAAAGGAAACAACAGAAATTGAATCCCAAAATGAAAGCAAAACAAACTTGCTGAACTGGAAGCACAGGAGAAAAAAAAAAAAAAAAGAAGAAGAACAAAAATAAAACAACAATCACACAAATGAAATTGAACAGAATCATCTCTTATAGCACTCACCTTTTGTCACTAGGCTTAACTTAATTGAAAAAAAAAAAAAAAAAACTAGAAAGGCCACAAAAGAGAGATAAATAAATTGAAGGTAAGTCAACAAATAGAGGATCTCAATAACCAGCTAAGACATGATCCAATGTAAGAATGAATTTCAGAAAGCATGAAGAAAATTAGACCTTGAACTGAATTATACTTCAAAAAAGAGATGGACACAAAGCAAGAAAACACAAAAGAAACTAAAAATCAAATAGAGATTTAAAAAAACTTCTCTTGAGGCCTGGAGAGATGGCTTAGTGGTTAAGCGCTTGCCTGTGAAGCCTAAGGACCCCAGTTCAAGGCTCGACTCCTCAGGACCCACGTTAGCCAGATGCACAAGGGGGCCCACACGTCTGGAGTTCGTTTGCAGTGGCTGGAGGCCCTGGCGTGCCCATTCTCTCTCTATATCTGCCTCTTTCTCTCTCTCTCTCTGTCACTCTCAAATAAATAAAAATGAACAACAACAACAAAAAACTTCTCTTGAACCCTTCACTAATACAGTCACATATGTGGAAGACAGATCCTTTGAGCTGGAAGACAAGACAGAAAAAATCTGGAGTTCAAAAACTTTGCTAAGGTCAAAAAATCATTTGAACAGAATATAAGGAAATTGTGGGATAGCCTAAAAACGCCAAATATTTGGATCATGGATCTACCAGAAGAAGAAGGAATACATGCAATAGGAATAGAGAACATATTCAATGAAATTATTGAAGAAAATATTCCCAATCTCACAAAACAGAGGCCCATCCAGATACAAGTCCACAAACACCAAGCTGACCAAAGAAGTAACTCTCCAAGGCACATCACAGTTAAAACTCTTAACAATGAAAACAAAGAGAGGGTGATAAAAGCAGCAAGAGAGAAACAACTCAGCACATACAAAGACGTTACCATCAGAATTACCTCAGATTTCTCAATGGAAACCCTGAAAGCCAGAAGTGCCTGGAATGGAACACTTCAAAGTCTGACAAACTATAGCTTCCAACCAAAACTACTGTACTCAACAAAAGTGTATGATAATAGATGGTGAAAGGAAAGCTTTCCATGAAAAAAAGTCAGCTCTGTGTTTATATGAACACAAAGCCAATACTTTGAATACTTTAGGGAATACTCCACACAGAAGAGTCAAACAACCAATCTTAAGAGTCAACAAGAAGATCACAATAACCAAAAGTAGAGCAGATTCAAGAAAGTACTAAGCTCAAGAAAGAATCAAACCCCATAAAGTATCCTGTCATGGCAGTGATAGAATTGTACCTCACAGTTATAATCATAAGTATTAATGGTCTTAAATCACTGATCAAAAGAATATTGACAGGGTGGATCCAAAAATTGGACCCTTCTGTCTGCTGTCTTCAAGCAACCAACCTCACCAATAAAGACAGACACCACCTCCTGGTGAAAGGATGGAAAATGATATTCCAAGAAAATGGAAATGAGCAACAAGCAGGTGTTGCTATATTAATTTCTGATAAAATAGATATCAAACCAGAAGTAATCAAAAAGGACAATGAAGGCTACTTCTTCCTCATCAAGGGAACTATTCAACGTGAGGACATCAAAATGATAAACTTATATGCACCAAACACAAGTGCACCACAGTTTATTTTATTAAAGAAAAGAAGCTACTTGACAGCAAAACATAAATAAGCACCAACACCATCATAGTTTGGGACTTCAGCACTCCACTATCACAAATAGACAGATCATCCAAGCATAAAATTAGCATGGAAATAATAAAGCTCAACAACACCATAGATCAACTAGACCTAACAGACATCTACAGAACATTCTACCCCAATTCTAGAGACTATGCATTCTTCTCAGCAGCCCACAGAACCTTATCCAAAACCGAGCATATATTAGGCATAAAGCAAGACTCCATAAAGTGACATAACTTCCTGGATCATATTAGATCACAAAGTTTTAAAGCTAGAAATTAACAAGAGACATATCAGGGACTCTACCAGCTCCTGGAGAATGAAAAACATACTTTTTTGTTTGTTTGTTTTTTCAAGGTAGGGTCTCACTCTAGCTCAGGCTGACTGGTAATTCACTATGAAGTCTCAGGGTGCCATCAGACTCATGTTGATCCTCCTACCTCTGCCTCCTGAGTGCTGGGATTAAAGGCGAGCACCACCACACCTGGCTTCGACAACATACTTTTAAACAATCAATGTACTGTGGAAAAAATTAAAATTTTTAATATTCCTACAACTGAATGATAATGAAAAATGCAACTTACCATAATTTATGGGACATAAAGAAAGCAGTCTTAATGGTAAAATTCATATTGCTAAAAGCCTTCATTACACAGATGGAGATATCTCAAATTAATACCCTAATCATCCACCTAAAAGTGTTGAACAAACAAGAAGAATACAACCTTAAGAGCTGGATGGAAATAAAATCAAGATCAGAACAGAAACTAATGTATTGTAAATGAAGGAGAGAATTAAGAAAATCACTAAAACAAAGAGCTGGATCTTTGAAAAAATAAACAAGATTCATAAACACCTGGACAATTTGATCAAACAAAAAATGGAATTCTCAAATTAACAAAATGAGAAATAAAAAGTGAGAGTCACAACAGACATCAATGAAATTGGAGTAATCATCAGGATGTACTTCCAAAATATCTACTTCATAAAATTATATAACCTGGAAGAAATGGATGAATTCCTAGACCCATACCATCTACCAAAACTAAACTCAGAGCAGGTTAATCTGCAAAACCTATCACATCCACTGAGATTGAAAAGGTAATCAAAAACATCTCCAGAAAGAATAGACCAGGAACAGATGGATTCTTTACCAAATTCTATCAAACCTTCATTAAAGAACTAAAACCAATTTTTCTCCAACTATTTCACACAAACAGGGAAAATTGAATCCTCCCAACTCCTTTTATGAAGTTTGCATCATCCTAATACCAAAACCAGACAGAGATACAAGAAAACCATAGACCTATATCCCTGATGAACTTAGATTCAAAAACACACCAACAGCATTACCTACCTTGTTTAAGCAGGATTCATCCCAGAGATGCAGGGATGTTTTAATATATGGAAATCAGTCAACATAATGCAGCACAAAAATAAACTTAGTCACAAGAACCACATGATCATTTCAATACATACAGAGAAGGCTTTTGACAAAATAAATCATCAGTTCATTAGCAAAATGCTGGAAAGAATAGGCATGACCAGTTTATATCTCAACACAATAAAAGCTATATATAAAGCACCAAAGCCCAAATAATACTCAATGTGGAAAGGCTCAAGGAGTTCCTACTGAGTTTGGGAATAAGACAGGGGTGGCCACTCTTACCACTACTCCTCAATATAGTACTAGAAGTCCTAGCCCAAGCATGAAAAAGGTAGAAAGATATAAAAGAAATAAAAATTGTAAAGAAGTCAAATTAAACCTATTTGCAGATAACATGGTACTATACTTAAGTGACTTGAAAGTCTCCATCTGAAAACTTGTAAAAGTGAATAATTTCTTCACTAAAGTGGCAGGGTACAAAATCAACACACAAAAGTCAGTAACCTTTCTATATGTAAAGTACAAATATACAGAGAAAGAAATCAGTGAGGCTGTCCCATTTTCAATAGCCATAAAAAACTAAGCACCTTAGAATATTACTAAACAAGGATGTGAAAGACCTATGTAATGAAAATAATCAAACAAACAAAAAAGAAACCAAAAATCTCTCAAGAAAAAAATTGAAGAGGACTTGAGAAGATGGAAAATATCTCCCATGCTCCTGGATAGGTAGAATTAATATTGTGAAAATTGGAAATCTACCAAAAGCAATATACAGATTTAATGCAATACCAATGAAAATTTCAGCATCTTTCTTCACAGAGATCAAAAAAAATCTCAAAATTCACATGGAACGGCAGCAGGCCTCTGATATCTAAACATATCCTCAGCATAAAGTAATATCTCTGGAGCTATCACCATACCCAATCTAAATCTATATTGCAAAGCCATAGTAACAAAATCAGTATATTACTGGCATTAAAACAGAAATATAGACCAATGGAACATAATTAAAGACCAAAACCTTAGGTCAAGTAAGTACAGCTACTGGATCTTTGACAAAGGTGCCAATAATTTAGACTGGAGAAAAAACAGCATCTTCAACTAATGGTGCTGGACAAACTGGATAACCACAGGTAGAAAAAGGAAACTACTCCCACTCATCTCACCATACACAAAAATAACCCCCAAGTGAATTGAAGACCTCAACATAAGACCTGAAAATATTCAACTACTGGATGAAATGATAAAATGAACTCTCTATGACAGGGGAGTAGGGAAGGACTTCCTGAACAATACCCTAGTAGCCCAGGAAATTAAACCATCTCTTAACCAATGGGATTTAATGAAGTTAAAAATTCTTTTGCACAAACATGTCATAAGCAAAGCCAATAGATTACCAATAGAATTAAAGAACATTTTCACCAGCTAGTCCACTGACAGAGGTCTAATATCTATAATTTACAAAATACTGATAAAACAATAAACAATTAAAAGTCAAACAACCCACTAAAAATGGGGTAGAGAAATGAATTGAGAATTCTCAGAGAAAGAAATACAAGTGGTTAACACACAATTAACAAAATGTTCAACATCCCTAACCATTAAGAAATTGCAAATTAAAACAACTATGAGATTCCACCTTACTCCTGTAAGGATGACAATCATTAAAAAAAAAATCAAACAACTACAAATGTTGGTGAAGATGTGGGGAAAGAGGAACCCTCATCCACTGTTGGTGGGAAAGTAAACTTGTACAACCACTATGGAAATCAAGATGGAGATTCCTTAAAAGGATGAATACTGAACTACCAACAGACCCAGTTATTCCCTTACTGGGCATTTATCCTAAATGTTCCACACTTCACTACAGAGATATTTACTCAACCAAGTTTATAGCTGCTCTATCCATAATAGCTAATAACTGGAATCAACCCAGGTACCCATGATTGTATGAATAGATAATGAAGTTGTCATACATATACACAACGTAATTTTACTCAACAGTAAGAAAAAAAAAAACTGTACAGTGAAACTGTAGGAAAATGGATTAACTTAGAATAGATCATACTTAGCAAGCTCACACAATCACAGAATGGAAATCACTGTGTGTTTTCAGTCATCCATCATTTCCTAAGCTGGATGAGCTCTAGTTAATGGCATACCAGATAGGCAACTTGAGGCCCACACAATAGTGTTGGAAAGCTATGGGGGGACAGCAGGGGAGGGTTGAGGAAATAAAGAGAAAACTAAACCCAAAATGAACTGGTACCATAGAACACATTCTCCTTGAAGTCAGACTAAAAGATATGACCCTCAACAGGACTATAGGGGGAGTACTTGCAAAGAAGGGTCCTGGAGAGGGTGGGATGAAGTGTACCCTTAAAAAAGGTAGCTCTGACCTGTAACTCAAAGTACCTGAAATTGGTTCTACCCACATAGAGCTGTTGATCGGAGAGATCTATGAGGTCCCCAACATAAGAAAGGCTTCTGCCAAAGCACATGACTACCTGCCTGAGGTAAAAGGTAAGACCCTATTGCTGAAGAAAACATATGTTGCCAGCACAGAACATGGAAAGACCTGGCTGAAATACAGAAGTGAGCGAGTCCCCAGACAGCATATCAAGTGCTGGACAGTGCTTCAGGAGGTGAGGCCCGGGGAAGTGGCCAACAAAGGTGTGAGCAAGCAACCAGCCAGACAAAAAAAGTACACATAAGTGCAATGGTGGCACACAGCCTTGGTGGGTAACCAATGGCTTTCTGAATGGCTAAGAGATCCACTCAGTAGAAAGGAATTCATATCTGGAATTGGGAACCAGGTCTGAATCCCATGGAGACAAATATTTTGCTCTCCAATGTCAACCTCCCACTAGTGTTTGGCTAAAAGAGGGCCTACATCCATCAAACTCTCCCTAAATTAATAGTGCTTATCTCATTTAACCCACAGTGACTTCACTGTCCACTGGCGATTTTGTTTTTATTTTTCAGAAGGTAACAAGACTTGAGGAGATAAACCACCCCTTGCATTTCAGTCAAAGCCCAGGCAAAATCCCAGAAGAATTGGTGAGACCAGCAAGAGTGCTGCTTCCATGGTGGGCCTGATGGTTAGTACCAGGGTGAAGGGGACAGACACTGGACACTCATCACATACCAAAGAAGAAATCCAGAGGCTCCCAATAGCTCATCACTGAAGTACACTTAAAACACACCCAGCAAGGCTCAGGGAATTTTGCTGAAGAGGAGGTGGAGAGTTTGTATGAACCACAGGTTGGTATATTATGCCCAGAGGCATTGTCTGCCCTCCCCACAGTATAACTGACTGCTGATCCTGCAACACATAACCCATAACCCCATGGGGAATACCAGCAACCCCACTGAGGAGGGCCCCTGCAGAATGGGAACAGGGCAAAGATAATACCAACACATGATGTATCCATACAAAGTATATTCTTAATAAAAAAGAATATGTTGGAAAAGTAAATATTTTGGATTAAATATATTACAATACTTTTACAAAAATCTTATCAATACAGGTTAGCAATAGCATGCCATAAAATAGACTTAGAAGGATCTTAGAATAGATATCAAGTCTACAATATAAAATTTCATATTAAAAATTAAAAATTATAATTCCAGGTAATGCAATATCTATTAAGCCAACAATGTAACTGAGGAAATCTTTCAAAAAAGATATAAGAATGAAAGGACAAATTTAGAAATTTGCAAGTAAAGGTGAAAAAAAGTTTAATATACAGCTATTCAAGTTTCAAGAAAGATATGTAACATATATATAAGAAAATGTGAAAGTCATATTACTTATTTAAATGAATTATGAATAAGAATTAGAGACAGGCGTGGTGGCTCACGCCTTTAATCCCAGCACTCGGGAGGCAGAGGTAGGAGGATCGCCATGAGTTCGAGGCCGCCCTGAGACTCCATAGTGAATTCCAGTTCAGTCTGTGCTACAGTGAGAGCCTACCTCAAAAAACCAAAAAAAAAAAAAAAAAAAAAAAAAAAAAAAGGAATTAGGAGGAAAATGGAAAAATAGGTTACATTTTAAAAATGGTTACAGTTTTCATTTTGCTTTAAGAAATCAGAGTTTATTATTACAATACTGTTTCATTTATTTGACATGAAACATTTAGTGAAAACACTCAAATATTTTACTTAAATAGGAATTTTGAGTAGATTTACAAAGGGTTATGAATATATTAATTATTGTAACCACATAAATTTATAAAGTATACAAATAGAAGTTTAGGCAAGTAGACAATATGTTCTAATTTAAGTTTAAAAGTGTGCCCAATCTATATTTCTGTCATTTTGAATCTCAGTACTGATATGAGTGCTAACAGTGGAGGAATGAGGAAGCCATCAAACTTTCTCAATTGACGACTAAAATTTTCATATTCATATTCATGACTAAATTTTTCCCTTTGGTGTAAGTTTTAACCTCACTTCTTATGATGACTAAAAATTAAAAATATATGTACATTTTAGAAATAATAATTTTCTCAAATATCGAGTATATTGCTTATCAACACAAGTTTACTCCTTCTTGTGAATGAAACAGTATGGTCTATAAGAAATATATTGCATGAAGAGTGAAGAGTTCAGGAGTAGAGAAAACAAAAAACAGCAAAGAGCAAGTATTAGTGAGTGCAGGGGAAAGCAAGATGTGTTCGTGTCAGAAGGGCATGAGAAAAAAATGAGGAATGAATGTGCATGACTTGGAAAAATATTGAGAAACATAGGCACAGAAGCATCACTAAGCAATGATGACCTTGACAGAAACATTTCTAATAGAGCAGTTAGGGAAATGATTGACATGGAATCTAGTTTACATCTGTCATCAGCAATTTGACAGTCTGAACAGAGAAGGCTTCAGAGGAGGTTGGTTCTGGGAGGGAGAGGTCAGAGATAAAGGATAATTCTGAGAGATTGTGAGTTGATTGTTTGGCTGTATGTTTTTTTTTCTTTAAAATCTTTTTAACATAATGGTAACAACACTGGTTCACCAATATGAATGCCATAGAGAAGACGTAAAATCCAAAAAGCCAAAGTTTTGTGAAGAGTCAAGAGGATGAGGCTGAAGAGGAAATCCATCCTGCTATTAAAAATGTGAAGAAGTAAAAGTTAGGCTCATACATTAGACAGAGGATTTGAGGAGAAGATTAATTCGGTGAAATTGTTAGGTTAAAATCTCAACTGGGAGTGTTGAATAAAGTGACTTTTTAAAATTCAATTCATTTTTATTAAACCTAGACCAGTGTTTTTGTTTTGTTTTGTTTTGTGTGTGGCTTTTAATTTTTATTTATTTGTTTAGCCATTCTAACATGAGCTATTATGAGAACATTTTGCCCCAGGGACAAAAACAACAGCAACTTTCCCTCCCTAAAATCTTCTTATTGCTCATTTTCGTTGCTACTTAGAGAAAAAATCTCATTAAAATATTATGAAGCACATAGAGTAATTACATGCAGCCTTCTCCAATGAGGAACGTCAGCAGGGCAGCGCATGAGTCTTTATGCGGCAGCGCACTTGCGTTTGGACTCCTCCGCCCTTGCTTTGCGCCCCTTGCGCGCCTTTGTCCTGACTGCAGGTGTGAACCGCGCAGGCCACAGCGCTGCTGCCTTGTCAGCCTCGGGGGTTCCTGAACCAAATGTCATTTTCGACTAGCCTGTAGCTCACGCCAGGGTAAAGAACGCCTCCTAGCTGCCCCTCTTTTGAGTCCCCCAGGTTACTCTAAAGATGTGTCTTCTCCCTTTTCTCTCTCTGGCATGGAAAGACCTTGAGAATGGGCGTCCAGGCCCTCATCCAGCTCCCACATCGCAGCCTCTCTTTCTTGACGTTTTCCCAGTTGCTGTCAAACCCAAGAACCTTGGGCAGAATAACAACGCTGAGGGCTTCGCCTACACTTCAGATATTCGTGGAAAGCACATGGTGCCACGTTGCAGACTACTTATTTGTTAAGCTGAGTTAAGTGTTACATGATTCTAAAGAAACTGCCTTTAGAAGGAAAGAAAAGGCTGGTGAAGCCAGGGAGATAATTACTGCAATCTGGGTTACAAACACACTAGGCAAAGGGACACAGTTCCACCTGGGCTATGCTGGACACACTTTGTTGCTGTTTTGTTTTTTCTTTGTTGATGTACCCAAACATGTAGATATACCATGGGGTGTGTGTGTGTGTGTGTGTGTGTGTGTGTGTGCGCTCGCGCGCGCTTGTATTGAACAGGATAGAAATCCACCGGTCCTACAGAACTATAACAAAACGTCACTCCGTGATGCACAATGGCTCTTGTGAGGCGAAGTCCCTTCAGCAGGGAGAGCAGTTTGTCTATCTCTCCCTCAGTTAGCAAACACAGACCCAGAGCTGCACTAGCTCCAGTGACAAAACTCTGACACATACCTACCCTTTACTCGAAACTGACAATTTATTTTGTACACATAAAGTCTATTAAAAAAAAAAAAGCTCCCAAAAGCTTACATCAGAATCAATAAAAATTTGTAAAACTCTTTCAGTCCCTCACCCCATATTGTTGTTGTTTTTTTTACCACCATTATTTCGAGGCCACCAGTCTTCCCACTGTTGGGAATTGGTTGTACCCAGTGGGCCATGTGCCGTTTTCCTTTCTTTGTCTGCCCACAGGAAACGATCTGAAATAATATTCAGAGGTATATTCTGGTCTCAAGGTTGTCTTCATACTGCTGCTTTTCCCTCTACCAGTCACTGACAGTTCACATTGTAACTCCAAAGTCCAGGGAATGGAACTTCCTGAAGGCAGGAGCGGCTGGCTCAAATGTCCTGGGCTCCATTCTCATTTCTGCTAGAACAGAATGTCTTGCAGTGTTTTTGTCCATCAGTTTTAATAGTCCCCAGGGTACAAAACCCACACAACAGAGACTTTTAGTCCACAGCTCAGTGCAAGGTGAGCTGGGCTGTAAGTATGAGAATCAGCCTCTGCCTCCCTGAGCCTGAGGGAGACTCATTTAAAATCTCAGGGTCCTGTGGTCACTTTAGGCATCTGAGAAGAAAGATATTTGTCAGCCTGCCTGTGTGAGTACTCTTCCTTCCCACACACCTAGTGCCATGATAGAAGAGAAATCAGAGTCAAGGGTGAACAATGAACTAGCTTCACACTGTTGTTGGGAATACCAATTGTGCTGAGTTACCTATTTTGAATAAAATGAGAATAACTGATTTCATAATTCTTCCATAACTCAACATTTCTGGATTAGGTACTGCATCAAAGGGTTGTAGATTTCATCTAGATTTGCTATTTGTGTCAAGCTGTTAATGAACATAAATTATTATAAGTCAGTACAATTTTAGAACATTTATTTATTATTTAATTATTTAAATTTAAATATTTACTTATTATCTAACAGAGAGAGAAAGAAGGAGAGAGAGAGAATGAATTGGGCATGGCAAGGCCTCTAGCCACTGCAAACAAACTCCAGATGCATGTGTCACCTTGTGTATCTGGCTTATGTGGGCACTAGGGAATCAAACCTGGGTCCCTAGCCTTCAGTGGCAAGGACCTAAACTGCTAAGCCATCACTCCAACCCAATCAGTGCAGTTTTTAACTTGTTCAAGAGAAAAAAACAGGAGCCAGTGGGCTTCTAGTGAGGAAGCTGAACAGATACAGAAGGGGACTGCTTCTGGCTGTGGAGAACTGCAAAGGCAGATTTCAAATGCTAGTGGAATCTCTGCCATCACTGTGTGTGTGACTTGACCACAACCAACTACTAAGGTCACTGATCTTGAGGAGTTGAAGAAATATTGACCAAATTGAGAAAAGCAGCAAGCAGACTCAGAGGAACACCTGTACTGGCTAGTTCTTATGTTAATTTTCAGAGATAACTAGGTGACAAAAGTTAAATAACTAATTTATTTTCCTAAACTTTTGATTAATTTCCTTACTGCAGGCTACGAAGAAAGAAATTGACAATTTTAGAATTTGAGGTAAAGGTCAATCATATATTAACTGCCTGTCTGGGACAAGAAATTGAACTTCACAGCAACATAGTTTTGTGGAGAATGACCCACTTTGACCTCTCTGCTAATGCAGCAGAACTGCAGAACTTCCTGAAATTATTTAACTATGATAGTTTTTTGAAAAAAAAATAGAAACAGATTCTTCCTCTGTGAACTGCTATAATACACAGCAGTGTGTGTGTGTGTGTGTGTGTGTGTGTGTGTGTGTGTGTTATACATGACAGATTAATTTTGGGATTGATTTTAGATATTAATATGTAATTATAGAGAACTTTCAATAGGTAACAATAGTATAAGACAATGCCTAACTCATTTAAAAAGTTGTAATGTAGACAAAGATGTCAGAGAAATAGATATTTTAAAGAACAAAAATAAGTTTACACAATTCGTGGCTCAAAGACTGGATTAAAGATACACAATTTGGGGGCTGGACAGATGACTTAGCAGTTAAGACACTTGCCTGCAAAGCCAAAGGACCCCTGTTTGATTTCCCAGGAACCACATAAGCAATCTACACAAAGTGGTGGATATGTCTGGAGTTCATTTTCAGTGGCTGGAGGCCTCTCTCTCTCTCTCTCTATCTCTCTCTCTCTCTCTCCCTCATTCTCTCACTTCCCTTTTCAAACAAATAAATTAAAATAATTTACAAAGAAGATATACATTTTTGTCAAGTGTGATGGATAATTCCAGCAAGACAAGCCTCAAAATTAAATTAAAAAGAGATTAATTCTTGTTTTATAAAATATCTACTATGTTATTTCTTTAAATGTCAAATAATTGTATAACATACTGAGGGCTAAATTATTTTGTAAAGTAGGTTACCAATACACATGTTAGCAAAATAAAGCTAAAGAAAATGAATGTATGAAATTATAAATGAGACCGTACTCATTAGTGAATTTGAAATACTGAGGGAATGGAATTCCATTCAGAGTATACACACACTCAACACACACACACACATACTTGATCTGGAGCTGACTATCAGAGTCTTAATAGGAGAGTTGATAGATGAAGTCTATTTGATGAAAAACCACAAGGAATTTGTGCAGAATAATATGTTGTACAATAGCATATCCTCATTTAAGCCAAGCTTGTGATGGTCTGTTCCAGGTATCAACTATCTGGGTCAAGGTAATCCTAGCTAAAACAGTATTTCTATTGAAGTATTTTTGTGGTTATATCTGTAAGATTTTCCTAAAAGAGATTAACATTTGAGTCAGTAGACAAAAAGAGAGTTAATTCATTGTGGATTGTTCTTCCTCTCCCTCTCTCTCTCTCTGTCCCTCTCTCTGAAATCTTAGCCACATTTTTGTAGTTAGAACTAAGTCAGTATGAATTTAATGGTAGAAGACAAGGCCCTTCAGAAATTTCATTTAAGGCCTTGCTGTTACAAGCTTAATGGTGTCTACAATCTATTCTGTTTACCGAGGGTGATTAACATGTAGAAATGCATATATTTGCTTGATCTACGATATTTCGAATGGAGTTTTTTAAGATTAGGACACACACTATGGAAATGAATTTGTTGGCTTCTTTGGAAAAATGAGGATGCCTATTAATAGTGTACTGACTTGTAGGTGGCTTCTTCTTACATGAGACTTACCCTATCTATTCTCCAATCCCTTTCTCTCACCTGTGCCCTCACACCTGTCCCTTAGTATAGAACTTTCTGGGATCTCACAAACTATAGGCTCTGAAAATCAAGCAATTTCCCCAAATTTCAATTATACCTAATTTTAAATTTGCAACTTGCTAATCAAAGCTACATAAAAAGTTACAGGGCTGAGCCAATAAAGAAGAAATATAGCTTCATGACTATGCAAATAAAGATGAGGTAGAGAACATAAATATACTGCTTTGTGTGCTGGCACCAAATAATCAACAATTATGTGGCTGGAATAATCCACACATAAGTAAATCATTCAATAAAACAATGTGATCATCAAGCAGACAATTCTATAAAATGATGAACTGATTATGGAAATAAATTTGACTCTGTTTCATTATTTCACATCTCAACTTCCTCATTCAATTAATTCAATAATGAGACTTTTTTCATTTTCTTATTCTCCTGCCTTCAATTAATTAATGCAGTAAATGAATGGAAGCCAAACTTAAGAGAAATTTTCTGTGGAGAATAATTAAGTCCAAAGGAAAAGATTATGTGTAGAATTTAAATGAGTAGAATAAATTTATAAATGTGATGACTAAACTGAACATATTTTATTTTATATAATTTCTTTCAAAATGCTGACTGTATATCATCCACTTAGCACATTGCATAAAATATTGAATTTAGCAGAAGGGGCTTAGAGAACCATAAATAAAAAGGAAAGTATAGGTTTTCTTACTTTTGGTTATAAAAAGCAGAAACAAAGACAAAAGGAATATGAATAATTGGGACCCAGTGGTTTTCTCTGAAATGATAATGGAAGAATAAAATAGCAACATTCATGTTGTAAAGTCTCCTCTTCTCTGGTTTCTCTTATCCTTGCTTATAATTATTGAGGTTGGCTTTCTTATGTTCTTGGAACATTTCATCCTTGGTCCCTTGAATTCATTAGTAGGGCATGTTGAAATATCTTTTAAGGTAGTTTGCTGGATTTTTTTTTTCACACATTCTTTCATGATTTGGGACTTTGTTTCCAAGTCTTCCATGGCCCACCTCCAACTATAAACAGTTGTCCTCTGCCACTAACAATGAATATTGACATTAATAAGATGTTGCATTAGAGAAAGGATGTGGGAAAACTGAAAAGGGGAGAGAGAGAGGGAAGGGTAGAAGGATGGAAAGGCTAATGTGAGAGAAAGAGATTCTAAAATTTAACTAAGAGTCAAAAATAAGCAGGTGTGGAGAAAAAAAAATAAAGATTTCACCCACATTTTTTCAACCAGATTCTTAGCAGATTCACTATGGGCATCCTGGGCCAGATGGTTATCTGTCAGCTGAGTTGTGCTTTGCAGAACTTTTAGCTAACTCTAGTCCTCATTCCCTAGAAGCCAGTACAGAGTGCTTCCTTGGAACTCGGAGCCAAAAATGTCCTCTAGTTCCTGAACAAAAAAATACCTTATATTTCTCAGACCCTGTGAGTTGTTTCCTAAGCTATAAATATTTCCAATGTGGAGTTGACTGAAGTAAGCTAAAGTAGGGCTAAATTTTGTTATTTTTTTAAATGGGTTTCATGTAGCCCAAGCTGGCTTTAAACTCACTATAGCTAAGAATGATCTTGAAATTCTGATCCTCCTGATACCCACCTCACAAGTACTTGGCTTGTAGGCATGTACCACCATGGCCAGATAGGGTCTTTGTTCAAAGATCATTAGATTCAAATAGCACACACACACACACACACACACACACACACACATATATATATATATATATATATATATATATGACTAAAGAAATTGAAAAATGTGGAGAGAAGGTATTCAATCTTGGCTAGAAATAACTGTGCAATAAAAAGCAATCAGTATATACACTGTTTACTTTAATGGTTTTATATTCTCATTTCACCAATCAAACCTCAAAAAAAAAAAGTAACAAATGTACATCTGTGAGGAAGTTCTGATCTGTCTAAATTTGTTCATCTATGAAATGAATTAGTATTCATTCAAATAAAAATACTATAGTAAATAGTGACATATTTATGATATGATTAAAAATATTCATCATAATTGACCAGTTTTATTATCATATTTAAGGAAACAATTTCAAGACAAATTTTATCAGCAAACATTTGAAAAATAAAATGTTATATAGAAAGCATAGTGTTTCCCAGTGTGAAAGATTCCAAGAACTAAATTATCATTTCCATGTGATTCTTAAAATTGCAATTTATAGTTATCAAGTAGACATTGAAGAAAGAAAAAATTATTCCCTTTTTTGCTGATCAAAAATTAACTGTGGTTCTAATATGTTATATTTATAGCAAGTTTCTTTCATGTTACTATATACACATTTTATTAAAATATAATAATGTAGAATATTGTACCATTTTGGGAGGAGGGGTTTCAAGGTAGGGTTTTGCTCTAGCCCATCCCGACCTGGAATTAGACTCAGGCTGATCTAAAATTCATAGAGATCCTCCTAGCTCAGCCTCACATGTGCTGGGATTAAAGGCATATGACCCAGAACCTGGCTTAAATTTTTCTTATTTTTTTGGTATATTATGTTTTGCAAACCTTGAATTCAATGATCATACCCTTTGAAATGGTAATTGCATAATACTTTGTTATTCTCATTATTAAATTCCCCAAATCACTATATTTTTTGGTGTCTGTTCCTCTAACTGTAATCCTTACCTTGTTATCTGGAGTTAATTCCTGTTTCCTACACACATTTCTACTCTCATTTATATCACATGGTATTACAACCTTTTAACATGACTGTTCTTTGCCCACTCTCTGGGATATTACACCTAGACCCAGTATCAAAGCTCTGATCCTCATCCAAATGCTAAAGTTGGTTGCCCTCATGAAGATCCTAAAATTAAAAAAAAAAAAAAGTTCTTTTAAAATAGAAAAATCAAGACCCAGTTGGGAAATTAGGTACACAAATTACATAACTTTGGACCACACTCTGATGAGTTTTTTTTTTTTAAATTCCATAGTCTTTTACAAAGCCCCTGAGAGGATACTTCTCTGAAGTTTAGAAGAATACTTATATCCATATTATCACCAATGACAAGTCTCCGTATACACAGAGGGTTTCATACCTCCATGGCAGCATAATGGTACTGCTGTAACTGATCGACTGGCATGGATTAAGAATTTTCTCAGTAATCAGAGGAAACCTATCCAGTATCCTACACAGTGAGAGGATTGGCTTGTGTGTCAGAAAAATCACCTAGATGGAGCTCTTATAATCATGTGAGTAGCTACTTTTCTTTCGGGAAATTAATTCAAGAAGTTCTTTATTTTAAGCTATAATGTTAAACATAGTAACCCTAAGATATGTCTATAGATGTGATTTTTAATTTAGTACAACTAAGTGAAATCTTAAGATTAATAAAAATCCTACCATACTACTTATCTTTATAGCCACAGAAAATATAACATTTTATGACTGTTAACAATTATAATCTCTACAAATACACTAAATTTCCTTGTTATTTATGACTTAACATTGCACATAGTGAGAATGCAAGATGATATTGACTGGCTTAAAACCTCCCTAATCTTCCCTGTTAGGAAGTTTACTTCAAAAAAGACAAAAGATAACAAATGATGCCAAAGATATAGATATATGAGAACTCTGGCATATTGTAGAAATGAATGTAATCTAGCACAGCCACTATGGAAAGCAAAACAGAGATTCTACAAAAATGTTTTAAAAATTGCAAAATGGCCCAATAGCCCTCCTACTGGGTATATATCCAAAAGAAGAGAAATTGGTATGTCAAAGAGAGCATTCTCATGTTCATTACACTACTATGCATGATACCCAAGAAATGGGAGCTATCTGTGTCCATCGCTGATGAATGGATAAAACTATGACTCATATGAACAAGATATAAAAAGAATGGAATCTCATCATCTATACAAACATAGAAGGGACTAGAGATCATGATGTTTATTGATATGAGCCAGGTAAAGAAAGACAGGTACCATCTGAAGTCACATTTGTTGTGTAATCTAAAAATATTGCTTTCCTAGGAATTGAAAGTTGAATATTAGGTAGCAGAGACTAGAGAGTGTCAGGGAAGGTGAAAAAGGAAAGTGGATCAATGGATACTTTCACAGTTGGCTAGGAAAAGGATATTCTGGCTTGCTGCATAGGATGACTGCAAGTAAGAATAATACACTTTACATTAAAGAAAACCCAGATATTCTGAATGATTACTTCATAAAGAAATGTTGAATGGTTGAAAATATAGATATATTAAACCTGATATTTTATTATATTTTAATTGTTCAAATAATATGTGTCATTTTCATAAATTCACATAATATATTTGATATAGTCTCTACTTTAAATATTATAAGACAACATCTATCAAATATAGTATTTTCATTTTTATATTTGTTTTTATAATCAACATAAGAATTCAGTTTCTTAATATGTGAAAGCATTTTAATCTATGTTCACCATAGGTTGGGTATGTGTGTATTTTTCCTATGGTATTTTGTCAGGCTGTGGCATGAGGATAAAACCAGTATCATGCTAGTTTGAAATGGTTTCACCTACTATCTTCTGGAAAAAAATTTAAGAAGGATCATTATTGATTCTTTGAATGTTGGATGAATTCAGCTACGAAGCCTCTATTGTGGGGAAATTCTTTGTTAAGAAGCTTCTTATATTGACACCTGATTTTCTTCATTGGTCGATCATCTATTTGCACTTTCTATTTCTTCTTGATTTACTCTGAATTATTTTTAAGTCTGAATTTTTTTAGGTTTTTGGCAATTTTTTTGGCATGCAACTTTTCAGAATGGATGATTATGAACTTCAGCTCATGCAAAAGGATGGAGAGGATAAGTGTTGGCGAGGATGTGCAGAAAAGGAGCCAGGTCTATAAATTGAAAAACTGAGTATGGAGCTTCCTTAAAATACTTAAAATCAGAACTCACATAAGCCAGCAATTCCATTTTAGCACATGACCATGTGAAATAAAATCAGTGTCTAAAAGTGATATGGGCATCCCATGTTTAATGAAATATTAACAAAAGCTAAGACAAGAAGATAACCTAAATTTCTGTTGATAAATGAAGAAAATATGATATATACCCACTATGGAACATTATTTAAACTAAGTCATTAAAATAAGACAATGTGGGCTGGAGAGATGGCTTAGCAGTTAAGGCATTTGCATGCAAAGCCTAAGGACCCAGGTTCAATTCCCCAGAACCTACATAAGCCAGATGTACAAGGGGACACCACGTGCATCTGAAGTTCATTTGCAGTGGCTGGAGGACTGAGCATGCTCTCTCTCTCTCTTTCTATGGATAAATAAATAAAATTGAAAAATAAATAAATAAATAAAACCCTGCCACTTGTGACAATGTAGATGAGCTAAAGGACATTATGCTAACAGACACACAGACAATGCTATAGGATTTCACTTGCACTACTTACAAATACTATTATGTTACAAATAAGGATCATTGAAGCAGATGCACAAAGTGGAATGGTGGTTGCTGGTCCAAGGGCAGTAGAGAAATGAGAAGATAAGAGCTGGAGAGATGGCTTAGTGGTTAACTGCCTGCCAGTGAAGCCTAAGAACCCTGGTTCAAGGCTCAATTCCCCAGGACCCATGTAAGACAGATGCACAAGGGGAGCATGAATCTGGAGTTCGTTTGCAGGGGCTGGAGGCCCTAGAGTGCCCATTCTCTATCTATCTGCCTCTTTCAATCTCTGTCTCTCTGTCACTCTCAAGTAAATAAATAAAAATAAAAAATTATTAAAAAAAGAAATGAGAAGATAAATGATCAGAGGACACATTTTTACCATAGACATTGAACAGTTCTGGGGGTTCTAATGAAAACATTATGGATATAGTTTAGGAAAACATATTATGGGCTTACAATTTCCCAAGGCAGTATTTTTATAAATAAATAAATAAAATACTTCAGTATTTTTATTGAACACATGAACACAGATACGCACAGATAATTGTGATAGATATATTAATTGACTCTATTATGGCAGTCATTTTAAGGCTGTTTACGGTTAATAGGGCTCCCAATAATAAACTGAAAATGTGTCTAAAGGTGAAAAATGTTCTTAGGCCCAAAGGGAATATCGTTTTTGTTTTTGTTTTTTTTTTTCTTATCTTCTTTCTTCTAAAACCTCACTAGAAGGGTGAAGAGCTCTTCCTTCCTTAGAAGAGAAAGAAGCGGAAGGGTTTGCTCCTTTCCTGAGAACTTGGTGCCGCCCAGACACTTGGTGTCATCAACTAAGCTTCCTTAAAAGACCCCAGTCCGCTTTGGTAAGCATCACATTTTCCGAGAATCCTGCTTCTGCCCACTGAGCAGGAGCTCTGCATTCTTTCCTTCTCATAAGCTCTATTCGCCCTATCTATACAACTTTGCATCTTTCTAAACTCTATCATCTGGACTCAGGGCTTCATTTGTTGGAATTCATAAGGCAAGAATCCAGAAGCCCACTAACTCAGTGGGAGCTCTTCGTGACTTTTGAGCATCCAGAACCCTGGTTGCTATGTTGTTGGCCACCCAAGAGCTGAGAAGGCTCTGGCATTCCCAAAGACACCCCAGAATTCCCACATACATTTTATAGTACAGATGTATATCATACCATTGTGTTGTATATCTTGAACATATGCAATTTTTCAGTTATAGCTCAGTAAAGCTTTCATGTGGTTCTCATTTTTGCCAAGCGACTTCTTTCAATGCACATTGTTTTCATTTGCAAGTCGCAAGAAAACTTCTACATGCCTGTGGTATTTGCCCTACTAGACCTGAGATGTTCATCATTAGGAAATAAAAAAAAAATGCTGCTTTTCTTTAACTTAAGTTTCCAAGTCTAGCATAGGATAAGCTGTTATAGAACTGATAATTTATCCAAAAAAAAATCAAAGAAGTAAAATTTCATAGGAAAGTCTAAACCACTCCTACATAATTTGTCAGAACTTTATTTTATAAAACTCACCTTGCTTATATTGCTTGAAAAAAATGTAATACTTTTAATCTTTAAACCATTTTTGATGCTTAGAGGAAAGGAAGATAGTATTTATCTGGTTTCAGTAAAAGACTCAGATATTATCCTGTTATGCATTAGTGAGTGTTCTGAAATAAATCTAAATAAAACAGAGGATTATGCTGCAAAGAGTTGCAAATGGTCTATTCTATTATCTATCCACACAAATATTTAAGGATCTTTAACTTATTGGGATCATAAGAATTATATCATTCTGATGCAAGAACAGATGCTTTCTGTCCAGAAAGTGCATTAGAATATCATATTTCTGATGCAAATCATAGGAATGGTTGTCACATTCAGTGTAGGAAACCCATCTCACTGGTGAGTCCATCTGTTTTGAAAATCCTTAGCCCTACATTGCGATGACAGCAAAAGTTACCACCCATTCTAGTTGTTTTAAGTTTATAATGATCTATAATTAAAAAAAAAACATTCATTTATTTATTTAAAAGAACGACATAGAAAGAGGCCGATAGAAAGACACAGAAGAGAGAATCGGTGTATCAGGGCTTCTAGACCCTGAAAATTAACTCCAGATGCATGTGCCACCTTGTACATCTGGCTTTATTGTGCATACAAGGGTATTGAACTTGGGTCTTTGGGGTTTGGAGGCAAGTACCTTAATCACTGGGCCGTCTCTCCAGCCTCAAGCTATAAATTTTAATTTTCCATTGAAACTAAAAATAAAGCAGCAGATTTTTACTTTATTTCATGGACAAATTCAGTGACCCCTATTGTATTTTACTGACACACATGATACTACATTGTCTCTATATTCAGGTAGTCTAGAAGTGGTTGAAGTAAACTTTCTTACCTGCTGGTCAGTTACTTAGGGGTGCTTTATCACCCCTGGTCTTCTTTTTATACATTTTTTAAATCTCATTAAGTGTCTTTGACTATTTCTCTTAAGTGTTCCAAAACATGAGGCAGTGTGTGTGCAATCACTTTCTTCCTGTAAATCAACACCACTTGTCTGGGCAAATCATAAACCCAAAGAAGTCTCAGAGGAGTGAGCTGATTTAGTCCATGGGTCCCACAGCACTCCTGGCTGCGTGTCCCCATGATTCTAGACCCAGTCCAGCTAACCTCATTCTCAGAGATTATTTGATGTCTTGGTTGTCATCTGCTACAAACTTATTTCTAGACTGGCCAAACTCTAGGCCTAAGATTAGTGACAATGTGCAACCATGAGATAAATCTGAAAGAATGTGCTGTTCTGCTTTAACACTTCTTTGTGAAACCCCTCAAGAGCCTTGCTGCATTCCTAGGGCTGACAGCCCAAAGGTGAGAAGGATCTATATTCCCTTATCAGGATATCTCAGGGCTGAAAACTTGAATAGACATCAAAATTCTCAATACTCAAGGTTATTTGAAGAGAGATTCTTTAAATATAGGTGCCCTTATGGTAGAGACTTCTGTGGTATTGATTGTGTTTTACCTTTTTATGAATTTATTGCCTACACTAGGTGGCTCTATTCAAATATCCTCTATGATAATATGTCACTTGAGTTCTTCATCAAAGCTCAGTGATTTGAATTTCTCTAGAGCTCTATAGATCTTTAGAGCCCTCTATGCAAAACTGCAGTGAGCACCCTTACAATCTAATTTGCAAATTATTTTAGTACATAAGTGTAACAAGCATTACAGTGTCAGATGTCTCCTGGTAGATGACATAATTATTAGAAACAGTGAAAGACAATATTCATTTTTCGGGCCTGAGTGGTTATTTCCTTATGTTAATACAACCTTAACCCACACTTGATGTTCTTAGGTACATGGTAGGAATTTCCTCCTCTCTTCCCTTTTCTTGGTGGCCATTCATCTTGCAGTACTGGAGCCATTTCCATGCTTTCAAATTCTCCTTTTCCCCTCAACATAAAGGACGACTTCCTGTGCTTATTACAGACATTTTCCCCCTTTCATACACAAATTTAGGAAAGTTTACCCATTGTTTTAAACACTGCTTTACTTACAATCTGCATTTTGTTCCTCTGTTAATCTTCTATAAAATGTGTTGCATTATTTCTTAATTGCAATTTAGGGCTTTGCTGAGCCAATCCTATTTGCTCCAGAGCAAGATGATGAGAAAATGCAGGTGCTGCAGAAGCTGTCGTTTGCACTCACAGTGTGATTCACTGTTTGTGTCTGTCTGCTGCCTGTGGGGATGGGGCTTTAGTTCTCATCTCCTGGTGGCATCCAGAAAAACATCATAGGAATGAAACTACTACATCACTTTACACTGCACTAAGAAACAAAATTGCCCCTTGTAGGGCTGTGTAGGTGTAAACACCCACCCCTTCCAGGAATAAGTGAAAAACAATCAAGTAAGGACCATGCCAGAATCTGAAAACGCTTTGGCTTCATGAAGTGTCTGGGCCTGAGTCCCTCTGTGTCCTTAGATGCTGCTCTGTGTTGGGGTGAGGGGGAGAGAATTAAGCAAACATGTCCAGAATGAATGTGAAAGATGTCCATAAAAGTGATCATGGGTATATTCAATTTCATGGTAAGAGTTCCTATTAATAGACCAGTGGGGTAGATTCCAAATGTTAGTGTTCAAAGAAATTGAAAGAAAAACCTCCACATAAACAAACAAAATCCTTATTTTTTCCTAGAATGCCTATGTCCGAAACAAGTTTATGTGGAATAAATCCCCCTGAATCGCTCAGCAGGCATACAGGGAAGTTAATTGTTGACTAGCTTTCAGTATTTTAGCCCAAGCCAGTATTTATTCTGGAATGTTTGCATCTACACAATGTTCTACTAAAATTGTTTATAGGCGTCATTGTATTGCAAAGAACAGCCATCAGAAAACATGGAAGTATGGTACCAACATTACATTTTGTGCCCGAATGTACAAGATATTTTATACATGTGTTCTGTACAAAGGTATACATGAACATCGTTTGGATACCCTTTGGAAAAAACATGATTTTGTTTTCAAAGCTCCTTGCCTGAAGAAATTCATCTTTCGAAAACCAGGGTCTTATAATATCCATACATCAATCATGACTTCAAGTGGCTTTCTAAAAACTGTGACATAGTATTTAGCACTAGCTTCTTTTTTATAACATTTATTTATTATTAAGAAAAATTGCAGTGTATATTTGAGTCTTAAAAAATAGTTAACATAAATAACGTACATATTTACATTTATGATATAAAATAAACCTAATCACCTCAATGTACATTCATTTATAGCCATGTTTTTCCCCAAGTGCTGTTTAAGAGATGGCTAAGTTAGCCTCAAGAACACAGTAAAATAGTTCTAGAAATAGCTTCATTAACAGCTTATGTAACAAACTTGCATCTTAAATGTTATAATGCAAAAGAGAAAAGACTCAAGGATGAGAGATTTGCTGATATAGAAATGTTCATATGTTAATTATCCTCACCTAAATATTTTCTGTCTTTAAAATACTATCTTATCTTTATTTCATGGTTCCTGTAATTCTCTTAATTTTTTGAGAAGTATAAGAATATCAAAATACTGAACAAAACATCTTTGTTAATTTTGAAGCATTTTCATCGTGTATTTCAGAAATTAAGTCCTAATATATTTCTTCTTCCCAGAAAACTTTAGACAATCTCAGCATGAAGCACCACCCAAATTGCATTGCATTTTAAATCTTGCCAGTCTTATATCTAGGTTTATTACATCTGTCATAAACAGGGGATTTGTATACCAAGTAACCAACCATATCATACAGGCAACAATACAATTAGAAATAAAATTCAATTTCTCCTTTCTTGAAAAGTACAATATTATTTGAAAGTGAAAATCACAGACCATGTGTGTGACTATTTACATGGCATAAAATTGTCACTATTTCTTCCACTTCAGAATGAATTGCTGTTCCACAGAGGGACATCACTTGATTATTACCTACACAAATGGTAATTTTAATTTTGCTAAGTAATATGAGAAAACAGATGGAACAAAGAAAATCTTTCTCTTGACAAAAGTAAAATTTGACTGTTAAGCATATTAAAAAGATAATTATATTTAATAAATCTAGATATTCACAACATTTTATTTGATGTTGGAAATATGTTTAAAATAGTTATTTTTTACTCTGCTCAATAAAAAGAATAAATATGCAATGTAAATCACTTTTGCAAAAACTACAGCTATGTTATTTTCAAAAGAAAGTAGAAGCTTAGGTTCATAGCTAATCATATGTAAGGTAGAATAATTTATGATGGCAATTTTGTCCTTTATAAATTCAAAGCAAATATCACCTTTCAATCAATAATTATGACTGTTGAAGCTGCTCTTTTCAAATTAATGATAAATTACCAAGTTTGTCCACTAGTTGTCATCATTCTTGAACTTGAAGTGACGATCTTTTCCAAATCCAGACCTGTCTTTGGAGCTTGTGGGCATGGAACTGGACCATCAGCTCTTTGGCTCCCACTGTGCTCTGATCAAACAGACTGACTGACATGACTGCCCAGAGTTCCAACAAAAATGCTATAGAAATGTCTAGAAAAATATATAGCTGAAAAGAACCTTAAGGCAGTAGCTACAAGAAGAAATACTTTCACTGGTCAAAGAGAACCTTACAAGGCTCATTATGATCTGGGAGGAAGTGTGCGCTTTAAACCCTCCTTTGCATTTCCCTCTGAATATATCCTTAAGAGGAAAATGACCTACAATGCTAGGAGAAGCAAGCAGAGCTCAGAGGAAATTTATAGCTCCAGCCACAGTACCCAAGTCCCTAAGTGAGACTGAAAGATGCTGGTGCTATTTGACATTTTAGAGTCCACAGCAATCCTACGCAATGAATACATTACATTATGAATGGTCTTTTCCATTCATCTCTCTACTCATGCATTCAACATATACTTATTAGACTTATCTCTGGAACACTGTGGTGGTTTGAATAGAATAGATGGCCCCCAATATATTCAGTTGTTTATTTGTTTGTAGTTTGCATCTGCAGCCACCTGGCTGGAGGCAGTCACTGGGTGGATCTTAAGGTGTGGTGGTGGGTTTCAGATTTCAATCTAAAGATATGCAAAGTGTGCCTAGCAGGGGTTCCTGAAGTGTGCTGTGACTTTTGGCTTTTAGCCTTGTGCTTCTCTCTCTCTGCTTGGGCCTGTGAAATCAGGCCAGCTTCTTCTGCCATTATGGAACTTCCCCTGGATCTGTTAGCTTCAATAAATATCCTTTCCTCCATAACTGTGCCTGATCTGGAAGTTCATCTCAGTGAACCTGAAGTTGTCTGCTACAAACATGGAGGCAGCTGTATTGGTAAACATGAAAGCCCACTTGGGAGAATGGGAAATCTCCTTAGTAAAAGCTAAGGGGAAAAAAGAAATTATTGAGCACATGGACCCACAGAAGTAATTATCTTCTGTTTGGATCACTTTCCATAATTCTGCAACCACAATTTGCATTCTAACCTTCATGGTTTCTGCATGTGTCTCTATCTGAGATTTTTTTTCCCTTGCACTGTTTAGAAAAGACATAATTATGACTAAATTCAACAGTAATAGCTCTCTCTGTATTTTACATAGCAATAAGGCAAACAAAGTAGAAATCAACAACAAAAAGGCAAAAGAAATGACACAAAATAGTTGAAATTAAATAACACACTACTGAATGATTAATTGTTCAGTGAAGAAATCAAGGAGGAAATCAAATATCAGAAAACTGAATGAAAATGAAAAATATAGCACATCATACCTATTAGATAAAATAGAGACAGTACTATGAGGTAACTTTAAAGATCTAAGTGCCGGTATTATAAAAACAGAGTTTTCAAATAATTGATTTAGTGGACAAGGCCTTGGACAAACAAGAACAACCAAACCCCTCAGAAATATCAGAGGGAAAGATGTAATCAAGATCATGGCAAAAACCAGTGAAATAGAGACAACAAGAACAAACAAACAAGAAAAGAAAAAGGGGAATCAAACTAAGAGTTTGCTCTTAGAAAAGATAAACAAAATTGATAAAATCTAAGCCAAATTTACCAAAAGAAAGAGTATTCAAAACAATAAGATTAGACGTGAAAAAGAAAATATTATAACAGATAGCAATAAAATCAAGGGAATTATAAGGACATTTTTCCAAAACCTACATTCTACTACATCAGAAAATCTAAAAAAGTGTTTAAATGTCTAGATACATATGACCTACCCAAGTTAAACCAAGAAGAGATAAATAATTTAAGTGGATCTATGACAAATAAGAGATGGAAGCAGTAATTTAAAATTTCACAGCCAAGTATAGTACAGGTTCAGGTGAGTTCACCCCAGAAGTCTAAGATATTATTAAAGAAGAACAGAAGATATTTGTTCTGAATATACATATTTCAGATAACAATAGCAAATGAAAATATCCTATGACCCTCAGGTAAGAGGATAAAACTGACTAAGACTTTTCCTTTCTTCTCATCTTTCCAATTCCCATATTTTTATTTGACTAAGAATTTGTACCAAGTTTATTATTTCTAAGTAAGTTCAATATTACATATATTTTCCAGTTATACCATGCTATTTTAATAGAATCATAACCATATATTAAAATGAATAGAACCAATGCTATTTAAAAATGTTAACCATATATTATAACATTTATACTATTTTTTCTATTTTTAAATTCCTTCTGTTTCTTTTTTTAAAAATTTTGTTTATTTATTATTATTTATTTGAGAGTGACAGACAGAGAGAGGAAGAGGGAGAGAGAGAGAGAATGGGCGTGCCAAGGCCTCCAGCCACTGCAAACGAACTCCAGACACGTGCACCCCCTTGTGCATCTGGCTAACGTGGGTCCTGGGGAATCAAACCTCGAACCGGGGTCCTTAGGCTTCACAGGCAAGTGCTTAACCACTAACCCATTTCTCCAGCCGTCCTTCTGTTTCTTAATTTCTCATTTTGGTAAATTAAATTCTTATTTCAGAAACTAGCTTATTTTTCTCAAATTATAAAAGTTATACATATAAAATATTGAAGGAGAATGTTAGTTTCTTTTAGACAGTTTAGTTAGAAATTAAAGCCCAGAGGGAACCAGAAAATGCAACCCTACATGCCACCTTGGCCTGGCACAAGAATAGAACTTTTGGCAAGAATGGAACTCATGTCTGATTGAGAAATTGCATTCTTAATTTGAGGGGAATGTCAAAAGGTGTATGTATTAATTGCATACATATAAAACTACTGAAAACCTGTGAATATTTTTGTAATGCTTAAATATTCAAAATAACCAGCCTAACCGTTGAACTTTTCTTTTTATGATAGCAGTACCTCATTCTGCATTCTCTTAACTTCTCTTTGAAGAGAAGTATTGACAAACAAAAGGGACACTAAATCTTATTATGTTTATTGGAATACATCTTTTTTAAAAGATTTATCGTACCTCTACTTGCTTCTCCTCTGCATCAACTAAAACAGATAATTATCAACTTTTGAGATACCTTCATTTCAAGGATGCTAAGGAGCAGTCGGATGTGTTCATCATGAATAAACTATGCCAAAATAATTTAATTCCTTTCTCAATCAGAGAAAAATACCAGCTAGATGAGGAAAACAGCAACAACAACCTTTGCTTTAACAAAGGTCATATATATATATATATATATATATATATATATATATATATATATATATAAGTCATATTGACAAATAAACTAAAGACCTAATTTTTAAAAAATAGCACAAAGTGGTAGTGTGGATATGAGTTTACACTCCTGCAATCTGGGACTCAGAAACCAGCATGGGAGGATAAGGAGCTTGTAGCCAGCCTGGGCTACGTAACAAGACCCTGGCTTGATAAATACCATGAAGATGGTGGTGATGATGATGATGATGATGATAACAAAGAATTGCCATGGCATAAGTAGGACCTAAGTTTACTGAAACTAATGTTCTTAGTATTTTAATTTGTAGAAATAGTTTGGGAAATTTAACTCATTATTTTATTAAAATATAAAATATTTATGATACCTATTTTAATTACCTATAGAATTGCTCTAATAATTACCAGAAAATACCAATCTGTTTTTACCTATAAATTCAGTCCTTTACCATTATTTTCCCTGATTGAATTAATTCATATAACATATAGTATCAGGGAAAAGTATAATATATGAACATAATTAATTTACATATAATTCAAATATATTATTATATGGCATAGAGTATCAAGCATACTGTTAGAACCAGAAGGTCTCAATACTTTTTAATTCTGATAGCCATTTTATTGTTTTATAGCATGACCCAGACCACCTATTCCAATCATCAAGTTTCTAGAATGACCCACACCACCTGTCAAATTATCATTACCCTGTAGTAGCCCAAGCCCAAAAGCAAGGTAGATCACCTTGCAACCAAAGAACTCCAATGTCCCCACCTCCCCGTAAGTGTCCTCTAGTCTGTAAAAGAAGCAGCTTCTGACATGCCTGGTCAGAGCCCTTCTCGGGCTTTCCATGAATGAAGCCTGTCTCTACTCTTGAGCCAAGTATTCTCACATTTCATTTAATGCTTTTTTTCTAACACATACCAAGTATTATTTTTTTATTAATGCATGAAAATATTAAATATTTATTTAGTCTTTCAGTTATTTGAATCAAATAGTTTTGCCATCTTCTAGACAATAATAAATGATAAAAATAATAAGTGATAAATGATAAAAATGAAGATATATTACAAAATTCTCTTTAGTCATGACTTACTTGCAAAAACTAATATGTAAAACTTAGAAAAATAATAACAAACCAACTGATGTCTATTCTATACTCTTATTCAATATTGTCTTGGTCATCCTAGGTAAAATAATCAGGTAATAAATAGAAATAAAAGCATACAAATATAAAAGGTATAGGTCTAACCATCTCTGTTTGCAGATAGCAGAATTTTACATATAGAAAAACATAAGGACACAAGCAAAAGAGTATCAGAACTAAAAACCTCATTCAGTAAATTTACATAATTTGAAGTCAACATAGACAAATCATTAGCAATTTCACCAAGCAATAAGATAGCTGAGAAATAAGTCATATAAGGAATACCCCCTAATACTTTCAGAGTTATCAAAAATTTTAAAAAGTAGGAGTAAATTTAACCAAGGAAGTAAATGACCTATATTATAAAGCTAATAAAAATTCTCATAAAAATAATGGAGAAGATGCACCTAAAAGGTAAGAATCCTCTCATGTTAATACGTTGAAGGTTAATATTATGAAAACTTCATATTACTTGAAGCAATGTTCAGATGCAATACAATATCCATTAAAATATGAATGGCTTTGTTTGTTTTTATTTATTTTTATAATTCAATTTCATTCATTCTTCCTGGAATTAGAAGAAAAGCCCCAAATTCATTTGGAGGCATAGAAGATCCTAAATCTAGAAACTGATCAATAGAAAAATGAACAAAGGTCAGATTCTCACACTGACTCCAAACTGTGAAGCTCAGCTGCAGGACAAAGGGACAGTGTTGAGGGCTCACACATGACTCAGGGGATTTACAGGTGTGCGATTCTTGACAAAAGTGGTAAGTGAACTAAAAGTACAGTACAAAAAGGAAGCAATTTCTTGTTTCTTTTTTGCATTTCTTTACTTTTTCATTCTTTTATTTTGCTTTCTTTTCTTTCTCTTTTTATTTTCCTTTCTTCTTTTTTGTTCCTTTGTTAATGGTTCTAGAATAATTGAGTATCCACATGCAAAAAAAAATGAAATAAAGCTCTATATCTTACCACTTATCAAATTCAGCACAAAACAAATTAAAGATAAATGTAAAACCCAAGGTAGGGAAGTTAAAAATATAGAGAAAATTATATGAAGAGAATTCTCCAAGACATTGGAATGAGAAAATTTTGAACCTATGGGTGACACCCCCAAAGCACAGAAAACAAGATAAAATAGCAGAAATTAGTCAGGACGAAAAAATAATAAGCTACTGATACACAGACTCAGTAGAGGAATTTGAAAATGATTATCTGATTAACAGAAGCCAGAACAATAACTAAACGCATCATATGGAATTCTATGGCTTGAAATGTAAATAATCTCACAGAATGGATCCTAAGTGGGGTAAAGTAAAGATGGATTTGCAGAAACAACAGTGAGCATTGGGGAATTGTAGTGTGCTGTGGTTTGACTATGACATGTTCCCCACAGGTACCTGTGCTTGCTCACATGGCGTGAGCTGTTTGGGATGTTCGTGCAGTCTTTAGCAGGTGGAGCCTGGGGAAGACTGTGAGGATTTATAGCCAGGCCAAATTGCTATTTATTTGCTGTCTGTGCTTCCTGACTCTGGCTCCAGTGTGACCATTGGCCTGCCACTCCGGCCACCATGCCTCTCACCACAGTCAATTTACCTCATGGAACTGTGAGCTGGCCACAGTAAAGTAAATAGCACAGTGTGTTTCCTGCTTTGGGGTCGGGATGATTCCACTGCTGTGTATATAGGACAACAAGGGAAAACCTACCACCTTTAAACATAGTATTTGCCACATAAACTGTGCCATAGGTGAGCTATAGGAGAAAATACTGACACTCTTAAGATTATGTTTAATTTTCCTGACAAAAACATGGCAGATATTTTGAATTTTATTTAAAAATTCATAAGACAATTTTCACATGTAAAATCAATAAACTTAGGGTAAAAAAAGAAACCAAGAATATTGTTTTTTTTTTTCTTTTTTGTTTTTTCTCATTCCAAAGAAGTAACATGCTGCAAAGTGTTTAATTACCTCCTTAAGCAGTTGTTACAGCCTAGTATTGATATCATGTTGACACAGTTGTTTCCTAACTGTGTTAATACTGTTATAGGACAGCCTCATAGCAAGTGCCAGCTTTTTAAAATATATGTATATTTTATTAATTTATCTGGTTATTTGCAAGTAGGGAGAGATAGAAGCAAGACAGAGAGTGGGCACGCCAGGGTCTACACCTGCTACAAATGAACTCCAGAAGCATGCACCACTTTGTGATCTGATATTGACACTTAAATATTATAGCATGTGATTATGCAAGGAGACATATTTAAGCTACACTCCAAAATGGCCTTAGGCAATTTCTCAGAAAATCAGATAAAAAAAGATAATGACGGAAAGCAAACTGTGAGACTTTTAATTACATTAGAAGATGGCTGATTTTTTTTTCTCAGTTATAGGTACAGGAGAATTGTTAAGACAAATTGTGTTTGCACAAGTATATAAAGCACTTGGAGTGTTTAGACAACCTAAGTCCAGTGTGCATTCTTGATCTCTAAAGAGTTGGATAAACCCTATTTGTAAAGGAATCACTCACAAAGAATAATGTTATTTGCACTTGTAATATTAGTACAATTTAACACTTATAATCTAAGACAACAACTATGGTGCTTTGATGTTAAAAATTTATAATAAAATCTAAAATGATAAAATAATTCAATATGTGTTAGCTATTAAAATAGTGTTTACATATTGTTTTTAAGAAAGGATTGTGCATTTTCTTCTGGAGTTTATGCTAACATGTAATCTACAGGGAGGATATAGAAAATTAAAAATAGATATAATTATTCAAAGGGAATCCTGCATAAGAGATTGAAACTATATCCCCTTAAATACTCAGGTGTTATTAAAATTGAGTTTGAGGCTTCTGCCCCTAGCAGACCAACTCCTGCTGTGGGGGTGGGGTTATGTCAGTGGGGTGGATCTGAACTCCAGCCCTAACATGTTACAAGGGACTGATCTGTTTCCAGCCTAAGATATGCAGAATGAGCGCTGCTTGGGTCCCCCTTGTTTTTCTCTTGGTTTTAGTGCTTGTGTTTCTTCTCTGTCTACTTGGATCTGTGAAAGAGGGCCACTGGTTTCACCATTATGGAACTTCACCTGGATCTGTAAGCCTGAAATGAATCCCTTTCTCCCACAAATTGTGTCTGGTTTGGAGGTTCATCCCAGCAATGTGGGGCTGACTATGACATACTGTAATTCCTAACATGATATTGTGAAAGGGAAGAAATCTCCTGAGAGATTACTTATATTCAGGCATGCAGGTCCTTGATGCTCTTCATATAGCATCTATATCTGTTCCTACATTCACAGACCAAATATCCTGTGATGTCTGGAGGTGTGCATGAAATAAATTCTAGAGATGGAAATCCCATCATCAAAAGGCTTTTTGTACTCATTCATAGCCCTATGAAAACACATTTTATTAATCTCAAACTGTGCCTAAGACATTTTACAGTCCATGTCAAAACCAAAAATCTACTGATGAGTAATCAGAAAATTTCTATGTATACAAAGGAACAAGGAGTGTGGTACTCATTCTGTTTTTTCTTTGTAAATATTTTTATTTATTTACTTGCAAGCAGAGAGAAGAGAGACAGAGACAGAAAGAATGCATGTGCCAGGACCTCTAGCCACTATAAAAAATCTACAGAAGTATGTTTTATTTTGTGCATCTGGCTTTACATGGGTACTAGAGAACTGAAGCTAGGTCATTAGACTTTGCAAGCAAGTGCCTTAACCACTAACCATTTGTCCAACCCATATTTTTTTTGCCGTTATTTTTCCAGGCAATATCATTTATTTTTATGGGTAAGTTCAAATTAATTCTGATACCAGAAATTTGTATCCCACTGTTGTACTCTGTTTCCTCAAACTCATTAAAATAACAATGGGGGAAATTAAATTAGGTCATGATTCCAATCAAACTCTCTGAATGATATTCTGCCAGATGCCAAGCAATGTTACCCAAACAAAGGAGCAAGCTGCCGGGTCATCAGTGGTCCTCTCTCATCTCTAGCTGGAAGCACTTTTCTCTAAAATTAAGGTTGGCAGTTAGGAGATAATTTATCTTGGTTCTTTGATTAGAATGCACAAACCTGAGGTATGAGTAGATCAAGACAGAAATGAAACTTCCAGTGGCTCAGTGTCAGAATTCAGAATTCAGTTGAAGTAACTTGGCAAAATTAAATTTTGCTGCATGCTCATTTACTTTGCTGGAATTTAGCCCCTCATTCAATGAAGTTATTAGGGAAAGAGGGTCTCATAGAAGTAGCCCACACAGGCAGTGAACACGGTAAATAGAAAACATAAAATAGTACATATGAGCACATTTAACTGAAAGTCTTGCTGACACCTCTAAAAACTTAAGAGAGACTTTATACTTGGCAGAAGCAATTAAATATTTGATGGAGATAACAACCAAAAGTGAGTGCTCCAGAGTAATGAAGTGCTATCTTCTTCCCTTCTTTACCATTCCCTTTCTTCAATAAATATTTGCAGCTTTCAAAGGTGAGTAACATTATGAAATAAACCCAGAAATAACATATGCTTAGAAATCAGCACTTTTTCCATAAGAGAAGATGGAAAAGGAAAGTATATGGAGTCCACACGTCACATGATAAACTGGGATCTGAGAAGCGAACAACATGATATCTCCAGAAATATGTGCAAATAGAAATGTAAATTATAGCAGGATATACAAGCTCAATCAGGGGAAATAGAAAAACAAAATATCCAAAGCACCATCAAGGGCTGGAGAGATGGCTTAGCAATTAAGGCACCTTCCTGTAAAGGCAAAGGACTCACGTTTGATTCTCCAGGATGCATGTAAGCCAGATGCATATGGTGGCACATGCATCTGGAGTTAGTTTGCAGTGGCTAAAAGCCCTGATGTGCCCATTTTCTCTTCCTATCTATCTTTCTCTAATAAATAAATAAATAAATAAATAAATAAATAATTTTAAAGCCACCATGACAATGAAAGAAATATCCAAAGCAACAAAAATGGTAGGGATTGGTTGGTGACATGAGATAAAATATGAATACATGGCTTTCTTTTTGTTGTATTTTCGAATAAGTAGATGTTACATGATGTTGGCCTTAATAAAGTAAATGAAATCATTGATTTAATTTTAAATTTTATACTGTTTATATGAATCTGTTAGTTCTGATTTAAAGTGAAATTTTGGAGCCTCAAGCTCCTGACATGTACAAAAAAAAATCTTGCCTGCAAAGCCTAAGGACCAATGCTTGACTCTCCAGATCCCACATTAGCCAGATGCATAATGGTAAGGTTGCACATACCCACTAGGTGGCAAAAGCATACGGGATTTGATTGCAGTGACTGAGGCCCTAGTGGCCAATTCTCTCTCTCTTTCTGTCTGTCACTATCTCTGTTTGCCTCTCTGTGTCTCTCAAAAAAAAAAAAAAAAAAAAAAAAAGCTGGACAAATTACTTTCTGGATCATGTGAACCAGTATAACAATATTCTGAAAAAACAATCCACTCCACTTTCCAAGACACATCCTAGAAACTTATATCTGTCAGGAATATTAGAAATCTTGCCTTCAGTTCCCAGTGGTGTTTGTTCCTCAGCTAATAAGGGAAGCATAGTCAACAAGAGACACTGCTTTCACTTTCCATGAAAAGCTGGGAACAAGAAGAAAAAGTAGCAAACATCAGGGTGAAAATATATTAACAATGGCAGAAAGTCTGAGGTATGTATGAGTCTACAAGAACCTTGGACCATAGAACTCTAGGGTGTCACTGGAAGGTCACGGAATGTGCTGACACACCACAACACCACTGCCGTTTTTCCTGACATTCTTTCCCAGCTCTGATGAGCCAACTGTAAACTGAATTAAAATCCTTTCTTTCCGTAAGCTTCTTGTTTGTATATGTATTCACAGCAATGAGGGAAAAAATGACATACTGTAAGAGATCTAAGAATTTCAGACAGTTTCTAGTGGGCATTAGCAAACCAAACATGCTTTGCAGTATTAAACATTTAGATACCTTTAAGACAACTTGGTTTCGTAGGATGCACATCTTGTCAGAAATTTGAGCTATTTTACTTATTTATTTTGGGGTGTGTGTGTTTGTGTGTGTGTGTGTCTGTGTGTGTCTGTGTGTGTGTGTGTATGTGTATGTGTGTCAGAGGGTGTGTGTAGTACGTGCTGACTATAGTGTATATGGTCTGTACACGTGTGTGAGTGAATACATGTGTAGTATGTGTTTAGCATAGTGTGTATGGTATGTGTGATATTTGGTGTATGCATGTGTGTGCAGAGACTTATGTCCCCTCCAGGCATGTGGAGACCAAAGGAGAACATAGGCTGTCCTTTTATCACTTATTTGCATATTTCCTTGAGACAGGGTTTCTCCTCAACCAGCAGCTGTTATCTGTCAGTGAGCTCCAGCAATTCTCTGGTCAATGTAGCCCCCAGGCTTAGGTTATGGATATGCGTGGCTATGTATAGTTTTAACTTGAATTCTAGAGAGTCAAAATTGGTGATCTCTATCCTGAGAGGCTCTCATGCTTAAATGGGAAATTCTCTTAACCACTGAACCATCTACCCAGGCCCAGAAGTTGAATCTTTCATTTCTTTTGTCATGTGGCCAAATTTGAGCTATATAATGCAGCGGGTTCAATAGCAGAAATACTGAGAACATAAGTTCAAGAGATCCAGATAGAAAAGTGAAGTCATTCAGGTAGTTTACTTTTTAATGTTTTACCTGTAAAAGATACTATTGACTTATATTAAAATTAGCTTTATATGTGTCAAAATTTAACAACTCCAAGATTCTGAATATGTTTTTTTTTAATTTATTTCATGACTTTGTCCCTGAAATAAATGGGTGTGAAGCCACTAATTCTAATCCTTATTGTATTAATTTAAATTGTAGCTCAAGTTTTGCTCTATTTTTTTTTGTTAAATAAGTAGTATAATTGAATAAGGAAACAGAGCATGAATGCCAAATTATTATGTTTTAGAATTTAGTAATCCCATCAGACAACTCATTTAAAATTGGTTATTTTGCACATAGGATAAACTAAATTTGTGTCTTCTCTTTACCCTAAGATTTCAGCAAATGCTTTTAACCCTTTATGTTCCTATTACTTCTACATAAATTTGGAGTTTCTTTAGAAGTTTTTGAATTTCACATTTAATTTTATAAATCCAACTTCTTGATGTTGCTCTTGATCTCTTTGCCATGTCTATAGGAGGAATCTTCTACTATAGTTTCCTTGGGTAGCAATTTCTTTCCTACAATATTATAACAATTCCATGCCACCTGTCTCTTGTCCTGGAAAGTAAATCAACTGTCATATGAATTGGGGCAACCTTATGTTTACCTTTTCTCTTGCAGTCTTGACAACCTCTTTACCTTAAAGCATCACAGATTGTTCTTAAAAAATAAAAATCCGTTTGGTGACCATTGACCTTCTGTAACTGGATATGCCCACCTTCATCCCGGTTTGGAATTTTTTCTGCTATTATTTCTTTCAATATTCTTTCTGCTCCCTTGGCATTCTCATGGCTCTCTTGATCCCAACTGTCCTTTTAATATTGTCCCATGTTCCCATAACCTTTCCTCACAACTCATTTGTTTTTCTCTTATGTCCTTTTGAACAGCCTGTTTTCAAGCTAACTCATTCTCTCTTCTGTTTGATCTAGTCTGCTATTAATTTGCCACATTCATAATTTTACTTAATTTTAGCTCAAGGGTTTCCTCTGTGGTTTTTAAATAATTCCTTCCTTGTCCAAATTTCTGTGCTAGAGTGCTAAATATTTCACCTTTTTCTCAAAACCTCTTGAGTTTCTTATAAGAGCAGTTTTAAGTTCTTTGAAGATTTCTCCATACTGTTTCTTTTCTTCCTGACTGAATGGTTTCCGACCACTTGTTTGGACTATTAAGTGAGGTCATGGTTGACTGAAGCTCTTTACGTTTGCTGCTGCAGTGTCATGTAGTCATTAAAGAATTAGATATCCATCCTGGTCTTTATAAATGTGTGTGTGTGTGTGTGATATGGACATGTATGTTCAGTTGCATGAGCCCAGTATATATGTACATGAGAACAGAGGTCAGAGGAGAACACTGGGTATTCTCCTCTATTCCTCATCTAGGTGTGTTTCTTTCAGATGGACTTGCTCACTGATTCTGGAGCTTGCCCTTTTCCCCAACCTGAGTGCCGGGCTCCGCCGGCGGGGGCAGGTAGTGCCGAGGGAAGGACCAGGCCCGCTGGTTCCTCCCGAGGGGCTGAGGAGGAGATGAGCGTCTGACGACTCAGACCTCTCCTGGCCACCGGAGAAAAACCACACTGAGTCGGGAGTCTTGTCGAAGCAGGAACTCGATTTATTGCTATGAACAGTTGCCTATATAATGTTGGGGGTGAAGGCGGGGATTGTAGGATGGTGGGGAAAGGTAAGGGCCAATAGTAAACTGTGACTATTGAAATGATAATTCTAACTCCCATGTGGAGGTAGCAGGTAAGAAGCCATTAGGCGTCTTGCTGAGTCACGTCTGGCCAGAGGCAGATCACCAAACTTTAGCTAGGCTCAGGAAGTTCCACTAGGCCTCACACCTGGGCCTTTAGAGGCCAGCATCTCCCCCTTTTGTTTTTGTAAGAGCATTAGTCACCATGGCCCCTGTTTTAGGTTGTCCCCCTCTGGGGGTCTTAACCGTCATTGGGTACCAGGTGTTTAGCTCAGAGCATTCATCATGGCCCCTGTCTTAGGTTGTCCCCCTCTGGGGATCTTACCCGTCACTGGGTACCATGTGTTTAGCTCGGTGAGAACCCACCCCATGGCCTGTCTTAGGTTGTCCCCCTATGGGGATCTTACCCGTCATTGGTCACATGGAGGGCAGAGGAGGTGGCAGTGGGTCATCTGAGGAACTTAATTCCTGAGTTTCCAGCCTGTATTTTGACCTGATGAGGTTTTATTGCCTCTAGCCATTGGTGAATAAATTGTGTAATCTTATTAATTACACAAGGCCCGACAGTGAGGAGAAGGAAAAGGAGAAGAAGGAGGGGGAGGGGCCCAAGTAGAGGCAGAAGGTAGGGTAAGAAGTCATATAAGCCCGTCCACAGCAGGTTGTCCTGGAGGTCCCGCTGCCTCCTCTCCAAGTCTTCCTGGAGCCTCTTAATCTTGTCCTGGATGATTCCTGATTTATTGGCGTAAAAGCAGCATTTTTCCTGTAAAAACAAACATACGCCTCCTTTTTTGGCTGTTAGTAGGTTTAGTCCTCTCCTGTTTTGTGGGACTACCTCAGCCAGGGAATCTAGCTGTTGTTGAAGATAGGTCTCCCTCTGATACAGGGAGGGCCTCATTTCCAGGGATGATATTTACATCTGGGATTAAGGTGGCTGGGGCACAAAGGCCCGTCCAATTGGTGGGCAGAAAGTCATAGGCCATCTCGCCTCCACAAACATAAACCATTCCAGAAGGTGGGCAGCATTGAGCATTGGGATCAGCTGTGTTAAAAGTACAGAAGGAAGGATGAATGTATCCCACATCTATACTGGAATTATTAGGGGAAGGCGGGGCCCAAATGCAAGTTCCAGGGGAAACATTGGGAAAAGCTGGATGGGGATGGGGAAGGTGGCTGAGTAATGTTTTAAGGTCGTACAGGCAACTGTACTGCAAGCAGCCAGAGAGGCCCAGATTGGAGGCAAAGCCAGCAATCCTCCACAAGGGAGGGAATTGTTTAGTTTATTAGGGTGAAGGACCATTTTAGGAACAGTCCTCAGGGGTGGGACACTCCCTAGAGAAGTGACTGTCAGTGTCCTCTTGTTGGGACAAATATTTTAGGTCTCTCGCTGGTACCCAAATGGGTCTTTTTTCATCTTGAGGGAAGACACATCTAAACCCTCTCCCTGCTGTGAGGAGCGGATCAGGCCCTCTCCAGGCCCCAGTCAATGGGTCCCTCCATCTTACCCAGATAGAACTGTAGGTAATGGATGAAGACCAATGTTTTTGAAAAGGGGAGAGTTGTTTATCTTCTTTAGAAAAGTTTAAAATATTTAGGGTAAATAATGCCTTTTTTAGTTGGTCGTGTGGGGGTAAGGATTCCCCCTTTTGTTTTTGTAATTGAGACTTGAGAGTCTGATTATATCTTTCAACGATAGCTTGGCCCCGGGGGTTGTATGGGATGCCTGTAGAATGTGAGATTTTCCAGTTCTGGAGAAAATCTACAAAGGCCTTGCTTACGAAGCAGGGGCCATTATCTGTTTTAATTTGATCAGGCAGCCCAAGAGTGGCAAAACATTGAAGCATATGACTAATGGCATGTTTAGATTTTTCCCCGGCATGTGCTGATGCCCAGCAGGCACGGGAAAAGGTATCAACTGAAAGAAAAATATATTTAAGTTTCCCAAATGGAGAATAGTGTGTGACATCAATTTGTCACAGATGATTAGGGCGTAGCCCTCTAGGATTGTTTCCTGTAGTTTGAAGGGGGGGTACTTGGAGGAAGGGCTGACAGGACTTACAAGTCCGGACAATTTTTTTAAGGTCCTTGACTGGTACCTGTGGAAACCTGTGCTTGAGACCTCTCCAGTTGACATGGGTCAATAAGTGGAAGCGTGTAGCTTCTGTAATAGTATTACACTGAGGCATAGAAGCCATTTTATCAGCCAAATTGTTTCCTCGAGAAAGAAATCCCGGTAAGTTTTGATGACCCCTGAGATGTTGAAGAAAAATGGGGTTAATTTTTTGTTTGAGTAGGGAACGAGCTTGAATCATCAGAGGAGATATAGGGTTGGAGTCCAGTCTAATATGGGCCTCAACCAGGTTGGGTAATAAATTAACAACATAAAGGCTGTCAGAAAATAAGTTAAATGGCTCTTGAATAGTGTCCAAAGCTAGAACGACAGCAAATAGTTCTTTGAATTGTGCTGACCCCTCAACCTCATGAGAGACTGACTTTATGGGCATAGGCTCTTTTTCCTGTTTTAAGGGAGGGTAAACGACTAGGGAAGCCCCCAGGTGCCCTCCATCAGTAAACACGGTAAGAAAGTCAGGGTTAGGTTGAGACAGAAAAAGCCTGGGGGGCTTCCATTCTAATCTGGAGAAAGAACTCATCCATTTGTGGGGGCCATAATGGCAATCAATTTTACCTAGAAACCCCTCGAGAGCCATAGCAACTCTATTATTATTTCTCTGAAGCCAGGTGAAATCTGTTATCTTAAAGGGGGTGACAATAAGGTGAGGTTCTGTGCCAAACAACCGGACAGAGGTGTCTCTGCCCTTGATAATGCAATCAGCAACCTGGTTGGTTATAGAATAAACTCTGGGGACCCCACCGATTGAGAGGTGGACCCATTGGATGGGTTCACCTTCCTGGGCCAACAGTGCAGTGCATAATGTTTCCCCAGAGAAAATGTAGAGGGAGATGGGCAAATCAGGATTGAACCTCTTTAGGGTCACAGTATTTATAGCCTGTTGTACCTTATGAAAAATTTGTTGATGACAAGGGGACAAAATTACCTGAGAGGAGAAGTTAAGGTCCTTTAGGAGGTCAAATAAAGGGGACAGCTCTTCAGTAGTTATGGGTATCCAAGGCCTCATCCAATTAATTTCTCCCAAAAGCTTCTGGAGTTGAAGCAAGGTGTAAGAATCCTGAATATAAAGTTGTGGTTTAACAGGTGAAACTGTATCTAGGGTAAGGATTGAGCCCAAGATCTTAAAGGGAGGCACAGTTTGAACTTTTTCTGGAGCTACTTTAAAGCCGTGAGTATGCAGGATAGTTAGACATTGGTGGGTAAGGTCCTGGAGTGTGGAGGAATCTAGGCACCCAAGAATAATATCATCCATGTAAATATAAAACAGAGTATCAGGGAGATTGATAAGAGAAGAGAAAATGGATGACAGGTAATATTGACAAATGGGTGGGCTATTTGCCATGCCCTGAGGTAAGACAGTCCATTCAAATCTCCTATCTGGGCCACAAAAATTAACAGCAGGTACAGAGAATGTAAATTTTTCCATGTCTCCTGGATGGAGAGGGATAGAGAAGAAGCAATCTTTAATGTCAATGATAGTAATATGGTATATATTGGGAATAGCTGGGATCCATGGGAGTCCCCTCTGGGGAGTTCCGAAGGGGATCATGCGTTTATTGATCTTTTTTAAATCATGTAAAAATCTCCAGGACCCATTAGGCTTTTTTATGACAAAGACAGGAGAGTTCCAGGGACTAGTGGAGGGACGAATATGTCCGGCCTCCAACTGTTGATCAATAAGTATGTGGAGTTGGTGTAACTTAGAAGAAGGGAGAGGCCACTGCTCAACCCATACAGGATCCCCCGGTCTCCACTGGATTTTAAATGGGGGGGGCTGGGCAGTGGCCCTTAGAATTGGGGGTGTTTATTGGAGTACTTTTGTCTGAGTTGTTCAAAGTAAGGGTCATCTCTATAATTGAGATGATATTCCCTCCCTTCCTCAGACTGTTGTTGATATTTTTTTTTATCTAACAAATCATTATAAAAGGCCTTATGGTCAGTAGTGATGAAAGCCTCAGCATCTCCAAGGATGTCTTGCCCCAGTAAGTTAGCAGTGAGCCCAGTCACCACGAGAGGGCGGACTTTTCCCCTGTCCCCACCTGGGTCAGTCCAAGGGAGCCACGTGGCAGTCTCCCAGGAGGTGGATTGCCCGCCAATTCCCAGTAGGGGAGGGCCGGGCACAAGCTGCCAGGAGGGGGGCACTTCCTCCTTTCTCAGGACCGTTCGGTCCGCTCCAGTGTCAATGAGAAGTTTGAATTTTTTATTGCCAATATTCAAAATAATTTTGGGTCTAAGGCCGGGGACCAGGGGGACGGTCCAATAGGCTTTGATGGTCTCTTTCCCCTTATTTAACGGGGCTGGGGGAAGCCCCTGGAGGAGTTTAAAGGCTTTCCCTGTATGTTAAACTTCCATTTACATTCCTTAGCCCAATGAAACCCTTTATTGCATTTAGGGCAAAGGGTGTGAGGGGCGTTGGTCGTCCCCCCAGAGCGCGGAGGAGGCTTTGTCCTGTTGGGGCACTCCTTTTTAAAGTGGCCCTTGTCCCCGCATCCAAAACATGTCAAGTTTTTAGAATTTAACTGTAATGCACAGATCGTATTGGCCAAATCTCTCTGTTTATTTTCCTGAAGGGCGGCAGCCATGGCCCTAGCCTGATGGGAGATAGTGCCAACGTCCTTGGTGGCTACAATCCATCTACTCATGGAGTTGTCCTTGAGACCCGCACAGGCGAGGCGGTGATCGGCCGTCATCCCATCCCAGACCAACATTTTAGTAAACTGATCCCGTAATGCCCCTGGGGGAAATTTTCTTTGGAGACTTTTTTCCACCCTATCTATAAATGTAGCCAAATCCTCAGATGGTTTTTGAGTAATACTCATAAGGGGAGTTTCAGAGGGTCCCTCATCAAGCTTTTTCCATGCCGCCAAGCCCAGTGCCCTGACCTGGTCCCTATACGGGTCAGGTATAGCCGCCTGTTGAGTGCCTGTAGCATATTGATCAGAGGTACCAGAGAGCATCCCAAAAGTTATCGGCACAGGGGGCTGTTGATTTTGGTTTCGTTCTGCCTGTGCATGGCATTCATCTCTAAAAAAGGCACACCACTTAATGTATAGGGGACCTGACAAGACAGCCCTGACTAGATTTTTCCAATCTTGGGTTGTACAAGGTTGATGGGCAAGGCCCTGTAATAGGGTCTCAGCCCAAGGAGAGTTGGGTCCATCCTCCGAGACCGCTTTTTTAAGCTCCTTAAGGTCCTGAGCTTCCCACGGATACCAGGCAGCAGGGCGATTGCCCCCAGGATTTAGATTGACGGGAAATAAAAAAGTAGCTTTATTTTCTGACGGCTTGGCTGCCGAATATGGAGGGGCTGAGGGGGTCTCGGCGGCCGAATATGAAGGAGGGGCCGAGGGGGTCCAGAAAGGGTTAGTTGATGGAGGAGGTGGAGGAGGTCCCCCGGAAGGCCAGGGAGCACTCTCAAAGGGATCGAGTGAGGAGCATAAAGATGTATCCTTTTGGGGTTTTTTTAAAGCTGTATCTCCAGGAGGAGTAGCTGGATTAGGCTGTATATTATCTTTTTTTTTTGTCTTTTGTTTATGTTTGGTTGGCCTTGGAGGGAAGCAGGCCTTGAGGGCTGAGATCATAGGGAGGACCCCTGAGGGGGGTATTTGATCCTTCTCCACATGTGCCCGACAAACAAGGGCCTCTACCCTATCCCACGTGTCCCAACCAAAGAGATTTCCTTCTGGCAGCCATGGCGCCAGTTTGAGAAGGCAATCCCAGGTCTGTTGAGCCTGATTATCAGTCAAATTAAGCCCTCTACTCTTTAGGAGTGCCCTGAGAGATTCTAAGGCAGGATTGGATTTACAGTTAGACTGTCCCACATTATAAAGTTGAGAGAAAAATGTCCATAAAATTAGGGCAATAGCAACCCACATACACATGAGTACAATACAACCACAAGGATCTAAAAGATAGGTAAACATGCTGTACAAAAGCCGCAGATGTAGCTTGTCTGCAAACTAAAAGTGAAAGGAAAGAGAAAGAGAACAAAGAGATGTTGATCAACAAGTACAGGTTATAGAAGCAAAGTTTAGCACATTAAATATAAAGACTACTTATGGGGGTACGCTCACCCGCATATGTACACCGATTGAGCTCCTCAACGAATGTCTCTCAGGGGGCACTAGTCTGCCGGATTCCGAGAGCCGCACGTTAGGCGCCAGATGCCGGGCTCCGCCGGCGGGGGCAGGTAGTGCCGAGGGAAGGACCAGGCCCGCTGGTTCCTCCCGAGGGGCTGAGGAGGAGATGAGCGTCTGACGACTCAGACCTCTCCTGGCCACCGGAGAAAAACCACACTGAGTCGGGAGTCTTGTCGAAGCAGGAACTCGATTTATTGCTATGAACAGTTGCCTATATAATGTTGGGGGTGAAGGCGGGGATTGTAGGATGGTGGGGAAAGGTAAGGGCCAATAGTAAACTGTGACTATTGAAATGATAATTCTAACTCCCATGTGGAGGTAGCAGGTAAGAAGCCATTAGGCGTCTTGCTGAGTCACGTCTGGCCAGAGGCAGATCACCAAACTTTAGCTAGGCTCAGGAAGTTCCACTAGGCCTCACACCTGGGCCTTTAGAGGCCAGCACCTGAGTAAATTTCTTCTCTTTTGTCACTATGGTACTAGGAGTGCAGACATGCGTGACCATGCCCAGCTGTTTTCATAGGAATGAAACTTAGACGCCCTCAGTCTCTCATGCTTATGTGAGAAGCACTTTTTCCTGCTGAGCCATCACTCTAACCCAGAGTTATATTCTAAAGGGGGAAGTACAACCACGTGCAAATCAACACTGAACGTGTGCAACTCACTCCTTTAAAAAATATTTAGTATTTTACCTTTTGTACAAATATCATTGATACTCACGCATATCCCCAACCTTCCTTTTTCTCACCCCTCCGTTTACCCAGTGTTCTTTTTCTTATTTCCTTATGTCCCCAAAACAATCTGAAAAGGACATTTGAGCCACTGAAACAACTCAAACCAGAATGTAACATAGCTTATATATTCATGAATTCATGGACACAACTGTCAAATTATTTTTAATGTACTTTCACTGAATATTTATATATAGCAAAGTTTCTTATGTGGGAGTAAGTTTTATACTGATTTTAGGGAATATTACTTATTGGTTATAGCATCTATGTTATTTCAAGAAAAGACAGGGTTTGCATTGAAGGCTTGCATTAGAGACCGCATTACTTTTGTGCTATATTCAAATACCTCACAGGAACTACTTAAAGGGTAAAATTATTTTGGTTCATGGTTTCCGAGGGTTTAGTCTATCATGATGAGCAGAGTATGTGAGAGCAGTGCAGTTCACATTATGGTGACCAGGAAGCAAAGAAAATGGTACAGCCAGGGGTCAGGGGGGAAAAAAAGCATTCTTGAGGCACACCCTCAATGACTCATTTCCTCCAACTATACCCTACCTCTTACCTTTTAAGTCTCAAATCATGCCATTATATAAATAAACCCTAAATTCATTCACTGAGCCAAGGTAGTCCAGATCTATTCATGTGCAGAAATGCACTGATAGAAACCTATATACTTACTTTACTAATCCAGATAATTCTTAATTTAATCAAGTTGACATTAAAATTAACCAACAAAAAGGTTATGGCAGATTAAGATCAAAGTATTGTCATGTCCACAGTACCAAGAGAATTGTAAGTGCCAGCTTCTTAAACTTGAGACTGGAATGTGTGGGTCATGAAAATGTTGATATCTATAAAAAACTTTTGAACTCACAACAAAGTTTTAACTCAAAGCCAGGCATGACAGTGCATACCTTTAATCCTAGCCCTTGGGAGGCAGAGGTAAGAGGATCTCCATACATTCAAAGCCACCCTGATATTACGTACTGAATTCCAGGTCAACCTGGACTAGAGTGAGACTCTACCTTGAATTCCCCCCCCCCTCACAAAAACAGAAATTAACTCAAAGTCAATGCATAACAAATCCAGTGGGGTCTCTGATGGCCCTCACCAGTATGTTATCACATGAGTGCTACAGACTTGGTTCTGAAAACACAACTTGGGAACTTTGCAGTGTCCTGTCACACTACAGAGAGCCAAGAAATGCTCAAAGGACACCTCTGTTCAGAATTGTGTCTATTGTACATTAATACTTGTAATATTTTACTGTACACTGTTTTCTGCTGTTGTAGAAATGAGCTTTATTTGTGGAAAACAAAATATTATGTTACTGTCATCCTTCAACATGTATTAACTTATATCTTGGCATTGTACTGTGTTAGAATATTTGATCTTTTAAAAATTATGTTTGAGTTGTTGAGTTTCAGAAAAAAATTTGATGGATTTTTGTCTTGGCACTAGTATAGACTTTTCAACAATTTTTTACATCCTAAATATACTTCTGCCATTTGGTATAATGGGTTTATGTGAAGTGATGTGCTAAGTACTGATGACTTTAAAATCATACATTAATCAAATGTTGAAGACACTTTACATCCCACAGTATCAAATATTCAGCTAAAATTTATTTCTTTATGGGAAATAAGCATATTGGGCTGGAGGGATGGATTAGCAGTTCAAGCGTTTGCTTGCAAAGCCAAAGGACCCATGTTCAATTCTCCAGGACCCACATTAGCCAGATGCACAAGGGGGCACATGTGTCTGGAGTTCGTTTGCAGTGGCTGGAGGCTCTGGCATGCCCATTCTCTCTCTCTCTCTCTCTCTCTCTCTCTCTCCCTCCCTCCTTCTCTCTTTCTCTGTCAACTAAATAAATAAAAAAAGAAAATAAGCATAATTATCTAGTTAATATAATAATTTGTTTCCCTCTTTAATAAATATAAAATAATCTATGTAAAACTATTTAAAATATACTTCTTTGTGATTTATTATCAGTAAATATTTGATTTGTATTTCTAGCCTTATATTTGTATATTCAAGAACAGGGAAATTTTTCAGGCAAAATGGGTAGTCAGTGAAAAAACTATAAGAAGCCAAACTCTATGTTAAGCTAGCTTATACAAATTCAGTTTTGTAAATACTTATAAATTGAAAGTTATATTATATTGAAATTTTAAATTTATTTTCAAGTCAACTAGTTAATGCAAAGATAGATTTTTTTAAATACATAATATGTTGTGGTTTCTTTCAAACACTTGAATCTATATATGTGCTTGTTACTAAAAGTAAGTCAGAAGTTTCTGATGAGAACCACCTACTGACCATTAAATAAGGTGTGGAGGGAAATAGAGTTGAATAGACTTCATTTCTGAGAAAGGCAGCATTAGCTACCATCCTTGTAGCATAGCAGATTATTCCTAGTACTTAGAAATGAAGATGTGCTTTGTGCCAGAACAATAGAGAAATCATCAAAGATGTGCTCAGTAAATGGCAAGCAGTCGATGTTGAACCATATGGTGACTATGTTCAATAAAGCAGAAATACTGCTACAGCAGTATGATAAATAAAAATATCATAAGGATCCGGACCAAAACATAGAACCTCACACCTTTGAGAATGGTTCTTAAACTTACCATTGCAATAAGCTACCGTGTGTGTGTGTGTGTGTGTGTGTGTGTGTGTGTGTGCATGCGTTGGTGTTATTGTTGCATGGCATGCTGAAAATCAAATTAATACTTGCCTTTTACTTCTTTATACTTTAAAATCACATATTCATAGTTTGTTGATGTCTGTTATAAAATTTATTGCAACATAGCAACTTCTTTATTTGTTTTATTTGCTGTTTATTCGCTGAGGGTAGACACAGGATGTGAGTTATTCAGCATAATTTAATGTGTACCAAACTGACACCAAATGGTTGAACAAAATAAATATTTATGATTATTTTACTATTGAGTTGTAAGATTAAGAGGTTAAGATTGTTTACTCATTTTTATAAATAAATATAATATTTTGGTTTCTCCAAATAGTATCAATCTTTCCATTTCTGAAAACAACTATATTAAATTTATATAATTATATCATCATTGACAATTTCAACTGTGGTCATCCATGTCAAGAGAATCAACAGAATTCAGTAGATTTTATCAAATTATAGTTTATGTGTATGTTATTTGAGTGTATCAACAATAGAATTTTGAGATACTTAGAACCTAATTCTTTACCAGAAGTTTTATGCACACACACACACACACACACACACATATATGGAAAGAGAGAAAGAGCAAGAGAAAGTGAGAGAGATAACAGATAGAGACATTGAGTGTACATGCAAGAAGCTTTTAGTAGGACAAGATGCTTTTATTCTGATGAACTTAGTGGAAATAAATAGGAACATTATATTCTGGTGGATTGCTTTTGTTTTCATTTATCACATATTCACCTTATCCAGCTCTTATTTTCCTTACTGTGTTTAGTTTGAAAACCATTGCAGCAAACATCCAGAAAACATAGACTTAAACATGTGACAAAATGACAATGTCTATGAAAATTTTAAATGTTCATAACTTTTGATTTAATATTTTCTGTTCTAGAAAGTTATATGATATATACTCAGAAGAGAGACAAAAGATGAGATATAGACATAGATGGAAGTATAAATAGACATTATCATGGCCTGGTTCACAAGTAAGAAAAATGACTGTGTCTGAAATGCCCGTTAGCTGAAAATAATTTGGATATATACTGACAGTGCAATAAGTTTAGCTGTTTCATGCAAGATCTAAATGACAAACTTGAAACATGATAACTTCTGTTATTGAGTTGAAAATTAATCAAATGTAAGCTGTAATATCAAGTAGCATTCATTTAAAAAGAATAAAACTTCTGAAAGGATAATCATCAATATAAGTGACTTCACTATAATTTCTTTGAAAGAACCCAATCACTTATTCACTATAAGAAATAAGGAAAATTAATATATTTTATTTTGTTGGGTTCTGTAATGATTCCTAATTAAATAATGATCAATTGCAATGCTAACATAATTGCTAACATAACTTGCACCTTCAGATAAACATACGTTAATGTTACAATTAAATATCTGATAGATATGTAACAGTAATAATATGAAAGAATTACTCAATATGCAATATAATAGTATTTTCTGTGCTCAAGTTGTCAAAAGTGAATAATATTTGTAATTTCAAGTGATATGTAGACAAGAGACAGATGGATGTAATGTCATATTTGAGTCAGATAACAATTTCAAACTGTTCTCCACTGGTCTCTTGAAACAATAAAAGCACTGGGATTGCACAATAGAATGTACTAGGAAGATTTTTATCCTTTGTTTTCTTCTGGCTAGCCTGTTTTACAGATACTTAATGACTTGCTGAAATACTCCAAAAGCAGGCAGCAAAGGCTGAGCCAGAAAGGAAAAGTGATAAGCCATGAGCACACTGGCCAGTTGGTAGTTAGTTGCTAAATCTTTGAATATGAAAAATGCAGGGTAAATAATGAGTCATTATTTAATATATCAATGTTAGTCCCAAATGTGTCCCAATGAGTTAGTTTTATCCAAGACAATTCCTAGAAATCTATTTTATTCCTGTCATCCTAAATCCTAAAACCATACTAAACTAAATATATGCCCTACTTTGTGGTAGTTTGCACATAAAAAGTCTCCCTAATCTCATGTGTTTGTCATTTAGCCTCATGTTCAATCCCAGGCTCCTGGCAAATTGGATGATGGAGCCTTGCTGAGGTAGGTCTTGGGGTGCCCTAGTCCAAACCCCACTTGCCAGAGCTCAGCCCCCTCTTACTGCTACCTACCAGCTGATGTGATGAGATGTGCTACCCAGCTTCTGCTATGCCATGTCATGCTGGAACTTCCCCTGAAGGCTGTCAGCAGAAATCAACCCTTTCCCTCCATATGCTGCCTTTGGTTGGGTGTTGCAACAAGAAGGTAACTTCAGTGTACTTCATTAACATAAATTCTTATACATAACAAACTTATAATGAAATTTTCCCTTTTAAAATTATTTAAATTTAAATATTTAAATTATTTTCTGAGATGAATTATAATTTTCAAAGCTGTTAAGGTGATAACTATTACACATGAGAGAAAACATGAATTTTTAAGTAGCTTAAAATTCTGCTCATGCTGGGAAAGAGAAAGATATATCTTTACTGAATTTTGCCCCAATGTCTTTTTGTGGCACAAAAGACAATGAATGCCCAAAATCATTTATTTGAGAAAGCCAAGTCATTCTGGGAAAGAGCCGAAAGATCACAACACCCCAAGCCCTTGAGTGCTGCTTGCCATTATTCAATTATTCCTTAGAGGGATGATAACTACATCATAGATTACAACTTAACTCTATTTTCCACAACATGATAGTTTATAAAATTATAGTCTGTGTTATAGCACTTCTGTTTGATTTATGCCCAGCCTGAGGCATGAAAGCTCTTTCCTTCCAGGAGGAAATTACACTTTCTTGAATGGAAAAAGCAGGTGACAAGCATAAAATAACTCAGATTCCTTCCCCCTCTCCTGATCACCTATATTCTTTATTTCTTTCAAAAAGCAAAGAGTTAAGAAACTGCTAAAACAGCTTGTTTTTTAGTAAATGGTTGAGGTTCAGTCTTTTAGTTATCTGTTATAAATATTTGCCTCCAAATTTTGTATGATAGCCTTTGTTCATCTAGAAACTGGTAAATTTAGAGCTATGGAAAAAAATGAATAAATCAGAATTTTGTTATTTAACCCATTTTTATGGCATGGAACCTTTATGAAGTACTTAATCATCTTGATATGTGCAACTTAGTGAGTAATGATGCTCACACCTGACCTTGGAAGGTCACAGGTCAACTCAATTCCCATTTACTTCCATGTATGAAATTTTCCCAGTGGAACAAAATGAGGAGAGTTAGGAATTATTTCCTTAAAATGTTTGTTGATAAATAGTATGGAAACACAGGTGAAGCATTCCTTTAAGAATCTAAAGAAACATTGTGTTTTTATGGTGAAGTGTTAGAGAAATGAAAATAAAAAGAGACATAAAATAGGGAACACCTGAAGATGCTTTTGTTATGTCCTAACAGTCACCTCAGTTTTGATACCATCACCTAAAAGCTAGTGAAATTTTTTTCAATGTTATTTCTTATTTGCTACTCTAATTGTCATAGAAGACAATAAGACAGGTGGAAATGGACAAGGTGCTTTCTAGTTTTAAGACAACCAAAAACACATAGTTATTTTCTTTAAGAAACTAATTCTATTTAGGCACAGATAGTTGTTTTACAGGGAAAAAAATGAGATTTTCATATGAAGTGCATCATTAAGCTGTTCATTTCCTCTCAAGTTTCTAAGAAACTAGAATTTTTATTTTATTTTTTTTCTTCCAGTTCTATTTATGAAGCCTATGGAGGTAGTCACAGCTCTAGGTGTCAAAATACCTTAGGCTTCTATTTGAATAAATAAGTTGAGATCTGGATGGAAGATGTTTGTATGATTCTTTTGATGCAGTCATGATCTCGAATTAGATCTGGGCTGTGCAGCCACATTTAGAAAACTAGAACTCCTGGTCAGGTATTATTGACATAATGGTAACATCAGTCAATCAAACAACCAATTGAGTCTGTCCCACAAGGAAAATTTCTCATGGTTTCTCCCATTGCCATAAGGACAGGCTGACTGAAACACTGAATAAATTGAATAACGATGTTTGCATTTAAGTTCAGCGTTAAGCAAATGCTGAACAAACATTATGACAGTGAAAAAACTAGCCATATTGAATTTCATAGGAACACACCACTGGGGACTAGTCTGAGGAACGGCTCTGGCTTATTCTCTAGGGAGCAGGAAACATGGTATAGAATCTGATTTTTTTTTTTTTTTAGGAGAAGTAAGTCTTTACTACCACGTTTTCCAAATAAAGTTGGCTTTTCGGTTGCTTTCTGGAGATTGGTCAAACAGGCCAAATGTCATATCCTCGTCTGTCTCCTCCGACTCTTCCTTGGCTTCCACCTTGGCTGGGGCTGCCTGGATGGCAGGGAGCAGCAGTGGTGGCAAGTCCCATGTTGGCCACAAATGCAGATGGATCAGCCAAGAAGGCCTTGCACATGTCAGAAAGTGGAAAGGTGTACTCATACTCCACAGACAAAGCCAGGACTGGCTTGTACCTATTGATGATAGAATGAGGCACTGAGGCAACAGCTGGGTAACCTATCTACAGACAAACACCAGCAACATTGCGGACGCCCTCCAGGAAAGAGAGGATGCAGGGTATCCTGTGTGATGTCAAGCACTTAAGGGTCGCAGATGCTGCCATTGTCAAACACCTGCTGGATGATCAGTATGAAGGAGAAGGGGGAGATGTTCAGCACACCTTGCAGGGTGGCCTTGCTGGCTCCAAATCTGTCTTCAGTCTTGATGAGCTGCACACCACTCAGAATTTCGGTGGTGTCCCCTGGAGATTTTGGCGGGGATGCCTCAAGCCTAAAAGAAGGAGGTCTTCTTGGGCCCCAGACCAGTGTTGTGGGCAGGCGCAGTGACCTCACACGGGGCAATGGCAGCAGCGCAGGCAGCAGGTAGCACCTGATTGGCTAGCAGCATGTCCTTGATCTCAGTGAGGTCCTCCTTGGTGAACACAAAGCCCACATTCTCACTGATATGAGGCAACAATTTCTGCAGAACTGTGCTGTTCTCCAGCTGTCTTGCAATGGCCTTACACGTCATGGTGTTCTTACCCATCAGCACCACACCTTCCCTCAGAGGAACATGAATTTGCTGCATCTGCTTGGAGCTCACATTACTCCCACAGTGAAGTATTTTGGATGACCATCCAAGAGTTGGTGCTCTTAAGGAAGTAGTTGGACTTCCACGTTGCCCTGTCCTCTCTGGGCATCACAGCAGTGCCTCGGGTTTGCCACACAGGGTTTAAAGACAACTTCACTCAACTGAGGACGCCTGGTGACAGAAGCCAGAATTCTTAATGGAGACAAGAATGCTCCCGTGGCTGTCACAAAAGATATTACGTTAGTGTCCCTACAGTGCACCTACTGATGGATTGCTACATACTTTTGTTGAAATAAATATTTTAAGCAAGAACTGAGGGAGGCCAATCTGTGTTCTTTCTTTAGGAAGATGTACCCAGACCCAGCTTTGTTCTGTTCTATTGTTCTAAGTATAGTTCTAAAGGGGAGAACACAGCATCCACTCCAACCGCAAAGGTTGAGGTACATTAAAATTTATCTTTAGGTGCAGGATGGATTATAACTTAGAATTCAACTGTTGCTAAATACATTTCTAAATACAATTATGTGCCATTGTTCATTTTCTTTGAAAATAATTGAAAAGCACACAAAGGATTTTTTAAAAGCTTTCCATGTTTCACTGTTTAAAATGGCACATAATAGAGCAGCTTGATTTTTAAAAGTTATACAGTTAATTTTTATCATTATGTTTTAGAGGAATAAGAGTATAACTAAATACATTATTTTTACATACCTTTTAAAAGTAAAAGCTAGAGAAGATATGAAGGGTCTATATGTTCATTTGGCATCTATAATCCATCTATGTGGCTTTTGTGACATAACGTTTTTGCCTTATACTAAAATTTTACTTCACAACATAAGAAGGATGTGTTATATTTAATGTTATGCCAATTTTTCTACTTGTATTTTCTAGCACATAGGAGAGCACACAAGGAAACAAGTAATCAAATCAGTTTGTGGCAGTAAACAGTAAACTAGGCAATCAAATCTAAAAATCAAATTTCAAAATCAGAAAGCATTTTTATAAACCATACAAACATCCAGAAGAATTATTGATATAATCTGTTGCTTGGAGGCCTGCCATATTCCAAGTAGATGGTGACATGACCAGAAGTAGAGATATTGAACACAGAGCCCAAATACTTTCATCAATATAGTACATTATTAGGTTTTCAGACTTCATGAAGCAAATGTCTAATCATCATGGGGGCAGATTTGCCTGTAGAGCAGTTCTCTTCCTGATACCCTGTGCTTTCATTAATTCCAGTCACAACATACATTTCAGTGAAGCTGGTAGAAGCAGCAGGACACTTACATCTGGCCATTCAAATCTATTGCTCTGTGAAGGGGCTTTGAAATTTTGTGGAAATGTTTTCCTGGTGTGAAACCAGGTGGTTCTATTAAATACATAAATTGAAGTATACCAGAGGGTATTTGCTGATGCAATGGCTTTGAAAGCAAACCTAGAATAAGAGTGGGTAAACTAGTAAAATCTATTATCAAAAATGATTTTAGTGAAAGCAGATTTTTTTTAAGATATGGCAAGGCTGATAGCCTTTTCTCTATCAAAAGAGAAATTAGAGAAAATTATCTTTCCAATTTTTAAAAAAAGGTATATATTGCAGTCCACATATATGTGATTCTTGTTTATATGATTCTGAAATATTTGCATGCAACAGTCATAGTTACCAAAGTTCAATGCATTGTTTGCTCTGTGTACAAAATCAAAAATGCTGAAAAATAGTCAATTAACTGGGAAAAGCCCTAACTGACAGGGAAGAATCTATCAAAATATTTGAGACAATCAATATTTTCTGAAAATAGACATACTATCATTTTAGATATGGTTCTCTCTCTCTCTTTTCTTTTTTACTAATGCTGCCTGATACAAAATAATATTTATTTAAGGATAGCATAATATTTTAAGTATGTAAAACAGAAGAAAGAATTCTAGTAAATACTTTGAAAGTTAAGTTCTTTACTAAGAATGAAATGATGCTTAAAATTACAGTGATTTATAGAGATTTGGGGACAGAGTGTCTCCTTCTTTTAGAGAATGGTCAGGACTATGTCCTTCCTCAAAGTATTTAAAAGCAACCATTTTTATGTTCACATTGATCCCACTCCCAATAGATAAATCCCATTAAATTACTACAACTCGCATGAATTGCACCTAGAATCAGCAAAAGTTCTGTTCTCTCTCAGGCTGGAATGGATTATGGGAAGCTGCCCCATACGTAAGGATTTACCTAAAGATGTGTGCAGATCTAATGCAAGATGGGACTTCTTTGCAATTACTATGCCCACCCCTCAAGAAATTGTATTGTGCACTAGAACTAAGATAATATGTTGAATATCTCTGTATGTTCATATTAAGTAAAATGGATGGAATGAATAGAGGGAAGAAAGGCCTCCAAGTAAAATGCCAAGGGATAACATGTATGTATGTATGTGAAGGGCTAGAAAAAAAAAAAAGTAAGCCAAAGTTTAGATATCCTAGCAATGTGATCAATGGGGATCATTTATAAGCTGCAATATCTAATGGTCTTCTATTTACTTTGATTAATATGTGAGCCTATAACATGGAGAATGGGGTGCCACTTCAGTGGTATATGCATTCAGCCAGGAATCTGCAACAAATGTGCTGTAGGTGGCTATGTCTTTCCTTCCCCTTCATTCATTTTCATACCAAAAGCAAAGTAGACTGTCAGTCTTAGGAAATATTTGCTCACACACTTGTGATAACTTAGTTTAGTTTCTCAGAACACACCTAGAGCCTATCTAGCAGTGCTTATCTCCAACCTCAGTCTTCCTATGATGAAATGAGACGGCACAAGAGAATTCCTGGAATCTCATGGGCCAGCTAGCCTGATGTGTACAAGGACAAAACTAAAATAAAAAATAAAAAAGAGGTCCTGCCTTAAACAAGGTATAAGGTGAGGACAGAAACCCAAGATTGTTCTCTGATCTCCACATATATGCACTCTCACAGACAAAGATTAAAAATAAACAGATTAAATAAATTAATAAATAATGTCGGAGTCAGGGAAATGGCTTAGTACATAAAGCACTTGCAAAGCAAGCACTGAGACAGGATTTGGAAAACCCAGCACCTATGTAAATGCTAGGTGGGCATGGTGGCCCACTGTATACTTGTTATCACAGTTGCAGAAACATGATCCCCAGGGCACACTGGCTAGCTACGCTAGTCAAATCAATACATTTTTGGTTCAAGTGAGAGACCCTGCTTCAGTAAATAAAATGGGGAACAATTGAGGAAGACACCAACATTAACTCTAGTCTCCACACTCACCCACACACGTATTTCCACATGTGCTCAGGCTCATCCAAACAACCTACACACATTCATACACATAATTGTGTTTATTTAAATATTTGTAAAGGAACTTCCCTACAAGCACCCAGATTCATACTAAATACTTACTTGAATGCCCAAATCAGTTCCTTAAAATAAAAGTGATCAATAAAATAAAGAGATTAGGTCTACTTCATTGATGCGGTCATGGCTCAGGGAAATTCACAGAAGAGGGGATGGAAAGATTGTTAGAGCCACGAGTTGGGACATTATGCATAGAGACATTGCCTCTTCTCCATAACTGATGGCTACCCCCACTATGCACAAACCACAATCCTCAACAAGGAGGGTCCCCTCAGAGGGGGGAGGACAGGAAGGAGGCAAAGGAGGGTACCAACATGGCTGTTTACACACCAAGTATGTATATAACTAATAAAGAAAAATAAATAAATAAAAATAAAGAGATTAATAGCATGACTTTTTGTTGATATTAAATTTGTTTTGATTTTATTTTCTGAGATAGGGTCTCACTCTAGCCAAGACTGATGTGGAACTATGTAGTCTCAGAGTGGCCTTGAACTCTAGGCAATCCTCATATCTCTGCCTCCTCAGTGCTGTGATTAAAGGCATATGCCACCATGCCCAGCTAGTATGACTTCTTTTCTTTGTTATGTACATACTCAGTGTGTAAACAACCATGTTGGTACCATCGTTAGCCTCCTCCCTGTCCTCCCCCCTCTGAAGGGACCCTCCTTGTTGAAATCAAGTCTGCTGTCTAATATCAAGCTCCCACCAATCTTGGTCTACAAGGGGGCCTACACCTATTAAGTAGCCTCTAAAATACTAATGGTTATCCCATTTATCCGGTGTTGACTTCACTCTCCGTTGGAGAATCTGCTTCCCTTTTTCAGATGGATGCAGAACCAGCTAATATGACTTTTAACAAGAACAGTATGCTTCCCCCCCCCCCAAGGTAAGGTCTCACTCTAGCTCAAGCTGACCTGGAATTCATAGTCTCAGGATGGCCTTGAACTCATGGTGATCCTCCTACCTCTGCCTCTCAAGTACTGGGATTAAAGACATGTGCCACCATGCCTGGCAAGAACAGTATGCTTCTAACTAGTGTGACATGATCACGTATGGTAATTGCAAGGAGGCCTTCTTTGACAAACAGGTGTGGGAAAGATTATTCAGAAAGTTAAACATTTCCATTAAGCAACTAGCCTGAATGCCTTTTGTGGGGGAGGAACCACATCACTGCTGATTTTTTTGTTCATATTTGTTTGCTTGATTGGTTTTCATTATCTTTCCCCCACTCAATTATAGGAAATAGAAATTTTATGTTATTATATAGCATACTGTGGTACTCTGGGAAGATATTTTGTTTTGGGGATTGGCACATGGACCAAGTTGGGGCAATAAGTCATTCTTAGACAATTTTTTAAATTAATTAATTTATTTATTAACAATAAGAGAGAGAGAGAGAGACTTCAGCTGCTATAAATGAACTCCAGATGCATGTTCCACTTTGTGCATCCAGCTTTAAGTGGGTACTGGGGAATTGAACCCAGGTCATTAGGCTTTGAAGGTAAGTGCCTTAACTGCTGAACCATCTATCCAGCCCCATTCTTACATATTTTTCAACATGGAAGTTTGTGAGATTGTATTAATACATTTGCTCACAAAATTGCCATGAAGCATAATCTTCACTAATGACTGGCTGGTCTAAACAAAGAAGGACAAAGTTTAAAAGAAGGAATCCTTCAGCAGAGAAAAGACAACAGAAGTGAGATCAAAATTCTACCCAATGTATCATGATCTGAAGTTTCAGGAATCTTCCATAACATTTCCTTTTTATGTCTATGTATGCAGGTTGGAGATGAATTTCTTTCAAAGCAGATACAAAACTAGAGAGACAAAGCAGTAATGAGGAAAATTACTTAAAAGTAAATTTGGGGGGCATTTAAGCATAAGTCTTCTACTTCTAATGCCAGATTCCAAAATTTTTGTTTCATGTATTTTTTATAGATTACTTTATAAAAATGTCCATGGAATATACTTAGCATTTGAAGATAAATATTTCAAATTATTATGTGAGATTAACAGGCTGAGATGTTTCAACCTAGAGGTTCTCAAAGAAAACTATTTTATTCAACATACGATAAATTATATATGTATATTCTTTCAACCATTAAAAAGAAAATTACTACAAATAAATTTGTATTGAAAAATACCTATACTACAGAGCCATAGTAACAAAAACAGCATGGTACTGGCACAAAAGCAGACTTGTAGATCAATGGAACAGAATAGAGGACCCAAATGTAACCCCATGTAGCTATAGCCACCTGATATTCGATAAAAATGCCAAAAATACTCATTGGAGAAAAGACAGCCTCTTCAGCAAATGGTGTTGGGAAAACTGGATATATATCTGTAGAAGGATGAAAATAGATTCTTCTCTTTCTCCATGCACAAGAATTAAGTCCAAATGGATTAAAGACCTTAACATCAGACCTGAAACTCTGAAACTGCTAGAGGAAAAAGTAGGGGAAACACTTCAACATATTGGTCTTGGCAAAGACTTTCTGAATACAACCCCAATTGCTCAGGCAATAAAACGACAGATTAACCACTGGGACCTCATGAAAATACAAAGATTTTGCACTGCAAAGGACACGGTGAAGAAAGCAAAGAGGCAACCTACAGAATGGGAAAAAATCTTCACCAGCTATATATCTGATAGAGGGTTAATATCTAGGATATACAAAGAACTTAAGAAGTTAAATAATAAGGAATCAAACAAACCAATCAAAAAATGGGCAATGGAGCTAAATAGAGAATTCTCAAAGGAAGAAATACGAATGGCATATACGCATCTGAAAAAATGTTCTACATCCCTAGTCATCAGGGAAATGCAGATTAAGACTACATTGAGATTCCATCTCACTCCTGTCAGATTGGCTACCATCATGAAAACAAATGATCATAAATGTTGGCGGGGATGTGGAAAAAGAGGAACCCTTCTACACTGTTGGTGGGAATGCAATCTGGTCCAGCCATTGTGGAAATCAGTGTGGAGGTTTCTAAAACAGCTAAAGATTGATCTACCATATGACCCAGCTATAGCACTCCTAGGCATATATCCTAAGGACTCATCTCATTTCCTTAGAAGTACGTGCTCAACCATGTTTATTGCTGCTCAATTTATAATAGCTGGGAAATGGAACCAGCCTAGATGTCCCTCAACTGATGAGTGGATAATGAAGTTATGGCACATTTATACAATGGAGTTTTACTCAGCAGTAAAGAAAAATGAAGTTATGAAATTTGCAGAAAAGTGGATGGATCTGGAAAGAATTATACTAAGTGAGGTAACCCAGGCCCAGAAAGCCAAGCGCCACATGTTCTCCCTCATATGTGGATCTTAGCTAGAGATGATTGGGCTTCTGTGTGAGAAGGAAAAAACTCAGTAGCAGAGGCCAGTAAGTTAAAAAAGGAGATAGAAAGGGAAGAGAAAGAAAGGGAGGAGGGCTTTTATTAGGTTGGTATTGTATATATGTAAGTAGAAAGATTGAGATGGGGAGGAGATATGATGGAGAATGGAATTTCAAAGGGGAAAGGGGGGAGGGTAATACCATGGGATATTTTTTATAATCATGGAAAATATTAATAAAAATTGAGAAAATTTAAAAAACAAAAAAAAGAAAGAAAATTACTACAAATAAATTTGTATTGAAAAATAAATCATTAATAAATTGTATAGAAAATAGAATTGTAAGGAATATCATACATTATTTTATGATTAATTTATGAATTTTACTAAATATTAAAATTTTACTTTGATGCTTATTTTTCTAATTTTTTAACTGACTTCAGAAGAATTTCTGATTAATATGTGCAAATAAAGATTTTTAAAATAAGTTTTACCTAATAATTTTTTGGTGTGTCATTTGAAGGCCATGCAGTTTCAAGAATCAGCCTAAATTCTACTTCAACATTGTGACTTGAAGAAATCAAATAGTTTCCCTTCATTTACTTGTATCTATGGTATGTGGATAGTGTTAGTTCCAGAGCCAAAGTTTATCTGAGGATGATATAAACCAAGCCATGGGAAGCACATTGATATGTACAATAACTCAAATTGTTAAGAATTTCCCCCTTTTTCTGCCCTTGAAAACATGAAAATGATCCTTGAATTGACAAATTCCCTGATTTATGGTTAAATATAAAAGGCAAAAATGAATATCTTTGCATAAGGTTACGTAAGTTAAATGTTTAGCAAATTTTATGTGGTTAGTACCAAACAAACTATGGACGATTAACTCTCACTGCAGACATTAAGGAGATCCTTACTGGCTTCATTATTGTGGTTCCTTTTCACATCCACTGAACTGACAAGCATTGCTTAATCCAAAAGAAAAAATCCTTGAAAGCATAAGGATTTCAAGAAGAAAGAGACATTGAGAAAAGACTTACTCCCCTAGCATTGCAGGGGAATGCCAGGCCATGGTTAGAGGGTGAGTCAGCTCAGAAGTTTTATACACTTAACACATTCATGGGTATGACAAAAGGTTACCACAAAAATGCCCCACAAGGGCTGGAGAGATGGCTTAGCGGTTAAGCGCTTCCCTGTGAAGCCAAAGGACCCCGGTTCGAGGCTAGATTCCCCAGGACCCATGTTAGCCAGATGCACAAGGGGGCGCAGGCGTCTGGAGTTCATTTGCAATGGCTGGAGGCCCTGTCGCGCCCATTCTCTCTCTCTCTCTCTCCATCTGCCTCTTTCTCTCTCTCTCTCTGGCACTCTCAAATAAATAAATAAAAATAAACAAAAAAAATTAAAAAAAATGCCCCACAAAACATGCACATGTCTCACAAGGTAGAATGTCTCTGCTTTGAGAATCTGCAGAAGATGCTCTGATTCTCTCCCTGACCTTCACCTTAGGACAGATATTCTCTGCCTACAGGCTAGTGAATCTGTCATATTTTATAAATATTAGCATAAAGATCTGGTATCAATTGCAAATAGATGTGATGAGGTGCTCTTAAAAGTTACTTAGGAAAGATGGTCATTTTTATCACTCCCTTAATTAATTTGTGGAACAATAGAACATGATGTGATAGTTTTGTTCAAAACCATTGTATTAAAACTCTTAGGTTATTTTATCTTCATTTTCAAACATGCATAAAACAGAAAATTGTACAGATTAAAGATGTATTATTTGATATCTCAATATACACATACATTGCTCTACATTTAATTAGGTCAAGCAGTTAGGATTTCAACATAGTAAAATCATTAAACACACCTTATTCTAGCTGTTTGAAACAAATAGAAGGTAATTGTATTCTATAGAATTCTTCTTTGTTAATAAATATATTAGGTCATATTATTAACCTCAGACAGATTCTTTGGAGAAAAAAAATGGAATAATACTTATCTTCCCTAGAAAGTACATAACACAATACCAGAACAAGGCTTTATGCATGATTAATTGGCAGAAAAGCACATTAACTACAAGATATATTAAGATAGTGATAAAAATTCATTGAAAACACTGATTGAATATTTATAGGTATCTTACTTAGCTGTAGCTAATGAAATTAAGTAAATAATAGAAAACTGGTTTAGTTTAATTCTGTATTCATAAAATGCTCATCAAAAACTAAGTATTTGTTCACATGCTGTATGTAAAGTATGTATGTATTCTATAGAACTTTCTGTGCAATAACACAACAGAATATTTCATTCTTCTAATTTTAGTGTGCTTTAATTAACTTTTCCCAATCCCAACCTTCTACTGTCCCAAGGCTTTGGTAGCCACACCATTCTATTCTCAACTTTTTTTTTTTTTTTTTTTTTTTTTTTTTGGTTTTTCAAGGTAGGGTCTCACTCTAGCCCAGGCTGACCTGGAATTCACTATGGAGTCTCAGGGTGGCCTCGAACTCACGGCAATCCTCTCTCCTCTACCTCCCGAGTGCTGAGATTAAAGGCATGTGCCACCAAGCCCGGTTTTATTCTCAACTTTTATAATTCTTTTACACAATGTTGTATTTGTGAAAGTGACCATTGCTGGTGTGTGCTGCTACATTTCATTCATTCTCTACTGAATATACAGCATCTTGTGACTTTCAGAATTTAATTCATTTTGCTCAGGTGGACTTCTGCTGATGACAATTTGAACCTAGATTTGATCAACTTTTCTTGATGTTTTCTTAATTTTTCTTGACTTAATGCTTGATTTTTCAAAATAAACTCATTCTTCTTTGTTAATAAATATATTAGGTCATATTAGTAACCTCAGACAGATTCTTTGGAGAAAAAAGTGGAATAATACTTATCTTCCCTAGAAAGTACATAACACAATACCAGAACAAGGCTTTATGTATGATTAATTGGCAGAAAAGCACATTAAATACAAGATATAATAAGAGAGTGATAAAAATTCATTGAAAACACTGATTGAATATTTATAGGTATCTTACTTAGCTATAGCTAATGAAATTAAGTAAATAATAGAAAACTAGTTTAGTTTAATTCTCTATTCATAAATTGATCATCAGAAGACTAAGTATTTGTCCACATGCTGTATGTAAAATAAAATGCAACATATATTTTTATTTTTATATTTTCTTACTTGCCATCATTATAAACTATAGCTAGGCATGGTGGTGTACATCTTTAATCCCAATTACTTGGGAGAGTGAGGTAGGAGAATTGCTGTTAGTTTAAGGCCAGCCTGAGTTACAGAATGAGTTCCAAGTCAGTCTGGGATGGAGTGAAACCCTGCCTTGAAAAATACTAAAAAAGAATAATAACAAAAAATAAAAATAAACTAATTCCTGGCTGTGACAGCATTCATAACAGATCATGCCTCTCAGATACCTCCAAGATGACTTTGAGAAGCTGGAGTTCTAAACCATGGTCACCATGGGGAACACATAAAGATTCCAAGAAGACATTGGGTAAAGGGAAGAAAGAGACTTGCCCTGTCCTCTGGATTCCACTAACCTCCATGAGGAAAAGTAAATGATGAAGATAGATGATATATAAACAGATTTTGATAAATTGGTGATATTTAAATAGATAGAAAATATAGATATAAATAGATAGATGATTGATGATAGGTAGATAGATAGATGGATAGATAGAAGGATGATAGATAGATGGCATATACTAAACATTCTGGTCCTTCAAAATCTTGTTGCTATGATTTAGTATTTCTTTGTGGGTTATTTATATATTTGCAGTTGAGCTAAACAATGTTCCTTATTTTCTGTATAATATTTCTGATAGATAATCAGAACTAGAACTATGAAAGCAATAACTATATAAAATGCAAAGACCATGGAATGAAGTTTTTAATGGAATATGGATTTTTGGCCTATTTGCCCTAAAATTATTACAAAATATTCTCACTTTATTATTCAATAAGGAATAATTTCTTTAGCATGTGAATATTCTAGTCATTTTATGAAACTCTTGGATTAATCTGATAATTTTATTATATGCATATGAATGGAAAGTCCATGGATTAGTTTTGTGTCCAAACCAATATAGCATATTTAATTAATACATTATGCTTCTGAGAGATTTTACCATTACTTATGTAATGTTTTCATATGTTTCTGAAAAATATATTGTTAAGACCTGTAAGGCCTTTAAAAATATTTAAATATGTGATCACCAAATTGGGTAATGTTGTGGAAACTTATTCAGATGACTCTGGTAGTGTTTAACTAACTCTCTATGGATAGTTCAGGTTAAAACAAATAATGATTAATGTGATAAAAACAAATCACCAACAAAAATATCTCATGAATGAAGTTTTTACAGATGTTCACATTTTCTTTGTTAGTCCATTCTTCTGAGACCCATAGAAAGGTTGGGTTTTCCATGGGAAGATTCGGAATTCTTTGTTTCTTGTAAGTTGAAGTGTGTTATCAGTCTTAACTGTGTTCCTTCATTTTATGGTTAGTAGTTTGTATTCATGAAGCATAGATATTAAAGAGTTAGTAAATTGATGTTAGAATGCTGGTGAAGATGACATTTGATGTTGAAAATATGGAGTGAATGAGTCAGATCTGTGTAGTGTATATGTGTGTTGTGTTGTGTGTGTGTGTGTGTATGTGTGTGTATGTGGTGTTTGCTATCTCTGTGTAAATAAATGGCATGGTGTGTGTGTGTGTGTATGGTGTATAGTGTAGGGTATATGTGTGTATAATGTATGAAAATATGGTGTGGTGTCCATTACGGTGTCCTTAGGCTGGCCTGCAGCAGAGGTGCCTTGAGCAGATTCCATTTTCCCTCTCTGTGGCTCTTTCCATTTGTCTTTTTATTTTCTTTTACTTTTTAAGATTTTTATTTGTTTATTTATTTATTTGAGACAGAGAGAGGGAGAGAAAGAAGGAGAAAGTGAGAATGGGTTCACCAGGGCCTCTAGCTACCACAAACTCCAGACACAGGCACCACCATGTGCATCTGCTTTACATGGGACCTAGAGAATCCAAACTGGGTCCTCAGGCTTTGCAGGCAAGCACCTTAACCACTAAGCCAACTCTCCAGCCCCCATTTGTCTTATTTTAGCTAGAGTCTACTTATTCCAGAGCTTGGAGGCCTTTGATATCTCTGTAGTGAAGAATGAGACTTTTAGAGAGAAAATAAGTGAAAAAAAAACACCCTAAATATAAATAAATAACAAAGACAGAGAGAGAGAGAGAGAGAGAGAGAGAGAAAGGAAATAAACTTAAAACAGATGGCTTTGCTTGTGGTCTCTGTGTTAGAAAACACTCAGTTCAGAGAGTTTGTCCTGGAACCAGGGACAAGTGATTAAGCTATGTTCTTTGCCAGTGAACCCAGTGTACAGGAATTGTATTTGTGTGAAGAAATTAGTGTTCATAGAGATTAGGTTATGATGATTTACAATATAAACTACAAGCATGTTCCATATGTTCTAAAGTATGCTCTGCTTCTCAGTATGAGAGTGACACTTTTAAATTGGAATGGCAGAAATGTGCTCTTGTAACACTGAAAATATTTAGCAAATTTAAGTCAAATCCGTGATTGTTTCACTGAAAACACGGTATTAAGTATATGCAGATTAGGTGGGGAATCTTTAGCTATTTCTTTCCTTAAATATTTTTTTTCTAAATGTGGTTAAACCTTCAACACTTCAAAAAGAAACTAACCATGCCAGCCATGGTGGCTCATATCAATAACCCCAGCCCTTGGGAGCCTAAGGCAGGAGCATTGCTGCAAGTCCCAGCCCAGTTGGAACTACAGAGTGAATACCAGACTGTGTATGCAGAGCTACGCAGCAAGACCATGAACAATAAAACCACAGAATCTTTTGGATGGTTTTGGATTCTATGAGTGATCCATCACCACCTCCTTTTCTCTCTATCGGCATGAGTCTTTTAGCACAGGTTAAGCAGGTCCTCATACCTCAGTTTTCAGTATGAGACCATCAACTCTTTGCATGCTCTCTTCCCACTTATCTTCATGCCTTCTATGCTTCTGTGACAGAGTTTGAGTCCAGTCTCTGATGGATGATTAATTATACTTCATAAATATATTGCAAATAAACTGGAATCCATGATACATAACTATATGTGCAGATGTGATAAATATAATTATAATATATTGGAGTAGAGACATCTTTGTCATATGCAAATAAATTTCTCTTTAAAAACATATATTGAGCTACCTGCACTTGTGTCAATGTGACACGAACAATGATAGCTATGGTGCACCACAAAATTGTAAAGAAGCCACCTGTGGTGGTTTGATTCAGGTGTCCCCCATAAACTTAGGTGTTCTGAATGCTAGGTTCCCAGCTGATGGCAATTTGGGAATTAACACCACCAGGAGGCAGGGTATTGTTCGGGGCGGGCTTATGGGTGTCATAGCCAGTGTTTGGCACACTCTCCTGTTGCTATTGTCCACCTTATGTTGGCCAGGGGGTGATGTCCACCCTCTGCTCATGCCATCATTTTCCTCTGCCATCGTGGAGCTTCCCCTTGAGCCTGTAAGCCAAAATAAATCTTTTTCCCACAAGCTGCTCTTGGTTGGGTGATTTCTACCAGCAATGTGAACTGGACTGCAACACCACTATTTTATGGTATTGACACCACCTTCCTGATACAGATCCATGGAAGTATTTATTTTGAGAACAGTTCTATTTAAATCAAATGAGACTAAATTCTATGGGGACATTTTAACCATCCCTTTCAGAGCCTCAGACTAGCAGTCAACAATCTTCTAAGCTATGAAAGGAATGGAGGTGAACTTTTCAGCTACTGCACTTGTGGTCAGTATAACATTTTAAATATGGGCTGTAGTTTGTAAAACAAATGGCCTGCTTTGTTTTCAACCATTCCCCTCATTCCCAACATACCACCTGGTGGGAATTGATTAGGTCTTTGACTAGTCCTTGTTTTGTCCTCTCAAGGCATTTACCCAAATTCTCCAGTGGAATCTCTTCATCTGATTCACTTTATTCATTCGTGAATGTTTCTGACTAAACTTTTCCTGTGCCAATATTTCACACACAACCCAGTCTTTCTTTTTTCATGATCTTGTCTAACTACTGTGAGATTCTTTTACAGTACTTGCCATATAGTGTCAATATTCACAGTACTTACACATAAAATATTGTTTGATAAATGTTCCCACTTACCAGTATGAACTAAACTTTAGTTACTTTCTTGGAAGTGTGAAGGCAGATCACTGTGTAATCCATCTTGTCATGTCATTTAATAAATATAAGAATACTTACATGCATATGTAATTATAAGAATTTATATGTAAATATTGTATTGTTGAAAATTGTTCTTGTACTTTTCTTCACAATTTGTGTACATCAACCTGGCCTCGTTCCTCTGAATGTCTGGAGGCTAGTCATTGATTTGGGTATAAAAAGTGAATTGTTAATTATTCCCAGTTGTATTTCCCCAACTTTTAAAAAATTTCTCATTCTTTCAAATAAAAACAATCCAAAAGAATTATACCATTAGTTCATAATAATTGCATAAACTTTATTACAGAACTAGCTGTGTTCTCAAAGTTATCAATGGCACTAGAAAAACAACTTAAAGTAGTTGTTCAATAAAATGTTAATATAGGACAGAATATTAATGCATGTACTTATAGAATGTACTTGCATATGTGTATACAGACTCACAATATACACATATGGTTGAGTATAACTAATGTTTACATTAACTATTGTGCACAATATTACTAAAACAAAGAATGTCACATTGTAGGGCTGTATGCCATTAATTTACATGCGACCCCACCTCTGCCCTTCTTCAGGTCATCTATATGTTACGTTGGGTTCATTATCTACTCTTCCCACTTTATTTCTGTGTCTTTTATGCTCTGAATCAAATTGTATTCCACTAGTTCAGTATTTTATGCTAGAATTTGGCCATGAAATAATCATTATTATTTGTACTCATTCTTTCTTTTTCTTTTAGTTTACATGGACCTAAAGATTTTGCAGTACAATGTGAAAATGCATTCAAGCAGGAAAATTACCTCTATCATTTTCCACTTATGCTGAAGGAAAGAACAACAAAGTGACGTACTATAAATAACACCAACTTAGACATCCAGAAATGTCCATTTTTAGTTAATTTGAATTAATAAGAGTGAGGATGTCTAACATTTCAAAGAAGTTACTAATTCCCTCAAAGTTAAGCAAAGTAAATTTTAGTCCTGCTTTGCTTGTAGTCAGTCAAATGCACTCTAACAATTATTAGTATATCATCTTGGTTTTATGGATATACCTATTATATATTTTACATATTGGATGTTGAAACTGAACTATTATTTTATTGATTCTACAAAATTTTACACAGTAAGATGATTATAGTCCAAATTGAAGAACTGCATGGGAAGTTAAGATGTTTTTATATCTCCAGCTTCACGGACACCCAAGGGCGCCTGAAGTGTTTCCCACCAGCACAGCACAAAATGACCAAAACCAGGGCAAAATCTCATGAGTACCTGAGAAGGAATGGGACATGGAGACTAATCCCAAAATGGCAGACACGTGGTGGGTTGAGGGACCTCTAGATTTGCTTTCATGCGTCATTGCATCTTACCCTAAAGTGTTCACTTGTAGGTTGGAGAAATGCCTGTGTTAAGAGTGAAGAGTGTCAGCTATCTCTCTGCATTGTTGTCAGCTGCTGAGATTGCAGATCAATGGCAGATTCTTGAGGCCCAATGATGGGTGAGCTCTTTTGTAGTCTTTCTGACCCCATTTGTCAAGACAAGGGCACTGGGATCATACCCTAGCAAAACTGAATCAACTCTAGCCTAGGAGTGGCCTATCATCTCTACTTTGAATGTTGTTAGTAGGAGAAAAAGTAATAGAATTACTAACTTATTTATGTCTTTGATTTCTTTAATACCAACATGAATTATCTCAAGTATATGTAATAATTTGAACAGAGCTGGGCACTTATTTCTTACAAAAAACTTTAAAAACATTGTATAATCTTAAGATAGGATATTTTCCTAAAATAGCAATGTTTAGTAATACTGCTTTATGGGCTAGAGAGATGGCTTAGTGGTTAAGGTGCTTGCCTGCAAAGCCACAGTTCCAGGTTCGATTCCCCAGGATCCACTTAAGCCAGATGCACAAGGTTCTACATGAATCTTGAGTTCATTTGCAGCAGCTAGAGGCCCCGGTACACCACTTGTCTCTCTCTCTCTCCCTCATTCTCTCTAGCGCTATCAAATAAATAAATAAAAATAAAGTAAAATTGAATTTTAAAAATACTGCTTTTTGATGGCATTTGTTTGCAGAACAATTGCTTAGCTAAGAGGCTTCATCAAACTGTATTCACCCGTGTGCTCTGAGGACCCCTTATGTCTGTGGCTTGCTTCAATAGTGTTTGGAGAGAACAGACCCGGGCATTTCCTCCTTCTTAAAACTTTTCAACAGCCTTCCCCTCTCTCCAGTCACAACCTCAGGGACCATCTCCTCACCATCTGGGCCTTCCAGGGCCAGCCAGAACCTTCTAACTATTGCTATGACCACCTAGATTCAGCAGAATTATGCCACTGAGGTGGAGGCTGCCGTCAACCACCTGGTCAACTTGCACCTGCGGGCCTCCTACACCTCCCCCTCTCGGCTTCTGCAGGGTGTGTGGGGCCACTTCTTCCGAGAATTGGCCGAAAAGTGAGAGGGCGCAGAGAGTCTATTCAACATGAAAACCAGCTCTGAGACCCGCCGGGCACCCTTCCAGCATGTGCAGAAGCCTTGTCAAGATGAGTGGGGAAAAGACAGGAGCCCATGGAAGCCGCCTTGGCCCTGGAGAAGATCCTGAACCAAGATCTTTTGGATCTTCATGCGCTACGTTGTTCCCGCACAGACCCCCATCTCGGTGACTTCCCAGAGAACCGCTTCTTGGATGAGGAGATGAAGCTCCTCAAGAAGATGGGCAACCACATGACCAGTCTGCGCAGGCTGGCGAGCCCTCAGCCAAACCCTAGCACGTATCTCCTCGAGTGGCTCAGCCTGAGGCACGACTAGACCTTGCACAGCCTTCCAGGGACTCCTGCTCTGCCTTAACCACCCCCAGGACCTCCTCCAGCCCAGCCTCTCCAGCCACTGGGCAGCTTTGTAGTGCCCAGAGCCCCTCCCAAGCCTTGGACCAAATGAAATTAAAGTCTTGAGCAGAAAAAAAGGAGAAAGAAAGAGAGAGAGAGAGAGAGAGAGAGAGAGAGAGAAGGAAGAAAAGAAAAGAGCATTTCCCAACAGAAAATCCTAACACTAAAGCAGCTGGACTGTCCAATTCCATCAGAAATATCTTGTTTCACCACATACTTATGAAGTTGTTCAGATAACTAAAATATTTGCATATGTTTCATTTTAGATTTCCGTGTAGAAATTTGTGTGAGAACAGCCAAAATATTTGCACCTCTATTAGGCTATTTTTTAATTACATTTTCTTATTTCAGTATATTTAAAAAAAAACTTAGGGCCAAGGAATGTCGTTCAAACATTCTAGAAAGTACTAATTTAATTCTATCCTAAAGAAATATATCATGGCTCTATACGGCATAGCCCATTTAGACACAAATACATTGAAAAAATGTAAGGCAATTTTCTTTTTAATTTCATGAACAAATCACTTTGCATTAAATAAAAATTGCCATGCTCAAAACTATCCTAATTCTGATATATAGGAAATAAATTGCATATATTATTCAGAGATAAATCATTTCTTCAAGTGGAATAACTGTTTCCAAAACCAATAAATAAAGTGCTAGTTGTGTGTTGTTGTTTTTTTTTATTTTGGAAAATAAATAACATTTTCTCTGTTCTTTTATAGGTGTAGAAAATAAATTGAAAACATAAGCATGGGGAAAATTTAGGTGTCAGTTCTCATCAAACAAGACTGGGCTCTGATTGCTGTGAGCATAATTAGAATTGGGTTAACTGTTTTCTATAAGAAATGTTCCTGCGGCTCAACTTTATTTTGGATAAGCCAAAACTTAATTCTTTAAGGCCCTTAATGCTCTTGTTTAAAAATATACTATTTATTGTGGTGCATATCTTTAATCCCAGCACTCGGTAGGCAGAAGTAAGAAGATAGTCATGAGTTTAAGGCTACCCTGAGACTACATAGTGAATTCCAGGTCAGCCTGGGCTAGAATGAAACCCTGCCTCAAAAGAACAAAAAAAGAAGAAAAAAAGCTGCTATTTATTTTGTTTCAAAAGTGTTTTCATCTTATCTGCATAATTCTTAGATGTGATTTTAAAATGATTTCGCATGTTATTTATTTTCATTTACTTGAGAGAGAGGAGAAAGAAGCAGAGAGAGAGAGAGAGAGAGAGAGAGAGAGAAAGAGAATGGGTTCACCAGGGCCTCTTTTCAAACAAACTACACATGTATGCACCACCTTGAACACCTGGCTTAAGTGGGTACTGGAGAATTGAACCTGGGTCCTTAGGCTTCTCAGGCAAGTGCCTAAACCACTAAGCCATCTCTTCAGCCTGTGTATGAATATTTTTAAGGTACAGGAAAAATTTTAAAGTATTCTAACAAGTACAAGTGTTTTATGAAAGGTGTCTACTAAAATAAGACACAAATTTTTGACATCTAGATTTTAAATGGACACTAAAAACCTGCTTTAGGGCTGGAGAGGTGGCTTAGGGGTTAAGCACTTGCCTGTGAAGCCTAACGACCCCCGTTCGAGGCTGGATTCCACAGGACCACATTAGCTAGACGCACAAGGGGGTGCATGCATCTGGAGTTCGTTTGCAGTGGCTGGTGGCCCTGGCATGCCCATTCTCTCTCTCTCTCTCTCTCTGGCTCTTTCTCTCTGTCTGTCACTCTCAAATAAATAAGTAAAAATAAACAAAAAAATTTTAAAAACCTGCTTTATTACATTTCTGAGAACTTATCCTTCTGGGGCTGGAGAGATGGCTTAGTGGTTGAGGCGCTTGCATGCCTGTGAAGCCCTGGTGACCCAAATTTGACATCCCATTACCCACGGTAGCCAGATGCACAGGATGACACATATATCTGGAGTTCATTTGCAGTGGCTAGAGGCCCTGGTGAACCCATTCTCTCTCGGTCTTATTATTTCTCTCTCAAATAAGTAAATTTATAAATAAAATATATTTAAAATATCCTTCCATTCCTCCTTTCCCCCTTTCTTTTATTTTCTTTTTTCCTTCCTTCTTTCTTTCTTTCCTTTTTTGTCTAGAGACAGGCTTTTGTGTATCCAACAATGGCCTTGCTATGTAGTTGAGAATAAATTTAAACTTCTCGTCCTCCTCCATCCACCACCCTTGAGCTGGAATTACAGGTGTGCATCACCACCAATTTATGCAGTGCTGAGAATTGAATACAGATCGTCTTTGTGTATGCTAGGCACTCTATCAAGTGAAATACACCCACAACCCTTATTCTTCTTAATCAAAAAAGCATATCATTACTGAAGTCCTAGATGGCTGCACATAAATGACCAGGCAGCTTCAGGTTCACTGAGCTGAACTTCCAGAAGAGGCATGGAAGAAGGGATATTTATTGAAGCTTACAGATCCAGGGGAAAATTCCTTAATTGCAGAGGAAGCTGGCCTGTTTTCACAGGACCAAGCAGAGAGAGAAAAGCCACAAGCAAAGAGCCACACCACATAGCACACTTCAGGAACTCCAGCTAGGAACACTTTGCATATCTTTAGATTGGAATTTCAAACCCACCACCGCACCTTTTCCAGCCAAATGGCTGCAGATCCACACTACAAACTAATAAAACACTGAATATATTGGGGGGGGGGGGCTATCTATTCAAACTACACAGGACCCATGTTTCACACTGCAGGTCCCACTCAGGTTATTATCTAGCTAATAAGACTTTCTGGAAGATATTTTGTGTGCTATGGGACAAAAACAATAGAAAAGGTGGCATCGTGATAAAGAATAACTTTTTTGGGAGGGGATGTTTCTGTGGGAGGTTCCAGAATGGGCAGTTACATTAATTAGGCAGGATCAGGATGGCCCTTAAAGGGTGGGGCCTTAGGACACCAGACGTATCTCAGCTTGCCTCACCAGCCCCAATCCTGGGATTTAACTTTTATCCATCCCACCCAGTTAGATCCCTCTCAAGTCTCTCACTTGCACACCCTGCCCAGGTATGGGTGGATTTCTCCTCTAAGCCCAGGCCAATTGGCTGGGTCCCCTGGTGTTCGTGTGTTTAGGTGGGATAACAGATGCTATATCCCCCCGCACCCGTGGAGAAAGGGGCCCGTTTTATTCCTCTCTCTAGAACTGGCAGCAGTGTTTTTATGATCATTCAGAATCAGGAAGCTGAGAGAGAAAGAAGAGAAACAAAGAGAAAGAAGAGAAATAGAAAAAAAAATAAAAATAAATAAATGTTACCAAGAAATGTCAGTGATAATAAAAGTTGATCAGAAGAGGGCTCCTTCTAAAGACACCCCTAAGGCCTGCTTCCACTGTGGACAGAGGGAACACTTTTGTAAATGCTGTCACAAGGAAAGTCCTGCCAGGGTCCCCACCAGGAGGGGATCACTGGAAATACCTATGTCCTCTGAATCTGAGGCCATTGCCCTCAACAGATTATTGATGGGCCCTGGGGCTTTCCATCCAGGCTCCTGTGATTCCAGTCCACCTCGAGGAGAACGTGGGTAATTATACAGGCGATACAGTATAATATATACCCCTCATTGACTCAGGTGCACACTTCCAGTGCTTGATTCTTGTCCTGGAGCTAAGTCTAACCAGATAGCTGCCTTTAGGGGCATTTTAGGTCAAGTTCAAAAGAGGTTCTCTACAGGGTCTTTGGCTTGTTCCTGGGGAGACTATCTTTTCCATCATTCCTTCCTTATAGTCCCAGAGACACCAACTCCTTTGCTAGGGAGACATATCCTTTCTAAATGTCAGGTAAAAATGATTTTACCCCCAGAGGAAAACCTGTCTTCCTCTGGTAGAGGAAAATGTATATCGATCAGTTTGGACAGATGGTGAAACTATAGATTGTGCTGTCACTACGACTCCTGTTCAAATACATCTTAAGGATCCTACTTACATTCCTTACCAGAAACATCATCCCCTAAAGCCAGAAATAATTGAGGGACTGTAAACCCTATAATTGTAGCCTTAAAGAAACAGGTATTCCTGAAAGAGTGTTCTAGTCCATATAATTATCCTATATTTTGGAGTACAAAAGTGCCCTAATAATGGAGGCTAGTCCAGGACCTCTGAGTAATTAATGACACAGTAGGTCCCCCTTCATCCTGTAATATCCAATCCCTACATACTCTTAACCCAAATTCCATCTGGGCACCAATTGTTATTCAGTCTTGGACCTAAAGATGATTTTTTCTCTGTCCCTCTACATCCAGATAGCCAGCTCTATTTGCCTTTGAAGATCCAACTCATAGAACAGGACAAGTTACTTGGATAGTTTACCCCAAGGTTTTAGAGACAGCCTCCAATCTGTTTGGGTTAGCTTTGCCACAGGATCTCTTAGATTGGAAGAATCCTAAGACCCTTGCCCCCCATTACAGTATGTAGATGATCTTTTGCTTTGTGGGGTCTCTGAGAAATTGGTCTCATGAGAACCTGAGGCCCTTCTCAACTTTCTGCCTAAATGAGGATAGAAGGTCTCAAGGGAAAAAGTTCAATTATGCCAATCTAAGGTTACTTATTTAGGAATGAGATTAGACAGGGGAAACCACAGCTTGAGTCCTGAACAGATCCAACCCATTTTAGCCTACCCCCTTCCTCAAACTGTACAGCAACTGAGGGCTTTCCTGGAAGTTACAGGCTTCTGCAGGATTTGGATTCTGGGCTTTGCAGAACTGGCAAGGCATTTGTACCAACTTCTTAAAGAGGCACAGAAGTGTCTCTCAACCCCTCTGATATTGGGACCTTGAGTCACACCACTCCTGTTAACAACCAAAGGATGCATTAACACAGGCCCCTGCTTTTGGACTACCTACACAATCTCAGTTCTTTATGTAACAGAGAAAAAAGGTAGAACTCTGGGTGTCTTCACTCAACTTACAGGACCAATCTCCGCCCTCCGCCCCCCCCCCCCACTATGGGATACCTCAGCAAAGAGCTAGCTAGACTCAGTAGCTAAGGGACGGCCTGCTTGCTTAAGGGCAATTGCAGCATTAGTACTCCTAATCCCTGAGGCACATAAGCTAACCTTGGGAAGACCTCTTACTGTATATACTCTCCATGACATAGGCAGCATTCTTAACTCAAAGGGACCCATGTGGTTGTCTGATAGACAAATGGTAAAATATCAAGCCCTCATGAGGAAGGGACCTGGAATCACCCTAAGGTTTGCTCTTCTCTCAACCCTGCCACTTACCTCCCAGAGGAGAAAGAGCTTGAGCACTAATGTGAAGAGGTCTTATTAGAAACCTCTGCTGCCAGACCAGACCTTAAGGACCAGACCTTAGAAAATCCCGATCTCCAGTTGTTTACAGATGGGAGTTCTTTTGTTCAGGATGGAAGTAGAAGGGCAGGGTATACAGTGGTGATGGGACATGAGATTCTTGAATCTGGCCCACTTCCAGCTAATATGTGTCCAGTTATCAGAGCTAATAGCTCTGACCAGAGCCCTGAACGTTAGCGCAGGAACACAGGTAAATATCTATGTAGGCTGCAAATATGCTACTAATACTACATGCTCATGCTGCTATTTGGAAGGAAAGAGGTATGTTAACTGTACCAGGAACTCCAGTTAAACATGCTAAGGAAATTCTGAACCTTTTAGAGGCAGTCCTGCTCCTTAATGATGTGGTGGTCTTACACTGCCGTGGGCGTCAAAAGAGAGATGACCTAGTAATTGTAGGAAATCATTTGGCAGACTCTGCAGCTAAAACTAAAGCTCTAGAGACAGGAGGAATATTTCCTCTTCTGTGGGAAGATTCCCTCCTCCCACCTGAAGGGCCACAGTATACCTCAGGGAAGCCACTGAGACACAGGAGGATGGCTGCAATTTGAATCACCATGTGTGGTGGGTTGCCTCTGATGACAATTTATGGCTGCCTCAGCCCTTACAATGGAAAGTCTTAAAATCTCTTCAACATATGCATCTTTTGGGGAGAGAAAATTTGGTCCAACCAACAAAAAAAAAAAAAAAATATTTTTTAAGAAAAGGAATAACCGATACAGTGGCTCAGGTAGTTCAAAGATGTGAAGTTTGTCAAAGGACAAACTCTTGTAATAATCATCTACTTCCCCCTGGAAGTCAAACGAGAGGAAGGTACCCTGGGGAAGACTGGCAAATCAACCTCACTCGCTTGCCAGGGGATGCCAAAACCCACTTGTTGCTGGCATGGGTTGACACCTTTAGTGCTATCTGTGTCAAGGCCTTCCCCTGCCAGAGAGAAAGAGCACAAGAGGTAGGAAAGACACTTTTGGGTAAAATTATTCCAAAGTTTGGAATACCCAAAAGCATACACAGTGACAATGGGCCAGCTTGTAAGGCAGAAGTCACTGAAAATGTCTCCCAGGTCTTGGGGATACAATTTAACCTCCACTGTACCTGGCGATTTTAATCCTCTGGAAAGATAGAAAAGATTAATGGCCTGCTTAAGAGACACCTAAACAAGCTAATGCAGGGAGCCCAGAGATCCTGGACCAAACTACTGCCAATAGCCTTAGTGTGGTTAAGGAGCACTCCAGGACAATTGGGATTAACTCTCTTTGAGGCATCCTATGGCAGGCCCTTCCTTTCCAGAGATCTACATGACCTTGAGGCTATCCAGCAGTTATCTTAATCAAGGATTTAGCTAAATTCCAACAAATCCTCTCAAAACTAAGACAGATTAACCCCAAAGAGCATGATATCAGGGAACCTCCATTTTGTCCAGAAGACTTAGTTTTAATAAAGGCATTTAAGGAGGGCCCCTCCTTAGAACCCACCTGGGAGGGCCCTTACCCAGCCATTCTGTCTATTCCCACGGCTGTCAAAGTGACAGGCATGGATTCTTGGATCCATCACACCAGGGTCAAAAGGTGGCATGCCTCCCGGGAGACTCCACAGGAAACTGTGACAGAGACCAGCATCTTCACCTGTGAGCCAGCAGAAGACCTCAAGCTGCTTTTCACACGTCAGCCGGCTCAAACCTGAGATAAGTTCCTACTCCTGTCACTGGTGTAACTTCCTCTAAGTGTATTAATAACCTATGTAGAAGTCAAAGCCAATTGGAATCACTAGGACTAAAAAGGCCAATGTTTTGGCCTATGCTGTCAAGTCACAAGGCCCAGGAATATGCACAGGATAGTAATCAGACTGACTGCTGGGTTTGTGGGCTCTTGCCCACTTCCAGCACCTCTGGACTTCTGTGGTAGATAACACCTCTCCAAGGGGATTATTGGAATCAATTAAAAATATATATTAACCGGGAGAGAGCTAGTTTTCCTACCCTACCCCAGGTTACTAGATGGGACATTTCCCAATGGCCTATCAATTCTATCAGGAATGAACTGGGACACAGAAAAAGCTTCTCAAAATAGGAGACTGACAAAATCCTGAGAAGGTATGTTAGTCCCCTCTCTGACAGCTTGAACTTTATAATAAGGGAAAAGGATCATAGATGTCAGGGTGGTTATTTTCAAATCTGGGTTACATATATGTGGATGACTCCAACTAAAGGTCATGTAAACCAAAAGGCACCCTTATGCTGGGAACAGAAAGCCCATGCTTTTTCAAAACACCCCAGTAATGTTCATTTTCTATGATGGTTTCCTTCACACTTGTGCCAGAATATCATTTCTCTCCAACCATTAGAATGCTTTGCTACTGAATGGACCCTGAGGCCAAACATATGCTGGGCAGCCTCTAATGGCACCCAGCGGGTCTGTGGTACCAACGTTTGCCTTGGTTACCTCCAGGGTGGATTGGAAGAAGCACCCTGGGGATTCCCTGGATGCAAGGGTGAAAAATAAAAACCTTAAAGCAGCCAGCCAATTTACAGATTTTAAAACACCAATGGATCAGAAGTATTTTTTCATTGGTATGATCACTTAGTGTTAGTAATTCTTCCATCTATTGGATTGGAAGATGTCATCTGGCACATTAAAACTCTCACAAAGTATACCCAGAAAGCTCGAAATGACACAGCTGAGGGGATCTCTCTCCTTAATTCTGAGGTCCAAATGCCAAATGATGAGAAAGGCTATCATGCAGAATCATATCACTCAAGACCTACTCAATGTAGTCCAAGGTGGCACATGTGCCATTATCAAGGTTGAATACTTTGTATACATTTCTGATAACTCTGCTAATATCTCCTCTGCTTTACAAGATCTACATAAGCAAATCCAGACCATGTCAGATGCTACAGTGTCATTTGGTGAACAGTTCTGGGAGTGGATCTCATGTTTTTTATGGTGGAAGAAGATCATACCCATCATAATTGTTGTAGTTATCCTGTTAATCTTTGGACCTTGTATACTCAACTGCTATTTTAACCTTATCTGCTTGCTTAGTGACAGTTCACACCTAGATGGTTTTACAACAATCCAACTCCATCTACAGGGGCCCACCTGAATGCCCACTGAGAGTGGAACATTCACCTCTTCTGACAGGACTACCTGCTCCCCCTACCTTACAATGCTAGACATCTCCATCTCTGAGATAGGCCCCAAGACTTATGTTACTAAGTGATGTGGCATCTGACTGATAGGTTTCTCCCTTAGGCCTTTAGAATAGTTCCCCTATCTGGGAAACACTAACTGCCACATCTTCATGTCCCATTCAGCAAGAAGTAGTCCACAAACTGATGTCATTGCCCCTTTTCCTCTAACAGCAATTACAGTGTCTTTTCATGAGAGGAGGAAATGTGGGGGTGGGGAGGGGGTGCCAGAATAGGCAGTTAGATTACTTAATTAGGTTAGTACCAGGGAAGCCCTTAAAGCGGGGGGGGGGGGGGGGGCTTAGGCTGCCACACCTATCTCAGCTTGCCTCACCTGTGCCATTCCTGGAATTTAGTGTTTATCCATCCTACCCAATTAAACCCATTTCAAGTGCATACCTTGCCCAGGTATGGATTTCTCCTCTAAGCCCAGGATGGTTGACTGGGGCACGTGGTGTAGGTGTGCCTAGGTGGGATGACACAAATCCTATATCCCCCTGGGCCTGCAGAGAGAGGAGCCCATTTTTTCCTCTCTCTAGAGCTGCAGCAGCATTTTCCCAATCTTCGGGGAGAAGGACTCTCCCACCCAGGCAGAGACACATTATATATATATATATATATATATATATATATATATATATATCCACACACATATATATATTTGAGATAGAGAAAGAGGGAGAGAGATAAAGGGAGAGAATGGGTGCACCAGGGCTTCCAGCCACTGCAAACGAACTCCAGACACGTGCGCCTCCTTGTGCACTTGGCTAACGTGGGTCCTGGAGAGTTGAACTGGGTTTGCAGGCAAATGCTTTAACTGCTCAGCCATCTTTCCAGCCCCCCCCCCCCTTTTTTTACTACTGTCTTTACTTTTGGTCCATCTTGAAACCACACTATATTTTAAAAATTCCTTTTCACATTTTTTTTCCTAAGATCCCTATCTGATCACATGGACTCCTGAGCTACGCATGGCCCACATGGGCTTTTGAACTCCATTGATACACTTCTCCCCACTTTATCTCCCCTTACCTCCAAGCCTTCCCCTTTCCCCACTCCTTTGTAAAATATGAATAAAATGTGGTGTTTTACAAATCATTCTTTTGAATCTGGAATTGCCAATTCTTTGGTTAGTTTACAGATATAAACTTAGGGCTTGGGCTTCCAGGAAGAATCCCAGAACCCCAACTTCCCCATTACATTTTGAGGTAGGGTCTTGCTCTCTAGCCTAGGCTGACCTGGAACTCACTATGTAGTCTCAGGGTAGCCTTGAACTCACAGCGATCCACCTATCTCTGCCTCCCACATGTTGAGATTAAACGCATGCACCATTGTGCTCAGCTAAAAATAACTATATTTAATACAAGTGGTTACTGAAGCTATGTGGCCTCTATTTCAAGTAGATTTGTCTTTTCACCCTTTTTTCATAGCAAGATCTAAGAACATATGTAATATATAGTAACAAATTGTTTTCTACTGTATCCATAAATCATTGTTTACATACAAAAGAAAATGTTCTTAAATATAACCCATCTTTCTTTCTTTATTTATTATTATTATTTTTTTTTTTTTGGTTTTTCGTGGTAGGGTCTCACTCTGGCTCTGTCTGACCTGGAATTCACTATGTAGTCTCAGGGTGGCCTCGAACTCACGGTGATCCTCCTACCTCTGCCTCCCAAGTGCTGGGATTAAAGGTGTGTGCCACCATGCCCGTGCGCCACCATCTTTCTTTCTTAAAATGAATTTCAGAGTTTACTTTTTTCAAATAGATTTATGTTAAGGTAAACTATCATTTCAGGTATTAAAACACTAGGTTCAAATGTTTGTATCTATTTCTACATGCCCAAATGTTTATCATAATGTTTTATTCCACATTTTTTTCAGTAGTCCATTTATCTATTAAACTTATACGGTACCTATTATTGTGTTCTTTTCCAATCCATCAACTCTTATGAGCACAGCATTCTTGTTCAAGTCATTCTACTTATATCTCATGAAATAGTGTTAACTAACTTAAGGTATATTCAACTTCCAGTTAACTAAAATAAACCCATTTGAAAGTAAGCTGAAATTTACAATACTCTTTCTCACCAATCTTACTCACTGCTCAGGTTTAGACCCAGGAATGTTCTTACCACTTGGAATTGCAAAGTATCAAACAAATGTCAGTTCTGGTAGTAAGATATCAATGTTCTAATTCAAGTGACGAATGCTGAAGAGACTGGAAAGCACAGGAGAATATGTCACTGTGACTTACATACCGGAGCCTCACTGTAGGAATCATAATACAAGAGCAGTCTGGTCATGGTCTTTGAAGGCTGAGAATTTGTGGTACTATCACCAAATTGACAGGAAGAGCTCCAGCTTCCTTTCTGATTTCTGAAAATAATCCACAACTGGCCACCACTGTAGTTCAGTCTCAACATACAACACAGATCTGCACAGAGTTTCAGGGAAAATATTTTTTCATCACACACAGCTACAGAAGTCTTCAACAGAAACTATTAGTGTAAGAACAGTTATAATAGAGGCTGTTTTGTTTCCATTTCATATCCTGTCCTGATCATCTTTATTATGTACTTGAGAAATACATCCAATGTCAACAAAAATAATGACCAAAATAAACAGAGAGAATCATTACTAATTTATATAATGATAATATTCAATAGTACTAACATTTTGGCATTATAGGACAGCATATGGCAAACATTATGCTAGATGTTAATATGCAATGTCATGTAGATATTACCTCAAGTTTACAGATAATGGGTGTGTTGGTTGGCCCATCTCTCAGTTTCTTCAGGAGAGACTATTAGCAAGTGGTGGGTAATACTAGGGAAACTAAGCTAATCACACAGACAGCAATTATGTCTGGAAGCCATCAGGTTTCATACCTCAAAGGTAGGACCCATTGGAATCAGACCCCAGGGAGCCTTTCGAGGACAGTTGCAAGTATACAAGGAGTAAGACAGAGGAGAAACAGCTGCCGTGAGCACTGCTGTGAGGTGAGCAGGGGTGGGAGATGGACATCAGCCTCTTGTTCTTACACTCTCTGACCTCCTGTTTGGCTCACCCAGCAGGACAGCAAGGCTGCCTGCTGCTGTCTTTGCAGCTCAGGCTCTAAGGGGGCAGAGAAGGGTGAGAAGCCAGCAAACAGAACTGTCACCAGAAATGTTAACATTCTATAGAAGAAATTAGTACAGACAGAATCACACTGAAGTACTTTCTTCTCCAGAGCAACATTCTTCATGTGCCTTTAAATCTCACTAGAGATTTAGATTACATGGGGATATAATAAGAAATTAGGGATAACAAGATCAGAGAAAACAAGATTGAGTGGTCCTTTTACTTTTCCTTGCTAGAAATGAAGGCCAGTTTTGATTAAAACAAACAAACAAAACAACAACAACAACAAAAAAAGTGCCTTTCAAAAGTTATGAGGATGATGATAGTTCTGGATCAGTGTAGGAGGACAGATAGCTCCTAACATTAAACAGAGCAAATGCGTTTTACCAAATGCAGATAATGTTCAGGTGTGTGTGTGTGTGTGTGTGTGTGTGTGTGTGTGTGTGTGTGTAAAATGACAGCATCCTTTGCTTCAGCTTCAGTGCTTCTCAGGAAATAGCTGTTGATTCACACTTTCTGGGAAAAACAGCTGATGCTGCATAGCCTCCTGTGGATTTGAAGGAAGCCAGGTTGCCCCGAGGAGTCCTTGCAGACTGCCCAGGATGTTCCAGAGCTAAACGCTTCCTTTCTACTGCAAATTGGTCTCAAAGTGGTTGTGTACCACAGAAATTCTGCTTTCATTTACAAGTCTGTGCCTGTTGGTGTGGATGTTCCGCCTATCACTGTATCTGCAGCCCGGAAGCAGCACCCTTCATTCCCAGTGTTCCTCATATTCAAAACAAAACCCTGTTTCTGCATGTGATGCACCTTAAATATTGAGCAAACTTCATTTGGTTGGTATTTATTGGTAAAATACTGTGGGCCCAGCTTTGTTCACGAGGACATTAGCATTAAATAAAACAATTCAAAATTTACTTACCACATTCCAATGAAAAGATAGATGAAATGCCTAAATTAAAAAAAAAAAAGGCAATGGAGGATGAGACCAAACAGCTCAAAATAGAGGAAGAGGATCCAAATGATTAGGAAAAGGTGTTTTGTATTATACCTTTATATTTGGGAAAAAGAAGGAAGCTAATACTGCTTGAGAACAAGATCATAGCATGTACTTTCCATGTATTACTTGCATCTGAATTAGGAATAACAATTGTTTTGTTCAACACCATGTTGGTTTTCTATATTTATCTGTTTTTGAAGATATTTTCATGCCACTATGGTGTTTGAAATTTGCATATTTTAGGAAAAATATATAGAATAAATTAATAATCAGAATTAGGCTAACATTTTTAAACTAATATGATAACTACTCTCCTCTTTATTTTATAGTTCTTGCTTTTATAAAAACAAATTTAAAAGCTATATTGTAACACTGTTATCTTTATTTCTTGTATTGTCCTTTCTTTGCACCATTATCATTATTATCAAATATAGCAGAGACAAAAGGACAAATAGCTAATTAACTAAATGCCTTTTTGGAAAATAGCATCATTAGGGATTTATATTAATAGTTTTTAAATAATTGAAAATAATGGTTGAAGCATCCAAATTTCCAAAGATATTAGAAAGTCTAAATCATATGGAAATATTTAATTGACTGGTTTTCAACCTATTGTCTCTAGAAATAGTGATCTTTTCTTCCTGTGTGGAGAACTAAACCCAGGAAATTGCACTTGCAAGGCAAGCTCCGTTCCCACTGCGCTAAATCTCCAATCACTTGAATCTTGAACTGTGACTTATTTAAGTGCAGACTGATGGCAAGGACTAGAGTGTGATGACAAGTAGATGCTAATTTCTAGAAAGGCTGTGGGTACACTTGACTTTTGGAGGTTAGTGACTGGGTGATACTGAGTAAATAAAGTCAGCTCATAGCAAACAAGCCAAGGGGAGGTGATGAGTTAAATGAGATAAAGTATGTCAGTTAACACAAGCTTGTAGATGCTTCATGAGCATCGACTATCATTGTGAAGATCCACATTGGTGATGGGTGAAGAGTTTTGCTAATACTCCTCACTGTATTCTTATTGATTGAGATTTTAAATTCATCATTTCAGTGCAAATATGCAGACATGTGGGAAATATTCTTTGTGGCCATTTGTATAATTATAGAACTTGTATATTATATAGCATATATTATATTTAATATCAGTATTCTTATTGTTTGGGAGACAAAATGTAACTCTTTGCTTATAAAAGTCAATATTTCTTTTTTTTTTTCTTTTCTTTTTTTTTTTTCTTTTCCTTTTCCTTTTTTGGTTTTTCAAGGTAGGGTCTCACTCTGGTTCAGGCTGACCTGGAATTCACCATGGAGTCTCAGGCTGGCCTCGAACTCTCGGCGATCCTCCTACCTCTGCCTCCCAAGTGCTGGGATTAAAGGCGAGCGCCACCACACCCGCTTAAAAGTCAATATTTCTTAGGCAGAGTTGAAAAATTGATCTAACTCACAGATCAAAATCAGTGATTATGTACGATTACATGTCTTTAATTGATCACTAAATAGTGCATATAGTCAAGCCACATCAGTACCTGAAGGGAGGCCTGCAGCAGTGATGCTGGGTAAGGTTGACTTGACACAGAGGTCAGTCATTGTGTGAGGGTTCAATGCTAGGGCATCTGATTGAGTAGGTCTACAAAGGAGTTCTGAGGAAATAGGAGAGAAAAGATAGAAACAGCTATTTGGTCACCAAGAGGGCATCACTGGAACTTTCTTCTGGCATCTTATTTTTAGATGATAACTAGCTTTGTAGACATTATGTTGACAGGTAGAGAGTCAAGGAAGGCCCAGTATAGCAAATTACCATTTTAAATAGAGTAATGATAAGAAACAAGCAAGTTTCAAAAACAAAATTACTTTACTTCATGTGTTATTGTATAAGATGCTATCTTCAAGCAAACTTTACTCTTTCCTTTGCCTTGGGTCAAATTGTATCTAAACAATGCAGTATAGTCACTGTTCTGAGGTTCCTTTAGGTCTTTGGACAAAGTGATTATGTAGGGAGTTCTGGATAAAGCTCTCTCATCCACGCAAACATGACCTTGGACACAATCATTATTGGAGTTGTTATTATTGGAAATAAGTTTACTCCTTAGAGCTGACTTTTTCAAAATAATGACATCTTTCATCTTAGGTGTATTGTATTTAAGATATTCATGAGAAATATAGCTGTTTATACCTGCTGTTAATAATTGAGATTATAAAGCCTTTGTGTTGATACATGCCCACAATTGCAGCTAGTCTGACAGTTGAGACAGGAGGATTGCAAACTCAAGGCTAGCTGTGACTATACAATCAATTTGGGCCATTACAGTACATAGTGTACAGGAAGACCCTATTTAAAAAAAAAAAATACCCAAAGCAGGGTGTGGGGGCACATGCCTTTAAACCCAGTACTCAGGAGGCAGAGGTGGGAGGATCACTGTGAGTTTGAGGCCACCCTGAGACTACAGAGTGAATTCCAGGTCAACCTGAACTAGAGTGAGACCCTACCTCGAAAAAAACAAAAAAACAACAACAACAAAAATACCCAAGTGCCAAGGAGATGACTCGCTGGATGAAGGACTTACTCTGTAAACTTTAAAGCTTGAGCTTTGATCCTAAGCCTCCATGTAAATTCGGGGTATAGTAGTTTGAGCCTCTAATCCCAGTAATAGTGAAGAGGAGACATGAGGATCTATAGAGCTCTCAGGCTAATGAATTTAGGAAATCTGAACTATAAATTCAATGAGAGATCCTGTTTACAAAATAAGGTGGCGAGTGAGTGAGGAGGACACTCAATATCAACCTCTAGCCTCCACACTAACACACACACACACACACACACATACACACATGAGCATCTGAACACACATATATGTCCACACACATGAATATGTATATACACACACAGAACACACACCAAAAATTGTATTACAACAAGTAATAAAAGAGAGAGTAGCCAGGTGTGGTGGCACACGCCTTTAATCCCAGCACTCGGGAGGCAGAGGTAGGAGGATCGCTGTGAGTTCAAGGCCACCCTGAGACTCCATAGTGAATTCCAGGTCAGCCTGGGCTAGAGTGAGACCCTACCTCGAAAAACCAAAAAAAAATAAAAAAATAAAAAAAAATAAAAAAAATAAAAGAGAGAGTAAAGTTCAGTATAAAATTTTATGCTATACCGTTTCATCAAGTAAGGTCAGATCAGAAAAAAAAGTAATACATGGTTAAGATGCCTGCTACACAATCATAACTGAATATTAACCTTGGTGATATAATTTGTTGAGAAGACAGCCTCTAGTATATTGTTAATTATGCTCTAGTTTGTACTTGCAGAATTTTCTTTTCTTCAGAACCCTAATTTTCTACAATGGAAAAAGATCATGGAATTTACCATGGATTCGCATTTTAATCCTCTGAGTGGGAGGTAAGGTTAGCAACAATAATGATGCTAGCAAGGCTAAAGCTAAAATTTGGAGAAAGATTCTTCATACAAATTACTGTACATCACTCTTATCGAAAGTCCAGTATACTATAGCTCACTGATGTCTAATTGGCACCCTGAAGCCCAGGACAGCTATGGATGTGGCCCAACACAAAACTATAAACCACTTAAGCATTATGAGATATTTTAAAATTTCTATATTATAAAAGATTTATTTATTTATTTGATAGAGAGAGGGAAAGAGGAAGAGAGAGAGAGAGAGAGAGAGAGAATGGGTGCACCAGGGCCTCTAGCCACTGCAAACGAACTCCAGATGCATGTGCCACCTTTTGCATCTGGCTTATGTGGATTCTGGGGAATCCAACCTGGGTTCTTAGGCTTTATAGGCAAGTCCCTTAACTACTATGCCAATCTTTCTAGCCCCCGAAATTTATACTTAGTAATTTTGAATTTTACTGCATGAAAGTATTGCATACTGACCATACTCTTATCAGGTTATATGCTCATGCTTCCTTCCCTCACCATTCTCCTGAGATCCCTCCTCAGTGAGGTTCCAAGTATTCACTGTGGGGTCAAGAATGAACCAATTAGTCTTTGTGAGTGATCAATGCTTCACAATATACCTTCCCACTCTGTGGCTCTTATAATCCTTCTGTCCCCTCTTCCATAATGTTTCCCAAGATAAAGAGGGCTTGTTATGTCTCCTTAAGTGTTGAATTCTCAGCAACTTGTGATTTTCTGCATTGATGAGTTTTGTCTGTGTTCAGTGTCAACCATTTCTCTGAAGGAGATTCTCAGACTACCAGTGTGAGTAGCACTCATACTTGATAAACCACTTCTTTCTGGGCCCTGGTTGGTATAATTGAGATTGCTCATCTCATGGTAGGCTGTTGACTTCTTTTTTTTTTTTTTTTTTTTTTGTCATACTGATGGGTCTTGGGTCTCCCCAGTTATTTGCTGCCATCTGGGTTCTAGTCAGCCTACCCCACTCATTGTTTGAAGCTTTGGAATGCTATCAGCTTTGGAGTCCCTACCCTGGTACCGGCCTTGGTGAATATTTTGTAACTATATTGCATAGTTCTGAAGCATAAGCTCATACATGACAACTTCATCTGGCAGCTCCATGAAAAATGGGCGTGCACAGCACTTCCTCTTCATATGTCAGTTTCATGGCAGTGTGTTGCTTCCAGTGTGTGGTCTTCCAAGCACAGTTGAATTGTCACCATCGTATGTTCCATGTTCATGTGGGGATTTAGAGTGAAGCAGCAATTATTACCAAGGTTTCAGCCACTCATTGCAAACAAAAGGTGTTTAATGTTACTTAGAAGACAGGTCAATATTCTTGTTTAATTATGAAGGGTCTTTCCGCATCCTGGCTATTCACACGTTATCCTCCACGGTTTACAACTGGATCACCTCTTCAATAAGCATTGGCAACTGACACATGTAATGCCCAAACCTTTCTTCCTATTTTACACTAAACAAATAAAATAATAATAATAATAATTTAATTGATATATTTTCATAATTAAAGTGAATATAGCCCCTTATTATTTTATTTTATTTTATTTTATTTTATTTTATTTTATTTTATTTATTCATTCTTATTTATTTATTTCTTTGGTCTTTTGAAGTAGGGTCCCAATCTAACCCAGGCTGACCTGGAATTCACTATGTAATCTTAGAGTGGCCTTGAGCTCTCAGCGATCCTCCTTCCTCTGCCTCCTAAGTGCTGGGATTAAAGGTGTGTGTCACCACGCCTAGCTTCCCTTATTATCTTTAATCCAAGCATGATTTTTACAATGTCTCAGAATGTAATGTACTCAGTGTGCACCAAGGACTGTGTTGTTTGTCTTTGTAATAATCTTTAATACTTAAAAATTCAAATAAAACCTATTATAAAAGCTAGTAATGACAGCCGGGCGTGGTGGCTCACGCCTTTAATCCCAGCACTCGGGAGGCAGAGGTGGGAGAATCACCGTGAGTTCGAGGCTACCCTGAGACTACATAGTGAGTTCCAGGTCAGCCTGGGCTAGAGTGAGACCCTACCTCAAAAAAAAAAAAAAAAAGCTAGTAATGTGGTGACATATTTAATAACAAAATAATCGAAACCATTTACTGATGGTGAGTTTATTATGCAAGGTATGGACATTTGGGCAGATGTTATATGCACTGGTAAGAAGGGGAATATTTCTAAAATTAGTTTGTTTCAGTGGACTATAGCCAGATGAAATTATATGTATATATATGTGTGTGTGTGTGTGTGTGTATAAAACCTAGAAAATCTATCAAAATAAGTTTGAATTTGGAGAGAAGGGCTACCATTTTTAAATTTCATATTTTGGTGACTCATGGCATCATTTATGCACAATACTGGGCAACTTGCAAATTTGTAGATATATTGATAAATATAATGTTACTGAAGAAATGACTTCTATGAGAACATTAAGACATAACTAAATGAAGAGATTCAAACAAAGCTTTAAAATATGTTAATGGGATTTTCTCTGCCCACCATCACCAAATCAGGTGTAGCTAATGATGCCTAGTGACGGTTGCATAGAAGAGAGGGAATTGTACAATAATAGACACAGATGCTATTTCCTCTTACACCTCATGTTCAGTTAAGTATGATTGCAGAGTACAACAAGAAAATGTATCTGTAAAAGCTTGGAAATGGAAAATATCACGCAAATGATGATTAAGCTTGTGAATTTCATAAAGGAAAGAGGTTAAATCATTATCAATTCTGGGAACACCTTACAAGTATTGACACTGACTATGGTAACATCATTCACATTTCAGAAGTAAGATGGCTATGTGGAGGCCAATTGTTGGAACAATGTTATGATTTGCATCATGTTATCAAGTCATTTATGGTAAAAGAAACAAAATTTGTGCTAGAAATTGACATTGAACATTATTTTCCAGAGAGCATATTTACTAGATTTAGCTAATTACTTAAATGAGTTAAACATGCACCTTCAAGGGAGACCAGCTAGTCACTAGTTTCAGATCATAGCAGCATTCTAAGTGAAACAAATTATAGCAAGTTCAAAGAAAGACAATTTTATGTATTTCCACACATTGGCTGAAAGTAGGCCTGTGAAAAGTAAAAGGTGTGTAACCTTGCTTTCAATTTGATGCAAGAGTTGGAAAATAAGTTTTGCTATTCCAAAGAAAATAATCAATGCCATTTTACAAGTGGCATTCATATAATTGCAATCTGACATCCAACTTCAAGAAAATTTTGATCATGTCTCTTTACTAGATTTTTATAGGTCATATTTTCACACAGATAAATACCCCTAGCTCCTCCATCAGGCCTGATCTATGCCATTGCTTTTTGGCAATATCTACACTTTTGAGCAAATATTTCCAAGATTGAAACAGATGAAAAGTAAAATTAGAACCAAAATAAATAATATCAAAATGTAACTGTATCTTCTGAACCAGATATTGATGCATTCACTGAGAGTTGCTGACTAAAACAGACAGCTTTAAGTTGGGTGAGAGACTTCATCTCAAAGACATAAAATTGCTGATCTGTATACTGAAGGCTTGAATTCTTTTCTCTCCTCTGAGCACATGAGCCTGGGGCACACTCATCTACATACACATGTGTATAAGCTACACATCACATCATATACCACACAAGATATGCACGGTCCCCCACAAATACCAACTTTAGTATATTTTTCTGTCTTTCAAAACATTAGCATAAAGGGCTTATAAGATGTTATTCATAGGGAGGAAGACATCTATTCTGGAATTCCTATTGGAATCTGTGGTCATTTGCAAACTAACCAAAATCTTGCACATGTCTGATACATATTAAACACTTACTGAATTAACAAAAAGCAAAGGAGGCTATTCTCAAAAACTGGGAAGTCTGAGTAGCTTTAAGGACATATTATCAGACTATATGACTTAGTGATATGCCTAATGTTCATTACGTGTTTCTCCAAGCTTCTATCATATTCCAGTTGTGAAACTTACCTACATAATAAGTAAAACTTTTTAGAAATTAAAACTGTTTACTTTGTATAGACACAGTTTTAAGAATGGAGCCACAATGCATGACCCGTATACCTCAACAAGGAGGGGCCAAGGGGAGGGGGTAGGTCACAGATGAGCCTAATAATGGTACCAAACTGACTGTATTTGTTGAATACAAAACTAACTAATAACGAAAAAAAATAAAAATAAAAAAATAAAATTTTTTAAGTTTAAAAAAAAAAAAAAAAGAATGGAGCACCAGAATCAGGACTAACTTGTTCTAATTACTCTTCCCCAAACAACAGTGTGAGGTAAGAACTTCTATTATACCAGAGCAGACATTAAAGTCAGGAGAACTTGGTGTGATCAAATCCCATCCAGAGACTTAGAGTCAAGATTGGAATTATGTGGAGTTTAGGTCTGTCGCTGATACATCTTTCCTTTTATTTTCTTTCTTTCTATTTAGTATCTTTCCATTTACTTTATTTCACATTTATTTGCACTTGTTCATACTTTAGCATTATTCTCAACAAAAAGCAAATAATTCTTACATGTAAGCTATTTTATTGAGTTAGTTCTTTGGTTTCCTACAGAGATAATAGACTATGCTAATTATACAAGACAGTCCACACAGCCAGCACATTTTGTTTGAATAGACAAGGCTCTCAAAAGCTGAGTCAGGGTGTTAGGAAATCAAACAGAAGTTATCCCAAAGGATTCCTTTGAGCCTGAAGACAGTTACACATCTAAAGGTGCTGTTAATTGTGTGTTACCTTGTACTGTAAATTACCAGCTTTAAGGATGCCATGTTCTTTTTTGTTTGAAAGACAAAGTAGGGAAGCAAAAGAGATAAAAATCACAGTGGTAATAGCAACAACAACAACAATAACAATAATAGTACATGAAATTTTTTACTCAAAATCTTTCATGAACTTTTCTATTCCTAGATCAGTAAAACCTTTTGTTTGTTTGGTTTTTTTTATTATTTATTTTATTTTATTTATTTATTTTATTTTATTTTTTATTTATTTGAGAGCGACAGAGAGAGAGAGAGAGAGAGAGAGAGGCAGACAGCGAGAGAGAGAATGGGCGCGCCAGGGCTTCCTGCCACTGCAAACGAACTCCAGACGTTTGCGCCCCTTGTGCATCTGGCTAACGTGGGTCCTGGGGAATGGAGCCTTGAACAGGGGTCCTTAGGCTTCACAGGCAAGCGCTTAACCGCTAAGCCATCTCTCCAGCCCTAAACCTTTTGTTTTTAATTTATGTAATTCATTGTGTATTTTACAATTTATAATGCAATTCCAATTTATTCAAGTAATAATATTATTCTTTATGGTACAAATTATACTAATATTACTCAATTCTATAAATTTAAAATAAAAATTCTGTTACTCTAGGAATTGAGAAAGTCAAATATTTTCAGTAGAAGAATTACATGTATTATTATTATTATTATTATTATTATTATCTTTTCCTTCCCTAATTTATCTTTCAAAAGACAAAGAACATCTTTTCCCCAAGCTGATAATTTACAGTATAAGAAAACAAAGAGGGCTGAAGAGTTGGCTTAGTGATTAAGGAACTTGCCTGCAAAGTCAAAAGACACAGGTTCAATTCCCCAGGACCCATGTAAGTGAGATGCACAAGGGGGCACATGCATCTGAAGTTCATTAGCTTGCAGTGGCAGGAGGTCCTGGTACACCTATTTGCTCTCTCTCAAATAAATAACTAAAATAAAATACTAAAAAAATTAAGAATAAAAATGATTTGTAATCATATGTGACTATCCATGACATGGCACAAATTTATCTTTAAATTTTAATTAGCATATATTAATTATATGAAAAAATATATTTTATCATGACATTTTCACATGTATATGGCACGTATCTGGTTCTGATTTACTACCATTACTCTATTTTATTCCTCTCTTCCTTCCTTTTAGTTATCCTCCTCCTGACTCCCCTCAAGGAATCCTGTTTCCTTCCTTAAGTTGTTTTTGTCAGATATGTTATCATAGTAATGAAAAAATACTCATAGAGGTGTTAAACAATTTGTCCTATATTACTGACTTTTGAGAAGTATATGTTCAATTCATCTGCCATTTTTTTGTTGGATGTTTTGTGTTTTTATTGGTACATATGTATGCTATATGTGTGATGTGTGTGTCCATGTGATGTATATGTAGAAGCATGCATAGGCCAGATGAAGATATCAGCCACCCTACTCCATTTATTTTCCACCTTCTTGTTTCCAACATACTGAGTGTCTCACTGAATCTAGCACTCAGAGCTTTTCGATCAAGAGTGGCTGACCAGGCAGCCTATCGATCCTCCTGTCACCTCCTCGTTTAGCACAGGGGTACAGGCATGAGTGGCCACACCTAACTTTTAATAGGGTTCTGCTGTCAAACTCAGGTCCTTATGTTTGTGAAACAAAGACTCTTACCCAGTATAGAAATATCTCCTTAGCACCCGATATTTAACTTTTAAGATTTTCATGGCTGCCCATGTTCAGGAATGAATGAAATAAAAAGTAAATGCATTTAAATTTAAAACTATATGAGTGAATGAAGTTTAATTTTAACATCACAAACATTCAAAGGCACTGTGCTTTCCTTTAGTGTGTACATAAAGTAAATGAACTAAAATGTTACTTTATAAAGAAAACCAACAACGACCTCACAGATAATAGTTGAATGTTAATCCAGGCCTGGTGGTACATAAATTGCATAGTTGAAGTGGTAGAATTATAAATACTATGCTGGCTTAGCCTGTACAGTGAATTCAAGTCTCAGAAAATGTTTAACTCTTTGGTAAAACACAAAAATATTGATATCTTCCATTATGCAAAAGTTTTAATCTTTTTATATTGCACTATATTATGTAACATTATATATATATATATTATATATATAATATATATATATGACATAACTTTCACATAGAGAATTTTAATAGTAATAGAAAGAGAATTAGGAAGGAATCTACCATGTCCAACATAGTGAACCAGTAAAACCTCTAATACTAATAAAGAAAAGAGAAAAAAAAAGAGCAATTCAATCAACCAGAAAAACAACCAATAGACTTACAGGAATTAGTAAAAATCATTTCATAATAAGCATAAATGTAAATGACTTTAACTCATCAGCAAAGAGCCACAGACTAGCTTGCCTGTGCTAACAGTCTGACAAGTAGATCCAACTCTCCTGTGTCTCCAAGAAACATGTTTCATACCAAGACAAAGCATGAAAGTCAACCTAAGTAAAAAGGAAGCCAAAAAAAGCTGATATAGATATAATTATGCTTATTTGTGCTTTATTATCTAATAAAGTAGACTGCAAGCCAAAACTAAGAAGAAAATATAAATAAAGGCAATACAATATTACTAAATGGAATAATTAACATTATAATGATTATTAATATCTACTTATCAAATATTAGGGTTCCCAATTTCATGAACCAGAACATAAAAACCAAGTATTCTGATAGAGTAATAATAGGTGGCCACAATAACCTGCTCTCTGCCTAGCCTGTTTTAGTGGATGGAGAATAGCTTCCTATCACTTACAGGGGTACTAGTTCTAGATTCCAGTGCTTTTTTTTTTTTATAGCAGACTGGTTTAGAAGATTTCCAGAAAGGGGTGCCAGCTTTCAATTTCTAGTGCTGTATGTCTGCCAAGAAAAAAGACAACTAGTTGTTCATATTTTGTGAAAACATCCTAAGAAATAAATCCAGTGACGTCCCTTTTCTGTGTCTCTTAGTCTCTCAAGAGAATTGGTTGGCAAAGTACTGGTGAGCAGTTCCTCATCAGTGACCCTTCCTGTTGGTGTGCCCATTTGTTAACTGTCTTTCTTCCAGGTGAGTATCTCATCACTTCCTGAACATGCCATTGCCTTTTCTGAGTACTAAAACTCAAGATGTGCCCTATTTCTGTGTACACTCTGCCTGAATATTTATATTCATTTTTGTTTTCCATATATCTCCACTCCATCATTCCTTACATCATTAATATTACTCTATAAAAAGGCAAGATGTATAAGTACTGGGTTGGGGAAATGGCTCAGTAGGTAAAGGCACTTGATGCACCAAGCATGAAGACCCAAGTTTACATCCCCAGAGCCCATATAAATCCAGACAGACTAGCTCCCATCTATAATCCCAGTACTCCTATGGCAAGATGGTTGCTGGAGACAAAGTTCCCAGAATTTCATGGGCCAGCTAGTGAATATAACAGTGAACAAGAGACATTACCTCAAACATGTTGAAGGGCAGGATCAAAACCCGAGGTTGTCCTCTAATCCACACATGTCCATGTGCATTTGGCACATGCACAGTTCCTTGACATACACAAAAACAATTTGAAACATTTAAAAGTAACATCAGGGGAGTGGAGAAATTTCTCAGTGGTCAAGGTGCTTGCCTGAAAAGCCAAAGACCCAGGTTTAATTTCCAAGTACACATGTAAAGCCAGATGCAAAAGGTAGCACATGCATCTGGAATTCATTAGCAGTGGCTGGAGGCCCTGGCAAACCATATACTCTCTCTCTCTCTCTCTTTCTTTCTCAAATAAGTAAATATATAAAATATTTTAAAAGTAATACAGTAATATGTATATATATATGCATATATATACATATATACATATATATATTAATTAGATACATAGATAGATAGGTAATAGATTGATAAACTTTTAGTAGTTCTCCACTCAGCTGGTAGAAATTGAATAGTTAAGCTAAAACAAGTGTAACCAAAAAGTATTTATGTTTGTATTATGAAAATTACCTTGGAAAGAGATATGATATCAATTTGAAACATAAGTTTGGATTCCATATTGAATTAAAATAACTAAGAATTTTAGAAATTTCAATAGGAATCTATGAGGGGACTGCACATTAGATTAATATTTATTTTGAAATCCTAAAATTGGGCTGAAGAGATGGCATAGTGGTTAAGGCACTTGCCTACAGGCCCTATGGACCAGATTTGACTCCCCAGTGCCCACGTAAGCCAGATGCACAAGGTGGTGCAAACACCTAGAGTCCATTTGCAGAGGCTAGAGGCCTTGGTGTGCCTATTCTCTTTCTCTCCCTCTCACTCTTCCACTCAAATAAGTAAATGAAATCCTAAAGTAATGTGATTTGGTTATAAATAAACCCCTTTTGAGATTTATATTGTAACAAATAACAATGAAGCAAGTAATGATGTGGCTGTTGTACAAAAAGCATAATAGTGAAGAGAACACACAAAGACACAATATTACAGTTCAAAGCATCCTTAACAATAGAAGCATGGTTTCCATCTGGTTGTCTTTCAACATTTGGTATAAATGATATTGAAAATATTTCTGTTAAAGCTGTTCCCTTGAGAGCTACTTTCACACGTTGATCCCCAAGAGTTTTCCCCTCAGTCTCTTCATTAATAACAGAAAACCTGTCATTACAAAGGACTGGAGGAAAGGTCTGTGGGACACTATCAGGACACTGAGGACATTCCAAAGATTTTAGGGCAAAGGTCCTTAAAGTGCAGGCCATTCAAAAATAGTCAGGCTAGGAATATTACTTTCTTGTTTATGGATGATGCCATGCCGTTTCACTGATTCTTAATGGAACCACACAGCCTTTTCATCATGACAGCTTACTGACTGAAAAGCAAAGTAAAGGTGTACTATAAAGTCCTCCTTCATAAAACACCTTGTTAGACTCTTCATTCACAGGTTCACATAGAAAACCACAGCAAGTCTGAGACTTGGAAAAGTTAATATCTCTTTGGGATTACCAAACATTTGCCAAAAATGAGGAAGAAAAATTTTATCAGAAATATGTGCATGGTAAGCTCTTTTAGTCAAAGTACTGTATTATAAAAACCAAAGATAAATCTACATGGTGATTTTCCAGGATGGATAGAACTGCCTTCATCTTCATAGTAAAAGTTAAATGATGATCTTCACAGATTTCCCTCCCCCCCCCCACGAAAAAGTGGCTTCAGTGTATTGATTAGAATGCAAGAGATTTGGGGAGGAAATGATTGCTTTTTCCATTGCAGCCCATAAGCTCAACTCATAATAAGAGACAACACACATTAATCGCTTTATCAAAAAGGAGAAATAGCATTTAGAGATGCAAAACAGCATTTTTGAGGTTTTCCAGGTACCATAATGATAGTTTTTCTTACTACTGAATATTCATGACAACTCATAAAACTAATGATAAGCATAAAAATTGATGTGAACGTTTGACTAATCTGCTCTTATTTGTTTGGAAGAGCTGTCGTAATTGCCTGGTTTGTAAATTAAACATCTGCTATGGGAATAAACAAAAACATAACTGAGCATACTCAAATAAATTGAATTCACTCTGCTTCCATAAATTTTATTATATGGGCTCATCAATTTTATTACACCTGAGCACTGCATTGCCACCAAAGTATATGCATTTTTAGATGTCCTATTTATAAGAATAAGTGCTATATTTTCTTAGTAAAACACAGATCTTATTTCATCATTTTGGCATGGGTTTCTCAATAGTCAAGCTCAACTGATTGAAGTAACTCATCATATTGGCTGAACATGAGCTAAGGGTCCACAACCTTGGTCTTGGAGAATTTCATCAGATCATTAAAATCATCTCTAGCCTGCAGTGTATATGTCATACAAGATTACAATCACTCTGGTTTAGCAAAATTAATCAGTCTGGTATTTGGCTTAGTCATATTTTTTTCTAGTTTGTAAGCCATAAAGATGAAACATACTGCAAAACAATTAGCAACATCAAGGGACCCAGTGAAAGGAACCAAGGGGACTTGGCAAAAAATGGGGGTCATACACTTGATATAATCATGTATAATTTTTACCCTGTAGATAATCTCTTGATGTAGTAGATCATTCAGACATATATTTCAGTGTTTGAAGAGACCATATAGTAAATTCAGGATTTCAAACAGTAGACATGCACATGATGGGGAAAATAATATCTTACTATTGCATCTCATAAACCCATGCCTGGGGGTGGAGGTAAATTGAAGCTAGGCAGCATAATACAGATATGAAATGGCTCAGAAACTGAATTATTTTCAAGTTGCATTTCATACTATTTTTTGAAGTTTCACACATTAGATGTCAACAAAAGCAAAAGCAAAAGCAATTATGTGGTAATTCCACTCAAACTAACATAATGATGATGCAACTATACTGACATTCTAGATTCTACTCTGAAACTAAAGCAAACATTCCCAGTAAGGATTAAAGCAACAGAGGTACAAATTTGTTTCCATTAGTATGACATGGACTAATCTAGACACTTGATGCTGCTAACTTTAACAAGCTCAAACTTTTCCTCATCTCCCATTTTGTCTCTGAAAGAAGTTACTCCATTATGGCTCAACTGGGAGTTCTATCACCTGATGGTGGCCTGTGCAAGACTAAGAAGGAAATATTATCTCAGTCAGTTTGCACAAAGTTATAACCCCTAAAATTTTCACTGAGGACTTCTTATTATCAACAGTTTGTAAGACCTTGAGAAATACTCTTTAGTTAAGTAGGTAATGCCAGAATTCTAATTATGGTTCCAGGCCAATGATACAAAAACTAAACCTCCTACTCATTTTCAAAAATTGAAAAAAAAATTATCCAAGATTTTCTCAGAGCAACAAAATGAAAGACAAACAAAGCCTTTTGCAAGGACAATGTCTGATTAGGTCAAAGTTTATTGACAGTAAAGTTCACTGACTCAGAAAACTTTTAGAACTTCACTCCACACCCACTGAAGAGAAAATGCAAGACTTATCAACCCCGGCTTTCATACTGTTTGTGGGGCTTTGATTTAATAACAATATCCTTATAAAACCCCATCTTGTTTTAGTCCACTAAATATGCCTTAGTAGTATTTGAAATAGCTATTGCTTATTTTAATAATTCATATAGGTAGTAGTAATTAGGAACAAATAGTTTTCATTACAGCTGATGGAAAAATTAACTTTTTTTCCTTTAAAGTGCTTTTGAAGGTCTTCAGCTTCCCAAATACAGATGTGAGCCCCAGTTGTGCACATGCATTTGAAGAGGAGAGGTACAAAAAGAGCAGTGTTGTCTTTCATCATATTGCCAAATGAAAGAAATGAATATTTGACTTCTACATCATAGCTAACTGGCAAATTTATTGAAAAACCATTTGTCTTATGCACTGACTAGAGTCCATTTATTTGTAAGCATACTCTAATGAAAGCACATCTGTTGCATATTTTTGTAAATTGTTACAACTTTAGCCTGCTAGAGTTCATATGTGCATTATAAACTCATGTGAGCATAGTATAAAGTACTACATTCTATACAATGGGTTGCAATAATTGCACTAAATCATTCCTTAGAGACAATATATCTTTAAACAATTTTCTAGCTCTATGACATGTTCATTAGGCTGTGCTGATAGATTGGATTTCTTCATTTTTTTTCTGCTTTATCTAAAACAAGTGTGATGTGCTGATTGTTCTATAATTACTGTCTATTCAGAACAATGTGAATTTCACCAGAAATTGTGAAGAAAGCAGTCAAAATGATATCCAATATCTTAGCCACTTCAGAGCTCACCTTCATATGAGAGAAGTGCTTATAAAACAATAGGTTCCCACCATGTGAGAGGTGCATTGAAGGTAGAGCTTTTTAAACTTTGATGACAACTTGAGTTATCTGGTGTTCTCATTAAAATGCAGACTCCATTCTGAAGCTCTAGGGCACAGACTTGAGACTGCATTTCCTCTGAACTTCCACGTAATGCCAGTGCTGCAGGCTGGTCTACAGGTCACACTGGAGGGAGAAGCAGGTATTACATGATGAATGAGGAGCAATGGAAAATTGCTCAGAGAAAAAGGAAAGCAGGTGTGAAGACCCTGGTGATGTAACCACGTCCCAGTTCAGGACCTGTGACCAGCATGACTACAACACCAGAAGCAGATGGATGGTTAGAAGACTATAGCATGAGGCTGGGTCAAGACATGAGGAAATGAAGTATTTAGGTAGCAAGAGAAAATGTAGTTGAGAGCCAGGGTTTGAGATATGCTAAGATGTCCTGTCAGGGGCATTCTTAAAGAGTTTAATGTCAAAAAGCCAGAAATTTCTAAGTGTTTCTCTACCAGTTCCCAGAAAGTGACATTGAATATATGAGTAGGGAAATGTCACAGACAAGCAGATTGAAGTCTTCCTATTCTTATGAGGCCACCCTAGGCAGCAGGAGGAGAAAGCAGGGCTAAAATGTAATTTTTTTTAAAGTTTGTGAGCACAAAGCTGCCTGGTCAGGAATGAAGGTATAAAGCTCACCTTCAGGACCCAAAGCCTATCTTTATATCCTCTTGACCCTGTGAATGCAGGCAATGTAGGTCACATCTCTGTTGGTCAGTGTCTTCATCTCAAAAAGGAATCAAATATCGAGTTGCTGGTAAGAATGAAATGCACTAAAACAGCAAGGCTTCCTCATCCACACCTAAGCAGTAGATGCCTGGTGACCATTACTATTTATGTTCTCATATAAACCCAAAATTTATTATTTATTGTGGAGAAATTAAATTCAGTTACAAAAAAAAATTGTCTTCTTCTATTGTGAGAAGTGAATTCAAGTTGTAAATTATAGAATTAGAATTACTCAGCATCCTGGCCCACAATTCCTCCTAACTTTATTATTTGTGCGCGGGCATGATTTTTTAGGTAGCTTTATACTCTGTTGTAGCATTACGCACATGGCTGAAAAGTAACTCCCCTAGGATATCTATAAATATTTTCACCTTTCAGTGGTGTTTTTAAGTGGCATGGATGATCGTTAGCACAAATACTAGCTTTCCATTTTCTAAAACTAGGTGTTCTTAGAGGCTTAAAGCTAAGACCATTTTCTAAAGCCAGGCAGGGTGAATCAAGCCTGTAATCCCAGCACTTAGGAGGCTGAGGTATAGGAATTACTGCTAACTCAACACCAGCTGAACTACATTATGAAACACTGTCACAAACAAGCAAGAAGAAAACAAGCAAGATCCTTTCCTATTCAACCCTATTGTAGGATAGCGTGAAGCTAGTGAGCATCTGGCTAAGAAAACACACAAGGAAATGCTATGTCTTGAAGATAGCTCCTATGTGCTTTTTGCCTACTCACCCTCATTCATTTTCTACTCACAGAAATGTTGGTCAGATACTAACCTGAAGCAGCCATCTTGGAGAACGGGACAGTCACAGCCTGATGAGAGAGATGCAGCAAGATGAACAGATGCGTCTCTCATCACAAAGCCTCTCAGGGCCCGGAGTTACCTTCACCTTGTTTCTTTCATGTGGTTGAATAGTACGTGTCAATGTTGTTTAAGGTAATCATTTGTTATTTCTATTTATGTTCCTTAATCCAGTTACATTGGCATAACAAACACATTCGAAAGAAATTTTACATGCATACACATATTATTTACATTTCAAAGGAAGAACTTTGTCTCATACAAAGAATTTATTCTATGGCCAAAATTAGTTTGAAATCGTGAAAACGTTTCAGTCAATAAATGTTTAAATGCATAAGAGTGTGCATACCACTCCATATGTGGCTATATTTCAAATCATAGGGCATCACCAGTAGTATTTAAAATTGATCAAATAACCCAAAAAATACAAACTTTGGATTTATTTCACTAATGTATGCAAAGTCCATTTCAAAGAGCAAGATTTAAATTTGTCCAGGGCACAATATGCTAGGGAGAATGTTCTTACAAGGTTGTGGTTTTCTTGGTTTTGTGACTTGAAAGCAAAATGTTCCCCACAGACTCATGTGTTTAGACACTTGGTTCCCGTCTGTTGGTTCTGTTGTAGGTATGTGATAGAATCTTTAGGAGCTGGGGCCTAGATAGGGGAAGTGGGTAGCTGAGGAGCCAGCTTATGTACTATACTCCAGGCTTGTTCCTAACCTTCAGTTTTTTTTTTTAAGTTTTGTTTATTATTTATTTATTTATTTGAGTGACAGACAGAGAGAGAAAGAGACAGAAAGAGAGAGACAGAGACAGAGAATGGGTGGGCCAGGGCCTCCAGCCACTGCAAACGAACTCCAGACGCGTGCGCCCCCTTGTGCATCTGGCTAACGTGGGACCTGGGGAATCGAGCCTCGAACCGGGGTCCTTAGGCTTCACAGGCAAGCACTTAACCGCTTAGCCATCTCTCCAGCCCTAACCTTCAGTTTTTATACATGCAGTTCTGAGTTAGGTGGGAAACCTCCAAACATCCTCTCTCTTTCCTGATCTGCCAAGATGTAAGTCAGCAAAGGTGTGCCCATGCTCCCTTCATGAACGTGGGCATGCTCCCCCAACCATGATGAGCTGTGCCCTCTCAAACCATGAGGCAAAAGAAATCTACTTCTGTCACTTACTTTGCCACAGCAATTAGAAAAATAACTAATACATTTGGAATGTAAGAAAATGCCAAGAAAGAAATCTATGAGTAAAGCAAGTAGACAGAAAACTCAGGAAGTGTTTGAACCAAGTTGTAAATAAGTTTCCTAGCAGCGCACCCCTCATAAAATAACTCAGGAGGTCCATGTTTAAAAGAACCAACAGAGGGCTGGAGAGATGGCTTAGCAGTGAAGGCGCTTGCCCACAAAGCCTGAGGACACGTTTGACTCTCCAGATCCCAAGGAAGCCAGAAATACAAGGTGATGCAAGTGCACAAGGTCGCATATGTGCAGAAGGTGGCACACCTTGATTTACTCTCAGTCACATGTGCAATTCTGATCCAATATTCTATGGCCAAAAAAATCTAAATCATAGGGACAGATAATATTTTCTCAGGCCTCTGGGGAATAGGGTCTTTCTTAAGAAGAAGATCAAGAAGTCAGTGATTATGAACCTCAGTAACACAAAAATACGGCCTAGTGCTTCTGATATTTGCATGTATGCTTTGTAAGTGGTGTTGGCAGGGATTTAGAAATTGGCAGTGGCTACCAATCTCTTTATCTCAATAATTCTGGAAGGCCTTTTAATCTCTGCCAAATTAGTTGATGCCTATCATGCTTACAGTTTCCTCTATCTGGACGGTTCACTTAAATATTTTCACAGGTGAGCAACTATGGTCATGTAAGTTTGATGCAAACAATGGATTGGTTTGGATTTTTAGTTAATTCACAGTGTGTGTGCTACATGTCTGTGTGTGGCTGTGTGTGGTATGTGTGGTTGTGTGCTGCCATGGGAACATGAGCTGAGGACGGAAAATGATGATGAATGTCCTCTTTATCACTTTTATGCCTTGTCTCCATGACACAGAGTCTCCTACTGAAACTGGAACTCACTGGTCTTTGGTTAGTCTGACTGGCCAGTGAGCCCAGAGAGCCTCCAGTCTCCATCCTTATCAGTTCTGGGGTTACAAGAGTGTGTTGCCATGCCAAGGTGTTCATTTGGGTGATGGGGATTAAACCCATGTCCTCATACTTGCACAGCAGGTAATCTCACTCTCCAAACCATCTCCCAGCCTGCAAAATTTAATTTCTCAATTAGTATATAGATGCATATAACATGCATCCACATATTGACCGATTATTATCCGTATGTATGTGTGTGGGGTACGTGGGGTGTGTGTGTGTGTACATGCACATTCCACTGAGCATGTGTAGGGGTCAGAGCAACACGACAGCATATTGATCCTCTCTTTCCAGTTTGTTTCGAGAAAGTATCTCTCCTGTTGTTTGCCTCTAGTAAGGCAAAACTAGCTGGCCTGTATGATAGGGACTCTCCCTACTCCACGTCCTGTTGTGAGGCACAGATGCATGCTCCAGTTTTCTTGAACCTGCCCATGGGTATAGGCACTGGAATTCTAGTCAGCAGGCTTGCAGAGCTATTACCTTTGACTACAAAGACATCACCCAGCCATCTATTCACATTTCTTTTGAAACACAGTGACTAAAATTTATATGCAGTACAGTTAGGTGGCAAACATCCAAAAGATAACTTATTGAAGGGTAAATTTGGCAGTACAGAGAAGGCATTAAAGGTGGTTAAACTGCCAATAAAAGGTAGTTGCATATGACTGACCTCTGAGAATATTTCAACACTAAATGTGCTCCAGAAAATTAACTGTAATAGGAGTCTTATCACCTGGAATTCTTATGTCCCATTAAAAAATAATTCACAATAATTAGAAATCTTTGTTAACCCAACTTATTTTACCTATGGAACTGTGATTAGAAGTATTGCTATCATTGTACTTTTCCAAATACTCTTGTAAACTCTCATCTATATAAGAGGCAATAATGGAGTATAGACAAGAATTGTGATAGTTGGACAATAGTGATAATTTTATTAGTTACATGTTGTAGTTTAAGCATTAAGTAAAGTTAAACAGTACCAATATAAGTACTCCAGGAAATACGAAATATAGTATGTATACACAGAGAAATTAAATTTGTCAGGGGAAGTCTTTTTATAACAGTCAGATACATCCCATATTCATGTACATCCTACCTATTACATGAACATACAGATTAACTCTGGTGTAAACCAATTATTTTATTTAAATATATATTTTAGTTTAAAATTTCCTTGAAATGAATTACCTTTTGATATATTAACATTATTTACAGCTCATGATTTCTTGATATTCAATACCTTTAAAATATGTTTTATGATTTATTTCATGATTTAAAAATAAATTTGAGGTCCTGGAGAGATGGCTCAGTGGTTAAGGCACTTACCTCGGAAGCTTAAGAACTCCTGTTCAACTCTCCAAGTCCTATGTAAGCCAGATGCATAGTAATGCAAGCTTACAATGTCACACATGCGCCCAAGGGGGGGTGGGGCACATGGCTGGAGTTTGTTTGCAGCTGCTAAAGGCCCTGGCGTACCCATTCTCTCTTCTCCCTCTCTCTCTGCCACTTTCTCCCCTTCCCTTTCTCTCAAAGATTAAAATAATAATAATAATAATCTGAAGTCGGGTGTGGTGGTGTACCCCTTTAATCCCAGCACTTGGGAGGCAGAGGTAGGAGGATCACCGTGAGTTTGAGGCCACCCTGAGACTCCACAGTGAATTCCAGCTCAGCCTGGACTACAGTGAGACCCTACCTCGAAAAAAACAAAGAACAAAAATGAATTTGAAATTTCATAATTAAATTCTGTAACTTGAAGTTTGAAGAAAGCTCAGGGATACCCTATAAAACTTTTACATTCTCAACAAGCATATGTTCAAAATATCCTTTCTTTAAACATTTTTTTATTATTCTACAAAGCAAACTTTCAAACAACAGACAGTTCCATTAGTTTCAAAGTTATAATTTATAAATTATCCCAGAAATGTCCAAGTAGTTGGCCTGGATCAGCACTGAGTGTTAATTGGAAAAAAAATTTTTTTTCTTTGTTCCATGTGAAATCTTCTCATATTCTTAAAGATGATTTCATCTTCTTCCTTCAGTTCCATGCCATTATAGTTGTAACAAAATTCCACTCGACACACTATAATATATTCTATCATGGTTTAAAGGATATCAAAGTCTTGTTGTCTTGAGTCTTGAGTTTTTAAAGACAGCATTATCTCACCAAGTTGATTGTTTCTTGAGTATACAGGTAATACTTACATTAAATTTCATACAGATAGACAAGAGCATAATGTCTGACACAAACAAATAATAATGGAATGAATTTCCATAATGTATATTGTACACAAGTATTCTATGGATGAAAACCTCTTTAAGACAAGGGAAGTATCTTAAAAGTTTCATCCCTAGGATGTTATCATAACTATAGACAAACTAATAAATTGAATGTCAAGCATCATTGAAGGAAGGAAACTTAAAACATATTTCTATATTTCGAACTTAGAGATCAAATTTTAGTTACATCTCTTACTGATTTTCTTTAGTCAAAGACTAGAAGAGTCTAGTCGTCACATACATCCTTTCCTGTATAAACTCACTTCTCTGTGAAGAAAACTATGAGGACAGAGCAAATGTGCAGGCATTGATGGTTTGTCAGCATCTCAACAAACATCATTGCTTCATGCTGCACCTGATGGTTCTCTGGAATGGCAAGGAGAACTCGTATTTTATTTTGAGTTAGGATGGATTCAAATCCCAAATGAAGAATTACTGAAGATTTAAGAAGCCCTAATATTTATATATAGCATGCGTGCGTATCTTCCAGGGTCTAATGCTACTACAAATGATTGCCAGACACATGTGCCACTTTGGGTTTAGCTTCAAAAGGATGCTAGGAATTTGAACTCAGGCCAGCAGGTTTTGCAAGCAAATGTCTTTAACCACTGAGCCCTTGACCCAAAATACTTAAATTTCACTTTGTAATTGGGAAGTTGGTGAAAATCAGTTAATGCTCATTTTTTAATGCATGTATATGTGTGAGTACATGTGCACATGTCCATGTGTCATGTGCCTGTGGATACATACATGTGGATATTGGGTGTCATCCATAGGAACACCATTCACCTTTTTCAAGACATGGTCTTCCTTGGTTTGGAGCTAGCATTAGACTAGACTGGCTGGCCAGAGAGTTCCAGGGATCCTCCCATATCCACTTTACCCATGTTGAAATTATAGGTGTCCACCATCATATCTAACATTTTTATATGAGTTTCACAGTTTGAATTTAGGTCCCATGCTTATTTCGTGAGCAGTTTACCAACTGAATCATGTCTCCAGTTACAGTTTTGTATCCATGTGTTTACTAGTAGTTTTAAATACTTCTAAATCAAAGCCCTCAAGGCTGTACTAACATTGGTTCTCTCAAAAGGGGAACAAAGAAAGAGCAATTGAGTATATGTAGTTTACAAAATTCTTCTCAAGGTGCTCTAAGTAATAACTCTTGGTAACTTCCTTTACAGAAGTAACACACAGAATAGCTGGATTTAAAACTTAAGACTATTCCTTCCTACACTGAATTACATAATCATAAAGCGAGCCAAAGCATTATTATTAGTGATACTATTTTGGCCAGGAAAGACAAGTACATTTCTGGAAATTAGCCTGTTGCAGTCAGGTTCGCATTGCAGGCAGAAATCACCTGACCAAGAGCAGCTTATATGTGTGGGGAAGGAATGTTTATTTTGGCTTACAGACTTGAGGGGAAGCTCCACGATGGTAGGGAAAATGATGACATGAGCAGAGGGAGGACATAATCCCCTCACCATCAGGTGGACAATAGCAACAGGAGAGCGTGCCAAACACTGGCAAGGGCACACTGGCTATAACACCCATAAACCTGCCCCAGGAGACTGTTAATTCCCAAATCTCCATCATCTGGGAAGCTAGCATTCAGAACACTTAAATTTATGGGGTATACCTGAATCAAACCACCACATAGCCCAACAGAAGTAAGACGCTTATGTCATATACTTTGTTGGAAATATAGAAAGTATGTTATTAGCCAGTATATATTATAAGGGAACTTGAGTAATTGGAATACACTATAAAAATAGTGTGCTGTAAAGAATCTGCCTTTAATAGTAGATCTTTTAAAAAGTGTGTGGCACACACTTAACAGTCATCAATGTGTTCATCCAAGTGCTGTCACTGGAATATACAGTTACAAGCATAACTTTCCAACAGATTAAATGTTGCTTGTGTGCACGTGTGCGCATGCACACACACACGCACACACACACACACACACACACACACACACACACTGCAGTAGGGCACACAAATATGCACACACACACACATGCAAGTGAGTGTGTATACTCTCACAAAGTACACTGGAGACTATTGTTAGTTAAAAGTAGAGGAATTTGTAAATAACCTCAGCCAATTATCCTTTTGTAACAATATTGGCATTTTCTGTCAAGCCAGGCAAACATGATTTAGGATTACTGTTTCTGGGAAGTGAGCAGACTTGAGGGAAGATTTTTTTTTTTCTTTCAGTCTTAGACTCATAATGAGTGCCTTAATCATTAAGAAACCCATTTAAATCCTTTACTTGTAATTTTCTAAAAATATATGTAGTTCTTTATTAAAATCAATCTAGGGCAGTCTTTTAGTGACAAAAAGTAAATAATGTCCACATAATATTTTGTGTTGGGAGGAGGGAGGCTGACCCTAACAAAATTCAAAAGATTTTTAAGACAGGATTGAAGACATAATTTGCAACCTTATGTTTGAAAGCATCTGAACAGTGTCTTAATAAAATTGGAGGCCACTTTTCCTAAAGTAAAAGTAAACAAAACATAAATAAAAATTGAATTTTATTTCTTTTAATCATTGGAGTATTTAGAAAGACATACTTTTGGATAAAACACTTTGGAAAAATGAGAAGCTCTACCCTTTCCACGGGTCTTCATTACCCTTGAGTTCCTATCATAACTGTCCTCCACTTGGCCCTTCAGGCACAGCCTTCCCCAGTAGAACCCCTGCTGCTGTTGGAGGCCCTTCCTGCCATGCACTCAGTTCACAAAGAGGAAGAGTCCACTGTGCAGGCCGGGAGACAAGAGGGCTCATGACTAGATGAGATGAGTTGACACAGGGTTTAAATACAGCTACAGGAATTGTTGCCTGGAGTACACAGCTTGTCAAGGGAAAAGGGAAGGGAATTAGGAAAAGCTTTTCAAATTGTATTGGGCAAGAAAAAGAGAGGAAAATTTCCATTAAATATTTCTAGATTAGAGATTTAGAAATGTATCAAACTGTTACCAAGACATGTATGTGCATGGTTACCCATAGGAAAATCCTTACTGGCATCTGTCACTCTACAGTGAATTTCTTACCCTGATTCAGCAGCACACTAAATACACAAGTGAGCTGTGTAATGACTCAGGCTTTTTCTACTTCATCACGTTGTTCTGCCTCTGAAAGCGAAGTAAATGAGAGACATGCTGTTGCTGCTATGACAGATGAGGTCTTCATAGTGCGGCATCTCACAGGTGAAGGAATGGTTAAGGATTATACTTGCCTTCTTGTTAGGACATCCAACCAGATGCAGCGTATGGAAGGACAGGGTTTATTTCAGCCTAGAGATTCTCGGCAAAGAATCATCACAGCAGAGGAAAGCATGGCAAAAGCAGAGAGCTGGGTATCACATCTCCGCATAGCATCGGGGAGGAATTACAGAGAGTGAGCTGGCTAGCACTGGTGAACAAGGCTGGATTATAAAACTCCAAGACCAGCCACAATGACATATCTCTAACAAGTCTTTACTTCCCCAAAGCTCTACCAGCTGAGAATTAAGGATAAGAATTTATCCCAAACACATGAGGTTGTGGGGGGGTGGGCATTTTAGATTCAAACCACCACAATAAGGTTAGAGTGGGCAGATTCAAGAAGTATGGTACACAATAAGAAGTGTAAGTAAAACTTTCTATGCATACTGGACACTTGTTATGTAGTATTTTAATTCTCTACAGCACTCTTGTAGCCACCACTGTGTCTTGCTTAATGTCCTACTGCATACCTCCTCTGCTGGTCCGGAATGCCTGCTCCTCCCACCTCTCGAGTGCTGGGATTAAAGCTGTGTGCCACCACACCTGGCTTATTTTCCTTCTTTACATGTGTGATCTTTAGTTGCAATCATTTGTAGTCTTCTTTTTATAAATCATCAGAGTATGGTTCCAAGATTCAACAGCTACATCTGATACTAATTTCTGAGGTTCACTCTAATACTGTCTCCCATTTCTTTATTCACATTATCCCCCTACCATTTTTCCTAAGATTAAATGCTTAAATAATGTGGAGATGCTTAATTCTTTACTTTGGACTTTACTCTCTGAGTAAAATTTTGATAGTATAATACTTTCTCTCTGAGGAATTCTTTTGAGGATATTGGTTGCTAAACTGATCCTTAAAAATAGGGAAAAAATTTTCCAAGGATAAAATTTGGGAGTTGTGACATTCACTGTTCCTATAATTCTGTGGGTTCAGTTGATAATGTGATGGTGGTAAAGCTTCATAAGACATGTTTCTAGCAGAAAACCGGAAATAATCACATTAATTATGTTTCCAAGAGCCTGATCATATACAGCCTAACACAAAATCCTCTCTATCGAAATCGGTTCATCTCATATTTTCACAACTGGGAACAATCTAATATTAAACAACTTTGGATATGAGGAACATAAGCTGAAAAATATTCTAAGCTATTTATTTTGTCTCTGAGGACTCATAGGCTTTTGTTGTTGTTGTTGTTTTGTTTTTGTTTTCGTTTTTTCCCTAGCCTACACAAGGGCAATAGAGGCCCATGTAGGGTGCCTGGGCCATAAAAAATAAGATGTCTTCTATTCATATGAAAACTTGCATGACCCAAGGTATGCATTGATATTATAGATTCTTATGGCCCAGAGCAAATCTGTGGATTAGCATCGGGGAGGAAGGTGAATAGGAAGCTGCAATACAAAGTGTCAGTTCAAAGCCCTAAGGTTCAGATGGAAGCCAGGATTTCTGTGGCAGATAATTGCTGTTTATTTGAAATGAGATCCTGCACTTGGTGCTAGTACGTTTAAGAAAAATAGTATAAATGGAAGAGTTGACAAAAAAAAACCTGAAATACAAATAAGCATAATTCCTATGCAGGGTTAAGTAGCTCACTGATAACTGGAATCTTAAAAGATCTATGCATATCACTCACCAGCCCATCTGAAGACAGGGTGTATGGTCTTAAGTCACCATGTTCTTTGGGCACTCTCCTGTTTGTACAACAGGCATAAGAACAAAGTAACCATGGCAGCAAAAATAAGGATGAAACATGTACCCTGCAGTGTGAATTTCCTCTCACTAAGACTGACATCTCTGTCATAAAGTGTTTAACCTTGTACATGTAAGGACCGATGTTAATACAGCATGATTACTCCCTCAAGGAACATGCTTCTCTTCTCTAAACTTCACAGATACACTGATATCCTGGATTCTAAACAGACTTGTCTGGCTGTTTTCCCCAATGCTGTAAACTGAAAAAAGAAAAACTATGAGAAAGAAAACAGCTACTTAGCTATGGAAGATCAACTTATCTTACACACATGTAGATTTAATTTTAGAAAGAAAAAAATGAGGCTGTAAAGATATTTGGGTAGACAATGACTAAAATATCTGATAATTTTGAAAGGTTAAGAATGTACAGTTTTGAAATCGTCAATAAACTTCAAGAATGGCACACACAAACCCAATCATAACTATTAACATGTTGATCAGATTCTGACAGTCCAGGATAAAGAAGAAATCTTGTTATAGCCAAGCGTGGTGGTGCACACCTTTAGAAGTACATGGGAGGCAGAGGTAGGAGGATCACCATAAGTTTGAGGACAACCTGAAACTACATAGTTAATTCCAGATCAGCCTGGATGAGAATGAAACCCTACCTCGAAAAACCAAAGACGAAGAAGTAGAAGGAGGAGGAGGAGGAGGAAGAGGTGAAGAAGAAATCTTGGAAGTATGTAAGTAGTCACAGTGAAAAATAAACAAAAAACATGTATTGCATAAAAGGATAAAACTGTGAATGTCTGTTGGTTTCTCATAGTCCAGAAGAAATAACATGTAAAAGCTCTAAGAGGAAAAAATTCAAACTAGAATTCTACATACAGTTATGTATACTTTGTAGGTAAAATATAGACAGTTCAGATAAAATGAAACTAGCAATATTTATCACCAATAGCTTTGCATTAATAACTAATTTAACGAATGCAATAAGCAATTGCTCAACTGGTAAGGAAAACGAATTTCAGAGAAAATGCATCTTTTAGAATTGTGTACTTAAACATAAAAAATACTTTGTTCCTTCAAATTTTCTGAACCACATATGGTTAAAGTAAAAAGTTATGTTTTGAGCTCCTGCATACATTACTATAACACAATAAAATATGCATGTAAATTGCATACATACAGATAGTAAATGGCTCTGATCTGGTACACATATTTCTGTTTTACAAGAGGTGGCTCAGTAAGTCAAGAATGAATATTGTGATCATTAGTGTGAGCATTAAAAACAAATTTTAAATGATAATAAATACGTATGTACGATGTTTATATAGCTGTCAATGCATTCCTGATGAAATGAAAAACAAGACTATCTGATAATTAGTTGACTTATTTTAATTAAAAAGCTGTTATAATTGAGAAAGTTAGAAGCATTTAATATTTCTCCTTGAAGAGAAACTATCTGCAACATTTATGAGAAGTTATTAGCTCTAACTTTTATACTAGGCTTATATTTTGAAATGCTTCTTAATGCCTTTGTAATTAAAGATGTTCAAGATGTAAGATAAAAATCCAAAATTATTTGAAATATAAAAACTAAAAGAATAAAATGAAAATTGAATACTGAGTCATTATGAACTGTAGTCATGCACTCATACATTGTTACATATTTGTGAGATGGTTTACTATAAATTTTTTTGTTTATGTTTTTACAAATATTATTGATTTTTTTTCGAGATAGGGTCTCACTGTAGCCCAGGCTGACCTGTAATTCATAATGTAATTTCAGAGTGGCCTTGAACTCACTGCAATCCTCCTACCTCTGCCTCAGAAGTTCTGGAATCAAAGGCATGCACCACCATTCCCAAATGGTTTATTATAAAATATTTTTAAATATGCATAAAAGCACTAGTAGACAGTAGGAAGCCAAAGCTCTAGTGTAGTTTAAAAATACTCAAGTCAGATGTACATTATTGGTGAATTTTTAAAAGTCTTTATCACCAAGAGTATAAATTTGTCTGAAAGGGAAAGGTGTGTTTGGTAGTATGATAGAACACCTGTGATAGTGAATATGGTTAATGTCTTACATTTTGATCATAGTGGTGATTTCATGATAATATATATTTAAACATGCTCATTGAATTAGATGCTTAAAATAGGTATATTTTAATATTGCATTTATATCATAAAACCTAACTTATTTAAAAACAGTGTTGGTCTAGAGAGATGGCTTAGTGGTTAAGGTGCTCGCTTGCAAAGGCTAAGGACCCAGGTTCAATTCCCCAGTACTCAACGTAAGCCAGATGCACAAGGTGGTTCATGCATCTGGAGCTCATATGCAGTGGCAAGAGGCCTTGGGCTGCCATTTTTTATCTACCTCGTCATCTTTCTCTCTCTGTCTGTCTCTGTCTCTATCCCTGTCTTTCAAATAAATAAATAAAATATTTTAAAAAATACTGTCCAAATTTATTAATGCATACCTAAGAAGATAATCATCACAGTAAATAACATCTTGTCAGCATATTATGATTCACAGTGACATATGAAAAAGTATTTGTGAAGAAACCCGATTTCCTCAAATTAACATCTTAATTTGAAAATACAGCAACTTTCATGTGACAGTTTTGACTAGAGAACGTTTGTTCCTTCTTACAAATAGGGCAGCTCAGCAACTAATACCTGGAAAAGAGTGAAGGAGTTCAAGGGGTAAAATCAGAATGGTATATTTCCTGTTAACGAACCACTGCAAATCGGGTATAAAATGTAGATCTCTGGAAAATAATACAGGTAGTTGAGAAAATTGAAAATATCAATGATGCAGAAACAGCATGAATTGTTGGGTTGAGCTTGCATCTTTACCATTCACAAATACTGCATCTACAAATAATATAAGGGTCCAATCATTACATTTGTGCTCCTGTCAGGTTTAATGTGATGGCATGATTTTAAATTCTGAGCTAATTGGATGCTTCATTGCATTACATTTTCTCTATTGCTTTTTGGACAGTTCTTAGCTATTTTGTTGAACTTTGAAAATTCTTAGCTTTTACAAAAATAAGAATAGTCAGTACGTGTGATGGAATTGAACTCTATTACTTGACTATGTTCACTCATTTTCTTTTGTATTTATGAACTAAGTTCTGTACATAAAAGCAGTGCTGATGAGCAAGAAAAAGAAATGTGGGCACATTGTCTGATCCAAGGATTTACATATGAAAAAACAGGAGGAAAAGAAAAAAACATAAATTTCAGGACTAATCCAAATGACAGAAAAACATAGATGTCTTTTCAAGACACTATTTAGAAAGGTCAAAGGAAGATGAGAATGTCCTAGTTAAAGGCAACAAGACAAGACAGAGCTTGTACTCCATGTGGGTACTATGACAAGTAGCAAACAATTGAACTTTTGTGAGGTGGTTTGAAGGTAAACCGCCCCCACCGCCTCAAGGATTTGTTTGTAATCTTCCTATTTAGAAGAGCTTCTGGGAGGTGGAACCTTGGTAGAGGAAGTGTTTTGCTGGGGCAGGCCTTTGGGTTGATTACTCTAGCATACTGGGAAGTCACAGCCAGCTCACATTTATTGTTCACTCTCTGCTATGGATGTGTGCTGAGTGAGTCAGCCTCCTTTCCCATGATTAGATGCCTGTCCTGCTGGGTTTTGGCCTTGCCTTGGCCCAGTCTTTCCCTGTTATGGCTTCTTTATGCAAAGAGAGTATTTACTGAGTCATTATATGTTAAGGGTGTGTAAACTGTGTTTTGAGTTACATAGATCACTGTTAAGGGATGTCTTAAATCTCAGATAACACTTTGGGCTTTTGAATGGTGTTGGGATTGGTAAAGTAAAGACTATGGGGACTTTTTTTTTTTTACATGGTTTTATTAATTAGTTGTGTATTCAGCAAATACAGTCAGTTTGGTACCATTATTAGGCTCATCCGTGACCTACCCCCTCCCCTAGGCCCCTCCTTGTTGAGGTATATGGGTCATGAATTGTGGAGTTAGCCCACAGTTATGGGTAAGATAAATGTCTCTGCATATCTGACCCAATGTGTGGCTCTGACATTCTTTCTGCTGCCTCTTCTGCAAAATTTCCCTGAGCCATGTTGGGTTCATTTTTGGTCTGCTTCAGTGATGAGGTGTTGGGGGGAGTTTTAAACTTGGACTGAATGCATTTCACATCTTGAGATGATCACGAGCCTATGGTGGAATGTGATAGTTTGAATGTGAAATGTTGCCCATAGCATCAAATGTTTGAGATTTAGTTTCTTACTTTGTTCCCAGTTGATGGAGGCTTTGGGAGGTAAAGCCTTGCTGGAGGAGGCATATTGCTGAGGACCAGACCTTGGGGTTAATTAGTCTAACCTACTGGGAGTTCTGAGCCAGTCATATTTGTTGCTCTCTTTCCCTGTTGATATGTGAGGAAGCAAGCACCTTCCTCCAACATGATGAAGTTTTCCCATGAAACTCTTGGCCTAAAAAGAACACTTTCGTACAATAAATTGCTTCTGGCAGCTGTTTCTTCGCAGCAGTGTGAAGCTATCTGCTGCAACATGTAATATTTATTTTCATTTGCTCAAGCTTCAATAACAGAACAATGTTTGATGATTTATTTTTCTATAAACAATTATTAAAAATTTCAATTGAGCATGCATACTATAAATATATTTATTTCTACTTTTAAATAAAAAGGGAGCATTTAAGAAGAGTATATTGCCCATACATCCAACAAAATTTGCCCGAACTAGTTTGTTTCTCTCTCTCTTTTTAGTTTCTCTTCTTAAATCACAGTCAAATGCACTTTACTTTTGGGTAGAGAAATATATTTTTATTATGGGAGCCATGAATTTTGGATCCTTTCCCATAAAAAATACTGTCCAAATGTACTCTATAATATCAACATTATCAGTTAAATGAAAAATTATCTTTGTTATCATTTTAATTATTTCACATAAGCAATATAAATGAAAGAGAAATAACTTAAAATAAAACCCAAATGTTCTGAGTTTATAGGCATTAGATTGACTGCACTGTCCACTGGAAAAGAAGTAAAACCGTAGGTAAGCTATAAGTATAGAAATCTTCTAATTCTAACACTTGAGACATCATAATAGGAGGATCTCTAATTACAGACCTACATGGGCTACATAGCAACACACTAACAACAACAACAAAAATGCCCACAACAACAGCAAAACAACAACAAAAAAGCAAAAGCAAAACACTGATTTTTAAAAGGACAAAGTAAGTTTGTAGGAACTTATAACATTTGCCTTAACACGGAGGAATTCTTTAACAGAAATGATGACTTATTAGAAATATATATATATACATATGTATGTATGTGTGTATATATATAAATATATATATATATTTGTATATATATATATATGTATATATATATATATATATATACACACATATATATGTATATATATTCCCTAAAATTTAGACAATAATCAGAATCATTTTCCGACAAAAGTAGTCCACCTACAATATTATAATAATTTTTATATAAAAATGTTCTAAAAATCATGTACTAAAAATTATAATGGGAAAAACAGAGATATAAAACATGTGCATCCACATACATTTATACTTACGTGTCACCCTATGTTGGTGCATGTTCTGAGAAATATACCACTGGCTTTCACCACAATGTAACATTACAGTGTATCTACTTAAACAAAAACAGCTGAAATGTTCCTTGCTTATATAAGCTATGGCACCATCATTTGGTTTATTGTTCAGTTGACTATTGCCGTGGGGGAATAATTGCTTATACACAGCTAGTATTTATATGCTTACCTTAATGAACAGTACAGCTACAACTTCACCACTGCAGCAGTTTCCAGCATCTCAATGGATCCATCACAACCAACAATTAGATGCAGAAAGTTCATTTCCTTATTGATTTTATACAAAGAAAACTAAACCCAAAAGTTTGCTGAACCCATTTGAAATGATCATAAGTTACCATTTCTCTCTTTTAAGCATTCTTTTAACTGCTAAAATAATCATCAAAGACTAGCATTTTGATTTAACTTCTACTTTAAACAGGAACCTGGAGACTGTAATTTCAAATCCAGTCTCTCTTACTCAAGCATAAACTTCCTCTGTCAACTTCCTGCCTAGCTATCTCTTTCAAACTTGAGTAAGAGAGACTGGATTTGAAATTACAGTCTCCAAGTTCCTGTTTAAGGTGGAAATTAAATCAAAATGCTAGTCTTTAATGATTATTTAGTAAACTTATTGCCTGCCTTTGGCACCTATCTTAGTTGAGTATATAGCTTTTTAGGCACATGAGATATGGATAATTACAATTCAATATTGATTCCTCTGACAAGAAACCGTAAGAAAATTACCTTGAAAAGTGATAGAAGTTTTTAGATATGAATGTCTTAATAACAATAAAATAAGTTTTCCTACACTTAGATTTTCCTAACCTGCTATTACTATAACTATCCATAAAAATAATGAAATCCACTTTTATATTAGATATATGTTGAAGAGGACATTTTCACACATGAAATTAATCCAACTTGTTTTTACAAATTATAATTATGTATTTTAAATATCTAGATATGTCAGCGTCTATGAGTTGAGGATATTGGAAGATGGTTGGGAGTTTTAGGATGGATAGTTTTAGGTGTAAACTTATCTAGACTATTGTATCCCATTATTTAAACAAATACTTATGAAGACATGGTATACATATGGACAACTACTACAATCAGTTGATTAAGTGACACTAATAAAACATATGCATCTTGATAATGTGGAAGGCCTTTACTTGATTAGGAATCTATGACACTAAAGCTTTTAAGATGAAATTTATCTTGCTACATTGTGTACCATGTGGAGTTTACAGACTTCACTGTCCCTTGTATGAGTCAATATCTTAAAACCTTTCTACAATGGATGACAAGTGGCAGATAGATAGATGATAGAGGATATATAGATAAATAGATACTAATATATTAATAGATATAGATATTTTTTGCCGATACAGAAAGACCTTATTTTTCTTCTAACAGGATAATAACAGATAAGAAATGGGTTAGACAAGGGAGAAGTGGAAGAAGAGGTAGAGAAAAATATCCAGAGTCTAGAGCCCAAATTGCATGTTTTAGGAAATTTAAGGATCATGGTAGTTCATGCCTATAGCCAATCATAGATACCACCCAGAATATTTTTAAAGACACAGAAGTATGAAGGGTACAATGTGGAAAGAGAAAGAGACCAAGAGGAGCAAAGCAAAGAGAAAGCAGTAGGGGGAAAATATGATAAAATCACATGTATGTATGAAGGAGTCATAATGGATAAGAAATGAATAAAACTAAGAAAAAACATAATGCTGAATATTCATATATAATAAAATGCAGAAATGGAACTTATTAGTCAATAAAATCTTTAAGCTAAAATTATCCATAAGCCAAAGGTCACAATGATGTACATCCCTTTCACATAGATTCTTTTTGCCAATGATTTCAAATGCATTCTTGACATTTTCATACCACCAATAATTTCTAGAAATCTTAGAAAGAGCTTAGAAAGTTCTACAATTCTGAAGTGAGCCAATATTTTATTGACCTGAAAAGGCAATTTGATCCTACATGTCAATTGAGGTTAAAGAAGCTGACTGAGATATAGTCTCTACCAGTAACCTTATATCTATGTGGTCTAAGAGGGGTCAGAGGAGGGGGTGGAGTAGAAGGGAATGTTGGACGAGGGTCAATTAAAGTTGGAAATGCTATGAAGAAGCCAGATGGAAACCTACTTCTTTGTTTGCTAATTATATACATGTTTAAAAAGAGGGTGTTTGGGCAGAAGTATCCTGTGGATGTTGATAATGTTGTGATCAGAAACCATAGATTGTTAGGAAACTTTCAATGTCAGAGATGGGATATCATCCAGTGAGTTGTTGGCAAGGGATGCCCAGATGCCCCAGAGCATTGCATGCTATTGCCAAGGTTCTTGGTTGCCCAACAGAACTAGATGATAAGACCCAATGCTGGGGACTCCACATGCTGGGGCTGCAGATCATTGAGAAATTAAGGTGGAGCTGAGCTGGAACCTCCCTGTTGACTAGCTGCCAGGATGCTGCAAAGGTTTATGCAGCCTGTTGAGAAGAAAAATCCTCAATGCTCTTAACCAGCACTGGGTCCTGCAAGCCTTAAGGCTGGCCAGTCATGTCGATGTACCAACTGATGCATGTCTGTTAGGGAGAAAGCAACTGCTCTTGGATTGGACTGGAGGTCCACGCTATAGGAGAGAATTTATGCCTGGTACCAAAAACCTAGTCAAAAACCTAAGTATGGGAGGTTATAAGCCCTAAGGGAAAACTGCTGTCATTGTCTGGCTAAATGGATATACTATTCCTACCAAACCTCCCTCTAAATACTTGTGTTTATAATTGTGTATTAATGTTACTCTTACTCTTGGTTAGTGAAGATTATCTTTTCAAATGGGGTGACTCCAATCTCACCTAAGTGTTGAGAAGTGACAGTGCAGTATTCATCACTAAATTAGACATCTCTATCATACCCTCTGAGGCTCAGGGACAATTGCAGAAGAGGTGATGGAATGCATGTGAAAGCCATAGGAAGGGAGGAGTGATTACAATGTTTTATTACGGACAGAAAGTGGCCATAGTATTCATGATCCAATAGTGGCTGATATTACAAGCACAAGTTCTGCATCATATAGGAGGGGGAAAATGATGGCACTAAACTAGAAGAGGCACTAAATGAAAAGAACATGGGAGTCAGTGGAGGAAGGATTTGGGAGAAGGAAAAGGTAGGGTGGAACAGGATTATGATCATGGTATATTGTTTATATTTATGGAAGTTGAAACACTATATATAAGAACATAAATAATTTATATTTCAATCTACTATTTATAGCTTCTGAGTCAGGTTCTTACATGAGTAGAGACCAGGTTTGGTGCTCAGTCTGCTTTGTGGTTCTGACACAAGCACTGGAAACTAAAAGCAAGCCAGAGGCTTTGTACTTCTTTCACAAATTGTGATGTTCATAGACATTAGCCAGCAATGCACTTAGGCTTTTAAGGCAGAGGCCTCTCCATGCGAGTTTAGAAGTTAATATAATTCTAAATAATAATTCCTTATTCAAATTTAGGTAGCATGTAACACAAAAAATAAATGGTCTTACATAAAAGGAAGCCAATACAACATGTCAGGCTAGTCTAAAATAAATACTCAGTGTATTTTTTTTTTTTTTTAGTGAAATGCAATGATACACAATAAAAAAATTTCAAGACCAATGGTAAAATAAAAGAATTGGTAAGGATTGGAAATATGACTTAGTGGTTAAAGCACATTCCTGTAAAACCTAAAGACCCAGGTTCGATTCTCCAGGTCCCACATAAGCCAGAAGCACATACTGACACATGCATCTAGAGTTCGTTTGCAGTGGTTAGAGGTCCTGGCATGTTCATTCTCTCTCTCTCTCTCGCTCTCTCTCTCTCTCTTTGTCTATCTATCTATCTCCAATAAATAAATCATAAAAAATTTTAAAAAAGAATTGGGAGAATGTTAGTGCCAGTGAAATAAATTATCTCATACATGTATGTCTAAATACAATAATTTTGTATGAGTTCAATGTTTATAAACAGAATACTTATGAGAACTAGAAAGCAAAATGATGTATAAAATGATAAAATTATCCCATTTTACCTTATTCCATTTTAATTAAGTCTAAGTTAAATTTAAAATGTTAGGAAGGTATATTTTAATCTATAATGGGAATAATATAAACAGAGATCAAAGGAAAAATCCAGTAGATAGATTTAAATAGGTTTCTTAAAACTCAACCAAAGGAAGATAGAGAAAGGGGAAGAAACATAAAAAAGAATCTTAATAATAAAATGTATCATCATTAATTAATAATAAAATGGAATGATGTTGTATATACCTACTACATGATCAAGAAAATGTATCCATAACGAGTATCATCATAAGCAAAGGGGTAAAATATATGTAATGTGCAAATGCTAAGTGAAGGTTATGGCTGAAAAATGTGGTAAATAGCCAATGACATAAACATTCCATCAAATAATTGTAGAAGGGTCAATATACAAAGATGCCATCACAATTTTAAATGAGTATACATGAGGCAAAAAAAAGGACAAAACTGAACAGAGAAAAGCAAAATCCGCTATTCATGTGGACAGGACATGATTAAATCTAATTCAAAGGTAAAGTATCCAGACACTAAAACTTGCGTAAAAATGTATCCAGGGCTGGAGAGATTGGATAGTGGTTAAGGCACTTGCCTACAAAGCCAGAGGACCCAGGTTCAATTCCCCAGGACCCACGTAAGCCAGATGCACAAGGTGGTGCATGCTACTGGAGTTCATTTGCAGTGGCTGGAGGCCCTGGTGTGCCTATTTTCTGTCTCTCATTCTCTCTCTCTCTCTTCTCTTTCTCCTTCCCTGCCTATTTCTCTTTCTCTGTCTCAAATAAATAAAAAATATTTTAAAAAATGGCTCCATTTATATGACATCCTGAAGAGAGAAAAAGAAAAAAAGCTATCAAAGCCAGTGGTTCCCATGTTCCTGGGGTTGGCACTTGTGGAATGCTATGTATGATAATCACACATGTTTAGCATCATTATTTCTGTGGGCATTACATGGTGTGCATCTGTCAAAATGCACTACATGAAGAAAATCATGTAATTTGCTCTAAATAAATTGTAAATATTAAATTGCTAAATAAATTGGCAATGCACCTAAAAAAAATCTGTAGGTTTTTGACTGAATAGGAAGAATTTTCAAAGATGAAATAATAATACTACATCTCAGCTTTCTCAAGGAAGGGAAAGGGGTAGATCAAGAATATGGTGGTTGACACTTGGAGGCTGAGACAGAAAAGTCATGAGATCTAATTATCAGTCCCACGACATACAGATATGTATGGAGAGAGGGAGAGTAGGGAAAAAGCAAGGGAGAACATGTATGAGAGAGGAAGAGACTAATGGACTCGGGACTAGGGAGCATATCTTCTGTGGCAAACATAAATTTAAACATGAAGAGAGCCTGAAGGGATCCTTTCAGAAATATGCCTTACCTTCTGCTATTTCTAAAAGAACATGCTCCTGCCTAGTCACTGTGCCTAGAAAGATGAGTAATATGGGGAACAGAACTGACCTGACCCATGTTTTAAGCTAATTCCAGACAGTCGCAGCATAAACAGACCAACTAACAGATGACTTGCTAATACATGAGTAGAAATACATGATCATGTTTTAAGCTATTGAGTCATAAAATGGTTTTACCAGCTGTATAAATGCCCAAAGCTGATTAAATATACTTCATGATATTAAAAAAATCTCATATATTTCCATGATAGCAATTGTACTTTTATTATTTGCTGCTAAAACACTTTTCAGGGGAAACTTTCATTAATCCAACTATAAAAGTTTCATTTTTTACAACAGCATTTTACATATGGAAAAAAATCTATTGTAGCTACAGTTATTATTAAATCAAATTAATATTATTAATATAATCTTGGTAAATTGGAAAATGTTTTGTGCTAAGTGTGTATTCCCTCCCCACTTCTATCCTCCCTATTCAATGAACTTTTTCCACCTAGGAAGGTATAAACAAACAATTTTTTGCATATTTTTGATCTGAAAAACAGAGGTTTCCATCAAATCTCTTTGTGTGCAGTTTTTCTTAACTGAAGCTTCAAATGGATATAATGGCCTTAATTCAACATGGTGTCTTCTCTGAAGTATGTGAAGTAGGGACAGAGAAGGCAGCTGTAAACCCTTCCTAGCACACACATTGTCCTAGGTTCAACATTAAAAAAGAAAATCTGATGCTGGCCTGTTAACTCCCAGAACCAGCATGTGGCTCACATCCACAGTGAGCTGTTGATCAGAGAGACCTACAAGGTTTCCCAAAAGAAGGCAGATTTCTGTCAGAGTACTTAATGAGCTACCAAAGGTTAGTGGTAAGACCCTACTTTTAAAGACACCATATACTGTTGGTATGGAGTGACCTGGCTGGAATCTGGAAGAGACTCAGCCCCCAGACAGTTAGCTTGTCTCGTGCCAAAGGTGCTACGTGAGCAACTGGGGGAAAATGACCAATATCTAGATGTCTAAGCAACTCATGGTCTAAACTACTCAGCAACAAGCAATCTGATGTGATGCTCACACAAGTGCAGTAGTAGCACATAGCCATGGTGGGAAACCAACTGCTCTTGATTTGACTAATTGATCTGCTCAATGAAATGGAACCCATGGCTGGAACTGGGAAACAAGTCAGAACCATACCCCAAAACAAGTCTGTTCTCCATTATCAAGCTCCCACCAATTGTGGGATAAAAGAGGACCTACGCCTATTTAATTCTCCCTAAAATAACAATGGTTATCCCATTTATCTGGTGCTAACTTCACTCTCCATTGGAGAATTTGCTTCTCATTTTCAGATGGACACAGAGCCTAAGGATAGAACCACCCAATTACATCTCAACAGAGCCCCAGCTGAAACTAAGAGTAATTGGGGAAGTGAGCAAGAGTGCTGCTTTCTTGGTGAACCTGGTAAAGGCACAATGGTGAAGGAGATAGTCACAGAGAACACTCAACTCCTACCAAACCAGAGATCCAGAGACACAGAGGCTCCCAACACCACATCACTGAAGCAGACCTAAAATGAACCCAACATAGCTCAGGGAAATTTGTGGAAGAGGGGGCAGAAAGAACATTGGAGCCACACTTTGGGTCATTATGCACAGAGACATTTCCTCTTACCCATAAAACTAATGGTTAACCCCACAATGCACTACCCATATTCCTCAATGAGGAAGGTCCCTGTAGAGGGGGAGGGCAGGAAGGAGCCTAATGATGTGATCAGCATGACTGTATACACACTGTGCACATAACTAATAAATAAAAAAATAAAGAAAAAAGAAAAGGAAAGTCTGAAATATACCAAACATAGTTATATAATGAATGTCATACCAATACCAATATTTTCATAAGAAATCAAAATAGGACTAAGATTAATATATTTCTAAAACATCCCATTCATTGTTATCCACTTTTTAAGAAGTACTTGTCAAGCAAATATTTACTATCTATAGTCACTTAGAAATAAGGACCAAGTTCTGAGCATAATAATCATTTTCATGGTGTTTGCCCACTAACGTAAAAATGTCATAAATCGAAAGTTGTCATAAATATGTAAGTTCAGATAAGGGAGTTGCTCTAACAATGAAAGCAATTTGAGAGGATGTAAACAGAATATAGTTTTAAGGAATAAGAAAAATCTTGCTGATAAGTAAAACTTTAGCTCTAACTTTCTATAGATCTCGCATAAGCCAGACACACAAAGATGAGGCAAGTGCAACTTTGCACATGCCAGCTAGGTAGCACAAGTGTCTGGAGTTTGATTGTAGTGGCTGAGGCCCTGGGGCTCCAATTCTCTCTGGCTCTGTCTCTGTCTAAAATAAAAATAAATAAATAAAAATTTATAATTTCCAAATGAAACTCAGAACAACTCTTTCGACTTCTCCATACAGAAACTGACAGAATCTGCACAAATATCCTATACTGTTATAAAACAAATATTGTTTAACTTTGCTATGTCATGTATGAAGAAATTTTTCCACTTATTTCAGACTTTCCAGTTCGGTAGAATATAGCTTTTTGAAGTATGTCCTCTTTATTCTGTCAATTTCATTGGTATCTGTAATAATACCATATTCATCTGTAATTTTATTGAGTTGTGCCTTCTCTTGGTTTCTTTTGGTTAATTTGGGTAATGGTTGGCCAAACTATCATTTTAAAGAAGCAATTCTTGTCTAGAAGTTATAGGTCATTATAGGAAAATCATAGTTCTACAGGTGAGGCAGCCCCCATCCAATGAATTGTTGGTCAGGAAGGATTTGAGCCCCCTAAAATAACATGGATTATTGACAGTGCTCTTGGTTAGCACCAAGCTAAAACAATATAGATTATTGACAATGCTCTTGGTTAACACCGAGCAATAGTACCCTCTTCATGAAGATCTGAGAAACCAAGCTGGAGCTGAGCTGAAATCCTTTTCACTGCAGGCTAGCTGTAGAAGAATGAAATTATATCCAAATTGTTCAACCTGTGCAAATATCAATTCAAAGTGGATCAAAGTTCTTAATATGAAATCTGAAAAGCTGAAACTGCTAGAGTAAAATATAGAACACAAATACTGGACTTTTAATTTTATGATATCTTGGCCACATAATGAAAATTGGCTCAAGTGAAATATCAGTAAATTACTTAGTATTTCATCATGTTAAAAGATTTGTAAATTTAAGCCGGGCGTGGTGGTGCACGCCTTTAATCCCAGCACTCGGGAGGCAGAGGTAGGAGGATCGCCATGAGTTCGAGGCCACCCTGAGACTCCATAGTGAATTCCCGGTCAGCCTGGGCTAGAGTGAGACCCTACCTCGAAAAAAAAATACAAATTTATAAATTTATGAATAGATAGATGCCAAAATTTTGAAACTTGGACTCATAATTAAGGAAAATTCAAACAAAACCAACTGTTCAATAACTCCATACAACACAGGCATGATGGAGAGGAATGGAGAAAAATAAATGCTCACAAGAGATTAAAGTTCTGCAAAAAAATATGAACAAATTAAAATTTAAAAATGTGAATATTCACAAAATTTAAATTAACTTATAGCAAGAATCAAACCACACTGAAATCATGATACATATAATATGATGTAAATAGTAACACTAACAATTCATTTACTTGTTCATTTTACTCAGAATAGAAAATAGAGGACTGGAGAGGTAGCTTATTGGTTAAGGCACTTGCCTTTGGAGCCTTAGGACCTAGGTTCAATTCCCCCAAATCCGTGTAAGCCAGATGCACATTGTGGTATATGTTTCTGGAGTTCATTTGTAGTGGCTGGAGACCCTGGCATGCACATTCTCTCTCTCTCTAATAAATAAATAAATAATTAAAAAAGAAAAAAAATAGAAAAAAGACACATCTTAACCACTATTTCTGGACTACTTTAAATTCAAACTAGACAAGCATATGAAGATGTATTCTTAGAACCACCATGTGAACAACTATGGTACAGCCTTGTAGAATACTTCAGGTATACTCTCATGGAATATATTGCTAAGTATTTAATTTTGTTTTGAAGTTGCAATTATTCATGGCTTAATAAAAAAATGAGGGCCACTTCTTTTATGTAACAGGTACTTTTTCAGGCCTATTGAAGTAATATATTCAATAGTAATTTGTAAACACTATACTTCATCACCCTGTAAATCTACATTGAATTTATTTTCCTTTAAGATAAAAAATACCTGTCTCTTTAGAATTAAAAAGTGATGTTAAATGAATCTTATTCAATATATTTTCATCTTATGTGTATTTACATATTATATGTAATTAGTTAAAAACATTTTCATAATACTATATTTATAAAGTGATGTGTACATGTAAATCTATGTGAGTATATGTACTAGTAAAAATTCTTATTTTAGTTCTTCAAGATTGCTCAAGAATAGAATGGATGGGAGATAAAATCAGGGGTGTTAAAAATATGTTTAGGTATCATTTTAAGCAAGGCAAATATGTAAATTGATGTCCATTTTCAATAAATATTTCAAATTATACTTTTAACCAGAAAGGAACTTTTGTCCTTCATGCTTCTTTTCCTTCATGCTTTTATTCTCAATTTTATGTCAGTGTAAATTCTTCTAAAATTATTAAGAGCTCCACATTACAAATCAGTTGGTTAGTTTCCAATGATATTATTTTGTTCAGAATTTAGGGGTGTTAAAAGGGAAAAGATACCTTTTCCTTTGCTGAAAAAAAAATAACTTGTATCTCAAATAGTCTTAGTATTGTGAAGTTGTCCATGTTATTTCAAGGTTACTACAAACATTTCTGAAAATGGTATACTATAGAAAACCATATCTCTCCAATTCTTTAACTCTGAAAAATGCATGTCAGCCTCAAATATTTTATCGAATTTATCTGTGTATTGGCCTAAATCATTTGGGTAGTGAAATCTTATTATTTGTTTAAAACATTCTCTAATGTCTTCCTGAAAACACAGAACATAGGATATATTGTTGGCTTCTTTTTGACTTAAGAATTACTCTACTGCTTTAGTGATTTTTGCTGAGGACACAGTGACATTTATAAAAGGCACCAGGGCCTTATAGGGAGGAAAAGGAGGCTGAATTGACACTTTCTCAAAAATTCAAGGGCACTGAATTCTTGGAGAACTCATCTCTCTCACAGCCAGTACCTGGCTATTTATTTTTGTGAACTTCAAAGTGAAGGGAATATCTACAAGTCAAAAAGCAGAAAAATCATGCCTTGAAATTTCTCAATAAATACCAAGACCTTTGCAAAGTTCATTATTTTGGAGGAAAGGATATTCTGAGGAGAAAATATTAAGAATAAAGGCAAATGATTTTCTACCTGGGAGCTGTAGTTTGTGAGACTCAGCTCAATTTTGATATTAGCTCAACTGGGGCAAAGTAAAATACTAACGGCAACCTGGCCCCACCTGGAACCCTGTGCAACCCTTATTGGCCAGAAGTGAGCTCTGTAGCTCATGGGGTCAGCAACTGACCATGAGTTCGACATCTACCTCCTGTCTTTGTAGGGAATGTTACAGATGCTATCCCAGGACAGACAGCAACACCTGTGACCAGGGACTTCTTTAGAACTTCTGTGTCTTTCAGGTCCTAAACCAGCTAGCTTCCTGTGTGTCAGTAGAGTAACTCTTAGCCACATCCTTCTGCAACACAGGAGGTATGGATAAGTTCTTTTTTTTTTTTTTTTCTTTTCCATTTTACTTTATTTTATTTTTCTTTTTTGTAATTTTTTTATTTTTATTTTTTTATTAGTTTTGTACTCAGTGTGTACAGTCAAGTTGGTACCATCGTTAGCCTCCTCCATGTCCCCCCATCTCTACAAGGACCCTTGTTGGAGAATATGGGTCATGCAATGTGGGGTTAGCCATCAGTTATTGGTAGGAGGCAATGTCTCTGTGTATCATGACCCAACGTGTGGCTCTGAAATTCTTTCCACTCCCTCTTCCGCAAATTTCCCTGAGCCATGTTGAGTTCATTTTAGGTCTGCTTCAGTGATGAGGTTTTTAGAACAGAGATCAGTGAGTTCAAGGCCAAGTATTTAGTCACAGAGGGTGGAATCATGACTAGTCTGTTGAATGCGAGCACAAGGTGCAGTTAGGGGTTTCTGTGCCTTCAGCATCATGGGAGTAAGTTAAGAAGATACAAGGCCAGAATACTAGACTGCTGAATTCTGCATGTTACTGCACACACACTCTATTGTTTATGACTTTTTAATTAAGAATACTTCCATTAAATATCTATTATTTCATTTAGTATTCAAAACAGCTCTATTAAGAGCTTAAAAATGTGGCTCAGTGGTACAATGCCAGCATAGCATGTTCAAGGCCTCTGTTTGATCCCCAGAACCACAAAAGTCTCCATTATATAGACACTATTATCCCACTTTATACCATGAGACAACAAAAGTCTTTGAGTTGATACTGTCCAAGGCCGCACAGGCAGCTGCATGACATCTAAGACTAAAAACAGTTTATCTGACCCAAGGGTAAAGACAATGGGTTCTAATAAAACCACATTTTAAGTATTAAAAGCTATGCTTTCATAACAGAATGACCTGCACATCATACCTTACGAAGTAGAGCCATAAAGAGAACCCAGATTTGTCCAAAGCTGATACTCTATCTCATTGGCTCCTTAAGTAATTCCTTAAATAATTTTCCAGCTCACTTAATGGCAAAGAACCTTAGAATACACTTCAAAGTTCATTTAAAATTGCTGCCCTGAATAGCATAGATTTTTGAAATCCAAATTTGCCAGAATTAACCCTCAGATTTTGTTCCCTGCCAGAGCTGTATAATCAAATACACATTTTAACCTCAAGGGCATTATTTAGCCAAGGACAGACCACCATATTTTCATTGAAATTCAGACTTACTTGATATTGAAAGTTCAATTTTAACCTAGGTTTTCTTGTGTTCTTGAACTATAGAAAGAAAATCATAATTTTTTGAGCTTAGAATAATTTAACTTCAAAGGTGAAGTAACATAGAGCTTGTCAAAAGATTAATATTTATGTCTTCAGTGAATTAGCAAGTGCCCAAAGTAATCGTTTTGGATTAACACTAAAATTTATGTGTGAAAATGTAGATTTATTTTTAAAAGTTGGAAATTGGAAAAATCCCTCCAAATTTAAATGCTTTTAAATTTAATATTTTGAAGATAATCAATTAATTCATATACTTCGTCTCTTAATCATAATAATTTAGAAGTATTTAAAACTAAATGCTAATTAGTTTTAAGCTATAAGGTCTATCTATACACAATACACCATATTATATACAAAATTCACAACTATTCAGTGAATATATTTTAATTATCATTTTATTTATTTATTTATTTTTGGTTTTTTTGAAGTAGGGTTTCACTCTAGCTCAGGCTGACCTGGAATTCACTATGTATTCTCAGGGTGGCCTTGAACTCATGGCAGTCCTCCTACCTCTGCCTCCCAAGTGCTGGGATTAAAGGCATGCGCCACCATGCCCAGCTAATTTTCTTAAGTTATTATGTATCAGTTACTTTCTAATTGCTGGGTAAATACCCAACCTGAAGCAGTTTATGGAAGAAAATGGTTTCATTACACCTTATATTTTCAAGGGGAAGTGTATTGTGACAAAGAACACAGGGCAGGACTGTATAACCAGCAGCAGACTTTCACCTCAGCAGGAAGGAGATAAAGAAAACAGCTTGTGAAACAATGCTGGGCTATAAAACATTCAAGGTCCACCCCTAGTGACACACTGCCTCCAGCAAAATCCCATTTTACAAAGGCTCCATTCCTTCCCAAACATGGCCAACAGCTGGGGATTAAGAATGTAAACACAGGAGTCCAAGTGGGGCACTTTACATTCCAAACCTTACAGTCTAGCTTTCCCAACTAATACAAAATATTTTCAATCAATTTTTACAAGAGAAAAAAAAAAAACAAGTGTGAAAGAATTTACTAGAATATATCTTAATATTCTCAACATATAGATTCCAATAGGACTTGTTTCACTTACATATCAGTATCTATTTTAGTCACTTCACAGCATATAGTTTTAGTAAAATAATTTCTAGAAAGTTCAACCTAATTCATAACCTGCATGGTAAAAATTTAGATAAGGTGAAATTATATAGTTCAGATATAAATTTTGTAATATCTGAAGAATGAGATCTAATTTACTATAAACAAATAAGACCTCAATATCAGGGCAGACTGTAGCTATCTTAGAAATATCAACTAATGTCCCCTATTTTTCTTCCAGCAAATATTAACTATGACCCAGGCATCAACTTGCCGTTTATGATATTATAACTTAGTCCTATCTTCAGTAATATACATGGTAGTTGAATAACAAGGCAGATTTAGGGAAAGCAATTGCATGATAGCATAAAAGTATGATAAACACAATGTGTAACAGTGTAAACATTGGTAAGACATGAATACTCTTATCCAGGCCCTGGAAAGCTGTGTTGACTATAAAATGTCTCCCATAGACTTACATGTATGTGATTAAGTCTCATATTTGGTGCCCAGCTGGTGGCAACTGGGAAGGGCTGTGGAGCCTTTGGAAGGTGGGGCCTTTCTGGGGGAAGAGTGCTGCTGGGAGTAGACTTTGGGGTGAGCAGGCATGGAACTTTTAGCTCCCTGCTTGACTTGCATGGAAACAACTACCACAGTGCTACAGCAACCACTGTGGTTGAAGTCTAGGTGTCCCACTGGTGTCAGAACGGATGAAGGGGAGACCATACATTTTCTTTTTGTGTGTGTGTGTCTAGAGTCTATCTTGCCACACTGTCACTTGCTGGGTCTTTGACTAGGAAGGGTGAAGTTTGCCAGGGCCTTTTTGATTGTGTCTGATGACAATTCAATAATGTTGGCTCTGAGACCTGTGAGACACAAAGGAAAGTCCAGGAAAATTGACTACCACATTGCTGACAATTTCACTTGCTTCTCAGAATTATGTCTGTCTCATGTATATATATATATATATATATATACATATATACACATATATATGTATATATATATACATATATATATACACATATATATAATTAAATTAATTATATATATATATTTTATTTATTTATTTATTTGACAGAGAAAGAAGGAGAGAGAGAGAGAGAATGGGCACGCCAGGGCTTCTAGCCACTGCAAACGAACTCAACATGTGCGCTCCCTTGCGCATCTGGTTAATGTGAGTACTGGTGAACTGAACCTGAGTCCTTTGGCTTTGCAGACAAGGGCCTTAACTGCTATGCCATCCCTCTATCCATATATATATATATATATATATATATATATATATATGTGTGTGTGTGTGTATATATGTACATATATGTATATATGTATATATATTATATGTGTATACATAATATCTAATATATTTTATATATTTCTTCAATATACATATATAATATATAAAATTATATATATATATATTTTTCCACATACTCAAGGATTTACTAGTACTTTGTTTCCTTGCAGTGGAAGTTCTACTGTTTTTTTTAATAGATTTTATGTCTTTCTGAGATATCTAAATCTCTTTACTAATTCTTCACATAATCTCAGGTATACTTGGGAACCTATTTAAATAAATAAAGTTTAAAACTTTATTTTTATTTTTTTTATCTGAGATAGAAAGAGGCAGATAAAGAGAGAATATATGTTTCAGGGCCTCCAGCCACTGCAAAACAACTCCAGATACATGCACCACCTTATGCATCTGGCTTACATGGGTCCTGGGGAATTGAAACTGGGTCCTTTGACTTAGAAGGTAAGTGCCTTAAAGACTAAGCCATCTCTCCTAAAACAGTTTTAAAGTCATGGTTATCTAATCCCAACCACAGCTCCTCATAGTCTTATGCTTTTAATTTTTATTTTGAGTTATACTCCTTACTACTCTGTACTTGCATGCTCTAATATTTTTTTGGGATAGTTCTTTTGTATAGGATATCTATGAGAAAGCAAATTAATTAACTAGTGTTGTATTCTCCAGATAATGTGAGTTTACTTCAGGGGTTTATGCTTAAGTTGAAGAGGCAAGAATGAAGTTGATCTGGGACTGCACCTGCTTACTGAGAATATTGAACTGGCCTCTGCTTAACCCAACCATTATTCCATGCTGCAGTTGCTATTGCAATACAATAGTCCATTTGACTTTAGTAGTATTTTACAGTGGAGCCATGAGTCTTCTTGAGCCAAGGATTAGGTGAAGGAGTTCTGTACAGCGAGAAATGGAATGAGACTGACCACCTTACTTTCTCTTATTTAGTTACACCTTTATTGCTTAAATTGGAGTAAATATTGATAGTTGTGGTGACAAGCAAAATATGCCTGCATTTGGATATATTATTAAAGATGTCAGTGTCTCCATCCTGCTTCTGTGGTAACCCAGAGCTTGGCGGGCCTCTTTTAGACCCAGTAGCGTGTGGCTGTGTGTAGCAGAGAGCTTCAGGTTGCTGAGGTGAACTTCCAAATCAGGCACAGCTATGGAGGAAGGAATTTATTGAAGGTTACAAATGCAAAGGAAGTTCCATAATGGCAGAGGAAGCTGGCCCTCCTTTCACAGGTCCAAGCAGAGAGAGAGAAAAAAAAGAGAGAGAGAGAGAGAGAGAGAGAAGCTGGCCACAAGCCAAATTCCACAGCACACTTCAGGAACTCCAGGCACTTTGCATATCTTGTTGTTGTTTTGAGGTAGGGTCTCACTCTAGTCCAGGCTGACCTTTATTCACTATGTAGTCTCAGGGTGGCCTCCAACTCACTGTGATCCTCCAACCTCTGCCTCTTGATTGCTGGGATTAAATGTGTGTACCACTATGCCTGGCCACTTTGCATACCATTAGATTGGAATTTCAAATCCACCAGCACACCTTAGGGATAGATCCTAAGATCCATCCCAGTGACACTTCCTCCAGCCCAGGTGGCCTCATATCTAAATCACAAACTGTAATAAAACACTGAATATATTGGGGGGCATCAATTCAAATTTCCACACTGTGTTTGGCATATTTTATCCTCCATCTGCCAGGAAGGCACAGAACGTCGGAGGTATGAGACTCTGACTTCCACATTTTCTTCAGATGAGAATGAAAGTTCTACGAGGGATTGCTGGTATTCCCGGGAGGTTTGCAGGATATGAGGTGTGAGAGCATCAGTCAGTTATTGTGAGGGGGCGGGGGAGCAGTGTCTGTAGACATTCCCTTCCACTATGTGGCTCTTACAATTTTCTGCCCCTTCTTCCACAAAATTCCCTAAGCCATGGCGGCTGTGTTTTAAGTCCACTTTATTACTGGGCTCTCAGCATGTTCTGGATTCCTGCTTTGGTGAATATTGAGTATCCTTAGCGTCTGTCTCCATGACCCTGGAACTGATTGACAAGCTCACTCATGCTCATCTCACCAGTTCTCTTTGGTTTCACCTGGGCCCTGGCTGATGTGCGAGGGATGGTTTATCTCCTCATTCTACCTGCCTTCTGAAAAAGAAAACTATTCTCCCAAAGAGACTGAGGTCATCATAGGTTCAATGGGATAAGCATTATTAATTAAGGGAGTTGTTGGTGGGTGTAGCCTCTCTTTTGGTTAAAGACCAGTAGGAGCTTCTTGTTGGAGTCCATGATTTTGGTCTCCATATGATTCTGACTTGGTTCCCAGTTCCAGCTAAGGGTTCCTTTCCACTGAGTGGATCTCTCAGCCAACCAGAGAGCCACTGGTTACCCATCTAGGCTGGTGCCACTATTGCATAGGTGTGTCCGTCTTCTCAGGTGGCTGCTTTTTTTTATAGCACTGTCCCCTGTGAATACACAAAGTTATTGGCCATTTTCCTGCAGCTGCTCATGAAGCCTAACCCTAAAACACTTGGCTCTGGCTTGTAACTCCGAATGCCAGAAATAGGTTGCAATCCACATTAATCTAGGAGATGCTTGCTGGGTATGTAAGGTATCTTGGGTAGATTCAGGTTAGGTGCTGTAGATGAGTGAGATTATATGGCGATTTTTTTTTTCTGTGATTGGGTAAGTTCACTGAGAATGATCTGTTCCAGGTTCAACCATTTTTCCTCAAATTTCGTGTCATTTTTTCTTACTGCTGTATAGAATTCCATTGTGTAGATATACCACATCTTAGTTATCCATTCTTCTAGTGATGGACATCTCACATAAAACTGTTGCTCAGAGATACCTATGAGGTCCCCAAAACAAGACAGGTTTCTGTCAAAGCACTTGACTATCTGCCTGAGCTAAAAGGTAAGACCCTATTGCTAAAGACATCACATATTGCTGACAGAGAACATTGAGAGATCAGGCTGGAATCTGGAAGGAACCCAGTTCCCAGATGGTCTGCCCTTACAGTTCAGGAACAGTAATTTACATAAAATCTTAAGTTTTATTAAAGTGATCATTCATTCATAATTTCACAGTAGCACTTTTTTTTTTTTTTTTTTTTTTTTTTGGTTTTTTGAGGTAGGGTCTCACTCTGGTCCAGGCTGACCTGGAATTCACTACATAGTCTCAGGGTGGCCTCGAACTCATGGCGATCCTCCTGCCTCTGCCTCCGGAGTGCTGAGATTAAAGGCATGTGCCACCACGCCTGGCTCACAGTAGCTCTCTTTATCTGTACTAGATGATGAACCAATGTAAGAAAACCAAACAGCCAAAGGTCCACTATCCAACAGTATCTTTAGCAGGACTTTGAAGTTCTGGTCTGCCTACTGTCAATGGTATTCATTTTTTTATCCAGTCCTTAATACATTCATTGCTCTTTGGCTTTTCATTACTTCACTGAAATTGTGTTCTCTAAAACCCTTTTGCTTAAAAGGTTATAGATTAAAACTTAAACTACTTGATCTACTTGCTATAAAACTTGCATCCAGGCTGTCGTATTCATAGATTTCTCCTTTCTTCATCTCATCTTTAAACCTTTTTGTCTGCAACTCATCCAAACACTGTGTGGTTCTTGGTGTTGTTTTCTTCTTAATTCTCAGAGCACCCTTTAGTAGCTCATGCATTCTTGTATCTTTAATGACGGCACATATTTCAAGGTGAGCTTTAACAAAACCATAGCTCTTCTAAAGGCCAACCTGGAGTATCCAACTGCTTACTGGATATCTACATTGAAAATTTATGGGCAACTCTTTAAAAAAATGTACAAAGTATCTTTCCTTTTATTTGTTAGCAACATAGCCAAATTCTAAACAATTATTCCTTTCCAAAATACCAATTACTATCAATCACTTACTTTGACTATTCTCTTCTCCCTCTCTCTCTGTCTCTCTGTTTGCGTGTCTTTCTCTCTCCCTCTTTATTTTACTCTACTCATGCTACCTCCATATTATCCAAGCATAGGTTCTTCTTGTCTACATATAGTTCAGTTCTTCACAATATCTTATCTGATTCAGATATCATCATTCCCCAGGCAAATCTCAATAGTGAAAGGGTAATGAAAATCTTAGTATATATGTTGAAAACATTCTCTTTGTATAACTTTCTTCAATATGGATTACTGTGGGTATATTATATCTAGAAAATACTGTAGTAGAAAAAAAATAATTATAATTTTAAAAAATATTATACCACAATCATTTTGAAAATTGTATAGTTTTATCCCATTGCATTGAGGACTTCTTGCTTCTCAGCATAAGATGTAAGACTGATTATTATCTTTATTTAGACCTGTAGTTTCATTTCTCCATTGTGCTAGACTAAGAATGTTACACCTAATCCCGAGAATCCATGAGCAGGTACTTCTCAAAGTTTATGAATATTGTGGTAGGGAAATGATCCTGCATTCTTTGCATGTGCACAATATAATTATATGAGCTCTTCAGATAGAGTTTTGACTGAACACAGAGATATTATACAAAAGACAAAGTTAAAGCAAGGAAGGGAAGGGTCTTGATCCATTTTTTGCTGGCTTGGAAATGAAGGGGTCTTGAGCCTTGTAGATATACCTCAACTTATCATATTAATAAATAATCACAAGGAACTAGTTTCTGCCAACAAACTATATGAAACTAGAGGCTAACTGTCAACAAAGTCTCCAGAGAGGATTACAGCCCTGCTGAGACCTTCATCTTAATCCATGACAACTATGTCAGAACTGATAAATTTGCATTATTTTAAGTGACCAAATTTGTAGTTATGAGTGATATCAGCAATAGAAAACAATGTATTTATCTTAAATTATAAACTTCAGCTTTTCAAGACTTTCTTTTGTCTTCAGAGGTTTTTGTGTCTTCTATCTGAAAGAAAACCCCTCCCTCCCCTGTATTCTCAGATTTATCCTTCCAAATATGTTTTCTACTGACATTTTATCTTTTTTAATGGTTTTAGTCTCATTTAATGTTTATTTCTTCTTTTATAATACCTTCTGAGACTTGGGTCTTTTACCATCAGAAAACTTGTCACAAGGTTTGGCATTTTTTTCTCATATTTTTTCTCTCTCTTTCTCCTTGCAAATAAATAAATATTAAAAAGTAGATGGAATGAAGAGGAAGAAGTATAAATGTATAAAGTCTCTTACCCAACCCTAAGCTGGATTGAAATTTATTCAAAAATTTTCACAGACGGGTATTCACATCAAAAGCCAGGCACAGTAGGCCATGTCTATAATCACAGAGGTAAGAAAATGGGGGTGGGAGGTTGTAGGGGTACGGATACTAGCTAGTCTAACAAAATCATCGAGCTCCAGGTGCAGTGAGAGACCCAAACTCAAAAATAAGATGGAAAGCTATTGAAGATAGCTAATATATCTCTGATTTCCACATACATTTTACACTTTTAAGCACACAGGTATACACATGCAGAGCCTCTAAGTAATATAATCACTTCCTAAAATATATACTCCTAAGTATAGTTGGTAGATTAATAATACAGTAGTATAAATTAGGTGTTGTTAAAATATAAATTTTATTAATGCTTTTGAACATAATAGATGATGTTTACTTTTAGAATACTTCATTTATTGTCTTTAATATTCAATGAACTAATTAAAAATGTAATCTTAATCTAAAATAAAAAATAATTTTCTCTACCCATCATGTGCTAAGTAATGTATTTTGCCATGACTTTCAGAGTTAAGAAGGACATCACAAAATGAATTTTTGTTACTGCTGTAAAATTTCTTGAAGCTTTGACCCCAATTTAGGGATTTATGCTCTCAGGCATCATAAATCATTATTGGGATGGCCTTCAGAAAAATCTCTTGATTTGCTGCTAAATCCATGGACCATGTAAAATGAAGGCTCCCTTAACTATGACAATCACAAAGCACAGAATGTCTTTAACCCTTTAAATCTGTTCTGTTTTGGTGTGCAAGGAAGTCAAATGGAATACACATGAAGACAAGATAATTCAAAAGGAAATTTGTAGATTTTAGCAATTTGAAATCACAATAAAATGTTACAAAGAACACATGAATAAAAATTATTAAAGAGAACATTACTTGATAAAAAATCATGCTTTGTACTGAAAACTGAATTAAAAGCTCATGGCTTGGAAGGACATAGACACTAGAGGGAAATTATCACTGTTATTTGGCTAAATGGATATATTGTCATTATCAAAATGCCTATCTACGTATCTATCATCTATCTATGTTAAAGCTTTTCTGACATTGGCTTAGAGAAGCTTCTTTTTACATATGGCAATGAGTACTGGGGCGATCTCAAGGCTCATGAAGGTGACAGGCAGTAGAGAAAGCTCAGTACTTAGCACTAAACAAGTCATCTCTAACACACCCACTAGGGCACATGGAGTATTGCAGAGGTGGTGGTGGAAGCATATTAGTGCTGCTCTGACTGCTAGCCAGAGAAGCTTCTCTATGGAGATGGCAGTAGGTGCTGCAGTGCCTCAAAACGCATCAATGTGGAAAATGAGAGACTGTTGAAAGCTCAAAATTAAATAAGGCATCCCTACCCTGCCCTCCAAGGCTTAGGGAACATTGTGAAAAGGCAGAAAGAAGGTATGATCCACAGTTTGAGAAGGAGTACTTTGGTACACTGTTCCCTGGATAAGAACTGATGGGTACCTTCATGAATCACAGTGGTTTCCAATACCCCCAAACACCTGCACTGTTCTGAGCCTATCAACATTTTGACATAGGAGGACTGAAGAGGAACAAGATATCAAAACACACACACATGAGGGGCATCAGTGGAATACAGATGGGAAAGAGTTGACAAAAGAAGGTAAATGGGATGAAAATATAATCAAATTATAGTATGTTCATTTATTAAAGTTCTCAGTAAAATACAAACAAATGATGCTTACAAAAATTCTTTATACATTGTTTACTAGCATGCAAAATTAAACTTTCAAGCTGTTTGACAACTATAAAAACCAAGGAACTATAGGAAAACTACTGGAGTTAGGCAATAATGATGTGAAAATCCTAATAAAATCATAAATATCATTCTTTTTCTGCCTCATAGATAGTTATGATTGTTACTGATCTCTGTGCTATGCTGATTGTCCTTAGTAAAATAATTACAACTTAATTCTGCTTAATTTTTAATTGCTATGAAAAAGTAAATATTAGGATTAAAATGTTGACTACTTTATTATTGTAAATTTGCTTGTTCCTTTTTTCTACTTATTTCAAATATTGGAATGCAATATGGCAGATTATCTAGCAACACATTATAAATTAGAACATACTCTGCAATTATTTCATTCAGATACCCTCACTAAAGTCACTCTATCCAATTCTAGCTTCAAACTTGAGGAGTCTCCTTTTATCTGCAGAGAATAACTTCCACTACCCACAGGGGTTTTCCAAAGCCGCTGATGGCATTGAGGGCTGCTCTGCTTCTATACTTATTTGTCTTACATTCCTTGCATTGTTTACACTTATTAAGAATTGCTAGTTAATAGTTTGTTCCATCTTTTGGGACTTGGTGACTCTCTTGCATCTCTACTCTTGAACTTTGGGCCCATTATTAAGTAAAATAAGGGTTATTGAAAATGAGAACTGGTATATAAGGCCAGTTTCTCAATAATGGCTATCCTTGGGTCTATGCAGTTAGAAACCTAAAACAGGCAAGGGCTTGCTCCCTTTCACAGTGCTGCAAGCCTCTTAAGTCTTACAGAACTCATGGATTGGGTCTACAAACCCCGAGAAATGTGCCTCCAGGCCCTGAGAACTTGGAAATTGTAGTATTAGACACTAAAAAGCAAACACCATGCTAAGGTTTGAGGAAGCATCAGTCTTTCAAAGCCCAAGGCTTAAGGCACTAAGAACTAAAAGCTTATGGTTCCAAGCAATTAAATCCAGATACATGTGGCTTTACGTGCTCTAGACAAAGGAATAGTGCTCCGAGTTTGAGTGCCAGTGACCCTGCATGCAAGAGCTAATGCCTGAGCCTGTGAGCTTTAGTTATTGTGACCCTTAGACTTTACTAACTGCAGTGACAACTATGGAGGTCTGTGTGTCTGGACCTTTTGTTCTCACCCTTGGCATTATTCTGAAAGAAACTCTTCCAGCCACCTGGGGCTCACAGTCAGTCTCTTGCCTTCTTTAGCCTCAGCTATCCATTTTCTCTGCTTCTGGACCTCATGGGCCACCTCTTTGCCACTGCTGTTATTGCCCAGGACACTGTCTATGCTACCTGCCTACTAGTAGCTCTCTAGTTAATTATACCAGCATGAGTAATTAGAGGGACCCAAATCTCCCTAAGGTATTTGGCTAGAGGTTAATTACAATTATCTACAGTTCAGAATATTAATTTTACAATAGCCCCTTATCATAAGCATCTTTTAATGCATTATTTTGTTAAATTAACTAGGCTGTTAGAAATAAGCAGTTGTGTATTGGCCTTTGTGCAATCCCAGCACAGTGCTCACAAACCTGGGACTAAGGGTTCCAGGTTTGACACCAGGCTGGGATACATAGTGAGGTCCTGTCTCAAAAATAAAATAACTTGGAATCGTACAACATACTGTGCAAGTTTTCATTTGTGCATATGTATTAATTTTTGCCACTAAGGTATGTCTTCTAAAGTATTGACAAGAGACGATGGATTTCTATGCTTTTATTTTGAGTTCCTGTTGCATTTTTCCATCATCCTTTTGTTTCCTTTCTTCTTTTTAGAGGATACGAGATTTGGACACAGTTTTGGGGCTGTCATGGAATTTTTGGAAGTGATTGGTAATGACAGATAATTACAGCCTATTTTAAAGGACATTGTTAAGATAACCTAATTTTCACTTGAAGTGGGCAGAAGAGAGCTAGTCCTTTAATTAGTGGATGGAACATTTATCTCTCTTCAGCACAGTGGTGCAGTGAGCAGAACCCTGAAGCCAGCCTGGGGCAGACATATGCATTATCTCCCAAGCTGCCAAAAGTTTAGCCTGGGATTAAGTCCAGGACAGGAGGTTTGAGAAATGCTGGAAAAGGCACATCTGTCTGCAGTGATCTTTTCTTCTTAGAAGTAATTTGTGTCAATCTCTATTCTGTCTTTTTAGATATGAATGAGACCCATCACATTATATGAACTGTTTTATGAGACTAGCATGTTACATTTTCAAGTTAGCAAAGTAAAAACATTTGAAAATAAGTGTTTAACCCTTTGTTACTCATTGTTATCTCAAATTATATTTAAAGGAAAAAAATCTACCTTTTCTTTTGTGAAATTCCTCCTCATCTTGCATGTTAGTAATGTTTTTAGCATAAAATTGCAGTAATTATTTCCAGAATTGCAAAGGCTGGAAGAGAAAAGCAAGGAGAAGTAGAGAGAAGAAAAAGTGGACAAACAAGAGAGGAACTGGTTTCTCTGGCATTATGTTTTGGATATAAATTATCTCCCACAGGATCATGTATTTGAATACTAGGTTCCCATACATTGTCACTGTTTTGAAGAGTTGTGAAACCTTTGGAAGATGAAGCCTAGGTAGAAGGAGATGATTGCTTGGGGGCAGGCTTTGAGGTATATAGCCTAGGCCCCCTTCCTGTCCTCACTGAGATGAGAAGAGGTGAGGACCCTCTGATGGCACACTCCCGACGGTTCAGAGGAGCCCGGTCACCACATCTTCCCTTCCATGATGCTCTCAAACCCTGAACCAAAGTAATTCCTTTAGACTTTTATGTTGCTTCTTCTTAGGCGTTTGGTCTCAATAAGATAAATGAACACAGAGAATGCAAGAGACCCAAACAAGGGAGGCCATATCTGAAAGCATGCCTTCAGCAAGTGTTGTACCACAGTCAAATAGACAAGATTGAATGCTACTGCAGTAATGGAAGGAGACTGGGACTAAGTCTCAAATTTGCTGGAACAAAGGATGGCGACATTTTTTTTTAATTTTGTAATTTGCCTAGTGGACAAAGTCCTATAGGATGCCAGGAGAGGGTGAAAACTGGGATGTAGTAAGCATACTGACTTATTTCTGAATTTGAAGTTTTTTTTTTTTTCTGTGATTGCCAATACCTGTTTGCTAATTCATGACTATGGAGGTTAGACTCCTAGCCTACCTTGATAATGACAGGGGATGGATTCCAAGATCCCAACAGCATCCCTACACTGTTAACTTAAGAAAAACAAAAAAGAGACATTTAAAAAGATTTATATTCATCTCAACATATATGCCAAAAGGATATGGAAATAATTTGTAAGTATATGATTTATAAAGTAAACTTTCTAAGAAAAGAGAGGCCTTTTTGGTCTAGGGCCAATAAGAAACTTGTCTACAGCTCCTTGGAGCTGATGGCAATGGTAAGACTATCAAATAAGGCCACCAAAAAGTTTTTATTTTTTCCATCTACCATTTAACATGTGTTTGTTCTGCTTTAGAAATGAACTATGTGAAAATGGTCTTTGCTCCAGACATTGCCTAGGGGAGACTTCAGTGAGTATCCTCTGAAAGTAGGAAGATAATGTCAGAAAATTGTACTGAAAGGCACCTTCATTTCAAGATCTCAAGTCCCATGAGCTCTTTCTGTGTGCCCACAGTGCAGGCTGATTGCCTTACTCTACTCAGTGCTGACGATAAGTGAGGACTTATTCATGCTAGACAAACACTCTGCTGCTAATAGCTATATCCAGAGCCCTAATCCTCTTTATATTGAAATCATCACATCCTTATTTAAGGGATATGCCAGGCCTGTTATCCACATTGATACTGATGGGACTTAAAACCAAATACCCTCAACAGTCTTAAAACCTTACTAGCAATTAAGTGGATGTATCCTCTTCACCACTCCACTTTACCTGTGTTCACTCAGAATCTATAGCTTGAGTGATGTCAGAGATGATGGTAGTCTCTTGTAGTCTTATTTGTAATATCTCTGTGCTCTTACGTAAGCATGTCCTCAATCCCTAAGGTCCTCGTCCCAAGTCCAGCCTTCCACTTTCTCCTTAGCTTAGGATGATCGCCAAAAGTGAAATCTTCTGTCTGAGAATCAGGTTTGGGTTGGCACTAAGATTCTATTTCCCTGGAGTCAGGGATCAAACATAAGTCACTAATGATAAGGCCCCTTCTGCCCTCAATTTGGCAGAACCTGTGTCTTGCTTGTAATTTACTTTTTAGCTGCATTGAGAATTTGAGGTTGCTCCTGCACCTTCCAGGTTGTGTACATTGAGTGAGAAATCCCCCAAGGGGGAAAATGAGGGAGAAATTATCTGCTTCTTGGAACTACATAGCTAACTCTGGACAGCTGGGGCCCTGAGAGCTCATGACTCTGGGAGTGCAGCCTGAGAATGTGCAGTCAGATTGCTACAGTTGATTGCTTCTCTGCAGTCAGCTTGCCTCATTCCTTTCCCACACTAAGGTTGTTTAGTTACTACTGAGAAATTCTCAAACAGACAATCAATCAACCTATGACACCTTCAATTACAGGTACACATCCTTATCCCCCAGAACTCAGCCTGATTCAGGTCTCCCACCCATCTCAAACTTTTCTGCTTGTAATAAAACACACTGCTTATGCTTTCACTGTAATTTTGATTCCTGTTCATTACTGTCACCAGTTTGTGAATTGTTTCTCTGTCTGGAGGCTGAAATTCTTTTTATTTTATTTTTATTTATTTATTTATTATTTTTTTAATTAAAACTTCCGTGATTGTAAACAATATCCCATGTTAATTCCCTGCCTAGCCCCACTTGCCCCTTTAAAACGCCACTCTCCATCATATCCTTCTCCCCTTCTCAATCAGTATCTCTTTTGTTTTGATGTCATCATCTTTTCCTCCTATTCTGATGGTCTTGTGTAGGCAGTGTCAGGTGCTGTGAGGTCATGGACGTCCAGGCCATGTTGTGTCTGGAGGAGCGCATTGTGAGGAGTCCCCACCTTACCTCGGCTCTTGCATTCTTTATCACTCCCCGGACAAGGACTCATACAGCAGAGCTCACCCAGAGGAAATCTCACGGGCAACTTCCCCCATTTCCATTTTGGTGGCCCATATGGGGAAGCTGAGGACATTCAAGGTTGGTATGCCTGACTTAAGCTGAGAGGAAGAGACTAGGAGTGACTGTGAGTGCCTGGTGCCTCATTCCCTCTGGCCAAATGAGAGACACCCCGGCCACAGCTTAGCTATGGCCAAATCCCCATAGCTAGTCCCGGCACTGACCAACGATTAATTACAAGAGACTAACCATTTTCTATCTCTTCTAGTCAGAATGTCTATATGTTTAAAATTATACTTATAAGGTTAAGAAGCTAAGAAGCTAGGTTCTCTGTTCTGTATATTTTTTCTTATTCTTATCATTGATAGATTGTCATGAGGTACTTAAAGATGTTACAAGTTGGCTGTAAATTCAAGATCAAGTGTCTAAGATGCAAGCGGTTTTAAATTAATCTATGTTTCCTGTTGCCTCCTCTAAGGTGATGGGGAAAAGGAAAAACAAATAGCACAAGGATAATATTAATCTACATTATCTCTTGCATTTTGTCAACTGAAGACACCTCTGTCAAATAGGATTTTTGATAGATAGAAATGTAGAATAGGTAAACTGAGTCTTAAAGCACTTAATTAGGTTGCATACCCCTTAATACCTCTGACATCACCAATAGACTATACACAGCTCTCTGCGCAAGATTATAGTACCATTTATGTATGTATTAACTCATGTATTTCCAATTCAATTAGTTTAGCACTTTATCTTTGCTTAACTCTATATACAATTTTGTCTGCTTATAGGTACTATCCTGCTGCCACTATTCAAAATACCTTGGAGCCGGGTGTGGTGGTGCACGCCTTTAATCCCAGCACTTGGATTAGGAAGATCACCATGAGTTCAAGGCCACCCTGAGACTACATAGTGAATTCCAGGTCAGCTTGGGCTAGAGTGAAACCCTACCTGACAAAGCAAAAAAAAAAAACACCTTGTTTCAGACCTCACAGATATGAGTCATTTGTTTCAAACTGTTTGTTAGAAGACAAGATTTACTAAGGTGTAAAGAGAATTTTAGTAGATCCTCAACTCTCACTTGAAAGTACAGTTGCCAAAGGAAAATTGTGCCTGTCTGTTAGACACATTTAGTGGCGAGCACTATCACAGGCATTGGAGATACAATACAAAGAAAATAGATAAAAACCATGCCTTCATGAAATTTCCTTTTTGCTAGTGACACACAATTGGCAACTCCTTAAAATTTATGAATGTCAGGAGTTGCTATTTCTGTGCAAAAAAGAAAAAAAAAAAACCTGAATTTAGAACATTAAAAAAATGGTCTGAGAAGTTGTTAACAGTTAACAGGTAATGAGAATAACACATCTTCTGGGAAAGCTGTCAGATTAGAAGCTGAGTCTCAGTGAATGAATATAGCTAAGTTAAAAGCGCATCAGATTGGGGTGGAGAGATGGCCTAGTGGATACGGTGCTTGTCTGTGAAGCCTAAGGATGCATGTTCAACTCTCCTGGCCCCACATAAGTCAGTCACACAGTCTCTCTCTCTCTCTCTAAAAAATGCCAGTCTTTTTGGGCTTACCTCAAAAAAAAAAAAAAAAATCATCAGATCTTATTTACACATTTACACAAAAGAAGACCTATAGAAAATAGAAACAAGCTAAGGTGAAATCTTTGACTCAGATCAAAAGGAACTGGGCATCTGTAACAACACTGTTCCCTTAACTCTCCAACCCATCTACCAGTATAGCTGTAGCGGCCACTGAATTTCCCATGTGCTGCACTTTGAGAGCAGAAAAGGAAACCACCCAGTGGTTGGAATAAGGGTGGACAGAGTAGACTGTCACAGACTACATGTAATGCTGAGTAGCAAAGATGTGGCCAGAGAACATGAAGCAGACCCTGGCCTAGAGATAAAACATCTCTCCCTCCCCTGGCATTGCAGAGGTCAAGCATGAGATGCCAGAAGTGTGCTATGCAACATAGCGCAGTATCCCGAGAAACACACACAGGCAAGTAGGTGGGCAAGCTTCCACACTTCCTTAAAGGTTGAGTTATAAAAGGCCAATGCCCACTTCAGCACAGCCCAAACTGATTCTTGCTGGGTGAATTCTGATAGAAGGTTGACTTTTGACATAAAAAAATTTCTGGAAGAACACATTTATCTTTTCTGAAGTACTGAGACAAGAACCCCTACATGTAGCATGAGTGACTTAAATGACAATCTGAGAAAAGAAGCCGTGTTATCCCAATAAAATAAATAGTAAGCATAATATCTTCTATTTCATGTCATTCCTTATTTAACATTTTTATTTTTATTATTATTTATAATTTTGGACTTTGCTGAGATACTGTATTATGTAATTTATATCTCACCACATACATACAATATTGAAGAGAAAACTTCTTTTGTCATATATTTTGTATATTCATGTCCCTCTAGTACCTCTCATACTGTAACCCATATTCTTTTCATTTTTACTTCACCCAAATTTATACCTGTAAATTTCTCTGAATTGAGGCATTTTCTCCTGAAGGAGGTTCTGATTCAGGAAGCCAAATCTTGGAGATCTGAAACCTAAAAGTCATACAACCACTCCTCAAGGTTGTAGAAATGACACATAAAGGGTAGAATTTGATCAATAGTAATTAAAAACTGAAACATTAATTCATAGGGGCAAGGGAAAGAAGGAAGTTCCAGATCCTCAGGGGCCAACAAGGCTGGGAAATGTTTGTAAGACCTCATCCTAATGCTATATAAAAAGAAAACAACTGCCTGGGGAGAGACTCTCCTATTGAGCTGCCTGAAAACTTCAAGTCATGTAGGGTTCTGGAGGCCCTTCAACCACTTGAGCTGCCTGCAGGTTATGCTCCAGAGATACAGCTTCTGTGAGCCATCTACCTGCGTTGGGGTGGGCTTTCTGCTGATGCAGGGCCTTTGAGAAATCCATTGCTCCTTAAGCATCACCTCACACTTCTCTGCATATAACCAACAAATCTACTGGTTCACCAAAACTAGTTTTAGTAGAATAGTCCTTTGGGCTATCATCTCTGCCCCAGATGAGGTGAAGATACATGTGTTCACATTTCCCCTGGGAAAATTTTTCCACAACATGACCTTTCCCATTCTTTCCTCATTTTGTGTTAGAAAAGAAGCTAACAGTTGAACTGATTCACTGAGTTACTGCAAGAGCTAATTGCTGAGGATCTAAACTTATCTTTGTCAGCAGATGAAAAAATCCCAAAGAAAGAACTGTCCAGAAAGGGCCCAGACAGACAATAAGAAGGAAAGACCGTCTCGGCTAAGAAAAAGTAAAACATAGTTCATTGTTAGGGTGGCCTGACTATAGAAATGATCCCTGAGTTATCTAGATCATTTGATAAATGGCCATAGAATAATTAAAATTATCATGAAAATATAGAACTGTATTCAAAATACTCAGAGCATGCTAGAAAGATAGTCAGGTATTCAAAGTGTGTTAGAACTGTTCTCAATATGAGAAAAGTGAAGGTGAAGAACACACAAACCACACACAGAACCAACACACAAACCACACACAGATACACACACAAACCACACGCAGAACCAACACACAAACCACACACAGTAACACACACAAACCACACACAGAAACAACACACAAACCACACACAGAAACACACACAAACCACACACAGAAACAACACACAAACCACACACAGAAACATACACAAAACAACACACAGAAGCACACACAAACCTTACACAGAAATACACAGAAACCACACACAGAAACAATATACAAACTACACACAGAAACACACACAAACCACACATAGAAACACACAGAAAATACACACAGAAACACACACACAAACCACGTACAGAAACAGCACACAAAACAACACACAGAAACACACACAAACCATACACAGAAACAACGTACAAACCATACACAGAAACAACACACAAACCACACAGAAACAACACCAAACCACACACGGAAACAACACACAAACCACATACAGAAGCACACACAAACCACACACAGAAACAACACACAAACCACACACAGAAACATACACACAAACCACACTCAGAAACAATGCAAAAACTACACACAGAAACACACACAAAAAACACACACAGAAACAACACACAAACTACACACAGAAACAACACACAAATCACACATAGAAACAACACACAAACCACACACAGAAACACACACACAAACCACATAGAGTCAGAGATTTAACAGGCCAAATAACAAAAACTTGCTTCCACTTCAATATAATAGTTTTCCTTAAATGGGTAGACAACAATGCAAAAAAAAAAAAAAAAAGTCAGACAACTGAGAGATATTCACCAAGGATGCTTAGTCCTACTATGGAAGACTCCAATGAAATCATAGAAATATCAATATAACTTCATTCCCAAAATGAAAACACAACAACCAATGAGACCCTGACCAAGCAAAAAAAAAAAAAAAAAAAAAGAAAAGAAAAAGAAAAAAAAAAAGGCTTAACTTGAAGCAAACTATCAAAGAAAGAGCAATCATATCAATGAAATTGAACAGAATCATCTCTTAGATCATTCAGCATTTGACAGTAGGCTTAACTTGATTGAAGAAAATTTTAGAACCGTTCAAAGAGATACAAATAAATTGAAGGTAATTCAAGAAATGGAAGAGCTGAACAACCAGTTGATTAAGCTTAATGAAGAGTTGATCAAATGTAAGAATGAACTAAAGGAAGCATCAAGAAAATCAGAACTCAAATTTAAATCATGCCTCAAAAAAGAGATGGACATAATACAAAATAAGACAACAGAAAAAAAAAGATCAAATAGAAATTATAAAAACCTCTCTAGAACTACTCACCAATAGAGTTACTCAAGAGGAAGACAGAACCTCTGACCTGGAAGATAAGACAGAAGAAATTGATTAGGAGGCCAAACACTTTGCTAAGTTCAAAAAATCAAGTAAGCAGAATATGAGGGAACTGTGGGACACCCTAAAATGACCAAACATCCAGATCAAAGGTATACCAGAAGGAGAGGAAACCAGACAAGAGGCATAGAGAACATATTCAACAAAATTATTGAAGAAAAATTTTCAAGTTTTGCAAAAGAGGGGCCCATCCAGATATAAGAAGCCCACAAAACAGCAAACAGACAGGACCAAAGAAGAAACTCTACATGACACATATTATTTAAAACCCTTAGCAACTAAAACAAATAGTGTTTTTTTAAAAAAAAAGCAAGAGAGAAACAATTCACAATATACAAGGGCAATCTCATCAGAATTACATCGTTACATCATATTTCTCAATGGAAACCCTGAAAGCCAGAAGGGCCTAGAATGGAATATTCAAAGTCTGAAAAACTATGGCTTCCAACCCAAGCTACTTTACCTAGCAAAAGTATCCCTCATAATAGACAGTGAAAGAAAAACTTTCCATGAAAAAAGTCAGCTCTATGATTATATGAACACAAAGCCAAACCTAGAGAGAATGATTGAGTGAATACTCCACACAGAACAGTCAAAAAACCAATCTCAAGAGCCAGCAAAAAGATCACAATAACCAAAATAAAGTAGGCTCAAAAAAGTATACACAAAGAAAGCACCAAATCCTATAAAACACTTCATGATGGCAGGGATTAATTCAATCCTCGCAGTAATAACCTTAAATATTAATGGTCTTAACTCACTCATTAAAAGAATCAGGAAAGCTGGGTGTGGTGGCACACACCTTTAATCCAAGCATTCAGAAGGCAGAGGTAGGAGGATCACCATGAGTTTGAGGCCACCCTGAGACTACATAGTGAAGTCCAGGTCAGCCTAGGCTAGAGTGGGGCCATACCTCAAATAACAAAAAAAAAAAAAAAAAAGATTATCAAAAAACTGGACCCTTTTATTTGCTGTCTTCTAGAAACCCACCTCACCACTAAGATAGATACCTCCTTAGGGTGAAAGGTTGGGAAATGATATCCCAAGCAAATGGAAATAAAAAACAAGCAGGTGTTGCTATATTAATATATGATAAAATAAGCTTCACACCAAAAGTAATCAAAAAGGACTAAGAATACCACTTCTTACTCATAAAGGGTATGATCTAACATGAGCACATCACAATCACAAATACATATGCACCAGGCACAGGGGCATCACAGTTTATCAAACAAAATCTACTCAACAATAAAATATAAATAAATACCAACACCATCATAGTTGAATACTTCAATACTCCACTATTATCAATAGACAGATCATCTTGTCAGAAAATCAACAAGAAAATAATAGATCTAAACAGCATCAGAGATCAACTAGACCTAATGGATATCTACAGAACTTCCACCCCAACTCTATAGAATATACATTCTTTTCAGCAGCCCAAGGAACCTTCTCCAAAATTGACCATATATTAGGCCATAAAGCATGCTTTCATATAGTCAGGAAAATTGAAGTAACTTCTTTCATTATGTCAGATCCCAATGCTTTAAAGCTAGAAATTAACAACAAGAGACAGACCCATCAAGAACTCTACCAGCTGCTGGAGAGTAAACAACACACTTTAAAACAATGAATGTGCCATGGAAGAATCAACAAAGAAATTGTAGTATTCCTAGAATTGAATGATAATGAAAACACAACCTAACAAAACTTATGGAACTCAAAGAAGGCAGTCATAAGGGGAAAATTCATAGTCCTAACTACCTTCATTACAAAGACAGAGAGATCCCAAATCACTAACCTGACTGTCCACCTAAAGGTGCTGGACAAACAAGAATAATCCAATCCAAAGAGCTCCAGATGGAAAGAAATAATGAAGACTAGAGCAGAAATTGATGAATTGGATACTAAGAAAACAATTTTAAAATGTGATGAAATGGAGAGCTGGTTCTTTGAAAAAAATAAATAAGAATGACAAAACATGGGCCAAATTGATCAAAAAAAAAAAAAGAAAGAAAAGAGAAAAGTCTCAAATTAACAAAATCAGAAATGAAAAAAGAAGCTATCACAACAGATGTCAATGGAATTGGAAGAATCATCAGGGCATTCTTCCAAAACCTCTACTCCACAAAATTAAATAATCTGGAAGAAATGGATGAATTACTAGACACATACCACCTACCAAAATTAAACTCAGAGCAGATCAATCTCCTAAACAAACCTATCACATCTGTGGAGATTGAAAAGGTAATCAGAAACCTCCCCAGAAAGAAAAGTTCAGGACCGGTTGTCTTCTCAGTTGAATTCTATAAAAAATTCATAGAAGAACTGACACCAAACTTTCTCAAACTATTCCACATAAGTAGAGACCAGGGAATCCTCCCTGACTCCTTTTATGAAGCTGGCATCACCCTAATACCAAAACCAGACAGACATGCAACAAGGAGAGAAATTTATAGTGCTATATCCCTAATGAACTTAGATGCAAAGATCCTGAACCATATCCTTGCAAACCATATTCAAAAATACATCAAAAGCATTATCCACCTTGATCAAGTAGGCTTCTTCCCAGGGATGCAGGGATAGTTTAACATATGGAAATCGGGCAATGTAATGCACCACATAAATAAACTGAACCATAAGAACCACATGATCATCTCAATTGGTGCAGAGAAGGCCTTTGATAAAATACATACCACTTCATGATCAAAACACTGGAAAGAGTACACATGGAGGGCTTATATCTCAACACAATAAAGGTTATATATAAAGCTCCTAAACTCAAGGAGTTTCCACTGAAATCAGGAACAAGACAGGGGTGCCCACTCTCACCACTCATTCACTGGTGGTTGGGATGTAAGCTGGTACAACCACTGTGAAAATCAATTTAGAGACTCCTGAAAAGGAGGAATATAGAGTTACCAACAGACCCTGTTGTTCCCTTACTAGGCATTTACCCAAAAGTTCCACATCTCAGTACAGAGATATTTGCTCAACCATGTTTATAGTTGCTCAATTCATAATAGCTAAAAACTGGAATCAACCCAGGTGCCCATCATTGGTTGAATGGATAACCAAGATGAAGTATATCTGCACAATGGAATTGTACTCAGCAGTAAGAAATAGTGACACATTAAAATTTGTAGAAAAATGGTCAAACTTGGAATAGATCACTCTAAGTGGACTCACACAATCATAGAAAGACAACCATCATGTGATCTCACTCATCTGCAGTTCCTAACCTGGATCAGCCCAAGTTGACATAACTGAATAGCATCTTAAGGCTTGGACAATAGGGAGGGTAGGGCTGGGGTGAAGGGAAATGGTGGGGAAAACAAAACTGAACCCAAATTGAACTAGTACCATAGAATTCCATATCCAGGAAGTCAGACTAAAATGTGGAACCCTCAAGCAGACCTTAGTGGGAGCATCTGAAATGAAGGGCCCTGGAGCGAGTGAGACAAAACCTAACCTCAAATTTCTCCTGTTTCTCTTTCTTCTATGGGTTTTTTCTTTTTCCTTGGCACTGGCTTGTAAATCCCTATTCCAGGATGTAGTCTACATTCACAATGAGCTGTTGATCAGAGAGGTCTACTGGATCTCCCAAAACAAACAAGACAGACTTCTGACAGAGCACTTGATTACTCACCAGAGTTTAATGGTAAGACTCTATTGCTGAAGACATCAAACACTGCTGGCATGGATCATGGAGAGACCTGGTTGGAATCCAGAGGAGAGCCAGTCCCCAATTAGCCCATATAGTGCTGGAAGGTGCTACATGAGCTACAGGGGGAAAGTGGCCAATATCTGTACAAGCAACTTAAAGTCTAAGCGACTCAGAAGTAAACAACCTGCCGTGATGCTCACACAAATACAATAGTGGCACACAGCCATGGTGGGTAACAAACTGCTCTTGGGTTGGCTAACAGATCTGCTCAGTGGAAAGGAAACCATACCTGGAACTGGAAAACAAGTATGAATTATATCCAGATAATGATTCTGCTTTCCATTGTTAAGCTCCCACTAACCTTAAACCATAAGAGGGTTTTTTTAGTTCTCTCTAAATCAATAATGAGTACCCCAATTTAACCAGGGCTGATTTCATTCTCCGTTGGAGAATCTGCTTCTCTTTTTCAGATGGGAACTGGACCTGAGGAGATAAACAACCCAGTGCACTGCATCCTGGCTCTAGCTGAAACCACAGAGGAATTGGTGAAATGAGCAAGAGTCCTGCTTTCTTAGTGAATCTGATATCAGCACAAGGGTGATGGAGAAAGATACTGAGGGCACTCAACACCTACCAAAGCAGAGATCCCTATGCTCATAAGTGCCCATCACTGAAGTAGATTTAAAATGCCCCCCAGCATTGCTCAGGGAATTTTGCAGAAGAGGGGGTGGAAAGATTGCCAGAGCCTCAAGTTGAGACATTTTGCACATAGACATTGCATCCCACCGCATAATGCATAATCCATGTCTCCATGGGTTGACACTAATCCCCAATGAGAAAGGCCTCTTCAGAAAAGGGGCAGGGAGGAGTGAAGGGATGGTACCAACATGTGAGGTTTACATACAAAATATGTCCGTATCCAATTTTTAAAAAAAGGATGAAAGAAAAAAAATAGTCATTGAAGGCTGGAGAGATGGCTTAGTGGTTAAGGCTTTTGGCCTGCAAAGTCAAAGGACCCAGGTTTGTTCTCTGTCCAGATACTATGTAAGCCAGACACACAAAAGATTAGACAAGCACAAGGTCCCACATGCCAAGTAGGTGGCTCAAGTATATTTTGAGTTTGATTGCAGTGGCTGAGGCCCCAGTGTGTCACTTCTCTCTCTTTCTTGCTGTCTCTAAAAAAAATAATTTTTAAAGTCAGTGATTACATAGCGGACTCAAGAAGATGAGTGAACAAAATAAAATTGATTCAAGAAATAGACAAGGAAGTTACAAAAGTGAATGAAATTTTAGGTAACTTGAAGGAAAAATTCATAAACATGGAGGGAAAATTAAGTTAAAAAATGATGTCTGGAGAAATGGTTTAGTGGTTAAGGCACTTGCCTGTGAAGTCTAAGGACCCATGTTCAACTTGACAGATCTCAGGTAAGCCAGATGCAGAAGGTAGTGCATGTGTCTGGAGTTAATTGCAATGGCTAGAGGTCCTGGTGCTCCAATTCTCTCTCTCTCTCTCTCTCTCTCTCTCTCTCTCTCTCTCTGTCTCTCTCTCTCTGTGTCATTAAAATAAATTGAGACTTTTTTGAAAAAGAACCAAACAGAAATTCTGGAAGTAAGAAACCAATTAATCAAATGTAAAACACAGGGAAAAGCATCACATAGATAAGACCAAGCAAAAGATCAAATGTCAGGGATGGGAGAATAGGTTGGTTAAGGCAATGAAATACACACACACACACACACACACACACACACACACACTTATATTCATAAATATTCATAAATACATAGGATGATAGGTAGATGATAAGATAGATATAAACATGTTTAGGAGTGTGCATCTGTCATCTTTAACGGAAAGAGTGAGGCCAGAGTGATTACATAAATGATAAAAAGAAAAAAAAAACAAAACATTTAAATCAGAAAGATAGAGTAGGTCATGAATATGGGCCTAGTGTAATCCCACAGAGCCCTGTGCCCAAAAGGGCCCTGAATTTAGGATTAATTGCTTTTTGGCCACCTTCTTTAAATTATTAATATGATTTACTTTGAAGATGTGTCATGTGCCCAGTAAAATGTGTCTTCAGCAAGATCATACCATTCATATCATTTAGGGATTTATTCCATGGATGACTTGACAGAGATGCCTGCCCTCTCCCACCTCTGAGTTCACAATATGCTTGGGCATTACTCAAGTGAGCCTGTGATAGGGGGAGAATATGAACAGACCTCTCTTCTTTATGCAAGGCCAAGCCTGTGTGTCATGCACCTGGCAGGGAAAGAGAATGACTTTTACTGCTGATGAGGCAGGTCACTGTGCCCCATCAGGGCTGTCACTAGATACCCCTCCTCACCCAAAGTAAGGACACAATAAACAGCAATTTAAATACATATGCTGCTGTATGGAGAGAAAAAAGAAAAACAAGAAAGAAAGGTGGGGGGAACTTTGGGTATCATTGACAAACCTAAGGAATTCAAGAAAGAGCTCCACATTTTCATTTCTCACCCACTCTGCACAACTATGAAACCAATCAGGGACTCAAAGGCAGGTGAACCAGAGTTTATAGGAATTAATTTTAAGAGCATCTCCAACAAGTTTTTGAGAAGCGTCATGGCACACTCTGCTTAAAGTTGTGGAAGGATTTTGCTGTCTCCTGGAGAAAGAATGAGAGTGTAGAAATGGCTTGGGGGTCTCTTTCCATTCAAGACAACCTAGATAACACTGAAGTGATGGAAGTTGTCAGATCTGGAATCATGGGGTTGGGTTAGTTTGCTGATGGAATGAATGGATCAATGGGTTGTATAGGTTTACACAAGTTTCAGAACCCAGTGAGCTGCACACATGTGTTATGTAGAAATTATGCCCAAATAAAAATTAAAGTGTGGTGATTTGAATTAGGTGTCCCACGTAATCTCACGTGTTCTGAATGCTTGATCCCCTAGCTGATGGCAATTTAGTAGGTGGAGGCTTGTGGGAGGAGTTGTTATTGGGGTGATCCCAGGGACATGATACCAGCTGCCTTTTGCTAGAGTTAGGCTCTTTCTCCTTCAGTGGCAGAGATGATGTCCAGCCTATGTTCATGCCATGCTGTCCCCTGTCATCATGGTGCTGCCCCTCAAGACTGAAAACCAAAATAAAACCTTTCCTCCCATAAGTCTTGATGGGTGTTTTGCACCAGCAATGAAACGGTAATTACAACAGAAAATTTACATCAAAGTCTCTGTACAGACTAATTTTTATGGTTTTCAACATGTAGAAAGAAAATAAAGGGTAGATTCACTCTCTCCTTTACACAAATATGCACGAAATAATTTTCTTTCTTAAAACATATTTTATTTATTTATACCAGAGGAGAGAGAGAGAGAGAGAGAGAGAGAGAGAGAGAGGGAGAGAGAATAAGCACACCAGGGCCTCTAGCTGCTGCAAATGAACTCCGGGTACATGTGCTACCTTTTGCATCGGGTTTATACAGGTCCTGGGTAATTGAACCTGGGTCCGTTAGCTTTGCAGGCAAGTGACTTAACCACTAAGCAATCTCTCCAGCTCAATTTCTGAAGGATATATATGATAAAGTAGTGCTGTTGTTTTCTTCAGGGAATGGGCCTCAAGAATTACCACTGGAAAAGACTTTTAATTATTTTAATAATCTAAAATATTACCTAGTAAATCGATAAATATATTATAAGTTAGTTTATGTGTTTGGTTTAGATTTTCAAAGTGTCTGCCATCCAGTGTTAAGAAGATAAAATATTTTCAAGTGTTTTTCATATCAAAGTACACTATCTGCTCTGGGACAGGACAGGGTGTTAACAGGCATATTTTCTGATGGTTGGAACCTGTAATAACCACTCATGACAAGAACAAGGAAAACTGTTTTATTTTTTTTCATTTTTATACTTCTCAAAGATGCATCAAAAAGACTATAATCAAATATAATGAGGCAGGAAATTAGAATATCACCTCTGTCTGGCCGAATCCATACAGGTCAAATAAAGGAGTAATTCCCCAAACTGATGGAAAGTTTACAGAAGGGAGTACAATAGGGACCAATCACCAGCCAAGGCAGAGAGACATCTGACGTAAATGAACAAAAGGAAGCCGCCTGTGCTAGGGCAGAGAACACCTGCGCATTCTCTCTACATAGACTGTCTCACAGCTCCCTGTTGCTCTCCTCGCCACCACACACATTCTGCACACTAACATGACCATCGTTCAAAGTAACACTGTGAAAATATAAAACAAATCAACTAAGCCTCTTGTTGAAATGTGTCCCACTGTTAACTTGATCACTAGTGGTCTGGATCTTGGTGAAAATTTTCTGATGACTATGTAGTCATGCAAATGAAGGCACACATATGGATAGAAGTGACATTTAATTTAAAATAGGAATACTATATCTAAATGGTGAATGAATATTCAACTTGATTATATAAAACACAAAGATATTATATTGCTGCAATTCTTTGTATCTTAGTCAAATTTGTAATGAATTTTATGCCTAAGATTGGCAAACATTTGTTCAGCTACTCATTTGAATCCTTCACATTAGCAAAAAGTAAGAAAAATAAGTAAAAACAATAAGTAATTCATTCAACCAAAGACAGCTACAATGAAACAGAGGGCCAAGAGTTCCAGGCTGGATAATTTTGCACTACACATAAGCACACACATATATACACAGTTTATAGCTTAATCCTATTATTTTCCAGGTTTTCAATTAATTATTTTCTGATACTGGGAGAACATACATGACATTTCTGTTGTTCTGTTGTGATTTGAATAAGTCATACATAAGTATAAAATAGATTTAACACATTAATCCAATTTTCTATGGATAACAATAGAGAAGGATGTGTGTGTGTGTGTGTGTGTGTGTGTGTGTGTGTGTGTGTAAAACCTCAACTGCTTTATTGGAGGAAGAAGCTTTTCGTAAATAGTTTCCACATCTGAGAGGAACATCAAATTCACCTTGCAATTTAGTGATATAGAGTAGAGTACAGAAGGAAGAAAGACCATAAAGGAAAAGAAGCAACTTATAATTTACTAAGTTATTTCTCTGAATTTCATCCACTTAGTTGGAGGCAAGAAAAAAAGGTAACATTCTGAATTTCTTCCTGGTGTAATCTGCCCCAGATCACAGTGACATGAGTTCCCAGGTACAAGCCTGGAGACTACTGCTGCTGACGTTCTTTGCTGGCTTGCAGCAGGAGGCTAGTGTTCCCTGTATGTTTCCAGCCTCAACTGTACATCGTGCTCCTGTGAATCAGGGAAACTGAATCTGAAGCTTAAAAGAAGGACTTGAAGCAGCAAGACCTTGGTGTTTTGACTCTCCGGAGCTGCTGGCCATATGTCTCTCCCAGCAGCCCAGAGCACATGCGTGCCATCATATACCAGCACCACACCCTGCTTCCAGGCTGCCTTGTTATTTCACAGTCTTTCACTTCTCTGTGTGAAATGACAGAATCTGGTGCATCCACAGCTTTTCATATTCACTAAATTTATTATAGAAAATGTTTAGAAATTCCAGATATTAAATCATATTTGGTTTTATATACATATACATATACATATACATATATATATATATACACACATATATGTATGTATATATATATACATATATATGCATATATATGTATATATATACATATATATGTATGTATATGTATATATATATGTATGTGTGTATATATATATATGTATATATATATATATGTATGTATATATATATGGTAGGGGGGCTGGAGGGATGGCTTAGCGGTTAAGACACTTGCCTGCAAATCCAAAGGACCCAGGTTTGATTCCCTAGAACCCACAGATTAGACTGATGTCCAAAGTGGCACATGCATCTGGATTTTGTTTGCAGTGGCTGGAGGCCCTGGCGGGCACATTCTCTCTCTCTCCCTCCCTCTTTCTTTATGTCAAATAAATAAATAAATAAATAAAGATAAAATATTAAAGAAAAGGTAGCGTTAGCCAGGCATGGTGGTGCATGCCCTTAATCCCAATAGTCGGGACACAGAGGTAGGGGGATCACTGTGAGTTTGAGGCCAGCCTGATACTCTATAGTGAATTCCAGGTCAGGATGGACTAGAGATTGACCCTCCCTCGAAAAAACAAACAAAAATGTAGGGATAAGTAGCAATAAAATTTTTGTAGGTAGAAAATAAATGCAGAATAAAAGTCCATAAAGAGACTTGGGATATTGAGAGCTTAGATAGTGAAGTAAAAGAAGCTACATGTTACCTAACTAATGCTTTATATTTTGTCAAAATCAAAAGTGAAACAAAAACCTGAAATGTAAGAAGTCAGAAAACATTTCCCCAGACACTTAGGACCCTAGAGGCTGCTGTTAGGATTAAAATTCAGGCCTTCTTCCTGTCACTCCAGTTCCATGATTGTTATGCCAGAAGACATACAGCTACTGTCAGGAAAATAAAATAAAATAAAATAAACACCTGAAATTTTGGAGAAAGACATACACAGTGCATTTGTGAAGGTTGGAATTCTCACATGTATTTCCTGGCACATATGGATGAGCTGGTACTATGCATATGAAGTGGTGTAGCATAAGTCCACTAATGTAAAGGTTTTAATAACTCAGTATGTATTTTAAATTATGCTAAGTGAAAGCAAAGTGTTCCAAGATGTAAATTAGAGAATAAAATCATTGTTCAGTGCCTAGTTCGTGGTTTTCAGTTTTATTTATAAGTATTGGTTAACTATTTTGCCATATATATATATATAAACATATATATATATACACACACATATATATATATATATATATATATATATATATGAATCTTAATTTGTTATATTTATCTTCTACTTGCTATCATATTGAAATGTAAATGTTCATAAGTATGCAACAGAATGCTAAAAGACAATATGAAAACATTAAAAGAAATTTACTTTTTTGAATGTAACTTCATAAAATATTTGAATCATGTCCTATGGCAAGTAAAGATCTCATGTACTTTACTCACCTCTATAATTCTGAAACTGATTTATCCTGATGTAAAGTTCTTTAATGATTCCACCTTAGATACACTTATATAACAGTACGACTTTCCCCAGCTTTCCTGAGGTATTACCAACAAAGATTATGTGCACTAAGGCGTACAATGTGGAGGTTTGATAATAGGTACATTGTAAAGTGGTTGCTACAATCAAGCTAATTCAAAGCCGTCACCCATATGTGTATTATGTAGTTATCCTTTTGTCATTGGTGAGGACAACACCTAAGAGCCCCTCCAGGCACATTTCCCATACTTAGCACATTACTATTAGCTGCAATCATTTTTCTGTACATTATCTCTCCAGAATTTACTCACCCATTGTGATAACTTGTACCCCCTGAGCAACATCTCATTTCTCACATCTCAGTCCCTGTTCTTCCACTCTCCTATATTTTTATGTTTGACTGGCTTAGATTACATATATAATGATATGAAATATTGGTCTTTTTTTTTTTTACCTACTTTGTCTGACTTGGCATAACATCCTAGGAGTTCATTCACATTGTTGCAAGGAATAGTTTCCTCATAAAGAATTTTTAAATGTGTAAATATTACTCATTTTACAGTTCCAAATGTTGGAACTTAGAATATATAATGTCATAAATGTGTTAAATGCTTTGGTGCCCTAAGTCTCGTGGTGGCGTCTTTATAATTACAAAGCACACATGAAACTTGGAAGTATTCAGTTCATAGACTTCTTGATTTTACGGCTTTAAGAATAACAACCAAACAACCCTCAATTTCGTGTTTTAGCAACATCTTTCTCAATTTTTTTTTTAGCTTATATAAGAACTAGAAACCCAATCTCGTTTTCCATTCACTACAAATTATATTCTGTTCATCTGGGAGGCATGGGACCTATCAGAGCATATGTTCAGAATTTCACAAGTGAAAGAAAATTGCAAATGTTAAAGCCAATGCATAAAATGAAGCTAAAAAGATGTTTTCTATTCTTTACTTTCACTGAGAGACAATTTGGGTGATGTTATGAAGATCATTCCAGTTTATGCCTTTAAAATAATTAACTTGTTTTGGGTAATTATTATTCTTTTTCTCTAACAAGCTACAGTTTCCTTTTATAGTACATGTGTCTCAAAATTTCAGTGGCTAATGTTATTTTGAATATCAAAAATTGCATGTCATATTTACATAAATATATAATGTGCATTATATATAATTTTACATATACATATATATTATACATTCCATAATATGTATGTAATTGCTGCATAGATATATGTGCAATACATGAAGAATTGATAGTTTTCAGACATGTTGAAGGTGCTCAAGTCATATCCACTGTATACAGGTCTTCTTTTTATAGAGAAGAAACATGAGTAATATGGCAGTGATGGGGAGAAGAGGAAAATTGAGAGAATTTAGAGGTTAAAATAAAACCAGTAGGAACCATTAGTTGAATATGGAGTCTTTGTTAATTTGTGTGGAATCATGGAAGTTCGGTGAGTTTATGAGGTCTGGTTTCACTTGTAAACATGTCAACTTATCAGAATACAGACCAAGCCTAAGCCAAAGCAGAAGGAAGATGCTAGACTATGGCTGCTGGGAAACCTGACTTTGCATGGTGTCCCAGTCAGGAGGTATAGCAGTCTACAATCTACAGTTTTCTGTCAGGAACCAGAAACCCTCTGCCTGCACTGTTCCCAAGTTGTTTTCTGAGTACATGTCAGCCATTCTTCTATTGTTGACCTTGGCTCACATCTGTTTTCCTAAGTCAGCCTACTCTTGTTTAACTGAAGCATTAAATGTACTGTGGCCCCACAGAATCCATGGTTGATCAATTCCAAGATGTGCTAGTGTCATATCACATATAAATTAAAAACATTCTTAAGTATACCTTTAAGTCATGTCTAATTTACTTATAACCAAAGCAATTTAAATGCAATATGAATAGAAGTTGCATTGCTTATGGAATAATGACAGAAGAAAGATCTGCACATGCTCAGTTCTGATTTTCTTTCATTTTTAATCTGCAATCAGTTCAATATGCAGAATTCATCAGTAGGAAGGATTGTCTATCTTTAGATTGTTTGGGAAACTTTTGCCAAAAGCAGGCTGATATTATGAAAAAACACCTGAAACTCACATACTTTAGAGACTAGAGTCTTCCAATTACTGGGCAACAAAAAATTTTGATTAACTTGGCTGAGGCCTTTAAGGAGGGTACTTTTAATCAACAAAATCTAATCATCAGAAGTATTTGACCATTGACAGAATTCCCAACTTTCTTGCTCTGACAGAATCTACTGAATCAACTTTGAAAATTAAACCAGATTTTTCACTTTGAACACATTCTTTATGTAATTCACACACAGTAAAATTGGAGGATGTAGACCAGAGTTGACTGTATATTTAGAGATTTGCAGCTACAGTATAAAATAACTCTTTAGAGATAATCCAGTGTTAAAATTGGTAAGTGAATCTATAATAATAATAAGTGTCTTACACAGAAATCATTTGCATTTTCACATAACTTAAGGTATCAGTTTTTTTTTAACTTATCTTGAGATTTCACCTTTGAAGCAATGGCATGCAGTGTTTCATTAGTCAAGTATATAAAAGTGGAAAGTAAGGCTCAGGACTGCAGAGATGCATGGGTGAAACCCCTTCTCCCAGAGCCTGTATTCACAGGTACATACTGTACAAACACAGGTGTGCTGCAGATATCAAACTACATCTGTTCTGACACTATCAGTGACAACTTCTTTATAGACCTGTTCCTGTGAACAGTGGAGTTAGATATTCACAGCCTTAATTAAAGGGTAAATAAGGAAATAAGGATATTAACAAAAAAAGATGTGTTGCTTGGAGATTTTGAAAATGGCCTATGTTTGATATACTTACGCTCAGTCCTAGAGCAAAATATGAAAGCCTGCAAGGGTCTGATCTCCTCATGTAAGTTGAACCATTCTACAGTGCTATCACTGAGTCATAGGTCCTCTGGACTATCTAAAGTATCCATCTAGTATCCATTTTATCAGTATCTCTTTGAAATCTTTTAAATGAAACTTCTTGGGTTGGATAGATGACAGTGATTAAAGGTACTTGCTTGCAAACGATGCAGGTCTGGGCTGAATTCCACAGTACCTACATCCTCAAACTTTTTTTTTCTCAATTTTTACTAACATTCCATGATTATAAAAAATATCCCATGGTAATACCCTCCCTCCCCCCACTTTCCCCTTGTAAATTCCACTCTCCATCATATCCCCTCCCCAACTCAATAAGTCTCTCTTTTATTTTGATGTCATGATCTCTTCCACCTCTTATGATGGTCTTGTTTAGGTAGCAGTCAATCACTATGAGGTCATGGATATCCAGGCCATTTTATGTCTGGAGGGAGCATGTTGTAAGGAGTCCTACCCTTCCTTTGGCTCTTACATTCTTTCCACCACCTCTTCTGCATTAGACCCTGAGCCTTGGATGCTGAGATCGAGATGTTACTCAGTACTCCAGTCTCTTCTTTCCCACACTATGATACCTTCTGAGTTGTCCCAAGGTCACTGCCATCTGAAAAGAGAAGATTCTCTACCCAAAGTGAGAGTAGCATTAATATAAGGGTATAAATATTAAGAGAAGTGCTTACTTGGCAGTTTGATAAGCATAGTATATACAGTTATCCAGACATCAGCAGATGTTACACCCCTAGGGCTCATGACTACCCCTGTTTTAAGTTTTCAGTATCAGGGATGTATTCCCTCCAATGGAGTGGGCCTCCAGTCCAATTGGAGGGCAGTTGGTTTCCACCATGACAGATGTGCCACTATTGCACCCCTTGGCTCATTTGGCCTGCCTGGCCAATTATAAGGCTTGTAGTGTCCACTGTTGAGTATCTTCACTGGTGGTATCTCTTTCTCCTATTGAACTACATGTAGAATGGCTTCTTCCAGCTTTCGGTCAGCTGGTCTACATGGAGGAGGTTATCAGCTCAGTTCCAGCAGGATTTCTCAGTGGCCTTGCAGCCCCAGTATGTGGAGTCTTCAGCAATAGGGTCTTACCATCTATTCCTGGTGGGAAACCAAGGACCTCAGCAATGGCCTATAATGTTTTGGGGCATCAGGGACCTCCCTGGCTCAAACTTTTTTTAAAGACTTTTTTAAGTGTGTGTGTATGTGTGTGTGTGTGTGTGTGTGTGTGTGTGTACATTAGGTGTGTGTCTTTCTCTGTCTGTGCATTCACAGGCCACAGGATAAACTCAGGTGTTAACCTCTGGATCATCATCTATCTCCTTTGAGACAGGGCCAGTCTCTCATTGGTATGGAGATCAGCAGTTAGGCCAGACTGACTGCCTAGTAAGCCCGAGGCATCCTCATATCTCTATCTCCTTAGTGCTGAGAATAGAAGCATGGACCACTATACCTAGCATTTATATATACACGGTTCCTAGGAGTCAAATCCAGTATGCTTGTCAGGCATATATTTTATTCACTGGGCTATAATCTCAGCCAATCCAATGTTTGCAATTTTGATAATTATGGTATCTAAAGTTAAAAATTCAATTTTAGAAATTATCAAAACTTTTAAAAAATATGTTAAGAATAATTAATCAGAAACATTTTGAAGTTGTGTAAGCACAAATTCGGAGAAATCTAGCTTCTCTGAAACCCCTATTCTCATCTATTCTTCTCTGACCCTGACTTTTCCCTTGTATCACTCTCTCTCTTCTATTAAACCTCAAGTACATAAAAATTTCATATCAAATGAAAATTTTGCTATGAATTCTTTTAAGATATAGCCTAGAAGGATAAGAAAGCCTGATAATGCCTATACTTCTGGGACAAAATTCTTTGACTAGTTGGTTTCCTGCATCAGGTAAATAATGACTCGTATATTTCTAAAGAATTTTAGACCATTATGCTGACATGCATACTACTTTTATGAATTTTATTAATTCAAAAATATCATTCATATGCATTACCCTCTCTTCTGATTAGTTCTTCTAAAAATATTTTTAATTATTTATTTCCATTTGCAAGGAAAGAAAGACAGAGAAAGAGAGAATGGGCATGCCAGGGCCTTTAGTCACTGCCAGCAAACTCCAAATGCATGTGCCACTCTGTGCATCTGGCTTTTAATGGGTACTGGGAAATTGAACCCAGATATATTAGGCTTTGTAGGCAAGTGTCTTAACTGCTAAACCTTTTCTCCAGGCCCTGGTCAGTTATTAAAATAGGGGAAGATATTAAGTCCACATAATATGTTTCACATTTTCTTCTATTGGGGTCATCTTTGAAAGTACTACAGATTTTGAGTGAAGGACTTTTTAATGCTATGGAAGATGTGATTGCATCAGTAGTCCAACTCAGATAAAAAGAAAAATAATGACAAATAGTAACCCTAAGTAAAAGCCACAAAATCTCTGAGGACTTTGGTCAGTTTTTGTATGTGGCTATGTGTTTATATGTATGGCTTCCATTTCTACTTGTGTTTGCCCAGTATTTTTCTGTCACAAATGGGATTACAAGATAAATGAGTACTCATACAACTTGAAATTGTTAAATTAACCCAAATTCCTTTTAGTTCATAACGAAATAGGAATAATTTTAAGACAAATTTCTTTCCTCTCTTAATCTCAACCAGCTGCATGTGGTCACCTATCCCAATATGCCAATTAAAAAGATGACAAAACAAAAAAAAAGCCCACAAAGATCAATGTGGTCATATTGAGAGAATAGAAAAAGTGGTTTAATAGCCTGAAGTCTTTCTTTGGGGCACTGACATGAGCTTCAAGTTTAAATAGAGAAAGAATTGGGGCAAGGGGAAAGACATAACTATGATTATACAAGCCTGGTTTAGGAGTGGAGTCCTTGACCATTGTTTCAGATCTTGCTTTGCAAGGTGGTCAGAAGAAGTCCTTATTTCTTGAAATGATGGTCTGGTTCTCAGGCAGTCCTTGTTCATGTTCCGGGCTACTTTCTCCCAATCATAGGCCATTGCTCTCACATGGGAGATCATCTGTCTTGGAGGGTGTTTCTATTCCTGGAATCAGTCGGGACTTCAAGCTTAAAACAATGACTTATCTTGGTGATTTCAGTTTTAAAGCAAGAAATTAAAATAATGAGATAGTCATTCCCTGAATGTCTCACATACATACATGCAGAGGTTAGCAAGAGAGACGAAGAAAAGGATAAAAATTGAAATAAAAGCAGATATGCTAGATGTGCAGCCTGCTTTTGGATGCCTTGTGGTCCCAAGGAGAAAGTGACACTTTTGACCAAATACATTTTCTAAGTGTCTGTTGAAATACAATTTACATAAACACAACCCACCCACCCATACAACATATATATATATATATATATATATATATATATATATATATATATATGTATAGATTGATAGATAGAGAGAGAGAGAGATAGAGAGATTTACAAAAGATGAAACTTAAAGACTATATATGTATGATTAACTTCACTATAATTAAAGGTTATTGAAGAACCCTAGGTCACAATTAAATATACTGACAAGGCTAAAGCCTAGCATCCTGAGGCAGTTTGGGGTTGACAGGGCAATGAAAGTAGCTGAAGAGGCTGAAGACATGAAATGAAATATAAGGACAAATCTGGGCCAATATCATGTCTGCCCCCTGGGAAACTCCTTCCATCAGGAAGATTAACGTCTCTTTGAAGGTCCCTTTCTAAGAAAACTCGACTTCAAACTCTTGGTGCCAGGAATAAATGGACTAGAAGAGTCTGCATCCAGAGCTCACATAATAGATCCCAACATGAGCTGGGCGTGGTGACACATGCCTCTAATCCCAGCACTTGGGAGGCGGAGGTAGAAGGATCGCTGTGAGTTCAAGGCCACCCTGAGACGACATAGTAAATTCCAGTTCAGCCTGAGCTAGAGTGATACCCTACTAGGAAGAAAACAAAACAAAAATCCCAATTTGGATCTCTAGGTGGGCTCTTCCAAATTTGGGAAACCACTTGTAAAGGAGCCTTGCATTTGCATTCTGTTCCTGTAGCGCTAAGCTCTATCTCTAAGCACACCTTATCCTAAGTTATAATTTAATAAAACCTTCCAATATCTGGTCCTCTGGTCTGTGACTTTCATTCGCTAAAATTCATGACAAGGATCTGGAGCCCTTTGGCTCTGTGGAAGTTTTGTGTGACTGTCACTGTATGGGATGCTAACCACCTAATTACTGCCCACCCAAGATCTGAGAGAAGGCTCCTGTGATCTCAGGGACACCTCAAATTCCAGCATCAATTCTATTAACAAGAGTAAAATTTAAAAATTACAAAAACATTGTGAGTCTGTTGAAAGCATAGCACTAAATGAGACATCTCCATCACACCCTCTCCTTCAAGGCTCAGGGAACATTGACAAAGAGGTGAGGAAAAGAACGTAAGACTCACATGATGGGAAGAGAACTTTGGGCATGAACTAACCCTGACTGGTATATTTAAGGCCTCACAGTCAAGGTCATTACCCCTATAAGACTGGCACAATTTCAAGTCCATGAACATTTTGAAATAGAGGAGAAAGGAGGACCCCCAAAAAAGACATCAAAACAGAAGGACTACTTGGGAAGAGAAGGAGTTTCTGTGTAATAGGGCCACAGGAGGGGGACAAAAGAGAGTAATGACAGGATAGTATATAAATAAGTGAATAAACAGCATAAAGAACAAGATTGGTTTTGTTTATGTCCATATCAAATGAGCCATTTAAAACACGGCAATGAGATTTTTTCAAAATGACTCTGATGCAAGAATAGAAAATATGTCTTCATGCTAAATTTGCATGTTTTCTCATCAGACTGTTGTTGGAAAGTGGTATTTTTAGAAGCAGAAAAACATGTATTAAAGAGAATTAGTCTTGGGCTGAGGGAATTCAGGCAATATTCTTTCCTTACAAGTAGGAGGATATGATTTTGATCCCAAGAACCCTCATAAAAATGTCAGGCATGCTGGTGCAGGACTCTAGCACTGGGGATGAAGAGAAAGCTGGATGCCTGAGGCTCACTGACAAGCCAGTCTAGCCTACTTGGTGAGCTTAGACCTGAAATGTCTGCAAAATAGAGTGGCTTGTATTTTCCAGGAATGTCTTCAGAGTTTGTGATCCTGTCTTCACTCATCCATGTACATATACATGCATGCACAACCACTACACACCTAACCACATGCACACACGTGCACATACACATTTCACAAAGCAGTATTGGTGCTTGGGACATTCCTGCTCAATTATATTATAATTATAGGACTCACTGTATGAGGTAAATATGTAAATCTCTTTGTAACATCTTGTATATTTTATATGATTTGCAATGTGATACAATCCTCAATCTCTACCCATTTTGGAAAACATTAACTATCACTTTAATAAATGATTACCAGGCATATTATCAAATTTACAAAGGGCTGTATGAATGATCTCTGCTAATGGAAAACATACACTGCTTACAATAATATTTTGAAAAATAATAATTTAAAATTTAGAGTAAATTTTGTCCATGATGAGCTCCTGAGAAATGAAGAAATAAAAAATGAAGGCCAAAACCAGGTGATTTCTGCAATGGAAAAGACACTGAATCAACGATCTCCTTCAGCTGGATGAAAAGGACTCTATCCAACACTTCCTACTCTCTCCTACCAAGACTTTAAAAGGAAAACTAATGAATTTCTATTTCTCTTCTCAAAAGTATGTCAACTCCTTCTGAGGCACATTTACATGGACTCCAGATACACTGTGTGATATTCATTTTAGACTATGTCTGTAATTGACTACACCTTGTTAGTGAAGTCAGAACCACTCTGACAACACTTCTACCTACTCTCAACCTTTTACTGCATGTTCCTTAAATCATTTTATATCTAAGTCCTTTGGAAATTATCTAAGGTCTGGAGAGATGGCTCAATGTTTAAAGGCACTTTCATGTAATGCCTGCTGGCTTGAGTTCTATTCACCACTACCCACATAAAGCCAGATGCACAAAGTGGTACATGCAGTTGGAGTTTGTTAGTAGCAACAGGAGGCTCTGTCATGTCCCTTCTCTTTCTTTATCTCAAGTAAATAAATATTTTTTAAAAAAATAAAAAGAATGAAATAAAATTTTCTGTGGTAGTTTGAATTTGACTTGGTATATTTTCCTAAATGATTGAAATAATAATCTTTGTTTCAGTGAAAGTAGAAATGAGAATGACAATACAATATCTTCTCATTAATCGTGCTTTTGTAATGACTGTTTTCTCAGACCTCTTACTTTACTTCATCGATTTCTTTATGTTTAAAATAATTCATGTTTTCCCCTTTGCTCATCAAATAATTCTATTGTTAAGTATATTGTGTATTTTTTAATTGAGGTTCTTGAATAACAGCAATTTAAAATGGGTATTTTAATTTTTCCATAGGAGTGCATCTATTCCAGATACATAATCCCCATAGCCAAAACAATAGAGCATCTTCAAAGATACAAAAGGAAAAGTATTAACAGCAAACAATTGAATTATTATGTTGCTTATAATATTATCCACTCTGCATGAGTTTGTGGCTCTAAAATCAAAGTGTTAAAAAAGAATTAAGAAACAATTTATTTTATATACTCTAAATAGCAAATAAGTAGCTCATAAACTATAAATGATTGTAGAAAACTTTAACCACTGGATGATTATCCCAGCCCATAATATTCATGTTATATGCCCATATAAATATTATATCAGATCCAAAAGAAAAAAAGGAAAGATCAGACCTAGATCATAGTGGCTAATAATATTAAGACTTTGTCTTAAATGGCTTCACCAATTAATTCTCCTTCTTGAAAAGCTTTCCTCACTATTCAGCTGCAGATCAATCAGATCCTAGGAATGAGCCCACACAGCACTGTGGGACAAATAACATTTAACCTCTGCATGCACAGATTGTGATACTTGGTCAACAATGAGAACTTTGAACTGAGATTTTGCAGAAAAAAAAGTCACATCTATTTTAAAGATTTGAGAAGGTTTATTGACTCAAGAACTTTGTGATTGTGAGTAGCTAGAATTTAACCAATGTCCTCGTGGGCTATCTTTAGGCCTCTTAGTAGTCAGTTATCATCTACTTCTGTATCTGACCTAACATCCTTTTGACTATCATGTTAGACCACTGGAATCTGTTCTTACTAGACCACTGGTGTCCACCAACCTGACAGCTATGAATATTATCAGACAGCATCTAACACCTATCATTGATTTTTCTGCTTTGCTGTCTCCATCAATGCATTTAGAAAATGTCTTGATCTGTGAATTTCTTTTATTCTGTGACTATAAGGAGTTCATCATAATAACATTGACATTGAAATATGCTATTCAGGACAACCTGAATCTGTGTTCATGGGCCATAGTTATTATATTTGGCTCATAACAAACTCATTCTCTTTAACAGGAGGGTTGTGCTACATCAAATTCTTATTGCAGGAACTCTAAACGTCAAATTAGAACAATTTGTAGGGTATAACAATCTTTCCTTTTCCTTGCCTTCTCATTTTTTAGAATGTAAAGAATATAACTTACTAACAATTACTAAGAGCTTTCTGTGTTCCTGCCATGTTCTAAGCTTCCATTCATATACACCAGGAATCATATTTCTTTACAAACACCTCTACACAGGTTTTAAAAAATAACACTTTCGTTATTGTAAATAGATTCAGAATGCAATCACATCTTGTTGGTTTTGGAAGATGAAGTTATGTCATTCCTGCAACATGGTGCTCAGGCTTGGACGACAGCACATGCATAAACAACTCTGGGGTTCAGTTCATTTTGAAGTCTAAAATGAAGTCTTAAAAGGATATCCTCTGTGAATTTAGTGACATTGACATTTATTTTGTCTCCTTTTGTTCTCCTGCTTATACCAAATAGATTTGGCTAAAAATAGTTTTGTATGAATGCCTAGAAACAGGTCCAAAAATATAGAACTAGCAGGTATAAGGAGAGGAGAGTACAGGAGGATGTAGTTATGTTCTGTATAGTCATATCTTCCCAAGCAGCATGCGCATAATTCAATTCTCCCTTCTGAAAACACACTACAAAAACTCCTAAGGAGCTGACGCTCTGATTGCATATTTATAATATATCAGAATTATACTGATCTGCTCAACATTATTTCAATCTCTCTGAACTTTAGTTTCCTCATCAATAAACCAAAAAATAAAAATGCCATTTTTGCCCTGAGGTGTTACTATCCTTTAAGTTAGCTATTCATTCATAGGACAGTAGACATATAAATTGTAAAGTATAATTCCTTTCTTATTCATAAATCTTCACATATGCATTGATATTCATGGCACATTGTTTTAATGTGATAGTAGATAAGATCTTGATATTTGGACAGATTCTAAATAAATTTATTTTGGCACATTTTTATGCATTCTCTATCAAGTCAAGATAAAGCAAGATCTCAGCATAATAGCCTCTTCTTTCTAATTTTCTCCATTTTCACATTTGGTCAGGCAAACTATTCACATTACAAAAGGCAATTGTGATTCAAAAGACATGTAGTAACAGCCCATTGTGCTTCTCCCAGCAGCTCACAGTGGTCCATTTATCATAGTTCCAGGTACTTTCAGAAACTGTAACACTTGTCTGAGTCTTCATCCAGAATTTGAGTTCATTTCACCACCCCATATCACTAAATGTCACTGAATAAAAGGAAACATTATGTCCAACTATTGTATAAAAAGCAAGAAAAATGATAAATGTTTCCATAGCTACAGCCTGAAAGAAAAAGAACATGCTGAGATGTAAATCAGCACAAAAGTGAGAGACAGGTACATTGAGCATCCTAAATTCTTTTTTTTTTTTTTTTCCTGACAGCCAACTAGGGTAGATTACAAATGGTTATTAGATATTCATGACATCGATGTCTTTACCAGTGGAGTCAAGAAAGAAAATGTATAGGATAGGCATGCAGGATTGAAATAATGCACACTTATGCACAATGCTTTTCAAAATAATGTCTCAATAATAAAATTCTCAGAAAATAAATACCAAAGGTTGCTTGGACAAATAGAGACCAACAAGAGGAATCGCTTACAACCTCCTTCACTTGACCATGATTATTGATGTTGTGAGGTCTCCAACAGGCTGGGGTCATAATTAACATGAGCAGCTTCTCATTAAACCTACTACTGGTTCATTCTGCACCTCAATTTACAGACCTGATCCCCCTGTAGCACAGACGTACTGAGATCACACCAATACAAAAGTCAGTACTGACCTGCTCTGAAGTGGTTTCTCCCAGTGGTAGCTTCTAGAGTGCCAGAACCTAAAAGACAGAAACAAGGGGGCTCTAGTATGTACGTAGGCACACTGAAAACGATGGGATCCAAGGAACTCAGCTTTGATGTGATTTAACTATTAAAGGGTATTTTTCTTTTAAATCATTTAAAATCATTTCCTTGGGTTAATGATACTTTGAAATAATTTTACAGTATTTTTAAAATATATCAAAAATGACTCCCATATTTTGAAGCCCAGTTAGTGAACACTAATGAAATTTTCAAATCAGGTATGCTTTTACAGGTTTGCCTTTTGCTTTTTTTCCTCACTCTCATCAATCTCAATAGTCTAAACAAACTGTACAATGAATTATCAGATGCATAAATTAGTACACTGCTATATTCAGAGCAACAAAGAGTATACTATGAATGCAAAGCAAGTAGAGGTAGTTAAGGAACAAGAGTATGGGTTTGTGAGACATAACCAAACGGAAAATTGACAAATAAAACTATAATTGCTAAAGAAAAGTCACAGTGGACAAGTTTCATGTGCAAAGCTATTGTAAATTTGATGCTTGGAGAAGTCCTTCCTGAATCAGAATACCCAAAATTCTGAATTATGTTTGCAAATGACAAAAGAAAAAAATTGAAAGATGGCTGAACAAGTAGATAATAGACAAAATTCACAGTAAAAATGTAAGAAGCTGATAGTATAACTCAGTGCTATACATTTGACTAAAATATGTGAGGACCCTGGATTATATCTTCAGCATGAGAAAGAAACAAACAAAACAAAAAACAAATAAGCAAAAACAACAATGCCCTATAGTTTCAGAAGTTCATTTGCAAAAATTATGTTTCTAAATTTGCCAAGCTTTCACCTAGACAAGATACCCAACAATCAGAGCTGGCAAAATGGCTTAGTGATTAAGGTACTTGCCTGCAAAGTGTAAGGACGCAGGTTCAATTCCACAGTACCTATGTAAACCAGTTGCACACAGTGGCTCATGCATCTGGAATTTGTTTGCAGTGGCTGGAGTCTCTGGGATGCCCATTCTCTCTCTATCTGCCTCTTCCTCTATCTCTTTCCTCCTTTTTAAAAAAATATTTCATTTATTTAATTTATTTATTTATTTTGGAGAGAGAGAGAGAATGGGCGTGCCAGGGCTCCAGCCACTGCAAATGAACTCCAGCCACATGTACCCCTTGTGCATCTGGCTAACGTGGGTCCTAGGAATCGAACTTGGGTCCTTTGGCTTTGCAGGCAAATGCCTTAACCCCTAAGCCATCTCTCAAGCCCTCTTTTCCCTTTCTTAAATAAATAAATAAAATATTAAAAATGATACCTAGCAATCTATATCTACATGGGTTTGGTACACACTAGAGTTAGGTTGTTTCTGTTATGAATACTCTCCTAGAGCATAAGATTAAATATTCAAGTCTGGGAGCAAGAAATCAAAGCTCAAAGTTTAAACAGATGAACAGAGATTAGAAATTATTAAATCAAGCCAAATTGTTCAAACCTACCTGTGGTGACCTCAGGGAAAACCAGATGCCCCTAAAAGAGAGTTCTGTATTGGCCTACTTCACCTGTTTACTAATACTAATAGGATTTGCTGTTGTTGCTGTTTGGAGATAGGGCCTTCCTCTAGCACAGGTTGACCTGGACCTGAAATTCACTGTGTAGTCTCAGAGTGGCCTTGAACTCAGGGTGATCCTCCTACCATTGCTTCCCAAGTGCTGGAATTAAAGGCATGCACCACCATACGTGGTGATTAGCAGTTTTTTTTTTTAAATGCTTATTTGTTTATTTATTGGAGAGAGATAAAGAGGCAGATAGACAGAGAGAGAATGAATGTGCTGTGGAATCCAGCCACTGCAAATGAACTCCAGACGCATGTGCCACTTTGTGCATCTGGCTGACTGGGGAATCAAACCTGGATCCTTAAGGCTTCATAAGCAAATGCCTTAACTGGTATGTCATCTCAACATCCCCTATTAACAGTATTTTTAAACTGACAAATAAAAGTTGTATGTATTTTGTGGGTATCAAGTGATATTTTTATGTGCATACATTTTTGATGTGTTCTGTATCAGGGTAAACATATGAGAAGTTTATGAAGTGTTTCTCATCACAAAGCCAGCAACTATGATAGTTGAATCAGGTAAAAAAGAAAGTATAACTTGATCTGGCCTTTTTAATCGTGGAGTCTGACATTGCTAATATCCGAATGTGATAGGCAAGAAAAAAAGCAAAAATTAAAAATAGATTTTCAATGTATACTTCAGTGTTACAAAATACACACAAATAGTATACATAGAGTCTACTAAGAAATCCTAAAATGAGACGTATTGAGTCCATAAATAATAAAATTATACACGTGAAATTATATATAAAACATTTTTAAGACTGTAAATGAAACTACAAAATGAATTTTGATAGAAAAAGAGAATTACAGCTGGAGGGGTGGCTTAGCAGTTGCAGTGTTTGCCTGCAAAGCCACAGGACCCAGGTTTGATTCCCCAGGACCCACGTAAGCCAGATGCACAAGGTAGTGCATGTATGTGGAGTTCATTTGCAGCAGCTGGAGGACCTGACGAGCCTATTTTCTCTCTCTCTCTTTCTCTCTCTATCCCTTTCTCTCTCTCTCCCTTTCTCTCTGTCAAATAAATAAAAATAAAATATATTTTAAAAACGAGAATTATAGTTTAAATACAAATGGATCTCCTCTCCATATAAAAACGTTATAGTAGCTCCCTAAGCATATTAAGGAATAAAATTTAAAGATATTTAAAAATCTTTAAGATATATTTGAAAAACAATCACTCAGAATATAGAACAGATAAATGGTTTGAATAGAAATTTAAAAGTGGAGGCTGGCAGGCATTGGTCAGTGGATACAGAACTTGCTGTGCAAGCCTGATGATCACAGTTTGGATCCCAGACACCCACATAGAGCTGAACACAAGTAGTGCATGTGTCTATAATCCTAAAACAGCCTTGACAATGGGAGGCAGAGTCAGGAAAATTCTAAAGCTCCAAGACAGCTGATCTGGTGTTCACAGCAGAAAAAAAAAAAAAAAAAAAAAAAAAAACCAGAGAGAGACCCTATTCAATACAAGGAGAAAGAAGAGGAGCTGACAGTAAGATTCTCTAACCTCTATACGCATGCTGTGGCAAGAGCACACTCATAAGTACATGAGCATCATCTACATACATGCAAATACATGCTTAAAATACGTTAAAGTCTGTCAGAAAGAAATGACAGATAAATACTAGAGAGTTATTATTAGTCCACCAACAGACTTCTCAACAGTCACAGTGAGCAAGTGGAGGACAAAACTTTCAGTGCTAAATAATAATAGAGGTGAGCTGAATTGCGTGCCTCATAAAATTGTACTTCAAAAGGAATGTTGTAATTAAGACACTACAGATAAATAAAATGAATGAAATGTACCATATGTGAACAGCACATAAAGGATCCAGAGAAAGCATTTAGTCACAAAATACAACAAAAGTAATGGCCTCACTAGAGAAGAAAATATTTTTGTAGTTCTAATAAGGTATAAAATAATAAGAATTATTTGATATGTCATAAATTAAGGGCAGAACCAAAATATCACAATAATTCAAGCTGGTATGAATTGATCTAAAATAAACTATTCTGAAATTATGGTGCTTGTATAGATTGCTTGATATATTGGTTGATTTACGGTTTAGTATAACAACATTATTCTTTTGAGAGTACACATTGATTGAATAGAACTTTTGAATAGAACTTAATACTTTTTTTTTTTTTTTTTGAGGTAGGGTCTCACTCTGGCCCAAATTGACCTGGAATTCACTATGTAGTCTCAGGGTGGCCTTGAACTTACAGAAATCCTCCTACGCCTGCCTCCTGAGTGCTGGGATTAAAGGTGCGCGCCACCACATCCGGCTTCCTATTTCTTATACCAAAGGATGTGGGATAAATGAAAGTGGGAGATAGTAATGTAAATTCAAAATATTACAGTAAAAGTAGAAAAAAAGTAATAAAGGAAGCGTGGCAAAGGAAGTTATACTGAAAATGCAAGCTAAGGTAACAAAAAGATCAGCAGGACTAGGGAGGAAACTGTAGTTAAAGTGGTGGCAAGTCAAGAAGAAGGACCTGAGCTAAACTCCCAGAAACCAAATAAAGAAACCCTGGCGCAGTGGCTTGTCCTGTAGTCCCAGCAGTAGGAAGACAGATGAAAGCAGATGGCTATAGTTTAACAGTCGGCCAGGTCAGGCAACCAACCCAACTGGTACATTCCAGATCCATGAGGAACTTTGTCGCACAAAAGATGTGCAGGGCTATTGACTGCAGGTGCACCTATACCTACACACAAACGTGAACTTGCACACACGCACACATTTACACGTAGCAGAGACACACATGAAAGTTGATACACTGATGATCATATCAACAAAATAAAGTTATAAGAAAAATTATAAATTATCCTTTCATTTCAGCTATCACACCTTTCAAGACTCAATTAAATAAAGGTATCAATTTGAGAAGAATAAAGAAAATATATGAGTCAAATACTAAACAAAATAAAGCTAGCATGATTACACTAGTACTATAAATTAGATTTTGCAAAAAAACGTACCTTCCTCACATTATGAATGGGTAGTGTTGCTATAAATGATAAAATAAATTTTACTAAGAGCATAAAAATTTAAACTCACAATCACCTGAGGTATCATGATTTATCTTGCAAAGTTGATAGAAATGTGTAGAGAAGTGTACTATTATATGAAAGCTTTCACTGTATTTCTTTCAATTTTATATATGAAGTAGCCCAAAAAGCATTAAATGTGGAAAAACTGAAAATAAAATCAACCCAACATACTATTTTTTTAAAAATATTTTTATGTATTTATATGTAAGCAGAGAAAAGGAGAGAGAGAGAGAGGGAGAGAGAATGGGCATGGCAGGGCCTCTAGCCACTGCAAATGAACTCCAGATACAAGCTGCTACTTTTTGCATCTGGCTTTATGTGGGCACTGGGAAATCAAACCAGGGTCCTTTGGCATTGCAGGCAAGAACCTAACCTGCTGAGCCATCCCTCCATCCCTCCTCATACTATTTCTTTATAGTGGCAACGTGGAATGATTGAATCCATATATCTATCAGATGTCACTCTAGTTGTGTCCATGAAGCATCTTCAGGACATGGAGCAGAACTTGGGAATATTGTAAGCACTGTAAAAAAATCATATGCAAACATCACCACAATAAACACAGATGATAATAACCTATGATTAAGAGATAAATCAAAAGAATTAAGGAAATTCCAAATCTCTCAAAGATTAAAAAGAACACACCAAAAAAATACTAAGAAGTATGCTCATATCAAACTTTCTTATAATAACACGACATAAAAGTTAAAATATATTCTTTAGATAGGCTAATCATTTAGGCAAATTTCTATTAAGAGGCATCCAGGAGAAAAAACAAGAAAACTATATTCTATTAAAATTTAAAAAAAAAAAACATTGATCATATATAGACAGAGTAAAAACAAAGCACAATATCATAAAGAACTTTCAGAAAGCACAAATGACCTCAACAAAAGAGAATCAAACTTTAAAAATTTTATGAGAAAGAAGACAGACTGAAAAATTATTACTAGAATATATCAAATATCAAGGAGTCTTATAAAAATCGGCTCTGGTAGGAGGAAAAGTACACCTAATTCATTTTACCAAGAAAACCAACTATAAAGTAGCAGTCAAAGAGAGAGTAATAAAAGAAAAATACAGGTTAATTTCAGTTATGAAATAAATGTGTAAAAATATCAAATATACTATACATAAAGTGAAAAGGCATGTTCATTAGAAATGATCAAAAATGACCAAACTGACTATCACACTAGAAGAGTAAATAAAAGGAAAAAGAAAATGTTGGGGGCTGGAGAGATGGCTTAGCAGTTAAGCGCTGCTTGCCTGTGAAGCCTAAGGACCCTGGTTCAAGGCTCAATTCCCCAGGACCCACGTTAGCCAGATGCACAAGGGGGCACACACATCTGGAGTTCGTTTACAGAGGCTGGAAGCTCTGGCACGCCCATTCTCTCTCTCTCTCTCCCTCCCTCCTTCTCTCTGTCGCTGTCAAATAAATAAATAAACAAAAAAAAATTTTTTAAAAAAAAGAAAAAAGAAAATGTTGGCCATTAATGCAAGTTGAAAAGATTCAAAACCCACTTAACAATTTCAAAAACATAACCCTTGGATATAATTTAACTAACTGATTATAATGAAATTTAGGTGCTAAAGTCTTTTGATTATTTGTTTTGAAAGCTTACACATGAAAAACACTGTATACAAATTAAGAAATAAAAGTAAGGACACATACTCTTATCAATCTATCATTGTTTTTTTGTTTTTGTTTTTAGTTTTTTTCAAGTAAGTTCTCACTGTAGCCCAGGCTGACCTGGAATTCACTATGTAGTCTTAGGGTGGCCTTGAACTCATGGTGATCCTCCTATCTCTGCCTCCCGAATGCTGGGATTAAAGGCATGTGCCACCACTTCTGGCAAACCATCTATCAATTTTTATAAAGCCTCTGACCTCCCCAGCCACGTTTTTTAAATATTTTATTTATTTATGAGAGAGAGAGAGAGGAAGAGGGAGAATGGGTGTACCAGGATTTCTAGCCACTGCAAATGAACTCCAGACACATATGCCACTGTGTTCATATGGCTTACCTGGGTACTGGGGAATAAAACCTAGGTCATTAGGCTTTGCAGTCAAGTACCTTAACCACTAGGTCATCTCTCCAGCCCCATCTATTTCTTACAGACAAGTGCTAAACCAGAAGATAGTAATGAACAGACTAATTAATTGATTAGTTCAGGAACAAAAATATGGAAGAAAGAAAATATATCATTTGTAAGATATGTTTTATGAAGAAACTAATAATACCTACAGATTTTAGGTACACCTTTTAGAATTTGTATAGACATTTCCAAGAATAATGGACAATTTCTTTATAAAAAGTAATGAGATAGGCTGGGGAGATTTCTCAGTGGTTACAGGCACTTGCTGGCAAAGCCTGCCAGCCTGAGTTCAATTTCTCAGTACCCACATAAAGCCAGATGCACAAAGTAACGCATGTGTCTGGAGTTCACTTGAAGTAACAAATGACCATGGCATGCCCATTCTTTCTCTTCCCTCTACCTTTCTTTCTCCTCTGTTTGCAAATAAATAAATTTTAAAAATTAAATATAATTGCAATATAATATAAATACCACTATACATCCAATTTCTACGAAATACAGTAATTGCAGATACCTACTCCCAGTTTACAAATTTTGATAATGAAGCCGGGCGTGGTGGTGCATGCCTTTAATCCCAGCACTCAGGGGGCAGAGAGGTAGGAGGATCACCGTCAGTTTGAGGCCCCCCTGAGAATGCAGAGAGAATTCCAGGTCAGTCTGAGCTAGAGTGAGACCCTACCTTGAAAAAAAAAAATTGATAGTGAGGGAATACTTTAAGGACTTCAAATATAGGGGCAGTTGGAGCTGGGAGTAGATGTGTGTGTGTGTGTGTGTCTGTGTGTGTCTGTGTGTGCATCTGTGTAAGATCTCTCAAACTCTGTATTTAAGAGATTTCATTTGATATAAAATTACAATATCAGAGAGAAATTATGGAAACTAAATTATTTTAGATGTGAACTAAATTTTAAAAGTCAAACATTCATTTAAATGATTAAACAATGTTATCAGAAGAATACAGGAACTAATAAATGAAGCCATATGTCACATTTTTAGGAAAGATGTTCCAATATAGAAAGATCATCATAGAATTCTCCTCTAGATTCCAAATTGACCTATAGCTTACATGAATACCCAAACAAATTTGGTGTTTGTTGAAATAAAAACAACAAAATTTATTTGACAAAGATAATAGCAAAGAAAATACCATGATGTTCATACAGCAGAATATATGCGAAATTAAATAGATGCTTGACTGAAACAGAATGAATTTTCCAGTTTTTAGACAAACTTTGTAAGGACATTGTTTTTATGCCTCTTTTTTTTTTTTTTTTTTTTTTTTTTTTTTTTTTTTTTTGCTGCAAGAGATAAGACCTTGGGCTGAGCTGGAGAGATGGCTTAGCTGTTATGGCATTTGCCTACAAAGCCAAACGACCCCAGTTCTATTCTCCAGGACCCATATAAGCCAGATGCACAAGAGGGCAGACTCATCTAGAGGTCATTTGCAGTGGCTGAAGGCCCTGTTATGCACTCTCTCTCTCTCTCCCTCTTTCTCTCTCTCTCAAATAAATAAATATATAAAAATAAAAAAAAAAGACCTTTGGCCCCAAGCATGCTAGGCAATCTCTCTATCACTAAGATACAACCCTAATCCCAGGGGTGGATCTTGTATGGAGGAATAAGACATTTCCCAACAATACAATATTGAAAAAATAAAACATTTATTTATTTATTTATTTATTTATTTTATTAATTAGTTTTGTACTCAGCGAATACAGTCAATTTGGTACCATTATTAGGCTTATCCATTACCTACCCCCTCCCCTCGGCCCCTCCTTGTTGAAGTATATGGTTCATGCATTCTGGAGTTAGCCCACAGTTATGAGTAGGATAAATGTCTGCATATCATGACCCAACATGTGGCTCTGACATTCTTTCTGGCCCCTCTTCTGCAAAATTTCCCTGAGCTATGTTGGGTTCATTTTTGGTCTGCTTCAGTGATGAGGTGTTGGGGGCCTCTGGATCTCTGGATCTCTGATTTGGTAGGAGTTGATTTTTCTCTGTGTTGATCTCCTTCACCCTTGTGCTGGTACCCGGTTCACCAAGAAAACAACACCCTTGCTTGTTTCACCAATTGTTCTTAGTTTCAGCCAGGACCCTTTTGAGGTATGATGGGCTGACTCTCTCTTTAGGATCTACATCTATCTGAAAAAGAGAAGCACATTCTCCAACGGAGAGGGAGTTAGCACCAGACAAATGAGATAACCCTTACTTTTTTATAGAGAATTTAATAGGTGTAGGCCCTTTTGTAGCCCACGATTGGTGGTTGCTTGATAGTGTAGAGTGGGCTTATGTTTGGATATGGTTCTGACTTGTTACCCAGCTCCAGCTATGGGTCCCTTACCACTGAGGGGATCAGTTAGCCCAATCAAGAGCAGTTGGTTTCCCACCATGGCTGTGTGCCACCACTGCACTTGTGTGGGCATCACAACATGTTATTTGCTGCTAAGTAGGTTAGACCATGAGTTGCTTGGACAGATATTGGTCATTTTCCCCCAGTCACCCATGTAGCACCTTCTGGCACTAGAATAGTGAGCCAAATATTGAAAAGATATTTTGTAGAAGTAAACACAAAACTCCATACATGAAAAATGAGCAATTTTTTCAAGAGACAAGATAAGATAAAATAAGACATACAAGCCAACCCATTAATCTTCATATCTGAATGTGTTTCTGTAGAAATTTGGAAACAGCTGGTATTAGCAATGTCATTTTGTGAGCCTTAAGGACAACTGAGGTTATTATGGTCAAAACGGCTGCAATTTGCCAGGCATGGTGATGCACTTTAACCCCAGCACACTGACTGAGGTAGGAGGATTACTGTGCGTTCAAGGCCAGCCTTATACTACATAGTAAATTGCAGGTCAGCCTGGGCTATATCAAGTCTCTACCAAAAACAAAAACAATGGCTGCAACATAATGTTGAAACGTTTTCATAAGAGTTAATGAAAATTTTACTATAACTTATTCTAAGATTCTAAGCTTAATCAAACTTGAAAAAATTAATATATTACATGCTAAATATCAAGGACATACCCATTGATTTACACATGAGTGAAGGCACACACAGACTTACATGCCTGGTTTCTGTAACAAAACTTGGAAAAGTAATAAATATTGATAAAATACAGATTACAACAATTTTAGCAAGTGTGAGTTCTGTAAATTTCCATTTACCTGTGGGATTTAGTGTTCAAAATACTTTTAGTTTATGATGTATTTCTTTACTTGCTTGTGTTTACATGTTTATTGAAATAATATTCTGATAGCCACATTTTCTCCTTTTTTTCTGTTTGATAATTTTTGAGAAATTCATTTTCCTTACTTCATTGTTTCAGGCCATTGTCTATATAAGCATTTCTTGGAAAACTAGTCATTTCCATGGCTGAAACAAAGAATCACTATGCATTGAACCATGTGAGTTTTGGCAAGTGAATTATAAACAGTGATATGAGAAACATATGGGATGTAATGATTGGGTCTGGTAAAAAGACAAAATTGACTACCTTAAAGGATAAAATGTCAATTGTGAGTTTTGAGAATATTTACATATGGAACTCAAAACTATAGTTATCAAAAATTGAATAGACTAGGGCGGGAGAGATGGCCTAGCAGTTAAGGCACTTGCCTGCAAACCGTACTGACCCATGCTCAACTCCTTAGATCCCAAGTAATCCAATTAAATAATGTGCTGTATGCACAAGGCTACACATGTGAACAAGGTGGCGCATGCATCTGGAGTTTGATTACAATTCTCTCTCTCACTGTCTTACTCTTGATCTCTCAAAAAAAAAAAAAAAAAAAAGCCTGTTGGGCTGGCCTTAAAACAACAACAAAATGAATAGATTATATCTTCTTGAGGAAGAATTGCCATGTCAAAAATTTCTATTCCTAATCCTTGAATAATTTCTGGTACAATTTTTTAATATCTATTTTAATTAATTAATTCATTTGACAGAGAAATTGGGAGAGAGAATGGGCACACCAGGGCCTCCAGCCACTGCAGACAAACTCTATTTGAGTGTACCCCCTTGTGCATCTGGCTAACGTGGGTCCTGGGGGTTTAAACCTGTGTCCTTTAGCTTTGCAGGCAAACCCCTTAAGCCCTAAGCTATACCTCCAGCCCACAAAATATTTTTAACTAATATGTCTATATGTCTATGAATTCCTTGTGGATTTTATATTAAGAGCACAAGATACAGCATTTTTTACTTAAATATAGCATGCAACTTTGGTAGGTTTTAATTTATTTTTCTTTTTGGAACAAGATCTTGAAGTCTTGAATATATACATATTTATCCTTTGCTGGCCTCAAGCTTTCCACAATTTTCCTGCATCAGCCCCTGAATGCTGGAATTACAGTTATATACCACTACACTGGCTTTAGCTTTGGTACTGACAGCAAGAGGGTAGTGGATACAGTCAGTACTCAAGTATAATTTGTAAGTCTTGTACATTCTTCTAGTTCCTGTAACTATTATCACCCTCAATTAAAATGTCTGAATTTTGTGGGTAAGATAGGTGGCGTAGAAGCCCTGCCAAAGCAGCCTGGGTATAAGCAGAAAAACAGCAAATTATACTCTTTTCTGGGATAAGCAGAAAAATAGCAAAATACACTCTTCTACCAAAAAGTGAAGGCTTGCAGGGAAGCAAGAGAGACCCAGGGCTTCAAGCAAAGCAGGAAAGCAGCCAGAATCAGCTCCCAGATCCATGCAGAGCTGCTGGAGCAGAAGCCAGGTGAAAGGATTTTTCACTCACACCAGCCTCCTTTCAAAGTCAAGAAATCCAAAGGGGAAGACAGCAGGGATCAGATGAGCAGCTGCTGAAGAAAAACACAAAGGCATCCTGTACAGCCTCTCTTCCCCCAACTACAGTGACACGAAACACTCCCCAGCCACCCGGCATCAACCACGGCTGATCAGAACACCAGATCCAGAGGTCCAAGTAGCCTAACTGAATCTGCAGCATGACAGACAGGACTGAGGTGAGCACTCAGTGTAGGTGAGATTGGAAGTCATCCCAGAAGGTAACAGGGCCTACTTACATGAAGCCAGGTACATAGGCCTGAAGAGAAGTGCTAATCTCACCTTCCATGTCAGGGCAGGTTATGTGTCAGATTTGATTGATGTACTCTTGGTCTGCTCTATCATTCTCAAATGAGCTGTAACTCGGTGTTGACTATTGTTGCCTTTGACATTTCCTGATTTATAAGGCCTTTGTCTGTTTTCTTCTGCCATTATTGAGGACAGGATCTCACTTGGCCACAGGCTGACCTAGAACCCACTTCAGACCAAAAATCTCAGCCTTCTAGTTGACAAAATTAAGGACTACTAGAATACTTGCATATCAGGCAAACTCAACACCTAGGGTCACTTCTGCTTTGACTCTGGGTGTAATATAAGAGCCACAGTTGGCACCTTAGAATCCTACCCTGAAGATATATAAAATTGCATTTACATCTCTAAGAATACTGAAGATCATTAGAAAACTAAAGCATCATATTAACTCAATATGCATAAATGTCTACATTATAATAGAAATATATAATATATAAATATATCATAAATATATTTCTTATATACATAATAAATAATAAATATATAATATAATAGAAGTAGAAAAAAGAAACACAAAACAATACAATTGCATCAAAAATAATAAATCCATGAGAGATATCTTCCAGTGAGACTCAGAGGAAATGCTTGACAATGAGTTCAAAAAATGATATCTATGTTCAAAGAAATCAATGGAATCAAAGAAGAAAATGAACTACTGAAGGAATCCAAAGAGAACACAGGATACCAAGTTCATGAAATTAGGAGGTCAATACCAGACTTGATGAAAGAAATAGTAATAATGAAAAAATACTAATTAGAAATACTAGAAATGCAAAGCAGGATAGGTCAAATGGAAAACTCTGTAGAAAGTCTCACAAATAGTATGGATCAAGGAAAGCACAGAATATCTAAACAGGAAGACACAGTTGCAGATATAATATAGCCCAACAAAGAGAAAGACAAACTAGTAGGAAGGCTTAATGGGAAGTTCAAGATATTTGGAACACTATGAAGAGATTAAAGGTAAGAATTCAGGGTATAGTAAAAGGAGAATTTCCCTCCAAAGGCATCAGAGATATTTTCTACAAATCATAGAAGAAAATTTCCCCAAATAGGGAAAGAGATGCCAATACAGATACAGGAAGTCTTTAGAATGCCAAGCAGGCAAAATCACAGGAGGTCTTTAGAAGGCCAAACAGACAAAATCAGGAAAGAACCTATCACTGCCATATTATAATTAAACTACTAAACACACAAACCAAGGAAATTATATTGAAAGCAGTTAGACAGAAAAATCAAGTCAAACCCATCAGGACAAGAGCAGATTGCTAAATAGAAGTTTAAAGTCAGAAGGGCTTGGAGCAATGTATTCCAAGTTCTGAAAGATAACAACTGTCAAGCAAGATTACTTATCCTTCAAAGTTACCTATCCAAATTGATGCAGAAATAAGGACATTCCACAACAAAATCAGGCTAAAGGAATATATGACCACTAAAGCAGATGTACAGAAAATACTTTACAGGCTCCTTCATGCTGAAGAGAAAGAAAAGTACACACATAAAGAAACAGGAAGACATAAACTATACTCAAGTAATAGTTAATGCAAGACAGTAAAGAAAAAAACGGAAAAATTACAAAACAAGGAGGATGGCAAGAATAAATGCACACTTTTCAATAATAACTCAATATCTGCCAGGCATGGCGGCACACATCTTTCATCCCAGCACTCTGGAGGCAGAGGTAGGAGGTAGGGTTCGAGGCCACCTTGAGACTACATAGTGAATTCCAGGTCAGCCTGAGCTAGAGTGATTCTCTACCTCACAAAACCCCAAATAATAATAATAATAATAAGAAGAAGAAGAAGAAGAAGAAGAAGAAGAAGAACTCAATATCAATGGTCTCGATGCTCTAACCAAAAGACACAGGTTTGCAGACTGGTTTAAAAGACAGGATCCTTCTATTTGTTGCCTCCAAAAATCTCACCTTTCCATAAAAGATGGACACAATCTTTGGGGGAAAGGATGGAAAATGTTATTTCATAAAAATGGGTCTATAAAACAAACCGGTATTGCTATCCAATTATCTGGCAGGATAGACTTCAAACCAACATTTTTTTAGAAAAGATAAAGAAGGTCACTTTATATTGCTTACAAGAACAATTCAACAGGAGGACATTACAATTCTAAACATATATGCATCAAATATGTGAACAACTAATTTGATGAAACAAACGCTATTAGTCATACTGCCGCAGATAACACCAGACACAATTGTAGTTGGTGCCTTCAATACCCCACTGGCATCAATTGGCAGATCATCTCAGAAAAAAAAATAAGCAAAGAAGCATCAGTATTAAATGAGCTCATGCAACAAAAATCATAACAGATATGTATAGCACATTTCACCCATAAGCTGCAGAATACACATTCTTTTTAGCATCACATAGAACATACTCTAAAATAGACCACATATTAGGACACAAAGCAGATCTTAACAAATACAGATAACTGAAATAATTCCTTGCACCCTATCTGATCACAATGGGATTAAACTACATACCAACAGCAAGAAAAGCTATAGAACATACATAACATCACAGAAACTAAACAGGACACTATTAAACTATGAATGGGTCAATGAAGAAATAAAAAAGGAAATAAAAAATATAGAATCAAATGCTGAGATACTGAGAACACAACATATCAAAACTATTGGGACACAATGAAGGCAATTTTATGAGGGAAATTTATAGATTTAAGTGTCTATATTAAGAAATTAGCTAGGTTGCAAGTCAACAACTTAATGCTTCACCATAAGGCCTTGGAAAAATAAGAACAAGGCAAACCAAAAATCAGTAGACAGGAATAATTAATAAACCAAATTAATGAAATAGAAACCAAAAAAAACCCACAAAGAATCAATGAAACAAAGAGTTGGTTCTTTGAAAGATAAACAAGATCGATAAACCCTTAGCAAATCTGACCAAAAGAAGAGAGAAGAGACACAAATCAATAAAATTATAGGTTAAAAGCACCATTACAACAGATACCAATGAAATTCAGAAAATCATGAGGACATACTTTAGGAACATATACTCTACTAAGTTTGAAAATATGAAAAAATGGATGATTTTCTTGAATTATATGGCCTACCAAAATTAGATCAAGATGAAACAAACCACCCAAACAGTCCTATAACAAGCCCAGAGATCAAAACAGTTATAAAAAAAAAAATCTCCTAACTAAAACACTAGTAGGTGTAAATCGATTAACAGGTAAATTTTACCAGACCGTCACAGAAGAACTAACACTAATTCTTCTCAAACTTTTCCATAAAATAGAAAAGGAAGGAATACTACCAAACTCCTTCTACTAAGCAAGCATCACCTTGGTAGCAAAATGAGATAAAAACAAAACAAAAACAACAAAATTACAAACCAATCTCCCTCATGAACATAGATTTAAAATTCTCAATAAAATGTTGGCAAATGAAACACAAGAATATATCAAAAAGATCATTCACCCCAACCAAGTAAGTTTTACTCTAGAGATGCAGGGATGGTTCAACATATGAAAGCCAAATGTAATATACCATATAAATGAACAGAAAGACAAAAATCACATGATAATCTCAATAGATACAGTAAATGCATTTGACGAAATCCAACATCTCTTCATGGTAAAAGTCATAAAGAAAGTGGGAATAGATGAAACTTATCTCAACATAATAAGGGCTATTTATGACAAACCTATAGCCAACATAATACTAAATGGGGGAAAACTTGAAGCTTTTCCATTAAAATCAGGAACAAGACAAGGGTATCCAGTGTCCCCACTTTTAATTATTATAGTACTGGAAGTCTTAGATATATCAATAAGGCAAGAGCCACATATAAAAGTGGTACAAATTGGAAAGGAAGAGATCAAGCTATCATCATTTGCAGATGATATGATTCTATACATAAAGGACCCTAAGAACTCTACCAGCAAACTCGTAGAGCTAATAAACTCTTTAAGCAATATAACAGAACACAAAATAAATACATAAAAATCAGTAGCCTTCCTATATGCTAAGAACAAATATACTGAGGATCAATTCAGGGAATTACTCCCATTAACATTTGCCTCAAAAAATAGATAAGTAAATTACCTTGGAATAAACCTAACCAAGGAAGTGAGGGATTTCTGCAATGAAAACTACACACTCAAGAGAGAAATGGAAAGGCATTCCATGTTCCTGGATTGGAAGAATCAATATAGTGGAGATGTTAATCTTATCAAAAGCAATCCACACATTTAATGCAATTCCCACCAAAAGTCCAATGCATTCTTCATGGAAATAGAAAAAAATATCCTAAAATTCATTTGAAAGCACACAAAATCTCAAATGGCCAAAACAATTTTGAGCAACAAAAATAATGCTAGCAATATCACTGTACCTGATTTTAAACTATATTACAAAGCCATATTAACAAAAACAACATGGTACTGGCAAAAAAAAAAAAAGACACATAGATCAATGGAACAGAATAGAGGACCCACATGTAAGTCTGGATAGCTACAACCATTTGATTTTCAAGAAAAATGACAAGCATTCTTTGGAGAAAAGACAGCCTCTTTAAGAAGTGGTGATGGGAAGACTGGATCTAGAAGGATAGAAATAAATCCTTATGTCTGTCCATGTACAAGAATCAGGTCCAAATGCATGAAAGACCTTAATATAAGATCTGAAACCCTGAAATTGCTAGAGAAAAAAGTAGGGGAAACCCTTCAAAATATTGGCATAGGCAATGATTTTGTTAATATAATCCCAGTTGCTCAGGAAATGAAACCACTAATCAAGCACTGAAATCTCATTAAAAATAAAATTAAAAAGCCTTTGTATCACCAAGAAAACTGCGAATAGAGCAAAGAGACAACCTAAAGGAAATCTTTGCCAGCTATATATCTTACAGAGGATTAATATCCAAGATGCAAATTACTCAAAAATCTAAATAATTAGAAATCAAACAGCCCAATTAAAAAATGGGCTACTGGAACTAAACAGAGAGTTCTCAAAAGAAGAAATATAGATGGACTATAGACATCTAAAAAAAAGTTCTACATCCTTAGCCGTCAAGCAAATTGAAGGTGAAACTACTATGAGATGTCATCTCACTCCTGTCAGGATGGCTATCATCAAGAAAACAAATGACAACAACTTCTAGTGAAGATGGATAAAAAGTGGAACACTTCTACACTGGGAGAGGGGATTCAAATTGGTACAGTCATTGGAGAAATCAGTGTAGAGGTTCCTGAGACAGCTAAAAGTAGGTTAATCATATGACCCAGCTATAACACTGCTAGGAATATACCCTAAGGTATTGTCTCACTGCCCTAGAGATACTTGCACACCCATATTTATTGCTACTCTATTCACAATAGCTAGAAAATGGAACCAGCCTACATGTCCCTCAACTGATAAATGGATAATGAAACTGTGGTACATTTATACAATGCAGTTCTGTTCAGCGGTAAAGAAAAATGAAATTTGTAGTAAAGGATTATACTAAGTGAGGTAACACAGGTCGAGGTAACACAGGTCTAGATAGCCAAATGCTGCACATTCTTGCTCATATGTAGATCCTAGCTACAAATGTTTAGACTTGTATGTGAGTTAGAGCAAAAGTCTGTAGCAGAGGCCAGGAAGCTAAAAAGGGGTTATGAGGGAGGGAGGAGAGGAAAGGACTTAAGGGGATGATATTGTATACATAAGTAAATGAACATATTACTAGCGGTGGAATGGCTTAAGTGAGATCAGAGGAAATGATTGAGTAAAGCAAGGGTTGGGGAAGGATTAATCAAAATTTAAGAGGATGTGATTAAGCCCTATGGAAGCTTATTTTTTTTTTGGACAATGGCACACCAAGAAACCATAGATTGTTACTAGAAAAATTTCAGTGCCAGGGATGGGATACCTTCAAGTGAATTGTTGGCCAGGGAGGTCCCTGATGTCCCCAAAGCATTACAGACCACTGCCAAAGCTCTTGGTTTCTCACCAGGAACACATGATAAGACCCTATTTCTGAAGACTCCACATGCTTGGACTGCAAGGTCACTGAGAAATCAAGCTGGAACTGAGCTGAAAACTTCCTCCATGTAAACCAGCTGACAGAAAGCTGAAAAAAAAAAAAAAAACAACATGCTGCATGCAGCCCTATGGGAGATAGAAGTCATCAGTGGAGATAAACAACAGTGGACACTGCAAGCCTTAAGTTTGGTCAGCCATGCCAAATGAGTCAATGGATGCAATAGTGGCATGTGTGCTATAGGGGAATCCAAGCACTAACTAATAGGACTGGAGACCTACTCCTTGGTAGGGAATACATGCCTGGCAGTGAAATCCTCTGATGTGAGAGGTCATGAGCCCTAGTGTTGTAACACCTGCAGGTATCAGGCTAAATGCATATATTGTGCTCACCAAACTGTCTGATAAGGACTTCTCTTAAGATTCATACCCATATATTAATGCTACTCTCACTTTTAGTTTGCAGATAGTGGTGACTTCTGGGATGACTGAAAAGTCACCATAATGAGAAGAAGAAGTGACAGAGGAGTGTTCAGGACTGAAACATCTCTATCACACCTTTCAAGTCTCAGGGTTCATTGAAGAAGGGGTGACAGTCAAAGAAAGGGTAAGACTGCTTACAATGCAATCTTCCAAACACAAAATGGCCTGAATATCCACAAATTCACAGGGCCTGATACTATCTACACATGACCCTCATAGGAGGAAAAGATGATGACATCACAATAAAAGAGAGACTAATTGAGAGGGGGAGACCATATGATAGAGATTGGATTTGTGAAAGGAAAAGTAGGGGAGGTAAGAAAATTGTGATGGCTTATTGTGTATAATTCTGGTAGCTATCAGTAAAAAATTAAAAATCTCAATTTTTAATGAAGAGGCATATAACCTTTCATTGTAAAGGTAAAGACTGGACTTTTAAAATTTTTTTAATTTTTTATTTTTCGAGGTAGGGTCTCACTCTAGCTCAGACTGACCTGGAATTCACTATGTAGTCACAGGGTTGCCTGGAACTCTTGGTGATCCTTCTACCTTTGCCTTCCAAGTGCTAGGATTAAAGGCATGTGACTGGACTTCTTAAGTAAAAGGTATTAGTTGTTTATCTCATCACTGTGACCAAATACCTGACAAGAAGCAGCTTACAGAGAGGTTTTGTTTCAGTTTAAGGCTCCAGAGGACACAGTCCATGTTGTCGGGGAAGGGATCACAGCCACAGTCAAGGGCAGAGGTGAATACCAGTGCCCAGCATCCCTGCAACTTTTATTCAGTCAGGGACCCAACCATGGAATTGTCTCTCCCACAGTTAGGATGGCTCTTCCCATTTCAATTTGCTTAATCTAAAACTCTCACAGACATATCCTGAGATTTGTTTCCATGGTGATTCTAGATTCAATTATGTTAACAATTGAGATTAACTATCTCATTTTTTAAGGCATGGAGCCAAATTCTAACAAATGATTTGGGACAGAAAAAATCTGAACCTTATGTTTTCATTCCAACTTTCTGATAACTGTTACATGAGCAAGACAGTAGAACAAAAGCATTCATCTGGGGCTCTAAAATAAAAGATGCACTTCAGCAGATCAGCAACATACAATAAATCTTTTTTGCCAATATGACAAGCCACCAATGCATCTCTCTACCGAATCCTTTGTGAGACAGTAAGAGCACCTGCATCTCAATGAAATAAGTGTGATTTTTTTGTTTCAAATTTTTAATCATAACAGATTATTTTTTGTCCTAATTACCACATCTTACCAGACTAATGTGCATTTTAAAATGCAAAATGTAGACACTTTGAGTAAACATAAGCTATTGATACTGTAAAAATAATTCATGTATTAAATTTTGGAATACACTTATTTTCAATCAATATTTGTTTATCTTAAAAAGTAATAAGCTTGTAATATCACTATATATGTATCATTATATTTTTCTCTGTGTCTTGATTAATTAATCAATTTAATGTATATGAAATATATAAAAGCCTAGTAAAATAGCATGAAAGTACCATAGTTGAATAGGATTATATTTTATATGTATATTGCTTTTATTAGATATTTATTAAGATCTACATGCTTCAAGTAAACAAAGTCTTACTATAAGTAATGGTTTCCTTGTTGCTACAACTAATTTACCCCCACTAAACAGCCTAGATGAAATTTTCTCAATGAAAAAATATATTAATATTACTCAGCTATTATTTTACAAAGAAATCACTCATAGACCCCCGTTTAAGTAAGTGTTGCCAAGCTTAGTTGATTTCTCAATATACTAGTAAAATGCAAAAGTATGAAAATTATATAGAATGAAAAAGAAATCATCCTGACTTCCAATAGCCATTCATTGCTACCTAGAATAAATCATGGTGCAAATTTAATATTTTCTTTAGAGCAGTATATACTACTGTTTTAATAAGATTTTCAAATACCATATCTTGTTTCTGGGCCTTATTTTTTATTTCAAATTTTTCTTCAGAATACCTTGGGATATATCTATAGAATTTTTGTGAAACAAATTCCCAATACTCTCTTATATGCATGTGCTAGAATTACTTCATCAATTTCCATTATTTATACATTCCTGTATTGTTTATGGATTCTGAGTCGGGCTATTACACAAACCACTGGAATAAATGCCTCATGTTCTATTTCTTTCCTCATATATAATGCACAATATAAATACTTGAAGTTGTTGAGTTACAAGATTTTACATCATTAATTTTAATCAATAACATCACATGGTCCTTCCTAGTTTTTTAAACATTTGCCTTCCCACTAAAAATTGATGCCTTCCTTGGTCCCACTCCATGTCTATTAAACTAATGTATCATCCACAGTGTTCACCTTTGTCTTTAAGATAAGTAAAAGCATGGATTCTCCCTATAGGTACTTATACATCTCTTAAGAGTGAATATTACTACTCGTATGGTCCACTTTCAGCTAAAGTTTGTCTTTAGATGTCTCACCAATGTTTTATTGTGTTATGTCACTTTACAATATTTATTTAGTTTTTGGTTGTATTCATTTATTTTTGCATGAGCTTGTGTCATGTGATGTTATGTAGTATGTGTGCATGCTTGAGGATGTGCATGTATACCTGTCTGTGCGTGTGCATGTGTGTGTGTGTGTGTGTGTGTGTGTATGTGTGTTGCCCCAGCAATTCTCTCTCTGCTCCCCAGAAGCCTGGGGTCACAGCATACATGGCCATGCCCACTTATTTACATATCTGTTCAGGCCTACTCAGCCTTGTGTTTGTATGGCAAGCGTTCTTATCCACTGAGCCACCTGCCCAGCACAGCATATTGATTTTAAGAACTCTGTATATAGTAAGAATTCCTTGACTTTCTATAATATAATTTATAGAATATTTATTCATTGATCATTTTTATTTTAACACTGATTATTTTTTTTTCTTTTTCTTGGATCTATCTTGATTATTTATTTGGATCTAGTTTTTTACTCAGTGAATACAGTCAATTTGGTACCATTGTTAGGCTCATCCATGTCCTACCCCCTCCCCCTGGCCCCTCCTTGTTGAGGTATATGGGTCATGCATTCTGGAGTTAGCCCACAGTTATGGGTAGGATAAATGTCTCTGTATATCATGACCCAACATGTGGCTCTGACATTCTTTCTGGCCCCCTCTTCCGCAAAATTTCCCTGAGCCATGTTGGGTTCATTTTTGGTCTGCTTCAGTGATGAGGTGTTGGGGGCCTCTGTGTCTCCGGATATCTGATTTGGTAGGAGTTGATTTTTCTCGTGTTGAGCTCCTTCACCCTTGTGCTGGTACCCGGTTCACCAAGAAAAGAGCACCCTTGCTTATTTCGCCAATTGTTCTTAGTTTTAGTTGGGGCCCTTTTGAGGCATCATAGGGTGGCTCTTTCCTTAGGATCTACATCTATCTGAAAAAGAGAAGCAAATTCTCCAACGGAGAGTAAGTTAGCACTAGACAAATGAGATAACCCTTACTTTTTTATAGAGAATTTAATAGGCGTAGGCCCTCTTGTCAACAACGATTGGTGGTAGCTTGATAATGGAGAGCAGGCTTATGTTTGGATATGGTTATGACTTGTTTCCAGATCCAGCTATGGTTCCATACCACTGAGGGTATCAGTTAGCCAAGTCAAGAGCAGTTAGTTTCCCATCATGTCTGTGTGCCACTATTGCACTTCTATGAGCATCATGACAGGTTATTTGCTGCTAAGTAGATGAGACCATGAGTTGCTTGGACAGATATTGGTTATTTTCCCCCAGTCGCCCATGTAGCACCTTCTGGCACTAGATGCACAGACTGTCTAGGGACTGACTCTCTTCTAGCTTCCAGCCATGCCATTCCATTTTATGTGTCAACTACATAAGGTGTCTTCAGCAGTAGGGTCTTACCACTAGCCTTTGGTGTGTCATGAAGTACTCTGACAGAAATCTGTCTTTCTTTTAGGAAACCTTGTGGGTCTCTGTGATCAAAAGCTCATTGTGGATGATAGCCACATGCTGGTACTGGGAGTTACAGGTCAGTGCCCACTAAGAGAAAGAAGAAAAAGATAACTAGTATAAAAGAATTAGAGAAAGAGAGAGAGAGAAGCTGTAGAAGATAAAGGTCAGTCTTCATCATACCCTCTCCAGTGTCTTGTGGCCCAGGTGTTCCCTCTAAGGGCCTGGTGAAGGTTCAGACACTTGGTCTGCCTTTTAGGATGTATAATTTTATGGTACCATTGCCCTTTGAGTCCAGATTTGTGTTTCCCACCCCTCCCTTGCCCTCCCCTCACTCCCAACCCATCCTATTGTCTAGTCCATGAGATGCTTGCTGGGTATGTAAGGCATCTTGGGTAGATTCAGGTTAGGTGCTGTAGATGAGTGAGACTATGTGGAGATTTTTTTTCTGTGATTGGGTAAGTTCACTGAGAATGCTCTGTTCCAGGTTCAACCATTTTTCCTCAAAGTTCCTTGTGTCATTTTTTTCTTACTGCTAGTGTAGAATTCCACTGTGTATATGTACCACATCTTAGTTATCCATTCTTCTAGTGATGGACTTCTGTGTTGATACCAGCTCTTAGCTGTTACGAATTGAGCTGCTACAAACATGGTTGAGCAAATCTCTCTGGCCTGGGGTTTAAAGGTTTTAGGGTAGATGCCCAGTAAGGGAATAACTGGGTCTGTTGGTAACTCTATAGTCAGCTTTTCAGGAGTCTCCATATTACTTTCCAAAGTGGTTGTACTATCTTACATTCCCACCAACAGTGGATGAGTGTTCCTGATTCTCCACATCCTCTCTAGCCTTTATTTTCATTTGATTTTTTCATGTTTGCTATCCTTACTGGGGTAAGGTGGAATCTCACAGTTGTTTTAATTTACATTTCCCTGATGATTAAGGATGATGGACATTTTCTTAAGTTTGTGTTTGCCATTTGTATTTCTTCTTCTGTGAACTGCCTGTTCAGTTCTTTGCCCCATTTTGCGACTGGGGTGTTTGACTTTTTACTGCTTAAGTTTTTGATTTCTTTGTAGATTCTAGAGATTAGGCCTCTGTCAGTTGGATAACCAGCAAATATCTTCTCTCATTCTGTGGGTAATCTATTGGCTTTGCTTATTGTATGCTTGTCTGTGAAGAAACTCTTCAGCTTCATGTGATCCCAATGGATGAGTGACTGCTTAAGATTGTGAGCTACTGGGGTTTTGTGCAGGAAGTCTTTTTCCATTCCTATATCATGGAAAGTACTTCCTACATTTTCTTCCAGTAGTAGTTGAGTTTCTGGTCTTATATTGAGGTCCTTGATCCATTTGGACTTGAGTGTAGTGCATGGCGAAATGTGTGGATCAAGTTTCAGTTTCCTGCATATGGTTATCCAGTTTGTCCAGCACCATTTGTTGAAGATTCTTTCTTTTTTTCCAGCCTATATTGTTAGGGCCTTTGTCAAATATCAAGTAGCTATAGTTGCTTGACCCAAAGTCCAGGTCCTCAAGTCTATTCCATTGGTCTATTCATTAAATTTTGTATGTACCAATCACTAATTATATTTTTTTCAATGAATATGGATTCCTGACATTGTTACAAGTCCCTTTCAATTCTGAGGTCATCGTAAAATATATATGTGTTTTTATTAAACTATATTAGTGCATGTGTAATTCATTGTTGTGTTGGAAATTTATCAACTGCTTGAAAATGAAATAGGATTTGTAGGGATTAATGTTGCTGATACATGTGTTTAATTTTTTCAAAACTGTGGAATAAAATTTATTTATTTACTTATTTATTTGGAATAATATATGAATATTTGGTCTGGCTGTTTTTTTTTTTTTTTTTCTGGGGAATGAGAAGTATCTTAACCACTGTTTAAGCAGAGATTTAAGAAACTTGTGCAATTTGATGTGATCTTCCTCTTTTGACAAATCTTCTACTTGTCCATAGATAAGTAATTGTTTTGTTACTTTGGTTCTAGACTGGAAGTGGCTATAACACAGTGCCCACAATGGTTCTTTGCACAAATGAAAACGTGTTGTTTCCAACTATTGAAATTTGTTACATTGTTATTTATCACTGTATAATTTAACTTTTGTAATTGAAAATGGTGATGTGTTTCTGGAAGTGTGGAGTCCCATCTTTCCTTTCTAAGGATAATCCTGAAAACATGCGGCGTTAGAAACTTGAAGGGCTGGAGGTCTTTATGGTGGCCACCAATAGAAACTGTGTCACAGGCAGGGAGTTTGATTAGCCATGTTATAAGTTCTTGAACTATTTGGTAATATCACTGCCCATGGTGATTTTGTGAGTAGTTAATATATTTAAGTATACTTTAGCTCTAAAACATTGCTTATTTTCTTTACTTGTTGCTGGCAACCCTTAGCATAAACAAATTTTGTTCTATTTTAAGCAACCAATTTCTTGGAATTGTATAATTCTGCAGCAAGTCTATTTATGAGTTTGTATTTTCAGTGGTGGTAGAAAGAATAGGTTAAATACTATTTTTTGAATCACCCATTTGATTATTTGTTTTTAATATGCCATGTCCTTGTAATATATCATTTATGAAATTTCTCTTATTAATCTTCATGTCTTGATTCCAGAGTACATTATCCAAATTATTATTGTCCTATATATTTTAATATCTAAAATGTTAGCCTAACCCCATTAATTTTTCTTTCAAATTTTGACCTTATCATTTTATTTGTTTTTCTACATAAAGTGTATAGCTATTTTATGTAAAGGAATTTGTATTTATATTTATTTGGAAATATAAATTGGCAAGTTTATAATTATTCTTATATTAGCTATCATTGTTTTTGTTATTAACACTTACGTATAAAACCAACTATAGTATAGATTGCTCCAGTTATTAAAAATAATTTATGTGTATGTATGGTATTCATAAACATTCAAAGAAAACATGTTCACTAATGAAGGTTACTATGATTTAGTCTTTTTAATGGCTTAAAGAAATGTATACTGTTTTCCATGCAGTACTCATAGAAATCTTTCTGTATGGGAAGCCCAATTCATAACAGAATGCTTAAGAAATTCTTGCCCTCAGCTCAATTTTGAAAAGCTTTTTACTTCTTAGTTTCATTATATTTGTGATAGAAAATGATAGAGCTAGATGATATAGACTCATTTTGTTTTTACGTTGGGTAACTTTGGGAAAGTTACTAAATCTATTCGTGTGTCAGTTTCTTAATGTGAAAAGTGCAGGTAATGACAAAACCTAAATCTTCAGAATAAAACATTCTTTAAAAAGACTAGCATCACTCAAACACATAATTTTATACAATTTTAAATAATAAGAAATAAAGAAAAATAAATATAAAGTCTTTCTGAAAAAGGAAAATATAGAGTTCATATGCAAATGATCAAGCACAGAATAGCTTTGGACTTTCAAATAATAAAACTAGAAGCTAGATTTAAATGGAACAAAGCTTTAGGCTTTCTGAGGAAATGCAATTTCCATGCTGTTATTCTAAACTTTCACCAATCAACCTCAGGAGACCAACATTTTCAAATTTCCAAGGTTTTAATAATGACATGCTCACCTGACCTTTTCCAGAAAGATATAACAATTTTTCTTCACCAAAATAAGGCCAAAGAAAAGGAAGAAAGGAATAAAACTTGGTAAACAAGGAATTTATCACCTATGAATAAAACCTAAACAAAGAAGTTAAAAGAAAATTCCAGGAAGTCTCCTGAAGTTAGTCTTTTAAAAACAAATGAATTCCAAGCAAGATGTGCTAAGTGAATAGTCGCATAAGGAAATGATTAGTACCTTCAAATCCCTTCTCGTGCTTCATGATCAACACTGTCAGGTGGGTCAAGAAGCACAGCATTATTCTGAAGACACAGTGAATTTTGAAGATCAATGCCTGAATCCAGAATGTATAACTCCAGTGAATGAGGTTTAGGAAGGGCCGTTTTCTCCTCTAAGCAGCTGTTTCTAGATGATAAGGATTTGGTCCATGAATTTATGGTGACTGAAGATCACATATGCTTGATAAAATTAGAATTAGGACATATCTGAACTGTCAGGACTACATCTTGAGCCACAGACACCTTGGGACAGAAACTCTGCACTCCTGTGAATCTTTGGCCTACCCTTCACCTCTTGGGGAATACTCAGCACCTCTGGGTGGTCAGTTTGCTCTTCTAGGGAGCTTTGCACACTTGAGAGCCTCTGGAAGTCCTCCATCTCAGAGGAACTCTCCACATTCCAGAGCCTTTGATCTGCCATTTAGCACCAGGGGGTGGTGGTGTGGATTTTTTCACTGGAGATGCTTTGTATCTACCCTTCATATTTGAGGGGATCTGGCCTGGTGACATCCTCTGGATGGCCCTTCATCTCGAGGGAGCTCTGCCCCACACTTCATCTCTTGTGAGCTCTGTATACCCAGTAGCCTCTGTCTCTTGTGGACCCAAGGGATTTCCCCTACCCTTCTGCTCTGAAAAGTTGAGTGTTCTGAGCTTTGGAACTACTTTTCATTCCTGAGGTGCCATGTACACCTGAAAACTTGCAGCCTGCCTTTATCTTTGGAGAGCCTTTATACACAAGAGACTTATACCTCTCACAAGAGAACTGATGTTCTTCTCTGGAAATTAATTTAACTAAAGGAAATGACGCTGTGCCCCCACATCAACATAGCTATTCTTCATCATTGTAGGTCTTCACTCTAAACAAGGGAAGGAGTGAAATTAAATAAGTAATAAATAAAATTTAAACAAATATACTCAACCAACAATCTAAGTCCAGATGTGTAGTACACAATGCAAGATCATAAGTAATATGAAAAAAATAAAGGTAATATGAAAAACTATGCTAACAAGACCATTTAAAATTCATAAATCTAACTCCAGGTGTGTAATTCACACTTCAAGATCATAAGTAACATACCGGGCTCCCCTAGCAGGTAGTGCGAGGAAGGACCAGGCCCGCTGGTTCCTCCCAAGGGATTGAGGAGGAGGATGAGTGTCAATGACTCAGAACCTCTCCTAGTCACCAGAGAAAAACCACACTGAGTCGGGAGTCTTGTCGAACCAGGAACTCACTTTATTGTTACAGGCAGTTGCCTATATAGTGTTGAGAATGAGGGTGGGGATTCTAGGATTGCGGTAGAGGTAAGGGCCAATAGTATACCGCGACTTTTGAAATGATTGGTTCTAAGTGCACCGGCGTGGGAATTCCAACTCCTATGTGGAAGTAACAGGCCAGAGGCCATTTGGCACGCTGCTGAGTCATAGCTGGCCGGAGGCAGTTCGCCAAACTTTAGCTAGACTCAGGAAGTTCCACTAGGCCTCACGTGCGGGCCTCTCAAGGCCCAACATATCCCCCTTTTGTTTTTGTAAGAGTATTAGTCACCATGGCCCTATCTTAGGTTGTCACCCTCTGGGGATCTTACCTGTCACTGGGTACCAGGTGTTTAGCTCACTGAGAACCCACTCCATGGCCTGTCTTAGGTTGTCTCAGTTAGTCTGAGATCTTGCCCATCATCGGTCACATGGAGGGCAGAGGAGGTGGCAGTGGGTCATCTGAGTATCTTAATTCTTGAGTTGCCAGCCTGTGATAATGTATCTCAACATGATGGATTTTTATTGCCTCTAGCCAGTGGTGAATGAATTGTGTAATTTTGTTAATTACACAAGGCCTGACAGTGAGGATAAGGGAAAGGAGAAGAATAGGTCCAAGTAGAGGGAGGAGGTAGGGTAAGAAGCCATGCAGGCCCATCCACAGTGAGTTGTCTTGAAGGTCCCACCGTCTCTTCTCCAGGTCCTCTTGAAGCCTTTTGATCTTGTCCTAAATGATTCCCAATCTATTGCTGTAGAAACAGCATTTTTCCTGTAAAAACAAATATAGGCCTCCCCTTTCAGCGGTGAATAGGTCTAGTCCCTCCTGTTTTGTAGGACTACCTCAGCCAGGGAATCAAGCTGTTGGAGATCAAGGATAGTGTTGGACACTGGCTTTTATGTCAGTGATCAACTGCAGAGAGAGCTTACCCATTCCGGCTGTTCCGATGGCCATGCCTGCGGTTATTCCCAACCCAATGAGTAGGGTCGTATGGGCAACTGTATTTGTAGCACTGGTGATTATTGCAAGCAGCCAGGGAGGCCCAGATCAGAGGCAAAGCCAGCAATCCTCCATAAGAGAGGGAGTTATTTGGTTTAGCAGGGTGAAGACCATTTTAGGAATAGTCCTCAGGGGTGGGACACTCCCTAGAGAAGTGATTACCAGTGTCCCCTTGTTCGGACAAATATTTTAGGTCTCTTGCTGGTACCCAAATGGGTCTTTTTCTTCTTACAGTTTTCCCATGGACAAAAGTTCCATGAGCTTCACACAAGTTTCTATCAAAAACTCCTTTCTGTTACAGAGTTTTTGCACTTCAATCACTTCTCAGTACAAAAGATGATCCCAAGGTTGGGAAACAAACAAACCCTTTGATCCCAGCAATACAGACATAAATCTTAAGGAATGGCCAGCTCTTATCAGTAACACTGAATGTGCATAATCTTGCTTACATGTAGGTGCTAAAGTCTTGCTGTCAAATGCCCCTGAGCTATGGATACAAGGCCAGCCAAATGGCTCCAGATAATCTCCCCCCCCCCTTTCTTAATGTACCAGGCCCTTCTGGGCCTCGGTGCAGAAAGACTGTACCTGTCTTAGGTTGTCCTCTACGATATTTAGGCCTTACCCGTCATCGGTACATGAATTCCATCATTCATGCTCTGTCTTAGGTTGACCTAACTCGAGAGAATCTTAACTGTCTTTTACTACCAGCCTCTGCAGGGGCTTTAAGATAATGTCTCAGGAAGCCGGGGTCTGGGTCCGTAGCTGTATCCCATGTACTTCTGCATGGATATCCATAATGGATCACAAAAGGCATTTAACGGGAATTTATGGGCAGCAGACACAGAATGAGCAAAAGACAAACACCTGTAGCAGCAAAGCTTCCTTTCCAAGAAGTGAGAGAATTCCATCCAGGCAAGGCAGACTTAAAAGCAGACATTAAGTCATCAGCAGCTTTAGCTGCATCAAAAGTAAGATGATTATTTTGCAAAGACAAAATCTCTGAATGCAACTGAATCAGATCCAAGGAAATATTATCATTATGCCAAATACCTCTTAAATGCATTTTCCCAATGCAGTTGACGGTCATTATATTTTTTAGAAGTAACACAACTCCATTGAAAATCTACATGACACTCCAAACAAGTTTTGACTTTCAACCCTAGTATCTCTTAGCCCAAATACATAACCACATCACACAGAGCGTCTAACAGGTGAAACTGTATCTAGGGTAAGGATCGAGCCCAAGATCTCAAAGGGAGGCACAGTTTGAACTTTCTCAGGAGCTACTTTAAAGCTGTGAGTATGAAGGATAATTAGACATTAAAAGTAGAAGCCTAAAGCCAAAAGCCACAGCACACTTCAGGAACTCCTGCTAGGCACACTTTGCATATCTTTAGATTGAAATCTGAAAGCCACCACCATACCTTAAGATCCACCCAGTGACATTGTCTCCAGCCAGGTGGCTACAGAATGAAAACTACAAACAAATAAACAACTGAATATATTGGGGGCCATCTATTCAAACTACCAATCTCCGCCCCTGGCTCCCAATAGATTTATAACCATCACACATTATAAATTGTACTCAGTTCAATTTCAAAGGTCCCCACAGTCTTGATCAAATTAAGATATTAAGACCTGTAAAATCAAACAAGTTAAACAGTACTAACATAAAAAGGCACAGAGTAAACATTTTTAACTGGTATAAGGCATAGCAAGGAGAGACTAAAACAATGTAAACTCAAACACCATCCAAAAGTGTTTGCATTTCTATGATAGTCTTCCCTCAGGCATCCTTTCCATAGTAAAGCAATTGGACCATCTTCCTTTAAGATGGCTAATGTGTTTGACAATAGCAGATTCAGTAACCTAAAACCAGTCTCAGTGTGTGTAATTTTAACTTGCATGAGGTTTTCCAGCTTAAAATCTCAAATCTCTCAGTACAATATCTCTAGCTAAGCACATCAGTCCATTACAAATTTAACCTTGATCAAACTCTCTGGGCCTGGGCAGCAGGACTCAGCCAGCCCTTATGCCAGTAGCCCAGTTCCAACAAAATCCCCTGCAGTCTTTCTTTCCCCTTAGAAAGCTCATAAGCTAAGCCTCAAAGTTCAATGCTGTCTGCACTTAGCATTCTCAGACTCTCATCAGAATAGTCCATAAAATTTGGCTTACCACTCCAGAAGACACCTTCTGTTGCAAGCACCAAGTCCATGCCTATTCCTCCAAAACAAAGGTTTCAAAAGATCAACATCCATATGGTTCATCTCAGTCCACTCCTCGGTACCAAGTTTTGTAGCAGACAGCTTCAGGTTCACTGAGATGAACTTCCAGACCAGACACAGTTATGTAGGAAGGGATATTTATTGAAGCTTACAGATCCAGGGGAAGTTCCATAATGGCAGAAAAAGCTGGCCTTCCTTCACAGGCCCAAGCAGAAAGACAGAGAGAGAGAGAGAGAGAGAGAGAGAGAAGCACAACCCTAAAGGTCAAACGCCATACAGTGTGTCCACTAGGGACATATGACCCATTCAGAAATACAAAATCCACAGATGCAGCTTGCCAAGCAGAAAGACAGAATGAGAGAGAGAGAGAGAGAGAGAGAGAGAGAAGCACAAGCCTAAAGGTTAAATGCCATACAGTGTGTCCACTAGGGACATATGACCCATTCAGAAATACAAAATCTGCAGATGCAGATTGCCAAAAGTGAAAGGAAAGAGAAAGAGAACAAAGAGATTTTGACAAGCAAGTACAGCTTATAGAAGCAAAGTTTAGCACATTAAATATGAAGACTGCCTCATAACTTATGAGGGTACACTCACCTGCACACCGATTGACCTCCTCAACGAATGCCTCTCACGGGGCACTAGTCTGCCGGGTTCCCAGAGCCCCACGCTGGACGCCAGACTGCCAGGCTCCCCCGGCAGGTAGTGCTGAGGAAGGACAGGCCCGCTGGTTCCTCCCAAGGGACTGAGGAGGAGGATGAGTGTCGATGACTCAGAACCTCTCCTAGTCACCAGAGAAAAGCCACACTGAGTTGCGAGTCTTGTCGAAGCAGGAACTTACTTTATTGTTACAGGCGGTTGCCTATATAGTGTTGAGAATGAGGGTGGGGATTCTAGGATTGGGGGAGAGGTAAGGGCCAATAGTATACCGCGACTTTTGAAATGATTGGCTCTAAGTGTGTGCAAGCGGGAATTCCAAGTCCTATGTGGAAGTAACAGGCCAGAGGCCATTTGGCGCGCTGCTGAGTCATAGCTGGCCGGAGGCAGTTCGCCAAACTTTAGCTAGGCTCAGGAAGTCCCACTAGGCCTCACGTGCAGGGCCTCTCAAGGCCCAACAGTGACATAAGAAAATAAAGGTGATATGAAAGACTAAGGTAACAAAATCTCCTCGAAATTAATAAATTAGCAATGGCTTCTACTGAGATTAAAATTAAAAAAAAATAGAAATAGAATTCAGAAGAATGCTTAGCACTATGCTCAAAAAAATGAATGAAGAATGAATCCCATGAATACATAAAAAGCAGAAAGAAAACAAAACAGTTTATCAACATAAGGAAAGAAATAAAATATCTGACAGAATAAATCAATAGAGAGAAATACTGAAGAGAAAAACAAGCAAATACATGAAATGAAAAACATGTCAAGTCAAATTAAAAGCTCTTTGGGAAGTCTGACCAAAAGCATGAGTCAAAGACAGGACAAAATATTTGAAATTGAAGACAAGGTAGAAGAATTAGAAGATCCCAAAGTGTACATGTCTAATTTAAAGAGGTATAGACAGGACTTTCAAGATACTCAGGGCACTAGGAAATGAACAAATTTAGTTATCTTGGTTATAAAAGATGAAGTTATATTCTAGAGACCCAAAAAAAATGTGCATAAATAAAATGATAGCAGAAAATGTCTCTAAATTAGAGAAAGTATGACAATCCAGACACAAAAGGCACTTAGAACACCAAGCAAACAAGATCAAGAAGAACTTCCACTTGATCTTCTACAATAAAAACCCTAAACTCAGTGAATAAAGAAAGCATATTGAAAGAAGCATGAGAGAGACATCAATTCACATATGAAGATAGTTCTATCAGAATAGCAGCAAATTTCTTAAGAGAAACTTTCAAAGCTAGAAGGGCTTGCAATGATGAATTTCATGCTTTGAAATTCAACTATAAGCCAAAAGTGCTCTATTAAACAAAGCTGTATATAGTAATTGAAATAGGAAGGGAAGCATTCCATGATAAGAACATCCTCAAGAAATTTATTACCATTAGTTCAGCTCAACAAAAGATAACTGAAGAAATTCTCCAGAGTGAAGATATAGGCTAACCTATCCTTGAGATCACAAGGAATAATAAATAATAATGGAATAATAGTTAAGCAAGGGAGAATTAAGAAATTACCAATAGGGCTGGAGATATGGCTTAGTGGTTAAGCACTTGCCTGTGAAGCCTAAGGACCCCAGGTTCGAGGCTTGATTCCCCAGGACCCACGTTAGCCAGATGCACAAGGGGACCACACGCCTGGAGTTCATTTGCAGTGGCTGGAAGCCCTGGCACTCCCATTCTCTCTCTCTCTCTCTCTCTCTCTCTCTCTCTCTCTCTCTGTCACTCTCAAATAAATAAATAAAAATGAACAAAGAATTTAAAAAAAGAAATTCCCAATAGAACAATATTAATGCAATGACAAGAAATAACATATATATTTCTATAATAACTATAAATATAAATGTCTTCAGTTCCTCAAAAGACGAACTATCTGATTAGATTTAAAGATAAGATTGATATTTCAGTTGTTTCCAAGAAATCCATTTTACTATAAATGACAGACACTACCAAGGTGAAAGAATGGAAAAAAAAAATCCTAAAATTATGAGACTGCTACAGGAAAATTTAGTGAAAAATCTTCAAAATGTGAGAATGTGTAAAAACTTCTGAATGATCCTACCTCTTGAGGAAATAATTACATCAACAATTAATTAATGGAGCCCAGGAAATGATAAAGCTCCTATACAGCAATGGAAACAGTTAACAGAGTGAAGAGACAGACCACAGATGGGATAAAATCTTCATGTGATGCATCTGACAGAGGACTAATATCTAACATATACAAAGAACCCAAAAAAAACTTAAAAAAAGAAAACAAACAAACAAAAACCTAGTTAAAGAATTAAACAGAGAGCTCTCAAAATAAGAAATACAAACAGCCAATATATATTTTAAAAAATATTCCACATTCTTAGCCATCAGTGAAATGGAAATTAAAACTATTTTGAGAATCTTTCTCACCTCTGTCAGAATGGTTTTCATCTATTAGGAAAACAAATGATAAAACCAGTGATAGTAAATCCTGATGAGGGTGTGGGGCGAGAGGAACTGTTGTTGGGAGTATGAACTTGTGTGGCCACTAAGGAAAACAGTGTGCAGACGTTCCAATAAGCTAAAAATGGAACTAGCTATGCCACTCCTAGGCATATTCCCCAAGGCCTCTCTATACCCTGGTACTGAGACCCTTGCCCACTGTCATTTATTTCTGTACTCTTCTGAATAGCAAGAAAAATGCATACATATGTACAATGTTCAAAAGTGAGAATGAAATTCTTAAATTTGCTAGAAAATGGATAGAACTGGAAAAACTATAGTAAGTATAGTAAGTAAGGAACTCAGGTACAGAAAGACAAATACTACTTTCTCCCTCTTATATATAGATAATGGCTTAGCACAAGTTGTGTGTGTGTGTGTGTGTGTGTACGCACGCGTTATTGGGGGTGGAGAGTTTGTAGATGCCAATAAACATGAAAGGAGTTTATGAGATGAGGGAAGCTGAGGTTTCAAATAAGGGAAGGAAAGGTACCAGAGCTCAAGTGATATTGAAGACAACGGGGGAATAATTAGTGTGAGAGGATGAAAGCAGTGTAGAGAGGCAGGGGATGGGGCATCGGTGGGGACATTAGGGTCAACCCAATCAAAATATGTATATTAATAAAGAATAAATAGATGAATTAATGAAAAATAATTCATTTGTCTTCAGTGTGGCAGGGAAACCAGGAAGGATGGTTTTTTTAGAGGAGAAGGGCTGGTATACCTTACACATTCTCTGTCGTGCTAGGGCTGATGGAAAAAGACTTCCAATTTTTCAGATGGTATATGGACAGTCTAATCACAGTTATTAGACCAGAACAGAAGAAAGCAAAGCAGAACAAAACAGAATACAAAACTGTCAGTTGAAAATTGAGACAATTATGAATCTCAGAGAGAAGACAATTTTTGAACAAAGAAGAAATACAATGATACAATACTTGGCTGAGGTTAAGGCTGATTTCCTGTTAAAATGGATATAATCCCAGGTTATATTGTGAGAATCTGTCTCAGTAAATGAGAAAAATGTGAAATGAATTCATTAAGAATGTAGTAGAGAAATATTTATGTGTATGTGATTATGTTTGTAGATATTATGTTAAGTAGCCAGATACTCATATACTGTAAGTAAGAAATCAACAAGACCTATCAACTAAAACATCAACAATTTTTTCTTTACATTTGTCTGCCATCTAGCATCTCTGACATGTTTAACAAATAACAGTAAGTTTAGGGAAAACAGTTGAAATTAACATGAACTTGGTAGATCTGTGTGAAAGAAATCAGGAATAAAATGAATTAGACTACTCAGTTTTTCATGTCTTTTGTTAGTTGTCTTTTAAACAAATGGATAGATACTCTTTTGATAAAGATTGAAATTAAAGTCAAAACCTAAAATTACATAAATTAAAATTATTTGAAAAGGTAGAACTAGAAGTTAACTATACAGAAGAGATCTTTCACTAGGTAGGGGAATATAAGATACTTCTAGCCAAAAAGGGAGGATTATTTTAAAGAAAGTACAAGGCAAAGGGATAATCCTTGTAGTGGTTTGATTCAGGTTTCCCCCATAAACTTATGTGTTCTGAAGGTCTCCTCCATCTGGTGGCAATTTGGGAACTGTAGCCTCCTGGGGGCAGTGTGTTTTCAGGAGCAGGCTTATGGGTGCTAGAGCCAGCTGCCCCTTGCCAGTGTTTGGCACACTGTCCTGCTACTGTTGTCCACCTAATTCCAGGTGATGTCTAACCTCTGACCATGCCATCATTTGCCTGCCATCATGGAGTTTCCCTTCAAATCTGTAAGCCAAACTAAACCCTCTCCTCCTATAAACACTCTTGCTTAGGTGTTTTCTTCTACCAATGCAAAGCTGACTGCAACATTAAAATTGGTAGCAAGAAATGGGGTTGCTTATTAAGCTTGTGGGCAGATTTGAAGCTTGACCTAAGAGACACCATGCAATCCTGTAAGTACAGATTGATGGAACATTCTGTTAGAGTTGAAAGATCTGAATGTAGTAAGAACTACGGACTGTGAGGTTTGGCTTATGAGGATGGCAAAGAAATTTGTCGGGACTGGGCTAAATGCAGTCTGTGTGAGAGGTTTGCTGTGTTCTGCCTGCTTGTGCCCTGAGAATTTGTGTAGGGGTGTATTGTGTAAAAACAGACCAGTGTAAGCAGAAGGATATAGCAGAGGAAAAAAAAAAAAAAAAAAAAAAAAGGAAATCTTTGGGCCCAAACTGCTGCCCATTCAACTGCAATTTTTCAAGAGATTACAACCATTGAAATTGGGCCAGCTAATTAACAATGGGAACAGCAGGAAGAATGCAGATTCTTTTGAAGTAGTCTAAATGCTGAAGGAGAATTCTGTTCCATAAACTGCTTTTGGTTGGGAACTTTCTGCCAGCAACATGAAACTACCTGCAATAGTCTCCCTTAGACTCATGTGTTTGAATATTTAATTCCCAGTTGGTGAGAAAGGTTGTAGAGACTTTAGGAAACAGATCCTTGCTGGAAGAAATGTGTCAACTTTGAATTGCTATAATTCATTCTGGCACTCCGCAATATAATGTTGTGATGATGTGAAACTCGCTTCCTGCTCTTGCCATGTTATCAGTACCGTGATGCACTCTACCTCTAAGAACCATAAGGCAGATTTAGTTGCTTCTGATTAAGTCTTGTATCCAGCAAGGATAAAGTAACTGATATAATCTTTAACTCAGATAAACAGTCATAGAGTCTACTCAGTGACACTCCAAGGATCAAATATGAAGCAAAGTCAGTAGCAATGGAAAGCAATTCAAGTTTATCAATTGATTAGCATTTAATATGTATATGTGAATTATATGCACATGCTATATGGTGTCTTACTTTTAAGCCAGAGCAAAGGCTATCTTTTAAAAATTTTGAAAGGTTGAACTGATATAATAAAATGTAAAACTTATGGTTTAGGAACTATAATTTCAATTATGATATAATTGCCAATTTATTATTAACATTTATCAATCTTTTTTTCTAGAGCTATAAAAATATCACCACAATTGACATTTCTGTTAAACTAAGTGCACTGCAGTGCTTTGTCCATAATCCTTTTTATCAATTCAGTAATTTATTGAACTGATGATTCCTCATCATTAGTATCATGCTTCCTGAACCAAATGAGCAATTTCTCATGACTCTGCTTACCTTTTGTTCCTCAGACTGATTACTGGCTTGGAAGTTTAGGTTTAAGAAAAAAACTTTAATTCTGAAGCCCAAATACTGTTCTCTTTTGTAATGGAAATGGAAATTTAATTACTGAAAATCAGCAAAATATGTTTTCCAGAGACCTAGTTTTGGAAGGTAGTCTTTGCAGAGTGACTCTTCTGAAAATAAATATTAATTTTCTTGCTAACATTGTAGAATACATAATAATTGTTAAAATATAATAAAGGAATTGTTAGATTTTATTTCAATGAAGATACTATTTCAAAATATCATTCTAAACAATATACGGGGCCATGTTTCTATATGAAAAGATGTTAGAAGTATATAGTCTTCAGAATTAGACAAAGATTTTAATTAGATTTTTAAAGAATATTTCAATTTTATATATTTATTTGAGAGAGAGAAAGATAAAGAGACAGAGAAACAGAGAAAGAGGGAGAGAGAGAATGGGCACATCAGGGCCTCTTGCAACTGCAAATGAACTCCAGACACATGTGCCCCCATGTTCATCTGAGTAATGTGGGTACTGGGGAATCAAAGTTGGGTCCTTAGACTTAACAGAAAAGTGCCATAACCACTAAGCTATTTCTTTACCCTTAATTATATCTTAAAATATACATATTAAACAAAATGAATATATCATTCACATTTAAGTAAATTATTACCTAGAAGTGATGCATCAATAAACTATAAAATCTTTGCCTTTTAACTTTACATCTTATCATTTTTACCTTTTAGAGTTGAAAAATATGGTTGTATTACAATAATTGTATGAATGACTTTTTAAATATAATTAAGTAATTTCAATTGTATGAATCTTTCAAGGTTAAATGTCTGAAAGCAGATGGAAAATTATTTTTTTCTTGTATGTTTTAATCCTTGAACAAAAACAGCTAACTCTTTTAATTCCAATGCCTTTACATTGTATATATACAAAATGACATTATTCATGTGGGCTTCTTCTGTGCTTGGTACTTGAGCCATCTGACTTCTCACTGCTAATGAAAGGGATGGAAAGGCAGTTCCCTGACACTTCATTATATTATGTGTGCATGTTTCTTGCTTTTTGGTTCCATAGTATTTGCTTTGCTGGCCTTGACATTATAGTACTGCTCTGGATATGTGTGTACTTCTCTTCCTGGGTAACTCACACACACAAAGTATGTAACTGGGAAAACAAAGTTCACGATTCTGTCTCTACTTCAATTAGCAACTACATTATAAACTGACAGATAACTAATGAAAAGTAAGGGGTTATGAAAACATAATAGCTCAATTGAATGGATTGCAATTAAAAGCTTATCAAGGCCCACTTTTGTTATCATTCTGTGATGCTCTGAAACCTCTAGAATGTAATTAATATTCTGTACAATTCACAGCATGTAAATGAATTTTTACATTACATCAATGGGCAAAAATTAATTAACAATTACCAACAGACTGCATAGGAATGTCTTGTTTACACAAAGATTATTGTCCAACTCAACTTTAGAATAATTACCTGCTACACACTAGGGAGAACTTTGCATTGTTATGGAGACCGCCACATGGATGAATTTTTGAGTTTATTATTGTTAAACAAACTGTCAGAGAGTTGAATACCCTTGTCCTACATGTTACAGCAATTAGGCAAGTTAATGAATATTCTGTTTAGAGTACTAGAGAGAAATACAGTGGGCAAGGGGCAAATGCCTCGATGAAAAATGGAAGATTATATGTCATAGTCCAGCATGGTACCATTACATTTTTGTGTAGATATTGCATTTTAACTGGAAATCAAAGGTCCATTATTACTGTTCATTGCCTCTCTTAATCATTTAATATGAGACACTATGCTGTTTTCAGATCTTGTTTACAAATATTACTGCATCTGTAAGATGGAACTAAATTTTAACAGAAAGCCAATATAAGCCAGTTAAATGTATCAGTTGCAAATTTTATATACTATTTTCCTGAATATCTATGAAAACACCAGGAGAAATTATTTCTGGAATATGTCAGAAAGTAGTTAATCATACAGGTGGATGGATTTGGAGAGAGACACAAATATCAGATAGATAGCTGGTAAGTGAGTAGAATGCTAGCTAGGCAAATTTTCCACTTTCTTCAAGAAAGCACTCCAGACCTGAGAAACAGAATTCAAAGGAATATCATCAGCTTCTAGTTGCTCAATTACATTGCTTCCTCTACTATACCTACAGAAATAAAATTTGTTGCCATATGCATGAAAAAAATACCTTATAATACACTAAATTTTTTTTTAATGTTGATATCTTTAATCAAGAGTCTTAAACATTTGGCCACTAATTTGCTCTTTGAACATGTGAACTATCTCCAAAGGAAAATTTCTCTAATAGGAACTTTACAACTGCAAAGTAATATTTATAATTTTATAAATATTAGTCTTTGAATGGTTTGTTGTAAATCTAATGTACTTGTGCATTTGCTGTTCTAAGGGTCATTAGTATGCCATAAGTACACGCAGTCTTTTTTTTTAGCATTATAATAAAATCCTCTAGGACTTTCCACTTAAAAGTGCAAGATAACTTGTTTCATGCACATCTCACAAATGGCTCTCTTATACGAGTTAGCAAAGTCTGTCCCCCAAGTGCTGACATATGTAGATACAGTAGTATAGAATCTACAGTGTCATCCTAACTTTATTTATACTCTCAGTGCAAGAAGAATTAAGAAATGATTCTGATCCTAGCCAATCAGCTGCAGCTAATATATATTACAGTATAATTATTGATATCCTTGGAGATTACTCGTTTCAATTACAACATCATCTAGATGTACTAAGAGCTGACAAGTTTGATCAAAAAATCTGGAGAGCTAAGCATGGTAGCAAACATCTTTAATCCCAGCACTTGGGAGGCAGAGGTAGGAGGACTACTGTGAGTTCAAGGCCACCCTAAGACAACATGGTGAATTACAGGACAGCCTGAGCTAGAGTGAGACCCTACCTCAAAAAAATAATAATAAAGGAAAAAATTTAGAAAAAGAAATTGGAAAATGTTCTGTATGCAGGATGACCAATGATAGTCATTTCACCTATCCTAGCTGAATGCTCACATGTAGTTCATAATTATATCATAGATAATGAAAACCTTTGCTAAAATTTACAGTTAATTTCAATCAAAATGAATTCTGGGATTTCTATCTGATATTGACATAAACATTTTTACTTCTCTGCTGGACACAAACTCTGGGAAAATAAAGTCTTGAAATGAGTCTGGATGAAAGAAACCGGCATTTGACAATAGCATTTGTAAGGAAGATGGCTCAACTACTTTACACTGAAACAATGGAAAGCATGCCTGAGAAAAGACTATGATAGACATACAAACTCTTTTGGAAAAGAGTTGACTGGAGAAGGAACCTGCTTTTCAAGGTTAAGATTTATTTCTTCCCTGAATTAAGAATATATCTGTGCACTACACACCTGGTATTGGTTTCAGAAGTATGAAAAATGCATGGAGTGGTCATGAAGTGCACATGGTTCTCAAAGTTGCTGCTGAAACATGACATATAGGCAGGGCATGATGACCCTGAGCCATTGAGCAATGAGCAAAGCCATTGGAAGATGGACCATGGTTTGCATGGCAACCCAAAAATTTTTGGGATATGCCAGGTTTGTGCAAGGGCTACTATGTAGGCTGTTGACGAGGGATGGACGTTTTCCCTGGCTGCTTAGCCCAGCTGGAGGGGCAAAATTGGAATATCCAAAGACTGTCACAGTCACTGGTTATGTTATCTGACTTGAACTTCATATGCTTGATGTTTGCTTAATGGTTATGGAGTTTGTATTGGTCTAAGTTTCTCCCTGTTATGTCTTATAGTAGTCGGAAATGTTTACTCTGTGCCTTTATATGTTGAAAGTATATAACTTGTTTTGAATTTACAGGACTCACAGGTAAGAGACAATCTTAAATCTCAAATAAGATTTGGGACTTTGGAACTATCTTAAATTGATAAATACTGTGGGGACCTTTGAATTGACAATATGCAATGTGAGATGGTTATGAATCTACTGGGGGTCAGGGGAAGAATATGATAGTTTGAACTCTGGCCCCAACATATTCAGGATATTATAAAAGTTTGTGATTTAGACATTCAGGCTAGAGGAGGTGTCACTGGGGGTGGATATTAGGCTCCAGCCCTAAGATGGACCTGAATTCCAAGCTAAACATGTGCAGAGTGCTTGAGTTCTGCCTGCAGTCCCTGGAGTGTGCTTGTTTGCTTTTTGGTGATGCTTACATGGCTTATGGCTTTTATCTCTCTCTGTCTCTCTGCTTGGACTTATGAAAGTAGTCTGGCTTCTTCTGCCATTATGGAACGTCTCCTAGATCTTTAAGCTTCAATAAAGATACCATCCTCCATAACTGTGCCTGGTTTGGAAGTTCATCTCAGTGACCTGAGGCTGTCTGCTACACAGATCCTGAGCCAGAATTATCCTAGCCCTCTAAGTAGTCATATAGCACTTACCTCCTCCACCTTACACAGCATTCTAGAAATTATCAGGTAGCATTTTGAAGATTTATTAACTTGCATGCACATTAGCCTCTACCAAGCAAAAACCCCAAGATCATCATCAGAAAACAGCTGAAACAGGGAAGTTTCCCTTGCTTTGCTATCAGCTAAGTACCTAATATGAATATCAATGCACATTGTTAATACCTTGATGACTTGTTTTATTCTATGATCATAAAATAAAGTCTGTAGTAGTTTTCACAGTGGAACTTGTTATATAGCTCAACCCGCATTTGTTTTTCGTAGGATATAGTCACACATTCTTAGCTTGTAATAAGCACTCTCTTAAGTCCTTTGAGGCGAGAAGTGAGTTTTGTGTTGGTACCACATTTATGTGCACTTTCTTATATTCTATATCCATTATACCGTTTAGGAATGTATGTTATAATTGTTTCTACAAAAAGAACGTGAACTTTTCTTTAAATATGGGTATGATGGCACATGCCTGCAATCCTAGCACTTAGAAGCAATAAGAGGAGAATTGGTATGAGTTCAAGATCAGCCTGGGCTACATTTCAAGACCTTATCTGAAAAAATTAAAAAAGAAATTATAATATTTTTATTGTCATCATTTAAAATAACCAAGAAAAAATTATGAGAATTCTTTAGCTATTAAATACAATAAATACAGCAGTAATGCCCACATAGGCATACAATAATTATTAAGTGTCTGGTATTATCAAATGTTTATATCACTTAAAAGACTTTGCATAGCTTGATAATTTTCAAGTAATTTTCAATCAGTCCAAGCCACTTTACTGAATTCACTGTTAAGATATTTGACAATTTTTCATTCCTATTTTAAAGAAAATCATAAAATATTGAACATTACAAGCCTACTTTTACTTGTTTTATTTACTAGCTTTCCCATATGTACAATTAGCCATCACAATGCAGAATACTTACGTGTACCCTTGTGAAAATGACAACATATAAGTTTACAATTTTGTGATACATTTACTTCCTTACATTAAATTTTCATCCAATTCTCATAGATCTTCATCAGCAAATGTTGTAATGCAAATGTTGTAACCAATTGCATTTTCCTTGTTTACCATACCTTTTGCATATATCATGGCAATCACAAACTACTTGGCAAACTTGAATCTATTTGATATTGATCCATGATGTAGATAAATGTAAAGATATTTTAAAATTTTTGTCAAATATCTAGCCTTTCTCTCTCTTGTACAGGTGTATCCTACATGGCATTCATTTCTTCACTCAATAAAAGTTACCTTTATTTTAGAATGTTCCTTCTTATAGTTAATATTCTTATATATAAGTGAATGAGGCCAAGCTTATCAAATCTGAATTTTTCAGTAAAGTCTTTAAAAAAATACTTAAGAAACATGTAAAGGAAAGTCATTTTATAGCATAGGAAAATAATAAAATATGAAATTTTAGTATTTGAAGAATCAGAATAATTGTAACAAGTCAAAATAGAATAAAATGAAAGCTCTTTCATTCTCTGTAATGAAATCTTTTTCTTTCATTTTTCTTATAGAAGTTTTTCTTTAAATTGAAGTTGGATGATACTTAGCCTTCAACTTTTTTTTGTTTGTTTGTTTTTGTTTTTGTTTTTTGAGGTAGGGTCTCACTCTAGCCCAGGCTGACCTGGAATTCACTATAGAGTCTCAGGGTGACCTCAAACTCACGGCAATCCTCCTACCTCTGCCTCCCGAGTGCTGGGATTAAAGGTGTGTGCCACCATGCCCAGCTTACCCTTCAGGTTTTATGTGTATAAAATAATAAAATAAAGGAAGTTGTTTAACTATTCAAAGTAAATTACTTACAAAATGTTTTTTCTGTGTATAGAATCCTAAATATCAGTGATTGGATATGTGCATGTGATTCTGTATGAGGAACAAGTATCCTTTAGGAAACAGTTTGCTATTTAAGTTTCATAGTAGAAAAAAAACTACAATTTTTATAAGGCAGTTTCTTCTACTTATTTAATAAGTCTCAAAGTCTATTTTTGAATATAAAAATTTATTTTAAGTCAAAGTATGCAGCAAATAAAACCTACAGAAAACAGATTTTCCCATAACAATTGGTTGCTTTACCAAATAATATATTGAAGACGCCTTCCTTCAGTCATTATAAAATTCTTAAAATACAAAAGAAATTAAATCTGTAGAAAGTGTAGTAGACCAGATGCTGTTATCAGGACTCATGTGTTGGTGGCTTTGTCTTTAGTACAACCCACGCCATCCACCTCTGCTCCCGCCACCTTGTCCATAGTAACCTCCACTGCCTCCACCATCACGACCATAACAACCCTGGCCAAAAGTCTATTTTTTTAATATTTTATTTATTTACTTATTTGGAGAGAGAGGAGGGGCAGATACAGAGAATGGGTGCACTATGGCCTCCAGCCACTGCAAGTGAACTCCGGACACATGTGCCATCTTGTGAATCTGGCTTATGTGAGTACTGGGTAATCAAACCTGGGTATATAGTCTTCTCAGGCAAGTACCGTACCCACTAAAACATCTCTCCAATCCCTTGAAGTATATTTATAGAATTATATATGCTCTTGATTGTGTAGTGTCCCTGAAAAAAAAATATATCTTCCCTAACAAATCATAATGAGATTCTGTTTGGAGATAGAAATAGAATAATATCACTAGTTAATATAAGATCATAATTAAGGTACAAATTGTATTCCAATAAACATCTGTATCAAAACAGAAAATATATACACAGATATGTGGAATTGATAACATGATTTGTTTAATTGAAAAAAAAAAACAAGGACTTCCTACAACTAGTAACCAAGCTAATCATAATTTTTCTCTTAGTTTCCTTTTTACTATAGGCCCCCAATCTCTCTCAGTGTATTTACTTTAGGAAATGATTTCTGTCTGTATCCTTTGAAGAAATAATTCTTCCAGCTTCTCCCAGCTTTATTATCACAGGATATATTTCTTTGCACATTGAAAATAAAAAAAAAAAATCCTTCAGACCCTTGCAAATATAATTATCTGCAGAGCCACTGCTTCTCTGTACCAGTCTCTCTGGACTGATGGAATGCAGACTTTAACAATTAACAGTTAACAAACACAGATGACTTACTCATAATGCATAACCTTCCATTTAATGTCACTTAGTACTTTTCAACTGGGTCACATGGAGGCTTAAAAATTCTCTAGCCTTTTGTTGCAATAAATTTCACTCTTTCTTCTCAATGACAATAATTTGAACTCCATTCTCAACAGTCTTACATCAAGTCTCTCTTGCCACTGATTTAAAGGGGCTAGTTCAATTTTCTTTAATAACAAAAAGTAAGAAAAGCAAGCGATTATCCATACCTAGAGAGTTTAGAGAGAGAATGGCCATGATGATATGTTTATGTCAGAATTCTGACCTTCATAATTGTGAATTAGTAAATTTCTCTTTTAAGCTACCCATAGCACTTTTAAAGTGAAGTCCTAGGAAGATAATACCAAGCGTAAATATTAATTTTGTTCCCAGTGATAAGCAACTTTACAATAGGCTGTACGAAGCTTCAAACTACCTTGTATAGATGAAGGATCAGGTTCACCCAGAATTTACGGTGAGTGATTGTATGCTGCTGTGTGATAGACACCTAATGTGTATCAATCTGCAACCAGGAGAACATCTGAAAACTTGACCCTTTTTGAGCAGAGTTTCCATGAGCATGAAACACCAGCATGCTATGTTTGTTGTTTTCACAATGCCATATAACATGGTTAATTCACATGGCAATTGATGAAGTATAGTTCTTACTGTTGTTGATCATTTTTCAAATCACACAGAAATAAATGTCTTAATATAGTATATCCAAACTGGTGTTTTATAAAAACAAAGAAAAATTGTTCTTCAAAGTTCATTGCAATTTGGTGGCAGAATGTTAATTTGTATTGTAGATTAGTTGGTCATGAAACTAGAATAAATAAAAAATAATTTTATTATTTTCTTCCAAATAATTATACATTTAGTAATCATTACAGTGTTGTTTTCACATCCTTCCCACAATCTAGAACCTAGGAGAATATGGAAACTTGGAAAATGCATCTCCGAGATCCGTTAGAATTGTGGTCATTGGACTCCACCCTCTAGTTTATCCTAGTTGGTAATCATATCTTCCTAGCATAGCCTCTCAGCGATTAGCTCAACCCCAATGTCTCTGTAAGTAGATGGTAATGTGAGCTTTTATCCTTTCCTGTCCCTTGCCATCTTCTTCACTGTCCCTGTAGTACTTATTTTTCTGTGGTTGTGACAAAATGCTTGACAAAAGCAATTGGTCAAGAGACAAAGGCTTCATTCCTGCTCAGAGTTCAAGGCTACTGTCAGTCCATCATGGCAAGAGTTAAGGACATCATAGCAGCAGAAGAATGACACAGCTGGTCACTTTAGATCCATAGTCCGGCCTGCAGAGAGATGAATGCTGGTTTTCAGCTTGCCTTCTCCATTTTGTGTGGCTGAGGACCCCAGCTCCTGAGATGGCACCACTCATATTTAGGGTGGCTCTTTCTTCCTCAGTTTTTTTTTTTCCTAGGTGGTTCTGGATTTTGTCCAGTTGACTATTCATATTAGCCTTGGCAGTACCCAGGGATTCATGGCAGGAGAGATGAAACTTTTCAGTGCTTCAAAACCAATCACTCCTTTACCTCTCTTATTTTGTATCTTTCTCTCTTCTTCCTTTCTAAAACATGCAATAATAATTATTATTTTCTTTAGTAGATCCATGCTTTAGAAAGTAAAAAGATGAAACTCACAAGGACTGTACAAAAATTTTCATTTTGGTCTCCACGTTTTGGGTACCAGGCTAAAATAAGATAGTGCATTACATTAATGAAGAAAAATATAACCCAAGACTAGAAAAAGAAATTAGAGTAGATTACAAGCTTCTGGGGAAAAGACACAGTAATATATAATAAATATATATTGTGTTTAAACTTGTAGGATAGTTTTGAAAGACTAGACAATTTTACTTTATTTACATGCTGCAAGATGGTGTACATATGCATACCACATATATGTATATCCCACTAAGTATTCAAGTAAAATAAGAAATAATTATATTACAAACAATTACTTTAAAAAAGTTATATTCCATTAGAAGTTGTAGATATGACTGTTTTATAATAATATCTGGAAACAACTCATTTTAGGTTAATTTTCCTACACTTATATTTTCATTCAATAAACATTTAACTCTAATTTGACTATCTCAAACATTGTAGAGAAGAACAGAAATACTTTCTAATCAAGAACTGTAGCAAAGTAGCATGTTATTCCACTCGTTCTTCCTAAGATTGCAATGTTATGCTAATTTTCTCTGATTTGATAAAGCATGTCATCTAATGTTGTCAGGAGTTCTGTTGGCATAATTACTGTGATTTGAAGATTTGTAGAGGTTAGTAACTCTTCAGAACAGAATTTAGAGTGTGGGAAATGAGCTTGACCAGGTCAAGGGATTTACAACTCAGGAACTCTATTGCTTTATAATGAATAATGAGGCAGTTTGGTTTTATAGTTTGAATATTAGATATGAAGGGAGTCAAGAGTCATATTTATGACTCCTACTTTAAACATCGTAATAATTTAATCAATTTTCAATTTGGAAGTCATGGCTTTCATTTGAATTATAATGATTGCTTTAAGCTCTTTAGGAAATGGGATTTTGACATAAACACATGTAAGTAATAGTTTTTACCCAAACTTTCCACCAGATGAACATATCAATAGGTGATAAGTGTCAAATGTCTACTAAATAGCTCTTTCTTCCTTTAACCCTTCTACTGAATATGGTCCACTATAGTGATCTCTATTGTAGAGTCCTGGCTAAACTGGAACAATTCCTTTGCTAAAATTAGTAACTTTTGTTTTTACTTAAATGACTTACATTTTTTGAAAGTCAATGGAAGGTAGAGGTCTAGATTAAGTTCCAGTTTTCAGTAACTGGCACCCTTGAGTGGGTGCTCCACTCACACACACACCTGCAAGTTTCTGAGTTCTTCCAGATGAATTTGGTAAATGCTGCATATGCAGAGACTGCTAGGCTTTGGATTAAAAGATAAGAGTGAAGCCCAAATGCGATGCATTTTAAAGGAATCTCAGTCGAGCTCAATAGTTCCATAGTTTAATTCACATATGCATCACCTTTCTGGGATCTAGATAAACAGCTGTAATATTTCTGTTTCATGTTTTGTTTCTTTCTGAGTGTTGTGAACTCACTGTCTATTTCTTTTTTTTTTAATTTAAAAGAAATTTTAGTATAATTATTTATTTGAGAGACGAAAAAAGGCAGAGAAAGTGAGAGAGAAAGAGGCAGAGAATGGGCATGTCAGGGCCTCTAGCCACTGAAAACGAACTCTAGATGCATGCGCCCCCTTATGCATCTGACTTAGGTGGGTCCTGGAGAGTCGAACCGGGATTCTTTAGCTTTGCAGGCAAACACCTTAACCGCTAAGCTATGTTTCCAGCCCTCACACTCTATTTCAACAGAAGTTTCAGTGCAGAGCTAAATCCAGATCCAGCCCTGAGGTTTGGATTTTCACTTTCTTAGATTTTTCTTTCTGTGGGTTGGAGTATCACTGATACCACATTAGTGGAGTTTTTCATGAAAGTATTCCCATCCTCCCAAAGTTTGCAGAGCCCTAAATCCTCCAACATTCCAGGATTGTAGGCTCACTCTAATGTTTTTTGTCACTGGCTTTGTCTTTTAGTCATTCAAGCCACAACAGCAAGGTATTTGTTAATTGGTCCTTCCCTCCATAATACATAATGAAATATAGCATGTAAACTCAGCTCTTCAAGGCAATGACATAAAATTTTTATTAATCACAGTTAATAGTTGTTATATTTAAATATGTCTTTCTTCATTACAGTATGCATTATGAGCTTTATAATATATTCCAACTAATTCTTATTCTTTTAAAATGTATTTTTGGTGTGTGTGTGTGTGTATGTGTGCACGCGTACATGCATACATGTGTGTGGAGTAGGCACAGTGTAATGTATAGTGTGATGTGTTTGTGTGATATATGCACTGTGTGCAGATGCACTCATGCAGCAGAGGTCGTAGTAGAATATTTTGTGTCCTCCTCTATTCACTCATCCTTCTACTGCCTTGAGATACAATCTCCCACTCAATGCAAAGCTGTCCTTTTCACTATATTTTTTTTCCCCCATATTTCTTTTTGGTCAGAGAGCCCCAGCAATTGCCCAGTCTCAACTCCTCACAGGTCTGGGTTTACAGACGTGTTGATCCCACCCAGCTGTTTACGTGGGCCTTGGGACATTGAACTCAGGTGGTTTCAGGTCCCTAGGGCCCCAGTGATTGTTTATCAAGTACTCTTACCTGCTGATCCATCATCCCTTCAGCCCCATAATTACTGTTTATTGCATTGTTAGCTTTTGTCTACGTCATCTATGGAAAAGAACTCACAGATGCCCACAATAACTACGTTAATTTAAAAGAATGAATTAATTTGAGGTGGAAGATGAGCTTGGTATGCAGACAAATTTAATGTGATCCAGGAAACATGAATAAACAGGCAGAATTAATTAATGATAGGAAAACTTATTTTTAAATAGAACAATCAACTAGGATTCTTGCCTTATTTCTAATCAGACATATACTATCTAAGTAAGAGTGATTTGGTTTTTACCTTCAAATTATTAAAATATATAAAAATTGACATCAACATCTGGGAGTGGTGGCACACAACTTTAATCCCATCACTTGGGAGGCTGCGGTAGGAGGACTGCTGTGAGTTTGAGGCCACCCTGAGACTACTTAGTGAATTCCAGTTCAGCCTAAGCTAGAGCAAGACCCTATATAAAAAAAAAAATTGACATCAACAGTTACAAAAATGTTACATGAAGATATTTTAGTAAATTCCCAAGGCAAATTCTTTGCCTTTAATATCTTACCAAAATATCTGCATGTCTAAACAACAGAAAAGCAGCCAGCATATTGAGAATCTGCATTCTTCTTGATTAGAGCATAAGCCTGTATTAATCTTAGACTTTTAAAATTAAATAGTTTTCAATTGTTATATAGAATAATGTTTTATTAATGTATTTTCATACATATACATCATTGTAATTTGCTAAACTTTGATTGCTTAATATCCTCTGGGTTTATGGAATTACCCGTTCCATTGACTTGTGATAAAATAGCCAGATTCTGGATTCTGTTGCCCTTCTCCAACAGCTAGAAGTTAGCATTACAATGAAGGATTGATCCAGCACCCACATCCACGTTTGGGTATTGCGTTATGAATGGATCACTTAGTTAGCTAAGCGAGGAGGCGTCATGCATTGCTGACCGTTGATGAACATGGCTCAAACTGAATTGGTTAGTCAGTCACTAGTACTCTGATTCTTTTTGAGCTGCTTACCACTCTTTTGGATATCTGCTCAAACTGTTACCAGATCCTCCTCCCTGCTCCCCTCAAAACTTCAACTTCATTTTCTGTGCTACAGTGTTTCCTCTTTGATTTAGTTTAGTTTCTTTTATTCATATGCATGGATTGAACATGTAATACTCACTGCCAGTTTCCTTTAATGATTCCCTAGCACAACCTAACGGAGCTAAATGGCAAATGGCTCTGACCAGCAGAGCTTAGAGTCTTAGCACCAGGATCAATGAGTAGCAAGAGGGGAAATGAACCTGAGAAATAATTTTTTGGAAAACATTCTATTTGTTTTGTATTTGTTTGGTGTATTTGTTTTGAGATGGTGATAGTTTCTAAAAAAAATTCACACAGAATAAGTTCTTGGTAAAAATATGCTTAGAAAATTACAATTCACCTTGTGGCGCTTATTTTTCCCATAAGAATAGTCATCTGTGAGTAGTGCTAGGAGCTGAATTAAGATGCCTGCCAAATTATGCAATTAAAGTTGTTACCGTAATGCCTCAGAATGTGACTCAATTTGAAGTAGTGTCCTGGCAGATTAAATTAGTTAATATAAGATGTAATGGAGTGGATTGGCTCTAATACAAAATAACTACTATTCTTATTTTTGAAAGGGGAAATTGGATGCAGATATGCAAATAGAAAACATACCATGTGACAATGAAGCAGAGAAAGCCATATCCTCTTCACATTCAGGCACATCAAGTATTACAACAACCCATGAGAAGTCAGAGGAAACGCACAGGGCACATGATGAAAACATCCTGAAAGCACTTTGCTGGCATCATAACTTTTTTGACTTCTAACTACCAGGACTGGAAGACACTGCATTTCGGCTGTTTAACCTTCTCAGTTTTGATACTCAGATTTTGGAATACATAGAAAATTGATACCAATGGGAATTGTTATTTGATCTCTTTTTCCCTGACTACTGATTTCAAAGATGTATGCCTGATTAAAAAAAAAAAAAAAAGTAGATAGTCTGAATACCTCCTTTATTCAGTAGTTTGGCAGTTGCTTTCAGACAATTTGAATGCAAAACAGAAAAAGACTAGCTATCTGGTCCAAGGTTGGGAAGTGTTAATAAAGAAGGCAATGGCAGGCACTGCAAGCAGACAGACGTCATATATTACCTTATAGTAAAACTAAAGACACAAAGATTAGAATCAGAGATCAAGATGACAAGGCAATGAAACCATAGGACGCAGCCAAAACAGAATGTAGAGGGTAATATAAACTTCCATATCATTTTGGGAATGTAGAATTTTGCAAATAAATGGTCTGAGCTTTAATCTCAAGAATACAGAGGGCTGGGGAGATGGCTTAGCACTTAAAATTACTTGCTTACAAAGCCTACCAGCCTGGGTTCATTTCTCCCACATCAAGATAAAGCCAGGTGCACAGTGGTTCACACATCTGTGATCCCAACTTACCTTATAGAGCCAGGAGAATTCATAGCTCATAGGTCATTTAGTCTGATGTCTGTTAAGAGTCTGACAGTGTTTGCAACAGCAAGAGACCACGTGTCAGGGTGGTTGAATATAGACATGTCTAAAATGTGTGCCATAGGATGAAAGCCCATACATGCACACACACACACACACACACACACACACACACACGTACATAATAAAATTTTAAAATGATTAAAAAATGAATATTCAGTTAAGCTCATACAAATTAGAAGAAATTAATTCATCAAGATGAAACCAAAATAAAGTTTAACTACAAGAAGGAAAAATATACAAGGCAAAATATTAGTTATTTTAAATATTAATAAAATACCTTACGCCTTAGCAAGGAATAAAAAATTATTAACTCAAGTTAAAAGTAAAGAAAGGATATGCCTACTGATCTTTCAGACATTAATGAATTTTGGTCAAGTGTACATTATGGATAAAAAATTTCTTAAATGGTGCTGGGCGTAGTGGCTTACGCTTTTAATCCCAGCACTCAGGAGGCAGAGGTAGGAGGATCTCCATGCGTTTGAGGCCAACCTGGACTACATAGTGAATTCCAGGTCAGCCCGGGCTAGAGTAAGACTCTACCTCAAAAAACAAAAAAAAAAAAAAAAAAAAAGAAAAAGAAATCTTAAATGGACAAATAGACATTGGTATAATTATTGTAAGAACCAAAAATAGAATTTTAGTCAATGTATCCAATCACATCAGTGTTTTTATATTTTCACACTTTAATTAGCTCTTTTCATAAAGAATAATCCAGTTGTTTAGGAATCTTCCCGTACTTTTAAAAGCATGACATTTTTAGAGAAGTAAGAGAGAATGGGATTCAGTATGTTTCATGAGACTATGTAACTTTAATGTAAAAAATTGGCAAAGAAGTTAATACAGGAAAATTACAAAACACTATTTCTTATGAACTTAGACACAACATCTAAACAAAATACAAATGAGATAAAACCAAGGACAGATGGTGGAAGATCTCCATAATGAAAACTGAACCATCAGTGAACAAGATCAGAGGATAAAAATACATGGGAAGAGGCTGGAGCAATGGCTTAGCAATGGCTTAAGGTGTTTCCCTGTGAAGCCTAAGTACCCCCGTTTGATTTCCCAGGACCCAGTAAGCCAGATGCACAAGGAGCCGCATGCATCTGGAGTTTGTTTCCAGTGGCTAAAGGCCCTGGCATGCCCATTCTCTCTTTGGCTCTTTCTGCCTTTCTGCCTCTCTCTCTCTCTCTCATAAATAAATAAATAAAATATTAACAAAAATACATGGGAAGCTGTCCTGTGTCCATGGATTAAAATAACTAATATTATTAAGAGGACCACCATATCCAGGTTATCTACATATTCATTACAATTCCTATCACAATGCCAATTTCATTGTTTAAAGAAAAAAATCATCAAGTTTATCTGGAAACACAAAATAACCCAAATATTTGAAGCAATTTTGAGAAAAAGAACAACAATGATGGCTCTCACAAAACAGTAACAGAAAAAGTCAAGGACATCATATAAGCAGAACTCAAATTGTACTCAAAGGGACGGTAATCAAAGGCCATAATATTCGTAGAAACGTAGACGCACAGACCAATGGGGAAGAATAGAGATTCCAGAAATAACCTGACACATTTGCAGCCCATGGAATTTTAACAAAGGATTCAAGAACATACCATGAGGACAGGACAATGCCTTTAATAAGTGGCACTGAATAAATTGTATATTCATATGCAAACTAGGTCCTCAGTTTCAATACCTACTTAAAAAGGATTAAAGATGAAAAGGCTTTATTCAAAGTTATGGAAAACAAGAAAAATGCTCCAGAACATTGACTTGTGTAAAGATATTTCAGGCTTTGTCCCAGGTGCACAAGCAAACAGAACCAGTAGTTGATAAATGGGTTGGGTTGAAATCCAGAAATGGCCTTCACAGTAATCAATTAACAGAGCTAAGAAACCCAATAGTTTAAGGGAATATTTGTACCCTATGCCTCTAATATTCAAATTATATAAAGAATTAAAAGGTTCAACTAGCATAAATTCAGTTACCAGGTTTAAAGCCAGACCAATAATCTAAGCAGACATTTCTCAAAAGGAAACAATTGGTCACAGTTATATAAAAAATATTCAATATCATTAATCTTTTGGGGAATGCAATCAAAATCACAATGAAGTACTATCTTCCCCAGTTAGAAAGGCTATTTCCAAACAAAGAAAGTTGTGCTGGCAAGGATGGCTAAAATTAAACAAATGATTCAGAAAAAATGTGAAGCAGCTTGAACGCTCACACAGTGGAAGGCAGCATACATTTATACAACTACCTTGGGATAATAGGATATCTACTGAAGTTAATATATGCCAAACTTTTGACCTAGCAATTCCATCCCTTGGCGTATATCCAGCAGAAATGATTGGTTATGTCCATCAAAAGATGTGTATAAGGCTGTTCATCACAGAATTTTCATAAAACCCCAAACTTGGACACTTTCCAAATTCCTTTCAGTAGTAAATGCTAAAATAGATTAATTTATAATCATACAGTGATGCAATGCATAGTAATTAAATATATATATATATATATATATATATATATATATATATATATATGGCAAGTTTATTGAACTGTGCTTAAGAAAACTGGTATACATGCATGGCATATATGAACATATATACATTGTGAACACCAGAACAGTAATTGGAAAAGTTCCTAGCACTGTGGGGAAACGCTTGCTCTGGTAGGAAAGCCCACAATTGTCACCCATTCCATGCTCTTCCCAGTGAGCCATCTCCGCCTTCCACAAAGTAAGGCTATTATTCTGCAGTGCTTCCATTGTTCTTCCCATGGATTCTGGACCTGTGGACGGCATCCTGACAACCGGCTGCCTTGTCTGTCTTCCACCGACTGAGTCTGGCATGAAGCAGCATTCGCTCCTGTCAGGCTGGCAGCTCCTTTGGACTTTCCAGCCTTGTATTTCCGTCCTGCTGCATGTATGTACAGCCCACTGCTTTCTGTATCCAATGGGTCTCTTCTGGTGGCACATGAGCTTTGCCATCTTTTTCATCATGTTCAGGCTTGACTCCACTGTCACTTTTACAATGTGTCCTCTCCAATGTCTTACTTAAAATTTGTAACCCTTCCACTTGCTTTTAGATCGATCTTACATTGCTTTCTCTTTCTCTCTAGCACATACACCAAAACAAATAGAAATAAATACTCTCCAAAAAAACACAATTCCTAGCATATAATGTATACTTAGTAAATGTCTAATAAATGAACATGTTAAGCAAATTCAATTTAATAAGTACTAACTATATGCACAATGTAATTTACTACTTTATATTTTTTAATTACTGTACTTTCCTTTTTCCATGTGCTGTTCTTAGATAAACTTTAAATTTATTATTAACTCATTTATTGTGGTATGTTTCTCTGGGTTATTTCCATATCTCTGAATATCACTATTCAATTATCTGTTAATCTTTTTCATTAATATACATTTAAAAATACACCCACAGAGGCTGGAGAGATAGCTTAGTGGTTAAGGCACTTGCTTGTGAAGCTTAATGACCAGGTTAGATTCCCCAGTACCCATGTGAGCCAGATGCACAATCTAAGCCAATATTCAAATCAATACTATACTATATCATTAGGATAACTCAGAGAAACATAATATCAATGTGATATATGATTGCATAATGAGAAATGGGACATCAGTAAATAGAAAGATGATATGTAAATATAGATAGGTGTGAAGAATGCTAACAATAGTAGAATTGTATCAGATAATTATTTTTCACATAAACTAGATATTGTCGCATGTATTTTGTTCACATTTCACCCTTCAGTTTTCCTGGAAAATATACTTCTCTGTTATTTATTTGTCACCTATAACTATTTCAATAATGTTATTCATATGATAATTAAAAATTCTATTTTTTCTTTGAGCATGTTGCTATAGGACTGAAATACCAGCACTCAGGTCACTAAGGAAGAATGACCATAAATTCAAGACAAGCCAGTGTTACACTAGGAGTCGTGAGCTACTTATTACAATCCTATCACCACATGACAAAAAAAAAAAAAAAACCAGTTTTATGTTTTTCAATGGAATACAAATTTATATTTTACTATTTCAAATAATCAGTATGAGCAACTCAGGATGTCTAGTGTTGTAGAAGCAGGAGTGAATTGGTTGAGAATCAAGCACTGCTTACTCTCTTCATGATGTCAAATTCTTTTTATAAAATGTATTTATTTATTTATTTCAGAGAGGAAGAGAAAAAAGAAGAGAGAGAGAGAGAGAGCATGACAGAGAGAAAGAATAGGTGCATCAGGGCCTCCAGTTGCTACAAAGAAACTACAGATGCATGTGCCATTTTGTGCATCTAGTTTATATGGGTCCAGGGGAATCAAACCTGGGTCCTTTGGCCTTGCAGGCAAGTGCCTTAATGTGAAGCCATCTCTCCAGCCCTCAAATTCTTATATAAGTAAATAGTTTATATAAAACCAGGGTGAACATTCTCAGTATGAACATTCATATTTCAGTCTGTTTTTTGAAAAGAATATGCACTGAGATGTGCTGTTGTGGCCAATATTCTTACTATCACTGGTATTGTTAAGTTGTGCACTGATAGTTTTAATTTAAATTAAACTCATTTTTATCAGTCCCTGCAAATGTGTGAGAAGTTTACTGGCTCAGCGACACCATAAAAAGAAGCTAAAACATACAATAAAAATGAAAGTGGGTTAATTATAATGAAAGCCATGAAGACTTCTCGGGAGAAACATCCTATTTCATATTGAAAGCCAAATCCTTTCATCTGCCCTATACCATTATATTTCCAAATTCTAAAATTTATAAGTAGAAATAAATTTTTTCTTATAAATTTGAGTGAATTTTTTTCAAAACCATAATAATATACTCGGTCTTTTTTAAAAAGTGTTTTCATTCTGTTTCATGGAAGTCCACTCAAACCATTGTAAACAGTTCAACATGATGGCAAGCCATCCACCCTCCAAGCTGGAAAGAGAAACAGGATTACCTGAGAAATAAGAGGATAGTTAAAATTGAAATAGTTTGTGTCATTTAAATTGGAAGTGTAAATTATTAATGATGCTTACAATGTCTTTTTGACAGCTTTGGGTAAATGAAGTAACTTCTTTGTCTCATAAATGTTACCAGCATTTTAGTTGGAGCCATTCATGTCTCCTAGTGCATGAGGATTTTTTTCCCTTTAAATTTTTGCAACTGTATTTTATGTAGATGATCTATCTACCTGGTGCTAGAGCCCATAATTTCATATAATGAAGACATCCATCCTGACAAAATAAGATTTTCATCAGAAAAATAATGTTTCTGTAGAAAATTCAGGAGCATGTTTCTTTCTAGATGGTATGCTGAAAACTTTGAGCTTATAGTGGGCATTGAGTTCTTTGAAAGATCATTGACAAATGTCATAATTTTTAAAGTGTTTTATTTCTAAAATCAACTCTTACCAAATATTTGCAGGATATTTGTCATCTGAGTCATATAGTCCTTTACTCCATGATAGTATCCTTCAATAACTTTCTCCAAAGCACAGTATGCCATATAAATAACCTCATTTTAATTTTTTTGTCAGAGGAGAGTCTTTTTTTCCTCAGAGCAAAGCCTTCACTCTCCTTTCATATATTCCCAGTTTCAAAAATGTGTGCCAAGCTATGGTTTTCATTTCTCCTGGCTCTTCAATGTGTGGGCAGCTAGCTCTGCATTGCTAAGTTCTGAGTAAACCCAGTTCAGCAGCTTATACGAGGCCAAGACACTCTGCATTCATTCAAGCCCATGCTTTCAGCCTGTCCCAGATGCTGGTTTATGTCCCCCTGATCTTAGGATACAATTTCTGAGGGTAAATGGTAGGATTTCTAAGCAAAAGGAGGTGAGGTTAACAATTTTTTCCTAACAATGGTGTCATTTTCCTTTGCTTTGTCCCCTATGCATGTTCCCTGAGTGGTTGAGCAGCTGTATCACCAGAGGAAGCCATTCTTTCAGAAGATCTAGAGGACTGGTCTCCCAATGTTATGCAGACACTGTTCAGAAGAAAAAAAAAAGTTGCTAATTTTCTGTGACAGATAATAAAAATTGCTTATTTGGAATGTATTTTACCATAATTTTGATACATGTTTGCTCATGTCATTCTCTCAGTGTTTTTGCAATGTGGCAGAATAAAACCTCAAACATAGTTAAAAGCAAGCAAAAAGGCATCTGTCGATAGCGTTAATAGTGTCAACCAAAACTGATCATCCTCATGAAAACATACAGTGCATGGCCTATTCAAAGGCTCCTGACATCCTTGGTGACATCTATCATATAACAACATAAAGAAAAAAAAATAAAACATCAATTCATTTGACAATTAATTGTATGTGACTTGTGGCATCTCTTGAATTTATGAATCCCCTGATTTGAAATTGTCGTTTTCTTTGACTATTTTCTCTCTAGCAACTGTATTTTGACAATTTTAAAGCATATGTATTTTTTAGCATGCTGTGATAAAACTAGCAATAATTAAAACATAGTGAGCACTTAAACCTCACAGATGTTGTTCTAAGCTCCTTACATACAGTAGCATATGGGCCTTGAAAGAAATTTGTGAGGTTACACTCTTATCATTGCCTTTCTTTATGTGTAAAAATTAAGTCAGCAGTAAATTGCTGACATATATTGGCCTCAGGCCCCGAACAATAGATGCATTATATGCAATAAACACTGGTTTTGAACCCTTTAGGAAAATGATGAGAACCCATGGCCTCTCAAAAACCTTAGTAAATGCCAAAGAGCTTTTGCATTTCTACCTCTCTGAGGAAGAGTATAGCATGCCTCTACCTAAACCACACATACAGCACAGCACTCAGAAAAATGTAAATTTTCTAGCCTTAGCTCTTTTTCATTTTCCTAAAGTCACCAAGCTATTGGTCAGAGAGGCAGAATGCATGCTCAAAGCCTTTTCAATTTAGTTTAAGTTGAATTCCCTAGAAATACTTTTATTATGTTATCCTAGTAGAATAGGCCATTAGTAAATGAATTTATAGAAGAAAGTTTTCCTTACAAAGACCTCTGCAGCAAGGCTTTAACAAGGTTTACTGAGTCCTCTGTGAGTAATAGATTTAAGGTCAAGAAAACAGATATTTTTATTGTATACTATGTGATATTTTATTTCATCAATTCTTGGTCTCCATGTGGTAACCTTTCAAAAACTTTTTAGAGCAATTTCTTGAAACCACTTATTGAATTTGGATATAATAGAATTTTCTGAATCTTTGTGTCATTTTTTTCTTTATGATGAAATCTAATATCTTTGATTAGCATGCTTTTCTAAAGTATAATTCAAATAGAAATATAAGAAAGAGTGCTTGACATTTCAACATGATTTTTCTTTGTTCTTTTAGTCTTTTATCCAAAAATAATTGCAGCTTTAACTACGAATATTTAATTTATATGTGTCCTTGTGCTAATATCTACAAATGGTCTCAAAATAAGTTTGTTTGCTTTTAATAATTATTTACCATATGTATAAGCATTTTCCTAGCCTTACTTCACCAATTAGATGTTAGTTCATCTATTTATTCAATCAGAAAATTTGTTTGAAAAGACTGTGTTTCTTGGACCTAAAGAGTTTTACTGAGCAAACACTTGCGTGCCTTGCTTTCATTATTGTGAACAAGCTGGACATGAAGACAAACGACACCCACATGTAACTCGTAATGGCGTGTCAGTACAAAATGCACAGCTCTCACTTCAAAGAGAACGAGAGATCGTTTATTCTGGAGCCAAATATGAGTGACCATAGGCCAAATTCCATGTTCTGACATGTTAAAAATTTCATGAAGTTCTTATAGTTAGGCAACAAAATAAGGTCATCAATAGTCATGGTTTAAATAAACTGGGGAGAATATCAGGTGGGCAGGTTACAGCAAATGAGGGAAATCACTGCTCGGGACTTCAGGTGTGTCAGGTCAGGATGGGCTCCCAAGATGGAATCCATGGACGGCAGAATGGTGACAGAGGCATAAGGAAGTGGATTATACACATTCCTCAAGAAACTACCCAGACATTATCCCTTCCTTGCCTAACAATGCCCCCAGGTCATAGCTTATTGGCCCCTTATCTCCTAAGTCACGTGGTCACTGCTCTGGTCTCATACCCTAGCTAGTTTAAATGGCGCATGTAATGCTCTCCCCAAAGGAGCTTTTTTTGAAAATTCAATTTAACAAACGAGTTTTTTTTTTTTTTTCCCTTCCTCACCTTCCCCCAACTGAAAAAGCCCTATAAAGCCCATGACCTGAAAACTCAGGTTGGCTGTGCTCCTGTCTTGTGAGTCAGCCCTGGCAGCTTGTGCTTTTCTCAAATAAAAGCTTTTATCTTTGCCTCAGAGTGGTGTGTGTGCTCTTGGTCACTCCCATACCTTACAAGGCGTTCTGATGGCACGCATAGGCTTTGAGTTCGTGAAAACCATTGATCTGTTAGTATAGTCACTTGATCACTTCATAGTCATATGGATATTAAGTCAAACACAGAGTTTGGCAATTAATAGCTACTAAGGAGGCTAAAGTTGGCCCGAGATAATTTGGTTATGAATCTCCACCATTCTCTCTCCCCACAGTTGCAGTTCTTCTATGAGTTGATCAAACTTGTAGGATGTTTAAAGTGGGTGCAACTGCTTTTGGGGCACTTCAGTGTTATGTGCTTGGTTATATTAATCAAGATGCATTGAAAGCTATGTATCATTGTAAGGGCTTTTGTATCAGTCTAGTATGCAGAGAGTAGTGAAATGTAGGAAGACTCCTAAGGAATTGTTGTTTGAAGAGATTGCACAGACCTGTAAGTGAACAGGTAGAAAGAGGATAATATATAGAATTTCATTTCTCAAAGGTCATGGGAGCTGTGTCATGGGGATTTAAACTGGGAATGGAGCCGGACGTGGTGGTGCACACCTTTAATCCCAGCACTCGGGAGGCAGAGGTAGGAGGAGCACCATGAGTTCGAGGCCACCCTGAGACTACATAGTAAATTTCAGGTCAGCCTGGGCCAGAGTGAGACCCTACCTTGAAAAAAGCAAAACAAACAAAAAAAAAAATTTGAGCCAGGTGTGGTGGCGCACGCCTTTAATCCCAGCACTTGGGAGGCAGAGGTAGGAGGAGCACTGTGAGTTTGAGGCCACCCTGAGATTATAGAGTAAATTCCAGGTCAGCCTGAGCTAGAGTGAAACCCTAACTCGAAAAACCATAATAATAATAATAATAATAATAATAATAATAATAATAATAAATAAATAAATAAGTAAACTGGGAATGGATTAGTAGATAAGGAAGCACTCCATTAAGATGCTACTGCATTAATCCAGAAAAAAAGGTGATGATGGGCTGTAATTAGGGGAGGGTCCACAAGGGGAAGAGAAAAGCAAAGAAAAGCTTAGCTACATGAAGTTGAAATATCTCTACCTTGGAGCTATAGGCAACAGTAGCAAAGAATCTCTATTTTTAAGGATGTCTATAATATCTGGCTGTATATCTGTTGGGATGGCAGGGGTATATTCTAAGGTACGGGAGATGACATGATATTCACTTAGCCATCAAATTACCTGCGGAATATAAATTAGGGAATAAAAAAAGGTGTTTGAAGATCCTCTAGTCCATAAGCTTGATGTAACTATTAGTATGTGATTCAATTTGAGCCATTGGTATATGATTGAAGCCATTTATAAAAAGAAGACCAATAAAAGGTCAAGATTGGAGGGCTGCTATTTTTCCAAAGATGGATAAAGGAGGATGATAACTCAGTCTTGTCAAATGTTTGTCAAATTGTTTTCAACATACTGCAATATTCTTACTTGACCACTTTTGCTCAGAACTTGTTATCTTTACCTAGATTAAAAATGACAGTGTCTCCTAATTGAGAGTCTTACCTCAGGAGAGATCATGTCCCATCCTTTACATGGTAGGAGTCCACATGTATACTTAAAGGACTCTGTACTCCCAGTTTCAAAAGAACAAAGTTCGATATACAAGTGCAGCAGACAAGTCTGTTCCTTTAAGATAAAGTTCTTGTTTGTGTCTCAGTATTTATTTCTTCTCAACAGATTTCCTTAAACTTCTGGGAAATAGAAGTGACTCGGCATATTGCCTGTTCTCATGCATCTCACAGGTTAGCAGGTATAAATTTTTGGAGTTATTCAGTGAATGTTTAATGAATTTGGGAGTAAATCTATAACTCCCTCCTCCAAAGTATGATTGCAAAACAATAGTCACTAATTTCTAAAAACTGTTCAGGCATTTCTGAGACATTCTTGCCTGCCAGTTGAGCTCAAGGAGAAATACATCTTTAAACTCTTCTTCAGCACTGAAAATCATCCTATGCACAGTCAGAAATGCATTCAAGGTATTTTATCACATTAATGTGCAGAATCCTGAAATGCAGATAGAGATGCCTTTCATTTTCTGTCTTGAGTACTGAAATCTCCGACTGCGCTAGATAAGCTTGCACTAATAAATTATCAAAGCTGTGAAACCAACTCATAAAAAGAGATGCTGTTTCATTTTCAAGGCAGGATAGGAAGGCATTAAAGATGACAGCCACTGGTGAAGGCACACGAGTGTGGTCTTCCTTTATAGAGTCAAGTGTCCAAGTTCACTTGCTTGTTAGAAACAAAATTCATGAAATCCATAAACGTTAGCTGTCTGTAGGTGCAATGCTTCCATGCTGAAAAAAAAAAAAAAAAAAACTACACATTTAGATGCAGGTTTGAAAAAGAAAGAAAAGAAGCCTTTTCAAAATTGACCAAAGTTAAATTCACTGTGAAAGTCAATGTTTCCCTAGCAACTTACAGCTCCATAGTTCTTTTTTTTTTTTTTTATTTTTTTTTTATTTTTTTGAGGTAGGGTCTCATTCTGGCTCAGGCTGACCTGGAATTAACTATGTAGTCTCAGGGTGGCCTTGAACTCACGGCGATCCTCCTACCTCTGCCTCCCAAGTGCTGGGATTAAAGGCGTGCGCCACCATGCCCGGCTCCATAGTTCTTTATCTGATGCATGTTCAGCCTTCTCAGCAAGGTTTATGATCTCGGATCCACTAGTGTTGTTGACATTCTGTTTTATAATTTTGTTTTTACATTGTGTTAACAATGATAGTTTTAAGTTGTTTAAATTCCTACATGTCAATCCATGACCTTGTTTGAGGTCTGCTGCCATTTTTAATGAAAAATAAATAAATAAATAAATAAAAGACAGTCCATTGGCTCACTTCTTCCTTGTCCATTCAATTCAAATGAAATGATCAGGTTAGCTGAAAATACATTCTCAGACATATACAAACATGTACATGAAATTAACATAGAGGTTTTTTTTAAATGTCTTAAAATAAAATGATCCAAACACTAGAACACTGTGTACTGCTATAACCGAGCTCTACTCCCAACCACTACGATTAAAATTTAAACATCTAGTTTATTATCAACCTGTCCGGAAGCATACCTAGCTGTTCATTTTAAACAAATGTCCTTCTTTTTTAGTTGTCTGAGAACACAATGGAAACCTTTCCTTTATACTTTCTGCTATTCTAGTCCATTCTTTATGGCCTATTATTTATCAAGACTATGAGTTTACCATCTCACCTCCCGAGCTTGACTGATTTCTTAGATAAATTTTGTTATACCAAATTTCCACCTTTCCATGATGTCTGACCTGAGATCTAAACAAACAAGTTTTACCTCTGATATTTAGATTGGAGAGTTGGGTCAAGAATTGGGGTTTTCCATTGTTATTCATGCAGGACCTGTTGTTTTATTGCTAACTATAATAGTAAAATGATGTGAACATTTTATATACTGTATGAAGCAAAAATGTCAGAGCTGCAAAGATGACATTTTGAAATTAATACATATCCTTGCTTCTGTCAAGTCAGAATCATCCTAAAAATATAAAGAAACTTTTTTGACAAAATTAAAGAATTGTTATTATTGGAAACCATTGTTTTAATAGCTGTCCTCATAGTCATAGAAAAACTATATTAGGTTCATTGCATAAATGTGCCCTAGCTTATATGAGATGTGTATATCATGCAAATTTACAAATGCCACATTGATGAAGCATTGTAAAATAGGCATGAAACAATTACATTTTTGCTATTTCTGATGCTTATGTAGATAATTTCAATAATATCAGGTATAGTTTGGCCCCAGAATATTACATGGAAATCAATTGACTAATGTGTAAATTAAAAATGTATGTTTCTTTAAAATACTTTAACTGAATTCACTTGTATGGTTAAGACACAGAAATATTTTTGAATACTATTAACATTCTTAATTTTTAAAAAAATACAGATGGAAAGTTTTGAATGTTAAATTTCAAAACAAATTGCAATAAATGAATTTGCAGTAACACTAAGTCATGTTTATTGAAAGAATCCAACAATTAAATCCATACAATAGAAACATTTTTAGTCACAGCCACCCACATATTTACATATCTTGAAATATCAGGTAGGCAATCTGAGTGTGTACAATTCTCAGTTGTTTTTGTTTCAGCTAAAATATATTTACTATAAAAATAAAATTGCTAGAATTGCATTTAAAATATGTAGAATGTCATATAGATTTTTAAATGTATGGCAACTACTTAAAATAATGAATACTATGACTTACTAATTTCATGAGCATAATAAAACTTTTAGTGTTTATACCTTCACTCTTAGAAGGTTTTGTGGAAAAAAGTAAATAACCAGGCAATCATAAGGTCAATCCTATCACATTTTTTAGCAACACGTTCTTCTCAAGTAAGAGTGATATTCAGAACAAACGCATAAACTGAAATCCAGTCAGTATTCAAAGACAACAATTATAACGCCATTCAAATTGTAGGAAGTGTTCAATGTCGATTTGAATTAGCAAATTGAAGTGGGTGTCCATTTCTAAATGTCCATTAATGCTAATAAGCAAAGAAGCCCAGCATCCTGAAGCTCCACGAATCAGGACTTGTCAATGGTAGGTCAAGAGAAGTAGGTGATGGAAGTAAATTTTATACACTTAGTAGTAAGTAGAAGATTATTATGTATGATTTTATCTTAATTGGTTTGAGAATTAATTGGGTGGTAACAAAAGTGGGCATAAAGCTTTTCATTTGAACAGAACAATTAAAACCCCAAAAGGCTTGACGTTGATAATAACCACTCTACTGGATTAACTTCCAGCTATAAAATCAAAAGAGATTTATTATTTATCTGAAACCTGAGTTAATGTTAATGACTAATGAATATTACTTAGCTCAGCACAGTTCAACTTTTCAAAGCATGTTTCTCTGGACAAGGTCAAGTCTGCATAAAGCTGATATTATAGTAAAAGATTTCTATGACTCCAGTTTTGTCTCATTTAGGTCAAAAGTGGAAAAGATATGATGACCATATGAGGACATGGTATTTATTACTCTCTATGCCAAGACTAAACTTTATGTGTCATTTGCACAGTCTACCATGCTAAAAATAAAATTTGTTCCAAATGATGAATAATAGCAATAAAATGAAGGAATATTTTGCTTGTAACATGGATGAATCCAGTTGACATAATGTTAACTGAAGTAAGACAGGCATAGAAACACAAGACTAAATGATCTTATTCATACATGGTATTTAAGCAACAGAACTCATGCAAACAGAGAATTAAATAATGGCTATCAAGAGCTGGCAGAAGGAGTAGAGATGAGCCATGTCAAACGATACAAAATTTTATTCAGAAAGGAGGAGCAAGTTCAAGAGATGTATTTTAAAACAGGTACTATAGTTAATATGTTATATAATTGAGAATTGCTGATATTTTACTTTAAATGTTCTCACTATTTTTTTAAAGTAGTGAAGTGATATGAATGATAATTAGTCGATTAGCAATTTTACAATGTAGACATATTTTGAAACTGCATAATGTATATCAAAAATATGTACATTTTTAACTTGTGAGTTGGGAAGGAAGGAAATAATCACCTCTGGGTATATGTCTAATCAAGTCAAAATTATTTATTTCAGACTTAAGAATTTTTTTGTTTCAATTTATCTTTAAACCTAGTAATTAAAGAAAAGAAAGGCATGTTCTAGCCTTGCTATTTATAAAGTTAAAATGTTCTGGCATGGACCCTGGTTAATAAGCAACTGAGGGCACTGACTTCATTGTCAGTTGTGTTAACATTAGTACCAATTATGCATTTCTAGAATCCTAAAGAGTAAATAAGCTATTTATACCTGTAGAACAGTGATGCACATCTATTTAAGGTATTGGTACAACAATAAGTACTTCTCGTGTTATTCCTAATCGGTATTCAACAGGAAACTTTCAACTTTCTTTGAATTTCAAATGTTAATATACAATTTGCATTTTTCTTTTTTTCTTTTTATAAAGGAGAAAGAACATTTTTCTATTCACCAGATTAGCAAACAGATTATTCATAAAGATGATTTTGTAAGCACTTACATAAAATAAAATGAAGGATAAGTTTCATTTTTAACACAGTCCTCATGTGTAAATTTCCTTTCAAGTGGCTTTGTAAATTTGTTCCCATTCACAGTTATTTTAAGTAAATTCTTATACTCACACTAATACAATATAAATTTTAATAAACAAATTTTAATAAAATAGAAATGTTGGCTTTGCAGGCAAGCACCTTAACTGCTAAGCCATTTCTCCAGCCTTTTTCCATCTTCTTATAGCAAGTCTGCCACCTTCTCTCTGACTCCCATGCGTATTAAAGAGTTCCTTCTGTTCCTCATTGCCTCAAGAAGCTTTGCACACATCATGCTTTTGGTAGAAGAGCTTATCTTACCCTTATCACCTCCTCATTAACATCTGCCCATCCTTCAAAAGAGACAAGATGAAAAGTGAGTTCCTTAGGAAGCCCAATCTGACTACTTAGTGATTCAAGCTTTAAATATTTGATCACTATCTACCTCTTCTTCATGGATGTACCACAGTTGCAGCCTTAAAGCTATGACTGTGATAATGTTGGTAGAAGTAGATCATATAGTCCAGGAATGCATTGATGATCATTGTCCAGAAATCATTCTGGTATTTAGCATATAGTTACTAGCCCATAGCTACCAATTGCATAGAGTAATTATTTACCCTTTTAATTCTGTCGCTCAATGGTGTTAATTTGATTTGAACTAATCTGACAATATTTTGGAAATTCTTTGCTCAGATAAATATTGATTATTAGTGCTTGACTTCCCAATGCAGCCAGAATTGGATTCAGGTTGACAAGTTAGTGGAAAAACATAATCACTACCATAACTTTCACCAACAATCTGAGACGCAGAATTCCTCTGTTCTTTATATCCTAATCCCTTTTCATTCCATTTTCTCCTACAAGTGGCATTTTTATATTTTATGTTCTTTTGTTTGTCCCCATTTTACACTTGCTAGGAGCAAACATTTATGCAGCTTAATGCCTTCAAAGAGCCACACATAGTTTTACTGTAACTTTAATTCTTAAGTTGCTTTCCAAGCATATTTAGGTTTTAGGTGTTTTTTTTTTTTTGTTTCGCATGTAGTGAAATAGTCTACCCTTATTTCAAGAATGTATCTTATATCTTTGAGACGTGTTTATAGGGCAATTTGTGCTACCATCCAGCTTGCCTCCCACATTGAATACATCTTTGAATCCCCTAAAGGGCATGTAAGATTGAACACATACTCTATTCCAGATGTTTGTTTACACAAAATGGCCTAGTAACCTTCTCATTGTAAGTACATAATGCATTAAAGACTTTCCAATGCATTACACATCAATTTCCCTTTAGTTCAATGAAACACCTATGGAAGTATTTCGGGAATGCTCATATCTGACTCCTCTAAATATAACCCACGCTAAGTCACACCATAGTTTAGAGTGAAAACTGTGGATTTAAATACCATGATATACCCGTACTCAAATAATACTTTTGCCATTACATAGCATTCTAGACCTCATCCTGTGTTAGCAATTGTCTGTCATTGTAACAAATATCTGAAATCATTAATTTATGAAGTCTTATGCTTTTCAATTTTGGCTCATGCTTGGAAGAATTTAATGCATAATCAGTTTACCTCATTTCTTTGAGCCTGTAACGAGATAGTACATCATGGAAGGAGCACTTGGCAGGGTAAGTCTCTCTTTTAAATACCAGTAAATAAAAGACAGGAAGCAGAAGGAGAGAATATCACAATCTCCTTCAAGGGCATATCCTGAATAACCTAAAAACTTCTCAGTAGACCCTACCACTTAAAGGTTCAACTACCTCTCCATAACACAAACTAGGGGTCCTAGTCTTTAACATACAAACTTTATGGTCTTTGCTACAGTATAACTTGTCAATTACAATAATGTTAACAATACACACCATTTAGTGATTAAATGAATTAATGTAGTTTAGCCTCCATTGAAATGTATTTGGCAAATTTAGCATTTCCTACTGCTGCTAACATTTGGTAAAGTTTTCCCTGCAAAAAAAAAAAATATTTCAGGATATTTACACAGGTCCAAGCCAACCATCTCTAACTGCAGGTAATGATGAATTGTGTCTTCAGTATTTTCATCTCACCGGCTCAATGTAGCTGGACCTATGTAACTACATGCCTACAGGATGGGTAAGGTAGTCCATAAGAACTATGCGCAAAATAATATTCTGTATTTTATCATTCTGAGTGTCTGCTGAAACACTAATGCACATGCATGGCCAAAAACAGCTATTCTTGTCCAGTCCATTATTGTAGTCAATCTGCAAATAGTGCTATTTTCTTCAATGGATGAATAACTTAGATCTCACTCGTACATTCCAAATTAACATAAATCTTGAGTTCCATTTTGACTTTTTATGTCATGTGACATCTTTGTAGCTATCACCACCAGATGAACCACAGCTGTTTGACATTGTGTACTTGACTATCTGCCTGCCAGGTGGAGGCCAGCCACTGTAGGTGGTTAGTGATCTACCTTTGCATTCTCGGTCTTTTTTTTTTTTTTTAAGATCATTTTCAGAGGTCATGTTTCTGAAGTCAGTGCCTCTCTTTCCAGACTAAGAAAAGCATTCTGTTAAGATGAAATTGTTCATGCACCTGGAACTAAGAGAAATTAGGAGAAAAATAGGTCCTAGTTGAGATTATCTGAGAAAAAGACTTTTCTAGTAAAATATCACTATTGGATATTGTACAGGTGAAATAACAGTAGAAAGAGAACAAACTTGTTCAAACAACAAAGTGTTGACATACCATTTTCAAAACGAAGATAATTCAATAGTCTATGTTATCTTTATGAAATTAAAACTGTATTTTCTTCCTAGCCCATACCTTCCCCATACCCAGAGCCAGCTCACCGATCCTTCAAGGTGAATGGGGAAGTTTCTACAGTCTGGGTTAATGTACTAACATTTGAACATCAACTGACCTGGAAACTCTGAAGTGCATAGTCCACTCTGTCTAACAGCTATTTCAGGTACAATGTCGGCTCTGAATGGAGGGTAATGCACATTCGGTGGCAGACTACTGTCAGTTTATCTGGCTGCCTCCAGAACCCTTGAGTTGCCTGGGGGTTGGCTTCAAACCAGGGCTGCATGCACTCAATTTCTCCTGCTGTCTGTTTAACTTCTTGACTCTTACAGCAATGCATCATTAAAGCTCTCCTACCTTTTCTTCTGCCTTCAAATCTGTTATATTTTTAGGCCATCACTTTTACCAAGAAAGGAATACTTCTTCCTTTGTAGATTATCAGAGAAGCTTGACCTAAAAACTTCGAAAGTCATAAGTCAACTTAATAGCAGCAACATAAAGGCTAATAGAGGGACTGTATTTAGTTACTGTAGAAATATTAATTAGAATCTCAAAAGAATCAGAAATTTAATCAAATTTCTTTAGAATAACTACAAAAACAACTCAAAAATAAATCTACTATTTAATATAATCAACCACTTATTCTAAAACCAGTAAAGCTTCAGAACACACAATAAAGGAAACATGTTCTGTCCACTTTTCTAATCCAAGTTTAGTGTCCAAGGTAGTAAGAAGAAATGCTTCTTTGGTACAAAGTCTATTTTTCATATTTTGCTATCAAATGTCAGTGACATATTATTTCATTAAAAATATGTTTATTCATAGAAAATCAACTTAACAGTTGATGAGCAACTATGATTAAAAGGGTACATAGTTTGAAGCAGGTAAAACCCAATAGCAAATACATTTAATATGTTAACTATTGACTTTTTCCCTCTGCTTAGATATTTTCCCCCAATTTCAAAGTATGAGTACTATTTTTATTATTCATTTTGTGACAATTTCCTAGGAGAGTAAGAATTCCTCAAATGCCTTGTTTTAATGAATGAACATTTTCTCTTATGATAGTGATTGTATGCATTTCCCAACCTATATATTTAGATAATTTCTTGTTTAGTCACTGCTATAAAAATGATGCCATGAAAGTATTATGTATAAATTACTTTCATATTACTAATTACTTCCTTGAGATTGAGTTTTAGAAGTGGAGTTACTGATACAAATCATATTAGTATATCCATGATCCTTAATCCATAATTAAACATTTCTCTTGATAGTGTTTTTACCATTATACATTTATGGTTATATGAGAAAGCTTCTTTCAATTAGCCATGAGCCTTGAGTCCTAGTTTTGGAAAAATTAACCATTTAAAATACTTAAAGAAAAGAGCTTTTTGTTATTTTCTCAATCTTTATCATTTACAATACATTATAAAGTCTATGTAAATAATGTTTAGAAATTGTTCATATCATCTATACATTTTATTGGAAACTTGTTTCCTTACTGACATACCTCCATCTATATTTATTCATCTAGCCATCCATTTACTTACTGAAATCTAGTGTAGGTTGATATTGCCTGTAATACACGTTTTTTTCTAATTATTCATTTTCCCTCTATTTTATTCACTGCATTTTTTGTTTATTTAGGATGTTTTAAGTAGTTTTATTTTCAATAACTTTCCTTGTTATTTCTTCATTGGTCTTTATGTCTTCTACCGTTTCATTATTGGTACTTAATTTTCAGACTGTAATGCATTTATCTTGGTGTGAACGGATGTCCAAATTGGCATATTCTTTGGCTATGTGATCTAATCCAGACCTATGTCCTAATCTCAAAACTAGTCTCTTGCTTCTTATACAAAAGTCAAACAAATATAGTATTTGGCTTTAGGATACATTTCAATATAACCTAAAATGGTTGAAAGGATCAATTAAAAATGGATGCTATTGTACTTGTTTAGTCACTTGACCTCTCTGGCCAAATTTGAGGCTTCCAGTGTCCACTGTTTTCACCACTGATGACTTCTGTCTCCCATAAGGCTGCATTCAGTGCAGCTTTTTCCAGCTTTCAGGTATCCCATCTGTGGCACTGAAAAATTTCTAGTAACAAACTGTGACTTCTGGATGTGCCATTATTTAAGAAAGTAGATTTTCATATGCCTTATTTAGAATATCTTGAATTCTGATTGACCTTCCCCCAGCACCCTTCTTTTATACAATCTCTTTCCCTGACCTCGCTTAGGCCTTTCCCCTCCCTGTAATCTATTCTATTTACATATATAAAATACCATCCCCTAAAATCCTTCCCTCTCCTCCCTCCCTTATAGTTTTTTCTCGCTTATGGGCCTCTGCTATTGATTTTTGGTTCCAGCTCACCAAATTGCCCTGAAAACACTACACTTAATGTTCATAGTCATATATTAATCTCACTTCTGGTTAGAGAAGCTTCTCTTTTCAGATGGCGATGACCACTGGGATGACCCAAAAGGCAACATAGTGCTGAGAAGAAGGGACAGAGGAGTATCCAGCATTGAAACTTCTCACACCCTCCAAGGCTCAGGGTCCATTGTGGAAGAGGTGGCAGAAAGAATGTAAGAGCCAAAGGAAGGGTAGCACTCCTTACATACAACTGTCCAGACAGAAATCAGCCTCAATATCCAGGACCTTGCAAGCAATAACTACACAAGACCCTCATAGTAGGAGAAAAAGATGATGACATCAAATTAAAAGAGAGACTAATAGAGAGAGGGAGGGGATATGACAGAGAGCAGAGTTATGAAGGGGAAAATGGGGGAGGGGAAGGGAAATACCATGGTTTGTTGTCTGTAAATATAGAAGTTGTCAATTATATATATATATATATATATATATATATATATATATATATATATATGATGCTAAACAGGTTTATTTAGGCTAATATTATGATTATCCTAGACTGCTAGACTGGCTTTGTTTCTTCTGGCTGTTTCCCTTCTGGAAAGTGACAGACTGTGGAGCAATGGGAAACAATGCATACTGGCTTTTGGACCCATGTTTCATGGCTAAATCCTGGGGGAGGCCATGCACTTGGGGAAAGATCTAGGTTCTGCACTCTTCCTGCAGTAAGGGGACAAAGTATTATAAAAACTCTATTAAATCACTTTAAAAATTAAGTGCCAAGAAAGAGCCTATTTCATCTTGTGATTTAAATTGCTTTAAATCAGGAATTAATTTACCTAGGATTGATATATTTATAATACTTAGTCTTTTTGTACAGACAATATTTCTCTTAATTCTAACTTCTTTCTTAAAAGTCTTAGCTAACACTGAAATTTTTAAATAGCTTTTCTCAGTAGCAGAGGCCAGTAAGTTAAAAAAGGAGATAGAAAGGGAAGAGAAAGAAAGGGAGGAGGGCTTTTATTAGGTTGGTATTGTATATATGTAAGTAGAAAGATTGAGATGGGGAGGGGATATGATGGAGAATGGAATTTCAAAGGGGAAAGGGGGGAGGGTAATACCATGGGATTTTTTTTGTTATCATGGAAAATATTAATAAAAATGGAGAAAAAAATAAAAAATAAAAAATAAAAAAAAAGAAGTGAAAAAAAAAGAAAAATAAATAAATAAATAAATAAATAAAAAATAAAAATTGTTCATTTTATTCAGTTTAGTGTGAATAACTTTTTATATTTTAATCCAATCATGAGTCAAATGGACTTTCTAATTGTAATTTCAATTTCAATTGCTTAAAGATGGCATGTGGAAAAAGCATTTCGAAAGGTGGATATTGAGGTTGGAGAAATGGTTTAGTGGTTAAGGCACTTGCCTGTAAAGCCTAAGGATCCATGTGCATTTCCCTAGAACCCATATAAGCCAGATGCACATGGTGACACATGCATCTGTAATTTGTTTGCAGTGGATAGAGTCCCTGGCATGATCATTCTCTCTCTCTCTCTCTCTCTCATAAATAAGTAAATAAACACAAAAACAAATAAACAAAGATAAAAATGTAAAAGTGTAGATATTGTACCATCCATTTAGAATTGCATCAGTCACCTGGATTAGTGTTCATTTATAATTTTAAGAAAATTTAAGTAATTGCCAAGGCCACTGTTAATGAACTTGGTTGCAATTTGCCATATTTGGCTATTTACATTTAAATGAATTGCTAAGTTAAACTATCTTAAATATTCAGTATTTATTTATGTATTTATTTTGGTAACATGTGCCACATTTTGAATGCTGAGTAGCCACATGTGGTTAATGGCTTTCTAGTGTCTTGTTTTTTCCCACTACTGGGTATCAAGCTCAGAATCCATGTTAGGTCCATGCTTACCTCTTGGCTACATTCCCTAGAAACATCTACTTCTTTGTATACCTGCTAGCTGAACTTGTCCAACACTGCAAAAAAAGGGTCATCAACAATGTTACTGTAGCGTTTCCTAATTATGTAAAACGTCTATCTATTCATAATGTTAAAATTTTCATTTTTCTCATGACTGTGTTTCTTCTTGCTTCTGTTTTATGTTCTATTGATCTAGCCACAATGCCAGGGAAAATGTTAATTAAGGTAATTGAGAATATTCCAAAATATTGATTTTTTAAAAATTGGAAATAAATTTTCATGTTAGAGTACCATGCATAATAATCAATATCTCCAAAATCCTAGGTATCCTGCCAAAATTCTAAGCACAAGTATTCATTATCCTTCTAATTGACAGAAATTTTGTTATTGGAGTACGCATAGATAAAGACATAGAATAAAGGAAATGTTGGTCCAAGTAGTGCACTGGCTGCCTCAGTTATTAGTTCCTATCCATAGAGAAAATAATATGCACTTTTCTAGGGATCAACACAGTACTTCACACTACACAGTGTTGAGGAGAAAAGACATGGAGCACATCCTGTGTGAAGAAAGCCAGCAGCACACTTTCAGAGACTGTTGTGGTGACATTGTGAAATTTCTCCCACAGTCACATGTGTCTGAAAGCATGAACTCAAGATGGTGGCAATGCTCTGGGATGTCATAGGACCTTTAGAACCTGTATTTTAGCTAGAAGTGGGTCGATGGAGTGTGCCTTGAAGAGAATAACCCCATCTGATCCAACTCAGGTTCTCTGCTTTCTGGTTGACTGCCATGATGTGACAAGCTGCCTCACATTCCTGCCAGCAGCGAGAGACCAGACCCTGTAGCATGATGACTGTAACCTCCAAGCAGTGAGCTTAAATAAACTTTATTTTTCACTAAGTTGATTCTGTGAGGTATTCTGTCACAGCAAGAAAACTAACTAATAAACTGATTCTTAATTAAACACACCCTGATTCTGCCATCTCATAGCAGTGTGTGCATGTGTCTTGGATTTTCATCTCCTCTTTTGTCTTTATAGAATTTTCTTTTTAAATTGAAAATAAAGACAAGCTCATTAGACACGTAACTAGACGCAATTTTGAACCAAAAGTCCAGCGCTGTCAATATTTTATTCTCCTTCTTTTTCCTTATTCATATTATATATCTCCTAAATGGACCTGGGTACTCATTAAATTATATATATATTTAAGATAAAACATAGAAGAGTTGAAAGTGAATATATTTTAGAGTATTTCTGCTGCAGGAATAATTCTGGTTTGGTAGTGCTGGAAAAACATTTTTAAACACTTTTACATTGCCTCTGAGAAAATTTCATATGAAGAGTTTGGGTGAATTTTCATACATTAAAAGGTATCACAGTTCATTTGTAATAAGTAATAAAAAGATTCTCATGCATGTGAATTTATTTGAGAAAAAAATTTCTAATAGTACAATACATCAGCATTAATTTACTTTTCCTCCCTGTAGGACATTTTCTACATTTGTAGCTTTGGGTTGCTGATATCTATGAAGTTAGCAATGTAAACATGGGCAAAGAAAATATTCACTTTAAATAAGGCATAATGATGAGAAACATGATCAATATGTCTTACAAAATATTTTTTGTGGAAGTTTTATTTGGAGCTAGAAAATTTGGTTGTCAAAGTTGCCCAATTACTGAGCAAGCAGACATATAATTCAGAGGATAAAGTGTTTTATGTGTGTGCATATATATATCCTTGTATCTCTTTATACTCTCAAGATCGTGACAACATAACAAAACTCTTAAAAAATTATTTTACTCTATTGCTGGAAAGACTGCTCAGTGGTCCAGGTACTTGCCTGCAAAGCCTAACAACCAGGGTTCAATTCTACCATACTCATGTAAAGCCAGATACACAAAGTAGCAGATGTGTCTGGGGTTCATTTGCATTGGCTGCAAGCCTTAGGAGGCCCATTCTCTGTCTGTCCCTCTTCTCTCTACCTCTCTCTGCTTGCAAATAAATAAATAAAAATATTTTTAAAACTTTCACTTTAAAAAGAAACCATTCATCTCAGATTTTAAATGTGGCTATCATTTTAAAAGAAGCCAACATCTTTATTTTTGCATTTTATTTCTGCAAACCTTTCAATGGCTATTTATGTAAAGAATTAAAAATATTCACTGTAAGTAGATTTCATTAATCTATATTACACAATGGAACTTATGAATTAAATCCTATATATGTGTATGCATCTTTATTAATAAAACTATATCTATGGAATTAACCTCCAATTCCTGTATCTCTAAATACTATTGCCATGAGCTTGGGGAAATGACCAAGTCTCAATGTGTCTTATTTTTCTTCATTTAAGTGGGTGGTACTAATACAAATTAGGAAGAAGGCAGTCTTTTGTCTAGTAGATCATTAGATAAGGACTGGCCCACAGAAATATGAATGTCACCTTGCCTGCTCTGGCAAGAGTAGAACCCATGCCTGATCTACTCTCATCAATCATTGCTATAAACATCAACTCCAGAGTCAGCTTCTTGCTTCTTCAACTTTTCCCAGGCTTAATACCCCTAGGCTAGCCCTTCCTAACCAGCCCCTTGGATCCAACAACCAATTAGGTTCCTCCTTTATACACCTGATCTTAATGGTGAAGCTCATTAATTGGATATCAGATAACTATAAATGGCCCCTAAACACATGTGTAAGCCCCTTACCCTCCCCAGCTTCTTTTTCTCTTCTCTCCTATATGAGGGGAAACTCTTGGTTTGGCTTAGGTTTTCCTGCTTTGTTTTCCTTCATAAGTCTCCCTAAAATAACTGTCATAATTCCTATTTTACACTTCTCTGAACCTACATTTTCAATTCTTTGGTAGTGTGGACTCATAATCATAGTTGGGGTCCGAGGGCTTGGTATTAAGCATGTATTGTTTACTAAGTATTATTTTATAATAATACTTCTATAATAAGTATGATGTATGTACCATATAGTTAAGTATGCAATCTAAATGCAAAAGTATTGAAATTATTACATTATAACCATTTGTTGGATAAATACTATATGCAATTCGTATAGAATAACTATTAAGGCCTTGCAACAAGACCATTTTTGATCCACAGTATGTATTACTGAGGCACAAAGCAGTTGAGTATCCAAGAAAATTCAGCAGTTGAGCACATCTCATGTACTTCAAAAACATATTTTTGGAGGTTAGGAAGGTGTAGATACATCAATATGATTAGCAAGGGTAAGTTCAATTCATAGTTCCCACATAAATGTTAGATATGGTGGCATGCACAGGCAGGCCCTTGGAGCTCCTGGCCAGCTGTATAGCCTAGTTGGTGAGCACTAAATCATATAGGTGGCTATCACCTGAATGAATGACACCCAAGATTGTATTCTGGCCTCCACATGCATGTGCACACATATGTGCCTATATCCACATGGTCACATACCTACATGCATATGTATACATATGTGTGCATGCATATCACACACACATACACATAAAAACAGAAGAAAATATTGGATATTGTGATCCCCAATGCTCTATTTCAAGATGGGTAAGAAACTAAATAAAGAGATCGAAATCATGATGACAAACCAAACAGAAATAAACCAATAATCTTACACTCTGGATTATATATAGTCAAGGAGAGAGAGAGCGAGATTGTGTGCATCAGGGCCTCCAGCTACAGAAAATGAACTGTTAACTGATAAGCCATCTCTGTAGCCCCTTACACTCTGTTTTTGCAGTAGAGAACTTGGTGGTACATTTGTACTCTTTGTCCTTAAAGCTGGTTATCTTTGAATAAATCTTTTTATTTTTATCTCAGATCATAATTTTATGCATAGTAGATAACTTCTGAGTGAATTAATAAATAAAAATCTTTAAGCTTACTTTTTTTTACTGACTGATATTTGTCGATATGAGCTATGTTTGCCCATCACATCCATGTATTCTAAGAAGAGGAAAAGAAGGAAGAAACATCTAAAGGTAATCACTGCAGAATTATTCTTCTTTATGCACTGAAGGAATATTCTGGGTGGGTTTCATAATTTGTCTATTTATAAATTATAAGTGTGAGGAAATAATCACTAGAGAGTTTAAGTACCTTACTAGATAATAGTTTTATTTAGTTTCAAGGACTTTAATCCAATGCATGTCTTTCTAGCCAGTGCTTTTAAACCAAGTTACCATATAAATGTTGTCAGGGAATCTAATAACTGATTTAAATTCTGTTTTTTAATAACTAAAAGAACTTAGTTTTGAATCCTAATTTAGCTACTCATGGATACTATAAGTATGAGTGATCATTTCAATCCTTTATGGTGATTGGTATACTGAGAAAATGGAGTTAGAAGTAATGATATTAAAATCCATGTGTGGTATAACAGGTTATTGTGCTGAAATTTAGCATCTCATTTCTACAAACATATTTCATCCCAACTAGAATATCATTAATTTATAGATGTGTAATATATTAACTATATAAAGACAGTAATTATTATTATGACTGAAAATTCTACAAACAAATCAGTTATCAAAGAGACACTGATTCATGTAAAACATTATCAATTATAATTCACCTGGGTAGGACAACAAACCCTCACATTTCAGTTACTTTCAAGATACATTCTGCAGTGATAGATACCTCCTTGAGTGTGCTCACTAAGCCAACTCCTTCCTAAATATAGTTCTTCTTATGTGTAGGCTTAAAAAAAATTTATGTATTTATTTTTAAGCAGAGAGAGTAGAGAGAACAGAGAAAAACAGAAAGAATGGGCAAGCAGAGTATAAGAATGAGCAAGCAGGGCTTCCTGCCACTGCCAACCATCTGCAGAAACATGTTCTACTTAGTTCATCTGGCTCTACATGGGTACTGGGGAATCTAACCTAGGCCATCAGGCTTTACAAGAAATTGCCTTGAACCACTGAGCCACCTTGCCACCCCAGTTTATTTTATATTTCAACTTGATTTAGTTATCTACATTGCATTCTTACGAACTCATTCTCTCAAAGAATGTAGCCAAGAATTGATGGATAAGGTTGTGGTGGTTAGCTGTTTTAGAGAGAGATGGCATTTCAGTTTCAGGGTGATTTATCAATTGGTTAAGATATCAATTTTCTACATGATAAACATTTGATAGGAATTCATTTACTTATTGGGAAGTAGGATAACATAAGGTCTTCTAGATCAGCTAAGTGAAAGGATTGACCTTTGTCCAAAGTGCTCATTGAGCAAATCCTTCTTAACTTTGGACGCATATTCTTTCTTCTTTCTAACTTCCTGATGTTCTCCTTGCAAAGACAATGCTACACTGCTGGCAGAGAGTTACCCTCCAAACATCATTACGAAAACATGTTTTCTTGCTCAACAAACTCTTAGGTGCCTTCAACACATGTATCCAATTCAAGGAAACAACTGTCAGGGTCCATTCATTACTATCTGAAATTCATACCACGCATAGGACATTTTCTTCCTCATGGGTACTGACCATCTGCTTAATGTGAAAAAAAAAAGTACACAAAATAACTGCAAAAACTAAGCACCAAAAAATAAGGCCTCCAAACAATAAATGCAAAGCAGAATTGAAGAGAGTTCTCAAAAGTAAAATTACAAGTGGCCAATAAATATATCAAAACTGAATTGGATTGCTAAAATCAGATCTAATTAAAGCTATATCAAGAATTCACTCTCTTCCTATTCATAATGAAAACAAATGACAATGTTGGTGAGGATGTGGGGAAAAGGAAACTTTTTCACTGCTGGTGGGAATGTAAACTAGTATAGCCATTATGCAAGTCCATAAGGAGATTCCTCCAAAATATTAAAATTAAACCACCAAATACCCAACTGCACCATATGAACCTGAAAGAACATAAATCAACTTTCTGCAGAGATATATGCAGATCCAAGTTTATAGTTGTAGTACTTACAACAGCAAAAATGCAAAACCAGCCTAGATACCCATCAAAAGAAGAATGGATATAAACAATTGGGTATACACAATAAAGGTCTAATTAGCCATAAAGAATGAAATTATACTATTTACAGGGAAATGGATGAAACTTGAAATCATCATATTAATCAAAATGACCTTAGCTCAGACAAACAAATACCTTATTTTCTCTCACATGAGGAACAGAGATTTTAAAAATAGAAGAGGTATTATAAGGGGAGAGATTAGATTCTAAAGGGCAGAGCAAGAGGAAAACAAGGATGGATAATGGTGGGAAGAAGGATGAAATATCACATGTTTGCATTCATTTGTTAGATTTGGATTGATCTATATAGAGGGAGGCATATAAATCAGTATGTAAAATGAAATCAGAAAGGATCAGTGATATTATGGAGGAGAGTTGCAAAAGTGGGAATAACTATGAGAAAACTTCAGTGATTATATGCATAAAATATAAAAAGATTAAATAGTAAAAAGAGAGAGGTAAATTAAAAGATTAAGGATGCTTGTATTTCTAAATCCTAGCTATACTTCAGAAATTATAAAATTATTAAATGGGGGATTATCTGAATGCAACTAAACCAGAGATAAACTTTTGAAAAGATAGTCCCATGGGGAATTTCTGAGTCTACACCAGCGAAACAGGAGGTAGCCTTTGCTCAGAGGGAATTCTGGGCTCTCATTGTTACTAGGTACTCACTAAAGCCAGCAGTAGGAAAAATAACGAGTGAAAAAAAAAAAAACGATTTTAAAAGGAGCTCACACTAGATTTTATATCTAGCTATAATTCACAAATGATACAATTTTCTCAAGTTTATCTCTGATTTAGAGTCACTTACAAAATCCTCCATTTGTGAAGTAAAATAAATTCTTAGCTTCCTAAGCTTTACAGAAATGATATAAGGGAGATTGTCCTGGAAGAAAAGTGTCAATTCATAATGCCACTGACTTTCACTTGAGTTTCTGTTCTTATTATGATCCTCTCACTTCCTTCCTCACTGAGCTAGTGAGGCTGGGTCCTACAAGGATTCTCATTCTGTAGCTTATGTTCTGCCTTTCAGAGCTAAAACAGAAAGGAATTCTCAAAGAGATATTCCAGTAATATATTTGTGACAAAAATATTTAGATAAAAAATATATGTGGCCTGACTATATAGCTAAGTGGTAGAGTGATTGCCTAGTCGGCACAAGACCATGGGTTTAAGATCCAACAGTGATGTATAAGAGGGTGCTAGGTGTTCAGGAAAGTCCTTGGACCCCAAATCCCAGGTTCATGCCTAATTTAATCAAAGAAATTAATGAAATAGACTGATAAGGATAATTGTCAGTTTATTGTCATATTTATTTAGGGAAATAGAGAACCAAGGAGATACCCATGTGGCTTGAGAGCCCATGTGAAGGGCCCGGAAAACCCAGGGAGAGAACAGAAAAAAAAATGCAAAGAGCTCCTGCCCATGGAGAAGGAGCCCATGTGGAAAGTAAGGGATAGAGGCTAGGATTTTCTCCCTTTGGCTTGGCCCAGCTGGGTCTAGCTGAGCAAAATCTCACCCACAGCTGGAGGTTCAGTAGAGGTCAGGCAGCACAAAGACCTTGACCTACTCACCTCGTGCAAATGTATTTAAAATGTATTTATAACCTTAAGGTGGTGGACCCTACCTTCCAGCTCAGGTGAGCCAGAGGGATGTGTGATTGGTTCGGGCTAAGGGCTATCTAAGGAAGAGGCCAGGAAAGTTCTGGGGTCTTTAAAGTTGGCCAACCACAATGTTAGGATTAGATTTTAACCCTAGGAGAGATTTCCCAGATTGTTTGTGCAAAAACAGATGTAGGTAAGAGATAAGAAGTCAGATCATCCTTTGATCTCTAGCAAAGAGGAGATTGCTTGGAATAGACTCAAAGACATTCCTGCTTTTTACTTTCAGTGGCTCAGTCACCCTAAATGCCTATCCCCTGTCAGATGGATAAAAACAAAGAAAATCAAAGAACTTAAGACAGTGTAAAAATATTCCAGTAAGTGCAAAACATGTTTTTTGTTTTTCATGATGTGGCTACTTCAGATCCCCAGTTTGCTTTGAAACAAAGTCCAAGTCTCTCAAATACCACATGGATTACTTATCAAGACACGAGTCCAATAATGAATTTTGTGAGCATTTATTTTTATGCTATCATTATTATAGTGTCATTTGCTTTATTAAACTATGATGTAATTTACCATATAATTTTTATTTTGTCATTGCCATTATAGTGATGCCTTCTCTACCTGGTCACTGTGCATAAACAGCAGCTAGGACCCTGAGTAGTATGCTTGTAGGTGCCAAACAAATACATCTCTACCACTGGCTAGTTAGCAGTACCCAACACTTCACCATGTTTTCCTCAGCATACAGTACAGAAAGCTTCACAGAGTAGAGCACAATTTGCATTGAATTATTTTGCTGTTAGTAAAGTCAACATTAAACATAAGAAGGGGAGATAAATTTCAAGTCATTGAAATGTTTTCTGGACTATTAGATGCCAAGAAAAAGCTTGTTATTTCACTTTCCCAAGACACAGGAGAAAATTTTATAAAAATCTGAAATCATTTGGAGAATAAGCTACAAGCATTTGTTGGGTGAACACATTGTTGGTGCACACATTGGTCATGAATCATTAGTAACTTTATAGACACTGAGATATCTATCTTTCAATGAGTTCAAAATAACACAGCAATGTGAAGCAATTCCAAGAAACAGCATCTTGGATTGATGAAACATGGCCATTCTTCAAGCACATGAATGATCTCACCAAATCCATACAGGGTGCACTTCTAAGTGAGTAGAAATAAAACTCAGTAGCAGAGGCCAGTAATCTACAAAGGGGATATAAAGTGAATAGAAAGGGAGGGAGGGGGAATGTAATATGATGGTATTATATATATGTAAGTAGAAGAACAGATTAATGGGGGTGGAAAAGGCCTAGGTGAAGTCAGGGGAAGAGATTTAGTAAGGAAAGTTGGAGAGAGGGCTAGTCAAAATTTAAGAGGATATAAATAAGTCATATGGAAACCTACTTTTTTGGACAATGGAATATTCAGAAACCATAGATTGTTATAAGAAAATTTTCAGTGCTAGGGATGGGATACCTTCCAGTGAGTTGTTGGCCAGGGAGGTCCCTGATGCCCCCAAAATATTGCAGGTTGTTGCCCAGGCCCTTGGTTTCCCACCAGGAATAGATATAGATCATATTGCTGAAGACACCACATACTTGGGCTGCAAGGTCACTGAGAAATCCTGCTGGAGCTGAACAGAAAACCTTCTCCATGTAGACCAGCTGACAGAAAGCTGGGGAAAGCTACACTGCATGCAGTTCAATGGGAGAGAGATATTCAACAGTGGACACTGCAAGCCTTATATTTGGCCAACCAGGCCTTATAAGCCAACGGGTATATTAGTGGCATGTCTGTTAGGGAGGGAACCAACCACTGTCTGATTGGAATGGAGGCCCACTCCATGAAAGGAAATACATCCTTGATACTGAAGCCTACAATAAGGGGTTGTCATGTGCCCTAGGGGTTTAATGTCTGCTGGTGTCTGGCTAAATGTTTATATTGTGCTCACCAAACTTCCCAGTAAACACTTCTCTTAATGTTCATACCCATATATTAATTCTACTCTCACTTTTGGTAGAGAAGCTTCTCTTTTCCAATGGCAGTGACATTGGGATGACTCAGAAGGCATCATGTTGCCGAGTAAAAGTGACAGAGGAGTGCTCAGTATTTAAATATCTCTATCACATCTTCCAAGGAGCAGGGTCCATTGCAGAAGAGGTGGTGGAAAGAATGTAAGAGCCAAAGGAAGGGTAGGACTCCTCACAACGTGCTCCTCCAAACACAAAATGACCTGGATATCCATGACCTCACAGTGCCTGACACTACCTACATAAGACCATAATAAGGGGAGGGAAAGATCATGACACCAAAATAAAAGAGAGGCTGATTGAGATGGGGAGGGGATATGATGGACAATGGAATTTCAAAGGGGAAAATGGGGGGGGAGGGAGGGTATTACCATGGGATGTTGTCTGCAATTATGGAAGCTATCATTCAATCAATCAATCAATCAATAAACAATACATCTATGAACCTGAGGCTTAAGCTGCCATATTAGATGGAAAGAATAGGTGATAGAATCAAAAAACAAAGACAAAGTAATCCCAAAACTCTTCAATGTTACATACTTAACAGAGCTTCAGAAAAGGTACAGAAAGATAACATTTGAACTTCTGTTATTTATGTAAGGGTTTAGCAGTTTTAGGCAGCTTATCCAGTTAAAGGTCAGTTTCTTTGCCAATACAACCTGCTGCATTTGTAGGATTTTCTTCAGGGAGAGAAGGAGATAGAAATTAAAGTGATCAGGACTTGGACTAATGTACTAGAAAATAAAACAATGGCCAACTATGTGTCTAAAACATCACTAGTTCCCTCAGAAAGAAGGCAGCTTCCAGAAATTCAGGGAGAAATTGCATAAAGACAATAATGGGGTATTTTTGAGAAAACATCTTACAAATATTCTACTTAATGATGCTATTGTATATATGTAAGTATGAAAACAGATTAATGGGAGTGAAAAGTTCTAAGTGAGGTCAGGGGAAGAGATTGAGTAAAGGAAAGGTGGAGGGAGCACTAATCAAATTTAAGAGGATATAAATAAGTCATATGGAAACCTTCACTTTTGGACAATATGACGCTCATTAGCCACAGATTGTTATTAGAAAATTTTCAGTGCCAGAGATGGGATACTTTCCAGTGAGTTGTTGGCCGGGGAGGTCTCTGATACCCCCAAAACATTACAGGACATTACCAAGGCTCTTGCTTTCCCACCAAGAATAGATGGTAAGACCCTTGTTGCAGTCAGGTTCACATTGCTGGTAGAAATCACCCAACCAAGAGCAGCTTGTGGGAAAAAAAAAAATAAAAGTTTTATTTTCGATTACAGGCTAGAGGGGGAAGCTCCATGATGACATGGAAGATGATGGCATGAGCAGAGGTTGGACATCACCCCCTGGCCAACATAAGGTAGACAATAACAACAGGAGAGTATGCCAAACTCTGGCATGGATAAACTGGCTATAACACCCATAAGCCTGCCCCAAACAATACACTCCCTCTAGGAGGAAATAATTCCCAATTCCCACCAACTGTGGAAACCAGTATCCAAAACACATATGTTTATGGGGGACACCTGAATCAAACCACATTTTACCCCGGCCCCCATAAACTGATAACCATAGATGATGTAAAATGCAATGCATCCATCCAACTTTAAAAAATCCCTAGAGTTTTTTTATTAATTCTAATGATATTCATATATCCCTATAGTCCAAGATCTTTTAACTGAACCATAATACCAAAAAATAACATCAAAAAACTCATACTGGCACAGAATAAACATTCACACTGCAAAAGATGGCACTGGGCATAGCAAAGAAATACTCAAGCAATACAAGATTTCAACAGGGCAAACACCAAACTGTAGCTCCAAGTCCAACAACTCTAGCCAGTGACAAGTCTCCAAGCCTGATAATTCTAACCAGCAACAAGTCTGTGGAGTTCCAATTCTTCCCGTCTAGCTAGGCTACTCACAGTCCTGGAAAACTTCATCAGGATCAGCATCTTTTCTTGGCAGCCATTTCACAGTCCCCTCCTCTCCAATGGGTCTCCACTGCAACCCACGGTTCATCCTCATGGCCCCATGGGCTTGTCAGGTATGCATCCAGAAAACCTGCTTTACACTGTCCATGTTCATTTCCAAAACGCAAGAACACATTGTAAACTCAATTACCCTCTCTTTCCTGAATTTCTCATACTCCATATACCAGGCAGGGTGCCAATTTGCTAATCCACGGTGGAATAAAGCAGACTTTGAAGAACAGGACACTCCTTGAGTACTCAGGCCTCTTCAAAGGGGCCTACATTCTTCTTGTTTCCCCAGTGCAGGTCAGCTGGCCCAATCTCAAAGGTTGTAATCTCTCAATTGCAGCTGAATGGGCAGCAGTTCACCCAAAGATTTTTCTTCTGTGCTATATCCCTCTGCTCAAACCAGTTCATTTCTATGCATAGCAACCCTACACAACTTTTCAGGACATGGGCATAACAGCAAGGTTTTCACACAAACTGCCTCTAGCCCAGTCCAAGCAAAGCTCTTTCTCACTCTCATAAACCAAACCTCACAGTCCATAATTCTTACTGCATTCAGGTATTTCATCTCTGACCAGAATAGTCCATCAAGCAGTACTTACGGCACTGCAAGTCATCTCTTAGGCCAAGGTTTAAAATCCTTCCACATTCCTCTTGACAATCAGCTCCAAAAGGCCAAAGCCACACAGTCAGGTGTGTAGTAGCAATCCCACTCCTTGGTACCACTTTACTGTTGCACAGTCAGGTTCACATTAGTGCCAGTATACACTCGGCAAGAGCAGCTTTTGGGGAAAAGAGTTTATTTTGGCTTACAGTCTCAAGGGGGAAGCTCCATGATGGCAGGGAAAATGATGGCATGAGCAGAGGGTGGATCACCCCCTGGCCAACATAAAATGGACAATAGGAACACAAAAGCGTGCCAAACACTGGCATGGGGAAACTGACTATAACACCCATAAGTCTGCCCCCAACAATATACTGCCTCCAGAGGCATTAATTCCCAAATCTCCATCAGCTGGGAACCTAGCATCCAGAACACCTGAGTTTATAGGGGACACCTGAATCCAACCACAACCCTATTGATGAAGACTCACATACCTGGGCTGCAAGGTCACTGAGAAATCCTGTTGGAGCTGAGCTGAAAACCTCCTCCATGTAGACCAGCTGACAGAAAGCTAGAAAAAGCTATGCTGCATGCAGTTCAATGGGAGAGAGAGAAATCACCAGTGGAGATACTAAACAGTGGACACTGCAAGTCTTAAATTTTGCCAGCCAGGCCCGATGAGCCAACATGTGCAATAGTAGCATGTCTATGGGGGGAGGGGATGAACCGCTCTCTAATTGGACTGGCTGCCTACTCCATGGGAGGAAATACAGCCCTGATACTGAAAATGTATAACAGGGGCAGTCGTGAGCCATAAGGGTGTAATGTCTGCTGATTTCTTGCTAAATGTTTGTACTATGCTCACCAAGTAAGAAGTAAGCACTTCTCTTAATGTTCACACCCATATATGAATGCTACTCTCACTTTTGGTTAGAGAAGCTTCCTTTTCAGATGGCAGTGACCTCGGGATAACTCAGAAGGTACCATGGTATTGAGAAGAGGTGACAGAGGAGTGCTCAGCACTGAAATATCTCTATCACATCTTCCAAGGCTCAGGGTCCATTGTGGAAGAGGTGGCAGAAAGAATGTAAGAGCCAAAGGAAGGGTAGGACTCCTTACAATGTGCTCCTCCAGACACAAAATGGCCTGGATATCCATGTCCTCACAGTGCCTGACACTACCTGCACAAGATCATCATAATAGGAGGAAAAGATCATGACATTAAAATAAAAGAAAGACTGATTGAGAGGGGGAGGGGATATGATGGAGCATGGAGTTTCAAAGGGGAAAGTGGGGGTAGGGAGGGAATTACCATTGGTTATTGTCTATAACTATGGAAGTTGTCAATAAAAATAAATAAATAAAGTTTAGCAATCCAGTATGGATTTCCTAATCACTGTATATGTAACATCCAATTACAACACCTATGGGAGCCAAGGCAATAAAAAAAAAAATCACCAATCATTTGCCAGTGAGATTGAACTCTTTGTTAAGTCAGGTATGATTTTGTTCGATACTTCTCATGATAAACTACGGATTTGGAGAAAAGAAAAAGACTTTAAAGACTTGTCTCTCTCACCCAGACTATATTTCCAATTATAGAAGGGCAGCAAATAGGAAGCTCCTTGTCCGAAATATTGCTCCTCATTCATTGTGCATGCATAATCTTTTCTACCTCCAACCTCACTGAAAGTGCTCCGAAGAGTAGGTCTATGAGATAAATACCATTAGAGCAAAGTGAGGCAGCATGGGCAAGAACATGCAGAGTATGCAGGAAGAAAATTAGATGGTACTCAGAAAATAAACACCCTACAGAAATATAACACTTAAAATATTGCCTGGGTCTTTTCAAGCAAACAGACCCCAATTCCTGTCCTAACAGATTATACCATGTATTCAACTCATAGAAATAAGAATTCAAATCTTATGCTTCAATGAATAACTCAAGACTTGAGGAGTCGGGAAGATATTTCCCCCTCTGAAACCTTATGGTTCAAAGCAGAACAGCATCAATTCTTTTCTTCTTGGCTAATGGCCTTGATGGGTAGGACCCTGAAGGGGCAGGATGAAAGTCAGTTTTCTTGATCTGAAGATGTTATGCAAGATGCAATTTTTTTTTCTTTTGTTGAGTATCTCTTGCTTGTAGTATATGGGAAATGAAAGTGATGCATTCTCTGCTTTCTCTAAACAAATAAATAAATGAAAAGTAAATATAAATAAAAGAATTATCATTTGGGGCAAAAAACATGACTTATTAGTCATTTTCTCTTTCTGTCAGCTCCACATTCTGAGTCCAGTTGAGAGAAGTGAAAAGAGTACCACAGAGGAGAAGTCTTTAATCTTTGAATCTCTTAGAATCTGGCTTGTGTGCCTTGTACAGCACAAGACTGTGTAGGAGTGTCCTGTCCTGTTCACTTGGTGATGAGTTATAGTGGATGAATGTGCCAAAGAGGAAACCCAGGCATCTTTGTGAGTTGCAGTATCATTTTTAATGGTACAAAATAGTGAAATATTTACAGACAGTCACTGAATATTCTTCTATTCTTTAGATTTAGTTTTCAACTGATGGAAAGAATGGTATAATTCAAAGCTATTTGAAGTTATAATGAGAGGTTCCGAGGGGACAGCTTTTATCCCTTCGAACACCCTGTCTATAGAAGGGAAGGTGACTTGCTAGAATCACTTGGTAGGCATGCCTAAGTAAATTATTAGATTTGTGTGAGAGAAAAAAGAAACCTTCCCAGTTACAGGTGAGGATCTGCATGCAGTTTTTTGAGTGCCAGTCTAGTTGTTAAAGAAAGCAAGACTTGATCCATAGGCAGAAGTTTATAGCTCCAGCAAGAACAGTTATGAACTGGAGAAGGAACAGCTGTGAAAGGCATGATGCACGGACACTGGTGAACTGTTCCTGGGGAGGGGAGAAAGTCCTATTTCTGTATTTGTGTTTATTTTTTCTTAGTCCAAATACTACAGAGGTACCTCCAGGATTGGTGAAAAAGAATAAAAGCACTTAGGAAATACCATTTATATATTGATTGATTGGAGAGGATAAGATACTTTTCCATTACATACATAAATAGTCCAGAAAGGTCAACCAGGGAAGATAAATAGATTCTGAGGAGAAGGGTAATTTGGGGGTAAAATGCATCAAAAATGGGCCAGAAGGAGCAAAAAATGAAGGTAAGATTCACAGAAAAACATGTGCAATCTTCTATCTAGATGATTAATTAGGAAATTCTGCACAATATAATTAACAATATTAAAAATGAATAAGCATTAACAAATGCACAAAGCTATAATTCCAGGATGATGTGGTGGTGTATTTCTATCATGTCTGTTTAACTGACTCCTAATGCTACCTTTCTAGAGTCAAGCAAGCCCATTAAATATTTATTAATTTCTTGGTCAAAATAAGATATGTAACATATGATATTCAAAGAGGAATTTCAACAGTCTATAAAAGTTTGTAAACTATATTTCCATATCAAACCAAAATGGGAAATTTGAAAATATTGGAAATAATTGCAGAAATTTGAAAGGGAAGTTTATAGAAAAATCTGTGAATTATAGCAGAAAATATAATTTATAGAAAATTGACAATAAGTTTCACAATTACAATGAAAGTTATAGAATGAAGAAGAAAAAGGCAACATAGAATGCCCATAGGAGATCCAGGGACATCTCATATCTCTAAAAAATGAAACATTTTCTTTTCCCTATGAAAAATTCTAAATATTGTACATATTAATGGCTCTAAACTCACATGCAAATGTAGTGTTGTCAATTAAAATCTTACATAATTTTCTTAAATCATATAACCATCTTTTTGTTGTTGTTGTTGTTGTTTTGAGGTAAGGTCTCACTCTAGCTCTAGCTGACCTGGAATTCACTATGTAATTTCAGGGTGGCCTTGAACTCATGGCTATCCTCCTACTTCTGCCTCCTTAGTACCGGGATTAAAGGTGTGTGTTACCATGCCCGGCTCATATAATCATCTTAAAGCAAAGAAAAATTTAGTCTGAACAGTTATCTTGGGAAGGAGACATACTACAAAACATATGTGACTTCATATAATCAAAATGTTCTAGAAGGGGTGTGGGTGTAGCTCAGTATAGAGAGTTTGTTCAGCTTGCACTAGATGATAGATTGAACCTCCAGCTGATCCCTTCTAAAATTCAAACAGGAAAAAATGTTAAGTGTCTAATATTTTATAAATAAACTAGTAATAAAACAAGGTCTAAGAGACAATAATATATGGAGTGATTATTTCTATTTGAAAAACAAAGAATATTTTTGTAAAATTACTCCTTGAAATTGTGGTTCATGAGATATAGTATGTCTTTTAGACATTTCTTAAACATAAACAAAAAAGGAATTTTAGTCTTGTAGAAGGCTTTTATTCAAAAGTGTAAAATAATGAAAGCTCTAATAAATTTAAGGAGATACATGTAATTGATGGACTCCAATTCTCAATAAGGATCAAAAACCCAAAAGCCACAAAATGACAGAAAATTCATTCTTCTTAGCTGTAATGTTAGCATAAGGTGAAATATTTCAAAACTAATGCTAAGATAATGTAGATTCTAATGGTAAATATCAGATGTTTGAAATATTAATAATAAGAAATAGAATATCAAGAACAGAAGAATAAGAAATAGAAATAAGAAACATCAATAGCAATAGATAATTTCTAGATCATTAAAACAAAATAGCCAATAAGTTCATGATAAGGTTTTCTCGCTAATATTTAGAAAAAATTAAATTTAAACTTAGCATGAGTTATATATGTTGAGTATAAATTAGACAGCATTAGAGTGGTAAAGCAATCCCACTGAGGAGGGCCCTCAGTGGAATCAGGGCAGTGAGGAGGAAAATGATGGCATCAACAAGGTAGAATGTTTATATAATGTTGCTTGGAATATGAGTTGTTGCAGATGTTTGAAATACAATCTGTCCATAGTTATTTTATGAAAAAACAGACATGAAATTTGAGCCAGCAATTTTATGCACTAGTGTCAATTTCATGGAAATAAATCATTAGCATGTAAAGGTATAAAAATTGTGTATACTATTATACTATTATACTAAGTGGAAAGCATGTTTTAAAAAGTAGAAATCTGGACTGGAGAGATAGCTTTGTGGTTAAGGCACTTACCTGAAAAGTCAAATGACCCAGGTTTGATTCCCCAGTACTCATGCAAAGCCAGATTTACAAGGTAGCACAAGCATCTGGAGTTTGTTTGCAGTGGCTGAAGGCCCTGGTGTGCCCATTCTCTCTCTCTCTCTCTCTCTCTCTCTCTCTCTCTCACACACACACACACAACTAAATAAAATATTAAAATTGTTTTTAAAAATAAAAAGTAGACATCTACCTGTTCACACAGTACTACTGAATAAACTATGTTACATTCATAACAAATATTATCATGCAGTTTGTTTGAAAGGCGTTTGCACCTTGATAATTTACTCATAGGGATTACCATGATGTAGTGAAAATGCAAAGTATGGAGAAAACCACATGTATTATTACATTCAGGTGAAACTAACAATTTCTTGAAAACAATGCACTCATTCTTGATGGTACTCTAAATTATTACTATGTGACCTTAAGTACAGCAATGTGTCTCATTCTTTCTTTCAGTTTTGAATCCCTTGTCTTTTCCGCCTTCTTTGTTATAGCAGGCAATATGCTTTTAATGGCTATGTAACACAGCTCTAATTTTCACGTCCTCCAATAAAGAAAAATTATCTCAGAAGAGAAAGCAAGAAATAAAGTAAAAAATATTTTAATATTACAGATGAGTATATGGAAAACTGAAAACGTATCTAGAGCTAAGAAAAAAATCTATATTCAATTAAGCAATTTAAAAATATTATGCTGGTAGACAACATTCAAGAGCTAGAGATGAGAAAGGCATGAGGGGACATGCCTGCAATCCCAGGGCATGAGAGACGGAGGCAGGAGGATGAAAAGTTGAAATTTTTCCTTCACTGTACTTCCTGAATCATTGTCTCAAGAATTCAGAAATATCAAACAAACAAAAAAAGGAAAACCCCAGAAAATCAAAGATAATTTTGGAGAAAAGAAAATACCCTCATTTTAAAATTTCTACATGAGGAAATATCTAGAAAATGTACAAGTAAATATAAAATCCATGCTCACAACAGTCTAAAGTGGATTATTTATACATGGTACAATTCTATCGTCAAGCACAAGAAGACAACAATATATCATTTATAAATACAAGAAAATTGAACTTTTTTCTGACATTGGTATAACAAGGAATTCTGAAGACTAGAGAATGCTTACTTTCTCCAAGGATGTGACCAGGATGATCATGATAATCTTGTGATAAAGGTAGTAAAATGTTTTCAGAAATGCATTTATGTTAAATTGACTTAGGTACAGTGAGTAACCCTGTCTCAATGACTAAAAGTGGATGTAATTGAAGAAGACATCCAGCATGTATCTCTGAACTCCACATGCATGCACACATACGTGAACCTGAAGAGTGACCACACATGTATGAGTGCAAACACAGACACACACACACACACACACACACACACACACACACACACCCTGCTTTGTTTTCATTTTAGGAATATATGAACAAATCTGCTATATATATCATGATAGTTTTGATGTAAGTATACCATCATTTCTCAAAGATATACTTAACACAGCATTATTTCTTGGTTACATATTTGCATACATAAGTTTTTGAAAGTTACCAGCTTATTTACAGCTTATTTGTTACATCATTTCGTATTCCAACAACAGTGCAATTTGATCTAATTTCCTCACATCTGTGATAGCATCAAGTGTTGCCACTCTTCAATTTTCGTCATTCTGATAAGCACGTAGAGATGCCTCATTGCAGTTTCAGATTCCACGTTCTTAATGACTAATGATTCATGCCATATTGGAATGAGCTTTGATTGTCTTTTGCACGTTACAATCACTGAAACACATGCTCATGTATTTGTACATTTCTACTTGGGTTGTTTGGATTTACTGCTATTGAGCTTTGAGAGTTCTTGACAATCTTGATACTGGCTTTTGCTGGATATGTAGCTTGAAAAATGTTTACCTGTTTGTAGTTTATCTTCATAATATTTTCCTTTAGCTTTGCACAGAGCAAAATCTTTTATGCTGATTAATCCAAAGAATCACTTTTTTAAACATTTTTTTGTTTATTTTTATTTATTTACTTGAGAGTGACAGAGAGAAATAGAGGAGAGACAGGCAGACAGAGAGAGAGAGAGAGAGAGAGAGAGAGAGAATGGGCATGCCAGGGCTTCCAGCCACTGTAAACAAACTCCAGACATGTACTCCCCCTTGTGCATCTGGCTAACATGGGACCTAGGGAATCGAGCCCTGAACCGGGGTCCTTAGGCTTCACAGGCAAGCACTTAACAGCTAAGCCACCTCTCCAGCCCAAAGAATAACTTTTTAAAAACAGATCACAGTTCATCTCTGAGCTCCTTGCCTACTCCTTAAGAAAATATTTTATCTCATTTATTCATTTCAGAGAGAGAGAGAAAGGGAAAGAGATGGATAGAGAGAGACAGAATGGGCAAGCCAGAATCTCTAGCTGTTGCAAACGAATTCCAGAAACATGTGCCACCTTGTACATCTGGATTGCGTGGGTCCTGGAGAATCAAACCTGGGTCCTTTGGCTTTGCAGGCACGTGTCTTAACATATAAAGCATCTTTCTAGCCATTGTTTTCATTATTTTCTGTGTTCTATTTACTTTGAAATAAGTTTTTTTTTTCTTTACTTACTTAAAGTGGAAGTTGGAGTCATTTATTACACAGATTTCTCCTTTTCTAATATAAGTACTTGATGCCATGTGTTTTTTTTTTTAATTAGAACCAGTTTAGGTGTATTGTACCAAATTTTATATTTCATGGCCAGGGACTACAATGAAAGTCCTTCTGAGTTAACAAGCTACAGTCCTATGGATGCTAAAAGAATGTAAAACTTTTGGGCAGAGTAAAAATGACTTTAGTACCCATAATAAAGCTAGTAATATGAAATTGTATTTGTCTTTACTCACCCATTTTCCAGTTCCTCAAAAAGTTATAAAGGGATCCATGTTAGGTATGTAGACAGATGTTTGTGTTGATATTGAGGAAGACACAAGCTTTATAATCTCAAGTCTTCTCTAGTCATCTTCCTAGCAACATTTTGCCCTGGACAGAAACAAGTCAACCCTTCACTCTAAAAGGAGGTTTTATCTATATGTTCCCTTATTATCCAATGAAGGTGCATGAGACCTAATTAATGTCATCTTTCGTTACTGATATTAGTAATCTGTGTCCTCTCTCTTTTTCCTATTAGCCTTCATAGAGACATATTGATATTTGTAGTCAGCTCTAGGTTTTATTGATTTTCCATATTGATTTCTGCTTTTAAACATAATTGATTTCTGTTCTGAATTCTTTTATTCTTTGATTTACTCTACTCTTCTAGCTACCTAAAATGAAAATTAGGTGCATATTTATGATTTTTATAGTACATATACTTGATGCTAGAAGTTTTCAACTGAGTGCTTCTTTGTTGCATGTCACAATTTTTACAAATTGTACTTCTACTTAATTTATTTCCAAAAATTTTTCATTGTCTATGAAAATTCTGTTTTGGTTCAGGTGTGACTTATCCTTGTGCTGTGTGAACTTCACAGCTAGCTCAGTAGGTAGAATGTAAGATGCTTAATCTCTAAGTGTTTGGAAATTTCCTGCCTGTCTTCTGTTATTTATTCCTTGGTTAATTACACTAGCTTGGCGGTAAATAGCATATGATTTCTATTCTTCTACATATTCAGGGTGTGTTTTATAGTCAGATTTTGTACTATAGTGGTTTATTTTTATGGGTTATTTCAAATAAATTAGGATGAATATGTTTTATGGTGTGGTTAGATGTAGTCATAAATAGATTTTCTGACAAATGGATCTTCTCCTATTTGAGAGATTCCTATTGAATCCAGTGTCTACAATTTTGATTTTTTTATTTCTCCTGTAGAAAATAATTGAAGCTACAACATAGTTAGAAGGCCTTGTGCTTTTTGTTAACTGTCATATCATTAAGTTAATTAAGCCCTCCAAAATCTACTACCTCATTGGTAAATGGATTATAACATTGTCAGACATAAAATATTACTATGTTGTGAGATAAAATGCTCCAAAGATCATAGAGGCATGGGTCACTGCCAAGTTGTTTTAATTTTTTCTTAGGAAAAAATGCAAAACGTAGTTCTAGTAAAAACAAGAAATGCATAACACAAAGATGTTTTCAGTAATATGTTCAGTGATATTTTATCATAGAAATCTCTAGATAGAAAGGTGTTTGCTTAGAATAATGGTAAAAATCTGTCTCCTAACCGAAATGTTCTGCTAGTAAAATGGAAGAAGGAAGAGAGTAAAGAACATCAATTGCCATCAACTGAAAGACAGCTCTAGCAAAATGTAAGAGGTTAACTGCACAGCAAGTATTATACAGTAATATAACTGATCATGTTCAGGGATGATGCAGTGGTTTGAACAGAATAGACGGCCCCCAACATATTCAGTTGTTTATTTGTTTGTAGTTTGCATCTGCAGCCATCTGGCTGGAGGCAGTGTCACTGGGTGGATCTTAAGGTGCGGTGGTGTGTTTCAGGTTTCAACCTAAAGATATACAAAGTGTGCCTAGCAGGAGTTCCTGAAGTGTGCTCTGTTGTGTGGCTTTTGGCTTGTGCCTCTCTCTCTCTCTGCTTGGGCCTGTGAAGCTTCTTCTGCCATTATGGAACTTCCCCTGGATCTGTAAGCTTCAATAAATATCCCTTCCTCCATAACTGTGCCTGGTCTGGAAGTTCATCTCAGCAAACCTGAAGCTGTCTGCTACAGATGAAAAGAACAAAAACATTTTCTGAGAATAGGTGAAATTCAAGGAGGAATATTTTTAACCTAAGCATGAATTCACATGTCAGGAGATTTCCATGTAGAGCAAGTGTTTATTAAAAATGTGATATTTCTTTTTTAATATTTTAATTATTTGAAAGTGAGGAAGAAAGAAAGAAGGAAGGAAGGAAAGAAAGAAAAAAGAAAGAAAGAAAGAATGAATGAAAGAAAGAAAGAAAGAAAGAAAGAAAAGAAGGAAGAAAGGAAGGAAGGAAGAAAGAAAGAAAGGAAGGAAGGAAGGAAGGAAGGAAGAAAGAAAGAAAGAAAGAAAGAAAGAAAGAAAGAAAGAAAGCAGCAAACAAACACACCAGGGTTGCAAACAAACTCAAAACACATTCATTTGCAACTTTTCACATCTGGTTTTATGTGGGTTCTGGGGAATTAAACCCAGGCCTACACGTTTCACAAGCAAATGGCTTTAACCTTTAAGCAATCTCCCCAACCCAATGTGATATTTCTTATGGTCTATTTTAAAATTGTATTTTAAACACTGAACATAGAACTGCTTCAAATGAAATGTTTGCATGTGACTTTAATAAGATGTTCATAAGAGTTACTTAAATATAAAAGAACATAAGTAAAAGTCAATGAGAACAGTTAATTTTAACAAAGAATATAATACTATAGCACTGCACAACTATTAAATAAGATATGAAAGATTAGTTATTACTGAAGAGATAAATTGCCCAGTAGTTAGTGGAAAAACTTTTTAAAAAGTGGACACTGTTATTATACATTAGTGCAATTCCAGACATATGCTCTCACATAGGGAAAATTGGAAGTCTTACACAACTATAGTAATGTAAATGATAAATATGTAATTTCTAGAGTTTTAAGTTTAATGTTATAATTTTAACATTTTACAATAAATATAAGATTTTTTATGATAAAAAATAAGAAGCATTATATGTTTACAAGTGTATTTTTCACCAACAGTTATAAAATAATTAAAATCTTACACTGCCACACAAAGAATCCATTACGAATGTAGTAACACAATGATGAAAATAACAAACTTGGGTCAAGACCTCAGACAGGCTTAAGAGAGGGAGTATCTACATGATTTAATAGGGTTGGATCTATTTTATAAAAAGATTCCCAAGAAGATTCAATCATAGATCAAGCATATTTATTTCTTATCAGATATATTTCTGCTTATCAATGGATGAACAATCAAAAGCTTGAATCCAAAACACCTAAGTCTACAGAGGAAGGGAAAGAGAACATACAAAAAATTACAGAAAAATTATAAGCCTTATCATGATCCTATGGAACCAGGATGCCATTATTTTGAGAATAAAATTTTTAACATAATACAAAGGTCAATGGTTTTGTTCATTTAACTTTTACACATCACCAATATAAAATGAAATCAGTTTCATGTCATTCATATCCAGTGTGCTTTGACTTAGAAACGAAACAGTGTATTACATTTTATTGCAGTTTAATCTAGGTATGCAGTCAATTGATAGAACAATAAAAGTTATTTAGGAATATATATATATATATATATATTATGTAAACTTTTCAAATATGGTGGCTTCACATACATAAAATAACCCTTCACTTATTTTTAAACTTTCAGTAATAGTGACAATCTAAGTACCATATGAGCTAAACAGGCCATTTAATAAGATGTAGTCTGTAGTATTGATGTATTATATGAGAATATACATATAAATTTCTTAGTGGAGCTGGAGACCTGAATGACAGCTTTTAATGATACCACTACTAAAACTCAACCCTTACATACGATTCAAAAGCTGAAGTTGCCTGAGGGGTAATAATTTTATAAATTGCATATCCCTTCAAATATTTTGCCTACATGATGGCAAAATGTTCAACTTCTATAGTCTATGGTATTCCAAGGTAATGTATGAGCAACTGGGAGAAAATGACCAACATCTGTCCAACCAACTCGTGGTCTAAGCTACACAGCAACAAACAACCTGATGTGGTTCTCACACAAGTGCAATATTGGCACACAGCCATGGTGGATAACCAACTGCTCTTGATTTGGCTAACTGATCTGTTCAGTGGAAGGGAACCCATAGATAGAGCTGGGAAACAAAGTCAGAACCATACCCAAAAAATTAGCCCTCTCTCCATTATCAAGCTCCCACCAATCGTGGGCTACAAGAGGGCCTACACCTATTAAATTCTCTCTAAAATAATAATGATTATCCCATTTATCTGGTGCTGACTTCACACTCCATTGGAGAATTAGCTTCTCTTTTTCAGATGGATGCAGATCCTGAGGAGAGAATCAGCCCATCACACTCAACAGTGTGCCAGCTGCAACCAAGAGTAATTGGGGAAATGAGCAAGAGTGCTGCTTTCTTGGTGAAGCTGGTACCAGCACAAAGTGAAGGAGATAGACACCAAGAACACTCAACTCCTACCAAACCAGATATCCAGAGACACAGAGGCTCCGAAGACCTCATCACTGAAGTAGACCTGAAATGATCCCAACATGGCTCAGGGAAATTTGCAGAAGAGGGGGTGGAAATATTATTATAGCCACATGTTGGGACATTATGCACAGGACATTGCCTCTTACCCATAACTGATGGCTAACCCCACAATGTATGACTCACATTCCCCAACAAAGAGGTCCCTGTGGAGGGGGCAGACAGGGAGGAGGGTAACAATGCTACCAACATGGTTGTATACACATCATGTACATAACTAATAAAGAAAAAAAAAAGAAACTTCACCTACTCTACTCTGTTCATAGGATACATATTTTGCATAATAAAAGTTGAAAGAAGAAAATGTTTTTCTCTGGTATGAAATTTGAATATGAGTAATATTGTGTACAGCATTCAAACTATAGAGTCCATCCTGCCTGGTCACTTGATATCATGGGAAGGTATGTTTCTGGGAGATGTTATCAAGTCCTACAGAGTTTCATGAGTATATATGCCAAGAGACAAACCTTCTTGTACCTTGACATGGTAATATTAGAACATATTTTCTAAGCTTTTATAAGCCTTATGAAATCATCAATGGTTTGTGCTAGGCAAAGCTTCTTCACAACACACTGCTTTGTCAATAGTACTTGTTTTACTTAAGGGGTGTTCCTGGATTTCCTGACAAGAAAATATACCTAACTGCAAAATGTCTCTTTGTGTACCTTAATCTACTCTAATGTATCTAGAATATACTCTGGAAGTAAGTGGCTATTTCAAAATTATCCTTGAGTTATCTAGATTATTTGATAAATGTCCATAGATTAATTAAAATTCTTATGAAAATATAGAAATGTATTCCAAAATACTCAGAGCATGCTAGAAAGATAATCAAGTATTCAAAGTGTGTTAGAACTTTTCTCGATATGAGAAAAGTGAAGGTGAAGAACATACAAACCACACACAGATACACACACAAACCACACACAGAAACAACACACAAAACACACACACAAAACACACACAGAAATGACACACAAACCACACACAGAAACAACACACAAACCACACGCAGAAACACACACAAACCACACAGAGAAACGACACACAAACGACACACAAACCACACAGAGAACAACACACAAACCACACACAGAAACACACAAACCACACACAGAAACAACACACAAACCACACAAGAAACACACACAAACCACACGCAGAAACACACACAAACCACACACAGAAACAACACACAAACGACACACAGAAACAACACACAAACCACACACAGAAACACACACAAACCACACACAGAAACACACACAAACCACACACAGAAACACACCGTCAGTTTTAACACTGCATGAATGGTGTATTTTGCCACTACTGCAGCTTCTATTCCTGACTGAGCTTTAAATATCGTAATGTATGCATATCAAGAAACAGGGTGATTTTTTTAAGTTTCAATATCATTATTGCACTTAAAATCAAGAATATTCATATGTATTCTATGTGAACACTAACTAAACTGAAAAAAGATTACTCCTGGATGTTCAAATCATTTAAACTGAGTTCACGGCAAGGTACGCTCACTGTGCTTGCTTCCCATGCAGGAGTTTTACTGCTAGCAGAGAACAGTCCTGTGTTCAGTTTTGCTCAGCTGCTGCAGGCCGTGTCCAGTGAATGTCAGAAATCCTTATTTGGGTATTTGCTTTCTTGTTGCATCATTTAACTTTATTCCATGAATTTCCTATGAGCCTGAGTTAATTCAGATTATTTTTACTTTTTGTATTTGGTACAATAATACTACATAGGATCTACAGCCAATTTTATATTACACCCTACCAGTTGGCACATGCTGTATGGTTTTTGTGTGTATGCTGGTGTTCAGATGGGAACAGAAAATTCATCAAGTCAAAGTTTGTAATTGATTTTCCCCTAATGGTATTATTATCTATTGATAATTTGGCTGGATCAATCTGTTAATTTATGTGAATATAGTGACATTTTCAATTTTATTACAACTTCATTACTTATTAGATGTCTATGTTATGTGTAGAACTTTCCTTAGTCTATTCAACCTACTTGGGTACCACAACTACACTTTTTACCAGTTACTTATCTGAATGTAGAATTCTTTTGTTCTAATTATTACCCCCCTGAGTTGCTATATTTTTTATTGTTCAGACTCCCTGGTGTTAGCCAGAGTTTTTCAAGTTTATAAGTGTCCTTTGTAACACAACCTCATTAACCTCTACGGCATCTTTCCTTCTCCATATTAAACTCTAGCCTCATCTTGTACATTCTTGATCCTTAACTATTAATGGATATTAATACAAGGAATCCATATACAGGTATGTGTATTTAGGAATCACACTCTGTGTTGGGGTGATAGTTAGCATATGTTTTTTTCTAGTGTTTATAGTAAGGAATGATCTCAGCTCATACTCATAACTCAAAATTAGAATTAGAAGGATTTTAATTTTTTTTCATGCTTAAAATCATTTGTCCTAAGTACATTAACTATTTAAATTTATCTACCTGGAGAGAGTGCCAGATATCTGAAAGCCCAGCATTCAGTAGACAGGAAGGAGGATCAACAGGTTGAAGCCAAACTGGGCTACATACACTCTCAAAGGCCAGCTGGAGCTGAAAGGTGAGACACTTTCCCAAGAGATGAAGGATGGTGGAGGTAGCTCAGTGAGTTCAGTGGTAAGTCACTTGTCTAGCATATGCAAGGCCTTGGGTTTAATCCTCAGGACTGACAAAAAAAAATATCTTGCGAAAAACATACTTGTGGGCTGGAGAGATGGCTTAGCGGTTAAGCGCTTGCCTGTGAAGCCTAAGGACCCCGGTTTGAGGCTCGATTCCCCAGGACCCACGTTAACCAGATGCACAAGGGGGCTCACGCCTCTGGAGTGCATATGTAGCGGCTGGAAGCCCTGGAGCGCCCATTCTCTCTCTGTCTCTCTCTCTCTCCCTCTTTCTCTCTCTGTCGCTCTCAAATAAATAAATAAGAATAAACAAAAAAAATTTTAAAAACATACTTGCATGTCTGAATAACTACAGTAATATTATCCCTAATAATATTGATGTAAGATTTGGGATCTAGGGAGAGATTAAATTCCATTAAAATTTAGGAGATCCCAGGCCTATGGAATTTAATTTTTGGGTTCTAGACCAAGTTAGCAAAGAATCAAAAACACAGACTCTGAGAAGGGTAAATTATGAATTATGAGATTTATTTAAGGGACAGTTAGGATCCCCTGGGAAGCCCAGGTCAAAAGGGGGTTCTTCTCCTTCGCATCCCAGGGGGAAGAAAGACAGGAAAAGAGAAAGCCTCCTTCACATAGGAAAAGTCTGGACACACACACACACACACACACACACACACACAGGAAGCAAAGCATGAGAGCCTAAGTCAGAAGATGTCCCTCACATAGAGTGCAGAGCGATCATACATGTAGTAAAGAAAGAAAACATTCAAGAACAAAACACAGGTAGAAAGCAAGCAGGAAAATGGCCAGGTGAATAAGAAATAATTATTAAATTATTATTCACACTGCTAAACAAACTTACCAGACATATAAGAAATCCTCCCCCTTGCCAGCTCGGCGCAGAAGGGAGAGAGCTTACCAAAGCAGAGACCAGCAGAGTCAGAAGTCAGAGAAATGAAAAGGGACCAAGAAGGAATTGCCCACTTGGTTAGGCACCTTGATAAGGATCAAACCTCCAATTAGAATGAGCCTCATTATCAGACTCAAGTGTGTAAGGGAGAGGCCTGATAGGTTAGTGAACTCAAGAGGCTGACTCGGGAGGGACCAGCCAACCCAGAGGTGCTGAACTGAGCAAGAATCAGGAAGCTGTAGCTGAGGAACTATTTGAAGCCATCTTGGATGAGACTGGCATAGATTCAGGTTCCAGCCCTGCCAGGGTAGGCAAGGTGACATCAATGTTCTCCTTGGGCTTCTATCCCTGAATGACCTTTATAAAAAAAGTTATCTTGCTCCTGTGTCCCTACAATATGACATCAGATAAATCTAAGCTTTTATTTAGGCTTATTTTTATCTTCAAAGAATTACCTACTATGTTTTTCTAAATTTTTTCTGTTTTATTTATTTATTTGAGAGTGACAGACAGAGAGAGAATGAGGCCGATAGAGAGAGAGAGAGAGAGAATGGGCGCCACTGCAAATGAACTCCAGACGAGTGCACCACCTTGTGCATCTGGCTAACGTGGGTCCTGGAGAATCGAGCCTCGAACCCAGGTCCTTAGGCTTTACAGGCAAGCGCTTAACTGCTAAGCCATCTCTCCAGCCCACCTACTATGGTTTATAGCCAAATACTATACTGGTTCTAATTTTACTCAAGACAGTAATTTTTTGGGCAACTATGCCAGCAAATCTTTTAGATAGATTAGTTTTATTTCATTCTTAAATTTAGAAATTTTTGACTAAAGAGATTTGCTCAACCATGTTTATAGCGGCTCAATTTGTAATAGCTAAGAGCTGGAATCAACCCAGATGTCCATCACTAGAAGAATGGATAACTAAGATGTGGTATATCTACACAATGGAATTCTATACAGCAGTAAGAAAAAATGACACAATGAAATTTGAGGAAAAATGGTTGAACCTGGAACAGAGCATTCTCAGTGAACTTACCCAATCACAGAAAAAAAATCGCCACATAGTCTCACTCATCTACAGCACCTAACCTGAATCTACCGAAGATACCTTACATACCCAGCAAGCATCTCCTAGATTAGACACTAGGATGGATGGGAGGGAGGGGAGGGCATCAAAGGGGTGGGAAACACAAATCTAGACCCAAACGGCAGTGGTACCATAATCTTCTACTTACTAAAAGACAGACCAAATGGCTGATCCTTCACCAGGCCCTTACAGGGAACACCTGAACCACAAGACACTGGAGAGGGTAAGATTAAGACTAACCTTAATCTCCTACATCTTCCCTCCCTCACTTTCCCTCTCCCTGTCTCTCTCTCTCTTATTTCTAACTCTTGTATATTAGTTATCTTTTTCCTCATTTTCTTAGTGGGCACTGACCTGTAACTCCAAGATCCAGCATGGGGCTATCATCCACAATGAGCTTTTGATCAGAGAGACCTACAAGGTTTCCTAAAAGACAGACAGGTTTCTGTCAGAGTACTTGATGACCCACCAAAGGTTAGTGGTAAGACCCTACTGCTGAAGATACCTTATGTGATTGACATGCAAATTAGAATGGCATGGCTGGAAGTTGGATGAGAGTCAGTCCCCAGACAGTCAGCGTGTCTAGTGCCAGAAGGTGCTACATGGGCGACTGGGGGAAATTGACCAATATCTATCGAAGCAACGCATGGTCTAACCTACTTAGCAGCAAATAACTTGTTGTGATGCCCACACAAGTGCAGTGGTGGCACACAGCCATGGTGGGGAACCAACTGCTCTCAATTTGGCTAACTGATCCCCTCACTGGTATGGGACCCATAGCTGGAGCTGGGAAACAAGTCAGAACCATATCCAAACATAAGCCCACTCTCCAATATCAAGCTACCATCAATTGTGGGCTACAAGAGGGCCTACACCTATTAAATTCTCTATAAAAAAAAAAAAAGTAAGGGTTATCTCATTTGTCCTGGTGCTAACTTACTCTCCGTTGGAGAATCTGCTTTTCTTTTTCAGATAGATGTAGACCCTAAGGAGAGAGCCACCCCATCATACCTCAAAAGGGCCCCGGATGAAACTAAGAAAAATTGGAGAAACAAGCAAGGGGGCTGTTTTCCTGATGAACCGGACACCAGCACAAGGGGGAAGGAGATCAGCACAGAGAAAAATCAACTCCTACCAAATCAGAGAGCCAGAGCCTCAGAGGCCACCAACACCTCATCACTGAAGCAGACCAAAAATGAACCCAACATGGCTCAGGGAAATTTTGCGGAAGAGGGGGCGGAAAGAATGTCAGAGTCACATGTTGGGTCATGATATGCAGAGACATTTAGCTTACCCATAACTGTGGGCTAACTCCACAATGCATGACCCGTATACCTCAACAAGGATGGGCCAAGGGGAGGGGGTAGATCACGGATGAGCCTAACAATGGTACCAAACTGACTGTATTTGCTGAATACAGAACTGACTAATAAAAAAAAAAAAAAAAGAAATTTTTGACATTTAAAAAATTCACATGATTTCAAACCCTCTATGACTGTAAGTATATGCTTAAGCTTGTTTTATTCCTATCCTAGCCACACTATTTCCTTGTTTCTCTTTAGAGTAATAGTTTATATTAGCTTTTCATTTTTTCATTATTTATTTTTCAAATTTATCCAAATAAAGTATATATATTTTTATCCCTCTGCTTTTATTTCTTATACCTTGGGTATCACAAATCTAAAATGTTGTATACATATGGGCTGGAAATCACTGCTTATCTGTAAATAGAGATTGACCTAATATGTAACTTCTTTCCTATGTCTATGTGGCCTCATAAGCATATGTGCTTATGTTCATTGCTATCATTTGGTTGGATATCTTATTGCATGAAAATCTATGCTAAGTTTCTGATTCTTGATTTCCATCATCATATCAGCATATGTCTAATTTACATGCACAATCAATGAACAAGGCTTTCCTTCGACTTCTGGGTTAGACCCTTTTATGAAGAGTGGTTAATGACTTTCGCTAAGTCAGACCAAGTAGTGTATGGGTCTCTGTCCTCTGTAGGGAGGAGAAATCATAACTGAGTAGAGCAGAAATACAGTCATCACAGAAAATCCAAAAATAACTTCTGTATCTCATTTGAGCAAATGTTTTCTATATTTTAATCAAATTGCATATGGAAATAATTGCTATTTTCTTATCATATCACACAGGCTTTACATATTTTCAAAATATTTTATTTATATACATTTGGTAAAAATAATAGCATCATCATTCTTGTTTTTCCAAAGTTTTCCCTCTATCAACAACTTTTTGTACTATTTTCTGAATATTAAAACACTCTATCAAGCAGAGCTTAATGTCTCTCAGGGCTACAATTGTATATTTGTCTTGGGCACTGCCAGTGTACCCATTTTCCGGGTGGCAACAGTATGTTAGCCTATCCCTCTTCCATTTTTATTTATTATTTTTCTGAATTTTTAAAAATAAAATTATTTATTTATTTATTTATTTATTTATTTGAGAGAGAATGAGGAAGAGACAGAGAGAAAGAGAGAGAAAGAAAGAATGGGCATGCCAGGGCCTCTAGCCACTGCAAATGAACTCCAAACACATGTGCCCCCTTGTGCATCTGGTTTACATGGGTCCTGGGGAATAGCACTGGGGTCTTTAGGCTTAGCAGGCAAATGCCTTAACCAGTAAGCCATTTCCCCAGACCTGAATCCTTTTTTTTTTAATGTATCTGGTGTAGTATCACAATTTGTCACTTCATTTGTTTTGTAATTTTCAAGGTAGAGAATGTACCTTCATACATGCAGATCCAAATTTCCTTTAACCAGATTAAGTAAATTATAGTTACAATATGCCTTGTTGCTTTGTAGTTCTTCTTTCAATTAAACGAATATTGAATCTTTTGTGTGTCTTTTGTTTGTCTTTTCTCCAAACCTTCATTGACTGTTTATCTTTGTTATTTATTGTGTTATTTTTATAACCTTTCTATTATTTCTTTGTTATCTATTTGCTTTAGTTTATATTAGAATTTGTATTTGAATTTTATTTTGTTACCTTTTATATTCTTCCCTTAGGCTTCTTATTTCTTGATTCAAATTCTATTCTATAGCCAAGTAATTTGTTGAATTTTATATTCATGATTTCCAAAGTCCACATAGCTCATTTGTAAACATTAGGTCAAAATTATCTTCATCTTATTCATGAACTATTTTTCTTAGAGGTCTTTATTTAACTTTTGGAGTATTAATCATACCATTTTCACTCATTGTATTTTATTTTCATGATTTATAATTTCATGAACATTTTATCTCTGTTTCAAAGTATCTCTGCTAAGTTGTTATAAAGGGACTTCTGTGGCAGCAGGGATGGCCTAAGGTAGTTTTCTTATTTGACAGCTCAAGTCTCCCTCCTCTGCTAAAACCATGAATTATTCAAATGTAGACTGTCTTTGCGTAACTGCTATTCAGTCACATAGGGTAACCTTGTCATTAGGAACTCCTCACCTCTATCTATTTTTTTTACCCAACATTTAGAGGTACACTATTTACTACTGGATAAGGACTAAGATTTATTGTGAACCAAACCATATTACACGCATCTTCCACTCAGTCTTTCAGTCAATTAAGTTTCAGCTCTTAGTCTTGATAAGTCTAATTACTTCTAGATACCAGATTCAAATCCAGATGTGACTTCTCCCAATCATGTGCTTTCCAGGGTATTTGTATCACTATATGGCAACGAGTGTTTTCAAAATTTCAGTGCTGCCCCTGACACTTCCATGTTTAACCAGGAGTTCCTCTTCCTCTCTTCCTGAATCTAAGGCAAATTAAATACAGACTACTTTCAAAATGCTCAAGAACTAGCAGTGAGAGCAACACATATTTATTCTGCCACTTCCTCTATAATGTCTTCTGGGGTCTGGCAGGTATGATAGAGATGATCTGTCTAGTATTAGTCTGCTTTCTTTTCTTGTACTCATGGGTCTTGTGTTTCCCCTGTATTCACTTGCATCTGTTAAAAGCAAGTTCTCTATCTAAACAGGAGTAAGAGCAGCAAGGATAAAAGGAGATAAACTGACATTTAGAAGACTCTGTGATGGGTATAACCTCTCAATAGTGGAATTGATCAATGTTACCCATTACCTACTGAAGTATTGTCTACCCTGGTTGTTAGTATTTACTAATCTATGTCAATCCTAATAACATACTGCTATTTTTATCCACAGGCCAAAATTTCTTACTGACCTTGTTCTTTTTTTCTTACTAATACTGAGAAATATAAAATCAGTTTTTTTTTCTATTTGGCAAGATATTCACATTTTTTGTAGTTTAGAAGAAAGTTGTTGAAAACTTTACTTGCTCTTAAAAATCATATTCTAGTTTTAAAATTCTATTATTTATATATAATAAAAGGTTATACTCTTTTATCCTTTTACCCCAAATCTTGTTACTCTGGGTATCCTCCTTAGTTGGGCTATGGTATTTACTGTGGGGTCATGAAGCCTTCAGTCAGTCCCTATGGGATAGCAATATATATATATATATATATATATATATATATATATATATATATATATATGTGTGTGTGTGTGTGTGTGTGTGTGTGTGTGTGTGTGTGTCAGGATGTTCCTGCCCACTCTGTGGCTCTTATAATCTTTCCACCAGCCTCTCACTCAATGTTCCCTGAGGTATGTCTGTTGAAAGTCTGATGTAGTGTTGAGTTCCTTGTAGCCTCTGGATGTCTGCTTTGATTGGTTTTATTAATCGTCACGTTTGTCACCATCACCCTGGGGCTGGTTGTCAGGCTAGCAGTAAAAGTAGTATTCATGCCATTCCTGTGCAATTTCTCCTGGGCCCTACCTGATGTGGTAGATGTGACAAGTCTCATGGTGGGCAGTCATTATCTTTTTATCAATGGATCTAAGCTCCCCTTCTTTTTCTCCACCATCTGTAAAATAAAATAAAACAAGCGTGCAAGCAGTTTGGGTGAAAGGAAGTATGAAAAGCTGAGAGATTTTTGGTGAGCAAGCCCATTCTCCACTAAAGAGCAGTGGGGGCCAGTAATAGATAGGAGTCCTTTCCCGTTCTCCTGTCCAATCAGAGAACAATTGGTTACCTTTAGGTCTGTGTGCCACTATTGCACAAGTGTGTACTTCTTGTCCAGCTGACTGATTTTGTATTCTGCAGAGTCCCCTGCTTATTCACGCTGTTGGTGACCATTGTCCTCCAACAGCTCCAGTAGGGCTCTCCAGCACTATGAAGGCTAGGTAGGATAGAACTATTGTGCCTTTCAGTTGTAGCATGGAATTCTGATGTCCTCTGACTGCAGCCTATGATGTCTTCACCAATAGGGTCTTACTTTTTAGCTCTGTACAAACACAGAGTTGTATAACTGATAAGCATACAATGTTTATTCATCCATTTATCTGGCTGTTCCACATCTGAAAGCCTTATTACCGTTTAGACAGGTTCTAATTTTGTATGGCTCTAGTGGGGTGCTATGATTTATCAGTTACAACCAATGAACAGCAGAAGCTGACATTTCACTAGGAAATAAAAAGTAAGGCTTTCTAATTATAATCTTTATTTTTTTGACTTTTTTATTTATTTGAAAGAGAGAGAGAGAAAGAGACAGAAAAAGTGAGTGAGAGAGAGAGAGAATGAACATACCAGGGCCTCTAGCACTCAAATAAACTCCTGAAGCATGTATCACCTTGTGCATCTGTCTTACATTGGTCTTGGTGAATAGAACCTGGGTGCTTAGGTTTTGCAGGGAAGTGCCTTAACCACTAAGCCATTTCCCCAGGCCTAGTTTTAATTTTTGAGCTTTGATGAAATCTGAGTATTCATTAGACATGCATACACACATACATACAGTATACAAATGGCCTGAATATATATGTATGTTCATGTATGTGTATATATGTGAATAAAATATATGTATATCAAATATAAAATATCATGATCTTGTCTGGTTATTTACAAATCTTGGCACTAAAAGTAATATATGTTGTGGTCTTAGAGATTATTTAATTTCCCTGATTCTAATTTCTAAAGAATTCAGAATACTAAAATGTACCTTACAAGGTAGTTCTATGCAATGAGATTAACAGCATTATTCTTAGTCTATATTACTACTACTTAGCTTCATTTCAATTTTGCTAGTCATTACCTTCCTCATATTAATAGTACTGTCCCGTGACTTGAAGTAGTTCTAAGTCTGCTTCCAAAGCCATAGGCTGTGAGATGCAGTGACTCTATATTACTATGTGTGCTGAGGGCCACACAAATAAAGAGGGTTGATGGGAAAGCCAAGTTAGTGATTAAAGTAGGTTTTTTATTTTTTTTAATTTTAATTTAATTTTATTTCTTTGAGAAAGAGATAGAGGGAGAGAGAGGGAGAGAGAGAGAGATGAGAGAATGGGCACACCAGGATCTTCAGCCACTATAAATGAATTCCAGATGCATGTGCCACCTTGTATATCAGGTTTACATGGGTCCTGGGGAATTGAATCTGGGTCCATTGGCTTCACAGCAAACACCTTAACTGCTAAGCCATTTCTCCAGCTCTGAAATAGGTTTTTGATCATCTTGCTCTTGTATCCTTTAGGAATAATGACTTCTTGTCAGTAATAAAGATTTGGATATGATCTCTTAAATTTGGGTATTCATGTGCTGGAAGCAGAGATTGAAAGGAACAGAGATAACATGGATAAAGAAATGAGAAACTGGGCTGGAGAGATGGCTTAGCGGTTAAGCGTTTGCCTATGAAGCCTAAGGACCCCGGTTCTAGGCTCGATTCCCCAGGACCCACGTTAGCCAGATGCACAAGGGGGTGCATGCATCTAGAGTTCATTTGCAGTGGCTGGAAGCCCTGGCGCACCCATTCTCTCTCTGTCTCTCTGCCTCTTTCTCTCTCTGTGTCACTCTCAAATGAATAAATTTACAAAAAAAAAAAAAAAAAAAAAACAAAGAAATGAGAAACTGTCAAGGAAACAGGTCACATCTGTTTCTTCACTTGCTACACTGAGTGTTTTGCCTCCTACCTTGAACTCATAAACATTCCTTTGATATCATAAGATACAATGTAAAATACTTTTGAGCATGTGGTGAAGAAACAACAAACTGCTGACTGGGCTTCCCAAAGATCCATGCAATGACTTTTCTCCTGAGCACCTTGACATTGCCTAATTGCCAAGAAAGCTGAGCAGAAATAGGTTCTGAGCACAGTTTATTATCATCCTTCTACTAATGGTTCTGTTAATCATAAGAAACCAAGAATGGGTAGTAAGTAGGAAGTCAGTGCTCTCCTTTTCTGCTCCATTCACCTCAGCCTTACTGCTAGCAGAAACAGTCATGTTAGGATAATATGCCTGGAAGTGGTATCAAGCCATGTTCATGGAGCTGTGGCCCAGAGAGGCTAGAGATGTGATGGTGCTGCCTTTACAAGTCAGTAGCACTGGGCTGGAGGCATGGCTCAGTAGTTAAGGCAGTTGCCCACCAAGGCTTAGGACCCAGGTTCAATTCCCCAGTATCTACATAAGCCAGATGCACAAGGTGACACATGAGTCTGGAGTTCTTTGGCAGTGGCTAGAGATCCTGGCATGCCCATTTTTTCCCTCCCCTCCCCCCTCCCTCTCCTTCTTTCTCACACACTCTCTCAAATAGATAAAAAAAAAAAATCTTTAAAATTAAGTAGCATAGCTCTCAGAGTGCAGAGAGAATGTAAGATGGGAGAGGTAACTGCTATCTGGTATAAATCAGAAGTGACTTCAATATTAAGTCATGCTTAAACTTATAGGAATCATGCTTAAGATTTTGCTTTTATTAAATTGAACACAATCTATAAATTTTGAATGAGGGTAAGAGTTTCTTTCTGTAATTCTCCATAGCTTTTTCTTACATTAGGATCACCATGCTTCTCTTAAATAGCCTAGTACTAGTGTGCCAGTGATCAAGCAACTAGTCAAAGATAAAACACCAGAAAAGATTTTTTTTTTTTTTTGTAGGAGAAAGCTTAAAGAACATATGTAGCATTAAGCAAAGCAGGTTACAGTCACATTACAGGATTTGTATTAGTCCAATTAAGCAGTGAAAACCTGTCTTAAAAACATTTGCTTCAGGAGAGGAGGCAATGAAAGCAACATGAAATTCAAGATTATGTAGATACAAAAATATAGTTTCTTTTGAAAGCCATTGATGTAAGAAAATGTGCTAGAGCGGATGAGTTACAAATGTTTCAAAGTGCTCAGAAAAAAATGCCTTTTAAATATTTCAGAGGGCTTGGTGTCAGGGTGAAATAGATTCAAATATTGCATCTCAATTGTCAGTTCACAAAATTCCATCTGAATTAATACACACCCAGGTATCAGCTCCAAGTGCTTTAAGACCAGGCATTTAAAGAGGAAAGACTATTTTCCTTTTGAAATAGCTATCAAACAATAACTGAGGCATGTGAGTTCCAAAGAAATAGCAGATAATAATCCTATGCCATCTCTTAGAAAAGTAAAGTGTAACATATTTGTCAAATGTAGCCTAAATGTTTCTTTAATCACTGCATACTTTGCAAATTATGGCCCTGGATAGCTTCACTCTCTTTTGAAGGACATTTAAGATGTGATTCAATCATTTTCAGTTAATTATACCGCATATTTGTTAAGTATAAATGGGAAGGGAAATGTAGTTCCTGTTGAAATGCTATTAATAAGTGCAACCACATTGGGGGTTACATCTAGGTATGGATAGACTATAACCAGAATGTGAGTTTGCATGGAGTGAATTATCATTTCCAAACTATGAACTTTTAGAATAGCATATTGTTTAAACTTGAAAAATGAAAATGGACACAATACTTTGAGGTTAAAGAGATTGATATATTTTACATTTGAGGCAGTCAAGACACAGGGATTTTCGCAAGTTTTTTTTTTTTCTTTCTCTGATACTTGCTTTTTATCTCTGTTTGCTAACTTCTTTTCATTTTAAAGGTGACATAGGATATCTATTTCTTTTATTCCCATAGCACTACAACAACTGTTTTATCTTATAATTATATTATCTATATCTATGTATTCCACCACATCCTATACTCCTTTGAGATTAGTATTAGTGAGTTAGTTGTTATTGCATCTCTGCATTTACCCTAATAGACTGCCTGATATGCTATAAAAATGTGCTTAATGAAAGAATGGAAATAAAAATAAAGATTATTTTTAAAGAGAATTTGACTAGCCCTGGGATCAAATATCTGTAATCACATCATGTGGGAGGCTAAGGCTATAAGAATGTCAATATGAGGCCAGTCTGGTCTACATAATGGTTCCAGGCTAGTCTGGCAGTACATAGCCAGACCCTGCCTCACTAAGGAAAAGTAAAAGAAATAAAGTAATTTTGGTTCTGAAGATCAAGGATATTGTACCAGCTTCAAAATAAGATTTGATGTGTTGTGTTCAAGTGCTTATTTTCCCTCCTGGGGTAAATTCCAGCTGAATCTTCCTCACATGTGAACAACTTGTGATTTCTATGATTTTCACAGCATAGAAGATTTACAACTAGAAGTTCTCATGGTTGATTTTCTTTCTGTTTCACAGATAGCTTATGAGTTGTCTGGATCAAATTATATTCAAGCCTAAGGAATACAGTCATACACTTTTAAAACTCTGAAGGCTGTGATAAAAGGGATAGAAAAACATCTTGCTGTGAATTAACTACATAGATCCATAAAATTGTAATAAAATAGGGAGACAAAGGTATTTGTTGATTATGACATAAGCGTAGTTTTGGACAAGTTATAAACTACAATAATTGAGAATTCAATTGTGGGTTCAAATTTGAAAGTTTACTGTGACACTTATAAGTGTGACTAGAGATTTTCCTTACTGCCATTCTGGCTCAATGGCTCAGTTTTTCAACCTGTAAAACAGAGTTACAGTTCCTGTTTCAAAGAATGTTACGGATGTATGTATGCTGTAAGAGAAGTTTTGGAATAGTTAGTGCCTGGTACAAAGTTAGTTCTGTATGTACATTTGTATAATTACTTTCATAACTTTTTAAATTTTTTGTTTTTTATTTTTATTTATTTATTTGAAAGCGACAGACAGAGAGAAAGAGGCAGATAGAGAGAGAGAATGGGCGCGCCAGGGCCTCCAGCCACTGCAAACGAACTCCAGACGTGTGCATCCCCTTGTGCATCTGGCTAACGTGGGTCCTGGGGAATTGAGCCTGGAACCAGGGTTCTTAGGCTTCACAGGCAAGCGCTGAACTGCTAGGCCATCTCTCCAGCCCACTTTCATAATTTTTAAACAAATCATATTTCCTCACATTTTCTAGAATGTGAATACTGAACTGTTCAATAATCTAGGTGAAACTACAAACACATATTTTCTTTCTAAGAAATCAGTAATGTCCCAGTTTCATGACTGATTTGGAGAATACAAAGCTTTACTTCCATGTGCTGAGTGCCAGCACTCCAGTGACGGGCATCACCTCATGAGAGCACTTCCATTTCTTAGGCAATTGTCACCTGTGTAAACCTAATAGCATCAACAATTTCTTGAGTGAGCTTTCTTATCTAAATTGAGTTTAAAAAAAATGGGTAGAAAATGAAGATGGAGATGACCTAGGAGCTGTAATATAATCAATCAACAGTAGGAAGACACAGAGCCAAAGATGTCTTCTGTGAAAATTGTAATCAAAGAAACATTCTGTGTTACCTAAATTTATCCTCCCAAGTGTAGAAAACATTTGACAGTGATGAAAATAAGGACTGCTATCTGGAATAAATCTACTGACGTAAAACCACAATACAAAGAGTACCAAGAAAGGAAGGCAGTTACTGATGCAATCACAACAGAGCTACTGGTGGTGATTGGCAAGAGTAAATGGAAAAGGAAGATACTTGCCAGTCATTTTGAGTTAACCAACTTTTATTTCTATGTTTTCCTGCTCCTTTTTATTTTAAAATTGAAACAGATAAGGAGAGTCCACTTTGTTATATTCTATGCATAGTTTTACATGGAACATGACAAAGTGAGATAAAATCCTCTGACTGGTCATAGATAATTTTTATTTTGAACATTAAGTAGTGATTTGTGGTTCTTATAGATTGAAAGCTTTCTACAAGACACTTAAAATCTGTGAAGATTCTTGAAAAGATGAATGAAATATTTGTAGACCTTACAAGATATTAATTGTATAAATAGATCATAATAAAAGGTTTATAAAGGAAATCTTCACTAAGGTAAGTAGTCAGATTCTACCAAATTGGATAAAGCTTTTAGAAATCCAGTAGGTGTTAATAATTATCAATAATTTTAACTTTCTATAAATAATTCTGGTGATTTATTTATTTTTTTAATTTTAGGTGGTTTGGTGAACTATAGTAATTGTCTGATAAAAAAAATTTATTAGATGTACCGAATGAAACACAATAATAGAAAAAAAACCTATATTCAACTTACAAGCTACAAACACATTAGCATATACTTATCACTGAATCACTGACTGAGTACTAATTTTGTATGAATATTAAATAACACAAATTAGGCAATTACATTCTAGGTTAACAAATAGAATGTTCAAAATGGCATGAAGAATAAGATATTTACTCTTCAGTGATATGTAACAGTGTATGGTCCTCAGAAAGTATCAATGGTTTGTTATTAGATTCACATATCAGTATATGGTGTGTGTGGTGTGTGTGTGTGTGTGTGTGTGTGTGTGTGTGTGTACATCAATGTCATGTTAATGAAAAAATTCATACTTATAGGATTGAAGATGGGCTAAATGGTAGATTACATCTTGCCTTATGCATATGAGGCCTGGGATCCAAATCACATCACTGTGGAAAAAAATGAATATCATAATATGACATCTTTCGGGGTGAATATTGTCAATTATTTAAACCTTTAATTTAAAAAAATATTTATAGATGAGGGTTATGGTGTTAATATGACCCCCCATTTTGTTCTTCTATGATTTACTGAAGATTAGAAGTTCCTTAGTCCTTTCTGAGTTACATATAATTCTATAAAATATTTCTTTTAATTCAGTAAATTAATATGTTACAGCCTGGTGCTCAGTTGGTAGAGTACTTGTTGCCCAATAAGAACAAAGCTTTTAGTTTGATCCCCAGAAGCATATTAACAGCCTGGTGGTGCACTCCAGTAATCTGAGCACTTGGAGAGGGGTGGTGGGAGGCAAGAGCATCAGAAACTCAAGATCACCTTTGGTTACATAACAAGTTCAAAGCCAGCTTGAACCACATGAGACTCTGTCTCTTTCAAAAAAAAAAAAAAAAAAAAAAAGGAGGAGGATGAAAGCATTAATACATTATTAGTTTGATTTTTTTATTTTGGAATTTAGAAATTATTGTAAAAATACATTTTCTTGAGATAACTTTAAAATTCTTTAGTACTATCCCTTGGCATACAACAAAGACTAAAGGCATGAATTAGGTGGGGGAAACTTGGCTTTGATTTTAGCTACTTTTATTTAGTGTGAATTTGTACTGCTTCTTATAGAATTTCTTTCATCACTAGATGCCAGTATAGGTGATCAGATAAGTAACAAAAAATGAGAATATATATATATATATATATATATATATATATATATATACATATATATATACATATATATATATATTCTTATGTTTATATATATTACACAAAATGTTGTTTGCTTTTAAAGATAAAAGTCTTTGTATTTGGGGAAACCATATAAAGTTATATTTTCCAAAATGCCTTACAAAAATATTGACCATAGAGACTTTCTGCAAGAATGTAGGTTATTTTGTAACTTCTAATGCTGTAAGATACCCCTAGAAAATATATGTAACATTTGTTACACACAATAACCAAAGTATTTTGTCAAACAACTATTTTGCTATTCATCAAACAATCACAAGAATACAATCTGGTTGGTACTAATGAATTAGTTATTTTAATATTCCTAAAATAAAATGAAACAATAAACTCCCTCCTTGTGTTGTTGTGATCACAGGCACTTAACCCTGAGACTTAATTCATAGACCACTTCATAGATTCTTAAGTCCATGGGAGGGAAGATCCTGGCACAAAAAAAGATCATCTCATTTTATCAGTAATTTGAATCTACACTGATGAAATACAGAGATTAGGAGATTCTTGGAGAATCATAGCGAGAATTGTACAAAAATTATGTACTTCCCTCAACACTTTGAAAATAGCATTCATGAAAATGTCTCAGTTAACTATTTATCTAGAAGGTACATTTAAATTTATTGAAGCAGTCTTTCTATAAATGTAGTTATAATAAAAACTGAATATTTTAGTATATATTATATGTAATCACACATAAAATACGTAATATATGAAAGGCTATTTTATATCTTTACTTTTTGTTATAAAATAATTTATGCAGTGAATCTTACCACTTGTCCTACTACAAACAAGATTAAATATTTTATGAACCTCCAAAAATTATCCTACATTCACTTGAGGACTAGAAAGCAGCACACTTTCAATTACATATTGTTGTTGTTCCTGCTCAATCCATGGATGATCACCTAAAAATCAAAACTGTTTTCTATTTCTTGGTACCAAAATATTCCAACATTTTTAGAGTTATTTCTCAAGTAGAATACTTGCCAAACATTTGTTTTTCAAAAGTTCTATTAAACAGTGTGGCAGAGTTCTCAGTTCCCTCCCTGTCTACCAGTGCCCTGGTGACAGTACCCCTGATGCTAGACCCCGTAGGTCTGCTGCTGAAGCAAAACTTTGTTTTTTTTTTTTTTTTTTCTGCTTCATGATTGTCTTGCCCCTGCATCCGGGACTCCAGGATCCCCTGCTCCAGTGGAGGGTGTGTGCAGAATGAGTAGGCCAGACAGTGTTTCAAGTTCCCTCCCAACTTTCCCGTTCTCTGGTCCCTGTGTCCCTGCTGCTGGCTAGGGGCTGCCTGGACCCTGCTGGCTGTGCTGCAGAAGGAGGCCTCATGCTCTGTCTTCCTGATTGACCTGTTGCTTAGTCCCCAGCTCCCAGATTACCAGCTAGGGAGGATGAACACAGAATGAGTAGGCAAGATCTCCCTGTTCCATCCCCAGCTCCCAGTTCCCTGTTTCTGGTACCCCTGCTGCTATGAGCTTTGGGTTGCTTGGTCCTTTCGCTTGTTCTGTGGAAGACTTTGACTTCCTGATAGACCAACCCCTGGGTCCCCAAATCCTTGTTCCCCTGAGCCAAAGGGTGCAAAGGCCACTGTGGGAGCTGGCCTCTTGCCCCTGGCTCCCCAGCTTCCTGGCTCCTGGTTTTCCAACTCCTGGTTTCCTTGTGCTGAAGAGTGTGCACAAGTGGAGTAAGTAGGCCAGCGCCCCCAGTTCCCCAGGTAACTTTGTTATACTTTCCATCTGCATATCTGTGGTTATAACCCATCATACACCAATCCAATTCACATTTAAAACACAACACTTACTGAAGATCCTACAATGAAAAATATTTGTTCCTCTTCAATAAAAGAAGAGTTTTCCCTGAGACAGGTATACCACAATGCAGAAAAAAAAAAAAGAAGGAAATTTCAAAAACTGAGAGATCTCCACAAAGGATGCTTAGTGATTAGTCCCACAATGGAAGCCTATAATGAAATTATAGATAAAACAACAGAAATTGAATCCCAAAGTGAAAACACAACCAACAATGTGACCTTGATCAAAAGAATTGCTGAACTGAAAGCAATAGATTAAAAAAAAATGAACAATCACATAAATGAAATTGAGCAGAACCATCTCTTAGAGCACTCAACTTTTGTAAATAGCTTAACTTAATTAAAGAAAACTAGAGAAGCCTCAAAATAGAGATAAATGAATTGAAGGTGAGCCAACAAATAAAGGATTTTAATAACCAGCTGATTAAGCTTAATGAAGACATGATCAAATGCAAGAATGAATTTCAGGAAGGATCAAGAAAACCAGACGTCAAACTGAAATTGTACCTCAAATAAGAGATAGACAAGAAGCACAATAACACAACAGAAAAAAAAAAAAATAGAGCTTTTACAAGCCTCTCTAGAACACTTCAATAATAGTTACTCTTGTGGAAGACAGAACCTCTGACCTGAAAGGCAAGATAGAGGAAATTGATTTGGAGTCCAAAATTTTGCTAAGATCAAAAAATCATGTGAACAGAATATGAGGGAACTGTGGGAAACCCTAAAACACCTGAACATCTGGCTCATGGATAGGCCATAAGTGGAAGAAATCTAGGCCAGAGGCATAGAGAACAAATTAAGCAAAACTATTGAAGAAAATGTTCCCAATCTTACAAAAGAGAGACTCATCCAGATGCAAGAAGCTCACACAACACCAAACAGACAGAACCAAAGAGGAAACTCTCCAAAGCATAGCCTAGTCAAAACTCTTAACAATGAAAACAAAGAGAAAGTGCTAAAAGCAGAATGAGAGAAATGCTTCAATACATACAAAGACAATACCCCCAGTATTACCTCCAATTTTGCAATGGAAATCTTGAAAGCCAGAAGGGCCTGGAATGGAACAATTCAAAGTCTAAAAAACTATGGTTCCCAACCCAAACTACTGAACACAGTGAAAGAATCCCCCCCCCCATAATAGATGGTGAAAGGAAAACTTTCCATGAAAAAGTCAGCTTTATGATTATATGAACACACAGCCAACCCTATACAGAATACTTAAGGGAATAATCCACACAGAAGAGTCAAAAACAAAAAAAAAATCTCAAGAGCCTACAATAAGATCACAGTAAACAATACAAGAGCAGGCTCAAAAGACTACAAAGCCCAAGAAAGCACCAAACTCCACAAAGTACCCCATCATGGCAGGGATTAAAGCAAATCCCACAGTTATAAGCTTAAATATTAATTGTTTTAACTGACCAATCAAAAGACACAATTTAACAGGGTGGATCAGAAAAATGTATTCTTCTATCTGCTGTACTCAAAAAACCATCCTCACCACTAAGGCCAGATACTCCCTCAGGGTGGAAGGATGGAAAATGATATTCCAAGCAAATGGAAATAAGAAACAAGCAGGTATTGTTATGTTAATATGTGGCAAAATAGACTTCAAACCAAAAGTAATCAAAAAGGACAAAGAGGGCCACTTCCTCACCAAGGGAACAATCTAAGATGAGGATATTACAACCATAAATCAATATACACCAAACACAGGTGCACCACAGTTTATTAAACAAAAGCAACAAGAAAATAGAAATAAACAACAACACCATTAGATTTGGGTACCTCAGTACTCCACTGTCATAAATAGACAGATCATCCAAGCAGAAAACCAATAGGGAAATAATTGAGCTCAACATCATAGATCAACTAGACCTAGTATAAAAGAATGCACATTCTTCTCAGCAGCCCATGGAATTGTCTCCAAAATAAATCATATATTAGGCCATAAAGCATGTGTCCAGGTAAACTGATATAACTTCCTGAATCATATTAGATCACAATGCTTTAAAGCTAAAATTAACAAGAGACTCATCAGGAATTCCACCAGGTCCTGAAATATGAGCAACACAGTTTTAAGCAATGAATGGCTTATGGAAAAAAAAATCAAGAAAGAAATCATAAAATTTAGAGAATTGAATGATAATGAAAACGCAATATACCAAAACTTATGGGACATAATGAATACAAACGTAAAGGAACTATTTATAGTTCTAAATGCCTTCATAACAAAGATGGACAGATATCAAATTAATAACTTAACCATATACCTGAAGATATTAGGAAAACAAGAAGTACTCCAGACAGGAAGAAATAATGAAGATCAGAGCAGAAATTAATGAATTGGAAACTCGGAAAACAATTGAAAAAAAATCAACAAAATGACTAACTGGTTCTTTGAAAACAATAAACAAGATTGATACATCCCTGGCCAATTTGATCCAATGAAAGAAAAAAAAAAAAAAAAAGAGAGATCTCTCAAGTTAACACAATCAGAAATGAAAAGAGACAGGTCACAACAGACATTAATGAAATTGGACGAGTCACGAGGACATACTTCCAAAACCTCTACTACACAAAATTGATAATCTGAAAGAAATGGATTAATTCCTAGACACATGCCATCTACAAAAACTAAGCTCAGAGCAGATTAATCTCCTAAACTACCACATTCCTCAAGTTTGGAAAGGCAATCAAAAACCTCCCCCAAAATAAAAGTCTAGAACCAGAACTCTTCTAAGCTGAATTCTTTCAAATTTCCATTGAAGAACTCAAACCAATTTCTCTCACAGCATTTCATATAATCAGAGAACAAAGAATCCTTCCTAACTCCATTTATGATGGTAGCATAACCCTAATACCCAAACCATACAGAGATACAAGAAAAGAAAACTATAGCCTTATAGCCCTGATGAACTTAGATGCAAAGAACCTGAACAAAATTCTCACAAATCGAATTCAACAACATATCAAAAGCATTATCCACAGTGGTCAAGTAAGATTTATCCTAGGGATGTGGTGATGGCTCAACATATGGAACTTGATCAAAATAATAGATTACATAAATAAACTTAATCTCAAGAACCACACGATCGGGCTGGAGAGATAACGTAGCGGTTAAGCGCTTGCCTGTGAAGCCTAAGGACCCCGGTTCGAGGCTTGATTCCCCAGGACCCACATTAGCCAGATGCACAAGGGGGCGCACACGTCTGGAGTTCGTCTGCAGAGGCTGGAAGCCCTGGCGCGCCCATTCTCTCTCTCACTCTCTATCTGCCTCTTTCTCTCTCTGTCACTCTCAAATAAATAAATAAAGAAAAAAAATATTAAAAAAAAAAAGAACCACACGATCATTTCAATAGATGCAGAGAGGTCTTTGACAGAATGCAATATCACTTCATGATCAAAACACTGGAGAAAATGGGCATGAATGGTTTATATCTCAATGCAATAAATGCTATATATAAAACACCTAAAGCCAAAATAACATTTAAGGGGAAAAATTCAAGGATTTCTCAGTAATATCAGGAACAAGACAGGGGTGCCCATGCTCACCATTGCTCATCTACCTAGTGCTAGAAGTCCTAGCTCAAGCAATAAGAAAGGAGAAAAAAAAGCGGGGGGGGGGGGTAATACAAGTTAGAATCCAAGAAGTCAAAGTAACCTTATTGGCAGATGAAATGATCCTGGCCTGAAAGTCTCCATCTCAAAAGTTCTAAATGTTAATTAATTCCTCCAGCAAAATGGCAGGATACAAAATCAACACACAAAAATCAGTAGCTTTTCTATATGCAAAGGACAAATATACAGAGAAAGAAATCTGTGAGGCTATTCCACTTTTCAATAGCCACAAAAAAACCAAATACTTTGGAATAACACTAACCAAGGTTGTGAAAGACCTATATAATGAAAACATAAAAATACTCAAGTAAGAAATTCAGGAGTACATGAGAAGATGGAAAGACTTCTCATGCTCCTGGATAGGTAGAATTAATATTGTGAAAATATCAATTCTACCAAAAGCAGAATAAGGATTTAATGCCGTACCAATAAAAATTCTAGAATGATCACACTCATCTCACCATACACAAAATACACAAAAATAGGAGGAACTCTCCACAATATAGGGATGGGGAAGGACATCCTGAACAAGTCCTAGTATCTCAGGAAATTAAACAATCTCTCAATCAATGAGATCTCATGAAGTTAAAAATATTTTGCACAAACATACCATAAGCAGAGACAAAAGATTACATATAGAATAGGAGAATTTTTTTGCCACCTACACCACTGACAGAGGCCTAATATATAGAATTTACAAAGAACTCAAAAAATGAAAAAATCTAATAAGCCACTGAAAAAATGGGCTAGAGAACTAAATAGGGAGTTCTCAGAGGAAGAAATACAAGTGACTTACACACACTTAAGAAAATGTTCAACAACCATAACCATCAGGGACATACAAATTAAAATAACTATGAGATTCCACCTTACTCCAGTAAGACAGCAATCATTAAAAAGTCAAATGAAAACAAACACTGACAAGGATATGGGGAAAGAGGAATCCTCATTCACTGTTGGTGAGAATGCAAACTTGTACAACCATTATGGAATTCATATGGAGATTCCTGAAAAAGTTGAATATAGAACTACCAACAAACCCAGTTATTCCCTTACTGGGCATTTATCCTAAATACTCGGTACTTCCCTACAGAGATATTTGCTCAACCATGTTTCTAGCTGCTCAAATAATAATAGATAAGACCTGGAATCAATCCAGGTGCCCATCATTAGATGAATTGATAATGACGTTGTGGTACATATATGCAATGGAATTCTACTCAGCACTAAGAAAAATGATGCAATAAAATATGTAGGAAAATGGATGGACTTAGAACAGATCATGCTCAGCAAACACAGACAAAGAAAGACAAATGCTACATGTTCTCACTCATCTGTGGTTCCTAACCTGGATCAGCTTGAGTTGCTGGTATACCAGATAGGCAACTTGAGAGTCAGACAATAGGGATGGGAGGGTTTAGGGGGAAGAGAAGAGGAGGGTGGGGGAGAAAATACAAAACAAACCCAAAATGACCTGGTACCATAGAAACTTTTCTCCTTGAAGGTAGTTTAAAAGATATAACCTTGGGCTGGAGAGATAGTTTAGTGGTTAAGTGCTTGCCTGTGAAGCCTAAGGACCCGGTTCAAGGCTTGATTCCCCAGAACCCACGTTAGCCAGATGCACAAGGGGGTGCATGTGTCTGGAGTTCGTTTGCAGTGGCTGGAGGCCCTGGCGTGCCCATTCTCCTCTCTCTCTCTCTATCTCTTTCTATCTCTGTCTGGGGCCCATTCTCCTCTCTCTCTCTCTCTCTCTATCTCTTTCTATCTCTGTCTGTCACTCTCAAATAAATAAATAAAAATAAACAAAAAAATTTAAAAAAAGATATAACCTCAACAGGAGTATTGGGGGAATGCCCAAAAAGAAAGGCCCTGGGGAGTGTGGGATAAACTTAACCTTACAAATAACTTTGAGCCGGGCGTGGTGGCGCACGCCTTTAATCCCAACACTCAGGAGGCAGATGTAGGAGGATTGCCATGAGTTCGAGGCCACCATGAGACTGCATAGTGAATTCCATGTCAGCCTGAGCTAGAGTGAGACCTTACCTTGAAAAACCAAAAAAATAAAATAAAATAAAATAAAATAAAAAGACAACATATGCTGGTGACAGAACACGGAGACACCTGGCTGGAATCTGGAAGAGAGCCAGTCCTTAGACAGCCTATCTAGTGCTGGAAAGTGCTACATGAGCTACTGGGGGAAAGTGACCAACAACGGTGTGAGCAAGCAGGGGTCTAAGCTACTCAGAAGCAACCAGCAAGACAAGGAGTACACACCCGTGCAATGGTGGCACACAGCCTTAGTGGGTAACCAATGGCTTTCTGATTGGCTAAGACATTGCTCAGGTGACTGGAACCCATATCTGGAACTGGGAACCAGGTCTGAATCCTATGGATACAAAGATTATGCTCTCCAATGTCAAGGTCCCACTAGTCTTTGGCTAAAAGAGGGGTTACATCCATCAAATTCTCCTGAAATTAATAATGCATATCCAATTTAACCTGTTCTAACTTTACTGTCTGTTGGAGAATCTGTAATTCTTTTTCTGAAGGTAGTGAGACCCAAGAATATAAACCACCCTGCCATCTCAGTTAAGGCCCAGGTGAAACCCCAGAGAAAGCAGGGAGTGAGCAAGAGTGCTGCTTCCACCGTGAGCCTGACAATCAGAACCAGGGTGAAGTTGACAGATGTAGAGGATACTCAACACTTAGCAAAGCCCCCCAATGACTGCCTGCTACTCCCACAATGCATAACCCACAACCCCATGGGGAGTATCAGCAACTCCTCTGACAAGGGCCCCCTGCAGAATGGGGGCAGGGAGGAGGGAAAAGGTGGTATCAACACATAATGTATACATACGTAATATGTTCTTAATAATACAAAGTATGAAATTATCCAGTTTAGCATATATGGTATCCCAAAGCAAACCACACATGCAAACTGTATCAGACATTCATTCATTTCCACTACATTTCTTCAATGTCTAGACCTTGAAATGACACTTTGAGAACTATGGCATAATTTTAAAAAATGGGTTTTTATTTTTTCTCTCCTGTTTCTGTTTTGTAGGTTATTGCTTTCCATTGCTGTTTTTTAACTATTCTCCTAATTATGTTTCAGTTAATTAATTATTTTTTACAGTTTCTAATTGTGAAAGGTTAGATAACTGATTTTAAGCCTTTATCTTTACAATTATTTACAGTCCAGATAAAAATTTCCCTACATGAACAGTGATAGCTTTATCTCTCGATGTTTGATATATTTTCATTATTGTCAAATATAAATGTAAAACTAGTATACAAGAAACAATGTGTACATAGTGTGGTATGTGTGTGTGTGTGCGTGTAGCAGAATATGACATGTACATGCTATAGTCTCACCTTTCCATCTTATCTGAGGCAGGGTTTCTCTCTCAGGATTCTGACTCTGCTATTGTCCTTTGAGGCCTTTCCACAGGCTTCTGGGAAATTATAAGGTCTCCACCTCCTTTCTAAACATCAGCATGTTGAGATTAGAGAAGCTCACAACACCATCTAGAGTTTTATGTGGGGTATGCAGAACCAAACTTGGGTATTCTGGCTTGAGTGGTGAGCATTTTAACTACTGGGCTATCTTTCCAGACCTAAGAAACAAAGTTTTTCAATAACTTTTTCACTTACAACACATTCTTAAGAAGTATGTTAAGATTAATACAAGTGAGTCCTACAAGGAATTGAATTAATAAAATATACTAAAGACCGTTGCGATCTGTATACACCTTTAAGAAGAGAACATAGAAGAAGGTCACCAATATCACTTCTGATTGTCAGTAAAGAGTGAAGTACTGAATGTTAGAAATATAATAAACTCTAGCCACTGAAGAATCATTTCCATGTATTAAGCAACAAAAAAGAGCATAGTTTCTGCTTCTCTCAGCACAAAACAACACAGTTAATGAAAAGATGCTCACATATGATTTCATGTAAAGGAATTTAACTTAAAAACATTTATTTATGATCCAATAAACAAATAAAATAGCTCAAAAGAAATCAAATTATATCTCCAAGCCAGGTGTGGTGGTGCATGCTGGGGTAGAAGGAACTGGAGTTCTAGGGTAGCCTAAGCTAATAGTAAGATGCTATCTAAAAGCTATCAAAAGCTAGCATAAAGTTACGTTGTACATGTCTCCATATCTTGAACAGTGAGAAAAACAGTTGTGACTGTTCTTTTTATTTTTTTAATATTAGAGAAAACAATGATTCTGAAAAGCTAATTGTGAGGAATTGGAAAGATAGCTCAGTGAGCTTGTCTTACAAGCAGACCCGAGTTCAATCCCCTCAGAACCCACAACAGAAAAAAAAAGACAGGAGTGAAGACAAATGATTCTTATCATCACAGTGCTGGAGAGGCAGAAATAGGTGGATCCCTTGGGTTTTCTGGCCAGCTAGTCTAGCTTACTCTGTGAGTTCCAAGCCAGTTAAAAAACAGTCAATAGTCCTGACACACACAAGCACACACACCCTTAATTATGATGTAACCCTCAGACAATCCTGAAACATTTTCCCAAAACTGATGATATTTTCACTAGCAAGAAAATTAATTAATGGTAGCCAAGTCCTGGGACTATTCAACACTCCAAACAATGACAGGTGAGCTATAGGAAGTGATTTCTGAATCGGGATGAAGCAGGGTCTTATTTCTCACCCCCAAGCCAAGAATGCAAACTTCCAGTCACTGCACCAGGCATTCATTCATTCCCACTACATTTCTGGTGATTTTTCAGTGAGGAATCACTCTTCAGTATCTAGACCTTAAGATGACATATTGCAGACTATGGCAAAGAAGCACAAAACACTTGTCTTGAAGTGGGAGACAGGAAGCACCACAAATTCACAGCTGAAGTAAATCAGTATGTACTTTCCTACTGCTTATTTTTTCAGCATGGTCATGAAATATACTTATTTTCATTCAATGCTCAAGGATGACTTTTCTCTGGTAAGTCTGTTTGAAGTGTGGTATCTCGCAAATAGTTAAAATGTTTTTTTTTTTTCTTGTTTACTAATATTGTTTTGTTCCTTAGAGTTCTTGAACTGGAATCCTTTTTAGTTCTTATTTCTTGGAAACCAGCTATTACTTTCCTTGCTAAAATTCCCACACAGGCAGAAACTTTGCACACACACAGACACATACACACAAACACAGACACACACACACACACAGACTCTAATATTTAAAGTCTAAATTTAGACTCTAATATTTAGAGTCTAAATTTAGACTCTAATAATGCAACTTATTCTTTTTGTCTCTTAGCACTTAGTATGTACTTCCCAGAATCATGTTTTTGTCCCAATTATACTTTCTATGAAATTATTACCCAATATGTAAATCTGAAGATTTTTTCCATGGAATATTATTCCACAAAATCATATGAAGCATAATGTATATTTTTACTGAATATGTTTTGGTACCCACAACTATTCACCATATGTAGAATCAAATATAGAATATTTTCCTTAAGTAAATGTTTACTTAATTTATTATTTCAATTCCAAGAAAAAAAAGTGTGAAAAGAAAATTCAGTTGAGCTAAACTTCTCATTATTACAAATTGCTAAGTTAGACAATCTGTTAGAAAGGACTCTAAATTCTAAGTGGTCTCTAAAATCAGAGTGAAAAAATACTGTGAAAGTAAAGCTGGGCATGGTGTCACATGCCTTTAATCCTAGCACTTGGGAGGCAGAGGTAGGAGGATCACCATGAGTTCCAGGCCACCCTGAGGCTACATAGTGAGTTGCAGGTCAGCCTGAGCTAGAGTGAGACCCTACCTCAAAAAAAAAAAAATAATAATAATACTGTGAAAGCTCAGGTAATATTCAATGGTGGTGAGGACACTCATATTAATAAAATAGACAAGCATTAATGAAGGGATATGAATTGTCCTTCAAGGGAGGAATATGCCATCTGATAGCAAAACACTTGGAACTAAGGCTTTTATTTATTTATTTATTTATCTTAGTTGACATTTCTAACCACTGTTTATTTTATACTGTAAAGTAAGTGAGATAATTCAGTACTTTGTTATAGCTTCATTAGATTCATGACATTACATTATGAGGAGAAATGGCCCAAAGAATAGAATATTATAATTACAGGAACTCTGTATTTGTGTTTGCATTCATGAAAGGCATTGTCCTATAATTATCTTATTATTTAGTGAGTTAGTTTTATTTCTCACTCTTTCCCTCTAACCTAGGATGACCTGGAACTCACACAGTACCCTCAGGGTGGCCCTGAACTTCCTGTAATCCTCCCACCCCAACCCCCCAACCTGCAAAATTCTGGAATTAAATGAGCATCACAGAATTATCCTGTTTTTTTTTTTTTCTGTGATGTCTTTGTCTACTTTTGTATTAAGATAATGCTGTCCATTTAGATGATTTAGGAAATGGTCCTATTTTCTAGAATTTGTGTAGAATCACTGTGACTTCTTCTTTTGGTAATTAATGCAATAGCCTAGCTAAGGCACATGATCCTGGGGCTGTCTTTCTGAAAGGGAGTTAACTATTAATAAAATTTCCATATTACATATAGACTTAGAAGATTTATTTTGTGCCTTTTAAGAAATGAATTTAGTGTGTCTCTTAAGAAATTAATCCATTTCATCTGTGTTTTCTTATTTATATATGATTATGTACATATCTTAATATAGATATATGCGGGTATATATTTACTTTGCTCAGTATCATACTGTTGAAAAATTTATCTGTCATTAATTTGTTTACTCCAGTTAATCAATGAGTTAATTGATATGGCATGTTCACCAAAGAATAGTGCAGAAATTGGCCTAATATGGTAAATTTGTGTTTTGTTGCTGTTTCATTTACCTTTTTATTGCATATAGGTAAAGGCCTGCCACTGTTCACTAATAAGGTAAACAAGGAATTATTTAAAGTGACCCAAAGGCTAATTAATCTTCTGTTAACCTCCATCATGTAATCTGTGTCTCATGAATCTTATAAGATTTTCATTTCAAAATCCTACTCTAATTACTTAAATATGCAACAGTTATAGCCTTCAGTTCTGAACATACATGAATTTTTTCAAAGAGATACATTTCTTTTTACAATTAATTGTCTTGATGATCTATATTTATGAAAGACTTGGTATTTTCCTACAAGTATTGTGTCCATATTTTAGTTAGGAAAGCACATTTATTCTTAAAAGTCAAATGTAATGAAATAGACACTGTTTTCTGATGAAGGCATACAAATAGGCAATAGATACATAAAAGAAAATTCGCAAGACCAGGAAAATAAAGTCAAAACCACAGTGGAGACATTTACTCATACTTATTAGGATAGCTATATCATAAAAGGAATGAGTATATTACAAGTATTAGTAAGGTTAAAAAGAGAATCCTTGCACAATTGTTGAAAGGAATGTAAATTAGTGCACCGAGTTTGGAAAACAGTGTGAAACCACCTCAAAAATTAAAATAGATCTACCATAGAACCAACAATCTCACTCTAGTTGCATATGCAAAGGAAATACAATCAGTATGTCAGAGTTACCTAAATCTCCGTATTCATGGAAGCAGTATTCACAACAGTTTTGATGTGGGAACACCTTACATGCCCACCTACAAATGAATGGACAAAGAAAATATGGTGCACATGCACAATTAAATATTATTAGCACAAGAAAGAAGACATTTCTGACTGGAGGAAAAGGAGGAACCTAGAGAACCTTTTTTTTTTTTTTCTTTTCTTGTTTTCTTTTTTTTTCATTTTTTTTTTTTTTTTTTTTTTTTTTTTCGTTTTTCAAGGTAGGGTCTCACTCTAGCTCAAGCTGACCTGGAATTCACTATGTAGTCTCAGGGTGTCCTTGAACTCATGGCGATCCTCCTAGCTCTGCCTCCCGAGTGCTGGGATTTGAGGCGTGCGCCACCACGCCCGGCTAGAGAACCTTTTTCCTTTTTTTTTTTTTTTTTTTTTTTAATAAAATAAGCCAGGCATAGAAAGACAAGTAACACATGATTTCACAAGTATGTGGAATTTGAGGAAGTTATTATGATAAAAATTGGCAATAGATTGGTGGCTACCAAAAGCTGGAAAAGGTCCCCCAAAGAAGAAAGAAGCTGCTTGCTGGGTCCTATGTTACATTTAAATGAGAGCAAGTTCTGGTATAGGGTTAACACAATGATGACCATGAATTCAGAAATATATCACACAATCTTTCAAAAGTCTAGAATAAAGGATTTGAAACTTTTTACCCTAAATGGATGCTTGAGAAGGAAAATATGCTTAACCTGATAAACATTAAGCCATGTACATGTATCAAACATAACATCATATCACATTAATAAGTGAAAAACTCATGATCTTAGTGTATCATTTTTAAAAAATAATTTAACAAAAGAAAATAAAAATAGTTGCCTTGGACATAAAAATCTAAAGTGCATAGAGATCATTTAACCCATTTACTGTGGACATATAAAATAAATGCTTGCAAAGATGTGGAGAAAATCTCCTATGCCGTTATGGAGAATGAAAACAAATATAGTGATTATAAAGGACACCATATAAAGGTTTTTTTTTTTTTTTAACCCTAAAGCTTGTTCTACCATATGATCCAGCTATATACTCACTTCTGAGTATATATACAAAAACAGTGCCAACAATCTATACTCTATATTTATGACTTAACTATTCACAATAGCTAAATACAGAATCAACAAAGATGTCCATTGATGGATGAGTAGATAAAGAAAATACATACAGTCATACATACATATGTACAGCCAGCCAGACATGCATGCATACATAAAGTCAGACATACATACATACATACATACATGCATACATACATACAAACACATACATACCTACAGTCATACACACATACAGTCATACATATGATATAATATAATGCAGCTATAAAGAAAGATCAATCCGCCGGGCGTGGTGGCATGCGCCTTTAGTCCCACCATTCGGGAGGCAGAGGTAGGAGGATCACCGTGAGTCCAAGGCCGCCCTGAGACTACACACTGAGCCTGGACTAGAGTGAAACCCTACCTCGAAAAACCAAAAAAAAAAGAAAGAAAGAAAGATCAATCCTATATTTTATAGCCAAATAGAAGGAATTGGAAGACATTATATTCAGCGAGAAAAGTAAGCACAGAGAGGTAATTACTGAACATTCCTTCTCATATATGGAAATAAAAACAAAATATCAATGTGAATATACAATAGTGATTGCTAGAGTGTAGGAAAGGCACAAGAAAATGGGTAACTATTTGGTCTGTGTGTTTTATATTCATGCACATTAAAATATCAAAGCAGAACACCATGTACATGAACAATTAATCCCTAAATCAAAAATGAAATTTAAAACGTCACTGATAAGCATTACAATAAACATGGACGTAGCTGCATTCTTTCCCTGGGCCTCAAAAGCTTCCTCTTTCCCCTGGGAGACAAGAGGGCAGAGCTCCCTCAGCATGGGCCGTTACAAACGTATGCAGCTTCTTCTGTGCAAATTGAAGCTGTCGCATGTGTCCGTCTTCTAGTGCGAGTGATCAAGCAACTGAAGTGCAAAAAGAGCACTTTTGACAGGAAGGATAAGTTTGTAATTTAGAATTACTTCCTGTTATGATTGATGTAATAGAAATGTAACCAGATTCCCTCTTCAGCAATTCAAGTAAACTCAACACAATTCGTGTAGAATTTTCCTCCTTGTACAAGATTAAAAGACTTTGTTATTCCAATTAACACAAGGTTCACATTTGTTCAGAACATGCCACATGCCTGTAACACTCACCAAGCTTTTTGTAATATCATAGAAAAAAAATTGGAAAATGTCTATTTATAAACTTTAAAAAAATATACAGAAGATAGGCTGTGGTTGAGGATGAATTAGCACTTTGCGTTTTATTTGATATTCAGCTACAAATGATATAGAAAGCACCTAATATGAAAATTTGTCAGTAGAAAATTGATCAGAGAACTTAGAAGTAATTCATTTTTTAATTTTTGTCTTCACAAATTAAATAATAACTATGTATCCATCATATCCAAAATCAGTGACTGTCTAGGAAGCTGCTTAAATAAATTAAATATTAATTCTATGAATTTGAACCATCATATCCTGTTGCACAGGATCCAGATCGAAAACAAACAGAGCCCATTTGATTGCTATTCCAGAAATACATCAGACCAGCCTCACTCTATTATCCTTTGTGTCTGTTATCCCAGAAACACACCAAATCACACTCAGTCCGGTCTTCCTCCCTGGTGTGTACAGTTGATTTATTTAATACAACGTAGCTGATGACACAGTCTTTTATCAAAGCACACTTACTGATTTTGGCATTTCAAAAACTGTTTTAATACATTCAAATCTGATCTATGAAGTTTTGTTCTTTACTTTTAATCTCATGCTGTTTCTTGTTGAAATGTTACTTTCATACTCCAAAGCCTGTCACTGCCTCCCTTCCAAATCAAAAGTACTTCATGAACCCTTTCAAACTACATTAAATATTTAACCAGAGGACAAGTATCTATGGGCTGATTAAGCAAGAAGATATTTTTCAAGGAATCCCTCACTCTTGACATTTAAATACTTGAACTAAAAGCTCTGCCAAGCAAATGTGCTATTATTCTTCTTAACTAGTAAAGATGACAAAGTTTGGATAAGAATAGAGATATCTAAGGCCATTCTCAAGTTAGTCCTTCTAACAAAATACGGAGTATCTTTTTAAAGTCTTGTTTAATTTTCACTGATGTTTCAGACACTAATTTGATTCTCTTATAATTTTATTTATGTGCTTATATATTTTTCTTATCCACGATTTTTTTACAATAAGGATTGATTTCATATTGATTTTATTTCGTATATATTCTGAATCTAGGTTTCTTCTTTCTTTTTTATTTTTCATGTTGTTACTTACTTAAATTTATATCAAAGATAAACTTATATCCAACATGCCCATCCACTATAGCTCCTGCTTATCATATCAGAAGAAAACATAAAAAATCCTTTATCCAAGGTACAAAATGATATAAAAAATAATACTGAATATTTTTAGATTTATTAAATTCCATTGCAAATCAGACAAGATAGCATTTAAAACTTTCATCATACACAGGTGACAAATCATTAACGTCAAAATAACAGCTAACAAGAATCTGAATGAAAATGCTTCCTAAGGTTTGCAACTTACTTCCTGGTGCTGGAGATCAAACCCAGGGTAATTTCACAGGAGGCAGAGGTAGGAGGATCACTGTGAGTTTGAGGCCACTCAGAGACCACATAGTGAATTCCAGGTCAGGCTGGGCTGGAGTGAGACCCTACCTCAAAACAATAACAACAATAGAAAAGAGTTAGATCAATGCTCTTCATGGCAAATATTTCTTGTCAGAGAAAGCTTTTCCACTAGCAGCAGCCAACTATTGAAAAATTATATAAAAATTTTATAGATAATAGGACTTTTAAATAGTTATCCAAGCCGGGCGTGGTGGCACACACCTTTAATCCCAGCACTCAGGAGGCAGAAGTAGGAGGATCGCTGTGAGTTCGAGGCCACCCTGAGACTATATAGTGAATTCCAGGTCAGCCTGGGCTAGAGTGAGACCCTATCTCAGAAAAAAGAAAAAGTTATCCAAGAAGCTAGAGAGATGACTAAGCAATTAGGGTGCTTGCCTGTGAAGACTAAGACCCAGGTTCAATTCCCAGTACCCACATAAGCCAGATGCAAGAGGTGGTGCATGTGTCTGGAGTTCATTTGCAGTGCCTGGATGCCCTGGAGTGCCCATTCTCTCTCTTTCTCTACAATAAATAAGTAAAAATATTTTTTTTTAAAAAAGCATTTAAAAAGTTATCCAAAACACTAACCCAATGCCACAAAATTCTTCTGAGAACTTTTAGATGATATTTTAAAATATCCTCTATTATGTTTAAAATTTTCTCACCTAAAATTGTGCTATTCCTGTGTGTTTCAGGAATTCCCCATCCTCTAAGAATACTACTCAAGAATTATTAATATGACACTTGTTTTTCAGATATAATGGAATAAAGAAACCACAGTAGTCCATGCTACTGTTATTGACTTTATGCTTTAGGGGACAACAACCAAAGCCCAAAGGTAGATACTGCTGCATACACTTCTCCCCATAACAACTAGCCAAGATCCAGCTCAGAATTTTCATCAGTAAAGAATGCTGACCTGGAAAGTATGTGGATGAGGACATGGCACATTTAAAATATCAAGGGCCCACTTACCCTTTATTCTTGCAGTGACTGAACTAATAAAAGTCAAGGATTATTGAAAATATATCTTTCTATCACTGGTATTTTTCTGTAGCAGTTATCACCACTGGGCCTAAGGGCTTTGACAAAGTAGCTTTTTAACATGAAAGTAGCCAAAAGCAAACCCCACAGCAGACCAGTCAGAGGCCCAAGTGAAGTTTGATTAAAAATAAACTTGGAGAGCATTAAGCATTTCTTAGTAGAAACATCCTTTCCCCAAAGGATTACAGATGCTACCTTTAGACTTGCTTTATCTTTCCTGAGGATCACTGAGAAATGTGGCCCAGTGAGTTAGGTCTGCAGATAGTCATTTTGAATCCCTCAGAATTCCCAGCTCTTGTGATGATAGCTCTCAGAGGAAGTGGAGGAGAAGTAAAATAGACTCAGAAGAACAAATGAAAAGTGAATGGAAGAACACAGTTTGAGCAAGTGATAAAATTTCTAAAGTAAATCCTGGTAATTTTCAATGTATGTCACAAAAATTTCTATTTACAAATATGAAATGAGAGCAAAAATGATCAATCTTTCATTTTTTTAACTTTCTTCATGACTTTTTCAAGTGTCAGAATGGCAATGGAAGAGGGTTGAACCAGCAAACAATAAGGTCATCATATGCACAAAGGATTACCTACCTAGCCAATTGTCAGGAAGTTCATAAGAAAAACTGTCTTCTGCATAAGGTGGTGCTATAGTGGCCCCTTCATATAGCAGTGACTCATGATTTCTGTTTTTTAAAACAATATAGCAGAATTTCTTGGGGAAAATTCCAATGCTTGGAAATTATCTTGTGAATAGGTAACTGATTTATCAAACACTGTAGGATATGACACAAAATAATTGCAGCCACATTTATTTCTCTTCTTTCTATTTTTGTCATATCTATTTACTATCTTCCTTGAAAATGTTTATGTCTGCCAAGTCTGGGCCAAAGTCAAAGAAATCACTTAAAAGGAAAAATAGTTGCATACAATACTTAGAAGGGTGGGTCTGCTTATCACATAAGATGTGTCCTTCTAAGTAAGATCAATTTTAGTTGATTTTTTTTCAAGCAATTACCTTCTCTCAAAACAAATAGTGTCTCTTCCATAATCTATGTAAACATTGCACACATTAATTAGTATCAGCAGTCTGCAGGACTGAATTAAAACATCTCTACAGGAGGGACATATAGAATTCCCCTTCTGTAAGAACTCTGGGTCATTGTTAGACAGGAATCCCATTTATTGCCTCCACATGCATGATAGCCACATCAACCTCCCACTGATATCAATGCAATTCTTAGAATTAGAGATAAAGATGCTCAGAACTCAATAAAAAAATCCTTCATTATTGAAATAACTCCACAGGCTATGATTAGGCATTTTAACAAAACAGAATAACTACATAAAATGAAAGGATAATAGGTACCAAATGAGAATACAGATAACTTCATCTCTATTTCTGTGGAAGACTAGCACATGGAAAATATTAGCTCTGATTTCTATTTATAATGGACAACACATCATCTTTACTTCAAGAAGTACACATGTTTCATATGTAATGTACTGGGCTTTATATAAAAATGTATGCATTGTCTCATTTAATCTCTGTAGTTTTCCAGTAAGGTAAACATCATCGTTTTTAATTTTGGATGAAGGCAATACAACCTAGAAAATGTGTGTCATTTGGAGAGTAAAGTTTAAGGCAACTGTGAAAAGCAGGACCATGTTAATGAACATGTTCAGATGATCATTTTCTATATCAGTCTGGCAACAGTATATCTTTTTTTCTTTTATTTACTTACTTATTTATGGCAGAGAGACAGAGAGAGAGAGAGAATGGGTGCCTCTAGCCACTGCAGAAGAACTCCAGATGCATGTGCCACCATGTTCACCTTAACCACTAAGCCATCTCTCCAGCCCTAGTGATCATAATTCTCAATCACAGTTCAGCATAATGACTGATGCACTGGCTAAATTAATCCATTCCAGTGTCCATAATTATGATTAAATGAATTACATATTTTATATGCAAAAAGCACTGAGTTTTTCTTTGGATATTTTCACTTTCATTTTTCAAAATATGTTAACAGGCAATTATCAAGGTTTAAATGATTGCCTCATTTGTTATAATAATTACTCCTTGAGTTGCTAATTATTTGTTTGAGTAATATCCACATGAAAGTTTGGGGTGTAAAATAAACAAATTGACACATGGAACTATTTATTAGTAGTAAATATTTTTAACATGATACATTCTTTCATAGGAATTACTTATTAGACATACCATCATTTGTATAGTCCAGTAGATCAAAATTTATATTCGAATAATGTATTGATTAAGAAATTATAGTTAATTTTACAAGCTGATAATTAATAATAAAATATTACTCATTAAAATTTACTGTTCAAGAATTCTTCTGGAAATCCAATATTAATAATTTTAACTATTGTATATAAATATCAGTTTAGTCAAAATTTAGTTCCAAAACCCTTCACATGCACATTGCCATCTGGCCTTCAAATATAGAGTAAAAAGCTATTTATATCAAAGAATGAAATAGAGGGAAATAATGTGATTAATAATGTAGGGAATGTTAGATGTTTCTTCAAGGCAGTGTCCAACCTAAAAAGAAGGAAATTGTATCTAAAGTGTTAGAAGAAGAACTGATCTGTCAATTTTACTCCTAAAGATCAGAATTCAGAAATGCATATATAGATACTAATATAGAAACATTTGTTAGAATATACTTACTAGTACTAGAAAAGTGGACAGTACCTTAATGTCCTTGGGGAGGCAACATAAGTTGTTTTGTTCAGCAAAATCACTATCAAAAAAATCCTCAGAAGCAGAAATATGTTTGGATAAGAGTTTTGTAACTGCTGGGCGTGGTGGCGCACGCCTTTAATCCCAGCACTCGGGAGGCAGAGGTAGGAGGATCGCTGTGAGTTTGAGGCCAGCCTGAGACTACATAGTGAATTCCAGGTCAGCCTGGGCTAGAGTGATACCCTACCTCGAAAAACCAAAAAAAAAAAAAAAGAGAGAGAGAGAGAGTTTGGTAACTCTCTTTGAAACGGTCAGGTTATGGAATTAGACTAGATGTCTACCAGTGGAGAAATAAATAAAAAATGTGGCATATATGCAAAGTGAGATTTATTCAGTTATATGGAACAAATTATGACCTTTTCAGGAAAATTAATAGAACTAACGATTTTCATGTTAAGCAAAATTTGTCAGTGTCAGAAAGAGAAATATCACATTTTTTAATAATGTAAGTTAACTAAATTTTTATATGTTTTTATTAGGTATTTACATTTTTATAAAAACACATATAGGACATGAAAGTAGTATGCAGGTTATTAGAGGGGAGGAGAAAAGTTAATAAGGGGGGAGGGGTAGAATTAAAGGAACAAGTTGTAAATATAAGAAGATATATAAAATGCAATCAATGAAGAAGTCAGGAAACCCATTATTTTATATATGTCCATTAAAATATGATTAACTGGGCTGGAGACGTGGCTTAGTGGTTAAGGCACTTGCCTGCGAAGCCAAAGGACCCAGGTTCTATTCCCCAGGACTTATGTAAGCCAGGTGTGCAAGGGGCATATACATCTAAAGTTCATTTGCAGTGGCTGAAGGCCCTGGCATGGCCATTCTCTCTCTACCTATCTGCCTCTTTCTCTCTCTCTCAAATAAATAAATTAAATTAATAAAACTGAAAAATAAGATTAATTTTTATAAATTCTGGGGTTTTTTTCTGCAATTTTTTGACGTAGTGTTTCTAGCCAAGCCTGTCTTGGAACTGTCTTTGTAGTCTCAGGCTGGCCTCAAACTCACATGATCCTCCTACCTCTGACACCAAATGCTGGGATAAAAGGCATGTCCCTCCATGCTGGGCTCAGTTTGAAAATTTACAATTTAAAAGAAAAAAAAAAAAAAACAAAAACTTACATTTCAACAAAAAAAAGAAAGCACAATTCAAAAGTGAGCACAAAGATTAAGTTTTTTAAAACAAGTATGTAGATGGTAAATAAATACATGAAAAGATATAAAATATTCTTAAGATATTTATTTATTTACTTATAAAAGAGAGAGACAGAGAGAGGAGAAGGAGGAGGGAAAGAGAAGAAGGAGAAGGGAAGGGGAAGAAGAGTATGAGCATAAACATGTCAGGGCCTCTTGATATTGCAAACTTTATGCATCGGCTTTATGGGGGTGCTGGGAAATTGAACTCTGCCCATCAGACATTACAAGCAAGCATCTTTAACCACTGAACAATTTCTCTAGCTCCTAAATATTATTATCTTTGGCAAGAGGAGTGAATGAGAAACTATTGCTTAGTGGGTATTTTCTCTTTGAAGATTTGAACAAACTCTAGAAATATGTAGATACATGTTTCACATAATAAATATAACTGATACAACTGCAACATACACTTGAAAGTAATTTAAATGATATAAGATATCATAGTATATGCCTGTGATCCTAGCCCTCAGGAGAGAGGAGCACAGGATTGCAAGTTTAAGGACAACCTGCATTACCATGGTGGGTGGTTTGAATGTGAAGTGTCCCCCCACAGCCTCAGGTGTTTGTGATTAGGCCTCATACTGCACTGTCATGGTGATTTGAAGGTGAAATGTTCCCACAGCCTCAGGTGTTTGTGATTAGGCCTCATAGTCAATCCCCAGGTGGTAGCAATTTGGAAAGTTGAGCCTTGCTGAAGGAGGTTTGGCACTTAGGGTAGACCTTGGGGTGTTATAGCCCAAGCACCACTTGCCCGAGCTCAGATCACTCTTGTTGCTACCTTCCACCTGCATTGGCAAGATGTGATGCCCAGCCTCTGCTCCTCCCTGATGTGATGAATCTTGCCCTCAGGACTGTAAGTTGAAATCAAAGGGTTCCTTCTATATGCTGCTTTTGATTGGTGTTTCATCACAGCAACTAGAAGGTAACTATACCAATTATGTAGGATGTTCCAAGTCAACCTGGCTACATAGTCTTGAAAATCCAGACTTAATGTGTTGGTTAATGTGGATTGTCAATTTGACAAGACCTGAAATCACCTCAGTGACAAACCTCTGGGCATGATTTTGAGGGGATTTCTAGACTGGGCGAACCAAGGTTGGAAGACCAATCCTAACAGTAGACATCATTCCATGGGATGGGTTCCAGACCGAAGAAAAAGAATTAAAAGAGCTGAGGATCATTTTTCATCACTCCATGCTTTCTGAGTATGGATAAAATGTGGCAGTTGCACTCACAAACTGTGAACCCTAATAAACCTTCCTTCTTTCCTCAAATTGCTTTTGGAAGGTATTTTGACACTACCTACATAAGACCATCATAAGAGGAGGAAATGATCATGACATCAAAATAAAAGAGAGTCTGATTGAGAGGGGGAGGGGATATGATGGAGAGTGGAGTTTCAAAGGAGAAAGTAGGGGGAGGGAGGGCATTACCATGGGATATTGTTTACAATCATGGAAGTTGTTAATAAAATAAAAATTAAAAATGCCCCCCCCCAAAAAAAAGAAAATAAAAGAGGAAAGTTTCTTTGCCACCAATTTATTTTGGGTTTAGTTTTGTGTGTATCTTCCCCCACCCTGCCCTTCCCCTCCCCACCCAATTTTTCCATCCTTATTCTCTGTCCCTCGAATTGCCTGGCAGGTAAGCCTGAATCTCAAGCTGTTTCAGTTTAGGAACCACAGATGTGGGAGGACACGGGGCATTTGTCTTTCAGTGCTTGGATCTTTCTCAGGTCCTTTCATTTTCTTATAATGTTCATCATATCATTTTTTTCTTCCAGCTGAGTTGGATTTCATTGTGTAACTGTACCACATCTTCACTAGCCAGTTGTCAAACATTGGGTATCTGGTTGATTCCAGTCCTTAGCTATTGTGAATTAAGCAGCTATAAACATGGTTGAGCAAATATTTCTGCAGTGAAGAGTGGGGCCTGTAGGGTAGATGCCCAGTAGAGGAATTGCTGGGTCAGTTGGTAGCTCTATCCTCCTTTTATTTTCAGGGGTCTCTATATTGATTTCCATAGTGGTTGTATGAATTTACACTCCCAACAACAATGAATGAGGGCTCCTCTTTCCCCACATCCTTGCCATCATGTATTGGTGAGTTGTCAGAGTGAAATTCTAAAACAATTGAAATTCATTGGAAAAACTAGTTTGTGTGCGTATTTGTATATGCTGTATATCCACATATATCATCAGATATATTTATGCTTTCATTTGCATACGCATGTGAAGTTATGTCTTTTCATTTACATATGTATCTATCACCCATTGATGATACAATTTATTGGCTATACACAAGTCAAGAGTCAATTTACAGTTAGCTAAGTCTAGAGTTGACTAATTTTCCAGCTGTTTTTTTTTAAACATTAATTACAACATGATCAATTTTCTCATGAAAAATAAATTGCATTCATTAGCTTGGTGAATAATCTAGAAAAATGGCTTAAGAGATATGTGAACTATTTCTTTATCTATGTTCACTGACTACATACCAATGAACACCCCACATAGTAATAAAGAAAAAAAAAACTATGAAAATGCCTCAGTAGAAGGAAGACCAAATTTCTGCCCTTTCTATCCTGGCTTTATATTTTGAAAGAGTGGTGGGATAAATATACAATTATGAAATCACAAGTATTCCCAACTCTTCCATAATGCCAACCATAGCTCATGGTACTTCGAAAAAAATGCCTTAGTTCCCCAGAAAGGTATGAAACATGTGAACTGAAAAGGTAAAATTGAAGGACCATGGCTCATATTATTCTTTGTTATGTCATATAAATTCAGAAAATTGTCCTTCAATGAAAGGTCAGTCCCAAGTGAGATTTATATCCATCTAAAGTGGGTAAATGATCAGCCATTGCTATGTAGTAAAGTTGTACTTTCTTCATTCCTGTTGGCAAATGCCTGCTCTCATGAACCAAGCACAGGAATGACAGCATCTGAATTTAGATGAGTAGAGACAGTATCAGAATTACAAGGCAAAAGGGGTTTTGACAGTAAAACATTTTCAAGAAGTCAGGCAAACTTGCTTGCTTTTATTCTTTCAAATTTATTTCCAAGGATAAGCTGGAGAGGTTAGCTTCAAGGGGAGAGAACCACAGACAGCATTGTGCTCCAGTTTTCATTGCTCAACAGGGCGAGAACAGCTACCAGAGAGGTTGCAACCTCACCTGCCATATTGCTCAGAATGTCAGCCGTAGATCACCAATGACGAGTGTTTAATTCTCTGTCTCACCAGGGACAATGTGCAACCTTCTGCCTGAGCGGGAGTGCGTTGTTTCATTTTGAAACTGCCAGCAGTAGCTGTGTGCTTTTTGGCCTTTCAGGAAACCTTCTTCCTGTTTAGTATTACTAGCTTCTAGTAGCTCTGAAAACCATTCCCATTGCAGCACTTTCCATGTAAAATCCTTTCAAAAAACCAATCTATGGCACCTGTGACTGTTCACACCATACTAATGCTACTTGCTCTTTTCTCCTAAAGGGCTATAAAGAGCATTATGACTTTGATTTTCACAAACTGTGCATAAAATATGAGAATGCAATGTTTAAGGAGACAAAGAAAATGTCTTTTCATTATCAGGTTTCTAGTGAGAATAAAATATAGATTAGAATGAACATAGGCAAGCAGTTTTTGTAGGTAATGTGTTGAAATACACAAATTATATGTTAGTAAAATATGGTATGTATAGTAATTAAGAGATTCATTCTACCACTACAAGACAATATATAGTGAAATGTCTCTTCACTTGCCATTTTCTGGATCATTGATAGCTCACTGTGCCTGCGTACCTGCACCATGACATAGGAACAGAGCAGTGCAGACTTATCCTCCAATTTCTCCAAATGATGCCCATTTTGATTAAGTTTAAATTACTGCTGTAATTTTTATTAAAATCAGAATTAACTAACAAATTCTGTTTCATTTCAACTTTTAAATATTATCAAATAAAAGTGAAGTATTGCTATATCCTTTCTTATTAGAAATGTATTAGATGCACTACTATTTAAAGTATAAACAAAGAAATGTAATATATGTGTATATATATATACATATGTGTGTGTGTGTGTGTGTATGTGTGTGAGATATATATATATATATATATATATATATAGTAAAATTGACTTTGTGAAATAGAAGAAAAAAACTATAGGAATTGATTTCTCTCCAAAATAAGTTGCCATTATTGCATATACAGACGAAAAAGAAAAGAAAATAAAAAGCTCTTATGTTATTATTTTCAAATTTACGAAAAAGTGCCTTTGTAAGAACTAACACTTTCAAAAGTAAGTTGGTATTAACATTTTGCAAAATCTCAATGTAGACAATGATAAAAAGGACTAGAAAGTTATTTGGCTTTATTCTATACATACAAGCTTGCTATACAAGTACGAAATTGCAATGCTTATAAAAAGAATTAATAGTTTTCAGATCATTCTAGGATTTCCTGTTCTGAACCACCAGCTTCAATGACTCAGTTCTCCAAATTATTTCAACATTCTGTCACTGTTATTATTTTAAAGATTTTTTTTCCTTCAGCTATAAATTCTCATTGGTCTGTGAATATATGTGTATATAATTCATCAATCATGCTTTCCATTTATATTATAATATCTAAATGGTAAAATGGATTTTGTGAAATGAATTTAGAAAATAAATATGAGAAATATAGCTTTTTAACCTTAATTTTATACTATTAGGGTTTTTAAAAGAAAGCCTGTTTCCTTAACCTCATGTGCACATTATTTTGCCATATATTAGGTTCATTCCTTACATATTGAATTGCCTGTGGCCATATGGGAAGCTTCAGTAAACTGCATATAACAAGCTGCTTGGAAACATGCCATAATTCCAGTGACAGTCAATTTAAAATAGTCTTCCTCTGCTAAATTTTTTTTTGCAAGTGTGAAGAGATGTATTTTCTATCTGTTAGGCTCCAACTGCATTCCTGACCCTACTGTGTCAGGAAGATACATGCTGGAAAATATTATGGCACTTGTAATAATGTTGTCAAGTGGAACATATCGCCATGGGACATAATTTGCATGTGCTGTAGATACTGGGAAGAAAAGCATTCAAGGGGCATGTTACTCAAAGTGAAGCTATTGTTGGGTAATAGAGTACTACAGTACTTGGGTGAAATGATTCAGATAGACTGATTTCATTTTCCAGTGGGAACATTTTAAACTGACTTGCTCTTAAGAATTTGTAAATTTTCTAAGCAGTGGGAAAGGCTGCAAGGCTGATAAAATCAAAAATAGCTTTTTCATCACTGCTGAAGGTCTAATTTTCTTGCTTATTGCTTGAGTTGATAAAACAAATAAAATAAGGAATCTCAGAGAGAGAGATTTCTTTAATATGCAAAATGAATTTCAATGTACTCTCCTGCTGTCATTTTTATGGAAAACCTGACCACATGGCATACAAGGGATGTTGAAATCTGCATTTAGATAGAAATATTATAAAATGCGTAGTGCGGTACAAAGTCGGTCTTTTAATGGTGGTAGCAAGTAGTGCATTATATGGTTGAGTGGAAAACAGCATGCATAGAGTGGTTTGCATGTCTTGAGTAACCAAGAGCCTGTTTTGTTCAAGAGAAGACTACATTATTTTGAGTATTTGACAAATATAGATAAGGCAAAAAATATACCAAATGGGTAAGCTCTTCTTTAAGTGACATTTGTGGTGGCATCTGTAGGATACACTTGCAATACATATTTTTTCTAATACATCTTCAAATGTTTATAGGAAATAATTTTTTTTTCTGTTTGATGACATTGCATTGTGAGTGTGTCTGTGAAGAACCCAATGTGTGGTATCTAACAATTATAATAAAACAACAGTGATCAGAAATATTTGATAGGATTACCATAACTCTGTGTTGTATGGCAGCTGAGGCATTTTATCTCTAAATGTATAAATAAAATCATCTTTTACCAATTACTCTACATTTTAGAGGAAGAAATAATGAGATAACACACTTGTGTTGTCATTTGAAAACACCAAGGGATATTGTTTTATGCTGTTAGATTTTAGTGTTACTGAACATATGTAAGAACAGCTTTTCCATAAAAGAAAAGTGGACTAGTGGTCTAGAGACAAATAAATAATTGAGAAAGATAAGTAAAAATAATTATAGACAGAAGAGATTAAAAATGTGATATTTTTAATAAAACCACTTTTAGAATAATAATTCAGTTGAATTAAGTATACCAGGGAATTCCTAGCAAACAAAAAAGAAAATAACATGATCATGGTGAATGAACTTGGTTTTCTATATTGTCTTGCCTTATACATCTGCAAAGAAATGAGTAAGAGGCTGCACATTTCCACCAGAATAAAGAATGTGGGACAGGGCTGACAGTGGTGAAGTTTCAGAAGTTGGAAAGAATGTATACAAATGATGACTGTCCAAGGAGCATAAAGAAAGTGTGAAGGATGAAGGCAGAGAGCTAATGTGAGTTTCAACTGAAACCCCCACAAGGGCTCAGGAATACTCCACAGAAGTAGTAAGGGTACCAGAGGCACCAGAAATAGGAGTGGCTAGAAACCTTTGCAAGGAGAAGTTAGATATTCATGATGGTTTGAAGTCATCATATAAGCAGAGACATGGGTTTAACAATGGACCAAACTACAATTACATAGAAAAAGAAAAAGGCAACGACAGATTTATATAAACGTGGCAGAGGTTTACTGTGCTAACTGAACCTGAAAAGCTCAGTTATTAGAAACACAGTTTACACAAGGAGGAACACATACTGGAAGCTGTACCTATAAGTGAAAATCCACTTGTGGTGCAAACAATTTTCCCTTCTCATAGTAAAAATTCAGTGATTGCTCTGAAAATTAACTATGAATAAACATTATAACCTTGTGAGTTAAAAATGTGGAGGTGACTACTAACAAAATAATGTTAAGCAAAAGTGGCCAAAAGAGATAGAATCCTCAGGTGTATAGGGGGTAGAGATGAGAGCAGTATTTCTTCATCAGTTTGTAGTTATCTGACTTTCAATACCATCTGTATGAATAATTTTAAAAGGTAAAAAAATAAATTAAAATCAAGATCTGGTGAAAATGTTCATTAAAGATTGTCCAAGCCGGGCATGGTGGCACACTTTTAATCCCAGCACTCAGGAGGCAGAGGTAGGAGGATTGCTATGAGTTCAAGGCCACTCTGATAACACATAGTGAATTTCAGGTCAGCCTGGGCTAGAGCAAGACCCTGCCTGGAAAAACAAAACAAAACAAAAGAAAGTTTGTCAAGGACAGCATGTTGACAAATTCAGCACTGAGCATCCAAGCACAGTCTCTAAAGGATCTAGCAAAATATTTTAGTAATAAAATTACAAAAGCAAATGAATATTTTCTGGCTAGAAAGTCTTTTATTTTTTTTTCTTCTTTTCTTTTTTATTAAATATTTTTTTCTTTATTTGAGAGAAAGAGAGAAACCGAACCTCGGCCTCTCAGGGCTTCTTTGCCGCTGTGAGTGAACCTTGATACATGCTCCACTTTGAGCACCTGTCTTTACCTGGGTACTAGAGAATCAAACCCAGGACAACAGGCTTTCCATGTAAGCACCTTGAACTGCTGAGCAACCTCTCCAGCCCCAAAGGTCTATTTTTCTTACTATTATTTTTTTAGTCTATAGGTATATTTTCTTTCAAAATTCCTCTTTCTTGTTTATTCTATGATTTTATTTAACTTTCAGTTTGAACTTCAACTTTGATTAAAAAGTTAGATTGCATCCACAAAGACAATTATAGTTTTTAAGACAACTTGTATCTATGTTCACAATCACCACATAAATAAAGATCAGCATCATCCAGAGTACAAGGCATTCAGATTCTAAATAAAGACCAGCCTTATCCATAGTCTACAGGGCAGTAAGATATTAAAACAAGAAAGGAAACCCCAGATTTACATAATCAAATATGGGAGAAGAATATTTGTACTTATGCTTTGATAAACTTAGATAGACTAGATAATAGAGGAAGGAAGTTTAAAGGCAATGTCAGTTTTCTGAATTTCACTCTTAGGAATTATGGTATGGCTTTGAGTCAATTCTTTAGACCAAAAAGAAAATGCTATCTAACTGGTTTTACATGGCTAAATACAATGGGGATGTTTTTCACTGACAGTCAAATGAATCCTTACCATGGGCTCATTTTGAAGTCATCTATTTTATATTTAGTAACTCTAACAGTCACAATATTCTTCCTGCAAGAATCATAAAATTAGTGAGGATATTCAGTTGCACTGAATTTCAGCAGTGTCTGAACACTGGAAGCAGCAAAGCATGTGTGAGTCATGTCTTTGACCTGCAGCAGGGCTCTATCAGGGATCGTGGATGACTCCATCTAGGTGAATTAGCAAGTGAATCCTTGCCCAAGATGCCATCACCTGGGCAGGCACATTTAAGCATTATTGACTAATGGCTAACCCTATTAACTAATGGCTCTGCTGTTACTCTCTGTTTTCAACTTTAAATTTCACTTTTCAGCATTGCTTGCCTTACTAATGTTGACATGAAGAACAGCTTTGAATTGTCTTGATGCTTTCATTCTCTAATCAGGAGAGGAAACAAATGGTGTGTTTTGTTTTCTTTTATTAAAATTGTTATGGAAGCTATAGTAAGGCAGTAATCCAGATTCACTAATGTTAAATAAATATAATATAATATAATATAATAATATAATATAATATAATAATGTTTATAATGATAAAAAAGACCAATCTTTATGAGCTGATTCTGTTACTTAGATATTAATCTAAATGACAACTGTATTAGGAATATAAATATATTACAATGATTCCATTATTAAAAATAATATAAAATGATTGAGGATGGAGGAAGCATAGTATGAAATTAAGTGAAAATGCATCCACATGAATATATATTCCTATAAATATTCTCAGATATACTGCAAGAAGTAAAGTATGACATCATCCACTATCTAACCAAAGATAAGGCAAAATAAAAATGGCAGATGGACCAACATGACTATCATAGGTATTTGCAACTGAACTCCCTGGCTTATTGTTTAACCTACTCAAGTTTTACTCTCTGAGTTTATTATACTACATATCACCCAGATTCCTTAATACCCACAGTGTTAGTGCCAAAATGCTATCTTGATCTACTAAGAGAATTGTGTTAACCATAATTGTTTATTGAGTCTTACTTTGTTAAGGCAGACAGAATTACCACAGTACTCTACAGAACCTGAAAAACCTCTCTGGAATTTGCTGTTGCTTCAAATATGACTAGATCTTAGAATAATAAAATGTCTGCTGTGAGAGAGTGAGTAGATCGTAGAATGCCTAATTCGTTCTCTGAATATAATTTCTCTCATATTCTGTCACTAGATACATTAAATGTCTAGGTTTATCAGTATTAGGATAGGTCTTTAGTTATAATCAAATATGATTTCTTCAAAACCAAATGCCTTAAACGATTTCATTAAATTTCCTTCCCAGTTAAGTCAGACATTCAGTAATAATTAGAACTGTAATGGATTAATGACTGTCCAATTTCCAAGCCACTATTGGCAAGCTGTATTCAGAGTCCTACACTTATTGCTATCTGTCCTTACTCTCCAGAATATTGAACATAAACAAACTTGCTTTCCTTCCCTGTTTAATGGGCTGGAAGGTATTGACCTGGACCAACAGCCTGTTCATTTGTATGATTGATGCATTTCTACAGAAATAGTGTAGATTCTTTAGGCAGTTTGTGCTAATGTTGGAAATAGATTTAACACAGACTCCACATATCATTAATCCTTCAGCTCATATTTCAGATTATATGAACATAGAAAAAAATCACTCTAATGGATAAAAATATTCGTCAACTCAGAACTACTCTGTACTCAAGATAAACTCTACATAAGTAGTTTTAAAAAATAGGTAGCCCTCATTTTATTGTAAAAATGAGTTATATAGTGTATCTCAGATATCTATGAGTAATCCTTGGGAATTAAATTTAGTATTAATAATGCTAAATTAAATTAAATTTAGTATAACTAAGATGTAAAAATCTACTTTATCACGGTTTAAACTATCTTGTAAGCAAGATAAACAATAAATATTTGTTTTTTATTTTATCTTAAACATAGCAGAGTGGTTTTTTGTTTTTTTAACTCTAATGCTGCTTAACCTGTGAGTGAAAACTTGAGACATGAGACTCTGAAGACACAGAGGTAAGCTGGGAGTGCAGTGCCGTGTTCCAGGTTAGAAGAGACAGTGGTGCTAAGAAGTGGGAGGGTTGACATATGCCAGTAGCTGTGGAAAACAGAGAAGAGGCTGCATGAAAGGAAATTCAACCTAATAGAAGTAGCATGCAGAAACTAAATGATTATTTGCCCATGAGTTTACGTGGATGGTAAAAATACAGGGTTGAACGGAAAAGGGAGAGAAGAGAATACTTTAGCCAGCTGAAAGGAGGGTGCCACTCAGTCGAGGTCCTAGCAAATGTTTCCAATGTCAGTTCCTTTTTTAAAAAAATATTTATTTTATATAAACTATAATGTATTATTCTCTTTTATCCCCTCACCCCAACTCCCATTACCCTGGGGGCTCCCCTCAGTGGGATTATGGTATTCACTGTGGAGCATGAAGACCTCAGTCAGTTCATTTAGGGTAGAAGGGGGACTGTGTTTCAGGGAATTCCTACCCACACTCTGGCTCTTGCAATCATTCTACCTCATCTTCTGTAATTTTTCTGGAGCCATAGCAGCCCTGTTCACAGTCTGATTTAGTGTTGAGTTCTCTGTAGCCTCTGGACACCTGCTTTGATAGGTTTTGCTTGATCACTGCATCTGCCACCATTGCTTCAGACCTGCTTGTCAAGATAGCAGTAAGAGCACTAGTCATGTCCCCACGTTCTCTGCAATTCCTCCTGGGCCCTGGCACATGTGGTAGATGTGGCATGTGTCCTAGTGGGCAGTTGGATATCTTACTGTCTTATCAATGGATCTTGGCACTCCTCCATTTTCTCTGCCATCTGTAAGATAAAGGAGATTCTCCAAACAAGACCAAGAGCAGCTTGGGTTAAAGGAGGCAGGCAAAGTTATTTGAGACAATATTTTTGGTGGGCAAGCCCACTTTTTTTTTCTTTTTCCAAAGATCATTGGGGGATTCCTTCTGAAGTCCAAGTTTCCAGATCATGGGATTTTGTTGTTGTTGTTGGTTTTCAGTACCAGATATGAGTTCTCACCCACTGAGCAGGTATCATATCCCATAAAAGAATAGTTAGTTACCCACAGAGGCTGCGTGCAACTATCGCACAGTGTGTACTTCTTGTCCAGCTGGTTGACTTTTTTAGTCTGCAGGGTCTCCTGGTTATTCATTCTGTTGGTGTCTATTCTGCTCCAGCAGCTGTCTTAGGGCTCTTCAGCACTATGAATGTTAGCCAGGTGTGAGCTAATTTCACCTTAGGATCCAGCATGGTATTCTGAACCCTGTGATCACTGTCTGTGGTGTCTTCAGCAGCTGGGTCTTACCTTTTAGCTCTTGCAGTTAATCAAATGTTTTGGCAATGGCTTATATTGTTTTGGGGACCTCATGGGTATCTCTGGTCACCAGCTCACTGTGGGGGGCAACCCAATTCTGGGTCTGGGTTTTACCATCCAGAGTCCATGGTTTTAAGTTTAAGCTGTTTCTACCTTGTGCCCAGACTGCCTTCTTCCCCCTTTCTTGATAGCTTTATATCATACAATGCTATCCAGAATGAGGGTTTCTATGGAACTGATTAATTTTGTCTTAAATTTACTATAAGTCCCTCCATACACTCCCTACCCTGTACTGCTCTATGGTGTTTGATTTATGGTAATTTGGCAATTGGAGCCTCCTGGAGGCAGTGTATTGTTGTGGGCTGGCTAATGGGTGTTATAGCGAACTTCCTTTTGCCAGTGTTTGGCACGCTCTCTTGCTGTTTTTGTCCACCTGATGTTGGCCAGGAGGTTATGTCCACCCTTTAAACTTGCCATCATTTTCCTCTGCCATCATGGAGCTTCCCCTCCATTCTGTGAGCCAATATAAACCCTTTCTTCCCACAAACTGCTTTTGGTCAGGTGATTTCTGCCAGCAACACAAAACTAACTGCAGTACCCTCCAAGCCCCTCCCACACCCATATACTGCCCTGCACTAACCTGCAAGTAACTCCTCCTCTCCTCTCACTTTACTTTCTTTTTCAAGAGTCTTTATAATAATTTCCATAGTGGTTATACCAGTTTTCACTCCCACCAGAAGTGTGCAAGGGTTTTTCCTTCCCCACAGCCTTGGTAGCATCTGTTGTCATCCTTTTTTTTTTTTTTTTTTTTTTTCAATGAATGCCATCAGGACTGGTATGAGATGAAATCTCAGAGTTGTTTTGGCTTGCATTTTTCAGATGAATAAAGATGTTGAACATCTCTTTAAGTGTATAATAGCCAATTGTATTTCTTCCTTTGATAGTTTTCTGTTCAATTTTGTGCTGCATTTTTTTAAATAGGTAGAAACTTTGTATGGACACATTGTTTCCCTCTTCCATACCCCCTTTCCACTGAGGGCTCTTCTTACTGAGATTGCTGCTATTCACCATGGAGTTATGGGTTATGAATTGTGAGAGCAGAAGTCTTTTTGGGGGGGGGGCAATTCCTCTGGATATTTCCATTTACTCTGTGGCTCTTACATTCTTTCCACCCCCTCTTCCATAAAATTCCATGAGCCTTAGTGCATGTGCTTTAAGTATACTTTAGTGTTGTGCTATCAACAGCTTCAGGATTTCTGCTTTAGTGCATTTTGAATATCTCAGTGTCTCTCTCCATTACCTTGGCACAAGTTATCAGGCTTACTGTGGACACAACACTCTTGTTCATCTTTCCAGTTCCTCTGTGGTTTCACCTGGACTCTAGCTGCCATGTGAGGGGTGGTTCATCTTCTGGCAGGGAGTCAATTATCTATTCTTGTCTTGTTGACAGATTTTGGTTATCCTTGGTTCTCACTGCATTCTGAAAAAGGAAAACAGATTCTCCAGCAGAGAGTGAGGTCAGGATAGGTTAAAGGGGATAATAAGCTTTGTTAATTTAGATTTAGATGGTTACAGCCTCACTTTTAATAAACAAAAGATTACTGAGAGATCCTCATTGGAGCCCATAATCTTGGTCTGAATAGGATTCTGACTTGGTTTTGAGATGTAGTTATAGGCTCCTTTCCACTGAGTGGATCTCACAGCCAATCAGAGAGACATTGGTTACTCACATAGGCTGTGGGCCCCTATTGCACCAGTGTGTACATCTTATCAGGTTGGTTGTTTTCATACAGCAGTTCACCCTGTTTGCTCTCAATGCTGTTGGCCATTTTCCTTAGCAGCTCATATAGCACTTATCAGCATCATAAGGACTAATCATTTTGGAACTGGCTTCCTTCCAATTTAGTCCACGTAACTAGAGCTAATTAATCTTTGACAAATGAGCCAACACAAGACACTGGAGAAAAGGCAGCATCTTCCACAAATAGTGTTGTATGAATTGGATAACCACATGTAGTAAAATGAAACTAGAATTACTCCACTCACCATGCACAGAAATAATTCCAAATGGATTAAAGACCATAATAGAAGATGTGAAACACTCAAACTACTGGATGAAAATATAGGGGAAACGTTCCACAATATAGGATGGGGAACCACTTCCTGAACAATATCTCAGAAGCCCAGGAAATTAACTGATCACCCCACCAGTGGGATCTCATGCAGCTAAAAAATGTTTGTACAAATATACCATAAACAGAGCCAAGAGACTACCCACAGAATGGGAAAAAAAATCTTCCCTAACTATACCACTGGCAGAGGCCTTAATATCTAAAATCTACAAAGAACTAAAAAAAAAAAAAAAAAAAAAAAAAAAAAACTAAGCACTAAAAATTTGAAACAATCCCCTTTAAAAACTAGGGCAGAGAACAGGGTAGGGAATTCTCAAAGGAAAAAATAAAAATTGCTAACACTAACCTAAGAAAATGTACAATATCCTTAACCATCAGGGAAATTCAAATTAAAACAAGAATGAAATTCTACCTTCCTCCAGAAAGGATGGCAATCATTTAAAAAAAAAAAATCAAACAACAGTGTTCTCTGGTCTGGGTTCCCTGTGCCAGACAATGTGTGGGCAGGCATGGAAGCACAGAGTGAGTAGGCCAGATCCATGCTTCCAGGATCCTCCCTAGTGTCCTGGTCCAGGTTCCCTATGCTGGGTGGTGTGCAGGCAGGCAAAGAAGCATGGAGTGAATAGACCATATCCCTATTCCTTGACACCTCCCAGTTCCCTGGTCCTAGGAGGTCTCATTGTGCCTTGCTTGGAGAGGCCTGGTCCCTCTGTGGGCAGTGGAACCAGGCATTTTACTCTGGTATCCTGATAGGCCACTGAGTACCAACATCCCAGTTTACCTGAGTCAGAGGGTGCATGGGCCAAAGGACAAAAACTTACTTCCTCTTCAATAAAATAAAGAGCCTCCCTAAAATGGGTAGACCACAATGCAGAAAAAAAACTAATGAAAGTCAGGAAACAGTGAAATCTCCACAAAGGGTGCCTAGTCCTACAATGGCAGCCTCCAATGAAATCATAAAGAAATCAACAGAAATTCAATCCCAAAATGAAAGCACAACAACCAGTGAGACCCTGATCAAAAGAATCACTTAACTGGAAGCAAACTATCAAAGAACCAACAACTGTATAAATGAAATTGAACAGACTCATCTCTTAGAGCATTCAGCTTTTGACAGTAGGCTTAAATTTATTGAAGAAAATGTTAGAACCCTTGAAAGAGATATGAATGAATTGAAGGTGAGTCAAGAAATGGAAGATCTTGAGCATGGCATGGTGGCACACACTTTTAACCCCACAACTCAGAAGGCAGAGATAGGAGGATCACTGTGAGTTCAAGGCCACCCTGAGATGACATAGTATATTCCAGATCAGCCTGGGTCAGAGTGAGACCCTACCTTGAAAAGAAAGAAAAAAGAAAGAAAGAAAGAAAGAAAGGGAAGATCTTAACAACCAATTGATGAAGCTTAATGAAGACTTGATCAAATGTAACAATGAATTCCAGAAAGCATCAAAAAAGTCAGACCCTGAACTGAAATCATACCTCAAAAAAGAGATGGACACAATGCAACATAAGGCAACAGAAAACAAAAATTGAATAGAACTTACAAAAACCTCTCTAGAACACCTTACTAACAGTATAACTCATGTGGAAGACAGAACCTCTGAACTGGAAGACAAGACAGAAGAAATTCATTAGAAGGCCAAAAATTTCACTAAGGTCAAAAAAAATCAAGTGAACAAAATATGCGGGAACTATGGGGTACCCTAAAAAACTCAAATGTCTGCATCATGAATATAGCAAAAGGAGAGGAAATACAGGCCAGAGGCATGCAGAACATAACAAAATTATTTAAGACATTTTTATGAAGCTCTCAAAAGAAAGGCCCATCCAGATATAAGAAGCCCACAGAACACCAAACAGACAAGACCAAAGAAGAAACTCTCCAAGGCACATCATAGTTAAAATTATTAACAAAGAAAACAGAGAGAGTGTGTTAAAAGTAGCAAGAGAGAAACAACTCACAACATACAAAGACATTGCCATCAGAATTACATCAAATTTCTCAATGGAAACCATGAGAGCCAGAAGGGCTTGGAATGGAATACTTCAAAGTCTAAAAACCTATGGCTTCCAACCCAAGCTACTCTACAAAGCAAAAGTATCCCTCATAATAGATGGTGAAAGGAAAACTTTCCATGAAAAAAGTCAACTCTATGATTATATGAACACAAAGCAAAACCTACAGAGTATATTTGAGGGAATACTCTACACAGAAGAGTCAAACAACCTATCTCAAGAGCCAAGAAGAAGAAGATCACAATAACTGAAAATAGACCAGGCTCAACATAGTACAAAACACAGGAAAGTATCAAACCCTATAAAACACCTGATCATGGCAGGGATTGATTCAAACCTCACAGTAATAAATTTAAATATATTAATGGTCTTAACTTACCATCAAAAGACATAGGTTACCAGGGTGGATCAAAAAAAATGGACCCTTCTATCTCATGTCTTCAAGAAACCCACCTCACCACTAAAGATAGACACCTCCTCAGAGTAAAATAATGGAAAATGATATCCCAAGCAAATGGAAATAAAAAACAAGTGGGTGTTGCTATATTAATATCTGATAAAATAGACTTCAAACCAAAAGTAATCAAAAATAAGGCAACCTCTTACTCATCAAGGGAAAGATACAACAATGAGCATATAATAATCATAAACTTATATGTGCCAAACATAGATGCACCACAGTTTATAAAACAAAACCTGTTGAAAACAAAACAGAAATAAACACTAACACCATCATATTTGGAGACTTCAATACTCCACTATCATCAACAGACAGATCATCCAAGCAGAAAATCAACAGGAAAATAATAGATCTTAATGACATCATAGACCAACCAGACCATCTACTTATACAGAACTTTCACCCTAACTCTACTGAATACACATTTTTATCAGCAGTCCACAGAACCTTCTTCTAAATTGACCATGTATTAGGCCATAAAGTGTGCCATGAAACTGAATAATCTGGAAGAAATGGATTAATTCCTAGACACATGCTATCTACCAAAACTAAACTCAGAGCAGATTCATCTCCTAAACAAACCTGTCACACCATAGAGATTGAAAAGGTAATCAATATCCTCCCCCAAAAGAAAAGTCCAGGATTGGATAGCTTCTCAACCAAATTCTATCAAACCTTCATTAAAGAGCTGAAACCAAATTTTCTCAAACTATTTTACAAATCCTCACCAATTCATTTTATGAAGCTCATATCACCCTAATACCAAAACCAGAAAGAGATGCAACAAGAGAAGAAAACTATAGGCCTAGTTCCCTGATGAACTTAGAAGCAAAGTTCCTGAACAAAATTCTTGTAAAGCAAATTCAACAGCACATCAAAAGCATTATCCACCTTGACCAAGTAGGCTTCATCCCAAGAATGTAGGTATGGTTAAACATATGGAAATCAGTCAATGTAATATACCACATAAATAAATTTAAACACAAAAGCTACATGATCATCTCAATTGATGTCATGGTGTTGTGTTTTGTCAAAGCCCTTCTCTGCATCAATTGAGATGATCATGTGGTTCTTATGGTTCAGTTTATTTAGGTAGTGCATTGCATTGACCCATTTCCATATGTTAAACCCTCCCAGCTTCCCTGGGATGAAGCTTTCAAGGCAATAATTCAAGTAACAAATGAGGCTATTTTGCAATCCTTTTTCTTTCATCAGAGACAGGTAATTTTGTACATGTAATATTATGTCCCTTTGTTAGTAGTTTTTTTTTTAAATGTTTGGTGACAAAATACAATACTACTTCATGATCAAAATGCTGGAAAGAATAGACATGGAGGGTTTATATCTCAACACAATAAGCTATATATAAAGTATCTAAACCACAAATAATACTTAGTGGGGAAAGACTCAAGGAGTTCCCACTGAGATCAGGAACAAGAAAGGTGTGCCCACTCTCACCACTGCTCTTCAACATAGTACTAGAAGTACTAACCAAAGCAATAAGACAGGAGAAAGAAATAAAAAGGATTCAAATTTGAGAGAAAGAAGTCAAGTTAGCCTTATTTGGAGATGACATGATCCTGTACATAAGTGACCCAAAAGTCTCCATATCAAAACTTCTAAAGATGACTAATTCCTTCAGTAAAGTGGCAGGATACAAAATCAATCCACAAAATTTAGTAGCTTTTCTAGTTGCAAAGGACAAATTTACAGAGAAAGGAATCAATGAGGCTGTGCCATTTTCAATAGCAACAACAAAAACAACAAAAATTAAATACCTTGAAATAACACTAAACAAGGATGTGAAAGACCTACATAATGAAAACATATAAAAAACAACTCAAGAGAGTAATTGAGGAGGACTTGAGAAGATGGAAAGACCTCCTATGCTCCTGGATAGGTGTAATTAATATTGTGGAAATGGTACTTCTACCAAAAGCAATATAGAGATTCAACACGCTGACAATAAAAATACAAGAGATTGAAAAAATAATCTCAAAATTCACAATGGAATGACAGAAGGCCTCAGATATCCAAACATACCCTCAGCAAAATAAATAAGTAAAATAAAATGGAGGCCCACTCTCCATGGGAGGGAATACATCCCTGATATTGGAAACCTACAAGATGAGCAATCATGAGCCTTAGAAGTGTAACATCTGCTGCTGTCTGGCTAAATGTATATACTATGTTCAACAAACTACCCAGTAAGTACTTCTCTTAATGTTCATACCCATATATTAATGCTGCTCTCAATTTTGGTTACAGAAACTTCTCTTTTCAGATGGCAGTGACCTTGGGATGACACAGAAGACAACATGGGCGACTGTGGGAAAATGACCAATATCTGTCCAAGCAACTCATAGTCTAACCTACTTAGTAACTAACTTGTCATGATGCTCATACAAGTGCAATAGTGGCACACAGCCATGGTGGGAATCCAACTGCTCTTGATTTTTCTAACTGCTTTACTCAGTGGAACAGAACCCATAGCTAGAGCTGGTAAACAAGTCAGAACCAGATCCAAAAATGAGCCTGCTCTCTATTATCAAGCTACCACCAATCATGGGCTACAAGAGGGCTTACACCTATTAAATTCTCTCTAAAATAAATAATGGTTATCCCATTTATCTGGTGCTAACTTTACTCTCCAACACAGAATCTGCTTCTCTTTTTCAGATAGATGCAGATACTAAGGAGAGAACCACCCCACCATACCTCAAAAGGGCCCCCGATGAAACTAAGAATAATTGGTGAAAGAAGCAAGGGTGCTGTTTTCTTGGTGAACCTGGTACCAGCACAAGGGTGAAGGAGATAGACACAGAGAACAATCAACTCCTACCAAAGCAGGTATCCAGAGACACAGAGGCTCCCAAGACCTCTTCACTGAAGCAAACCTAAAATGAACTCAACATGGCTCAGGGAAATTTGCAGAAGAGGGGGTGGAATGAATGTCAGAGCCACACGTTGGGTCATGATACACAGAGAAATTTCCTCCTACCCATAACTGATGGCTAACCCCACAATGCATGACCCATATACCCCAGCAAGGAGGGGCCAGGTGGAGGAGGGAGGACAGAGAGGAGTCTAACAATGGTACCAACTTGACTGTATTCACTGAGTACAAAACTACTTAAAAAAAAAAAAAAGCAAAGTACCCAGATAGGTGTGTAAAAATAACACATTAGTCCCTTCCCTCCTAAAAGGGATTTGGAATGTAGCTCATTGTTGAAGTGTTTGCTTAGAATGTGCGGGGCTCTATTTAGCTTTATCTTCATCTATTCAAAATATTAAAAATTAAATCCAGAAATAAAATAAAACTGTAGTATACTCCATATGTTCATTCAGAGAAAATTTTTATATTGTAGTAGATTTGAAAACAGGAAAAGAAATCATTATTTCCTAATTTAGTCTCAAATAGCAAAAATATTACTATGAAACAGTATGAATAAACATTTGAGGATGATTGCAGTTATTTAAAAATAGCTACTTCTGCTATTTATTAAAGGGGACACAGTTAAAACTTAGACATAATTAGGAGTTACTGCATGAGAAAAGTCCAAGTAGAACCATTAATTTTATAAGCAGTTTGTACACAAAGAACTTATGTTTACAAATTTATTTAGGATTACATGTTTCAGTGAAGTACAGCTCATTTATCTAAGTCATTGTTTTATCATTTATTACTAAAAGAAACAAACAATATGCCATCAATAACATCCAAACAAGGTCACAAAAAGTGTGTCATTCCAACAACTTAGTCAAGAAAGTAAGCACAATTAAAAACCTTTTCCATGGATTCATTATGCTCTTCTATGTTAACAAGCAGTATTCTTCGATGACAGATTAAAGCATATACATTTTTTGGATAAACTTCTTTAAGTATATACCACCATGAGGTGATATTATATTTTAGTTTTATAAGTATTTTCTTATAAAATAAGCTGTCTTCTAGAAATTGACTGCATTTAATTATATTATAATGATAATAAAATATGCTATTTGTTTACTATTTATCCTTGAGCCTGTCCTAAAAAAAAAGTGCAAACCCCTGAGATCCTAAATAACAAAGATGCTGCATTTGTAGATTTATTTATGTTAATTTTGAATATTTGTTCATGGTTTTCAGAAGGATGAAATCCCTTTTATTTTATTCTTCTGTCTTGTAATCGAGAGACCAATGTGGCACCTACTTTAAAAAGCCCTCAATTTGTGCTAGTAAAATGAATGATTTATAAATGAGTTTATTTATTCCTTATTTTGTTCCAAACAGATCCCAATCTCAGTGAGAGACACTTGCTAGAACGATGAAATGCTGCTGGGATGCTAGGAGTAATGTCCCAAAAAGTATTTATCAGTGGGGTGTGGATAACAATCTCTAGTTATTACAAGCATAGTTTATTATCTGAACAGTCCAATTCTAACTATTTAACTGTCAGTACATGCACTACACTATCATAAGTTAACTGAATTTCTTATAATTATGCTTACATATATGATTTTAAAAATGAATATCTTTTTATAATTCTTATGCTACTTTGTTTCCAAAAAGTATTATAAATATCACAGTCTATTATCAGCTTAAATAACTTAATAGCTAGAAAAAGTAAAATCCTCTAGACAACAGAATGTCAAGATATTAGATGGAAAAGCTTAAGGTTGCCATTATTCATGTTTTATATTTATCAATGTCTTAAATCTATTCCTATTGGAAATATAACTGTTGTGATGAGGACAACTTCAACTTTATTACCTATGATATAATTTACAAGCAAATCACACTCAAACTAATGCCACCTATACTGATTTTTCTTATATTTATGTAAGCTACACTTTTGTGGTGTATTTTCAACTAAAAACATGTGTAATAGAGTTTTATATGGTCATGATTGTTAAGAAAAATAACTGATAAAGGAGGAAATGTTGTAGAATTAACCTTAAAATACAAACTTTAAAATGAAATGATAGTAGATTTGACATATTTTTTAGCAATGAAAGTTAGTTTTTTCCAACCCACAACTTTCTACTAAATTGGGATCATGATAATGGTGTCCACTCTCTCCACTCCTATTCAATATGGAGCTTGAAGTATTAGAGCAGTAAAATGAGACAAGAAAATGAAAGGGATTTCAATAATAAAGGAAGAAATCAAAGTATCCCTACTTGCAGATGATGTGATTCTATATTTGAGACCATAAAGACATCACTAGAAAAATTAGAGCTGGTAAACACTTTCCACAAAGTGACAAGAAACAAAATTAGCATACAAAAATTGGTAGCCTTCCTATGTACCAATTAAACATACTAAGAAAGAAATCAGAGAAACAATCCCAGTCACAATAACCTCAAGGAAAATAAAATGTCTTGGAATAAACTCAACCAAGGAAGTGAAAGATGAATAAAGTAAAAACTTTAAAACACTGAAGAAAGAAATTTGAAAGACACTGGAAGATGGAAAGGCATTCCATGCTTGTTGATTAGAAGAATTACTATTGTGAGAGTGGCCATCCCAACAAAAGCAATCTACAGACCACTACAATCCCATTTAAAATATTATTCCCATTCTTTACAGAAATATAAAATGACTTCACATCATATGGAAGCACAAAAGACTCTTTATAGTCAAAGGACTCCTGAGTAAAGAAAAAACACTGCTGGAATTACCAACTTACTTGATTTCAAGTTACACTATACAGGTATACTAACAAAAATAGTGTGCATCAATATAATAGATTAGAGAACCCAGGGATAAAGTCCTTAAAACCAACACCACCTCATTTTTTACAAAGATGCAAGAAATATACTCTAGAGAAAAGAGAACATTTTCAGTAAATAGTGATGGAAAAACTGGGTCTCTAAATACATGAGAATGACTGTGCATCCTAATCTGTCACCCTGCACAAAAATCAACTTCAAATGGATCAAGAACTTTAGCATAAGATTTAAAAATCTGAAATGATTAGAGGATAACATAAGAAATACATTCCAAGATGTAGTCATATAGGTAAACACTTTCTTTTCCCCCTTGAGGTAGAGTCTCACTCTAGCCCAGGCTGACCTGAAATTCACTACATAGTTTCAGGGTGACCTTGAACTCACAGCAATCCTCCTACCTCTGCCTCCCAAGTGCTGGGATTAAAGGTGCATGCCACCATGCCAAGTGTATAAACACTTCTTAATAGAATCCCAGTCACATAGGAAATAAGGCAAACAATCAAAAAATGAAGGCTCATAAAATTAGAAAGCTTCTGTACCGCAGAGGTAAGTGTTGATCAAGGGAAAAGACAACTTTCAGAATTTGATAAAAATACTTCTGAGCTATATATCTGACAGAGAGAATTAATGTCTAGAAAAATACAAAGAACTCAAAGAAAATAAAAACATCAAGAAAATGAATCAACCAAATAGTGTGCTATGAAAGTGAACAGAGTTCTCAAATGAAGAAATACAAATATTACATAAATATCTTTAAATGTGCTTTAACATCCTTACCCAGGAGATAAATGCCAATTAAAACTGCTTTGTTATTCCATATCACCATAGCCAAAATAGTTATCCTTGAGCAAAGAAATAAGAATTTTGGGGGGATGTGAAGAAAATGAGTTCTTTTTAAAAAGAATTAATGTCCAATTTATTTCTGGCTTGTATCAGGTCTTTATGCATACATACATTGGATTCAGAAAGTTCAAATGACATGGTCTCATAGCTACAAAGTGGAAGAGAGGGGCTTCTAGGCTGGTATGTCTAATGGAAGCTTTGCTGTTTATCTCCCACTAACCAGAATGGATTTGCCTCCAAAAGAGCTGAAATTTGTACCCACACACAGATCTTTTGTCTTAATCGCCAGTTTTCCTAAAATAGCACAGTATGATTTCACACACAGTATTTGGTCTTTAATAAAAAATATGACTATATATGTTGGTACCATCCTTTCCCTCATCCCTGCACCTTCTCCAAAGGGGCCCTCCTCATTGGGATGCAAGTCGTTCTCATGAGGATTGTGGGTTGTGCCTTATGCTGGCATCAGACAGTTATGGAGGGGAGAGGCAATGTCTCTGTGTATAATGTTCCAACTTGTGGCTCTAACAATCTTTCTGACCCCCTCTTCTGCAAAATTTCCCAAGCCATATTGGGTACATTTTAAATCTGCTTCAGTGATGGGCTCTTAGGTGCCTCTGGATCTCCATTATGGTTCTATCAGGTTCATTGAGAAAGTGCACTCTTGTTCATTTCCCCAATTCCTCTGTGGTTGCAGCTGGGGCCAGGCTGAAGTATGATGGATTGTTTATCTCCTCAGGTCCTGCTCCCATCTGAAAAAGAGAAGCAGATTTGCCAACTGAGAGTGAAATCATCACAGGTTAAATGAGATAACCATTATTAGTTTATAGATAATTTAATGGTTATAGATCCTGTTTTAGCCCAAGATTAGTGGGAGCTTGATATTGCAAAGCAAAATCATTATCTGGATATGATTCTGACTTCTTTCCCAGTTCCAGATATGGTTTCCTTTCCACTGAGCAGAACTGTTAACCAATCAAAGAGCAGTTGGTTACCCACCTTTCTGTGTGCTACAATTGCACTTGTGTGAGCATCAAGTCAGGTTGTTTGCTTCTGAGTAGCTTAGACCTCGACTTGCTCAGAGAGATGTTGGTCACTTTCCCCCAGTAGCTCATGTAGCACCTTCCAGCCCTAGATGGCCTAATTGTCTGGGGACTGTCTCTCTTCTGGATTCCAGCCAGGTATCTCCATACCCTGTGCTTACAGCATATGGTATATTCAGCATTAGGGTGTTACCATTAACCTCTGGTGGGTAATCAAGTGCTCTGACAGAAATCTGCCTTGTTTTGGGAGACCTTGTATTTCTCTCTGATCAACAGTTCATTGTGGAGGTTAACTGCATCCTAGTACTGGGAGTTACAGGCCAGCATCAAGGGAAAAGAAAAAAAGAAAGAGAAACAGCAACTCAGCCTGATCCAGGTTAGGAACCACAGATGAGTGAGACCATGGAATGATTGTCTTTCTGTGATTGTGTGAGTTTGCTAAGTGTGATCTGTTCCAAGTTCGACCATTTCTCTACAAATTTTATTGTGTAATTTTCTTACTGCTGAGTAGAATTCCACTGGGTAGATGTATCATATATTGTTTATCCATTCATCTAATAATGGGCACCTGGGCTGAATGCAGTTATTAGCTGTTATGAACTGAGCATCTATAAACATGGTTGAGCAAATATCTCTGAACTGAGGCATGAAATTTTAGGGTAAATGCCCAGTAAAAGAATAACTGGCTCTGTGCTCTAGATTCATCCTTTTCAGGAGTCTCCACATTGATTTCCATTGTGGTTGTACCAGCATACAGTCCCACCAACAGTTAAGGAGGGTTCCTATTTCTCTACATCCTCTCCAACATTTGTTTTCATTTGACATTTTAATGTTTTCTACCCTTACTGGATAAGGTGGAATGTCAAAGTTGTTTTAATTTGCATTTCCCTAATGGTTTGGGATGCCGAACATTTTCTTAGTGTGTATTAGCCATTTGCAATTCTTCCTCCGAGAACTTCCCATTCAGTTCTCTGCCCCACTTTTGGAGTGGGCTGTTTGATTTTTTACTGATGTGAGAAAATGAATTATTCACTGATGATTGAAATATGAACTGGGATAACTTTGGAAATCATTTTAGATGTTCCTCAGATTGCTTAAAATTGAACAGCATGAGCTAGACATACCACTTCTAATATTATGCCCAAAAGAACTCTGTGTCCTATGACAGAGGCACTTATGCATTTATATTCATTGCTGCCCTATTTACAACAGCTGGGAAATGGAATCAGCCTGCATGTTCATCAACTGATGAGTAAAGAAACTTTGGAAAAATATTAGTATTTTATTTGTTGTATGCAAAAATGAAATTATGAAACATCATTTGGAAGGAAATAGTTATTTAATTTCAGTCTTGAGGGGAAGATTCACCATGACATAGCAGGGCAGAGACTGAGCATCACATCCTCTCACAGCACCTGGGATGAAGCAGCAAGAGTGAACTGGCTCTGGCAAGGGGTGTGTGTGCTTTACAAGTCTATGAAGTTTGCCTCAAGTGACACCTTTTCTTGTAAAGCTCCATCTCTCAAATTGCCACCAGCTGACGATTTAGTATGAGACTGTGTGGGACACTTCACATTCAGACCATCACACTGGGAAAGAGAATGTTAAGTCCTTCAGTGGTATATCTACAACTTGTAAATGGGGGAAAAGGCAGAGAACAGAAAAGGCTTAGTGAAGGTGAGAGGGGAATAAATATGTGAAGTGTCTACATGATGTGTATTGACTTGTCAAAGAACAAATAATAGACAAATTTTTTTTTCTCCATTTTTATTAATATTTTCCATGATAACAAAAAAAATCCCATGGTATTACCCTCCCCCCTTTCCCCTTTGAAATTCCATTCTCCATCATATCCCCTCCCCATCTCAATCTTTCTACTTACATATATACAATACCAACCTAATAAAAGCCCTCCTCCCTTTCTTTCTCTTGCCTTTCTATCTCCTTTTTTAACTTACTGGCCTCTGCTACTGAGTTTTTTCCTTCTCACACAGAAGCCCAATCATCTCTAGCTAAGATCCACATATGAGGGAGAACATGTGGCGCTTGGCTTTCTGGGCCTGGGTTACCTCACTTAGTATAATTCTTTCCAGATCCATCCACTTTTCTGCAAATTTCATAACTTCATTTCTCTTTACTGCTGAGTAAAACTCCATTGTATAAATGTGCCATATCTTCATTATCCACTCATCAGTTGAGGGACATCTAGGCTGGTTCCATTTCCCAGCTATTATAAATTGAGCAGCAATAAACATGGTTGAGCAAGTATCTCTAAGGTAATGAGATGAGTCCTTAAGATATATGCCTAGGAGAGCTATAGCTGGGTCATATGGTAGATCAATCTTTAGCTGTTTTAGGAACCTCCACACTGATTTCCACAATGGCTGGACCAGATTGCATTCCCTCCAACAATGTAGAAGGGTTCCTCTTTTTCCACATCCCCGCCAACATTTATGATCATTTGTTTTCATGATGGTAGCCAATCTGACAGGAGTGAGATGGAATCTCAATGTAGTCTTAATCTGCATTTCCCTGATAACTAGGGATGTAGAACATTTTTTTAGATGCGTATATGCCATTCGTATTTCTTCCTTTGAGAATTCTCTATTTAGCTCCATTTCCCATTTTTTGATTGGTTTGTTTGATTCCTTATTATTTAACTTCTTGAGTTCTTTGTATATCTTAGATATTAATCCTTTATCAGATATATAGCTGGTGAAGATTTTTTCCCATTCTGTAGGTTGCCTCTTTGCTTTCTTCACCGTGTCCTTTGCAGTGCAAAATCTTTGTATTTTCATGAGGTCCCAGTGGTTAATCTGTGGTTTTATTGCCTGGGCAATTGGGGTTGTATTCAGAAAGTCTTTGCCAAGACCAATATGTTGAAGGGTTTCCCCTACTTTTTCCTCTAGCAGTTTCAGAGTTTCAGGTCTGATGTTAAGGTTCTTAATCCATTTGGACTTAATTCTTGTGCACGGAGAAAGAGAAGAATCTATTTTCATCCTTCTACAGATATATATCCAGTTTTCCCAACACCATTTGCTGAAGAGGCTGTCTTTTCTCCAATGAATATTTTTGGCATTTTTATCAAATATCAGGTGGCTATAACTACATGGGGTTACATTTGGGTCCTCTATTCTGTTCCATTGATCTACGAGTCTGCTTTTGTGCCAGTACCATGCTGTTTTTGTTACTATGGCTCTGTAGTATAGGTTAAAATCAGGTATGGTGATACCACCAGCCTTATTTTTGTTGCTCAGTATTATTTTAGATATTCGAGGTTTTTTGTGATTCCAAATGAATTTTTGGATTGTTTTTTCTATTTCCGTGAAGAATGCCTTTGGAATTTTGATGGGGATTGCGTTAAATGTGTAGATTGCTTTTGGTAAGATTGCCATTTTCACAATATTGATTCTTCCAATCCAGGAACAAGGGATGTTTTTCCACTTCCTAGTGTCTTCTGCAATTTCTCGCTTGAGTGTTTTAAAGTTCTCATTGTATAGATTCTTTACTTCCTTAGTAAGGTTTATTCCAAGGTACTTTATTTTTTTTGATGTAATTGTGAATGGGAGTGATTCTCTGATCTCATCCTCTGTGTGTTTGTTGTTAGCATATATGAAGGCTACTGATTTCTGTGTATTTATTTTGTATCCTGCTACATGACTGTAGGTTTTTATCAGCTCTAACAGTTTGCTAGTAGAGTCTTTAGGGTCCTTTATATATAGAATCATGTCATCTGCAAATAATGATAACTTGACCTCTTCCTTTCCGATTTGTATCCCTTTTATGCATGTCTCTTGCCTTATTGCTATGGCTAAAACTTCCAGAACTATATTAAATAAAAGTGGGGACAGTGGACACCCTTGTCTTGTTCCTGATTTTAGTGGAAAAGCATCCAGTTTTTCCCCATTTAGTAATATGTTGGCTGTAGGCTTATCATAAATAGCCTTTATTATATTGAGATATGTTCCTTCTATTCCCAGTCTCTGTAGGACTTTTATCATGAAGGGATGTTGGATTTTGTCAAATGCTTTCTCTGCATCTAATGAGATGATCATGTGATTTTTGTCCTTCAACCCATTTATATAATGTATAACATTTATAGATTTGCGTATGTTGAACCATCCCTGCATCTCTGGGATAAAGCCTACTTGGTCAGGGTGAATGATCTTTCTAATGTATTCTTGTATTCTGTTTGCCAATATTTTGTTGAGAATTTTTGCATCTATGTTCATGAGGGAGATTGGTCTGTAATTTTCCTTTTTTGTTCTATCTTTGCCTGGTTTTGGTATCAGAGTGATGCTGGCTTCATAGAAGGAGTTTGGTAGAATTCCTTCTTTTTCTATTTCATGGAAAAGCTTAAGAAGCAATGGTGTTAGCTCTTCCCTGAAGGTCTGGTAAAATTCAGCAGTGAATCCATCTGGGCCTGGGCTTTTTTTAGTTGGGAGATTTTTGATAACTGTTAGGATCTCCATGCTTGTTATAGGTCTATTTAAGTGATTAATCTCATCTTGATTTAATTTAGGTAGGTCATATAAATCAAGGAAATCATCCATTTCTTTCAGATTTTCATACTTTGTGGAGTATATGTTTTTATAATATGTCCCTATGATTTTTTGAATTTCTCTGGCATCTGTCGTGATGTTACCTTTTTCGTCTCTAATTTTATTAATTTGTGTCTCTTCTCTCTTTCTTTTGGTCAGATTTGCTAAGGGTTTATCAATCTTGTTTATCCTTTCAAAGAACCAGCTCTTTGTTTCATTAATTCTTTGTATTGTTTTTTTGGTTTCTATTTCATTAATTTCTGCCCTAATCTTTATTATTTCTTCCCGTCTACTGATTTTTGGTTTGCCTTGTTCTTCTTTTTCCAAGGCTTTAAGGTGAAGCATTAGGTCATTTATTTGCGACCTTTCTAATTTCTTAATATAGGCACTTAAAGCTATAAATTTACCTCTTAGAACTGCCTTCATTGTGTCCCAGAGATTTTGGTATGTTGTGTTCTCATTATTGTTTGACTCTATAAATTTTTTGATTTCCTTCTTGATTTCTTCATTGACCCATTCATCATTTAGTAATGTATTGTTTAGTTTCCATGATTTTGTGTATGCTCTATATCCTTTCTTGCTATTGATTTGTAGTTTGATTCCATTGTGGTCAGATAGAATGCAAGGAATTATTTCAATTTTCCAGAATTTGTTAAGATTTGCTTTGTGTCCTAATATATGGTCTATTTTAGAGAATGATCCATGTGCTGCTGAAAAGAATGTATATTCTGCAGCATTTGGATGAAATGTCCTGTATATATGTCTGTTAGGTCCATTCCTTCTATGACCTCGTTTAGTCCAGATGCCTCTCTGTTTATTTTTTCCCGGGATGACCTGTCAATTGATGAGAGTGGGGTGTTAAAGTCGCCAACTACCACTGTGTTTGGTGTTATCTGTGACCTTAGTTCTAACAGTGTTTGTTTGATGAATTTGGCAGCCCCCATGTTAGGTGCATATATGTTTAGGATTGTAATGTCCTCCTGTTGCAGTGTGCCCTTAATCAATATAAAGTGACCTTCCTTATCTTTCTTGACTAATGTTGGAGTGAAGTCTGCCTTGTCAGCTATTAGGATAGCAACCCCTGCTTGCTTTCTGGGTCCATTTGCTTGAAACACCGTTTTCCAACCTTTCACCCTAAGATAATGTCCATCCTTTGTAGAAAGGTGAGTTTCTTGGAGACAACAAATTGTAGGGTCCTGCTTTTTAACCCAGTCTGCAAATCTATGTCTTTTGGTTGGAGCATTGAGGCCATTGATATTAAGAGATATTATTGAAAGATGTGTATTTATGCTTGCCATTTTTTTTTTTTTTTTGTGGTTCTGGTTCTACCTTTGCTCTCTTATATTAACTAGTATTTGAGTGTTGTTTGTTGTTTTCCAGGTTCCTTATATGTGTGTTTTTCTTTCTCTTCGGCATGGAGGATTCTTTCAAGTATTTTGTGTAGAGCTGGTTTTGTCTTCAAATACTCCTTTAGCCTGCTTTTTTCATGGAATGTCCTTATTTCTCCATCTATTTGAATGGATAGTTTTGCAGGATAAAGTAGCCTTGGTTGACAGTTGTTATCTTTCAGAGTTTGGAATACATCACTCCAAGCCCTTCTGGCTTTGAAAGTTTGTGTTGAGTAATCTGCTGTGATCCTGATGGGCTTGCCTTTGTAGGTAACTTGATTTTTCTCTCTAACTGCTTTCAATATTTTTTCTTTGGATTGTGTGTTTGGTAGTTTGATTATAATATGGCGAGGAGAGGTTCTTTCCAGGTTTTGTCTGGCTGGTGTTCTAAATGCTTCCTGTATCTGCATTGGCACCTCTTTCCCAATTTGGGGGAAGTTTTCTTCTATGATTTTGTTGAAGATGCCTACTATACCTTTGGATTGAAATTCTTCTCCTTCTACTATACCCTGAATTCTTATATTTGATCTTTTCATAGTGTCCTGAATATCTTGAAATTCCCATTCATACTTTTCTATTAGTTTGTCTTTCTCTTTGTTGGATTGTATTAGATCTGCCACCTGGTCTTCTAGCTTAGATATTCTGTCCTCTCCTTCATCCATTCTACTGGTGAGATTTTCTACAGAGTTTTTTATTTCATTTACTGTGTTCTTCATTGCTAGTAATTCTGACTGGTTTTTCTTCATTATTTCTATTTCCTTATTTATGTCTTGTATTGATTTCTTTATTTCGTTAAATTGGTGTCCTGTATCTTCTCTGATTCCTTTGATTTCTTCTTTGAGTTCATTGAACATATTTACAATCATTCTTTTGAAGTCTTTCTCAGGCATTTTCTCTAACTCGTTTTCACTAGAGGTCATTTCTGAAGCATTGATGCTTTTTGGTGGATTTATACTGCCTTGGTTTTTGGTGTTTCTTGTGTTATAATGTATATATTTTTGCATCTTGGATTAAGTTACTGCTTAGATTTTCCAGTTAGCTGGGTATCCTTTGCTGTATCTATTGATCTGATATTGTATATCTTCTATGTAGGAGATTAAGATGTTAGGTGTGGCTCTTACCACTCTCAGAGTATCTAGACACGTGGTCCTAGGGGTTAAGTTTGCCTGCTATGGGAGTATTCAAATAGGTTGAGTGGAATAAAATACAGGTATATTCTAAAATTTAACTAAACCCTATACACATTCAGTCAAGAACAGCACCGAGCATTTATGCAAGATTAGGTATTATAAAAACCAGATCCTCTATCAACAAAGAAGTTAAGATTTCTGGTCTGTTGAGGGATCCAAGTCAGCTTGTGACCAGGTGAGACCCTTCCCTGGTTCAATCCCAGTTACCTCTTTGGATGCTTTTGGTCTCAGTCAAGTTGCTGGCTGGGATGTTGGGCCGCTGTTCTGCTTTCTGGAACTGGGTACTGGCTTTTCCTGTGGGGCAAACCAAGCCTGGCAACTGTGGCCCTGCAGATTGGCACCCCTGATGCTGGATCCCCGCTGCTGCTGCTGGAGCTGCCGCTGCTGGGACCACTGCTGCTGGATCTGCCACTGGAGATGCCGCTGCTGGGTCCTCCGCCTCTGATCCGCTGGTGCTGCCGCTGCGGGATCCGCCTCTGCCGCTGAAGCCGCTGGAGCCTCCGCTGCTGGATTCGCTGCCCTGAAGCCGCTGTGGCCGGTACCAGAGCAGCTGATGGTGTTTTGGGGGCTGGAGTCACGGCTTCCACCGCCGCTTCCGGCTTCCACCGCCGCTTCCGCTGCTGCCGGGGTCTGAGCCGTGGCTGTTGGATCCCGAGTCGCCACTGCCGGAGCCAGAGATGCAGCTGCCGGTGCCCGTGCTGCCGCTGCCGCTGCCAGAGTCCGAATCGCCGCTACCGGGTCCCGAGGTGCCGCTGCCGGAGCCAAAGTCGCCACTACCGGGACCCGAGCTGCCGCTGCCGGATCCCGAGCTGCCGCTACCGGGTCCCGAGCTGCCGCTGCCGGAGCTGCTTCGGCCTGCCCGTGTGGGCTCTGGATATCTCCTACTTCTCCGCTGCTGTTTTAATCTCTTATACACCTCCCTTGTGTATTTTGCTGGGTTTTCTTTGGCTTTTTCTCCCCTAGGCTGCTTAGGCGTGGTTCCTATGCCACCATCTTGACCGGAAGTCGACAAAATATTTTTATTCCATTTGGAAACTCCTGTCTTCCTCTGGAGGCATATTTCATGTAGTGAATTTCATATTACTAAATTTACTTCTGTGAAATCTGCTGAGAATGGTCTTTATTTGATCAATGAAAAAAAATCACTGTTTTATTTAAAATAACAAGTCAGCTGAATTATAGTATGAACTTGTGTTGCTTTTTTTAATCCAAACAAATTTCAATTTGGAGGCAGATTGAACATAATTTGTTTTCCTTATAAAAAATTAGGTCTCCAGAAGCACAACATTCCTGTGAGGGAAACAGTTTGAGGACTGTTGGGAATATTTGGGAAGCCAGGAGCAATACCAGTCTCACCATGATTATTTTGGCTCTCTTTTATCCTGATATCTGACAGTGTAACTTCTTGTATTGATATATAAATTACATATTGTCTGCTGAAAAGGGTAGGAAAAACTGGGAAGATTTAAAGTTTGAATAAGCAAGTGGGCAACTTTTGCATGTGTGTGTCAACAATATGTGTACGCGGGTGTATGTGTGTTCATATTTGTGTGCAAATGTATACAAAATGTGGAGGCCAGAGGTCACTTTTAGTATCACTTTCAACCTTGTTATTTGAGACATGTTCTCTTTCTGAACCCAGAGATTACTGATTGCCCAGGCTAGCTTGCCAGTGAGCCCCAGGAATACTTTCTGTCAGTGCCCTCAGTGATGGTATTTTATGTACACCAATACATAAGTAATTTTTCATGTGTACAATCAGTAATGGAAATTGGGTTCTCATGCTTTTACACTAAGCTCTTTATCCACAAACCTATCTCCATAGCCTAAGCTGATTTTTAAAAGATATTATTATTAATTTGAGAGAGAGAGAAAAAGGCAGACAGAGAGAGTGAGTATGGGTGTGCCAGGGTCTCCTGCCACAATAAATGAACTTTAGATGTATGCACTACTTTGTGCATCTGGCTTTACATGGGTCCTGGGGAACGGAACCCAGGCTGTCAGGGTTTGCAACCAAATAGCTTTAACTGCTGAATCATTTCTACAGCCCCTATGCTGATTTTTGATTATTTTACGTATAATATTTTGTGAACTCAAGTTACTTTAATATGTTCAATATTTTCAACAGGGAAATGCTCTTTAGTCAAGACTCATTAGATATTGAAATTCATATGTCGATTAAAAAGTGCACAGCTGGATGTTTAACTTTGAACAGCGACAGTTATTCCCACAGACAATATATGAATTGTGACACAGAAAGCACCCTGTGTCAGTTGCTCTTTCATTATTGGGACAATATGCCTGACTAGAGGCAACTTAAGGAAAGAGAGAGTTTATTTTTGGCTTATTTATTCCAATAAAAAGTCAGTTGTGGCAGGAGTACAGAAAGCCAGCGTCATACCTTTATTCAGAAGATGTGAGAAAACAGGAAGTGGGGCCTTGTTCTAAGACCTCAAGACCTGCTTCGCATCACATACTTCCTCAAGTAAGGTTTTACCTCTGGAAGTTTCCCCAAAGTACACCACTAACAGGGGATTAAATATCCAGACATACGGGACTTTGTTGGGAGGGGTGCATCTTGCATTCAAACCAACACATTCTTCCCCTGGTAGCTATAGATTCAGTGCATCTCATGTTGCAAAGTGCATTCAGGAAACATTAAAGGCCCCATAGTCATTAGCAGGCTTTTTTGTTCAAACATTGATAGTCCAAAGTCTCATCCTAGCCTCAGGGCAGCCTCTAAAGTGTGAGTCCTATAAAATCAAAAAACAAGTTATATGCTTTCAATAGATCACAGCACAAGGTAAACACTATCATTCCAAAAGAGGAGCATAACAAGGGAAGGTTGAACCAAACAAGACTAAAACAAAGAAGGAACACAATGCCTTTATGAATGACAGATTATAAGGAATGTCTACCAATTTCCCTGCAACAAAGTCACAATAGTGCAACCAAAATAATTCTACATGTTTAAATATCCAATATCTAGCTCAGTCAGCATTGTTGTTTCAAAATATATTCATTTCATGACTATGGAATTTAAAAGATTAATTAAGAATTAAGTGCCAATAATTGAGTTAGATATTATGTATGTGACTATAGTCTTGATTCTAATTCAATGAATTTATCTTAGACTAAGGACATATAAAAATACAATTGGGGCTGGAGAGATGGCTTAGCAGTTAAGTGCTTGCCTGTGAAGCCTAAGGACCCCGGTTCGAGGTTCAATTACCTAGGACCCATATTAGCCAGATGCACAAGGGGGCACATGCACCTGGAGTTCGTTTGCAGTGGCTGGAGGCCCTGACATGCCCATTTTCTCTCTCTCTCTCTCTCTCTCTCTCTCTCTCTCTCTCTCTCTCTCTCCCTCTCTCTTTCTCTCTCTGTCGCTCTCAAATAAATAAATAAAAATAAACAAAAAAATTAAAAAATATATAACTGGAATACAGTATAGTCTCAATATTGACTAGAAAGCTCAGGGTATAAGCAGTTAAAAGTAATTCAATCCTGCAGACTGAGGAAGGATCTCTTGTGGAGGAAGATATTTCTAGAGTCCCCAAAGAAAAAAAAAAATTGGGGTATATGCATGTAACTTCAGGAAAAGTGTGGAATCTAAAAGCAAACAGCAGTATAAAAAATTTGCAGTCTTATTCACAGTTCAATATGGTTTACACAGATTGATTCAGAATAAAAATGTGTTAAAATGAGATAAATAATTTCAGATCCTAAAGCACACAACATGCCAGAATAGATTTAGAAAATTTGGTAAATATTAGTTTTTCATTGGTTGCCTAAGAAGACAACAAATAAATTATTCATTTGATCAATTATAAGGCATGTTTAAGTCATAAATGCATTCAAATATTGCAGGTTTACAAAACCATAATATCTTTTCTACTTGATGGTTCTAAAATTTAAAAGTAGTTCTTGCTTATTAACAAGTGTGCACAATAAACAATGGTAAGCGTTTCATCTCCATGTGCATATAGGTTTCCTCCACTCATGTAAATATATGCAATATTAGAGTTCATGTATGAGAGTTACTCTAGTTTGACTTGTTTTCTGCTTCATGTCTCATAGACAGACTTTTACAAAAGCAAAAGAGTTCTATTTTTATCCATTGTCTGGTATATAAAAATTTTACATTCATTTAAATTATGTTTTTCATAGCCTTATAATTCCAGTTGCTATTCTTTCTTCACTTCCTTCTCCACTCAGTTCAAGTAATATATGTACCTGTGAGTGTAACTAGTTTAATTAAGTGGGTTTGACTCAATAATCATATGAATGTTTTTCACATCTTATATTTTTATTTTACAGTAGAACAACTTTACTGTTTTAATTATTCATAATTTTCTAAATGGAATATTTAAAATACATTTACATGTTATATTTACTATGTAAAGCACAGGCAAATACAGTATGGCCTATGTATACAGTTCAGAAAATAATATGAATAAGTTATAGATCTTCAAATTATATTAATGTAATATACATGCATGCATATCATGTTATTTTTCTTTGGTTTATTGAATTTCTAGATAACAGTATGCTTTTGTAAAATATTATTAAGAGTCCATGGCTGAGTGCATTCTGAGGTCCTAGCCAATTAATTCCAAGACCAGATACAATAAATTTGCCAAGTATTACAATGAATGTTTCCTTTCCTCTTTGATTTCAGGGCTAATTATATTAGTCATGCTTATCTTTATGGGCACCCAGAGCTTTCAATAAATCTGGGTCAATAGTTTTGTTTCCTTTCTTTCCAATTTCTGTATGCTTGCTCTTTTTGACTTTTGCATTAGTTATCTTTCTTGTCACTGACAAAATAACTAACAAAAGCAACTTAAGGAAGGAAGGGTATATTCAGGCTCACAGTTTGTGTTTACAGTCCACTATGTTGATGAAGTCATGCCAGTAGGAGTGTAAGTCAGCTGGTCACATTGCATCTGCATTCAGAAAAAAGAGAGAGGCGAATGAGGGCTCTTGCTGTCGCCCTTCCATTCGGGTTGGGCTCTAACCTATGGAATGATGCTGCCCACATTTATTAGGTCTCCCACCTCATTTAACACAATCTAGAAACTCCCTCATAGACATGCCCAGAAGTTTGTCTCAAGTGATTCTAGATTCTACTTAACAATCAATTAGCCATCACACCATTCTTACTCATGAATTTTATATTTTAGTATGGGAGTAAAATGTACTCATAGCCTTTAGTTTCTAAAACACTCTTTTGTGCCAAGGATATTATATATATAAAGTTCCATAATCATGGAATTTAAATAAGATGTGAATATGTATGTTTCTCTCAATGCCACATAAACAGTCATACATAGAGAATTGTATTTGTGGACACTATTATTTTGAACAAAAATATTTTCCATTCTTTTTCTCCAGAGAGCCTCTTACTATAATAATTATCTTTCCATTCTCTAAATTTAGCAAGTTGTTAAAATGTTTCAGTGATTAAGGAAAATTGCCACTGCGATGGATACATGTAATTAGAAACTTTATAAAATATTAATAGCTATCATAAAATAGCTGTACATCTGCATTTTGCAAAAAAAATAGTTTATTATATTCTTAGATCCAAATAATATCTTTATTTGAGAGAGAGACAGAGGCAGTTAGAAAGAGAGGATGGGCATGCCAGGGCTGCAATGAACTCCAGATGCATGTGCCACTTTGTACATTTGGCCTAGGTGGGAACTGGAGAATTGAACCTGGGACCTTTGGCTTTGCAGTCAAGTGCCTTAACCACTAAGCAGTCTCACCAGCCCCCAATAACAGCTTTTGTAGTGAAAAATCAAGGTTAGTTTGCCAATGATCTTAAAGTTTCAGACACTAAAGTCTCCAAAACAGGTACTTAGTAAAACAGTGAAAGCTAGAACATAGTATTCAACTCCCTAGAGGTTTTTCAATATTCTATAAACTTTTCCCTTAGGGTCTTTCTGTTATAACTAAAAACCAAGAACACTTTGAGAAATCTGTTCTATCTTTTGTAATCTCCTCAAGATGTGACAAATTAGGAAGATGCCACCAGGATTTCACTTTGGCTTCCCTTTTTGCTCTGAAGTCCTGTGTTCTCCGCTGAAGGGTTTCAGACAAGACACACAGAGCATAGTGTAGAAGACTGGGTTTAGTACAAAGCACAGAGGTGAAACCTTAAGGGTTCATAGTGACCAATGACAATGGGACAGTAGCAGAGGAAAATACTCTCCAAGGGTGAAAATTGGCAATGGACAGAGATGCTATCATGTTAACCCCCATGTTTAGTTGGGCTTTGCACTGTTCTTCTCAAGTCTCCGGAATAGACAGCAATCCTGAGGTGTATTTTCCTGGCCAGGTGTTTGACAGGCCCATTTACATTAACTCTCAAGGAATGAGACAATAATATGTTTTTGTTCTTTACCAGAATGTCCAAGTTTGGGGTCCTTAATACCCTGTGACCTAGACAAATTTTTCCTATGTTTTTCTGGATGACTTTGGCCTGGCTTTGCAGGACCTGCAATCAAAACAAAACAACAAAGTAAATATCAAGCCTTACATGTCTGGGAACTTATGTAATCTGTAATGACTATATGAGGCAGGGAGGGTCTCAGCACCTTGAGGATTGGACCTCTAATATTCTCCTAAAGTATTCCTTTTGACCCTTTTCCTCAAATGCATAATCTGCCAGTCCATACTTTATTCCTCAGTGTAGATAGGAGGCACACATGATACACAGGGTGAAATCCCCATTTAAAGTGGGCTGCCTGTATCCGGAAAGCCATGAAACAAACGTATCAGAAAAAAAAAAAAAAAAAAAAAAAAAACACTCAATTTCAGCTAAAACAAAAGGCAGACCACATAATGTCATGCACAGATCAGTTGACCTTTCAGATCCTGGCTCTCCCGTCTCCCAACCAAGTGCACTGGTCTTGCCATGGTGCCTTGTTTAACACTTACCACAGCCAGGCAGGATCTGTGGCCTTGGGCCACTGTGAATCTGCATGAGCCTCCCATGTCTAGTCACCTCAAAACACCATTTCCTTTGGCACATGCCAGTCAATATATTTCCCTATGGAAGCTTGCATCCAGCCAATGTTCCACAGATCTCATATACATACACCCAGCTTCTGGCCTTACAAGTGGGCATAAAGAGGAAACAGAACAAGGTTTAATCAGGTCTTCCACATACATATATTTAGTTTCAAATGTCTCCGGTTCTCAAGTGGCAGAGAGTTGCAGAGAAGAGAGAATTCAGAGATAGAGCACAGTCTACACCTGCTGGTAGCTATGGAAGGTGGGAAAGTGGAAGATAGACAAGGTAAAGTCAAAGGAGGAGAAATAGAAGACTTGTCTGTATCTTCATCTGCCTGAACTCCTAGCAGCAGAAATGATATGTGAATTTTGGGTGTTATTGAGAGTAACAGGAGCTGTTCTCAGGTCCGTGGTAGGACTTTTTAACTCATGAGTTAGGATCCTCATGGACACACACAACTTACCCTAAGTCAGTGACCTCCAGGTTCATGTCTCATAAATTTAATGAATTAGATCCATGGACCACTGTGGGTGAAGTTTAGAAACATTTTATTATAAGGCTTTATAAGAGGAAAGAAGGCAGAGATCCCTGTATAGCAGGAAGAAATGCCAAAGTAGGAACTCTGTAAGCAAAATTTTAAAAAGTAAAGTGGAAATCTCCCAGGGGTGAGCTCTTCAGCTAGGTGCCATGCAGTCTTAGTAAAATCCTTTCATCTTTTTTCTAGGGAAGGAGACTCCTTTAGGGAAAAAGGGAGAAGGAAAAATCAGATTTCCTCTCAACAGGCTCAAGGACGTTTCCCACTTTTAGCAAAGAATAAAAAAGAATCTGTTCACTTTTGAAGACCTTGTCATCCTAAATTGTCCTGCCAATTTTTATTTCCTTATTCTTCAATACCAGGAGAAACAACAGTAAGCAACTGGTCCAAACTGGCCAGAGCATGAGAAAGCCCAGAAGAGTTGAAGACCACTCCAGTGTTTAGAACCCTCCTGCAGGCTATGCTCCAGTTTTCCTGGGATGCTTCATAGCATGATGGAAGTGGAGGATGCCCCAGCACCAGGCCTTAAGGACACTGCCCACGTATAAGACAGGCTGTCTCAACTCCAGAGCTCCTCCATTTCTCTCAGGATCATCCATTTCTCAAAGTACCTACATTTCTTGTCTCTTCTCTCAGGAAATTTATTCTCTTGAACTTTTTGCTAAGGTGCATCCTCAAGAACTGGAATAAGTTTTATCGTAAAGGAATGTAAAAGGCTAATGTTTTGCTGGGGCCCCATCTAGCCCCAATATAGGCAGAGAAATGTAGGTTTGGTGAAGGGCTGAAAGAACCTATGCTTAGTACTTATTGGTACACTCATGAAAAGAACAGACATGATGCAGGAGAAAACTGGAAGATATTTAAGTAGATTATTTAAGAAAAATTCCATTGATCATCTGTCCAGAGCATACACCCTGCTAGACAAGGAACCCACTGCTAGGACTCATAACATGCTGACAGGGATCTATCAATATAGGTTGATGGTAGAGAGCTCCCTTGCGGGGATGGAAGTTTGTAGTAAGAAACTTCTTAACTATGATAAGATCAAACAGGTTACTCAAGGAAGGGAGAAATTTTTTACTCTCCTTCTCAACAGGCCTTTAGAAAACTAAGATTACTTCAACTGGCACCTTTGCTCGTTTTTTCTTAAACAGGGAAAGACACTTACCTAAGTTAATTTAATGAGCTTCAGCCCTCGATCCTTTCATGTCTTTATTTGGCCTCTCATATCTAAAATGTATTGATACAAATGTTCTACTTTGTTTTGACTAAGAAGTATACTCTGATTTAATGAAATTGTACCATTCATGTATGTTCATGATAATAGTTTTAATTTACTTTTATGTCTGTCGCTTTGTGTCTAAGAAAACATGGAGCAGTACTCTCTCTGCCCTTAGAATTCCTAAAAATATTCAGTAACAAAATATATCAACACATCACTTTTACAATTTTGAATTGTACATATGAAGTTATTATTCTAACTTAAGATGTGAGTATGTGTGTGTAATCATGAACATTTTCAAAATTTATTTTCCTTATAACCATATGTGTACTGTATGTATATGTGTATTTATATATCTATGGGCTACCTGTGTGTAGGTACACATGCATATGTGTATACATGAGTGTGGAGACCAAAGGTTGATATCATGTATCCTGTTCATTCACTGTCCACCTCACTTTTTGAAATAGTCTCTCAGTGAACCTGGAGCTCACCGATTTGGCTAGATTATCTACCTAGTGAGCCTTAAGGATCCGCTTGTTTCTGTGTCCCTAACACTGGCATTAAAGGTGCATGCCACCATGCTGGCACTTTACATGGGTTTTGCTGATTCAAACTCAGACCATCACACTTGTGTCATCTCCTCATACCTGGACGTAATATTTAAATTTAAAACATGGCATTCAGATGTTTTGTGCTCTGTTCTTTGGAATAAACAAGTAAGTATTCAAGGTCCTAATCTTGGCCAATTTGGGACTAAGGAAAAAAAAGGTCATTTTAAAGCCAAGTTGTTGATGCCTACTCACCCAGGTTACATTATGTGTGAGAGAGAAATGGAGAGAGAGAGAGAGAGAGAGAGAGAGAGAGAGAGAGAGAGAGAGAATGGGCATACCAGGGCCTCTAGCTGCTACAAACTAACTCCAGATGCATGCACCACTTTGAGCATCTGTCATTATGTGGTTACTGTGGTATCAAACTTGGGTCATTAGGCCTTACAGGCAAATGTCCCTAACTGCTGAGCTATCTCTCCAGTCCTTAAGTAGTAGTTTTTTCCACAATTAAGAGATTGTTCCGAAAACGGAAATAGAAACAAGTGAAGGCAACACCAGAACCCTTGGGGACGTTGCAGAAGGTGTTGTTAGATATTCATTTCATCAGCTGATCTGTTTGATGCCTTAGGAAAAGCTACAAAAGGGAACTCCAAATTAACTTTTAGATTTTAATTTTAGAAATAAAATACAGTCCAGAAATCTCAGGGGAAATAATTACAAACAACAAACACACAATAACAAAAATGCAATTGATAAACTTTATTCTGAGATGTGTTTCCCAGACACATAACCTCAGAGAAGTCCCGGGGGATTGTAAAAGGTGGACAGCACTTAACCAGGGCTGTGCAAAACAGGGTACTGGAAGAAGAACTGTTATCAGTGGCTGTTCTAAGAAAAAGGGCTGTTTTCACTTCTTTGAAGAGAAAAGTCACCAAATGGGTGATCCTCTGTGCTACAAAAGGGATTATGGCTCTTCTTTGCCGATGGTGGCTGCCCTGGAAGAGTGAAGCTGCCCGAGATTTCCTAGTAAAACCTCCACTCTGGTGACTGCAGATAAGCATGGGGCCACCTTTTGTACATATCAGGTCTTTGTTCTGTAGCTTAATCAATAACCCAAGACCCTTTCCTAAATGAATGTGTGCAGTAATCAGAATTGATGGGAAGCACCAACACACAAAGGAGTTATCGTTGTCAGCCTAGCCTCAGGGACTGCCCACTTCATGACGTGACATTGCTGAGTCCTCAAATAAAAGCTCTGGGGCAATCGGCCACTCAGCTTACCTCTCCAGCTGTAATGTGGGTAATTAAGGGAAATCATTCCTAGGAAGAAACTGACAATTAGATCTTGCTTTAATGCTTCATGCCAAGAACACAAATATCTTCTATGATTGCTGACACTTTCTCAGAGTGATGGAGACCTTACCCCACCTAGACTTAGAAAAAAAAAAAAAACTCAAGAAGTTATTCTTTTTGAAATGTTTAAATATTTTTATTATTATTATTATTATTAATTTAGCAACTTATTGTGTGTGGATACATCATGAGTTGGTATCCCCTTTCCCCTAATCCTTGCCCCTATTCCATTGGGGAAGCTCCTTAGTAGGGTTGCAGGTATGCCTTATGGGATTGTGGTTTATTCATTGTGGGAGCAGCAGTTAGCTATTTTGGGGAGAGGGAATGTTTCTGGACATGATGTCTCAACCTGTGGCTCTTACAATCTTTTCCGCCCCCTCTTGCTGCAAAATTCCCTGAGCCATGGTGGGTGAGTCTACTTCAGTGATGGGCTCTTAGGAGCCTCTGGATCTCTACTTTGGTAGGTGTTGAGTATCCTCAGGGTCTGTCTCCTACTCCCTTGTGCTGATTATCAGGTTCAGCATGGAAGCAGCACTCATGCTTGTCTCCCCAGTTCCTCTGTGGTTCCAGCTGTGGCTTCGTTGCAGTGCGAGGGGTAGTTTATCTCCTCCATAGTAACAAAAACAACATGGTACTGGCAGAAAAACAGAAACATAGACCAATGGAACAGAGTTGGACATTAGGTCAAGTAACTACAGCTACTTGATCTTTGACAAAGGTGCCAATGATGTACACTGGAGAAAAGACAGCATCTTCAGCAAATGGTGTTGGATGAATCGAATAACCATACTTAGAAAAATGAAATTAGACCCACTCATCTCTCCATACACAAAATAGTCCAAATGGGTTAAAAACCTCAATATAAGACCTGAAACTCTTCTACTGGAAGAAAAAATAGGAGGAACTATCCATGTTATAGGAGTGGGGAAAGATTTCTATAGTAAGTTATGCTTGAGAACAAAACTCCCTTCTGAGTCTCTACAGTATCAAGACCACTTTGTTCATTTATGTGTGTGTGCGTTAGTAATGCCAAGGTCTCTTCTGCCCCACAATAATGTTGTTTGGCTTTCAGTGGGTGGCTGTGGAATTGAACCAAGGCCAGCATGCTTTGAAAGCAAGCACCTTGAACTGCTGAGCCATCTCTGACTCCTCAAGAGCATTTTAAAGACAAAGCTGCTTGTATCTGACAAAAGACTTTGAAAGATCTGAAAGTTTCCATCAGGTAAGAAAACAAAAGGAGATTTTTGACTTTTTAAATGTAAAGACAAGTCATATTCATAATCTATTACTTGCTACGATCATACTTAATGTTTTTGTTTTCTTCCTTATTTTCCTTTCACCATATTGTTGATATAACATATACTCAATGATTACAACCCCACATTATTTTCTTTTTAATATAGTGCACTATTGGATTCCTTCTTAATATCATCCTTTTGTGTTGTGAAGCTTCAATATAACATCATTGTTTTATTTTCCTCTCCCCTACAGCCTGAGAAATCGCACTCCAAAATTCAAAACAATACTAACATGCAAAATAAGCAAGCATCTGGCCCTGGGAGTAAGCAATGCAAAGTTGATCCATGCTATGCAAATTTCTCATATTTCCTTTCTTTTTAAATAAATTTTCTCACTTGCTACTATACATGTGACTCTGTCCAAATTCTTCGCTTGAGGACAAAAGAACCTGGAAATTGTGGCAAATGCCCAGTGAGCACCAACATCGGCCAATATCATTACCATGCCCTGCCTGTACTTTTTCAATGTGTGCCAACTAATGTCCTTCCTTCAGCTCTATAATTCATGATCCATCAGATTGTATTGCCAAAATTCTGGTCATGACACTCAGATTTTTGGTTGAGCATATGCATATTAACTGGGCTTTCCTGATTCTACCTACTGCTTTTTTTTTTCTAACTACATTGTTTCTCTCACACTCTATATGCCAAAATTTAATAATCTGCCCCCAAACAAGGCACATTTTTCTTATGTCTTTGAACATTACTATATGATATGTCCTTTGCCTGCATTTCTCTGCCTTCCTCTATCATTGTGGGTAACTTCAAAAGCCTATTGAAGGCCATTTAATCTCTGATTTCCTTTGGTACGCATCAACTAGAGTAAACTTGCCAGTAAATTATGAGTACATAGAAAGCAAATCCTATCCCATTCCTTCCTCACTGTATCTCCAAGCTCTGGGTTAGTCATTGTCACATTGCTGGACACAGACTACACTGATGAATTGGCTTCACTTTGAGAAGGAAAAGTGTTATGTATGAAATGTGGCTCATTTCACATCACCTACCAACAGGCCTAAAGCTTTCAGATCTTTGTTATCCATCCCCAGAGATGGCCTGACCTCATTATTCATATGAAAATGTACCAAAGAAAATGTGATTTAACACCATCAACATATATATATATATATATATATTATATATATATATATATATATATCTGCATATGCTGTTAATTCACATATCCTAATTTTCCCAGTAACACTCTCTATTGAACAATACTCTTTCAGTTATTTCTCCCTAACTACAAACAAAAGCTCACATCATTTCCAGTGCTTTTCAATTTTATCATGCGTAACAAGTGCTTTGTTTGCTATTGACCCTTTGAGCAGATACTTAGGGCATAAATCACCCCTGTGGTAATAATTGCAATGCATTATGGCCCAGGGAGGGGTATAGGATGGGGGACAATGCAGAGAGAAGGGAGTAGCTGTTTTGCAATGATTTGTAGAAAATTCACTTCATCATTATTTGAAAATGGAAGGCAGAGATTCAGTCCATCGCCTGCATGTTTCTTCTTTGTGTAAAATCAAAGAAAGTTGTGCCTCCTCCTTTCTTCCTTCAAGTGACCATGGGTCGATTATTTATACAAATTCTAAAATATATTTTGGAATACTTATAAAAAGTGATTAGCGTGATTACAAATTATTGTGATTTAACTGCTTAAAAACTAAAGCTTCTCTACAAACCATGAAATCAACTGTTCCATGAAATTACAGGCTCCGAATTTGTTGCACACATCACAAAGAATTCTGCAACTGAGAAGATGGATGATGGTGGTGCAGCTAAGTAACACGGAGAGTCTTCATTTCTCCTCTCCTTTCCAACCCCACCACAGAACCCACATAACTCATGAGCACAGATGTTTTACAGTATTAGCTCTTTCAGAATAGTCATCAAAGCAAATCCAACATCTACTAATTGATGGATCTACCGATAAATCTCTTGTCTTACCCACCCCCCCAAAAAAAAAATCATTGTAGAAATAAAGGCAAGGAATCTCCTTGACCTCTGGTCCTTGAAGTATCTAAAAGAATCACTGAAATTCATGTTCTCAAATATTTTCTCAAAAAAAAAAAAAAACAAAGACCAAAATCACCAAGTTGTACTCATTGTACCTCTATAGAAAACTTTAAATGAAAATTCAAAGTTCATATTAAATTTGATATCTTAGAGCATTGTATGGAAGTTAAGAAATAGAGTTGATAAAAATGCCCTTCACTATGTATGCATCTAATGTGCCGAAAGAAATATAATTTAAAACATGATTTTAAAGGTCACCTTGACACCATTTGGGTACTAGATAATATGAAAATTTTGAGATCACATACGGTGATGGTTAAATTCTGTTGTCAACATGATCAGATTAGGAATAAGGGCACAGTCATGCCTCTTAGGAAGGTTTGTGTTTGAATTAGGTGTCCCCCTCCCCCCAAAAAATCATGTGTTCTGAGCGCTTGGTCCCCAGCTGGAAGCAATGTAGCAATCTAGAAATGGGAGCCTTGCTGGAGTACAAGTTGTTGGCAGGCTAATGGATGCTATAGCTAGCTTCCTTTGCCAAGTTTTGGCTCACTCTCTTCCTGCTGTTTTCATCTGCTTTGACAGAGGTGATGTTAAGCCTCTTCTCAGGCCACCCTTCTCCCGACACCATGGAGCTTCGGTCAGACTGTAAGCCACGATAAACGTTTTCTTCTCACCAGCTGCTTTTGGTCAGGTGCTTTGCTTCAGCATTGGGAAGGCAACTTCAACAGTCAGTGAAAGTGTTTCCAGGAAAGATTGATGGAGGAAAGCAGACCTTCCTCCAGAGTGGGTAGCTCTTCTAATGGTGGACGATACATAAAGAATCTCTGAGAGAACACAGGGCATTTTGCCTAAATTACTGTGCTACTTCCTGGTTCATGCATCTACCCCATTGCTATTTTCCTTTCTGGACATTGGAAGACAGATTCATCAGCCTTCCAACATGGACTCAGAGACCAGCACCTTGCTAGGAATCCTGCATACCTTCAGGACCAGATTGGGACTGCTGAGGAGCTACCAGAACTTCCAAATCTCCAGTCTGCAAACTACAATTATTGGCCTGCCCAGCCCATGTCCTGTAAACTAATCTAATATCCTCTTACGTATATACATTAATTCTGCAATTTCTGTTCCTATACAGAGCCCTGATGACTACAGATTGTGGGGACATTGCTACACTAAACCTGACTATGTGGTTCCTCATATTTTAGAACTGGTTTTCTTGAGGGATGTGGGACGATTGGGAACTTTGGACGAGAAAGCCCTTACAATGCTATAAGCAGAGCTTAATGAGCCATTCTGCTGTGAGTTTGGAGGAGCCGAAAGCTTAGAGAGTTTAATCTGTGGATACTTGAGTTTGAGGTTCCACCGGGGGGAAAAGGATTCTTTCAAGAACTGGGCTAGTTCATGTGATATTCCGTAAAAGAAACTGGCTATATTCAGACCAAGTCCTGAAAATTTGAGCAAAGTTGAGTTTAAAAGTAATGTTCCACTTCTCTAGGCATCAAAGTAAAGCAAATTAAAACTGCTCTGAGATAACATGTTAACCCAGTCAGAATGAGTATGATCATGAAAACTGAGAGCAAATGCTTACATGGTTGTTGGGAAGGAAGAACTCATATATATTACAGGTGGAGGTACAAAATTGGAGATACATTATTGAAATGACACAAAGGCATCAAAAAATTAGAAGAGAGCTGGACAGAAGGCTTAGTGGCTAAGGCACTGGTCAGCAAAGCCAAAGGGCCCAGCTTCAATTCCCCAGTACCTATGTGAAGCCAGATGCACAAGGGGGGGGTGGTCCATGCATCTGGAGCTCATTTGCAGGGGCTAGACGCCCTGATGTGTCCATTCTCTTCCTCTCTACCTCCCTTTCTCTCTCTCTGTATCTCTCATCTCTTTCTGCCTGTTTGTTTGTCTCTCTCTCATCTCTATCTCTCTAACTCAAAATAAATAAATAAATAAAATGTTAAATTAAAAAAATAATTAGAAATACAATTATAACTGATCTGTACCACTCAGGATTATATCCGAAAGACTCCATCTTTTCTCTACTATATAGATACTTGAACATTCATATCTATTACCAGTCTATATACAATTACTAATAAAAATAAGATAAATATTCCATTTTTAATTTATTACATACACATAAATATCATTATTACTTATATAGGATCTACTCAGAAATCACTAGAAAGAAAACTTTGTTTTCATTGACATTTTAGGATGTCCTATATCCATTTAAAACAACATTGAAAAGGGACAGATTGTGAAATTCTTATGGACAATGAAAATATCTATAAGAAATCTTTCAATGTCAGGGCTCAATCTATGAAAACAAAATTTGGAGGCTGGGGAGATGGTTCATTAGATAAGGCATTTGCTGTGCAACTCTGAGTATCTGAGTATGGATCCCCAGGCCCCAGATAAAAAGCCTAGGTGGACATCTGTAATACCAGTGCAGCAAGAAGGAAGACAGAGATAAAATTTCCCAGAAGCTTGTGAAGGAAGCAGTGGAGAGCAATGTGAAATCCTGCCTCAAAGGAGGCAAAAGGGAATGACTAACCCAAACATTGTCCTCTGATCTCCACATGTGCACTGTGGTTCATACATGCTCTCTCACACACAAACTCATACACACATACATACCCAAGTTAAAAAAAGAAATAAACAAGTTCAGAAAGTATATAAAACACTATTAGGTTATAGACTATATACTGACTTTCTATATCTCATAACATATCATTATGCAATTATAGCAATCATTTGCTTTAGTAATAAAATTTTCACATGCATTAGGAAATCATTTATTAAAAAGTCAGAACCATATCCAAAAATGAGCCTGCTCTCCATTATCAAGCTTCCACCAATCATGGGCTAGAAGAGGGCCTACATCTACCTATTAAATTTTCTCTAAAAAATAATGGCTATCCCATTTATCTGGTGCTAACTTTACTCTCCATCAGAGAATCTGCTTCTCTTTTTCCAATAGACACAGAGCCTAAGGAGAAAACCAGCCCATTATACCTCAAAAGAGCCCAAGCTGAAACTAAGAATAATTGGGGAAACAAGCAAGAGTGCTGTTTTCTTCGTGAACTTGGTACCAGCCCAAGGGTGAAGGAGACAGACACAGAGAACAATCAACTCCTACCAAACCAAATATCCAGAGACACAGAGGCTTCCAAGACCTCATCACCGAAGCAGACCTAAAATGAACCCAACATGGCTCAGGGAAATTTGCAGAACAGGTGGCAGAAAGAATGTAAAGACCCACACATTGGGTCATGATACACAAAGACATTTCCCCCTACCCATAACTGATGGCTAACCCCACAATGCATGACCCATATACCCCTACAAGAAGGGTCCCTGTGGAAAGGGGAGGACAGGGAAGAGGCTAACAATGGTATCAACTTGACTGTATTCACTGAGTACAAAACTAAAAAAAAAAAAAAAAAAGGAATCTAAAAATCAACTGAGCAATGAAAACATTCAATCAAAATCAGGACAGAGTATTTATGTCACACTGGGGATTAAATCAAACAGATAATCTAAAAAGCCAAAATCCTGAAGGGTATGTCTTGCCCCACATCCTTAATCCTATCAACTGGAAGGTTGAGATTTGTGGTGTGAAATGGATTCCAAGTCAGCCTGGGGCCAAGACAGACCCTGCCCCCAATAATAACAGAAGTAAAAGACAAAGGTCCTATAAATCAGGAAATGTCAAAGGCAACAATAGTCAACTCCAAAATACAGCTTATTTGAGAATGGAAAAGCCAACCAAGAATACACCAGTCAAATGTAACACATAGCCTACCCTGACATGGAAGGTGAGGTTTTCACTTCCAGTGCAGGACTATGTACCTGGCTTTGTGTAACTAGGGCTTTTAACTTTTGGAATGGCTTCCAGTATCACCTATGCTGAGTGCCCTACCCCTCTCTGCTGTGCGGTGGAGTTGCTTAGGCTGCTTGGGTTCCCGGATCTGGTGTTCTCATCACCTGTCCTGGATTCTGTGTGGCCAGGGGCTGGATGAGTTCTCTGGTGGTTCATGGCACTGGTGGTTGGGAGATGGGAGGCTGTCCCGGATGCCTGGAGTTGTACGGAAGCTGCTCAGGTGGCACCTGCTGTCTTCTGCTTCATGTTTCTTGACTTTGTGAAGAGGCTGATGTGAGTGGAAAATCCCTTCACCTGTTAATTTTTTTTTTTTTTGGTCTTCCTTTTTTTTTTCTTTATTAGTTAGTTTTGTATTCAGCAAATATAGTCAGTTTGGTACCATTATTAGGCTCATCCATGACCTACGCCCTCCCCTTGGCCCCTCCTTGTTGAGGTATATAGGTCATGCATTGCGGAGTTAGCCCACAGTTATGGGTAAGCTAAATGTCTCTGCATATCGTGACCCAACATGTGGCTCTGACATTCTTTCCGCCCCCTCTTCTGCAAAATTTCCCTGAGCCATGTTGGGTTCATTTTTGGTCTGCTTCAGTGATGAGGTGTTGGGGGCCTCTGATGCTCTGGCTCTCTGATTTGGTAGGAGTTTTCTCTGTGCTGATCTCCTTCCCCCTTGTGCTGATATCCGGTTCATCAGGAAAACAGCCCCCTTGCTTGTTTCTTCAATTTTTCTTAGTTTCAGCCGGGGCCCTTTTGAGGTATGATGGGGTGGCTCGCTCCTTAGGATCTACATCTATCTGAAAAAGAGAAGCAGATTCTCCAATGGAGAGTAAGTTAGCACCAGGACAAATGAGATAACCTTTTTTTTTTTTTTTTTTTAGAGAATTTAATAGGTGTAGGCCCTCTTGTAGCCCATGATTGATGGTAGCTTGATATTGGTGAGTGGGCTTATGTTTGGAAATGGTTCTGACTTGTTTCCCAGCTCCAGCTATGGGTCCCATACCAGTGAGGGGATCAGTTAGCCAAACTGAGAGCAGTTGGTTCCCCACCATGGCTGTGTGCCACCACTGCACTTGTGTGGGCATCACAACAAGTTATTTGCTGCTAAGTAGGTTAGACCATGCGTTGCTTCAACAGATATTGGTCATTTTCCCCCAGTCGCCCATGTAGCACCTTCTGGCACTAGACACGCTAACTGTCTGGGGACTGACTCTCTTCCAACTTCCAGCCATGCCATTCTATTTTGCATGTAAATCACATAAGGTGTCTTCAGCAGTAGGGTCTGGCAGTTGGATATCTTTTCTTGTCATATTGATGGATTTGGATCATCTCATTTTTTTTCTGTTATCTATAAAATAAAATAGGTTCTACAGACAAGAGTTCTCTTCATTTTTTTTCCTTCTTTTACATCTTTTTCTCCATTTTATTTCTCTCTCACACAGTAACCACTATTTTGAAATTGTATGTCTTTCCCAGGCGTATACATTAGCAACACATACTTCAGTTTTCTCTTTGTAAAAGAACCTAAATGGCACAATTCTTCTCTATGATGGTTAATCATGATTATTAACTGAATGGAATTTAGAATCACCTTTGGGCATATCTGTGAAGGCATTTCCAGTGAGATTTAACTGATAAACAAAGACCCACCCTGAATGTGTCTCCTACTACCCTATGGCTAGGGTCTTGGACTGTATTAAAAGGAGGAGGAAAGCTGAGCACCAGTAATTATCTCTGTCTCTGGTTCCTGACTGTGGATGCATGTGATCCGCTGCTGCCTCATGCTCCTGCTACCAGGCCTTCCCACTGTGATGAAAGTATACCGTAAGCTGTAACAAATAAACCCACCCTGAAGTTATTTTTTGTCAGATATTTTGTCACAGTCATGAGCAAAGTAACTAATGCTCTCTTCATGTTACTTAGGGATTTTTTACAAAATTAGTTCATGAGATTTATTCATTTTGATATATGGGTGTTTTGTTTATAAATAACAACCATTACATTACATTGTTTTCAATTTCCTTCCTGAAATTTTTGTTTTGATTATTTCAAAACTTGCTATAATATAAAATTAAATTAAAAAGAAAAAAGGAATCTAACTTAAAGAGGTAAAAATATCCCAAAATGGTCTTACAATTATTTCCTTATGATAACATTTGTACAACTTCTCCATGTCTCTTTCTAAAAGTGTACAGATTACTTCTTTCATATTTTCTATGTAGACATGATGATATTAAGATCAATTTTGGTAATTCTTCTCTTTTTTACTTAAAAAAAATTTTTTGTTCATTTTTATTTATTTGAGAGTGACAGAGAGAGAAAGAGGCAGAGAGAGAGAGAGAATGGGCGCGCCAGGGCTTCCAGCCACTGCAAACGAACTCCAGATGCATGCGCCCCCTTGTGCATCTGGCTAATGGGGGTCCTGGAGAATTGAGCCTCTAACCGGGGTCCTTAGGATTCACAGGCAAGCACTTAATCGCTAAGCCATCTCTCCAGCCGCGGTAATTCTTCTCTAAGTGTGTTAATGTTCAATATAGCCTGACCAGGACAATTCTAGCAAAAGTGTAGTCTACATAAAACATGAGGCAATATGGGAAGAGTAATTAACATGGTACCTATTTTATCTATAGCAATTCTGATGTGCAAGAAAGACATTTATCTTACCCATAACTGTGGGCTAACTCCACAATGCATGACCCATATACCTCAACAAGGAGGGGCCAAGGGGAGGGGTAGGTCATGGATGAGCCTAATAATGGTACCAAACTGACTGTATTTGCTGAATACAAAACTAACTAATAAAGAAAAAAAGAAAAAAAAAAGAAAGAATGTGGATGTTGGGAGACCCAAACTTTCATTTTAAGAGCTGGTACTTGGAAAATAAAAGGAGCATAAGACAGGATGGAACAACATATATCCTGTTAGAGTGTAATGATTGTGCAAATACACTAAGTACAACAGATACCATTAACTAAACTTGTGCACATATCTGTAACTTAGGAACAATTTATGGATGTTCCATTTCTTCCCTCCCAAGTTAAGAAAACAGGTGTAAGCTCTAAATCTTACTTAAATTTATCAGTTGGTTTAAAACTTCATTATAATTTGATTATTTTTATTCTATTCACTGGAAAGGTAATTAGGATTGTGCTTATGAGAAAGTTTTTTTTTTCTTTAAAAGTAACTATTATGATACACATGAATCTTCTTTCACTTTCACAGATATATTTCACTTTCTTCCCATGTAGGTTTCATATGTCTATGATAAAACTAATTCTTAGATATTCTAGAATGCAGAGTCAGCAGCAAAGGTTTGTTTTCATCTATTTTATTCCCAATAGTTAATTTTCCATATGTTGTTCAGGAGTTACTGATTTCCAAGGCGTGCACTCACCCCAAACCTCAGGGGAACAATTTGCAGAGTTCTTCCAAATTTGGGGTCCCTTATTCAGTTGACATGGAGGTATTTAAATCCTCTAACTTTCTAGTTTTGCCACAAATACCTCAGTGAATAGTAGGGATAGAAGAAGTATGATAGTGTTGCTCTATTGTTTGCTGTTGTATCATGGTTATCCTGATGAGAGACATTGATGGTTGGCAAAATGGTAAAAAAAAAAAAAAAAGGATGTTTCATCTATGTTTATATTTCTACAAAATTTACTAATACTATCTGTAAATAACTGGATGGATCAGCGTAGTAGAAAATTAATCACTATAATTTGCATAAGAAAATATTGCAATGTCAAAATGGAGTTTCAGCCAGGAATGAAAAAACATGACCCCCTTGGGGCTTGAGAGCAATGATCATTTTCCTTTTAGTGGTCTCAAGAGGACCTTCTCAGTGAGAGCCCATGCTGATATCCTGTATCAGCTCACCTGCACAAGCAGATATAAAGTGCACACAAAGCGGTAGTCAATTTTATTGTAAGGTTTTTCATTGCTGAGATTGACTCACAAAACACTAATTTTCTCGTGGGTCCCAGAGGATGGCAGTGATTCAGTGTTAAGTAACCTCATTACTGTGTATGCACTGCTGTGTAAAATTCCATCTGAAACAACACATTCATGGTATAAGCATGGTTCTTTAAGCAATCACAATAAACCAAGGAGAATCTGCAGTTACAACAAAACCTAGATGTCTTATGAAGACTGTTAATATGGTCATAATGGCAAACATACACTGTCAACATGATTTTGAGTGCTCACTATTTGCTAAGCAATGTGATATATGATTCACATTTACAAAATCCTCATAGGCACCAGAAAAGAACTGTCACACAAACTACACCTTTCTAGCTATAAATCTTGGGCTATTGATAAAAGGTATTGGAATCTCTTTAGCTCTCGATGTTTCTGATCCAAAATCAAAATTTCCTGAAACTTCATTAAATTAAAATGTTAACCTTGGCTGAATACAGGGCTTACCTTGTATGACTTTTGTATTGTAACCCCCAGAGTACCTAGTATAGGTTGAGTTATTTCTGTATTTTTTCTATTTCTTCTGATACAACTGGAATTTTTATTTTTATTTTTTGTTAACAACATGCTTTGTATGGATACATCATGTGTTGGAATCACCTCCCTGCCCCAATTCTGCTAGCGTCCCTCCTCAGTAGGGTTGCTGGTATTCCCCTTGGGGTAATAGGTTATGCATTGTGGGAGCAGGAATCAGTTATTGGAGGGAGGCAAAGCCTCTGAGCATGATGTTACAACCTGTGGCTCTTACAATCATTCTGTTCCCTCGTCCACAAAATTTTCTGAGCCTTGGTGGGTGTGTTTTAAGTCTACTTCAGTGATGCTTGAACTTTGATTGTTGTAAAACCAGGTTCTTACAGGTAACAAGCAGTTTTCTTTGGTATCCTTAAGAAATTGGTTTGAGAGTCTTTGCAGACATCTAAATGCTAACATATTTAGTTTTCTTGTGAAGTAGTATAATATGTGTATATTACCTACCTGTCCCCTCTTATATTCCACATTATCTCTACTTATTAATATGTGAATATTATTATGTACAATATGAATTCTCTATAAACAATTGTAGGACTGTATTTCAAATTGGAGAATAATGGGTCTGTAGATAGTCAGTGCAGAGTCAGTATTGTTTCTGAATATTTTCAAACTGTGGTTGGTTGCTTCTTCAGATGCAGAACCCATGTATAGTAAGAGTTGATTGTACAGTGAAAGCAAACCTCAAAGCTTTTCTAAATTACCTCTGACATCCTCTCACCTTTGTCCTGGAAAATTCTTTCTAGGCATTGTGAGCAATTGGAGTAGTTATCAAGGACTCATGTTATTGCAAATGTCTTCTCACTCTTCTTCACAGAGACATAATTTTCACATGCTGTCTTTTCTCATTCCCTTCGCAAATCTCTTCATAATCTCAACACACAATACCTTACTCTTCAAATGCAGACAGATATCATCATTCCATTTCTCACCACAAAGTGACTTTTCTGAACCTTAGCTCTTGAGAGTTGGTGCTCCAACCTCCTTGCCCAATTAGCACTCCCTTTTCATTGCCTCTCTTCTCTTTATTGTCAAGACTTTTCAACGAAATTACATATTTTTCATTTTCTTGATACCCTCCCCCCATTACCCTCATAATCTTACAGAGTGTGTCATCGCTCTCCTCACATTGCCCACCTCACATTTTGGCAGAGTTGCTTGATATAGGGTAGAGCTGGCTTTCATCAATGTAGAGTGGAGTTAGCCCACAGTTATGGGTAAGCTAAATGTCTCTGCATATCGTGACCCAACATGTGGCTCTGACATTCTTTCCACCCCCTCTTCTGCAAAATTTTCCTGAGCCATCTTGGGTTCATTTTAGATCTGCTTCAGTGATGAGGTCTTAGGAGCCTCTGTGTCTCTGGATATCTGGTTTGGAAGGAGTTGAGTGTTCTCTGTGTCTATCTCCTTCACCCTTGTGCTGGTACTAGCTTCACCAAGAAAGCAGCACTCTTGCTCATTTCCCCAATTACACTTAGTTTCAGCTGGGGCTCTTTTGAGGTGTGATGGGCTGGTTCTCTACTTAGGATCTGCATCCATCTGAAAAAAAGAGAAGCAAATTCTCCAATGGAGAGTGATGTTAGCAACAGATAAATGGGATAACTATTATTTTTTGGAGAGAATTTAAGAGATGTAAGCCCTCTTGTAGACCACAGTTGGTGGGAGCTTGATAATGGAGAGCAGGCTTATTTTTGGATATGGTTCTGACTTGTCTCCCAGCTCCAGCTATGGGTTCCATTCCACTGAGCAGATCAGTTAGCCAAATCAAGAGCAGTTGGTTTCCCACCATGGCTGTGTGCTTCTATTGCACTTGTGTGAGCATCATATCAGGTTTTTTGTGGCTGAGTAGCTTAGACCATGAGTTGTTTGGACAGATAGATGTTGGTCATCCCCCTCCAGACATTCATGTAGGTCCTTCTGGCACTAGATGAGCTAACTGTCTGGGGACTGACTCTCTTACAGATTCCAGCCAGGTCACTCTATGTTCTGTACCAACAGCATATGGTGTCTTCAGCAGTAGGGTCTTACCACTAACTTTTGGTGGGTCATCAAGTACTCTGACAGAAATCTGGTCCCCTTTTGGTATACCTTGTAGGTCTCTCTGATCAACAGCTCATTGTAGATGGTAGCCACATGTTGGTACTGGGAGTAATAGGTCAGCACCATTGAAAAGAAGGAAGAAAAAGTAGGTAATATAAAAGAGAGATAAGAGAGAGAAGGGGGAGAGAGATTGAGAGAGAGAGGGAGAGACAGAAACAGGAGAAGATTAAGTCTTCATCATACCCTCTCCAGGGCCTCGTGATTCAGGTGCTCTCTCTAAAGACTTGATGAAGGTTCAACCATTTAGTCTGTCATTTAGGATGTAGAAGTTTACGATACCATTGCCATTTGTGTCCAGTTTTGTGACCCTCCCACCCTTACCCTCCCCTCTCACCCCACCCACCCTACTATCCAGTCCTCAAGATGCTTTTTAGGTATGTCAGCATCTTGAGGAGATTCGGGTTAGGATCTGTAGATGAGTGAGACTATGCAACAATAATCTTTCTGTGATTGGGTGAGTTTACTGAGAATGATCTATTCCAGTTTTAACCATTTCTCTTCAAATTTCATTGCATCACTTTTCCTTACTGCTGTATAGAATTCCATCTTGTAGTTATACCACATCTTGGTTATCCATTTGTCTAATGAGGGACACCTGGGTTGATTCCAGCTCTTACCTATTATGAATTGAGCAGCTATAAACATTGTTGAGCAAACCTCTCTGAACTGAGGTATGGAGCTCTTAGGATAAATTCCCAGTAAGGGAATAACTGGATTTGTTGGAAACTCTACAGTCAACCTTTTTAGGAGTCTTTATATTGCTTTCCAAAGGGTTTGTACCATCTTACATTCCCACCAACAGTGGATGAGGGTTCCTGTTTCTCCACATCATCACCAGCATTTATTTTAATTTGATTTTTTAATGTTTGCTCTCCTTGCTGGGGTAAGGTGGAATCTCCTAGTTATTTTAATTTTCATTTCCCTGATGATTAGGGTTGATGTACATTTTCTTTTTTTTTAATTTTTTTTGTTATTTTATTTATTTGAGAGTGACAGACAGAGAAAGAAAGAGGCAGAGATAGAGAGAGAGAATGGGCGCACCAGGGCTTCTAGCCACTGCAAATGGAACTCCAGATGCGTGTGCCACTTTGTACATCTGGCTAACATGGGTCCTGGGGAATTGAGCCTTGAACCGGGGTCCTTAGGCTTGACAGGCAAGCGCTTAACCACTAAGCCATCTCTCTAGCCCTGATGTACATTTTCTTAAGTGTGTGTTTACCTTTTGTGTTTCTTCCTCTGAGAACTGCTGTCCAGTTCTTTGCCCCATCTTGTGAGTGGGCTGCTTGTCTTTATATTGTTTAGGTTGTTGAGTTCTTTGTAAATTCTAGAAATTAGGCCTCTGTCAGTTGGATAGCCAGTAAATATTTTTTCCCATTCTGTGGGTAATCTACTGGCTCTCTTATTGTATGCTTATCTGTGAAGAAACTTTTCAGCTTCATGAGATCCCAATGATTGAGTGATTTTTTTAAGATCTTGAGCTACTGGAGTTTTGTTTAGGAAGTCTTTTCCTATTCTGATACAATGGAAAGTACCTTCTATTTTTTTCTTCCAGTAGTAGCTGAATTTCTGGTCTTATATTGAAGTCTTTGATCCATTTGGACTTGATTTTTCTGCATGATGAGATGTGTGGATCAAGTTTCAATTTCCTGCATATGCTTATCCAGTTTGTCCAGTACCATTTGTTGAAGACACTGTCTTTTTTCCAACCTATACTGTTAGGGTCTTTACTGTTTTTGTTAGTATGGCTTTGTAATATAGCTTTAGATCAGGTATAGTGATGCCTCCAGAGGTATTTGTTTTGCTAAGGATATGCTGGGATACCCGAGGCCTTCTGCCATTCCACATGAATTTAGAGATTTTCTATCTCTATGAAGAACAATGTTGGGATTTTGATTGGTATACCATTAAATCTGTATATTGCCTTTGGTAAGATTGCCATTTTGATAATGTTAATTCTGCCTATTCAGGAGCATGAGAGGTCTTTCCATTTTTTCAAGCTCCTCTCAATTTCTTTTTTTGAGTGCTTTTATGTTTTCATCATATAGGTCTTTCACAACTTTGGTTAATGTTATTACCAGGTATTTAAATAATTTATTGTTGCTATTGAAAATGGGACAATGTCCCTTATTTCTTTCTTTGTATCTTTGTCTTTTGCATATAGAAAAGCTACTGATTTGGGGGCATTGATTTTATATCCTGGTACTTTGTTGAAGGAGTTAATCACCTTTAAGAGTTTTGAGATGGAGGCTCTTAGGTCTCTTACATATAGAATTATATTGTCTGTGAATAGTGCTAACTTAACTTCTTCCTTTCCAAATTTTATCCCTTTTATTTCTTTCTTCTGTCTTATTGCTTGAGCTAGGACTTCCAGTACTATGCTGAAGAGCAGAGGTGAGAGTGGACACTCCTGTCTTGTTCCTGATCTCAATGGGAATTCCTTCAGTCTCTTCCCCTTAACTATTATTTGGGCTTTAGGAGTTTTACATACATCTTTCTTATGTTGAGATATAAACCATCCATGCCAATTCTATTCAATGTTTTGATCACAAAGTGATGCTGTATTTTGTCAAAGGCCTTTTCTGCATCTATTGAGATGATCATGTGGTTTTTGTGTTTAAGGTTATTTATGTGGAGTATTACATTTAGAGGTTTCCATATATTGAACCACCCCTGTGTTCCTGGGATGAAGCCTACTTGATCAAGGTGGATAGTGCTTTTGATGTGTTGTTGGATTTGGTTTGCAAGGATTTTGTTCAGGATCTTTGCATCTAAATTCATCTGGGAAATAGGCCTATAGTTTTCTTGTGGTATCTGTACCTGGTTTTGGTATTAGGGTAAGGCTAGCATCATAAAAAGAGTTGAGGAGCTTTCCCTGTTCTCCAATTGTGTGGCTCAGTTTGAGAAAGATTGGTTTCAGTTCTTTCACAAAGGTTTCATAGAATTCAGCTGAGAAGCTATGTGGTCCTGGACTCTTCTTTTTGGGAAGGTTTTTGATTACCTTTCCAATTTCAATGGGTGTGATAGGTTTGTTTAGGAGATTAATCTGCTCTGAGCTTAGCTTTTCTAGGCAGTATGTGCCCAGGAATTCATCCATTTCCTCCATGTTATTCAGTTTTGTGTAGTAGAGGTTTTTGAAATAGTCCTGATGATTCTCCCTATTTCACTTATGTCTGTTGTGATCTCTCCTGTTTCCTTTCTAATTTTGTTAATTTTAAGTGTGTCTTTTTTTTCATTTGATCAAATTGGCCAGGGGTTTATCAATCTTGTTTATTTGTCAAAGAACCAGCTCTTTGTTTCATCTATTTTCTTAATTGTTTTCCTAGTTTACAATTCATTAGTTTCTGTTCTGATCTTAATTATTTCTTTGTGTTTGGAGCTTTTTGGGTTGGATTCTTCTTGCTTTTCCAGTGCCTTTAGGTGGATAGTTAAGTTATTGATTTGGAATATCTCTGTCTTTGTTATGAAGGCATTTAGTAATATGAATATTCCCCTGAGGACCTCCTTCATTGTATCCCATAAGTTTTGGTACAATGTGTTCTCATTGTCATTCATTTCTAGAAATTTTGCAATTTCATTTGATTATTTTGTCCACTACCCATTTTTGGTTTAAAAGTGTTTTGTTAAGTTTCTAGGAGTCGACAGGATTCCTGGTAAATCTTCATTGTTAATTTCTAGCAATACAGCATTGTGATCTGATATCATGCAGGAAATTATGTCAATCAATCTAAATATATGGAGGTAGACTTTATGACCCAGTATACAATCTATTTAAGAGAAGGTTTCATGGGCTTTTGAGCAGAATGTGTAGTCTGTGGATTTGGGGTAGAATGTTCTGTAGATGTCCATTAGGTCTAATTTTTCCATGGTTTTGTTGAGCTCTCTTACTTCAGTGTTGATTTTCTGATTGGATGTTCTATCTGCTGCTGATAGTGGAGTACTGAAATCTCGATCTGTGATGGTGTTGGTGGTTATTTTTGTTTCGTTGTCAAGTAGATTTTGTTTTATGAATTGTGCTGCACCTCTTTTTGGCACACAAAGATTGATGATTGTGATATCTTCTTGTTGGAACATTCCCTTGATAAGTAGGAAATGGTCTTCTTTGTCATTTTCTGATTACTTTTGGTTTGAAGTCTATTTTATCCAATATTAGTATAGCTATGCCTGCTTGTTTCTTATTCCCAATTGTTTGGAATATCATTTTCCACCCTTTCACCCTGAGGAGGTGTCTGTTTTAGTGGTGAGATAAATTTCTTGAAGATAACAGATTGAGGGGTCTAATTTTCTGATCCACCTGTTATTTTATGCCTCTTGCTGAGTGAATTAAGGCCATTAATATATAGGGTAATGGCTGTGAGGTTTGATTTAATGCCTGCCATATTGTGGTGGTTTGGTGTTTTCTTGGCCTTCGTAGTTTTTTTTTTGTGTGTGTGCCTTTTCTGAGTTTGGCTGTTGTAATCTGCTTCTTGTAGGCACTTGAGGTTGATTATTTAATTCTTCTGTGTGGAGAATTTCATGAATTACTCTCTACAGGTTTGGCTTTGTGTTCATACAGTTGTAAAGCTGAGTTTTATCATGGAAAGTTTTTCTTTCACCATTTATTATGAGGGATACTTTGTTGGGTAGAGTCGTTTGGGTTGGAAGCCATGGGTTCTTAGACTTTGCCATGTTCCATTCCAGTCCCTTCTGGCTTTCAGGGTTTCCATTGAGAAGGGTGAAGTAATTCTGATGGGGTTACCTTTATATGCAATGTGTTGTTTATTCCTAGCTGCTTTTAGGACTTTCTCTTTGGTATCAATGTTTAGAGTCTTAATGATAATGTATCTTGGAGAATTTCTCCTTTGGTCCTATGTATTTGGAGTTCTGTAAGCTTCTTGTAACTTAATCGGACCCTCTTTTGAGAGGGTTGGAAAGTTTTCTTCCATAAATTTGTTGAATAAATCCTCCATGCCTTTGGTTTGAATTTCTTCCCCTTCTATTATTCCCTTGATCTGAATGTTGGGACACTTAAGGGTATCCCATTGTTCCCCCATGTTCTGGTCACAAATATTTGAACTTATTGAAACTTTTGGACTCATGAACTGTTTTTTTTTCTGTTTTGTTTTGCAGTTTTGAGTTTCTATCTTCTACATGGCTAACTCCTTAGAGTTTTGGGCTTGTTCAGTTTGGTTTGCATTTTCTACTAATTTTTGGTGTATGGTTTCCATCCCTCTGTCATGTTTGCTTTTCATGTCATTTCCTGATTTTCTTGATGCTTCTTGGAATTCAGCCTTGCATTTCTTTATGTCTTCATTGAGCTTAGCCAGCTGGTTATTGAGGTCCTCTTTATTTTTGCACTCCTTCAGATCATTTAACTGTCTTTGCAACTCTTCCAGGTTCTTATCTATTAGGTCTGGTCTAGGCAGGACAGCATTCATATGATTATTGACCCTTGTTGCTTTTCTGCAAGTTCTTCTACTTGCTTGGTCAGGGTTGCATAGCTTATATCTTCATTTTGGGGTTTGATCCTAATGTCTCTCTTATGTTTTGATTAGAGACATCCATTGTGGGACTGGGTGATTTTATTGGATTTACTTGCATTTGATTTTTCATGTTATTCCTTTTCCACTGAGGACTGCCCATCACAGTGTAGGAATATTATTTAATTTAGGAGGAAGCTATAGTTTATCCTATAAGTGGTTATTCCCTTTTATGTTTTCTCCCACTAGCCTGGTGGTAATTGGGCCTGCCTTCTCAGAGAGAAGAAGCCCATGCAGCTCTGGTGGGGGCCCGGGGACCTGATGTAGAGTCTTGCTGTTCTGTGACTTGGATTATGGGAGTGTGTGGTCAGGTGGGCCAAAGTGAACAGAGGGCTGGGGTTGGGGCAGGGGTATTACCTCTGAGCCTGGAGGTACAGCTGGAGCTAATCTGGCTTTACTGGGTTCACAAGAGGATGGGGGGCTGTAGCAATTGGGATGGCATTCCTAAGCTTGGAGGCACTTGTGGAGCTACTGTGGTCTGCCTGGGCCTGTGCACAGTGGTGGGGGGCAGTGGAGAGTGGGATAGCATTCCCAAACCTGGAGACATGGGTGGAACTAATCTGACCTGCTTAGGTCTTTGCAAGGGGGTGGGGGATGGCGGTGAGTGGGATGACTGATCACAGAGATTGGAGGTACAGGTGGAACTACACTGGCATGTCTGAATCCCTGCACTGGCATGGGGGGAGGGGCAGGGAGTGGGAAGGTGAGCTAAGATAAGAGACAGATAAATCAGTCTTCATTCTTGATGCCAAGCTTACATTTCTTCTTTGTCTTTAAGAATTTTAATATTTTATACTAATGGGCTGCTTAGTATTTTGATTTATATTATATTCATATGCCCTTTATTTTAAACTATTTTATGGAAGGTTCTGAAATATATTCATGTTTGTATACCTTTAAGTATGTCTCAGTATCTTTCAAATAGATTTTCAGTATACACTCACTGAGTGAAAGCATCTTTTACTGAGTTACCTTCTTAATACCAGCTAGTCTGCCTGTGTTCCTCCAAATCTTAAGATAAATTTCCTTTAATACCAAAAAAATAACAGTCTTTGTCTTTAACTCTAGTTATACTCTGAGTACACTGGACATGTCAACTTTTAATTATGAGTGATAACCACAGGTCATTATAATGCTGTATTCAAGTGAATAGAGCTGCATAAGTATATAAGAAACTTTCTGTGGTTAAAAGAAATATTGAATTTTCAAGTAAATAATATTTATTTTTATTGTCCCTTTCTATGACCAGTTCATGATTAGGGATACAACATTAAGTCATCCAAGTAATGGCAATGAGAAAATTTTTCCATTACTATTGACTAATTTCATTAAGCATCTCAGAGACTTGTGCATATGTGAGATAACATACTCTGGAAGTCCCAATGCTTCAAATGCATTCACTTTGTAATTCAGATCTAATTGCATCATTATTAAATTTAATTCTGCATTCAGAAACACTGTTCAGTAACAATACCTACATTTTTCTAAAACACTACTTTTACACTTTGGGAATGAAAGTCGCTGATTAAAATCACTTCATGCAGATTTTTCCATTAAGTCATATGAGGATCTGGCTTAATGAGGAGGGAGCTTTTTTGTTGTCTAGTTTTTTTTTTTTTATTTTTAAATTGTGGTTAAGTCATACTCAGTGTTGGGACCACTTGTTAGCCAATCCCAATTACAAGTAATGTCTGATTAAATTGCCCTCTGTAGAACTATTCAGACAACTTCATCAGTGTTTCAGTTTATGGTTATGGTGTAAGCTTGTTTGCAGAAAGTATTGACAGCTTAGTGAGAGCCCATTTGGACACACAAGACACAGGACTCAAAATTGTAAGCAGTTGCAAAGTTTTGATTGCATGAATTATACATGAGGGTGACCAGCCCTCTTTGTTCAAGGATTATAGCCAATGAGCACAGGTGCAGGAGAGAAAGTACATTGGTGTAAAGAAAGATCATAACTCAGGAAAGCATTTACTTTTGGTTCTGTCAAGTAAACACATGACATAAATCTTGGTGAGCACATTAGACCACTTTAAACTTCTGAGGTAGACTCAGAAAAGGATTACTAGACAACATAGGGCAAGAAAGGAAAACAAAATGCATTAGGTCCTGTTCACAAATTGATGTCCATTTCAAGGGTTATGCTATGTATGATGGATGAGACTGAGCCTCCATACGCTCACTATGCCACTAACCATGTCACTTACTAAAGACAAATCTGTACTTTGCACGAGCTGTTGCTATTCTGTCATATGTTTGTTCTATTAAATTGGATGATTTTGCTTTATTTTCTATTCTTAATTTAGTTGATAGTCAAAAAGTTTCAAATGTTTGAGTGAGAAGCAGAAGTATCTTTACATGATTATGATGATTTACTGACTTTTTTGGAGAATGAAAAGAAATATTTGGTTATTACGAATCACTCCACTACTTACATTTGTATTTTTATGAACAAAATGACAGTTTCAAGATATTAATCTTGACAAACTGTACAGAGTAAATTGTAAAGAAAAATCCCAAGAGGAAGAAATTTTTTTCTTGCTTGTATCTGATCATTTGTTTACTTAAGGATGTGAAAAGTATTATTTTTCTTTCCACCCATTTGTTATGTAATTCTAGCTTTGATATCAATTTCTATCACCTGTGTTAAAAAGAAAATTGCATAAGACTGTACAAATTGGCTTTGTAGCATAAAAAAAGAGCCAGTTTCTTCCCAGTGAGGCATCCAGATGAATATAGATAGAGAAAAACATTTCAGGTTGAACATGAAGCAAATACTCAGTGCTGCTGGCTCTGGGGACAAGAGTAAGCATGGGAGCCAAAAGGAAAATTGTGTATTTGCCTGGAGTGACAGTTTGCTTTATGGTGGACCCACCTCCTCTTTAAAGTAACTCCAATTCAGTTTTTGCTAGATTGTTATACATTGAGTTCAGGCATAGCAAATCCATTCTGATATGATTGCATTTTAGCCATAGTCATATTTCTCCTCAAAATCTTGCAAGAATCAGCTATTCTTTTCATAAGAACATTGATTTCCTAGTCCTACTCTCTTACTCTATTCTGTCCTCTATTTAACATAGGAACTGCTTTAGAGAAACACAGATAGGTCCCATTCATCCCCAAGGTATTACTGTAAGCACATAAGACACAGTAAATTTTCTCATCAAGTAAAAACATAGATAAAATTTAATTTCAAAAAATGGTATTAAAATACTTTCTAATGAAACTATTTACCTGCCAGTAGATATGTTATGACAGTATTTTATTGATGACTTTATCCCTCCAATGTCACAGGTATGCCCAAAACCTGTGGCCCCCCAGGCCACATGTGTCCCAGAATAGCACACTTAGGGATGGCAGCACCATTATGTCATGATGTTAAAAGGTTGGGCAGTTTTGCAGTTGTTGCTATGATAAATGCTGCATGTCCCACTTCACATAAAGGCAAGTAGGAAAGAGAAAAAGAGACACTGAAAACCTCTTCTTGCTGAGTTTCTCTTTTCTGGTGTTCAGCTCTATTTTACTCTATGATACCAGTTACTTCACTCCCATTCCCCCTCTCAAATGGCAGGATGCAACCATCTTCCATATTCCCAAGTGTCCTGACAAGCTGTTTTTAGGTTGAAAATCCATAGATTTCTTGCAGACATCTATAGGGGTTTCAAGGATTCATGGCAGGATTTGCAACCATTATGTCCATCCTATGCTTTTGCTTATGTGTTTAATGGTATTGTTTATGAAGTAGTCACATGTTCCCTGCAAACGATCTCCCTGAGGAAAAACATTTCTCTCTGTCCTGTTTATACTGAGGTTGCCAATGTGGCTTTCTTTGTGGAGTAAGAGGACATTAGTGAACATGACAAGGTTTCAAATATTCATTTGCCTTTGGGAAAGTCTTTTTGGGGGGCTCTGATACTTTGCTTTCCAAACAGCTTCCTCCAAATTGATCCTGCCACCTCATTTCAAACTCAAGAAGGAACACACTTGAGCAGATAGAAGCCCAGACACACTCTCTGAAGCCAAGGCAGTCATCTCCCAGTTTGAAACAGATACACCACAGCTGAACCACAGATGCATGAATAAGAAATAAGTGTTAATTTTTGTGTCACAGAGATTTTGCGGTTGTTTGTTATGCAACAAAAGCAGATTAACACAAAATTCGTCCCAGAAGTCTGTAGCTGTCATAATTAAAACCTAAAATATGTGGCACTGATGTGGGGAAGTGGCAGAAGTATGAAGAAATTGTCCAATGAACTTAAGAACAATGATCTGGGTAATGTAGTGGCAAACATTTTCTAAAATTGACTCTAGTAGTAATGTAGAAAAGAAGAAAATATCTCTACTGAACTGACAGTATTGAGCTAGGAAGTTTTGAAACAATAACTTGAAAGTGTAAGTCAGCTCCTTTTAAGAATATTAGATAAGACACCACAAGATGAGCTCAGAAAGTAAGTGACAAATTCAGGGGCCAGGGAGAGAGACCAGAACTGATAGTGCTGAGGCTGGTTCTAAGCCAAAAAAGAAATAAAGGTTGTATCTTGTTTCAGAATGCTGAATTATTTTTTAAAAAAATTTGAGCTGGGTCAAGGAGACCTTAGAAAACTTAAAGCTCAGTTCAGCAAAATTGCATGTGCCCAAATTAATGCCAGAGACAACAATTTTAACAAAAACATTTTGGGCATAGCCGTAAATAAAGTTAAATACAAATAAATACCTAGAACACATACAACATAATGGTAAAACTACAAGCAGGTGATGGAAAGACACTAAAGTTTCATAAAGGAGAAAAATAAGATTAACTTCAAAATTTCTATAGACAGGGATGGAGAGATAGCTTAGCAATTAAGGCACTTTTTAAAGAATTATCTCTGAAGCCTAAGGACCTGGGTTTCATTCCCCAGACCCACATAAGCCAGATGCACAAGGTGCATGCATTTGGAGTTTGTTTGCAGTGGCTAGAGGCCCTGAAATCATGCATCATGTGCTCTCTCTCTCTCTCTCTCTCTCTCTCTCTATATATATATATATATATATATATATATATATATATATATATACATATATATATGTATATATATATATATATATATACATATATATATATCCCCCTTCTCTCTCTTTAATAAATAAATTAATTAAATAAAAATTTCTACAAAGGTTAACAATTAATCATATGTCAATAGATTACCTACTTCCAATGCTTTCTTGAAAAATGACCAGGAAGATTTTGTCAAATAACACTGTCCCCAGAAGAGGAGTCCAAGAACTGTAGAAAAGCACAGATTGAAAAGTGTCCTGGTGAGGTTTGGGGATGAGGCTTTATAAGGGATCTTCTCTTACTCTAATGCAGAAGGCCCTGGTACCATTTACTCAGCTCAGCTTCAGAATGTGATGGATCTTTTAGCATGAATTTGTTCTGGATCCTGTCCCCACCACAGAAACAGGAGATTGTCTTAACTAATTGATGCTGACTTGAGTAGCTAATGTGGTTTTTGCCAATGGAATGCTAAGAGATATGAGGCAGGTAAATTCTGAAATGTGCTTAGATGGCTGAACTCTGGAGGTCCTATAAGAAGAACTTCCCTTGAACATCGAAGGCCTCTTATCTAGAGTAAGTGCACAATTGAAATGCGTACACTTTATACTTGTAGCTTTGCTGGGTGGGGTCAGCACTGGAAACACAGCTGTTCTAGTGGAACTGTATACAATATCTACATTTAAAACAACACCATCCCAAGGAAATACTGGATATAGAACAAGATAAATGCTACCTAGGGATGGGAGTGTGCACCTGTCATTTCACCGCTCAGGAGGCTAAAGCAGGATGATCATTACTTTGAAGCTGGAATGGTTAACATAAGACCATGTTTAGGACAGGGGAGAAAGGAGAAGGATGAAGTAGAGAGAAAGAGTGAAAAAGGTAAAGAAGGGAAGAGAGAGGAGAAAGAAAGAAAAGGGAAGAAAAGAAGAAAGGAAAACAAAATAAATAAAGAAAATAATAATAATAAAAGATCTAACTAGAATTCCAAATATAAAGTTAGTATGAAAGAAAAATTGTCAGACAGATGGAATTTTTCACATATAATTCTTCAGTTAATCAATTGAATGTTTTGTTTTAGTTATAACTAAGTAAGTTTTCTTGTGGATCACATTTTATAAAAAAAAAAAGAAAAAAATTCAATAATAAAGTTTTTCCACATATATTTTTTGGTAAGAAACATAAAGCTTAGGTATGTGTACTTTTGTGTGCATGTGAATTTTTTTTTTCCTTCTGACATGCTAAATTGTAGTTGTTCAATTCAGAACTATGGTAAGATGATTGAATATAGTAAGTTTATTGTTGCTCTTTTTAAATAGCAAGGAAATGGACTCAACCCAGGTACAAATCAACTGATGAATGCATAATACAAATATGATATATATGATCAATGATATTTTTTTCAGCTAAGACACTTACATGAAAAGGAATAGAACTGGAAAATGTTAGCTTCAGTGAGGTAACCCAGGGCCAGAAAGAGAAACCTCATATGTTCTCTATTATATACAGACCCTAGCTACTAATTTTTACATATGTGCATTAATATAGGAAGATGCATGTGTACCAGGGCCAGAAAACTAGAAAGATGCTCACTAGTGGGGAGAAAAGAAGTCTTTAAGTGACAAGGATAGTAAAACTCATGTACTATAAAGTAGAAGGAGGAATACTGGAGGGGGGAAGGTTTAAAGAGAAAGGAGGTGGGGAGAGTTGAGAGAGGAGGGGTTGGGGTGCTAGGATCAACAAAAACTAACAATGTATAAATGAGTAATGAGGAAACCTAAAAATAGGCAACTAATTGAAAAGTTTAATTAATGAAAGTTAATTAAATTATGTATAAATACTCTACATGAATACAAAAAGCTGCTACTGAGTGAAAAGTGCCAGGGTTAGGCAACCTCTCTATGAGTGTTTGCTCAAGGAGTTCTCTCTCTGAAGCTCACAAAACTATACAGGCAGTTATCATATCTGTAACTAGAAATAAATTTATGGCTGTATCAATGAAGATGCCTCTAGCTTTGTTACAGAGAAATCAAGCTGGAACCTGGATGGAAGCTTCCTCCCTACTGGCTAGCTCTCATAGTGCCAGAGGGTGAGATGCAGGCTGCTAGAGGAGAGTCGTTATCAAAAGCCTTACTTATAAGCCACACTCTGACTATCCAGGCAAGATGTGCCTACAGGTTCAAGAGTGGCAAGTCAGTAATGGGGTAACTATGCATTTTCTGGCTGGAGTTGAGGCCTGCTCCTCAGGAAGGAACCCATATAAAGCACTGTGAACCTGGTCAGTCACCCATGACCAAAGGAAGAAGCTATTGCCATTAGATTGCATGCTTGAGCTCACAGCAATTGTGATCACAGGCACAAGACCTGCACAAGATTGAACCTGTCAACTTTCTGTCGTGTGGGGACAGTCCCATAAGCACTCACTTCTATCTGAGGTATTATAGGCAGATAATGGTAATTACAGGGGGATGGGCTCACAAAGCCCTGCCCATCCCTATGTATCACTAGGCAGTCAGTGATCACTGAGGGAAGGTGAGCCACTTTCTTTAGTGATGTAAGCACTGGTCATGAGCTCATGCTCCTATAAATACTCCCTTACCCAAGATCCTATTAGCAACCTTAACTCATTGGGTCACCAAGTAGAAGAGAGACTAGTTGAGAAGAAAAAGGGAAGCAATATAAGTGGAATGTGAACAAGAGAGGGTAATAGAAGATGAATATTAGAAAGAAATATATGTATGAAAATGTCATAATGAAACACACTGGCATGTATGATTAACACATGATAGTAAAATAAGTTATTATAGTTACCTATCTCAGGAGATAATGATAGCAACTATTATAAAATAACCATCTTTTCCTAATAATTTCCTATACTTTTTATGCCTGTCTTAGTCTTAAATGTTATAGAAACATTACAGTTGAAGCTTTCTCTATTTCTAGTTTTACACACAGTTATTTATTTAAAGATTACATGCATTACAGAACTGCAGTCTCTTAGTGGTTAAGGTGCTTGTTTGAGAATCCTAAGGACTCATGTTTGACTCCCTTGTTCCCACGTAAGCCAGACACACAAGGTGATGAATGTGCCAGGTTGCACATGCGCACAAGGTGGTACATGCATCTGGAGTTTGATTACAGTGGCTGGAGCCCCTGGTGCACCAATTCTCTCTCTCTCACTCTTGCTCTCTCATAAAAATGGCCAGTTTGTTGGGCTTACCTAAAAAAATAAATAAAAAGATTATATAGCAACGACATGAAAACAACAAATTTCATTAAATTAAGGATGTCAATATTGGTATTTCAGCTAGGAAACTAAAATATATCATTCACTGTCTTGGGTCACTTTATATTTTATTTAGACACAATAATAATGAAGTCTAATAAAGGTACCTATTTATTATGTCCCATTGAGTATATCTTCATGTTTTCAATAATATTAAAATCTTTTTTTTATTTTTTTAAAATATTATTTAATATTAAAATCTTAACTTTAATAACTAATAAAATGTAATAGTTTATGAGATTCTAAAGAGAAAGTAATTATTGATAATTTAGATTCAAAAGAAATAAGAGTTTCCCTTCTGAACACTTTTTGCTCACCTAAATGTATATTTTACACACTAATTATGATCAGAAATTCAATAGAATGAAACTACATGTGATAAATTAAAGAATATATTATGTTATTTGCAGGAAAAATGAATGTAACTGGAAATCATTCTGTTAAATGAAATGAGCAAACCTAAGACAAATACTATGATTTTTTTCATATGCACAGTCTAAATTTACAAAGCAAGAGTGTGGTGAAGGGGAACACTGTCTTCAGAACATGTCATTAGGCTGTGCCCTTGAGCTCACAGCAATTGTGATTTTAGGCTTAAGACCTGCACAAGACTGAACTCATCAGCTTCCTGTCATGTGGGGACAGTCCCATAAGCACTCCCTTCTACCTGAGGTAAATGGCCTAAAATACATCTAGGAAGTAAAGATGTGAATGTAGAAAAGGGAAACTGTTCATGGGAAGAATGGGACAAGTGAGAGGTAGGTGGGAGGATAGCACAAGTAATGGGGCATATATGTGCATTACATATGCATATAAAAGTGTCAGAATGAAGCTCACTTTATATAATTACAGTAGTTAGTATAATGGGAGAAAGGAATTACTAGATATTTATGTGGCATGTGAAAATTTTCTTCAAGTAATAGAACGTAATCATTATAGCAATAAATAGTAATATTACTTCAGTAAATAAAAGTCAACAACAAGAAAAAATTTCCAAATAGCCTAATAGAAAGCATCTTAGCAAGACAGCAGTATAATTCCCTCTGGGAGGACATTTTTACTAAATTGAAACCTTATCAAGAAAAACATCCTGGCAGATGCTTGTAACATGCTTTTAGTTAATCTTCTATGGTTATCAATATCCTTGCACACTTTTTGTCAAAATTTCTTCCATGATTTAATTCATAAATATTAAATATTGTATAATAGATATTATCTAAACACATGGATCCAATTTTTGCTAAGTGGCCTAAAAGACATATAGGAAGTACACATTCCAGACTGGGATTGATAAATTAAGTTCTAATATGCCAATATTGACCACTGTCTGGTTTTACAGAATTCATTTTTACATTTTTAATTCATAAAGCAAAATTAGAAAAATAGTGTTTCATCATATGACAACTGTATATATTTTAAATTGAAATTCTAGTATTCATAAGTAAAATCTCACTGTAACACAGTCATTTACATATGGTCTATGGCTACTTTCTGGGAAAAAAATCACAAATCCCAGTAGTAGCAACAGTGACATTCTGGCCCACAAATCCTAAAGTATACACTATGTGGCCATTGGCAAAAACATTGATCATATCTGCTTTTGGTTCCTAGAGACTAACCTGCATTCTCTGGATCAATAATTACCAATGCACAGAAAAATGATATAATTACTATTTAGGCAGCATCAGAGGAGGATAAAGAGAATTCTGAAATCATTTGTGAGTCAAAATCAGTCAACATGCTCTGGAGTGTGATCTTCACTTTAAGGATAAGTGATATCTTTTATCTAACCAAATTTTCAAGACTGGTATAGTATATTATATTACAAGGACTCAGCCAGCAGATTGAGTCAGCCAAAAATGTAGACATTGAGCTTCTCACCTCCTTCTGCAACATATAGCATGTCTATTCCATTCCCAGTGGATGTTAATTTTACCTCCCATATTAAATGAAATAAGAACTGTACTTAAATAGTTATTTTAAAATATCAAGCTTACCCAATCATCGGATCAGAGACTGTCTGATCTCTTTATTTCCATCACATTTATTTGGTGGCTGGTTCTATTATATAAAATAATGTATCTTTCTTTAATAATTCAAGGGGGAGGAACACAAAAGCAAGATAGCATGATTGGGAACCATAGGAACCTTTCTCCTATGTAGCAAATTAAAAGATACAACTGTTAATAAGGATGGAGGTTAAGGGGGCGATTACCCTGGCATAAGGGCCCTGTACAGGGTAGAAATCTTAACCATAAAACCATGTGCACTCAATGGTAAATCCCCAGCCAGAACTCAGTTGCACTCAACAGTTAGTCAGGGAGACCCATGAGGTCTCCAAACAATACAGATCATTACTAAAGTATTTGGCTACCCACCCATCCTAAATGGAAAGACCCCATTGCTAAAAGTACCACAGCTAGCTCCCCACTCGCACTCACACACACACAGGACTTTGAGAGGTGACATTGGAACTAAGAAGCAAGCCAACTTTGCTAGCTAGCCTTCATAGGGGTAACACGTACTACGTGAGCTTCTGGGGGACAATGGTAACCAACAGAGTAGAACAAGCCATGAATCCTGAAAGACAGGAAATCAGCCAGCTGGACAAGGTGTACACACTTCTGCAATAGTGGCATATAGCTTAAGCATGTAATAAATTACTCTCTGACTGGATATGTGGCCGACTCAGTGGGAGAGAACCCATTCCTGTTATCTTATAGTTATGAAGGCCATAGACTCCGGAGAGAAGCTCCCACTGGTCTTTGGCCAAGAAGAATAGCATTCAAATGTCTCCTAAATAACTAGGCCTATCTCCTTTTATCCATGACATTGTCACTCTTGCTTGGAGAATCTGTTTGTTTTACGAAAGCAGTGTAAATGGAGGAAAAGCACAGATAATAAAGGATATCCAACTGCCTACCATGAGACAACCCACCTCCATCACATCTGCCAAGACCCAGGAGACATTTCGGAGGAAGTTATGAACTAAACATGAGTATGGCTCTCAGTGCTAGCCTGACAACCAGCTCCAGGGAGATGGGGATAGACACTTAGGATACTCAAAACTCCTCAGACAGCCATTCAGAGATTTCAGAGAGCTTACCACTAAGGTAGTCTTATAACACACCCACCTCGGTTCAGGGAACATTGCAGAAGAGGAGGTGAGAAGATTGTAAGAGTCACAGAGTTGAAAGGCGTGTCCTAAAACATTGCCGTCCCCTCACAGAGACTGACTGATATATTCATGAGTACACAGGAGACACCAGTAACCCCACTGAGGCGTGCCCTCAGTAGATGGAGAGGGATGTCTTGATATAAGAGTATAACCTGACGGTGAAATGACCAGCACCTGGTAGTGTCACAAAAATGATATGTATAATCAATAAAAAAGAAAAGATTCAGCGGAGGGGTATTTGGGTACGGGGAATGGAAGGACGGTCATTGGAGGGTATTATGGTATATTATTTATATTTATGGAAGCTGTCAATAAAAAAGCTTTTAAAAAGAAAATGCAAATGATAACACTCATTCCTACTAAAACAATCTTCCAGGGAATGCCTCCCTTAGAAAGCCATGCACATGTCTAACAAAGCCCACGCATCATCTGATTTCCTCCCAGCTCCTCGGCCTCACCCTGCAGCTAACCATCTGCTCTTTAGACTTCAGAACTTTGACCTGCGGATCTTGTTTCTTCTATGCTTTATGAAGGCTGGTGCTTTTAACAGTGTGCTTTCTTTGCTCACCAGCTCTTTAATGACATTGGCAGCTTTTATGTTTCAGAGCTCAGTCATGGGAAAAATCACTTTCCTGGAGAAAGTAGCTCACCCCCCTCCCTTGGGAAATTATCGAAATTTGCATCTTTTTTTTCAAAGCACTTATCAGTGTTGGAATGTTATGCAGACACTCAGTGAATGAAGCACTTTAGAGAAAAAGCTCATGACAAGGTAATGCCTTAGTAACTATATTGTACAATCTGAATTGCTTTATAAAAAGAATTTTAAATAGACAGTATAGGTGATTATTAATTTAGCCAATATCTCTAGTATAATTTCAATAAGATTATCTATTGAGTAAGATCTATATTATGCAGTGTTGTACTGATTTAAACTTAATTTCGTATCATTTAGTTACTTAATTATTTATTAGAGAGAGAGAGAGAGAGAGAGAGAGAGAGAATGGGCACACTATGGCCTTTCGCCACTGCAAACAAACTCCAGACATATGTGCCACCATGTGCATCTGGCTTACATTTCTGGGGAATCAAACTTGGGTTCATAGCCTTTGCAAGCAAGCACCTTAACTGCTAAGCAATCTCTCCAGCCTGATTTTAACGTAATTTCCTATTAAAATGATTCTTATATTATTTGATCCTTCACTATTTCCTTCCTTTCTTCCTCTTATCCATTAATACAGATATGTGTATGTGTATATATGTCTATATATACATGTATATGTACATGTACCTGAATTTGAACTGAATTAAAATAAAAATCTTATCACATAATCATTCACAAGGTAAAAGAAGTATAGTTTACTTGTGATGAAATTTCAACCTTTAATTCTTAGGAACTTAACCCTAACCCACATAATTCACATGCCTTATGAACTGACCAAGCATTTGATTAACTTATTAAGTTTTTAATACGAGTATATATGTTTTCCTCATTTTCCTCTGCATTATCCTTTTCAGTCTTCCAATTATCACTTACTTCCATCAGTTCACAATATATTATCAAGAATATCTCAGTTCCTTAGCTCATGTTCTGTTTTTAACTTGTGAAAATTTATACTAATGAACAGTGAATAACCAATTGCAACTGTGTCAATTTTTTTTAACATCTGTATCATGCTTATCCATCAACAAAGCCTTTAAGCATGACATTTCTTGGCCAAATATGGTAGCACATACCTATAAACCTAGCACTGAGGAGACAGACAAGAAGAACACAAGTTCAAGATCAACCTGAGATACATAAGAATCCACAACATCAAGCATTTATTACAAAGACCTTATCCCTGAGCATGCTCTGAAATTTGCAGTTAGGAAGACATATTGCTTCCTTTGATTATTTGATTATTTACTCTCTTTGATGCAACTAAGCATATGAAACTGTGAGATTTAATCTTCAAATGTGAGAAACTTACACAATACTCATTTTAAATATAATTTAAACTATTTTAACTTATTAACATATTTGTACTCAATTATTTATAATTAATAATTATTTCCTTTCCACACATTTCCCAGTATACAAGCCATGTTTTCTAATAGCAGGAAGCTAGCCTTCCTACAGAAAATAAATCAAAAGTGTTAGCTGGACGTCCCAGTTTCCAATGTCCACAGCTATTTATTCCAACATTCTTTCTCTCTTTCCTACTTACCAAATGGAAAATGCATTTGCCAGATTTCTAACAAAAAAAATCTACAATAAGCAATCAAAACAGCATTCCAATTTATTTCTACCCAATCAATGGTTGGGAGGTCAGGGTTTTATTACACCCATTGCAATGCAGGCAGTGAATGAAGAACATACAATTATAGTTAGAAAGGTGAGATCTGTTTGCTCTATCAGGGATGAGACCCTTTCTGCAGTGTAACTGACATATCAGCCTATTTCCCCACTTCTTCCTGGTGAGGCATGGCTCTTCATTACCTCTCCCCACATTGCAATCTGAACTCTACTATGGATATGACTTTACATGCTTAGTTGCCATTCTGTTTCCACTCTGTTGCTTTCCTTTCCAAGGCATTCATCAGATTCTGTTGATTTTCTCCTTACTCCTCTCCGTCCCAGACTGATACTTCTCATACTCCACCTTCCCGCTTGCCAGCACACTCTTCATTCCATATAGAAATGTTTGATGTTCTCTCCAAATAGGAAACATCTGATATCTTTGATCAGTAGCTAACGTTCATCATGTATAAAAAGAAATGAGATGGTGATGAATATCTCTTTAGAGATTTAATGATCATTTTTATTTCTTCCTTTGAGAACTCTCTGATTATTTCAATGCCCCATTTTTTAATGGGATGCTTGATTGTTTTTTTAATGCTTAGATTTTTGAGTTCTTTATAGATTATAGATATTAAACCTTTGTTGGAAGTATAGCTGGTGAAAATTTTCTCATATTTATTAGGTTGTATACTGACTTTGTTGATAGTTTTATTATCTGTACAATAGCTTTTTAGTTTCACGAACAGGTGTTCAGTGTTTGCCTAATTCCCTGGGTTACTGAGGACATATTCAGAAAGTCTTTCCTTGTGTCTGTATCATGGAATGTTCTGTCTATTTTTTCTTCCAGTTGTTTTAGAGTTTTGGGTCTTATATTGAGGTCCTTGATCCATTTGGAGGAAGGGATGCTCAACAACAGGTTAAAAGTCAGCAGAAAGAAAAGAAAGAAAAAGAAAAGTGTGGAAAGGTTTAGGGGGGATAAGGGAAAGGGAGGGTGGGTGAGGTAATTACACAAAACTAATGTCAATATGAATCAATTCTATAGAAACGTTCTTCCTGGATAACATTCTGCAAGATATTACTCTCAATAGGGGGGAGAGAGGAACCAAAGAAGAGTCCCATAGAAAGTGGAGAAAGCTTCATCTTTCTTGGCTGGTAAACTCCAGAGCCAGAATTGGATTTCCACTCACAGCAACACAGGCCATTGCCAAAAGACTTAGTTACCTGCGATAGCTGAGATGCAGAGACATTTAGCTTACCCATAACTGTGGGCTAACTCCACAATGTATACCTCAACAAGGAGGGGCCAAGGGGAGGGGGTAGGTCACAGATGAGCCTAATAATGGTACCAAACTGACTGTAAATAAATAAATAAATAAATAAATAAATAAATAAATAAATGTAAGACCCTATTGCTGAAGACACCACAGCCTGTGGTCATGGGCATAAAGACACTATGCTAGATCTGAGAGGGAACCAAAGTCCCTCTTGGCCAGCTCTCATTATGCTGGAAAGTGCTATGGGAGCTTCTGGGGAATAATGAGTTAGTAGGCAATCCTGTCAAACACAAATTCAACCAGCTCATCAAGAAGTACACACTCCTGCAATAGTAGCACAGAGCCTATATGGGTAACCAACTGCCAATGGATTGCACCGGAGACCTGCTCAGTGGGGGAGAACTCATATCTTGTTCTGGGAAACAAGACAGATTCCCTAGGATAGGAAACCTATAGACTCCAGACAGAACTTACACTGCTAGGCATACATATCAATAAGTCTATATAATAACTATGCTTATCCCTTTTAATCCAAAATGTTCTCACTTTTGTTTGGAGAATATGTTCTATCTTACAGATATTGGAGAACCTTGGGGAGAACCAGGATACACCAATACATCAAGAATAGATAGAGCCAGGCGTGGTGGCACACACTTTTAATCCCAGCACTCGGGAGGCAAAGGCAGGAGTATCTCTGTAAGTTTGAGGCCACCCTGAGACTACATAGTGAATTCCAGGTCAGCCTGGGCTAGAGTGAAACCCTACCTTGAAATAAAAAGGATAGCCAACAACCTACCATGAGACAGGTCACCTCCACCACACTTGCCTGTGTCTAGAAGTTATTGCAGGGGAAGCAGTGAAGGAGTATGGCTCTCAAAGGTAACCTGACAACCAGTATCAAGGAGATGGGAACAGACACTGTGCTCACTCAAACCTCACCAAAACAGAGATCCAGAGGCTACAGAGAACTCAACACTAAATAAGATCTCTAATTTGTCCAACCAGGTTCAGGGAACATTGCTGAAGAGGGTGGTGGAAAGATCTTAAGAGTTTCAGGGTGGATGGGAATACCCTGAGGCACCATGCCCCCAACACCACAGAGACTGAGGCCTTTAGGACCTCACAATGAATACTAATAACCCCACTCAGCAGGATCCTCAGTAGACTAGGGGTGAGGAAGATGGGGTATAAGAGTACAGCCTTTTCGGAAATAATCAATAAATAAATTTTAAAAAGAAATGAGGATGGGAGGGAAATCTAAGTTTCTCTTTGGAACAATAATTGTGGTTTATACTAGAAAAAATTATTTTAATTGGGGTTCAAAGATGTGTCAAGATTGTTAATTTGGCTGAATTCTCTTTTGGAGGGTGAATTCGCTTTGTTGGGATTGAAAACCAACATTCTTTATTTTTTATGATAGGCTTAATTTTTCCAAGCAGTTATGATTGCCTGATACTATACAGGGCTAGGGCCATAGTAAGCAGTTCGCCATGGATGGGAGGTGGGGTTCACTTGGTCTCACCCCTTCCTGAGAATTTGTAGGCACCTGATGGATTGATAGGAATAACCTCTCACCTGTGCTCATGTAAGTAGCCCTAATTCAATCCACTGAGCTGCCAAAACAAAGACATGAAGATAGAGAGAAAACTATTTGGTAATGATAAAGGATTAGGCAGGAGTGGGTGGAGCATGGGAGGAGGGTGTGGAAAGTGCATGATATGTGTATATTAAATTGTCAAATGAGAATGAGAATGAAGAAAGGGGAAAAGAACAATTTAAGAGTTAAACCAAAACTGAGAATGAAATAGCTAATTTCTTTTCTCTGACTCCACAAATGGATAACTGTGTCTTTTGAGTAACATCCTGTACCACGATGGGGTGCACACTTCATGAGTTTTAAGAGGTTTGCAATGGCAGGTATCTATAGATGAACATCACACAGACTCTCCTCCTTGTTCTCTGGCAACCATTCATCTTTTACTGTGTCTGTACTTGCACCGTTCACATATTTGGAATCAATATGTTATGCACTCTTTCAAGCAGGCTTCTTTCACACCAACACATGGAGATTCTTCCACATCTTTTCACACATTAATAGCTCATTTCTTTTCAGTACTACTATTCTATTATTTGGATGAACCACAGATTACTCTCTCACCCACTGCAGGGTATTTTGTTTTCTTCCAAAATTTTGTAATTATGAATAAAATTTCTGTAGAGTTTTTTTGTACATACATATGGGATTTTCAAATTACTCAGATGAATACCAAGGGGTATACAGCAGTCAGGTTTGTATTGCTGGTAGAAATCATCCAATCAAGAGCAGCTTGTTGGCAAAAAAAAAAAAAAAAAAAAAAGGTTTATTTTGGCTTGCAGGCTCGAGGGGGAAGCTCCATGCTGGCAGGGAAAATGACATGAGCAGAGGGTGGACATCACCCCCTGGCCCACATAAGGTGGACAATAGCAACAGGAGAGTGTGGCAAACACTGGCGATGGGAAACTGGCTATAGTACCCATAAGCCCACCCCCAACAATATATTCCCTTCAAGGGACACATTAATTCCCAAATCTTCATCAGCTGGGAACACCTAAGTTTATGGGGGACACCTAAATCAAATCACTACAGAGTACAATTGCTACATCATATGGAAAGAGCATATTTAATTTTCTAAAAAGAAACTGCTAAATTGTCTTCCAATTTATTGTACCATTTTAGATTCTCACCAGCAGTAAATGAGTTATATCCTCACCTTAATTATGTGTAATGTTGAAGATCTTTTTATTTACTAATTTGTTCCCTGAACATCGTTTTTGATAAAGTATCTGTTCAGTTCTTTTGCCATTTCTTAAAAAACTTTTCACTACTTTTATAAAAAATATTAAATTTGAACAGGTCTTTGTATGTTTTGGATAATTATCCTTTATCAGATATGTCTATTGAAAATATTCTTCTATTCTGTAACTGTTCCTTCTCTTGAAATTGTAGTTCTAAGAAGCCTTCAGTAAAAAATGATCAACTTGTCAAGTCTTTTTCCATCTTTCATGATTTTGCTATTACATTTAAAAAAAGCCAGATTCATTTCTGTTGCCTCCATTTTCTTCTGTGTTACTTTCTAGAAGGTTTATTAGTTATGTATGTACAGATATATGAGGAATTTTAAGTTACAGTTTGTGAGGGTGTAAGGGCCTTGTTATCTATTCTGTTTTTATTGCATTTGGAAATTGAATTTTTATATTATACTACAATTTCTTTATTAAATTGCCTTTGCTTTTCCATCAAATGTCAGTTAACTGCCAATTCCTATTTCAGGAAACACCTGTCTTTTGTAGGCTTATAGTAAGTATTGACCTCAGATTATCTTGGCCCTTTGTTTTATTCTTCATCGTTGTGATAGTTATTCTGTATCTTTTCTTTTCTCGTATAAATTTTAAAATTCTGTAAAATGAGCTGCTATGCTTTGGGTTGGAATTGATCTGATCAACTTTATTTCTTATTGTGGATATTACCTGTTCCTAAGGAAAACCTAATGACAGTGGTTCAGATAACACATGATTAGAGAATGACATTGAAGGAACAGTTACTCATAATGTCTTCCAAATTCACTATGCAACCTTAACCTGCCTGGTTCATCCTCAGACTTAACCTCAGAGAGAATAGGAAAATAATTCTATCAGGGTTAACCAAAGGAAATGTATACACTGTCATATTGTCTTTAGTACCCTACTCATGATTTTACAATGACCTAATTTAAAAGGCCACTTAGTAGTTTATTAGAGAGTAGATATAAAGATGTACTTTAAATGACTGGATTTCAATGATAGTTGGACTGCCAGTGTAATGTAGTGACAATAACAATAAGTATCATATATATGTATATATGTATATGGAGATACCTTAATGAGGAACAAGTACCATTATGGAAATTCAAAGGCAAAAATCTACAGTGAATGAATATTAATATGAAATTTAAATAATAATGGCCTAATAATGAAACCCAACATATAGCATTAGTCATATCTTTAACTAAGCTAATTGAAATACTTAAAATATATTATAATTTTATTCCAAAGGGTTATAGCATTTTACACTGAAAGTTTTATTTACTTATTTGGTTTGTCCTTTTATGTAACAATTTATCAGCCACCAAAAGTGGCCTTGTTAAACAAAGGGTGGAGCACATGGGACATCCTTTATTGTTTTTCTTTTGTTTCCTTTATTAATTTCTAATTTTATTTTGATATATATATGTCTTCTTGGGTTCTCTCAAAGATTTATCTCAAAGTATATTTCAGTTTCATTAGTCACCGACCAAAGAAATCTACTATTTTCTTTGTTAAGAAGAATGACTGCTTTTCCTAATAGCAGAACAGCATGCAATTCAAAGGCAAAAGCCATAAACACTCTTATATTTAAGAATCTAGCTTATGCAAAAGTTGCCTGCTTCCACATTAACAAAGAATCATTTTGAAGTAACCCAGGAAAAATTGACTTTCAATTAAGCCCAAAGCATATACAAATCAAGTCTAATTAGTCCAGTCCTCTAAATATGATCTGCAATTATGAGATAAATCTACCCATAGAGACTTATTATACCTTATCATGTTTGAACTGAAACTTCAATGAGTCTGCCTTCAGCTGCGCCCTGCAGTGACTGGCAAGGTTTTTCTAATGCTTTGGGTTCTCCAGGTATGTGTGCCAAACAAAATTCTGGGAGGAAAATTATTCTATGCTGTAATCAGGTTTTGCCACTTAGCTCCTTTTTATTTTTATTTTCTTGTCCCGTATTTCTGATCCCCCCCCCATTTTTCTAAACAATTGGAAATACACTAGGAGATGAATGAGCGGGGGACCTGGAAGAAGAATGAACTCTGCTCTGGCACCAGCTGCAGCAGTGACCAGGAAGAGCCTGTGCACATAGCACAGTGATCCCATGGGAGCAGGCAGTCTGCTAACAAAGTGCTGCTCAGCGCAGCCTCTGTGCTGCCTTCCCAGACACTCTCGTTGCAGGATGTCCCACGCTAGGAAAGCGGTATCAGCTTGCCGTAGTCGACTGCCAATGGAAGAGATCTTGGGAAAGAAAGTTTCATGGCACAATCCTCAATGCATTGCGAAATGCTCCGTTTGTGTTTGCTTTTATTGATCAAAGAATAAGTTTCTCTAGGCTTTTCACAATGTTACTTTAAAAAAAAAAAAGTCTTGGACAGCTGTGGTGGCGCACGCCTTTAATCCCAGCACCCGGGAGGCAGAGGTAGGAGGATGGCCGTGAGTTCAAGGCCAGCCTGAGACTATGTAGTGAATTCCAGGTCAGCCAGGGCTAGAGTGAGACCTTACTTTGGGAAAAAAAAAGCTTTCTTTGCTCAATAATAGGTTTTTCCCAGGTGCAATAGTGGCACGTCTGTCATAGTGGAAACCAACTGCCCTCTAATTGAACTGGAGGCCCGCTCCATGGGAGGGAATACATCCCTGATACTGAAAACTTATAACAGGGATTGTCATGAGTCCTGGGGATGTAATGTCTGCTGCTGTCTCTCAAAATGTATATACTATGCTTATCAAACTGCCCAGTAAGCACTTCTCTTAATGTTCATACCCTCATATTAATGCTACTCTCACTTTTGGTAAAGAATCTTCTCTTTTCAGCTGGCAGTGACCTTGGGATGACTCAGAAGGCATCATGGTGCTGGAAGAAGTGACAGGAGTGTTAAGCACTGCAATATCTCTATCACACCTTCGAAGGCTCAGGGTCTATTTAAGAAGAGGTGGTGGAAAGAATGTAAGAGCCAAAGGAAGGGTAGGATTCCTTACAACATGCTTCCCCCAGACACAAAATGGCTTGGATATCCATGACCTCACAGTGCCTGACACTACCTACACAAGACCATCATAATAGGAGGAAAAGATCATGACATCAAATAAAAGAGAGACAGATTGAGAGGGGGAGGGGATATGATGGAGAATGGAGTTTCAAAGGAGAAAGTAGGGGGGAGGGAGGGCATTACCATGGGATACTTTTTATAATCATGGAAGTTGTTAATAAAAAAAGAAAAATAATAATAGGTTTTTCCTATTAAAGTCATAGGAAATTCATATGTAAATTCACTTGTACTTAGCTAAATAACACAAATTACCCCTTTCCCAATTTAGCAGACAAAAAAAAAAAAAAATACAAAAAAAGCATGATTCCCTTGGCTCAATTTTAATAAGATATGGACTTTCACTTATTTTACTGTCTACTGTAATATAGACTTTCTAATTCATTGATGTGTTCTTTCTCTTTGCTACTCATGAACAGAAGTTAGAGACAAAACAAATTCAAATGTTCTGCTAGCAGGGTATGTGGCATTCCTAATTTCACTCATAATGTGTTTTAAAACTGACTGTACCTAAGTATGTAAACTCTGAGACTGAGAACATGTTTGCCAGCAAAGCCATAAACCACAAGTTAACTAAAATTCACTTCATCGGGACCATTTTCCAGGCTTTAACAAAAGGGCACCCATCTCTTCGTATGTGTGGGTGCTTATGCTAGTCCCACTGGGGCCATGTCTCACTTCCTGTCACTCTAAAACCTTTAATTAGATAAAATTCAGGCCTTCACTTTTTAAAGTAAATAATATAATCTTATGAATAAAATAAGTCTGCATTTAGCCAATTACTATAGTGGTAACCACAATGCATATTTGATTCATTTTCTGGGGCTTTATTTCCTCCTGTTTCATAATTTCAGCTTTTGTAGTGAATGCCTTCTCCTCTGACATGATATAGAATACAACTTTCTACTAAATGTGTTCCTTATATACTAGTGACTTAAAATGCTTAATATATTATAACAGTGAAGGACAAATTACAATAAAAATAATGTAACATTTGTTGGGCTGGGTAAATGGCTCAGTAGTTAAAAGTGCTGGCTCACAAAACCTGATGACCAGGGTTTGATTCCCCAGAACCAAACCTATGTAAAGAAAGATGCACAAAATGGCATATGTATTTAGAGTTCATTTTCAGTGGCCAGAGGCTCTGATTCACTCATTCATTTATCCATATTCCTTCTCTTTTTCTCTGCTTGAAAATAAATAAAAAGTTTTTAAAAGTAATATTAGTATATAATGTACAGTGGTGCTTAAGGCGCTTGCCTGCAAAGCCTAAGCACCCAGGTTCGATTCCCCAGGACCCGTGTAAGTCAGACACACAAGGTGGCGCATGTGTCTGGAGTTTATTTGCAGTGGCTATAGTCCCTAGCGCTCTCTCTCACTCTCTCTATGTCTTTCTCTCTCTCTCAAATAAATTAATTAATTAAATAAGTTAAAGGAAAAGATTTATGGAGGTGTTTATTTCTCTATAATTATCAGCCTAAAGATACACCTAAAGAAATTGCTGTTTATGATGTGTGTATGTGTGTGCATACGTGTATTCGCACTCATTTGTGTGTGAAAGCATGTGCATTTGTGTGTGTGAGTATGGGTATGTGCATGCCATGTCACACATGTGGAGGCCAGAGGACAGCTTTATGTGTCAGTACTCACCTTCCATCTTGTTTAAAGCAGGGTCTTTGACAGTTATGCACTGTATTGCCCTGGCTAACTGGACAGCAAGTTCTGTGAAATTCTCCAGCTTCTCTTGCCCATTTTGCTACAGAAGCTCACACTACCACCTGTGGTCTTAGCTTGGTTCTGGAGATCTGAACTCAGGTACCTGAACTTACATGGCAAGCACTTTATTCATACAACTATCTTCTCAGACCTGCATTATTTTAACAGATTTTATAACACCGGTTATTTGAACATCCTTAGATCACCTAGAAGATTAGATAAAAATTCTGTTCACATTGTGTACTCCCCTGCCACAGTTGTATTAAACATGGTAACATGTAGTAGATGTTACAGATGCTGAGGAGTTTGAGGTCTGCTGTCACTGGTGTATACTGATTGACTCCCTTGGGCTGATTCACCAGCATTTGTCTCATAGCATGTGACAACTTCAGTAGAGAAAAGTGTTGAAGGAACATTCACTCCACAAACTACTAGGTTAGAAAATTATCATCTTGATTGTCTGACATTTTGTGTTGTATTTCATATATTTTACACAATTACCCACAAAATCAACTCTAGATTTCATTCACTTAAACATTTATGAACAATACGCATTCATACTGTGCTAGGCAGTGAGATCACTGAAGCTAGCAAGTGAAAATAACAACTATTTTCACACAAAAAAGTTCTATGAAATGAAGGACTGCGTGTGCTGTGTTCATGTTTATTCACCAATGTATCCTTGGCCCACTCAGGCAGGCAGGGTGTGATTGACTGACTGGGTATGCCAGGTCTCCTAGCCCATGGGCTGCTTGGGCCTCCACAACTTCTGCATGTGCATCTACCACCTCCATTCTCACCAGTGAAGACATCAAAACCTCTCAAGATCTTTCTCTGTGGTGCTGTCCCAGTACTCAGTTTTACATCCCAAACATTTACTCTTTCATTTCCATTCTCCTGCCTATCAAGATGGGAAAAGAAAGGGTCTGCTTAGAGTGACCCTGCATACAGCTCTCACAGCCCATTCATTCTATTTATTGCTCTCATTCTATTTTCAGAAGTGCACATCGATATTACAAAATGACATAATAATTGGTTATTAGGGATATCTACTTAAAGATACTATGTGAATAAAGAAGCACAGTACTTGATTCTCTGAGGGAAATAAACAAAGAAGACCACACAAAGACATTAAGCTATATCTTGTAACTATGGGGAGGACATGCTTTTACACTGCCCGTACAGCCCAGGCCACATATGGGGAGAGCGGGAATGAAGCTGGAGAGCTAGGATGAAATCAGATTATTACGTTCCCCTATAATGTGTTTCAACATTATCCTCTAGTCCAGGAAAGGAATAGAAGGGTTTTATATTAGAGGAGCAATATAAAAGTAATGTCATTTTAGGAAGAATATCTCCTTAGCAGTACAAAGATGATGATATCACATGGATAGGATATGGAAATAAGAAAACCAGTTTTATTGCTATCACCATAGTACAGATGAGAGGCAATAGAGTATTGTATCAAGGGAAGTGGCAAGCAAGGAATGGAAGGGGAAAATAAAATATGCGTTAGTGTGAGATGGGTTTGGCACGATATAGTGACTGATTAGATGCAGTAGCTGGAAGATAGAAGGAACTCGAAATTTCACTAAAATTTTCTGGTTGAAGTAATTGAGTGGAGAGCAGTTACCTTATTACAGTAGGAAATGAAACAGGGGGACTTACACAGAGGGAGCTGAGTTACATTCCTGAGCATGTTGCTTACAGATAAATATATCTAAGGAGGACTGTGAGATGGTTTCATTTTCACCCACTTTGGTTTTATTACTTGTTTCTTGGATACTGCCTATTAAAATGGATATATCACTAGTCATCACCAATTCCAGCCACTTCCTGGCAGGTTCTAAATACAGTTATGGAGTGTTTACATTTGTACTGCAGGGGCCTTCTAAAACATGACTCCAAGCAGGGTGTGGTGGCACATGCCTTTAATCCCAGTGCTTGGGAGGCAGAGGTAGGAGAATCGCTGTGAATTCAAGGCCACCCTGGGACTACAGTGAATTCCAGGTCAGCCTGAGCTGGAGTGAGACACTACCTCAAAAAAAAAAAAAAAAAAAGGAAAATGACTCCAGGAGTGGGATTATATCTCAATGGATACAGATCTTGCCTTGAAAATATGAAAACCTGTACTTGTAAATTCTGGGTAGGTGTGGTTAGTTGCCTGTAATCCCAGTACGCAGGAAACAGAAATACAGGATCCTTGGGGCAACCTCGATAACTAGACTGTGTAATTGGTGAGCTTGGGTTCAACTGAGATACTCTACCTAAGAAATGAGATAGCACAGCCCTCAAAGAAGAGCCATAATGCCAAGCTTTGGTCTCTGTATGCAGGTACACACACATGTGCCCCCCATGCACATAAACACATGCATACAATCACATGGGAATGCATGTATGCATGAACACACACACACACACACAGCGCGCACACATAAAACATAATTCCATGATGAAATATTTAATAAATGCTACTACTTGTGAAAAAGCCTAACAATTATTTTTTGCATTTATTTATTATTTTTCTAAAGGCTTCACGTTGGGGCAAAGAATGAGTTTTGTTGGAAGAATTACTATATACATGAGAGAAGATGGTGGTGACAGAAATATAGCCAAATATTAAAACAAGGTGATTTAGTGTTTGTATGAGTTAAAATTTGTCTAACCAAAGCCATAGGAATGAGGCTTTATTTGGAAGTAGACTTTTTGAAAACATAATAATTTAATTTATAAAAGATTTTATAAAAAAGATTGGAATGAATCTTAATACCATGATTAGTATTCTTATACAAGCAAATGATTTTAGGATTACCATCACAATGAAAACCTCATGTGCTACAAGGGGGAAAATATAGAGTGATGTCTCTACAAGCCAAGGGGTACCTATTCAGTCTGGCAGAAACAAGGATGGGTCCATGGAAACATTATCATGGCCCTTCGAATCCCCTGGTTTTGGACTTGTAGTTCTCAGATCTCTGAAATAAATTTCAGTTGCTTTAATCTATTCAGTTTCTGGTAATTTCCTGTGTAGTCTTAGAAAACTAATAAAATTATTATGTGATATACAGAGATGAGAGATAGATTCAGATTAATGGGGATATAGACAAAGATATATGTTTGTCCACCTAATTCTAAATTGGAGTTTAAAAGTACCAGTAAAGATATATAAAACAGAACTTCTGAACAAAACATCAACTAAATGTTACATTTTAAATTTTATAGTTATATGGAGGTTCTAGATCAGAAAATTCAGAAAAGGTTTATTCTGAATAAAAAAAAAATACACTGGCTCTTCACATTACACAATAAGCTCCTATTCTTCCAAGTAATGTGAAAGAAACCAGAAAATCTATTTCTAAATAAAATCACATACCTGAGGTAAGAGTCTGACATGAATTTCAGGGGATACTGTTCAACATAGTATAGACACAAAAATGAAGGAGAGAGAGACAGGCAGACTTGCAAAGAACACAGGGATATAAATATATGTCACTATCAAAAAACATGATAGGTCCACCTTTGCTGAGAGATCATATCTTTCTTAATAATAAATTTTAGAAACAATCCACTCAGCATAAGGTCAAAAACAACCTATAAACTTCAATAGCTCCTATAATTGTATAGTATAGAACAATAATTTGTGTTCATGGACATGACCCTAAGTCATCAGGAAAATGTTCTATTCAATACTTTTGCTTCATATGCAGGGACTGCCTAATATACTTATAAAGCAGTTATAAGTGAGCCTGTAGAAAGATGACAGACAGTTGTAGTCATTCCCTGTGTCAGCAGGAGAAAAAAATGGAACATGACAGAGCATATTCAATGGAGTAAGGAGAGGCAAGATGACAGCACAGGTGGGGAAGTGGCAGGGGCTGTAGATTTATGGAATAGGGAGAATTGTCTGAAGGACAAGTACTAGAAGTGACCCTTTACAAGAAAAATAGTTAAGGGTAGAGGAGGGAAAGTGACAATCTTTGGCCACATAGAAGCTGAAGATGGTTGGGGTAAGACAGAAAGAATAGGAATTTTATTTAATACATAATTTCTACCACAGCAAGTGTAAGCAGTGTCATAATTTTCCAATGACAGTCAGAATTCTGTATATCAGCTGCCACCTGAGACTTTCAGATACTCTATTTGATCTGCAAAACAAGGAGTGAAGGTAATAGTGTCCATTTTATGAGGGTTAGGAACCTTGTCCCAAGCCACATAGCTTATGAATGTCAGAGGCAATATTGGACGTCAGGCCTCACTCACCACAAAGGGTCCACTCTTAACAATTCTCTTTTAAAACCTGTGATTTTCAAAGAAATTCAGCGTGCCAAGCAAAATGCTGTGAATATCAAAGATAAGACATAGATATGCATGGCTCTTGGAAGGTTTATACCTATAGCTGATTATTGAAGAAGACTCCAGAGGTACTTTTGCAGTTGTTGTTATTCTTTTGAAAAGTAAGGTTTCATTCTAGCCCAAGCTGACCTGGTGTTCACTATGTAGCTCTCAGGCTAGCCTTGAACTTACAGTGATCCTCCTACCTCTACCTCCCAAGTGCTAGGATTAAAGGCATGCACCAACATGCCTGGCTCCAGAGGGTTTTGGCTTGCTCATTAAGTATTAAAAAAAAATAAGTATTTTGTGGTGCAGGATAATTTCTGTTTCCAAACATCATGCACTGAATTCATTTGCACCAATTTTATATTAATTTCTGCTAGTTACTTTTTAACCAAAACTCATGATTACATATTTGTATAAGTAGGCCACATCTGTCTTTGATTTCAGATTTCTCTGAGTCAGATGTGAGATCTGGCGTCACTCTTCACTCACACTAAGCACCTGCTAGTGCTCTAAGCTGCTGAAGACCATGTCTCCAGACAAACCGTAAAGTGATACCTGCAGCTATAGGTGTAAAGCCTCATGGAAGATGGCAGTAGGCATCAGGAACTGTGCTCCAGGAAAGTTGAGGATAGGTTCTTTGGCAAATGTGCAATACAGTTTAAAGAGATAATTTCATTAAAATGGTTTAAATATGGCATAGTAGAAATAAGTAGAACTTCAAGATATTTATTCCCAGATGATGATAACAAATAGCATTACTGAATGCTACACTTGATCTTAGCCAAAAAGGACTAGAAGTGATAGCATTACTGAATAAGCTGAATGAAAATTACACTGCCATTGAAATATGTATGCCTGTGTCTTTTCAAGTTTACATCCATGCCAGTTTAAATAATAGTCAGTATTTTGTTTAAAAGGGAATAATACTAAAACAAATGTGAATCATTCCAATATACACTTGGGAAATTATGTTATTCAAAAGTTGCTTAGATTTTAAAATACTGCGAATAATTTTGTCTGTGTCCTTTAAATGTGCAACATGTTTGATAGAGTTCTCATGTGTTTTAGAAAGTGAAGCAAGTACTCATTGGATAAACTTTTTTAAGTATCTTGTCTATGTTCAGAGAAATAATGACTCATAAATACATACCATTATATGGCTCAAAGTACTTGATGTTAGTGTTTATATTGAATAACTTACCAAGGAAATCAGTAAAGCAATGCTTACAGAAGAAAGGGAAGTCAAAAAGTTCCACACAACTATCACCCTGGGCCCATAAGGCTTGAAGGACGGTCATTATTTCAGAGGGGAGGGATAGGATGAGTGGCCCTCCTTGATAGAATGACCTTGTTTTATGCCCTCTGTGCCACTCACTTTCTCCATTCCTGATCATCAAGTTCCATTTATCATTCTAATTAGGCAACATCTTGCCGGTTCAATCAGCCTCAATTACTTTAGGCCTCATTAGTGACTGACACTCTGTAACAAGTGCATCTTTGAAGGAGCAAGGTCAGATAAAGAAGTTGAACACAGAGACAGTAAGCATATTTCTGTCTCAATTCAGGGGCCTTTTAATTTTGTCAAGGCATGCATAAGGTATGTTGACTGTTTATTTCCTAATCAGATCATAACCCTTTGTTTAAACCACTTTTTTTGTGCTTCTTGTCATCGATGCTCTTGGAATTTGACATCTAAATCTCTGGTCAGAAAATTAAAAGTAGTGAACAATTTATAAGTAATAGTTGTCTACCATGGAAAATAATTTTTCTATGGTATCTAACTTTGTTTCCTATAAGTTGATATGGCAAAATAATACATTAAGGAGGGAAATGACATTTACAATTAGTCAATGAATGAGACTTGCCATTGCCATTTATTTTTTTTTTCTGGTGTTTTCTTTTTTTTGATTATTTTATTTTATTTTTTTATTTTTTTCTGTATTAGTCAGTTTTGTATTCAGCAAATACAGTCAGTTTGGTACCATCATTAGCCATTGCCATTTATTTAAGCCTCAAAGCACATTATGAAAGCCCTACATTTGGAAATTTTTCCATAATGTTAATATCTAGAAGGACATTTGTTTTATTTTATTTAGTGAAATATAGCTATGTAAATATGAATATTGTATAGCTTTTTAAAGTAAGTTTAAACATTTTAAAATAAGATTTATTATTATGCTTTGTTTAACTTGAAATAATACATATAATGTTAACATTTTTCGAACTTATTATCTGAAGTGTAAAGCAAAACCACCATACTTAGGGTAAATTTTTTTGTTTATTTTCATTCTTTTTAGTTTCAGATACCTGTAAAGGATTTATGATTTTTTTTCTTAAGAATTAAAAGAAAAGTACTAGAACATAATTCCATTCAATAATATGTAAATAAGTCTTCTCTACTTGTGAAGCACCCCTAATTTGAATACACAGAAAACATATTTTTTTTGTTTTCCAAGGCTAGAGAGAACACAAAAGCAAGTATGTAAAAATTAATTACAGCATGATGTGTTACAGACAGCAGAGTTCTGAGGGCATTAACAGAATACTAAGGAAGAAATATACTCTATCCTCATAGAAGTGAAATTTACAAAAACTTTCAAAGACACATAAAATTAAAAGACACGTAAATTAATTGACTATTCACCAATTTAGACCCCTAAAAATTTAGCAAATAAGCATGAGAGTTAAATGATATTATAGACCAAATGAAACTACAGATATTTTTAGAATGATTCATCCTATAGCTGAATAATATATTCTTTTCATCATTACTTGAAACCCTCTCTAGAATGGTTTATATGTTAGAACTGTGTTAACAATTCCTGTCTTAACAAATTCAAAACAATTAAAATTATATCCTGTCTCTTATTCTCTAACTACAAAATAGAATAAAAGTAGAAATCAACAAATAAATTGTAGAAATACAAAAGTACACAGAGTCTGGAAAATATATTTTTGGATAAACAGTTTGTCACAAAATTAATAAAATAAGAAAAAATTTTGAATAAATATATGTACAGGTACAACATGTCCAAACTGCTGGGACATAGCAAAAGCAGAACCAAGAAAAAAGAAGTTCATAGAGGTAACTGCTAATCTTACAACAACAAAAATATTATACATATATATATATATGTGTGTGTGTGTGTGTGTGTGTGTGTGTGTTTATGTGTGTGTGTGTGTGTATAAAATTGACAACTTCTATTCTTACAGACAACAAACCATGGTATTTCCCTCCCCTCCCCCACTTTCCCCTTCATAACTCTGCTCTCTGTCATATCCCCTCCCTCTCTCCATTAGTATCTCTGTTAATTTGATGTCATCATCTTTTTCTGCTGTTATGAGGGTCTCGTTTGGGTATTGCAAGGCACTGCCAGGTCTTGGATATCGAGGCCAAATTCTGTATGGACAGTTGTATGTAAGGAGTGGTACCCTTCCTTTGACTCTCCCATTCTTTCAGCCAACTCTTCTGCAATGGACCCTGAGCCTTGGAGGGTGTGAGTTGTTTCAGTGCTGGACACTCCTACATCCCTTCCTCTCATCACTATGTTGCCTTTTGGGTCATCCCAGTGGTCATCACCATCTGAAAAGAGAAGTTTCTCTAACCAGAAGTGAGAATAGGATTAATATAAGAGTAGGAACATTAAGTGTAGTCCTTTCAGGGCAATTTGGTGAAAGTAATATATGCATGTATCCAGAAAAGAGTAGGCTTTATAGCCCTAAGGCTCATGACTTCCCTGGACATAGGCTTTTGATTAGGTTTTCAGTACCAGGCATGTATTCCCTACCATAGAGTGAGCCTTCAGTCCAGAGCAGACATGCCACTCTTGCACCCATTCAGTCATTTGGCCTACCTGGCCAAACTTGAGGTTTCCAGTGTCCACTTTTTTTGGCTGCTGATGACTTCTTTCTCCCATTAGATTGCATACAGTGCAGCTTTTTCCAGCCTTCAGTTGGCTGGGCTACAAGGAAAAGGTTTTCTGCTCAACACCAGCTTTAGTTCTCAGTGATTTTGCTGATCAGACATGTGAAGTCTTCAGCAATAAGGTCTTACCATCTCTTTCTCATGGGAAACCAAGGGTCTTGGCAATAGCCTATAATGTTTTCGAGGCAACAGGGACCTCCCTGGCCAACAACTCACTGGAAAGTATCATCCCGGGCACTGAAAACTTTCTAGTAACAATCTATGGTTTCTGAATGTGCCATTACTTAAGAAAGTATATTTTCATATGTCTTATTCTTGAATTTTGATTGACCCTCCCCCCCACCTTTCTTTTATACAATCTCTTCCTCTGACCTCGCTCAGGCATTTCTGCTCCCTGTAACCTGTTCTTCTACTTACATATATATATACTATACCATCCTCTTAAGGCCTTCCCTCTCCTCCCTCCCTTATAGCTTTTTCTAGCTAATGGGCCTCTGCTACTGATTTTTGTTTCCAGATCACACAATCTGTATATTTGTAGCTAGGATCCACACATGATAGAGAACATGCGACATTTGGCTTTCTGGGCCTGAGTTACCTCACTTAATATAATCCTTTCCAGATCCATCCATTTCCCTGCAAATTTCATCACTTCATTTTTCATTACTGCCGAAGAGAACTCCATTGTATAGATGTAGCACATCTTTATTATCCATTCATCTGTGGATGGACATCTAGACTGGTTCCATTTCATAGCTATTGTGTATATAGCAGCAATAAACCTGGTTGTGCAAGTATCTCTAAGTTAGTGAGAAGAGTCATTAGGATATATGCCTAAGAGTGCTATAGCTAGATCACATGGCAAAGCTATTTTTATCTATCTCTAGAACCTCCACACTGATTTCCACAATGGCTGTACCCGATTACATTCCCACTAACAGTGAAGAAGGGTTCCCCTTTTCATTGCCAACATTTATTGACATTTGTTTTCTTGACAGTAGCCATTCTGACAGGAGAGAGATGGAATCTCAAGATAGTTTTAATTTGCATTTCCCTGATGTCTAAGGATGTAGTGCGCTTTTTTAGATGTTTATATGCCATCTGTATTCCTTCCAGTGAGAACTTTCTATTTAGTTCCATTGCCCATTTTTTGATTGGGTTGTTTGATTTCTTATTGCTCTGTTTTTGAGTTCTTTGTATATTCTAGATATTAATCCTCTGTCAGATGTGTAGCTGGCAAAGATTTTCTCCCATTCTGTAGGTTGTCTCTTTGCTCTATTCACAGTATTCTTTGCTGTACAAAAGCTTTGTAATTTCATGAGATCCCAGTGGTTGACTAATGATTTTATTTTCTGAGCAAGTTGGGGTTATATTCAGAAAGTTATTACATATGTCAATATGTTGAAAGGTTTACCCTACCTTTTCATCTAGAAATTTCAGAGATTCAGGTCTGACATTAAGGTCCCTGATCCACTTGGATTTGATTCTTGTGTATGGAGAAAGACAAGAATCTATTTTCATCTTTCTACATATAGATATCCAGTTTTCCCAGCACCACTTCTTGAAGAGGCTGTCTTTTCTCCAATGAATAATTTTGGCATTTTTGTCAAAAATCAGATGGCTGTAGCTGCCTGAATTAACACCTGGGTCCTCTATTCTGTTCCATTGATCTACATGTCTGTTGATGTGCCAATACCATGCTGTTTTTGTTACTATGCCTTTGTAACCACCAGCCTTATTTTTGTTGCTCAAAACCATTTTGGCTATTCGAGGTTTTTTGTGCTTCCAAATGAAAGTTAGGATTCTTTTCTCTATTCCTGTGAAAAATGCCATTGTAATTTCAATGGGTATTGCATTAAATGTGTAGATTGCTTTTGGTAAGATTGACATTTTCGCAATATTGATTTTTCCAATCCAAGAACATGGGTTATCTTTCCATTTACTTGTGTCTTCTGCAATTTCTTGATTGAGTGTTTTAAAGTTCTCATTGTAGTGCTCCTTCACTTCCTTAGTTAAGTTTACCTCAAGATACTTATTTATTTTTTTATGTTTTTGAGGCAATTGTGAATGAGAGAGATTTCCTGATTTCATTCTCCACATGTTTGTCATTAGTATATAGGAAAGCTACTGATATCTGTGTATTTATTTTGGATCATGATACGTTGCTAAAAGTATTTATCAGCTCTAATGGTTTGCTGGTAGAGTTTAAAGGCTCTTTTATGTATGGAATCATATCATCTGCAAATAGTGAAAATTTGATCTCTTCCTTTCCAGTTTGTATCCCTTTTATGAGTGTCTCTTGCCTTATTGCTGTAGTTAAGACTTCCAGCACTATATTAAATAAAAATGGGGATGGTGGTCACTCTTGTTTTGTTCCTGAATTTAGTGGAAAAACTTCGTGTTTTTCAACATTTAGTATTATGTTGGCTGTAGGTTTGTCTTAAATAGCTTTTATTACATTGAGATTGTTACTTCTATTCCTTGTTTCTGTAATACTTTCACCATGAAAGGATGTTGCATTTTGTCAAATGGATTTTCTGCATCTATTGATATGATTATGTGATTTTTGTCCTTCAGATCATTTAGGTGATGTAGTACATTTATTTATTTGCATATGTTGAATCATCCCTGCATCACTGGGATAAAGCCAACTTGGTTGGGGTGAATAATCTTTCAAATATATTCATGTATTCTGTTTGCCAATATTTTTTTTCAGAATTTTTGCATCTATATTCATGAGGGAGCTTGGTCTGTAATTTTCTTTTTTTGTTCTGTCTTTGCCTGGTTTTGGTATGAGGGCCATGCTGGCTTCATAGAAGGAGTTTGGGAGAATTCCTTCCTTTTCTATTTTATGGAAAAGTTTTAAAAGCATTAGTGTTAGTTCTTCTATGAAGGTCTGATAAAATCCACCAGTGAATCCATCTGGGCCTGGGCTTTCTTTTAGTTGGGAGACTTTTTATAACTGCTTGGATCTCTGTACTTGTTATAGGTCTATTTAAATGGTTTATCTCGTCTTGATTTAATTTTGGTAGGTCATATGAATCAAGGAAATCATCCATTTCTTTCAGGTTTTCAAACATAGATTCATATATTCTTCAAGCATGTCCTTATAGTTCTCTGAATTTCTTTGGTATCTGTTGTAATGGTGCCTTTTTCATCTCTATTTTACTAACTTTTACCTCTTCTCTCTTTCTTCTGGTCAAATTTGTTAAGGGTTTATCAGTCTTGTTTATTCTTCCAAAGAACCAACTGTTTCTTTTGTTGATTCTTTGAATTTTTTTTTTGTTTCTATTTCAGTAATTTCTGCCTTAATCTTTATGATTTCTTCTCATCTACTGCTTCTTGGTTTGCCTTGTTCTTCTTTTTTCCAAGGCCTTGAGGTGGAACATTAAATTATTTATTTGTGAATGCTCTAATTTCTCAATATAGGCACTTAGAGATATACATTTCCCTCTTGGGACTGCCTTCATTGTGTCCCAAATGTTTTGGTATATTGTATTACCATCATCATTTTATTCTTTGAATTTATTGATTTCCTTTTTGATTTCTTCAGTGACCCATTGACCATTCAATAGTGTACTGTTTAGTCTCAATGAATTTCTGTATGCTCTGTAGCTCTTCTTGTTGCTGATTTTCAGTTTAATCCCATTGTGGTTAAATAGAGTACAAGGGTTTATATCAATTTTCCTAAAATTGTGGAGATTTTCTTTGTGTCCTAATATATGGTCTATTTTAGAGAATGCTCCATGTGCTTCTGATAAAAAATGTATATTCTGCAGCATTTGGATGGAATGTTCTATACATATCTGTTAGGTCCATTTGTTCTTTGACATCATTTAATCCAGCTGTCTCTCTGTTTATTTTTTTTGCCAGGTTGACCTATCAATTGATGAGAGTGTGGTATTGAAGTCTCCCACTACAATTGTGTTTGATGTTATCTGTGACCTTAAGTCTAATACTGTTTGTTTGATGAAATTGGGAACCCCCATGTTAGGTGCATACATGTTTAGGATTGTAATGTCTTCTTCCTAGAGTGTTCATTTAATCAGCATAAAATGACCTTCTTTATCTTTCCTTACTAATGTTGGTCTGAAGCCTATCCTATCAGATATTAGGATAGCAACCCCTAGGCCCATTTGCTTGAAATACTGTTTTCCATCTTTTCACCCTAAGGCAGTGTCTATCTTTTATTGAGAGATGAGTTTCCTGAAGGCAACAAATGGCAGGATCCTGCCTTCTAATCCAGTATGCAAGCCTGTGTCATTTGGATGGTGCATTAAGGCCATTAATATTAAGAGTTATTATTGAAGGGTTTGCATTTATTCTCGCCATTCTTATTTTGTAGTGTTTCCTGTTTTCCCTTTACTCCTTCAACAGTTATTTGAGTTTGGCTATTTTTTCCTATATTCTCCTGGGTGTGTTTTGCTTTCTCTTCAGCATTAAGAATTCCTTCAAGTATTTTCTGTATAGCTGGTTTAGTTGTCATAAATTACTTTAGCCTGTTTTGTTGTGGAATGTCCTTATTTCTCCATCCATTTGGATAGATAGCTCTGCAGGATAAAGTAATCTTGGTTGACAGTTGTTATATTTCAAAACTTGGAATACATCATTCCAAGCCCTTCTGGCTTTTAAAGTTTGTGTTGAGTAGTCTGCAGTTATTATGATCATTTGCTTATGTAGGTGACTTGCTTTTTCTCTACAACTGCTTTCAATATATTTTCTTTGGTTTGTGTGTATAGTAGTTTAATTATAACATGGTGAGGAGAGGTCCTTTCCAGGTTTTGTCTCTTTGGTGTTTTAAAAGCTTCTTGTATCTGCACTGGCATTTCTTTCCCAATGTGGGGAAATTTTTCTTCTACAATTTTTTGAAAACACCTACTAATCCTCTGGATTGAAATGCTTCTCCTGGGACTTCCGGCCAAGATGGCGACCGCCTAGCTGCGCTGCAAATCCCGGGGAAAGAAAGGCAAGATATTAAGGGTATATAGTGGCTTTTAGGGGAGAGAAATCTGGGAGGGCACAGAGGTGGGGGAACAGGGAATTGCTGGTCCCCTTTCGGGCGGGTAGGCACCCCTCGCCCTAAATAACCGCCTTGTTCAAAGCTCCACCCCTGCCGCTGCTGCTGCTCCGGAGCCCGCACGGCTGCCACTGCGCGCCGATCGTTCCCTCCGCGCGGAAGCTTAGACTGCTCCGCACCCTCGTCCACTCGCCCACCTACTGAGTGTGCCCAGTCCCACAAGCTCAGACTGTATCTCTCGCTTGCGTCAGCTCAGGTACCATCCCCTACCTGCCTGCCGCACCGGCGGGCCGCCATTGTCCGGTGGCGGGGGAGCGCAGACTGCTTCCGGTTCCCAGCGTTCCCAGCCAAAGTCTGGGCGGCTTCAGTGCTTGGTGCCTCAGTGCCACTCCTAGCTCGAACGCAGGCAAATGTGGCACATTACCGCTTGAGAACTCAAGCAATTTTGGCGCCCCTGCCAGGTAGTAGATAGGCGGCTTTGGCAAGTGAGATTATTCCCTGCGTGCGGAAGCTTAGACTGCTCCGCACTCTCGCCACTCACCCTCTGTCTGCCGCGCGGCTGTCCACAATTGTCCGGTGGCGGCGGAGCGCAGACTGCTTCCGGTCCCAGTGTTCCCAGCCAAAGTCTGGGCGGCTTCAGTGCTTGGTGCCTCAGTGCCACTCCTAGCTCGAACGCAGGCAGCTGGAGCACAACACCGCTTGAGAACTCAAGCAACCTTGACGCCCCTACCAGGTAGTAGATAGGCGGCTTTGGCAAGTGAGATTATTCCCTGCGTGCAGAAGCTTAGACTGCTCCGCATTCTCGTCCACTCGCCCTCTGTCTGCCACGCGGCAGTCCAAAATTGTCCTGTGGCGGGGGAGCGCAGACTGCTTCCGGTTCCCAGCGTGCCCAGCCAGAGTTCGGGCGGCATCAGTGCTTGGTGCCTCAGTGCCACTCCTAGTTCGAACGCAGGCAGCCTTGGCACATTACCGCTTGAGAACTCAGGCAACTTCGGCGCCCCTGCCAGGCAGTAGATAGGCGGCTTTGGCAAGTGACAGCCAAAGCCCAGGCTTCTTGGCAACGCCCCCAGGCTGCATAAGATTCCCATTGTTCTTGAGCCCAGGCTGATACACCCACTTATCTGCCCATACACTGTCATGGGCAGAACACAGCGCAAAAGAAATAACATGAATAATCAAACGAAAGAAAATCCAATTAGATCACCCAGTCCCACAATGAATACTTCCAACCAAAACATAGAAGAACAAATAGGACCAGAACACCACATTGAAGCGATGAGCAATGCAACCTAACCAACCTATTGGTAGAACTTGCAGGAAAGCAACAAAGGGCAGACAATCGTGTGGATGCTGCCATCACTAAACTAGAACTAATAGATAAGAAATTGGAAGGATTAGATAAGAAAATGGAAGGATTTCAAAGAGAGTTAAGAGATTTGAGGGAGAGTGAAAAAAAAGAAGACCTTAAAAATCAGCTGGCCATGCTAAATGAAGACATAAAGAAATGCAAGGATGAACTCCAAGAATCATCAAGAAAATCAGAAAATGATGTGAAAAGGGAGCTTGACAGAGGGATGGAAATTATACATAGAAAAATAATAGAAAATGCAAACTTAATTGAACAAGCCCAAAACTCACTAGAAGCTCTCAAGAATAGAGTCAGCCAAGTGGAGGATAGAAACTCTGATCTGGAAGACAAGATGGAAGAAACAGTTAGAGAGTTCAAAAATTTCAGTAAGTTTAAAAGCTCCTGTGAACAGAACATGAGGGAATTGTGGGATACACTTAAACGTCCCAATATCAGGATCATTGGAATACCAGAAGGAGAAGAAATCCAGACCAAAGGCATGGAGAACTTATTTAACAAAATAATTGAAGAAAACTTCCCCAATCTCTTAAAAGAAAGGCCCATCAAGATACAAGAAGCCAATAGAACTCCAAACAGACTGGACCAAAGGAGAAACTCTCCAAGACATATTATTATTAAGACTCTAAACATTGACACCAAAGAGAAAATCCTAAAAGCAGCTAGGGAAAAACAGCACACCACCTTCAGAGGTAATCCCATCAGAATTACTTCAGACTTCTCAATGGAAACCCTGAAAGCTAGAAGAGCCTGGAATGAAACACTCCAAAGTCTAAGAACCTATGGCTTCCAACCCAAACTACTCTACCCAGCAAAAGTATCCCTCATAATAGATGGTGAACGAAAAACTTTCCATGACAAAACTCAGCTTTACAATTATATGAACACAAAACCAAACCTACAGAGAGTAATTCAGGAAATCCTACACAGAGAAGAAAAAAATAATCAAACACAATTGCCTACAAGAAGCAGATCACAACAACCAAACTCAGAGTAGGCACAAAAAACTTCAATGTCCATGAAAACTCCAACCCACATTTACCATCACAATATGGCAGGGATCAAATCAAATCTCACAGTCATTACTCTAAATATTAATGGCCTTAATTCACCCATCAAGAGACACAAGCTAACAGGATGGATCAAAAAATTAGACCCCTCAATCTGTTGCCTTCAAGAAACCCACCTCACCATTAAAGACAGACATCTCCTCAGGGTGAAAGGGTGGAAAACAGTATTCCAAGCAAACGGGAATAAGAAACAAGCAGGTGTAGCTATATTAATATCGGATAAAATAGAGTTCAAACCAAATATAATCAAAAAAGACAAAGAAGGCCACTTCCTACTTATCAAGGGAACGATCCATCAAGAGGATATCACAATCATAAATCTGTATGCACCAAACACAGGGGCACCACAGTTCATAAAACAAAACCTACTTGACAATAAAACAGAAATAACCACAAACACCATCATAGCTGGGGACTTCAATACACCATTATCAGTAATAGACAGATCATCCAAACAGAAACTCAACAGGGAAGTAAGAGAGCTCAACAAAACCATAGATCACTTAGACCTAACGGACATCTACAGAACATTCCATCCCAAATCCACAGATTACACATTCTTCTCAGCAGTCCATGGAACATTCTCTAAAATAGACCATATATTGGGTCACAAAGACTGCCTCCACATATTTAGGAAGATTGACATAATTCCCTGCATGATATCAGATCACAATGCTATATTGCGAGAAATCAACAATAAAAGACCCACCAAGAATCCCAAAGGCATCTGGAAACTGAACAGCACACTTTTAAACAATAAATGGATAGTGGATGAAATAAAAAATGAAATTGCAAAATTTCTGGAATTGAACGACAATGAGAACACATCGTATCAAAACTTATGGGACACAATGAAGGCGGTCCTCAGGGGAAAATTCATATCACTCAATGCCTTCATAAAAAAGACAGAAAGGTCCCAAATCAATAACCTAACCATCCACCTAAAGGCACTGGAAAAACAAGAAAAATCCAACCCAAAGAGCTCCAGAAGGAAAGAAATAATTAAAATCAGAGCAGAAATCAATGAATTGGAAACCAAGGAAACAATTAAGAAAATTGACAAAACAAAGAGCTGGTTCTTTGAAAAAATAAACAAGATTGACAAACCCCTGGCCAATCTGATCAAGCAAAAAAAGGTAAAGCTTCAAATTAACAAAATTCAAAATGAAAAAGGAGAGATCACAACAGACATAAGTGAAATTGGGAGAATCATCAGGACTTATTTCAAAAACCTCTACTCCACAAAACTGGATAATGTGGAGGAGATGGATAAATTCTTGGACGCATACCATCTACCAAAGCTAAACACAGAGCAGATTAATCACCTCAATCAACCCATCACACTCATGGAGATTGAAAAAGTAATAAAAAACCTCCCAAAAAAGAAGAGCCCAGGACCAGATGGCTTCTCAGCTGAATTCTATCAAACCTTCATAGAAGAACTCAAACCAATCTTCCTCAAACTGTGCCACACAATTGATGAACAGGGAAAGCTACCCAACTCCTTTTATGAAGCAAGCATCACCCTAATTCCAAAACCAGGCAGAGATGCCACAAGAAAAGAAAACTACCGGCCTATTTCCCTGATGAATTTAGATGCAAAGATCCTAAACAAAATCCTTGCAAACCGAATCCAACAACACATCAAAAGCATTATCCACCTTGACCAAGTGGGATTCATTCCAGGAACACAGGGGTGGTTCAACATACGGAAATCTGTCAATGTAATACACCACATAAACAAGGATAAACATAAAAACCACATGATCATTTCGATAGATGCAGAAAAGGCCTTTGACAAGATTCAACACCACTTCATGTTCAAAACATTGGAGAGAGTTGGCATGGTTGGTTCATATCTTAACCTAATAAAGGCAATATACGAAGCTCCGAAGGCCCAAATAATACTTAATGGAGAGAGACTGGAGGAATTCCCATTAAGATCAGGAACAAGACAGGGTTGTCCACTCTCACCTCTGCTTTTCAATATAGTTCTGGAAGTCCTAGCTCAAGCAATAAGACAGGAGAAGGAAATAAAAGGGATACAATTTGGAAAGGAGGAAGTTAAGTTAGCTTTATTCGCTGATGACATGATTATATATGTAAGAGACCCGAGAGACTCCATCCCAAAACTCCTGAAGGTGATTAACTCCTATAGCAAAGTAGCAGGATACAAAATCAATGCACAAAAATCAGTAGCCTTCCTTTATGCAAAGGACAAAGATACAGAAAAAGAAATAAGGGACATAGTCCCATTTTCAATTGCGACAAAAAAAATAAAATACCTTGGAATAACGTTAACCAAGGAAGTGAAAGATCTATACAATGAAAACATAAAAACACTCAAAAAAGAAATTGAGGCGGACTTGAGAAAATGGAAAGACCTCCCATGTTCCTGGATAGGCAGAATTAACATTGTGAAGATGACAATCCTACCAAAGGCAATTTACAGATTTAATGCAATACCAATTAAAATCCCCACAGTGTTCTTCACAGAGATAGAAAAAATGATCTCAAATTTCATATGGAAAGGCAGAAGGCCTCGCATTTCCAAACATATCCTCAGCAAAAGAAATACCTCTGGAGGCATCACCATACCTGATCTAAAGCTATATTACAAAGCCATAGTAATAAAAACAGCATGGTACTGGCATAAAAACAGGACTATAGATCAATGGAATAGACTTGAGGACCCGGACTTTGGGTCAAGCAACTATAGCTACTTGATATTTGATAAAGGCCCAAACAATATACGCTGGAAAAAAGACAGCATCTTCAACAAATGGTGCTGGACAAACTGGATAACCATATGCAGGAAACTAAAACTTGACCCACACATTTCACCATGCACTACACTCAAGTCCAAATGGATCAAAGATCTCAATATAAGACCAGAAACTCGAATACTACTGGAAGAAAATTTAGGAAGTACATTCCATGATATAGGAATGGAAAAAGACTTCCTGAACAAAACCCCAGTAGCTCATGAACTTAAACCATCACTCAACCAATGGGACCACATGAAGCTGAGGAGTTTCTTTACAGACAAGCATACAATTAGCAAAGCCAATAGATTACCCACAGAATGGGAGAAAATATTTGTGGGTTATCCAACTGATAGAGGACTAATCTCTAGAATCTACAAAGAACTCAAAGATCTAAACAGTAAGAAGTCAAACACCCCACTCACAAGATGGGGCAAAGAGCTGAACAGGCAGTTCACAGAGGAAGAAATAGAAATGGCAACCATACACTTAAGAAAATGTTCATCATCCCTAATCATCAGAGAAATGCAAATTAAAACAACTATGAGATTCCACCTTACCCCAATAAGGATAGCAAGCATCAAAAAATCAAATAAAAACAAATGCTGGCGAGGATGTGGAGAAGTAGGAACACTCATCCACTGTTTGTGGGATTGTAGGATGGTACAACCACTTTGGAAAGCAATATGGAGACTTCTGAAAAAGCTGAGTATAGAGATACCAACAGACCCAGTTATTCCCTTACTGGGCATCTACCCTAACACCTTCAAACCACAGACTAAAGAGATTTGCTCAACCATGTTTATAGCGGCTCAATTTGTCATAGCTAAGAGCTGGAATCAACCCAGATGTCCATCACTAGAAGAATGGATAACTAAGATGTGGTATATCTACACAATGGAATTCTATACAGCAGTAAGAAAAAATGACACAATGAAATTTGAGGAAAAATGGTTGAACCTGGAACAGATCATTCTCAGTGAACTCACCCAATCACAGAAAAAAAATCGCCACATAGTCTCACTCATCTACAGCACCTAACCTGAATCTACCGAAGATACCTTACATACCCAGCAAGCATCTCCTAGATTAGACACTAGGATGGAAGGGGAGGGAGGGGAGGGCATCAAAGGGGTGGGAAACACAAATCTAGACCCAAACGGCAATGGTACCATAATCTTCTACTTACTAAAAGATAGAACAAATGGCTGATCCTTCACCAGGCCCTTACAGGGAACACCTGAACCACAAGACACTGGAGAGGGTAAGATTAAGACTAACCTTAATCTCCTACATCTTCCCTCCCTCACTTCCCCTCTCCCTGTCTCTCTCTCTCTTATCTCTAACTCTTGTATATTAGTTCTCTTTTTCCTCATTTTCTTAGTGGGCACTGACCTGTAACTCCCAGAACCAGCAAGGGGCTATCATCCACAATGAGCTTTTGTTCAGTGAGACCTACAAGGTTTCCTAAAAGACAGACAGATTTCTGTCAGAGTACTTGATGACCCACCAAAGGTTAGTGGTAAGACCCTACTGCTGAAGATACCTTATGTGATTGACATGCAAATTAGAATGGCATGGCTGGAAGTTGGATGAGAGTCAGTCCCCAGACAGTCAGCGCGTCTAGTGCCAGAAGGTGCTACATGGGCGACTGGGGGAAATTGACCAATATCTATCGAAGCAACGCATGGTCTAACCTACTTAGCAGCAAATAACTTATTGTGATGCCCACACAAGTGCAGTGGTGGCACACAGCCATGGTGGGGAACCAACTGCTCTCAATTTGGCTAACTGATCCCCTCACTGGTATGGGACCCATAGCTGGAGCTGGGAAACAAGTCAGAACCATATCCAAACATAAGCCCACTCTCCAGTATCAAGCTACTATCAATTGTGGGCTACAAGAGGGACTACACCTATTAAATTCTCTATAAAAAAAAAAGTAAGGGTTATCTCATTTGTCCTGGTGCTAACTTACTCTCCATTGGAGAATCTGCTTCTCTTTTTCAGATAGATGTAGACCCTAAGGAGAGAGCCACCCCATCATACCTCAAAAGGGCCCCGGCTGAAACTAAGAAAACTTGGAGAAACAAGCAAGGGGGCTGTTTTCCTGATGAACCGGACACCAGCACAAGGGGGAAGGAGATCAGCATAGAGAAAAATCAACTCCTACCAAATCAGAGAGCCAGAGCCTCAGAGGCCCTCAACACCTCATCACTGAAGCAGACCAAAAATGAACCCAACATGGCTCAGGGAAATTTTGCGGAAGAGGGGGCGGAAAGAATGTCAGAGTCACATGTTGGGTCATGATATGCAGAGACATTTAGCTTAGCCATAACTGTGGGCTAACTCCACAATGCATGACCCGTATACCTCAACAAGGAGGGGCCAAGGGGAGGGGGTAGGTCACGGATGAGCCTAATAATGGTACCAAACTGACTGTATTTGCTGAATACAGAACTGACTAATAAAAAAAAATAAAAATAAAAAAAAAAAAAAAAGAAAAGAAATGCTTCTCCTTCTGTTATACCATGAATTCTTATGTTTGATCTTTTTATAGTGTCCCAGGTATCTTGAAATTCCCATTCATGCCTTGCTATTAGCTTAGCTTTCTCTTTGTTGGACTGTGTTAGATCTGCCACCTGGTCTTCTAATTTAGATATTCTGTTCTCTCCTTCATCCATTCTACTGGTGAGACATTCCACAGAGGTTTTTATTTCATTGACTGTATTCTTTAGAGCCAGGATTTCAGTCTATTTTTTCTTCAGTATTTCTGTTTCCTTACTCATGTCTTGTAATGACTTCTTTATTTCACTAAGCTGGTTTCCTGTGTTCTCTTTCAGAAGTTTGTTTTCTTCTTTGACTTCCTTCATTTCTTCTCTGATTTTTTTGAGCATAGATACTATCATTTTCTTGAAATCTTTCTCAGGCATTTAATCTAAAACAGTCTCATTGGTGATCATTTCTGATGGATTTATAGTCTTTGGTGGGATATATTGTCGATTCTTTGAGTTTCTGGTATTATATTGTAGTGATTTTTGCATCCTGATTTGATCTGATGCTTGGGTTTTCTACTTATCTGCAGTGTTCCCAGATGTGGCATCCACTTCTACATACCATCAGGATATGAGTTCAAGGTGCCAGGTGTAGCTCTCGTCCCCCAATCAAGCCACAGAAGCAATCCTAGTTGTTGAATTTGCTTGCTAAGCAAGTATTCTAGTGGTCAGGGTGGAATAATTTACTGGCAAATTCTAAACTTCAAATGAGTAACATATACAATCAATAGCAACAAGCACAAAGTATGCAATTGTGTGGATTAAAACAAACAGATAGCCTTACAAAGCCAAAGGGTGTGTGTTGTTCTATACCCTTAATCTTGTCAGCTGGAAGGCAGAGGTTTCTGTTATGAGTTGGGTTCCAGGTCAACCTAGATCTGGATCAGACCCTGCCCCCAATAATGACAGAAGCAAGAAACAAAGGCCCTATATATGAAAGCACCAAAGGCAACAATATTCAACCCCCAAGTACAAGTTATTTGAAAATGATAAAGCCACTGAGAATGATCTGTTCCAAGTTCAACCATTTTTCCTCAAATTTCATTGTGTCATTTTTTTTTTTTTACTGCTGTATAGAATCCCATTGTGTAGATATACCACATCTTAGTTATCCATTCTTCTAGTGATGGACATCTGGGTTGATTCCAGCTCTCAGTGAACTTACCCAATCACAGAAAAAAAATCGCCACATAGTCTCACTCATCTACAGCACCTAACCTGAATCTACCGAAGATACCTTACATACCCAGCAAGCATCTCCTAGATTAGACACTAGAATGGAAGGGGAGGGAGGGGAGGGCATCAAAGGGGTGGGAAACACAAATCTAGACCCAAACGGCAATGGTACCATAATCTTCTACTTACTAAAAGATAGACCAAATGGCTGATCCTTCACCAGGCCCTTACAGGGAACACCTGAACCACAAGACACTGGAGAGGGTAAGATTAAGACTAACCTTAATCTCCTACATCTTCCCTCCCTCACTTCCCCTCTCCCTGTCTCTCTCTCTCTTATCTCTAACTCTTGTATATTAGTTATCTTTTTCCTCATTTTCTCAGTGGGCACTGACCTGTAACTCCCAGAACCAGCATGGGGCTATCATCCACAATGAGCTTTTGATCAGAGAGAACTACAAGGTTTCCTAAAAGACAGACAGATTTCTGTCAGAGTACTTGATGACCCACCAAAGGTTAGTGGTAAGACCCTACTGCTGAAGATACCTTATGTGATTGACATGCAAATTAGAATGGCATGGCTGGAAGTTGGATGAGAGTCAGTCCCCAGACAGTCAGCGCGTCTAGTTCCAGAAGGTGCTACATGGGCGACTGGGGGAAATTGACCAATATCTATTGAAGCAACGCATGGTCTAACCTACTTAGCAGCAAATAACTTGTTGTGATGCCCACACAAGTGCAGTGGTGGCACACAGCCATGGTGGGGAACCAACTGCTCTCAATTTGGCTAACTGATCCCCTCACTGGTATGGGACCCATAGCTGGAGCTGGGAAACAAGTCAGAACCATATCCAAACATAAGCCCACTCTCCAGTATCAAGCTACTATCAATTGTGGGCTACAAGAGGGCCTACACCTATTAAATTCTCTATAAAAAAAAAAGTAAGGGTTATCTCATTTGTCCTGGTGCTAACTTACTCTCCGTTGGAGAATCTGCTTCTCTTTTTCAGATAGATGTAGACCCTAAGGAGAGAACCACCCCATCATACCTGCAAAGGACCCCGGCTGAAACTAAGAAAAATTGGAGAAACAAGCAAGGGGGCTGTTTTCCTGATGAACCGGATACCAGCACAAGGGGGAAGGAGATCAGCACAGAGAAAAATCAACTCCTACCAAATCAGAGAGCCAGAGCCTCAGAGGCCCCCAACACCTCATCACTGAAGCAGACCAAAAATGAACCCAACATGACTCAGGGAAATTTTGCGGAAGAGGGGGCGGAAAGAATGTCAGAGCCACATGTTGGGTCATGATATGCAGAGACATTTATCTTACCCATAACTGTAGGCTAACTCCACAGTGCATGACCCTTATACCTCAACAAGGAGGGGCCAAGGGGAGGGGGTAGATCACGGATGAGCCTAATAATGGTACCAAACTGACTGTATTTGCTGAATACAGAACTGACTAATAAAAAAAAAAGAAAATATAAACATGAATCTCATTAGATTTGAATCTTTAAACTATTATCTCCTAAAAAAAAAAGAAAAAGAAAAAGAAAATGATAAAGCCAACCAAGAATGTATACCTCATAACCTGCCCTGACAAGGAAAGAGAGATTAGCTTTTGCAGTGCAGGCCTGTACCTGTTTTTGTTTTTGTTTTTGTTGTTGTTTATTTGTTTTGTTTTGTTAGCCTCGTTACCTTTGGGGGAGGCTGCCAATCTTACCAATGCTGAGTGTCTGCCTGGATCCCTCCTTGTTGTGCTGTGCAGCTGTACCTCTGGTCCACTCTTCTGGCTGAGCTGCCACTGGGGGCTGAATGCTGGAGGTTTGCGGTTCTGATGGTGGGGGATGGGAGAGTTCAGACTTCTGGAGTTGTTCACATTTTCAGCAGCTCTTTAGTTGATCTCAGCTGTCTTTCCTTCAGATTCCTTAACTTGCAAGAATGCTGATGAAGTTGAAAAATCTGTTGTTTGGTCTCTGCTGCTTCTGCCTCCTGGAGCACATTGCGGGAAGGCACTGGCATGGCCTTGATCACCTCAGTAGGACTCTGGCTGTTTTCCTCCTTTCTGGTGGGTCTTGGTCTCTCTGGCTTCTCTGCTATATCAAAGAATAACCCATACTCCTTCACTTTTCAGAAGAAGAGTTTATTTTGCTGGGGTTTTTCTTAAATCCCTCCCTAGGCTGGTTTGGCATGGCTTCTAAGCTACCATCTTACCTAGAAGTCAAAAAGATGTTAAATATACAACCAACAATGTATTTCAATGTCCTACAAAGACAAAATTAAACCAAACCCAAAATAAATAGAAATAAATGAACAAAAATCAGAAAAATGTACAAAATGGCCACTGAATTAAAAAATGCAAAACATCACTGAAATTAAGGGTTTTAAGTTTTATTTATTTATTTTTTTGAGAGACAGAGAGATAGAGACAGACAGAGAGGGCAGGAGAGAGAGAGAATGAGCATACCAGGGCCTTCATCCACTTCAAATTAACTCCAAATGCATGTGCCACCTTGTGCATCTGGCTTACATGAGTCCTGGGGAATCAAAACTGCATCCTTTGGTTTTGGAGGCAAGAACCTTAACCATAAAGCCATCTCTACAGCCTGGGTTAGGTTTATTTATTTATTTACTTATTTGGTAAAGATAAACAAAACTGACAAAACCTTAGCTAGGGTAACTATGAATAGAAAAGAGAAGGCTCAAATAAAATGAGACATGAAAATAACTGACATTGCAACTAATACTAGAGAAATTGAAATTCTAACTAGGGACTATTATGAACAGCTATATACTAGCAAATTGGAAAATCCAGAAAAAAATTGATGAATTTTGGGACTCATATTACCTAAGATTGAGATAGTAATGAAAAAGTCTCCGAATAAAGAAAAACTAAGTACCAAATAGCTTCACTGAAGATTATCTAATCTTTTAAAGAGCCTGTACCAATTCTCAGAACTATTCTAAAGAGTGGAAATAGAAGAAATCTTGCCAAGCTCATTCTCCAAGGCCAGTATTCTCCTGATGCCCAAACTAAACATGGACACACACATTGAAATAACTCCAGATGAGTAACACAGATGCAAATGTTTTCAGTTCTCAACAAATAAGATCCATGATACATCACAAAGATTATGGGGAATGCCACCCACCCTCACCATAATCAATTGGATTTACCTCAAGGATGCAAGGATGGTTCATTACAGGCCAATCAATAATTGTAATACATCAACCACGTAACAGATTGAAGGATCCAATGAAGGCCAAAAGATCATTTCAACAGATACAGAAAAAAGAGTTTGATAGAATGTATGATAAGGCTTTTCTATTCCAAAGCTATAAACCCTTCCACATTTTCTCCTGCAAGCCAGTCCCAATAGCCTATGAATCATATGGTCAGGTTTATCATAGAACTGGCTGAACTTCTTGGAACCAATTTTCTGTATTAGTTATTTCTCTTTTTGCCAAATATATGAAAAGAAGCATCTTAAGAGAAGGGTTTATTCCAGCTTACAGTCCAAGAGAATACAGTCCTCTCTTGGTGACATTGTGACAAGACCAGCAAGGGGCTGGTCACATTGTATCAGTCATCAGGAAGCAGAGGAAGAAAGTGGGGCCAGAAAGAGAGAACATGTAATATTTATATTTACCCTCTCCTACTGCTTTCTTTGCATTCCTCATTTCTTTAATTTCTGAATCTGACCTAGGAAAATGATTTCCAGTACATTCACTGTTCTCTACCTTCAAAGGACCCTTGAAGCTGAGCTGAATTTCACCTGAGCTCTTGCTTCCCACTACTCAAACTCTATCCTTCATAATATGACAATCATTTCTTCCTTTCTGCCATGAGTTGATTGATATGATGCCAGTTTTAACCTACATGCTTATGAGCACTGGGTGAGCAAAGCCCACGAAACATTAGAAGAAAGCCTCTGATACAGCTCATAGAAACACTGTCTGGTCCTAGCAGAGAAATCACACTGGAGCAGGTCCAGCATGTGTATAGAACAATCCTGTTCACACTATTGAATCACAGCGATTTCTGCCAGCTTGTGCTTTTGGCAGAAGGAAGGCTGTGTGAAAACTTCTCAGTTGTTTGAGTCATTTCTAAAAAAAAAAAAAAAAAAAAAAAATCAAAGAAAATTAAAGCAAAGAATACTAGAAAGTATTTCAGTTTCACGCATTATAACTCCAGTGTAACTTGCTTTAGAAGGAGGTACATACCAAGTTGCAAATTCATGTAGAGAAGTTGAGCTCCTCAATATAGTTATTATTTATTTATTTAATTTGGTTCTGTACATCATAGGTTATAGTTGATTTTTATCTATGGAAAACTCTCCAGCTAATTTCCACTGATCTCAAAGATTGAACTGTTAGGTGAGAATGCAAAGAATTTTCTGAATCATGAACTGCTATACATAGTGTAAGCTCTGACAATCAAGAGAAATAGCTAATGCCAAACTTTCTTTGAGATATTTTGGAACATTAATAGTTTTGGAAAACATACTTCCCCAAACTTGTCCAAATATGTCCCATTTAAAGACTAAAAGGCTAAAAGACTAAAATAAAATATTATAATGCATTCTAAGGCAGTGAGCCAATCTATAAAGAAATGTTAAATGAGTACTATCACAAGGCCATATACTTCATGGATAGTATTAGAACTCTAAGAATACTCCAAGGTAATAGCACAGTTGTTGTTTATACATAATAAATTATTTCATAAGATACCAGATATTTTTCCAGACAATTTCATCATTAGGAAAACAAGTGTATCACTGTTAGCCAAACTAAGTATCTAATATATGTTTGTTCCATGATCCAGAAGTCTGATAAACCTGGTACTGAGAGAAAAGAACCCTAAAAGCAGAAATAGCATGTGGATTCCACCTCCTGAGCCAATATTCTTCACTGTCAGTGGCTCCTAGAACAGTACTTCATGGAGCAAAATTCAGATCTTCCCAAGGTTCAGCTGGGAAAAGACTAGATTCATTACCAACACCGTAATAGTAACCTGGGTAGAAGAGGGAAGAAGTCTCCTATCTTTGTATTAAAAATATTCTTTTAAGACCATACTGAAATAAAGATATGTTAAATAACAATGAAAAGTAAAAATCAGAAAAGAAATATACAAACTATTTATGTTTATTTATGAGGATAACACAATATAAAATGGCATTTGTATGCAATTATTTGCTGTTAACACATTTCAATAACATTGACAACGCCCAGAAGACTTAAAGAAATGTGTTACCTTCTGAAATTTCAAGGCAACATAAGAGTAAATACTGATTAAGACTTGGACATGAAAATTCTTTGTCTTGCTACATGTCTGTGTTATGATGAATCTGCTGGTAGCAAAGTGAGTCTTCAAATATTTAATAGCCAATTGAAAGGCACAGGGAAAGCCAAGAAATATTTGATTGATTTGCTCTTCAGAGGGGAATATTCCAACTTACTTTTTAATTAAAGCCTACTGTAAAATCAGCCAGATAAGAAATATTGCCAGTATTATCTAGAGGAGCAATATCATATTCTTGGATTCTTGAAGCAGAAAGAGACTAAGCAAGGTCTATTTTTAACTTGGATCTAACATTACTAAAATTTTGGAAGTAGTAGGAAGAAAAAGAATTGCCTAGCAAGAAGAATAGGTTGGGTACATTTAGAGTCCTGAGCCTACAGTGTCACTTAAAATTCTACCCAATCTATTCTAGACTGTAAGTCTATTATCTTTAGACTGCTGAAAATTACTTTCTCAGAGTTCTACAGAAAAATAAGACCAATAGTACAGAATGTGAATGCTTGTACTTTTATGTGTGTGTTTTGTATGTGCATATACATGGACACATGCATAAATAAAATTTATTTTATGGAGTTGGAGCAAGTGATTATAGAAGATGGAAAATACAACAATCTGTGGATAGGGTGTTGGCATGGAGCACTACAGTGAGTGGATACAAGTCTAAAGAGATGCTTCTACAGAAATTCCTTTTGCTGACATGGATAGTCTTCTGTTCTAGTCAGGATTTCCACTGATTGGAAAAGTCCTTCTCATATTATAGAAACCAATGTCCAAAATTTAAAATGTTAATCTCATCAAACACCCTCCTAATGAAACCTTTAAAGTAATATTTGACAACATATCTGGGCATTTTTTCCCAGTCAACCTGACACATAAAATTAACCATAACCACCACCATCTAAAAAGAAACAAGGAAGCTACACAGGTAAGTCTGGAGTTCGGTATATTCCCACTGTGTGACAGCATCACAGAAGCTTGGATTGTGCCACTTGCTCTGCTGAGGATTCAGTTAGATTAAGTTCTAACGCTCTTTATTACATGTTATTGAAGACTATAATAAAAGTGTGTTGCAACAATCTCTTATTCCCCATTCAATAATATGACCTGGTTATTCTCTCCTGAAGTGGAGTACTCTTAATTTTCTTCCCTGTGAGTTTTTAGTGATTTGACTGTAACCAATAGAAATTAGTGACCAATGACATTGGGTGACATCTGGAAGATGGACAGAAAAAGCCAAGTGTCCCAACTTTGTTCCCTGAAGTGGTTACTCTCAACATGATCTCCCTTTCTTCCTCTCTTTCTCTCTCTTTCTATCTCTGCCTGCCTCTCTCCATGCTGTTAGAAGCCAAAGGAATACAGAGAAATCAAGTAGACATTCAGTTCAGCAAATGGATGCTTAGATAATGCTTTATGTTTTCCGAGCTTCAATTCTAGATATCTAAGTGCAGACTGCTCCAATATCTTCAGCTTCCAAACATCCCAGTCTTTATATCATCTCAGCTGAATCAGTGGATAACATGCCACAGAGAGAGGCCATTACAATTACACCCTATACAATCCCTGCATCAGAAATCACACACATTATAAAATGGCTGTCATTTTACACTATTAGGTGAAAAGTAGATTGTTAAATCACATAGAGACCAGACTACTTAACAACTATGTAGGTAATAAATTAGATTTCATATTGGATTCCAAACTAAAATAAAAGTGGTTACTATTGCATCTAAGAATTAAAACTGTAAATATAACAATGACCTAAAGGAAAATGTTCAGAATAAAGTGAAGATGTGTTTATTTTTATGGCATAAAACAAAACCACTAAGCACCAAGTTAAATCACACATATTAATGTGACATTCATATTATTAATCTGACAGTAATAATTTAAACATAGTACTTCACAAAATAAGCATAAATACTGTTTGATTTTTGCAACTCTTATCTTTATGGATGCATACCTTCTGTCTTTGCAAACTTCTTTTGAAGCTCTTTCCACAGAGCATAAAAGTGACCCCAATACTGTCAGAGGCAACGGCAACCCAAGGCCACTAATGCTAGACAAGTAAGTGGGAGGAGAATCAAAGTGATTTCTTCTTTACCAATGCCAGGGGAGTTGGGGGAGCAGAGGCAACCAAGCAAAATATTTCAATAATTCATTTTTCTATTTCATGTCCTTCATCTTCTAATAGAATAGAATTAAAAAAAAATCTCAACAGAGAACACATCACAATATAAATCTTGTTTCACTATGTTGTAAACTCCTACATAGTAGAAAGTCTGTCTTTTTTTCCTCTTCATGTTTTGAATAGTTTCTGTATCTTGATCTCTCACTTAATAAATCAGTCAAGTCTTGGACCAAAGAGTATTAAAAAAGAATTTTTTATTTCATAACATATACAGCTTTCTGGTGATGATAATGAAAGGTCTTAATCATATTATATGTGCCAACTTTTCACTTTTCTTGCAAAGCTCCGACAGTAAATCCAAATCAATCCCTTATTGCAGCAGTTAGGTTGTTGAGATGACCAGAGTTGCAGGTCATGTTAGCTACCATCTCTCTTCTCCCAGAGAGTGGAAGATTGCCATATAAACCATGTTCCTTTATGCTCATCCAATTCTATTTTTGATGTTTTTTTTTGTTTTTTTTTTTGGTTTTTTTTGTTTTTTTGTTTTTTTTTTTTGTTTTTTTGTTTTTTCAAGGTAGTGTCTCACTCTAGCCCAGGCTGACCTGGAATTCACTACGGAGTCTCAGGGTGGCCTTGAACTCATGGTAATCCTCCTACCTCTGCCCCCCGAGTGCTTGGAATAAAGGCATGCGCCATCACACCCGGCCCAATTCTAGTTTAAGTGTTGAAAGTAATAGTCTAATAGTCTTTTCTTTAAGAGGTATAGCAGACAGCTTCAGGTTCACTGAGATAAACTTCCACACCAGGCACAGTTATGGAGGAAGGGATATTTATTGAAGCTTACAAATCCAGGGGAAGTTCCATAATGGCAGAAGAAACTGGCCTGCCTTCACAGATCCAAGCAGAGAGAGAGAAGCACAAGCCTAAAGCCAAAAGCCACAGTACACTTCAGGAACTCCAGCTAGGCACACTTTGCATGTCTTTAGATTGAAATCTGAAACCCACCACCACACCTTAAGATCCACACAATGGCACTGACTCCAGCCAGGTGGCTGCAGATGCAAACTACAAACAAACAACTGAATATATTGGGGGCCATCTATTCTATTTAAACCACCATAAGAGGTACTTCATATTCTTCAGTTCAGACTTTTAAAGTCTAAGGGACATTGCTCTGAGGCCACCTAGACTTTAAAACTTAGGGCCAAGTGAAGTGAGTTATCAATGCAGGGTTGGAATAAGCAATTTTATCACTCTTAGTCACAGAATCAAACACACAGCAAGGGCAATCCTGACCCTATTGGGATTTTCTGGATAACATCCGTCATTTCCTCTGAGACCTAAGAGCAAAATTGCAACCTTCCTAGGAGAGATTCCCAACATCACTATCAGATCCATTTCAGATACCTTTTTTTCCTAGCATGCAAATTTCAAAATTTTCAGCCTCATATTATTCCTTAAAATCTCCAAATATAAATGTCTGTTTGAAACATAATTTGCTTCTCAAATATCAGCCCAAAAGATCATGTGTGGCAATCTTTCCCATATTGGACTATTCCCCACTTTTCATGGTTGTGCTGTCATTGTATTTCTAGATCACTGAACTTTGCTCATTCAACATGTGGGTTCTGTGCCCCTCACTGAACACTAAGTGAAGCACTGGCAGATTTCGTTTTCACCCCATTACAGTGAGTTGCATGGATGGTGCTTGGCTGATTATCTGAGTCTTGTTCATCATGTATTAAAGACAATGCCTGCTTCTCACATCATATCCAGGGCTGTCACCTCTGACTTTAAAGAAAAGGCTGAAAACAGAGTGATCTCTAGAAAACAGATAAAGGAATGCAAACTTACCCTCTGGACCTCTCGAAAGAAAAACACCAGGGCTGGAGAGAGGCCTTAGTGATTAGATTAGACTATTTGCCTGCAAAGCCAAAGGATCCTGATCCTACTCTCCAGTACCTATGTAACCCAGATGCACAAAGGGGCACATGAATCTGGAGTTCATCTGTAGTGACTGGAGGCTCTGGCCTGCCCATTCTCTCTCTCTCTCTCTCTCTCTCTCTCTCTCTCTCTCTCAAATAAATAGAATAGAATAGAATAGAATAGAATAGAATAGAATAGAATAGAATAGAATAGAATAGAATAGAATAGAAAAAGAAAGAAAGAAAGAAAGAAAGATAGATAGATAGATAGATAGATAGATAGATAGATAGATAGATAGATAGATAAGCACCACTGTGCTTAACTTGGAAAAAGACCAAGCTAAAAATAATTTTGCTTGCCTTTTCTTCATATTGTAGTTTATAAAAAGCTAGTAATTTACAAGAATAAAGAAGAACACAATAAGCTCTTAAATGCATAGTTATGTTCATGAGGATGTAGCAAATTGTCATGACTTTGTAAACTCAAATTTAATTTAATGTACTTGAACAAGGTCACACTACTCCTGAAAGTCACAACTAAAGGTTTAGTGGCTAGGGAAATGGCTCAATTGGTAAAGTGTTTGTCACACAAGCATGACATCCTGAGTTTGATCCCTTCCAGCTAAGTTAGAAAAGTCAGGTACAATGGCATTCTCCTAGAATTCTAGCACTGGGATGAACTTCTGAAGCTTTCTTTCTTTCTTTTTTTTTTTTTTTTTGTTGTTATTAAGTAGAAAGTTGTATGGATACATCATATGTTAGGACCATCATTTCCTTCCTTCCTGCCCCTATTCCACTGAGGGCCGTCCTCGGTGGGATTGATGGTATCCGTCCTAGATTTGCCAGTTCTGAGATATGACAGCTTCAGTCATTCCTTGTGCGGCGGAGGAGGACAGTGCCTCTGGACATTCCCTCCCACTCTGTGGCTCTTAAAATCTTTCCACCCCCTCTTGAACAAAATTCCTTGAGCTGTGGTGGGTGGGTGTGTTTTAAGTCTGCTTTACTGTTGTGCTCCCAGCAGGTTCAAATATGTTTGTCTATCAAATGATTATTGTTCTGGAAATGTATTAGTGGACTTGGTAGGGAAATCATCTTTCAATATCTGTAAGTATAAAATAAAAGAGACTTCACATACTGATATTTATAATTTCTGCTTTGGTGCATTTTGAGTATCCTTAGTGACTGTTTCCATGACCCTGGCTCTGGTTGACAGGCTAACTATTGAAGTAACATTCTTGGTCATTTTACCAATTCCTCTGTGCTTTCACCTGAGCCCTGGCTGATGTGTGAGGGGTGGTTTATCTCCTCATTCTAGCTGCCTTCTGGAAAACAAAACACATTCTCCAAAGGAGACTGAGGTCAGTATAGGTTCAATGGGTGTAGCCTCTTTTTTGTCTAAAGACTAGTGGGAGCTCCTTGTTGTAGTCCATGATTTTGGTCTCCATAGGATTCTGACTTGGTTCCCAGTTTTAGCTATGGGTTCCTTTCCATTGAGCAAATCTCTTAGGCAATCAAAGAGGCATTGGTTACCCACCTGGGCTGAATAACACTATTGAACAGGTGAGTCCATCTTGTCAGGCTGCTTGGTTTTGTATAGCAGTGTCCCCTGTTAGCACGTAAGGTTGTTGGCCATTTTCCATCAGCAGCTCATGTAGTGCTTCCCAGCACTATATGTGCTAACCATCTGGGAACTGACTTCCTTCCATATTACATCCAGATCTCTCAGTGTTCTCTGTTGGCAGCATGTGGTGTCTTCAGCAATAAGGTATTACCTTTTATCCCAGGCAGGTAATAAAGTGCTTAGATAGAAGCTTTTCTTCTTTTGGGGTCCTCCTAGGTCTCTTTGGTCAACAGTTAAATGTGGATTGTAATGAATTTCCGGTACTCGGAGTTATAAGCCAGGGCCAAATATTTCACGATTGGGCTTCATCCCAACTTCTGCAGGGCCCTTCTTACCTGAGAACCCCTGCATACTCCTCTTGAGGGTTGTATCACTTAGTCTGCTAACCAGAAGAAAGTTTCTATGGAAAAAATTCACTCTGGATTTAGTTTTCTATGTATTTCCACCACCCTCCCATTCTGCTTTCCCAACAAATTTCCAACCCTACTATGTGACCCTCCAGTTGCCTATCAGGTATGTCTGCAAGTCAAGCTGTTCCAGATTAGAAACCATAGATGAGAGAGACTAGGTGTTGTTTGTCTTTCTGGGCTTGTGTAAGTTCACATAGTATGATCTGTTCCAAGTCTGTCCATTTTCCTACAAATTTCATTGTGTCATATTTCCTTACTGCTGAGTAGAAATCCATTGTGTATATGTACCATATCTTCATTATCCATTCATCAAATGATCAGTATCTAGGTTGATTCCAGTATTTGTGAATTGAGCAACTATAAACTGTTGAATAAATATTTCTGCAATGAAGGGTAGAGCCTTTAGGGTAGATGCCCAACAGAGAAATAGTTAGGTCAGTTGATAGCTCTATTGTTACCTTTCTAGGAGTCTCCATGTTGATTTCCTAGTGGTTGTACAAGTTTTCACTCCCAGCAGCAGTGAATGAGGGTTCCTGTTTCCCTATACCCTCGCTAAGGTTTATTGTAATTCAATTTTTTTTAATGATTGCCATACTTTTTGAGTAAGGTAGAATCTCACAGTTGTTTTAATTTGCATTTCCCTGACGGTTAAAGATTTTCTTAGGTGGGTATTACTATTTGTATTTCTTCCTGTGAGAATTCCCTATTCTGTTGTCTGCCCCCCCCCCTTTTTGTAAGTGAATTGTTTCACTTTTTATTGATTAGTTTTTTTGAGTTCTTTGTAGATTCTAGATATTAGGCCTCTGTCAGTGGTTTTGCTTGTGAAGATTTTTTCCCATTCTGTGTGTATTCTGTTGACTCTGTTTATATTGATCTGTATTAAGATCTTAATCTTCAAGAGATTCCATAGTTGAATGAGTGTTTAATTTCTTAGGCTACTGGAGTATTATTCAGAAAGTATTTCCCCACTCCTATATCATGCAAATTTCCCCTTATTTTTTCTACCATGCAATTAAGAGTTTTAGGTCTTATGTTGGGGCTTTTAATCCATTTGCAGTTGATTTTTGTCTTTCCTCAGTTAATTTTTTGGAAGCTTTGTCAAAGACTAAGTAGCTGTGGTTGCTTGAATTAAGGACTAGGACTTCCATTCTGTTTCATTGGTCTATATGTCTGTTTTTGTGCCAGTTCCATACTGTTTTTGTTACTATAGCTTTGTAGTATAGCTTCAGATCAGGTATGGTGATACCTCCAGAGGTCTTTCTTTTGCTGAGGGTATTTGTGGATATCCAAGGCTTCTTGCATTTCATACAATTTTTGAGATTTTTTTTTCTGTCTCGGTGAAGAATGATGCTAGGATTTTTATTGGTTTCATGTTGAATCTATACATAGCTTTTGGTAGGATTGCCATTTTCATAATATTAATTCTACCTATCCAGGAACATGGGAGGTCTTTCCATCTTCTCATGATCTCTTCAATTTATTTCTTGAGTGTTTTTATGTTTTTAACATATAATATTTTTCATCTCCTTGGTTAGTGTTTTTCCAAGGTATTTTATTTTTTGTAGCTATTGAAAATAGTACCAACTCACTAATTTCTTTTATATTTGTCTTCTGCATATAGAAAGTCTACTGATTTTTTTGTGTTGATTTTGTATCATGCCACTTTGGTGAAGGAATTTATCACCTTTAGAAATGTTATGGTACAGTCAGTTTTAACTTTTTTGTTGACAACTTTCATAATTACAGACAATAAACCATGATAATTTCCCCCCTCCCTACTTTACCCTTCACAGATCCACTCTCCATCATATACCCTCCTTCTCTCCATTATTTTCTCTTTTATTTTGATTTCATCATATATTCCTCCTAGTATGAGGGTCTTGTTGTGGCCAATTTCTGTCTGAATGATTGCATTGTAAACAGTCCTACCCTTCCTTTTGCTGTTATGTTCTTTTCACCACCTCTTCTGCAATGGACCCTGAGCCCTAAAAGATATTATAGAGCTACGTAGTATGGACTACGCCTCTGTTGCTTCTTCTCAGCTCTATAGTGCCTTTTGGATCATTTCAATGGTCAACACCATCAGAAAAGAGAAGCTTCTCTAACCAAAAGCAACAGTAGAGTTAAATATATGGGTTTGTTTAAATGTACCACATCTCCATTATACATGTATCAGACATCATTTCCTAGATATTGTGAATAGAATGGCAATAAACATGGTTGAACAAATATCTCTAAGGTACAGAGAAGAGTCCTTAGGATATATACCTAGGAGTATGTATATGTCATATGGTAAATCTACTTTTAGCTATCACAGGAACTTCCGCATTGACTTCCACAATGGTTGTACCACATTAAATTCCTTACAACAGTTTAGAAGTGTTCCTCCTTTTCCACATCCCATCAGCATTTATTGTCATTTGTTTTCATGATGGTAGCCACTCTTAGAGGAGTGAGATGGAATCTCAAAGTAATGTTAATTTGCCTTTCCCTGATGGCTAAGGATGTAGAACATTTCTTAGATGTTTATATGCCATTTGTACTTCTTCTTATGAGATATCTCTATTTAGTTCCATATCCCAGTTTTTAATTGGGTTGTTTGATTTCTTATTATTTAGTTTTCTGAGTTCTTTGTATATCCTAGGTATTTATCCTCTGTCAGATATTTTGCTGGCAAAGATTTTCTCCCATTCTCTAGGTTGCCTCTTTGCTCTTTTAACAGTGTCCTTTGCTTTACAAAAGCTTTGTAATTTTATAAGATCCCAGTGCTTGATCAGTGGTTTTATTTTCTGAGCAATTTGGGGTTATATTCAGAAAGTCATTACCTATGTCAACATTTTGAAGGGTTTCCCCTACATTTTCATCTAGCAATTTAAGAGATTCAGTTCTGATATTAAGGTCCTCGCCCACAAGGATTTGATTCTTGTGCATGGAGGAAGACAAGGATCTATTTTCATCTTTCTACACATATAGATATCCAGTTTTCCCAGCACCAGTTATTGAAGAAGCTGTCTTTTTGCCAATGAATATTTTCGGCATTTTTGTCAAAAATCAGATGGCTGTAGCTGCCTGGATTAACACCTGGGTCCTCTATTCTGTTCCATTGATCTACATGTCTCTCATTGTGCCAATACCATACTGCTTTTGTTACTATGGCTTTGTAATATACCTGAAAATTGGGTATGGTGATTCTACCAGCCTTATTTTTGTTGCTCAAAATTCTATTCAAGGTTTTTTGTGTTTCCAAATGAAATTTAGGATTTTTTTCTCTATTCCTATGAAGAATGGCATTAGAATTTTAATGGGGATTGCATTAAACGTGTAGTTTGCTTTTTGTAAGATTGACATTTTCACAATATTGATTCTTCCCATCCAACAACATGGGATATCTTTCCATTTCCTTGTGTCTTCTGCAATTTCTCACTTGAGTGTTTTAAAGTTCTCATTGTAGAGTTCCTTCACTTCCTTAGTTAAGTATATTTCAAAGGTACTTTTTTTTTTTTGAGGCAATTGAGAATGGGAGATATTCCCTGATTTCATTCTCCTCATGTTTGTTGTTAGTATATAGGATAGCTACTGATTTCTGTGTATTTATTTTGTATCTTGCTATGTTGCTAAAAGTTTTTATCAGCTCTAACAGTTTGCTGGTAGAGTTTTTAGGGTCTTTTTTTGTATAGAATCATATCATCTGCAAATAGTGATAATTTGATCTCTTCCTTTCCAGTTTGTATCCCTTTTATGAGTGTCTCTTGCCTTATTGCTAAAGCTAAGACTTCCAGTACTATATTAAATAAAAGTGGGGACAGTGGACATCCTTGTTTTGTTCCTGAATTTAGTGGAAAAGCTTCTAGTTTTTCATCATTTAGTATTATGTTCACTGTAGGTTTGTCATAAATAGTGGTTTTATTCCCTGAACAACTGGGGTGACATTCAGAAAGTCATTGCCTATGCCAATATGTTGACTGGTTTCCCCTACATTTTCCTCTAGCAGCTTCAGAGTTTCAGGTCTGATATTAAGGTCTTTGATCTATTTGGACTGAATTCTTGTACATGGAGAGATATAGACCTATTTTCATCTGTCTACACAAAGATAACAAGTATTTACACAACCGTTGTTTAAAGAGCTTTGTTTTCTCCAATGAAAATTTTTGGCATTTTTATCAAAAATCATATGGCTGTAGGTGGCTGGATTTACATCTGGGTTCTCTACTCTGTTCCATTGATCTATGCATCTGTCTTTGTGCCATTGCCATGCTGTTTTTCTTACTATGGCTGTGTAATATATCATAAAATTGAGCACAGTGAAACCACCAGACTTATTTTTTTTAATAATTTTTGTTATTTTTATTTATTTATTTGAGAGTGACAGACAGAGAGAGAAAGAGGCAGATAGAGAGAGAGAGAGAATGGGCGCGCCAGGGCTTCCAGCCACTGCAAACGAACTCCAGACGCGTGCACCCCTTTGTGCATCTGGCTAACGTGGGTCCTGGGGAATTGAGCCTTGAACCGGGGTCCTTAGGCTTCACAGGCAAGTGCTTAGCCACTAAGCCATCTCTCCAGCCCCAGACTTATTTTTTATTGCTCAAAATTGTTTTGGCTATTCAAAGTCCTTTTTTGTCTTTGTGTGTGTGTGTGTGTGTGTGTGTGTGTGTGTGTGTGTGTGTATGTGTGTGTGTGTGTGTGTGTGTTTGCTTCCAAATGAATTCTGGATTTGTTTTTCTATTTTCCTGAAGAATGCCATTGGAATTTTGGTGGTGATTGTATTAAGTTTGTAGATCACTTTTGGTAAGGTTAACATTTTCACAATATTGGTTCTTCCAATCCAAGAACATTTCCTAATGTCTTCTGCAAGTTCTCTCTTGAGTGTTTTTAAGTTCTCATTATATATATCCTTCAACTCCTTGGTTAGGTTTATTCCATGGTACTTTATTAATTTTTAGAGGCAGTTGTCAATGGGAGTTACTGACTTCTATGTGTTTATTTTGTATCCTGCTACATTGAAAAAGTGTTTATCAGACCTAACAGTTTTCTGTAGAATCTTTAGTGTCCATTATGTATAGAATCCTATAATCTTCAAATAATGATTATTTGGTATCCTCCTTTCCAATTTGTATCTTTTTGTTTCCAGGTAGGGTCTCACTTTAGCCTAGGCTGACCTGAAATTCACTATGCAGTCTCAGATCGGTCTTTAACTCAAGGTGATTTGCCTACCTCTGCCTCCTGAGTGCTGGGATTAAAGGTGTGTGTCACCATGCCTGGCTCAGTTTGTATCCTTTTTATGTGTGTCTTTTGACTTATTGCCATGGATAAAACTTCTAATACTATGTCAAATAAAAGTGGGGACAGTGGACACACTTTTCTTGTTCCTGGTTTTAGTGGAAAAGCTTCAAGATGTTCCTCATTTAGTATTGTGTTGGCTGTAGGTTTGTCATATATAGTATTTAGTATGTTGAGATATGTTCCTTCTATTCCCAGTTACTATAGGTCTTTTACCATGAAGAGATGATGGATTTTCTCAAATGGCTTTTCTGTAACTCTTGAGATTATCATGTGAATTTGTCCTTCAGTCCATTAACATAGTGTACTGTATTTTATTAATTTGTATATGTTTAACCATCCCTGGATCTCTGGCTTTGCTTGTTCAGGATGAATGAAAGTTTTGATTTATCCTTGTATTGCATTTGCAATGTTTTTTTGAGAATTTGTGCATCTATGTTCATGAAGGGACTGGTCTGTAATTTTCTTTTTATATTCTGTCTTTGTCTAATTTTGGTATCAGGGTGATGCTGGCTTCATAGAAGGAATTTGGTAGTATTCCTTCCTTTTCTGTTTCATACCAATGTATGAGACACTTTGGTGTTAGTTATTCTATTAAGGTCTGGTAAAATTCACCAGTAAACCCATCTGGGCCTGGACATTTTTAGTTGGAAGATTATATATATGACTGTTTGGATCTCCATATATGTTGTATGTTTATTTAAATGGTTTATGGTTTACCTTATCTTGACTTAATTTGGATAGGTGATATAAACCTAGGAAATTATCCATTTCTTTCAGATTTTTCAAACTTAATTCAACGTATTTTCTTAAAGTATGTGCTTATGACTTTCTCCATTCCTTTGGTGTGTGTTGTAATGATGCTTTTGTCATCTCTAATTTGATTATTTTGTGTCTTTTCTCTCTTTTAGCAAGATTTGCTAAGGGCTTATCAATCTTGTTTATCCTTTCAATGAACAATCTCTGTTTCATTGATTCTTTGTATTGTTTCATTTCTTTCTATTCCATTAATTTCTGACCTAATCTTTTATTTCTTCCCATCTACTGATTCTTGGTTTTCTTTGTTCTTCTTTTTCCAAGGCCTTAAGGAGAAACGTTAATTTGTTTCCTTGTTACCTTTCTAATTTATTAATATAGGCACTTAAAGCTATAAAATTCCCTCTTAGGGTGACTTTATTATGTCCCAAAGGTTTTTGTATGATGTGCTATCACTATAATTTGATTTCTTCAATGACATAGTCATCATTCAGTAGTGTACTATTTAGTTTCCATGATTTTGTGTATGCTCTGTAGTATTTATTTATTGGTGCTGATTTTTAGTTTAATTCCATGTGATAAGATAGAGTACAAGGAATTTTTCAATTTTCCTTTATTGTTAAGATTTGCTTTGTGTCCTGATAGGACTTTAATGATAATATGACAAGGAGAAGTTCTTTCTACATTTTGTCTGTTTTGTATTCTAAAAGCTTCCTGCATCTGCATTGACATCTCTTTCATTAAGTTGTTTTCCTGTGTTCTCCTTAGGAGTTTGTTTTCTTATTTCATTCCTTTCATTTCTTCTTTAATTTCTTTGAACATAGTTATAATCATTCTTTTGAAATCTTACTCAGGCATTTCATCTAAATCTCCTTGGTGGTCATTTTTGATGATTAAAAATTTTGCTGGAATAATATTGTCTTGTTTCTTTGTGTTTCTTATATTATAATGTAGAGATTTTTGCATCTTGGGTTAATTTGATGCTTGGGTTTTCTAATTATGTCCAGTATTCTTAGATATATAGATCTGACATTATATATCTTCAGGGTAGAATCTTAAGGTGCCAGGTGTGGTTCTTAAATGACTCCCAGAGTAACAGCAGAAGTGAACATAGGTGTTGGGTTTTCCTGCTATGCAAGTGTACTAGTACACTAGGTGGAGAAAAATACAGGCAAATTCTAAAATTCAACTGAACAATAAACACATTCAATCAAAACCACCAAGGAGTGTTTATGTAAGAGTGGGTATTAAAACAAACAGATAATTTAACAAAGTCAAAGTTCCTAAGGATGTGTGTTGCCCCACACCCTTAATCCTATCAACTGAGAAGCTGAAATTTCTGGTTTCTAAAGGGTTACAAGTCAGCCTGGGGCCAAAAGAGACCCAGCCCTCAGGAATGGCAGAAGAAGACACAAACATTATAAGTCTGAGTCACTTATGTGTATTATTATGTAATGTTCAAATAGAGCTAATTTGACTTCTTCCTTTCAAAATTGTATTCATTTTATATATTTCTCCTGTCATATTGCTTGGGCTATGATTTCCAGCACCATATTGAAGAGCAGTGGTGAGAGTGGGCACCCCTGCCTTGTTCCATATCTTAGTGGTAACTGCTTGAGTCTATCCCCATAAAGTACATTTTGGGCTTTAAGTGTTGTGTATATAGTCTTTGTTATGTTGAGATATAAACACTCCATGCCTATTCTCTCCAATGTTTTAATCAGAAAGTGTTGTATTTTGTCAAAGGACTTCTCTGCATCTATTGAGATGATCATGTGGTTATTGTATTTACATTTATATATGTGTTATATTATGTTGATTTACATAGGTTGAAACATCCCTGACACTCTGGACAGCTTTATTGAGGTGGATAATGCTTTTGACATGTTATTGAATTCAATTTCAAGGATTTTGTTCAGGATTTTTGCATCCAGGTTTATCATGGATACTGATCTGTAGTTTTCTTGTTGTATCTTGTCTGGGGTTAGTATTAGGATGAGACTAGCTACATAGAAGAAGTTGGGGAGAGTTCCCAATTCTCCGATTATGTGAAATAGCTTGAGAAAAAGAGGTTTCACTTCTTTGATGAAGGTTGATAGAATTTGGCTGAAAATCCATTGGGTCCTAGACCTTTTCTTTCGGGGAGGTTTTTTTTTAATTTTTTTTTTTTGGTCCTTTATTTATTTGAGAGGGACAGACAGAGAGAGAAAGAGGCAGAGAGAGAGAGAGAGAGAGAGAGAAAGAATGGGCATGCCAGGGCCTCCAGCCACTGCAAACGAACTCCAGACATGTGGGCCCCCTTGTGCATCTGGCTAATGTGGGAACTGGGGAATCAGGCCTGAAACTGGGGTCCTTAGGCTTCACAGGCAAGCGATTAACCACTAAGCCATCTCTCTAGCTCTTTGGGGAGGTTTTTGATTACATTTTCAATCTTGTTGGATATAATTGGTTTGTTTAGGAGATCTATGTGCTCTGGACTTAGTTTTGGTAGGTGGTATGTGTCTAGAAATTCATCAATTTCCTCCAGGTTATCCAATTTTGTGAAGGAGAGGTTTTGGAACTGGTGGATGGAGAACAAGCCAGGAGATATGGACTACTTACTCTACACACACACCCTCCAGTGCAGAGGATCAGGGAGTTGGGGACCTAGGAGCCAGAAAATACGGAATTTGGGCTCTTCAGATTTGTTAATACCTATTGTGGCTCAATTGGTAAGCTCTAGATGCATTTAGAGAGCCAAGCCTGTCTCATAATATACGGTGGAAAGAGATCAATAAAATCAACCAAAGTTGACCATTGTCCTCCATATGCACCTGCTCATGGATACTTGTGAATATGTACATGAGTACACACAAGTATATTTAATTTACTTTTGTGTATTTATTCATTTGTTTGTAGTTGGCATTCAGATGTTCAAGTATTATTCAGTGTGGTGTTTTCAAATATAATTTATTTTTGTTGATTCTTGTCCTCTTTGTATTTTCAATACTACTCTCCCTCCCTATACTCCTCAGTCTCCCCACACACAATATAATACCCTCTTCTGTTTTTATGTTCACTTTTGTTAATATTTTACATGACCCCCAATTTTTTTATTTTCAAAAATCTGTTTCCTTTTCTTCCATGTAGAGACTATTAGTTCTCTCCCACCAGACTCTTCTCTACTTAAGCTTGTCTTTCAAAGTTATAATTGAATCAACCTTGAATGCCCATCTTTCCAGAGGAATTAAACGCACACAGAGTAGGCCCTCCTTAGCATTTAATTCTACTCATTTGAGTATCATCTATGCCACTCCACATGTATTTAACTATCAATAGAATAAAAACACAATTTAAATGAAAAAGGCACAGTGAAGAAAATTCCAAAGTAATTTTGAAATGAGTTATTAGTTTCTTATTTTATTATTCATTAAATATCCCAGGGAAAGAAAGATAGATGTAGATCCTAAGGAGAGAGAGCCACCCCATCATACCTCCAAAGGGCCCCGGCTGAAACTAAGAAAAATTGGTGAAACAAGCAAGGGTGCTGTTTTCCTGATGAACCTGATACCAGCAGAAGGGGGAAGGAGATCAACACAGAGAAAAATCAACTCCTACCAAATCAGAGAGCCAGAGCCTCAGAGGCCCCCAACACCTCATCACTGAAGCAGACCAAAAATGAACCCAACATGGCTCAGGGATATTTTGCAGAAGAGGGGGCGGAAAGAATGTCAGAGCCACATGTTAGGTCATGATATGCAGAGACATTTATCTTACCCATAACTGTGGGCTAACTCCAGAATGCATGACCCATATACCTCAACAAGGAGGGGCCAAGGGGAGGGGGTAGGTCACGGATGAGCCTAATAATGGTACCAAACTGACTGTATTTGCTGAATGCAAAACTAACTAATAAAGAAAGGAAAAAAAATTAAGTAATCATATATATATATATATATATATATATATATATATATATATATACTGAGTAATGAAAAAAATCTATTGAGTGACAAGGTGGGAAGACTCACCTTAACTGTGGGCAGCACCACTATATAGGCTGGGGTCCTTGAGTTCACAAAAAGGAGAGAGCTAGTTGAGAAGCAGCATTCATCCCTCTCTCTGTTTCCTCATTTTCAATGGACTGTGACCAGATGCCTCAAGCTACTACCACCATGCCTTCCCTGCCATGATAGACTGCAACCTGCAACTATAAGCTGAAATAAACCCTTCCCACTATAAACTCATTTTTGTCAAGTATTTTGTCCAAGCAATGATGAGAAGGTAACTTGTGCAACTATATTAGTTCTATCCTTCAAGTATCTAAAAAATTTATAGCAACAGTCAAGAAAAACATGGACAAAAAGCCATCTGGTAATACACAATGTTAACATTTATTTGTAGAAAATGGATAAAGTCCAAGTTTCTAAGGATCACTATACCCTGAGTAGGCCAGCTCTTGATCAGAGGATAACTATACTCTTGTTGAAAATGATAAAATTATGGGAATTTAAAATAGTCAACCACATGAAGGAGAGTTTTAAGTTCAAGATCCCACTTCCCTATGCTCCACATAGCACCTCTTTACCTTTCACACCCATAACAATTGGAAAGTTTTGATTCTCTTATCAATCTAAGGGATCTGCATTAACATGGCATATAACCCAAGTCTCAAAATGGGAACAGGATACAATATATATTCCAAGGATATTTTGAGCAGAGTGAATTTTATGAACATAGCTTAGAATCATCATGTGCATACCCTTAAGAAGGGAATGACATTAGACACATCTAATATAAACAGATTCCTCACATATCCAGGTAGTGAGAGACAGTAATGAACCAGTAGATAAAGGAAAGTCTACAAGGCTTTATAGAAGTATGGGAGCTACTGAAGATTTATCTGCAAAGGCTGGGTATTGAAAGAAGAAAACAAGATTGGAGGTTAACAAACCAAGGAAGTCATTACAGAAGTTCAAATGGATGCTGATTCAAATTACCTTAGAAGTAAAATTTCAGCTGTGAAACCATACTAATACAGAGTAAATGGGAACATTTTGGAAGACTGTTAAAGAGAAGAAAAGACCTTCATGTCTCTTGGATTTGAGATGAGATAGACAGATTATGTTAACATCTTCCAAACATGGGCAGTGCTTAGGAAGGTTTAATTTTTCACAAGGTGAAACCAAATTGGGATTTGGTTTTATTTGCATTTAAACATTAAAGAAATAAGCAAATATGCACAGGCTACTTGAGAAGCAAATTGAATACAAAAAGTTTCTAATTCCCCAAGTTTTATCTGTGAGCCATAGAGTAAGAATCATTATAAGCTTTGAGACCATCTTGGAGAGAATAGAGAAGGAACTAATTTCACAGGACTGAATCTAAGCATATGGCTGCTTTATCAGTACATAGAAATTATTGCATATTAAATGTAAGAAGTTGTTCTTTCTTAAAACCTCTTAATTGTTATAATCTCCCATAAAACTTCTTCACCTGTGAACTAAACATGAAAATTTTTATGATGTAAAAAGGTAATGATTTTAGGGCTGGAGAGATGGCTTAGTTGTTAAGCGCTTGCCTGTGAAGCCTAAGGACCCCGGTTCGAGGCTCGATTCCCCAGGACCCACGTTAGCCAGATGCACAAGGGGGCGCATGCATCTGGAGTTCGTTGGCAGTGGCTGGAGGCCCTGGCGCACCCATTCTTTCTCTCTCTATCTGCCTCTTTCTCTCTCTGTGTGCGTCCCTTTCAAATAAATAAATAAATAATTTGGAAAAAAAGATAATGATTTTAAATATAAATGTGTTCTTCAAATCATAAAAATTTCTAAACTTTCTTTGTCATTCATGTGGAGTGTGTGTGTGTGTGTGTGTGTGTGTGTGTGTTTCATGTAAGTTCAGGCATGGAAATGCACAGTGCACATGTGGAAGTCAGAGGAGAACTTTCATAACAGTCTTAGCCTTTCTATTTGAGGCAGGGTTTCTGGTTCAGGATTCTAGCTCTGCCATTCTTTGTTGTGCCCACCATTAGTTTCAAGGAAGGTTTCTTGTCCCACCTCTCATCTTACCATCAGAGCCAGCATGCTGAAATGACAGAAGTCTGCCACAGTCTCAGATTTGTTTTCATGTGAGCTCTGGTACTCCAGCTTGAGTAGTGAGCACTTTATCCACTGAGCAATTTCCCCAGCCCTTTAAACCATAAAATTTTATAGCTGAAAGTTATTACTATAACTTGGTCCAAACTCTTATTTTGTAAAAGCAATACCTATACCTTCATAAGTAGATGGTCTTCAAAGATAACAACTACTATTCTACTCATCTTTATGTACCCTTTTATAATTAGACATTCCTCCTACCAAGGATAAGTGAGTGGAAAGAAAATTCAGTAGGAGAAGCCAGTAAGATAGAAAGGTGATATAAAGAGAATAGAAAGGGAGGGGGGACTTAATAGGATGGTATTGTATATATGTAAGTAAAAGAACAGATTAACTGGGGTGAAATGGCCTAAGTAAGGTTAGGGGAAGAGATTGAGTAAAGGAAAGGTGGAAGGAGGGCTAATCAAAGTCTAAGAGGATATAAATAACTCATATGGAAACCTACTTTTTTTGGACAATGGAACACTCAGGAGCCATAAATTTTTACTAGAAAATTTTCAGTGCCAGAGATGGGATACCTTTCAGTGAGTTGTTGGCCAGGGAGGTCCCTGATGCTCCCAAAGCACTACAGGCCATTGCTGAGGCCCTTGGTTTCCCACCAGGAACAGATGGTAAGACCCTATTGCTGAAGACGGCACATACTTGGGCTGCAAGATCATAGAGAAATCCTGCTGGGGCCATGCTGAAAACCTCCTCAATATAGACCAGCTGAAAAAAAGCTGGAAAAATACACACTGCGTACAGTTCAATGGGAGAGAGAGAAATCGCCAGTGAAGGTACTCAACAGTGGACACTGCAAGACTTATAATTGGCCTGCAAGGCCAAACGAGCCAATGGGTGCAATAGTGACATATCTGCTATGGGGGAAACCAACTACTTTCTAAGTTGACTGGTTGCCCACTCCATGGTTGGGAATACATCCCTGATACTTAAAACCTACAAGAGGGGTAGTCATGTGCCCTAGGGGTATAATGTCTGCTTCTGTCTTGCTAAATCCATAATGAGATTGGTCCTGGTTGTGTATGATTTTATTTTCAGCACTCAGAAAGCTGAGGTAGAAGGATCACTGTTAGTTTGAGGCCAGTCTGGAGCTACAGAATGAGTTCTAGGTCACCCTGGCCTAGAGTAAGAACCAACCTCAAAAATAAAAAAAATAAAGGAAAGAAAGAAATCCATATTGAATTGTGGTTTTAGAGAGCTGCTTCCATGCTCCATACAGCACACCCAGTTTATTAAAATACAGGTTAGGAAAGGTATAACTTTCATACTTCTAAAATAAATATACCAGGCATGAGATTAAAATTACAATTAATTCATATTTTTATTTCATCTTGAAATAAATCTGTAGTCTCTAGTGAATGTTTTATTAAAGCCTTAATTTGTTTGTTTCAATTGACATCTTCCCTTATTATATATGTTTTTCTTTATAATACATTTTTATTCTTTTCAAACTAACCTTTAATGAAACTGTAAGAAGATATTACATAGGACTGTGAAGTCTTAGTCTATGACTTTTTTTTTTCATGTTTTGTGTTGTGTCCTTTATAGCCTCTACTTTCAATCATGTTTCTTTTGCCCTCTCCTCTTCACCTGTTCCCATATACACTTCAAAAGGAAAATAAAGGAGAAAATAAATCACAAAAGAACAGCAGCAGGAATGTTCAGCAGTTAGTGGAGTGTAGAAAGCACTAAAAGAAATATAATTGTTTACTACATGCTATAATCAGTCCCTTATATCTATTCCAGCTCCATCAAATAGTCTCACCTCTCCTGCCTGCTACCTCCTCAAACCCTCTACACAAAAAAACTCTTCTGTAGCAAATATGTCAGGTTTACCAGAAAAAAAAATAGCATTTGTTTTAAAGATATCATTAACTTATAGAGGGTCAGATCAAGTCTAATTCACCACATTGTTTATCATTTTATTCATTACTAAATGTGTTTTTTATCCTAACCTCATTTATTCTGTGTTACAAATAAGTGGACAAAGTATAGAAATGAAAATTCCTTAATTTTATATGTGAAATACAACACGATACTTTATACTTTAATTTCTTTTTAATTACAGGATACACACATAGATGAGTGAAAGGCAGAGCTCTCATCATGGGAACTGGGATTGTAATGGACACTCAAGATTTATGTCATTGCATTGAAATGGAATTGAAAGACTCAAGACACTTATCTCCCTTGCTCTGACCAATAGAGTTTGAGAGAGGGTCAGGTTAGAAAGAAATGATGTGTGCATTGTCTCATCATGAAAATCATTAGGTTACAATTCTCTTCCCTGGTGATTTTAACCTGAGTCTTCCCATCAAACCAGATTAAAGTTCATAGTCCATCAACTTAACAATCAAGAAACAGCACACTGCAGTACTTCAAAAGGAGTCCAAGTGTCTTCATCCATGACAGGACTATTGGAACTTATTTCCTAAAATTTTGTAACTAAATAAAGTAATTTTGTTGAAAAATAGTAGCAAGTGACAATCCTTGCATCATCCCTATCCTTGGGAGAAATCATTCTTTAACCATTACGTATTATTGGAGATGTAAGATTTCTTTTATTAAAAATGCATGTTTGGGCTAGAGAGATTGATTAGTGGTTTAGGCACTTTCCTGTGAAGCATAAGAACCCAGGTATGATTCCCTAGAATCCACGTAAGCCAGATGCACATGGGGGTGCAAGCTTCTAGAGTTCATTTTCAGTGGCTAGAGGCCCTGGTGCACCTATATTCTCATTCTCTCTCTCTCTCTCTCTCTCTCTCTCTCTCTCTCTCTCTCTCTCTCTCTTTTAAATAAATAAATATAAATATTTTAAAAATAAGGAAAAAGTTTACTAAAGTATTTTATTCCTAGCTTTCTGAGAGTTAGAGGATTTTTGTACTTATTTTTTAATTTTTTTTCATTCAACATGGATAAATACAGAAAGAACATTTTTCTTCCTTAGTAATGGAGAAGTATTGTAAGTAGGAATATTTACTTATGACATTATTCCTCACCTTCCTAAAAGCTTAATTCCAAGAAAATTTCTCTTAATTTATTCTATAGCGACAATATCAATTTAGAGCCTCTTGTATTTTTAATGACATTTTCATTCTCAGATGGTTCTTATAATGTGTCTATATATATATGGTCTATAAATATGTAAGTCACTGAGTACTACTAAATATGATCATGGATTTGTTGGTGATCTTAGATTTTATAATTAAGTAGGCATTGTAAAGTTAATCTGATTTAAAAGATGTGAAATATGTGTAAAAGGAATTAAAGGAGCGGTTTTGAAATTGCAAAAGTCTGGGAAAGCAGTGTCCAAAGGGAGAAATGTGCTGAGTGAAGAAGTCAACAAGGGGAGGCACATAACCCTCCCTGTTCACTTGCATCTTGGGTTTGTCTGGGCATCTGCATTCTGTTACTCCTATGGACCTCTGAACTATATGACATATGGACATGAGACTTTGATATATATGTTTGTATGCATTTACTTATAATAAATTATTTATTTACTGTCATTCCTATGCTCAACCTAGGCAATTATTTTCTTTTATGCTCAATGAAAATACATTTGTTTTCTAATATCACTTCACAATACAACATGGGTTTTGCATGTCTCACAAGTGTGTTAAAGAAAAAGAATTACTAGGACCACACATGAGGCCCAGCTATATGCATAAGCAACGATGAATCACATATATTAAATATTTTGATCCTGACTCATATGGCAAGGCTTCTGTAAACTCAGCCCAAACTTCTTGGATTATAATGTGTGCTAATGAAATCAAAGAGGCAAAGGCTAACTGCAAACAAGAGATACAGTATGCAACTCTTTGATTCAACACATTGATGCACACCAGGAAAAGTTGCACTAATTATCAGGAGGTGGGACCAAATATTGTATCTGTTAAGTTGTATCTTGCCTCAGCAATTGGATATCATGCAGAGTTTAATAGCTTTAAAAATAGATATGTTGGACTTCTAACGATTTGTTCAGTATTTGCTGAAAAACTTGTAATTGTGTCTTCATTGAATTACAGAAAATAATATGTGGAGTGATTTTTTTCCAAGTAGTCTTTATAAATTAATCACAGATGCAGTGGATTATGGATTTTCAGAAGAAATTTTACATCTCTAATTATAAAGAGAAAGACTTTTCAGAATATCTCCTTCTATGGGAGGAGTAACACCTTTTGAATGATCACATATAAGTATGTAGGGAATTTTGAAACTCACAGTAAAAGTATGACAGAAAGAAGCAATGGGCAGAGGAACATGTCTTACATCTTACGCAAACACACTATGTGTCACATGAAATACAATGTGGGTGTGGAAAGGATGCCAAATGTTTCCCACGCACCCCTCCTATCACCTGACCTTACAAAGATGGGACCAAAGAAGAGTATACCTCATCATTGGTCTCTTTCTCTCTAATCATTCCATGGCTCATTTATTTACAGCAAGTGGTAGCTTCACACAAATACACATATTTCAGAAGGCCATACTGCTGAAATGACAATAACAGAATCCATACAAAATCAGTAGACATATTTGACAATTAATGTGCAAAGAGCAACACCTTGAGGTCATGGTTTATTTTCATATATAATTCATTTAATGTCTACCTTCAAGGAATTTATAATATACTAAATGATAGAAATGATAGGCAAATAATAGTATATTCAAAACACTGCAAAAACTTATATGTATATGCATCTCTGTATATATACACATCTATACCCACTCACACATATATGATTCAGAGGTAATGAAATAGTACATTATTGTAATAATATCTAAGTAAATAAATTATATTCTTAGGTATAATTTTTCTTTAATCTTTCAAGCACAATGATAAGTGATTTTCAAATTTCCAGTCTTTATTTTATTGGAAAAAAAAAACCAGTCTCCAAAAGCTTGAAGCAAAATTTGTGGGCTAGAATTATTACTGCTACCCCACAAAACTCCTCTTGATAAACTGAATGAATTAGTGCATGGATTGCCAGGGATATTGTAACCCAGAGTCACTTTTTGTAACTGGCATTATGAAACACACTCAAGGCCTTTGCCATGCTGGACAATTGCTATAGCAGTGAGCTACATGTGTTCAGAAATTAGGTTTCTGAGCAAACTTGTTTCCTGTACAGCATGAGGTACAGTTATCCAATTTCATAAGTGGTAGATGTACTGAGCATGTAGCTCTGGGACACCAGGCATTAATTCTAGGTTGTATATAATATCATTACTAACCATTCACAATATCATTACTAACCAACTACAAGTGTGAAGTTCCTGAGTGAAATGTTCCCGGAGTTACAATAGTTTTCTTTTTTTTTTTTAATTGATTAATTTTTTATTGACAACTTCCATGATTGTAAACAATATCCCATGGTAATTCCCACTCTCCTCCCACCTTCCCCTTTGAAAATCCACTCTCCATCATATCCCCTCCCCCTCTCAATCAGTCTCTCTTTTATTTTGGTGTCATCATCTTTTCCTCCTATTATGATGGTCTTGTGTAGGTAGTGTCAGGCACTGTGAGGTCACGGATATCCAGGCCATTTTGTGTCTGGAGGAGCACGTTGTAAGGAGTCCTATCCTTCCTTTGGCTCTTACATTCTTTCTACCACCTCTTCTGCCATGGACCCTGAGCCTTGGAAGGTGTGATAGAGATATTGCAGTACGGAGCACTCCTCTGTCACTTCTTCCCAGCACCATGATGCCTTCTGAGTCATCCCAAGGTCACTGTCATCTGCAAAGAGAAGGTTCGCTAACCAAAAGTATGAGTAGCATCTGCATACAATAGTTTTCTTAAGTGCATGTAGTACCCTATGATAAAACAAGTGAGATATCATCTTTCCATTTTTCAACAGCATTCTATAGTTGGTGGATAGAAGAATTATACCTCCCAGAAAATTATTGTCCATATCAATAAAAAATGTTGTGGATGGTTACTGATGTTCAAGACCTTGGTCAGTAATTGCACCATATAACAAATCCTGTTTTTCTCTAATATGGTCACATTCTATACAATAAATTATGTTTATCCTATTTATAACAGGTTTATATCTACTAATACAAAATAATATTGTATTTGTACTTTCTGATAATCCTACAAAGATTATGCTACTAAGCTGTATGCTAAAAAATCATCTATATTTCTTGAAAATCTCTCTCTCTCTATATATATATATATGCATAGATATGTGTGTATATGTATACATATATATATATGTATATACATAATATATATATATATATATATATATATATATATATATATATTTAACTTAGTTATTTGAGAGAGAGGGGGAGAAGATAGAGAGAAAGTGAGAATGGACACACCAGGGCATCTAGGTACAGCAAACAAATTCAGATGCCTGTGTCACCATGTGCACCCAGGTTATGTGGGTTCTGGGCAATTGAACGCAGGTCCTTAGGCTTCACAGGCAAACACCTTAGCCACTAAGCTATCTCTCCACCCCAGTACTTTCTCTTTTTATCATGGTGAAAAACATGGATAAACAAGACTACTAAATTACCACGAATTTCTCTTGGGGCTTTGTTGATTAACATAAAGGGGTAAAATTGAAATTCAGTGGTTGGGATTATCAAATATGAATTTTGGTCAATTGAGCTATTGAAGTGTGTCCCACGGAGAATTCACATTTTAAAATGTGTACATTCAGCAATTATGTCTTACTATGTCAAAAATAAAAAAAATAAGAACATATATATATATATATAACCCACTATATGCTGCATACTGTAAGGAACACTTTGCATATATATTAGGTCATTTAACCTTTACCTCAAATGTTTAGCCCCAATATTCCGGGAGCAAAATTGAGACACAGAGTGTGTTGCTATAGTTGTCAAAGTTTAACAGGTACAAAATGAAAAATATAGGGTTTGAATTTTTTGTTATGAATATTTTTGGGAGTGCCAGGGCCTCCAGCCACTGCAAATGTATTCCAGATGCATGTACCCCCTTGTGCACCTGGCTAACGTGGGTCCTGGGGAATCGAGCCTCGAACCAGGGTCCTTAAGCTTCACAGACAAACGCTTAACCACTAAGCCATGTCTCCAGCCCTCCTTAGTGCTTTTTAAAACTCTGAAGTTATTCACAATATTTAAATAAATAATTACATGGACTTGTATTACCATAATTTTAAAGCTTGAGTAACAGCTACCAACTGAGAAAATTTATGCAGTTAAGTGGAAGTAAAATTTTTGATGTAGATAAAATAATAATAATATAACCCTTTAAAAGTCATTAAATTGTATATCAATTAACTAGGGATAACTCCATGGACAGATTTTGTTTAGAAAGTTTTTTCAGACCATTTGAAATACAAAAAATGTGAAACATTAAAATGTAAGAGATTTTTATGTCTTATATGACAATTTTTGCACTTTGAAATTCTCTATACAGTAGTGATTTTTTCCAATCATGTTGATTAAATATTCCCATCTATAGAGACCCAAGAGTTATACAATGCATAAATATAGCTTCAATTTCCAGATATTACAATAATGACATTGCCCTTTTTGGTTTTGATCATTAAGTTTAAGGTGCAAACAATACACAGAGATAGCAGAGAGGAGGAAGAGGGAGAGAGAGAGAGAGATTAACCAAAACTTGGATATTATATTCCTCTGTGAAAATAAACTGGGCAGATTAACACATAATTGAGGCTTTAAAACTAGAAATGGCTCCAAGTTCTTCAAAATCTGAAAACACAAGAAATTATTTTTTTAAAAGTACAGTTGCTATCTTAAGAAAAACGCTGTAAATTGAGAGACTTTCTCATGTCTTGTGCTTATAGAAATTCTGAAAAGTTCAATTTTTGAAAAATTAGGTAAAATTTATATGATCAAAATATAGAGGGAAAAAATTCTGGCATGGATGACAATTTAGATGGACAGGCGTGGGGAACAGGAAGAGAAGAAGGAAGAAACAGGAGCACATGCAGAATAAGAGGTGAGTCCTACCTGGAGGGAAAGATTCAGGGAGGAAATCACTGAAACTGTTACTGAACATAATTGTAGTTGATGGGAATATGTGTGAGAGAGATTTGTCTATGGAATTCACTTCATGACATATCGGTGTGAAGCCTCTCTTGACCTCGAGATTCTTCAGTAAAATCTACCTGTAATCATTGATGTTCTCTAATAAGTAAGAATGTGCATGGTGAGTGTGAGAATTTAAAGATAAATTAACACCTCAGAATGAATTAATAAAGCAACACTTTGGGAGAAAAGAGGAATAGAACTTCAGAGGAACCAAAAAAGTAATTATCTTCTGGAAGTGTACAGAAATACTGGAAATGTCTGTAGACTCAAATATGGTCCAGAATTAGGAGTTTGAAGGCAATGTTACCGAGTTCTCAAAGGCTATGGATTCTGGACCTGACAACTCTGTTTTTCTGTGGTTTAAAGAAAAATCCTTTGGCTGGAAGGGGACAGATTTGAGCAGCAACAGAAGTGTAAAAATAGGAAACAAATAAAAGGAAATGTTAATGGTGTTCATACAGATAGTAAACGGAAGATAGTGTCATGGCTAAGATCCAAACAACTTAGTTATTGAAGGCCTTTGAGAATAGAGATACATTAAGCTATCATAGTCATTTTCTTTTTTTTTTTTTCTTTTTTTTTTTATTAGTCAGTTCTGTATTCAGCAAATACAGTCAGTTTGGTACCATTATTAGGCTCATCCGTGACCTACCCCCTCCCCTTAGCCCTTCCTTGTTGAGGTATACGGGTCATGCATTGTGGGGTTAGCCCACAGTTATGGGTAAGCTAAATGTCTCTGCATATCATGACCCAACATGTGACTCTGACATTCTTTCCGCCCCCTCTTCCGCAAAATTTCCCTGAGCCATGTTGGGTTCATTTTTGGTCTGCTTCAGTGATGAGGTGTTGAGGGCCTCTGAGGCTCTGGCTCTCTGATTTGGTAGGAGTTGATTTTTCTCTATGCTGATCTCCTTCCCCCTTGTGCTGGTGTCCGGTTCATCAGGAAAACAGCCCCCTTGCTTGTTTCTCGAAGTTTTCTTAGTTTCAGCCGGGGCCCTTTTGAGGTATGATGGGGTGGCTCTCTCCTTAGGGTCTACATCTATCTGAAAAAGAGAAGCAGATTCTCCAACGGAGAGTAAGTTAGCACCAGGACAAATGAGATAACCCTTACTTTTTTTTTTTTTTTATAGAGAATTTAATAGGTGTAGGCCCTCTTGTAGCCCACAATTGATAGTAGCTTGATACTGGAGAGTGGGCTTATGTTTGGATATGGTTCTGACTTGTTTCCCAGCTCCAGCTATGGGTCCCATACCAGTGAGGGGATCAGTTAGCCAAATTGAGAGCAGTTGGTTCCCCACCCTGGCTGTGTGCCACCACTGCACTTGTGTGGGCATCACAATAAGTTATTTGCTGCTAAGTAGGTTAGACCATGCGTTGCTTCGATAGATATTGGTCAATTTCCCCCAGTCGCCCATGTAGTCATAGTCATTTTCTATTTAAAAAAAAAAACTGTTAATGAAACATCATTTTTGTTTTATTTTATGCTTAACAATATGGGCTATAATATTCTGATCATAATTTGGTTTCCTCATTTGTTATAGTAGTAATTATACTACTTAGTGAAAGCAAAGTATCATCATATATAATATCTATGAACTTATTGTTTTATTCAGTTAAATTGATACTCTTGAAAGTTAAAAGATATAGACTCCTTGCAGGGCTTTTGACACTGTCTTACGTTGCTAAGCCTTAGTGACTATCTGGAACTGTGATGAAATACTCTATGATGTCCCCAACCTGTATCCTTCATCCCTCCAAAACTAGTATCATTTGTGCTATGCTGCCAGGTTGGGATGAAGCCTGGGGCCCAAGGAACACAGCTGTAGCAGCCTTTGCATACTGACCTTCCTGTCTTGCTGAAGGACCTGTTATGGTTACAATTATGATTATGATGGTATTCTTTGCTTCTCAGATAACTCAACCGTAGGTGATAAAAGTTATAATAATGTATATTGTTTCAAAAATATTTTTCACCTAGCTTGAGCAATGCTGAAGGAATAGTCAGGACAGGATCATTTTCCAGTCTGTAAAAGGATCTGAGGGATAAGAGGAAATCTTTCAGCCTTGGAATTCTTTAGCAAGAAAAAAAAAAAAAACTTTCATATCCAAAGTTTTCATGAGTGGCTAGTCCCATTATATCTCTCTTTCTAATTATCTTTCTTCAGTAGTCAAACTGAAATCCTCAAGGAGCATCTCCTAATGGAATACTTATAATACTGACCTGACCACCAATTCCTCCCTGGCAAAGATGATTTCATCTGGGTCAATACTTCAAGCCTTTGTTAAATTTGTTGCCACATACACCTTAGCTGATTATATAATGTTCATTTTCTCTTGTTTTCACAATGGAAAAATCCCATGGGATAGGCATCTTACTTACCAGGAAATACTAGTGATGATTACAAATTGACACTTTCCCTTGTTAAGCATTGTGCATTGTGTGTTCCAGGTCAGTCCTCGCTAGAGTGAAACTCTATGACACATAACCCACATCCCCATAGGGACCTCCAACCCCACTGAGGAGCGTTACTAAAGGAATGGGGGAAGGGATGAGGGAAAAGAGGGTACCAACACGTGATGTATCCATATGAAATACGTTGATAATAATAATATAAATAGAAGACAAAAAAAAAAAGCCCTTAATTAGCCCTTTGGCCAAAGTTGGCTCCTAAGTGTGCAAGTTTCCCAAGAACAAACTTTACACTTTATTCCCACTGCTACAGTAATTAGCAGGAAAATTCCATGACAGCTCCACCCTCATTCTAGACAATGAACTTCAAAGCTCAACCACTGGGGCCTCCACAGCAAATAAACCAGATGAAGTCTGATCTAAGCTTTCTATAGAGATTTCAGTTCTCAGCTAGGGATTAAATGAACTGCTACAACATAATTGCCTTTCACTCAACAGTACCTTCTAACTCAGCAAACATAGGTTAGAATCATTAAAATTCCCTGGTTCCTTTCTCAATGTTCCCACCTCAGTCTTTTCACCTATCTCCTATATACTTAATTGCAATCAAATCTATCCAGGTAACCCATTAAGTTCCAAATCCAAAGACATCAAAGATCACTGCCCTTCACTCACATCAAAGTCTTTCAGTACCATCCGTGAAAAATCTACCCTTCAACATCACCTTGAATAATTACAAGACCAAGTTTGTCTAACTTTAATGATGATAATAATCTCTCTCTTCCCTCTCTCCTTCCCTCTCTCATTCTGTGTTGTATATTTTATAACATGAAGTCCGAGCTGAATAGAAACCACAGAAATCACATGGATCAGAACTTTAGTTAATTGCCGCCCAAAATAAATTATACCCCCAAATAAATAGCAAACTCAAAATCCAGTTTTATAAAATGAAGACACAGCAATATTAATACATAGCCAAAGCGCCCCACTGAGGCTAAGGGGTTGGGGATCTGGCTTTGCTCAGCTGAAGTCAGGTGAGGTTGTGAGAGAGTGACCAGGAATCAAATCTCTCTCCCTCTCTCTCTCTCTCTCTCTCTCTCTCCATATATATATTTCAAAAAGACACCATACGAAAAGCTCTGGTCACCTGGATCCCAAGGTTTGCTCTCTAAAAACCTGTTCTGGGCTGTGCCAAGCTGAAATTTGGACAGACATAATAGTCTCCTAATTTGTGTATTTGTCTCCAGAAATTTCCACGTGCAAGTACATTTTCCATGTTCCCCTTAGTATGTCTCCAGTAAAAAAAAATGGTTTTATGAGGTCACTCACCTGAATACATGCCTCATTTTGTTCACTAATTAGCAAAGATCCAAGACAGACATGTATGGGGCGATGATCGAGGGTCGCTGTCCTCTCTTCCACAGGCTCATCCTCTGTAACTCCCCATTTGATCCTTTATGCTCTGTACATGTGAAAATTGTTTTACTTATCTATATTTGAAACTTTGTTTGTTTTTTATTTTTCGCTCATACCATTTCATCCATCTGGAATGTTCTTTCATGTTTGTCTAATTCTAATATATTATTCAAGATCAAAATAAAATGATAATTCCTAATGAACAAAGATGTGCTGTTATTAGGAACCAAAGTATTAGTACCTAATAGTCAAAAGAAGCAAAACTAAGGAAAAAAGAATCATTTTCTTTTAAAGACAACAGAGTGGGTACAAGAATATTTATGCACACAAAAATTTTCTACATGTTTGTCAATTTATGCCTTTAAGAATATGAAGCATACTTATTCTCTTAGTAACAAATTAGAAAACTAAGGATGATTTGACATAACATGTGAGGTAATTTCATGAGGGTTCTTTTTAAATGATTTTTACAATTTAAAGATACATGCCAAAGTATTTATGGACTGAAATCTAACATTACCATCAAAATAACACAAGGAATGAATGTGAATGGTTATAAGAAGGGTAGGTAGTGAATTGAGAATTATTTAAACTGAGTGATAATCATATGATGATATGTTAAAACATTCTTTTTATTTTCGCAGTTTTATGATAAGAAAATTTTGTTTTAAGACACTAGGGGATATTGCTAATAACATGATTCAGAGAAAAGAAGCAGAAAATTGCTTTTCATAAAGAAATTTATAGCTATCTACTGTGAGCAATAGAAGATACATCCACAAGGCAGAATTAATAGCTACAAGACATCACAAATGAAAGATGTTTGATATAATGAAAGTAAAGTTTATGAAAATATTCATGAAGCCTTCTAATAAGAAAGCACTAATATCAATATATAATCACAGTAACTATGCACACAGATATGTGTATGAGTGCACATTTTCAGGGATTTATAAAAACATAAGTAACCCAATTGTCTTTAGAGTTTTGAAGCACATCGTCTAACTGCAAAAGAAATATACATACTAGTCCTTGTCAATGAAACCTGAGAATATATGCTTTGCCTCAGAAAAAGTTCCATTACTTCTTTGCACATCACTAAAAACAAAAGAAATAGAATCCTAGAAGTGAATATGCCCTTAGAAAATGTCTGCCCACGAAAGTTTTCACAGTTGGATCCCTAAATCTTTCTTGGTCATCAAGCATCTTTTGAATTTTTGTTTATAATTGAAATTTTCTGATGGATCTTCACTGAGATTTCAAGTGGAATGGCAAAAGTCCCATCTCTACCCATATCCCTCACTACTTGCCTTATTTTGCCTTTTCTTAGAGAATAAAATATTAACATAACTATTTCTTATTTGTGATTAATGATTTCATCTAATTTTCATACTGTCACTCATGATAGATACAGTTAATTTTTGCTATTCTGTATGTATATTGGATATTGTCATTTAAACCATTAATCACCTGCAAAATTGTCATAAGAAGAGAAAGGCCTTTTCTTAGACATTTCATTCTAAAATATAATTATCCTATACATCCTTCTGTTAATGAAATTGAATCCTAATTACTTCAAATTGAACCCATTATTCATAAACTTAGATCCTGTCACACACATGCTTACAGTAAGTAGATGGAGAAATATTATTAGATTTATCATCTACAGTGAGGTTCATTTTGCAAAAGTAGATTCAAAAGCTCAGCTTCCTCATACTGTTTTTGTCCAATCTTATTAACACATGATAAAGTTTACTCATTTTTATTCAGCCTAAAAAAATGGAAAGTATCACTTACTGAAAACTGGCCTTTATAACTGCTAGGCAAACTGCATGGTTAATGACAAATGTTCTCAAAACACAAACTGGACTGCCATAAAATGACATCTCCCACTGTGATCCACTAAAAGGTAAAATATGTCAGGGAAGTGAAGCAACAGAATATTTCTCAAATAACTTGTGATATAATGAAAGGAGTCATGATCTAATAATCAGACATTCCATTTCCATAGTGCTTTATTCTTTTCAGAGTGGTTTCAAATTTGTTGTGTTTGAACTAAAATGCATAATTCACGTGGAATTTTATTCATATAGCTCTTAAAGTTCATCCCACATAAAGACCAGGAAAGTCTTCACTCATCTCTTACCAACTGCTGAAGAATTCTATACTGTTAAATACCCATTTCATTTTCCCTGTTTTATCCTCCTCTTCTTTGGAAAAACAATATCCTTTTTTTGGTTTTCTACCTCTCTTAGATTTCTCAATATATGCAGTTCTGCTAATTCAGTGCCCATTTACTCTCAAAAAGGTATCATGCATCTTATTGTTTGAAAATTTTCAGACATCAGTTGAAATTTTGTATTCATCTTGGATAAATATTTTCATTAATATCTCTCTATTGTTCAATCTACCAACAACTCAAGTTTATTCGTTTGTGATATTTCTTTGTGAAATACAGTGAGGTGTCCTTTAATTACATTTTAGTCAATGACAGACAACATAGCTGATTTTTCCCATGTGATAATGATGAAGTCCATATTCCATTACCCACTGACATTGTAGATATAATAAAGTCATAGCATTACTCATCAGTTTGTGGTGAGCCTGATACAAAAAAAAAAAAAAAAAACCTATGGCACTGCTAGTGACTTAAAAGGACAACAGTGCAGCTATGGATAGTGTACAATAGTTGATGATAATAAATACTGACATTTCCATTTATTATAATTTTTATCATCATTTTAGGGTGAAGTTCTTGACATCTTTGATCCAATTTAAAATTTCAATTCATCTCCCTGCAGGTCTTTTGTTACATATTCCAGAACATGCATTGCTGTCATAGAAGGCAATAAGTAGCTCCACAAATGTAACTAACCCTAAAGAGCTTCTGGTGAGCAAGGATACAGAAGTACAAAGCTGTGATATGGATAATCCTAGATCCTTTTAGGCCATTGTTAATGTCTATGCTTGTTTCTCAGCTTTGACTGAAAATGTCTTGAAAGCAAAGGAAGAAATTAAAAAGAAAAACTAGGCAAATGTTATAGAATAAGAGTGTCATATATACAATCTAGATTCAAATAAAAATTGTATGCAGGACATGAGAGTAGAAGATGCATTATGTGGGGCAAGGAAGGAGTCTAAAGAAAGAGGGGACAGGATTAAATAGTAGATGTGAAAAGACAGATGTCACATTATTCTCTCATAAGCATAATTTAGATTTAAACATATTTTTACAATACATGTATAAATATAATACACGTGGAAGAGAGGAACAATGGGTCTAATTTGGAGAAATGAAGGAACTCTTCAGTGGGGAAGGATAAGGGAGGGTAGTGAGGATGGTTAAAATTCACAAAGTACGGTGATACATATGTGTGAAAATGTCATGATGCATGCTTTTATAAGCTAACTAAAAACGTGAATAAGTAGAATAAGTATATTAACAAAGAAAATACTCAGATGGAAAGATGGTTTAGTAGTTAATGTTCTTGCTTGAGAAGACTATGGACCCAACTTCAATTCCCCAGTACCCACATAAGCCAGATGCACATGGTGGTGCATGCATCTGCAGTTCATTTGAAGTGGCTGGATGCCCTGGAATGCTCATTCAATGTCTGCCTTTCTTTCTAATAAATAATAAATAAATAATTGAAAAAAGAAAGAAAGAAGGAAAGAAAGAAAGAAAGAAAGAAGGAAGGAAGGAAGAAAAGAGAAAATACACTTTTGTACAGTTTACAGTATGTGACTGATGACAGTATTCAGCCCAGTGACATGAATGCAAGTTTGGAGCTTCAGAATAATAGGTTGTTCCAAATAGAAAATAGGTGTGCTAAGCTATATCAAGTAGGTTTGTAGAGGACATTAGGATGTCACACAAAGATGAAATTACCTAATAACCAGTGTTTTCTAATATAACCCACCATTAAATAACATGTAACCATACCTTGCTAATTTTCTAGCAATGCTTAATGTCCATTCTGTTATCCTTCATATAAAATTTAATTACATTTAATTTTTATGTTTTCAAATGTCTGTTTCGGGTTTGCTGAAAGTCTTCTAATTTCACAAAGGAGTGTAAAAATGTTAAGAGTACGGAAGTATCATGTTTCAATACAGGTTTAGATTTATTTATTTATTTGAGAGCTACAGACAGAGAAAGAAGCAGAGAGAGAGAGAAAGAGAGAGAGAGAAGGAATGAATGGGTGCATCAGGGCCTCCAGTCACTGCAAATGAGCTCCAGATGCATACATCTCCTTGTGCACTTGCTGTACATGGATACTAGGGAATCAAGTCCCAAACCAGGGTCCTTAGGCTTCACAGGCAAGTGATTAATCTCCAGCCCATAGATTTATTTTTATAAATTCATTTCAGGGAAATAACTGGACTTGCAAAAACATAAACATTAAAGGGTTTCTACTCCATCATTATTTTTAGATGAAATTTAAAACCATACCATATATATTGTATCACTTCAGAATGAGTTATACTCAACCTACCCAATAGCCAAAAGAGATCCCTCCAAAGCCATGTGGCTCAATGTGTTCATTTTTTTTCTCTTTTTTTTCTTGTTGTCCTTATTCCTTCTAGCACCACCACCAGTGGTTTAAGTGCTCCATCTTGCCATCTTACATTTTAATGGCTTTAAAAGTACAAGAAGGTTGAAAGACACAGAGACAGTTGCCTTCAGGTCTCCCATCACTGCACTGAATTAGGTAGCTCATCCTATTTCCACAGCCTTGAGTTGGTCAGAAAACCCAATAAATATAACCCCTGAGATCATCAGCACAACCACAGAAGCCAATCAGAGTTTCAAGCCAGCTGTACCTGTGAGAGTGAACTTGATTCAGCAGCAGTGTCAGAAAATTTGTTGCTGGATCACCCCCCCCCCACCCAACAGCCCTTAGGCGTGGGGGTAAGAAGGAGCAGAGTTAAAGACACAGACCCCGGGAGTCAGGTGAGAAGCTGAAAGCAGACTCTTTTATTGAGGAAAACAGACATCTCTACACACCCCTTCCCCGCTTCCCATTGGTCCTTTCGTATACCCGTTCCCTGATCCCCATTGGTCCTTTCCTTGTTTGGCATTGTGTTATTCCTTTCTCCTTGGTTCATTTCCTGTGGCAGTGGTATCCGGGTGTTTAGACATGGTTTAGGTTGGCTCACAAGGGAAGTAGCAGTCGCACATGTGCTGTAATCTCAGGGCCTAGACCCAGGGACCCCTGGCTGTGCTTCTCCTACACATCCACCTTTTTTTTTTTTTATTTCTTTTGGCATTCCAGCAGGAGTCTGAGCCCAATGCTTTGGTTTTATTACTCCTGCCTGAGAGGGCTCCCAGCATAATGGACCATGTCTGTCTTAGGTTGTCCTCTTCAAGGTTAAGCCTTACCCATTATTGGCACATGAATTTTTAATTCATGTCCTGCCTTAGGTTGACCCAGCCCAAGAGGACATTACCTGTCTTTGACTACGGGCCCTGGAAGGAAGACAACTCTGGGAGACATGCCGGTGTGTTTGGGAGTGCAATTTATATAGAGGCCCAGGCCCCAACAACGACATGAGGTGGACCACGATTAGGATGTTCAAGAGCCATGAGTACCTGGAGTGTAGACTTATTGATGGTGCGTTGGCGTGACACATGCTGTAGAAGACACATAAGGAGAACAATTAGATACAAAATAACTCCGCCCATAATAGCATATGTAACGATCCAGGGAGGGTTAAATGGTCTTTTGATATTATTCCAGATCTTTTGGATAAAGGAGTTATCAAACGACAGTACTTCAACATGTGTTTGACTAAGGGATTGTATTTCATATGCTAGTTGGAAAGTGTAATTTAGGAACAGTTGTGACCATGAGCCCTTAATATAATTAGCCAGTTCATGGCGACTCTGGGTAATATTATTGACAGGAAAGGGGGTCAGACAGAAGGATGAGAACCGTGGATCACAATTGTTTCTGACTAGAGAGTTTAAAGAATTGATTTCCTTCCCCATTAGGTCAATTTGTTGTTGTAAGTTTAGTATAGCCGTATGGAGGAGAGCATTGATTAGACTTTGGGTTTGCAGGGCTTTGGATGTGGTGTCAACTACAGTATTTAAAGACTTTGCTGTAGCTGCGATTTGAGTTAAATCTATAGCTTCCACGGAGGCACCAGCCACGGCGGGTTAGAACAGCAGTAATAATAGCCGTGGTGATGTCAAAGTCCCTTCTAATGCAAGTGTGTTTCATTAAGTGTACCTCATGAAAGTGTTTAGAATTTTCCTCTGGGACCCATACATGTGAAGGGATGCGAAATATGCTGCTATGCGATAGGCTTGTATCCCGACAATCCGACAACCAGCAAAAAGAGCTCCCTAAGTAGTTGAGCTCAGAGTCCCCCTGTGGGGATTAATTCTGTAGGTGTTCAAACATTACAAAGAAGGGGGGGCTGACACAAGCTAAGGCGCTTGACAGGGAAAATTTTTTATCAGGGGTAATGGTTAGAGATCCCTCAAAAGTTCCGGACCCATTAGCAGTGTACGTCCCATTGAAGTAGATTGAGTCCCTTAGGAATAGAAAGGGGCGGAAGTCAAGACATGATGATGTCCCACAGAGGGTCCAAAGACAGGCCCAGGAGTAGCCTGTGATGGGTTAGGATAGGTAAAGTCAGTAGGGTCCACAGGTGTATTGGCAAATGAGGGTCTCTGCCAAAGCTAAAGATCTGGTGAATTGTACAAAGAAAAGGGAGCAGAAGAGGGGCTCATCAATGTCAGTGGAGTATTGACTAGCATGCAAGCAGTATGATGCCATAGTACGCTAGTAGAACTAAAATAATTCTTATTAAATTCATTTTTGTCACCTTTCTGGTGATACCCCACCTTTGACTGAGATTTTGATGCTTTTTAGGATGAGGACACATGTGATTTTATGAGATGAATTGCACAAGAAATCACCGTCTGTGAGTTTAGACACATATAGCCCACATGTTCAGTTTTACAGACCAGCATGGTCTTTAATAAGTTATTCGAGTTAATATTCATGAAGAGTTTTATTTTCTTGAATATAAGGAAATACTGAAAATGGAGAAGAGGAAGAATGTATCTTTATACTATTATATCTTTATTAGTTAATATTCCTAGAAAGAATGGTACATACAAATGTAGATATCCCCTCTTTAGAAATACCATTCCCCAGAAATTAAATATTTAAAGATTTTCTTCTACAAATTTAATTTGACTACAAATAAAAGCTAATATAAATTTATATTCAAGACTTCATTTTTCACAACCCTCTTTCTACGTGTGCGCGTGTGCGCACACACACACACACACACACACACACACATTTGATTGAGACTCGCTGAATTACCAGAATCAATGATGGGATAGCTTTTTCATGCGTGGGGGGGGGGGTTCAAGGTAGGGTCTCACTCTAGCTCAGGTTGACCTAGAATGCACTATATAGTCTCAGGGTGGCCTCAAACTCATGACAATCCTCCCACCTCTGCCTCCTGAGTGCTGGGAATAAAGGCATGCACCACCATGCCTGGCAGACAGCTTTTAAACATAAAAATTATTATAGGCATGAAATACAGAAAATAACTGCATAGAAATCATGAGTATTTAATGCTGGGTAATGAGATATGAGCAACTTTCTTTGTAATCTTTTACTTATTTTTTTATTTTTCATTTATTTTGGGTTGTCAGTAGCCCAGGCTAACCTGGAATTCACTATATAGTTGAAGGTGGCCTTGAATTCATTGCAATTCTCCTACCTCTGCTTCCCAAATGCTGAGAGTAAAGGTGTATGCAACCATGCCTTCTTTATAAGTTTTTGTTCATGTTTTCTATACTAAATATGCAATCTTCCAATGAAAAATATAAATATGTATTAATTTTAAAACACAAAAGAGATGACTTGTAGTGTTCTGTACTGCTAATATCTTTTTATTTCTACCTAGTGAATACAAAGCCTGGCCACTTAAACAGTCATGATACCCCATAGAGCAGTGTACCATGAGAAAATCTGTTTTGTTGGTATAAAACAGAAGAATAACAATATTTATTATTTATTTGGAAAGGCACTGTTCTCGCTGCTTTTTAATGTTAGTACCTGGATATTTCACATACCTTGAGCCCTCTTTCACTTAGTAAGAACACAAACTAAAGTGTAGAAACATTAAATCAAAGATTGCTAACCTATTCAAGGTTGCTCATTTAATGAATGATGAACACAGAACTGATGGTAGTGAGCTAATTACAAAATTTACTCTATTAAACATCTGCTTCAATGAATTACATGTAATGTTATTGGCAAGAAAACTCCATGTTCCTCTTTCAATTGATTTCTAGTGAAGTATAAAATTTCCCTAACAAATTTTAGGTATCATAAGCTTTCAGTGAGAATATATGCCTTATTTTTAATAACACTGTATGAGTAGCAATATGTTCACTTTCTATCATTTTACTTAAGATACTTTTGTCTGTAAAGAATCTTCAGGTGGGTATCTTTCAGACTATATACCTTTTGCATTTGTCTTTATTTTGAGAGATCTTTAATTGAATGGCTTTGTCAATGCCTTTATTACATACAATTGTGTAGCTTCCTGTATATCAGTATTGCCAGAATTCTTTTACATTAAATGACAATGTCAGTATCAGGTACCAACATTGCAGACATCCAAACCAGAAGTGGATCACTTACAATGCTTTGTCATTTACAATGTTTCACAGAAAGAATATTGCTAGATTGTTCAATTAAATATTACTCAACAGGACTGTAGAGATGGCTTAGTGGTTAAGGTGTTCGCCTGCAAAGCCAAAGGACCTAAGTTCGATTCCCCAGTACCCACATAAGCCAGCTGCACAAGATGTTGCAGTGGCTGAAGACCCTGGTGTGCCCATTCTCTCTGTTTCTCTCTATCTACCTATTTCTCTCTCCCTCACATACAAATAAAGATCAATAAATAAGTAAAGTAAATATTACTCAACAGATAACATGTGTGCCATTTTGATTATTCATATGAATTTCTAATTCTTAATAAATTTCTTAATATATCCATCTTTTGGTACCATTGTTATATTGTTAACATTCTCATGCTACTTTTTTAAACATTTTGTTTTACTTTCTTCTCTTTTCATTCATTTCTTCTTCATTTCTCCTATAGTACATGACAACGAGTACATCAAAGTCTAGACCTAAGAACTGAAGACATGACTCCAGCCGTGAAGATCTACAGTTTTTAGAGAACAGGAGCAATAATAATACAAAGTCAATTGCTTTTTGCAGCAAATACCGTTTTAGAAATAAGACCATCTTCTATGGAAATAGGGAAAGGATTCTTAACAGGCTTTAAGAGTGCGACAAGAACATATAAAAATTATTGCAGAAAATCTTACCTCAAAAATCAGACAGTCACAATATTGGGCTCATCAGCATTTTGTCATGGATAGTGGAGGGAATCACGAGGTTCCACACCTCCCTGAGGAGCTACTGCAAGTTTATGGTTGTTAGGAGAAGGGGAGACGTTTTCCTCAAAGATGTACCCACTGGCAAGATGGCCATAAATCAATTACTAAATTCCAACCTAGACTCATGGCAGTGACCCAATTAAAGTCAGTGTATGTCTCTCTCTCTCTCACACACACACACATACATCCAGTAGAAGGTGGGGCTACTTAGGAAAATGAAGCAGTTTGGAAGGAATACAGGACAAGAGAAGGCAATAAGGGGAGTTAATGTGACCAAAATACATTACATAAATGTATGAAATTATCAAAAATGAAATAGATATCAGTCTGTATTCATATGTACCTGTGTGCATGCCTGTGTGAGTGACAAAGTGATAAAGAGAAAGTGCATATTTTGAAGAGGAGCAAATGGGAAAAATTGGAAGGAAAGGAAAAATCCTTAAAATGTGAGAAAACAGCTGAGGCAGAAGGCTGTCCTTTGAGAACATGCTGTTCATGGAATTGCAGCAGCTCAGTGTGAACACAGAACAGAATGTAGCCAAAGCTGCTTGTCTCGATGAGATCCATTCATCCTATCATTTACACATCCCTTCATTCAACAAATAGGGCATTGGTATCTGCAACAACCAGAGCCTATAGGTGTAGGGGACATAACCATCCACAGAGCAGGCTAAATTGCTGGGTCATGGTACGCAGAGACATTTCTCCTACCCATAAATGTGGGGTAACTCCACAATGCATGACCCATATGCCTCAACAACAAGGGGTCAGGGGGGCGGGGGTAGGACATGGATGAGCCTAACAATGGTACCAACTTGACTGTATTTACTGAGAACAAAACAAATTAATAAAAATAATAAATAATAAAATAAAATAAATTACAAACTTGTTTCTGCTGTTACCTGGTCAAATCTGCCTGTAATTCTCAATGGTATGTATTTTGGTAGGACACCATTGCGACTGTAAATAACATGGTAATCCAAGTGTTCACTTTAAAGTTAAATTGTTTCAGTCAATACAATAACTTACTAATATTCATTAATTTTATTGATGGATTTATTTGAAATACTCTGTGATATTTGTTAAAGTCCTTCATTGATCTTGTCTTCTTTTTCTCTCTTTCCTCCCCTTCCCTTCCCTCTCTCTGTCTCTCTTCTTCATTCTCATTTTCACTCTGTCTCTTACCCTTGCTCTGTCTGGTTATGTCTGTATCAGACAGGCTCTGTCTTTTTAAACATCCAAACTTCTATTCTGGAACCAGAAGGAAAGTAATCAAACAAAATAAAAACCACTTAACCACTAAAATAAAAAAAGAGAAAAAAGAAAATCTACATCCTAGTTAGAGAAACAAATACATAAAAGTACATGTAAGAAGGATGCTGGCCATTGTTCAGGCGCACTTTAATTTTTTGTTGAGTATCTGAGGAATTACTAAAGAGTTTTAAGCATGAAATTTTCATCAGTTCATTTCCCTTCAGAAAGACCACAATATTATTGTGGTCTGGACCCCAAGCATGTCCAGTTGGTCAGCAGTGCATCATTAGGAGAGTGATGAGCATCTGAACTGAGGACAGCTATGCAGAGCCCCAGAGATGAATGAGGAAGGGAAAGGAGGCGAGAAGCATGCCAGCTTTCTGTAACAAAATTTAGATGTGTTAGAGTGAACCCAGGACAAGAAATATGACATGAACTTGTTGAAGAGCTGAGTAGAAATGAGGCTCTTGATTATGAATTGTTGAATGTGAAGTGCCTTTCTGGACTTCTCAAATGGAACTATTATTTAGCATCTGAAATCACTTGTTTGAATTCCATGTCTGTGTTGTAAGGATAAGTTCATTCTTTTTTGGAGGGCAACAGTAGGTAAATATGATTATCTAACATCATGAAGGGAGAATATTCAAAATAAAAGGAAGCAGAAACACCATCAGTTCTCAGAAGCAATGCCATCGGTTTCTAACTAGATGTGTATCTTCAAAATATCTAGAGGGGATTTTAAAAATACAATACTCCACAATATTGAGCCATCCCATAAGAATGTCTAGAATTTTTGGAGCAATTGGCTTTAAATTCATAACTTCTTTGTAATGACAATTTAGGAAATAAGAGCAGGAAAAAAATTCACAGAATATGACTAAAATGGCTGATGATGTATGTTAAAGTGCTAGGTAAATGTAACTATTCAAATCCCTGTCCCACATTTGGCTGCCTACAAACCCTTCCTTATGGGAGACTTAACTAATTCCAAGTTAGCGTGTCCTTAGCTATAAATAGAGCTCTATCATCCCAAACAAAGTATCTTAAAAATAAAAATTATAGGACCTCACAAATGCCTTCCTTGATCCTCATAGTATTCAATCTTTAGAGAAAGGGTAACATATTTTTATTTATTTATTTGCATGTAAAGAGAGAATGAGAGAGGGAGGGAAAGGACGCATGAGTTCATTTGCAGTGGCAAATGAACTCCAGTTGCATGCACCACTTTTTGCAACTGAATTTACTTGGGTATGGGGAACTGAGCCCAGGCCATCAGGATTTGCAAGCAAGCACCTTTAACCACTGAGCATTCTCTCCAGCCCCACATATATTTTTAAATAGAAAATGAACCTCAAGTTATTTTCTAAGGACAAAAATATACCTTGGAAATTAAGCTGCCTGTATGTTACTAATGCAACTGCTTTGTGTGTTCTGGCATCTAAAAAAAAAATAGTTCAATTATACCCAGCTTTAAAAACTACTAAAAGACCCACAGTCCCCATGGAGATGACCTGCATCCCCAATGAGGAGGGTCCCTTTGGAGGAGGGGCAGGGATGAGGGAAAGGATGGTACCAACATATGCTGTTTACATACTGAGTATAATGATAACTAATTTTTTTAAATCTGTAATATATCTTAGTGTAAATATTTTCCATTAATGCATCACTTTTATTGCTTTCATAAAAGAGGTCAGTGCATGGTTATCTATGACACTCCATACAAATCGAATCCCATTCCTTTTGCCCAGTCCATCTTCCGAGCTCTGCTAAGAGCTAAGAGCACCTATACTGCAATACAACTGGACCTAAGCTAAGCCAATAAGGGTCCCTTCCCCATAAATTTTATGTTCAGAACCAACAGAAACAAAACTTTGTACTTATTGTGTGGAGCTTGGATTTTAAAATAGGTAGGAAATATGATGATCCTTTATTACAATAGAAAAAAGCCAGTGTTCAGCAATAAAGAAAACCAATAGCGACACAGAGTAAAGGTGGTCAAGAAGTGGATACATTTTATCCATTTATTTTCTTTTTTTTTTTTTGTATGTTCATTTTACTTTATTTTTTTTTCTCCATTTTTATTAATATTTTCCATGATAACAAAAAAAATCCCATGGTATTACCCTCCCCCCTTTCCCCTTTGAAATTCCATTCTCCATCATATCCCCTCCCCATCTCAATCTTTCTACTTACATATATACAATACCAACCTAATAAAAGCCCTCCTCCCTTTCTTTCTCTTCCCTTTCTATCTCCTTTTTTAACTTACTGGCCTCTGCTACTGAGTTTTTTCCTTCTCACACAGAAGCCCAATCATCTCTAGCTAAGATCCACATATGAGGGAGAACATGTGGCGCTTGGCTTTCTGGGCCTGGGTTACCTCACTTAGTATAATTCTTTCCAGATCCATCCACTTTTCTGCAAATTTCATAACTTCATTTCTCTTTAATGCTGAGTAAAACTCCATTGTATAAATGTGCCACATCTTCATTATCCACTCATCAGTTGAGGGACATCTAGGCTGGTTCCATTTCCCAGCTATTATAAATTGAGCAGCAATAAACATGGTTGAGCAAGTATCTCTAAGGTAATGAGATGAGTCCTTAGGATATATGCCTAGGAGAGCTGTAGCTGGGTCATATGGTAGATCAATCTTTAGCTGTTTTAGGAACCTCCACACTGATTTCCACAATGGCTGGACCAGATTGCATTCCCACCAACAATGTAGAAGGGTTCCTCTTTTTCCACATCCCCGCCAACATTTATGATCATTTGTTTTCATGATGGTAGCCAATCTGACAGGAGTGAGATGGAATCTCAATGTAGTCTTAATCTGCATTTCCCTGATGACTAGGGATGTAGAACATTTTTTTAGATGCGTATATGCCATTCGTATTTCTTCCTTTGAGAATTCTCTATTTAGCTCCATTTCCCATTTTTTGATTGGTTTGTTTGATTCCTTATTATTTAACTTCTTGAGTTCTTTGTATATCTTAGATATTAATCCTCTATCAGATGTATAGCTGGTGAAGATTTTTTCCCATTCTGTAGGTTGCCTCTTTGCTTTCTTCACCGTGTCCTTTGCAGTGCAGAATCTTTGTATTTTCATGAGGTCCCAGTGGTTAATCTGTGGTTTTATTGCCTGAGCAATTGGGGTTGTATTCAGAAAGTCTTTGCCAAGACCAATATGTTGAAGGGTTTCCCCTACTTTTTCCTCTAGCAGTTTCAGAGTTTCAGGTCTGATGTTAAGGTCCTTAATCCATTTGGACTTAATTCTTGTGCACGGAGAAAGAGAAGAATCTATTTTCATCCTTCTACAGATATATACCCAGTTTTCCCAACACCATTTGCTGAAGAGGCTGTCTTTTCTCCAATGAGTATTTTTGGCATTTTTATCAAATATCAGGTGGCTATAACTACATGGGGTTACATTTGGGTCCTCTATTCTGTTCCATTGATCTACGAGTCTGCTTTTGTGCCAGTACCATGCTGTTTTTGTTACTATGGCTCTGTAGTATAGGTTAAAATCAGGTATGGTGATACCACCAGCCTTATTTTTGTTGCTCAGTATTATTTTAGATATTCGAGGTTTTTTGTGATTCCAAATGAATTTTTGGATTGTTTTTTCTATTTCCGTGAAGAATGCCTTTGGAATTTTGATGGGGATTGCGTTAAATGTGTAGATTGCTTTTGGTAAGATTGCCATTTTCACAATATTGATTCTTCCAATCCAGGAACAAGGGATGTTTTTCCACTTCCTAGTGTCTTCTGCAATTTCTCGCTTGAGTGTTTTAAAGTTCTCATTGTATAGATTCTTTACTTCCTTAGTAAGGTTTATTCCAAGGTACTTTATTTTTTTTGATGCAATTGTGAATGGGAGTGATTCTCTGATCTCATCCTCTGTGTGTTTGTTGTTAGCATATATGAAGGCTACTGATTTCTGTGTATTTATTTTGTATCCTGCTACATGACTGTAGGTTTTTATCAGCTCTAACAGTTTGCTAGTAGAGTCTTTAGGGTCCTTTATATATAGAATCATGTCATCTGCAAATAATGATAACTTGACCTCTTCCTTTCCGATTTGTATCCCTTTTATGCATGTCTCTTGCCTTATTGCTATGGCTAAGACTTCCAGAACTATATTAAATAAAAGTGGGGACAGTGGACACCCTTGTCTTGTTCCTGATTTTAGTGGAAAAGCATCCAGTTTTTCCCCATTTAGTAATATGTTGGCTGTAGGCTTATCATAAATAGCCTTTATTATATTGAGATATGTTCCTTCTATTCCCAGTCTCTGTAGGACTTTTATCATGAAGGGATGTTGGATTTTGTCGAATGCTTTCTCTGCGTCTAATGAGATGATCATGTGATTTTTGTCCTTCAACCCATTTATATAATGTATAACATTTATAGATTTGCGTACGTTGAACCATCCCTGCATCTCTGGGATAAAGCCTACTTGGTCAGGGTGAATGATCTTTCTAATGTATTCTTGTATTCTGTTTGCCAATATTTTGTTGAGAATTTTTGCATCTATGTTCATGAGGGAGATTGGTCTGTAATTTTCCTTTTTTGTTCTATCTTTGCCTGGTTTTGGTATCAGAGTGATGCTGGCTTCATAGAAGGAGTTTGGTAGAATTCCTTCTTTTTCTATTTCATGGAAAAGCTTAAGAAGCAATGGTGTTAGCTCTTCCCTGAAGGTCTGGTAAAATTCAGCAGTGAATCCATCTGGGCCTGGGCTTTTTTTAGTTGGGAGATTTTTGATAACTGTTAGGATCTCCATGCTTGTTATAGGTCTATTTAAGTGATTAATCTCATCTTGATTTAATTTAGGTAGGTCATATAAATCAAGGAAATCATCCATTTCTTTCAGATTTTCATACTTTGTGGAGTATATGTTTTTATAATATGTCCCTATGATTTTTTGAATTTCTCTGGCATCTGTCGTGATGTTACCTTTTTCATCTCTAATTTTATTAATTTGTGTCTCTTCTCTCTTTCTTTTGGTCAGATTTGCTGAGGGTTTATCAATCTTGTTTATCCTTTCAAAGAACCAGCTCTTTGTTTCATTAATTCTTTGTATTGTTTTTTTGGTTTCTATTTCATTAATTTCTGCCCTAATCTTTATTATTTCTTCCCGTCTACTGATTTTTGGTTTGCCTTGTTCTTCTTTTTCCAAGGCTTTAAGGTGAAGCATTAGGTCATTTATTTGCGACCTTTCTAATTTCTTAATATAGGCACTTAAAGCTATAAATTTACCTCTTAGAACTGCCTTCATTGTGTCCCAGAGATTTTGGTATGTTGTGTTCTCATTATTGTTTGACTCTATAAATTTTTTGATTTCCTTCTTGATTTCTTCATTGACCCATTCATCATTTAGTAATGTATTGTTTAGTTTCCATGATTTTGTGTATGCTCTATATCCTTTCTTGCTATTGATTTGTAGTTTGATTCCATTGTGGTCAGATAGAATGCAAGGAATTATTTCAATTTTCCTGAATTTGTTAAGATTTTCTTTGTGTCCTAATATATGGTCTATTTTAGAGAATGATCCATGTGCCGCTGAAAAGAATGTATATTCTGCAGCATTTGGATGAAATGTCCTGTATATGTCTGTTAGGTCCATTCCTTCTATGACCTCGTTTAGTCCAGATGCCTCTCTGTTTATTTTTTCCCGGGATGACCTGTCAATTGATGAGAGTGGGGTGTTAAAGTCACCAACTACCACTGTGTTTGGTGTTATCTGTGACCTTAGTTCTAACAGTGTTTGTTTGATGAATTTGGGAGCCCCCATGTTAGGTGCATATATGTTTAGGATTGTAATGTCCTCCTGTTGGAGTGTGCCCTTAATCAATATAAAGTGACCTTCCTTATCTTTCTTGACTAATGTTGGAGTGAAGTCTGCCTTGTCAGCTATTAGGATAGCAACCCCTGCTTGCTTTCTGGGTCCATTTGCTTGAAACACCGTTTTCCAACCTTTCACCCTAAGATAATGTCCATCCTTTGTAGAAAGGTGAGTTTCTTGGAGACAACAAATTGTAGGGTCCTGCTTTTTAACCCAGTCTGCAAATCTATGTCTTTTGGTTGGAGCATTGAGGCCATTGATATTAAGAGATATTATTGAAAGATGTGTATTTATGCTTGCCATTTTTTTTTTTTTTTTTTTTTGTGGTTCTGGTTCTACCTTTGCTCTCTTATATTAACTAGTATTTGAGTGTTGTTTGCTGTTTTCCAGGTTCCTTATATGTGTGTTTTTCTTTCTCTTCGGCATGGAGGATTCTTTCAAGTATTTTGTGTAGAGCTGGTTTTGTCTTCAAATACTCCTTTAGCCTGCTTTTGTCATGGAATGTCCTTATTTCTCCATCTATTTGAATGGATAGTTTTGCAGGATAAAGTAGTCTTGGTTGACAGTTGTTATCTTTCAGAGTTTGGAATACTTCACTCCAAGCCCTTCTGGCTTTGAAAGTTTGTGTTGAGTAATCTGCTGTGATCCTGATGGGCTTGCCTTTGTAGGTAACTTGATTTTTCTCTCTAACTGCTTTCAATATTTTTTCTTTGGATTGTGTGTTTGGTAGTTTGATTATAATATGGCGAGGAGAGGTTCTTTCCAGGTTTTGTCTGGCTGGTGTTCTAAATGCTTCCTGTATCTGCATTGGCACCTCTTTCCCAATTTGGGGGAAGTTTTCTTCTATGATTTTGTTGAAGATGCCTACTATACCTTTGGATTGAAATTCTTCTCCTTCTACTATACCCTGAATTCTTATATTTGATCTTTTCATAGTGTCCCGAATATCTTGAAATTCCCATTCATACTTTTCTATTAGTTTGTCTTTCTCTTTGTTGGATTGTATTAGATCTGCCACCTGGTCTTCTAGCTTAGATATTCTGTCCTCTCCTTCATCCATTCTACTGGTGAGATTTTCTACAGAGTTTTTTATTTCATTAACTGTGTTCTTCATTGCTAGTAATTCTGACTGGTTTTTCTTCATTATTTCTATTTCCTTATTTATGTCTTGTATTGATTTCTTTATTTCGTTAAATTGGTGTCCTGTATCTTCTCTGATTCCTTTGATTTCTTCTTTGAGTTCATTGAACATATTTACAATCATTCTTTTGAAATCTTTCTCAGCCATTTTCTCTAACTCGTTTTCACTAGAGGTCATTTCTGAAGCATTGATGCTTTTTGGTGGATTTATATTGCCTTGGTTTTTGGTGTTTCTTGTGTTATAATGTATATATTTTTGCATCTTGGATTAAGTTACTGCTTAGATTTTCCAGTTAGCTGGGTATCCTTTGCTGTATCTATTGATCTGATATTGTATATCTTCTATGTAGGAGATTAAGATGTTAGGTGTGGCTCTTACCACTCTCAGAGTATCTAGACACGTGGTCCTAGGGGTTAAGTTTGCCTGCTATGGGGGTATTCAAATAGGTTGAGTGGAATAAAATACAGGTATATTCTAAAATTTAACTAAACCCTATACACATTCAGTCAAGAACAGCACCGAGCATTTATGCAAGATTAGGTATTATAAAAACCAGATCCTCTATCAACAAAGAAGTTAAGATTTCTGGTCTGTTGAGGGATCCAAGTCAGCTTGTGACCAGGTGAGACCCTTCCCTGGTTCAATCCCAGTTACCTCTTTGGATGCTTTTGGTCTCAGTCAAGTTGCTGGCTGGGATGTTGGGCCGCTGTTCTGCTTTCTGGAACTGGGTACTGGCTTTTCCTGTGGGGCAAACCAAGCCTGGCAACTGTGGCCCTGCAGATTGGCGCCCCTGATGCTGGATCCCCGCTGCTGCCGCTGGAGCTGCCGCTGCTGGGACCACTGCTGCTGGATCCGCCACTGGAGATGCCGCTGCTGGGTCTGCCCCCGCTGATCCGCTGGAGCTGCCGCTGCTGGGTCCTCCGCCTCTGATCCGCTGGTGCTGCCGCTGCGGGATCCGCCTCTGCCGCTGCGGGATCCGCCTCTGCCGCTGAAGCCGCTGGAGCCTCCGCTGCTGGATTCGCTGCCCCGAAGCCGCTGTGGCCGGTACCGGAGCAGCTGATGGTGTTTTTGGGGCTGGAGTCACGGCTTCCACCGCCGCTTCCGGCTTCCACCGCCGCTTCCGCTGCTGGGGTCTGAGCCGCCGCTGTTGGATCCCGAGTCGCCACTGCCGGAGCCCGTGATGCAGCTGCCGGTGCCCGTGCTGCCGCTGCCGCTGCCAGAGTCTGAATCGCCGCTACCAGGTCCCGAGGTGCCGCTGCCGGAGCCCAAGTCGCCGCTACCGGGTCCCGAGCTGCCGCTGCCGGAACCCTGAGCTGCCGCTACCGGGTCCCGAGCTGCCGCTGCCGGAGCTGCTTCGGCCTGCCCGTGTGGGCTCTGGATATCTCCTACTTCTCCGCTGCTGTTTTAATCTCTTATACACCTCCCTTGTGTATTTTGCTGGGTTTTCTTTGGCTTTTTCTCCCCTAGGCTGCTTAGGCGTGGTTCCTATGCCGCCATCTTGACCGCTATCCATTTATTTTCAACTCTTTTTATATTAGTTCTGAAGGCACAGATGCATCATACGACTTCTCATTGTTTTTGTTTGTTGTCTGTTTGTTTTTGTGTCAGGGACTCATGTAGCCCCAGTTAGCCTCAAGTTCTTTATGTCCCTGAAAATGACTTTCAACTCAAGGTCCTCTTCCCTCCATCTTCTACAGTCCCAAATGCAGATTAAATGCCATTTCACCAGGCTTTCTTCATGTTTGTTACTGATCAGCTTTCTCACTTGAGGTGCAGCATCTTTTCCACAGCTTCATTCATTTTCTTAAGCTAGTTGAAGTAATCTGTCTATGGCTTGTAAGCTACAGCACTGTATTTTTTATTATGGTTTTTGGCCTATCTAATATATGAGCGGTGTATGAATCTGTTCTGATAAATTTCTATCCTCTGATTTCTGTGCTTCTTAGGTTTTAGGGGGGGTTGTTGTTGTTTTTGTTGTTTTGTTTTGTTTCAAAGTATGGTCTCAATGTAGCCCATTCCAGACTGACCTGGAATTCACTATGTAGTCCCAGGGTGGTCTCAAACTCACAGAAATCACCCTACTTCTGCCTCCTGAGTGCCAGGGTTAAAGGACTGGGCCACTACACCCACTTTTCTGTGATTTTTGTTGCATATTAAGAATATGCAGGCTGGAGAGATGGCCTAGAGGTTAAGGCACTTGCCTGCAAAATCAGAGTACCTAGGTTAGATTCGCCAGGACCCATGTAAAGCCAGATGCACAAAGTGACACAGGTGTCTCGAGTTTACTTACAGCAGCTAGAGGCCCTGGTGTGCCCATTCTCTCTGTCTCTCTTCTATCTATGCTTACAAATAAATGAATAAAATTTTTAAAGAGAATATGCATTTGAAACTATTTCTTAGATTAGTGTCTTGTTTCATAATGGGCCATGTATGGTGTGAGATTAACTCCTTGGACAGCACAGTAATAGTTATTAGAAAGCCCCTGAAAGATGGATGCCTCTGCATAAAGGTGACATTGAGGCTGCTTCACAGTAGTGTCAGTTAGTGCTTTCCTGTAATGACTGAAGCTTTGCTTATTTATTCATTACAACAGCTGGAGCTTAAAGTCTGGGTCTCTGGCTCCTCAGAATTCACATATCTTAAGTCGGATTCTCTTTACAACACCATTTAATGGGGTTCTTATGTGGACTTTTTGGCTAAGGCTTTTAATTACTACAACACTTTACAGCCTTGAAATTTGAAATTGGGGAGGTTTAATTGTATTTTTATTGAATGACTTTAATTTCTTTTGTAATGCCTTAATTTGATGCTCCACTGTTCTGGTTCATCCTCATTTTCTCCTTAGCCAGTGGGTAGAGAGGGCTGAGATAGTTTTAAAAGAAAATCATTTTGACAAATAAGTAAGTTTAAAGCTTGAAAAGAAGATTACATTTTTTCAGGTTATAGATAGAATTTTAAAATGGAAATGTATTATAACAAATTAAGTACTTGGCTAATTTTGCCAAATATTTTATTGTTAGAAACCTTAACAAATAAAACATTCCCTTAAGAGTTTGAGGTAATCTGCAAGCTCTGAAAATTTTACAAAGTTTATTCTGATAATTTATTATAAATTTTGGAATATAAATATTTAAAATATTTAATAATGTCCATGATATTTGTCAAATGTCTGGAGTCATTTTGCACATTTCATTCTGAGCAATTTATTACCCAGTATGCAAAAGTGGGATGAGTATATAAAAAATAGCAATAACATTAGGATTGAACTTTGATACTCCATGGCGTCTCCATTTTCATGCATTAGACATGAAAATTTCCCATGCAAGATTTTCACGAGAAGGCAAGTTGGTTATTTATAAACAATAGAATTGAGGCTACCCATCCTAAATATCTTCATATTTCCACATCTACTTCAATAAATAGGAAAATTGTACATTATTGTTTCCCATCTATGATAACTGATCTTCACTGTCAACTGGACTGGGTTTGCAAACACCTAGTAGATACACTTCTATGCTTGTCAGTGAAAGAGGTTTTCCAGAGAGACTTTACTGAGGGGGCATGACCAACCCTTAATGTAGGTGGCACCACCCCACTGTTCTGGGGTCCAGGACTGAATAAAATGGGAACATGATGAAGATCGGATGTGCACCAGCACTCATCTCTCTCTTCCTTCTGATTGCTAACTGACACAATGTGATCACCTGCCTTGAGCTTCAATGCATCAGGCCACTCCTGCCATGATGAACTGCTTTCCTCTCAACTGTGAATCCAAATGTACCCTTCATCCCTTAAACAGGTACTTTTGGTGACAGAAAGAAGAAGCACGACTAATACACCTTTGTTTCTTCTAAGTCAAAAAAACGAAATATTGTATTTGTCATTTAGTGTCTGTTTCACCCTTCATCCTTGATTTCATCTCTTCCTTCTTCCCAAGTACCACATCACTAATCTAATTATTCAACCTCTTCTACAAGGGTTGACTTTCTCTTTCTGTTCATCCTATGATAGAAGCATTTAAACATATCATGTCTATATTATCCCTATTTCACCTAGATACAGCATTTTATTTTTCTAATAAATTTAAGCTGCAATAAAAAGTAAACATTTTGAGCCAGGAGTGGTGCTGCACACCTTTAATCCCAGCACTTGGGAGGCAGAGATAGGAGGATCGCAGTGAGTTAGAGCTACCCTGAGAATACATGGTACATGGTGAATTCCAGGTCAGCCTGGACCAAAGTGGGACCCTACCTCAAAAAAAAAAAAAAAAAAAAAAACTATAAGCATTTTAAGTTTGATGAGTTTGGTACATTTTTGGCAATTGGAGATAGAACATATACACTATAAAACACTTTTCTCTTGGGCTGAGGAAATGTCTTAGCAGCTAAGGAGCTTGTTTGCAAAGCCTGCTGCCCCAAGTTTGGTTCTCCAGTACCCACATAAAGTCATATGCACAAAGTGGCACATGTGTCTGGAGTTTGCAGCTGCCAGGGGCCCTGGTGCACCTATTGACTATCTATCTATCTATCTATCTATCTATCTATCATCTATCTAATAAATATATTAAAATTGAAACATGTTTTTGGAGAAGACTTTGACACTCAGAGGTCATATGATTTTAGGGGTTGGAGAGAGATGGGAAGATAAAGAGAGAGAATGAACTCAGTGCACACTGCTACTTTGGACAACAGTGTGGTTTGGTTTTGTGTGCTTGCCTCCATGCTTGCTTTGGCTCTAACATTTTTTTAATGGTTTTAATCCAGGCATAAAATTATGACCTTATAACAGTTCTGAGTATATTATTTTATACTAGGTTACTCATTTATTAATTTTATTGTTCTGTGCATGTGTGCAGTGTGAAATGTGTCTGCATGGTACGGTGTGTGTGTGTGGAGGGTGTGATTTATGCATGTAGGTGTGGACCCCTGTGGTACACCATGGACTCACCTGTGGCAGCAGGAAGAGAATGTCACGTGTCCTGTTCCATCACTCTTCTAGCCATTCTTAATTGAACCAGAGTCTCTTACTGATCCCAGAGTTAGCTCTGGCAATTCATGTGTCTTTGGCTCCCTTGTGGCAATTACAGGTGTGTATGGCTGCACCTAGCTTTTTATGTGGTTGTTCATGTTTGCACAGGAAGTACTCTTAATTGCTGACCCATCTAACTAGCTCTGGGGTAGGTTTTTTTTTGTTATATTCATGAAAATTATTTATCTTACATAGAAAGTCATATGTGCTTCAAATTTCAGACATAAGCTTGTTCATTGTTTTTTCTTTAAGAAATTAAGGTTATAAAAGTAACATATGTTGTATGGTTTGCATCTCTAGTGAAGGATAAATCCAATCAGATAATGCGGTTTATGATGTGATTGCCTGCCCCTGGAATAGACCTTAAGATGGGAATTAACTGAGAGTGGCCAAGGGAGTGGCGATATAAAGCTAAAATGAAGCTCAGAAAGAAGTGGAAGTGTTAGCGACAATGTGATATGCATCGCCATGGACATGACAGGAGTGCAGAAAATTTGTGTAGGAGAGTAGATATGGGAGGTGGTGATTTCTGGAAACCATTTCCAGGCCTCTGTCAACAAACATGGATTTAAGTGGAATGATCAAGGATAAAATTCTATGAAGTTGGTTTAGGTAGCAGGTCAAGTAATGAAATTTGAATCATAGAAGAAAATCCACAAACCCTGATAATTTATCATCTGAGGCATACAATAATAAAAGTAAGTGTAGGAGTAAAGAGAATGAAAACAGAAACAAAGCAAGATCATCAATTTAAATGCCATATTTGAAGGTGAGAAATATATGGCTTTTTCTAGGCTTTAAAAAATGCAGCCAAGTCTCTGCTGTAATGTTATCTTTGAATGAGGATTTTTTTTTTTTTTTGACTTGTTTGGAGACTTGCTACACCGGCACCTTGCTATAATTTGTCTTACCTTCTACAAAAGAATTATAGTCAGCTCTCATCTAGCTACCTTTTCATGCAGATTTGTAATGCGTTGTTTCTTGCCTCTGGAGAATTGTGTGACATTAAAACACTGCCCTGTTCAGAAAGTGCTTCTAAAGAGCAGTCAAATCCAAGCCAAGCTCTGAAGCTCATATTTGCTACCACATTTAGTTTGGAGTCCTATTTTCAGCAAACCCTAGAAATCTCCTTTACAGTGAACAAATGTCTGAGTAGAAGCACCAGGAATGATGTACAACAATGTCCTTATACTTATCCACAAAGGCCATAATAATGGCAGTTATCAAGCACATATTGCCAATTGTTAATTGCGATTACATGTATCAGCAATGTAAAGAATGAAAGTTGCTGTAATTATCAGGCTTATAATAGAAGAGAGTTCAACTTATTTATCTTATTTTCATTTTTATGACCTTTTCATCCAAGTCCATTTGGGGTCTATGCAAATGAGATCAAAAAATTCTGGAATTGTTACAATAAGACTTTTCAGTCAAAACAACCTTTTAAATTAAACTTTATAATTTATTGTTGAAATAATAATGCAACATACTTTGAGAGTCCTAACTGACAAATTTGAGGTTTTTGTGGTGACTTTAAAGTTTCTGTGATTTCTGTTAGGATCCTAGATCTTCCTCTGGCCTTTGTATTGTATTTGTTTGTTGCTTATTACTTCAATGTTTTAAGACTGTGATCATTTCAATTCTCACCTATAGCTTACTTATCTATAAACATGTGGGTTTTGAGACCATGTGTATGATGTATAGAAAGGTAATAAATCAGGAATGTCACTCTGCTACAGGTGAGTCAACCAACCCATGACACCCTCTCCAGGCATGCCCATCTCACAAGTCTTTCCGGTCACAGTCCAGTCGCAGTACGCTGTTAGGAGTGAGTCACCTATCGCCAGCACCCTCCCCAAATCCTTCACTAAAGTTACTTGCACCATGTTGCCACAGATGAATTGGCCACCCACTCACGCCATCCATAGCACCCACTCCCACCCACACCATGCTGGGTGCCCAATCCAAAAAGCCTTCGTGCCACTGTGGGTAAGTTGGTCTTTCCCACTACCCAGTAATAGCACCCTACTGTGGGTGAGTCTGCAACTCCCAGGCACTCTCCCTCACTGCACCCACAGCATGGACACTCTCTTGATAGGTACAACTCTCTCTTTGCTTGCTGGGAGTGAGCCCACGAGATCCCATTCTGTGCCACCCTCCCACACCCATCATGTTGTAGCTCCTTGCGTGAATCCACATTTCCCTCAGTGTACCCTGGCCCCACTGCCTAGGTTTCCACTGTACAAGTGAGTCTACCTCTTCCCTCCCCTACCACTCCTTCTCTGACCTTAATGGTACTTACTATAAGTTGCAGCCTTCACTACTATTAGAATATCTCCAAATGGGCAAATTTCAAAGCAAAACAAGTTACTCAAAAAAAAAAAATAATATATCCTATCCCCAAGAATGCCTAGCCCTATAGTAGAGGTGACTGATGATAGCACCCAGACAAAGAATTTAAATGCATAATTTTGATAAATATGTACAATGAACTTAAAGAGCATGAATGAGAGCCTTAATGAAGTCTGAGAGTCCACAAACAATTGAAAGAACTCTCTAGGTACCTAAATGAATTCAAAGAGGACACAAACAGATGTCTGAATGAACTTCAATAGAACACAAACAGCTAAGTGAGATGAGGATGTCAATTCAGGATATGAAAAAGGAATCCAATTAAATAGAAATGATGGAGAAAAACCCATGTAAAATAAAAAAAATTAGCAAGGCAAATAAGATTACTGGAAAGCTTGATGAATATACTAGAGCATGTGTGGAGAACTATCAGGGGATAAGGTAAAAGAAATAGATTAGGTAGCCAAAATCAATGACACATTCAAAAATAGATATGAGCTGAACATTAAAGACATCTGGGACACCATAAAATGACCAACAATGAATACTGGGAATAGGAAAAGGGAAAGAGATTTGAGACAAATGAATAGGAAATATTTCAATAAAATTGTAGAAGAAAACTTCCGAAGCTTATGAAAGAATTCACAACCAGATACAAGACTTGTAAAGAATACCAAATAGATAAGACTAGAACAGAAATTGCCCCATATCACATTGTTGTCACAAAAAAATCAAAGAAAGGACAATAAAAGCCAAAAGAAAGAAACAAGTCACTTACAAAGACAGCCCATCCCATCAGAATAAAATGATTTTTCAATAGAGATTTTAAAAGCCAGAAGAGTGTAAAATGATGTATTCTAAGTATTGAAATAACACAGATAGCAACCCAAACTACTATAACCAGTAAAATTCTCATAATAGATGAAGAAAGAAAAATTCCATAAAAATACAGACTAATTAAAAACCCATCCAGCCTTATATAGAATACTAGAAGGAATGTTTCAGACTGAAGAGAAGAATAGCCAAATTAAATTATAATTGATGCTTTATTATTCATAGTAGCCTCAAAATACCTTGAAATAACCCTGTCTAAGGAAGTGAAGGACCTATGCAATGAAAATTTTAAAACACTAAAGAAAGAAATTAAGATACTAGAGATAGAAAGTTCTCCCTCATTCATGTTTCAGAAGAATTAATATTTTAAAAATGGATGTTATTCAGAAAAATATTAAAAGAAATCTACAAATTCAGTGCAACTCCATTAAAAATTTCAGCACCATTCTTCACTGAAAAAGAAAAATAATCCTAAAATTCATAAGGAAGCACAAAAGAGCCCAATAGCCAAAACAATCTTGACCAAAAATAATACTGCTACATATATCCTATACCTAGTCTTGAGCTATGCTATTAGACCCATAGCAATCAAACCAACATGCTACCAGCACACAAAATAAAAAAAATGCAGGACAGTGAAATAGAATACACGATTCATACATCACTCCATGCAATTTTAACCACCTGATTTTTTTTTAACAAAGATGTCAAAAGTACACATTGGAGAAGAGAGAGCATCTTCAACAAAGGGTTCTGAATGAATGAATTAATGAATGAATCTAGAACCTTATCTCTCACACTGCACAAAGTTCAATTCCAAACAGACAAGAAACATCAATCTAAGACCCAAAATTATGAAACTGCTAAAATAAATAAATAAAATAAAAAGAGTGAAATTCAAGATAAAGGTATAACAATTTTCTGAATAGGAGCCAACCACTCGGGAAATAAAGTCAAAAATTTAAAAATGGGACCACATGAAATGAGAAAGCTTTTGTACAGAGTAAGACATAGCCGACCCAGTGGAGATGCAGCTTGCAGAACGGGAGGTCTTTGCCCACTGCACAACCTGTTTCCCTTTTTCAAGGTTGTAGAACCTTTAATAGAAAAAGCCTTACTAGATTAAATGAGTCCCTAGGTGCTGGTATTACTTTATAGTCTGGATGCACTTCCTGTCCATTCTCTGCTTTCTGAGTGCAAACAATGTGACCAGCTGAATCACATTCCTGCCATAATGCCTTCTCATCCATTATGGGCAGTATCCTTAAACTGTAAACCAAAATAAACCCTCCTTTATGTGACTACTTTTGCAATCACCTTCACATTGCTGGCAAAAAAAAAAAAGAAAAGAAAAGAAAAGAAAAAAAACATGTGAAAAGAAGCGGGTAATGACAGAAAATTGTTTATTTTGGCTTACAGTATTGAAGAGAAGCTTCATGATGGCAGAGGAAAACATGGCATGAGCAGCCTGGACATCACCTCTGCCACAGCAGGTGGAAATAGCATCAAGAGAGTGAGCAGACTTACACTGGCAAAGTAGGAGTTAATAAAATTCAAGCCCTCCCCCCTAGTGACACACCTCCTCTAGCAAGGCTCCTCTTCCCAACTTTCCACCAGCTGGGGATAAAGCATGGGCAAGGACTTTATGAAAAAGACTGAAACAGTGCCAGAAACAAACCCCAGAAGTAACGAGTTAAACTAAAAGCTTCTGTAGAATAAAGGAAGCACTCTCAGGAGTGTGAAGAGACAGTTAGAGAATGAGAGTGGGAGTCATTTCCCACTGCACATCAGACAAGGGGTTCATATTTATAATAAGAACTCCAAAAATCAAATGTCATTCAGATCATACATTTAATAAAGGATATAATAATGTGAATAGATCTTGTTCAAAGAAAGACAAACAAATAGCCAATAAATACTTGAAAATGTTCTCAATGTCCATAGATATCAAGGAAATTCAAATTAAGACTACTTTGGATTTCAATTCACTCAGTTAGAATGGCTATAATCAAAGAAATAGAATCTAGATGCTATTAACATATAGAAAGAGGAGCCCTTATACACTGCTGGTGGCAAAGTAACTAGGACCAGCCACATGGAACTCAGCATGGAGGTACCTCAGAAAATTTAAAAAAAATGAACTACTATATGATACAGCTATATCATTGTTGGACATATACCTTAAGTCAACATACACATATGCATTTTATCATATATAATTGCATGTCTATATTTATTGCTATATTGTTCATGGTAGCCAAAATGTGGAACCAACCTAAATACCTTTCAATAAATAGGTTAAAAAGTATGGTAATGAGAACTCAATAGAATTTGTGTTCAACTGTGAAGAAGAATGAAACGTTTACATTTTATGGAAAGGCAAGGAACTGGAGCTCATAAGTTAAGTAAACTAAGCCAGACTGAATAAAACAAAGGCTTACTCACATGGGTGGAGTGTGTGTGTGTGTACATGTGAGAGAAAGGTAAAGATAGAGAGAGAGAAAGATAGAGAGATGGAAGTAGAAAGAGGACCAAAAGTGTAGAAATCTAAAAGGAGGGGAGGGAAAATAAGAGAAGGTAATGGAATGTGTATGAAAGAAGAGAACAGACTGTCTGGGGGAGGAAAGAGACTAGCAAGAGGAACACCGGAAGTGGAAAAAGAAAATAGGGACTGAGAAAGAACTATAATGATACATATGTGTGAAAACACCCCAAGAAAGCCAATTTCTTTATATGCTAACTAAAAATTATAATAAATCTTCACTAAAATTAAAAAGAGGGTAGAAAAGATGGCTTAGCAGTTAAGGTGCTTGCCCTCAAAGCCAAAAAACCCAATTAAGGTGCTTGCCTGCAAAGCCAAAAAACCCAGGTTCAATCCCCAAGACTCACGTAAGCTAGACAGATGCACAAGCTAATGCATGCATCTGGAGTTAATTTGTAGTGGCTGAAGGCACTGATGTGCCCATTCCCTCTCTTTCTTGCTCTCTCTCTCAAATCAATAAAATATAAGATTTTAAAAAATAGCAAGAACCTGGCATAGTGGCACATGCATTTAATCCCAGCACTGTGGAAACAGAGTTTGTAGTATCACTGTGAGTTCAAGGACAGCCTGAGACTACATAGTGAATATATGTGAGCCTGGGCTGGAGCAAGACCCTACTTCATAAAACAAAATAAAACAAAAGAATTAAAAAGAAACATGAAAATGTAATATTCTCCTCATTCTCAATTAACATTCAGATATTAAAATTGTGTCCTAGTTTTAAATAGTCTAATAACCTCCATGATGATTAAATTCATTCTTCCATAGACCTTGATTATCACTGTATTCTTCTTGTAAAAAAAGAGGAATGGCTTGCAATAGTCATTCTCTATATAGTATAAAAGTCAACTTATAGCTAGATAATTTCCTTTGAGCAGCTCTGTGCTTATCTTTGAAGACAGTCAAGACAAAAATAAAATGTCTTAGATATATTTCAATATTTAAAGTTTGAAATTTCCAATAACCTCTACTCACTTGCTTACACTGTTTGGATGAGTTTTCTTGTGTGTGTACGTGTGTGTGTGTGTGTTTGTGTGTGCACACTCATGCATGTGCATGCATACACATGCATGCCAAAATCTCTTGCCATGGCAGATGCCTGTTCATCTTTGAATGAATATCTGGGGAATTAAAGTAATGAGACATCTTGATCCCAGGCCTGTAGATGTGGGGTTTGATGGTTGTATTGCTGGTAGTCTCTATCTGGTGGTTTCTAGGTTCTTGGTGTATTGTTGAAAGAATTGAAGAATTGGTACCATAGAAACCTTCCTCCTGGATAGCAGACTAAAAGATATACTCCTCCGTAGAAGCATGACAGGATTGTCTGGTACGATGGGCCCTAGAAGGGGTAGGATGCATTTGGTTTATAATTCCTAGAACCAGAAATTGGTTACAGTCCAGATTGACTTGTTTATTGGAGGCACCCCAAACAAGACAAGCTTCTATCAAAGCACGTGACTACCCATATGAGATAAAAGGTAAGACACTATTGCTGAAGAGAACACATGCTGCCAATTGAGAAATTTGAGGGCAATTGAGAAGTCTGGCTCAAGCTGAAAGGAAGCTATTACCCGTATGGTTAGCCCATATAGTGCTGAAAAGTACTACATGAATTGCTAGGGGGATATGGCCAACAATGTTTTGAGCATGAGGAGACAGTGTTTTATGAAAGCAACCACACTGACGAGATGTACAGACTTGTGTAATAGTGGCACACAGCTTAGGTGGGTAGCCAATGGTTCCCTGATTGGCTGAGATCCACTCAGTAAAAAGGAACCCATAGCTGGAACTGGGAATCAAGTCAGTATCCTATGGAGACCAAGATTATGGATTCTAATGATAATCTCCCATTAGCCTTTGGTCAAAAATGAGGCTCTACCCACCAAAATCTCTCTAAGTTAACATTGCTTTTCCCCTTTTATCCTATCTTGATCTCTCCATTAGAGAATCAGTTTTTCTTTTTCAGAAAGCAGTGAGAACTGATGACAACTTAAATCTAGCGACAAGACAAGAATAGATAGCCAACTCCCCGGCAGGAACTGAACGACCCCTTGCACAGCAGCCAGGGCCCAGTGAAACCACAGAGGAATTGCAGAGATGAACAAGATAGCTGCTTCCATGACAAGTCTGAAAACCCATGACAGGGTGATGGAGACAAACACTGAAGATACTCAGAACTCACCAAAGCAGCTATCCCAAACCTGCTGAGAGCCCAACACTAAAGTAGACTTAAAGCACATCCATCAAGACTCAAGGAATTTTTTGAAGAGGGGGAAGAAAGAATGTAAGAGCCACAGGGTGGGAGGGCTAATATCTAGAGACATTGCCCCTTCCCCACAATGACTGACTGCTGTTCTCACAACTCATAACCCACAACTCCATGGTGAATACCACAATCCCACTAAGGAGGGCCCTCAGTGGAGTAGTGGTAGGGAGGGGGGAAATGATGATCTCAACATATGATGTGTTCATACAAAGTTTCTACTTAATGTTAAAAGGGAAAGGGGGGAGGGGCTGCTTCCGAGGACAGAAGGAGGCTGGAGCACAGCTGCGGGTACTTATTAAAGCAACAGAACTTGAAGTTAGTCAGTCTAAGACTTGACTCCGGGACAAGTTCTGAGGCCCTCTCTTTTTAGACCTGATTTATACGGATTTATCAGATCTTAACTGTCATTTGCTGCTTGTAGCTCTCCTCCACATTTCATAAATCTGTGTCTAAGCTGTCTCTACATATTTTGGTGACGTACAATTCACATTCTGTCTGCTTTTGGACGGATCCTGGGAACAGTGCCTTGATTTCTGGGACCCTTCAAGTACTGTATGTGCTTTTAATCTTTTTGCTGTACCATACATTCTATCTTGATCAAAACTTTAAGTATAATTCCAATCCAATGAGACCTATCAACTATACAACCCTATGATGTCATTTTATACTCATCCATACAACCTTAAAAGGGGTGTAAGATTTTTTTTTATATCAAATCAATTTTCACATGCAGATAATCTTGGGAATTTTAAAGGTATGTCTTTAAAATGTCTTTGATACATATTTTTGAATATATAAATGATGGTGCTTCCTTCAAAATATTACAAAATTGATGTACTAGAATGTGTACACCAGATATCTTCTATGGGCTTCTATTTTCAGTCTCCCTCTCCAGTTCTGTCTTAGATATTAGCTAATCCACCATTCAGGTCTTCTTAGGAGGAAAGAGGGTCTTGGGACATGGGAATTGCAATGCTCAGAGTAAGAAGGTGCCAGAAGAAACAGGACTAACTGACCATCCTAAACCTTAGAACTTTATGAATGGACTATAAATGATGACATTTGGTTATCTCAAAAGTTTGTTTTTAATGTGACTTATTGTGACATTCATTTTTTTGGAAAATATTTATTCCACTGAAAATGTTTGTTTTGATTTTCATGCTCATTGTTTGATTTACCTGTATTCATGTGGCTAGTGGTTTGTTAATGAAATTCAAGAACGAGAATTATGAAAAAGCATGAGCCGGGCGTGGTGGCTCACACCTTTAATCCCAGCGCTCAGGAGGCAGAGGTAGGTGGATCGCCGTGAGTTCGAGGCCACCCTGAGACTACAAAGTGAATCCCAGGTCAGCCTGGGCTAGAGTGAAACCCTACCTCGAAAAGAAAAGAAAAAAAAAAAAGAAAAAGCAGCCAGACAATTGCAGAAGGTCTGTTTTTTGATCTGGGCTCACTGTTTTAATTAGGTAAGGATTTTTTTCTTATTTATTTATTTGTTTAGTAAACAATTATTATTCTCCAACTTCATTCAACCCTTTACTAGCTACTATGAAAAGCAAATAAAAATAACAGGCATAAACTTTGTCCTCATGGTTTCATGATCAAGGACCAGGAGAGCTGTAAAGTCCCAGTTATATTAAAAGTTCCCTACTGGATTGCATTAGAATGCAGCATCCTGACTTAAATATCTTTCTTTTTTAACGTTTTTGACTCTCAAATTCTGAGAGTTAGATATAAAATATTTTTCTTGGGCTGGAGAGATGGCTTAGTGGTTAAGCGCTTGCCTGTGAAGCCTAAGGACCCCGGTTTGAGGCTTGACTCCCCAGGATCCACATTAGCCAGATGCACAAGGGGGCGCACGCGTCTGGAGTTCGTTTGCAGTGGCTGGAGGCCCTGGCGCGCCCATTCTCTCTCCCTCTCTCTATCTGCCTCTTTCTCTCTGTCGCTCTCAAATAAATAAATAAAAATAACAAAAAAAATTAAAAAAAATATTTTTCTTGTTTCTGAAATAAAAGATAAAAGAAACATAATTAGTTTTTCTTTTCATGGACATGTGATGTGTGTGCACGTTCAAGTGTGTGAGTGGAGATGCACACATGCCACAACATGTGTGTGGATGTCAGAGGACCAGTTAGGATGCTTGTCCTCCCCTCCTATGTTGTTTGAGGCAAGTTATCTAGTTTATCACTGCGCTCACCAGGCTATCTGGCTTTGAAACATCCTGGACAATTCTATTTCTGCTTCTCTGGCTCCTTCCTGGCTGTCATCGTGCTGGGATTCCAGATGCTCACCTACAGCAGCCATGCTTTTTAAGTGGTTCCTGGGGATCTGAACTTGGGCACTCACAACTTACAAGTCAAGTACTTTTTCCACTGCACCATTTTCCAATTTTCAAAATAAATATTTTCTCCATAAACTTAGAAATGCATACAATCTTATAGGCATTGACATTTTCAGGTGCCATTTTCATTTTCAGGTGATCATCTTGGAAAGAGTATTTGGTAGAGATGTGTAAAGACATTGCTGAAAAAATATAATTAATAATAGTATGGACATGTATATACTAATGCATCCTTGAGAAACATGTCATGCTATATATTCTCTAACATCATGTTAAATCATTGATCTTCATTCTCTCATCTTCTACATAAGAAATTTCTCACATTTTTTGTAAATCAAAGGAAAATTTCTTTTCACTGTTAAGCTTATTTAAGCAACACATTTTGAGAAACAATAAGCTGCTGAGGTAACATTGAAGGAATATAAAAACCCATGGGAAATCTAACAGATGAATTCAATGAAAGCTGATAAAACCTCTGACTGCCTGTCCTAGGATGGGCTTGAATTTGATATAACAACAAGGTAACAATACCAGAGTAATGCTACACCTGTGTTCAAGCCTTCTGAATTATTGTATCAGTAATTGTTATCAATGGCAACATCTCTGGTATTTATGTACTTCTGTGTCTCTAAATGACATCTTTTCTTAGAAAGAGAGCAAGAGCAAGAAAGAGAGAGAGAATTGGCACAGCATAGCCTCAGTCATTGCAATCAAACTCCAGATGCTTGTGCCACCTAGTGGACATGTGTGAATTTGCATTTGCCTCTGCTTTGTGAATCTGGCTTATGTGGGATGTGGAGAGAGATAGAACATGGGGTCCTTAGGCTTCACAGGCAAGCACCCTAACCACTAAGCAAACTCTCCATCCCTAAATAACATATTTTGTACAGTAAGAACAAATATTTGTAGGGGATTTGCCTACTCTGAAAACAGATCCTTTTTCCCTGTGGTTATATACTGTGAATGGGAAAACAAAGACGCTGATTGAATAGCTTTTGTCAGGCAATTGTAAACTTATGCAACTTTCTGTATCGGTATAACTTTCCCTTTTGTGCTTTATTTAAATGTACCTTCATTATAATTTGCATATTTTTCTTTTGGTAGTTGAACATGTAAGAAACCAACTTCATATTCTAAATATGTAATTTTTGAGGACATTAGATTCCCATTGAGTGTACATTCCAATGTCCTGCCCAGTTCTATTGGGCAATAAATAAGAATGGACTGCCTAAAGTTTTGTGATTATCTTTATATACATGAGCATTACCTTAAAGTGCATTAGAAGGTTTTCTGCACACATATAAAATTTTAATAGTCTTCTTGGAGTGACACAGCAGACTCACTCCTATGTTGCCTAACTCTAAGAATGAAACATAATTAACAATTTTGTAATGTCCAAAATTTAAAATGAACCCACTAGTCTACAAGTGGAAATTATATTTGTATTCCATTTCTCCTTGAAAAATTAAGTCTCACTTAGTTTATGAATTTGTTGAAATGAATTTCCCAAACTCATACATTAGTTATTTAAAATACCCCATAGAATGTTTAATGTCAATGCTTTTGCTTCAAACACAGATTCATATCTTTTGTAAGAGACAGTAGTACAGGTAAGGAGATAGAATGAGGGTGAGAGTGAGAAGAGAGGGGGGATTAAGGAAGCAGAGAGTAGACAAGTAAGTAGAGGAACAGAATATATTGGGGTAAATGTCTAAGTAGGCACAGTATAAAGGGTGAAGGAGAGAAGGGGGAGAGAGATATACAAAGATAAAGACATTATGCACATGTTATTCATAACTAATTAAAAACATAATTTAAAGTAAGACAGAGATTTAACAGAAGCACAATTATCTGGTAGAGAAGGCCTTACCCTGAGGCCACAGGTTGCTGCAGGTAAATCCCAACTCATGGATGGTTCAATCTCTGCTGAGAAGCTGAAACTGAGCTAGAGGCACCTCCCTGCTGGCTAGATGTCATATTACTGCAAAGTGTTATGTAATGTTCTAGAAAAGAAAAGTCATCAGTAGTCTTAACAAGCTACAGAACCAGCCAGCAAGATGTGCCAGTTGGTGCAATAGTGGCACATAAGTTATGGGAGCAACCAGAGACTCTCTGACTAGATTTGAAACTTGCACAGTGGGAAGGAATTCATACTTTGTACTTTAAACTGACTCAAATATTTATGGCTTGGGAGAACATACACACTAGAGGGAAGTTACCTCTGTTCTTTGGCTAAATGTTAGTTTTAGGCCCATCAAATTGTCTTCTAATGTATATGTTTACGCACATTGATTAAAGCTATTCTCACACGTGGTCAGAGCAGCTTCTTTTTATAGATGATGGTGACTAATGATGAGAACAACATCCATCATGACGTTGATGAAAATTGGTTAAGTCATCTTATCATATTGTAACATGTCAGGGTTCAGAGAATATTGTGGCAGAAAGAATATTAGGGCAGCTCTTACTATCAGCTAGAAAAACTTCCCTATGGAAAGGGTGGTAGTGGTCGTAGATGCTGAAGAGACTCTACATAAACGAAAGAATAAAACAAGTGGCTGTCAAGAACTCAACAAAAGCAAGACATCTCAGCATATTGTCAGGGTTCGGGGCACAGTGTGGAAAGGGGGTCCAGAAGAATGTAAGAGCCACAGGGTGGGAAGAAGTACTTTGGGACACTGTCCTCCAGGCATGAACTGAATGGTACATTCATGGACTCACAATGGATGTCATTACCCCCAAAACACCTGCATAGTTCTAAGTCCCATCAACATTTTGACATGGAAGATATAGGAATACAAAGTGACTGAGATATCAAAACAGAGAAAAGACTACTTGGAAAGAGGAGGGTTCTGAAGGAATGAGGGTGAGGGATAATGGACATAGGCTAATGGAACAGGAATATGATAAAATTATAGTATGTTCATATATTACAATTCTCAATAAAAGTATTTTAAAAATGAAAGAAAAGACAGGAGGCACCAAAACTAGCATGAATATGAACTGAAGTCTGGGTGTTGAAATTCACAGTCCTGAATGGATGCAAACTCTGTTTGCTAGAAATGTCTGATGGCATTGCAAGCCAGCAAAGATGAAAACAACTTGAGAAACCCTTCTCTGGTGCTATTTTATTCTTCTGAATATCAAGTAAGTTGTTTTATCCAGGTAGGAGCCACCTGCAGTTTCTCCCTTCTGTAAAGTTAGGCCAGAGTTCTTTTATAGAACACAACAGATCCTCTGCTCTCCTTCTCTCTCCCTCCTCAGCATGCACACTGCATATGGAAAAGAGGATTCTCTGAACCGTGATCAAACGTTCTCACACAAGAAGTGTCCTGTTTCATCACTTGACTTCAGTCGAAAGCAAACAAGCACTATGGCCATATCTGTATTCAAACTCGGTAAAAAAAAAAAAAAAAGAAGTCCTTTAAATTATTGTCTCAAGGATTTATGCAAAGAACTTGGGTTGCCTAAACCAGATAGGGTGCCTGAATGTAATCTACGAACTCTACAGAAGCCTGCAAAATTCTGACAAGGCCATAGGTAAAGATCTAATAAAACATGGCTACAATTGTTAGTAGTTTAAACTGTAGAGTTTCTGAAGTTTTGCAAATTAAATAAGACAAGTCAATTTTTTGTTTATTTATTTATTTGCCAATGGAGAGATAGAGAGAAGAGCGACAGAGAGAATAGGCATCTCATGGCCTCCAACCATCGCCACCTAACTCCAAATGCAAGGGCCTCTTTGTGCATCTGCCTTTCTGTTGGTAGTAGGGAATTAAACCCAGGTGATTAGGTTTTGAGACAAGTGCCTTAACCACTGAACAATCTCTCTAGCCTGTGTTTAATCAATTTGAAGTTGAATTTAAATGACACATATGACTAATGGGTCATATATTTGACAGTATAATTCAATATATTGTTTAGTTGAAAAGACTGTCTTAAATTTTCTTTCATCCAGCCTATATTTATAGAAGATAATTCTTGGTGTAATCTGTGTTAAGTAGGGGTCCAGGTGGAAAGAACAGAGAAATGAATAACAGAAAATGTTTTCCCTTCAGAAGTTTTATAGTCTACTGAGGATAAAACTAGCAAGCAAATGATTTAAAATGGCTATAAATATAGTCATGGAAAACAGCACAAAAATATGAAGAATGGGAATTGAAGGATTATTAAATATGCTATTTTATGAAGTATCATGAGGGTTTTTTTCTGAAAAGGTGAAATTTGAGCTGAAACTCAAGTGAAAATAAAAAGATTGCTACTTCTGTTCAGAGTAGAGAAAACATCACAAAAGACTGAGGCGGGACCTACTTTGTAACAAGTTAACCAAACAGAAAGTTCAGCATAACTTGAGACCAGTGAGAACCAGAAAATTAGACCCCTCAATCTGTTGTCTTCAAGAAACCCACCTCACCACTAAAGACAGACACCTCCTCATGGTGAAAGGGTGTAAAACGATATTCTAAGCAAATGGGAGTAAGGAACAAGCAGGCGCAGCTATACTAATATTGGATAAAATTGACTTCAAACCAAAAATAATCAAAAAAGACAAGGAAGACCACTTCCTACCTATCAGTAGTTTGCTTTTATTCTAAATAAATATGAAATACTTTAGGAGATGAACTAATGCTGTAATTTCCATACCATAAAGATAACTTGTAAGGCCAAAAAAAATGGATGATCAGTGTGTAAATGAAGAATCAATAGGCTAGCCAAAATGATGGTTCAGTTGATAGCAATAGCAATAAAGGGTGGCTATTCTAGAACACATCTTATACCCCAAAACTGATGGATAGTTTAGAGACGACTTTGTCTTCAACAGCTATTGGCTGAAATGTAAAAGACTGTACAAGGCATAGTTTTATGAGGTAGAAATTGAGCTACTCTTGACCTTCTCATCTGTAGGATACAAAATAAAGAAATAACATGACACCCAAGATACAGTTTATGCTGGAAATAATTATCAGGAACCCTTAGCAGGGTTTGTATATAAAGACAAATGACAGGAAAAGATCATCTAAGAAAAAGGGTGCAGATAAAGGAAAGGGGCTAACATAACTATACACAGCAGAGAGAAAGGGCTTATCTAAGCCTTCTTTGAAATCCATTAGCTATCATCACAGAACATACTCTGAATTATAGTCAGTGTGGCTTGGATCTGAGCCTTATGAAATGTTCAGTTTTGGACATTTCATCCACATCAAGTAATCCACAGCTATCTACAAGTTATCTACATTGTACTATTTCAGATGTCCATCCTACAAACATATTCTTTCTTTGGCTAAAACTTAATCTTTTTACCTATAATATTACATTACCAAGACAGTAGAAATTCCAATTCAACCTTCAGGAATTAATTTTATGTATCCTTCCCTCACTTCTCCTTCCTTTGAGATGTTCTTGTTCCCAGCCTTTATGTGTTTATAGGACTGAAAATTAATATAAACTCCCTGAGAATAATTACAGTGTCTTAATCCCTCTGAACACTAGTCCCTGGTATAGAACTTTGTTTATTCACAGGCAATAGAATGATTTTTCCCATCTTTCTTTTCTCAATCTTTATTTCCTCAATCTTGCCTCATAATAACATAATTGTCTTCCAATTAACTAATGACAACTTCACCTCTATTTTTCCCCTGGCACTCTTTGGGATACTTTTCTTACAAGGACTTTTGACAAAAGCATAATAAAGGCTCTCGACCCAAAGAATTTTAATTGTTTTTCAAGTAAATGACATTAATATCATGCTTCTGTGATATATCTGACACTTGAGTATTTAGGTAACTGCTTGTATACTGTTAAACACAAAGTTATGGTGCCTTCTGAACAAGGCTTTTGATAAATTTTTTTTAAACGCCTCTCAGAAAGACCACTGGGAGTTCTGAGGTCCTGTGTCTGAGGAAGAGCTTAAGAATCCATGCATTTCTGGGTTTGGTGGCACACGCCTTTAATCCCAGCATTTGCGAGGCAGAGGTAGGAGTAATTCTGCCCTTTGAGGTCACCTTGAGATTACATAGTAAATTCCATATCAGCCTGAGCTGCTGTGAAAACCTACCTCGAAAGAAAACCAAAAATAAAAATAAAAAAATAAAAAAAGGAATCCATGCTTTTGTTCAGTATTTCAAGTGATAATAATGCACACAGACACTTATTTGAGCAATATTTTAAGAATTTCAGGAAAAAATACATTTTCCTTGTTGACACCAAGCCATTTAGTGACATAAAACAGAAGTAAATGTGCTAATTTTTTAAAATTTAGAATTTTGTGTAAGTTTAATCAATTTTTAATAGTTTTATTTATTTGTTTATTCACTTGCAAATGAAGAGATTGAAAAGATAGGGACTATTTTTTCTAGAACCAAATTATTTAGAAATAAATTTTATAATGTGTTTAAATGCCAGAACATTATCACTTAATTACATTTTAGAGAGAAATATAGGGCTAGAGGGATGGCTCTCTCTCCCCCCCCTCAAATAAAAATAAGATTTAAAAAGAATATATTAAAAAAGAAATATATATTTATAATTTTTTCTTGCTAATGTTGATGTATCTCTAGCTAATCAAATATTTATAAAGAATAAGAGAAAACTGGGCTAGAGAGGTATATCAGTGTATAAAACACTCAACACTCAAGCTACACTACCTGAGTTCAATCCCAAGATCTCATATAGCAAGTCTGAAGTCATGGCAGGATTCTGTAACCCCAGCATGCTAGTTATTCAGGAGGCAGATGCAGGAGAATTTCCTGGAAGAGGCAAAAGCCCAGTCAGCCTGGTCTAGAGTGAGATAATACCTCAAGAAAACCAAGCAATTAAAATTGAAAAAAGAAAAAAGAATATAAAACAAGAATACAGAATGAGGGCGGGGGAAAAGGCTCAGTGGTTAAATACTAGCCAAACCTAATGGCTTTGGGTTCAATTCCCCAGTACCCATGTAAAGCCAGATGTACAATGTGTCAGATACAGCTGGAGTAAGTTTACACTGGCTAAAGACCCTGGTGCACCCATTTTGCTTCTTTCACTAATATCCTCTCCTATGTATATATCTGTTTCCTTGTAAATAAATAAATAAAATTATTTTTTTCAAAAGACTTGAGTGGATTATATTGTATATATGTAAGTAGAAGAACAGATTATAGGGAGGGTAAAGGCCTAAGCAAAGCCAGGGAAAGAGATTATGTTAAAGAAAGGTGGGAGAGGAGGGTCAATCAAAATTCAAGATATTCTGAATATGACATATGAAAGTCTTTTTTGAATAATGGCACATCCAGATACCATAGATTGTTACTAGAAAATTTTCAGTGACAGGGATGGGATACCTTCCAGTGAGTTGTTGACCAGAGAGGTCCCTATTGCCTCCAAAACATTACAGGATATTGCCAAGGCCCTTGACAAACAGATGGTAAGAACTTACTGCTGAAGACATCACATGCCTGAGTGGCAAAGTCACTAAGAAATCAAGCTGGTGCTGAGCAGAAAACCTTCTATCTGTATACAAGCCAACTGAGAGCTGGAAAAAGCTGTACTGTATGCAGCCTTATGGGAGACAGAAGTCATCAGTGGTGAAAACAGTGGACACTGGAATCCTCAAGTTTGACCAGACAGGCGAAATGACTGAATGAGTGCAATAGTGGCATGTCTGCTCTGGGGGAAACCAACTGCTCTCTAATTGGACTGAAGGCCCGCTCTATGGGAGGGAATACGTGCCTGGTACTGTAAACCTAATCAAAAGCCTATGGCAGAGGAGGTCATGACCCTTAGGGGTATAAATTATGTTCTTGTCTGGTTAAATGCATTTATTAATCTCATCAAATTGCCCTGAAAGCAGTACACTTAATGTTCCTATTTACATATTAATGCTACTCTCGCTTCTGGTTAGAGAAGCTTCTATTTTCAGATGGCGATGACAACTGGGATGACCCAAAAGGCAACATAGTGCTGAGAAGTGATGGAGGAGTGTCCAGCACTGAAACATCTCTATCATACCCTCCAAGGCTCATGGTTCATTGCAGAAGAGGTGACAGAAAGAAAGAGCCAAAGGAAGGGTACCACTCCTTACAATGCAACTGTCCAGACAGAAATTGGCCTCGATATACATGGCCTCACAGGGCCTAGCAATACCTACACAAAACCCTCATTATAGGAGAAAAAGGTGATGATATCAAATTAAAAGAGAGACTAATGGAGACAGGGAGGGGATATGATGGAGAACAGAGTTGTGAAGGGGAAAGTAGGGGAGGGGAGGGAAATAACATGCTTTATTGTCTATAAGTATAGAATTTGTCAATAATTATAGATTAGATATAGATATAGATGTATATGTAAAAAAAAAAGAATACAAAGTGAATTCCAGGTCAGCCTGTGCTAGAGTGAGACTCTACCTTGAAAAACAAACAAACAAAAATAAACAACACAAAAAGAATACAAAGTGAGAAACCCTGACTTAAGTGAATGAGAAGGACAGAGGATAACTAATCTGAACAATGCCCCCTTTCCTCCACATGCACCCCATTTATAGTACGTACACACACACACACACACACACACACACACACAAATAAAATACTAAAAATTTAAAGAAAGAGAATAATGGTAGTATAAGAGAGGAAGTTATTTTTTTCTGCCATTCGAAAGCCAACTTGTGAAAGTCTATAGGATTAATAGGATTTGTTTTCACTTCCTCTTAAAGTTATTTTTCTTTTGTGTAGCAACATATTGTCTATAGTCTTTTGATACTTTGGAAAGCAACAGTTTGATCATATCTACCAGCTAGAGAAAATATAAAAATACTAAGTAAACCTGGACACTATATTGCGATTGTAATGGTGATCACATGGGTGTCAAGGGCAAGCAGAAATACCTGTAACATCGTCTTCCACAAATCCACAAGCCTGGTCTAACTACCCTATTGGCTGTATAGGAAACTTGTTCCTCATGTGTTCCACTTTGTTTCTCCCCAAACTCTTTTGGGGAGATATCAGTACTCTGTCCAAATCCAGGATGACCAATCTTTGTCCAAGGGGACACATGAAGACATTTTCATTGAAAACCTCTATGGTAAAATTTCTAACATTTTAAACAAAATCCTTTTCCAGACAACTCATCTTCTAAAAGTAAAATTTAGATATAAATATGTATTAATGAATAATGGAAGTAACTGGTGCAGACTTGAGGTAGTTATTAACCAGGCAGTGTCAATAGGACACAACCAGACCCTATATACTGACCAGACCTAAAGCAAAATAACGTGCACAGTTCCAAATACAACTTCTGTGCATTTTCAAAATTGTACAATCCCCTCATCTGTAGTCCAATAACTACAGACACACTAAAATGTCTGATCAATAACCCAAAGCTAAATAGAGTCTCAGGAGGAAATCTCATTTGCCAGAAATGTTTGAATCTTTTCCTAAATGGTGGGCCTCAATCACTGCCAAAGTATTTACCCTAATTAACTCTTCAAGTATAGTTCCCTCAGGAAGAATTCAAAGTATAGTCTAACCAATCTTCTAAAAGGGAAATCATCTAATTTTCCCCAAATTACTGTCCCATTAGTGAGCTAGCCAATCCCTCTAAACTCTATGCTACGATTCCTTCCAACAAAATTCAAAATGAGGAGTTAAATCTAATATCCCAGCTAAGAGGTGAGCAGATGTTTTAGGAACAATCACTTCTCTCCAGATCACTGTCTTGCTGTGGTCCATCTAGCTATAAAAACAATTAAGAATGTGAACCTTTCCTATACTGTTTAAGTATCCAAGAAATGTTAACTCTAGAGAAATAACTATGGTATAAATGTATAATTTTGATTCTTCTACAATGTCAATTAAATTAAATATAGCAAAATGCTGCCATTGGTAAATAGCCACTATCATGATTTGAATATGAAATGTTCCACATGAGTTCACATGCTTAACCTATAGTTTTATGTGCATTGAAAAGCATTTATGTTAATATATATTAACTACAAGACAGCTGGTGGCTGATGGTTGGGAGACACTGAAAACCCTGAGTTGAGTTGTAGCTGGAGGATATAGGTCCATTGCTTGTCCTTGACCTCTCCCTGTCTTTCCCTCATGATTTCTATCTGTCATCAGGTGTACAATTCTCCTTCAGCAAAGGCCCCAGGGGCAATGATGAGTTTTCACTGAAGCTATGGAGCCAAGTACCCATGAAACAGACCCTCTGAAATTATGAGCCGAAGTAAATCTTTTAACTTATTCTGTCAGGTAGTTTGATCACCACAACACAAACATAATACATCTGTAAGATCTAATATAACTGTTTTTGCAACAGAGAGGAGTTACCATTTCCTTTTAAGAGAGAGAATAAAGGAAGTTTGGAGTTTTATGATTTTCCAAAAATATCATCTAGTTTTCTACTAAACAATAAACTCCCAAACTCCATGCAGCTCTCCTAAAATGCTTCAGTGTTCTCTGCTGTCTCTTGTCTCTTCAGAATTGCAGTATTTTAGCTCTCATCAATGCAATGAAGTCCAGAGGAATGCTTAGAAAGGAGTCTGTTACTTTTGGTATCTAATAAAGCTTTACCAAACCTATAGGCTAAGGTCTCCCCATTTCAAAGCCTTAATGGTACAACTCCAGGTGCTTGAGATTCAATGCATCATTGGTGGTTTCTTCCCATATAATGAAATCATGACAGATACCAGAAATAACAGATGATATCATGTGCTTACTGTATAGCAGACATTGTGTAGCCATGATCTGATATAACCTTTGACAGTGCTGAAATATGGACTTTCACTTCTCAGAAGGGAATACAAAGAACTATAAATTAAGTCTGTGTCTGGGTTAGTTCATCAAAATACAATAAAAATGATATCTTTATAAAAATCCTGGTCTGTAGGCATACTTTAGTATCTTGTTACTGGGGGAATTTCCTCATGAATTTCTTTAGTGATGCAGGTGGATTTGTGTTTAGAACGTTGCAGTTTTTTATGATTAATTGTTTTATGTTGTATTAAAAACATTTGACTAGAATGCCAGTGATACAAACTAATGGGTTCCTTAATGACATTTTCTTATATGCATATAAGGTACTGTGATCACATTCACCCCTAACATACAGTTCTTTTCAGGGTAAATGTGTACCTTGAAGGAAAAGCATTGGCTGTGTGAGGCAGACCCAAAAATAATAGTGTCATGGGCTCCACTGGTGCCAGTTTCCAGAATCACCTTTGTGAAAAATGAGTTAAATTACAGCATGCACCCTGCTGATGGAGGCTGAGGTTTCCGCCTCAAAGGTTCCATAGTGCCTTTATGCTTTCAAAATATCATAATCTATGATTGTGGTACTCTGGCAAGCAAGAAATAATTGTCAGCAATGCTCAATGTGAAAGAGACCATTGCTAAAAAGTTCAAAGTGTTTTTTTCCCCCTCTGTAAAGAATGTCTGCCTTGCTTTCCATAGTCATAACTCATAAAACCAAGGGAACTGACATCTTTAAAGCATGCTTCTTTGCAGACTGGGGCAACTTTGACTCGATCATGAAGCTGAAATGACAAGTGTATTCTGTAATGGGATTCTTCAGGCAGTGTAAAGATTATCTAAAAGCCAGAACTAATAAACACCTGTCTTCTCCTTACGACCTAGAAAGGGCTTCCCTCTGGTGGGCAGGGACAGTCTGTTGAAGCTGTGACACGGAAATTGCTCTGAAGGGGTCTCTTGATTGTGATCTTGTATTTGGATGTGTGAACTGAGCTCAGTTGCAGAATAGCTCTCAACATTTGTCCTTTGGCCCAATACGCAAAGTATGAGATTCTAACACTCTTTCTGCTACACCCTGTTGAAATAACATTGGTCTCCACTTTACCAAGAAAGAAAGAGACAGCAAGGGAGGAGGGAGCTAATGAGGGAGAAAAGGAAAGACTGGTACTATTAGACAAGGTGACTTGTTCAGCGTTACTTGCAGGAGCACACACTTGCCATTCCTCCTTCATGGCCGCTATTTGTTAATCTTCCCAAGCCCAGAAAATATAAAAATCCAAGAAAAAAGCAGAGTAGAAAACCCTGGAATCAGAAATAAAAGTAGCTTCTTGTACTCAGGTCATTGGAAGCTATATTTGCTGTCATTAAAAAAAAAAAAAAAAAAGTCAGGAGTGGTGGTACATGCCTTTAATTCCAGCACTTGGGAGGCTGTGGTAGGAGGATCACCATGAATTCAAGGCCAGCCTGAGACTTATTCCAGGTTAGCACGACCCTATCTGGAGAAGAGAGAGAGAGAGAGAAAGAGAGAGAGAGAGAGAGAGAGAGAGAGAAGAAATATGTGATTATTGACAAAAAAAAAAAGTGGCACCTAGAGTGTTACTAAGGTACATGGCTCTGAAGGGTAATGCATCGCCCAGCCTCCATGTCCCAGTGCCTGGACACACATGAACTCCTCGCTCACAAATCAACACTGAAAACACAAATGTCTAGTCATACAGGTTTTGCCCAAGGGGTATGCAAAAATAACATATATAAAGACTGCTAAGTACATTAATGTTCTTACTAAAGTTGGAATTTACTATATATTAAAATTATTCAGGGTTGGTTATCCCCTATCCCAATACTTGGAATCAGTAGTGGTTTTGTATTTCATTTTTTAAAAATTTATATGTGCATATATGTTGTATATAGTATATATGATAAGATATCTTGGAGATAGGAGTCAAGTTTAAATTCATTTATATTTCATACACACCATACGCACATATCCTTTAGCCAATCTAATATAATATTTTAGTGATGCTTTATGCTCTTTCTGCAGGCAGGGTCTCACTGTAAAATCCAGGCTGGCCTGGAATTTGGAATCCTCTGCCTCAAATACCCAAGTGCTGGGATTGTCACCATGGTAGATGAGTATCTGTAACATGACTGTAATTGTCTGAAGTTAGGGTGGATTAAGAGTATATTATCAGGTGAATGCTCAAAATACTTCAGATACTGTATATTCAGATTTGAGAGTTCAACCTGTAATAATTTACCCTATATAGTGTTATCATATTGATATTGTATGTTTATAAAACCCTTCATCAAACACAAGATATAATATTTTTATATATTTATATAGGGTCATGCTTAACTTGAACTTTAGTCACTTTTATAGTTTTGATTGAATTTTATTTCCATGGATCAGTCCAATGACAAAATATTGATAATAAAACCTACCTACCTATCTTAGGGGAAATAATTCAAACCAAATGGCATGGAGAACTTATTCAACAAAATTATAAAAGAAAATGTTCCCACCCACTGAAAAGAGAATCCCATCAAGATATAAGAAGCTAAAAGAACTCCAGACAGACTAAAGGAGAAACTCTCCAAGACATATTATCATTAAGACTCTAAGCAACGAAAACAAAGACAAAATCCTAAAAGCAGCAAGAGAGAAACAATACATTCAATATGCAGGTAACCCCATCAGAATTACCATATTTACTTTTTAATCTGCCTTTAAATTTATGTGCTATATTTATGTACTTTAGTGATAAATATATTTGAAATCCAGTAAGTGTTATTCTTTTTGTTCCACAAGTGTTTATTATTTAATAATAATTATTATTATTATAGTTATTACTATTTAAAAATACACTCTTAAGCTAGGTGTGGTGGTACATATCTGTAATCCCAGCACTCAGAAGGCAGAGGTAGGAATATCTCAGTGAGTTCGAGGCCACCCTGAACCTATATAGTGAATTCCAGGTCAGCCTGGGCTCAAGAGAGACCCTACCTGGGGAAAATAAAAAACAACAACAATAACAAAAACACTGTCTTAGTGACTTTCATTGACTCTCACATCTGTGAACTTTGTTGGTATTATCTTCCTGAACTGCATTTTTTATTATTTTTACTATTTTTGATTTGTTCATACATTTCTGAACTATTTTTGTTTTTTTTCTTTATTTATAAATATTATCTTTCATACAACATGGTAATGCTCATTTCTTTCACTGGTTTTATGAAAAAAAAATCTAAGTGATAGTGTAACCAGGTTTTCAGAGTGCAGGGGGGTTCCTGATCTCCAAACCCTGAGTTCATGTCTGTTTTAACCCAAAAGATTTGAGATAAAAGAGACTGAGAAGGATAGTAATTAAATTATTACATTCATTCAGGGAAAAGTTAAAGAAAGTTCAGACAACTTCTGCCATGTGGAAGAGAGGATGATGTAGGAGCTCTTGTGGGCATAGGGATAGAGATAGGGTTCCCACAACTATCTCAGATCAGCAGGGCCAGGTGAGGGGAGGGCGGGGACTTACCAGAGCATGGACCTAGAAATTCTGGAAAGGTATCAAGGGAAGAAATATAGCTTTCCCACCTGGTAAGGATCTATTTATTACCTTATTGTGGTGGCTTTGCCGTCAGGCTCAAGTGAGCCTCAGAGAGAGCTGATTGTTGTGGATTTAGGGGGCTAGCTTAGGAAGAGACTAGCTATGATGCCAACTTGGGGGCTGAGCTTAACCACAATGTCAAGATTATATTTAAATTCTAGGTAATTATTATATTCTGGTTTCCAGTGTTTGTCATAAGTCAGCTGTCAATTTTATTTATCCTTTTTTCCAGAATTAATATATCTTTTTATTTAGTTACTTATTTTGAGAGGGGGAGGGAGAGGCAGATAGATGAGAGAGAGAGAGAGAGAGAAAGAAAGAATGGGCACTCCAGGGCCTCCAGCCACTACAAATAAACTTCAGACACATGTGCCACTTTGTGCATCTGGCTTTATGTGGGTACTAGTGAATCAAACCTGGGTCCTTTGGCTTTATAGGCAAACACATTAACCACTAAATCATCTCTCCAGCCCATATCTTGATTTCTTGTTGTTTGTCTCTTGCTTTCAGAAGCTTCCCTGTAATGTATTTACATGTGTTTTCTATGTTTAGATTTTTAGGTTTCCTCAATATATTATTCATTTCTACAACATTTTATTACCATTTTCACCAATACCATAATTTTTACCATTATCATTGTTTTCTTTATTTCATATCACCTCTCTTCTATTCTAATCACACTATGTTATTCCTTTTTACCATAGATTTTGTTACTTATACTCTTTTCTCTGTTGGACATCTTTTCATGCTTCTATTTTATCCTAACTGTCTTCTTCTGAACTGTATGTTTCATCACTTTTATCTCCAGTTCTGACTAACTTGCTCTTCCTATCAGTGTACTCAAGTCTTAATTTTAGCTCTTTTAGTTATATTGTTTCAATTTTTTTTACAGTTTCCATTTACCTGCTAAAATTCTTCCACATTGTTTCCAACACATTTTCCCAGTCATTATGAAGTATATGATATTACTTACTTTTCTGAAAGTTAAACAATATGATGAGTCCTTCAAGATGTCCACATTTCATTCCATGCAATCAGAATATGTTAAGTTACTTAGCAAAGAGGTATTAAGGCTAAAGATAGAATTAAGTTACTAATCAGATGACTTTGGGATGAAAATCATATCCCAGACTATTCTGAACAGCCAACTATACTCACAAATGTCTTTGTAAGAGGAAGAAAGAGACAGAATACAGAGACAGATATTTTAAGTGTGAGAAGATGGCTATGTTGGTTATGAAGATGGGGAGCAGGGTGAACAGTTAAACATGATTGCTGCACAAACATGAGGGCCTGAGAGGGATTGTGACCACCTAAGTTCAGTTCCCCAGCACCCAAACAAGTAGTCTGGCAGGGCAATGCACTTCCATAATCCCAATCAGGTTGGTACTGGGTCAGAGAAAGGGAGACTGAAGAAGCAATAGGGCTCACTGAATCAAAAGAGTGGAAACTGCAGCTCTGGGTTAAGTGAGAGATTCCATCTCTGGCAAACAGGCAGATGAGATAAAAGAGGAGAACATCAGTGTTGTCCTTTCATCCCATGTGTGTGCACAGGACATATACACCCACACACAGAGATGCATACGCTGCACACACATCACATCACATACCACACCACACATACTCTACATACACAGAAAAAACTATTTTAAATAACCTTTAAGTGTTATGCCCAGTGTTTCTGATTATGTTCAATGTAAAAGTGGTTCTGAACCATCCAAATCTTTCCTAAGGTTGAATTTCAGCAGTGATTCATGGTGGAGGCACAACCTTCTTATAGTGAAGGTAGCTACAGTCCTCTTTCCTGCTTCCTTGGTGCAGAAATATAATAAACAATAATGGTATATTGGTAAGCGATTGGCAATCATCTAAACATTTTCATTTGCTTATTCCTACTGTAAATATATTGTCACTCCCATCAGTTTCCAGCTGCCTTCATCATTTATTTGAATTTTCATTTCAAAAAAATATTCATGTGACTGACTTTCACATGACAATGTCAGATAGCCCCAACTTGAAACTGCTCAAATTATCCCATCCTTTATTGATCATTTAAAAAGAACTATTGTAAGAATTTTGGAAGCACACATGTGTTTGCTTGTATTACCATGTTACTTTATTTTTGACAATATGATTTTAAACACAGTACTCATATTATCCCTTTACTTACAGGGTAAATACTATTGCAATGATATATTCTATGTGCTAGATTGTAGCCTGAATGTCAATAATGCAATAGTGAATAAATGAGGCACCACACCATTCTTACATTAGGATGCTATCAGAGACCACAATGCAGGAACTAATTGCAAAGAGAGAGTTAGGTACTAACTTTTATTTATTTCATAGTTGTTGCTTCCTTGTTTGAAACGAGGTCTCCTGTAGCCCAGCCTGGCCCTAAACCCCCTGTGTAGACAAGGATGACCTTGAATTAGTGGATGTATATAATAAAGTGATCATGTAATGAATAATTTCTCAGAAGTGTGCAAGAACCTAAAACACTTTCTCAAAAATAAAAATAAATTTTAACTCCTTTCCACTTAGTTTTAATATTGAGCTACAATTTGTTGTACTCTCTCATTCATGAAATTGCTAACATACTTCAAGTTGCAGTACTATCATACAAAAATGAAGAGCTGATTAATCATTACCCCCATTTACAACTGCTTTCTTTCATAGTCACTATGCTAACATACAAATGCATAGCAACTTGTTAGATTGAATATTAATCCATAATAAAAAGGGTTCAGTGTTAATTCATAGGTAATTTGCATTATCTGTTGACATTATTTGGATGTCTTTTCTTAGGCAAGTGCCACTGATTACAGTAATTAAAAATCAGAGAAGCAATTAAAACATCCTGAAATGCCCAGGACAACCCTTACCAAAAAAAAAAAAAAAAAAAAAAAAAAAAACCTCCAGAGTAGCTCATGATGTCAAAAGTGCTAAGTATAAGGATCCATCATTTAAGTAGCTTGGTGGTTTGAGTTAAATGTCTCCCATAGACTAGTTGGTTGTGTTGTTTTGGAAGCTTATGGGACCTTCAAGAAGTAGAGACTTGATGGAGGAAGTGTGTTGCTGGGGGCAGGCCCAGAGCTGTTATAATCCATCCCCACCTGCTATTCTCCCTCTGCATCCTTCCTCCCTGCTGTTTTGTCAACATGGCGCTGGCTGCTTGCTCGGGCCATGCTTTCTGTGCCATAACAGATATCTCAAAACTGTACACCTAAAGTGAAACCTTTTACTGCCCTAAGCTGCTTCTGGCCAGGCATCTTGTCTCAGCAATGGAAAGTAATTAATACAACTAGGTTGATTTACATAGCAGTATTTCTACCTGGATTATTGAACTACAGTATCCTTTGAAATGTGAACCAATGAACTATGATTAAATATTGCATTCTGATTAGTGTTACTTCACAGATTTGTGTATTATATTGGTGCACATAGACTTCTCTTCATCATTCATAATGTAAAAGATTTCCCTATATATGTAAATCAAGATTCCTCATAAATATTCTGAAGCTCTTAAAAATTATGCCAATCATGACAACTGAAAGTTAATTTCACTACTTATGATATTCAATATTTTTCATTTTGTTTGCTAAGATAGCCTATATTTTTATTATGAAAATTGAATATCTCATGGAAAAAAAACATAATAGGATATCCAACTGGACTCTTGGCACACTAAATGATTCATTATAATTTTTGGCTTCACCCTAAAATATTATATGCTTGTTATTATTAGGGAAATTTAGAAAATATTTTTTATTTATATGAGAGAGAGAGAATGGGCACAACAGGGCCTCTAGCCACTGCAAACAAACTCCAGATGCATGTACCACTGTGTGTTTCTGGTTTACATGGGTTGTGGGAAATCAAACCTGGGTCCTTAGGCTTCATAGGAAAGTGCCTTAACTCCCAAGCCATCTCTCCATCCCTTGTTAGGGATTTTTTTAAACAAACAAATTTTAAGATAATTCTGTGTCCATGCAAATTCTAGATACCATTTATACTCATCAAAATGCCACTGGAGGTAGGTAACATGGGTACCGACAGGCCCTGTGGTGGCTTAAGGTAGAGTCCATGCTGAGTCTTGTGATTTAAATTTGCACCTTAGTTTCCCCAGCTAGAGCAAAGCATTCAAGTTCTCAGCCTTTTACACTCCCAAGCACTTTTGCTTAACTGGAAGGAAAGAAATAACTGATTTTTCCTCCTCGTAACCCTGAGCTCTGGATTGACGCAAGTCTCTTCATGATTAGAGGTGGTAACCGTAGAACATAGGTGACTCTGTGTGGTGTTGATGTTTGCTTTTCTTCTGCCATTGTGGATTACCTTAACTTTGTGGCACCTGTTTTCAGCTACCCAGCTTGTCTGTGTAATAATAGATTGAGATGAATGGAACAAATGAATTGACCTGGTGATATGCTCTGAGAATCTGATAATTTATTCATAAGACACTAATGCTTCTATGGCTCTTGACCAGTTTCCTAGGCATTTATTTACTTACTTATTGGTGATTCTGGATACTCAATGTAGGGCCTTCTGTATGCTAGACAAGTACTCTGCCACTGACCTGCATTGCTTCTCCTATGTCTTAATTTTAGAAATATTTATTAACCAGTGCAATTGATTTGATTTTTCAGCTGGGTCATGACAGTGAGCACCTGGAGTTCCATCACTCAGGCAGCTGAGGTGAGAAGCTGAGAAAGTAGCACTGCTTGAATCCACAAGTTCAAGACCAGGTTGGGCACTATCATGAGAATTCATCTCAAAAAAAAAAAAAAAGAAAAGAAGAGAAATTTCAGGTGTTTGAAAATATGACCCAGCCAGCTTATGATCTAGGCTTTAATTGACAATTAGAAGGCATGTTAAACTACCTCCGTGACAACAGGCACATTGGTGTGCATGCAGATGTGCTATAAAGGGCCACATGTAGCATACTTTAAGTAGCTGCAAAGCATCAGAACAGATGAGCCATTTCAGGGGACATAGCGTTATCTTTGTGCAATACCTCTTTAGCTCCTAAATAATAGTATTTATTGGTTCCTTTTCACAGTAACTTTCCCCAATTCATAATCCTGTTTATGAATTCAGCTGATGGTTAATATCAGATACTATACAACAAGATGACAACCTGTCCCCTTGAATTAAATTTTATCAACCTTGACTTATCTCTGTTAAAAACCAGATGCTTCCAGCTGTGCTTGCTTGTAATCACATGCATACAATACAGGCAAAGAGTTGCTTTGAAACATCTCCTGTTGTTGATACAGCATTTTTAGGTGAAATCACATTTTTTTTTATCTGAAAAATGATGAGTTGAGTTTTATTAAGAAAGATTTTTAGTAAGACTCAAAAAGATTTGTGTGATATTCTATCACATGCCAGGGAAAGATTTTTTCATCCATCATCAGTGGTGGCTAAGAAGAGTCACTTTAACAATACTCCTGATGATGAACGAGCACATCTTTCCTTCATATTAAAACAAGTATTAAAAAACAATCTTCTTGAATCAAAAAAGAAATGTTTCAATGTCATTTAATCATAAAGGGTAGAAATGATGCTCACAGCAGCTATATGGAATGATGTAGCCCACACTGTCATCTCTATTCTACCCTTCTGCAATCACGAGAGGAAAGGCTAAGGCACGCATCCACAGAAGACTGCACGGGAATAATGTTAATCATAAATGACTATCTCTGGATTTTATACAATGCAAAATACAAGGTGATGTAGAAGACCTATTTAGTTATCTTCATTTATTAATTAGTTTTGCTTAATTGAATGCTCCCAGGAAGCATCATGTGCTCATTGCACTTCACATCTTTTTGTTCTTAGGTGTGGGACTTGGTGTTAAATCCCAAGTTCACTGAGTGATCAGACTGACTCAGACTCCAGAGCAATTTGCTAAAATAGGCAATTTTATTTTATTTTTATTTTTTTATTAATTAGTTTTGTACTCAGCGAATACAGTCAATTTGGTACCATTATTAGGCTCATCCATTACCTACCCCCTCCCCTTTGCCCCTCCTTGTTGAGGTATATGGGTCATGCACTCTGGAGTCAGCCCACAGTTATGGGTAGGATAAATGTCTCTGCATAGCATGACCCAACATGTGGCTCTGGGATTCTTTCTGCCTCCTCTTCTGCAAAATTTCCCTGAGCCATGTTGGGTTCATTTTTGGTCTGCTTCCGTGATGAGGTATTGGGGGCCTCTGGGTCTCTGGATCTCTGATTTGGTAGGAGTTGATTTTTCTCTGTGTTGATCTCCTTCCCCCTTGTGCTGGTACCTGGTTCACCAGGAAAACAGCTCCCTTGCTTGTTTTGCCAATTGTTCTTAGTTTCAGCCGGGGCCCTTTTGAGGTATGATGGGGTGGCTCTCTCCTTAAAATCTACATCTATCTGAAAATGAGAAGCAGATTCTCCTATGGAGAGTAAGTTAGCATCAGACAAATGGGATAACCCTTACTTTTTTATAGAGAATTTAATAGGTGTAGGCCCTCTTGTAGCCCACAATTAGTGGTAGCTTGATAGTGGAGAGTGGGCTTATGTTTGGATATGGTTCTGACTTGTTTCCCAGCTCCAGCTATGGGTCCCGTACCACTGAGGGGATCAGTTAGCCGAATCAAGAGCAGTTGGTTTCCCACCATGGCTATGTGCCACTATTGCACTTGTGTGAGCATTATGACAGGTTATTTGCTGCTAAGTAGGTTAGACCATGAGTTTCTTGGACAGATAATGGTCATTTTCCCCCAGTTGCCCATGTAGCACCTTCTGGCACTAGACACACTGACTCTCTGGGGACTGACTCTCTTCCAGCTTCCAGCCATGCCATTCCATTTTATGTGTCAACCGCATAAAGTGTCTTCAGCGGTAGGGTCTTACCACTAACCTTTGGTGGGTCATCAAGTACTCTGACAGAAATCTGTCTTTCTTTTAGGAAACTTTGTAGGTCTGTCTGATCAAAAGCTCATTGTGGATGATAGCCACATTCTGGTACTTGGAGTTACAGGTCAGTGCCCACTAAGAAAAGGAAGAAACAGATAACTAATATAAAAGATATAGAAGAGAGGGGGGAGAGAGAGAGGCTGTAGAAGATTAAGTTCAGTCTTCATCATACCCTCTCCAGTGTCTTGTGGGTCAGGGGTTCCCTCTAAGGGCCTGGTGAAGGTTCAGACATTTGGTCAGCCTTTTAGGATGTAGAATTTTATGGTACCATTGCCGTTTGGTCTAGCTTTATGTTTCCCACCCTCCTTTCCTCCTCCTCTCTCAACACCCATCCTATTGTCTAGTCCACAAGAAGCTTTCTGGGTATGTAAGGCATCTTGGGTAGGTTCAGGTTAGGTGCTGTAGATGAGTGAGACTATGTGGTGATTTTTTTTGTGTGTGTGTGTGATTGGGTAAGTTCACTGAGAATGCTGTGTTCCAGATTCAACCATTTTTACTCAAATTTCATTGTGTCATTTTTTTCTTACTGCTGTATAGAATTCCATTGTGTAGATATACCACATCTTAGTTATCCATTCTTCTAGTGATGGACATCTGGGTTGATTCCAGCTCTTAGCTATTATGAATTGAGCTGCTACAAACATGGTTGAGCAAAGCTCTCTGGCCTGTGGTTTGAAGGTTTTAGGGTAGATGCCCAGTAAGGGAATAACTGGGTCTGTTGGTATCTCTATAGTCAGCTTTTTCAGGAGTCTCCATATTGCTTTCCAAAGTGGTTGCACCATCCTACATTCCCACCAACAGTGGATGAGTGTTCCTACTTCTCCACATCCTTGCCAGCATTTATTTTCATTTGATTTTTTGATGTTTGCTATCCTTACTGGGGTAAGGTGGAATCTCATTGTTGTTTTAAGTTGCATTTCCCTGATGATTAGGGATGACGAACATTTTCTTAAGTGTGTGTTTGCCTAAAATAGGCAATTTTTTAATGATTTTTATTTGAAACTTTAATATATGAACCTACTGTAAATTGGTCATATTCTCATCAGGTTAGCCTCTTTTTTCCCCTCTTCCAGGCCTTCACTGAGTGTTCTCCTCAGTGGAGTAATCACTGTGGAGTCATGAATACACCAGTCAGTTCCTGCATAGGTGGAGGCAATGTCTCAGAGTACAACCTTCGAACACTATGGCTCTTACATTATTTCTCCTACTCCTTTCACAATGTTTACTGAGCCTTGGTGGGCTTGTTAGAAGTCTCTTTAGTGTTGAACTCTATGCATCTTCTTATTTTCTGCTTTGATGAGTGTTGAGTCTCTTCAGTGTTTACTGCCATCTCCTGGGAGAATGTTCTCAGGCTAGCAGTGAGAGAAGTCCTCATATTTTATCCATTGCTTTCTCTGTAAAGTTTCCTGAGCCTTGATGGGAGCCTTGTATTGAGAACCAAGTCAGAAACTGATGGTTTGGAAGGTCATAGATGTTAAAACAAAGCTTCCAGTATTTTTTGGCTAAATAGATAGGTTACTCCTGAGAGGGAGTAGGCAGTTAGGGTGACTGGGCACCTAAAAGTAAAAAAGCAGTTGGGATGGTATGCACCTGCTAGAATTCTTCTCTTATCTAGGCTGGTTTTTCCATAAGCAAACTTGGCCACTACTGGGAGAGAGATCTTTGATTTATACCTTGTGGTTGGGCTGGAAAGATGGCCTAGCAGGTAAGGCACTTGCCTGAGAAGCCTAAGAACTCACGCTCAAATATCCAGGTCCCATGTAATCCAGATGCATATTGATGCAAGTGTGCAATGTCACGTACACAAGGGGGTGTGCATGTCTGGAGTTTCATCACAGAAGCTGAAGGCCCTTGCACATCCATTCTCTCTCTATCTCTAAAAATAAAATGTTACCTGTGTGAATTGGAATAAAACTTAGTAGCAGAGGCCAGTAAGCTAGGAAGGGGATATAAAGGGAATACAAAGGGAGGGGAGACTTAATAGGGTGGTATTGTATGCATGTAAGTAGAAGAACAGATTAATGGGAGTGGAAAGGCCAAAATGATGTCAGGGGAAGAGATTGAATAAAGGAAAGTGGGAGGTGGGCTAATCAAAATCTAAGAAGATATGAGTAAGTCATATGGCAACCTTCTTTGTTGAACAATTGAATATCCAGAAGCTATATATTGTTACTAGAAAATTTTCCATACCAGGGATGGTATACCTTCCAATGAGTTATTGGCTAGGGAGGTTCCTGATGCCCCCAAAACATTACAGGCCATTGTTGAGGCTCTAGTTTCCCACCAGGAATAGATGGTAAAACCCTATTACTGAAGACTCCACATAGTTGGGCTGCAAGATCACTGAGAATTCTTGCTGGAGCTGAGCTGAAAACATCCTCTGTGTAGATCAGGTGCCAGAAAGCTGGAAAAAGCCATGTTGCATGCATTTCAATGGGAGAGAGAGAAATTACTAGTGGAGATACTCAACAGTGGACACTGCAAGCCTTCAATTTTGCCATCCAGGGCAAATGATCCAATGGGCACAATAGTGAGAGAAACCAACTGCTTTCTAATTTGAATGGAGGCCCACTCCATGGCAGTAAATATATGCCTGATACTAAAAACCTACAACAGGGGTAGTCCTGATCCCTAGGGGTATAATGTCTGCTGGTATCTGACTAAATGTATATACTATGCTCACCAAACTGCCCAGTAAGCACTTCTCTTAATGCTCATACCCATATATTAATGCTACTCTCACTTTTGGGTAGAGAAGCATCTCTTTTCAGATGGCAGTGACCTTGGGATGACTCAGAAGGCACCACAGTGCTGAAAAGGAGTGACAGAGGAGTGTTCAGCAATGAAACAACTCTATCACAACTTCCAAGGCTCAGGGTCCATTGTGGAAGAGGTGACAGAAAGAATGTAAGAGCCAAAGGAAGGGTAGGACTCCTTACAATGTACTCTTCCAAACACAAAATGGCCTGGATATACATGACTTCACAGTGCCTGACACTACCTACACAATACCATCATAGTACAAGAAAAAGCTGATGACATCAAAATAAAAGTGACACTGATTTAGAGGGGGAAAGATTATAATGGAGAGTGGAGTCCCATAGGGGAAAGTGGGGGAGGGGGAGAGAGAATTACCATGGGTCATTATCTATAATTACGGGAGTTGTCAATAAAAATATGTTTTTTTAAAAAATAAAATGAAATAATAAATTAAAAATAAACACTGTGTTTGGGCAAGGTTAGCAGCTAGATCTTCATGTCAGGGCTAGGCTCTTCCTGAGACAGCCTCTAGCCCTAACTAACCAGCTGCGCCACTGGTTGACCTGAGCCAGAAGACAGGGCCCACCACCATAAGATTATAAATACATTTGAGAGGGGAGGGCACCTCCTCTGAGCTGCCCATCACTTGGGAACTACCAGCTGCTGGTGAGTTCTTCCCTCATCTAGGCCTGGCCTAGCCTGGCATAGCTAAGAGGAAAGCTCCCTGACCTTTACTCTCCTCATGGATACTTTATCCCCTCCAGCTCCCCACATGGCAGCAGCTCCTTGAACTTTCTTTTCTTTCCAAGGTTTTCCTAGGCCCTCCACTTGGGATCTCTAGCCAAGTGGGTGCCTTTCCCTGGCTCTGTATTTCCCTCAATAAATAAAGTAATTTAACAACTATCCTTCTCAGTTTTTGTTTGTTGTTGTTCATTTCTTTGATTAAAAATTAGAAACAAACCCAGGGTTTGGGGTTTGTTGCAGTCAGGATCGCATTGCTCGTAGAAATCACCCAGCCAAGAGCAACTTGTGGGAAAAAAGAGGTTTATTTTGACTTACAGGCTTGAGGGGGAAGCTCCATGATGGCAGGGAAAATGGCATGAGCAGAAGGTGGGCATCACCGCATGGCCAACATCAGGTGGGCAACAGGGACAGGAGAGTGTGCCAAATACTGGCAAGGGGACACTGGCTACAGTACCCATAAGCCCACCCCAACAATACAGTACCTCTAGGAGGCATTAATTCCCAAATCTCTATCACCTGGGGAACCTAACATACAGAACACCTAAGTTTATGGGACACACCTGATTCAAACCACCACAGGGTTCAAGGACTTTCCTGAACCACAAGCACCCCATTACACACCCATAACAAAACCTTTATAAATGTATATGCTTATCTCTGTTGAGCAATGCTGCTCTCAATTTTGATTAGATAACCTGCTTTTCACAGTTGGTGAAAACTGGGGGGACCCAAGACCCATCAAAATGACAAGAACAATGGGATGAATGCATAGCTCCTGATGAGTCATCTCTAAAAAGAGCCAGTTTTCAGTCTGATGACATAACGATGATTTGTTCCTTTGTTACATGGTTGGCGAAGGATAAAGAGATGGCCTCAGGATGACAGTTAATACTGTGGACATTTTACACAGTCTTTAAGTGTTGCTCTGAGGCAGCTATAGAAACAGGGTTTTGCTCACTATTGGCCTTCAAAGCACCTTCGTTATGCAGCTCGCTGAAAAGAAAATTCCAAGCACTTTAAATCTTACCAGGCTGCAGTTAAGATGATGAGTCCTTATTAGTCTAAATCATTGTATGGAGTTTGAGGTGAATTAAACATACACATAAGTTTCTAAATACTTTAATCTCTCTGTAAAACTTGTTTTATATTTAAAGAAGAATTTGTCAAGTATTGATACATATATTTGGTATAAAATTTACTTATTATCTTAACAAATGTAGATGCTTAGAGTTGAGATGTTGTTATTTCCTGTACACTGATATGACAAAAATAGAAACATCTAATACAGTCTTGCTTAATATGGAGGCTCATTTGTGATACAGAGGACAAAGGAATAAATATTTTAAGCTTTGCATCCATAAATGCCTCACAACTATTAAAATTTGCTACTAAAAATTACACCATAAGACAATACATTCAATAAATGTTTTAACTGTGTTCTAACAAATTTCATTTCCAAACACGGAAGTTAGGCTGGATTTTATATACAAGCATGGGTAATAGGCTCGATTTTATTTACAGACTTGGATACCAAGCTGGGTTTTATTTACAAATATGAGTGGTAGGCTAGATTTGGCCAGTTGGTTGTTTGCTGAGTCATGATTTATCCCATAGCTTCTTAAGCTGTCAGTTGCAATCCCAGTTAAATAACCAAATACAGTATTCATGAATGATTTAGCAACCATAAAAGGTTTTAAACACACAGTGACCAAAAACTAACTCAACATTTATTGCATAGTTAATCCAAGGTTTTTCTGGAAGCACATGCTTATATTGCATCATGTGACTTCCTTCAGGTTTGGTAGTTAACAGACAACTTGTACATGTTGCAATGTGAGATCAGTCAAACCAATAGATGCTTCTGGAAATACCTGGCCTCAGATAGAAGAGTACTGTGCATTATGAATGCAGTGTTCTTACTGTGTATTAAAAGTTCTCTGTCTTTTGTTAATATTTTATATATTTGTTCATTTGCAAGCATAGAGAGAGAGAGAGAGAGAGAGAGAGAGAGAGGGAGGGGGAGAGAGAGAGAAGGAATGGGCAGATCAAGTTCTCTGACTTAAAGAAACATAATGGTTTAATTTTGGAGATCAAAGACTGTTAATATTTTCCTCCCATCAGTTCTCAGAATATATCAAATCAGTTCATCTTTGGATTGGATTGGACTAGACAAAAAAGCTACATCCATGCCACTTGTATGCAATTTTCTCTTCATCTTTATTAAATGTGAAATTACATGTATACAAAAATTTATTTTTTTTCAAATTTTTATTAACAACTTCCATGATTATAAAAAATATCTCATGGTAATACCCTCCCTCCCCCTACTTTCCCCTTTGAAACTCCATTCTCCATCATATACCCTCCCCATCTCAATCAGTCTCTCTTTTATTCAGATTTCATGATCTTTTCCTCCTCTTATGATAGTCTTGTATAAGTAGTGTCAGGCACTGTGAGGTCATGGGTATCCAGGCCATTTTGTGTCTGGGGGGAGCACGTTGTAAGGAGTCCTACCCTTCCTTTGGCTCTTACATTCTTTCTGCCACCTCTTCCACATTAGACCCTGAGCCTTGAAAGGTGTGATAGAGATATTACAGTACTAAGCACTCCGGGCACTTCTTTCCAGCACCATGATGTCTTCTGAGTCATCCCAAAGTCACTGCCATCTGAAAAGAGAAGGTTCTCTACTAAAAGTGAGAGTATCATTAATATAATGGTATGAACTTTAAAGAAGTGCTTATTGGGAAGTTTGATAAGCATAGTATATACAGTTAGCCAGACAGCAACAGACGTTATACCCCTAGGGCTCATGACTACTTCTGTTTTAAGTTTTCAGTATCAGGGATGTATTCCCTCCCATGGAGTGGGCCTCCAGACCAATTAGAGGGCAGTTGGTTTCCACCATGACAGACATGCCACTATTGCACCCAGTGGCTCATTTGAGGTAGCTGGCAAAATCTGGTGATTTCTCTTTCTCCCGTTGAACTGCATGCAGAATGGCTTCTTCCAGCTTTCCGTAAGCTGGTCTAGATGAAGGAGCTTATCAGTTCAGTTCCAGCAGGATTTCTTAGTGGCCTTGCAGTCCAAGTATGTGAAGTCCTCAGCAATAGAGTCTTACCATGTATTCCTGGTGGGAAACCAAGGGCCTCAGCAATGGCCTACAATGTTTTGGGGGCATCAGGGACCTCCCTGGCCAACAACTCACTGGAAGGTATCCCATCCCTGGAACTGAAAATTTTCTAGCAACAATCTATGGCTCCTGAATGTTCCATTGTCCAAAAAAGCAGGATTCCATGTGATTTATTTATATCCTCTTAGATTTTGATTAGCCCTCCCTCCACCTTTCCTTTACTCAATGTCTTCCCCTGACCTCACTTTGGGCCTTTTCTTCTACTTACATATATAAAATACCATCCTATTAAGTATCCCCCTCCCTTCCTTTCTCTTCCCTTTATATTTCTTTTCTATTTTATTGGCATTTGCTACTGAGTGATCCATTATCTACAGTGCATATTTATTTTATATATCTGAATACCCATGGTCACAAAAAACTTCTTGAACAAAAAAAAAAAAAGTTGTAAGTGGTAAAAGACTAAGAAGATATGATTTAGTTACAAGGACATAAGCTACCTATTTATCTTCAATGAAATTTCTAGATTGGCAATTCAGGGGTTGAGTCACTAGCTCCAACTCCAAGAAATGGATGTGACTGTCTTTCCTGTCTGAGGCAACTGTAAAAGTTTTACATGGTAGCAGCTATAGCATAAAATACTCAGTCCACTTCTAAAAATTGAGACCTTGACAGGCCTGATGGTATAGGTCTGTATTCCCAACTATTAAAAAAGTTGTGATAGGATAATCACAGTTTCATGTCCACATAGCCTAGAGAGTGAGCTCAAGGCAAGTCTAGTCTCTATAGTGAGTTCAAGGCCAGTGTGGGCAACTTAGTGAGACACTGTTTTAAAATAAAAACAAGTCTGAAGATGTAGCATAGTGGTAGAGTGCATGCCAGCATGTGGCTGCTCTGGGCTGTCTCTTCAGTACAACAAGCAATTAAAAATAAAATAAAATAAAATAAAATAGCAAAGTCTTTAGTACTGTTAAGGCATTGAAAAGATTCCATTCTTCCACTCATAAGCTCATTAATGAAATGTGATCACATGTCTTGAGATAGGCTACTTGTTGCAGAAAAGAGATGGAGGCAGAACAACTAGGTGAAAGCAGCTTATTTCTGGGAATGCTTTTATTGTCTGGGAGATGAAGGAATGGCTGAAGTGCAGGCATCAATACTGCTTCCTGCAAACAGTGATACCATCTGCCTTGTTTTGTTTCCTTAGGACATGAGTTCTTAGACAGGTTTCAGATTCTATTTTGAGTTGCAGATGGAAGAATTTAAAATGGTTCTTTGTTGGCATGTTAATTATACATACTAATGAGTTCCATTATCATATTTTCATACATATACACAATGTATTTTTATCATATTCACTCCCCATGACCCTCGTCTATTCCTCTATACACCCACTACTTCCCTGCCTTTTCCTAATTAGCCCCCCCTTCTACTTTCATAACTCTTCTTTTACTCTTCCTTTTTGTGTAACCCAATTAGTTTCATTAGGCTTGCCTACAGGACCCTGGATCAGGACTATTTATAGGAGTATGGGACTATAACACTGAATAAAATTTATCCCTTCCCAAGAAACCTAGTATTTGACCACAGATACTAAACTCAGGGACCAGTGAGGTTTCTGTGGCCCTCTTAACAGCTACCATTATCAGACTATAATCCCTCAAGGAAGGGTGAGTTATCATGGGCCTTTCCCCTACTTCTTCATGGCAGGAGGCTGGCAGGCCCAATCTTGAGCAGTGTTTGTCCTGGAAATCACAACTGTTATGATACTGAGTGCAATGTTGATGTCATGTTCTGAAGATAAGAATTCCACCTCATCCCACTCCTTCCTCTGGCTCACACATCCTTTCTCCCCTCTCTTCCATGTTGTTTATAGTGCCTTGGAGAATATGATATAGATATACCATTTACGTCTGAATACTCATTAGTTCATCTTCTTAGCACTTTAGCAACTTATGAGTCTCTGCAGTTACCATTGCCCACAGCAGAAAGGAACTTCTCTGACCAAAAATCTAAAGGCAACACTAATCCACAGGTATAAACATTATAAACATAATTATTTCGACAGCAATGTGATGGGCACACCATGTCAACTGAGCAAAACAGTAGCAGTAGCTTCCCACTCAGACCTATATCCTCTCAGCCACAGGCTTTGATCAGTCTTTAAAGAGCTTCCTCCTGTGGAGTGAGCCTCAACTCGAATTAAAGGGTTATCCCCATTGCTGGCCTGATGCTATTGCACCAGTGGATCAGTGCACCCATCTTGCCTAGCTGGCCAGTCATGTAGCCTGCACGAACCATAATTTAGTAAGACTGTTGATGACAACTTTCCCCTAACAGCTAGTATAGAACCCTCTGATACTATGAAGGCCAGCCATCAGGGACAAAGTTCCCATCCCAGTTTCAGCTTGATTTCTCTATATCCTGTGACTAAAGAAGATGGTGTCTATATAGCAATAGGGCCCTGCCATCTGGTTTTAGTGGGCAATCATGAGATGTAGCAAATATCCATGTTGTTTTGGGGGTCTATAAGGCCTCTATGACCTTAGTTAGAAAGCCTGTCCCTGGCACTAACATTTTCAATCAATAACTTATGGCTTCTGGAAGTACTTTCATCCATCCAGGTAAGATACTATTTGAGCTACTTTTTAATTTTATGTTTTTAAGTAACATACTAATTATCATGTTTCCTTATGTCTTTTCCACATAGTCTTAGTTTTAATTGATCCTCCAATCCATTTTTCTCCCCTCTCTGCCTGTCTTCTTCCCCAGTTTTGAATAGATTAGTGTGGTATTTTTTGGTACATATATTTAGGGAGATAGTACCATTTTGTGGTCATTTAACTGTTTGAAATTTACAACAAAGAAGGGAAAAGTATTTGTGTAGAATCTGATGAATGGGAGGGAAAATGTACCCATTTTATAACCATAATCTTAAAAGTTCTCTGTGCTTAAAAATCCAAGTGTTGAGAATGAATTTTGGTTCCAACCTAAGTTATAAGTAAGTGAAGACTTCCAGCAGCTCAGTTGTACTGCAACCTATGTCCCTATTGTGTTATGACTGTGTCTGACATCACAGCGACTACCTGTGTGCCTTTTATGACCTGTTCTCTGACCAATGAAGACACACAGAAGCTGTGGCTGGATAGTAACTGTGACTGGAAAAGATACTGGTGGCCAGAGGAGGCCACCAGTGTGGGGGCAGGGTTGTTCCCCCAAAAAGCCATTTGGTGCACAGTAGAGAAATGATTCATGTGATATGCATACCATGGGAAGGAAAGGGAGATACTTTCATGGCTTCTGGTGCCTTGTCAACAGACATAAATCTAGAGCAGAAGAAATGTGTGTGAGCTGGGTATGGTGGCACATGCCTTTAATTTCAGCATTTGAGAGGCGGAGGTTGGATTGCTGTGATTTCCAGGCCAACCTGGAACTACAGAGTGAGTTCTAGGTCAGTCTGGGCTACAGTGAGAGCTTACTTCAAAAACAAAAACCAAAGAAATATGTGTGCCACATGGGATTACTTTATGAGTAGAAATGTGGAATTGCTAAGAATCCTAAAAAGCTTGGCATCTCTGTAGGAACTAGACGTCCTGTGATTGAAAAAGATGTAAAAATAATGCTTTTTTTTAATTAGTGAAATATTTGTTTAAGAGTATTAACAGAGTAGGAGAAAACACAAGTTAGCATAAAATGGAGCTTAATAAAAGAGATTGTCCAGTTGTTTCCCATTAATCCCTTTTTCATCTTCTAATGACCTGTGTAATTCCAATACGACTGGTTAAAAGCATTTCAAATGAGTCAAACTAGTATCCCTAGCCATGTATATATTGGATGGAGATTAAAGCAATGCCCTTCCCAAAAATGTCTTAGTTGCTCCATCAGTAACTGAAATCCTTAAAACAACCCGCAAATATTGACTACTGCATCTTTTGGGTAGAAGACCGTGTGTCTGGTCATTCTAATCTTACTATATACCTCATTAGGTTCACATGCAAAAGCTACCTGGAAGAGAGGAGACATTAAGCAATTACATGCCTCCAGAATTGAAATTCATCAGATTAGTTTCAATCACTTAGAAAACCCTTGAGAGAGCCAAGCATGGACAAGTATCAAATGAATTTTGATATGGTAACTGTTGGGGGATAATACATATCCAGAAACTGGTGGATGGAGCATTTTATTTCTGAGATAGGAAGTTTGAAAGATTAGCAGAGATAAATGATAGATAGATAGATAGATAGATAGATAGATAGAAGATACATAGATAATACATAGATATAGACATTAAAATAAAAACTTACTAAGTGAGGTAGCCCAGGCCCAGAAAGCCAAATATCACATGTTCTCTCTCATACGTGGATACTAGCTAAAAATGATTGGACTTCTTTGTGAGTAGGAAGAAAACTCAGTAGCAGAGGCGAGTAAGCTAGAACGGAGATATAAAGGGAATATAAAGGAAGGATGCGGGGGAATTTATAGGATGGCATTGTATATATGTAAGTAGAAGAACCGATTAATGGGTGTGAAAAGGCCTAAGTGAGGTCAGGGGAAGAGATTGAGTAAAGGAAAGATGGAGGGAGGGCAAGTCAAAATGTAAGAGGATATAAATAAATCATGTGAAAACCTACTTTTTTGGACAATGGACCACTCAGGAGCCATAGATTCTTACTAGAAAATTTTCAGTGCCCGGGATAGGATACCTACCAGTGAGTTGTTGGCCAGGGAGGCCCCTGATGCTGCCGAAACATTACAGGCCATTGCCAAGGCCCTTGATTTACCACCAGGAATAGATGGTAAGATGCTATTACTGAAGACTCCAAATACTCGGACTGCAACGTCACTGAGAAATCCTGCTAGAACTGAGTATATCTGTTATGGGGGAAACCAACTGCCTTCTAATTGGACTGGAGGCTCTCTCCATGGGAGGGAATATATCCCTGATACTGAAAACCTACAACAGGGGTAGTCATGAGCCCTAGGGTTGTAACAACTGCTGCTGTCTAGCTAAATGTATATACTATGCTCATCAAATTGCCCAGTAAGCACTTCTCTTAATGTTTATACCCATATATTAATGCTACTTTCACTTTTTCATTAGAGAACTTTCTCTTTTCAGATAGCAGTGGCCTTGAGATGACTCAGAAGGCATCACGGTACTAAGAAGAAGTGACAGAAGAGTGCGCAGTACTGCAATATCTCTATCACACCTTTCAAGGCTCAAGGTCCATTGCAGAAGAGGTGGCGGAAATAATGTAAGAGCCAAAGGAAGGGTAGGACTCCTACAACGTGCTCCCTCCAGACACAAAATGGCCTGGATAACCATGACCTCACAGTGCCTGAAACTACCTACACAAGACCATCATAATAGGAGGAAAAGATGATGATGTCAAAATAAAAGAGAGACTGAGAGGGGGAGGGGATATGATGGAGAGTGGAGTTTCAAAGGGGAAAGTGGGGGGAGGGAGGGCATTACCATGGGATAAGGTTTACAACCATAGAAGTTCTTAATTATAAAAAATTTTAAAATTTCCAAAAAATTACTGTTTTTACTTGATTTCTATTTAAATCAAGGGATTTAGTAAACCATTTTTATAAATTTTCCTTTTTTAGTTATTATATTTATTGATGGAAGTATAGTCAAAGAAAGCATCTACATGGGTAGAGATCCCCCATGCATGGCTTTGGGAATAAAGCATGGAAAGAAAAGAGAGAAGAAAGTTCAAGGAGCTCCTGCCATATGGGGAGCTGGAAGGGATAAAGAACCCATGCAGAGAGTAAAGGCTAGGAGGGCCTCCCAGCTGGGCCTGGGCCTGGGATGACCCAACCCAGGTCCAGCCAAGAGAAAAACTCATCCACAACTGGAAGTTCCCATGTGACCAGAGAAAGCCTGCCCTCCCTTGCAAATATATTATAACCTTAGGGTGGTGGGCTCTTTTGGCTCAGGTGAACCAGCTGGTTGGTTAGGGCTAGGGGCTATCTCAGGAAGGGGTTAGGTCTGCCACCAAGTTCCAGGGGCTGAACTTGACCAACCACAATGTTTAAATCCTATGAGAGATCTCCCTCCCAGGAGGGGTCCTGGTTGTTTGTAGAAAACCTGGTTTCTAGGGAACTAGGCAAAAGATAAGAAACCAGATTATCTTGGATTTCTGGAAAGTGCAAACTTTCCTGCTCTTTTTACCTTCAGGGGGTCCATTCACCCTAATTCTACATCCCCCCATTTCCCCCTGTCATGAGAAGACACTCTAACTGCTGTTAGAGGACAAGGGTTGATGATACCAGATAGTTAACTCTTTCCTGCTGAATGGGGCACGAAGTTATTTGTGGCAATTAGAGAGTCTCTCCCAGAAAGGGGAAGTATTCTAAAGGACCCTAAGAGTGTACTCATGGAGAGTGCAAGAATATAGTCTTGGAAGAGGATGTTTGGGAGAAAGAATAAAAGTAAGGAGTTAATGAGAAGTAAGCGCTGGTCACCTTCAGTGTTGTCCTTCTTGTGGACTTGTAGGCCTTGGGAGTATTCAGGGACACCCAGGTAGATAGAGTTTGATTGTTTGGGGACCATTTGAGCATGAGGTGGCTGAGATTTTCTTCTAGAACTGTTCATTGAATGGCACAGTAGTGTCTCATATAGTCTGAATCTGTTTCCGTATGGATTATAAAACAGTCAAGATATTAGCAGAGTTATCAGAAACATATACACAACTTTTAACTTTTAACTTTGATAACATATTTTGTATAATAGCCTGCCAGAGAATACCTTTTTAATTTGTCCTGTGGGGTATCCAGGGCCAAAGGTTGGTACCATAGAGAGCTTTTGGGTTCCATTAAAGGCTGTAAAAATACATTTTGGTCTCACGACTTAATATTCTGGCATAAGTTGGAAGAGATTGGCCATTGTTCCCAGTATAAGGAAGTCTTTGAAATTAAGCAAACTTTGGTCAGATATATGTTTGAAATATATATATATATATACTCTTTTGACATCTATGGTTGTTTTTTTTTCCTTATTATAGAATTAGAACTATTAGAGAGGGGGACAATATGTCTTAAGGCCTTGTTTGTTTCCCCTCTTGGGAAAGTTGTAATAAGCCATTCATATATTTGAGGTATCCCTTTACCTTTGGTTATATATTTCTCTCTGAGTGGTTAAGGCCAAGCAGATAGCCAAAATTTAATCAAGGATTAATTTTTGAGGTCACTAATGGCTCTCCAAAAGAGATTTTAGGGACCCAGAAGTAGCCCTATATCTTACCTGTGTTTTCTGTCTGTTAGGATGAGTCAGGGCCATGCTGGCCAAGTAATTTTCCCTTGTTTGGGAAGCAAGGAGGACTGACTTCTCCTCAGTTGTGACTTTCCTGTTTTAAACTGTACACCATTTTTTTGTTTGTTTGTTTGGGTCTCCATATTCTCCCTGATCAGGAAGACAGGTGACTTACCAGGGGCCCAGTGTAGAAGTGTCCCATCATCTCCAGTGGCCTCATGACCTGGGAGAACAGGCCAAAATATTGGCCATTTAAGGTCTGATGATTCCAATTGTCTTTGAATTCTACATAGGTTATTAACTAAGAAAGGAAATTGTACTGACCTGGTTGTATGTACATATATAGCACATTTGATTACTGAAACTGATCTCGTTAAAGAATGACACAGGAGCTTAAAGTCATTTTGTCCAACCTTTTTAAAATTTGGTTGTCCTGTGACAGCATAGGCCATATCTGAGGCATAAAAAGTAGGCACATATCCTTTAAATATCTAATAGGTATAAACAAAGGTAGAACCTGTTATTATCAGTCTTGAAAACAATATAAATCTAAAACAATTAATTTAACATAAATATTGTCAGGAAAGGACAAGTAAGACAGTATAAAATCTTAGCATCTATGTTTAAAAACCTCTTTGATAAGTGTGTGGATACCAATTACTCAGGAAACATTGGAAACAGAACCACAGAGCTTGAAATTATTTCTATCATATTAGGATCATTATTTGAGCATGAGGCTGTACCCTAAGATAGGGAATATGTCTTAAGACTTAATTTTGTTATAAGCACTGGACTTGAGATGTCAGAAATGAGACAGTTACTTTACATGTAATAGAGCAGAATCTGGTCATTGTTGAGCCAAAGCAGCTAAGATCCAAAAATACACAATTGTACATTAAGATTAGAATATACAGGTGGACAACATAAAAAATATTGAGAAACACAGAAGTTCACAAGTTGGACACCAATCCGAAGGACAGGTTTCCTAATTTTACTGTACGTGTCATTCATTGAATGTTTAGATTGTGATGATCTCAGCCACACATGTTTTGAGTGGTAGAGTTAGGATTTGCAAATGAATCTGTCTGATTTTTAAGGTCTGGAATTTTTATAAAACTTGGAGATCTATTTCTTAGCTGAAAATAAATATAGAAACAGAAGAAGAAAACCCAAAGGACTTAAGGACTTTTCAGCTCATATTTCTGCTACATCCAAGTAATAGCAGCCTCACTTTCAGAAATAAGCATGATCCTGTTTGCTGTTCTTGTTGTGACTTTCATTGTGTCACCTCCTTCTAGTAGGCTCATAGCATGTCCATGTACAGAATCTGTGGTTCGTGGTATCCTGCCTTTTATTCACTAATGGCACAAGAAAAATGGAATCCCTTGCTATTTTTAATTTCCACAGGCCTACATACCAAAGTATTAAAAACATTCAGAAGTATGCTTGGAGGAGGAACAAAATGATTGAAACCTATTGTCCTTACAATTCCTTGTGAAGACCATATAGTGTTAATAAAATAATTCTCACATACAAGTTCTATAAGTGCAAAGACAAATTAAGGTTTAAAACAGCAAGGTAATATTGTGTGAAATAACTTACTTACAGAGTAGAATTCCATAAATATGTGTAGAACATTGTATCAAGTTGTTCAAGGCAATCAGAAACAGATATTTCTATACAACATAGTTCTGCCTCCTTATAAATTCTCAATATTCAGAAGCCAAGTTTATTTAAAAGCATTCATTCGCTGAAATTTAGAAATAAGATGCTCCATGGTCAATATTGTTCAAGTTATAAAATTGTAGTTCATAGAAAGAAAAGCAAAATCATTTGAAAACAGAATTCTGTTCACAGAATTTAGGGAACACTATAGATCTCAGAGGATATTATTTGTTAACTGTAAAAACTAATCTCTTTTGTCAATAGATGTGGAGACAGCTGTACTGAATTTAAACAAGTCAAGTCAATTCAGTCAGAGACATAAATTAAACTAAGATACTGTACCTCAGTTATTCAAATTAATATGTTGATTAAAAGTTTTCATAATTTTTACCAGTTCCTTTGGAGTCTTCTAAACAGACATTAATTTCCTCAGTAGACTCTAAATGTAACCTTTCTCCATTAAAATTACAGGTCAAAAATCAAGATGAAATCTATGAAGATGAATTGTCCAGGGAAGTTATTAATAGAATTCCTAAGACTAATAAAATGTCTTTTATTCACCCATTCACCTATTTGTACACCTGAGAGAAATAGAGCACCCAAGATATCCCATACTTCTGGTCCACTCCCTCTAAGAATGTAGGGTCTGATGAAGAAATATATATCAACAAAAAAATATTGATTCAAATACTGATAAAATCCACTAATATTCTGATAAAATGCTACAACCAAACAAAACTATCTATGCAGAATGTGACTTCTGAGAAAACCTCTCTAAGGTAATTGCACAGATCAACCTGATGGAGAAAAGACTTTGAGGTTTCCCCACCCTGGTTGCATGCACAGTGAAAACTAGTTTCCTCAGTGACATGATGGAGATCCTCTAGGCCATACTACCTAAAGTTGTTGTTATTTCTAGAAGTCATACATGCCAATAAACTCTCTAACCTCCTGTTTCTTTGTTTGTAAAGGTTTTACTGATATCACTGCTTGAGAAGAAAACTTAGTGGCAACTTCTCAGACTGGGTCCTTTTAAGAGAGCCTTAGCCCTATGGATTCTGTGTCCTAAATGTCTAGGAGTATTGTGTGGTCCTCATAGCACCTGTCCCATGTCGCCCATAAATTTAGGTGTTCCGAATGCTAGGTTCCCAGCTAGTGGAGACTTGGGAATTAACACCTCCTGTAGGCAGTGTTTTGTTGGAGGGCCTCTTACGGGTGTTACATCCAGTTTCCCCTTGCCAATGTTTGGCATACTCTCCTGTTGCTGTGGTCCATCTGATGCTGGCCAGGGGGTGATGTCCACCCCCTGCTCATGTCATTGTTTTCCCGTGGCATCATGGAGCTTCTCCTCATGCTTGTAAGTCAAAATAAACCTTTTTTTTTTTCCCACAAGCTGCTCTTGGTTAGGTGTTTTCTGCCAGCAGTGAGAACCTGACTGCAACAGCACCTTATCCTGTACCTAAAGACGCAGATCTAAGAGGTCTCTATGACCTCTGACATACTTCTAGGTGGCTAGACAAGTACCAGGTGATCCACATCTGGGAAAGCCACATTGGTCTCTTTCACAACCTCTTATTCCTCACTCAATCATTTGCTGTTCCTGGGCCCTCTAACCAGTTCAATACACAAGACAGTTCAAAGAACTTCCAAAATTACATGTATGTGACAGACACAAACTCAGAGCACAGTTTTCCTGCTGCAAGTGACTTAGCTTCTGTATGTGAGCAAACTTTGAAGTGATGGTTTCCTTCACTAACACTCATCTGACTACAGTTATTTCTGCAGGGGATTCAATATTCCTACTTGGTGGAATGGAGTCTTCTCCCATTTCTGGCCCAGGTCTGTATTTTCAGACCAAGTGTGATACTTTTGAGAAACAGCCAACGAGCTCACGTGCAGAAGTCCTACAATTATTTATTGTTTATTAGCTAAAAGTAGAAACAAAGTGACTTGCAGACAAAGGAGCAATATTAGAATACAAAGTGCAGTAAGCTGATGATTTAACTCTCAAGTGTATACCTCAGGTGACATTCTAAAATGTAAAGCTTTCCACAAATATAAAGGAAATATAATTATAATTGCACATCTGATTATCTATTTGAAGTGGTATATTAAAAAGAAAAATAATGCTATTTAGGGTGAATGATCATAAACATTATGTAATTAATGATACCAAACAGATAGGAAGATACAAAAACATCTACAATAAGCTTATCTTTTAACCTGTATCTGAATACTATAGATACAAAGCTCATTTTCCAAATTCATAGATTTAGAAATAGATTTGAATCATAGATCTGCATATCATAATGTCTCTCCTGGACATAAGAATTTTGTGCACATATGAAGTTGATGGAATAATTAGGACAATCATAGCAGCCTGAAAACTTCCTGATGAGACCAATTCAAGCACACATGTTAATGGTCGAGCAGAAAAGGCAACCCATTTACAGACATATGGTACTATTTATCAAAAACTCTAGTGCTGTACTCAAGATTTGCATTATTCAAACACAATCAGACTCTGACTTCACATTGTTATTGGAACTATCAAACAGAATTTAAAATAACTATTCCTAAATAAATATGAACATTAAAAATATCTGGGGGGCGCTGGAGAGAAGGCTTAGCTGTTAAGGCACATGACTGTGAAACCTAAGGACCCAGGCTAGATTCTGCAGGTCCCATGTAAGCCAGATGCACAAGGTAGCACATCCATGTGGAGTTTTTTTGCAGTGGCTAGAGGCCCTGGTATGTCCATTCTCTCTCTCTTTCTCTCTCTTTCTCTCCCTCTCTCTGTCTCTAGTAAATAAATAAATAAAAAGTAAAAAATCTATAAAAAAAATATCAAGGGGGGCTGGAGAAATGGTTTAGAGGTTAATGCTTGCCTGTGAAGCCTAAGGGCCCTGGTTTGAGGCTCGATTCCAGGGGGCACATGCATCTGGAGTTCGTTTGCAGTGGCTGGAGGCCCTGGCGCGCCCATTCTCTCTCTATATATATATCTGCCTCTTTCTCTGTCTGTCTGTCGCTCTCAAATAAATAAATAAAAATTTAAAAAATTAAAAATTTATATATCAAGGGGAAATCACTGAATATTTTAAAGATATAATTAAGATGATCATACAGATAAAATGAAATAAAAGTGTTAAATTTAAAAATGAAGGAGAAAGAAAGCAATAAAACAAAGAGGAAACAAAGATCAAAGGCATCTTAATCAAACCATAAAAATTATATTAAAGGTAAATAATCAAATTAAAATCCTAACATCTTTTGCTTTAAAGAAATTGAAAAATTTATGCAGAAACATGGGTAGATTAAAGGAAGTGGTCTGAGAAAACACCTGCCTTCATAAATGTTTCCTGTCCTTTCTCTACTCAGGTATCAGTGGATTCTGTGATGCCTCAACATATTTATTGGACAGCCTCCTTCATTTAATCTATCATCTCAGTCGCTAATCATTTTTTTCAGTGCCCTTACAAACACCCAGTAATAATATTATATCTACAATCTGAGTAGTCTATAGCCTAGTCAATTGATACATAAAAAATCACCTACATATCATAAAATAATATCCACATGGCTTAGTGTTTAAGGCACTTTCCTGCAAAGCCTAAGGACCCAGGTATGATTCCCCGGTGCCTATGTCAGCCAGATGCACAAGGTGACGAATCCATTTGGAGTTCGTTTGCAGAAGCTAGAAGCCGTAACATGCCTATTCATATTCTCTCTCTTTCTCTCAAATAAATAATTTAAAATAATGTAAGAGAGACTAATTGGAAAGAAGAAGAGATTCAATGTAAGGTGGATTTGAGAGGGGGTCATTAGAGGTAATGGGAGGGAAATATCATGGTTTATTGTCTATACTGATGAAAGTTGTCAATGAATAATTAGAAAAAATGAAATTTAAAAGTAATCAATATAACACACCATATTACCCAAATAAGACTATAAGATGTAACCATTTTATTATTGTACCTGAAAATATAAATGTTCATGAAATTCAACCTGTATTCATGATTTTTTTAAAGGCCCTCTGAAAGCAAAATAAAAAGGAACTTGTTTAACCTGCTATCAGGTATCTACAAAAGCATTTGACTCATCCAAACTTAACACCTCCCTTATGACCTTGCCTCCTAATGCAAGTATAAGAATTAATTAGAAGATCTTTGTAGTCTTAGATTAGACAAGAAGAAGCCAAAATATGGCATAAAAACATTTCCCAAATTGTAAAAATGATGAACTTCATCAAAACTAAAATCTACTTCAATTAAAACTTGCATAAAAAGGGACACACAAGACACACACCAGAATAATATGTTTTGAAGATAAAGTAGCTAATGATTGCTCTATACAGTTCTCATCATAAGAAAATAATCAAATTCATTGATGAAGTGTGCTCTCTGAGTATGACCTGTTCTAAGTCCATCCATTTTTCTAAAAATTTCATTTTAACATTCTTTTCTTACTGCGCAGTAGAATTCCACTGTGTGCATGTGCCACAACTTCGTTATCTGTTCATCCAGTGATGGACACCTGGGTTGATTCCAGTTCTTAGCTATTATGAATTCAGCAGCTGTAAACATAGCTGTGCAAATATCTCTGTAGTGAAGCATAGGACATTTAGGGTAAATGCCCAGTAAGGGACTAACTGGGTCTATTGGTATTTCTATATTCAGCTTTTTCTGGAATCTCCATATTAACTTCCACAGTGGCTATGTGAGCTTGCATTCTCACCAACAGTGAATGAGAGTTCCTGTCTCCCCGCATCCTTTACATTTGTTGCCATTTGATTTTTCAATGATTTTCATCCTTATTGGAGTAAGGTGGTGTCTCATAGTTGTTTTAAGTTGCATTTCTCTGATGCTTAGGGATGTGGAACATTTTCATTTAGCCACTAGTATTTCTTCCTCTGAGAAGTGCATTTAGCCACTAGTATTTCTTCCTCTGAGAACTCCCTATTTAGTTATCTATCCCGTTTTTAAGTGGGTTGTTAAGTGAGAATACCAGCAATCCCACTGAGGAGGGTCCCCTGTGGAACGGGGGCATGGAGGAGGGAAAAGATGGTACCAACACATGGTGTATCCATACAAAGTGTTATTATTAAAAATAAAAAGGTGATAATAATCAATTTTTAAATCAGTAAAAAATGATACTCTAATTTATGACAAGCAAACATCAAATTAGCACATGAAAAGATGTTCAGAATCAGTCCTGATTAGGGGATTTGCATAATAAAACCAAAGTAAAATATAGTTGCATACTGGTATTGTGACTAAAAAATAGAAAAGCACTAAAATATATGTATTGTTTGGACAGAGTAAAACTGCCCACGTTATGCTAATTGTAATGCATATGGTACAGTCGTTTGGAAAAAGTTTGAAATCATCTTTTTGAATTAAATATACACTTACCATGCCACCCAGCATTTCCACTCTTAAGAATTTATACAAGAGAAAAGCAAATAAACAAAAGCATATGGCCATACAAAAATTTCATGCAAATGTTTATTGCAGCTTTGTTCTTAATCACCAAACACTGGGAAAATGCACATGTAAGAAGATAGGTATTTTCTAAAAATATTAAGCTCAGGCAAGACACAAGCTCTGACCTTGATATGCATGCAGTGGCAATCACACATGAACATGCACACCCACACACATAAAAAAAAAAGAGTTACAAAGAAAGAACAAATAAGTAGTTGTATGGTTATATGATGGTGGGGTCAGTGCAATGTTGAAAATGTGCAGGCTTCTGAGAGTGATGGGAGTGTTCTTTATCTTGATTGTTTCAGCTCCTTCTGCACCAAAAAATTTCACCACTCTCCTCAAAACCCATAAGAATACACACCAAAATGGCTAAGTTTTATGTAATTACATTTTTTCCTAATAAAAGTTACTGGGAAAAGATGGCATAACGCACTTCTTAATCCAGGTCATAGGACACAGCTAACATGTGGGTTTAGTACATTTTATTTCTTAGCATGTATGTGTTTATGTATCTCTGTGTTATTGTACAGACATAATTTTATCATGCACATAACACTACACAGAGAGCAGTTTTCTCATTATAACATCATCTATAAAAATGGGAGCTGTTTAAACAATTAGTGTTATAAAATTTCATATTATGTAAATAAATATATTGTATTAAATTTTATTTATTATTTACTCTCATGATATATACAGTTTGAAAATCCAGTGGCTAAGCAACTTTAGATGTTAATTTATAGTTTTTCAGTTCACTTGATTATTTTCATAAACAGAAAATAAGCAAATAATTAAATGAGGGTCATTATCTCAAATATATAAGTACATTGGGATGATGGAGCCAACTGAATAAATATTTGAAATCCTGGTGACGTATGTTATAAAATGTTCAATTTTCACAATATTATTCATAAATCACTATGAAGCACAGTGAATCATCTTGCACAATGAATAAATATAACATTTTGTTTAGAAATTTTGAATTATATGCTTATATTAATGAGATTTGCCCCACATGTAGTGGTATTTAAGTTATTCCTGCTTTTTTTGTTTGGTTGGTTTTTTGAGGTAGGGCCTTGCTTTAGCCCAGGCTGACCTGAAATTCACTATGTAGTCTCAGGGTGGCCTCAAACTCATGGCGATTCTCCTAACTCTGCCTCTCAAGTGCTGGGACCAAAGACGTGCACCATCACACCCACCACTTCTGCTTTGAAAAAACATGTCGTACAGACCTATGGATATACAAGTTAATATCATGTCACTCACTGATTTTTGTCATATGTTGAGACACAACTCTTTCCAATAAAAATGCATGCTACAGAACAAGGTTTCCTTGGTTTGAGCCAGGGCAATCATGAACTAGGAGGCCTAGATGATCCTTCCCACTCCTTTGCCCAATAAAAATCATAATTACAGCCCTTAATTAGCAACAGAAAAACAATATCTTTTTTTTTTAATTTTTTTGGTTGTTGTTATTTTTATTTATTTGAGAGTAACAGACAGAGAGAGAAAGAGGCAGATAGAGAGAGGGAGAGAGAATGGGCGCGCCAGGGCCTCCAGCCACTGCAAACGAACTCCAGACGCGTGCGCCCCCTTGTGCATCTGGCTAACGTGGGTCCTGGGGAGTCGAGCCTCGAACCGGGGTCCTTAGGCTTCACAGGCAAGTGCTTAACCACTAAGCCATCTCTCCAGCCCCAATATCTTATTCCTTATTATATTTAAATATTCACTGCAGTAAAGACTTTTGAATGAAAAGGAACACACAACACACACACACACACACACACACACACACACACGGCATTCATCTGTACTTCTAAAAGTCTAGGATTTGTGTCTAAATAGAGCTTTTCCAGTGAAGGTGCTCTGTTTGTTTACATTGTTTGTGGGTCCTTACAATTGCACAGAAGACTCAGCCACCCTTCACTGGTCTCCTGGCAACCATGATGGGTGCACTATGCCCTTTATCCCCTTTATCAGAGAACATAATCCAAGTCTCAGTGAATTCCAGAAACCTCAAATCACATGGAACCATACTAAACTATAACTTTTCCTACCCATACACATCTTGTCATGTACTATGGCCCTAATATCTGCAGTTTGAGATGCAACTGCAAAACCGGTGTGGGAGTTTGAATGTGGAGTGTTCCTCACAACCCCATGCGTTTATGATTAAGCCTAATACTTAATATCCACGGAACAAGCTGGTGGAGCTTTTGGGAGGTGAAGCCTTGCTGAAGGAGGTATGTCACTGGAGGAAGACCTTGAGGTTTATTACTCTAGCCCTACTGAGTGTTAGCTAGCTAGCTCACTCTTGCTGCTCCCTCCCTGTGAAGATAAGATTTGACTCTTTGTTCTGCCATGATAAAACTTCCCCTGAATCTGGAGGCAGAAATAAACCTTTTCCTCCTAGAAGCTGTATTTTGTCCCAGAGATGAGAAGCTCACTGCAATAAGTGGCATGAGTTTCTTTCTTTTTTTTTTTTTCTTTACAATTTGTTCTCGCTGTAGATTTTAGCAACCCCACCCTAAGGGACTTTTTCTTTCCTTATTAACTGGGAAGCTTCAGCTTTTACTTAAAAGAACCATTTTATTGCTTCTCTTTATGGTACCTAAATTTCTAGCACCACCGTTCTTGGCATTATTAATAAGTAAAGTAGGAGTTAATTAATTGTAAGTTTGTGACACAATGACAGTTCACATGGGATTTCATCTGGCTACAAAGTCACTAATGAGAAAGCAGCAAGAGCAAGCGTGGGATACAGCGAGTAACGGGGGTAACTCACATTTCAAGTGGCTTGGGCAGAGATGCCGTAACAGTACTCAGATTGGTGTGCAACTTGAAACTCATCGATGATTTCTGTAACTTTTCACTAGATCATTTTGAAACACAGCAGGCAGCAGATGATTTCAACTACAGAAAAGGAAACCATGGATAAGGTGGGGCAGCATTTTCGTAAAGCAAGAAGCCACTGTCATATAGGACGTTGGGTAGTGTGTAAGGATCTGCGCTGGTGAGTGTGCCAGTGCTACCATAACCAAATCCAAGGCTGTGTAGATTCAACTATAGAAGTTGATTTATTCAGTGTTCTAGAGGCTGATGTCAGGTTTGGTCTTCCCCCAAGCCTCTCTTCTTGGTCTGCATGCGGTCACTTTTCCATCAGATCCTCTCTTGCTCTCTGCCTTCCACATGATTGCCACTGTACTGATCTTATTGTCTTTCACAAGTTCAGAAAAGAATTTTATGCAAGTATAGATTATATGTTGAGCATATCTCACCCACCATGTTTTCTCTACCCATTTTATCATCTCTCCCTTCTCTTGCTAATCCCTTCTGTTCTCCTAAACAAGTGTCTTCTACTTCATTTAATACATGCATATGTGATTTTATGTGACTACATAAAAATACAGGAGCCATAAATGAGATAAAATAAATGATATTTGTCCCCTTTGAAACTGGGTTAATATCAAACTAGACATCTATCTTGTCATCCCCCAAATCATCTCCAAATAGTTCAAACACTTTAACATAAGACCTAAAGCTCTTCAACTGCTAGAAGAAAAAGTGTGAAAAATATGTGAAGATATAGACTTGACTAAGGACTTTCTAAAGAGGACCCTGATTACTAGTATAGCCTCTAAGGATCTCCATATAGAAGTTTCTCAAAAAAAAAAAAAAAAAACCTAGAAAAAAACATTTACCATATGACCTAGCAGTACCCCTCTTGGGTGTTTATCCAATGGACACCAAATGAAGTGATACTCACAAATCAATGTTTCTTCCATCACTGATCCCTTCTTCTGATAAAGATATGAGTAATATTTGATTAAAGGCTCAATCCTTTGTCTTCATGTTATTTCAATTACCTCTTTAAAAACTCTGACTTCAAATACAGCTCCATTCTCAGACACTGCAAGTTGTAGTAGCAGCATGCAAATTTGGGATTGAGAGACCTATATTCAACCTGTATAATTGCTATGACATTCACTAGAGGGATGCTACCAAAATGCATATACTTCACACTCATAACTAAATACACCACTGGTTTTCAACCAAGTATATTGTTCCCCTTGAGGAAATAAGGTTTTCGAATACAATGTGAATAAGTAACTGATTATACTTTTCATTGATTTTTACACCTGAAATTCTGGACTCAACTTAAACACCTGTGTTTTAATTAACTCTAGTGAGACCCTACTTCAAAAAACCAAAAAAAATTCTATGTTTATATTTAAACTTACTCCTAGAATCTGGTTATTTAGCTGCCTTGCCAGAATTTGATTCTCTTTTTTTCTGGAGGGGGGGTTGGTATAGTTTAGGCTAACCTGGAATGCACTATGTAGTCTCAGGGTATCCTCAAGTTCCCAATGATCCTCCTACCTCAGCCTTCCTAGTGCTGGGATTCAAGGCATGCACCACCATGGCTGGCAGAACCTGATTCTTAACTTTTACCCATTTGAGAATATGGTGTGTTTAACATAACTGGCTGGGTCAGATTTAAAAAAAAAATAGTTGGACCATTTATAAACAGGCCTGAAAAGCCCTGACATTCAAGTGAACTAAAACATCAGTTTCTTCTGAGATGTGGCAAGGTACCTGAACCATCAATGATAGCATATCTAATGAGTACAGCATCCCAGTGGTCAAGTTGTCCCTGTACTTCAGTACATAATTCATTATCTTTGGATCACAAATTCCTTAGAAAATATGAAAAATATTATACAACCAATTCCCTATCAGAAGGCAGAATTGTGTCTGTGATGATGTGGAGGTCAGACTTTGCAGTCAGAATGTTGGTTGGCTTGGAGGTCACAGTGTACAGTCACACTTTGGTTTGTTTGGAGGTCAGAGTCTGCATTTGGACTGTAAGTTGATTGCTGCCTTTAACATTCAGTAGCAGTGACTCTCAGACCAAGTTACAAGAAACCTTTGTGCATCTCATTTATCTCCACATTTGTTACAAGAAGAGTTAGGACATTTAAATCATAGGGTGTCTACAATGGTGAAATAAATAAAAAGGTCCTACAACAGTCTCAAATAAGTAGTAACTATTCATTTGTTGTGAATATCACCCCAGAAAAATATACTGCAAAAGGTGCAGAGTCTTTACAGATATCCTAAAGCTCCCATACTCCATGTAGTCTTATTTCCCTTGAGCAATAGCTACCAACTTCTGCCCTACACATTTCAGAGCAAACATTAATGAAGAAGTTGAATTTAATTTATCAATATGCATTGATTCATTTTAATTTGCTATTTATTGAATATTGACAGAGAAGGTTAGATTATGATTATACTATTTTATAATTCATTCGTTTTTAAAACTCAAGAAGAATAAATAGTCCAAATGGCATCAGTCAACGAGTGCTATCTGACCACAGTTTCTTCTGGGAAATTATGTTGAACAATAGGTCTTTCCTTCCTCTATTTCTTTCACAAAGTTTACTGAGCACCTCCTTAGCACAGAGAAGCCAGCTGAAGAGAAAGACAGAATTGAAGAGCCTCGTCTTTCAAGCAAAGGCTCAGTGTGGACTGTGGCCAGATCAATGAAACCACAGAAATCATTATTGATTGTGAGGCCATAAAAAGAATGAACAGATATCTCTTTGTGCTGCCTCCTTTTGCACACAGCCACATCCTCAGACATCAGCTTTCTACCTTCAATTTATGGCAGCCTAACTTGCCTTTTATAAAATACCTTATTCACACAAAGATTATGAAAGGTAGCATTTGTATGTGTTTTCTTAAATGTCTTTATACAAACTAAGTGGGGAAATAAGAAAAGTTAATGTAAAATCAGTATATCCTTATAAGCATAGTATGTTTTTAATTTTTTTTTTTTCATCAGACCCCCACATGACCAACCCATTGTCAGCCTCTAAAACTATTGGCTGAAAAAAAAATGAACTGAGTGGGGGCAGGGAGACACCTGGCAAGGGAAGCCTGCTTACTGAGGGCAGAGAGCCACTAGGGAAGGAAAGCCTTCTGTTGTGGGAGAATGCTCACTGGGGGCAGACAGACACCAGGGAAGGGAGGTCTGCTTATGGGAAACAGAGAGCTGCCAGGAATAGGAAGCCAGGAAAGCCTGTTCACCAGGGGAAGTGCTAAATGGGAGCAGGTAGACACTTGTGAAGGAAAGCCTGCTGTCCAGGGGAAGGGTTTGCTGTGGTTAGGTAAATACCCAGGAAGAAAAGCCTGCTTGCTGGGGCAGGTACACACAAGAAAGTGCTCACTGGGGGCAAGGAGGCATAGATGAACCCACAGTCTGGCCTCTGCTGCCTCCACTGATTGGCCACAACCCACATATCCCACTTCCTCCACATGCCCAAGTTCATCAATAGACAGATCATTTAAGCAGAAAATCAACAGGAAAATAATAGAGCTGAAAAACACCATAGATCAACAAGATCTAACAGACATCTACAAAACATTCAACCCCAATTCTACAGAATACACATTCTTCTCAGCAGCCCATGGAACCTTCTCCAAAATAGATCATATAATAGGGTATAAAGCATGCCTCCATAAGTTCAGGAAAATTGACATCACTTACTGCATCATAGCAGACCACAATGCATTGCTGTTAGAAATTAACAGCAAGAGACACAACAGAGTTTACACCAGTTCCTGAAGACTGAAGAACAAAGTTTTAAATAATGAATGGGTTTTGAAATAAATAGAAAAGGAAATTATAAAATTTCTCAAAATTAAATGGTAATGAAAGCACAATATACCAAAACTTATGGGATACAATGAAGTCAGACCGAAGGGGAAATTTTATATCAATCAATGTCTTCATAAGAAAGATGGAGAGATCTCAAATTAATAACCTTACCATCCACCTAAAGGCATTGTAAAAACAAGAAAAATCCAACCCTAAGAGTTCCAAATAGAAACAAATTACTAAGGTCAGAGCACAAATTAATGAATTAGAAACTAAGAAAACAATTAATAAAATTATTGAAATGAAGATCTGGCTCTTTGAAAAATTAACCAAGATAGATAAAGCCCTGATAAATTAGATCAAACCAAAAAAGAGAAGTCTTAAGTTAACAAAATCAAAAATGAAAAAGGAGAGGTCACAACAGGCATCAATGAAATTGGCAGAATTATCAGGACATACTTCAGAAACCTCTACTCCACAAAACTGGATAACCTGGAAGAAATGGATGAATTCCTAGACATATACCATCTACAAAAACTATATGCAGAGCATATCAATCTCCTAAAAAGCCCATTGCAGCCATCAAGATTGAAAATGCAATCAAAACCCTCCCCAAAAGGAAAAGTCCAAGACCGATGGGATCTCATCTGAATTCTACCAAACCTTCATTGAAGAATTGAAACATCTTTTAATTAGTCTGTTTCATGTAATCAGAGAACAGGGAATGTTACCCATCTCCTTCTATGAGGCAAGCATCACCATAATAACAAAACAAGACAGAGATACCAAAAAAAAAAAAAAAACTATAGACCTATATCCCTGATGAACTTATATGCAAAAATCATCAACAAAATCCTTGCAAACTGAATACAACACATTAAAATTATTATACACCTAGATTAAGCAGGCATTATCCCAGGGATGTAGGTATGGTTCAACATGAAGAAATTTATTAACATAATATGCCACATAAATAAGCTTAAACACAAGACCACATGAACCTTTCAATAGATGCATAGAAGGCCTCTAACCAAGTACAACATCACTTCATGATCAAAACACTGGAGAGCCTAGGCATGGGAGGTTTATATCTCAACAAGATAAAGGCTCTATACAAAGCATATAAAGCTCAAATAATATCTAATTAAAGACTCAATGAGCTCCCTTTAAGATCAGAAACTCAACAGGGGTGCCCACTCTCACCACTGCTCTTCATCATGGTACTAGAAGGCATAGCCCAAGCAACAAAACAGGAGAAAGATATAAAAGGGATACAAATTGGAAAGGAAGAAGTCAAACTAGCCCTATTTACAGATGGTGTGATCCTATGCATAAGTGACCCAAAAGACTTCACCATAAAACTTTCAAAGGAGAAAAGTTTCTTCATCAAAGTGGCAGGCAAGAAAACCAACATACAAAAATCAGTAGCTTTTCTATACACAAAGGGTAAATATATGGAGAAAAAAATCATCAACACTGTCCTGCTTTCAATCACCACACACACAAAAATCAAATATCTTGGAATAACACTGACCAGGGATGTGAAAGACATATATAATGAAAACATAAAAACATTCAAGAAAAATTGAGGAGGACTTGAGAAGATGAAAAGACCTTCCATACTCTTGGATAGGTAGACTTAATATTGTGTAAATGGCCATTCTACCAAAAGAAATATACAGATTCACTGAAATACCAACAAAATTCTAGCATCATTCTTTATAGAAATATAAAAATGATCACAAATTTCTTAGGAAGTAGATGCAGGCCTGAGATATCCAAATATATCCTCAGCAAAAGAAACATCTCTGGAGATATCATCATAGCTGACTACAGCTATACTACAAAGCCATAGTAACAAAAACAGCAAGGTACTGGAATAAAAACAGACATATAGACTAATGGAAGAATTGAAGATCCAGCCCTTAGTTCAAGTAACTACAGCTACTTATTCTTTGACAAAGATGCCAACAATATACACTGGAGAAAAGACAGCATCTTTATTTAGCAAATGATGCTGGACATATTTGGTAACCACATGTAGAGAAATGAAACTAGACTCACTCATCTCATAATGTACAAAAATAAACTCCGAGTGGATTAAAGACCTCAATATAAGATCTAATGATCTTAAATGACTGAAAGAAAAAAAACAGGGGAAATTTCCATGTTATAGAAGTGAGGAAAGACTTCCTGAACAATACTGAAGTAGCCCAGGAAATTAAATAATCATCCAACCAGTGGTATCTCAGGAATGTTTTGCATAGAAAAACATACAATTAATAGAGTCAATTGATTACCCACAGAATGGGAGAAAATCCTCACCAGCTATACCACTGACAGAGGTCTAATATCTAGGATCTACAAAGAACTCAAAAGGCTAAGCAATAAAACATGAAGCCACCCACTCAAAACATGGGGCAGAGAACTAAATAGAGAGTTCTCAAAGGAAGAAACACAAATGATCAATACTTAAGGAAATTTTCAATATTGTTAACCATCAGGGAAATGTAAATTAAAACTGCTATGAGATTCTCCCTTACTCCAGTCAGGATGACAATAATTAAAAAATCAAATAAAAATAAATGTGTACAAGGATGTGGGGCAAGAAGAACCATCTTTCAGTATTGATGGAAATGAAAACTTGTACAGCCACTATGGAAATCAATATTGAGCTACCAACTGACTTGGCCATTCCTCTACTGGGCATCTACCTTAAAGGCTCCACTCTTCCCTGGTAAAGCACTTGATTACCCACCTGAGGTAAAAGGTAAGACCCTATTCCTGAGGACACCACATGCTTGCTACTAACACAGAACACTGAGAGGTCCAGCTGGAATCCAGAAGGCAGCCAGTTTCCAGATGATTAGCCCATATAGTGTTAGAAAATGCTACATGAGCTGCTGGGGGAAGGTGACTAACAATGTTGTGAGCAAGTAAGGGATTATGCTATTCCAAAGCAATCAGCCCGAAAAGATGTACATATCTGTCTAATGGTGGCACCCAGCCTTAGTAAGTAACCAATGGCTTTGTGATTTGCTAAGATATCATCTGACCAGTGGAAAGGAACCCTTAGTTGGAACGGGAACCAGGTCCAAATGCAAATCCTATAGAGACACAGATATGGTCATCAATGACAAGCTCCCACTACTCTTTGGCCAAAATGGGGTCAGCATTCATCAAAATCTCTCTTAATTAACAATGCTTCAACAAAAAAAAAAAAAAAAAAAAAAAAAAGCCGGGCGTGGTGGCGCACGCCTTTAATCCCAGCACTCAGGAGGCAGAGGTAGGAGGATCGCCGTGAGTTCGAGGCCACCCTGAGACTCCATAGTGAATTCCAGGTCAGCCTGGGCTAGAGTGAGACCCTACCTCGAAAAAAAAAAAAAAAAAAAACAATGCTTATCCCACTGAACTTATGCTTACCGCACTGTGCACTAGAGAATATTTTTCTTTTAGGAGGTAGTGAGACCCAAGTTAAACAAAGCACTCCTTGCACATCAGCCATGACTCAGGTAAAACCACATAGAAATTGGGGAGATGAACAAGCGTGCTCCATGGAGAGCCTGACAAACCTGCACCAGGGCCATGGAGACAGACACATGTTGAAGATACTCAACATCCACCAGAGCAGAAATTCAGAAGCCTCTGAGAGCTCAACACTGAAGTAGACTTAAAACATACCCACCAGAGCTCAGGAAATTTTGCAGAATAGAGAGCAGAAAGATTGTAAGAGGCATAGGTTGAGAGGGCATATCCAGAGGCATTGCCCCCCAACAATGACTGACTGATGCTCTCACAGCTCATAACCCCCTAATCCTATGGGAACTACCAGCAATTTCATAAAGGAGGGCCTTCAGTGGAATGGGGGCAGGGAGGAGGGAAATAATGGTACCAATACATGATGTGTCCATACAAAGTATATACATAATAAAATTGAATTGAATGTGCTTAGTATGAATGATTAAGAGGCAAAAATCTTTTTATATACAAAGTGATTCTTATTATATAAAAGGTTTGAATTTCTTTATTGTCTTTTAAAAGAACTCTAGTTTTAAAATAATTTTATATTAGCTTTGGTTCATCAATGATGTTGAGTCAGCTTCTTGAAGCCCTTTCACCTGTCATCTCTGAATTAAAGAGAATGGAAAATACCCAGCAAGCTGCCACGGGGATCTTAACAGGCCATCACTATTACCCCAAATGTCCTCCTGAATGAATTCGTTGATGTACCTTATATATTTCTTCTCCTAAGAAAAAACATGTATGGTTCATTTATTTTCTAAATCATTTTGCAGATATCTGATTTTAAAAAGGGGTAAGTTTAGTTAGGCAAAAAGAGGTTATATGAATGTCAACCACCATGGCAGAATGTCTATGTGGGCATAGCCTTCTGAATAGTGTCTGCCTCAGTTTGACCTTAGTAAATGCATTGTATTTAAATTATGTTAGGATTAAATATATAATTATATGATCAAATTATCAGTGATATCAAATAATTGCACTAAAATTAATGCAGTGTCTCAATAAACAAAATGAATACCACATTATTTCTTCTATAACTTTGGGAAGAAAAGGATGAAACACAAATAAGTTCAGCAAAAAAAATTCAGACTCATTGAAATGATGATTCTAGAATATGTTTACCTCCAATGCTACTAGTGATGGTTTTCATATGTAATTATCATTTTTAACTCAATGTTTTAAATATTTTATTTATTTAATCTTTAAGGAAAGAAAGAAAGGGAGAGAGAGAAGGAAGGAAGGAAAGAAAAAGACAGAGAGAAAGAGAGAGTGAATACATGAACCAGGACCTCTTGCCACTGCAAATTAATTCCATATGAATGTGCATCTGGCTTTATGTAGGTACTTCAGAATCAAACTCAGGCCATCAGGCATTGCAAGCAAGCAAGTTTAAGCACTGGGCCATCTCCCCAGCCAAATACATCATTATTTAACCATCTAAATACTGACATAAACACACTGAAATTGCATCTTCAGAAAAAAAAATTAATCATATCCATGATTAGTTATTTTCATATAACACAGTCTTATCATATAACATAAAGTGAATGGAGAAAATAAGGAGACACTGTAAAAGCTAATTTTGAATGAAATAAATAAGTCTAACATGGAGAGAGATGGTTCTACTTTAGCATTTAGCATTAGTCTCAGGCAAATCATGCACTAAACAGACCTATGAGACCTACAAAACTTGAAACAGACCTACAAAACTTGGAATCCCTTCAAAATCAGGTGAGAAAACAACTTAAGCGAGCATCATCTGATGAATGGATATACTGTGTGGCATATGCTGAATAGATACAGAGTGTGGCACAAGCTGAATGGATACACTGTGTGGTATAGGAATGCAACATAATATCATTCAGACACACAGAAGAATGACATTCTTAATGTGATGCCACAGAAACAAATGTCAGAAATTATATCAATGAAATATGGCTCTTACAAAAGGACAGATATTATATAATTCCACCTACATGAAACATAGAGGCACAGCAGGGGCAGAGAATGAGTGGATTTGAGGCTCCAGGTGCTCAGGGTTTGGAATGAGGATAATTGCCAAATGAGTTTTTATCTGTGTTGATAACAAGTCTGGTAGATAGAGTTGATCCTAGTTCAACACTGAGAATTTATCAAATTCCAGTGAATACTACAACTAAAGTGGCAAGTTTTATGGCAATGAAAAGTGGATATACCACCGGAGAGGGCTGATATCTGTCATTTAAAAGCAAATAGAAAAATGTTTGTCTATCTACTAAGGAAATGGGAAATGCACAGACCTGGCACATGATAAATACTCATCACTGGAGTGATTTAAAAGGAGGAAAAAGGCCCTCACCTTTAGAAGACTGTAAAAAAGTTGTTAGGAGTGAGAACTCTGGTTTACACCATCCACAGGATGGAGCAGAAGGTGGCATACCAGCATCTACTGGTTTTACAAGCTGAGGGACATGGTGTGCTGGGGCATAGTTACCTGAACCGGTCATTTTAACCTGTGCTTTCATGAGAACAAGACAACCTGGTAAATAACAGGCAATAGAAAGCTCTTGTTTAAAAAATTAAAACATTAAAATGTCAGTAGAGAGAAAAAGAAATGGATCTCAGATTTATGGAACAATAAGATGTTATAGTGGGACTTGATTTCAAACTAGCTTTTACAGATAAGAGAATTGAAAACAGAGAGGAAAAGGAAATGAATTATGAAAATATGAAATGAAAATGAGTTAACCAAGGTCAAAAATACCCTGGCAAACACTGTTTAGTGTTATTAATATGAATTCAGGGAAAATTGCCATATGTTTCTTCTTTGCCTAGCATAGTACATTGTCATAGCAAATGAGGTTATCAATAATACTTACTAGTCAGTTGATTTTGATATCATAGTATGTTCTAAAAAGATTAATGTAGTCACACTTCAAATACTGCAAGGAAGGGCAAGAGGTGCTCAGTTTTTAAGGCGTATACCTTATATCCTTGACTTATATTTAACATTAAAAACTGACATTTCTTCAAAGTTAGCTGATGTCTCTCTACCTTTGTAGGCTACATATATGACTTTTGAAAAGCAAAGGTACTCCATGAAAATCTACACTTAACAAAAGCATATGTAACAAGCTGATCAAAAATCACTAAATGTAGGGCTGGAAAGAAGGCTTAATTGTTAAGGTGCTTGCCTGCAAATCCTATAGACCCAGGTTTGATTCCCCCGTACCCAGGTAAACCAAATGCACAAGGTGGCAAATGCTTCTTGAGTTCATTTTCAGTAGCCAGAGGCCCTGACCTGCCCATTCTCTCTCTCTTTCTTTCTCTGTCACTTTCTATTTATCTTCCTCTCTCTCCCTCTTAAACAGATAGTAAATAAATAAATAAAACCTTTAAAAAATCACTAAGTGGATTCAGGAAATCTGCTAAATGAACCATGAGGATCACACAAGATAAACAAATCCAATTAGAAGAACAAAATATCAAGTACTGTTGATAAAAGTCAGAGGTACAAATTAGAAACTAGCAATATTGAAACCACATATAATTCTCCTAAAGACTCAGTCCCCTAAAATCACACACTCCAACCATAGAATTCTAACTTCACTATAGTATTTAACTTTGTGGCAATTATTATATTGCATGCCTAAAATGCAGGCAGTGAACCGAATGATTTAAACACTTAATTAACCTATTTTCTTTGAACATTATAAATTATGCTTAACATAGTTTCTATAAGATTGTCATTTCACATCCTTCTTAGAGTAAATTGATGCTTAGCATAACATAATACAAAGTTGCATTTGTTTACATACTTATTTCATTAACATATATCATTACGTTATGCCAAATTCCAAAACCAGTATTTTCCAGGTATGGAGGTACATGCCTTTAATCCCAGCACACGAGAGGCAGAGGTAGGAGGATGTCTGTGAGCTCAGGGCTAACCTGAGAATACATAGTGAATTCCAGGTCAGTCTAGGCTAGAGAAAGACCTTACCTCAAAAACAAAATCAGAACAAAACAAAATAACAAAAATCCTAACATTTAATTGTAGTGTACTCATTATTATGAAAACAATATTTCATAACAAAAATTTCTCATTAATATAACCAAGTATTTAAAGTTCATTGTTCTTATCTTACCAGCAAAATTAATGGTTGATTTTCATGTAAACTCATTTCTTTTGAAAAGATTTACAAATAGTACTAGAAAATCAGAATAACAAAGAGAGTCTTTTATGGCTGTGATTTATCATAATGAAATTTATACCAGTATCCTAAATCCATGAATTGATCTTTCTTTTTTTTTTTTCTTTTTTGAGTTCAGGCTTGGGTATCAGAGATGAGGAGATCATAGTATGGTATACACATAGAAGTTCTTGGTGTCTTACAGACAGTTTTGTCTTTCCATTTCTCATTTGTAACCTTCAGCTTGGATCTGAACAACATCCAATTCAGTGTCTGCCTTGTACTCTCCAGTCACCCAGCCTAACACCTGCTCCCTTAGCACATCTTGGCCTCTAACACTACTGAACAACTTTCCTGACATAATCCAGCTGTCATTAAGAACACCAGATTACTTAGGTTTCCAGTGCTCCCCCATGTGTCTTTGGAGCATCCTGCTACTATCAACACACTAAACTGCATGTTCTTGATACCTACTGCGTGTCTCTTCCTTCTGGCACCTGCCATTTAAGTTACAGGATGTCAAGCTCCATAAAACTGATCATTCTAGGACAGTGCCTTTCCTTGGGCCATGTCCCCTGTGCATTCCCCACAACCCCTGTCCATCAGTCAATGTTTTGGTGGAGAAAAGAGATGTTTCTCATCTATTAAGTTCCTTCATTGGAAGAAATTTTACTGAGTAAACATTTCTAGTTTGGAAATGAATAAAAGGTTTCAGGAAGCCCATCTAAGTTCATTTTTATGAATTTATTTTCACAATGTTTATGAGGAAACATTGTTGTTTTTTGTTTTTTTTTTTTCTTAGATCTGAGACTGTTATTGAATGATCATGGCAAAAAGATCCAGGCTGTATATTCACAAATATTTCTGAGTCCTCTTGCTTATTGGGAAAGTCTTTAATCTTTCTGTAGATGAATTGGAAAATTATCGTCAGTGTATCTCATTATATATAACTGGCTATTTACCTGATAGGTTTCTTATTTTTCCTGGGCTTGGCATAGGTAATAACATAAAGTTGGTGATATATAAGAAAGAAGATAACAAAATATGGACACAGACACAAATACCTAAATTAGTGGTGAGTAAGAGGGATTGGATTGGGCTGGAGAAATAGCTTAGCAGTTAAGGCTCTTGCCTGGAAAGCCAAAAGACCCTGGTTCAATTCCTCAGGACCCAGGTAAGGCAGATGCACAAGGTGGCCCATGCGTTGGAAGATCATTTGCAACAGCTGGAGGCCCTAGAGTACCCATTCTCTCTCTCTCTCTCTCTCACCTGCCTCTTTCTTTCTCTTACTCAAATAAATAAATAAAATACTGAATCTCAACATGTATAAATAATGAACCTCCCCTCAAATCACCATTACCTCATTTGCTATAAAGTATAAAATTTTTAATTAGCTTTCTCCAAATGTTTGCAATTGTAATTTAATAGCAAATACAGAAGAATCAATATAACGAAGTAGATCTTTTTTTCTACAATGCATGATTTGAATTCTGAGCATGTAATACTCTGCCTGAAGTGTCTGACATCATTTGAAAGAAGTTTTGCCAAAACATGCATCTCATGCTGTGACAGTGACAGTGATGAGCTCTGTGTAATGTCAATTCATGAGGCGAGGCCATGGGGAGTGAAAAGGACCCAACTCAATATTCATTTCATGGAATTATGCAGTCACTTTAGAGCCTGCCTGGAAAGTGACTGAAACATAAGATCTATGTGACACTTAAATTTGAACAATTTAGTGAAAGAACCTAATATGGCATCATCCTATCTGTGTTAAAGGGCATTTTCCTGCAAACTCTTCCCCCCCAATATTTACAATGCTTTCTGTACGCCTAGGGGATGATAAAAAGTCTATCAGAAACATTTGTCACTAAGGTTAAAAATATTACTTAACCTACTTCTTTTCCTCTTTGTGAAGGTGCTTGGGAGCAGAATGGTCATACTCTGAACAAAATAACAAGGGAAAGAGTGTAACTAACCATTTCAGCCAATGACAAGAATTGAATTACATAATGTTTCTGTACCCCTCTTGACTATGGTTGCACATTAGCTTATGCTTATCACTATGTCACAAACTAATTTGTTTCACTACTAATAAAGTCCTTTTCTTGACCAACAAGATCTCATGTGGTAATCGCTTGCCACTATTCTTTTAAAATAACCACTGGTATTTATTCATGGTTTACACAGCAAGATTTAAGCTTCCTGACTGGATAATACCAGTGCTGGAGAACTGCTTACCAACCCACTATCACATCACAAGGAGATAATTCCCCCCATCCAGTTCCTTTCAACTTTATGAAGTGAGCCAAGAACATAAATGACTCAAATATTTTTGGTAAAAACTTATTTTCTTATTTTATTTTATGTAACACTTATGGCATTACAACAAGCCCAATAGTAATGTTCTTGAAATAATACTTTAAACCTAACATAGCAGTCACATGCAAACTTAAGCAAAAAAAATGCTTCTCCATTATTAATTGTGGAACATAACTTTGTGCATCTACATGAATACACATATCTTTCAATTTGCCAATATCACTATGTTCATTGATGCCATATTAGCCCTAAAAATATACCTCATGCCCTGAGGCCATTCCACACAAGTCTGTAATCCTTATGGCTTTTACTGTGAAGCACTTAATTATTTACTATTCATCTTATTATCTTTGACATATTCAACTTCTTCCATGAATTACAATTTTCCAAAGATGTGGACCACTACTGTATTTGTCAGGGTGGTTACTTCATGATCATCCAAAATGGTTTCTCTCATTTTTAAACAGATGAATATTAGGAGTAAATATCAACACTATGCCATATCAAGCTCAGATTTGTAAGCACTATAGTTCTATGAATGAGAGTTTCACAATCTGACAGGGGCACTAAACTTCTTACAAAATAAGTTTGGAATTGTTACCTTATAGATCTTCCCACTGCCTGTGGCTTAAAGAGATTCTCAGAAGCTAAAATGCCTCCGCTTCCAGCCCTCCCATCATTAGCTTGCTATCTCACCGTTCTTCTCATGCAATAGCTAGAAATGAGGGGCTACTGCTTGTCAGAGGAGGGTAGAGCCTTCTGCTGTGGAAGCAATCATCTGCAAATCTTGAGATTTGCTTCTTTACAGAAGTGAGAAAATTAGCAGGCATGTTATGGAACTGAGGAGAGGAAATAAAACTTTGACTGACATTATTGGTTGGTTCATTTACCTAAATCTTAGAATTTAGCTGTATCTAATTAACATCTTTTTCTCATTTGGAAAGAGATTGGGACAATGGTTTATTTAAATTATATCTTCTTTTCCTTCTTTTTTTTTTTTTTTTTGGTTTTTCAAGGTAGGCTTTTACTCTAACTCAGGTTGACCTGGAATTCACTACGTTTTCTCAGGCTGGCCTTGAACTCATGGCGATCCTCATTCCTCTGCCTCCAAAGCGCTGGGATTAAAGAGGTACACCACCACGCGCGGCTATTTCTTCTTTTTCTTAACAGTTTGCATCCTAATTTGATTAAAATTATTATTCTTTTATTTTGAGACCAGAATGTTCCAGAGTAATTGAATTAATAAGCCACTTTCAGTGACCTATGTGCTTCTGCACTATTGTCTTCTGCTGTATGTTATACACAAACAGAATATTTATTGTTGAAAACTTTAAAATGAAGAGTTTGGGGCTGGAGAGATGGCTTAGAGGTTAAGGCCTGTGAAGCCTAAGAACCAATGTTTGATTTTCCAGTATCTACGTAAGCCAGATGCACAAGGTGACACATGCATCTGGGGTTATTTGCAGTGGCTGGAGGCCCTGGTGCACCCATTCTCTCTCTTTCTCTCTTTCTCTCTCTCTGTCTCTCTCCTTCTCTCTCAAATAAACAGAAAAATTAAAAATACAGTTTGACACTAAAAATGAGGAAAATTATATTTGCTTATGTATGTGCATGAATAAGTAAATTTTGAGAACAATCATTTTTGATGGAAGTGACTATTGTTCATTGTGATAAGGCAGAAGATAACACCACAGCATACTGTCAGCTTTCTACTGGAAATAAAGCAACAGTTTCTTGAATTTCTGTGGTAGCTGTCATGTGCCTGAGTGAGTGTTTTCCAAATTACAACTTACAATGCTCATCGGCCCTGCTTACAATAGCTTCTGCTCCTGCAAGCTGCAATTATAATCCTGGCCTGAGGAGTTTTCTTTGTTGGGAATGGTAGATCAGTCCATACCTACAATATATCTTCTGTGTCGAGACAAGATAAACACAAATCAAGAAGAACAGAAGTGTTTTCTATCTTTTGATGATAGCTGAAATAATTTTCGGAAGATCCCTAAAGTACCTTTTATTACCCATATAATCCTGACAAACTATATTCTTCAAAGCATAGGAAAGGTAAGGATGTCTCAGTTCTCTGGGAAAGATTACACTATATGTGTGTGTGTTTCTAAAAAATATGGAATTGCAAACTACCAGAATCAGACAGGTCCAAAAGCTTTGGAATCTCTCCAGTCTACATCAAAGTCTGTAACAAATTGATTCTAGACTCTGTAATGTTCTATTCCATACTTTTAAGCCCAATTGATATAGATTCTTTTAAAATTCTATTAAAAATATCTTCAATGTGCAAGGAAAGTTCATATTTGTCTGAATACCAGTTTTGCAAGGTATATTGGACATAGTCAAGTATATAGTATTACACCCTACACAGGTTTTTTTAAGCTTTTTCTACTCACAACTCTTTTCACTCAAGAATTTTTACATTTACTCAGGCATATTGGCATACATAATTATATGTTAATAACATTTACTAATAATGACCTATGAAGAAACTTATGCTAAAACAATTTTATATACATAATTTTACCACTATTAAGATCAATGCAAATTTACATACTATTGAAATGGATGTGTTTATATATATTTTTACCTAAGTCATGGTTAAATAGTTAATACTGAAGGATATAAATAGAGTACTTTCAATGCTTTTCATAGTTCATCAATATTTTATAATCAATACCAAAAACACTATTTTACATTTTTGTAGTACAAAATAACAAAAATATGTTTAGTGTCATTGCAGAAATTATTGAAAATTTTGTCCTAATCCTAAAGCAAAATTTATTTGATGCTTTTATGCAACTCCACAACACAAACAAAAAATTTAATATCAAATATTCTAATACAATTCGAAGTTAATACTAATTTAATACTCACATTGCATGCTGAGCAATGATACTACAAAATACTAAAAGTATTTTCCACAATTAAACCATTGTTTCTATTAAAATAGAAAACTTTGCACAGAAATGCACTTCAATTCATAACATGCCACAGTCTCAGAATCGATCCCAGGTATTTTAGTGTTTATAGGTGCTACACAGTATAAAAGCCTATGCAGTACAATAAAACACATGCTGTGCGTGTGCTCAGAATCAAGGCTGAGGTGAAATCATGTGATGCAATACCAGTAAGCATGTCCAGAAATATTCCAATTGATTATACATTTGATTCTCAATTAAATTTCATTCATTGTACATTCAGAAACCTATCACTGTTGCCAAATTTCCATAATCCCAATAGACATTCAGTTACATGGCCCAAAAAGACGTGTGAGCAACAGTTTAAGAGTCTATGCACTAGAACCGTGTCTAGGAGTTGACATTAGGCGCTGCACTGCTTTCAGAGATGAGAGATAAATCTTTCTTTCTGCTCCTTTGTGCCAGTCACAGGGTCATGTTTAAAAAAAAAAAAAGGCAACAATGACAAATGAGAGACAGAAGTGAGCACACTGAGCTCCCTCCTGTTTGCAGCAAGCTACCGCTAGCTGGGCTGCCAACTGCTGAGAGCAGGCTGGGATCTAGTACACTTGTCCTAGCCTAAGGTTGTGACAACCTCTGTTCTCCTTGAGGTATTAGCTTTCATACCCTGCTCACCTTTCTTCCTCCCTGTTGAAGCGAAAAACCCTTGGCTCATAACACATTTCAATAATTATGTCCCACCCCTTACAGCCAGGGTGCAGAGGATCTAAGCCATAACTGAAGAAACACCATTTCTGGTTCTTTTCTCAGTCATAGCTATCACTATATTTATAAAGTGATTTCAGATTTTCCATCACCAAATAAATAAGATGCATTTATCAAAGCTAAGAAGCAAAAAAATACCTGGCTAGTCAGCTAACTTACAGAAAAACAATGTGGCATCCTTCTTCCTCTTTCTGCTCCGTTCTTTAGAAGCAATTTCCTAGAGTGCTTTTCTCTGGAGTGGCTTTTCTTCAGAACTATACCAGAGGGCATCCTGCCACCTTCTTATTTCTTTGTACATCTCTGTAGATTTCCAACCCATAAACACCAGGCTAAAAGCTGTCATTGTGGGACTACATTCATATCTGGAGATTGGAAAAAGTCCAGATCATTTACAATGAACTCCAAGTGTTCACTCATGTGGAAAAATGAGTTGTTCGAATGCTTCTAATATGTGCAAAGTGAAGGGGACAAATAGTGGTACTTTTTCCTCTAGATGCATCATGCCTTTTCTTTTTTCTAGCGGCATTTTGAAAGATCTGTATAGCATTAAGTAAGTAGGTCATCATAGCTCTCTAATGTTTCAACTGTTAGAAATTCCATATGAGTGTTTGAGTGTTTCTGGAAGCCCACAGAAGGATTCTGAAAAGGAAGAGTATGAGCCTAACTGGGGGAGATGGAAAGCAGCTGAGAAAGATAAACCTCTAGGGAGATGACAGACAAAGGTGGCATGTTGCTCATCACACTTCCATTTCCATTAGCATTTTTAAAAAAATATTTATTTATTCATTTATTTTTATTTATTTGACAGAAAGAGAATGAGAGAGAATGGGCTCGCCAGGGACTCCAGCCGCTGCAAACGAACTCCAGACGCATGCGCCCCCTTGTGCAACTGGCTAACGTGGGTCCTGGAAAATAGAACCTGGGTCCTTTGGCTTTGCAGGCAAATGCCTTAACTGCTAAGCCATTCCTCCAGCCCCCAATAGCTTTTATTCTGTGATATTTCCATTCTGTGGCACATACCTCTATGGGTTTTTGGTGTGTGTGTGTGTGTGTGTGTGTGTGTGTATGTGTGTGTAGTGTGTGTGTGTAGTGTGCATGGCATGGTATGTGATGTGACATGTGGGTAAGATAGGTACATGTATGTGCAGATGCCCATGTTCAGAGACCACAAGAGAATGTTGAGTGCTCTTCTCTTTTTGCTCATTTGCCTGTTTCCTTGAGACAGCATCTCTCATTCAACCCAGAGCTGCTGTTTTCACAGTTTTTTTCTTTTTTCAGTCAGAAAGTTCCAACAATTCTCATCTCTACCACCATCCTATTGCACTTAACCTTCACATTGCTGGGGCAAAACACCCAACCCAAAGCTGCTGACAGATTGAAAGAGTTTATTTAGGTTTATAGTCTCTAGGGGAAGCTTCATTATCACAGAGAAAGGATATTAGAGCAGATGGTGGATGTCAATTCTTGCTACAGCAGTTGGTAGAAAGTTGAAGGACCTTGAGCTGAATTATGACAAGGGGAAAACAGGGATATAACACCCCAAAGCCCGCCCCCTGCAAAACACCTCCTCCAGGAAGTCTTCAACTCCCAAAATGCCACCAGGTTGGTACCAAGCTTTCAAAACACATGAGTTCATGGGGGACATCTGATCCAAGCCCCTCCCTTGCACGAATGGGGTTACAGACATGTGTGACCACATCTAATTAAAGTGGATGCTCAGTCAGGCCCTCTCAGAACCTCATTCTTGCATAGCATGCACTTTTAACAACTGTGCCATGCCCCAAGCCTTAACTCTCTTCATTTAACTCCCTGATTTATACCTGTCTGGACAGCTGTTGACAAGCCTTCCCATGGGAGTATGCACGGCTCTACACAAAGGTCAAATCTCTCACAGTTTATGATGACACTTTGTTTGTTAGCAGTGCTAGACTAATAGGATTCCCCACTTCTCAGTCGGTATAAGCAAAAACAATTATTGTTGAACTATGTGTTCTGCAAGTTACTACAATTTTCCTATGTAAAATTCAAGGCTGGAATGACTTACAGAATTGAAATGAGTCTAGAACATGCTTTCAGGCTTGGCTAGCTCCCAAACAATGTTCTCCTCTTGACTGTAACATCATTTCTGTTACATCATTTATATTATGTCTACCTCCAATGAGGATTTAAACCATTTATGCCGAAGCACCAAATGTAATTAAACCATTTATATTTTTAAAGAATAACCATAAACAGAGTGATTGTTCTTAAGCTTTCAGAGCAAGTTTGACAAAAGTGATGAATCCTGTCCCTAGAAAAGTGCACTCATGCACATTTTGACATTGCACACACATACACACATTCACTTTTATTTTTTTGTTTATTTTTTATTTATTTATTTGAGAGTGACAGAGAGAAAGAGGCAGAGAGAGACAGACAGAGAGAAAGACAGAGAATGGGCGCTCCAGGCCCTCCAGCCACTGCAAACGAACTCCAGACGTGTGCGCCCACTTGTGCATCTGGCTAACGTGGGTCCTGGGGAATTGAGCCTCGAACCGGGGTCCTTAGGCTTCACAGGCAAGCGCTTAACCACTAAGCCATCTCTCCAGCCCCACACATTCACTTTTAAAATGCACTTGTCAAATTCCTATTTGAAAAGAATGAACAAATTATACCAACACAGGAGAGGCTGACAACTGCCGAAGGGATGGAACAGAGCACAGGGTACTGTGGAATGGAGTAGGGCAGCAGGGCCGGTCTGGAGCTCCGGGAGGGGCCGCCAGCATCCTGCCCAATAGAGCTCCGCTTAGCTCTGCTCAGCTCCCGCCTCCATGCTGGGTGGCAATGTGGCCTCATTGCCTTTTCCAGAGCTGCCTAGTGTACAAGAGAAAACCCATTCCGGGATTTCATGCAACATACTCCACTATTGAGGTTTGTAACAGCTAATTTAAATTTTTCAAAGCAGACATAAAAATAAAAACCAAGCAAACAAAATAGAATGACCATGACTGTGGCTGAATGACACACTCTGAGGCATAAGTATTTTATGTTAACCTAAAAAAAAACCTTTATGTGCTGCTGGCACTTCTCAGTAGAAGAAGCTGATTGTTTTCTCACATAAACTTAATGGACTAAAATATAGGAATACATGAGGATGAGGACAAGACTTTTCTGAAGAAAGTGACATTGGATTTGCTTAAGTGTATGGAAATATACATCATCAAAGCTATTCTTCTCCATGAAAAAGAGTGTTTCAACCTGATCCAGCAATAGTGGCAGTGAATCAGTGGCTTAACCTTTAAAAGCCTAAGTATGGCTGTGTGGCAAGTGTGTTCCAGAGCAGACTTTGTGCTGGTTGATAGGTCATGACCATGCTAGCTGTCAAAATATCACCTCATATGATTCTCTGAATTTAACCATGAGTGAGGCAGAGTAAGTTGGAAATGTTCATGCAAGTAATAAAGAGCCCCAGCATAAAATAATCATTTTAGAGCTGGAGAGATGACTCAATGGTTAAAGTGGTCACTCATAAAGCCTGATGGCCTGGGTTCAATTCCCCAGTGCTCACTTAAAGCCAGATGCACAATGTGGTGTGTGTGTCTATTTACAGTGCAAGAGGCCCTAGCGTTCTCTCTCTTTCTCTCTCTCTCTCTCTCTTTCTTTCTTTCTCTCCCTAAAACTTTGGTTCTATAAGCAATGACTAACACTACAGGTTTCAGTCTGCTTGACTTGAAGAAATTTATTAACTATACTGAATATGACTATAGTTTGCAAAGATTTTTATATTCCAACTATGTGTTTTCACATGCAGGTATAGATCAAAACATCTTCTGAGGCTGCTCTAAAAAGTCTGTAGGACAGGCTGGAGAGATGACTTAGCAGTTAAGTGCTTGCCTGTGAAGCCTAAGGGCCCCAGTTCGAGGCTCGATTCCCCAGAACCCATGTAAACCAGCATCTGGAGTTTGTTTGCATTGGCTAGAGGCCCTTTTATGGCCATTTTCTCTCTCTCTCTCTCTCTCTCTCTCTCTCTCTCTCTCTTTATCTCTCTCTCTCTCTCCTTATTTCGCTCTCTGTCTGTCACTCTCAAATTAATAAATAAATAAAAATAAACATTTTTTTAAAATCTGTAGGAAGAACCCTCACTTCGATGAGAAGTCCTCTGTGCAAATAGTGAACAATTTACACACAATACACATGCTTGACCTCCAAATGTCACTGAGAAGCAGCAAAACAAAGTATAAACCTCAGTGAGTGAATAGTGCCTGCCCTTCCTGTTGTGGCTAGGCATTTATCTGGCTACCAAGCATCCACACATTACTGGCCCTTATCAAGATTTTGTACGTTTTGCTGTTGACAAGTGGTTGGGAGGGGGGAGGGTGCATGAACCAGGAATTGATTCAAGGTCCCTGTGCATGCTAGATAAGTGCTTTATCAGAGGTATAATTCCAGTCTTTTAAGATATTTATTGTCTTATGATGGGCACATTTTACTTAAATTAACTATAACCAATTATATGCCAATATATCAGTTATCTTCTCACTGCTGAGACAAAATACCTGTCAATAATCAATTTAAGAGAGAAACAATTTACTTCAGCTTACAGTTCCATAGGATAAAGTCCATGATGGTGGGGAAAACATGATAGGAGTAGAAAGCTAGCAGACAGCATCTCATCAAAAGGAGGCAGAGAGAGTGGTGATGACAGAATGCTCAGCTAGCTTTCTCCTTTGTTTACAGCTCACAAGCCCAGCACGTGGGATTGAGTCACCATAATTAAATCAAATAATCTAATCTAGAAAACCCCTCACAGATAAGAGATCTGTTTCAATGATGATTCTAAGTACTGTCAAGTTGACTACCAGAGATTAACCATTACAACCAGCAAATTTACACCTTAATACAAGCAGTTAGACCTCACTGAGGAACACTACATGTTTACAAGATGAGAATATTTCAGTATAACTCCATGGACTCTGGAGAGTCTAAACAAATAGTCTCCTGCCCCAAGAATTGCATAAAACAACAAAACAACCAAACCATACACACTGTTAATAGCCATTGTGGAAAACAGAATGGCATTCTCTCCCAAAATAGTTAGACATATATGCAAAGAAGATTACTATGTTAAAGAGATATCTGCATTCTAGTGTCCATTGCAGCACTAGTCACTATAGCCAAAAAATGGAAACAACCCAAGTGCCTCATCAGCTGATGAAAGATGAAAAGATCTGGTTCATTCACATGATGGAATACTGCTGTCCATAAAAAGCTTGAAATCTTCTCACTTGTAAGAAGATGGAACCAGAGATCATTAGGTTAAGTGAAATAATCCTGGCATAGAAAGACAAGTCCCACATGGTCACACCCATACTTAAGAAGTGAGTGGCCTCATGGAAGTCAAGAGTAGAATGATGTTTACCTGAAGCTAAGGAGAATAAGTGAGAAAGAGTTGAGAGGAAAGTGATCAATGGACACTAAGCTACTACCTGATAGGAATGAGAAGCACATTTGTGCTGTTGTGCATTAGGCTGATTATAGACAAAATAATGTGTGTGCACATGAAAGAACTTGAAGGATTTTATAAATTTTTACATAAAGAAATGATGGAAATGCATGCACTTAAGTGAATTTAAACAATATACAATGCATCTGTGCATGAAAGCATGTGGTTACTACTTTAATATGTACAGTTTTCCTTTTTTGATCTGGCAGTTAAAAAAATAGCTTTAATTAAAACCTAAAATAATATTGATATTTTTGATCTTTCTCAAAAGCAAACTGCCAACCCAGAAGGAATCTGTGCACAAGAATTCCCTTTGTGGGCAAATGAGTGACTTTAATGGCCAGAGGGTACAGCTCACCACTCGGATGCCTTGGAAGAACTTTGAAAGTGAGGGAGGAGGTGAGCAAAAATGGCAAGGCCAAATTTTCTGCTAGGTAAGTAACATGGGAGCTCTAAAACAGGTTCAACTTCAGTTTCTATTAAAAATAAGCACATTATGATTATTTCTTAAATTCCTGAATCTATTGAGCAAGATTAATGCCCATTGCAATGAGAATCTTGATAACCATAACAAGTATACCAGTATCGATGTGTAGCACATTTGACATATGCAAGTTTTCATGCACTTATGTGATCCAGGCTGCAAGTAATCCCCCTTGGTACCAGAATTTCTACGAAACACATCACATTTCTCATATTACACTAGCCATGTCACAGGGTAACTGTCACAGTCAGGTTCACATTGCTGGTAGAAATCACCCAATCAAGAGCAGCTTGAGGGAAATAAAGAGGTTTATTTTGCCTTACAGGCTCAAGGGAGAAGCTCCATGATAGGCAGGAAAAATGATGGCATGAGCAGAGGGTGGACATCACCTCATGGCCAACATCAGATGGACAACAGGAGCAGATACTGGCAAGGGGAAACTGGCTATAATTCCCATAAACCTGCCTCCAACAATACACTGCCTCCTGGAGGTGTTAATTCCCAAATCTCTATCAGTTGGGAACCTAGCATTCAGAACACCTAAGTTTATGGGGGACACCTGAATCAAACAACCACAGGTACCAAAGGGAAATATTCAAATTAAATGAGTGCAAGAAATAACTATTAACTATGATGCTTAGGTAAAAATAATGAGCTAAGAGACTTTATTGAAAAGAAATAATAAAATAATAAAAAATAAATAAAAGTCAAATGCACTTACAAATCATAGAGTTTCTAATATTAATGTCTAATATTCAGACCTAAGCGATCGGGGTGAGTCTTGGTATCTTAGATGCAAAATTGTCAATCCCCTGGTATGAATATTATTTTCTCAGAGGAAGCTGCTGTTTTGAAAACCTTGTCAGTACTAATGGAGTGAGCTCAATGCTCACAGGTATTCTGAGTAAGTGGTGAGGCAAGCTCTCTCACATGCAGGCCCAGATTCTCACAAAAATCCTCAAGCGGCTTCTGGAGAAGGGATGAGAGCTGTTATGAAGAAACAAATGCATTTTCCTGTTGGATATCATTGATTCCCCTCAGTGCAGCCTAAATAAATATGGATCCAGCTTATAGGCTACCTCAGATCTGCAAATGTGCCTTGCACATGACATTTTAAATTTAATAAAAATATATCCATTTCATTGAAGCTGTACTCACTTTGTAAGTATTCACAAAGGCCTAAGTGTTTGCCAGCACTGCTCTAGATTACACACACCCACACGGGGGTGAAACATTCTATGAAAAATGTAAAGCAGGTAAAAGTGTTCATAGAGGCACGATCATGGGCAGTGCTGTATTTGATAAGGTGTTGATGATGATGAGGGAAGGCCTCTTTGACCTTTAGATCAGGGACATAAAGGAAGTGAAGGCAGTAGCAACTATCTTTCTGAAGAGCATGGTAAACTGATGGAAAATCAAATGAAAAGGCCCTGAGGCCAGGTGCACCTGCTGTAACTGAAGGAAAGACAGAAAGCCATCATGACCTGATCATGAAGATAAAAGAGAAATGAAACAGGAAAGAAGTTAAGAGCATAGCAGGAGAAAAACCATGTAAACTGTGAGTGAGCTGAGTTTTTCAATAGATGGTATGAAAAGCCTTTAAAAGACTGTGAACTGAGGGATTTTATTGTATGACAGTTATAAAAGAATACCAGTCAGGCTTCTGGAAGGATAGCAGGTTTCAGGGGGTCACAGAGAAACAGGCAGGTAAGTTAAGTCTACCATAATAATTAAGAAAGAGCTACAAGTAGCTTGGAATAGTGTGGTAGAGGTGAAAGTAGTGTGTGCGTGGATATATTTCAAAAACAGAACAAACAACCTGATGATAGATTAGATGTGAGAGTGATTACAAAAGAAGTCAAGGATGATTCCAAAATTCTTATCTAAGCATCACGAGCCAGGATTGGAATCTCACTTCCTAATTCAAAAAAGACTGCAGGGAAATTTGTGACATTTTTTTCAAGTAACTTTGGACTCAAGTTTGATATATTTATTATATCTTTAATATATGCTTATTGTATCTTTAATTATATAATTGCATGTAAAAGTCTGATATTCATGGATCTATAACTCCCAGCAGTTGTGAGCATGCATCTGTGTCATTTGGAACATTGAGATTATATGAGAATGCTTGTGCAGGAAGGGTTGAATAGGTTTAAGAAAGAGGATTCAGGGCTGGAGAAATGGCTAAGCAATTACGGCACTTGAGTGGCCTGTGCCTCTGGCTGACATGAGTCCTGGGGAATGGAACATGGGTCCTTTGGCTTTGCAGGCGGGGAAGACAGAATAAAATAGACCTGACTGAGTGGTAGAAAAGCGAGGTGAAAGTTGTTCACATCAAGGTGGACCAGAAATCAGCCAGTAGCTGGAATCAGAGGCCCCACCCCTTAAAATGCCACAGCCAGGCCCCACCTCTTAAAAATGCCACAGCCTCCCAAAATGGGTCCACCACCTGGAAAACAAGCATTGGAAACATGAGTCTGTGTGAGGACATTTCAAATTCAAACCACAACATTTTTATTTTATTTTATGTAATCTAGACTGAGAGCAACAGTAACCTATGGGTATAAACATACATATTTAGAAGGCAGCTCATGAAATACTCATGATCACATTGTCTGCTATAATTTTCTCTATTTATTACAGTATCAAAAACCATAATCCTCTAGCCAGGCATGGTGGTGCATGCCTTTAATCCTAGCACTTGGGAGGCAGAAGTAGGAGGATCAACATGAGTTCGAGGCCACCCTGAAACTATATAGTGAATAACAAGTCAGCCTAGGCTAGAGTGAGACCATAACTTTGAAAAAACAAACATAATCCAGGGTGGATATATGGCTTAGCAGTTAAGGCACTTGTCTGCAAAGCCCTAGGACCCAGGTTCAACTCCTCAGAACCCTTGCAAACTAGATGCACAAGGTCAAACATGCCCACAAGGTCTCATATGGGCACAAGGTGTTGCATGTGTCTGGAGTTTGATTGCAGTAGCCAGAGGCTCTGGAACTCCAATCTCTCTCTCTCATTCTTGCTCTCTCTCACTCTCTCTCTCTCTCATAAACAAAATTACAAAAGTCTATAATCCTCTGCAATGACTGAGGAGGCTTAATGGGAACCCCAAGTTACCCACACTCACATTTCCTTTAGGCAAAGTATGCTTCTGGTTGCTACTACATCTGTGGATCCTTGTGCATCCTCCTTCCAGTGCTAGTGACAGCAGCATCTTCTTGGATGGCCTACTGATGGCCCCAGCTCTGATGCCAGTCTCTGATGAGGTTCAATTTTGGCTTCTCTGCCAACCCTGTGGCTATTGCTCAGTATTACCCAGCAATATACATAGGAAAGTTCCCTCCTGACTTCCCACAGAACTTGTAGATGTATAGAAATTTGTCTTTCTTTTGCTTGTTTTATATCTCCTTGAACACTTTTGACATTGAATTTAAATTATGACTCTGAAAATTATTTTAACAACTATTCCTTATCCTTTTAGTTTCTAAGTCTCATTATCAGTTAAAACCATGATGGTAGTAAACTTTCTTAGACCCTCTCTAAATCATTTCTGAAATTCCTTCCATCTGACAACAAAATTGCTCAGAAGGAAAACATATTCTTAAAGTAATTCCATAATGAGGAAAACTTGATAAGAAGAGAATCTTTTAATTAAAACATTTTAGTAACGATAGTACTATCAATGCCAAGCTATAAAATTATTAACTATCCGAAAGGAAGTATGAAGAAATGAGAAAACATCAAATATTGGATATAAATCCCTCTGAAGAGACTGTTTTTCACAAGGTATACTATTCACAAAGCATCATACAAAAGCGGGTGGGTGATAAGCTAAGCAAAAAGAGAAATCTCATCTTTTCTTGGAGAGTGTTTTAATGTGCTGGGTATATTGCAAGGGGCAGATGGCAACGAAATAGTCTGAGTTCTGCTGTTGCATTCCCTCTTGGCCTGATGACAGTAGATGTTTCTCAGCTCCACATTTGCAGCCACAGGCTCAGCGCAGTCAGCCTCAGTGATTATCTGGGGTAATACTGTGTGATGCATTTCCCTTGCTTTTAGTGGCAAAGCCTTTGATTTCACTCTAGTCACACTAATTAATTATGCATTACAGTTGCCAAGTAAGAGAAAGATTTTACCCTAAATTTACAGAGACGTAAAAAAGGTTAAGTAACCTTATCAAGGTCACACAGCAGGCCCCTTGAATATTCACCAGTGAGATATTTAATATTAAAACTAAGTTCTCCAAAGTACTGTCAAATATAATAAACCTATTTTGTATGTAGAATGATAAATAAGAATGCTCTGAGGGAAGAAGACACTAAAGTGACTGCTGCTCATTTTAGTTGAAAGAAAAACACTTGTTATAAATGCTACAGTGTTTCATTCCATTTTCTGCAGACATTCTGAAAATCTTTTTTACATTTAATAAGGTTATGACATTCAACACTATTGTAATATGCCCCATAGTCAAAAGAGCCCTTAGCTATAGTAGGAGTCAAAAGACCTGGGTTTGAGTTCTGACTGCATTTATTACCTTATGACCTTGAGCAATCAGTTATGCCCTTAGAACCTCCAGTCCATTCTCTTTTAAAACACACACACACACACACACACACACACAAAAAGACTATAAGAACAATAGGACAATAGGTACCAAGGTCATTGTGAGGGTTAAAAGGGACAAAAGAAGGTGGAAACTGGGCAGATCACAAATGGCCATGTAACTAAAAGCTACTATTATAGGAAAAGAACACAAATACATTTTTTCAGTTAAGCAATATATGTGCTATAATTTGTATGTTTGCTTAGATTTAGTGCGGAAAGAGTCCAGGCAAGTGAATGTGCAAGTGGAGATGTGACGTTGGGAGGGTGCAACTACTTTTACTGCATTAGAGACTGTCCTTTTTGGTCTGAACAAATTTGTCCCTCACACTCTGTCAGCCAGCCTAATATAATAAATCCTGAGGGATGTGCTGAACTCATTCAGCCAAGGTTTCAGCTTGAGGCTAAAAATCTTGTGGAGCAAGCACTCTGGCCGGGCAGAACTACTGTGGAGTCATTAGCGGCTGTACCTAGCAGATCAGGCCCCAATTCAGGTTTAATACAAGCAGTACCTTTGATATATTTTTTATGTTCACTGCATTAAACATTAATATGTGAATGTCACAATAAAGTATATAGTTTTTCATTAAATAAATGAATGGGCACCAAACATCAGTGAGAAAAAAAAAACATTTTAAATCAAATATCATATAACAAGGAAAATAAACCAATAATATTATTACACTTAGGACTCTTAAACATGACTTATAGGAAAACAGACAAAAAGGTTACAAGAGAGATTAAAAATCCCTGACATGCTATGGAGACATGATTTCTGCTTGGTGTCTTCTCTGAAACCCATGATGCTATCAGTATGCATTTTATACAAAAGAAATTTCTCACTGCCAAAGAGATAGTATAATATATACAAGGAACCCTCAAGATACCCCAATGAACATCATATTGTTGTTCCTGCCCTTAAATGCCCTCAAACAATTTAAAAATTAAAAATTGAAAGTTTAATTGGAGAGATGAATGTAGCCTGTGTAACAAATTTTCTTCAGAAGCAGAGTTCTTAATGCACTGCCCTTAGAAATAACCCATTGTCCCTAGATAGGAGTACTAAAATGTATTACATAAATAAGTAAAATTTTTAAATGGTATTAGGCCTGAATGATTTTAAAGGAAGGCACATAGAATGATTATTTAAGACACTTTGAGATGGCTAAAATTATAACTTTATTACTTTGGTAAAACAGACTATTTTATAATTACTAGCATAATTGACTTGGTCATTGCTTTTCTATTATATCATAGATAGATCAGATATACATATAGATATATCATTGCTGCAGAAAGAGAATAAGGCAGCAGAAAGTACATAAATGTATTTCTTGCTAGAAAGACATAAATTTTGGCCACAGCTTTCACCAAAATCTTCTAAGGGCTAAAGGTATAGCTAGTTTATAGAGTGCTTGTCTGGCATGCATAAAGCTCTGGGTTTGATCCCCTAGTCCTGCATAAACCAGATATGGTGGTGCACACTTGGGATTCTAGCACTCAGGAAGAATCGACTACTAAAAATCTACTACTCAGGCAGTAGAATTAGAAGTTAAAGGTTATGTTTAGCTACATAGAAAGTCTGAGATCAGCCTGGACAACACCAGACCCTGTTTCAAAACATAAACACCTATTGTACTTGTGACTTATAGCTTACAACTAGGAAAATCATGAATATTTTCCAAAAGGAAATCTAGTGGGTTAGTAATGGTAGAGGAGACAATGAAAGGATGCTTTTGTTCTTGGAAACATTTTTTTCTGATCCAAAGGAAGAAAGATGGGGTAAACATTAAGATGTGCTAGAGAAGTAACTATAAGTTAAAACAAATTTTATTTGGGTATGCTAGATGTAGAAATTACAAAATATTTGGCTGAAAATTACCCTAGTGCTTGGAAGTTGGGATTGAGAAGACACATGACAGCATCCATTGGGTTCAAGCTATAGAAACAAACTCATTCAGCAGAGTGACTATAAATCTGATTTGTGATAGGTTAAATTTAAGGTACATTTTATGATCCAAGTGAAGACACACAGAACAACAAATTTGCAGTTATGAACTCTGACAGAGCTTCAGAACCTCCAATGTACAGAGATCGTGAAGGCCTCTCGGGAGACAAAGGTTCTGATGAAGTAGGTCTGTGGTGAGTTAGAGAATGGACATCCCTGGATGGCTCTCTGGTAGCACCAGAATTGTGAGTCCTAAGATGATTATTTGAATAGCAAGGCTCTAGCCAATGGCAGTATTAACCTGTGCAAACAAGGCTCCTCACACTTGAAACATTAAGCCTCACATATGGACTACCCATGGCAGTCCTTAAAGATAACTACAATTTTTATTTATTTATTTATTTGAGAACGACAGACAGAGAGAGAAAGAGGCAGACAGATAGATAGATAATGGGCATGCCAGGGCCTCTAGCCACTGCAAAGGACCTCCAGATGCGTGTGCCCCTTGTGCATCTGGCTAACGTGGGTCTTGGGGAATCGAGTCTCGAACCAGTGTCCTTAGGCTTGACAGGCAAGCGCTTAACCACTAAGCCATCTCTCCAGCCTGATAACTACAATTTCATTTTGTGTGTTTCATCTGTTTTAGATGGTGACTTAGTAAAGAACAGGAGCATTCACCCAACCACAACAAAAGAATTGAACTTAAAGTGACTGACTTTGATACACTCAAGATGTAACTTGATGAACTGTCACAACCTCTGAAACTGCACTGCCAAATCAGGCCACGCTGGTGGTCATATGTCTTGATTTCCCTGAAAGAAATGGTTTCTAAGATGTTTTCCCAACAGCTTATATGATCCCTGCCTGGAAGCCCAGCTTCTCATCATCTAATAAAAAAATTTGCTATAGCAGATTTTAATTTCTCTGTCGTATTGTCCACTGATTGTGGCCCCTTTGATTTTACTATCTGAATTGTCTTCTATTAGCCATTTGGGTATACATTCTCACATGGGGTGCCAATCCAGGAGAGACAGGAGCCACCTTTGGATCCTTCTAATGTTCAGCATCCACTCCTCACACAGCTCTCTTCTCATAAGCCCTGGTTACTAAATGTGTCTGATAACCGTCCACTGCTAATTTTCTATATCCCTTGATTCCAAAGCTACCATCACTTCACTGTATCCATCTTTTAATCAACAAGCTCAGAGATCTCTGGATTGGTCCTTTCACAATTTAGACATTTCATCAGCGTGCAATCTCCACTGTGCACAGGACCTTCCTGCCTGCTAAACTGAGAAATGAACTGAGCCTTTGAGGAGCATAAGCCTAGTTCTTATTTCTGCAAAATCTATTTGTATGTTTCTGGTTCACAATCTAGATTCCAAGTCTCTCAAGCAAATGCCATCCTGGTATGCAGACATTCTATCCTGACCTCTAGGCCTCAGGTTATATCTGGGAGATGAACATGGAATGGGTCTCAACTGGCTACAAGAGAAGGCTTTCAATAAATCTCTAGCTCCTTTTTGATAATGAAGCTGTTTTATATCCACTTGCTTGCACGTGATGCATGTTCATACAGGCCTCATCTTGGTACTCCCATTACCTAAAGAAATGTTAGGCAGCTCTAGTCAGTGAGGGCTGCATGTGCAGATGTGTTTTATCTACGTTCCTTCTCACCCTCAAATTAATGTAGGTTATAAGCATCATGCACCAATTCTTTAAGTCCTTAATTTTGTCATATGTGTCAAATACAGAATACTTCCTTTTCTATCCTCACTCTGACTTTGCTCCAAACTTCACTTAGTTGTGATTCCACCACTTAGGCTACTTCTGTTGTGCATCACAAGTCTGCTGTTGCAGTCCTCTGACAACATTGGTTGTCCTAATGGCCTTTATAAGCCCCCTCTGCAGTGCAATCTGTTCCTCTTGGCACTCACAACATCATGAGCTTCTTCGAGTACATTCTGCTGATAATCCTTCCTGGCACCATCACTGTGTCCCAGAGATAAACCTCATTGTTCCAGCATTCAATGGCTGCCACTGTGGGAGGGGAGCTGTGTGCAGTAGGAATGCAGCAGGCTGCTTCTCAGGACTCCCTATTCTATTACAGCCAGAATGACTTGTGAGAGTATCATCTAAACACACTGGCATGACCATGCACTTCTAATTGGGGCAGCCAGTGCAGAGCCATAAAGAGCCCTGGAGTGAGCATAGCCAAATGGCTCTGCTCCTTGTAATACGATGACAAATCTATTCAGCAGGCACCAGACCATTTCTAACACTGCTCTTGGACAGAGTACATTTGAAAACAATGCTTGTATTCTGTAATCTATCAAGTACTACATGCATCAAGTACCCAGCCAATACAGGTGCTCTCAGCTAACACAATAAGGCTCACAACCAAAGAGAAGATGGGGACTCTCTAAAGGAGTCTATCGCCACAACCAAATGATTTTCCCAGCATCCATCAAGAAGTAAACCAGATTGTAAACATCTGATCTGGTTTTGATCTCCATGATTCCCATATTGAACTTTGCATCTCCCCTATATGCAACTCGCTTCATCAGAATAATCTTCTATCAACCATTAGTGCATTTCTTCTTCTGTACCACGGTGTGACAGCCCGGGAAGGGTGGAGACATAACTGCCTTCTTTTGATGCGAAACCTTCAACCTCTGCACAGCCTTTTGTTCACAGTAAGTGCTGACTAAATGTGCAACTGACTAAATGTTAGTTCTAACATTCTTCATTTCAAACAGGCAAGGAATACTTATTTCTTACATTGACTCTCTTATATTTGTAAACAGATAAACATCCATTAACAGAGCTGGAAAGATTATATAATATTACAGCTATAAAGTCCTTAGAATCGCTTAGATCACATCCCAGGCCTCTGTGGGTGATGGAAAGAAACATGCAGAATCAAACTGCTAATGATACAAGAATCAACTACAGCAGAGGCAGGCCGGAGTTCAGGTTTTGTCATGTCCAACTAAATAATCCTCATGCTCTATGCTGGGATCCCTCTCTACTGGTTCCTACTGTGATTTCATCTCTTCTCATTCCAGGATAAACTTTCTTTCTTGGGCTCCCAACTTAGAGATGTGAATAAAGGAGATGATATTCTTTCCTGTATGTATCTCGATCAGCATTTAAAGCTATGGCTTTAGGAGGCATAAATCAGTCTGGAGAGTGATGCCGGTGAGCCTTTGCTCACCATAGGCAGGACACCCTGACAGAATAAGACCTGATTCCACCACGGTTCACCCAGGTGAAGCAATGAGTTCATTGGGCATCTTACAGAGGATGGGTGAAGGGTTGTTTATAGGAGCATGGCGATGGCAACCCTGCCATAGCACTGAGATCTTAAGACCCTGTGCATCACTGCAAACTACTGGAATAGGAGGAGCCTGAGATCTCAGGTGAGGGTCTAACCACTCTCCCTGCCCCCTCCATATATAGTGGAATATGTCAACACATCCAAACTCCAGAGTCCTCAGGTCACAACTGCTTCTGATAAGGGTGACAGTAGTTGTTTATCTGAAAGAACACCATCATACCCCAGTCAGAAAAATCCTTTGTAAGAGCTGGCTATTCAGAGAAGGTCTGGGGCTGGGCCCCTTTGCTTGGCATTACTCAGCCTGTCATGGCAGTCCTCTCAATAGGGTGAAGCAGGATGTTCACTTGTTCAGCCTCCCAGAAGTTACTGTTAGAGCGGTTGTTATAACACTGTCCAAAGCAGTGACAGGCAGTTTGCTGAGTCTTTTTTTTTTTTTTTTTTTTTTTTTGGCCTACCCTGTTTTTTGGGGTTTTTTTTTGTTTTTGTTTTTCATTGAGAATAATTGAGAGAGTAGAGCACTTGAAAGAGAAGCACTTCTTGTTTGAAATAGTACTAATCAGAAGAACCAGGTAGAACACCACTTAAAATCTACCAACTGAGCAAGAAGTAGACACTTGTGCAATAGTGACACACAGCCAGTACAAGTAACCAACTGCTCGCAGGTTGGACATGAGGCCAGCTCAATGGAAGCAAACTCATATCTGGCCATGGGAACCAACCCAGGTTCCCAAGAACCGGAAATTAAGGGGCTCACGAAAGAAACCCCATTGCTCTATAACTAAGAGAGGATATACACATGAACATATCACTCTAATGGCTAGGCTTATCCTCTTTTATTCAAACTAATCAAATTTTGGTTGGAGAATCTGTTCTATTATACAGATGGAGGAGCATATAGCAGAGAACAAGGATGCATCCATGCATCAAGAAGAGAGAGCTGACTGTCTACCAGTAGATGGGTCATCTCCGTGTCATTTGCCAGGGCCCAGAAGTCATAACAGGGAAAGTGGTGATACCAACACTGCTTGCATGGTTAGCCTAAAAACCAGTTCCAGGGAAATGGTGACAAACACTATGGTTACTCAAACTTCATAAAAACAGAGATCCAAAATCTGTAGAGAAACACTAAATCTTGCCTACCAAGGCTTAAAGAGAATCATGGAGGAGGGGCAGAAAGATTGTAAGAGCTTCAGGGTGGGTGGGAATAGGCTGAGACACCGTGTTTCCTCCATGCCTGCAGAGACTGACAGAGGCCTCTTGGTCCCCACAGTGAATTCCAATAACCCTATCGAAGACCCTCAGCAGAACTGGAGCAGGGGAGGGAAGGTCTATTTGCAAGCTTTTTTATAAAAAAAATCAGTAAATTAATTAAAACAATCTAACAGTACATTGCATACTTTCAATACTCATTCTCTACCCTATCTGCAGAGTGGCAACCACAGGGGAGCTTCTATAGAAACCAGTATCTGGACCCACTCGAGACCATTTGAATCAGTTGTTGAGGACTAGGCATGTTTTAGGAATCACAGTATGTAATCAGAGCTGAAATTTCTGGGATATGTTTTGTGATTCTCTTTTCCAATGCTTTGCTACAGTTATTCTCATTCTTTTACCATCCAACATATCTGAGGTTTGGAAGGCATGTCTTTAGTATCTGACAGTCACTAAAGTATTGACAGTATAAGGGAAGGCTTATGAGGACAAAATATGGACATCTTCTAGGCAAGCAAGTCCCAGCTTCCATGAGGAGAGAAAAGGGAAGTTCATAATGGGTTGAAGATCCCTCTGTTATTTCTCTATCTCAGACTCCCCTAGATGGTCACAGCCTTCCCCAAAACGTCTCTCCTTCCCTCAATAATACAGCAGTAGCACCTAATTTCACCTCACTTCACTCCATGCTGTGCTCCCTTTGAAAAGTAACATTTTTTTTTTCTTCTTGAAAATCATGTTCAGATCAAATCTCAACCTGGTTTTGTGGGTTTTGACCAAAGACTTTGAAAATCGTAAGGACAAATTTGGCTGTAATCTTCACATTAGGGCTGAGTTTTAGCTTGGGAGCGCATACTTAAATATGTAGCTGCACTGAAGGAGGGAAAAGCTAACATTTTACAGCCAATTTAAAATAACTAAGACATTGCTTGTATTATACTGTCATTTCTAAAATAGCTTTAGTTCTGGTTTTCAGATAGTCATTTCATACTATTTTAGACAGTATTCACTTGGGTAGGAAAGAGGCAACTTACTTATTTTGAGTAGATCACTAATCTCCAATAAATATTAATCAATATTTATTTCAAAACATCTGATATATATTTTTTTTTCTTTACAAAATCTCCAAATACAGGAAACAGCATCTGGTCATATAAAGTGTGAGTTTTAAGCCAGGTGTGATGGTACATGAATCCCAGCACTTGGGAAACAAAGGTAGGAGTATTGCCATGAATTCAAGGCCACCCTGAGATGACATAGTGAACTCCAGGACAGCTTGGGCTAGAGCAAGACTGTACCACAAAAATAAAGAAAGAAAGAAAGAAAGAAAGAAAGAAAGAAAGAAAGAAAGAAAGAAAGAAAGAAAGAAGAGAAAAGAAAAGAAAAGAAAAAGAAAAGGAAAAAGAAAAAGTGTGAGTTTGAGTTCAGAAAGAATAACTACTTCCATAGTGTAAACTGCTATGATCCAATCACTTTTATTCTCAAGTCACATCTTTCTTTCTTGAGGTCTAGGATAAGACACATTATATATTTTAAAAAAATGAGAGAGTCTTACAAAGAAAATGAAAATCAATCAGAACAATGAAAAATGAATAAGAAATTTAAACCTTGTTCCTAATAAATCAAGTCCATGAATATTTCTCATTCAATTATCTGCCTTCAATTAAGAGTTTTATCTGGAATTTGTTATTTTTTTAAAGGCAAGGTGAAAAGTAAAGAGAAAATGTGATGTTAATCTGATTAGAGATCAGATTGGATTTATTTATTTATTCATTGAATAGTATTTTGAGAATTTAAAGGTTACCTTGAAAGGGAGGAAACAAGCTACTAACAAAGTGTTTATCTCAGTACAAGAAGATACAGTGTTAAACGTACAAACATATGTACAACATGCCACTGAGGATGGGCAATGTGCTGTGAGTGCACAGTGGAACCTGGGCATCTTCTCTGGTGATCACACCTTGTCATTTCAGCAACATTTCCTATGCCCTGCAGATGGGCAAAGCCTCTGTGGGCTTCCTTCACAGTAACTTGCTCTTCTCTTTTATACAACCTTCTATGTGTCTCCACATAAATTTTGCTGTCGTAACTTAAATACTGCCTGCCTCACAAACATTAGGTCCATCAGCAAAGCCACAGAGTATTGCTCACTAGTGAATGGCCAATATTGAATGGCTGTGCCTGACACAGGGAACACATGCCATAAAGGCTTGTAGAAAGTAAGAAAATAAGGAGAAGTAATAAAAGAGACATATGTCAGGAAACCAGAGAGATAGCTGTGTGTGCAACTGATTAGGAGAAGATGCAATTAGTGGAAAGATTTTCTTTTTTAAAAATCCTATATTCTTTATATTTATTTTTATTTATTTGAGACAGAAAGAGATAAAATGGGTGAGCCAGGGCCTCCGGCACACTGAACACATGTCACTTTGTGTGTATTCCTTTACATGGGTACTAGGGAATCAAACCCTTAAAAGCAGGCTTTGCAAGCAAGTGTCTTTATCCACTAAGCCATGCATCCTATATTCTTAATTTTTTCCTGAAGAAGGGAAAATTCTTCAGTTTCCTTAGGAAATGATACACACAAAATCCAATGAATCATGTATAGGCAATATTGTGGGGATTATTGTTTGTTTGTTTTTTTTGTTGGTTGGGGTGTTTAAAGTTGTTTTCATTTGTTTATTGAGACAGAGTCTCATGCAGTACAAAGGAGCCTCAATCTTACTTTGTAATCATGAATGATGCTGAACTTCTGAAATTCCTGCTTCTACCACCCAAGTGCTAGGACTACAGGTGTGTGCCACCAAACTTAGCTTGATATGTTTGAAAAGATGAATACAACTATGTCATTTTCATCTCAAAGTAATAAAAACACCCATAGGCACAAAAATTTTTCTTCTACCCTTTTGTGTATGTGGGAGTGCAGGTGCGTGTTCATGAGACAAAAATAAAAACAAGACATCAACAATGTTAATGCTTTAACTGCATAATAGCACATTGTTAACCATAATTATTATATTGGTTATCAGATCTCTAGACCTTATTCATCTCACATAACTAAAACTTCATACCCACTGAACATCAACAGCCCCCTGAGTGAGATTTTTGTGTTTGTTTTTTTCCAAGGTAGGGTCTCATTCGAGCCCAGGTTGACCTGGAATTCACTATGTAGTCTCAGGGTGACCTGTAACTCATAGTGATCCTTCTTCCTCTGCCACTCGAGTGCTGGATTAAAGGTGTGCACCACCACGCTCAGCGTGAGTGAGATTTTTTTTAAGAGCCTTCTTTAATGCAATGGTTTCATCAAGATATAATTCACAAGTAATGAACTGTTTAAAGAGTAGACTTTGGGGCTAGAGAGATGGCTTAGTGGTAAAGTGTTTACCTGCAAAGCCTAAGGACTCATATTCGACTCTCCAGGTCCTATGTAAGCCAAACATACAGTGAATCAAGTGTGCAATGTTTCACATGTGCACAAGGGGGCACATGGGTCTGGAGTTTGATTGCATTGGCTAGAGGCCCTGGTATGCCAATACTCTTTTTTCCCTCCCCCAACTCTCTTGCATTAAAAAAAAAAAAAGGCCAGTGTGTTGGGCTTGCCTCAAAAAACATTCATATATGTTATTACCTATATTAGTAGTGATTCATTGTTTTATTGCTGAGTAGTATTACATTATATAACTAACAAAACTGATTTATCACTAACCTATTGATTAATATTTAAGGAGGTCTAGATTTTCAGTATTACAGATTAGCATTTCTAGAGCACATGGAACCAGACTGTTTCAGATGATTTCATTACATTTTCTTTTTCTTTTTTTTTTTTCTTTGTTTTTTTGATTTTTTGAGGTAGGCTTTATCTTTAGCCCAGGCTGACCTGGAATTCACTATATAGTCTCCCAGGGGACCTCAAATTCACAGCATTCCTCCTACCTCTGCCTCCCAAAGGTAGAGTATGTGCCACCACACACTGGGTGCCACCACACCCAGCAATTTCATTAGATTTTTATATGGTAATGACATATCTTGGGCATGAGGTACAAGTCTATACACAAAATTAATTCATGTCTTATACATTTTGATTGTGGCCTATCACATAAGCATAGGTGTCCTTGAAATATCATAGTTTAGAGTTTGGAACATTTTGTAGTTAGGATTTTTAAACTACACGTGATTTACCTGTATCAAAAAAAAAAATTCCTGAGGGGTTAGAGAGATGGCTTACTGGTTAAGACATTTCCCTGCAAAGCCAAAGGATCCAGGTTCAATTCCCCAGGACCACGTAACCCAGAAGCACAAAGTGGTGCATGCGTCTGGAGTTTGTGTGCAGTGGCTAGAGGCCCTGGCATGCCCATTCTCTATCTCTCACTCTCTCAAATAAATAAATGAAAATTAATTTTTTAAAAATTGCTGTGTACATTTACATGTATTATTGTTTGGACATATGTTTCCATTTCTCTTATGCAAAAAGCCTAGAAGTATATTGGCTGGACTATATAGTAAAGGTATGACTAAAATTCTTAAATACTGCTTATTAATATGGATGTCTGTCTTTGCATTTCTTGCATTAATAAAAGTTTAGGATAGCTCCATTTATTCAACATCCTCACTAAACAAACAAAGATAATGATATCTCATTTTCTACTTTTGCATTCACCTTCTGATGATATTGAATTCATGTGCTTATTTCCACCCATAAATCTTATTTTATGAAGTGTCTCTTCAAATATTTTTGCCTATTTTGTATTTCTGTTTCTTCTCATGATTGAGTTTTGAGAGTTTTCCTTTTCTTTTTCAATTTTTTTGTTTATTTTTATTTATTTAATTGAGAGCGACAGACAGAGAGAGAAAGAGGCAGAGAGAGAGAGAGAGACAATGGCGCATCAGGCCCTCCAGCCACTGCAAATGAACTCCAGATGCGTGCACCCTCTTGTGCATCTGGGTAACGTGGGTCCTGGGGAATCGAGCCTCGAACTGGGGTCCTTAGGCTCCACAAGCAAGCACTTAACCACTAAGCCATCTCTCCAGCCTGAGAGTTTTTTCTTATATTCTGTGTACAATTCTTTTATCTAATGCATGAGTTTTAAAAGTATACTTTAAGTCATTTACTTGCCTCTCGTTCTTAACAGTATCTTTTGATGAGTATGGTCTTTGGTTTTGATGAAGCCATAATTGTGGCTCAAAAACTATAGAAGCTATAGATAACCCACCTACATATGTAGCTGTTTGTTTTTTTTTTTTGATTTGCCAAAAAGAAATGAGATTATTGTCAAATCTGACCTTAAGAACCAGTGACATGAATCTCCATCACTATTCATCATGCTTTCTTGTCCCAAGTCTGAACTGAACAATCAGCAATACCATTGAAGAGTACGTATGTAACTTCCTGGACCTGAGCAGCAGCCAAGTAGTGGGCATTTAGTTCTGAGTAGACAAACTCTCTCAAATGACCTCTATCCACACAACTGTGTTACTGATTTTCAGCCTTACATTTCTTCAGGTTTAATGGTGATAATCCAATAAGATATTGTTTAGGAAGAGTTGCTACCTTTGTAGTTCTGTAGACTTAATGCGAACTATGGAAAATCTATTCCCTAAGCATTTGGCTAATTGCACATTATTGAGGTTAGCATGCCCCTTTGTTCTTAGAAAATCAGTTAGAATAAGCCATTATCTTTCTTTTAGATGAGCATTAGTGGATTCAGTGTGTTAGTCCCCTTCTGATAGAAAATTTATATGCAATAAATAATTTAGCATTGAAATTTACATTACACAGAAATTTCTTGGTGTAGTATTGGTATTATTATCTGGAACAAATTTCAGGCAAAAAATTATTTTGTGGAATGGCCATACAACAAATATGTTTAGAAAACCACCGTTAATTAGTCCAGCAGACCATAAAATAATTATAGACACTATCAATTAAAAAAATAAATTATCAACTCTTTTATTTAAATTCTGACTCTAAAGTATAAGCTGTATTTGAGGAAAATAGGTATGCTTTGTCAATTAAAGAAGAGCCAAGGTCCTTACAAAAATTATTTACTTAAAAACATTTATACCTCTGCAATAATCTATGTAAGAAAGAACTAAAGCTTAGGTGTGACTAGAAAAATAAAAATATACATCATTCTTAATTTAGAATTATTATTACTATTTATTTCATTTCAGTATATTTTTTCCTAACAGAAATCCTGCTAGAAATACCTACTATAATTGGGGACAGTATATAGTAATGAGTGTACACTCCCAGAAATGTTTTCTGCTCTGGGGCTGCTACTTCTGGAAGTACATGAAAGGGAAATGTATTATGGCAACATTAAGTAATTAAGGACATATTATTAAATTAGATTGTCCAAAAAATGATAAAAATTGGTCCAGTAAAATTTTTCCTCTTTGTCTTGGTGTCAAGCATCACTCATTTAATTCTTGCTACTTTTAAAAATAGCACTGATGTGATTTTCCTATCAGTTTTTGAAGATGCTATAAACAACACTCTCTTCTAGGCATAGAGAGTGGAAGGAAATTCTCTTTCTACTCACACTACAGTTTATGCCAAGTTTTCTCAAATCTGACAGAAAATTTCTTGCCAAGTCTCTGAAGTCACCCGCAAGGCAACTTCAGAAATGCAATGAATGCTTCAAAATACAATATCGGAAGATGTGGGGCACCAGCTGTGTGTTTGGAACAGGTCACCCTGCACAGAATCTTAGAAGCCTGACTCCTGGTTATTACCTCTCCATGCCAAAGACATCTTGGCAGACACTTTTCCCATTCCCTCATTCAAAACCTTACAACTGTAGTAGAGTTGCAAGGAGGACTCCTGCACATTGACTTCCCCTCACTTAATAACAAAAGCATCACAAAATTCCATATTCACAGTCCTTCCTCTGCAGCTGTTGGCATGGGGAGAAAGAGTTATGACCTCATTGTACTTTCTGTCAGCAATATACCTGGATGAAGTCTGAAGTGTCCAGCAGGGACAATGCCTATACTAAGGGGAAGATAGCAAGGCACTGGCTCTGACTCTGCCTTGGGGAAGAAAGGGAACGTGGGATATCCACGGCAGTTCTCTCCTCCCACGACATAAGTACTGTTACGTCTCTCTGTAGTCAATAGGACACATGCAAGCACCACTGAATAATATCAAATATCACCTAAGAACACCATGGGATGTCAAATGGAAATAATGAGGTCATGTTTAAGGTTTTGACTGGCAAAAACAATCAGCAATTTTGCAGGATTTACAGTTTACAATCAGTTTAATCCTCCTATCTGAAAAGTAGTGTTGGCTCTGCCCACACAATAGAGTTGCAATGGAAATTAAATCAATTAAATCTTAGAAAGAACCCAGAATATAACCTTTGAAGATGCAGTATCATGTATGTATAATACATGAGGTGTATTGGTGGCTTTATGTTAGTTGTGTGTATGTGTATGCACAGATATGCAGGTATGTTTGCATGTAGAGGTCAGAGGATATCCTCAAGCGCCTTCCACGGGCTTTTCTTGTTCCATTCAGACCAGTCAAAATACACCAGAGATGCTCCTACAAACCCTATTGCAGTTGCAAGACTTTTGAAGGAGGGTGTTGCACTCAGGTTCACATTGCTGGTAGAAATCACCCAACCAAGAGCAGCTTATGGGGGAAAAAAGGTTTATTTTGGCTTACAGGCTTGAGTAGGAAGTTCCATGATGGCAGGGAAAACAATGACATGAGCAGAGGGTTGACATCACCCCTTGGCCAACATAAGGTGTACAACAACAACAACAGGAGAGTATTCCAAACACTGGCATGGGGAAATTGGCTTTAACACCCATAAGCCTGCCCCCCAAAATATACTGCCACCAGAAGGTGTTAATTCTCAAATCTCCATCAGCTGGGAACCTAGCATTCAGAACACCTAGGTTTATGGGGGACACCTGAATCAAACCACCACAGAGGGGAAACCAAATATGGACTCACTATTGTCCAAGGTCCAAGTCTCTTGGTGACCTAGAGCTCACCAATTAGGTTAGACTGGCTGGCTAGTGAGCCCCAAGGGTCTACCTGTCTGTCCGGCACTAATATTGCGAGCAGGTGCCACCACACCTGGCTATTTTTGTAATGTGGGTTCTGAAGATTAAAGTCAGGGCTTCCTGCTTATGAGGCAACCACTATATTGATGGAGCCATCTCCTCAACTCATGTTAGTTCTTTTTACATACCTAATGCTAGAGAAGGAAGTTGTTTTATATTATCCTAATGTTAGAGAAGACCAAAATTTCAAACTGCAAATTTTCTTCCTTCTTATATACCTTACCATCCAAAAGCAATCGTTGTTATTATTGACATTAGCACTCAGTAATAGCGTGTAAACCAGGTGCTAAACCTTTAAAGCAAGTTACCCCACTTAATTCTCACTACATCTAATAGATGTTCTATTACACATTTTAGCAATACTGTAACTGAAGTTCAAGAAGATTACATGTTAGATTTATCAAAACCACATGCTTTGGGGGACTGTTCAGACTTTTTACTAGGAATTTTAACCAGTCATATTGCCTAAAATGTTCACGATCCTAGGAATTCTCACTATATCTACTCATCTATTACTGTATCTCTGGGATTTTAGTTTTCAGTTAAAGCACACAAATGGATCAAAGACATGAGTGATAGAAGATTCTCTATGTTTTTCTTTTGTCTGCAGCCTGATCTGACCAGGAAGAAACTATTGCTATGTGGTATTATGCTCTCAAAAATGACTTGTCAACCTCAAAATATCAGTTCTAGTCTCCAAATTAAACTGTAGCTTTGTGTGTGTTGGGGCATGGGGACTTAAAAGGATTTACTCTGAGTATTTGAGGATAGTAATAATATCCTTAACTTACATACACTATATAGCAATATCCCCCATTGTGACAGACAAAAGTATCCCTAAATATTGCAAAATGTTTCCATGGATAAAACCCAATGTTAACTGGGTGTGGTGGCATATGCCTTTAATCCCAGTACTCAGGAGGCCAAGAAGGCCAACATAGGAGTATAGCTATGAGTTGAGGACAGACTGAGGCTTCACAGAAAATTACAGGCCAGCCTGGGCTACAGTGAGACCCTACCTCAAAAAAAACCCCAATATTAAGAAAAAATATTATCCAATAACAAGGATTTAAACCCAGACAGCAAAACATAAAAAAGGAGAAGAATTAGGTGCAGATAAACTTGAAGAAGTAGAGAAATGTTAGTTCTCCAAATGTCAACCAGGCTCTGAACTATAGACTTATGTACCGATGCTATCTGAAGGGACTCTACAACCCTGACTTGGAGACACCCTCATCAGGGAATCAAGCTTATCCAGAAACCAGCCTTGGCACAGAGAAGCCTCTCACAGATGACCACTGCCTATGATTTTAAGTCTATTCATTCTTTCTTTCAAAAACCACATAGAAGATGGGACTTAGATTTGAAAATTTTAGAAAAAAAGGCACAGAATTAAAAACAGCAATCCATGTTCCTTGACATCAGAGCTCCAGTTATCTCCAACTAAAAAGCATATAACTCCACCTAGATAACAACAAAACGTTCCTCTGAGACCGGAATCTTAGTAGTCTAAGAATATTGCACTTCTAAAGGTTTCTGCTGCTATTTCAGGAATTCTTTGAAATCCTCTTACTTCTGTGGGAACTCAACATTTTTAGTAACTTGAATTTTTTCCACTTTTTTAAATGAACTCAAGTCCTGGCTGTGCCACTTACTATATGTGGGTCCTCTGAAAGATTATTCAAACTCTATGCATTAACCTAAAAATAGGAAAAATAACAATGCCAAAATCATTATGCCTATTGTGAAAATGAGATCAGCTAATATTATTAGAAACTTAGCATAGTTCCTATCATAAAGCACATACTCAGCAAGTCCTAGTTTCTATCTTTAGCAGCATTATTGGTAGCCAGAACTCAGGCATCCACTATCAGCTTTCCCTTTACTGCACACCTTAGATTTGTCAAACTTTCTTCAGTCTTCAGAGAATCCTACAATGCAAACATTAGTGACACAGGATTTTTGGTACTCAGGAGGTGTCTCAGAGACTTGTGAACCCCAATCTTTAACAAAGGATTGATAAAAATGAACTTGAGAAGGATAAATTAAGAACTATTGAGTTTATTTAGGCAGAAATCATAATTTATGAGGTTAGTTTTAGGGAAATTGGTATCTAGGAAAAGGCTAGAGCAGTTTCACATACACGTGGAATATAGGATCTAGAATCCTATACATAGAACTTTAGAAGAAACTTGCACTACTGTGGGAGGCACAGCATAATTACATCTGCCCTGAGCCTCCACATGCAAGGAAGTTAAAATATTAAGTGTTGATGGCTTAAGGAAGAATACCAGAGGGAAAGTACCAAAGTAGAGATTGGGAAATTCAGACAAGAAATGATGAGTGTAGAAAGTCAAGAGAATTATCACACCTATGGTAGATCAAGTTTAGAACAATTGCACACATAGCAGGCCCACAGTTTAAAGGAAATACCCTTGTAATAGATCCAAGGTTTAGAGGAAGTGCACAGGTGGTAGTATCAGAGATCAAAGATGAGTCATTCATACAACCAAAAGTGAGAAGTTACCCCAAAGCATGACACAGATAGGAGACAAACAGGAAATGTCTAGGCCCAGTCTCAGGTTTGATACTTCCCTCTGCTATTTTTCCTTCTTTTTTAGAGTTCTCAGAAAGGAGCCTGATGGTAGTCCATTGAGGTCTTTATCGAAGGTGATCTGTATTTCTGTAAAGTTAAAAATCTGTGTAATTTAAACATCAAATTTGCTAATTTGTCACAGCATTCATAGAAAACTAATACAAAGTTTCCTTTTCCTAAGCTAGAGGCTCCCCAAATTTCAATTAAGAACCACTTCAGTTCTTAGAACTGTCTTGCAATCTCTAAAATGCAAAATCATTTCAGTATGTATGGATAAATGGATAGATGGATAGATTGATGGATAGGTGGATGTGATGACTTTATTTGCAACTATTAAAACTATAACATTTGAGACAGAATAATGAAATAAAAAGATATGCAATAATGTTGTATTTTATCAAAGGCCTTTTGGCATCTATCGAAATGATCATGTGGTTTATGTGTTTAGCCTTGTTTATGTGGTGCATTACATTGAGAGATTTCCATATATTGAACCATCCCTGCATTCCTTGGATGAAGCCCACTTGATCATGGTGGATATTGGATTTGATGTGTTGTTGAATTTGGTTTGCAAGGATTTTGTTCAGGATCTTTGTGTCTAAGTTCATCAGGGAAATAGGCCAGTAGTTTTCTTTTCTTGTGGCATCTCTGCCTGGTTTTGGTATTAGGTTGATACTAGCTTCATAGAAGGAGTGGGGGAGCTTTCCCTGTTCTCCAATTCTGTGGCACAGTTTAAGAAAGACTGGTTTCAGTTCTTCCATGAAGTATTGATAGAATTCAGCTGAGAAGCCATCTGGTCCTGGACTCTCCTTTTTGGGGAGGGTTTTTATCACTGTTTCAATTTTGATGTGTGTGATAGGTTTGTTTAGGAGATTAATCTGATCTGAGTTTAGCTTTTGTAGTTGGTATGTGTCTGGGAATTTATCCATTTCCTCTATATTTTCCAATTTTGTAGATTAGAGTTTTTTGAAGTAAGACCTAATGATTCTCCCAATTTCACTTATGTCTGTTGTGATATCTTCTTTTCCATTTCTAATTTTGTTAATTTGAAGCACCTGTTTGTTTGTTTTTTTGTTGTTGTTGTTTTTTTTGTTTGTTTGTTTTATTTTTGCTTGATCAAATTGGCCAGGGGTTTGTCAATCTTGTTTATTTTTTCAAAGAACCAACTTTTTGTTTCATCAATTTTCTTATTTTCTTTGTTTCCAATTCATTAATTTCTGCTCTGATCTTAATTATCTCTTTCCATCTGGAGCTTTTTGGGTTGGATTGTTCTTGCTTTTCCAGTGCCTTTAGGTGGATGGTTAGGTTATTGATTTGGGATTTCTCTGTCTTTATTATGAAGGCGTTTAGTGCTATGAATTTCCCCTGAGGACTGCCTTCATTGTGTCCCATAAGTTTTGGTACTATGTGTTTTCACTGTCATTCATTTCTAGAAATTTCTCTATTTCATCTTCTATTTTGTCCACTACCCATTTATTGTTTAAAAGTGTGCTGTTCAGGTTCCAGGAGCCAGTGGAAATTTTGGTGGGTGTTTTGTTATTAATTTCCAGCAATATAGCATTGTGATCTGATATCATGCAGGGGATTATGTCAATCTTCATGAATATATGGAGGAAGGCTTTGTGACTCAGTACATGATCTATTTTAGAGAAGGTTCCATGGGCTGCTGAGAAGAATGTGTAGTCCGTGGATTTGGGGTGGAATGTTCTATAGATGTCTGTTAGGTCTAAATGTTCTATGGTTTTGTTGAGCTCTTTCATTTCCCTGTGGAGTTTCTGTTTGGATGATCTATCTATTGCTGATAATGATGTATTGAAGTACCCAACTATGATGATGTTGGTGGTTATTTCTGTTTTATTATCTAGTGCCACGCCAACTCCAGTGGAGTCTGAGTGACCTGTTCACCAGGCCAAGGCGAAAGCTTCAAGGAAGAAAGCCTCCTGGAAGGACATGCATTTTCCAGGCTTGTAGTGCCTTTTGCTGCTCTCTAATAGCTGTTTTCTTCATTACTAGTGTTCTGCTCCTGACACATGACAGCAGCATGATGTTCTTTCACAATTTAGTAAAAATTAGATATGGAACAGTTTCCAAAAATTGAGTCACCTGATGGTGTAACGTTTCCTCTGAAGACCCCGCTATTGTTTCAAGCCATAGTCAGAATTCTGAGGACCAGAACCAATTGATGAACCATTACCTTATACAAGAGTGTACAGGAATGGGGATACACTAGTAAACAATGGTGGGAAGCATGTTTCTTGGTATTCTTTAACTTTTGTGGACAGACTTGCTAAGTCGAGGCCACCTTGGTGCTTGCTTACTAAAGCACAAACAGAAAGCATTAGGAAACAACTGGGATCCAATTATTAGAAGGCAGGCTTTGATACACCTACATTTTTATGGTATGGTTCAAGGAAGAAAATATATTAGAGTTATGAAGTCGCCCTGTTAGAACTTTTGTTAAAAATACTTGATGCTTGAAGCAGGCTAAAAACCAAAAGTCATTTGTAACCACTGACTGTCTAACACTAATTTTTGTCAGACATTAACTATTAAATATGTGATTGTAATCTTTACTCATGTATTTGTGCCTCAATTCCTGGAACAGGCTGTTCATAGAAATTGTACCAAACAAAGGCTAAGCTTATGCAGCCAGAATTGTATATAACCTGATGCTCTTCTTCAGTAAAACACACTCAGATACATTAACCTTGTGTGTGTGTGTCTGTTTGTCACTTCGCCAACTCCTTGCCCACCTCCCAAGGCCCTGTTTTCCCTTGGACTGGTGGTTCTGGCTTTGCCAGTCCATGGCAGTTGAGTAGGTTTTGTTTCATAAATTGTGGTGCACCTGTGTTTGGTGCATAAAGATTTCTGATTTTAATATCCTCTTGCTGGATTGTTCCCTTGATCAGGAAGAAGTGAGCTTCTTTGTCTTTTTTGATTATTTTTGGTTTGAAGTCTATCTTATCTGATATTAATATGGCTACGCCTGCTTGTTTCTTCTTCCCATTTGCTTGGAATATCATTTTCCACACTTTCAACCTGAGGAAGTGTCTGTCTTTACTGGTGAGGTGGGTTCCTTGTAGACAACAGAGTGAGGGGTCTAATTTTCTGATCCATCCTGTTTGCTTGTGTCTCTTGATGGGTGAATTAAGGCCATTGATATTTAGGGTTATGACTGTGAGGTTTGATTTGATCCCTGCCATATTATGTTGGTTTATGTGGTTTGGTGTTTTCATGGACTTTGAAGTTTTTTGTGCCTTCTCTGAGTTAGGTTCATGTGACCTGCTTCTTGTAGGTATTTGAGGTTGATTATTTGAATCTTCTGTGTGGAGGATTTCCTGAAATACTCTCTGTAGGTTTGGTTTTGTGCTCATGATCAAAACATTGGAGAGAATCAGCATGGCCAGTTTATAGCTTAACACAATAAAGGCTATATACAAAGCTCCTAAAGCCCAAATATTATTTAATGGAGAGAGGCTGAAGGAATTCCCATTGAGATCAGGAATAAGACAGGGGTGTCCACTCTCACCTCTGCTCTTTAATATAGTACTGAAAATCCTAGCTCAAGCAGTTAAGACAGGAGAAACAAATAAAGGGAATACAATTGGAAAGGAAGAAGTCAAGTTAGTGCTATTCACAGATGACATGACTCTATATGTAAGAGATCTCTATTCCAAAACTCTTAAAGGTGAAAAACTCCTTCAGCAAAGTAGCAAAATACAAAATCAATGCACAAAAATCAATAGCCTTTCTATATGCAAATGACAAACATACAGAGAAAGAAATAAGTGACATTATCCCATTTTCAATAGCAACAAAAAAATAAAATACCTTGGAATAAAATTAACCAAGGAAGTGAAAGATCTATAAAATGAAAACATAAAATCACTCAAAAAAGAAATTGAGGAAGACTTAAGAAAATGGAAAGACTGGCTAGGCAGAATTAACATTGTTAAAATGGCAATCCTTCCAAAGGCAATCTACAGATTTAATGCAATTCCCATCAAAATCCCAACATTGTTCTTCAGAGAGATAGAAAAATTGATCTCAAAATTCATATGGAAAAGCAAAAGGCCTCGGATATCCAAGCATATCCTCAACAAAAGAAACACCTCTGGAGGCATCACCATACCTGATCTAAAGCTATATTACAAAACCATAGTAATAAAAACAGCATGGTACTAGCATACAAACAGGAGTATAGACCAATGGAATGGAATTGAGGATCCAAAGTCTAAGTAACTACAGCTACTTGATATTTGACAAAGGCCCTAGCTATATAGGCTGGCAAAAGGACAGCATCTTCAACAAATGGTGCTGGACAAACTGGAAAACCATATGCAAGAAATTGAAACTTGATCCACACATCTCACAATGCAGAACAATGAAGTCCAAATGGATCAAAGACCTCAACATAACACCAGAAATTAGGCTACTACTGGAAGAAATGTTAGGAGGAACATTCCATGATCTAGGAATGGGAAAAGACTTCCTGAACAAATCCCCAGTAGCACACGATCTTAAACAATCACTCAACCAATGGGATCTTATGAAGCTGAAAAGTTTCTTCACAGACAAACATACAATAAGCAGAGCCAATAGATTACCCACAGAATGGGGGAAAATATTTGCTGAATGTCCAACTGACAGAGGCCTAATTTATAGAACCTACAAAGTACTCAAAAACCTAAACAATAAAAAGTCAAACAACCCACTCATAATATGGGCAAGGAACTGTACAGGCAGTTCACAGAGGAAGAAATACAAATGCCAAACACACACCTAAGGAAATGTTCATCATCCTTAATCATCAGGGAAATGCAAATAAAAACTGCTATGGGATTCCACTTTACCCCAGGAAGGATAGCAAACATCAAAAAAAAAAATCCAAAGAAAATAAATGTTGGAGAGGATGTGGAGAAATAGGAACCCTCGTCCACTGTTGGTGGGAATGTAAGATGGTAGAACAACTTTGGAAAGCAATATGTAGGCTCCTAAAAAAAAACTGGCTATAGAGTTACCAATAGACCCACTTATTCCCTTACTGGGTATATACCCTAAAAGTTCCACCCTGCAGCTCAGAGAGATTTGCTCAACCATGTTTATAGCTGCTCAACTCATCATAGCCAAGAGCTGGAATCAACCCAGATGTCCATCACTAAATGAATGGATAACTAAGATGTGGTATATCTACATGATGGAATTCTACACAGCAGTAAGGAACAAATGACACAATGAAATTTGGATAAAAAGGGTCAAGCCTGAAACAGCTTATTCTCAGTGAACTCACCCAATCACAGAAAGATAATTGCTTCATAGTTTCACTCATCTACAGCTCCTAACCTGAATCTACCCAAGTCGCCGACATACCTAACAATCATCTCAAGGACTAGACAATAAGGAGGGTGGGGAGGGAGAGGAGGGCAAGGTACACAAAACTTGACCCAAAAGGCAATGGTACCATAAAACTCTACATCCTAAAAGACAGACCAATGGATGAACCTCCACCAGGCCCTTAGTGGGAACACCAGGTTCACAAGGCCCTGGAAAACTGTTCATTATCTCCTCATATTTCTGCTTCTCTCTCTCTCTCTCTCTCTCTCTCTCTCTCTTTCTATGTCTCTCCCTCCTTCCCTCTTCTCTCTCATCCCTCTATCTCTTTTATATCATTTATCCTGTTCTTCCTTCTCTTCTTGGCCACTGACCTGTAACTCCAGGTACCAGCAAGTGGTAATCATGTACAATGAGCTTTTGATCACAGAGACCTACAAGGTTTCCCAAAAGAAGACAGATTTATGTCAAAGCACTTGAGGACCCACCTTAGGTTAGTGGTAAGACCCTACTGCTGAAGACACCATACACTGTTGGTATGTAGCATGGAAGCTGGAAGGAAGTCAGTCCCTAGACAGTTAGCGTGTCTAGTGCCGGAAGGTGCTACATGAGCGACTGGGGGATAAAGAACAATATCTGTGCAAGCAAAGCATGGTCTGTCTTACTTAGCAGCAAACAACCTGACGTGATGCTCATACAAGTGCAATAGCGATGCATAGCCATGGTGGGAAACCAAATGCTCTCAATTTGGCTAACTGATGTGCTCAGTGGAACAGAACCCATAGCTGGAGCTTGGAAACAAGTCAGAACGATATCCAAAAATAAACCTGCTCTCCACTAAACTATCTCTAAAAAATAATGCTTAACACATCTACTTGGTGCTAATTTTACTCTCTCTTAGAGAATCTGCTTCTCTTTTTCAGATAGACACAGATCCTAACTAGAGAACCACCCCATCATACCTCAAAAGGGCCCCAGCTGAAACCAAGAATAATTGGGGAAACATGCAAGACTGCTGTTTTCTTGGCAAACCAGGAACCAGCACAACGGTGAAGGAGTTAAACACAGAGAATAATCAACCGCTACCAAACCAGATATCCAGAGACACAGAGGCACCCAAGATCTCAACACAGAAGCAGACCTAATATGTACCCAACATAGCTCAGGAAAATTTGCGGAAGAGGGGGTGGAAAGAATGTCAGAGCCACATGTTGGGTCATGATACACAGGGACATTTCCTCCTACCTGAAACTAAGGCTAACCTCACAATGCACGACTCATATACCCCAACAAGGAGGGTCCTGGTGAAGGGCGGAGGACAGGGAGAAGGTTAACAATGGTACCAACTTGAATGTATTCACTGACTACAAAAATAAAAAATAAAAAAATAATAAAAAGATATGCAATAAATGACTGTTAATATGAATTCCTCATGCAGTTAATAAAGTAGGATTCATAGGAAGGACACATAGAAAATGTAGGCATTGCTGGGTGTGGTGGTGCACGCCTTTAATCCAGCACTTGGGAGGCAGAGGTAGGAGGATCACTGTGAGTTCGAGGCCACCCTGAGACTCCATAGTGAATTCCAGGTCAGTCTGAGCTAGAGTGAGACCCTACCTCAGAAAACCGAAAAAAAGAAAAGAAAAGAAAATGTAGGCATTATTTTTACTGACTGAAAATACTGGACGGAACTTGCAAGCATGTCAGTGAGTATCAGCAACCTGGCATCTTTGACCCAAATCCTTTGTGCAAACAGGATCTCCATAACTATCAGACTCATTCTAGTTTCCCTTTCTCTAGTGATCTCAAGAGTGTCAGGCCTGCCTATTCTTTCTTCCTTTATCATATCTCTGTTGTGAAACAGATTGATATCCAAAATGCTCTCTTCTTAAAAGCCAAGTCATCTTTTCAACCCCTTATTTCTCACAACAAAACACAAAGTTTTAAATACTATATTACCTAATGGGTATGGTCACCTAGGAAGATACAAACTATCAATCATCAATGTCTCTATCATAATATAATTTTTCTTTCTAACAGGATCATCCATAGTCTTATATATTCCATGCCTTTCTCCTGTTTTTCTGCATTTTTTATTAATTATGTACTTTACTGTGTAAACAAATTGCACATTTTGTCACATTCCCCTCATGTAATCCTCTTATATTCCCTCTCCCCCACCCGTATTCCACTGAGGGCCCTCCTCAATGAGGTAATCGGTGATCTTGTCTCTGTATTCTTTAACCCTGACCAACCTCAAAGAAAAATGTTTATGCCACATTGTTAAAGCTGAACAGTATTTCAGGTGTCTGAATAGCATTAATAGGTGTCTATAGGTTCCACATTTACTTAATTCATGTACCCATTAATGTACATTTAAATTGATTCGATTGTTGGTATGAATAACATTGTTGGTATGAGTAGTGCTGCAACAAACATGAGAGTACAGATATCTGTTAACAAACTAATTTTGTTTCCTTTGAATATACACAGTATTGAATCGCTTGATCATATGGTAATTTTATTTCTAAGCTTTTTTAGAATGTGCCACATGTTTTCTATATCACTGATTTCTACAGTACTAATTTTTATTCCCACTAACAAGGTACACAGTTCCTCTTTTCTTCATATTCTTCTCAATAGTGGTTACATTTTGTCCTTTGACAACAGATTTTCATAGGTGTGAGGTGATAACTCATTTTGTTTTGTTTACATTACTGAAGTTCAAACCTAGTGCCTTGAACATGTTGCCGAAGTGATCTACCATTGAACTATGCCTGGAAAGGCAGTGAGTTCCTGATGCTCCTGCCTTTGCCTTCCGAGTGCCTGAAACTACCAACAGCTTCAGCCATGTAAGGTTAGTTTTCATTTCTCTGTCTTCTTGTCACAGGATTGTTGTTGTTCCTTATATATTCTGAGTAATCATGCCTTAGCATATGCATGAGCCACATACCAAGCAACCTTCAAAGAAGAGACTCAGTTCACCTTTGCACTGCAGAAGCTGTTCATCTTGATGCAATCCCATAATCCCTTTTGTCAATTTTTGCTTTTGTTGCCAGTGCTTTGCAAAATAATTTTCAAAAAGTAACTTCTCAATCCAATGTCTAGAATCTTTTCCTTGCAGTTCTAGTGCACTACAGGATATATTTCAGCTCATTTTTATGCATCGTGTGACGAGAGTCTTGATTTTATTCTAATGAGGCATATCTGATATTACTAATATCATATACTGGAAAAATGGTCCTTTTTCTACTGTGTGTGTTTTAGCACATTTATTAAAAATTAGTTGGGCATGGTGGCGCACGCCTTTAATCCCAGCACTCGGGAGGCAGAGGTAGGAGGATCGCCGTGAGTTCGAGGCCACCCTGAGACTCCATAGTGAATTCCAGGTCAGCCTGGGCCAGAGTGAGACCCTACCTCAAAAAACCAAAAAAAAAAAAAAAAAATCAATTTTCTTCACTTTTATTCTGTTCCTATAGTTGCGTGCCTAATTTCATCGTAGTGCAATGGTGTTTTGGTTATTAGAGCACTGGGGCATATTCAAAACAGGCATATCAATTGCTATGACTATTTGGATTTATTTTTAATTTTATACGAATTTTATAATTAGTTTCTTCTAGTTCTGTGGGAAAAAAATGTCATTAGGATTTCAGCAAAGATTGAATTGCCTTTGTAGATTGTTTGGTGCACTGCAGATGTGTTAGCATTAAGTCACCCAGTCCACAAACCCAGGATGCCCTTTTAAGTAATACTTATATTTCTGTCTTAATTACTCTAACCAACGAGAGATCACTATACCCCAATGCATTCTATCCCAATTTCACATAATGAGAATTTCTAGAAAGTTATTTAAGGCATGGCCTGGGTTTACTTGTACTCATGCATCTGGTTCTACTTTATGGAGACAGACACCTGACCCATGTTTCCATATGAGAGTTGAAACAGTTGAGGATATTAGTTGGTCCTAAATGAGTTCCAGCCTACCATAAATAATTTCTCCAGGTGATGGTTGCCTTCCTCCTTATTGTCTAGTCATTCTCACATTGATGATCATTTGCCGATATCCCTTCTACTCTGCTGTTCAAAACCAGACACAAAGGTGTGTTATCAATGTTTCATCAATGCTGAGAAGACTAGACTAATGTTCTCTCTTCTATTTTGACAGAGATTGTTAATTTCTGTTAATGTATGTCAATACTTTATTTTTGAGAGTACTTCACATTGATCTTCTGATTTGGCCACCTCTAGATGTGGAGGGATACTGTGCCCAAGTAAGATTTTGTTGAACTTACCTTCTCATTACAAAGACAGAGCACTCGACCAAACACAAACTATTAATGATAATTCTATATTGTTTATCTGTTTATGTTCATCTTTTCGTAGTACTACTGCTCATCTATGACTTACAGATCCTCCATATGACCAATAATTCAGAGCACTTTTAGAAAAAAATCTTACATAAGCACAGTAACTTTAATCATAAATAATTATGTTTTGACTTATTAATCAAATAAACCTACTTCATATCAGTAAAATTCTCACAATATAGGTCATGCCTTTAGCTTCATTTCTCCATTTGTTTATAAACTCATGAGGAATATGTTAATAAATTATCCATCCACTCATCAAGATAGATGGCCATGAAACCTTTCTTTAACCAATTCTGTTAATCTATAGAAAACTAAAAGTTAAGAAGTTTCATTTCTTATCAAGATTCCTTAAGTATCAGATGTCTCACTCTTCAAGCTGGCCCATGCCCAATTAGTTTGAATTATTGAGGCTCTTCAGTAGATATATCAGCGCAATTTGTCAGCGATCTATAGAGCTATTTGCCATTGCATCTGGCACTGACAGTTGGCAGCAAATATACTTCACTTTCAAATGGTCTGGTGACAGTTGATAACTGTCATTCAGTCAGATTCATCGTGCATCCCCTGTCTTTAAGTGAGACGTACTAAAAAGTGAGGTAATGAAGTCAACCAACAGACTCAATGGCTGTGTGCAAAGAAGGCTCTAGCAACTCATATGTCCTACATGTTATATCTGATGTAATTCAGAACTTTAAGCCAATGTACAGCTCACTAAAATATGCTAAATAATTTTTAAATCTGGATTTGAATAATATTTTAAGTTTTATGTTCATTTCTGTGTTTTTGTAGGTCTTCCAACAGACATCTGTTCACTTTAACAGGAGCTGAGGCATTTTTCATCTTATACTGGTATTTTTTATTTCCACAAAGGAAGAAGACATGAGTCGACAGGCATACATATGATGGAGAATTGTGAAAACGTCAGTGGGAAATTGATACTTCAGCTATTGCTACTTGCTCTTAGAATCAATAGATGCTGTTTTTAAAATTTTTTAATTTTTATTTATTTATTTGAGAGACAGAGAGAGAGAGAGACTGGGCACACCAGGGCCTCCAGCCCCTGCAAATGAACTCCAGATGCATGTGCCCCCTTGTGCATCTGGCTAACATGAGTCCTGGGGAATCAAGCCTCAAACCAGGGTACTTAGGCTTCGCAGGCAAGCGCTTAACCGCTAAGCCATCTCTCCAGCCCAAGAATCAATAGATGCTTCTTGAGGACTAATTATGGAATCTAAAACTAATTGGACAAAGGCCCTGTCAAGAATACATAAATATTTCTTGTGTTCAAGGAGTTCTCAAACTATTAAAGGAAAAATTGATACACATTTGGCAAGTTAATAACAAATGAAAGAAAATACAATAAATAATTTTGGTCAGTAAATGGCCTTTGGCCTAACATGTAACAGACAGAGGAGACTCACAAAAGGTCAGTACTATAAGCAGAAAGGGCTGAGGTCAATCAGTGTAAACAGGAGGCATATTAGAAGATTATTGTTGGTGATGAACTACTTGAAAAAGGTTAAGGGGGATAACAACTTCATAAAATAGTAAATTACATGAGTTATAAATAATAGAAACTGGTAATTTACATTGCCTAGAATTTCATCAGTCAATAAAATATTGATTAGAATTGAACAAATCTTTAGTCAATGTGGTAACAAAAAATTCCAAGAAGAAAATATTTTATCATCTAGAGAGTAAAAAATTACATATAGAGACAGAGATAAATGAAATAGATATAGCTAGGTGATATTGATATATGGATAGTCAGAATAAATTTATATAGATAAATAGAATATATATATATACATATATATATATATATATATATACATATATACATATATATATTCAAAAGAATTTAGTACAAAACTTGTAATTTCAGTAGTAGAGCTAATGATATAATCTAGATGGGATTAGGTAGATGATGGATTTTATATTGGAGTTTTACTTGAAATTTTGGTAATATTATTCTCAAGACTGGTTTATTGTTACCTGATTTTAAATTTCTTGGAACTAAGTACTTTCAGCAAGACTTCATTATCTCTTTCTCTGAAGTGAAGAATTGATCCTCACTTTTCTTTTGTGACTGAGTTCTTATAAAATCCTTTGTTTTACAGAAAATATATTATGGTATGAGACCCTTTCTGCTCTGTATTTCAAAAATTTTAATTGGTATTCAAGAGTGCCCTTAAGATTCTGTGTACTGAAGGGGAGTATTACTCTTTAATCATTACTTGATGGATTATAATAAGCATGCCTAGACAAAGTGAGCTCATGTTTTCCTTGCAGGAAAATTAGCAACCAATAATAATTCAGTGTGTCCACTATTTTGAAAAAGACTCAAGAGTCTCAGTGGCTTCTGCTCTTGGAAGATTACAAATAGATTGATAATAATCTGTTTAAATGCCTTCAAGGTATTTCATATGCATGTACATGATACCACTACCAATGAGGCTGCTGTTTTAGCTTTCTGTACTCTTTTCTATTTTTCTACTTACAGAAACGCATAATGTTTAAGAATCTGGACAGTAACCTTTTTGTTGAATGAACTTCTTTAAAATACTGTTATCTCTTTCCCAGCACTTAGCTTCCTTGATGTGTTTTGGAAAAACCAAACAGCAAATGAATTTTATCTATAGTTATCTTAGAATGCACTTTGAATAGTACCTAAAAGGTAAATCAATTATTCTTTCTTTTTTCTTCCATGTATTAAGATGCATATCTTTATGCTAGGACAAGTGTAGCCTATTTCAATTTGTTTTCCCTAATACCTGAAGGTTCCTTAACGTCTTACAGTAAACAAACATACAAATAAAATTTCACAACCAGTGCTTTGAGGAAATGGCTTAGTTGGTAAGAATGCTTGCTACGCAAGCATGAGGGAGTAAGTTCAACGCACAACACTCACATGCAATACTGGGCATGTCTGTGTGACCCCAGCATTGAATGGGGAAGATCCAGAAGGATCTCTGGGGCTCTCTTTGGTCAGCAAGACTCTTTGAAAGATGGGGAGTTCAGTGCTCAGTTGAAGACTCTGCCTCAAGGAAATAAGGCCCAAGAGCAACAGAGGAAGGTACCCGAGGAGGACTTCCTATGGCCTCCACACATGTACAGGACATACACTGCTGCACACATACACACACATATACAACAAACACACATACACACACACACACACACACATGCACAAAAATATCCACAATAGTACAACAAAAACCTCAATTAAAAAATGTCAGTGTAAAAAATATCTCCAAATACAGCTAGAATAGCCTTTCAGAAAATGACATTTCAAGTGAGCATTTAATAGTGAATAGTTTTTAATCAGGTAAATAGGAGGCAGAAGGAGAAAAAGGCATAGAAGAAAATTCAAAAAGAGATATAAAGTTAGCTTCTTCATTAAGAAATATTTAATGAGCCTATGCATATCTTACCAAAGTGGTTTATGCTATAATTTATGCTTTAAGCATGAAGAATTTATGCTGTTAGCATGCAGAAGTCAATCAAGACTAATGGAAACAAAGTGACATGAAAAGGTATGTTGAGAAAACATATAGCCATATATTCATGTGGCTCTATTAATTTTACAAATATATTGAGTTATTGATATAACTGCAGTCTTGATTTCTTTTCATAGCCATTTCATCTTGACTCATATGACTCACAGAAAATACAGTTCGAAGCAATTGAAAAATCATTTTATTCAATACCTTTAGTTTCCAGATAAACAAACACAATAATGAACCATCTCAAAGAATGAGTGGCTTACTTCATCTGCAAGGTATTTAACTCATGAATCTTGAGTTGGCAGCTTTCTCTGAGTGCTAATCTCAGCGGAGTTTCCCCATGCCTCCATGGTCAGGCACAAGAGTGAACAGAGATGGCTAGTCCAGTATTATTCAGTAAGGACCACAGTTCATTTTGAATCCATGTGGTCTTGGTAACAGGTCAGCACCTATGTTTGTGGTTGGGTTCCAAGAGGTTTCAAGGCTTCCTAAGACACAAATTTGAAAACAGTTAAACTGTGCTTCTCTTTCTTTTACTGGTCAAAATAAATGGGCAAACTATAAGGGCAGAGAAAAGCCCTACCTGTCATTGCTACCTAGGAATAGATAGAACTATGGCCTTTTTTTTTTTTTTCTCAATTTGTCTGCCTGACAGAAACTTTATGATCAGCTCAGCTGTTTTTACTTCTTAGAAACTGAAGTATCATTCTATACATAGACAAAACCATAAATTGGTTTTCTTAGTTTGGGTTATAATTCACATTTTATTATTTAATTTTCTGTAACTCACTTTGGTAGCCCATGTCCTTTTTCCCCCATAATTTTTAAAAATACCACACAAATAACTTAGAAAAAACACTTGCTTTCACTGAGTGATTATGCACCACTGTTAGATGTTATTTGCACCATCTTCCACAAAGGGTTTTCTAAAGGAAAGACATTACTAAACATATTTTATGTTTCAACCAAGATTGATCAAGTATCTTCTACACACCAAATTCTCAATGCAGGGGAAAAATAATTTTGGGGATTCAGGTGTAGCCACCCAAACATAGCTCTCTGGCTCCCAAGAATGCTCATTTGTGAGCACAAGTAAGAGCATAAAAATAAGATTGCAAATATATTCTCTTTTTCTTTCTAAAAAGATTTGGGTCAGTTTAGTGTATTTTTGGAAAACTTGTTCACTTCATCTTCTCGGCACTTCATTATACTTTCGATCACAAAGTCAACTCTCCTGCAACAAAGCGAAACATGGCTCTTTGAAATAAATGTTGTCATTAACAAGCCATGCCAGGCACAGTGACAGATTTGCAGCTGTAATGAATAACATTTCCCGCAAAGTTCTTCTGTCTGACAGAAAAGCTGTGACATTACTGCAGGCAACAGTGTTGAAAACTAAAAGATTGATTGATGCAAGTGGATAATTGAAACCTCGGTACTGTCACATACGTGTCAACCTAACAACCAAACTACTACTCTAAGATAATATTTATCACAATACATCCTCTCTATGAATAAAAACCACGTGTTGAGAATGTAGACTACATCCCATTAAATATGATTTAGAGGATGCCACTGTAGATGAATCTATCAGCAGCAATAAATTATACAGTGCTCAAACTTGCTCTAAAATTCACATTTTAGTTGAAAATTAGTTTCTGAAAAGAAATCCAATCAAAATAGGCATTTTACTCTCCTTTTAATAGCAAAGTGAAGGCTACATTTTCTACTTCATAGATAATTAACCTTGCAGTAAACCAGCACTTAGATGGCTGAATTTGACACACTTAATAGCATTAGAACCTTGCTAAAACTTTCTTTTCAGCCTGTCTCTTTGTCTAGTCATTGATAACGTACTTTCTCATAAACCTTTGTAGTTCTGCAGTTACACAGAGAATATTCTCTATATGAACCACATGTGGTTCATATGGACCACAACAGAATGCAAGTTCTTAAAGACATAATTTATCTAAAGAAATGTAGAACATTTTTTTTTTTTGCCATGGTAACTGTTTTACATTTGAGTTTAGAGAATAAAAAGCAGCTGTGGAGTAGGAAAGACTGAAACATGATGTACTTATTCACATGGAAAAGGCAGGCACCATAAAGCTATTCTTCTGTTTTAAAAGCATCTTTGGAGTCATTGGAAATTTGTGTCACTCTCCTGGGTTTAGGTTTCCACATACATAAAAGAATCACAGCAGTCCTCAGGGATGACTAACTGAGCATGACTTGCCCAGGAAGTTTTCCTGTTTAATAATGGAAAGTTCAAACCTGAAGAAAACCCTGTGGAATGACTGGTATCCCAGTAGTCACTAATATGACGGTGTCCCAAACTTTCTTTAAGGAAGTAATGAAAAGCATGGACCCTTCCCTCATATCATCACACATATATACCCCATAACATTCCAGGGGGTCGTTCACCCATTGTGATTCTGGTTAGTAACTTATTTCTGGGATGGTCATCCCAACTCTATCAAGTAGCCATTGTATTTCTAATTACTAAATTTATAATTAGTAAGCCTAGTGAGCTCCTCTTAATAAAGCTTGCATTGTAATGTGCAAGGAAGAGGATAAGGAGGATGAGCTTTGTTACTCAAGGGCTTTAGAATTTCAGTAACACGTAGAACAAGAAAAGTGAGTTTTGTTTCCAGTGAGTAAAGTAGAAGAAAATAGACAAAAGAAGAAGGAGGAGGAGGAGAAGGAGAAGAAGAAGAAGGGGAAGAAGGAGAAAACTGTTATTCAAAAAATTGTGATCAGGTCTGGAGAGATAGCTTAGCAATTAAGGCACTTGCTTGCAAACCCTAAGGACCCGGGTTCTTTCCCCCAGTATCCATGTAAGCCAGGTGCACAAGGTGGTGTATGTATCTGCAGTTCATTTGCAGTAGCTGGGATATATCTGTCTCTCTCTCAAATAAGTAATAAAATGAAATATTTTAAAAATTGCAATCAAGGGCTAGAAAAATGGCTCAGCAGTTAAGGTGCTTGCTTACAAAGCCTATGTACCTGAGTTTGATTACCCAGGACCCACATAAAGCCAGACCCACAAGGTGGTACAACTGTCTAGAGTTTGTTTGCAGTGGCGGGAGGTCTGGGTGCACTCATTCTCTCTATCTGCCTCTTCCTCTCCCTCTCTCTCTCTTTCTTTCTCAAATAAGAAAATAATTTTTTTTAAAAAATTAAGGTGTAGTCAAAGTTGCCTCATAGGTTTTGTACTATTAGCATCAAACAATTTTTATCCTTCTCCCTAGATTTCTCATTTTCCCATTCCAATGTCTTCCACTGTCTGCATTCCTTAAACTTGTTCTTTATTCCATTATGTTCTCTTTTATTTGCATTTGTTTAACTTTTATCAAGATGATAGTACATATCTATACATTCTCCATCATATTCCTTTATTTGTTATTTTATTTTATTTTGAGACCAAGAGAAAGAAGGAGAGAGAATGAGTGTGCCAGGGCCTTTGAGTCGTTCTGAACAAACTACGGATGCCTGCACCCCATGTGTGCATGTGTGACATTTCATATTTGTATCACTGCCTTCGGGCTATGTGTGGAGATTCAAACATGCTCTTAGGCTTCACAGGCAAGTGCCTTGACTGCTAGGCCGTCTGCTCAGCCCCTCCTTCTTATTCTTAAATATTTGGTAGCATTACTTGGGTCACTTTGACATCTGATTTACATCTTGTTCTTTTCTGTCTAGCATTGCAAAAATTCTGGGTCTTACTATTAATATCCTTACCTGAGAGTTGATTAAGTAAATGGTTGTGTATTTTCTTTCCAGAACCTGATTTTTAAACTTTATTTATATTTTTCCTTCCAATGATAATAAGTATTTAAGTGAAATCCAAAATTTTCAGTCAGGGACCATAGCTTGTCTTTTAATATCTAACTTCTCCATTACCCTGAGCCATCCTATTTCTAAATTCCCTGTGTATTTAGTGACCCTTTCTTCTGAGGGTAACTACCCTTCTCAGATATTCTTTCTTTAAATGCTATATGACTTTTAAGTTTGAACTCTTATGTGGCTCATACATTTTTAAATTTCTTTCAGTACAACAGAATATGAAATTCATTAGATATCGAATATATAAAATGAAAGCATCTAACAAGAAACCTTAGAGACCCTCCTTATCCTAAGTGTCTCTAGACCCTTCCACCACAATGCCAATCCTTTTGCATATACAATAGTCAGCAAAACTGAAAGACCCACAGCTTCCAAAAGTAGCAGACACTAAGACTAGAGAGATTGATGAGTTGGTTAAACAAGACCATTCCCAGAAGTCACTGTTGTTTTAATTGCAGTACCAGTAAAATACCCAGCCTCTTGGGCCAGTGGCCGATATGAGGGAACCCTGAGCACGTGGCAGTCATGGCTGGAGCTGCTTTCGGAGGTAGATAGAGAGAGCCCACATCTTCAGTGAATCCTCCAGCTGCATCTCGTCCAATCTTGCTTCTGATTCTACAGCAAGTGACACACAGCTAGCTGCTTTTAAGCCCAGGGGAGGCAGTGCCAGCCAGGCTTCTCCTACATGTGGGATTTACCATTAATTGCAGTTGTCTTCACATCACTGGGATAAAACTCATGAGCAAAAGAGCAGCTAATGGGAGGAAAGGTTTTATTTATTTATTTTTTTGGCTTACAGTCTTGACAGGAAAGCTTCATGATGACAGAGGAAAGCATGGCATGAGCAGAGGGTGAACATCACTCCTGTGACAACAGGTGAAAAATAGCACCACGAGAGTAAGGCAGACTCTGGCAAGGGGGAAGCTGAACTATAACACTCCAAAGCCCGCCTCCAGAAACACACCCTCTCCAGCAAGGATCCACCTCTCAAAAGGCCACCAACTGGGGACCATACATGAGTTGGGCTGGAGAGATGACTTAGTGGTAAAGGTGCTTTCCTGCAAAGCCAAAGGACTGAGGCTCAATTCTCCAGGACCCAAGTAAGCCAGACGCACAAGGTGGTGCATGTGTCTGGAGTTCGTTTGCAGCAGCTAAAGGCCTTGGCAAGCCCATTCTCCCTCTCTCTCCCTTTCTCTCTCTCTCTCTCTCTGTCTCTCTCAAACAAATAAAATAAAAAAGTTTTAAAAAATAAAAATAAATAAACACATAAGTTGGATGTAAGGGTGATCTGGCTGCAACATCTGTCACCCCATTGATCACTAAGGTTGATTCAGTTGATCTAGCTGTCTAGGTGGGTATCCCCTTCCTCTCTCACCATTCAGTGTGTATGCCTTGTAAAACTGCTCACAAGGTCAAAGAGTTTGACCGTCCCAGAATACAGGGAGACCAGTCTTCAGTCAAGGGTATACAAGTACTGGAGCTGCCCTGCAGAAACTTCAATCAAGCTCTGAAAACACACGAGTTTACGGGGAACATCTGATTCAAACCACCACAGCATCAGAAAACATCAGCTCTTCCAGAAAGCAGTGGTGAATGTTCAGTTCTCCTTCTAATGTGCATGGATTTAGGCATGCTGTCAAGATGACCCAGACACAGAGGCCAGAGCCTCTGCTGAGAAAGGGATCTGCAAGTCTTCTGGCTTCCCGGAGCTGGCTGTGGTTAGCAGACAGGTGCACCTGGTCAATCCAGTCTCTGTCCCTAGAGCAGTCGCCAGAGTTTATACTGAGTGAGGCCTTGATGATCATGCCCATTGCCCAGCTGTGCTATGACCTCTACAGGCTATAGGCAGATGAAGCTCATTGAACCCCCAGGCCACCAATAGCCTCAGAACATGTGCAGTTGACTATCTGGCACATTAAGTGATGTGTCCAGTCTTCCTGCTACTAAATGGTCTCTGAGTGTTTCTCTTCCCCTGGTGACAAGCCCTGCAGCTGCCTGGGTGAGAACTGCCTGACGTGATCCATGATGATCGACAAGTTCATCATGATGCCCAGCAATCCCATGAAGATCTTCCCTTCCAAGAGGGCCTGCTCTGCATGCTGGGCTGGAGGGGCCTCAGAGCACGTGTCTGCCTGGTGACTGGAACTCCTTGTCTCTGGTTTCTCTCAGCTCTCCTCATGTCCATCCATTTGAAGCACCCTAGTCAGTCAAGGTCTAGAGAACTTTTCTGTGGCTCTCCTCCTCTCACTGAGCCTGCTTACGCTTTTTGTTCATGCATTTGATAAAAAGAAAAAAAAACATACTGAGTACCTGTTAAGAGACAGGTACTATTATAGAGAAAACTAGAAAAAAAAAATGTGGTCTTAACTTTATGGACTTTTTTAATATTGTGGAAATAGTAACCATTTAGAATGATGACGAAGTTAAGTTATACAGCAACTTTAAAATATGATAGATATTGTGAAAAGTAGAATAGAATATGAGAAATAAGTAATGTCAGGAAGGTAGAGAGACTGTGAATTATAGATTCAATAAGTCATGTAGTTACAGAAAATATAACACAGACCTTCATGAAAAAAAGTTGATCTCTGAACAAGACCAGAGGAGGCAAGGTCATGAAGATGCCCCTTCATTAGGCTCTGGATGCTGTCACCTTCCAGAGGTGAGCATGGGAGCAGGCTGGTTCTGTGTTTCCAGACAGGAGAAGCTAGCTGACCAGGCTCACTCTGCCAAACCGTTTCAGAACCCGATGGACTTGAGCCTCTCAGCCTCAAAGATGATTACCTTTGGGAACAGCCCATATTCACCATGCTTCCTGATCCTTTGTCTCCCATTCATTCTTTCCTTCACATCCATTTGATACCTTGATCCGACAGTTTTTAAAAGCTTTTATTGAGAATATTTTTTTTTCAAAATGGGGTTCATTCAAGCAGCAGCTGACCTGGAACTCACTGTGTCATCCCAGACTGGCCTCTCATTCATAGTGATCCTCCTACCTCTGCCTCCTGAGTGCTGGGATTAACAGTGTGAACCACCACTCCCAGCAAGAATTTTTAATAGGTGAACATGCTGTAATTTTATAATAGTCCCTTCTCATTACCCTCCTTTGTCTCCCTCCCCAACCTCTAGTCCACTGAACTCACTCCTCTTTCCAAATAGTCACTCTTCTATTTTGATGTTTCAATCTGTGTGTGTGTGTGTGTGTGTGTGTGTTGTCATCCATCATCTATATCAGAATGTTGAAGATGTCAATATTGTGCATGTCTTTATGGTGGTAGTAACTGCCACTGTGAGGTCACGAATATACATACCAGTCACTTAATGTCCAGTGGATAGTGTCCCACATTACTCACTTCCCTTCTACTGGCTCTTACAGTCAAATCCATCCATTTGACAATGTGCCCTGAGCCTTGAACAGTAGGGCAAAGGATGTGTCATCTAGAGCTCGAAACAGCCTCTTCTTTTCAGTACTTTGATGAATTTTCAGTCTCCTCCTCATCGACTGTTATCTCCAGAGAGAAGCTTCTCTGGGCAGTGCTGAGAGCTGTACTAATGTTCTTTACACCACTTCCCCTGCAATGTTCCTTGAACCCTGTGTGGGTGTAAAAAGTGATGTCTGTTCCCGGGCTGAGCACTCAGGTATCATGAGAAAGTATGAGAAGTAGTCTCATCACTTGATGACTCTTGGGACTCCCCAGTTATCACCACTATTTTTCTCTATCCAAAAGTAAGAACATCAAGAATCTGTGGGTACAAACATACACATTTAGTGGGCATTTCGATAGATAACATATCCACTTAGCCAAACAGCAGAGGTAGCTTCCTCTTAGTGTTGTGGGTCGGCAGGCATTACGCATAGAGGCCATTGAAGGAAGGATTCCACCTCATATTTCCTTAGTAATATCAGATAGGGAGGAGTTACTTCCTCTTGACAACAGAAACAAAGTCTGGTCCTGGGTAGAGCCCCACATTCTCTCACCTGGCAGAGACCATCCCTCACCTATAGACATGCTAAAGAGGTGGGAGGAAGAATGTCCCCCACAATAAATAAGATAATGTGCTCACACCTGCAGATGCCCTTTCCTTAGTGCAGTTGCTCACAGTCTCAGAGCACAGCCTGCCCACATGTTTTGAGCTTTAACTCAAAACATAATTTTTCTTCCCTTTCTTTCTCTTCTTTGGATGGCAATGGAAATCCTAATCACATTCACCCTGACACTTGGGGCTTTTCCATCTTCTCAGCTCCACGCTCCTGATCCAGCAATCCCTCTCATTCTTATGGGCAATGCACCCATCCTTGGGAGCTTTTTCTATATTTTTACTAATACAGTCTAATTTTGCCCTCCTTACCCCCTTGTTTGCATGCCTTAATCCTTTGGCTTGAGATACAAACTCTAACTAGAGAGCCTTAGTTGCTTGAGTCCATCTCATGTGGGCCAAGAAGCCCCGTGGCTCTCCAAATCCTTCAACACTAGGGCCCATGACCTTCTAAGCCATAGACTTTTGACTTGGTTTTCAGTGCCAGGTTTGAATTCCTCCAATGTACCCGGTCTCATGTCTAATAAGAAAGGAGTTCCTTACCCCCAAAGTAACTCTTCCAGGTGGGCACGTTTTGCCTGACTGGTCAGTTGTTTGGCTTATAGGATCTACTGGTGCATACGGCTGTTGTTACCTTTTCTCCCCTAGCAGCATACATAGCACTCTTCAGCACTATGGAAGCTAGAGAATTGGGATGAAATTAGGTGATTTAGTATCTCTAAGTTAAATTATAATTTCTGTGGGACACAGGAATGGGAAAATATTGTTGGCTGTCTATGCCTGACTGTAATGTTTTATAGGTATAAAGATGTGAAAAATTAAATCCAAAGAACCTCTGAAAGCTCAGGTGGAACTGACTATTAATAGTGAATCCCAAATAGCCTGGGATGAGTTCCAAATTTCTTCCTGAACCAGGAGGGTCCCCTGCCATTCTACTGGCTTGTCTCTGCTCCCTGATCCAGCCATACTTCCAGAGGTAAGGCCGCAATTTCCCAACCCACCAGCTTCCTGCAAAACATGGAAACACAAAATTAGAAGAAAAGATATCTCCAGCATATCACTTCAGTGAGTACAGAATGGAATGCAGGAGAATTCCAGCAAAAGTTACATAGCAGTACAGTAACGGATGCCACCAAAATAAACCAAGAGCATGCAGACATCGTCCTCACTGAATCCTCTGACTTTACAATAAGAACCAAAGGCACCAGCTGTTGTGATCGATGACTGTGGGCTCTTCATAAAGAAAGCCCTCGAGTCCTCTCTAAGTTGGCTCATCCCTGATGTATTCCAGAAACAAAGACCAGTTATTTGTGATCATCCAGCCAAAGCTCATGAAAAAGAAATCTCCAAAACCTCATTTCAGACATCAGAATATTTTTAAATGACAGCAAAAATGTCTTCCTCACACTGAAGCTTGGGAACTGTATTGGTGCTTCTGCACACATGCCCTTACTGTTATCCCAATGTCTGGTTGGGCAATCGCTGGCCTCCGCGATAGTCAAGAGCAAAATTTTGGGTCTGCATCCTGACAGTAGGTCTGAACTCTGCTCATAATTTACTTTCTATTAACTCCTGTTTATTTTGAGGCCCCAATGAGGCTTGAGAGATGGCTCTGTAGTAGACGCCACTTTTTTGAAAGGCTTGTTGGCCTGGATTCAATGGCCCAGTATATTATTTTATACTGGGGAATTATTATTTTGTATTTTGTTATATTATTTTCTCACACAAAGCCAGTGCGCAAGGCGACATATGCATTTGGAGTGTGTTTGCAGTGAAAGAGGCTCTAGTGTGTCCATTGTCTCTCTCTTTTTCTCCCACCCTCCCTCCCTCTCTCTCTCTCTCCTGTAAATTAATTAATTAATTAAAAAAAATTAAAAATAGAGGTCAGTTTGGTCCCTTGAGCTTGACAGGAATTTATTATAAAACATTACTTAGCATCAAACAAACCTACAAACTTCTTTTTTTTTTTTTTTTAATTTCTGTGGAGCTTACTATTTCAGGAGATATTCCTTGATTTTTGAATTCTCTGTGTGGATCAAACAGAATGTGCAAGAACCTGTTTTAATCATTCTATACTTATAGTCCCTCACGTCTGAGGCAAGATGCATTATGTCTTGTTAGTGCCCCATTCATTCTTCCTCTCTGCTTGTTACACCCATAATGAAGTTCAGCGAATCATCCACAGTGAATCACAGCTTTACAACCTTTGCCTCTTTGTGTTGATGGAGAGCTATTGTCTCTTTCTTTCAAGCCCAGATTTCTTCCTTAAACCTAAACTTAAACTTAAATTCCTTGGGCACGTAAGAAAACCCAAGATTGATTCATTTAATAAAAACAATGGATGGTAACTCACAAAGTAGAAGAAATGGTGAACAATAGCTTTAGGAACCAGACAGGTTCTGGCCTCTGAGATCTGAATCCAATGGACCGTTTACTCAAGGCACCACTGTGAGGAATAATCACTGTGGGTAGCAGAGTAACGCCTCCAACCCACAGCACATCGGTGCTCTAATTTCTGGAACGTGTGTCTATGTTCTCCATGGCAAAGGGCTGTGCAGATGTGATTTGGAGTGGGAATCTTCAGAGGGGAGATTACCCAGGGTATTCTGCCAGGCCATGTGGCATTATTAGAGTCTGTAACAGGGCTGAGTTGGAGAAAAAAACAATGTGATGATGGAAAGCCAATGGGACATGATGTTACTGGCTCTGAAGATGGAGAAAGTGCTCATATGCCAAACAAGTCAGGAAGAATGCAGGAGCTGGAAAGGAAGAAGGAAACAGAGACACCCCTGGTGCCCCCAGAGGGAAGGTGTCTCGGAAGTACCTGGATTCCTGCCCACTGCAACCTGTGTTGCCATTGCCACCAAAGGAATCATGAGTTTAAAACTGTGTGTTATTTTAAACCACTGAATTTGTGGAATGTATTGGAGTGACACAACAAACTAACACAATCAGCTTCAGGAGGATTTCTTTAAAATAAAATTTTAAAAACTTTCACAGTATCTTTCACTCTCTAGGTAAAAAAAAAAATAAAGAAGAAAGAGGAAAGAAAAGAGAGAGATTAGGCAGATTCAGAATTATGAAGGCAATAGAAATGATAGTTTGATGTTTTCTTATGGCTCCCTTGTGGCATTGTGGAACCCTGTCTAGCTGTCTATACTGTCACCTTTCAATTGGAATTACTTATATCACTTATAATACTCTCAGAGAGAAAAGCAGCAGTATGTATCTCTGGAGTTTTGGGGGACGGGTGGACAATGTTCCTATCGGCAATTTCCTGTCTCTTCTATGAAATAGCTTCTGATATCCTACTAAAATCTGACAGACACTGACCACAGGTCTGGGTTGCTAGGTGATCATGCACTCAAGCTGTCCCTGAGCCAAGGACTTTCTGGTCTACTCCGTTTCTGAATGAAGCATAGCTAGATAGAAGAGCCTGGAGAGGCTGTCTATCAGTTTCTCCTACTCGATTTGCTAAAGCTGATTCCTAATCCTTCTCTGGCCTGGGCCATAAGCTTTCCTTCAGTATACAAGCAATTCTTCATCAGGTTTAAAAAAAAAAAAAAAGAGCTGATTTTACTTGCTTCTAACAAACGCCTGTTGACACATTTGCTCGAATACTTGTCTTAGCTGTACATAAGTCTGTTAAGAGTGTACTGTAGCCATTCTAGCTCTGGGAAGTATCTGACCACGCTTGTCAGTCTCAGTGGGGAGATGATTCTTTGCTGCCATCATTCTATTTGCACTATGTTTGAAGCTAATCTTCCTCTGTTTAGAGGGTATTCATCTCTGTCTGTGTACTGTTCCAAATCACCATCATGAGATTTCCACATGCATGGTGAGGCCTCCCTTTCCCTCCTCCACTCCTAATGCACTCTGTTGAACCATGGGCAGCTGACCCTGATGTGGTTGTTCTGTCAGTTGGTCTACTAGTTTATATCAATTGAAAAAAAAAATCCAAAAACTCAATATGTTTTCATCCCAGGGCTGCAGCTCCTGACTGTATATGTGTTAATGTGCCATTGCATGGTCGTAGACTGAGTAGCTTGGATCTTGCCTCTCACGTTAAGAACATAATTGTTCAAGTTATCTCCTCTGCTTCTCACTTTTTATCGCTGAGTGTCTTCAGATCCATCTTGAATATCAACAAACAAAGAAGAGAATTAGTAACATTCTACTCACTGTATGTAGGGCAGAAGATTGCTCTACAGCATTGCAGCTCAACTTCCAGACACAGAGTAGAGAAAAGAGTACAGTTAGGTCTTAACGGGACATAAGCATAGCAAAGATTATGGGAGGGCCATTTACAAGTCAAAATAAAGTGGGAAGTATACTATAAAGTCATGTTATTTTTATGAATAACATGTTGGCCTACTTTAAAATATAATTTATAAAGTCATTTCCAGAAATCATTTCGGTTTTCCTGCTTTGTTGGTCACACATGTATAAACTTAGTCCAATGATTAGATTCCACTTGTTTCTCAAAATTTAACAGTTCTGCTATTTTTTTTTTTAGCTTATAAACAATAGGAATTTGTTTATTATCACTTGGGAGGCTGGGGAGCCCAAGGTCAAAGTGGGAGACACACTTAGTGTTTGGTATAATCCCACCCTGACTTTTCTTGCCATATGCTCTCATAAAGGATGGAGCAGGGAAGGTCCCCGAGGTCTCTTTTATTTATTTTTTTTTTATTTTTTTTTCATAAAAACATTTCCCTTTATTTTCTTTTTTTTTTACAGTTTCTCATTTTATTTACATTATTATGGTGCATTGTCTTTCTTTTTTTTTTTCTCCATTTTTATTAATATTTTCCATGATAACAAAAAAAATCCCATGGTATTACCCTCCCCCCTTTCCCCTTTGAAATTCCATTCTCCATCATATCCCCTCCCCATCTCAATCTTTCTACTTACATATATACAATACCAACCTAATAAAAGCCCTCCTCCCTTTCTTTCTCTTCCCTTTCTATCTCCTTTTTTAACTTACTGGCCTCTGCTACTGAGTTATTTCCTTCTCACACAGAAGCCCAATTATCTCTAGCTAAGATCCACATATGAGGGAGAACATGTGGCGCTTGGCTTTCTGGGCCTGGGTTACCTCACTTAGTATAATTCTTTCCAGATCCATCCACTTTTCTGCAAATTTCATAACTTCATTTCTCTTTACTGCTGAGTAAAACTCCATTGTATAAATGTGCCACATCTTCATTATCCACTCATCAGTTGAGGGACATCTAGGCTGGTTCCATTTCCCAGCTATTATAAATTGAGCAGCAATAAACATGGTTGAGCAAGTATCTCTAAGGTAATGAGATGAGTCCTTAGGATATATGCCTAGGAGAGCTATAGCTGGGTCATATGGTAGATCAATCTTTAGCTGTTTTAGGAACCTCCACACTGATTTCCACAATGGCTGGACCAGATTGCATTCCCACCAACAATGTAGAAGGGTTCCTCTTTTTCCACATCCCCGCCAACATTTATGATCATTTGTTTTCATGATGGTAGCCAATCTGACAGGAGTGAGATGGAATCTCAATGTAGTCTTAATCTGCATTTCCCTGATGACTAGGGATGTAGAACATTTTTTTAGATGCGTATATGCCATTCGTATTTCTTCCTTTGAGAATTCTCTATTTAGCTCCATTTCCCATTTTTTGATTGGTTTGTTTGATTCCTTATTATTTAACTTCTTGAGTTCTTTGTATATCTTAGATATTAATCCTCTATCAGATGTATAGCTGGTGAAGATTTTTTCCCATTCTGTAGGTTGCCTCTTTGCTTTCTTCACCGTGTCCTTTGCAGTGCAGAATCTTTGTATTTTCATGAGGTCCCAGTGGTTAATCTGTGGTTTTATTGCCTGAGCAATTGGGGTTGTATTCAGAAAGTCTTTGCCAAGACCAATATGTTGAAGGGTTTCCCCTACTTTTTCCTCTAGCAGTTTCAGAGTTTCAGGTCTGATGTTAAGGTCCTTAATCCATTTGGACTTAATTCTTGTGCACGGAAAAAGAGAAGAATCTATTTTCATCCTTCTACAGATATATATCCAGTTTTCCCAACACCATTTGCTAAAGAGGCTGTCTTTTCTCCAATGAGTATTTTTGGCATTTTTATCAAATATCAGGTGGCTATAACTACATGGGGTTACATTTGGGTCCTCTATTCTGTTCCATTGATCTACGAGTCTGCTTTTGTGCCAGTACCATGCTGTTTTTGTTACTATGGCTCTGTAGTATAGGTTAAAATCAGGTATGGTGATACCACCAGCCTTATTTTTGTTGCTCAGTATTATTTTAGATATTCGAGGTTTTTTGTGATTCCAAATGAATTTTTGGATTGTTTTTTCTATTTCCGTGAAGAATGCCTTTGGAATTTTGATGGGGATTGCGTTAAATGTGTAGATTGCTTTTGGTAAGATTGCCATTTTCACAATATTGATTCTTCCAATCCAGGAACAAGGGATGTTTTTCCACTTCCTAGTGTCTTCTGCAATTTCTCGCTTGAGTGTTTTAAAGTTCTCATTGTATAGATTCTTTACTTCCTTAGTAAGGTTTATTCCAAGGTACTTTATTTTTTTTGATGCAATTGTGAATGGGAGTGATTCTCTGATCTCATCCTCTGTGTGTTTGTTGTTAGCATATATGAAGGCTACTGATTTCTGTGTATTTATTTTGTATCCTGCTACATGACTGTAGGTTTTTATCAGCTCTAACAGTTTGCTAGTAGAGTCTTTAGGGTCCTTTATATATAGAATCATGTCATCTGCAAATAATGATAACTTGACCTCTTCCTTTCCGATTTGTATCCCTTTTATGCATGTCTCTTGCCTTATTGCTATGGCTAAGACTTCCAGAACTATATTAAATAAAAGTGGGGACAGTGGACACCCTTGTCTTGTTCCTGATTTTAGTGGAAAAGCATCCAGTTTTTCCCCATTTAGTAATATGTTGGCTGTAGGCTTATCATAAATAGCCTTTATTATATTGAGATATGTTCCTTCTATTCCCAGTCTCTGTAGGACTTTTATCATGAAGGGATGTTGGATTTTGTCGAATGCTTTCTCTGCGTCTAGTGAGATGATCATGTGATTTTTGTCCTTCAACCCATTTATATAATGTATAACATTTATAGATTTGCGTATGTTGAACCATCCCTGCATCTCTGGGATAAAGCCTACTTGGTCAGGGTGAATGATCTTTCTAATGTATTCTTGTATTCTGTTTGCCAATATTTTGTTGAGAATTTTTGCATCTATGTTCATGAGGGAGATTGGTCTGTAATTTTCCTTTTTTGTTCTATCTTTGCCTGGTTTTGGTATCAGAGTGATGCTGGCTTCATAGAAGGAGTTTGGTAGAATTCCTTCTTTTTCTATTTCATGGAAAAGCTTAAGAAGCAATGGTGTTAGCTCTTCCCTGAAGGTCTGGTAAAATTCAGCAGTGAATCCATCTGGGCCTGGGCTTTTTTTAGTTGGGAGATTTTTGATAACTGTTAGTATCTCCATGCTTGTTATAGGTCTATTTAAGTGATTAATCTCATCTTGATTTAATTTAGGTAGGTCATATAAATCAAGGAAATCATCCATTTCCTTCAGATTTTCATACTTTGTGGAGTATATGTTTTTATAATATGTCCCTATGATTTTTTGAATTTCTCTGGCATCTGTCGTGATGTTACCTTTTTCATCTCTAATTTTATTAATTTGTGTCTCTTCTCTCTTTCTTTTGGTCAGATTTGCTAAGGGTTTATCAATCTTGTTTATCCTTTCAAAGAACCAGCTCTTTGTTTCATTAATTCTTTGTATTGTTTTTTTGGTTTCTATTTCATTAATTTCTGCCCTAATCTTTATTATTTCTTCCCGTCTACTGATTTTTGGTTTGCCTTGTTCTTCTTTTTCCAAGGCTTTAAGGTGAAGCATTAGGTCATTTATTTGCGACCTTTCTAATTTCTTAATATAGGCACTTAAAGCTATAAATTTACCTCTTAGAACTGCCTTCATTGTGTCCCAGAGATTTTGGTATGTTGTGTTCTCATTATTGTTTGACTCTATAAATTTTTTGATTTCCTTCTTGATTTCTTCATTGACCCATTCATCATTTAGTAATGTATTGTTTAGTTTCCATGATTTTGTGTATGCTCTATATCCTTTCTTGCTATTGATTTGTAGTTTGATTCCATTGTGGTCAGATAGAATGCAAGGAATTATTTCAATTTTCCTGAATTTGTTAAGATTTGCTTTGTGTCCTAATATATGGTCTATTTTAGAGAATGATCCATGTGCTGCTGAAAAGAATGTATATTCTGCAGCATTTGGATGAAATGTCCTGTATATGTCTGTTAGGTCCATTCCTTCTATGACCTCGTTTAGTCCAGATGCCTCTCTGTTTATTTTTTCCCGGGATGACCTGTCAATTGATGAGAGTGGGGTGTTAAAGTCACCAACTACCACTGTGTTTGGTGTTATCTGTGACCTTAGTTCTAACAGTGTTTGTTTGATGAATTTGGGAGCCCCCATGTTAGGTGCATATATGTTTAGGATTGTAATGTCCTCCTGTTGGAGTGTGCCCTTAATCAATATAAAGTGACCTTCCTTATCTTTCTTGACTAATGTTGGAGTGAAGTCTGCCTTGTCAGCTATTAGGATAGCAACCCCTGCTTGCTTTCTGGGTCCATTTGCTTGAAACACCGTTTTCCAACCTTTCACCCTAAGATAATGTCCATCCTTTGTAGAAAGGTGAGTTTCTTGGAGACAACAAATTGTAGGGTCCTGCTTTTTAACCCAGTCTGCAAATCTATGTCTTTTGGTTGGAGCATTGAGGCCATTGATATTAAGAGATATTATTGAAAGATGTGTATTTATGCTTGCCATTTTTTTTTTTTTTTTTTTTTTTTGTGGTTCTGGTTCTACCTTTGCTCTCTTATATTAACTAGTATTTGAGTGTTGTTTGCTGTTTTCCAGGTTCCTTATATGTGTGTTTTTCTTTCTCTTCGGCATGGAGGATTCTTTCAAGTATTTTGTGTAGAGCTGGTTTTGTCTTCAAATACTCCTTTAGCCTGCTTTTGTCATGGAATGTCCTTATTTCTCCATCTATTTGAATGGATAGTTTTGCAGGATAAAGTAGTCTTGGTTGACAGTTGTTATCTTTCAGAGTTTGGAATACTTCACTCCAAGCCCTTCTGGCTTTGAAAGTTTGTGTTGAGTAATCTGCTGTGATCCTGATGGGCTTGCCTTTGTAGGTAACTTGATTTTTCTCTCTAACTGCTTTCAATATTTTTTCTTTGGATTGTGTGTTTGGTAGTTTGATTATAATATGGCGAGGAGAGGTTCTTTCCAGGTTTTGTCTGGCTGGTGTTCTAAATGCTTCCTGTATCTGCATTGGCACCTCTTTCCCAATTTGGGGGAAGTTTTCTTCTATGATTTTGTTGAAGATGCCTACTATACCTTTGGATTGAAATTCTTCTCCTTCTACTATACCCTGAATTCTTATATTTGATCTTTTCATAGTGTCCCGAATATCTTGAAATTCCCATTCATACTTTTCTATTAGTCTTTCTCTTTGTTGGATTGTATTAGATCTGCCACCTGGTCTTCTAGCTTAGATATTCTGTCCTCTCCTTCATCCATTCTACTGGTGAGATTTTCTACAGAGTTTTTTATTTCATTAACTGTGTTCTTCATTGCTAGTAATTCTGACTGGTTTTTCTTCATTATTTCTATTTCCTTATTTATGTCTTGTATTGATTTCTTTATTTCGTTAAATTGGTGTCCTGTATCTTCTCTGATTCCTTTGATTTCTTCTTTGAGTTCATTGAACATATTTACAATCATTCTTTTGAAATCTTTCTCAGGCATTTTCTCTAACTCGTTTTCACTAGAGGTCATTTCTGAAGCATTGATGCTTTTTGGTGGATTTATATTGCCTTGGTTTTTGGTGTTTCTTGTGTTATAATGTATATATTTTTGCATCTTGGATTAAGTTACTGCTTAGATTTTCCAGTTAGCTGGGTATCCTTTGCTGTATCTATTGATCTGATATTGTATATCTTCTATGTAGGAGATTAAGATGTTAGGTGTGGCTCTTACCACTCTCAGAGTATCTAGACACGTGGTCCTAGGGGTTAAGTTTGCCTGCTATGGGGGTATTCAAATAGGTTGAGTGGAATAAAATACAGGTATAGTCTAAAACTTAACTAAACCCTATACACATTCAGTCAAGAACAGCACCGAGCATTTATGCAAGATTAGGTATTATAAAAACCAGATCCTCTATCAACAAAGAAGTTAAGATTTCTGGTCTGTTGAGGGATCCAAGTCAGCTTGTGACCAGGTGAGACCCTTCCCTGGTTCAATCCCAGTTACCTCTTTGGATGCTTTTGGTCTCAGTCAAGTTGCTGGCTGGGATGTTGGGCCGCTGTTCTGCTTTCTGGAACTGGGTACTGGCTTTTCCTGTGGGGCAAACCAAGCCTGGCAACTGTGGCCCTGCAGATTGGCGCCCCTGATGCTGGATCCCCGCTGCTGCCGCTGGAGCTGCCGCTGCTGGGACCACTGCTGCTAGATCCACCACTGGAGATGCCGCTGCTGGGTCTGCCCCCGCTGATCCGCTGGAGCAGCCGCTGCTGGGTCCTCCGCCTCTGATCCGCTGGTGCTGCCGCTGCGGGATCCGCCTCTGCCGCTGAAGCCGCTGGAGCCTCCGCTGCTGGATTCGCTGCCCTGAAGCCGCTGTGGCAGGTACCGGAGCAGCTGATGGTGTTTTTGGGGCTGGAGTCACGGCTTCCACCGCCGCTTCCGGCTTCCACCGCCGCTTCCGCTGCCGGGGTCTGAGCCGCCGCTGTTGGATCCCGAGTCGCCACTGCCGGAGCCCGTGATGCAGCTGCCGGTGCCCGTGCTGCCGCTGCCGCTGCCAGAGTCCGAATCGCCGCTACCGGGTCCCGAGGTGCCGCTGCCGGAGCCCAAGTCGCCGCTACCGGGTCCCGAGCTGCCGCTGCCGGAACCCGAGCTGCCGCTACCGGGTCCCGAGCTGCTGCTGCCGGAGCTGCTTCGGCCTGCCCGTGTGGGCTCTGGATATCTCCTACTTCTCCGCTGCTGTTTTAATCTCTTATACACCTCCCTTGTGTATTTTGCTGGGTTTTCTTTGGCTTTTTCTCCCCTAGGCTGCTTAGGCGTGGTTCCTATGCCGCCATCTTGACCGGAAGTCTGTTCTGCTATTTTTCATGCACTCTGCTTTTTAAAGATAAAATAATATTCTGTGGTAACTTTCTCTTAAATTGTCCCTTGTTGGGCTGGAGAGATGGCTTAGCGGTTAAGCGCTTGCCTGTGAAGCCTAAGGACCCTGGTTCAAGGCTCAGTTCCCCAGGACCCACGTTAGCCAGATGAATAAGGGGGCACACACATCTGGAGTTCGTTTACAGAGGCTGGAAGCTCTGGCGCGCCCATTCTCTCTCTCTCTCTCTCTCTCTCTCTGTCTCTCTCTGTCTCTCTCTCTCCCTCCTTCTCTCTGTCACTCTCAAATAAATAAATAAACAAACAAAAAATTTTTAAAAATTGTCCCTTGTTTAAGATAAATCTGGGGGCTGAAGAAATGGCTTAGCTGTTAATATGCTTGTCTGCAAAGCCTAAGGACCCAGGACCGATTCCCCAATATCCACATTAGCCATATGCTCAAAGTGGCACATGTATCTAGAGTTTGTTTGCAGTGGCTAGAGGCCCTGATGTGTACCCATTCTCTCTCTCTCTCTCTCTCTCTCTCTCTCTCTCTCTCATAAATAAAATAAATCTGACTTACACACATTTATTGATCTGGATCTTCAAGGAATGGCAGTGCATGCCTATAATCCCAGCATTTTTTGGACTTAGACAGAAGGATCCTCAATTCGAGGTCATCTTTGACTACATAGTGAGTTCGAGGATATCTTGGACTGATTGAGATACTGCCTCAAAAATTAATTAATTAAAATTAAGTGTATAAATAATTATGGATCTTAGCTAGTTGCCCATAACTGAGAAGTTATTTTCCCTGTATAATTATAGGGTGGTTATCCATATAAGAACAAGAAAATGTTCTTATAACAAGTAAAGCAGCCTCTCTTTAGCAATTTTTTTCTGTCTATTTTCAGAGAAAGAAATGTAATTTAGATAAGTACTTTCTTTAAAAAGTGATTTGAGAAGAGTAATCTCAACTAATGCATTATGGATAGCTCTTTTTATTTGTGTGTGTGTGTGTGTGTGTGTGTGTGTGTGTGTGTGTGTGTTTGTGTGTCTGCATGAACACCCCTGCAAACAAATTCCAGACACTGTGGCCACTTTTTGTGTCTGCTTTATATGGATGGCTGGGGATTTTAATTCAGGCTTGCCCACTTTGCAAGCAAGCATCTTTAACTTCTTAGCCATCTCTCTGACCCCTATTAAGGATACTTTTGTTTGAACTTCATTTGCCTTCATAGGTGAAAGGAAACATGTCTCTCTTGTTTACTCTGATACCTATTCCTTCTTCAAAGTCCCCCAAAATCTAATCCAATACTTACAGCATCTTTTGTAAGACACTAGCACCCACATTCACAGTCATACCACATGTGACTTCCTATTAATTTTTCATGAATTCATTCTTGTATGGAGCAGAAATCTTGTGATGTTGGATGCTTGCATCCATAGCCCAAGTAGGTTCCTTTTCCTCTCCCACAAACAACTGAAACTATGGGTCACCCCACAGTACTCTGTGGCACTCTTCACCCTTCTCAGTCCCTCCATCTGAAGCAGTGAAAGAGGGAAAGAGGAAATATGAGTCACCAGCGCTCTGGCAAACAACTCTGGGAATGGCCTAAAGTTTCCAGTCACCCTCTCTATTTCCCAGCAGGTGGCACTGTTATCTCCTGAGGTGAGGGTTAATCTTGCCAACCTGAAAGTATTTAGTATCACAATGTGGACAAACCTCTGAGAAGGTCTATGAGGGAGCATCTGTATTTAGTTGAAGTGGGAAGCCCTGCCTGATTGTAGGCGCTATCATTCCATGGGCTGACAATCTTGAACTGGACTAAAAAGAGAAAGTGAGCTGAGCACCAGAGTTCATCTGCTCTCTGCTTCATAACTATGGACTGGATGGGAAAACCTGTTAGATGCTCCTATGACCATGTCTTCCAACCATTATGTATGTTGTCTGTTGTCCCTTTGAAGTGTAATTGAAATAAACCCCTCCTCCTTAAGTTACTGTTGTCAAGCATTTTGTTAAAACAACAAGAAAATAACTGAAACAGACAGCATTTGCCTCTCATCTGTGGTCAACATGGAAAATATAGTTTACTAGGGAATAGTATAAAATAAAGTCTACTCACCTTAATTCATGTAACCTGAATCTTGCCACGTATTTGCAAAGGAGCTATCCCATCTCATTTCCAAGGAAACATCTGAACAAAGTCCTACAATTTATGTACAATATATACCATCAATAATAAATGTTAATTTTATAAGTAATGTATCAATCTTTGCTATGAAACATGGTATAACTGTTCACTAGACTCTTTTCCTAGAAAATTCCCAGTATTTCTTCACTCATACATTATGTACATGACTACCACATACTATGTATAAGACATTGGTTTCTCCAAGAAGTCACTCCTCTGAGGTGACTATAATAACATAACTGGTTCTTGACTCTCCACTCACAGTAAGTAATGTATCTTTCAAAATGAAACTATATAGCCTTGTTGGAATCAACAGAGGGAATAATGGGTTAAATGGTGACCCTTAAAAGGATATCTTTATGCTCTAAGCCTTGGAGCCTTTGAACATTAAATTACGTAGCAAAAGAGTGACTATTGTCTTCAAAAGCAAAAGAAGTGATAAAAGTATAGATTTGAGGGAGAAGAGTATGTCATAGCTAATCCAGGTAGAACTTGAGTGTTATCACAGATATCCTTGCAAGATGGAAGCAGAGGGTATTTTTGACATGTTCAAAGAACATCAGGATACAATGTGATTGTGAGGGCAAGGTTAGAACTGATCTAGCCATAAATTCACGTACCAGAAACTGGAATAGAAAAAGAACTGATTCTCTCATAGAGCATCAGAGAGTTGACTTTCTTTTTAAAAAGCCAAGAACAGTTTGTGACTTATAACAACAGCCAAAGGAAACTAAAACAGGAAGGAGTGTTTCCTAGATTTGACCTTAGACCTTTTCTAAAGACATTTTACTCTACATCCTTCAAGAGCTTTAAAAAGAGGATTTGATCAGTGAAAGTTTCAGTATTACTCTTCAAGATAATTAAAAACCAATCACAGAAAAAAAAATCGCCACATAGTCTCACTCATCTACAGCACCTAACCTGAATCTACCGAAGATACCTTACATACCCAGCAAGCATCTCCTAGACTAGACACTAGGATGGAAGGGGAGGGAGGGGAGGGCATCAAAGGGGTAGGAAGCACAAATCTAGACCCAAACGGCAATGGTACCATAATCTTCTACTTACTAAAAGACAGACCAAATAGCTGATCCTTCACCAGGCCCTTACAGGGACCACCTGAACCACAATGACACTGGAGAGGTTAAGATAAAGACTAACCTTAATCTTCTACATCTTCCCTCCCTCACTTCCCCTCTCCCTGTCTCTCTCTCTCTTATCTCTAACTCTTGTATATTAGTTATCTTTTTCCTCATTTTCTTAGTGGGCACTGACCTGTAACTCCAAGATCCAGCATGGGGCTATCATCCACAATGAGCTTTTGATCAGAGAGACCTACAAGGTTTCCTAAAAGACAGACAGATTTCTGTCATAGTACTTGATGACCCACCAAAGGCTAGTGGTAAGACCCTACTGCTGAAGATACCTTATGTGATTGACATGCAAATTAGAATGGCATGGCTGGCAGTTGGAAGAGAGTCAGTCCCCAGACAGTCAGCGTGTCTAGTGCCAGAAGGTGCTACATGGGCGACTGGGGGAAATTGACCAATATCTATCGAAGCAACGCATGGTCTAACCTACTTAGCAGCAAATAACTTGTTGTGATGCCCACACAAGTGCAGTGGTGGCACACAGCCATAGTGGGGAACAAACTGCTCTCAATTTGGCTAACTGATCCCCTCACTGGTATGGGACCCATAGCTGGAGCTGGGAAACAAGTCAGAACCAGATCCAAACGTAAACCCACTCTCCAATATCAAGCTACCATTAATTGTGGGCTATAAGAGGGCCTACATGTATTAAATTCTCTATTAAAAAAAAAAGTAAGGGTTATCTCATTTGTCCTGGTGCTAACTTACTCTCCGTTGGAGAATCTGCTTCTCTTTTTCAGATAGATGTAGATCCTAAGGAGAGAGCCACCCCATCATACCTCAAAAGGGCCCCGGCTGAAACTAAGAAAAATTGGAGAAACAAGCAAGGGGGCTGTTTTCCTGATGAACTGGATACCAGCACAAGGGGGAAGGAGATCAGCACAGAGAAAAATCAACTCCTACCAAATCAGAGAGCCAGAGCCTCAGAGGCCCCCAACACCTCATCACTGAAGCAGACCAAAAATGAACCCAACATGGCTCAGGGAAATTTTGTGGAAGAGGGGGCGGAAAGAATGTCAGAGCCACATGTTGGGTCATGATATGCAGAGACATTTAGCTTACCCATAACTGTGGGCTAATTCCACAATGCATGACCTGTATACCTCAACAAGGAGGGGCCAAGGGGAGGGGGTAGGTCACGGATGAGCGTAATAATGGTACCAAACTGACTATATTTGCTGAATACAGAACTGACTAATAAAGAAAAAAAAAGATAATTAAAAATGCTCATGTTGTGAAAAGACTTGCCAACACACAATTGCCATCAAATAATGATCTCATACAAATAATCAAGCACTTTTAAATAGTCCACATTCCTCAGTGGGGCAATTATATGCTGCCATACCTCCCAAGCTGAAAGACTTATATTAATGGAGTTTAGTAGTTCCTTTTCTTTGTATGTGAGTGAAAACGTCTTAAATAAAATGCAACATTATTGGCTTTCTACTTAACAGGCAACAAAATCCTCAACATGCAATGTTATTTTCTGTCTAAACTTAAATAATTTTTTTCAGTCTTTAGAATATTTAGTCACTCGAGTTACATCAAATTTATTTTTTATAAATTATTTTTATTTATTTTTATTTATTTGAAAGAGTGAATAAGTATGGGCATGCCAGGGCCTCCAGCAACTGCAAGCAAACTCCAGATGCATGCGCCTTTTTGTGTGTCTAGCTTTACTTGGAGGTTGGGGAATTAAACCAGGGACACCAAGCTTTATAAGCAAGCTTCCTTAACCACTAAGCCATCTCTCCAGCCCCATATTATTTCAAATTTCTTCAAAGTACCACAGTTAATAATTCCTTAAGTAGGGGCTAGAGAGATGGCTTAGCAGTTATGGCACTGGCCAGTGAAGCCAAAGGATGCAGGTTCAATTGCCCAATACCCACATAAAGCCAGATGCACAAGGTGGCACATGAATCTAGAGTCCATTTTTAGTGCCTACTGGCCCTGGTGCGCTCTCTCTCTCTCTCTCTCTGTTTCTCTCTCCTCTTTCTCACTCAAATAAATGATTCGCTAAGTATACCACTGGCTACTCATGAAATTTAATCACTGAGATCACTCTAGTATTCCATGCCACAGGTGACAAGAAACACTATATCTGGATGCTGCTTCTGCCCTTTAAAGCCACCACATTCTATTGAAGAAGTAAGGAGAGACTTCTCCTACGCATCCACATCTCTGTCTCTAGCTCTCTACCCAAGTGTTATGGAACATCAAAATGTGATACCTCAAAGTTTATCTTCCCCTACACTATCACAAGCTATGTACAGATGTACATCCAGAAGTAGGAAGTTCTTCCCCCAGAGTGAGACCTTCCCCCAGAGTGGGCAGCCCTTCTCAGAGGGGGACGTGATATAAGGAAGCTCTGGGTAAAAAGAGCCCCTTCCTTCCTTCCTTCCTTCCTTCCACTTGGCTGCCTGAGCTGCTCACTACCTTCCAGCGTGGATTGAAGACCAGTGCGGACGAAAGACCAGCATCAACTGAAGACCTGCATGGATCGAAACCCAGCGGCTCCTCGGGAAGCCTCCAGGCTTTCCGGCACCATCTGCAGTGGTGGGTGGGGACTGCTGAGGCATCTGGCCACGAGGATTGAGCAGCTACCAGGTTTGGTGATTCTCGGGCCTGCAACTGCTATTGGACTACTGTAAGCTAATCCAATAAATTCCCTTTTTAAAATAATTCATTCTATCAGTTCTGTTCCTCTAGAGAACCCTGACTAATATAGGATCTATGATTCATCAAATTGCTAAATATCAAAGAAAAGAAACAAGAAGATATTAAAAAGACAAAAGCAAAGAATACTAACACCATTCCCATTTTTATGGCACCATCATCCACAAGTTCAGAAAGCTTTGATATTCATAAACCATCTGGGACAAACCTGAGACTGTATTTGAAACAGGTAATATTGGTATTCCTCAATAATGGACATTGTTAATCTGAGAACTGCACTGTGAGGAGCAAAGCTTTATAACATTTATAAAGGTCTCAAATGATTCATGATTTCCCCAGCTAAGTATGACAACACCTGGGCAGCTCTGGGGCCCTTTTTTTGTCTCAGTGCACTCAATGACATTCTTTTGACAAGCCTTGAAGAGCAATACTAGAAGCTGATACCTTGGGCCTACTGGCATTTCATATTCCCACATATGTAGGATTTTTTTTTTCTTTCATGAGAAGTGTGACAGAACAAAATCTCCCTGATTACTCAATGGGGTTGATCAATTCATTTCTGGTGTCATACGTTTTAAGGTGAATAGCTGATATGGCAAAAGTGCACCTAAGGGATGGATATTGGCCATAAGCAATCAACAGGTGTTAACAGTAAATGAAAAAAAAAAAAAGAGGACTATTAGTCTTCCTCTACAAAGTAGCCATTGCAGTGTCTTGAGTTTACAGAAGTTCTTTGCAGAATTGGTCTCACCAAAGCACTGGACATGAGCACACAAAGAGGAGAAATTACAACTAATTTCAATTCAGAAAATAGAAAATATTTTGTAAGAATTTATAAATTGCTTGAAAAGTCAATATAAATCTCCAATACTTCTGTAGAGATATGATAAGAATCTTTAATCAATAATCTTGCTAAAGTTACACAGCTGACCAGCAAAGCAAACTGTGCCAAAATGTGGCTTATCTGTTATGGGAGAAAAAACAACTGCTCTCCGATTGTATTTAAGGCTCACTTCATGGGAGGATATTCACACCTGGCACTGGAAACCTAGTCAGAAGCCTATGGCTGAGGAAGTCATAAACCCTGGGAGGTGGGGGAACTACTATTATTATTTAGCTAAATGGTTGTATTATGCCTACCAAATTGCCCTCTAAATATTAGTGTAATGCTACTTCTACTTTTGGTTAGACAATCTTATCTTTTTTTAAATGTAATTATTTTTCAAGGTAGGGTCTCACTCTATCCCAGGCTGACCTGGAATTCACTATGTAGTCTCAGGGTGGCCTTGAACTCTTGGCAATTCACCTACCTCTGGCTCCCAAGTGCTGGGATTAAAGGCATATACCACCACGCCCAGACAGAATTTTATCTTTTCAGATGTCAGTGACTAATATGGAGACTCAAAACTCATCAAATTGCTGAGAAGAATTGACAATGGAGTGTTTAGCACTGAGACATGTCTATCACACCATTCAAGGCTCAGGGATCATTGTGGAAAACATGGCAAAAAGAATGTAAGAGACAAATGGGGTGGAGTGCTTTGAAATGCTGTCTCCTAGACACAAAGTGGCCACTGTACTCATGACTTCACAGTGGCTATTGCTACCTACATAAGACCTACATAATGTGAGATCAGTGATAGGATGGGATTATGATCAGGGAACATTGTGTATGTCTATGAAGGTCATCAGTAAAATGTTTTCTTTCTTTCTTTCTTTTTTTTTTTTTTTTGCAAAACAGATACTCCTAGATCATTTCAAAATTCAAAGAGCATTTGATTTTGTGTCAGACCACTGCTTCAAACATTATACCTGTGTGCTGCTGACAGTGGCTTACTGTCATCCTAAGTGATCTAGAATTGTGTGAGATCCTTAATTTATTAGCAAAGCAAGACACTGAAATAAAGAGAAAAGTCAAGAAGTTGACATCAACCCTTTCTGAGGATCTCTAGAGTGAGAGGATTGTGAGGCAGCCAAAAATGGAGACTATTCAGATGACACTGAAAGGCAACATGATCAGGTGTATAAATGTAGAATACAAAGAATTCTGTATAATACAAAACATTTGTAACGATAACAAATAACAGTGCTATATCTGCAGCAAACCTACACATCTGATGCTTACTGTGTATCTTCATCACATAATTTTCTCTTGTGGTTGATTTAGTCTAATATTGTTAGGTTTATCTTGGCCCTAGTAGCAGTAGGCTATATAATGTATACATATCATGTAGCCGAGGTGTGTGATGGGCCATACTACCTAGATTTAGGTATGTATACCCTGTGATGTTTACACACAGATGAAATCCCCTCATGACTCATTTCTCAGAATATGTTTGCATTCTGTATGAAGTGCTACATAGTGATGGTAGTCTTATACTGATTCTCAATTTTATTATTTTATAGATAAGTCACTTTATACTATAAAATATAACTTTGTAAATTGAACAGATTTTTAAATGAAACATCTAAGGTCATAAGACTAAAGCTCGCATGTTAAGTAATTTAGTAGGAAAAAAAGAAAGGGGCTGGAGAGATGGCTTAACACTTAAGGCACTTGCCTGAAAAGCGTAAGAGCCCACGTTCAACTCTCCAGGTCTCACAAAAGCCAATGCACAAGTTGACACAAGCTCACACATGTGCACAAGGTGGTGCACACATCTGGAGCTTAAGTGCAGTGACTGGAGGCCCTGGAATGCCAATTCTCTCTCTCTCTCTCTCTCTCTCTCTCTCTCTCTCTCTCGCTCTCTCTCTCTCTTTCTCTTACCCTCTCTGTCACTCTCTCTAGTTCACTCTCCCTCATACAAAAAAGAAAGAAAAGGCTAGTGATGAACAAAGCCAGCTGATGAATCCAGATCTTTTAAATGCAGTTCTTTTTGCATTCAGTAAAACTAAACTTTGATGTATCTTTTCATTCTCAACAAATGAAATATTCCTTGCTGTGCTGCTAGCAAATCTTCACACCTTAATATGTTCATCCAGAGTTGACTAACTCTGTGCAAACCCACTGAAGGTATCGGTGCATCCCTATTGCCCTTCGCATGCTTCATACCACCACACTCTGTGAGAACTATAGTGATGGATTCACATTAAACTTCTTTATTTGAATAATTGAGATTTAAGTCACACAAGTGTCACGAATATATGGACAAGTATAATTTTTCCATTGGAAGCACAAAAATACATTTACCATCACAAAAATTCTTAGGAGCATTTCCTGTTCAACTGGCAATGTTTAATATATTGGAAAACTACACTTCCTAAGATCCATAAAAGACAAAAAATGAAAGAGACAATAACAATTTTCCGGTTATCTTAATTATGGGAGGAATCAGTTTTTGCCCACTATTCATCCAGGGTGAAGACAGAATAGAAGCAATAGACTATGTTCTACATAGATAGTAAAAAACTGACATAGATAAATGGATATGGTGGTATGTTTCACTCAGTCTGTTAACACAAATGTTAGTCTCTCAGAAGCACACCATAAACACACCAGAACAATATTTAACCATGCATCTTGGCACCTTCTAGCCTAGTCAAATTGACCCATAAATTCAACCATCACAAATCTACTTCTTGCTAACTTGCTAACATATCATCATCTTCTGAAACCACATTCGATCTCCTAATAAGGAGGTTATAATTCCCAATAGCATGATACAACTATCCTTCATACACCTCCAACACATAAATCTCTTCCCCGAAAAGGAGGTAAAGTACTTGAGTATTTATTCTTCTCTTCACTGCCTTAGAAATTAAGTAATTCTAGGCAGAGTTAACACTTAAGCACCACAATATAAAGCTAGAGCTTTGTATGTTACATGATAAGGGAATAATTAAAGAAAGAAAAGAAAGGTATCTGTTCTATCTCTGTACACACACATCCATAAAAAACATAAAGGAGAAATATTCTCCTAATGAGTGACAGCCCTTGTTTCTGTGACTGGCTACAGGTCACCGGAATTAGTAATGTCTTTAGATCCTCCCTCTGTATTGCCTTTGCCCTCTGTAAGTACTCTGGTCACTTTGATTCTTTCTGATAGAATGACCCAAGCTTTGCTGGCTAGTAGAGCAGCCATTGACTCACAAAATGGTGCTTCTTTTTTTTTAAAAAAAAAAAAAGAAAATATATATGTGTGTGTGTGTGCGTGTGTATGTGTGTGTGGGTGTGCGTATTATTTATTTATTTATTTATTAGGTAGAGACCAGGGCCTCCAGCCACTGCAAACACACTTCAAATGCATGCATTCCCTTGTGCATCTGGCTTATGTGGGGCAAGGAGAGTCGAACTTGGAACCTTTGGCTTTGCAGGCAAACACCTTAACTGGTAAGCCATCTCTCCAACCCCATAAAATGGTACTTCTTATCATTTAACTAGTTATGTCACTCACAAATATAGATAGATAAATGAAAATATAAAGCACTCTACAGTCTATATCCATTAAAGTCCTAAAGAGGCTTGTATAGGTTGACCTCCTGTGAGTAGGTGTAGGAGAGAATAAAAAGAAGGTCAAATGTGAATAATTCTATGGTATTAAAAATATAATTTAAAGTGTCAAACCATTCCTTGACTTTTTAATCTATTTCTCAACACAGCATTTTACTTCTTTTCTAGGTTAATCTTTTTTGCTTCAGAGTTAATAGCAAATGTCCATTTAACATCAACTGTCCAAAAACTCATTATGTGGGTCATCACTGTATGTTTTGGAGAATTCAACCTTTCTGAACTGTGAGTGAATTTTGATTTCTCAATATCTAGGAAAAATAGTTGCTAAATACTAATAGCATAGAAAATGAAAATACTCAATTATCACTTGGAATTTTTATGAGACCATGAGTGAAAACTTAAATTTGCAAAATTGTAATGAGCTCATACATCTGATCTGCTTGTAATTATCACTTAAAATTATTTTCCAGATAATCGAATAATCATTACGAACAGATACTTTAAAAATGTGTAATCATTAATTGTTTGCAGGTACACTTTCTTGACCTTTAAGCAAAAACAATTTACCTGGGATATTATGAATATGGAGGATTAAGTGGTAAAAGGCTGGCCAGTCTACAGGTGTTTGTGTGAATGCATAAAGACATGTTTTGAGAGTTTTCTAGATGCACCATTGGAGTGACGAAAGGAAGTCAGAGATTCTCTAATCTACACCAAGCTGTGTCAGATGGTGGAAGATATTAGGACACAGTGAGTTGGTATCACTGTTTGTTATGAAGAAGATGCATAATTTAGCATTTCCAACCAAAGTTTTACTGCAAGGAAACCAAGAGTTGTTAACCAAGGCCCATAAAGCTCATTTTCTGGAATTATTCCCTTTCTGGCACAATCCGGACTGATTGCCATCACCCATTTTTGATTCATCAAGGTAAAGCCTTGCTTGCCTCTATTACTGTCACGGAATCAACTTCCTTTGCATGTATTCAATTATTGTATAGTAGGAAGCGTTTTATTAATAACCATGCAAATTATCATGGGAAAATGCCATGCTTGATATTGCCAAATTCGGGTGAGAAGAAACACTTAACTCAGAGTCCAAGGTTAACATAAGGAAAATAGCCAGAGTCTCCAGGGCAGCAAGACTCATTATTAGGAAATACTGCCAGTGACTACCACCAGTGCTGGTGAGCACCAGAGCCGACACTGCGAACGGTGTGGTTATCAAAGCCCCAGTCCACTGCAGTGACACCGTCCTTTCGGAATCAGTTTGCCTTAATGTAAGGCCTAAATCCTTCTCTTCTCTTTGCTCCAGTTATACATGGTCAATGTTGCTTTTTATTACTCTAACATTAGTTCTCCAGATAGTGAAAATCTAGCATAATTTTCATCATCAAACAAGTAGAATTGAAGGCTTATTATTTAAGTAAATATTTCTAAATACATCTGAGATGATTAGCATATTTTGTCTAAAGGGCTTTCTGTTCACAGAAAATTGGGAGGCATATTCGAGGATTATTTAAAAATACCAGTTGGCAGTCTAATTATAATAATTTTTAAAAAGAAAATTAACTGGCAAAAGGGTGCTTTTGTTCTGATAAACAACTTTATATATCTCTATCTCTCTATCAAATATTTTAACATTAATAAGCCCTATCATCAGTATCCTAATCTTAAAATGTCAAATAGCTGTATGAAACTATTTTTAAACCAGGTACAAAATTCTCCTGCCCTTTCTGTCCTCTATCCAAAGATAGACCAAGATTTTAAATTCGTATATAATTGAGAATAATTTACATTAATACCATAATGAGAAGTGGGCTTAAAGCGTGGAATGCGGAGTTTTAAATTGGTATTTTTCACTCTAATGATCAAACTGCTGTTGAATACACCAATCCGCTCATGCTGTCAAACCCATTACCTAAAATTATTGTTCATTCCCTTGTAAGCTTAGTATTAAACAGAAGGTAGTGAAATGAGAAGACAAATAATATTTAAAATGCTAAATAAAGAGCACATTGAGCTAATTTTTGAGCATTTGTTTTCTACCATTTTTAAATGGTTAGGATACTGAAAAGATCTTGATTGTAAAATTAGTTAGGGGATGGTCAGATTGCTCAGTGTTTAAAGAGCTTGCCTGCAAAGCTTAACAACCTAGGTTCACTTCTCCAGCATCCACACAAAGCCAGAAACATAGTGGCACATGAATCTGGAGTCCATTTGCAGTATCTAGACATCGTGGTATGCCCATTCTCTCTGTCTATCTCTCTTTTATTCATTCTGCTTGTGAAAATAAGTAAATAAAAATGGGCTTCAGAGATGGCTTAATGGTTAAGGCACTTACCTGAAAAGCCAAAGGACCTCCATTGGAATCTCCAGGACCCATGCAAGCCTGGGCAGGGAAGAGGGAATACGAGTGGTTAACACAAGGGGAATGGGTCCATATAGTAAAGGTCATTTTTTTTAAAAAATACACAAAATATTCAAACCAACTAAGTAAGCTGAATCCCATTTTCCATTCAAACAACAGTCCAAATAGAAATAAACATTCATCAATGCAGAAAATTTGTCTGATATCAAATGAAGATAATGCCCAGCTTTCTAGAAAACATAAGACAAGAAAATCGAAGAGGAAATAGCAAAGACATACAAGAAAATCAGGGCATCCCCTAAGAATGAATCTTGATAATAGAATCAAGATAGCTTCACTCACAATGAAATCAGAGGGCCTGTGAAAAGGAATGTTCAATGGGAAATTTGCCAGGAAATTAGTTTAAGAACAGAGCTGTTGATTTCAGATTCTACACTGACAATATGACCATGGATAGGTTCCTCCTGGAAATTCTGCCATTTGGAAATGAATAGATTGGACAATAGAAAAAGGAGGAGGAAACAGAAAAAGTGTATATCCACATGGCCCGTAGTTACCCCCTAAATAGAGTCCCCACGCAGCAGAAGTTGAGTCAGGTTCTATACTCTGCCCATATACCCCCTTTCTGTTCTCTCGCTCTGTTTCTCTGTGAGTCTGTATTCTCTCTCATCTCTTTCTCCCTCCCCATCTGAGGAAAAGCTTTTATAATGGGATGTTATATTAACATTTACATCCTGGACAAAAAGTTCTGATTTGATGATGAAAACACATATTCTGGGGCTGGAGAGATAGCTTAGCAGTTAAGGTGCTTGCCTGTAAAGCCAAAAAACCTGGGCAACACAGGTCCTATTCTCCACTACCAACTTAAAGCCTGATCCACAAAGTGGCGCATGCATCTGAAGTTCATTTGCAACAGTTAAAGGCCTTGACATACCCATCCTCCCTCTTCCCCTCCCTCTCTCTCTCTCTCTCTCTGTCTCTCTCTCTCCTTGCAAATAAATTAATTAAAATATTTTTTCAAAAAAACTCCCACTAATCTTTAGCCAAAAGAGAACCTATGCCCACCCAAATCTCTCTTAATTATTGACGTTTATCCCATTGAACCTATGCTGACCTCAGTTTCCTTTTGGAGAATTGGTGTTTCTTTTTCAGAAGGCAGCTAGAATGAAGAGAGGAACCCCCCCCCCCTCACACACCACCCAGGGCCCAGGTAAGGCCACAGGGGAATTGGTGAAGTGAGCAAGAGTGCTGCTTCTATAGCAAGCCTGTCAACCAGTGTCAGGGTCACGGAGATAGACACTTAGTATACTAAAACTTCATTAAAGCAGAAATCCAGAACCTGCTGAGGACACAATGCTAAAGCAGCATATAACAATAAGGAAGAGCAAAAGGAAAGAACAGAGAAGAGGGCTAAGCATCCTGACACTTCTTGCCCTATTTTGAAAATGTATATTTGTTTTTACCTAGGAAATTTATTTTACCCACTTGTAATATACAAGGTGATGGGGTCTTGTCTGTGTCTATCCTGGTTAGACCTCCAGAGAATATATAACAGGCTTCTAGGGGTTCAGGAAAATCCTTGAACCCTAAAACCTAGGTCCATGTCTACTTTTAACCAAAGAATTGAATAAAATAAGACTGAAAAGATATTTTTTTCTTTTTTGAAAAAAAATATATTTTATTGACAACTTCTATACTTACATCATATTTTTCTATTATGAGGGTCTTCTGTGGGTATTGCAAGGTCTTGGATATCGAGGCCAAATTCTGTCAGGACAGTTGTATGTAAGGAGTGGTACCCTTCCTTTGGCTCTTACATTCTTTCCACCACCTCTTCCGCAATGGACCCTGATCCTTGGTGGGTGTGAGATATTTCAGTTCTGGATACTCCGTCCCTTCTTCTCAGCACTATGTTATCTTTTGGGTCATCCCAGTGGTCATTGCTATCTGAAAAGAAAAGCTTCTCTAACCACAAGTGAGAGTAGCATTAATATATGGATATGAACATTAAGTCTAGTGCTTTCAGGGCAATTTCATGAGAGTAATGTATGCTTTTATCCAGACAAAAGCAAGCTTTATACCCCTTAAGGCTCATGACCTTCTTGCCATAGGATTTTGATTAGGTTTTCAGTACCAGGCACATATTCCCTCCCATAGAGTGGACCTTCAGTCCAATGAGAGACCAGTTGGCTTCCCCCCAGAGCAGACATGCCACTATTGCACTCATTCAGTCATTTGGCCTGTCTGGCCAAACTTGGGGCTTCCAGTGTCCACTGTTTTCACGGCTGATGACTTCTGTCTTCCATAAGGCTGCATACAGTGCAGCTTTTTCCAGCTTTCAGTTGGCTGGGCTACAGGAAGAAGGTTTTCTGCTCAACACCAACTTGATTTCTCAGTGACTTTGCCTCTCAGGCATGTGAAGTTTTCAGCAAAAGGGTCTTACCATCTCTTTCTCAGGGGGAACCAAGGGCCTTGGCAATAACCTGTAATGTTTTGGAGGCAATAGGGTCCTTCTTGGCCAATGACTCTCTGGAAGGTATCCCATCCCAGGCACTGAAAATTTTCTAGTAACAATCTATGGCTTCCGGATGTGCCATTATTTAAGAAAGTAGATTTCATATGTCTTATTCAGAATATCTTGAGTTTTAATTGACCCTCCCCCCCCCCCGTCTCTTCGCCTGACCTCAATTAGGCCTTTCCCCTCCCTGTAATCTGTTCTTCCACTTACGTATATACAATACCATCCTCTTAAGACCTTCCCTCTCCTTCCCTCCCTTATAGCTTTTTCTAGCTAATGGGCCTCTGCTACTGATTTTTGGTTCCAGATCATACACAAGTCTATACATTTGTAGCTAGGATTCACATATAAGAGAGAACATGCCATGTTTGGCTTTCTGGGCCTGGGTTACCTCGCTTAGTATAATCCTTTCCAGATCCATCCATTTCCCTGCAAATTTTATAATTTCATTTTTCTTTACTGCTGAATAGAATTCCATTGTGTAGATGTAGCACATTTTATTATCATTCATCTGTGGATGGACAGCTATACTGGTTCCATTTCATAGCTATTGTGAATAGAGCAGCAATAAACACGGTTGTGCAAGTATCTCTAAGGTAGTGAGAAGAGTCATTAGGATATATGCCTAAGAGTGCTATAGCTGGATCATATGGTAAATCTGTTTTTAGCTGTCTCAAGAACCTCCACACTGATTTCCACACTGGCTGTACCAAATTACATTCCTACTAACAATGCAGAAGGGTTCCCTTTTTACCACATCCTCACCAACATTTATTGTCATTTATTTTCTTGATAGTAGCCATTCTGATGGGAGAGAGAGAAGGAATCTCAAGGAAATTTTAATTTGCATTTCTCTGATGGTTAAAGATGTAGAACACTTTTTTAGATGTTTATATGCCATCTATATTTCTTCTGGTGAGAACTCTCTATTTAGTTCCATAGCTTATTTTTTTATTGGGTTGTTTGATTTCTTACTGTTCTGTTTTTTGAGTTCTTTGTACATTCTGGGTATTAATCCTCTGTCAGATGTGTAGCTGGCAAAGATTTTCTCCCATTCTGTAGGTTGTCCTTTGCTCTATGTACAGTGTCCTTTGCTGTACAAAAGCTGAGATCCCAGTGGTTGATTAGTGGTTTTATTTGCTGAGCAATTGAGGTTATATTCAGAAAGTCATTACTTATGCAAATATGTTGAAGGGTTAACCCTACCTTTTCATCTAGCAATTTCAGAGTTTCAGGTCTGATATTAAGGTCCCTGATCCACTTGGATTTGATTCTTGTACATGGAGAAGGACAAGGATCTATTTTCATCTTTCTTTTTTTTTTCAAATGCTTTTTTTTTTTCTTTATTAGTTAGTTTTGTATTCAGCAAATACAGTCAGTTTGGTACCATTATTAGGTTCATCTGTGACCTACCTCCTCCCCTTGTCCCCTCCTTGTTGAGGTATACGGGTCATGCATTGTGGAGTTAGCCCACAGTTATGGGTAAGATAAATGTCTCTGCATATCATGACCCAACATGTGGCTCTGACATTCCTTCCGCCCCCTCTTCCGCAACATATAGATATCCAGCTTTCCCAGCACCACTTCTTGAAGAGGCTGTCTTTTCTCCAATGAATATTTTGGGCATTTTGTCAAAAATCGGATGGCTATAGCTGCCTGGATTAACACCTGGGTCCTCTGTTCTGTTCCATTGATGTACATGTCTGTCCTTGTGCCAATACAATGCTGTTTTTGTTAGTGTGGCTTTGTAATAGCTTAAAATCGGGTGTGGTGATACCTCTAGCCTTATTTTTGTTGCTTAAAATCATTTTGGCTATTCGAGTTTTTTTCTGCTTCCAAATGAAATTAAGGATTTTCCTCTATTCCTGTGAAGAATACCTATTAGAATTTTAATGGGGATTGCATTAAACATGTAAATTGCTTTTGGTGAGATTGACATTTTCACAGTGTTGATTCTTCCAATCCAAGAACATGGGATATCTTTCCATTTCCTTGTGTCTTCTGCAATTTCTCGCTTGAGTGTTTTAAAAGTTCTAATTGTAGAGCTCCTTCACTTCCTTAGTTTAGTTTATTGCAAGGTACTTTATTTATTTTTTTTTTTTGAGGTAACTGTAAATAGGAGAGATTCCCTGATTTCATTCTCCACATGTTTGTTGGTAGTATATAGGCAAGCTACTGATTTCTGTGAATTTATTTTGTATCCTGCTATGTTGCTAAAAGTGTTTATCAGCTCTAACTGTTTCTGGTAGAGTTCTAAACTCTTTTTTTTGTATAGAATCATATCATCTGCAAATAGTGAAAATTTGATTTCTTCCTTTCCAGTTTTTATCCCTTTTATGTGTGGCTGTTGCCTTATTGCTATAGCTAAGACTTCCAGTACTATATTACATAAAAGTGGGGACAGTGGACACCCTTGTTTTGTTCCTGAATTTAATGGAAAAGCTTCGAGTTTTTGACCATTTAGCATTATGTTGGCTGTAGGTTTGTCATAAATAGCTTTTATTATGTTGAGATATGTACCTTCTAGTCCCAGTTTCTGTAACACTTTTACCATGAAAGGATGTTGGATTTTGTCAAATGCTTTTTCTGCATCTATTGAGATGATCATGTGATTCTTGTCCTTCAGACCATTTATATGATGTATTACATTAATTGAGGTGCGTATGTTGAACCATCTCTGCATACCTGGGATAAAGCCAACTTGGTTGGGGTCAATAATCTTTTTGTTATATTCTTGTATTCTGTTTGCCAATATTTTATTCAGAATTTTTCCATCTATGTTCATGAGGGAGATTGGTCTGTAATTTTCTTTTTTTGTTTTGTCTTTGCCTGGTTTTGGTATGAGGGTGATGCTGACTTCATAGGAGTTCAGTAGAATTCCTTCCTTTTTCTACTTTATGGAAAAATTTGAGAATCATTTGTGTTAGTTCTTCCATGAAGGTCTGATAAAAATCCACCAGTGAATCCATCTGGGCCTGGTCTTTTTCTAGTGGGAGACTTTTTATAACTGCTTGGACCTCTGTACTTGTTATAGATCTATTTAAATGGTTTATCTCATCTTGATTTAAGTTTGGTAGGTCATATGAATCAAGGAAATCATCCACTTCTTTCAGGTTTTCAAACATAAATTCATATATATTCTTAAAGTATGTCCTTATAATTGTCTGAATTTCTTTGGTATCTGTTGTAATGGTACCTTTTTCGTCTCTAATTTTATTAATTTTTATCTGTTCTCTCTTTCTTCTGGTCAAATTTGCTAAGGGTTTATAAGTCTTGTTTATCCTTCCAAAGAAACAACTCATTGTTTCACTGATTCTTTGAATTGTTTTTTTTTGGTTTCTATTTTATTAATTTCTGCCTTAATCTTTATGATTTCTTCTCATCTACTGCTTTTTGGTATGCCTTGTTCTTCTTTTTCCAAGGCTTTATAAGGTGAAGCATTAAATTGTTTATTTGTGAACTCTCTAGTTTCTTAATATAGGCACTTAGAGCTATAAATTTCCCTCTTAGGACTGCCTTCATTGCATCCCAAAGGTTCTGGTATGTTGTATTATTGTCATCATTTGATTCTATGAATTTATTGATTTCATCAATGACCCACTAATCATTCAATAGTGTACTGTTTAGTCTCCATGAATTTCTGTATGCTCTGTAGCTTTTCTTGTTGCTGATTTGCAGTTTAATCCCATTGTGGTCAGATAGAATACAAGGGATTATTACAGTTTTCCTATATTTGTGCAGATTTGCTTTGTGACCTAATATATAGTCTATTTTAGAGAATGTTCCATGTGCTGCTGAGAAAAATGTATATTCTGCAGCATTTGGATGGAATGTTCTGTAGATATCTGTTAGGTCCATTTGTCCCATGGCATCACTTATCTCAGATGTCTCTCTGTTTATTTTTTGCTGGGATGACCTGTCAGTTGGTGAGAGTGGGGTATTTAAGTCTCTCACTACAATTGTTTTTGATGTTATCTGTGACCTTAAGTCTAATAGTGTTTGTTTGATGAAACTGGAAGCCCCCATGTTAGGTGCATATATGTTTTGATTGTAATGTTCTCCTACTGGAGAGTTCCTTTAAACAGTATAAAATGATCTTCTTTATCTTTCCTCAGCAACACTGATTTGAAGTCTATCCTGTGAGATATTAGGTTAGCAACCCCTGCTTGTTTCCTAGCCCATTTGCTTGAAACACCATTTTCCATCCTTTCACCCTAAGGCAGTGTCTATCTTTTATTGAGAGATGAGTTTCCTAGAGGCAACAAATGGCAGGATTCTCCTTTTTAATCCAGTATGCAAGCCTGTGTCTTTCATATGGTGCACTGAGGCCATTGATATTAAGAGTTATTATTGAAAGGTATGCATTTATTCTCACCATTCTTCTTATTTTGTAGTATTTCCTGTTTTCCCTTTATTCATTTTGAGTGTGGCTTTATATTTTCCTATTTCCTCCTGTGCGAGTTTTACTTTCTCTTCGGCATTAAGATTTCCTTCTAGTATTTTCTATAGAGCTGGTTTAGTTGACATAAATTCCTTTAGCCTGTTTTTGTTGTGGAATGTCCTTATTTCTCCATCAATTTGGATAAAGCTTTTCAGGATAAAGTAATCTTGGTTGACAGTTGTTATCTTTCAGAACTTGGAATACATCATTCAAAGCCCTTCTGGCTTTCAAATTTGTGTTGAGTAATCTGTAGTTATTCTGATGGGCTTGCCTTTGTAGGTGACTTGCTTCTTCTCTCTAACTGCTTTCAATATATTTTCTTTGCTTTCTGTGTTTAGTAGTTTAATTATAACATGGCAAGGAGAGGTTCTTTCCAGATTTTGTCTGTTTGGTGTTCTAAAAGCTTCTTCTATCTGCATTGGCATTTCTTTCCCAATTTCAGGAAATTTTTCCTCTATGATTTTGTTGAAAACACCTACTAAGCCTCTGGATTAAAATTCTTCTCCTTCTATTATACCCTGACTTCTTATGTTTGATCTTATCATAGTGTCCCAGATATCTCGAAATTCCCATTCATACCTTGCTATTAGCTTGTCTTTCTCTTTGTTGGACTGTATTACATCTGCCACCTGGTCTTCTAATTTAAATATTCTGTTCTCTCCTTCATCCATTCATCTGGTGAGACTTTCCACAGACTTTTTTTATTTCATTGACTGTATCTTCAGAACCAGGATTTCAGCCTGATTTTTTTTTTCCGTATTTCTATTTCCTTACTCATGTCTTGTAATGACCTCTTTATTTCATGAAGCTGGCTTCCTGTGTTCTCCTTCAGAAGTTTGTTTTCTTCTTTAATTCCTTTGTTTTCTTCTTTGATTCCCTTCATTTCTTCTCTGATTTCTTTGAGCATAGATACTATCATTTTCTTGAAATCTTTGTCAGGCATTTCATCTAAAACAGTCTCCTTGGTGATCATTTCTGATGGATTTATAGTTTTTGGTGGGACCGTACTCTCTTGATTCTTTGAGTTTCTTGTATTATATTGTAGTGACTTTTGCATCCTGAATTGATTTGATGCTTGTGTTTTCTACTTATCTGCAGTATTCCAGACATGGTAATCACCTCCATATACCCTCAGGATATGAGTTCAAGGTGCCAGATGTAGCTCTTGTACCCCAAGCAAGCCACAGAAGTAATTGTAGGTGTTGCGTTTGGTTGCTAAGCAAGTATTCTAGTGGACTGGGTGGAATAATTTACTGGAAAATTCTAAAATTCAACCGAATAACTTATACAATCAATAAAAATCAGCTCAAAGTATGCAATTGTGGGGATTAAAACAGAAAGACAGTCTTATAAAGCCAAAATCCCTAAGGCTATGTGTTGTTCTACACCCTTAATCTTTTCAGCTGGGAGGACAGAGAAGTAGAAGGATAACTGTGAGTTCGAGGCCACCCTGAGAGTACATAGTGAATTCCAGGTCAGCCTGGGCTACAGAGAAACCCTACCTTGAAAAGCCCTCACCAAAAAAATGCTCATTTAAACTTTTTACACACTATACTTAAACTTAACTTTATCCTTCTATGGACCTTGTATTGTTTACATTGGATGAAAGTGCATGACATAGAGATAGATGTATGTCTATTCCACAAATCTAGGAAACTCACATTCAGTTCATGAAAATTTGAAAGTTATCTCAGCATTCAGGAGGCTGAGGTAGGAGGACTTCAGTTAGCTCAAGGCCAGCCTGAGACTACAGAATGAGTTCTAGGTCATCCTGGGATAGAGTGAAACTCTACCTCATACAACAATGAAAGGTCTAAATTTCACTCTGTCTTGGATAACATAGGTTTCCTTTCAATTGAGAAGACTATATTTCATTTCCATAGCTACAGAAGCCTAAATGGACATATTACAATGAGGAAGATATAACAAGAGATTTCAGTATCTTCATTTTTGAATTTCCATTTTACTTCTCAACAGTCTTTCCTTTATGGGTCTCTTGCTAGACTATATGTAATCTAAAGCAGAGAGTGATTGATACTCTAAAATAGCTCAAAAATAAATAAACTTATCAGGATACAAATATATCAGAGTCTTGACCAAGATACCAAATTCTACAAGTGAACAAGAGTGTTTCAGAGAAAATGATGCCTTCTCAGAGCTCTGTGACATTGACTGTGGCACCCAGTAGCCCCTTGGCAAAGCAAAGGCTATGTCATATGGCCTGGAGGTAGTCTGTACAATCTAAGTCCACAATGCCTCAAGAAATAAATTCTTCCTTCTTCCTTCAATGTTCTTCCTTGTCATCCCTCAGGATGCAGTGTACCTATAACCTTGACATAGACCACTCTAACTGAACATACTTTCCTCTACAGTCACTTTGTATTAAAATACATGTATAAATTTAGATATATTTATTTGCCAATGAAAATTATCATCTCCTTACACTTATCTGGTATTATAATTTGAGCTCATTAGAGGGACCTCACAAACACCTTCTCTTCAACTTATCCCTGCAACAAAACATGATGCCTGATCCACAAGGCAACTTGTATGGAATGATATCTGTGTCCCTCAAAATGCATACAAATATTCATAAAGACCAAAGTTTCAATGTGATAGCATTAAAGGTTATTACTTTAGGAAATTAATGAGTTTAAATGGAATTCTGTAGCATAGAGTCCCCAGTAGTTAGTGCCTCTGTAAGGAGAGGCACCAAATGACAATACAGCAAGAAGGAACCAGGTTGAAAGCAGGAAGAATACCCTCACCAGCCACAGAATCTGCTAGCACCTTGATGTTCATGTTCCCACTACACAAAGCTAAGAAAATAATGCCTCCTATGTAAGATACTCAGCCTATGATATCATGTTGCAGCATTTTGAACTAAATAACACATACTTCATTTATATTTTCTTGGATGATAGTGACTCATTGAATCTCCAGTGTCTATTTGAGCCTATCCTAAAGAAAAAGCAATGGAAAGGTAGCAAATTATTCTTACCACCCTAGTACTGAATCATGCTAAGAATCAGCTCTGAAATCCATGTACTCTCTGAAACATGGGTTCTAGGTAGAATGGCTGTGTAAACTGGAGCAACTTGATGTCACTAACAATAATAATAATTATTACAAGCTAAAATTTGTTAGTGTTCAGTCAGAGTTATACACTGTCCTAAACATTTCATCAATATCATTTCTTTGAACTTCATCGAAACCTCAAGGTATATTCCATCACAGTTCTCCTTTCACAAATGAGGAAAATGAGACATTTGAAAGGAAAGAGATTGGTCAGTGTCATGCACTTGCATCAGCTTACCTCCTGTGACTTTTTAAAGGGACTATTTGACTCAGAATTTTGGAGGTTCCTGATCCAAGTAGCATAGCACTAGTGTTGAAGGTTGTCCTTTAACTTGTGTGGATAACAAGGAGAGTGCATTACCAGTTACCTTCTCATTACTGGGAAATGACATCTGGCCAGAAACACCTTGTGGAAGGAAAGGGTTTATTTCTGGCTTAAAGCTTGAAGGGGAAGCTTTATCATGTCATGGAAAGCATGGCTGAAGCAGACAGCTAAGAACCACATCTTCACATCAGCAGGAGGAAATATAGAAAGCGACCAGAGGACAGCAAACAGAACTGCATTATAGAACTCCAAGGCTTGTCCTCAGTGAGCACCAGTTCCTCCAGCAAGGCTCTACCTACAAGACTCCATAACCTTCCCACACAGTGCCTCCAGCTGGCAATTAAACATTCAAGCAGCAGGAAACTATGGGGGACATTTTACATTCAAACAACCACAGTACATTGCACAGCAAAGTGCTTAATTCTTAAACAGGAACAGAGAAAGAAAACTGGCAGGCTGTTTCCCTCAATCCCTTTTGGCAACCCAACTCTAGTGACTTAAGAACCTCCTACTAGACCCTCCTGTTAGGGGAACATAGTACCTTCCAGTAAAGCTACTCTGGAAACAAACATTTACATGTGTACATGTAGGAAAATCTCATCCAATTCATAGCATTTCTCATACATAAACATTTCCTTTAGGACACTACATCTTCATCTCAGAAGTGGCTCATCCTTCAAGCCTCAACTTAAGTTTTATTTCCTCCTTGAATCCTTCCTTGAGAGTCAAGGTTCAAGTTAAGTGTCTTTCCCAAATAGTTACATCTAGCCCATTCCCCCCACATTGGAGGATATTGTATATCATGTTATAATTATTTATTTATATGCCTCCATATCTTTGGGGACAGAAAACATTATTTCAGGTTTTTCTGACAAAACAGCCCGCCATTCATATACTGATCCCCACCATAAGGCCTTGTAGGTACACTCTGCAATGTTTAGGATGAAAATAGTTTGAAGAGATGAAAGAATGAGTAAATAAACACTATGTCTGAGCATCAATTCTGATGCAAACTAAATAATCCATCTTTTAGCTGAAAGTCAGTAAATAGCAAATTAAACCACTTATAAAGATGAGGTAATGTGTCAGCAATATAAACATTTTGATGTATCGAGAAATAAATAATATTTCATAAGTGTAATACAAAATAGGATACCGAATGTATAAGAATTCCTCAACAAGTTTTACTTTCCTTGGAAAGTTTCTTAGAAAGGAATAAAGGTCATCTCAGAAGAGGACCTCCTTTGCAGACTATGGTCATAGGTCTTCATTCATCCACAGAGCTGCCAGTTCCAACTCAAGAAAGGGCATAGGAATTAATACCATTTTTGCATGTTCATGAATTTCTATGCTATTTATATTTGGTTATTCTTGAGTTAAAGTATATTTTCTGTCAGTCCTCTCCTAAAGTTTCATCTTTCCATTTTCATTTGCTTATCTTCAGTTTTTGCTATGTTCCTCACTTTTCATCTTTTCCTCACAGAGCAAATTCTCTCATGTGCTACTGCGATGTGACTATGCTCCTCTTCGTAGCTTGAATGTACACCCCCACCCAATATATTTAGGAGTTTACTAAAGCTTGTTAGATTTAGATTTAGATTTCCAGCCTGCTGGCCAGAGGCGGTAGGTATCACTGTGGGTGGATCCTAGAGTCCCTCCCCAAGGTGTGGGGGTGGATTTGGAATTCCCTTCTAAAGATATGCAAAGTGCTGGAGCTTTGTCTGGAGTTCCTGAAGTGCGCTGGCTTGTGCTGGTGGTGATTACTCTTCTCACTCCACATGGACCTACAAAAGGGGGCCAGTTTCTTCTGCCATTATGGGACTTACTTTCTATCTGTAAGCTTCAATAAATCCCTTCCTCCATAACTGTGTCTGGTTTAGAAGTTCATCCCAGCAATTGAAGCTGACTGAGACACTCCTATTAGCAAAGGTCGCACACAGGTACTGTCGATTCCTTGGGCCAATGTGGCTGCTCTGACTGATGACTACTCTTAGGAGTATTGATGACCTGATTGGATTCCAGTTACAGCTCTCTTCAGTGTGGTACCTAATTGAATTAGAATATGGAAACTTCAACTACACAAGCTCCCTCTGTTTTAAAAATATGCAGATGGTGTTTATGGAAAAATACTCTGCTCCTGCTAAATTACATGCACAATGGGCACTGTAGTTTTTCTCACTATTAAATTCCAACATGAGTGTGTCTGTTGTGTAGAGCACTACTAAAGTAAGGCAGAGATGGATATATTCACTATTCAGACTTGCCAGAGCAACCTCTTTATCTAGAGGTGATGGCATATGGACACATTCCTCTGAACCATAATCTGGGGTGAATTGATGTGGTATATTGCTTGAGGAATACAAAAATCATCTGAGGAGCGATGAAAGAAAATTATTTAATATTCAGAACATTATTTTCTACCTTGTCTCAGCTTTCCAACTGCACACATAGTATATCTTAGTGGTTTTGAAAGAGTGGATGTCAGCCTAGTCCAACTTCATCTGCATCTCTTTGTGACTAATTTTCTAACCTCCAAGTGGCCTCTTTTATTCTATAATCATTCCTTAAAAAGGATAAGTAAAGTCTCATTTATCCAGAGGAATCAACACTAAAACTCTAATGAGATTCTCTGAAGGTAGCAATAACATGTTTAAGAACATCCTTGGCAGAGAAGTGGCATCACATGTATGGTGAACATGCTAATAGACTACGTATGTTCCTCTTCAAGAAAGAAGAACTTGCTGTCCCAGTTTAAGGGATGATATACGATGGTCATAAATCATTAACCTTCTTTCAGAATTGCTTAGGCCTGAGAAAAGTGATTTTTTTCCTTCCAGAGTATATATTAATATATCACTGTGGGAACAAAAAGAACCCATTCCTTCATCCATACTGAAGAACACTGTAAATGGTTATCTTGACCAGTTTCACAGCTCTCAATAGAACCGACTAACTCAGTGGCAAGGACCAATTGCAGCTCAAATTTTGTCTTCCCCATTCTTCTTCCTTCTTCTATTGCTAAAAGATGATTCTGACTCAGCTTTTACTCTCCTTTCTCTCCTCCACCTCCATGCACATGGGCTCCTGCTCAAATATAGAAGTGAAAAGTAGATAAAATGAGAAGAAACACATTAATCAGAGCAAGAGCACTTTGGGGAGAGGTTGTGAGTAGTGGTAGACCTAGGCAAGAGAAAGGTGAAGAGAAACGGGAAGTGTATCAGTCAGAGTTCTCTAGAAGAACAAAGCTGATATAATGAATTGTATTAGGAAGGGGATTTATTGGATCAGCATAAGACAGTCGAAGAATAGCAGTCTACAGGCGCAAGAGTCAAGGAACTCAGTAGCTGCTCAGTCCATGTAGCTGTATACCTCAGCACTTCAATCCAGCACAGAAAGCCTGGAGGTTTCTTGGGGAGCTTCTGGTCTTCAGTCTGCACTGGTCTTCAGTTCACACTGGAAGGCCACAAGACAAGCAGCATAGCAGCCAGGTGGGAGGAAGAGTTCTTTCCTCCTAGAGTTTCCTTAGATAAAGCCCCCTCCAAGGTGGCCCACCCACTATAGGGAAGGACTTTTTCCTTCAGGTTATCCTTCCTGGAAGCCACCTCAGAGACCCACTCAAGAGGAGTGTCTGTGGATTCCTAAGCCAGTCACAAAGAACTTAACCATCACAGGAGGTTTAAAAAATATTACCTGCAGATATTTAAGTATTATCAGTAGAAAACTTCCCAGGGATAACAGAAGGGCACAGCACACACAAGTCTGTAAATGTGACACACCACATTAATTGAATGAAATATCACCTCAGTGGATGTATTAAAATCATTTGATAAAATTCAACATTCCAGAGCTGGAGAGATGGCTTAGTGGTTAAGCGCTTGCCTGTGAAGCCTAAGGACCATGGTTCAAGGCTCGATTCCCCAGGACCCATGTTAGCCAGATGCACAAGGGGGTGCACACGTCTGGAGTTCGTTTGCAGTGGCTGGAGGCCCTGGCATACCCATTTTCTTTGTCTCTCTCTCTCTCTCTCTCCATATATATATATATATAGATAGATAGATAGATAGATAGATAGATAGATATAGATATATATAGATATATATCTATATATATATATATATATATATATATATATATATATATATATATGCCTCTTTCTCTCTCTGTCTGTCTGTCTCTCTGTCTGTCACTCTCAAATAAATAAATAAAAATGAACAAAAAAAATTCAACATTCCAGGCTGGAGAGATTGCTCAATGGTTAAGGCACTTGCCTGAAGAGCCTAACACCAGAGTTCAATTCTCCAGTACCCACATAAAGCCAGATGCACAAAGTGGTGGGTGCATCTATTTGTAGATGGCTGAAAGTCCTGGCATGCCCATTTTCTTTGTCTCTCTTCCACCTCTGTCTGCTTGCAAATAAAGAAATAAAAATTACAAAAAATCCACATCCTTTTATGATTAAATACACACAGCAAATAGAAATTCTTTTTCTCTATGTTTAGGAACAAGACAACAAGAATGCTTACTCATATCACTTGATTTAATATGGTAATGGAAGTACTAACCAGAGCAAATAGGAGAAAGAAAAAAGAAAGAGAGAAAGAAGAAAAGAGAAAGAGAAAAAAGAAAGAAAGAAAGAATACAAATTGCAGGAGTAGGATGGCTGGAGAGATGGCTTAGCAGTTAAGTCATTTGCCTGTGAAGCCTAAGGATCCACATTTGATTCCCCAAAACCCATATAAGGCAAATATACAAGGCAGCACATGCATCTGGAGCTCATTTGCAGCAATTGGAGGGCCAGGTATGCCCATTCTCTTTCTCTCTCTCTGGCTCTTTCTCTCTCTCTCAAATAAATAAATAAAATAAAATAAAAAGTATCTTTTTCTGTGAGTTCAAAGTCAGCCTGAGACTACATAGTGAATTCCAGGTCAGCCTGAGCTAGAGTGAGACCCTACCTCAACCCCTGCTGCAAAAAAGTATTTTTTTATTAATTTATTATGTTTTTATTAACAACTTTCATGATTTTAAACAATATTCCACTCCTTCCTCCCACTTTCCCCTTTGAAACTCCATCATATCCCCTCCCCCTCTCAATCAGTCTCTCTTTTATTTTGATGTCATGATCGTTTCCTCCTATTATGATGGTCCTGTGTAGGTAGTGTCAGACACTGTGAGATCATGGATATCCAGGCCATTTTGTGTCTGGAGGAGCATGCTATAAGGAGTCTTACCCTTCATTTGGCTCTCACATTCTATGAAAATATTTATTATATTTCATAGAGATGCAAAATTTTACATCAAAGACAATGAAGCCAATATGATTCTTTTTTTTTTCTTTTGGTTTTTCAAGGTAGGGAATTAACTATGTAGTCTCAGTGTGGCCTTGAACTCTCGGCGATCCTCCTACCTTTGCCTCCCATGTGCTGGGATTAAAGGTGTGCACCACCATGCCTGGCTCCAATGTGATTCTTTATTAGATAAAGCAAAATATATGAGAGCTGAGTAGATAGCTCAGTGCATATAGCATTTGCCACACAAAAATGAGTGCAAAACCCACAACCCACATAAATGTAGATACTATAGCAGTCGTGTCTGATTCCATTGTGTCTACAGAGGGATGGGAAATGGAGATAGAAGAATTCCCTATAAAATAATAGGCCAGCTAGCCTAGTGAATGTAGCAACGAAGAACAAGAGACCCTACTCCAAATGAGGCAGAGGACAAGGACCAATGCCTGACGTTGTCATCTGACCTTCACACATGAGTCTACACCCACACACATAAACATGAACATACATGCACATACATGCCAAAAAAATCTGAAAAATAATTCACAGGGTATTTCATATAATTTGAGCTCCTCAAAAATCATGTATTCAAGATTAACATGGCCAATTCCTGAAGAGGTGGTAAAACACTTTTTTTTCTGAGGATGTCTCCAGCAAAAGCTGTCATTTAAGTGGGCAGTGTGTGGCAGAGTGAATGCCACCTGACTTACTCGCAGCCCACATGAAACAGAGAAGCAGAGGAACAGCAAACTCACTCTATTCTTCAGAGAGCTGGAGCATTCTTCTTCTCCTGCCTGTGGACTTCAGAGGTTAATGCTCTCTGAAGTTCATATTTAGAGTTGCAGCAGAAGCCCCCAACTCCTCTGCCTTTGAGCCTCAAAGTAAGAGTTACAGCATTGGCATTTCTTATTCTAAAGTCTCTGGACATGGACTGAGGCAAGCAACTGACATCTAGATTGTAGATGGCTTGTGGGACTTCTCATCCCCACAAGAACCAGTTCCACTAATAAGTCCCCACTTCTCGGTCTGTCTGTCTGTCCATCTAAGTACCTACCTATCATGTGTATAACTATGCACTGATTAATCTCTTTGAATAACTCTAGTACAGATGATCAAGAATGGGCCAAAGCAAAGGGAATAAGCAAGAAGTGAAAGAATAATAATATTGAGATAGTTTAAATGAAATGTCCCCCATAGGCTCATGTGCTTTGAATGATTGGTCCCCAGCCGGTGGCAATTTGAATAAGTTATTGGGCCTTTGGGTGATGGAACCTTGCTGAAGGAGGTATGTTACTGGAGGTGGGCTTTAGAGTAATATAGCTGAACTCCAAGCCCAGTCTTGAGACAGCTTCCTCCCTGCTGCTGTGGAGATGTGACTCCCAGTTAGTTGGCTGTTGGCTCCTGCTGTGCTTTCCCCACCATGATGAAGCCTCCCCTCAAAACTCTAAGATGAAATAAACTCTTTCCTTCCATAAGCTGCTTCCGGTCAGATGGTTTGTCCCAGCAATGAGTAGGTAACTACTACAAATATAAAATAGGGCTGAGTGTTCTGGTGCATGCGTATAATCCCATCACTTGGAAGATGTAGAGAGGAAGGACATGAGTTTAAGACAAGCCTTGGCTGCATGCCGTTTGGAGTCAGTGTGGGCTACAAAAGAATCTTTCTTTTAAAAAATATAAATAGAGGACTGGAGAGACAGCTTAGCAGTTAAAGCACTTGCCTGTGAAGTCTAAGGACCCATGTTCCACCCTCCAGGTCTCACACAAGCCAGATGCATAAAGGTGAGGCAAACACAAAGTCACATGTGCCCACTAGGAGAGGCAAGCATCTGAAGTTTGATGGCAGTGGCTGAGGCCCTGGTGTGCCAATCTTCTCTCTCTCTAAAATTAAAATATACAAAGTAGAGTTGCTTTATGACATATAAGTAATATGCTTAGAGGGCCATCTTAATTTAGTGGAGAGAGAAAATCCAGCACTGGCTAGATTTGGCCATTGGGCCAAGTTTTATGAGCACTTAATTGAACTTACTTTGAGCTAGTTTAATAACTTCACTAAACTGAAGAGAAAATGCTATGACCATGAATGCTTACCTGACTGATGAAAGAATTAAATAACCCCCAGTATATTTTACTCGTTTAGAGCAAGTTTAATTCTGTCCACATGAAAAACATAAATAAAAGTATAATGGAAGGTATATCATGCTATAAAAAGCTACATCTCCAAATAAACATTAAAAAGTTATTAGCCAAAACAGATTATATCCAAAGACGTTTTTTTTTGAACTCACAGTGATCTACCTACCTCTGCTTCCCAAGTGCTGGGATTAAAGGAGGTGGGTGCCACCACACCCGGCTCATATGCAAAGATTTTTATCTACAGTTTTCCTATTCCATTGCCCTCTGTATTTGATGCCATCTATAAAAATGGGCTTGATATATATCTCTGAAGAGCTTATACATAAAACTGGTCACTAATATACAAACTTATACTCTCAATTATATACTTATTCATGCATGTGTTTATGTATCTAAATCTATATACACAGAAGTGAATATACAATAGAGGATGGCAAATTTAGTAGAAGTCATTTTCTTTTAATGAATACTAATTTACATAATAAACTGGTGTATTTTGTCCAATACTAAACTTTCAATAACAAGGCAGCTTCATCCTGCTTTTATTTATTTATTTGACAGAGAGAAAGAGGGAGAGAGAGAGACAGACAGAACAGGTGTGTCAGGGTCTTTAGCCACTGCAAATGAACTCCAGACACACATGCCAGCTTGTGCATCTAGCTTACATGGGTCCTGGGGAAGCAAATCTGGGTCCTTTGGCTTTGCAGGCAAGTGCATTAACTGCTGTGTTGAGCCATCCCTCCAGACCCAACCTGTTTTTATAATTACATTAATAGATTAATTAATTACATTAATAGATTAACATAGTCACTTTTCCCTCTCTGGGTGGCCAGGATTACTTAACTAGATCCAGGACACTCTTGTCGACCTGGCTGAATTCCCACTTTCCTTGAGCAAATTCTTATGTTTCTACACTCAAGTTGATTAGCCATTCTGTGCCTCAATTATTTTGCTATCTAATTTTGTTCAAAAAGACTTCCTACCTCATAGATATTTCTTGCGATAAAACTATAATAACATCTGCATGTTATTTTATACAATGTCATCTCATAGTAAGCATTCAATGAGATTACCGTCATTTTATTGGGGATTTATCATACTAAAATGCATTTCTCTGTTGTCGCTGTATTGTTGTGTGATTTCCTGCATTGATGCTTGCGTTAGTGTGTAAATACAGCATTGAATAACACACAGAACTTAGCAGGAAGGATTCAAGGCACATCTTCACAGGCTTCCCCATTGACCAGCAGAGCCCCGGAGCTCTTTCTCATCACTTCCTCCTCATTCCAGCGTTCATACATCTATACAGCTAATGAATGCTTATAAGTCTGCACATTCCTTTTGTGCTATTATAATAAAAGGACGTAATTGAAACCCTAGTATATGGAGAACAATGACTATAGCAGTGTACTTTACATTACTTAGCATTATATCTTTATTAGCTAAATGAACAAAGCAAACATAACAGTATAAAATTTTGTCTCTTCAGTCAAAAAAATTCTATCGCCAAAACATGACATCAGGCTCCTTAGCACTGTTCCAGCCAGCATGGGTGTGATCATAGGTCCAGTAGTCCTGTACAGGGATTCCTGTTACTTAAGCCCCACAGCATCAGCAAGAGTAGCCATATTTCTCTCCAAAATCACCCTATCTTAGTAACACATTGTCAAAACAGGCCTTAAAAATATTTTAAATGCACAAGTATACATTGTAGTTTTGGAGAGAAAAGCAACTGGTATATTCTGTGCTAATTTTTCATTAAGTTGATTCAGATTTTTATAATGAGTTACATTATTTGTTCTCATGGTGAATGACTATCTTTCTCTGTTGTAGGCAAGTGGGTCTCTTGAGAGCACTGTGACACATGTGTGCTCACATTTCTGCCAGGTGCACCAGAAAATATCTGTTGCTGAGGGTCCTGTTCTTCTAACCCAGGTTCCTCTGTCTGGTCCCATGCATTTCTCTCATTTCATTCCAGGTCATTCCTTAGACCAGAAACAATGTATTGTTTTCTCCAATCTGCTTTACAGTTTAGCTGCCTGCTTTACTAAACAGATGTTAAGCCCTCTGAAGTTAGAATACTTTGAGGTGACCAATAACTTTGACTTCATAGGCAATCAAAATCAAGCAATGTGAAATTACACAGGTATTTCTTAATTTATTAGTTTAAAAATGTGTCATAAATAATATCTGTACTTATTATTCTATTTCATGGGTAAACCCTGATCCTTACTTGCATGTCTTAGTGAGCAGGTATAAATGCTGACTACACTATCAGAAAGAGAATCATGATATCCATTTAAAAATAAATAGACATTCACTTGGGAAAAATGAGCTAAGAAATTTTGACAGAAATAATAACAGTGAAAATACATTACTATTATTTGAACATCCTCTATGTATCAAGAATATATGTTTTAGATATCAATTTTAAGCCATAACAAAAATCATAACATTTCAGATTTATTGGTTCCATTTGGAAGATGGAGAAATTGAATCTTAGGTTTTCATATTCCCAATACCTAGTAAATCACATAGCCATGTTGCATATCTACATCATTCGAGGTATAAAACCTAATATTGAACGTTTCCTCTCATTACTAGACATTGTATGTGATATTGCCCACCACTGAGCAACAAGTCCCCTGAATTATAAATTCTTGCTTCAGCACCTGAAGACTTCTCTGCTTTCTGGCATCTCAGCAGCTGCCTTGCCCACAGGTCACAGCTGCTAGTTCAGGAAAACTATACAGTAGTTTATGAGCTCTTGAAAGAACGAACAATAAAATGAATGAGAGAGTAGATGCTTTCGGATCTACCAGCATCAGAGGTACATGTGACAGTATGCAAACTTTTGCCCTGGGGCTTTCATTCAAGTCTGAAATGACAGGAGTAACAGTCAGGAGGAGCACGGTAGACGTGAGCTGTAGGTGTCACGTTACATCAAATATTTTAATTCTTAATGACTGTGTATATCAGAAAAATCCATTCACAAAACTTTCTTCCAAACAAAATTCATTTTTTTCCCATCTGAGATTCAAGAAAGGTTCTATAACTGCTGCAGAAATCATAATGAATACTCCTCAGAACACAAATTCTTGTTTTATATATTGCAGTGCATGTGGCTGATATCTGGAAAGGGGCCTAGAAACCCTACAATTATAATCAAGTTTATAAATTCTGTTCTCACTTAATTATAATTCCTGATTACATTTCCTCTGCCAGATTCCTCCTTAATGTTCCCATTTGATAATAAGCCCTGTCAAAGCCATCCAGTGCACATGACTTCATGTGATGTTTCCCCAGGTACCAATGTACTCTGCCTTGAAAAGATTACTATGAGTCCATGCATCTGGAATTAAATTTTCTGAATTCTGTCATTCTCTGGAGTGCTACAATGAAGCCCACTAACTGGGTCACACAAGTGGAAAAGGAGTCTGACTTTATAACAATGGGGAAGAGTTACCATGCTCATTTCCTGAAAATGAGAGTACTTCCAAAGCTTAAAAGATTTGTAAAACTTATGCTGAATATAGCAGAAGTTAGTCATGGGTGATAAGGATATTAATATCAATCTAGAACCAGACAAGTTTACCTCCTCCTAGAAGCACTGCCATGGGGTTAGTGAACAAAAGAGTAGATATTTTTCTACTGAAGATGATGATGACTAAATAGCATAGCTAAGAGAGATTTCTGTGTTTGTACAGAAGTGTTCTCAAACACTGCTTAGAGGCTATTCTCCTTTGAAGTCAGTAAATAAAGCAGCAACAATAAATCCTGTTAACAGATCAGTCACTGCTCTAATGAAATACATACAATTTACAGGTGAAGCATACTGTGCTACTATTCAAAGGAAAAAAAAACATTTTTTATTATTATATGCTTTATTCTGCACTATCTTAAACATGTTTTCAGACTTTTTTACCCTTAGGTGATCCCTTTTTTGATTCTGATTTCTGCTCAGTTCATTTTGCAGTCCAAGGAAGAAAGAACAAAGATGATCGCCAGATTTAAAATTTATGAGGTTTTGATACTGTGTAGATAAGTAAAAACTTCACTACTACTCCTCTCCAGCCTCAAGCCGTCTTGAGCAGAGCCATGATATGACTCAGTGGGATTATGTGGTAGCTACTCTTTGCCATTATCATTGTGCAGTGAAATATCTCCGTTCCTTGTTTTTTATGTGTTGAATTATCATACAAGTCACACTTACAGTGAATTGAAATCACCTAGGCGACACACACATAGGGGTGTCTGGGAAGATGTTTCCAGAGCGGTCAGAAGGAGGGAAGAACCACCCTGAATATGGGCAGCACCATTGTTTGGACCAGGTGGCAGACTGAGTGACGAGGGGAGGGGGAGGGGAGCGCAGGGCGAGAGCATGCAGCTCACTCACAGCTGCACAGGCTCCAGCAACCAGAACCATCGCTGCTCTGATCCTGCAGACCTCCCTGGCATGGTGAATCACATCCACAAACTGTGGGTCAAAATAAGTCCTCCTTTCTGAAGTGGCTTTTGTCAGATATTTTGACACAGCAATGAGAAACGTACCAATGAACACAGTTTCTTTTTGCCAACTTTGTGTCCGTATAAGCAATGAGTTTAGTCATATTCCACAGGAGATGAAAATATTACAAGTTATTTTAACACATTAATGAGAAACTTAAAACTGAAGCCTGAGCTGAAATAAATAAGGATTGGCAATGAGTCACTATTGCCTCAGGATGGGTCACCTGATTTTAATAATTCACAAATAGAGGTGAAGCACAGCTTGGACATATTTTTTTCAGAAAAATTACAAGTCTCAAATCATATTTAATATTTTAGTAGGCATATCGGCCTTCTTGTGCTTGTGACACAGAAAAATATTCTCTCTACAACACTCACCAAAAGGCAGAATGCATTAACAAGAAAATTACAAGTTATTTAATAAAGAAAATGCCAAAACAACAATACCATTTTTTTTTGTTTTGTTTTATTTTTTCTTTTTCAGGGTAGGATCTCACTCTAGCCCAGGCTGACCTTGAATTCACTATGTAGTATCAGGCTGGCCTCGAACTCACAGGGATCCTCCTACCTCAACCTCCCAAGTGCTTAGAGTAAAGGTGTGCTCCACCATGCCCAGCTTGTTTACCAGTTTTAATCAAAATTTGAAGTGTCTCCTGACTCAAACTTCCTTGAACTTTGTCACAGACCTGTTAGTGCTGAAGGAATGAATGGACAGTAGTGGCAGTTGAAACTTACACAATAAACTATGCTCAAGTTAAAAGATAGTCTCAGAATCAAAATTCTGAGTGATGCTTTTGAGACAACACACAGTCAAAAGCTTACAGTATCTACTGCTATCTGTGTCTCATGTCAAGGAGGCTTGTTATCTTTCAAGTTCATGCACATGAAACACTAGCAACTAAATGGTGATATTCCCTGAGAATCTACAGTTTTTTGAGCACAAGAAGGAGGTGTCAATAACTTGACACTAGAGAATGAGGGAAAACCAACTTTTATGAATGTCCATGTGTGTGTAACCCTTCAACTAGGATTGAAATTATCTCATCCCATCTTCCATGCTGGTAAAAAGCAATAACAAACTATATATTTTTATGTTCTCCTTATCCCAAAGACTAAGCAAAGGAAGTTGTGTTTCAAATGTGGTAAATGCTTATGAGTTAAAAGTACAAATGAAGACACAAAGTACAAATGATTGCCCAATAAAATACAGCAGGTTCACTTATGTGTGAATTTTTAGAAAACAATAAAAATTTTTTTAGTGTAAACATTTTCAAACACTTCTTGAGAAATAGTTACATGAACTTGTATTGTTTATAAGGAATTAAAATTAACTAAAAGTGCTACTGTTTTTGTTTTCCCCAAATTTGACAACCCTTTTAAAAAATATGAATGAGAAATACATTGTTATAACTTCCAGGACTAACAAGACATTGAAACAGTTGTCATCTAAATAGGACATTGCTCTGTACCCTATATATGTATTTGAACGTACATTCTTTGTCTCCTCGCAATGTGGAAATCAAAGTAACTTCTTTTTTTATAAATATTTTTTGTTTATTTATTTATTTGAGAACAACAGACAGAGAAAGAGAGAGAGAGAGAGAGGAAGAGAGAAAGAGGCAGAGAGAAAGAGAGAATGGGCGTGCTAGGGCTTCCAGCCACTTCAAACGAACTCCAGATGTGTGCGCCCCCTTGTGCATCTGGCTAACATGGATCCTGGGGAATCGAGTCTCAAACCAGGGTCCTTAGGCTTCACAGGCAAGTGCTTAACCGCTAAGCCATCTCTCCAGCCCATCCTTTTGAGCACGATCTGGAGTGAATCTCCAATATCATATTTGCTTGAATTGTGATTCTAGTCCATTCCTGTTCTTCACTATTATCACTTGTAAAAGTTAGGATATTAAAATATGCAACATAAGTAAAATAATGTAATTGAAATATAATCCATGATAAGCTTGCAACAAAAACTGACAAGTAGTGATAGACTTGTTAAGGGATGGAGATTAACAGGAAGGGTTGTGGAACTGAGTAACTTGGATTCAGGGCCTGACTACATTATTTCCTCATCTTGTGACCTCAGGCAATTTACTACCACTCCACAGCTTCAAATTCATCAATTTATACTAGGGTAATGAGAAAAAAATAATCCTTTATAAAATTGTTACAGAATTAAAACTATCACTGCAAATAAAACCCTGTTAAGAATTTCATGATGATGAATTTAAAGAATGGCATTCTTTTAGATTGTAATAACTATTTGTTAGTGAATTAAATGCACAATTTGCAATATAATATTAACAATTATATACACTGAATGTATTTTAAATTATTTGTATAAAACTTTTACCTCTTATTTTGGATTTTGTATTGAAAAATGTCAAGGTCAGTATAATAGTTTACATCTGAAGAATATGCATCTTTACTATGACATAGAAAACATAATTTTAGCATAGCAATATATAATTGCACTTGACACCTAGTTAGCAACCAGTACCTGTTTACTTGTTTGTAAGCTGTTAGATGCTTTGAAATTTGAAATTTTATATATGTGTGTGTGTGTGTGTGTGTGTGTGTGTGTGTATGTGTGTGTGTGTGTATTCATAAATTAAATATCAACCCTGGAGCTTATGGGTTGATTTAACTAAAAGATGTTTCTACATACATAAATTAATGAAAGTTGTTCACTGGCTAAAGCCAGCATTTTTTAATATTAGTATTAAATATGGTCCTAATAAGCAATTCTTTCAACAAAACCAAAACCTTTGAAGATGAAGTTGAATAAATGTTAACAATTATGATGAGTTGTCTTCTACTCTAATAAATTTATACTGTCAAAAACTAAAGGAAGGACTGAAGAGATGGCTTAGCGGTTAAGGGACTTGCCTGCAAAGCCTAGGGACCCATGTTCAAACCCCCAGATCTCACATAAGCCAGATGCAGAAGGGAATGCGTGCACTAGGTTGCACGGAGTGCACAAGGTGGCACACGTGTCTGGAGTCTGCAGTGGCTGGATACCCTGGTGCATCAATTATCTCTCTCATAAAAAAATAACTAAAGGAAGTTGGGCATAGCGGCATATGCCTTCAATTCTAGTACTTGGGAGGCAGAGGTAGGAAGATTACTGTGAGTTCAAGGCCAGCCTGAGACTACACAGTGACTTCCAGGTCAGCCTAGCAGCCTGGGCAAGAACAACACCCTACATCATCATCATCATCATCATCATCATCATCATCATAATAATAATAAATCCTAATGTAAAATGCTTGCAAAGAGGTCTTAGTTCACACAGCCAGAAAGCAGGTCAGTGAAGGTCAGTGAAGCCATCTGCTCACACACTCTCTCAAGCAAGATGAGCTCTAGCTCAACTCTAGCAAATGAACTTCCGCCTTGGCATTCACTATGGCACAGAGCAAGAGTGCAGAACACCTGTCTGTCAATAACTTGGCCCACACTTACTTCCATCCTATCTTGTTGGTTAGAAGGTTACATGGTTGTCTGTAACTGGAAAAAAGAAACTGAAAATGGTGAGAACATGAAGCGGTGTAACAAAGAGTAGGTGTCATTTCTAAGACAATATCATCAATAGTCAAATAAGACATACACCATCACAGCTCTTCCAAAGGGCATGTTTCTAGTACCAAAAACCTATTTTCCTCACAGTGCGCCAATTGCTAGTCTATTTTTGCACTAACTCTTGAGAATTACAAACAAAAACAATGAACTTATGGATTTATGGTACAAGTGATTTAATTATTGTCTTTCCTAACCAGCTATAGTTGAGCATGTTATACATGTTGATATTGAGTAATTGTATATATGTCTTGCCTTTCCTCACAATTTGATTTATTTTCATAATGAATGCTTAAGAAATTTGTTGTTTCCTTTAGTACAGATGTTCCTCATTTGGTGTAATAAATGTGCCACTGAAAAGTTGTGCGTAAATCAGATTTTTATAAATCGAATCACAATCCCATTAACTTTATCTTTGCTTCTGCTTCACAGTAGCTCTGGTCAATTTATCTTTAAATTAGTCTCAGTTTTACAGAGAAGAGTGACAGGTCAGAGGGTATTTCCCAATAGACTCGAGTAAGAATAGACCTTCCATCACCAGGATGTGTGTTGTTTCTTCACTTTGATGTGTTATCAGAGTTCATTTATGGGAAAAGGTATTCTTTGAAAACAAAAACAAAACAGAAAAAGGAAGAACAGCAAAGAAAAGGGGTATGAGAGAAGGGGATTTGCTGCTATTTTTAAAATATACCAAATGGCTAGCGACATGGCTCCTTGTTAAAGGTGCTTGGCTACAAAACCTGTCAATCTTGGTTCAATTTCCCAGTACCCATGTAAATCCAGAGGTAAAAAGTGGCAGAAACATCTAGCATTCATTTTTAGCAGTGAGAGACCCAGGTATGCCCAAACACAAACACACACTCTTGCAAATAAAAATATTAAAAAAATATATCAACCCATAAGTATTACCTGATCTGAGTGAAAGGGTGTGTTCTGTGATTGAGCATTCCAACACCAACCACAGTAGTCTTTGTCAATAGATATAAAGCCTATTCAAATGAAAGAGGTGCACCATCTTATGGACTCACTTGGGTGAAAAAAAAAAGTTCACATTGGAATAAAGAAAGGAAAAGAAGATGTCAAAAAGGAGAAGTCTGTAAAGAATGCGATAATCTGTTCAGGTGTATGTTCCTCTACTAATTTTGGTAAATAAACCCTAAACACTATTTCTTTTAACTGGACAATAGCATTTTTATTTATGTCTTTGCTTTTTTTCCCAAAAGTGATGTGATGCAGTCTCCAATGACGTGGAGAAAAATCATTGCAGCATAAAGGGCTTGCTTTGTTCTGAGTTCTTTTCTCCTATGACACTTTATTTCAGTCTTATTCACTGATCCATAACAATCAAAGAAAAACACAGAATTTTAGGGTAGAGAGGGATCTCAAAAGGTTACTAATTCTCTTTTGTGTGGTCTAAGCCATAAAAGAATCTATAAAAACTGAAAAGACGAGAGCGTGAGTAGCATAAAGTAGAGATGATTTCATAAAAAGAGTTCTTGACTAAGAAGATACTCAATTCACATAAGGAATTAGAAGATTAGAAGGGCAAGAAAAGCTAATATTTGCTTTGACAGCCATCGTGCTTCTGTCTATCTTGCGCTCTCTCTCTCTCTCTCTCTCTCTCTATATATATATATATATATATATATATATATATATACAGATAGATACATACATACATACATATGATACAGATACAGATACAGATACAGATACAGATACAGATACAGATATAGATATAGATATAGATACATGTATGTATGCACTATGGTGCCTTCTCAGTCATCCCAAGGTCATCGCCATCTGAAAAGAGAAGCGTCTGTAAACAAAAGTGAGAATAGCATCAATATATGGGTATGAACATTACGAGAAGTGCTTTCAAGGCTGTCATCAGTGGTGAAAACAGTGTACACTGTAAGCCTTACATATGGCTAACCAGGCTACCATCATGAATAATGTATTTCTAAATGTTTTTTATGTTTTCTTTTAGTAATTCTCATGGAACAAGAATCAATATAATAGAAGTATGTTGATAAAAATATTATGACAAGATCTCAATATAATTATGAAGACTCAGGTTATTGAAACATTCAAATTAAATGTCAAGTTTACCGAATTTACCAGCAATCCTTCTGAAACCAGTTCCAATAATTTATTCTACAAATTTATAATTTTATTTTAATTATATTGTAATAAAATAATTGAATAACAATTTAATAATTTTTATAGAAATTTTTTATAAAGAAAAACTCCAAATTGTTCTGTCAAATTGAGGTGGTCTCAATTCAGTTGCAGCTGTCCTTGAAATTACACTTGGGTCCCTGCCCAAATGGGAGGCCATTGGTGCCCCCACTCACACACGGAGAATGGGAGGATTAATAAAAGGAATCCAGGTGCTGAAACTCAACACAAGACCTAACCCCAATGGCCAATCATCTGTGGCCTTGTGGTGGAGTTCAGAGGATTCCTAAGGAGATGCTATGTGCTAGAATTTGAACTCTAGGTCCAATCCTCATTCTATATTGTGTGTGCAAGGGGAAGACTATTGAAGCAGGTCTTGTCCAGATTACAGTGTTAAGTGGTATGACCATGCAAAAGGTGGGGGTGGGAGGATTCATACCAGTACCAATATTCTCTGTATCACCATGGCAGGTGGTGTGGGTATCACCAGGTAGAGAGCAGAGTGGTGAGGATTTGTGCTATCTGTATCACAATCCTAAATTTCCTATTTTATTTTTGCTCTTCAATTTTATTTATTTAATTATTATTAAGTGGACACTTTACACGGACACATCACATGTTGGTACCTTTCCATTGAGCGGTTCTCATAGCCAATCAAAGAGCCTTTGGTTACCCACATAAACTGTGTGCCCAGGGGTGTACATCTTGTTAGGTTCGTTGCTTTCATATCTTTCATATAGCAGTGTTCCCTGCTTACAATGTTGTTGGCCATCTTCCCCCAGCAGCCCATGCAGCATTTTTCAGGTCTATACAGGATAACCATCTGCAAACTGGCTTCATGCCAGACTCCAGCTGGATCTTTTGATGTTCTTCATGGGCATTGTGTGGTCTTACCTTTTACCTCAGCTGGGTGATCAAGTGCTCTGACAGAAGCCTCTTTTGTTTGGTGGACCTCCTAGGTCTCTACAATCAACAGCTCAATGCATATTATAACCAGTTTCTGGTACCAGGAGTTGCAAGCCAGAGCCGAATGTTTTAGGTTTAGGCTTCATCCCACCCTGTCCAGGACCCTTCAACCAGATGATTCCTCCATGCTTCTGTTGATGATTGTATCTTTTAGTCTGCTATCTAGGAGGAAGATTGTCATGGTACCAATTCACTTTGGATTTGGTTTCATGTATATCTCACTACCCCTTCCTGTTCCCCACTCCCCAACCTCATCCATCCCTATTGTCTGTCCTTCCAGTTGTGAGTCTGCTTAGTATTGATCTGTTACAGGTGTGTCCATTTTACTACAAATTTCATTGTATCATTTTCCTTAGTGTTGAGTAGAATACCATTGTGTGTATGTACCATATTCTCATTATCCATTTGTGAAAGGATGGACATCTGGGTTGATTCTGGTTTTTAACTGTTATGAATTGAGGGGCTATAAATGTGGTTAAACAAATATCTCTGCAGTGAAGTGTGGAGCCTTTAGGGTAAATGACCAGTAGAGGAATGATTTTCCTCAAGAAAGTAACTGAGGAAGACATGAGAAGATGGAAAGACCCTCCATGCTTCTGGATAGGTAGAATTAATACTGTGAAAAATGGAATTCTACCAAAAGCAATATATAGATTCAATGCAATGCCAATAAAAACCCTGGCATCATTCTTCATGGAGATAGAAAAAATAATCTCAAATTTCATATGGAATGACAGAAGGCCTGGATATCCAAAAATATTCTCAGAAAAAGAAACACGTCTGGTCTGGATGGACAGCTTAGCTGTTAAGGCACTTGCCTGCAAAGCCCAAGGACCCAGGTTCAATTCCCCAGAACCCACATCAGCCAGATGCACAAGGTGACACATGCATCTGGAGTTCATTTGCAGTGGCTGGAGGCCCTGGTGCACACATTCTCTCTTTCTGTCCCTCTTTCTCTCTGTCAAATAAATAAGTATAAATAAAAAGAAGTATTTCAAAAAGAAGCACCTCTGGAAGTATCACAATACCTGACCCAAAGCTATACTGCAAAGCCATAGTAACAAACACAGCATGTCACTGGCATAAAAACAGACATATAGACCAATGGAACAAAATTGAAGACCCAGCCCTTACTGCAAGTAACAACTAGTTGATCTTTGGCAAAGATGTCAACAACATACACTGGAGAAAAGACAGCAAATTCAACCAATGATGCTGGACAAATTAGATAACCACATGTAGAAAAATAAAATTAGATCAACTCCTTACACCATACATAAAAATCAACTCCAAATTGATTAAATACCTCAATATAAGACCTGAAACTCTCACACTACTAGGTGAAAAATAGAGGTAACTCTCCATGAAATATGAGTGGAGAAATACTTCCTGAACAATATACCAGCAGCCTAGGAAATTAAACAGACACTCAGCCACTGGGCTCTCATGAAGCTAACAAGCTTTTGTACAGACAAACATAGCATAAACAGAGCCAACAGACTACCCACTAAATGGGAGAAAATCTTCATCAGCTATACCACTGACAGAGGCCTGGTATCTAGAATATACAAAGATTTCAAAAAATATAAGCAATAAAAAAAATCAAGCAATCCACTCAAAAAATAGGGCAGAGAGTTGAATAGGGAATTCTCAAAGGAAGAAACACAAATGGCTAGTACTCACCTAGGAAAACGTTTAACATCCTTAACCATCATGGAAATGCAAATTAAAACAGCTATGAGATTCTACCTTATTCCAGAAAGGATGTCAATCATTAAAAAAATCCAATGACAATAAATGCTGGTGAGAATGCGGGGAAACAGGAACCCTCATTCACTGCTGGTGGGAGTGCAAACTTGTGCAACCACTAGAAAATCAATAAGGAAACTTCTGAAAAATGTGAAAATTTTCTCTTCAATTTTATCTGCTACTAAAAAACATGTCTTTCTTCCTTGCATGAAAGAATTAACATGATTAAAAATACTCATATATTAGATGAAGTTGATGCCTCACTATTTTCTAAATTTGTAGAATCATTAGATGATTAATTCATGGTTGTACATCCTTTGAATAACTTTTTGCTTTGGCATGCATCATATCTGAGCATGCAATATAGTTGGCTATGGCCAACTTTCAGATCGTCTATAATTAATAAGGTATCAAACTTAATGCATGTTATTATTTCATTAAACACATAATTAAGTTCCTGTCATTCATTTTTTAAAAGGACATTTTTTCTCAATCAAGAAAGTATGAGGTAGGGCTAGAGGGATGGCTTAGTGGTAAGATGTTTGCCTGCAAAGCCAAAGGACCTAGGTTTGATTTCCCAGAACCCATGTTAGCCAGATGCACAAGGGGGCGCAAGCATCTGGAGTTCATTTGCAGTGCTGGAAGCCCTGGCACACCCATTCTGCCTCTCTCTCTCTCTCTCTCTCTCTCTCTCTCTCTCTCTCCTCTCTCTCTTCCTTGTTCTCTGTCAAATAAATAAATAAATAAATATAAAATACTTTTTAAAAAAGAAAGTATGTGGTAGCTCTAGAATAGCTCCTTGGTATGAACAAATACTTTAAATTTTTTCTTGCCTTTTCAATTGTTCCATCATAGTATATTATCCAAAAATCATGAACTTCAAAATATATTTGTTTACATTTTACACAATTTATAGTTAATTCTACTTATTACAAATACAGCAATAAAGGAAATATTATTTTCTCTCACCATAATGATGATGAGAGTATATTATGAATGACCAAATTGCCATATCTGTACTCTGATTAAGTTCCAATAAATAATATTTGATATATTTTTGTTCTGTGAGTTGACTTTGCATGCCATTAGCCAGATCTTGAATGTGTCCATCTATAGTGTTGTTGAAAAGTGCTTGAATTGCCTTCTTAGTTACAGATTAGTGTTTTGCAAATATGAAACCATCATTCTTGCTTTGGGAATGGTTTATGGCTTGAATGGCAATGCTATTAGGAAGTACTGTGGAATCTTTAAGAGGCAAGGTGTACTGAGAGGCCCTTGTATCAAATGGAACATGTACTTGAAATGGATTCTATACCCTCAGTCCCTCTCTGATTCTAGGATTAAACTATGACCACCTGGCCCCTACACACAGTTCACCATTACTGACCACCATCCATCATCTTCCATACGACATCACCAGAACTGATCTGGTACAGATGTCATGCTTTTGAACCTCCACAACTAAAGTAAATAAGCCTGTTTCTTTATAAGAAGTCTCTTGGGTATTTCACTATAGTAACAAACAGCTTATTACAAAAAAATACCCACAAATAACTAACATTTACACATGACATTTGAAACATTTGACTGTTGGCTTTTTAATTCAATACTTTTTTTCAAAGAATTCTCATTTTTGATTCATTTCCTTATGATTTAGAAGCAGATGCTATTTCCATTCTGAAAGTTTAATTATTTCATTAGCCACTATACTTTGCAAGTAAGACTTAATAGTTTAGCGCTATGTCTCTAAATTTAATTATAAAAACCAAACTCAAAATGATATAATATTTCTATATAAAATAGTCAAATGCCTATGACTCATTTTCTTGGAACTGCTTCAAGTATTCACATCACTTACCATAATACTTCTGTCATGCTAAGAAAGGATAAATCTTTTTTTTGCCCTAAAGCAACAACAAAAAATGTCTATGAAATTTGTCATATATAGTTTAATATTACAAATAAATAATATAAATTTTCCATTCCTAATTTAAGCAATAATATTGAATAATAAATGTAAAATCAGCTTGCTTACTTGCCACTTCAAGAGTGCACCAAGACAGCCTTAATGCCCATCTGCAAATGTCAGCAAGACACCATGTTCTGACCTGGTTTAACAGCTTGTGAAAAATAGAAGATGACCTAGACTCTTGCCTATAGGGTAATTCTATCAGATACCGAGGCACAGAGAAGACAGAACACATGAAGCAGAAAAAAGTGATATGGAAGACTGTGGGTGTTCTGTCTCATGAACCCTAGCAACACAGACCCAGAAAATAGCTGATTCAGAATTACCACAATCTCTACTCGTCATTTAAGTAGGTTTTTTATGGCACCAGTTCTGAGAGGTATCATAGTTACTTCTGTAATTAATTGTCTTCTAGGAAGTTCAATCAACAGAAACAGAAAGTTGCCTATGTATTATGCAGCAACAAAAATCTCATCTGGACCAACCCACATCGGATAATCCAAATCCTAGAGTGTGAGTGTGTGTGTGTGTGTGTGTGTGTGTGTGTGTGTGTGTGTATATATATATATATATATATATATATATATATATATATATATATTGTATATTCCATGGGTCCCTGTAATGGACAATGCTCTCTGGATATCTAAGAAAGTAATAGTAATATTACAGAGGAAATACCAGCATTTATACAGAGTGGGGAGGTAGGCAGAGTGAGTGATGAGAAACAAATTCCTTTCCCACCATGCAGTGTCTTCCACAGTAACACTCCAAACAGCAAGCAAAATTGACTTTGTTTTTGTCCTTGTATTTGTTTTTAACTCTGCCTTTGTAGTTTCACCTGACAATTCTCTAGACTATAAACCACTTGGGGATGAAGTTGAATTTTGTTTATTTTGGTATCTGTAGCACCTAAAAGATTACTTGGTGTTAGCACATCGTTCACAAATATTTATTGGAAGAATAAATAGGTGAGTGGATTAATGGAAAGGTAAATGGCTGCTTGGATGATGGATTAATGTAAACAGAATCGTAAAGCAATGAATAAAAATGCAGTTTTTCCAAAGATTTTGAGGAAATTTGAAAGAAAGATTTTGCTTACTAGTTTGATAAGTACAATCTATCAATCACCAATAAATATTGCCATCAGAAACATTAAGGTGCATTTACTTATCTCACTGATATACTGTGAGGATTAAATGCACTTATATGTGAAACTGCCTTAGGAAACATGATCTATAAGAATTAGCCATTGTTATTTCTTTTCCAGCTCATTTTCATTTGAAACCATTGTCCTCAACTTGAACATTCATGAGTCAGTTGGGGTGGTATTAAAAATGTTTCCACACCATGTTCTAACAGCAGTGATATAAAGCAGAGCATGATACACAGAAGCATTAGAGCCATATCCACACATAGATTTCAGCCACTTGTCAAAGGTCAGACTCCCAATCAAGTTGTCCAGAATATATCCATATATTCATATATATATATGCTATTATAATACACATATATATCTGTATATGCACACATATACTATTATAATCACATGAATGAATTGGGTTGGAAAGTCAGAGAGTTAAGTTTGCCTAACACATAAAATAAACTACCCCTAAGACTACCAGTATGAGCAAACCTTCACAGCAAGGATGTGGCTGTCCCTCCTGCTCTGGTGTCAGAGCCTCAGCATGCCAATGACACAGACACAGACACAAGCCAATGATGTGGGCAGAGTCACTTCCAGCTCGCCCCTCATATAGCCTCTTTCTTTACATTGTCTAGCTTTCTCAATTATTCAGCTGCAAGAAAGCTTTTCTCCAAATATTGTATCAGAGCTACTCTTTCTAGTTCATCTTTCATTTTTGCTTCCCCAAGACTCCAAAAGAAACATGGAAGGTGACCGAAAAACAAGTCCTGAAGACATGCCAGTTCCTTAAGCTTCCTGCCCAAGAGTACAAATTTCCTTTTTCTGTCTTCCTCTGCCTTCCATGTTCTCTCAAACAGTTTGTCTATGTGGAGTCCAGACCCTTTTGCCATGGCTCTCCAGAAACCTCCTGAAAAGCAGGCTATTGGCTCCCACTGTCAGCTGCTGACTCCGACTCTCTCTGCCGGGCTTGGGGTTTTGGCTTAGGAATAAATATCTCAAGTAGCTATTATACTTATCACATTTTAGGAATTGCACAGTTAGTCCCTCCTACTGAAAATCTAAATTTCATTTGTAAACTTTAAGAATAAATGAGAAAATAATGTTTTCTGAAAATCCAAGACTTAGATATAATTGCAATTATCCCCCTAAATCATTTAGTCTCAAAGGGCCTAAAAGGGGTATAAGAATTTGAAAAGGCCTTATTTTCACTTGCAACAAAATATAATTTTATTAAGATCCCTTATTCTGATGCTGTTGCTGTCACATTATTTAAAGTATTAAAAGAAAAATATTATTTTAAGACTCTCCTTTAAATATAAAATAAAGGCTGGAGAGATGGCTTAGCGGTTAAGCACTTGCCTGTGAAGCCTGAGGACCCTGGTCCGAGGCTCGATTCCCCAGGACCCACATTAGCCAGATGCACAAGGGGGCGCACGCGTCTGGAGTTCGTTTGCAGTGGCTGGAGGCCCTGGCATGTCCATTTTCTCTATCTGCTTCTTTCTTTCTCTGTCACTTTCAAATAAATAAATGAAAATAAGAAAAAATTATAAAAAGTAAAATATAAAATAAGATATGGCCCCTGAATGTTTTTTAAAGTATGTTGTGTGCTATAGGCAGTAGTTGAAGTGATGGGCCTGGCCAACCTCAATAGAGCCCAGACAATTCGAGCAAAAGTCCCAGATGCCAGAAATGGAGTTACATGATTCATTATTTGACCTGCATTGTTATTGGCCTTATTTGAACTAATATTTCTTTACTATACCCCATTCCTCACTTTTGTAATGGGAATATTTACTTTGTGCCATTCTATATTGGAAGTATACAGCTTGTCTTTATATTTTATAGGGCTTTTGAACAGTTTGGGATTCTGAAACACTATGAGTAGTTTGGAAGTTGTACTGATTGCATTTTGTATTGTGAGATGACCATGCGCATAAAAGGACAAGGGGTGTAAGGTTTTGGCTTAAAAGTGACATTTTGGGGTTGGAAAGAAGGCTCAGTAGTTAAAAGTGCTTGCCGCTAAAGCAGGAATGCACCTTGGGCCAGAGATCACCAAGTTCAACTCCCCAGGCAGGATCCACATAAAAATCTTGGCACCATCATGCACATCTGTGACCCCAGTCCACAGTAGGTGACAGACAGGAGAATCCATAGGGCTTACTTGCTGATGGAAAGCAGATCCAGGTCGAGAGATCGATGTAATCTCAAAGAAAGAAACACATATTTGAGTAATAAGAGAAGGACACCTGAATTTCTTCTGCAGCCACTGTTCACACATGCATGGAGTGCATACATCTGCATGCACATACCACATACATTGCACCACACATTCACTCTACATACACAAACACACACACACACACACACACACACACACACATGACACAGGGTAGATTTGTGTGGTTGTTCTTGATTGTCAACTTGATAGAATCTAAAATGACTTAGGAGATGAATCTCTGGGCTGTCTGTAAAGAAGCTTCTAGAGCTGTTGGCAGAAGTATTTCATGGGCGGAGGTCCTAGACTGAGTAAAAAGGAGAACGCAGCTGATAGTAGCATTTACCCCTCTCTGAATCCTTACTTCAGATGCAATGTGACCAGATGTCCCTTGTTCCTGCTGCTGAGTCCCTCCCACTATGGTGCACGGTATCTGCTTGAACTACAAACCAAAGAAATTTTCTCTCTTGAGTAGCTATGTCAGGAATTTTGTTGCAGCCACTAGAAAACTAAAACATATAGACGCTATATTTCTTCCCCAGTAACACTGAACACAGTAAGCAAAGTTGACTTTATTTTTGTCCTTGCATTTGTTTTAACTCTACTATAAAATATATAATATGTAATATATAATATTAAGAGCTTGTTTCAAATATTTATTTAATAGAAGAAAGAAACCTAATGCTGGAGAAAATATGATGTTTTCTATGTAGATAATAGCACAGATTTTGAATGAGAATGGGGTGAAGAGTTTAATGCATCAATGAAAGAGAAAACTCTATGTGAATTTGAGCACTGTTGTTCTAGATATGCACAGACATAGCACCATTACCTGATGTAGACCAGTACCTCTCAAAACATTAGCAGCATAGCGTCTAAATCACCCATGGGCAGATCAGCAGGGATTTAGGAAAATTATAAGGACTTTGTATCTAAAGGAACAGTATTTCACACTTACAAGTGTAAAAGTCACTTGGTTGTTGTTACAGTCATGTTCACACTGCTGGTAGAAATCACCCAACCAAGAGGAGCTTGTGGGAAAAAAGGAGGCTTATTTTGGATTACAGTCTCAAAGGGGAAGCTCCATGATGGCAGGGAAAAATGATGGCATGAGCAGAGGGTGGACATCACCTCCTGGCCAACATCAGGTGGACAATAGCAACAGGAGAGTGAGCCAAACACTGGCATGGGGAAACTGGCTATAACACCTATAAGCCCGTCCCCAGCACTGCACTGCCTCCAGAAGGCATTAATTCCCAAATCTCTATCAGCTGGGAACCTAGCATTCAGAATACCTAAGTTTATGGGGGACACCTGAATCAAACCTTCACAGTTGTCCTGCTCTTGAGGTGGGGTGTCATCCACATTAGAGGAGCCGGTGGGTGGCAGGGCACTGCATTGAAGCATTTAGAGTGGAAAAGACAGCTTTATCCAGATCCAGGTGTGTCCAAGTTCTCTCAGAACAGAGCTTGTTCCCTTGAGATGGAAATTAGATGGGTACAAGGAGGTAGATTAGGATGGTGGAGGGCATGGGCTCCAAAATTCAAATGGCCTAAGAAACTTCAACAGGCTGTCTGATATATGAAAGACAAACTAAATAGGGAGATCGACCTATCTTCAGAGGCGAGCAAGAGACAGTGGCACTGAACAACTGATGTCAAGGTTCCCTGTGCTAATAAGGTTGGAGATCCTAATACAAAACCAGCTGTGTCCTTGTGAGTCTCATCCTTGGGGATGAGACATGTCACTCCACTGCTGCTTCTTCTTGGGTTTCTGAAAGACAAGAAGGTGGGAGATAACTGCTTGTCAGAGGAATGATGAGAGCTCTGACCCCAAAATAAACATTTGTTTCCAATGTAAAGAGAGAGCTAGAAAAAGAAAAATGGTCCCAGACAATTAACTGGTCCTCATGTATATGGCTGAAGAAAACCAGAATGCATGTGGACACACAGCAAGGAGCTTTCCAACAGCATGTTGTTTGAAACCATACAAAAAATTCATGATGAGAATAAATGAGCTAACATTGAGTATATTTGAAATAAAGTAAAAGCAAACAAAAAGAGGAATACTGGATAACCGTTTCTTCACTTAGCACACTGCTGAGAAGTTGGAGAATTCATTTCTTCAGAATTTATATGACTAGACAAGAGAATTGAGAAACTAATTAACATAATATTCTTACTACAAAGAAATGTCAAAATACAGGTAAATACTTCCTGAGGCTGGGGAGATGGCTTGTATGTAACACTTGCTTTGCAAATATATGCACCGTAGTTCAAACTTCAGCACCCACATAGAAAGCTAGGCATGACCATGCCTACCTATAATCCAAGTCATGAAGGGGTTAGATATAAAAGAATAACTAGGACTCATTGATCCACCCGTCTAACCAAAAACAGCAGCTCCAGGTGCAGCAAGAGACTCCAACTCAAGAAAATAGAGTGGATGAGTGATAAAGGAAGACATCCAACATTCTGTCTTGCCTCCATATGCACGTGTGCACACAGAACATGTACATTTCAGCACACATGCATGTGAACACACAACACACATACACACAAAAATCAAAATAAATAAATACCTTCCAGTGATTTGTTGGCCAGGGAGCTCCCTGATGCCCACAGCTCTTGGTTTCCCACCATGAATGGTAAGAACTTAGTGCTGAAGGCTCTGCATACTTGGGCTGCAAGGTCACTGAGAAATCCTGCTGGAGCTGAGCTGAAAACCTCCTCTGTGTAGACCAGATAACAGAAAATGAGAAAAAGCTATACTTCATGCAGTTCCATGGGAGAGAGAGAGAAATCACCAGTGGACATAAACAACAGTCAACACTACAAGCCTTAAATTTGGCCAGCCAGGCCAAATGAGCCAATGGGTGCAATAGTAGCATGTCTGTTATGAGAGAAACCAACTGCTCTCTAATTGGTTTGGAGGCCCACTCCACAGGAGGGAATACAGGCCTGATACTGAAAACCTATGATGGAGGAAGTCATGAGCCCTAGGGGGATAACCTCTGTTGGTATCTGGCTAAATGTATATTCACCAAACTGCCTGGTGAGAATTTCTCTTAAGGTTCATACCCATGTATTAATGCTACTCTCACTTTTGGTTAGAAAAGCTTCTCTTGTCAGATGGTGGTGGCCTTGGGATGACTGAGAAAGCATCATAGTATTGAGATGAAGTGACAGAAGAGTGCTCACCACTGAAACATCTCTATCATTCCTTCCAAGGCTCCAGGTCCATTGCAGAAGAGGTGGCGGAAAGAATGTAAGAGCCAAAGGAAGGGTAGGACTCCTTACAACGTGCTCCACCAGACACAATATGGCCTGGATATCCATGACCTCACAGTGCCTGACACTACTTACACAAGACCATCATAATAGGAGGAAAAGATGATGACATCAAAATAAAAGAGAGACTGATTGAGAGGGGGAGGAGATATGATGGAGAATGGAGTTTCAAAGGGGAAAGTGGGAGTAGGGAGGGAATTACCATGGGATATTGTTTATAATTATGGAAATTGTCAATAAAAAGATAAATAAATAAAAATGAAGAAGTAAATAAATAACATACTTTGTAATCTTCAAGGCAGACAAAAAGGTTTTAAATGCCTTTCATTTTGAGAGACTTTTTTCATATCATAATACTCTGCTCCAGAACAATGCCCTGAATAAAATCATCAAAATTGCTACTCATTTCAAATACAACATCTGCTTATTTGATTTTTCTTCAGGCACTCTATTACTTTAGATGCAGCTAATATTTCCACATACACTGGATACAAACAATTCAGCCAAGGTGTTTTGTAAAAATTATTTCAGGCAATATTTAGACAGTGTGCTTCATTGCATATCCTTATATACTCTGCTAGTAATAAGAAATTTCATATTTTTCAATATAGTAACTTATTACAATAGTTTATAAGATGAACATTTTGAATTTTAAAAATAAATTAGTTCCTATGAACTTATTCACTCTTTAACAATGGAAGGTTCTGCCCTTTAGATAGGTACAACCACCTTTTATAACCAACAACCAGCCCAGCTACCACACTGAGGGCTTGGCTGTGTTTACCACTTATAAAATGTGTTATTTAAGATGAAAGCCCAACTAGAATTAGATAAATTACCAATGAAATATTAAAAATCTTTTTTGTCATTCTTTAAAGTGGCTTTGAGTATTTTGTTTCTCAGACAACTCTCTACAGAGGAATCCTTTAACTTTCTCATGTGTGAGGAGCTGCTGGTCAGTAGTTTCCTGCACACGACAGAGATGAATCTTCAGCCTGCCTCTGTCTAGTACTGTCTGGGACAGTAACAAGCAGGGGTGATGCATATCGAAGGACATGAGAGGATAATAGAAAGAGGAACTCCTTCTGCACATTGCCAGGAGAAGAAAGACAGTACTTGATAATAAAGCATTTTCAAGTACTTCAAGTACAAGAACTACACAGAAAAATGTGATTTTCCAAAAGAAATTAATAAATATCAGCACTGGATTATTAAGGTAGCAGATAAAAGCACTTAATAAAACACATGTCAAGCAAAATCCAGACTAGGATCATTTCAGATAAAACAGACTTATTATCATATAATCTGCAAAAGATTAATGAAACCTTTAATGCAAGGTATTAATGGATCTGGCTGCATACTGACCTTACCTAGTACTTTTTATGACTTTGGCAGTTTTAAGTAGAAAGAATATCTTTATTCAAGAAAGTGCCTTTTCCTTCAAAATTTGTTCACATTTAAGGAAATGTAGATATATGGGCTTTTCCCTTAATATATAATGCAGTTATCATTCATTTATAATTGTCCATAAAACTCCTTGAAAAGTCTATTAATCTCTTCAGTATCCATGAACTTAATATCATAATTGTTCTTAACTGTAGCTATAGTGGAAGAAATGCTTGCCTGTTTTCTTGCTAATCACCCACTGGTTTTATGACTGAATTGAAGTAAAGCGAATTCTTCTGGCAATAAAGGTGAGGGTGACCCAGATGAATTAGATAATTGCCTTCACAGCCTATTGATCTTCTATTAGAGGTCTTTTAGGTCTGAGTATTTTCCCTTTACTAATATAACTTCGCTTTTTGTCATGAAGAGACTTATCCGGAGTCTAAGGAAAATCAGGGGTAAAATGAAATGCAAAATTGTGTGAAAAAAATGCTTATGTTCAAAAGATATTTCACTTGACATCAGAAGATAACATTTTCTGCTACAAGAAAAGGGGCATAACTAACTCCCCTAGTTTGTAAGTGTTGTTCATGTATGAGGTCTGTAGGTTCAGAGAAAAAAGAAGTATGTTCTGAGAAACTCAGAGTTTATTCCCAAGAAAAACACTCACGTACATACGGTATTTAAATGTCAAAGAAAATACAAATATGGTTAAGATATGAGAGCCGAAATGAGGAAACTCTAGGAAAATAAGAAATATACAGATGCAGAGACCAATATGCAGCCAGAAGTCCACCCCAACAAGAATCTGTTCTATAAAACCCGAGAAGCATTAATGGTCCTTGCCTTTGTGCAAGAGCAAGGTCACTTCATTCATTGACACCAGGACAACCATGATAATATATTTGTGACAGAAGCAAACTTTCAAATGGAATAGGCATTCGAAAGCCAGCACATAGGAGCAAAAGAAAAGAGGGTAATAATTTATTTTATGACCTTGTTGCCAAAGAGTACATGTTATTGTAGTCACAAAGATCATGCTAGATAAATCAATGTACAGGAACTCTGGCACAGGGCCCTGACCTTCAGACAGTCCACAATGTACATTCTTTTCCAGCCTTGGCAGCCTTTGCACTGGGAATCCTTCCCCTTCTCTTTTCTATGGATATAATTTCTGTATCTCTTGATGTTCAGTCTATATAGGCTTATCCTCCTCACAAGGTTGATTTACTCACTGTTCCAGCCAACACTGCTCTTCTCTAAATCTGTTCTCATGCCACAGCCATTTAAACCACAGTGATATAGAATCAGGTCAGGAGGTCCTGCACTTCTTCACTGAGCTTCAGTGAGTTTCCCAAGGTAACACAGATAATAGTGGTAAAAGTCACCAGAAAAATACCTGTTGGTTCTAGGATTCGTTCATGGTGTTTTGATTCAGTGCTTAGGTGGCCCAGATCTAATCCCTATTGGAATGGCTTTTGCTGAATTTGTGCTACAAAGGCAACTCTCTTTACATTGACCTGACTTTACCCTTCTTTCTCTCACTTTTGCTGAAAATCAAATGTGCTGATAATTGCTCCAGTCTTCTGGGTGTACAGTCCCCTGATAACCTCCTTTGGAGAAAAGTTTAATGTATGTGTTATCTCATTTCTGGCAAGTTAAATTAAAATAAAAAATTAATTTCTCTGAGTATGTTTTTGTATAAGCATGCAAAACAAGAAATATTTAAAGAGTTTACAAAAATCTTCTTAAAAGCTAAAAAATAATACTACATCCATAACTGTAAACTAATATGTGACTACACTATTATATGACTGAAATTTTAGAGTTCATCTTCCAAATGCAATATATTTCCAATTAAGTGAGAACACTATCTTCTGCTTTCATGGTCAATATTGCAAGCTCAGTAAATATCTAATAAGTTTTTACCATTCTTATTCATCCTAAATTTTATTAGAATGAGATGCAGCCAGAAGGCTCAAATGTGTCTTCTTGATTACATTCTCTTTACCTGTGCAGGCAGTTTTCTAATTCAAATACATCAATGCTCAATTTTCTAAAATTATCAAAAAATATTTTAGAGATGACCAGATTTTCATGACAGACTGTTAACTAAAAGTTGTTCTCTCTGTGATGAAAACAATAGTTTCCCCTGTAATATTCTAGTTTTGTAATAGTGGGGAAATGTTGTACTCTTTGAGTATAGCATTGCTATTAAGTTGATTCCAGAATCATTCAGGTGGGGGCCATGCTGCGCCTGCCATATATGGCCATGATTCCACAGGAGCAGAAGAGGCACAAGAGAGGGCGTGCAGGCAAAAGGATGTCTCCACAGCCTTTGTGTCAGAGCTTGGTGACGAGAGTGCAGCTGGCAGAGTCAGAAGACACTACTCTAGAAGGGCAGCTGAAGGGCAGACCATGTGCAGCACCACACTGGCATTCCTGTAGTGTGAGGTGGTGCTAACTAGAAGAAATAATGTGTATCTCAGATATGAACCACACCACATTGGCATTCTTATGGTGAAAAGTGGCATTAACTTAGGGAAATAGCATGCATCTCAGTAACACTAGGAGGCAGACCTCCTGATATTTTTGTGCCAAATCAGTTAGGTTAAATACAGGTTGAGACCACAGCCCTTCATGGAAGGAAGAGGGTCAACCACTTTAAAAAAAAAAAAAAAAAACTAGCTCTGTTATCATGAGTAACTAATAAGTGATTTAAATTTTAATGTATTTTATTTCCTTCCAAGTTTTCTTTCTGAGAAGGAGTGAAAAGAATGAGACTGTACCAAAAGTGGCAGGTTGTGTCTTTAGTACTTAAGGAATTTACTGTGGAGGCTAAACATATTATTTGGAAACAGACATTATCCACCAGTGACCCAAAAGTTTTAGATATATTATCATAAAATTAGTAAGTAAATTAAAGTTAGGTCATATAGGTGGACTTGACCATAAAGAGTCATAGAGGTTTTGTAAAAAGACTGAATATGCAAAGGTTGAATGACAGAAGTAGAAGACCTGTGGATATAACCATCCATGAGTCACAGAGGGATATTTCCAAAGGCACTAGTCTTGCAAAACTTTGATCTTGGACTTACAGCCTCCAGAAACATTAGAAGTTAAATATGTATTGTTTGTGTCAACCAGACTGTGGTACTTTATTGGGATAGCCCAAGCAAACTAAGATAGTGACACATGGAGATAAAAGCAAATAAAATAAATAATTCACTCTCTGAAAACTTCTTTGAAGCAGATATTAGTCTAGACACTGGGAAATGAACGAACTGACTCCTAGTTGATGAAAAAATTACAGTGCAAGTAAATTATGTGACCCAGCGCAGTTTAAGCATTTGCCATTTGGCAATACATTAAAATAGAACATATTCAAAGCTACTTTTAATGCATTCCTATGTGGTGATGAGATGATTATGGGTCTTGTTTAAAGTACTATTAATAAAAATTTATATGAGGACTACTTCTAGCCCTACTACAGCAGGGCTGGAGAGATGGCTTAGCAGTTAAGGTGCTTGCCTGCAAAGCCAAAAGACCAAAATTTTATTCCCCAGGACCTACATAGGCCAGATGCACAAGGTGGTGCATGTGTCCAGAGTTTGTTTGGAGATGCTGAAGGCTCTAGTGTGCCCACTCTCTTCTCTGCCTATCTACCTCTCTCTCTCTCAAAGAAATTTTAAAAATTTTAAGATAAAGAAACACACAGTAAAGCTTATGGAAAGTGAAATCTAAAAATATCTATAGTTTACAGTATTATATCAATATCAATTTTGTGTTTTGGTGTCATAATATGGCTATGAAGTTGATACCTTTGGGGAAAATTTAGTAAAAAACATGAGGTGGACAGGCATGGTGGCACATGCCTTTAATCCCAGCACTCAGAAGACAGAGGTAGGAGGATTCGCCATGAGTTCTAGACCACCCTGATACTACATAGTGAACTCCAGGTCAGCCTGAACTAGAGTAAAATCCTAACCCAAAAAAACAAAAACAAACAAACAGAAAAAGAGGTAATCTCTATGCAAAACACAAAGGTTTACTTTTTTTAAAAAACATATCAAGTGTAAAACCGAAAAAGAGAGGGCTGGAGAGATGGTTCAGTGGTTCAATACACTTGCTTGCAAAGCCTGATAGCCAGTGTTCAAGTGCCTAATGCCCACATAAAGCCAGATGCACAATGTGGCGCCTGGGTCTGGAGGTTGTCTGGAATGGCAGAAGGCCCTGGTGTTCCCATATACTCTCTCTTTCTTTCTTTCTTTCTTTCTTTCTTTCTTTCTTTCTTTCTTTCTTTCTTTCTTTCTCTCTATCTCTTTCTCTGTGTGTGTGTGTGTGTATGTGTCTCAAAATATTTTAAATTAAAATGAAGAAGAAAGGAGAAGGGAGAAATGGAAGGAGGGAGGAAAAGAAAGGGGAGAAAGTAATGAAAAGAATTTGGAAACAAAAGAAGGAAGGAAGGAAGGCAAGAAGGAAGGAAGGGAAGGAGGGAGGGAAGGAAGGAAAAAAGGGAGGTACGGACAGAAAGAAAGAAGGAAGGAAGGAAGGGAAGGAGGTAGGGAGGAAAAGAAGGAAAAAAGGAAGGAGAGAAAATATTTTCAAGAGCAAATCTCTGCCTAAAAGGACAGTCTATACCTGACTCTTCCTCCTCTTCCCAATCCCGCTCTCACTCATTCTCTCCTTTCCTTGGTCCTCAGGCCCATGAACCCATCTGGCTGGGTCTTCACACAAGTCACCTCACACCACAATGTCCTGAAGCCAGTGGAATTACAGGTGCTGGTGAATTGGATGGTAGCATATGTAATCTAGGTGGCATCCATTAAAAGAAAGTGGAAGACTTTGCACTGTACTGTGAACTAATTCTGGGTTTCCTAAGGCAAATGTCTATGCAGAAAGCATCTTGAACACTCTAGGACATGCTGGACCCTGCTGCTAGCAAGAAACAACCAAATTCAAAGCACTTGAAGTCAAGATCGTTGCTAAAGGTACCAATTGACCAACCACTCCAGAATCTGATAGATTCATTTTGGAAAGAAAATTTATGCTGATTCCAGATCTTGACTTTAATGATGAAAAGGCATCTTACTTTCAATTGCTGAAGAGTATAAACCATAATCTATGGGCACCCGGCCTGCAGACATGAATGACTCCAACTACTACTTTCTCGTGTCTATTAAAGTTTACTTAGAATATTTGGAAAGTGCAGTGAAACTATATCGGCAATAACCACAGTACAGTTCTAGAACAAGATAGGTTGCCTTAGAGAGTGACATTTTTCTCTCCAGCTTAGCCTACACAATGAAAGGTCAATTAGATTCTGTGCAAAGCAGTAAAACATAACCTATGATGGGGTCTAAGAATGGCTGCCTTTGCAATGTCATTGAGAAGACCTTCAAAATATGCAACAAAGCTGGTGTGGTCTTCATGTGGATCACAGTTGACTTTATCACCGCCTTCATCACCTGTCACTCTTGTAGACCTATGACAAGTTTACATGTAACCACAGAATTCTCTCTCATTACTCATTATATAAAGAATAACATTCTTTTAAAAATATTTTATTTATTTATTTGAGAGAGAGTGAGAGATACAGAAATAGGCAGGTAGAGACAGAGAGAGAAAGAATGGGCACACCAGGGCCTCAAGCCACTGAAAATAAAATCTAGATGTGTGTCGCCCCCATGCATCTGGCTTATGTTGGTCCTGGGGAGTCGAACCTGGGTCCTTTGGCATTGCAGGCAAGTGTCTTAACTGCTAAGCTATCTTTCCAGCCCTGAAGAATAACATTCTTAACAAGTCAATACTAATCAGCCTCTTAAGAAAAAGAAATAAGGGTAATGAGATGTGGATCAAGTGATAAGTGTTAAAGTAGAAGTCACTTGCAGCCAAGAGCCATCCTGGTATTCTGTTTTTAAAGAAAAGTCTCCTTCACCTGACTATTCTACCTCACTCAGCAGAGCTTTCCAGCATTACCAGTGCTGTTCTCAGGGAAGATAGTCAAGAGTCAATCACTTTCACTTACCTCTCAGAACAAAGTTAATAACTTTGCTACATATAAAATTTTGGGCGCCATGATCCTCAAGTGAACTCTTGCTCTTTTGCACCAGCAAAATAACCTAGTTTTATAAGCTATACACAAGAAAAAGTGAATGCTCTTTCTCCATGTGCATTTTATTCTTACTAAACAAAGTACATACCTCTGTAATCAAATGCCTTTAATCACCTACCATGGCTAACCCTGACTCAAGTACTGAGTGCCTATAGACAACAAATTTAGAAGTTAGTGCTTTTATAACATAAACCAATATCACTTATACTTTTTCAGTCATATCTCTTCATCTAATGAAAACAAAAAGGCTCATGGAGAACTATCTTCATATCAGCAAATTATGCAAGTTATCTTAATTTATTCTCAGAATTTAGTACCATTTTGACACATAGTCCAAAAGAAAATCACCTCACCATGTCAAAAACTGTATTGTTGTTCTGCTATTATGATGATCTGTTATGTTAACTAATTGATTAATAATTAAAATACAGTGACCTAGAAAAATTTAAAAATAACTGCTTTGTCCCTTTTGGCGATCTCTCTGGCTATGAGAACTGCCAGTGGTTCTCAGTCGCTCTGTCTAGTTCATCTCTCACAATCTGTTTCCAGCTCTATTAACAGTATATTAATGGCTTATGCTTTAATTTGAGAGTTACTTTGCAAGGGATTCTTGAACAATAGTGTCTCAGTGAAGTACTAGGTAATATTTATATAAAATTGAGCTGCATTTAAAAAACTATTTATGTATTGTGTGTACAGACACATGCATGCAAAAGCCAGGCCCTCTTACCACTCCAAACACAACTCAAGGCATTGGGGCCACTTTTTGGATCTAGCTTTATATGTGGCTGGGTAACTGAAACATGGGGGCAAGATTTGCAACCAAGTGCCTTTAACACCATCTCCCCAGCCCCTGGGCTGCCTTCTTTTTAAACAATAATTTATTTCCCAACACCCTATCTTGTAAGTGTGTAATTTAACCTCCTTAGAAAAGCAGTTAAAAGTCTATGATTTCTAGCCGGGCATGGTGGCGCATGCCTTTAATCCCAGCACTCGGGAGGCAGACGTATAGGATTGCCGTGAGTTCGAGGCCACCCTGAGACTACATAGTGAATTTCAGGGCTAGAATGAGACTCTACCTTGAAAAAAAAATAAAGAAAGAAAGAAAAAGAAAATGTCTATTACTTCCAAAAAGAACCTCTAAGGAAAAAGAATTCAACCAGTTATTTTGATGAGGACAGGCCTGAAGAAACTAATAACAGATATTGAGAAAGACACACTGCTGATGTGAAAGAATGTATTTCATTTGGATCTTCTTTAATAATAATAATCTATAACCCAAGACAATAAGGCATATATTTTATCACTTTACAATGGTCAACTTCATTAATGGGGACATCAAAAAACTGTAACAACATGTCAAGGAGTATGAATGTCATCAAACTAATTGAGAATATTTTACAATTGTAATAAATGAGAAATAAAATATTTACAAACTTGATTTTATTATTTACCCTACAATTTTATGTAAAAAGTCAAAGCCTGCTATTCTGGTAATATCTCAGAGTAAAGCTATTACTATTAATACTTTTTATTTAAATATAATGAGCTTAATACTGCAAAAGACAGAGCACAGGAACTTCAGGGATCATACTCAACTCTGGTGCTTGGAGAGCTGGCAACCTTAATGTAGGAAATGTCATAGAAACAGCAGCATTCTGAATGAAAAAGAGGGTAATTAAAGGGGATATGTAGTAAGTTTTCAAGAGGAAGGGTCAATTATTGACAACCATGAGGACTAAGAAAGTATTTGAGAAAGGTCTCAATGTATGAAGATGATTTCTATATTTGTATCTGAGAAATATTCCTGATATACTAACCATTTCAGCACATGCAGTTTAGAAGTGGCAGTCAAGTAAAATAATGTTTCTGAACATGTTCTGATTCTATATTCATTTCAGTGTAGGGTTGTAAGTTTATATATATATTGGTTTTCTTGGGGGGAGGGAGGTGTCACACAATCTAGTCTCTATAAATTGCTAAACTTATCTTCAAATTTTAAGCTTAAATTTCTCAGGAATTATATTTAATTAAAATTAGCATCTTCACTTTATAGGTAAATATGAGACCCAGCCAAACTCAGATAAGACAAGAAATGTCTCTAAAGGCATTATACTAAAATTACACAATTCACATTATGGCTCCTTATTTTTGCCACTCTATGAAGCTAAGAATGTGTAGGGTATACATTTTCCAATTGAAATCTTCCCTTATAGCCAGATGTGGTGGTGCACACTTTCAATCCTAACACTTGGGAAGCAGAAGTAGGAGGATCACCATGAGTTTGAGGCCAGCCTGGGACTACAGAGTAAGTTCTTGGTCAGCCTGAGCTAGAATGTGATGCTAGCTCAAAAAAAAAAAAAAAAAAAAAAAAGGAAGAAGAAAGGAAGGAAGGAAGAAAAAAGAAGAAGAAGAGGAGGAGGGGAGGGAAGCTGGGGAGGGGAGGGGAGGGAAGTTGGGAAGGGAAGGAAAGGGAAGAAAGGAAGGAAGGACAGACGGAAGGAAGGAAGGAAGGAAGGAAAGAAGGAAAGAAGAAAGGAAGGAAGGAAGGAAGGAAGGGAGGGAGGGAAGGAAGAAGGAAAGATTCCCTCCAGAGGGAGTACGGAGTCCCAGAGGCCAACAAATGTGAGAGAACTGAAACTTGAAACATCATAGGCCCATACTCTAAGGTTATCAGTAAACTGTCCAATGGCAGACTTTGACCAATGTAGTGTACCAATTTTCTCTGAAATAAAACCTTCCTTCATTAGGGCATGAGGGAGTCAGAAAGCCAACAAATCTGGAGAAAACATTTCAAGATACCTCCCTAAGGTTATATAAAGGGAAAATAACAGTTTGGGAAGAGACTTTGTGGCCAGCCAGGCTACCTACAGCTTGTGCAGTGACCTGGAGAGATGCAGCTTCCACAAGTCTTCACCCACACTGGGATGGGCTTTTGGGATGATGCACCTGCCTTTGAGTTATCTGTTGCTCCTGTAAGCAACCTCTCATGCTGCTCTGCAAGTAACCCCAATAAACTCATTTGCTCACCAAAACTGGTTTTGTACAATCATGTTTCATTTGTTGTCTGAGTCCTGTCTGGGGTGAATCGATGTGTGTTCATGTGTACCAAGGGAAAGTAGGTTCCCACAATATTAGGGAACAACTTTTTTTCTCTTCTAATAAGTTTAGTTGTCACCTAGGAAAATGTGTGGAGATAAGATCAAGTTATCTCATATCTTTGCCATGAAAACCTTAGGCAACCTTACTTATTCAACTTTATTTACTGATTTTATTTTATTTATGTTTTTTATTTTATTTATTTATTTATTTATTTTGGTTTTTTGAAGTAGGGACTCACTCTATCTCAGGCTGACCTGGAATTCACTATGTAATCTCAGGGTGGCCTGAAACTCATGGCCATCCTCCTACCTCTCTGCCTCTCGAGTGCTGGGATTAAAGGTGTGCAACACCATGCTCAGCTATTTATTTATTTTAAATAAATAAAATTTATTTCATTTATTCTATTATTTATAAATATGTGTTTATTTTTAATCTTACTTATATAACCTTTATTTATTACAGCCTTATTTTTATAGTTCCATGGTATTGATTTTTGTCTTTTCTATGTGAAAATTAGTTTTATCTAGCAGAGAATAAAATTTTCAGAAAAGACAGTATAGTATCATGAGGAAGTCCATTTCATCCTCCTTAAAAATGTAATTGAAAACTTTTTCTCATGGCTGTTTTACAGGTTACATGAGGACATGAAAGACTAGTTCACAATGCTCAAAGCTGTTACTATACTTCCCTATCTGGTGTATTGAGTCTTAGAAAAGAAATAAAATTTGTGACATTTCTTACAAAATTCATATAATGCTACTCTTATGTAAATGATAACATTTCAGATGAATGTAAATAAAATTTATCAACATCATACTGAACTATATTGAAAATTATTAAGAGGTTTTGGTATATAACATGATATCCGATGCTCATTTAAATATTCCAGAAACTAAAATAATTTAAAACATCAACACACATCAGACTGAGTATTTTTTTAAGAAGGGTATTTCTTTGTGTGGTTTGTTTTCTTTTTTTTAATTCATGTTTTTTATTGACAACTTGCATAATTGTAGGCAAGAAAACATGGTAATTCCCTCCTTCCCCCCACTTTCCCCATTGAAACTCCACTCTCCATCATATCCCTCCCCTCCTGTCAATCACTTTCTTTTATTTTAATGTCAACATCTTTTCCTCCTATTATGATGGTCTTGTGTAGGTAGTGTCAGGTACTGTGAGGCCGTGGATATCCAGGCCATTTTGTGTCTGGGGGAGCACGTTGTAAGGAGTCCTACCCTTCCTTTGGCTCTTACATTCTTTCTGCCACCTCTTCCACAATAGGCCCTGAACCTTGGAAGGTGTGATAGAGATGTTTCAGTGCTGAGTACTCCTCTGTCACTTCTTCTCAGCACCATGGTGTCTTCTGAATCATCCCAAGGTCGCCACAATCTGAAAAGAGAAGCTTCTCTAACCAAAAGTGAGAGTAGCAATTGATACATGGGTATGAACATTAAGAGGTGTGCTTACTGGGCAGTTTGGTGAGCATAGTGTATACATTTAGCCAGACAGCAGCAAACATTACATCCCTAGGGCTCATGACTACCCCTGTTGTAGGTTTTCAGTATCAGGGATGTACTATATCCCATGGAGCAGGCCTCCAATCCAATTAGAGAGTGGTTGGTTCCCCCCATAACAGACATGTCACTATTGCATCCATTGGCTCATTTGGCCTGGCTGGCAAAATTTAAGGCCCGCAGTGTCCACTGTTGAGTATCTCCACTGGTGATTTCTCTCTCTCCCATTGAACTGCATGCAGCATAGCTTTTTCCAGCTTTCTGTCAGCTGGTCTACATGGAAGAGGTTTTCAGCTCAGCTCTAGCAGGGTTTCTCAGTGACTTTGCAGCCCAAATATGTGGAGTCTTCAGCAATAGTGTCTTACCATCTATTCCTGGTCGGAAACCAAGAGTCTTCGCAATGGCCTGTAATGCTTTGGGGGTATCAGGGACCTCCCTGGCCAAAAACTCACTGAAAGGTATCCCATCCCTGTCACTGAAAATTTTCTAGTAACAATCTATGGCTTCTTGGTGTACCATTGTCCAAAAAAGTAAGTTTCCATATGACTTATTTATATCCTCCTAGATTTTGATTAGCCCTCCCTCCACCTTTCCTTTACTCAATCTCTTCCCCTGACCTCGCTTAGGCCTTTTTACTCCCACTAATCTGATCTTCTACTTACATATATACAATACCATCCTACTAAGTCCCCCCTCTTTCCCTTTCTATTCCCTTTATATCCTCTTTATAGCTTACGGCCTCTGCTACTGAGTTTTATTCCTACTCACAAAGAAGTCCAAACATTTGTAGCTAGGATCCATATATGACAGAACATGTGATGTTTGGCTTTCTGGACCTGGCTTACCTCACTAAGAATAATCTTTCCAGATATATCTATTTTCCTGCAAATTTCATAATTTCATTTTTCTTTACCGCTGAGTAGAACTCCATTGTGTATACGTAGCACATCTTTATTATCCATTCATCTGTGGAGGGACATCTAGTCTAGGCTGGTTCCATTTCCTAGCTATTGTGAATAGAGCAGCAATAAACATGGTTGTGCAAGTATCTCTAAGGTAGTGAGATAAGTCCTTAGGATATATACCTAGGAATAGTATAGCTGGGTCATATGAGAAATCAAATTTTAGCTATCTCAGGAACCTCCACACTGATTTACACAATGGCTAGACCAAAATTTCTGTCATGTTCCATATTAAACATAATGTTCTTTTACACAAAAGAGTAATAAAAGCAATCTAAAATTAAATCTACTTGTACTATTTGCATGCTACCAAATTGTATTGACAGCTGTGCTAGATGTTATTTGAAATATTTTAGCATATAAACGTAATACTAGTTTATGTTGGAGTATTTACACTTTTAAGTGTCACTTATAGACTATAGTGGAAAGTATTAGAGCATACCTACCTTCCTGGCCAGCCATCCAAGACATAGGACGTTCTCTCTTGATCTTTACATTTTGTTTCTCCCTTATTCCAGCATTATTATGCAAATAGTTGAGGTCACTTTATTGTGCTGTGATAATTTAATATAAATATAAGTTATATAAATATTTTTATATATTAGTTTTAAATATAAAATATATATAAATATAAAATGTCCCCTATAGTTTCATGTGTCTGAATACTCAATAGTCAACAGGTATTGCTTTTTTAGAATTGTTAAAACTTTAGAAAGTGGAACATTGATGGAGAGACTGTGTCACTGAAGGATGAGCCTTGAGGTGTTCCAGCCAGGCTCCGCATTCCATTCTCATCCTCCATTTCCTGTTTACCAGTTCTGGATTCCTATTCCAGCCTGTCATGCCTTCCCGGCCTTGAAGGACTCTACCCACTGGAGTTGTAAGCTGATTAAACACCTTTCCTTTCATAAACTATTTCTGGTTGGGTATTTGTCCCAGTACCAAAAATTAACTGATGGGCATGCCTCTATTTTCTTCATACCATGAATTCAGTTTTTCCCTACAGCCAGATAAGTAATACATTGTTCCCTCTTACTGCTAACCAAGCACCTAGTGCATGGAGCCATCTATACAGTACATCAATGAAAGCAAGGGAAACTCTAATCTGCCATAACTTTCTAAAGGGTAAAGCAAAAACACAATAAACTAAGTCCAGAGAGCAAGGAAAGAGAAGGGATCAATGAAGTTAGAAAGTTGGCAGTGTCATTCAGGCAAATACTAGTAAGAGTGGCTTAACTGTGACCTGGACACTGAATTGGAGAGTTCCAAGAATGATGTCAGATTGACAGGGCTCCTGGCTTCCCTCCTGTAAGAGTAACTACAAGTCCTCTATGAAGGAATTACTATGAGAAACTCAGAATTCCCACTGTTATGATCAAATAAACATGGTCTCATCAGCAGCTATCACAGAGCATGCTGTGAGATGAGCCATCACTAGTGAGAGTCTTGGGAACCAAGAAGCAAAATTCACCTAGTAAATATTGTGAGCTATTTCAAAAAGAGCACAATCTTAAAATGATACTGCTTTAAGAAATAAAAATAGAACCATAAATTGAGCAGGCAATAAGAGACAGTGAAAATTATGTTGAACAAACTAGTATTTATACAAGTGAAATATGTGATTCTATAATAAAATTCTACCCTTGAAATATAACTTTCAAGTATAACTTCCTTTCAATTTACATTTCTGCCTTGTGCTATTTTTTCTTTAATTGATATGATTCTGGGTGGGGGGGTGTTAGTTACTGGGGACTGAAAATAGGGCCTTGTGCCTACCAGGGAAGTACTCTACCACCAAGATTCATTCCCAGCCCCTTATTTACCTACTATATATATATATATATATCGTGTGTATTCTATTATTCTCTTGTAATCATTCTTGGAAACATACACAAATATATAAATTTAAGCCTGCATTCTGCATATGAGAAGAAGGAAGCCAGTAAGAGGCAGGATAAATAAGAAGGGAGTATATGATATATATGTATGAAAATGTCACAGTGAAACCCATAACTATTAATGCTAACTAAAAAGAAGAAGGTGAAAAGGAGGAAAAGGATAAATGGAAGGACAAAAAAGGAAAGGATATATACATATTCTCCATATGCTTCACTCTAGGACTGACCCATTCATTTCCCAGCTGCAGCATTGTTAGTCTATCAATGAGTCCTTCTCTGGGACTTGTCCTTCACTGAAGAATAATGCTTCCAGGTCACATATAATAATGTTCTCCTTCTGTCATAACATAAATGCTCACTACTCTGACCTCACTTTGTAACATCACTGAAAGTTCTCCAGCAACAGTTTCCCTAAGACCCACTGAGGCTTTTGCTGTGAGTACACCATATTTTCCAATGCACTCTCTGCCCATGGCACTCCTCCAGAATAAATAACCTGCATGTGTATGTCCATTGTAAAGTATGCTCCCCAGAGAGGCTGCATTGGGATAGCAGGGAAACTATTCTCCATGGTTCAGGTCTCAAGATGCTCATTTTCTGCCTCATCTTCACAAATTTGCTATCTTCTAATCTTGTTTTGGATATAACATAAGTCTCTGATAGTTTCTGATAGCAGCATACTACCAGCCAAGATGGTTACTATATGAGTAACTTGCAGCTGAGTTGCATAGACAGCAAGCTAATGCTGGACCCGTTGGGGATGACCCAGTACAAGAAGAGGAAAAGTAGAATGAGATGAGATTTTATCACATTATTCAGAATGGCATGTGATCAAAATCTAGGAATTGTGGATTATCTTTAGTCATTTAAGATACTATCTGGAGTGTGGTGACATCTTATTTTTCTACCTCTACACTCCTACATCAGAATTCCTTTGCCAAACCACTTGTTCTGATTGCTCATGTTCATTTCCATTTCTTATCTGGACTCATGAAAAATTCCTATGGGTGATTTATAGACCTCCAGCTCCATTGTTAAGCCTGGTTTTATATCATGTATGCTTAAGTATCCAGACTCGGTATCTTTCAAACATACTTCATGGCCACAATAGCTCAAAGCCATGCTTGAACCAGTGACAAGCTAGTGCTACTCTGTATAGATATAGATGCCTGAAACAATTCAGGAATCCTTGTAAATGATTTTATATCATAGTACTAGCTTGAAATCAGCTATGTTGGTGATATTTACGCTATAGAAATTAGTAAATTCCACAAAACTCACTAACCTAAGAGACAGTTGTTAAATCTTGACCAAATTTCTCCTTTCCATTTTATAACCTGCGGCTTCTGCTCACTTAGCAGTGGTTTTGTTCTCTGAACTACTTTCTGACCTACATATTTCCATATCCACAATATTCCAAATGCATAGTATCATTTCATTGAAGACAGAATAATTCTTACTCAGAAAACATTTTTCCCAGTGCCTTTTCCATAGTAGGAATTTGATAACTTTGTGGGAGTTATGAAACTTTCTTATCTATTTTGTGTGAAAAGCCCAGGGGAAACAAACAAATGATTACTATGAGTTTAATATGTATACATGTATGTATGTTTGTATATAAATATGCATATATATTTGTAATGTATATGGATATATAATATGTATCCTCTAAGTGGAGAAAATACATATTTTGTGTATACATTCCATATATCTTTTTCTAGATTTATTCTCTGTACACTAGTGCCCCATACCCATAGTTTTGCACCATATCATTTCAGTTACCTGCTGTCAACTGTAGTTTTAAAATATTCAATGTAAAATTTAAAACACACAGCTCATACATGTTAGTTTCCACACCACTTCAGGAAGTTTGATGAGCTTCCCCTGCTCTCGCACTGTGTCCCTTCCTGCATGTGAACCACACCGTGCAGCACGTCCTCACTGTCTGCTGCCACCCACCATCATCTCAGGCGCCAGGTGATTGGCTATGTCTTTCAGTGCCTGTGTTCAAATGTTACTTTTTGGCAATGACTTCAAACAAGGGTAATGATGTAAGAGACGCAATGTTTTCTTGAAGTGAAAAGTTGGGTGGGGGAGGGAGATAGCTCAGTCAGTAAAGTGCTTATCTCTCATGCATGCAGACCTGAATTTGAGCCACAAGCTCACTTAATGTTTGATGACGCATGTTTACAATCATATGGCTGGAGGGATAGAAACAGGAGAAACCCCTGGGACTTACTTCACAGTCAATCTAGCCTACTTGGCAAACTCCAGGCCAACGAGTGAAACTTGTCTCAAAGTAAACAGGCAGTGTTCCTAAGGAACAAGGTCTAAGGTTGTCTTTTGGCCTCCCTAACATGTGTGCACCCATACATGTATGAAGCTCTACATGTGTGCACTCATGCACATCATTTAAAAGGAAGTAAAAATTTGAAAGTGGAGCTCTTTGAAAAAGAGGGAGAAACAGGGAATGCTTGCATAACTTTTACCATAATATTTTTATAAATGTTCTGTTGTGTTGTAATTTATATCAATATATAATATTGGTGGCTTCAGGGCTATATTAAGGGTCTGAAGATTAAAGACACTATAATTCTTTAATTGCTGTCAGCATCCTCTTATATTTTTTGGTCATCATATTATGAATTTCCAAATCCACTACAAGAAGGACTCTATAACTTTCAAATTCTATTATTTTATCAATAATATATTTATTTTCATATATATTTACTTTGTATTTAATATTTGAGCCTTCCTTGAAATAAATTCTTCTAAAACTCATTTTGTAAAATGTATTACTCAAGGTTTATTTTCTTCTAAAAATTATTCTTTGCCCAAAAATGTCACTTATCACATTCTTCTTTTTTGCTTTTTCTTTCCTGACCACTTTAAAATAAAATGTTAATAAGGCTAATGCTATTATTTAACCAGTTATTTAAACAATAATATAAAATACAGCTGATTCACTTATTAGGATATTCTAAGAGAACAGAAGCCAAGAGATGCCTTTCTTTTTGCTGATACTCTGTGCTATGGCTGATGCTGCAGAGACAGGAGATGTCCTGTCTATCAGGGTGGATTTGTTAACCCTGTCAAGGACACTGCTCTTCAGCCGCAGGCTTCAAGGCACTGTGCTGTCAGCAATCTCTCTCACTGCTGGCTCAGCACCAAAATGGAAGCTCAGATTCCTAATGTCTTGGGATCAGCAGACGGACGCAGCTCACTGCATAGCCCCGTAGACTACAAAGCCTGCACCTCAGTCAAGAAGCCTGGCTCATCCTTCTGTTTGCACATGCAATTTCTTAAATCAGTGCATGCAGACTCACAGCAGGACTAGAGAATTTGTACACTGCACAATTTATGTCACATCATATTTTAACATGTCTAGCTCTATTCTCACTTAGCAATGTTGACTACAGATAGATCTCATGTTAGAAGTTTCTCTCCTGCACTTTATTACAATAGTTGATAAGCTTTTGATAACCTGAGGTTAGAATACAAATAAAGATGATAGTGTATGTATGAATTACCATAGATGATGGTGTATCATTTTAGTCAGGAAGCCCCTACAATTCACTTCCACAGGGAGATATAGACATTTTTTTATTAGTTATGTACAGTGTGTATACAACCATGTTGTTACCATCATTACCCTCCTCCCTGTCCTGCCACCTCCACAGGAATCCTCTTCATGAAGAATGTGGGTCATGCATTTTGGGGTTAGCCATCCGTTATGGGGAAGAGGCAACGTCTCTGTGCATAATGTCCCAACATGTGGCTCTAACAATCTCCCCGGACCTTCTTCCACAAATTTCCCTGAGCCATGTTGGGATCGTTTTAGGTCAGTTATGGGGGGTGAGAGGTGAAGAAAGCAAGAGAAAGATAAAGAAACTCATGACACTTTACATTTGCTATGCATTTACATTTCATGCTTCTACATTTGTTGTGATGCTCTGATATTGTGGTGTTTTTCTGTTGTTTGTTTGTTTATATGTTTGTTTTTCGAGGTAGGGTTTCACTCTAGGCCAGGCTGACCTGGAATTCACTATGTAGTCTCAGGGTGGCCTCGAACTCATGGCCATCCTCCTACCTCTGCCTCCTGAGTGCTGGGGTGAAAGGCATGTGACTTTACGAAAAATATTTTGCATAACAATAGCATACTCTTGAGTGGAAAAGAACATACCTAATAATTGTCCCACCTGGGGGAAGGGCATTATTCTACTTTAGCTTTCTCTAATTTTCCTGTCTCACCTAAGGGGTGGAACATATTCCACACTGGTCAAAGTTCTCAGGATATAAACTGGGACTGATGCAACCCATGAAGAGGAAGGGTGGGACAAAAGTGTACACTACTAGAGGTGCAAATATGGAGGTCACAGCCTTCAGACATTGGCTGTGGGAGACGGATTTTATCAGCAGATGATGGAGCGCCCCTTCCTGCCACTGGCCACACCTTACCCTCATACTAACTAGACAAGCATATCCTAGTATTTAGCTGAGCATGCTTCAAGAACCAGATTCTAAAGGACTGGGTTATTGTGAGATCCCTAATGTCAAGAAGGAGACAAAACAAAGATGAAAATAATTTGAAGCTTTTGGCAATAACAACAAACATTAGAACAGTCCCACCTCTGATAAGAAATTAATACAAATCCTAACACCAAGCAGCCACTAAGAAGTTCCTCTGCCCAATACAACATATTCAGCTTTCAAAGGAAAATAACAATGTAGGACAAGAAACAAAAATATACAGTCTGAATACACCCATCAATCATCTGAACTAAGAGACGATGTTTCTATTGTAACTATAAGACTAGGAGTTTAAAATAACTCAGATCAATTTTTTAAACTCTAGTTGAAGAGGAGAAATATGTAAAAGCATACATAATCTAAGCAGAGATAGAATCTCTGAGAAATATATAAAAATACTACTAAAAATTAAAATCCTTTTAAGAAAAATGAAAAATATATGATTTCAGTTGGCTCATGAGAAAACAATACAGACAAGGGTTGGTTAACTTGGGGACACATTGGTAGGAGCATCCTTGGCTAGAAGGCAGTTATATATGGGGAAAAGCATCTGAAAACTCAAGGGCAAATCAAAAGGCACAACATACATGTAATTGGAATGCCAGATGAGAGGAGAAAATAAACAAAAATATTATAGACAATAATTGCCAAGAGTCTTCCAGAATAATTGATGAAAAAAATGCCAAGTGGTAGATCCAGGAAGCTTGGAGAAAAAAATACATATATATATATTCAACCTGAAGGCTATTATATTTTTTTAAAAACCTAGGGATGTTATCTTCCAAAAAAACAAAAAATGGGTTACAAAGCATGGAAACTGTTCTGCAGATAACATGCAAGCAAGAAGACAGTAGAGTTAATTATTTTTTGATTAAATAAGAAAAAAACCACAAACTAAAATTATGTATATGTAAAAATATTCTTCATTAGTCACTAAAAAATGAAAGAATAAATTAGATAAGCAAAAAATTAAAGAATTAATTTCCAGTATACCTGCTATGCAAAAACTTGTTGAAGAAGGTCTTTAGGCAAGAGGAAAATAAGGGGCTGGAGAGATTTCTCAGTGGTTAAGGTGCTTTCTTGCAAAGCCTAAGGATCCAGGTTCCATTCTCTAGTACCCACATAAATCCAGATACAGAGGGTGTTGCATATATCTTGAGTTCCTTTGCAGTGGCTAGAGTCTCTAGCATGCCCATTCTCTCTCTCTCTCTCTCTCTCTCTCTCTCTCTCTCCTTCTTTCTCTCTGCATCTCCCTCTCAAATAAATAAATAGATAAAATATTTTTAAAAGGAAAAATAAGAGAAGTCACAACATATAAGAAGATCATTGGAAAAGTAAGAGGAATTTAAAAACAGTTTCTTTCATGATTTAAATAATTTGGTGTTTCATGGTTGTAGTATATGAATAAATAAAGTGAATGATGGCAATGTCATAAGAATGCAAAGGAAGAACTAGGAATACCTGGAGAAAATTGACAGTATTTGCTAAGTGGTGCAGTGTTACTTAACAGCAGACTTAAAACAATCTTGCATTTTATAAACTCCAAGACAACTAAAAACTAAATAAATGAACCAGAATGGCTGTTATTAATAAAGAAGAAAAATGGGAATCATAATATAAACCAAAGGTGATAGGGGAAAAAACAGCAGATAAAAAACAACCAAAAACAGGTTAAGTGGTAATCCAGTACATCACAACATCGCCTTCTATGTAAATAAATCAATTAAAAGGCAGAAATTGTCAGGATGAGTTAAAAATACTGATTCACTGCACAGAACACTCACATTGTATCTAAAGACAGGTTAAAAATAAAAATATATAAGAAACAACTCACTATATTGATTTTGGAAAGTATTAGATAATGACAAAGGAGGGAAATTTCTAAGAAAATGCAATGATCCTAAGTATGTATGCACTGGACAACAGAGAATGATAGACATAAGACAAAAGTAATAAACACAAAATGAGAAATTGAGAAATAGGTGGATATACTGCTTTCATTGGAAAAGTCAGCATCTGCCTTTTAGTAATTGGTAGATCTAGGAGAAAGAAAATCACCAAGGAGAGAGGTAATCTTTAGATTAGATCATTCTTTTCCTAATTGATGTTTATAGACTACTCCATCAACAACTTGCAGTACATACATGATGTTCACACAGAATTCATGTCAAAGGTGTCCACATTGTTGTGCAGAGAACAACTTAACAAAAATAAAAAACATATTTCATATAAAATATGTTTTCAAACTATATAGAATTAAAATAGAAATCAAAAGCAAAATATGACTAGGAAATCTCCAAATAGCAGGAAATTAAGCAACATATTCCCAAATAACCCATGAGGTCAAAGACAAAATCTCCAGCAATATTAAAATATTTTGACTTAAGTACAAGAGAGAACATATTTTATCAAAAATAGTGGGATGTGACACAATGGTAGGACTTGGAAATACATAGCATGTGAGGCATAATTGGAAAAGAATAAAGATCTAAAATGAAAAGTCCTAAGGAACGAACCATAAGGCATGCAGATTTTTTAAAAACATCATTAGGGAGCTGGGCGTGGTGGCGCACACCTTTAATACCAGCACTCGGGAGGCAGAGGTAGGAGGATCACCATGAGTTTGAGGCTACCCTGAGACTACATAGTGGATTCCAGGTTAGCCTGGACCAGAGTGAGACCCTACCTCAAAAAACAAAACAAACAAGAAAAAAAAAAAACATCATTAGGGTGTTGAAGAAATTCCAGAATCAAATATAAAATATTTAAAAATAATATAATATTTATTAATGTTATGACCTAAGAAAAAGGAGAAAGAAAACCATGGTAACTTGAAGTGAGTGGGGTCTGGAAGGCTAAAGGCTAAACAAACTGTGCCTAGCACTGAATTATAACAGATAAAGTTAGATCTGTGAAAACACAGGTCACCAAATCTAATACAATGCAGCATATATACTAGAATTGAACAACTGGCAGACGGGAGACGGAGGAAAGGATCCAGGTTTCTCATGGTGAGAATGGGAGCTCATCAGTAAGCAAAGAGGAGATGCTAGAACAATTCACTAGTTAACAAATTATGTATCTCATACAGAGGATAACATGTAGAAATGTGTATGCATTTATGTTATTATACAGACAGCTTATCCTGTGAATTGAGAGGGCCTGTGATCAAGGCTGTCTCAAGGGGAAGGCGTACACTTAATGCCCGGATGATAGTTTCTCACACCAGCATCAAATAAAAGGAGCAAGGATGTCTTGATAAAACAACTAGCTTTAAGACTGAGACAGAAAATATACATGATGTACCTGGAGTACAAGTAATTAAGTTAGAAGAATGTTAAGGTAACAAAGGGACCAAATGAAAGAGCTCTCAGTAACTCAGTAATGAAATATAACCTGAAATGTAACAGAAATTTATATGTATTGACACAAATAAATTATTCACCAAATTGATTAATAGAGAAGATAATACACGTATTTTTTCAATTCAGGAGGATTTCACATAATGTACATAGATACTCAGCCTGCAAAATGGGGTGATACAGCAAGCACAGGAAGTGGGTCTTGATTAAAATGACTTCAGGTGACTAAAGTCAACGTCAGCAGTGATAAGTCATGTTATCAGCTGATATTAGTAATCTTGATATAATGTGATGAAAATGCTAGCTTATGTCTGTGTCATTTCCTCAGAAATTCACAAAAATAATCTAATCATGAGAAAAACATCAGACAAATCCCGGCTCAGGTGTATTCTATAAAATGTCTTATCAAATGTAACTTATCAAATGTTCATGGTTACGAATAAGGAAGGGTGGGGGGAATCTGAGAAGTTGCTTCAAAGCACATGTTGCACTGGGAAGAAAATAAGCTAAATAAGCAGAGAATACTGGTCAAAACTATTGCAATAAAGGAAGACAATGGAACTCAGCCACACCGAAGCAAAGTGGTAGAGGGGTTTCAAGTGTTGGCAGGAATTTATGGAAATAACTGGAAGGCATTAGGAGGAGTTTGATAAAGTCCATCCATCAGTGACATCTTACTTTAAATTGTTTTCCTCTGCTGTTAAACCATCTATCTGTGTTTGCTACTTGGAGCCCATCACAGTTAGGTTTCACCTTCCCTTCTCTGAGAGAATGGGAGATATGAAGTGCTAATTCCTACCATGCATATATTTCAAAGAAATAGCACTTCAGTCCTTAAAATTCTCAGCTGTTGAAACTGCCTAGAAGATGGAAGCACACTCATAAAGATTTCAAAGGGATAGGGGAATAGTTTACAGGCTCAACTTTTCTAAAGTTAATTTTCTTAGAAAACAGTGGAGATCAAAAAGTTGTCTAAAGTTTAGTTAAACTGAGAGAAATGCTAACCTGTTTTGTGACTATTACTGCCAAGAGGGCCCTTGTGGTCATTTGAGTAAAAATGTCGATAAACTCATGTATTTGAAGATTTGGTCAACAGATTTGGAAAAGTTATAGAACCTTTAATAGGTAGAGCCTTGCTGGAGAAAGTATCAGTAAGGGTGGGCCCTGACGTGTTATAGGTGGCCGGCTTGCTGACTCCACTCTCTTTACTTCCTTCCTACTAATGTGATTGATGATGGGAAGCCAACGTCCTACCCCTGCCATGAATGTAAGGCAAAAAGAAACCACTCTCCTTCTCTAGGCTGCTTCTGGTTTACTGTTTTGTCCCAGCAATGAGAAAGTAACTGACACAGACAATTGCTACAGAAAAGTGTGGCTATTGCTACAGTGAACGTGGCCTTGTCTTCTTAGTCTTTGGAACCAGTTGTAGGAGGAATGTGGAAGGATTAAGAACTTTCATCTAGAGAAGACTTACAATGCTGTTAGCAGAATTTAATGGGCTATCATGGTAGGAGTTTGAAAGCTCAGAAACTGAGAGAAATGTGGACTGAGGTTTTAGAGAGTTAAAAGGACTTTATTAAGAACTGGGCTAAAGGAAGTTCTTCTGAGATTCGGGCAAAGAAACTGACTGCATTCTGTGTGTGTCCTGAGAATGTGAATGAATTTAAAAGTAATGGACTAATGTGTTTGGTGGAGGAAATTTCAAAATAGAAAAGCATTGAGACTGTAAGCACAGTTTCTCTTTGTTGCCATGACTGCAATGAAGGAGAGGAAAATGAAAAGCAGAAAGATATAAAAAAAAAAAATAGTTTGACACAGAAAGAAGTGTAAGCAAATTGAAAGTCCCAAGCCCAGACCATGCAGCCATTTGGGCTATAATTGTTAAGTAGATCACCACTCTCAAAGGGAAATCTACTGCTGTGCCTGAGACAAGAGGAGGGATGTCCTGAGGGCAACACCATGCCACTGAAGCCTCAATATGGGAAGAACACAAATTCTTTTGAAAGGAAAAGGCCTAAGTGAAGCATGCTAAAACTTGTTCTCCTCTCCAAGGTCAGAAAACTGAGGCTGCTATGTTACATGTCACCAGGCTTCATCCTGGTCTGACAGCAGAACTTGATAGCACTTCCTATGTGGTACTTGTTTTGGAAAAATGAAAGATGCAAATTGTAGGGGGTCGTCATGAAATATTTCACAATGCTTCCAGTGAGCCACTGAGGGCAAGAAGTGTGAGATTACTGCATAAAGCTATGATGGTGAACCCTAAGTTGCAGTGAAGATCCCAGGATGCTGGATATGCCAGGATCATGGAACAGCTACCAAGGAGAGCTGTAGGCTCTGGGCAGATTCTGCCCTGGACAGAGACTACGTGCATCACAGCTGGAGGGGTGGAGCTATCCAAGCCTTCATAGTCCAGAGGATTTCATTCATGAGTCGTAGATACTAGACATGAACCTGCTTGATTTGATGTTTGCCTTGCTGGGTTTCAGTCTTGCGTTGGTCCAATTTTTCTTTGCTGTGCATCTGTTCTTCCCTCTTTTACTCGGAATGCTTATTCTATGACATTATATGTTGGAAGCATGTAACTTCTGTTTTGATTTTGCAGAGCTCACACTTCAAGAGATGGTCTTGAGTCTCAAGTAAGACTGAAATTTAGACTTATGAAAAATATTAAGACTAGTAAAGAATATGGGGACTTATAAAGTTGGGCTGGATGCAATTTTCAGCATGACCATGAGTCTATGGAGTTCAGAGGTGTATTGGGATGGTTTGAATGTAAACTGTCCCCCTTAGACTCATGAGTTTGTATCCTTAAGCCCCACATGGTGATCCATTCAAGGATTAATTATACAAGCACACGAGTCTATGGGTGACATTTTCATTCAAACCACCACAACACTAAGGCAATGGAATGTGGGCCTTGAACAAAATACGTAATTTAAGGGTGTGGTAGTTGAATCAGATGCCCTCCCCCCCCCCATCAACTCATCTGTTTTGAATGTTTGGTTTCCAGCTAGTGGCAGTTTAAAAGATGCATCCTTACTGGAGGAAGTGTGTTGTTGGGGACAAGCTTTTGGATATAAGAGCCCAGCTTCATCCTTGCCAAAGCTCAGCTCACTCTCTTGCTGCTTTCTACCAGCTGCTGCAGCAAGAAGTGGTGGCCAGCCTCTGATCTACCGTCCTTTCACTGCCATGCTGAAATTTCCCCATGAGACTATAAGCTGAAATAAACTCTTTCTTTCCATCATCTGTTTTTGGCAGGGTGTTTTGTCCCAGCAACATAAAGGTAACTTCTACAAGGGAGAATATAAAATGTGTAAAATTTGAAATAAAGTATAAACTTTTAAAATAAGGAATCAGCATTTGGCCCATTAATTATGATAAATATACTATAGTAACCCAATATATTAGCAACAGAAAAAAATTAATATGGTGCTTATAGGAACTTATAATTTTTTAATATTTTATGCAATTCTGAGACTATTTTTAAATGAAATCTTTATCAAAATAATAACTGTGCCCTATTCTGAGACTCTGGACCTAATTTTCTTTTTTAAAAATATTTAATTAATTTATTTATTTGACAGAGGAAGAGGGAGAGAGAATGGGTGATCCAGGGCTTCCAGCCACTGCAAACGAACTCCAGACACTTGCATCCCCTTGTGCATCTGGCTAGTGTGGGTCCTAGGGAATCAAACCTGGGTCTTCTGGCTTTGCAGGCAAATGCCTTTATCACTAAGCCATCCCTCCTTCCCTATGGACCTAATTTTCTTATTGTTTAAAGAACACATTTGTATGAAGGCAACAATAACTATTGTAGCCACAGAAAATAATAATTGAGGCTGTTCCCCATGTGGCAGGCACTTGGATAATTCTTTTAAACGGATGCTCAAATGAAGGAATATTTCTGTGTGGAGTTCTTGAGGTCTTCTTTAATGTAGCTACTAAAAATGTACTAAACTTTATCCTAGAAGGAGTTCAGGTAAATTTTTGAACTAGTAAGGGAAATATTGACAAAGCAGAGTTAAATTACCCGTTCTTCCATCTGCTTCCATCTTTCATCAGGACAGACACCCAGTAGCCACATAAAGTCTGCCACCCAGGAAAAGGTTAAATACACCAGCAGATGATGTTTCTGGGAAAGTGAACTTTGATATCAGGAGCTCAGTCAGTGCAGGCAACCAGAGAAACAATCAACAGGCTATTATGTCACTATAGGGTAATGCTGTGAGGTACCAGCTATAGATACCTAAGGTACACATACATATGGCATACATATATATGGCATATTAGAGTGATGTCTCATGTCCATATTACTGACAGCATTATACGGAATTTGATACTCTGAAGTGATAGGAGAATGGCTGATATAATTAATTACAAAGTGTTTCATAAATATTTCTAGTCCCAGGATATTTTGATATTTTTAAGGTACCTGGCAAAAACAACTTAAGGAAGAATATATTTTGGCTCACAGATGTGGGTAGGGTACCATCATCATGATGGGGGAGTCAGGGCAACAGGAGCCTGAGGAAGTTGGTCACCTTTTATCCACAGTCAGGAAGCAGAAAGCAAGAGTTCAGTTGACTTACTTCTTTTTACTAAGACCAAGATTCTAACCCATTGGATGTTGGTGCTTATATTTAGAGTAAGTATTCCCTGCTCACCTTTCTGGAAACATAGCCATAGATAAACCCAGAAGTGATTCTAAGTCCTTTAAAGTTGACAATGAATATTGAACATTAACTAAATAGTCTAAAAATGCATAAGGACATAATGGAATTTTATGAACAGATTGATACATTAGTTGTTCTCCCACAGAATTCTGGTACTGTGTTGCTGTAATTGCATTATAGTACTTATACCATTGTACTTTGTGAATTTTTTATTAGTATTAATATTTGTACCCTGCTGGGAATAGACTATTAACTTGGAAGAGCAAAGCCACTGTTTTTTTTTTTTTCACAAAATAACTGTTATGGCCTCTGTTATGTTATCACAAAATAACTGTTATGGCAAAGCAGTGAATCATACATGAACTTTTAAGCCTCTAGGGAAGAAAAATTGCTATAATATTCTTAGTGGCCTCTGGGCAGGGGAGGGGCAGGAATCTGGTGTTCCCAAATGCTTTTTCATTTTTGGGAAATATCAGTGATATCCATTTGAGGGTTCACAGACAGTAGAGATTATTTTTACTCCCACCAATGAAAGAGTACCTAATAGAAAGATGCTCTTTCTTGTACAGAAACCAGCAAAACCAAGCTTGATTATCTTCTGGTATTGAATTAAAGCCATCTGTAGTCAGGAATTGCAGCTGTAATTTCCTAAGACTTACCTGTGAGGGAACAAAGAATAAATAGTAATTGGAAGCAGCCTTGTGGGGAAAAACTGTGGGAGAAGACGTTTTCCAAGAGTCTTGAGTCACTCAGTTCTGTTGAATCATTCTGTTTAGCCATAGTTTGTTAATTTGGGAGATGCATTCAAACTCCCTGTCTTAGTCAGCTCCAGATTGCTGGGATGAGCATCCAACTAGATACATTTTATGGGAGTAACAGGTTTATTTAAAGCTGACAGATCCAAAGGAAGTTCCATCAATGGTGGGAGAAGCTGGCTGGCTCCCTTTCAAAGATCCAGGCAGAGAGAAACAACCATACAGCCAGCAAACACCAAAAAGCAGCGATAGGAATCCCATCAGAGTTCAAATCTCTCTGCATATTTTTGGGCTGGAATTCAGATCCAGCCCCAGTGACACGCCCCTTGTAGCAGGAGTCTGACTGCTAGGGGCTGAAGCTGCAAACTTAATTTTCATAAACACCTGAGTCATTGGGGCCATACATACCACAGTCTGCCCCTGGCCCCCATCCATTCATAATCACCTCACATTGTAAATTGCACTCAGTTCAACTTCAAAGGTCTGGTAAGCTTTACCAACTGTAAAGACTGTTGCAAAGTCCCAAGTCTCATCTGAGATTCAAGACTGTCTCTTAACTGTAAATCTTGTAAAATCAAAACAAGTTACATACTTCTAACACATAATGACAGGGTGAACATTTCCATTGAAATATGGCATAACAAGGAGAGATTAACTAGGCCATTGTAAAATCAATAACCATTAGGTAAACATCAACATCTGCAGTTCAAGTCCAACATCCATAACCAGTGATGACAGTCTTTATATTTCCAATCCCACCCCTCCAACTGGGATGATTAGCTGGGGAACACTTTCATCCTGAGCCAACAGAGCTCCATAGAAGTCTTTACACCATTCTGGTATTTCCAAAACATCTTCAGGTCTCTGCACTGAAAACCACAGCCCATCTTACAATGGCCTCATTGACCTCTGGTATGAGTTTATTTCAACCCAGTTTCCCATTCTGCATCTCAGCAGCAGCTTCTGGAACTGTATGCACCTCATGAACAGCTTTCATGCATTCTTCATGCTTCCAAAACCAATACCAGGTGTGCAGTGACACAGCCATTTTGTTAATCCAGGGAAGAAATAATTCATGACCTTGAAGAGGTTTCTTCCTTTCAGTCGACACCTTTCAAAAGCATTTGCATTTCTAGCATTCAGTGTTTCCTAGGTGGACTTCACCACCAGGCATCTTTTGCATTGTTTCAGTGTAAAGCAGTTGGCCCACTTTTAATGGTGGTAATCTGTTTAACAATAACAGCTTTAGTAGCCTAAAATCAGTCTCTGTTCCTGGAACTTTAATTCTGTTTGAATTTTTCCAACTTAAAATTATACATCTTCCAGTTATATATTTTCCACCAAGCACACCAATCCATGCTTTTAAATTCAACTTTGCTTAAATTCTCTGGGCATGGACAGAAGAACACAGCCAGCATTGATACCAGTAGCCCAGTTCCAACAAAGTTCTCTGCAGCCTCTCCCTTCCCTTTGCAAACTACCACACTTCTCATCTTGATTTCTTTTAAAACTTTGTGTATGTGTGTGCCACATACATGTGTAGGCCAGTGGTTTTTGTCTGTTGTGACCCTCTCTTGCTCTCTATCTTTTTTTATTGATACAGGCTCCTTCACCTAACCCAGAGCTCAGAACTCAACAATTTGGCTGTCTAGCTAGCCAGTTTGTCCTGGAGATAGGTCCACCTACCTCTGCCTCCCAAGTACTAGGATTACAGGCACATACTCAGCATTTTACATGGCTTCTAAAGCCCAGATTGGCCTCCAACTCAAGGTAATCTTCTTGCCTTAATCTCCCAAGTGCTAAGATTACAGCTGAGAGCCACCACACCAAACTTTCATTATCATTTCTTGTGAGAAATAAGAAATTTGTGGCTGGCCTTGTGGTAGAGAGGATGACCATGCTATAGTATACCTTCTTGTTTACTATTCCTACACATCCAGGTTTTACTTCATTAAAAGTTCTCCAGACTCTCTTTGAGATGGTGTCTCACTCACTACATAGTCCCATCCTCCCTTGAATTTATGACCCACTTGCTTCAGCCTTCCAAGTGCTGGGATCACAGATGTGCACCTCCATGCCTGACTCCAGATTTTTTTTTTCTACTACTCTATCCCAAGCTGACCTGGAACTTGCTCTGTATTCCATCAGGTTGGCCTCAAACTCACAACAATCCTTTTATCTCTGCTTCCCAAAGACATGTGCCACCACACTCCACTCAGACTTCTTTCAATAGAATAGAAATAGGGAGCACTGTGGCTTATAAAGCAGTGGGAGCTGACAGCTGAAGGTAATTTGTGGAGGAGAATTTTGGAATTTAAAATCAATTCAAAAGTCAGTCATTTCAACTGACTGCCCCAGAATTACCAACGCAAGTTACCATAGGCTGTCTTCCAGACTGACCTTCAATCCACAAGGAAGGCCCACAGACTGCACTTGGAGTAATGTTTGTATCTCCAATCTGATGTGAACTGCAGTTGTGAGTTACTGGCTGGAGTAACACATGCTTCCACAGTTTACTGGCAGGTGCTGTTTCCAAGGCAGGTCCTGTTCTGCTTTTCCCTCTTCTGGGCATAGTTTCCCCTTGAGAACACTAAATTTTTTTTCTTCTTGTGTGTTTATCCTCTGTCCCATGTCCCAGGAGGATGAGAAGACAGAATGGGCACAGAGATGAGATGAAGATCTTGTGTGGTCACTGGGGCGCACTGCACACCACAGGGCTCCTGTTCCTAGAACATGCACACCAGTCCATACTTTTAAATTCAACTTTGCTTAAATTCTCTGAGCATGGGCAGAAGAACACAGTCTCTGTTGTGGGATTTGACCCCAGGAACCCTTTTTGAAGAACTGAGTGGTCACCCAGACAGTGGCCAGGTCACGTAGGATCCATGGACAACTCCATGTGTGTCTGGGACATCAGGAGCAAGGGCTTCAGTGCCCCAAAAAAATGGCCCTTCAGGGAACTTGTGGGTGTGTACACTGGGCAGAAGAACGAAGTCCTGCGTGTGCAGCTTATGGCCTGCAGCCTCCTTCTGGTGACTCAGGTCACACAAGGAGATCAGGAACATTGACTTTTTTTTCTAATCCAGGTGGAAGACTGTGGGACTAGAAGTCTCTAGCTGCAACCCAGGACTTGTTGAAACTGAATCAGTAATTGCCAAAGAGCCTTCCTCTCTCTCCCTACTGACTTTACACAGCCCTGGTGTGCAGGATTCCAGGTGAGAGTCAGGATTCTCCCAGGCTCACTCCAAGTTTTCCAAGAATCTGACCCGCCTCCCAGCCTTGGGTAAGCACCTTTCTGTCTGCATCTGTCTCCTCCTCCCAGCGGGCTGGCTGGAGAGTTGCAGAGTGCTCCCTGGAGCAGCCCCCAATGATGTCACCTGCAGGCCACCCCCTTGAGGAAGGGGTGCAGGCATGGGGACTAGGGAAGTAAGGATGGTCTGGCAGTCTCAGTCTCTCCTTTTCCATAGTGACAGAGAACCAGGATTTTTTATTAATAGTATCATTATCATTATTAGGAATCCTAGCACTGGCAGAGGAATGTCTCTGCTTTTGTCTTTCAAGTTCGACTCCTGACACTGGCTATGATCATTGGAATTTGAGGTTCAGGGAATTCATACTTCAGTAGCCCAAAGTATCAGGAAAAGGGGATGTCTTGGTGTACGTAAAGTTCACCAGATAATGTGAGCCTGAAAGCAGGCAAGTGGGTTGGCTGAGTATTGGGCTCTTAGTGACAATAGGAAAGAAAGATTCTTTTCTAGGCCATACTTCTAGCATAATTATCTCCCCTAGAAGGAAGGATTATGGTGGGCAGAGTTACCCTCAATGGGAGAGCACCTGCCTCACATGTGCTACATCCTGGGTTCCATCTCCAGCATGTACACACACACACACACACACACACACACACACACACGACAAAAAATTATGGTAAAGAATGATTTGGAATTAGTCAGCAGACAGGCTGAGGAAATGTTGAATTTCTACATGACTGTTCATTGAGAAGTGTGGGTTCGGTGTCTTTTTGTCCCCTGATGGTCTGCTCCCACCCCTCACTGAAGTCCCACTGGAGTGAGCACCTAAGTGAACAATGAGCACACACCCATGCAGGTCACAGCAGGCTGTAAGGGCTAAGCTACTTCTAATGGGTGCAAAAGGATTAAATATTTCTGTTTTCTGAAAAGACTTACTTTGTATTTTGTTTCAAAAAGAAAAAGTCGTCATCTTTTTTGTACGCAGGATGGACAGGTGCATGGCTAGCCCTGGATGTGGTCCTTTCTCTTCTCTTTAGGGTAGTGGTGGGGACTTCAGCCAAACCAGCCACAAGACAGGTTCATTTGGTCTGTGTTGTGTTCTTTTTGACTGACTTTGCATCTTGGCTCTTCCCAGAATTCACTTGGTTTACTAATGGCAGTGATACTATTTATACAATGGAGACAATTATCCCAACCAGTTATTTAATAAAGTCTCACTTCAGCTTCCTTGAAACATCCCGTTGTAAACTCTATAAAGTGTTCTAAAAACTGAGCAAATAAATTTGAACTATTTATTGAAACAAAAGAAAAGAAAGAAAATGTTCTAACAGAATCAGTAGCCATATTCTTCCCAATTTCCTTTCTACAGATATTTGTGTGAGTGACAGAAGAAGAAAACAGCACATGGAGTTGGATCATGAGAGAAAGCACAACAGGGTCCCTTAGTACAAAGAGAAGTGGTAGTATGAGAAGGCAGCCTGAACACTCAGGTGCATCTGAGGAATGTGGGCACTGAATACCAAGAGCCTGCTTGGCATCCTGATCTCTGACAGGGAATCTCTTTGGAACATCACATGCATGGGGAGAGAGAGGGACCAAACCTGTACTTCCTACATGACTGAAGATGGCCAAGACGGCTCGGTGAGGACTAGTGAGAGTATCACAGTCACTGTAAAGAGACACTGAGGTGGAACTCACGTGATGGAGACTCTCATTGTGATCACCAAGTGGAGGGGCATGGTCCTATACTGACCAAGGGAAAGGAGGGAAGGAGGGGGGTGGTGGGACAGAATAAGAGAGGAGGATAGGGGTGGAGAGGAGAGAAGAGAAAACAAGATGAGATGACTGAGCATCAAAGTATTTGGTCAGGGACAGCAAAGGGTAGCCATGGGCCAGATGCCCTGTCTGTTCCACTAACCACAGCCTTGCATGGCAGGATGCCTAGGGGTTCAGAGTTACTTTAGGTAATTAGGAAAATTAGAAATAAATCCTAATTATCTGAGTTATATGCAAAATTACTGAGACAAATTTTGAAATGTTCAAATTTCCTCAGGAGGTCATAGTCAAATATTCATGTAAAATGAGAATTCTCAGCAGAATTAATAAAAGTTTGTAAGTTTACATGAACATATACTTTGAAAATTATAGTAGAGTGTTTATATGTTAATGATAGTAACAAAATATTTATATTAGGAAAGAAAATTTTTTAACCATTTCAAGGATTTCTATGTATGCATATATATTTTATTTGTTGATCCTGACAACATGGCAAGGTAATTAATAAAAAAAGAATGTCAAACTGTGTCCTAGAATATAGTATGGGGCCAACAAGTTATTTCCCAAAGATCAATCCATTAGCTAGTGGGGCAAGACAGACCTAGAACCTTGGTCATTGACCACGAGTGTGGTTCTTTACCAATAAACCAATAAATCAGTTTCGTTTGTACAGTTTATTTAAAAACAATCACTTGGCTAAGCCAGAAAATAAATTGAGACATATGTCATCCCTACAGGTAAATTATGCTTTTAACCAGCTTGAAGGAGACATGCTCTGGACACAGCTATCCTAGGACAGATCAGGTCTGATTAATCACTGTTCAACTAGGTGTTCAGATACTCTCAGTCATGGGCAGCCCCAAGAGCAGATGTGATATTTTACTCCTGTGGGTTCCCAAGGACAAAGTGCTGCAAAGAAGAATTAATAAAAAAAAACCTCACAATGAATCATTCATTTCCAATAATATATTGTACACACATTAGCAGAAAATTGGCAAAATTTACATTATAACAATACTAAACAACCTTTCATTATAGATTCTTAAACTGTAGGTTTAAGTGCAGAATTTAGTGGCAGAGTTATATGAAAATTTTCTACAATTGCTACTAACCAGAAGCTCAGCAAGTTCTTAAATGTACTTCCTATGTATATTCCACTCCATTGCCCCCAAAACAGCTCCTCTTCTTCCCACATAGGAAATATTTTAAAAGTAGGAGTTCATAAGTTAACAATTAAACCATCAAGAGTTAAAATATGCAGAATCACAGATTTCTGGTTAAGATGGCAGCATAGGAACCATGCCAAAACAGCAGGGGAGAAAAAGCCAAAAACAAAAAACAACAACAAAAAAAAAAGCAAAATATACTCTTCTACTAAAAAGTGAGGGGTATAGGAAATTACCAACAGCATCAGAGAAGTAGGAGAGAACCAGAGCATCCAGAGCCCACATAGGCAGGCAGAAGCACCTCCAGTACTGGTGGCACCAGGTCTGCAGGGCCACAGCTGCAAGGCTCATCTTGAGCCGCAGGAAAAGCCAGGTGAGGGGATTTTCCACTCACACTGGAGCTCTTCACAAACTCAATAAATGTGAAGATAGGACTGCAGCAACCAATGGAGGACCCGATCACAAGGTAGAGGATCACATGGACTGGCAGGAGAACTAAAACCACAATACACAGCCTACCCTCCCCCACCACCAGCACAAGTACCAGCAAGCGCCAGAGACCCTGAAAAGGAAGATCACAGCACCTAGCACCGGCAACCAGAGCAGCAATCCAGTGACCCAGCCAGCATACTTGAACACACAGAGCACCAAAGAGGGACCCAAGCAGGAATGCAGCATAACTGAGACCAAAATCATCCCAAGAGGTAACTGGGATTACACCAGGGCAGTACCCACCAAATAAGCCTGGTATATAGGCTTGAATTGGAAATGCTAACTGCACATTCCATATCCGGATAAATTATATGTTAAATCTGATGGATGCTAGGATTTACCATTCCTAAATGAGCTATATTTTGGCCTTGTTACTTGTTGCTTCCTGATTTATAGTGGCATTGTTTCCTCTTCTGTTGTTCATTAGGGAAGAAGGGTCTCACTTGGTCACCAGCTGACTTGGAACCCTCAACAGACCAGAAATCTTAACATCCTTGTTGACAGGATTAAGGGTGTGGGGCAACACACACTCTAAGAGATTGAGATTTTGTTAGAGGATCTGGTTGTCATAATACCTACTCTTACATAAATACTCTGTGCTATTTTTCATTGAATGAGTACATTGTTTAGTTAAATTTTAGAATCTGCCTGTATTTTGTTCAACTCAGCCTCCTTAAATACTCTCTTAGCAGGCAAACCCAACATCTAGGGTCACTTTTGTAGATTCTCTGAGAGTCTTAAGAGCCACACCTAGCACATTAAGCTCCTACCCTGAAGATATATAGCATCAGAATGATTGATACATCTAATAATACTGCAGCTAACTAGAAAATCCAAGCATTAAGTTAATCCAACATGCAAAAATATGTACATTATGACACAAGAAACAGCAAAAATCAAGACAATATAAATCCACCAAAATGTATTAATGCATCAGAAATGACCTCCAGTGAGAATGAGTTAGAGGAAATGCCTGAGAAAGATTTCAAAAGAATGATTATAAATATGCTCAAAGAAGTCAAAGAGGAAATCAAAGGAATCAATGAAGACACAGGAAACCAATTTAATGAAATAAAGAGGTCAATACAAGACATAAATAAGGAAATAGAAATAATAAAGAAAAATCAATCAAAATTACTGTGAAGAAAATTATTACTGTGAAGAACACAGTCAATGAAATAAAATACTCTGTAGAAAATCTCACCAGTAGAATGGATGAAGGAGAGGACAAAATATCTAAACGAGAAGACCAGCTGGCAAATTTAATACAGTCCACCAAGAGAAAGACAAACTAATAGGAAAGTATGAATGGGAATTTCAAGATATTCAGGGCACTATGAAAAGATCAAACATAAGAATTCAGGGTATAGTAGAAGGAGAAGAATTTCACTCCAAAGGCATAGCAGGTGTTTTCAACAAAATCATAGATGAAAACTTCCCCCAAACTGGGAAAGAGATGCCAAAGCAGATACAGGACTCCTTTAGAACACCAACCAGACAAAACATGGAAAGAACCTCTCCTTACCAAATTATAATTAAACTACCAAACATACAAACCAAAAAAAAAAAAAAATATTGAAAGCAGTTAGAGAAAAATCAAGTTACCTACAAAGGCAAGCCTATCAGGATCACAGCAGATTACTCAACACAAACTTTAAAAGCCAGAAGGGCTTGGAGTGATGTATTCCAAGTTCTGAAAGATAACAAGTGTCATCCAAGGTTACTTTATCTTGCAAAGCTATCCATTCAAATAGATGGAAAAATAAGGACATTGCACAACAAAGCAGGCTAAAGGAATATTTGAAGACAAAACCAGCTCTACAGAAAATACTTGAAAGAATCCTCTGTGCTGAAGAGAAAGGAAAGCACACATATAAGGAACTGGAAAAAACAAAACATACTCAAATACCAGTTAATACAAGAGAGCAAAGGTAAAACAGGAAGAACTAAAAAAAAATAGCAAAAATAAATACACACCTTTCAATAATATCCCTTAATATCAATGGCCTCAATGCCCCAACCAAAAGACATAGGTTTGCAGACTAGGTTAAACAGCAGGATCCTTCAATTTGATGCCTCCAAGAAAGTCACCTTTCTACAAAGGATGGAGACTACCTTAGGGTGAAAGGTTGGAAAATGGTGTTTCAAGCAAATGGGCCTAGAAAATAAGCAGGGGTTGTTATCCTCATATCTGGCAATGTAGACTTCAGTCCAACATTAGTTAGGAAAGATAAGGAAGGTCACTTTATATTGATAAAAGGCACACTCCAACAGGAGGACATTATAATCCTAAACATATATGCACCAAACATGGGGACTCCCAACTTCATCAAACAAATGCTAATAGAACTAAGGTCACAGATAACACCAAACACAGTTGTAGTGGGTGACATCAACTCCCACTCTCATCAATTGAAAGGTCATCCAGGCAAAAAATAGAGAAGCATCTGGATTAAATGAAGTCACTGAAGAAATGGCCCTAACAGATATATACAAGACATTTCATCCAAATGCTGCAGAATACACATTCTTTCCAGTGGCACATGGAACATTCTCTAAAATAGACCATATATTAGGACACAAAGCAAATCTTAACAAAAACAGGAAAATTTAAATAATAAATAATTCCTTACATTCTATCTGAACACAATGGAATCAAACTACAGATCAATAGCAAGAAAAGCTATAGAGCATATATAAAACCATGGAAACTAAACAATACAATACTAAATGATGAATGGGTCAATGAAGAAATGAAGGAAATGAATAAATTCATAGAGTCAAATGAAAATGAGAACACAACATACCAAAACCTTTGGGACACAATGAAGGCAGTCCTAAGAGGGAAATTTATAGCTTTAAGTGCCTGTATTAAGAAATTAGAAAGGTATCAAGTAAACGACCTACTGCTTCACATTAAAGCCTTGGAAAAAGAAGAACAAGGCAAACTGAAAATCAGTAGATGGGAAGAAATAATAAAGATTAGGGAAGAAATTAATGAAATCGAAACCAAAAAGCAATCCAAAGAATCAATGAAACAAAGAGTTGGTTCTTTGAAAGGATAAACAAGATTGATAAACCCTTAGCAAAACTGAGTAAAAGAGACAGAAAAGAGACACACATTAATAAAATTAGAGATGAAAAAGGCAACATCACAACAGATACAAGAGAAATTCAAAAAAATCATAAGGACATACTATAAAAACATAGACTCCACAAAGAATGAAAATCTGAAAGAAATAGATTATTGTCTTGATTTATATGACCTACCTAAATTAAATCAAGATGAGATTAATCACCTAAATAGACCTATAACAAATATGAAGATCCAAGAACTTATCAAAAATCTCCCAACTAAAAAAAGTCCAGGCCCAGATGGATTCACTGGTGAATTTTAGCAGACCTTCAGAGAAGAACTAACACCATTTCCTCTTAAACTTTTCCACAAAATAGAAAAAGAATAAATGCTACCAAACTCCTTCTTTGAAGCCAGCATCACCCTGATACCAAAACCAGACAAAGACAGAACAACAAAAAAAGAAAATTATAGATCAATCTCCCTTGTGAACATAGATGCAACAATTCTCAACAAAATGTTGGAAACAGAATTCAAGAATATATCAGAAAGATCATTCACCCAGATCAAGTAGGCTTTATCCCAGAGATGCAGGGATGATTCAGCATATGCAAATTGATAAATATAATACATTATATAAATGGACTGAAGTACAAAAAAATCACATGATTATCTCATTAGATGCATAGAAAGCATTTGACAAAATCTAACATTCCCTCATGATAAAAGTCCTACAGAAACTGGGAATAGAAGGAACATATCTCAACATAATAAAGACTATTTATGATAAGCCAACAGCCAACATATTAGTAAATGGGGAAAAACTGGAAGCTTTTCCACTAAAATCAGGAACAAGACAAGTGTATCCAATGTCCCCAATTTTATTTAGTGTAGTACTGGAAGTCTCATCCATAGCAATAAGGTAAGAGACATACATAAAACAGATACAAATTGGAAAGGAAAAAGATCAAGTTATCATTATTTGCAGATGACATGATTCTATACATAAAGGACCCTAAAGACTCTACCAGCAAACTGTCAGAGCTGATATAGCAATGTAGCAGGATACAAAGTAAACACACAGAAATCAGTAGCCTTCCTATATGCTAAGAACAAACACACAGAGGATGAAATCAGAGAATCACTCCCATTCACAAGTGCATCAAAAAAAAAAAAAAAGTACATTGGAATAAACCTAAGTAAGGAAGTGAAGGATCTGTATGATGCAAACTTTAAAACACTCAAGCAAGAAATTGCAGAAGACACTAGGAAATGAAATAAACATCCCTTGTTCTTGGATCAGGAGAATCAATACTGTGAAAATGGCAATCTTTCCAAAAGCAATCTATACATTTAATGCAATCCCCATCAAAATTCCAATGGCATTCTTCACAGAAATAGAAAAAAAATCCAAACATTCATTTGCAATCACAAAAAATCTCGAAGATCTAAAACAATTTTGAGCAACAAAAATAAGGCTGGTGGTATCACCATACCTGATTTTAACCTATACTACAGAGCCATAGTAACAAAAACAGCATGGTACTGGCACAAAAGCAGACATGTAGATCAATGGAACAGAATAGAGGACCCAGATGTAAGTCCAGGTAGCTATAGCCACCTGATATTCGATAAAAATGCCAAAAATACTCATTTGAGAAAAGACAGCCTCTTCAGCAAATCATGCTGGGAAAACTGGATATGTATCTGTAGAAGGATGAAAGTAGATCGTTCTCTCTCTCCATTCACAAGAATTAAGTCCAAATGGATTAAAGACCCTAATATCAGACTTGAAACTCTGAAACTTCTAGAGGAAAAAGTAGGGGAAACCCTTCAACATGTTGGTCTTGGAAAAGACTTTCTGAATATAACCCCAATTGCTCAAGCAATAAAACCACAGATTAACCACTGGGACCTCATGAAGTTACAAACATTTTGTATGACAAAGGACACTGTGAATAAAGCAAAGAGGCAACCTACAGAATGGGTAAAAATCTTTGCCAGCTACGATGAAGAATTCAAAAAATTAAATAATAAGAAATCAAACAGCCCAATTAAAAAGTGGGCTATTGGCCATATGTGGTGGTGCATGCCTTTAATCCCAGCACTTGGGAGGCAGAGGTAGCAGGATCGCCATGAGTTTGAGGCCACCCTGAGACTACATAGTGAATTCCAGGTCAGCTCACTCCTATCCAATTGGCTACCATCATGAAAACTAATGACCATAAATGCTGGCAAGGATGAGGAAAAAGAGGAACCCTTCTACACTGTTGGTGGGAATGCAATCTGGTCCAACCATCATGGAAATCAGTGTAGAGGTTCCTTATACAGCTAAAAATAGATCTACCATATGACCCAGCTATAGCACTCCTAGGCATATATCCTAAGGACTCGTCTCATTACCTTAGAGATACTTGTTCAATCATATCTACTGCTGCTCAATTCACAATAGCTGGGAAATGGAACCAGCCTAGATGTCCCTCAACTGATGAGTGGATAATGAAGATATGGCACATTTATACAATGTAGTTCTACTCAGTGGTAAAGATAAATGAAGTTATGAAATTTGCAGGAAAAATGGATGGATCCGGAAAGGATTATACTATGAGGTAACCCAGGCTCAGAACGCCAAGCATCACATGTTTTCCCTCATATGTGGATCCTAGCTACAGATGATTGGACTTCTGTGAGAGTAGGAAGAAAACTCAGTAGCAAAGGCCAGTAAGCTAGAAAAGAGATATAAAGGAAAGAGAAAGGAAGGGAGTGGGTACTTGATAGGATTGTATTGTATATATGTAAGTAGAAGAATAGATTAATGGGGGTGAAAAGGCCCAAGTGAGGTCAGAGGAAGAGATTCAGTAAAGGAAAGGTGGAGGGAGGGCTAATCAAAATCTAAGAGGATATAAATAAATCATATCAAAACCTACTGTTTTGGACATGGAACACTCAGGGACAGTAGATTGTTACTAGAAAACTTTCAGTGCCAGGGATGGGATACCTTCCAGTGAGTTGTTGGCCACAGAGGTCCCTGATGCCCCAAAAACATTACAGGCCATTGCCGAACCCCTTGGTTTCCCACCAGGAAGAGATGGTAAGACCCTATTGCTGAAGACTCCACATACTTGGGCTGCAAGGCCACTGAAAACTCCTGCTGGAACTGAGCTAATAACCTCCTCCATGTAGCTGGAAGAAGCCATTCTGCATGCAGTTCAATGGGAGAGAGAGAAACCACCAGTGAAGATACTCAACAGTGGACACTGCAAGCCTTACATTTTTCCAGCCAGGCCAATTGAGCCAAGGGGTACAATAGTGGCACGTCTGTTATGGTGGAAACCAACTGCCCTCTAATTGGACTGGAGGCCCACTCCACAGGAGGGAATACATCCCTGATACTGAAAACCTAAAATGGGATAGTCATGAGCCCTAGGGGTGTAATGTCTGCTGCTGTCTGGCTAAATGTATATACTATGCTTATCAAACTGCCCAGTCAGCACTTCTCCAAATGTTCATACGTATATATTAATGCTACTCTCACTTTTGGTTGAGAACATTCTCTTTTCAGAGGACACTGACCTTGGCATGACTCAGAAGGCATCATGGTGCTTGGAAGAAGTGATAGGAGTGCTCAGCACTGCAATATTTATATCACACCTTCCAAGGTTCAGGGTCCATTGCAGAAGAGGTGGAGGAAAGAATGTAAAAGCCTAAGGAAGGGTCTGACTCCTTATAATGTGATCCTCCAGACACAAATGTCCTGGATATCCATGACCTCACAGTGTCTGACACTACCTACAAAAGACCATCATGATAGGAGGAAAAGATGATGATATCAAAATAAAAGAGAGACTGATTGAGAGGAGGAGGGGATATGATAGAGAATGGAGTTTCTAAGGGGAATGTGAGGGGAGGGAGGGCATTACCATGGGATATTGTTTATAATCATGGAGGATTTTAATAAAAGAAAAAGAATTTAAAAATAAAAAATAATCAAAAAATATACAGAATCATAAAAACTCAGCCAGAGTGACCCATAACAAAATAACTGACCTGAAATTTATGTTATTTTTAAAGATAATTAAGTAGTCCCAGGAAGAATGGAAATTAGAAGGCTTGATATGCCCAGATATTATCAGCCTGTTTGGTAAGCTTCTCTTCTCTAGATGTCTTGAAGGGTGCTATGAATGTTTGACCCACAAACTCTTTGGTACTTGTGCTTTCTGAACAGACCAAGCCCTCTCTTACTTGTATTGTGAGCCTTTTTCTTTACATAGGTTAGCATATTCCTTCCATTCACAATCCAATCTTTCAGCTTTCGAGACTAACTGTACATGTTCTAGACTATTTAGCAGATATGCCAATTCAGAAATTAGTAATTTTCTAATTGCTCTTTGTGGAAGCTATCAAGTTTTTCTTATTTGTGACATCTGAGAAGACTCTCATTGAAATCCCCCCATTGACATTAGCATTAAAATACCAGTCAGAATTCTTAGTCCTAATAAGAGGGCATCAAGTACTTGAAGAAGGATGATAACAAACAATATTGATAACAACAGTGATAATAGCAATAATAGTTCACGAATTTAGTTCTCAGTAATTGGCAAAAATTATCCCCATGCATTATCTCATTGAGGGGGAATGACAGCCTTGCATATGAAAAGAACTTCAGACAGTTATGTGGCTCAGAAGAGCACATGCTGGTAAATTGAAAGAGAACATGATTGAAGACTTGGTCATATACTATGACCCAGGACAGGAGAAAAGTACAGAGTACCTAGCTTAAGTTTCTCTAGGGACCAAACTAAGTGATTTGATTCAGTTTCCAGCTTCAATTGAGCTAAAAGGCATTGGATCCCTTAACAAGATGGAAAACATGAGGAAAGGAAATTCATGGCAAACTTTCACAGATGTACATCAGATTGAGATGGGTTTTTCTCCAGGCAGTAGTGATACATGTAAACTACGGCTTCTCATATTATTTATTTGACTAGAATTCTAGAAGTAGGTAATCTAAGGATTCCATCATTCAAAAATGACCCCATGAACTAAGGTTCTATCTATTCCTACATTGGCTCCTCATTCCATGTTTTCCCTCCTAATATAACATTCCTGCCTTCAAATACCATAGCATTGTTCTAAGTAGGAAGAGACAAGGTGTGGCTTCCTTCTTGGAATTTGAAGCTGAAATTTCCTCAGCAGATTCACTCTTCATCTTATTGGACAGAATGAGGCCAGAGCTGGAGAGATGGCTTAGCAGATAAAGCACTTACCTGCAAAGTCTAAGTATCCATGTTCAGCTCTCCATGTCCTAAATAAAGCAGACACAAATGACATAAGCACAAGGTTGCACATGCACAGAAGGTGGTACACACATCTGGAGTTTGATTGCAGTGGCTGGAGGCCCTGGTGCACCAATTCTCTTGCTCACTCTCTCTCTCTCTCTCATAAGAAATATTACAAAAAAAAGGATGAGGCCACATGTTATTTCCAGGATTAAAAAATAAAAGAAGAGCCAGGCGTGGTGGCGCACGCCTTTAATCCCAGCACTCGGGAGGCAGAGGTAGGAGGATCGCCAAGAGTTCGAGGCCACCCTGAGACTACATAGTGAATTCCAGGCCAGCCTGGGCTACAGTGAGACCCTACCTCGAAAAACCAAAAAAATAAATAAAATAAAATAAAAAATAAATAAAAGAAGAAAGAACATGATAAAGTTGATTTTTATTTTTCTTTTCCTCAAGACTAAATTTTTAAAACTTTTAATGTCCTAATCACTCCTAATGCCCTCTTCTCATCTGCTACTTCGATCACCATGTGGCCAACACACCACATGCTGAGAGTACCCCACTAATGCCTACCTTAACCTTCAGAAAACTTCACATTTGATAGAAGTGACCACATTCTACAATATTTCCTGAAGAACTAAGTCTACTCTCTAAAACAGAAGCCTTAAGGATAAGTTCAATTTGGGGTCTGGATGAACAGACAGGGCTGAAGAGATGGTTTAGCTATTAAGGCACTTGCCTGAGAAGCCTAAGAACGCATGTTTGGTCCCATGTAGCCAGACGCACAGTGATGTAAGCATGCAATGTTATATATGCACCACAAGGGGGCACACATGTCCAGAATTTTTTCGCAGTAGCTGAAGAGCCTGATGCACTCGTTCTCTCTCTCTCTCTCTCTCTCTATCTATCTATCTATCTATCTATCTATCTCTCTCTGCCACTCTCCCTCTCTCTCTCCCTTTCTATTTTTCTCTCTCTCTCTCTCTCTCAAAAAAAAAAAAAAAAAAAGACAGCCAACAACTAGAACAGGGAAATGTGATAGTATTTCTATCTTGTCTCTCAACTTCCAGTACCAGAGAATTATGAAAGTCTGCTTGTTGTTTATTGTTTTCTTCCTTGTTAAAGGTCACAGAACATCAGCTATTTGTAACCCAAACTTAGCACACAGTGATGATCAGCTAGCTATAAGGATGAAACATTTATAAGCCACTACCATGAAATAAAGAATAAGGAATTTAGGCAAAGTCCTGAAAATGAGAAATCAGAGAGCAAGTAAGTGAAAATATTTAAATATTCTGGCAATTAGTGATAATATAGAAAAACAAAATGGTGAATGCTACAATTTTTCCTCACTTCACCCTGTTGTACCACCACTTCTGCTGGTGTTGATTATTCAGCAAAAGGAGCCCATAATCAGGCATTTCTGTAAGCCAAATCAAAGAGCCAGGAAAATAACACCTTTTAAGCTTTATCTAATCTTGAACTAGTGATACATTTCCCGACTATTGTTCTTCTGAAATATTTTAATTTAAGAAAAGCTAGAAAAAGTTGGATTCTTAAATCCACATAACAAGAGGGGAAACAATTGTCTTTTATTTTTTATCTTGTAAACATGCCCTACCTGTTACTTAAAATTCTCTAAAGAAATTGCACCAAAAAAATGAATGCATAAAGTCAGTAAAACACACAATGCTTACTGCCTATCAGAGACACACTGTCGATACATGAATATATTACTGTTAGATGAAGTTTCAACTGCCAGCTACTGAAATGACCAAGATAAATCGCAGTAGCATCTCAATCTTCGAAAGGTACTTGTTCCTACTGTCATGAAAAATTCCTTCTCTCATGTGATGGAGTTTACCCTGTAAATTAAATCTCTCAAGTAATGGAAGAAATAACCCATGACACTGGTGAGGGAAATTAAATTAGAGTCACTAATAGCAGGTCAGCCCAGTCTGAGCAGAGGTAATGGAAGTGACCACATGAATGATAAGCAGGTCTTCTGGAGGCTGTGACAAGTGTCTCCCAGAGAGTGTGACGAGCATTCATCTGGGTGGCAAGCAATTCGCAGTCAGGACACTAACATGTTTATAGTGCAGCTCGACCTCATCAATGCCAATGCACCAGCCTTACTGAGGAGGGTGTTCTAATTCCCCTGTGAAGGCCATTAGGAAGAGTTTAAGGCCAGGCTCCCTGTTTTCAGGGTAAATCAATTTCTCATTGCCTAGAAACCTTTCTGGCCAGAGCTGATGACCTTTAGAAACAATAAGAACCGCAGCACTATACTTAAATACCTTTATTCCTAAAGTGTTCAAAAGGAAACAAAAGCAGGATGGTTCTGCAGTTCAATAGTCAGAGAGCAGCTGAAACAAATGGAGTTATTTTAACCTTGTTGCTCAGGCTTGAGGAGCAAAGTGATGCCAATGACAAAAATAGCACATGATGTGAGAAAGCTAAAATGGTGTCCTACCCATAGAGATAGCTCTCCTGGACCTCAGTCATGACTCACTTCATGGTGCTCAGTCAGGGCGACTGAAATGCTGACATCAGCATGATAACCAAGTCAATAACACGGTGGCTGAAAACAGAGGCCAGACAGGATGACTTCTCAAAAAACCACTGATGGCTGCAAATTAATCTATTCTATCAATACGCTTTTGCTATAATTTCAGATTGTAAACAGTAAGATTATGGTAAATGACCGCTTTTCTAACATTTTACTAAATAAGTTTTGTCTACAATATTTTGGGGGGAGGGCATTAAAAATTGAAATGTGCAATCTGTTATCTTGTATTTAAGATGGAAATACTACATTTCTTATAATATTTTTTCATAGTTCAGTATCTCCAGAGCCGCTGCCTTGCAAAGAGAAGTGATCTCCAGATGTTCAGCATTCCACATGCCTCGGACAGGAAATGCATACTGTTGACCATGGTATTCAGAGTTTTAATATTTTTTAAGAATAGGGAAAAAAAAGCAGCAAGATAAAAAGTCAACTTATCAGTTTATTTCTACTTTGAAAATGAAGTTTATTTCTTGTTATAGAAAGCAATATAAAAATAACCTTCATTTTTTCTTTTAGATACCTTGGTCTTTTTGCAGAGATAACCAAGAAAGGTACTAACATCAGGTTCTGGTAATATGCTTTAGAGGCATCTAAATCAAGTCAAAGCCAGGGCAATAGTTAAGAAACAGAAATGAATCAGAAGCTAAGACAATGTCTCAGAGAAAAAGCCTGACTCAATATCATTTTGGAAAGCATATGACCAGTACATCCTTGGAATTCACTGCCACAAACCCAACGAGCTTCAAGGAACTTAATGAATCTCTGCCTACAGAATGCACGAGACAATGAGTTCTGAGCACTCCTCAATGCACACTGTCTTGTCTTATGATTGGGTCAAGTTATCTGTTTCTAAGTGTGTTTTATATTTCAGCTATAAAATAAAATTATTAAAAATTTAAAATATCTACCAAATCTATTTAGAAATAGAATTTTACATTGGTTTTATTGGTGTACTGAACAAAACCCATTAATGTCATAGCCAGCATCATAATAAACAAGAAAGTAAAGCCCATGTTTAGTTACAAACATTCACATGATATTTAAAAGCGCCCATGAATCCCACTAACTGGTTCTTATGCTTAAAACATTAAGAAAGGGATTCCCATTTGAACAAGGGTAACATTATTTCTTTGAATTATTCATTTTCAATTACGATTCTATTTTTATCAAAATAGAATACTGAAAATGAGGATCTTTCCGATCTTAGCAGTAGTTCTCTTAAAATAGCATGCCTTTCACGTGGGGAAAAAAAAAAAATCTCTAAGTCTGAATTGTGAAGGCATACCAATTGAGAAACAGTAAAGATTATGAAACATACAAAATAAATGTCTTTCTTTCTATAGTTATGTATTTATTTTTACTCTTTTCTTTATATATATATATATATATATATATATATATATATATATATATATACATAAATATATATGTACTTATTTTATATTATTAACAATGTCTTTTGTATAGATATGTGTTGGTATCTCTTTTCCCTCCTCCCTGCCCCTGCCCCCATTCCACTGGGGACCCTCCTCAAAGGGGTTGCAGGCATACTAATCTTTTTTTCCTAATGGAGAAAGATCGATTGGTCCTAACTAGATTAGCTCTAAAATTAAAGAAAATATATTCTCTCTTTTCTTTCATAAAATAAAAATAAAATAATGAATTTATGAGATATCCACATTTTTACATGAAGACAAGAAGTCAAGATTATTCTGTTGAAATCTACAGGTATAAGTTAAGTGAACTGATTATCTTGATCTGATATAATTTATCGGTTTCCAGTTCACAATCTGGACTGAATTTTTTCTACCTAACACTATACTTATTTCAAGTATCCTTTATTCCTGGATACCGGCCCTCATTTCCATATCTACTGGCTGGCCATCAAATTTCCAGAAACTCTATATTCTGTTTCAGAAGACTAATTGTTCATATGTCAATATGTAATTATAAAATACTTTGGTGTTTGGTAGTAGGTAAATTACCGCTATTAATTGAGAGTTAAGATTAACTTCATAAATTAGAAGGGATAAAAAAAATATCTGGAACACCCTTCCTCAGTGACCCCTAAAGTACCTTGGTTCAATTCCCCAGGACCCATGTAAGCCAGATGCACAAGGTTACATATGTGTCTGAAGTTCACTTGCAATGGCTGGAGGCCCTGGCTCACCCATTCTTTCCCAATCTCTCTCTCTCTCTCTCTCTCTCTTTTCCTCTTTCTCTCTCACTCTCTCAAATAAATAAAAATAAAAATAAATAAAAACATTAAAAATTTAAAAAACAAATCACAGGTAGGTTGTCGACTTACAGATATCTACTACAGAGGCAGAGCCCAGTTCCCATGGTGTTTTGTAGGATACAGGAACAGTATGGTTTACTCTAAGTATAGTGCTATGTGATGAGTTCCTCCAAAAAAAGGTGGGTTAGGCTGGAGAGATGCTCGGTGGTTAAGACACTTGCCTGAAAAGCCTAATGAGCCCGCCCTTAGATTCCCCAGTACCCACTAAAGCCAAATACTGCATGCATCTGGAGTTTGTTTGCAATGGCTGGAGGCCGTAGCATGCCCATTCTCTCTGTCTGTCTCCTATTCTCCTTTGTTCCCTTCTTCTTTCTCTCCTTGAAAATAAACATATATTTAAAAAGAACTATTGCTATCCTTATTAGAAGCAGCTGTGACTGCAACAGAGAGTCCAGAATGAGTTTTTGACCTTTCCCCATAGAAGAGGAGGGGCAGGGAATGATAGCTCCTTCCCTGTGGTCTCAGATAAACTATGTGACAGCTGTATGCACTGATGCATGGGGTCTTGTGGACTTGGCTTGGGCGGGGGGGGGAGAAGGGCATGCCATTTTTAATGAGAATTTTAATAAATGAACATATTGTAATTTGTTCATATTCTCTTCACATAACTGTCTCTTGTCCCCTCTCACCCACCCCCACTCCAGTGAGCCCCTCTGGTAGTTTGAATGTATGTCTCCATAGACTTGGGTGTTTTATTAAAATTGAGCTTGCAACTTCAGCCCCTAGCAGGCAGATTCGGGTCAGGGGTGGGGGCATGTCACTGGGGGTGGATCTGAATTCCAGCCTAAAGGTATGTTGAGAGGTTGTGAGCTCTGGCTGTGCTCATTTGTGGTGCTGGCTCTTTGGTGGTATCTCTCTGCCTGGATTTCTCAATGGGAGCCAGGTTCTTCTACCACTTGATAGAACTTTTCCTGGATCTGTAAGCTTGAAATAAATCCCCCTTCCTGTAAACTGAGTCTAGTTTGGAAACTGACTACAACAGCCCCCTCCTCTTTCAAAGTCGTTCTTCTATTTTGATATCTCATTCTCGTTTTGTTCACCTCTATCCGCCATGCCAAAATGATGATGTGCTAAATTCTGTGCAGACCTTGTGGGGTAGCTATATCCACACTAAGATCATGAATGCACGAGTCAGTTTAGGAGGACGATGCCTAGAGTATTCCTTTACACCCTCTGCTCTTACATTCTTTTCATCCCCTCATTCATTCACGCAACGTTTCATGAGCCTTGTAGAGTATGTTAGAGATGTGTCATTTAGGACCAAACTCTCAACAACCTTTTACTCTCAGCAATTTGATGAGTTTTGAGTCTCCTCCATGTCTGCCGCCATTTCCATGGACAATCTTCCCTTGCTAACAGTAAAAGCAGCCTTAATATTCTTTCCATGACCTCCCTCACAATGTTCACTGAGCATCTGTAGCGTCATAGAGATACCGCATCCAGCTCCAGGCACCGGGCTTTCTCTTTTTCTCATCGCATCAATATGTTTTGGGTCTCCTTGAAATTTACTCCCATGTCTGTGTAATTCTTTCTGTATAATTCTTTTCTAAAGCTTATTATCAGTTTTTCATACCAGGAATACCTTTCACAAAACATCCTTTTTTTAATTTTTTTGTTCAGTTTTTTTTATTTATTTATTTGAGAGTGACAGAGAGAGGAAGAGGCAGATAGAGAGAAAGAGAGAGAATGGGCACGCCAGGGCTTCCAGCCACTACAAACGAACTCCAGACGCGTGCGCCCCCTTGTGCATCTGGCTTACGTGGGTCTTGGGGAATCAAGCCTCGAACCGGGGTCCTTAGGCTTCACAGGCAAGCGCTTAACCGCTAAGCCATCTCTCCCGCCCACAAAACATCCTTTTAAGCAAGGAGTAATATAGGAGGGTAGAACTTTACTATCCCAGTTTTAGAGGGTCATACGCTAATTTCTGGAGTGCTGTTTGTTCAAACTCGTGAAACTATCTCTGTGTCACAGGAAACCTTTCCCCTGGGAAGACGCAGACACACATCTTCACCCCAAATAGGGCTCAGGTAGCAGACCAAAGTACAATTACAACAATACCAGTTTGGAGAACCAATGAGTTTAATGGAGGGTCACTTACAGAACATAAATAAGGGTTACTTATAGGAATGTGGGGCCCCCAAAAGCAGCCACTTTGATGGAGATGCTTGTGTCATAATTACTTCTTGGATGCTCCTGCTCAGCCTCAGGATGAGGGCTTACTTCCAGAGCATCAGGACCCCAGGGCAGCCGCACCACGGAGAAGTCTCATCCCACCCTGAATGACAGCTTCCCTGTGGCCACTTCTAGATGCTCCTTGTCCCTGTCCTGGAGTATGAGACCACAGAGCAGCCCGTCAGTGGGGCTCACTGTGCTCCTCCCTCAGCCTGGGAGTGAGGACTTACTTACAGAGACCCCAAAGCAGCACTGCAGTGGGGCTCACTACATTGGGATTACCCCTGAAGATGCTCCTCCCCCAGACTCAGGTTGAGGACTTGCTTACAGAGCATGGCGACTCCAGGGGCATCACCTCAATGGAGCTCATTATTCCCAGATCTTTTCCTTTCCATATACTCTATCTTCCCCCTCAGGTCACAAGATCTTGTGCCTTATTGTATACAGCTGCTATAGGGGACACCTAAGTCTCATGTGGGGGATCTGGTGACCCTCCCCACACCATCTCTTGTGAGTTGACCCAGGTGCTTTTAATAAAGCCAGAAATATTTGCTTACACCTTTCAATGCAGAGGAAATTTGTCATCCAACACTCCATCCCTTCCTCCAACTCTTACATTCTTTCTGCCCCATCTTCTGTGATTTTCCCTGAGCCTCAGAGAAGGTGAGACTGGTGTCCATCTATGGCTAAGCACTGGGGTGCTAAGCACTGGAGGACTATGCCATAACAACAACGATTAGTCAAGATCTTGGCCAGTGCATCTTTCCATCAACACCAGCTGTTGACTGCTAGAAGTTCTCCTCCAACCAAAGCTGACTGCAGGAGTAATAACAGTGGTACTCAGTGGGTGTAAGCACAAATGTTGAGCAGGAAATTTGACAGGATTCATCACATCCACCCACCAAAACAATAGTGGTAGTCTCCCCACTGGAGCCTATGACGTCTCCAGCAAAGGCTTTTGACCAGGTTTAAAGTACCAGGCCTGAACTCCCTCCTGCAGAGTGAGCGGTGAATCCAACTAGAAAGCTGTTGGCTGTACTCACAACAGTCGTGCCTGTGGAGTCAGCAACTAAGGGAATACTTCAGGAGAACCTTCGCAAGGCCCACCACAGCATGAAGAGATTGCATTGCCTGTATCGCCTGTTGATTCAAATGCACAGTATTGGAGACAGCACCATGGAAGGGTGGCAGAACCCCACCTAGCTTTCCATAATCTATAGATATTTTCTGTGAGCTCTCCTACTTTCTTACCCTAGAGGGTTTCCAGGGGGTTGCCTTGTGCCTCCCTATCCCTCAAGTGCTCAGAGAGGCCCATTCAAGCTCTTTCACCTGCCCAGGGCCAAAGCAAAGCCAGGCTTATCTCCTGCCTGCTGTGATGCCTGTCCTTAGGCTTATTCTTCCCGTTCCCTGGGTTGGACTGACTCCAGGGAGCAGCACTGAGGCTGCAGTCTTGTCTCTTGTCTCTCCTTCAGCGGTACCTGGCTGCTGCAATGGCCACTAGTGAGGTGAGCAATTTCCATCCTCTGCTTATCGTCCTTTCTTAGAGAAATACACGCAGCTCTCTCTGGAGGCATAATTGCCCACCCCGGCATCAAGCTTAGTTCCTTTCACCTGAAGCACCCTGTCATTCAGACTCCCTGAGAACTGTTCTTCTGGCCTTAAAGCCCTCTGGAGGCTCACTAGCACTGTATTTGGCTTTCTGTCAATTTTAGCCTTAGCAACTGCAGCTCAAAGCAAATCTTGCCACATATGCTTCCAAGTGACCCAGATAGACTTCTGTGTCCTCTTTGCCTTTCTCTCATCTATAGAGTGTTCTATCAGTTTATGTACATGATTTACATGCTGAATCATGGACCTTCCCTTTCTCTGGAGTAAAGGTGGGATTTGAGGGGCGTGTTGACATGACTCTCTCCTGCCTCACTGGACTCCTCCCATGGGTTCCACAAAGGGCTCTGCAGCATCGACCTAACTTGTGCTTTGTTTCCCTTTCGGCCTGCTGGCCCTGAGAGCCGATGAGCCAGAACCTCTTACCTCATCTTCTCTTTTATCCAATTTACCTGTCAAATCCGAAGCGAACGTAAAGGATGCTAACAGCCTGCCCTTTTCTCTTTCTAATTCCTGTTTTAGCCCAACATGTTCTCTCTGTGCTGTTATCTCTGCTTCAGCTGCATGCCTTGTTACCCTCAAGGGCCAGACTACCCCTGCAGCCACTCTAGTCTTTATGTGCCACATTCAAAGACCAACACATTCTCTAATCCTTCTACTTTTTTCATAATGGACACCATTCATCAAACATGCATGTGATTCCTCACCACATAGAGGAGGAAGGCCATCCTGGAATTCCTCCCCCAGACACTCTTCCTCCTCATGGCTCAGCCTGGGTTACCTGTATTACCACCCACAGCAAGACCAAGGCCACTGCCACCACCACAAGAAAACACACCACTACGTCCCATGTGGGAAGGACAGCCCATTGGGACTTCCCCCATGGAAACTCCCTCCCCAGCATTAGTGCATGCCTTGCTGACCACAATCAGGACCATGCAACTCCTCCTCCCAAACTCATCTTTGGTTCTACCATGCCCCACTTTGGGGGTCAAATGTCATGGGAAATTTTTTCCTGGGGAGACACAGACACACGTTTTTACCCCAAATAGGGCTCAGATGGCAAACCAAAGTCCAATTACACCAATACCAGTTTGGGGAACCAATGAGCTTATTGGGGGGTCACTTACAGAGAATAAAGAGGGGTTACTTATAGGAACATGAGGCCACCAAAGCAGACACTTTGATGGAGATTCCGGTGAAAAAAAATTACTCCTCAGATGCTCTTCCCTCAGCCTCAGGGTGAGGGCTTACTTACAGATCATGGAGGCTCAGAGACACCACCTCAGTGGAGCTCATTGTTTCTAGATCTTTTCCTCTCCATATACCCTATCCCCCCTCAGGTCATGATATCTTTGCATTACTGCATACAGCTAGTGAAAGGGGCATCCAAGTCTCAGGTGGGGGTCTGATGACCCTCCTCACACCATCTCTCTAGAGTTGACCCAGCCACTTTTCATAAAGCCAGTAATAGTTTTTTGTTTTTTTTTACACCCTTCGATGTGGAGGAAATTTGCCATACAACACTCTGCCATAAAGATACGTGGAATTAGATCAAAGATGGCCTATAGCCTGCCTCTAGCATACTTCTGTACTTTTGCTGGAAGCTCATCTAGCCTTTAAAATCCCCACTGCTCATCAAATGACTATAATTAATAATAAAGTGTGTGTGTGTGTGTGTGTGTGTGTGTGTGTGTGTGTATTAAAGTAGCTAGAAAATGTGAGTCAGTGAACTAACCATAAAGAACTGATCATTATATATATATATGCTCAAATACCATTTTGTACTCCAACACCAGCAAGCATTATGTGTCAATTAAAAAAAAAAATACCCTTCTGCTTTTCATTTTGGTTGTATTGAGGTCTAGTATTTCTGACCTATCACTTTGAATAAAGCATTCCTTGTCTGTTCACCTTACATGCCTGGCACAGCACTGTCTACCCTGGGATCTCTGCTATACCCACCCCCCCAACACACACTCGTAAGCAAGCAGTGCCTTTACTAAACCGCTCTCAGAGTAATCAATTTGCATGTGCAGTCTACTTCCTGCAGAGATGCTAATTGGTACAGAAGCCACAGGAAATGATCCAGAACTAAAGGATAATTATGAGAGCAAAGTCCTTGAGAAGATGTAGAACAGGATACAGAACACAGATGGCTTTGATTAGAACACTTTAACAAGAGAAAAGCAGAGACTCAAGGCTCAGATGCACTTTGTGAGAGATGAGGCAGCTCCAGTCTTACTGCTTTTTACCTCCCACAGACTTCCGTGAAGCAAGGTCACACTATCGGCATGTAGGAGCTTTTGAGCAAGGCACAATGTAGACTCTGTGGTAAGCGGAAAAGGCAGAGTATGTTTCATAAGTACATTTCATATGTTCAATCCTATTTAGACTTGCATTCATGATTTTAGACGGAAACCAATAAGTAGGATTAGTAATTCTTCTCTTAGAAGAAGAGTATACTGCAATATTAACCGGGTCAAAATTTGGCTTAACTAATATTGTAGTAGGAAAAAAGAGACAAGGGTATTAAAAAGAGTAACGCAACATAGAATCTTACCTGGAAATAGTGGGAAGTGAAGACCTAACATTTAAAATATCATATAAAAAGTATAGTTTCTTGCGATAGGAAAAATACTTAAATAATAGCAGTGTGCTTAACAAATATTTAATGTAGTTTTAATATGGTTTATAATTTAATAATAAGATTTGTGTTATATCTTAATATGGATAAAAGATGTGAAACACATGTACTTATTGATTGTGTTTGGATAGACATGGGCTAAGAAGCAAAGGTACAAGGCACGAAAATGAAAGGAAAAGAATGTGTGTCATTCATTCTTCTGATTCAATCCAACTCCAAGGAAACAAAGATGAATAACTGAGCCTGAGGCTACCGAAGCCTTGGGTCCCCAGGAGATCAACAAGATTCTGAAAGCCTGATCACAGCAGGAATGGCTATGCCCAGGAGATGGCTCCTTAGGCGATGCAAAAGTACTAAGGCAATATTCTACCTTAAGCACATATGCCTTAAGACAAACTGTGTGAACATATATGTATGTGTTTTTACACACACATAAATAAAAATATTCTTTAAGTCCATGAGAATCAGGACTTGGAGAACTTTTTTCAGTTTCAACAAAACAACTCTCAGTATGCAGTGCTTAGATAAAATGAAAGAGCAAAGGCTTAACATTGTGTCTTTTAGCTAGGCCTGAGCTACAGTGAGACCCTACCTTGAAAAAAAAAATGGAAAAAAATAAGCTGTGTTTGTTAATTGACACATAATGCTTGCTGATGTTAATGGAGTACAAAGTGTGTAAATGCATATACCCTTATATCCTCAAAGCTACAGTTTCCTCATGTATAAAGAACTGGATTAGAGTGTCTTTGAAATTACTTCCATTCTAAATGTTTGAACTCTATGAAAGTGAATCTAAATATATAAATGTATGCTAATATTTATGATGAAAACTAAAGACCTTTGCTGCATTGAAAGGGTTGACTATCATAGGTTAGGGAACACAGCTTTTAGTTAGACTGTCCAGGTGGAAATCTCAACTACATATACACCCTGTCCTTGCTACCTGGTTAAATAAGTTAGTGGACCTCTATGAGCTTCAATTTATTCAGCTCTGAAGGTGGACTAATAACTACATTATAGGGTTGTGGTGTTAATTTTGCTAATATGTATATAACATGCAGAATGGGGCCTGACACAGAATAAGTACTCAATAATATTAGTCATAACTATTACAACCACTGCTAACATCAAGTAAAATGTAGTTATACACAATGTCTATTGTCTTAAACATATTTAACTACATATAGTTGGAAAAATTCAGTTATCTCTGAGGGTATAAAACATCAATATTGAGCTGGAGAGGGGATTCAGCAGTTAAAAGACTTGCCTGCAAAACCTAAGGACCCAGTTTCAATTCCCCAGGACCCACGTAAGCCAGATCCAAAAGGTGGCAAAGGCATCTTCAATTCATTTGCAGTGGCTAGAGGCCCAGGCACACCCTTTCTCTTTCTCCTCCTCTTCTTCTTCTTCTTCCTCTTCTTCTTCTTCTTTCTCTCTTTTTCTCTCTCTCTTTCAAATACAATATTTTTAAAAGCATGAATATTCTTAGATCATAATTTAATCTCTGACTCTAAGCCCACACTATGATTGCAGATAAACAAACACATTCTGGAAGTTCTCTGTGTCTTTGGTATGTTCAATTATGAATCAGGTTCAGTCCATTTTAAATTCATTTTCTAAATTTGCTTTTATCTAATATCAAACTCCATCTTAGGTCTGAGTTAATTAATCCCCTAGAAAATTTAGGCTAATTCAATACTAAATATCTTACACTGAAAATTTTATTAATTATCCCAATTAGAATTTAGTAACCCAGTTCTCCTTAATATAAGATGTGATGATGTTTAGCTTAAAAATGTAAGTGTGCTTAAATGCCAAACATGGTCTTCTAGAAAGCAAATCCTAAAGTCACAGTGTTATCATGAACAGTAATTGGGTACACATGTAATTCACTTTTCTTTAAATCAAACAGATGTAGATACCACTTAAGAGGAAGCCTTTTATGATCTATTGATCTAATCATTTTCATCTCTTCTGCATTGTTAGTTCACTCACATTACCACAAATTAAATTAGCTACATGAGAGTGGGGTTATGATATTAGACTGAATAGATTTGAGATAGCTAATTATAAAGCACCTTACAGATCAAAGAATTCAAGTATTTGTGATCACTAATGGCACTATATCTCTGTGGTTTCTGCAAAAAGAATATGTCATGACCACATGATCATTTCAAAAAGATGGCACTGATTTCACAGTTCTGTATTTTACCTGCATCCATAAACACAACTTCCTAATGTAGGGCTTTCACTTTGAATCACTCCATACTAAGTTACATTGTTCTTCATCACCCTTCCTTACTGCTCCTCCTATTCAGTAACTAGCATTCAGGCAACACTAATTTCCTGATTGGGCCCTCATATCTTATACACACACCATGTTCAATACATGAAGAAGTGGAAAATATGACCCACTCACTATGATAACCTATTTTCTTGCCAACATAGACATATTTATGGAGCATTTGTTACAACATCAAAACTATCCTACATGGTCAATAGAAATAAAGAACCATATTTTAAGTAAACAAGATTAGCTTAGGAAGTTCAGCTAAAAGCTAAAATCAGCAATCTCTCCTGCTAATTTTCTACATTAGAATGTGTAACTTCAGATTGATTCACAACCGTAAGCTTACATTTATATGCTCATTTGGTCTCTGCAAATTAAAACAAAGGTTGGGGAGGGCTGGAGAGACAGCTTGGTGGTTAAGGCACATGCGTACAAAGACTAAGGACACCGGTTCAATTCTTCAGGTCCCACGTAAGCCAAATGCACATGGTGGCACATGCATCTGGAGTTCGTTTGCAGTGGCTAGAGGCCCTGGCACGTTCATTCTCACTCCCTCTCTCTCTCTCTCTCTCTCTCTCCTTCTTCCTATCTCTAATAAATAAATAAATAATTTTTAAAAAAAACAAAGGTTGGATAAAGGTCATGACTGACAGAAAATGCATCACCTCTCCATTTTGCCCTTAGCCCATGTTACCAAGGTCTTAGAGCATTTATAATGGGGAGTTATCAGCACTGACTAAGAAGCTAGCCATGGAAAGGGAATCAGAGCTAAATGGTAGCTAATTATTTGGGGAATGAGTATTCACAAAAGTCATGGGAAGAAGTAAAGGAGCCATTCAGAGGGACAGATAAAGGAGCATTATCCAATTATTTTGCATGTGATTTGCTTTGGGGGGCAGGAATCTTCATATTTAGCAGAATGTATTTATAACAATTTCACGCAGTCATTAGTTGCTAGTTCACAAGTTAGTACATTGCACTTGATACAAAAAGCTTTAAAGCATTTTTTTTTTTACATAATGGTACAACACGTCTCAATGTTTGTGAAACACCTCAACACAACAGCAGTCTGTGACTTTTCTCATTTTCACAAGCATTCTCACAGCCCATCTGGGATTCCATTAATATTGGAGTCATATTCACAGATCCAGCAACAGTACTCACTGAGTATCTCAGCATCTACCCGAATGGAGAGAAAAAAGAGAGAGAGACTGTAGCCAGCAAAAATCAAAATCCATAAATGCTTTATTCAACCAGGATCAAATTTCACTGTAAGAAAACCTCCTTAAACGTAGTATTTGAGAGATCAATGTTATTTTGAGAAAATCATCCTAGAGCAGTCCCATTTGCTCTCCAAAGGCAGCTGTTAGACACTGGTCATTTAATCCTTCATCATGGCACTCTGCTCCTAAAGGATGTTGGACTCGGTGCCCATTAAGTCTCTGCTTCCAATGAACCTGTCACTCTGGGTGTCATTTACAGCCATCATTTGGGAGCATGAAAACCATTACTTACACTAATTTCAAATATCCTGAGACTTAGTCCAATGTTAAAAAATGTGCTTTTTTCTAGAAGAGCCTCTTAATGTGTCATCACAAGACTAATTTTCTCACCAAGAATCATTGTGCAGCCCCAGGGCACAGAGCAGAGTTTAATCAGAAAAAAAAACAAAGCAAAGTTAGCTTCCTCAAGCATAATAGCTGTGCTTCTTTTGAAGAAACACACGATTTTGGATAAGAATCTGTTGTTAGTCTTGTTGTTTGACCTACTGGAAAATAAGCTCTGAATTCCAAAGGTCAGACATAGCATGGACCTTGATAAAATATGGGTTTAATTTTTCTCTTTTCAGCTGAAGAGAATAGAAACATTTGGCAGTATTCTGACATCTGCAAGCATTAAGTGGACCCATCAGGATTTTCGTCTCTGAAAAGACCCTAGAATCATTCTCAAGCTAACAACAGATAGAAGAAATTCTAGAGTTGTGACTACACAATAACAAGTCAAAAGCCACTTGTCTTTCAGATGAATATGAATTGCATAGTGTTTGTGGGTGGAAAATCTATTTGAAAGCCTTGGGATGGAGCATACGTTCCAATTTTCCAAGACCTCTCTGCTTTCTACTAATTATACTTGCTCAATTACACAGGTAGTGTTGAGTTTGCAGTGAATGTGTTTTGTTGTAGGAAATAATATTTATGGACTCTAAAAGGAAAATAATATGTAATTACTGCCTGTCAACTCAGGTGAATCAGTTTAAATCCCTGGAAACAAGAAAAGGTCTTTTGCCAATTAGGATCTTCTCTCTTTGTCTGGGGATTATACTCATAATTTTTAACAGCTACAGTTTTCTTTTGTTTTAATATTACTCAATGTTTAATTATCCAACAATCATCTCACAAAGAAAATTTGGGGATACACAAAAGGAGATATGAGGAAATAACTGCAGTTTCCTTTGTCCAATGTAATCACTCAGTATTCTGAGGTACTTCTCTTTGGTCTTTCATTTTCTATGCATGGTATTATTTTTATGTGTATGAAATCATAATTAATAACTTCTTATATGTGTCTTTAAACATCTCTTAAGTAATTTAAATGTTGTGGTTTTATAAATAGTAGTAAGATAAATTATGTTCCATAAATACTGTTCTTTCCATTTACTAAGTATAACATACTTTCTATCTGAAATAAGTTAGCTTTTTACAATATTTTAACATAGCAAAGTATCCTAAAAGGTTCTTAATACCATATTTTAAAAATATGTAATTTATTTATTCATTTATTTGAGAAAGAGAGGCAGACGGGGAAGAGAAAGGGAATGAGAAGGCACACCAGGGTCTCTAGCCACTGCAAATGAACTCCAGATGCATATGCCACCATGTGCATCTGGCTTATATGGGTACTAGTGAATAAAACCTGGGTCCTTAGGCTTTGCCAGCAAGCATCTTAACCACTAAGCAAACTCTCCAGCCCCACAATACCACATTTTTAATGTTTAAAATGACTTTCTGAGTACAGATTTCCAGAACAGAGTCAAATATTGTGAATAATTTTAAGACTTAATAATTATTAATGTGTATCCATAAACATTGACCCACTCCTAATGGCACATTTAAGAGTTTCTTTGTAGACTTGCTGATATATATAGTACCAAATCCTAAATATCTTAGTATGGTAAATAGACAGGTAAATTATTATGATCATTTTTTTTTTTTTTTGGTTTTTTTCGGTAGGGTCTTGCTATAGCCCAGGCTGACCTGGAATTCACTATGTAGTCTCAGGGTGGCCTCAAACTCACGGCAATTCTCCTACCTGATCCTCCTATCCCAAATGCTGGGATTAACGGCATGTGCCACCACGCCCAGCCTTATGATCATTTTTTTAAATATGACCTTCTGTGGGTTTTTTTTTTTTTCCAGTGGTTTTCTTTAAATTCAAAGAAAAGTTCAGGGAAACTTCTCAGGTCATCTAGTCCAAATGCTTTATTTCAATATTTGGAAACTAGAGGTCATGGATATAAAGCGATTTGCTACTTGTAATTATTTTGTTTTTAATTTATAGGATGACCAACAATTCCAGTTCATAGGTTCCATCCAATGGGTTATGCTCAGATGACTATTTATAGAGATACTTTTGGTTTAGACCTTCCTGGTCACACTGTTGCAATGAAGCAAGCTGAGGGAGTCTAAATGAGATGTTCCCCAGAAACTCATGTTGTTTTGTTTTGTTTTGTTTTGTTTTCTGAGGTAGGGTTTCACTCTAGCTCAGACTGACCTGGAATTCACTATGTAGTCTCGGGGTGGCCTCGAACTCATGGTGATCCTCCTACCTCTGCCTCCCGAGTGCTGGGATTAATGGTGTGCGCCACCATGCCTGGCAACTCGTGTGTTGTGAATGCTTGTCCCAAAGCTGGTGGCAATTTGGGAGGTGGAGCTTTACTGGAGGAGGTGTGTTTGGGGGGTAAGCTTTGAGGTATTATAGCCAGCTTCCTGTTGCCAGAGATCAGCTCACTCTCTTACTGCTCTTTTCCACCTATTGTGGCAGAAGTGATGTTCTGACTCTGCTCATGCCATCAGTTCCCTGCCATTATGAAGCTTCCCTTCAAGACTATAAACCCAAGTAAGCTCTTTCCTACCATCAGCTGGTTTTAGTTGGGTATTTTGTCCCAACAATATGTAAGGAACAATAGCACAAGCCCAACCAGGATTTTTATAAAAATATTTTATTTAAAATATTTAAACATAAAATATTTAAGAGAGAAAGAGGGAAGAGAGAGAGAGAAAAAGAATGAGTGTGCCAGGGCCTCTATCCACTGCAAACAAACTCCAGACACATGTGCCACCTTGTGTATCTGGCTTTACGTGGGTACTGGGGAAACGAACCTGTATCCTTAGGCTTTGCAAGCAAGTGTCTTAACCACTGATCAATCCCTCCACCTCCTCAGCCACTTTTAATGAGATTATCAGCATAACCTGCGCCCATCTGTCCTCTGTAGCTTCATTTTCACTTGTAGCTCAGGTGGTCCTTCATTCCAATCGTAGGTCAGCTTTCCATGATTCTTGACCTGAAGATTTCCCCAACTCAGCATCAATTTCTAAATTTTTATTCCCTAATAGACAAGTATCATAGTGAGTCATCCCTTCATCCAATTTTAATACATAAGTTACAGTGTTCATTTCCTTCAACACCACCCTCTTTATTAAACTACACTGGTAGCCTAAGACACACAAAGTTCTCGGCTTTTTGACTGCCTCCTTTCTGAACCTCCTTTATATTCAGCAATTATTCCCATAGTTATAATAATGTAACAGAACACCATGAGTAGCTATAAAACCAATGAAATGTAAGCCTTAAACAATCTTATATCACTGCTAGTCTCCTTGTCATGTTTATTCTGTGTCCTCCTTCAAAAGTGATGCCTCCATCTCTTGACCCTCAACCATTCTCACTTTTCATCAACTCAATCTAGGTTCAGTTCTCCTAATGGTCAGTTAGACCATTTGACACATCATTATCATGAATCTTTTGGAAATATCCTCAAGATCCTTACTTCCTCCCAACTTTCTATGTCTTCAAAATACTGGAAACTAGTAACATCCAAGCATCTGCTTTTCTCGTGCCTGAACCCAAATAGCTGCACAATGCTAGACAAAAGAAAGCATACCAGCAAAAGCCTTCCTTTGAAGTTCATGCTCACAACCTCCTCTACCCAGACAACACAATCTAATTATGATTTTCTTTTCCTCTGTCCCAGAAAATAATATATGACTTTATATAAGCATACCCCATCCTCTTTACCCAAATTACAAATGGCAAATTTCACTTCATCTTTCACTGAGAAAATAAAAGCCATCAAGCAGAAATGCAAATCTACTTACATGTGAGTCTGCCCTCTTCCACTGAGAGTCCTTTATATGAGGAAAATGTAGGTTTGCAAATACAATCTCACAACTTCACAAAGCCTAATTGTATAATTATATCTTCCTGCTCCTACTGAAAGCTCTCTTTTCCAGTCTTCTCAGATTTTTGTATAAATATGTAAAAATTTGGCTATAACTTCAAAAATAGAATAAAGAGAGATAATATTGTAATGCTATTACAAAACCATGCCTGGGTAAATACCATTTAAAGTATACAATCAGCCAATCAAGTTTAGCAAAACAGAACATTCAGAGTTTACTGACACGGTTTCAGAATTCACACTGGAATTAGCCTTTATGAATTGCCATTTAAAGTTTTATACAGAATAACCAGCTACTCTCTGGAGGGTTCTCTGTTCTTCAGCCTCACTGTCCATGCGGCCGGGCATGAGGACCAGCTGTCACTCCTTCATTCATAGACTTGAAGTGTTGAAAAATGAAGATAATGTCACTGTGCTCAATATTTTTGTGTTATGAAATAATTTTTCATAAAAGCACTTATATACTGATATATTTTTGATAATTTAAGTGGATAAATACACATTTTAAATGTTCCTCAGTCTTAATTCCTAATGTGGCAAACATTGGTAGCTAAAATTAATGAAAACAAAAGTTTCTTTGTGTTCTCCATATTTACTAAGAACATAAAGTTTCTTGAGGTGAAAATTTTTGAATATTTACCTCTGGTTTAACTGACTGTCCCAATAGGACTGTCTTTAGGCTGAAACTTTCCATTTTGCTTTTATGATATTATATTCTATAGTCATTTTCTTTATAGTTACTAATTTTTTCTTTCTTACTCTCTGTGTTCTTGTTCATCCATTCACTAACTTGCAGTTATTCCAAGATCTCTCATAGATCTTCTGTGTTTCTATATTTCCTTTCCTAAAAAGATTTCATTTATTAACATGGCCTTATGTTCTAACTCTACATGTCAAATCCTCAAAGGTCACTGTATTATACTTCATTTCCCTGTGAGCTATGGAATTTGCATACAGTCACACATCACACACCCACTTCAGTGACTAAAAATGATTGTGTTCTAATATTGCTTGATTCCACCTCCTCAAGCAAGCCCTCCTCTGATCTCCCCACATAATAGCTTCAAGCTAAAGACCAGTGGATCATCCTGGAATTTGCTTACCCTCTTCCTGTAACTTCCAATCTAATAGTAAATGCTGTATTTTTCTTCCAAAATATAATATAGGACCTTCCACTTTTTCCCATTTTCAATAATGTCAATTTAATCCAGTCATCATGATTTCTGACATGGGACCTGATGAGAGCATACTTTCTGTGCACTAATTACTTTTTTGTTTTGTATTTTTTGAGTTAGGGTCTCACGCTAGCCCAGGCTTACCTAAAATTCACTCTGTAGTCTCAGGCTGGCCTTAAACTCACAGTGATCCTCCTACCTCTGCCTCCCAAGTGCTGGGACTAAAGGTATGCATCACCATGCCCAGCTGTACACTATATTTTGACTCTTTTTTTATTCAATTCATTCTGCTGAGTAATTACCCCCTCTATTATCTCTAATACATCACCTTTATTTCCCTCCGTGCATCTGAAAATGTTAGCTACATTGCTTGTGGTTTGTTACCTATCTTCTCTGCAAGATTATCGCTCCATGAGACCATAGCTCTCGGCTGTTTTGTGTACTGCTGAGTCCAATGGCCTCAATACAATCTCTGGCCTATAACTCACCCCCTTACTTCTTCAATACACAATGTTAGAAATTCCCTGTGGTGGCTTTAGCTATGTGAATTAACAGAATGGAATTCCATTTTCTTCATGGTCTCAAGTTCAGGTCAGTCACAGGAGGAATGTGGCGTTTCAAGAACAGAAGAGAAATAGAATTATCATACTCTGAGATCTGTATAGAGCAAGCACCTGAGCACTGATTTCATGATATGATGATTCACTTCAAGAGCCTGGAGAGCTCTCTCTTCCAGCTTCCCCTTCTCCCCATCAGCTTCCATAAGTCCTGATTATTATATAAATAACACTAGCATTTTCAGTGGTCACCTGTATCAAGGTTCAAAGGTAAGAACCAGAAGCAGGAGAAAGGTTGTTCTTATTCCCTTCAAAGTTTCTAGTCTGCCCTTCCCTTGTTGTCTCCACCTGATTATTAGTCTTACAGACCCCCAGCTACTTCCGGCCACATGAGATTCAGGAACAATAGTCTTCCATGGAATTTTTCACTGGCTCACCCAATTGAATAACACCTAAGTCATAGTAAACTTTTACCTTATCACTCTTAGAGGTTATCTTTCTTTGACAAAACCATACCTGATACTTTTCCTAACCAAAAGCTATAAAGAAAGCTGGCATGGTAATCTCACGCTGATCTAGACTTCTAATTTCAATAAACTTCAGCAATCTAAAAATTGAAGGGAGAAAGAAAAAGTTTCAAATATCCCTTCATAGATTACTCAATGTCAGTTCATTTACTCGCAGAATAAAAACAAGATCCCAAAGTTCAAATTTAAAGGGAAACCTCCTATGTCACCAGAACCCAAAATTTTGAAATGTTTCTTGACAGTATGAAAACTAAGTGATGCTTATTATTTGATTGGTTGTTTTCACGAAAGCTGTTAAATTGGTGCAGGTATGTAGTCGTAGCAATAATACAAGTCAAAAAAAAAAACTAGAAAGCACATGTTTATACTACTTTACTGGCTTCCCCACAAATACTAATCTAAGAAATGGAAAAAAAAACTATAAAATCTGATACAGAATCAGATAGCTTTAAAAGGCAGCCTGGACTTAGACTTGTGCTCTGAAATGGTCATTGCACATCCATATAAGAGATTGGATGCTACAGTTTTGGATATGGCAGAAAGCTGGCAGATAAAAGCAAGCCCACAAGCCTTGCTAGTCACCCTAGAAAAGAGTTGCTTGCTGAGTTCAAATTTTCTGCCAACTACTGACACCAATACCAATTATTTTCCCTCCATATGCAGTTGGTGTATGTGGATAAACCTAGGCCTCACTGGTGCAGCTATAAATTTTCAGGCTGTAAAGATTTAATGGAAGGACCCTGCCACTGACAGTTCTATTTGTGGTGAGAAAAACCCTCACAGAGTTGATGGAGGTCTGGGGCTCAGGGTCCAATTCAATCCTTTTTATATCTTATCCACTTCCTTGAACTACCCACTGTGAATTCAGGGAAGATTTAGTAATAGAATTTCCAGGAATACGATCAAATTTTACATGTTGCTGACATTATATCACCTTATAATATCATTTTAATAATATTAATACTTTACAGCCTTCCTACTAAGAGGAATTTTTCAGATATTCTTATTTATTTTACTTCTTCTGAGATGAAAAAAAGGAATATCTCTTTTATAAACACTCTGATACTATGAATGCCTGGCCTGAAATTCCATGGGAAGTGAGAGATGGATCCAAAATTATTTTCAGTTAAAATGCAGCCTTTCTATACTCTACTGTGTCGTTGCTTAATTAATTCTCTCCACCATTCCTTAGTAATAATAAATTGTTATAATCACCAGCACAAGCAGTTACAGAGTGCTTTACAATGCCTTTATACATCTGCTCACTCACAGCTACCAAGTGGGATTCAGTAAGATGCATTTCATTCTGTGTGGATTGGCTGTATAGACAGAGCATAAAGGGAAGAGTGAGCTGGCATAAGCTCATCTTGGAAGTTGTAATGTATGTTCAATTATCTCCTTAGTATACTCAAGGGCAGGAAAATGTCTATTCCATGGTGTATTGGAGTTTATCCACAAGTTGGTGTTTTAATCATCAAAAAGCATTTATAGAGCAAATGGTATTTCTAGCACAGTATTGAGTACAAAAGAAGCATAACACAGGCTACTGACCACCTCAAAATTGTTCCTTTAACACAGAATGAAAAGTAAACAGATAGCATTCTCATCCAAGATAAACTAGCTAAAATGCACTATAATGTATGGGGATTAACCAAGACAGACATCTGCGTGGAGTATAGAAAATAACTTTGGTTAAAAAATGTGAGGTTTGGAATCCTAGTATGTCTATCTCTTACACTGTCTGAAAAACCTTCAACATATTTATTTTAATCAGTCTGAACCTCTGTTTACTCATCCACAAAAGAGTCTAAAGATACCGCTATTTTGCGGCTATGTTGATTAGCATGCATGTATAGATGTGTTTGTATGTATGTATGCATGTATATATATATATATGTGTGTGTGTGTGTGTGTGTGTGTGTGTGTGTGTATTAGTGTGTTGTTGCTTGATTAATTCTCTCAATCCATTCTTAGTAATAAGAAATTGTTATAATAACCAGCACTAGCAGTTACAGAGTACTTTACAGTTGACAACGCCTTTAAACATCTGCTCACATATACATATGTATGTAAGTAAGCAATCGTATAAATTGACTTGCAGAGAGCAGGTATTGGTAACAGCAGCAGTTTAGAGATATTAGAAGGTAATTTTAGACTGAAAGGCAAGAAGAAACCAGTTATTTAGTCAGTGTGCCATAAAATGGTGCAGCTTGAAGTACAGGAAAGACTAACATATGAATGTCTACAAACAGGAGATTTGATAGGGAAAGGCCCCAAGATTCAGAATTGCTTTGTTCAATGACACAGAAGCTACTGAAATGTGGTTTGCTTGTATACATCCCCCCCCCACACACACACAATATTTAATATGTCTTTGATTCAAAAACCTTCCTATGTTGATAATTGGATAGGAGAGCTATAAGAACATACATTGCAATGATAAGTGATATATTTCAGTCAATTGGAGATAGCTTGGGATAATAAATTAGTCATATAAGGAACTACTGAAAGTATAAACTCGGGCTGAGAAGATGATTCAGATGGTAAATTACTTGCCATGCAAGCATGAGGGCCCGAGGTCAGATCAGCAGTACCCACATGCACGCTTGGCTTGGCACCATGCACCTGAAGTCCCAGCTGTTGGAAGGCAGAGGCAGGCAGATCCCCAGGGGAGGATTGTTATCTAGACTACTCCAATTGGTGAGCACTGGGTTCAATGAGAGATCCTGTCTCAAAAATAAGGTGAAGAGTGGCGATCAAGGGAAACACTTGATACTGACCTCTGGCTGCCACATGACACTCACACATTTTCAATCCTATCGCATTAGGCTTCCAAACATCTGGGACTACAGTACACCCCTAGCCCCGGATGACTAAGGCAAGCCCTTTTGGACTAAGTTCTTGTTCTGCCTATGTACATCATGAGATGGCATAGGTGCAAATACTTTAAACTTTCACTTTTTTCTATTCAAAGTCATACTATCTAGAAATAGCTATACATAAATAAATCATATAAACAATATAATATTAAATTAGTGCCTAGGTCAAAATTATATAATGTGGAACTCATAAACTAGACTGCGGATAAAGAATTATAATGGAAGGAACAGTGGTGCTACGTCATGCAAGCATATTGTGCAGAAACATCAATGTCATTGATGTTGATGGATGACCCAACATAGCACAGACAGCAAATTGCCATTTGAATGTCAAATTCTGAGCTTCTGAAGCAGAAACTATCATCTTTCTAACTAGTGTGAGTGACCCCAAAGCCAGCACATCAGACTCTTAAGTAAGCTATCATTCCACAGCTTTAGGTCCACAAAAGGCCTCAAGGTTGCTCTCACCTCACAGAGCATGAAATATTTAACTGATTATTGCTCAGTGACAGATTTAACATTTTAGTTTAAATTCTAATATGTAAGATGAATCAATCTTCCGCTTTAAATTAAATAGAATCAGAGACACTTGGCCCTGCAGGGCTATGAAGAGGTCATTCAAACCATTCCTGACCCAGAGACAGGTCCACATCTGCCTTCATAGACATGCGAAAGTCTCCTGCTTTTGAAAGACTGTTCAGCCAGGATGTTCTGCAAGTTTCCTAATGGCCAGAAAATATGAATAGCTCTCACTGTGAGGAATTTTTTCCCTGACTTTAATGCTGTATGTGTGAGAGAGTACATAGGCTGGAGATCGATGTCAAGTTTCTTCCTCAATTGCTATCCACCTTATTTTTTGAGACAGGGTCTCTCACTTAACCTGGAGCTCACCAACTCAACTAGTAAGCTCCAGTTATCCACGTGGGATTATAGCACCCAGCTTTGATGTGGGTTCGAGGATTTGAATTCAGATACTTATGCTTGCGCAGCAAACACTTTATAGACCAAGACATCTCCACATTCCCTCCTTCCTTTTAATCTTAATCCCTTTAGACTGCCTTTTTAGGACATTGTTATGAAATTCCATGGACTATCCTATATTATGGTTTTTAGCATTTCTTTTTCCTTCTTTCATCATATACAATGGTAATTTTCAGTGATGCTGACTGGACCTTGGAGAGGGTGACATAAATGACCTATGACGGGCTGAGCACTCAACAGACATTTATTCTCAGAATTTGACCCTATATGTTTCTCTGCATTAGTCACCATCCAAGGCAAAAGGGGGCTTCTCTGGGCAATCTAAGTGTAGCACTGATCTATGGTTGTGAACATAGTAGTTGGACATGTCCCTTCAGCAAAACAAGGGTAGCAGTTTCCTCCTCAGAGCCTGTGGCCTCCACTGCCATGGGCTTTTGACTAAGTTGACAGTACCAAGTATGCATACCCTTGTGTGGAAGCGGTCGTAAATTCAATCACAAAGTGATTGTTTATCCCCCAAGTAGTCATACTACTATTGCAGTAGTTGGTATATCTTTCCTGGATGATTGGTTGTGTGGTCTACAGCTAGATAAAACTGTTGCACCCCTACTCCAAGCAGCCTGTCATAGTACCCTCCCTACATCCTCACCAGCATTCGTTTTCTTGACAATAGCCATTCTGATTGAGGTGAGATGGAATCTCAAAATAATTTGAATTTGCGTTTCTCTGATGGTTCAGGATATTGAACACTTTTAAAAATGTTTATTGCTGGGCTGGAGAGATTTCCCAGTGGTTAAGGCTGAGAGAGCCTAAAGAGTCTGAAGAGCCTAATGACCTGGGTTCAATTCCCCAATACCCATGTAAAGCCAGATGCACAATGTGGCTCATGCATCTGGAATCTGTTTGCAGTGGCTAGAGACTCTGGCATGCCCATTCTCTCTCTCTTTCTCTCTCTCTCTCTCTCTCTTCTCTCTCTCTCTCTCTCTCTCTCTATCTATCTATCTCTCTCTCTCTCTCTCCTTGCAAATAACTAAATAAAATAAAAATAAAGTATTTGTTGCCCATTTGTATTTCTTATTTTGAGAACTCTGTTCAGTGTTAAAACCCTTTTTGTATTTTTTTTCTTGTTTCATTTTTTAGTGTATTCATTAGCATTTGAATGGAATGTTATATAGATGTCTGAAATATCCAGTTCTCTATGATGTCACTTAATCCAGATGTTTCTCTATTTATTTACTTGTTTATGGCCAGGATGGCCAGTCAGTTGGTGAGAGTTGGGTGTTGAAGTTACCCACTGCTTTTTTGATTAGGCTACATTTAGTAGTGTTTCTTTAGAGGAATTGCGTGAACCCATGATCGGGGCATATGTGTTTAGAGCTGTGATGTCCTCTTGTTGAATTGTTTCCTTAATCGATATAATCTGACCTTCTTTATCTCTTCTGTGCAAGGCTGGATTGAAGACTATCCTGTCAGATATTAGAACAGCAACACCTGTTTTATGCCTAGGCCCATTTGCTTGAAACACCATTTTACATTCTTTCTCCTCATGATAGAGTCTGTCTTTGATGGAGATGTGTTTTTCTTAAATGTAATAAACAGAAGTACCCTACCTTTGAATCTATTGTGCTAATCCGTGTCTTTTGATTGGGCACTGATACCACTGATATTCAGACTTATAATTGCAATGTATAAGTTAATTCCTATTATTCTTGTTGATTTTGTGACAGTTGCTCTTTTTCTATTGCCCTCTTGCATGAACTGTATTATTCAAGCACGGTTCATGCTTGTCTATGGACCTCTTTATGTGCTTTGCCTTCTCTTCCGTCCAAAGGATCCCTTCAAATTTCTATAGAACTGGTCTCGGGTTATACATTCCTTTAGCCTGTTTGTATCATAGAACATTCTTCTTTCTCCTTCAATTATAATGTCTAGATTTGCTATACATAGTATTATGGGTTGGCAGCTGTGTTTTAGATCTTGGAATACACCATTCCAAGTTCTCCTAGGTTTCTAAGTTTCTGTTGAGAAATTTGTTATTCTGATGTTCTTGTGTTTGTAGGTGGTTAGGTACTTCTCTCTTACCACTTTCAATACGTTTCATTTGTCTGTTTAGTATTTTCATTATGATATGACAAGGAGACATTCTTTTCCGATCTTGTCTGTTTGATGCTCAAAATTCCTCCTGTATCTGTATTGACAAGTCCTGTCCAATTTTGGGAAATTTTCTTCTATGATTTTCTTGGAAATACTATGCCTTTATATTGAAATTCTCTTCCTCTTCCTCTTCCTCTTCCTCTGCTTCTTCCTCCTCCTATTCTTCCTCACCCTCCTGTTTTTCCACCACTTCCTCCTTCTTCTTTGCCCAAATTTCATAGATTTGATCTCTTCATAGTAGTCCCCACTGTCTTAAAATTACCACTCATAGCTTTCTTATTAATTTATCTTTCTCCCTGTTGGAATGTTCCAAATCCTCTACCTTGCCTTCAAACTCAGATACTGTCTTCTCCTTGATCTGTCCTATTGTTAAGACTTTCTTCAGTTTTTTTTAATATATTTTATTTATTTATTTATTTGAGAGGGAGAAAGAAGCAGAGGGGGAGAGAAAGAGAGAGAGAATGGGCATGCCAGGGCCTCCAGCCACTGTAAACAATCTCCAATTGCATGCTCCCCCTTGTGCATATGGCTTATGTGGGTCCTGGAGATTCGAACCAGGATCCACTGGCTTTGCAGGAAAATGCCTTAAATGCTAAGCCATCTCTCCATCCCATTTCTTCAGTTTTTTACTTGACTTACTATGTTTTTTGGGGGGTGGGTGTTCAAGTTAGGGTCTCATTCCAGCCAAGGCTGACCTGGTATTCACCATGGAGTCTCGGGGTGGCCTCAAACTCACGGCAATCCTCCTACCTCTGCCTCCCAAGTGCTGGGATTAAAGGCGTGCACCACCATGCCCGGCTATGTTTTTGTTTTTAATTTCCAGCATTTTAGATTGTTTTTTCTTCTGCATTTCTATTTCTTTACTCATATCTTGTTTCAACATTCTTTTTTTTTTTTTTTTTTGGCTCTGGAAAGCATCTTTATATTTTTTTATATTTTTTATTTTTATTTTTTTCAGTCAGTTTGGTACCATTATTAGGCTCATCCATGACCTACCCCCTCCCCTTGGCCCCTCCTTGTTGAGGTATATGGGTCATGCATTGTGGAGTTAGCCCACAGTTATGGGTAAGCTAAATGTCACTGCATATCATGACCCAACATGTGGCTCTGACATTCTTTCCGCCCCCTCTTCCTCAAAATTTCCCTGAGCCATGTTGGGTTCATTTTTGGTCTGCTTCAGTGATGAGGTGTTGGGGGCCTCTGAGGCTCTGGATCTCTGATTTGGTAGGAGTTGATTTTTCTCTGTGCTGATCTCCTTCCCCCTTGTGCTGGTACCCGGTTCATCAGGAAAACAGCCCCCTTGCTTGTTTCTCCAATTTTTCTTAGTTTCAGCCGGGGCCCTTTTGAGGTATGATGGGGTGGCTCTCTCCTTAGGATCTACATCTATCTGAAAAAGAGAAGCAGATTCTCCAATGGAGAGTAAGTTAGCATCAGGACAAATAAGATAACCCTTTTTTTTATAGAGAATTTAATAGGTGTAGGCGCTCTTGTAGCCCACAATTGATGGTAGCTTGATATTGGAGAGTGGGCTTATGTTGGGATATGGTTCTGACTTGTTTCCCAGCTCCAGCTATGGGTCCCATACCAGTGAGGGGATCAGTTAGCCAAATTGAGAGCAGTTGGTTCCCCACCATGGCTGTGTGCCACCACTGCACTTGTGTGGGCATCACAACAAGTTATTTGCTGCTAAGTAGGTTAGACCATGCGTTGCTTGGATAGATATTGGTCAATTTCCCCCAGTTGCACTAGACACGCTGACTGTCTGGGGACTGACTCTCATCCAACTTCCAGCCATGCCATTCTAATTTGCATGTCAATCACATAAGGTATCTTCAGCAGTAGGGTCTTACCACTAGCCTTTGGTGGGTCATCAAGTACTCTGACAGAAATCTGTCTTTCTTTTAGGAAACCTTGTAGGTCTCTCTGATCAAAAGCTCATTGTGGATGATAGCCCCATGCTGGTTCTGGGAGTTACAGGTCAGTGCCCACTAAGAAAATGAGGAAAAAGATAACTAATATACAAGAGTTAGAGATAAGAGAGAGACAGAGAGGGAGAGGGGAAGTGAGGGAGGGAAGATGTAGAAGATTAAGGTTAGTCTTGATCTTACCCTCTCCAGTGTCTTGTGGTTCAGGTGTTCTCTGTAAGGGCCTGGTGAAGGATCAGCCATTTGGTCTGTCTTTTAGTAAGTAGAAAATTATGGTAACATTGCCATTTGGGTCTAGATTTGTGTTTCCCACCCCTTTGATGCCCTCCCCTCCCTCTCCTTCCATCCTAGTGTCTAGTCTAGGAGGTGCTTGCTGGGTATGTAAGGTATCTTGGGTAGATTCAGTTTAGGTGCTGTAGATGAGTGAGACTATGTGGTGATTTTTTTTCTGTGATTGGGTAAGTTCACTGAGAATGATCTGTTCCAGGTTCAGCCATTTTTCCTCAAATTTCATTGTGTCATTTTTTCTTACTGCTGTATAGAATTCCATTGTGTAGATATACCACATCTTAGTTATCCATTCTTCTAGTGATGGACATCTGGGTTGATTCCAGCACTTAGCTATTACAAATTGAGCCGCTATAAACATGGTTGAGCAAATCTCTCTAGCCTGTGGTTTGAAGGTTTTAGGGTAGATGCCCAGTAAGGGAATTACTGGGTCTGTTGGTATCTCTATACTCAGCTTTTTCAGAAGTCTCCATATTGCTTTCCAAAGTGGTTGTACCATCCTACATTCCCACCAACAGTGGATGAGTGTTCCTACTTCTCCACATCCTCGCCAGCATTAATTTTTATTTGATTTTTTGATGTTTGCTATCCTTATTGGGGTAAGGTGGAATCTCATAGTTGTTTTAATTTGCATTTCTCTGATGATTAGGGATGATGAACATTTTCTTAAGTGTATGTTTGCCATTTCTATTTCTTCCTCTGTAAACTGCCTGTTCAACTCTTTGCCCCATTTTGTGAGTGGGGTGTTTGACTTCTTACTGTTTAGATTTTTGAGTTCTTTGTAGATCCTAGAGATTAGAAGTGCTTCCTGGCCACAATCAACTGAAGTGAAGCTCAGTGCATGTTGATTGCCTGTAGCTTCCTCCTGGTTCTCTTTAGGAGTCTCACCTGGATTAATAGGTTCCTTACACACCTTGACTTTCTGGGAAAGGCAAACTATAAGACTAGTTGAGAAATTAGGGCTGAAATTTGTCACTTAGTGGTTAAAGTCAAGTTTTAGCAAGAACAAGGCCATGGGTTCAATCTCCATACTACAGGAGAGAAAAAAAAATGATAAGAAATTAGTTTACATCAAAATGCTAAAAATCAGAGGCTATTGAGAGCCCAGTGCTAAATAGGACAACTCAAGGAACATTGTAGAGAGACTGGGAGAGCCACAGGCTGGGAAGGAGTACTATGAGGCACTATCCTCCAGATATGAACTGACCAGTGCATTCTTGGTCTCATAGTGGAGGTTGTTACCCCAGAAGACCTGAATAATATCAAGCCCATCAATATGTTGACATGGAGTATGGAGGAGGACAAAAATAAAAAGGAAAGGACTATTTAGAAAGAAGAAGGAGGCTCAGTGGAATAGGGGTGGGGTGCAAAAAGAAAGCAATAAGAAGGAATGCCATCAAATTACAGTATGTTCATGCATTAAAATCCTCAACTTAAAATGAAAAAAAAAATGAAAACCGGGTATGGTGGCATATGTCTTTAATTCCAGCACTCAGGAGGCAGAGGTAGGAGGATTACCATGAGTTCAAGGCCACCCTGAGACTACATAGTGAATTCCAGGTCAGCCTTGACTACAATGAGACCATACCTTGAAAAATCAAAAAAAGAAAGAAAGGGAAAAAATTTCCAACAGGGAAAATAAAACAAATTAGGGCTTACATGAAAAGTAGGAGAAACAGCTGGATAACAGAGTTTGTTTTAGGAGAGTCAAAGTTTGGTATATAATACTGTAATCACAGACATATGTCACTATACATTTTTCTAAAACCATGGACTGGACAACAACACAGAATAAACCCTGATGTGAAATATGAACTTTAGTGAATAACAATGAACCAGTGTTGGCTCATAAACTATACCAACTGGACCACACTAATGCAAGATGTTAGTAATAGAAGAAACAAGGAGGGAGGGAGTTGGAGAAATGAGAAGGGATAGGAGCATCTGCACTTTACATTGAATGTCCTGTAAGCCTAAAATTGTTAATTAATGTCCATTAGTTTTTTAAAAAAATATTAATATCAAAGCTATGTTAGAATAAATGTCACATTATTATCTCAGACAAATATTTTATCTGTCTTAATGTGATAAAACTTCAGAACCTAGAAGAATTGTGGCTATGACCAACCTCAGCATAAGCTGGCATTCCTAGGTGGAGGCTGCTTTACTGAACAGTTAGCAGGATCTCTGACCTCCACAAAGTAGATATCAGTAGCAGCCTCCACCCCAATGTGATCAAAGGTATTGCCTCCAGAGATTGTCAAATTTTCCTTAGGAGACATACAGTCATCATCAGTTGACAGCCCTAGTGTAACATTCCCTCACTATCTAGATATCTGTTGTATCAAATCCACTTTCTTTCTATTTTTTATTGGAGTGTGTATGTGTGTGTGTGTGTGTGTGTGTGTGTGTGTGTATACATGCACATGTGCAAGCTCTGTGCACACAGATGCAGAGGCCAGTGTCCTTCCTGTATCTCTCTTCAGCCTTATTTCCCTGAGACAGTGTGGCTAACTTATCCTCGAGCTCCCAGTTGTTATTTTATTGGACTGGCTGACTAGGAAGTCTCATCAATCTTCCTATTTATACTCCTCTCAGTTCTAGGATTATAGGCATATGTGGCCATTCTGAGCTTGCTATATGGGCGCTGGGGCTGAACTCAGGTCTTCATACTTGTGCAGCAAGTGCTTTTGCCCACTGAGCCATGTCTCCAGTCCCCATTAAACCTACTTCCAGCAAGAATGGTGTAGCACATAATTGAAGATTGGGCTATTTAAAAGTTAAGTATACTGTGCTAAAGCTTAATCAAGATTCTTATGGGTTAGACCCAGTCAGTTGAAAGATGTGGTATTCTATCAGGATACATACATATATTATGTATGTTAACCATGTTAACCCTGCTTTAGTTCTAATCTCTGCAGCTGTCCTCAGTCCACAGTGTCCCAATGTCCCTCTGTGTAAGTTTAATCATGCCTCAGTTTCCAAGTTCCTCTTGTTTTTACCTTGTAGTCCAGAATAATTAACAGGCATTTTTTTCAAACCTCAGAGTACTAGAATATTTATTCATGTTTCTATAAATGTAAACCAATTTAATGCTAGTGAAAATTTGTGTGTGCCATTTGAAAAACAGAAGACAAGTGTCAGAAAAAAAAATTTAGGAAATGTTGTGCTCTTTTTTCTATGATGAACCAACAGATTGCTCTGCTTTCAAATTCTTTTCTGATTCTTTTCCTCTGCTAAGAAATAAACTCAATTTTCTACTATATGAGAAAAAATACTCTTTCCTTCAGTTTACTTTGTAATCTTCCTCCTGTCATCTATTAAAGCCCTGCTTGAAAGAAGTAGGTACTTTTGAAGGTCTTCTTTCTCAATTCAATCTATTCTCTAAAGCATTTTCTCTCTCCTAATTCATGAAACTACCTCATAAATATCCACCAAAATCTCCTAGACTAAAAACTATGGTAGACTATCTGCAGGTTTCATTTCATCTAACCTCTGCTACTCTCTTTCTATCTTCTATCTTCCTATCTACCTTCATTTTACCTCCACTACTGTTTGCCCATCTTCCTACTTCTTGAGCTATTTGGTTTTGTCTGCATTAATTTTTAGTACCCTGTAAATGTCTTTCTGCACACACCGTGGATGGCTGGTTGATTTTGTGAGTGATCTCAAACACTTTGCTTGATGAACATCAAACTCATCCACCCTAACACCTCCAAAGCCAATTAATAAAGCCACAAAGAAATACACATGATCTTCCTTCTCATGCCTGTATTCACAATACATGAAAATGTTACCATCTTTACCCAAAGCAAACATTTGAGAGAATATTTTTCTTATCTCTTTCAAATGATTACAGATCTGTCTCAAAATTTTCGGTTCTCTTTTTTCATTTTTGTTGCTTTAGCACAGACCTCTATCATCTCTTAGGATAACAGTAAGGTTAATATCCAAACATCAGAAGATCTGACTTCTTGAAATTCCATCCAAAGTTTATTAGCATCCTACATAACAGCTGTCTACTCTCCTTCCTGGCCTGTCTATACAACCATACAAAGCAGCTTGCATCCGCTGTTAACTACTTTTAAATTTGCTCCTCATCCTTAAAAAGTCTTTCTGATCCCTCATTTACATTGTTACCACTCCTCACCCAGACTACTCTTTTTTCTTTGTATTTTATTTTACTTGATGGTATCTCCCAAAGCAATGTGAAGTGAGATACTTTTTAAGGCTATAACTTTTTAATTGTTAACCTTTGTGTGGTGTCTGGTAATATTAGTCACTTAACAAATACTCAAACAAACAAATGAATATCATTACTCCTAAGCAAACTCATTTTTATCCAGCTTTCTTTGTCAGAAGGACAGGGGTTTGATACATTTGAAATGGGCACATGATTTGGGCATGTGTCTAAAATATGACAAGCTGAGACAAAGTCATCTTTATTCTACTTAAAATTAAATAGTGTTCCCACACACATGAATTCTGTCAATAATTAAGGGTAAGTGTTGAAATAAATTTAGAATTTATTCTGTAACAAAATCAAGAGGTTTGGAGCATCGACACATTAATTCTGTGGAATCAGCAATATTTACTGAATCAATAAATGCAGAAAAATTTTTATTATATTCTTGATCAAATTCCCCAAAAATATAACGGGATTTTATCTTATATCTCATGAAAAATAAAAAATTGAGATGTCCTTTCTTTCTTTCTTTTTAATTTATTTATTACAGACAGACAGAAGGAGGGAGAGAGACAGAGAGAGTGAGAATGGGCATGCCAGGGCCTCCAGCCACAGCAAATGAACTTCAGACACATGCACCACCATGTGCATCTGGCTTATGTGGGACATGGAGAATTGAACCTGGGTCCTTAGGCTTTGCAGGCATGTGCCTTAACCACTAAGGCATCTCTCTAGCCCAAGACATCCTTTCTTATTAACTGAACACAATTAAAATTTGTAAAGAAGTAAGGGTTAGTAAGTTCTGGAAAAAGATTATCCTTATAAAAAATGTAATGAACTCACCCTTGAGACATCTTTCAAATACAGATGATTTGTTTTATTTATCCTTAAAGTTAAGATTTATAAGGTACTTGGAACATATGAAAGGTTACTGACTCCACAAATGAAATAAAACTATGTGAAGTTACTTATAAAATATATATGAATAAATACGTATCTTTCACATTAGGGTATCAGCAGTTTTGGTCTCCTAAGGCTCTCTCACGTATGACCTCTTTTACTTTTTCTTTTTTTTTTTTTCCTGAGGCAAAGATGAAAGCTTTTATTAGGGAAAAACACAAGCTGCCAGGACTGACTCTCAAGAGCGGAGTACAGCCAACATGAGATTCCAGATCGTGGGCTTTGTAGGGCTTTTCAGCTGGGGGAAAGTGAGGAAGGGAAAAGCTGAATTCAAAAAAAGGTTTCTTTAGGGGAGATCTAAGACAGCCAGGGCGTGACACCAGAACAGTGACCAGGTGACTTACAAGATAAGGGGGCAAGAAATCTAGACCTGGGGCATTGTTGGGCAAGGAAGGGATAATGGCTGGGCAGTTTCTTGATATATATGGATAACCTCCTTCCTTATGTCTCTGTCACCACATGGTGAGTCCATTTTGGGAGCCTGTCCCAACCTAACATTCCAGCCTTTTGTTAATGGTAAGAGACAAAGGTTAATTTCTTCAGGCTGACTGTAGGGGCGATGAGTTCTTATGGGAGAGGCTGGATAATGCTGACCTCTTTTACTTTCAGGTCATTCATATTCAATAAATATTAACTCCTTCTATAATTGGTTACTTGTGCTGCTTAGTTTGGGGAAAACAAAAATAAGCAAATCTAATCTATCATCAAACTACACAAACTAGTAAGGGAAGCAAAAAAAAAAGAAAAAGAGAGAGAGAGAGAGAGAGAGAGAGAGGAAAGACTGGACTGGAGCTATGGCTCAGCAATAAAAGGCACTTGCTTGCAAAGGCTGACAGTCTGAGTTTAATTCCCCAGTACTCACATATAGCCAGATACACAAAGTGGTGGATGCATCTGGAGTTCATTTACAGTGGCTGGAGACCCAGTCATGACAATCCATCCTCTCTCTCTCTCTCTCTCTCTCTCAAATAAATAAAATACTTAAAAATGAGATTCTTAATATATGTCCTATGAACATTAGTCTATTAACTACTGCCCCAAAACAGTGGCCATGGTCTCAGAGAAATGGTCAGTAGCTTTACTGATTGACAGTAACTAAAGAAAATTAAAATCTCTGACACAGAATGCAGCAAGGAAATTCTTTCCATCCCCTGTCCCAGTCTTATTTGCTGAGTTTTCTTCTTTGAATAGCACATACTAACATACAAGATTCACAAAATATACTTCAACAATGGTCAAATAACACTAAAACGTTCTGTGTAACAGGCGATTTCATGAAAGTAGAAATGAAAAAAATATTAAAGGATCAGTAACTTGCCCTGGTGGAGGCAGAGGACAAGGGAAAGAAAAAGTCAAGATGACCTATAGTAGAGACCCTTATAGAATTCTGGATATAGCAATGTGATGAGAAAGCCCAAAGTGTATTAAGTCTGTAAAAAAAAAAAAAAAAAGTGGCTCAAGATAAATTCTGCTCCCATGATGACAAACTTGCGTTCATATTGTCTCTTAGGCAACCATTAAAGGTTTTGTGGCTATGCAATATTACTGGTCAGAAGATTGTAAAAAGATCTAGAATACAGTTTGAATTCCACACAGAGCTACATCAGTTCTGCTCTCGTGACCCTCACTGATTCTCTATAACTTTTCTCTGTCCCTGAGAAATGAACCTTCATAAGCCAAGTTTAGGGATCTCAACCCTGTTTTATTTCATGTGCCTCTGAATCTGCAATGCGACCTTTCATCTTGAGATTGTAACTTGCTTGTAATCATGCTGTCTTCCCCAGCCTTTTCTATCAAAATCTGACCTAGACTATGCTGAAACCTGCATGCCACTTGCAAATAAATGTCTGCCTGCTTGCCTGGATGTTTAGTTCTCTCCTGCATGCAGACTCTCATTTTGCTCTGTTCCATTTATGGATCATAATACTAAATTTGCTACTTGTGGGTCTCCCCCTTGCATGGGGAAAAATGATGTGTATTGTTTTTGTCACCCAGACTTAGAGCTTAACTTGAAGCTTTTATTCCTCGTGTACACATTAGTTACCTCTCTATTCATTAAGCAGACTCATGAACCCAGTCTGCTTTGGTTTTCTTCTAAAGTTGTTTATACAAAACCTACCAAAAGAATGCTCTTTGGTCCCATTCACAGACTGTCTGAGAAGAGAGATACTGTCTTCCAAACCTGCTTTGCTTTCATGCATTCCAGGACCACATCTTGACTTCCTTTTGAAATGCTATTGCTATTAGCAATAAACTGCAACAAATTGCAAAGTAAAGAAGAATGATCATGGAGTAGTGGCAATGTTTGAAGACATCTTTCAAATGTACAACTCATAATTTTGACTATAAATGATAGTTTCTAATAATAATAAATAGAATAATAGGAAGCTATTTTCATATAGTCCTAGTAATTAAGTGCTTATCTACAAACCTATCCTTAACTATCTCTATGTAAATACATATAAACAATTTTCAATAACTACATCAAATGCAATAAAAACAAATTAGTTAAAAGATATTAAATCTTTCCTTTCATGAAGTATAGAAGTTCATTCTTCATGAAGCAAATATGGACTTTATTCAGAACAAATATAGGCAGGAATATTAAGAAAGCCATGTAAGAGAAGGACAGTAGTACATGTTCTAGATTAGGCAAAGGTTTCTCCAGAGTCACTTCAGTAGAGGTTTAAGAGTTCTGTATATATTTTTTTAAATGAAACATCTCTCATTTTTAACTTAATGAGGAAAATGTTAGGCATGCTTATTCAAACTTGTGTGTCTTATAATAGGTCCCTATCTATTTTTCTGCTTCTGTATGTAACATTATGAAGCAAGATTAGGATAAAGAATAAAACAGTTTATTACACATGGGTCATTGTTCAGGATCTATCATCTTTGATGATCTATAACCAGAAAAATATATCAATGTTTGTGTCCTGTGAAAGAAGACTTTTCTAAGTGGACAAAAAAACAATTCAAATATTTGAGTGTAAGAGAATTTATTCTTTAAATGTCAGAACTATAGAAAACAAGTGATTTATGATTTCCCATTATAGGAAAATATAGTAGCCATTATCAGGTTCAAACCAAGATACTTTTAGCCTCCAGTTAACTACAATCATCTGCTTTTGGGGACTGATGGCTAAATAATTACACTATTAAAAGTTATCTAGTACAACCAGTGCTAATGAAAACTAATCTATTTTGATTGATTCTCCCTAAAAAATGTATGAATTTACTATAAAAATGTAATTTGAGCTGGGCGTGGCCACGTATGCCTTTAATCCCAGCACCTGGGAGGCAGAGGTAGGAGGATCACCATGAGTTCGAGGCCACCCTAAGACTACATAGAGAATTCCATGTCAGCCTGAGCTAAAGTGAGACCCTACCTCGAAAAAAAAAATGTGGGCTGGAGAGATGGCTTAGCGGTTAAGCGCTTGCCTGTGAAGCCTAAGCACCCTGGTTCGAGGCTCGATTCCCCAGGACCCACGTTAGCCAGATGCACAGGAGGCGCACGGCGTCTGGAGTTCGTTTGCAGTGGCTGGAAGCCCGGGTGCGCCCATTCTCTCTCTGTCTCTATCTGCCTCTTCCTCTCTCTGTCTGTCACTCTCAAATAAATAAATAAAAACAAAAAAAATTTTAAAGAAAAAAAATGTAATTTGAAGAAAGGACAAATTTGATAAGGAGTTGGTTGTGACATAAAATTATAAAACACATTGGTCATAGAGAATAAGACTGGGTGAGAATGTGGATCACTGACTTCATTTTAAGCTCTTGGACATCACTAAAGAAAGGATTCAGTGGGAGGAGCAGCCAATGAAAAGCTATTCAGTACATAGCAGTACCAAGCAACTGAGCAGGCAGGAATTTCTCTTTGTTTTCTGAAATGTAAGCATAAGGGCAATATGAGACTGAGGGAGAGTTCTTTTGCTTAATATTTATTAGAAAAAATGATCTCAAGTTAAGAGAATTCATGTTAAGATTAATTTCCAGATACAAAGCAGCACATGGCAAATCTCTTAGTTTCCCTTGAATAGTGCGCTCATAATTTTTTCCTCTGGGCCCAGATACTTGAGGATTCTTTTTTTTAAATTTTTGTTCATTTTTATTTATTTATTTGAGAGTGACAGAGAGAGGAAGAGGCAGAGAGAAAGAGAGAGAATGGGCGCGCCAGGGCTTCCAGCCACTGCAAACGAACTCCAGATGTGTGCGCCCCCTTGTGCATCTGGCTAACGTGGGTCCTGGAGAATCAAGCCTCGAACCTGGGGTCCTTAGGCTTCACAGGCAAGCACTTAACCGCTAAGCCATCTCTCCAGCCCTACTCGAGGATTCTTGACAGACAACCCATGTGTTGCAGTCAGGTTTGCATTGCTGGCAGAAATCACCCAACCAAGAGCAGCTTTGGGGGGAAAAAGGATTTATTTTGGCTTACAAACTAGAGGGGAAGCTCCATGATGGTAGGGGGAAACAATGCATGATCAGAGGGGGGACGTCACCCCCTGGCCAACATAAAGTGGAAAATAGCAACAGGGAGTGAGGGGAAACTGGCTATAATACACATAAGCCCACCCCCAAAAATATACTGCCTCTAGGAGGCATTATTTCCCAAATCTCCATCAGCTGGGAACTTAGCATTCAGAACACCTAAGTTTATGAGGGACACCTGGATCAAGGCACAACATTCCACTCCTGGCCCCCAGTTAACCATCCATGATATGAAATGCAATGGATTCAGTACAGCTTTCAAAGTCACAACATTTTATATCAATCCTAATGATATTCAAACTTGCCCATAATCCAAGGTCTTTTAACTGAGCCATAATACCAAAAAAACAAATCCCCCCAAAAAACCAAAATGGCACAGAATAAACATTCATACTGCAAAAGATGGCAGTGGGCATAAAAATATGCAACCAATACAAGGCTTAAAACAACCAGGGCAAACATCAAACCCTGTAGCTACAAGACTCATAATTCTAGCCAGTGACAAATCTCTAAGTATGGTAATTCTAACCAGCAACAAGTCTCTGGAGTTCCAATTCCATCCCTCCAGATAGGCTGCTCACAGTCCTGGAAAACTTCATCTGGGGCCTGCAGCTTTCCTTAGCTGCCATCTCGTGGTCCTGGCATCTCCACTGGGTCTCCATTGCAACCCACAGTTCATTCTCACAGCTCCATTGGATTTCCATTCAGGCAATCCTGCTTCACACTGCCTATGGCCGTTTCCAAAACACAAGACCACGTTGCAAATTCAATGACCCTCTCTTTCCTGCATTTCTTATACTCCATAATACCAGCTAGGATGCCAATTTGTTAATCTAGGCTGGGGAGAAAGCAGACTTTGAATAACAGGACACTCCTTGAGCATCTAGGCCCCTTCAAAGTACTGCATTCTTTCTGTTGTCCCAGTACAGGTCAGCTTGCCCAGTCTTAATGACTTTAATCTCTCATATAATTGCAACTGAATGGGTAGCACTTTTGGCCCAAAGATTTCTTTCTGTGCCATATTCCTCTGCACACACCAGTCCATTTCTACACACTGCAACCCTGCACAAGTTCTCATGACATGGACATAACAGCAAGCCTCTCACATAAACTGCTTCTAGCCCAGTCCAAGCAAAGCTCTCTTACCCTCATAAGCCAAACCTCACAGTCCATAGTTCTTACTGCATTCAGGTCTTTAAATTCTGACCAGAATAGTCCACTAAGCTATATTTACAGCGCTGCAAGGTGTCTCTCAGGCCAAGGTTTTAAATCCTTCCACATTCCTCTTGAAAATCAGCTCCAAAAGGCCAAAGTCACACAGTCAGGTATCTAGCAGCAAATGACACCACTCCTCAGTACCAACATTACTGTTGCAGCCAGGTTCACATTGCTGGTAGAAACCACCCGACCAAGAACAGCTTGTGAGAAAAAAAAAAAAAAAAAGATTTATTTTGGCTTACAGACTTGAGGGGAAGCTCCATAATGTTAGGGGAAAACGATGGCATGAGCAGAGGGTGGGCATCACCCCCTAGCATACATAAAGTGGACAATAGCAACAGAAAAGTATTCCAAACACTGGAAAGGGGAAACTGGCTATAATATCCATAAGCCTGCCCTCAACAATACACTCCCTCCAGGAAGCACTAATTGCCAAATCTCCATCAGCTGGGAACCTAACATTTGGAACACCTAAATTTACCAGGGACACCTGAATCAAACCACCACAACATGTTAGCTCAGGTGCAACACAGGCTCCTCAGTCCCACTATGGTATTATATTGTGTCTATTTATCTTCTAAGTATCTCAATCCAAACTGACATCTTGAAAATAATCCAACATTTAGATCTTTTGTTTTCCTTTGAAAAAATGACCCAAATGTGGAGGAAGCAGGCAGTCTGGCACAGTTCAGGCCCCACAGACCACCAGCTTCGCCTGCCTTGCGGTCCAGATTCACACAGACCTCAGACCTGAAGACTCCAGCAGTCTTACCCACAGACCCTGAGCTCTGGTACCTGCCTTTGCATTCTGTTGTGTGGCACTGTTCCACTTTATGCCTTGCATTGGCCACATGTGCTCTCTTTCTACACCTAACACACAGGATCAATTAATGTCCTGCCTATTGAATCCAACTGGGTTCTCTCAGATACAAGGAGTTACTACTTGCTCCATGGTATCATAGCACAATAGCCCAGGAACTGCTGATAACTTTGTATAATTGTATCACATTATTTTTTAGTAATTGTACATTAAAAGAATTAGCATTTTTTGTATCCAGTAACCAGGTTAATTTTTCACTAAGCCTGTGTTCAGCCAATATTATTGAATATGGTGCATAGATACTTTGTGATCTGTGCTGTCCCCTTCCCTAAGCTAGATGGTACCTCCTTTTCCAATAAAGACACTGCTGCCTCTGGTCTCTCTACTCACTATTCATGAATCCACAACTCAGGACATTACAATCCTAAAATTGATTTGCTATTATTTTAATTTTCCAAAATAACTCTTATTTATTCTCTAAAAAAGTAAATAAAAGAAACATGGAATTGCTTAATATAGCACAGAAGGCTGTCTGTGATCTGATACTGTCTGACCTACTCAGGCTTCTATGAAAGACTACCTCATAGCAGGCAAGTTTTAAACAATAGAAACTTATTGCTCATAATTCTTTAGGCTGGAAATCTAAGTTCCAGTTACCAGCAGATTCAGTGTTGGGTGAGGGCCCACTTCCTGGCACATAAATGGCTGTATTTCTTATGTCCATGTGATCTCTTCTCTAAAGACAGCAATACCATCAATAAGAGCTCCACCTGATGATCTCATCACCTACCAAAGATTCTGTCTTCAAATATCATATTGGGAATCACATTTACTAATATCAATTTATTTTTTTATTTGAGAGAAAAAGAGGGAGATAGGAAGAGGAGGAAAATGGATATGTCTGGGCCTCCAGCCTTTGCAAATAAACTCCAGATGCATATGCCACCTTGTGCATCTGGCATATATGCGTCCTGGAGAATCCAACCTGGGTCCTTTGGCTTTACAAACAAGTGTCTTAACTGCTAATCCATCTTTCCAGCTGTAGTGTCAGTTTTGATACACACAAATACTCAGTCTATAATAAACCTTCAAAAGTATTTCTCCCTTCCCCAGGTTTAATCCATTTTCTCACCACTTTTCTCATTTTTGTCATCCTTTTATTCTAATCCACACTTTTATTCTTGCTTATAGACACAACCCTTTAAGATTGACCCTTCAAGACCCACCTAAATAAATCCTTTTCCACGATGCCTTTCCTATATCCACAATAAGAGTTGGTCTTAATTATCATAATCTTTACAAAAAGATATAATAATTACAATAAGAGAGAAGAAATTAGTCTTTCAATTTCAAAGTAGTATGTTGATTAAAAAAATAATTTCTATTTCATTTACATAGAAGCTTCTATCATAATGGGGCAAAAATAACCATCTTCCTAAGAGGAATTCCAACTCTAAGCACAACACTGATGAGCAAGTAAATAAACACGTGCAGATAGAAACATAGTTACATTTGTAGTATATGTATATGACATATATGTATGTATATGTATGCAGAGTGGAATGACACAGAGAAGATTATCATGGCCCCTGTGCAAGGATGACATGCAAATTCATAAAGTGTTCCATATTTTTTATGCTGCTCTGACAACACATAAACCACAAACCCATGGGGAATACCTGCAACCCCACTGAGGAGGGTCCCCAATGGAATGGGGGGGCAGGGATGAGGGAAAGAGTATACCAACACATGATGTATCCATACAAAATGTCTTGTTAATAATAAAAATAAACATTTAAAATAAAAGTAGCACCCTCATCTCTCCACATCTACAAGAATTTGGTAACTTTAATTTTAATTTGGCTAACTTTAATGAGCACCAAGAAATACCCATCACCACACTCCTTCAGTGCCCTGTATCATCAGCTCTCTGATACCTATAAACGTTTACAAGTTTTGTTTCTGTGGAGGTCAGTTCCGGCTCTCTCCCCTGGTGTAACAGTCTTGACTCCTGTGGTAATGACTGGATATAAAGTTTTCCTTGCATATTTAACTTTTCCAGTGCAGCATTCCTCCTACAGGGTACGTGAGCAAGCCAATGCTGCTTGTTTCAGTGGTGAGGGTTTTAGTATTTCATCCATCCTCTATCATCATTTTTTAGAAAAATATTTTAAAAACAATTTTGTATATGTATTTGCAAACAAAGAGAGAACAGAAACAGAGAGAGAATGGACATGTCAGAGCCTCCCATCGCGGCAATTGAACTCCAGATGCACATGCCACTTTGTGCATCTGGCTTTTATGTAAATACGGGGGAATTGAACCCACACCATCAGACTTTGCAAGCAAGTGCCTTAGCCACTGAACCCATCTCTCCAGCCTCTCTGTCATCTTTTGATGAGAGTTAAACTGGGATGGCAAAGCTGTTCACGTTCACAATCTCCATGATTCTATGACCATATGCAAAGGATAAATAGGAGGGAAAGAATACTACCTTATTGCTTCTGAGGAGCAATGTCAATAGAAGAAATATTACTGAAATAAAAAAGGAACTTGGTGGGAAGGAATTAATTGTATCCCACTTCCCCTAAACTTTATGATCCAGTCCAGCTATAAATATAATCACCTCTTTCTTAGGCTGATGCTCTAATTGCTCATATTAGAGTACACTAATAACTTAAGTTTGATTTATTTTTCTTATTGGGTTGTATAGTTTAGGGAAAGAAAATGCACCATTATTTTATTAGACAGCAGAGCTTTGTGACCTACAGGCCATTCCACATATCTATGGGTTAGAGGAAGTACAAAATAGTCTCTAGCTGCCCTTGACCATGTAATGTGTCCATATTTCCTAAAAATGTATGCCTCCAATGATTGCATTTGATTTTATTCTGACCCAATTACTTGCTGAAGGAGAAATATAAGAAAGGTAGCTTCTTTTAGGCAGTTTCAGTTAGAAATTAAGGTCTATGGCCTAGCGATATGACTTAGTGGTTAAGGCACTCGCCTGCAAAGCCAAAGGACCCAGGTTCAATTCCCCAGGACCCACATAAGTCAGATGAACAAGGTGGCACATGGTTCTGAAGTTTGTTTTTAGTGGTTGGAGGCCCTGGCAGACCCATTTTCTCTTTCCTCTTTCTGCCTATTTCTATCTCTCTCTCTCAAATAAATAAATAGCAATATTTGTAACCAAAAAAAAAGACAGAGAGAGAGAGAGAGAAAAAGAAAGAAAAAGAAAAGAAAAAAAAAGAAATTGTGATCTGGAGAGAACAAGGAGATGCCAGTCCACATACCAACCCTCCTTGGCAGGAATGGAACTCATGTCTGATCAAGACTCATCTGTAACTGGCTACAGCGCCCCCTGCTGCCTATCCTCCAAATCTACAAATCAATCAGGTCTTCCTCTTGCACACCCGCATTTGACAAAAGCATACTTTATCAATCACTATAAAGGCTGCAATTGTTCGGCCTCCTTCCCCTCTCTGTGTGTGACTCTCCTGCCTTACTCTGTGCTGCTTGGATACACATGAGTGTGGTTTTGCCATTCCCCCCCCACCCAGCCTAGCTGGGTAGAAGAGCATGATATTGTTTCGTGGTCTGAATAATTCTCCACCTCGGTTTCATACCTTGGGGTAATTTCTCACTTTAATTACATGAATAATTTTCCTCTGGTCTCTGCATCAAAACATGAATATTTCTCATATACTCCAGACCCACCACGTGGATGCTTTTTCTAACTCTAAGCCTTTTAGCTGTGTAAGTCCTCTAAAATCAGGGTAACCATGGGTATAATGCTCTTTTCTCCTTATGATTTCTCATCTGGATTTCTTGGTCTCTGCTATTCTTGTTACCTTATATCCTTATGTCACAGCCATTATTCTTTCATGGGGAAACTCAGGGTGGGTGCTATTGTTATTGCTTCTAATCTCCCTACACAAGCTCCTAAATTCTATCCTTTCTGTGCTTGTGGCTCTACTCCAGTCTTTTCTTGACGGCCTCAGTTTCTCTTAAATGATCTTTAGAAACTCTTCTCCACATGCTTGTGGCTGTACTCCAGTCTTTCCCTAAAACCTCAACTTTTTTTTAAATGATGGACTATGCAGTACCTTCTACATGAGAGTGTGTTTCCTACTTCCCACGTGTTTCACTCTGCTCTAACCTTCTTTCTAGATCCCAATCTCCTCTAAATAAAACCCACAATTTGTGATTTCTCCCTAAATAAACTTAATTGTTCATAATTTGTCCTTCTTGAGTTCATTTTTATTAATTGTTTGTTAAAAATAGAACAGGACCAAAAATTGGGGTTCATGAACTTGAGGGACCCCTCCTGAACTCCTAAATCTTGCATCACTTCCCATATCTACTCTATCAGAGAATTGATAATACACTACAAGATATATATATCAATAGTAATTACCCACAATTTCTAGAAGTTCAGGGATAAGACCAATGAACAATGATGGAGGCAAATTATACTCAAAATGACACTGAAGAATTCATAAAAGACAAGTTCAGTGAATCATTTTTGGAAACATATTTGACTCATATACTCTACTCTCTGAAGTCATTCTTTGAATGTTTGTCCCTTTGGACATTTTCACAGTAATTTAGCTAGAAAGCATTAGGTACAGGAGTGACAATTTGTGATTTATTGCTTGTGGTACAAAGAAAGTAAAATAGAAAGGTTGGTTATTTCAGCTGTGAAAAGCAATACACAAAAGATTTCCTACACTAGCACCTGAATTATGTATTAAAACAAGGCTACAAAAGAATTCTGGGTTGAAGTATGTTTTAAAATTCTATTTGTATTCTTTAAAACTTGAAGTAAAGTTCTCTTTACAGGACTTTTATCTTCTCAATATTAAATGCTAAGCACGTATACCCAATTCAAGTAAATGCAAATTTGAAAATTTTAACTAAAAAACATACTAAACTATTAACAATGATTGCCTCTAATGAGATAATAGCATAGTTAAAATTTCTTTTTACTTCCTAAATTTTCATTCTCCTTGCCTTTACTAAAAGTGGATCCGTTTCACAGTAAAATTTCAGCAGGTTCAAATAAACTATCAGAGGTTACACATCAAAAAGTTTATAAACACCTTCCGTGATGGTTAATCTTGACTGACAATTTGATTGGGCCTGAAATCAATTAAGAGACATGCCTCTAGGCAGATATGTGAACACATTTCCAAGAAGGATTAACTGAATAAGAAAGACCCTCCCCAGCCTGGGCAGCAACTTTCTGGGCCAGTCTACACATAAAGATGCCTCCAAAATAGCAGTGTCATTTGTTCGCATCTGACCCAGTGTTGTAGTAGCTGAAGTGGCTGCTGCTGCAGTCACCATCCTCCACGGGCGTCAGAACGCAGCTCCTTCGACCACCCCACGTGTATTCCGCCTCCTCCATCCTCCACGGGCGTCAGAATGCAGCTCCTTCGACCTCCCCACATGGATTGAAAACCAATGGCTCCCCAGCAATCCTCCAAGCAGAGTGGCACTCTGAAGTATCCAGCCTGCTGGGTTCTAGACCTTCCAAGCACACAGCCAGCCACTGTCAGACTACACAGACAGTAGTATAAACCAATCAAATAGTACTTTTTTGAGCATATGTTCATTCTATAGGTTCCATTCCTCTAGAGAATCTTAACTAATACACCTTACAAAATTTCCTTGTAGGATTCCTTTAAATCATCAGCTTCTATTTGTTCTTAAATACTTGACTCCTCTGTGTGAAAGTTGTTTCTTCGTACTAGACTTGACATCATTTTCATGTAATTGGACTGATTTGAAATGTAGCTCTCCGACATTAATTGACTGCATCATGAGTTATGTAAGAGGAGGGTGATTTTTCAAATACAAATTAATGACTCAAAAGTGGTTCAAACTCTCATAGTGGTGAGTCCAGAATGAAATTAAACAATGCTTACAACAGTCCACAGATTGTGGGACTTGTCACATGACAACAGTGAGAGGTGAAAATATTCCCTTCACTACTCTTGTTTCATTACTATGTTAATTTCTTCTCAAGAATTAAACTTGGGCTGGAGAGATGGCTTAGTGGTTACGCGCTTTCCTGTGAAGCCTAAGGACCCCAGTTCGAGGCTCGATTCCCCAGGACCCACGTTAGCCAGATGCGCAAGGGGGTGCACGCGTCTGGAGTTCGTTTGCAGTGGCTGGAGGCCCTGGCGCGCCCATTCTCTCTCTCTCTCTCTCTCTCTCTCTCTCTCTCTCTCTCTCTCCCTCTCTCTCTCTCCCTCCCTCCCTCCTTCTCTGTCTGTTGCTCTCAAATAAATAAATTTAAAAAAACAAAATTTAAAAAAAGAAACTTATTTACTCTTGAGAACTACCCTCTGTGGTAGGGATCCTCTTTATAGATGCAGACATTCACAAGAGGTAAGAGGAAGTCAGATAGCTTTGTTAGGTAGTCTAGGGTGACTGGGTCCCAAAAGTAAAGGCAGGAATATCTGCCTAGGAGTCTTCACTTAGTTAGAGATCAGAGAAGTTGGCTTCCCCTTATCTTTTTCCAATAGGAGGAGTTCTCCAGATCTATTTTTCCACAAAAAGAAAGTGAGCCCCTCCTGGAACAGAGGTTCACTTTCCTAGAATTTAAATCTAATCCTGACATTGTGGGGTTGGTTAAGTTCAGTCCCCAGAACATAACATCCTGGCTGGCCTCTTCCTGAGCCAGCCCCTAGACCAGACCAATCAGTTCTCTCTCTGGCTCACATGAGCCAGCAGATGAAACTCATCAAGATACGGTTACAAATAGATGCAGGGGCTGGAGAGATGGCTTAGCAGTTAAGCACTCGCCTGTGAAGCCTAAGGACTCCGGTTCAAAGCTCAATTCCCCAGGACCCACGTTAGCCAGATGCACAAGGGGGCACATGCGTCTGGAGTTCATTTGCAGTGGCTGGAGGCCCTGGTGTGCCCATCCTCTCTCTCTCTCTCTCTCTCTCTGCCTCTTTCTCTCTGTCTGTCACTCTCAAATAAGTAAAAAATTTTTTAAAGTTAAAAGAAATTTTAAAAAAAGATTAAAAAAAAAAAAAACAAATAGATGCAGGCCAGGGGATAAGCGTCTTTCTCTCAGCTGCCTGTTCATCACTCCTGAACCTCCAGGTTCTGATAAGTCTTCTCTCCTCTCAGCCCAACTCAACCCCTGGATATTTTTGTATTCCCTTCTGTCCTTCACATGGCTGGAGCTCTCTGTACTTTCTTCTCTCTCTAAATCTGTGTTCATGTTTTTTTGTTTGTTTGTTTGTTTGTTTGTTTGTTTGTTTGTTTTCAGGCCCATCTCAGACCATGTGGGTTTATCAGTTTTTCTTCCCTTGGTTTTGTACTTCCCTAAATAAATATAATAATTTAATAATTATCCTTCTCAGTTTGGGTTCTGCAGTTCCTTGGTTAAATACAAACATTGACTAAGGGTTTGGGTTCAACGACTTTTGAGGACTCTCCAAAGACCCCATACCCGAGACTGCCACATCAATTGTCTGTCTGATGGCATCACCATGGGGACTTGGCCAATTCTGGGCCATAGTTTCTATCAAACAGAACAAAGAAGACTGAGCTAGTGGAAACTTTACTCTTGTGAATTGAAGTGACCAGAAAGTGCCTCAGATAAGGCTGAATGGACTAACAGATCTCCTGTAGAGATAGAATGTCCACGATCAGAGCCAAATTACCTAGGTCTACCTTTAGGCCCTTAATAGCCATTTATTGCCCATCTCTGTGTCTGATGTAACATCCTAGTGACTATCAGTTGGTCAGGTGTAGTCCTTTTTGGAATGCAAGAATAGACCTCAGCCTCCTCCAACCCAAGGGCTAAGGATGACATCAGATAGTCTGAGGCCCCGGGGTGATTTCCTCACTTTCATGTAACCCACGCCCTGATGCTTCAGCCAATGTATTTGGAAAGTGTCTTGGTTTATGACTCTTTTTTGTTCTATAACTATATAAACCTCAGGAAACTGTTAACACATTGGAACATAGAGTTTGGGTAACCTGAATCTGTGTTCCCTGGCCATGGTCATGCATACTTGGCTCGAGGATAAACTATCTCTTATTTTTCTTTGATGTAAGAGCTGTGTCTTTTGCTCTTATGAAAAAAGAGCCCACTGTGAACATAAGCATTCACTAGTGTCTACATGTCATCCTATAAACACCAAAATAAAATGAAAATGCTGCTAACAGATTATTGATTTTGCCAGTATATTAATAGAAAAGCTTGTCTCATAGTCTACATATGCAAATGCATAAATGCATTTATTCTACACACTACCTACAGAACACAGGAGCTAATTTACAGGTTACAAAACTAAAATAGAGTAAATGCAGAGAGTTGACATCAAATCCTTGTTTTTCTGACTTCTGCTGGGACTCTTTTCTCTACTCTATTTTGTATTAATGTTTCCTTCTAATTCTCTGTATTACTATCAGTCACATGGGCCAAAAGGATTATAGTTCAGGAGGAAAAAGTCATAGTGCTCATCACAAAACATCACATTGAAATCTCATTCAAGCAACTGCAACCTCCCCCACTACCCCATCTCCCTGAGTCCCCACAGCATGTTGAAAACTTCAGAAGTCTTGCAAAAGTCCAATGGACAAGGAAAAAGCCAAGTTGCCTAGGGTAGCACCTCCTTGATGCTGAGCCAAACACAGCAACCATGAAGGAAGGATTTAAATACCTTTCATTTTGTGCATATTCTAATAAGAGCCATGATATCACCAAACAAAAGCTCCAATAATGCATTTCAATCACAAATTGCAGGTTTCTACTTCATCTGAAGGCATTAAATATTCAGTGAGAAACTGACAACCAAAGGAAGCCATCTGGGGGACAGCCGGGTGGCAGTGAGGTGGCATGAAGCTGGAATGGCATTTGAGCCCACTGCACTTCAGTGATCTCTACACAAGAATGTCATTGCCTCAGGCCAAGGCCTGTTCCAAATTCAGGATACAGAGTCTCCCAAATGATCGCTCGACTGAACTCTGGATTGTTGAGTGTGCAGCAAAGCAGCTACAATGAAGTTCCCGCAGAGGACGACACCTTTCATTGTTGCCAACAATGTGTAGCGCATGCAAAACATTAGAAGTAGTCACTTATAACTGGGAAAAATGTAAATATAGGATCAACACAGAACTTTCCATGAGCAATTTTGTTGTTCTGAGACAGGGTCTCAGTTCTCTCTGGGTTTTCTAGAACTCTCTATGTAGCTCAGGCTGGTCTTAAACCTGTGGAGATCCTCTTGCATCAGCCTCCCAAATGCTAGAATTATAGGTATGAGCCATAAAATCTGAAGAATATTTTAATGATCATGATACTTGTTCATTTTCAGGGAAGGAATCCCACTATGTTGCTATCCTACGTCCTCTAGTCCTCCTGGTGACTAGAGCTACACACCACCTTGCCTTGAAGAAATTTTAAAGACACAACAAAATGAGAGTCGATCAGCTCCTTACTGTATTGTGGTGACATGGGAATTCTGTGTGTCTTTGAGAGCATTGGAACCGTTCTCCAATCTTAGATGGGCAATAACTCAGGAGCTAAAGTACCAGTCAGGATCACACAGCACTTCCACTGAGTCTTGGCCTCTGGTGTCTTAGTGATGAAGGATATGGGGGTTCAGGAACGTCCTCCAGAATTTATGAACCCTAAGTTTTGGATTCTGTCCTCCCTTCAATGAAGAACAAATAAAGATGGACTCAAGGATAAATTATGAATTATTAAGTTTACTTAGGGAGAAATCACAAATAATGGGATTTTTTTAAGGAGAGATTAGGATCTTGGAAGAAAGGCTAGAGCAGAGTCATAAACACACAAGTAGGAAGCACACTAACTTGTGGAAAACACTGCATAGTTTATAAGGTTCCTTTTTAAAAAAAGTGTGGTTTTTAGAGAAAGACTGGAGTACAGGCACAATCACATGGAAAGTAGAATCTAGGCATTGTGTAGGGAGATGTTGCAGTCAGGTTCACATTGCTGGTAGAAATCACTCAACTAAGAGCATCTTGTGGGGAAAAAAAGGTTTATTTTGGCTTACAGGCTCGAGGGGAAGCTCCGCAATGGCAGGGGGAAATGATGGCATGAGCACAGGGTGGACATCACCCCCCTGGCCAACATAAGGTGGACAATAGCAACAGGAGAGTGTGCCAAACACTGACAAGGGAAAACTGACTATAACACTCATAAGCCTGCCCCCAACAATACACTCCCTCCAGGAGACATTACTTCCCAAATCTCCATCAGCTGGGAACCTAGCATTCAGAACACCTAAGTTTATGGGGCACACCTGAATCAAACCACCACAGGAGACTTAGGAGGAATCCACATCGTTTCTATCATGTGCTTTCCCATGGAGAGAAATTAAGAGAGCAAATGGTGAGACTCAAAGTAAAATGAGGGGGCAGATAGCCAAGCAAAGACCAGAGATTCAGAGGACAAATGAGTAATGAAGAGACTTACACTCATGGTTACCCTGAGTTTAAGGAAATTACACAGGTAGCATGCCTCGAATTGGTGAGAGCACCCACATGGTAGATCTGGAGTAAAAGGGAAGTATGCACATGTTAGATTCAGAGAACAGAGGAAAATCATCCAGGTAATTAAGGTGAGAAATTACTCCAAACTATAAGACAGAGGCAAGCAAAAAAGCTCAGCTCAGAAACCATGCTGGGCTCCTCCACCCCCACCCAGCCAGGCTGCTGGGGTAAAGGCTAGACTCCTGTGTCCAAGCAACACAGGATAAAAGCTGGGGAGACACACATGTACCAAGGGTCACGCTAAGAGAGAGGGAGGGCAGCACAGCCTTTACAGTGTCAGATTTAGATATGCAAGGGGAAGACCTGATTGGTTTGTATTTGGAGGGTGGACCAGCTCCCCTGGGGCTGTTTATTTAGGTAGTATGTTTGACATGGGCAGGAGAGTACACTATAGATCAGTCTCATCCGGACATGAGTTGCATTTCTATCCTTGTACCAGGGTGAGGTGGCATCTCCTGGTTTTCTTTGGGACTCAATCTCTAACTGAAACTGCCTAAAAGAAGCTTTCTCCTATTATCCTTCATTGGTTTATGAATTTGGATGAATGAAACCCACAAACTGGAAAACAAAGTTTAGAAGGATTTTATTATAGAGCTTATAGACATAGAGCTTGTAGAGCTTAAAAGAAAGAAGGAGGGGCTGGAGAGATGGCTTAGTAGTTATGGTACTTGCCTGTAAAGCCTAGAGACCCAGGTTCAGTTTCCCAGTACCCACACAAGCCAGATGTACAAGGTGGTACATGCATCTACATTTTGTTTGTAGTGGCTGGAGGCCCTGGCTGGAGGGGGCCGGGGGTCAGAATTCTCCTTACAGGTTCCAAGGCATTCCTTGATTTTTTCAGGACTCTGTCACTCCTAAGCTATCTCGAAGAGACCTTTCCTGTTGTAACAGGAATTTGGGGGTTTGTTGACAACATACTAATATGCCAATACAAAAATAATTTTAGAGAACCATAGCTTCTTCGCTTATGAATTTAAAGAATTAAAATTCAAATACCAGAAAGTTTAGAGAGACTTTATTAGATTAAGAGAAGGAAATAGAAGAAAATGCAGAGATCTCCTGCCATATAAAAGGCAGGACGGGGCTAGAGAGCCCCTGTGGGGAGTAAGGGGGATGTCTTCCCTCTTCTCAGCCAGGCTAGGCTGAGATAAACTTTCCAGAACCTGGGTGTTCAGGGGCCAGCCAAGAGAGAGGCATGCACCCTAGTGTGCATTTGTTTACAACAAGTGAGCCTGAGAGACAGCTGACTGGTCTGGGCTATAGGCTGTCTCCGGAAGAGACTAGCCATGACACCAAGTTCTGGGGCTGAACTTGACCAACTACAAAGTCAGAATTAGATTTAAATTCTATGAAAGGGGCCCGCCCTCCCAGGAGGGGCTCAGGTTGTTTGTGGAAAAACAGATCTAGGGAACTCCTTTAGCCAAGTCAGATCATCCTTTGCTCTCTAACTGTGGAGATTGCAAGGACAGACTTAAGGACATTCCTGCCTTTACTTTGGGGGGTCCAATTACCCTAACTGTGTCAATAATCTGAATATTGGTTATTTTATATTTTCCTTTCCCATACTGTCAAACTTCTGTGTTCTAAACAGTGAATTTTTTTTTTTTTTCTGGTTTACACTTTGTAGCCATTTACTTTATACACTTGCATGACTTTGCAGGACAATGACATCTTATCAGTCAGCTTTCTTACAAAACTGCCATCATTTTACAAAACTCATTATCTTACAAGTTAGCTTTCCTATAATGCTCTCTTCATGGTGCATTTTCCATCCCAAATAAAACATTCCCAATCATCCTTTATGACTCTTTCTCCTAAGGTACACTTCTCTGTCACTACTGTCAGACTTAATCATTATCTTGGTATGCTTTATGCTAAATGACAAATTCCACTCGATGATATTAAGTTTCTCTCTTATCATTGCCATCTTTATAGATCCAAAGTCTAGGGAAGTGCCTGACATTGAGCAAAGTTGTTTAATATAAAATGATAAATATAACATCCACATTAACACAATACCACATAGCATTTTGAAGGAGGATGGGGAAAAGCTAGCTTGTTTTTCAGACAATTAAAGTTAAGGATTGAGGCTCAAAGAGAACCATGAGATGCCACCCCACAGATGGAACTCCTCTGATTGCAAACTATCTGCAGTGCTCCCTGCTGCCCAGTTTAGCAAGCTACCTAACCAGACTGCCAGATGGGCTGGCCCAGGGATCCTCCCTCGAAAGTCACCAACCAATCCTGTCTTCCCCTTGCCTATAAAGGCTCCCATCTTCTTTTAATCCTGAACCCTGCAACTCCCTACCTCTCTTCCCTAGGGCCACAAGGACACACATGTGTCTGGCTTCCCCCTCTTCCAGCCTGGCTTGGTGGGATGGGGTGGGGTGGGGGTGAGTGCATAAAACTGTTGCTGGTTTGGGCGGCTTTTCTGCTTGTCTCTATAGTTTGGGGTAACTTCTCTCTTTGATCACATGCATGATTTTCCTCTGGCTTCTGAGTCTACCATGCACTGGTTCTTCCCAAGTTTCCCTACACAAGCTCCTAGATTCCACTTTCCACATGTCAGCAGCTTTACTTTAATTTCTCTTCAAAAGCCTCCGTTTCTCTTAAGTCCATATGCTTGTGGCTCTACTCCAGTTTTTCCCCCCAAAACCTCAATTTCTCTTAAATGAACCTTATAAACTATGTTTATTTCCACATGGCAGCATGTTTCCTAAACCCCACAATTTGTGATTTCTCCCTTAAATGAACACCACAATTTGTGATTTTCCCCTCAATAAACTTCATAATTCACACTTTATCCTTCTTGAGTCTGTCTTTATCAATGCCTTGTTAAAGGCAGGACAGAACCCAAAACTAGGGGTTCATAAATTCTGGGAGGCCCCTCTTAAACCCCCCAATCCTGCCTCAGTTTCATTTCAAACCCATTCTTCCATTTGCTGACTGTGGTATCTTGGAATACTTAGCCTCTTTGTGCCTGCGTTTCCCATAATACAGGGTACTGTAGGATTTCAATGAATTAACCATAATTGAAAGAAAAGCACTCAAAAGCTAGGTGTACTTTAGCTTCCTAGTGAAATGTAGATGATGATGTCATCATCACGATCACCATCCAGCAGCATGGCAGGATACCAGCCGCCAAGATGTTGAGTTCTGGGATATTGTATAATCTAAATTCAAAGCATGGTCCTGCACTTACTAGTTAATGACCTTGGGGAATTTTAGTTTCTTTCTAGTTTTGTTTGCTTCTAAACTAGTGATAATCAAAGTGGCCACATCATAAAACTTCTGGTGAAGTTCAGTTAAATTATGCATGGCTAAAACGCTCCACAACCAGTTACTTCTGGCTGAGTCAGCATGAAAGCCTGTGAGTATTCCCCGAGATGTGCACCCTTGTCTACTTGGTGCCTGCATTTGTGCCTCATTAGTTGAGGACAAACAGAAAGGAGAATTTTGTCATTCGGGACATAAATCATGATGCTGTTATGGGGTTGTCTAGGAAATCAGATTTGACATTTTCTTCTTTGAACAGATTAGCACTCAGTTATACCAGCCCATGGCCTGCTGGTACTTGAATCCTTTCCCAGGCTTCCCTGTTGTTCTCTGTATACCATGGAGCAAGACATGAAGACCAGCTCCTAGAATGGAAAGGTTCTTGGCATAAACTGGAAAATGGGACCTCTCCCACTGGACACCCATCATGGTTTCTGTCTCTTTCAACATTATCTTGGCCCCTGAGTACCAGATAATAGCATCTGTGGTGGTTTGATTCAGGTGTCCCCATAAAATTAAGTTTTCTGAATGTTAGCTTCCCAGCTAATGGAGATTTGGGAAGTAATGCCTCCTAGATGCAGTGTACTGTTGGAGGCGTGCTTATGGGTATTATAGCCAGTGTCCCGTTTCCAGTGTTCAGCACACTCTCCTGTTGCTGTTGTCCACCTCATGTTGGCTAGGTGATGATGTCCTGATGTCCACCCTCAGCTCATGCCATTCTTTTCCCCTGCCATCATGGAGCTTCCCTTCAAGTCTGTAAGCCAAAATAAACTTTTTTTTTTTACCCACAAGCTTCTCTTGGTCAGATGATTTCTGCCAACAATGCAAACTTGACTGCAACAGTAATTTAGGTACCAATAGTGGGGTCATTTGCTGCTAGACACCTAACTATATGACTTTGGCCTTTTGGAGCTGATTTTCAAGAGTAATGTTGGAGAATTTGAAACCCTGGCCTGAGAAACAACTTGCAGTGCTATAAGTATAGCTTAATGGACTATTTTGGTCAAAGTTGAAAGACCTGAATGCAGAAAGAACTATAGACTGTGAGGTTTGGCTTGTGAGGGTGAGAAATAGCTTTGCCTGGACTGGGCTGGAAACAGTTGGTGTGAGAGGCTTCCTATTATGCCTGTGTCCAGAGAATTTGTGCAGGGTTGCATTGTGTAGAAATGCACTGGTGTGAGCATAGGGATATGGCAAAGAAAGAAATATTTAGGCTGAAACTGCTGCCTGTTCAGCTGCAATTGAGAGATTACAACCATTGAGATTGAGCCAGCTAACCTGCATTGGGACAACAGAAAGAATGCAGTCTTTTGAAGGGGCCAGAATGCTGAAGAAGTCTCCTATTCTTCAAAGTCTGCTTTATTCCCCCCCCCCCCAGGATTAACAAATTGGCACCTTACTTGGTATTGTGGAGTATAAGTAATGCAGGAAAGAGAGGGTCATTGAGTTTGCAACTAGGTCTTGTGTTTTGGAAATAGCCATGGGCAGTGTGAAGCAGGTTTGCTGGATGCCTGCATGGAGACCTGATGAAGCCTTGATGATGAACCATGGGTTACAGTGGAGACCCAGCGGAGATGCTGCAACCACAAGATGGCTGCCAAGGAGAGCTGATAGCTATAGCCACGTGATATTTGACACAAATGCCAAAAATACTCATTGGAGAAAAGACAGCCTCTTCAGCAAATAGTGCTGGAAAAACTGGATATGTATCTGTAGAAGAATGAAAATAGATTCTTCTCTCTCTCCATGCACAATACATATGGGAACTTTTAAAGTTGGATTGAATGCATTGCATATTACATGATGGATGGCTATCAGTTTATTGGGGCCAGGAGCAGAATGTGGTGGCTTGATTTAGGCATCCCCCATACACTTAGGTTTTCTGAATGCTCGGTTCCTAGCTGATGGAGATTTGGGAATTAACACCTGCTGGAGGCAGTGTATTGTTCAGAGTGGGCTTATAGGTGTTATAGCCAGTGTCCCCTTGCCAGTGTTGGGCACACTCTCCTGTTGCTATTATCCACCTTATATTGGCTAGGAGGTGATATCCACCCTCTGATCGTGCCATTGTTTTTCCCTGCCATCATGGAGCTTCCCTTTCCAACTGTAAGCCAAAATAAATGCCTTTTTTTTTTCCTACAAGCAACTCTTGGTCAGGTGATTTCTGCCATCAATGCGAGTCTGATAGCAACAGTGTCTTTCCAGTTTACGTTTGATGTCTGGAATTCCTTGCAATTTCTTATGAAATTCAGTTTGATGCATTTCCAATGTAACATTTCCTGTGTGGCTTCTGTTTTCCTAGTTAGATCTTTACTGATCCATTGATGTTTCTCCCATTCCTTTCTGGCTTTCCTTTGGTTGATTTTTAAAGTTCTTAAATAGCTTATCACATACATAGAGTAGGACCTCCTGTTTTAAACAAACTCTGGAGTCTGGTACAAATAGGTCATAGAATTAGATTCTGAAATGACTTTATTATCTAACGCAACAGTTATCAACTGGGAAATATTTTCCCTATTCTTACCTTCGGGGTAACTATTGAAACAAGGATTTTAGTGGCTATAAAGGACTCAATTGTCATTTAGTAAGTAGAAGGCTAGAATCTTGCTAGACATCCTCCCGTGCACAAGGCAGCCCACACACTCACACAAGGATTATCTAGGCCACTGTGTTAGCAATGCTACTATTGATGAGATGCCATAGCTTCTGAGCTACTACAGGTAACAGAGAGATTCCCTAGGACCCAGAGCTGTTGAAGTGTCATGTTGTTGGGACCTTGCCCAGAGTAATCAGTCTTAGTACACAGATCTTGTGTTCTGATTGGCACAGTTAAATTTCACTAGATACTCCTTTGTTTTGTTGATATACATATTCAAGTTTCTAAAGAAAAGAAATAAAATATCTGAGAAGACCTAGTAGATTTTCAGGTTTCAGATCTTTGCATTAAATATATTTCTGAAATCATATTGCTTGGTTCCCCGGACTGTGCAGCGAGTGATTGATTCATAAGATACTTTACACGAAAACAAGCAATCCAATCCATTGTGTTCTACTGGGTAATTTGGAATGCTTCCCTTCATGATATAGAAGCCCGTGGTTGGTTTTCAGCATTTTCTCACTCTTGCTGTGTGTCTCAGAGCTCCCTTTCCCCTACCAACTGACTGAAAAGGAAGTCTTCCTTCAAAGGGTCCTCTTTCTCCACCATCTCCATGGGAGACCCAGCCAACTTGTTTCCTCTGAGCATTGTTCCCAGCACCCCACAAGACCCCCCTCCCAATGACCAGTCCACCATGCCCCAAAGGGAATGGACATAAAAGCCCTGGTATATGCTTTTCCTCATCCTCCTCATCTCTTCTGATGCCCTCTCATCACAGGTACAAATATTTCTTTGTGTATTTCTTTGTATCTCTCTGTCTCTGCACCTCCCTGCTCACATATGCTGTTTCTCTTATCATTCTCTCTCTTCCCCTCTCTGTCTGTCCTGTCTCTCTTTCCATCTCTCCCACTCTTTCCTTCCCTCACCCAATTGACTCATCATATGCTGTTTCCAATGAGCTCTGTGTATCTACCCTACCTGTCCCTCTCTGAAGTGTTGCAAGCTGAGCTGCAGGACTTCACCTTCTCCAGCTCTTCACCTTCCCTTTTGCCCCGTCTCAAAAGACACCCTTCCCCCATTGCAGAGCCATTAATAAACCCCATTTCTAAAAACTATAGTCCAAGAGTGTGTGCATACTAATGTCTGCTTTGCTTTTTATGTTTACAGTGTGTCAAAGTATCTATTTTCATTTCTGAAACTGTCCACAACAGCTACGAGGTCTTTGACTGTTTTACCATGAAATATTTCACTTCCTTTCTGAGGTAAAGTAAGAAAGTGGATTAAGTTCAAAGCTACTTTCCTGTTGTAAACGTTTATTATATGTATTCAATGTTTGTATAACATGATAATGCATTCTATTACACCCATGCTTGTTTTACTGACGGGCAGGGGCAGTAAGAAGCATCACAATAAAGGAAGATGATGACAGATGCATGCTCCATCCTCCTAGCCCTGGGAGAAGATGTATAAGAAAGGTGATTGGAATTTTGACAGGCAGAATATAGTATGATCCCAGAAAACATTCTTCCGCAACTGTGTAGGGATCTCCTCTTTCCTATTCACTAAAGAGGAATGGAGAAAACTAGATGGCCATTTAAAAAGAACAATGGAAGGAAGTCAACTATGTTCTGCATATAAAAAGCAGGTTGATTTTCTTTTAAGATAAGGTTTAGGGAGCTGGAAGTACTTCTGTGGTAGAGTACTTGCCAAGCATGATGAACAAGGCCCTGGGTTCTGATATGGAACATTTATTTTGAAAAGAGAGAAAGAGATAAATTTTGCATTAGAAGAAAAAGCTCAAGAGAAGCCTTTCCTTCAGTGTTTGAGGCCTCTGAAAACTGCTTCTGGCAGGTACCAAGAACTCTCCCAGCAGGTACCTTGGACTCTCCCAGCCAGGGACCCAGAAGCAGTAGCAAGTCCACCATCCCCACTGCCTGCTTTTGGTGAGTCTTGTCTGTCTGTTTACTCTGATGATAAACTTACCTTGTAGAGAGTATGTCTTAATTTTGTTCTCCATGTATCACTGTGCTTTTTAAATATTAAGCTTAAATTTTGCAACACCCTTGTGAAACATCACAGTGGACATCATTTCCAACACAGTTTTACTCTTAAATGATGCGAGGTTTTTTTTTTTTTTCTGGGCAGCTTTGCAGATCTGCAGTATGAATGAGCTGGAACCCAAAATCAGAGAGCCTGCAGTGCCTCAAAGAAAGAAGTGGGAAGGTGAGTAAAGAGATCAGTCAGTCTCTGAGACCTTAAACAAAAGCCTAAGACATGCTTCATTCTGACCCTTCCTTCCTCCTCCTTCACACTCTTCCTCTACATCTGAAGATGAAGGTTAATATTAAGCATCACATTAATGGTTGTCAAATCAATCATGCTTTTCTCTGAGTTATGTTACACAGACACAACATGCTTTATCAGAAATCAAAGGAAAGACAGTGCCAAAAGTGGATGAGCTAATGTAAAATCACTTACTTGGGCACTCTGGAGACGGAAACCCGTTTAATATTTAATGTAGTCATTAACCTAAGCATGAGAGGAAGAGGGTAATGGATGGCCTACTCTATTGGCCTGTGGGACAGGGTACTGAAGTAAGTTGTCCCTTCTGGGATCAACTTCACACATGTCTAAAATCCATAAAGTGGGTCACAGGTGAAGGGAATTGGACAAGTCTCAAAACTCTGAGATGTGCTGTTCTAAGAGGACATTGAACTCAGCAGATGCCTGAAGTTCACTACACTACAAGGACTAGATGCCCTGTCAATTGACTTTCTCAATTAGTTTGTTATGGCAACAGACATGCTGTCCTCAGTACATACGGTCAAACTGCAGCAAATAATCAATTATTGAAGGAAACTATCTCTGAGAAGCATTAATCCATCAGGATATTGAAGGGCTGGTTTCTCCCCCTCTCTCCCCTCCCCCCCCCCCCGGCTCTCTCTTGATTTGGTTATCATAAAAGGAGCTGTCTGTGTAAAGTCTGCCCAGAATTGTCCCCAGGAGCCAGACTGTCAAAACCAATTGAGAAGGCAGAGGGGGAAATTTTCAGGCAAAGTCTATCACAGCAAAGGCTGATGGAAAAGGAACATTTTTCTATATTGAAAATGATAATGCTGTAGATAACATTTCATTTATCATACAGCATGGATGCACATATAGTCTATGTGCACTTTTAAGCACATTCACGGTAAGAAAGTAGTACCTGAACAACTGCTTCAGTTATGCTGTAGGATTTCTTCTTAATTAGATACAAGATACTCTAATCCCATATTTGCTGTTCAATTTAATTGCAATTTTTCTATTACATATCTACTTTGCAGTGAATTTCCAGGGGGTTTCCAAGAATTTAATCTCATCAAAAATCAGTTATGATCTTGTCATGGACATGAAGCCAACCAAAGCTACCACCATCCACTTTCTTTACATTTTTCCCTCACAAGGTTACATCAGAATCCTCTCACCCTATAGAGGTTTGCAACCTCTCTTTCTTTCTCTCTCTGTCTCTCTCTCTCTCTCCCTCTCTCATGAAAGCAGCTGATTTCTAAATCTAGGCAGAAAAATAAGTGGGATCAATGTACAGAGTCCAAGATAACTTGGGCAGGTAAGTAGTGTCCAGGCTTTTCTATCTGACAAGTCTTTTGGAGTTAGTGAGAATTTTATGCAATTTTTCAATTGAATTTTCTCTATAACGTTTTGCTGTGTAAAAATCAGTTTAATTAAAAATACCAACAGCAGCAGTAAATGACTGCCATCATCTACTTTTAATTAAAATTAGCAAATATCTTTTAAAGAAAAAAAAAAGTCTGAGCTGGTTAATCAGATTGCCCCCAAAAAGATGTTTAAAAGAATCTATAATCAAGAGTAAACATTTTTTCATGCTGGGTGCAGCAGTTACTTTCTCATGCTGGGCAATGCACTAGACCAGAAGCAGTTTATGGATGGAAAGGTTTTATTTTAGTTTACAGTTTCAAGGGGAAGTCTCATCATGGTAGGAAAAATATGGACGAGCAGATAGGAGTCACATCTTATCACTCTAGCAGTAAGTAAGTACAGTTAAGTATTTTTTTCAATTAAAAAGTAGGATATTATAGCCGAGCGTGGTGGTGCACACCTTTATTCCCAGCACTCGGGAGGAAGAGGAAGGAGGATTGCCATGAGTTTGAGGACACCCTGAGGCTACATAGTTAATTCCAGGCCAACCTGAGCTATAGTGAAACCCTACCTCCAAAAACCAAAAAGAGAAAGAAAAAAGTAGTATATTATAGGTTTTAGCAGAACTTCTCTACGAAACAACATGGAAAGTAGCAGCAATATTTTTTTTCCAAATACCTTTAAAATATTTGTTGACTAAATTGTATCCATTTCTCTTCACTTTCACTTTCCCTTCTGCACAAGCCAAACAAGTGCTCAAGACAAAAGGAATGATAAAAGCGTCTAGACGTAAGAAAAACTCACTTCAATCTAGTCTTTGTATTAACACAAGACTTCAAATGTTGCATAAAAATTGATCTAGATCTTTCATGTCTAAGAATTTATCCTAAGCAAAAACATAAAAAATAAATATAGGGCTGGAGTGATGGCTCAGTAGTTATGGCACTTGCCTGCAAAGCCAAAGGACCCAGGTTCGATTCCCCAGGACCGACATAAACCAAATACAAAAGGTAGCACATGTATCTAGAGTTTGTTTGAACTGGCCAAAGGCCCTGGCATGCTCATTCTCTCTCTCTCTCTCTCTCTCTCTCTCTCTCTCTCTGTGCATCTTTCTCTTTCCCTCCTTCTCAAATAAATAAATTAAATAAATAAATAAATATAAAGACATTCATCATAATATTATTTATGATGATGAAGGACTAGAAGCAAGTACGCATTAAGTATCTATCTAAATCTACAATGTAATACAAACATAACGAAATCTTTTGGGGTCCATAACATGTGAATACTTACTGACACTCCACAACCTCTGAGCTTGGAGCATTCTTCAAAAACAGCATTCCTCTTTCACATCACAGAACTCCAGAGGATCAAATGAGTGGCAGGAGTGTCCTTTGATGGTGGCTCCAATGTGGGTTCTAAGCCAATCGCTTTGGGCTAGAGTGGTAAACAGACTCCTGGTTTCCTGAACCTTGCATGTTTATGTGGTTGCCTGTTGTTCTATACTAGCAGACGACTCAGGTCTTCTCTGTGGAAAGAAACATTGCCTTAGAAGTATTGAGCTCTGTAGCACTAAAAATACTACAGAAAATAAGAGTAAGGAAAGTGAGATGTCAAAGAGCAAGAAGCTTCATATATCCTGGCAAATTAATGGAATATTTCTCTCTGAGGAAAAGGAACAAGAGAAAAGTCTTCCAAATATTAGCTACTTGGGGAACCACTACGAAATGTCCCATTAAATCAATTGCCTCATAGGAAAGTACATCAGTTGACAAATACTATCCCTACAATCATAAGATCAGTTTTAGCGCTATGAATTGTTTCATTGTTTTGATTTTCAGTCCTGGAATTGGAATCCAGGACTCCCTATGTTGCAGGCAAACACCAACACTGAGCTACCCTGCCACTCAAGGAGCAGTCAGGATCTTTAGCAATGTAAGAAACTTTTAAAAATGGAAAAAGCTTAAAATATGTATGTATGGAGAAATCTGAAAAAATAAGACATGTTTCAGGAAACAATAAAACTATTAAACTATTAGCATATTCTCCATGAGATAAGTATTTCATTCATTAAAAAGAATACAAACACAATTTAAAATGAACCTTCAAAAAACACCAAACAACCTTGGAAAAACAAACATAATACTATTTTTAATGTCATTGTTATGCAACTCAAAGTCAAAGTTAAGGAATTCCCATAGAAAAAAGAAAATAAGCCATGAAGAAATCCAACATGCAATTAGTAAGAGTTACAGAAACAAAGACAAGAGCTAACATAATAGAGGAGAATGTTTTTTTAAATGTAAAAAAAAAAAACAAAAGAGTTACTGACTTGAGAATTACATATTCAAAACATCTGTAGTGGCTGAAATGGACAGCAGTAGAAACCAGCTTCATGAAGTTCCAGAGCAACAGGGACAAAGAGCAACCACTGAACACTTTTGGAGGGTGGGAATTGGTTTACAAAAGTGATTAGAAGAATGTAACAAGGGCTAGAGAGATGGCTTAGCAGTTAAGGCACTTGCTTGTGAAGCCAAAGGACCCAGGTTTGATTTCCCAGAACCCACGTTATCCATATACACAAAGTGGTGCATGCATCTGGAGTTCATTTGCAGTGGCTGAAAGCCATGGCACACCTGTTCTCTCTCTATCTCTCTCGCTCTCACTCTTGCTCCCTCTTTCTATCTCTCAATAAAATAAAAAAAGAAACATTTTTGTTTTAAAAAAAGAAGCATGGAACAAAAGATGACTAAATATCATGCTAGGAATTCAAATATAATTACTTCTGGGCCACCCATTTTTGTCCCTTCAATAGCTGTTTAGAATTCAGTACTTAATATAACCATATATGTCCTTCAACTTCTGCATCAGAAAAAGAAAAGAAAGATTAAGCCTAATAAAATTTATAAGTTGTTTCCAGGTATAAAAATAAATGTACTTTAGCAAAAAAGATTCATAATGATTTCAAAATAAAATGAACCATGTTCCACTCAATTTACATTTCCAATGAAGTTAAGAGTAAACAACAACTTGTACAAACCCATTTGGAATCAGTCGCTTTTCATGAAAATAAGGCTTTTAGTGGATACCAAGCCCCTGGATTAGATACTGACCTGAACTACACACTTACAAATTCTCTCTAAGCGCTGAGCCTGTGAAGATACTGTGAGAATACCTCTGAGTAGCTGTGAAAACTGTCACTTTAACAACTCATTGACATCACAAATTGTCAAATCTCACCACGTACTTTGGCTGTAGGAAAGTGGGAAATCAAGCTGGAGCTAAACGGGAAGGATCCTCCCTGTTGTTTGTCATAATACTACAAAGCGCTATAGATCCTGTTGGAATAGAAAAGTCATCAACAGTCGTAACCAAAAGTTGACCATGCAAGCAACACAGTTGAACAGCCGGGTAAAATATGCCAATTGGTGCAATGGTGGCATATATATTATGGGGGAAAACCAGGTACTCTCTGTATTTGAGTCTCTCTCCACAGGTGGAAATTTATGACTGTTATGGAAACCTACTCAAAAGCCTGTAGCTAAAGTCAGGCATGTGGGCTCATACCTATAATCCCAGATTTTAAGAGTATGAAGTAGGAGGCTTGCCATAAATTTGAGGCCAGCCTGTGCTACAAAGGGAGTTCTAGATCAGTCTAAGTATGGGAGGGTCTACCCTGATTGACTTTCTAAATATGTATATTATACTCACCAAACTTCCCTTTTAATATTTATGTTTATGCCAATATATCAATGCTACTCTCACTTTTGGTTAGAGAAGCTTCTCTTTTCGGCACTCAAAATTCATCAAAGTGCTAAGAAGAGATGACAGTGGAGTGTAAGCTCTGAATGACATATCTATCATACCATCAAAGGCTCAGGAACCATTGCAGAAGAGATAGTAGGAAGACTGTAAGAGCAAAAGTAAGGGAAGGAGATACTATCAACCAGACACAAAGTGGCCATTGCATTCATGACCTCATATTGGCTGATGCTTTCTATGCAAGAACTTCGTACTACAAAAGGGGGATAATGACATCAAAATTGAAGAGGGACTAGTTAGAAAATAAAGAGGGCTCAGTGGAGGTTGGATACAGCTAGAGAGACAAAGAGGGTGGTGGTAGCAGATCATGATCAGAGTACATCGTATGTATGGAGTTAATAAACAGGGTGGTAATAGAAAGTTATCAATTCTCTTGTGAATGTGAAATGACCCCCATAGGCTTATGTGTCCCCAGCTTGTAGCACTGTTTGGGAAGGCTGTAGAACTTTTACTAGGTGGAGCTTTCATGAAGGAAGTGGGTTACTGTTGGTGAGCCTTGAATTGTTACATCCTGCCCCCACTTCCTATTTGTGTGCTGGAACGAGACCCACTCCCATGCTGTCCTGACATTTCTCTGCCTCCATCACGGACTTTATCCTCGGGAACTGTAAGGTAAATCAACTCTTTCCTAAGTTGTTTCTGGTTAAGCATTAGTTCACAGTAATTAGAAAGTAACTGGTGCATAATATAATTTTTTCATATTTCTTTTTCATTAGAAAAATATTCATTTTGAATTTATGTCAGTGTAAAAGGTCTGCTTTTGAGAGTGTCACTAAGAAGTAAATGGTTTTACAAATACATATGGAAGAAATAAAGAGTTATTAGAGCTCAGTCAGGAATATTTGTAAAATAACTTGAATACTTAAATGTTGAAAATCAGGATGCAAGAAACCTAAATTCAGAGTCTAAATCATTTACTTAAATCTCTGACTTAACTGTCATGTGAAAGACAAACACACTCTACATGTGTAGGATAGCACCAAACTGGAGGGACTTTGCCTATTAAAATAGAAAATACAGGGCTGGAGAGATGGCTTAGCGGTTAAGTGCTTGCCTGTGAAGCCTAAGGACCCCGGTTCGAGGCTCAATTCCCCAGGACCCACATTAGCCCGATGCACAAGGGGGCACATGCATCTGGAGTTTGTTTACAGTGGCTGGAGGCCCTGGCACACCCATTCTCTATCTGCCTCTTTTTCCATCTGTTGCTCTCAAGTAAATAAATAAAAAGTAAACAAAAAAATGTTTCAAATACAGAATACACAAATGCAACATGAAAGGACATGCAAAGAAATGAATATAGAACAGTGGAATTTTAGACTGAGTGAACTACAAATTCCCATCCTACTGTAGAATTCCATTCATATTACACAGACAAGTTCAAGACAGAAAGCAGATTCCATCAAATGATCAACTCAACAAAAAGAAAGCAAGTATACCACTTAGAGTCACACTGTAAGAAAATTAAAAAGAAAGAAATCAGGCTACCTATACAGCCTAACAACCTGAGTTCAATTCCCCAGTGCCCACGTAAGCTAGATGCACAAAGTGACACATGCATCTGGAGTTCATTTGCAGTTGCTAGAGGCTCTGACACACCCATATTCAGTCCCTCTCTTTCTGTCTCTGTCTCTCTGCTTACAAATAAATAAATAAAATATTTTTTGGAATCTTTTTTTTAAATTTTGTTTGTTTATTTATTTATTTGAGAGAGACAGACAGAGAGAAAGAAGCAGAGAAAGAGAGAGAATGGGCACGCCAGGGCCTCCAGCCACTGCTAACGAACTCCAGACGCATGCGCGCCCTTGTGCATCTGGCTAATGTGGGTCCTGGGGAATCAAGCCTTGAACCGGGGTCCTTAGGCTTTGCAGGCAAGCGCTTAACCACTAAGCCATCTCTCCAGCCCTAAATAAAATATTTTTAAAAGAAAGAAATCAAATAAGCATCCCAGAACATATCCTAGTAATTCATTTTACATGTAATTGTTTCAGGATTATACCAATGCAGCCCGTATTTAAATTATAATGTGAACAGACTATCTTTGCATCCCAAGGAAAATAGCCAAGAAAAGATGTCTTGCCTAAAAATATTAGGCTGGAATACTAGTTGAGGATATTGAACTGCAGAAAGATGAGCCACCTCCAGAATCAATAACATTTTACATGGGACCTTGAGGGCGTTTGCTGGCCTTATTGACTGTGGCCAGTTCCATTCTGTTAAACCTGTGACAGCTGATGAGACTGTACCCTGGGGCAGAGTTAGCACCCAATTCATCAGCGATCCTTATTGAGTAGTAACCAGTGAGGGAGATCCTGCAAAAGCTTTCTCAATGCTAAGTTACCCCAATAAACTTAAGGGCTAATTTGTGGAGGGAACTTCATGATATAGACTGTATCCAGTTATGATATGTGGTATATATCTATGAGTAAAGTGGTCACAACCAATAGAAATATTTTAAGGAATTATTTTAAATAATTGATAATTATTAGACCTTATTAATAGTGATGATTATTTAAAATGGATTTAATTAGTTAAATGGAATCATAATCGTTTTTGGTTTTTCAAGGTAGGGGCTTGCTCTAACCCAGCCTGACCTGGAATTCACTACATGGTCTCAGAGTGGCCTCAAACTCACAATGATCCTTCTACTTTGCCCTCCCAAGTGCTGGAATTAAAGGTGTAGCATCACCGATGCCTGGCCAAATCACAATGTTTTTAAAGTTGTAAAAAGAACATTCCTTCACCGTGTAGTGAAAGTAAGCAATAGTAACATTAGAATGAAATACTCCACACTTAGTAGCATGCTTATTGGTGGAACACATAAGGGATAAGACCTTGGTCATTATTAATAAGGTGTTCATGATATGATTCAATTTGTGTTTGGAATTAATGGTGTTTTTGAGTACTGCTACTGAAGTCAATCTTATGTTTGTCTACCTTTCACAGTCTTTGAATATCTCGATTAGTTCCTGCCCAAGTGTCCTATGAGATAGATAGACAGATGATATAAATAGATGATAGATGGATGACAGAGATGATGGATAAATAGAAAATAGATGCTGAATGATGATAGATGATTGTAAGTTATATAGCATGATATGTATATGTAGATAATAATGAATTATATATGATGCTATGTATATGTATAACATGACCTGCCTATTCATTGGCATAGGAGAAACATGACAATGTCATTACCACTGCTAAGTGGTAAACAATACATTTAAATAGAATAAAAGGGAAGATGATGAGCAATATGCCATCCACCTCTTTGCATTCAACATATATCAAGAAATTTACCTTTGACAAAAATATCTTTCTCAAAACTTGTTTACTTAGTATTACAGAGTGGAGTTTATAACCACAGGTGCACACCCTGGCTCATTTAGTAAGTGCTAGTGTCATCAGAAGACCAAATAGTTTTACAAAACCTATAAAGATAATGAAAAGTCAAGTGTGGTATACTGGTGCTTACCTGTAATTTTAAATGTTACAAAAGAATCCTGAGTTCTAAGTCAAGACAGGTTATGTAACAAGATCCTGACAAAAGAAAGAAAGATGAAGGAGGAAGAAAAGAATGAGAGAGGCAATGCTTAGGGGTCATAGTTGTATGTTCAAGTTTCAGGCATTAGGGCAAAGAAGAAAAGGTGGCTTTCACTGCCCCACTATTTCATTATTACCATAAGCCTAGGCATCTACTCACAATTTTAAGGTTTGCATTTAGGTTTTTGTGGTTATCAATGAGCCCTGTCACCTGACTGGACATGACATTCTGAAAATGCTACTTGGGAAGGAGAGTGAATACATTTCCATGGTTTGGACCCACCATGCCAACCATCAGGGCTGTCACTCTTGGTCCTGCTGCATCCCTCTCCCTCTCCCCAGAGTTTTCCCATATAGTATGCAGACACCAGAGAAACCAGACAGGTAAGCACACACACTACTCTGCACCTTGGAGGCATATCAGCTGGGACACAGGCTAGAAAGCTGCAGCTGGAGTTTTGCTTCAAGGATGAATCAGATGCAACTTGCATTTTGTCTTTTAAAAAATTGACAAATTTGGCCAACTATGCCCAACAAGAATGTGAGTTTGAGTCAAAATAAAGGTTCAGTTTTTGTAAGGCGCCTTTGCTTCCCAAAGTGTTGAGAACTAATCAACTAATACTTGCTGTAGTGGTGGGTCCTGGAGATAAGATGAGTCTTCCAAGCCAGGGTCTCTACCTCTAATATTGTGAATACCAGAAGAGATATTTCAGTTCATCTGACTTGTAATTACCACCATTCCTTTAAATATCTTGATTTAAAGAATAATGGAGAAATTCTATAAAAGAGTGACACAAGAATGGTTAACAAGGTGATTTAATTCTGAAATTGCCATTTAAGTTATGAAAACAACTCTCAGCAGAGAAATTATTCAACTTGACCAGTTGATGAACCACCATTACTAGTTTTCTACTTCATCTAGATACCCGTAAGCCTTCGGTTAAATGATTTGCTTGAAAAATGTTTTTTGAAATCTATTTTTTTTAATTTTTGTTCATTTTATTTATTTATTAGAGAGTGACAGACAGAGAGAGAAGGAGGCAGAGAGAGAAAGAGAGAATGGGTGCACCAGGGCCTCTACCCACTGCAGAGGAACTCCAGATGCATGCACCACGTTGTGCATCTGGCTAACGTGGGTCCTGGGGAAATCGAGCCTCGAACCGGGGTCCTTAGGCTTCACAGGCAAGCACTTAACCGCTAAGCCATCTCTCCAGCCCTGTTTTTTGAAATCTTAATCACATTTTTAAAAATATTAAATTGATCTTTGGTTGATGAGCTACTCCTGTCAGTTTTTGTAAGAGGATGTATCAAGATGATTATTGTCTCTAAAGAGTGTAATATTCCATTCCCTTTGACTATTTACACACTGTGATGGTTAAGCTCTGCTGTCAACTTGACCTGGTTAGGAATCCATGGATATTTCCCTTGGTTGAGTCTCTGAGGTTGTTTCCAGGAAGGATTAACTGAAGGACAAGCCCTTTCCCAGAGTTGGTGACCCTCCCAGAGGGAATTTCATATGTAAGGAAGCTCTGGGATCAAAAATCCCCTTACTCCCACCTGGCTGCCAGTGGAGATACTACTTATCAGTGAGTACCCTCACGTTAGTCAGATACAGAAGGCGGTGCACGCATCTGGAGTTTGTTTGCAATGGCTGGAGACCCTGGCACGCCCATGCTCGCTCTCGCTCTCTCTCTCTCTCTCTCTCTCTCTCTCTCTGTTGCTCTCAAGTAAATAAATAAAAATAAACAATTTTTTAAAAAGCTATTCACAAACGATATTCTTAAACATGTTGATAATCTATAATTTAAAATAAATAAGGTAAAACATAAATATCTAAGGTGCTAGATTTTTTTCATAACACCCAAAGTTCCTCAGATTTAGACGGTTTCAATATCTTACAAGCTAGAGCTACTTTAGATGTGGTTCAGTCTATATCCTTTTGTTATAGACTGATTCTTCACACTGTATAGAAACAAATTATTATTGTAGAAAACCCACAGGAACCGAATCCCATAATGATAATGTAAATGCTTAGTATACACAGATCTCAAGAATGATAAGTGGTATTTCTGCTAGTTGTGTGAGGATGATAAACAAGAAGGTACAGTTGTCAATCTTACGTTTTGATGTTTATATCCCAGGTTGAAAGCATGCATGGTAAGGAGAAAAATTATTCAAAAGTGCTTTCAAAGGGAAATGCTCCCTTATGTTACAAAAATAATTTTATCTTCTAAAGCCATTGGTAGAGTTTCCCCTCATATATTCTCTTGTTTTGTAGTGCATTCTCACTCAAAAAGTAAAATATGTGGAGCTCCCTCTGTGGAGCTGAGACAGTTAATTCATTAGCTTTCCTTTCTTGTTACACAGTCCTAATTTCAAAGGTCAGAAGATATGTTCTGGCATTCCAGGTAACAAGTATGTATGTAAAGTTACCAAACATGGGCCTCTAATAACTACTCAGAATCTAGATAGCCTATCGAGCTTGTCATAAATACTTGTCCTTAAAGAGTCTGACTTCATATTTTCACAGGTTATGCCATGTGCAGAATTAAAGTTCCCATTGTGACACTGGCTAGCAGGCCCAGCAACCGCCATGTGTACTCATTACAGTCATATTGAACCAGGGAGCCTAACCACTAGCATTGTGACTTTGCTTGGAGACCTTTCCTCTCCTGGCTACCGAAGTGCTATGAAGCCAACTGACAAAGATGCATCAATGTCTTAGGCTGATGCCATGACCAAATTCCTTTATTTGTAATTTGAGCCATTTAAAGACCAATAAACTTCCTTTTTAAAAATAAAATAAGAACAAGACAAGCTATTGATGCTCAAAGTGGACGTTTAGCTTATATTAAAATGTTGTTTTCACTATGATCACAGACAACTTCCATAGCATTCAAATCAATGTGAAAACAAGTTCAAATATTTTAAGGTAGAAATCAAAAAAAAAAATCAGCTTAGTGATACAAATGAAACAACAAACTCCAATTCTGTCAAAAAGAAGGCATGGGCTAGGAGGAATGTGTCCTATTCCAGGTGTTTTATGTATAATTTTCACCGCTCAGTACATGAGCAGCCCACCATTATTTATAATTTATATAATCACATTGTTTATTTCTCTGAGTAATTCACATATTGCAGAAAATGAAAATAAGATAAATTGGTCATTGCTCTGACTTTTTGAATAGGTAAGAATGTTTAAAAGCCTAACCAATACAGAGGAATTATGTGGGAGTAGAAAAGGTTAGAACATGGAAGAATCTCTGCACGAAAACAATAAAGGGAGTTTTCTGTTTTTGTTTGTATGCATGGCTGCAAAGGATATATAAAAAGTTGGGGGCTTTTTCACATTCAATAAATAATCCATGTATCATTTCAGAAAGCTAGAATCTTACAGAATCATAACAATGTATGGGTTCTTTTGCACAATATGGTGTTAACACAACCTTGAACATTAGAAATGGAAAACATTTTTTTATAAAAGCTATAGTCTGTCTATATCTAGAGTTGTGTTAGTTTCACTGCTAGTCTTAAAAAAGATTGTGATGAAACTCTTCCCTTTTGTGTATCGAGAACATAAGAAGTAATTCTGATAAAGTAAATTAAAAAATGGATTTTCTTACATGAAAAAATGGGAATTTTGCTGACCCACCTAGCAGTAGAACTTTCCCCAACATGAAACCTTCCTGTTCTGTCAGAAACTTCTGCTTAGAAATTAACACCCCTTTTCTCATACCCTCCAGAGAAACAAGATCTAAGCATTATCAGAATTATCAGATAGCTCTAATTGCATACAAGCAAAAGCACCAACATCTCCCAGACTTACCTTATTTTTCCATTAATTCTTTTTTTTTTTTTTTTTTTTTTTTTTTTGGTTTTTCGAGGTTTTTCGAGGTAGGGTCTCACTCTAGCTCAGGCTGACCTGGAATTCACTCTATAGTCTCAGGGTGGCCTCGAACTCTCAGCGATCCTCCTACCTCTGCCTCCCAAGTGCTGGGATTAAAGGCATGCACCACCACACCCGGCTCCATTAATTCTTTCAAGTAAATTGCTGATTTGTCTTAGTCTTGCTTTATGTACCATCCTCCTCTTTCTTCTCTTTTCCTATTTTTGTTTTATTTTTATTTTTGAAATAGGGATTCACTATGTAGAGCAAAATGACTTGTAATTCACTATGTAATCCCACACTGGTCTTTAATATCCAGCCTTCTGAATGCTAGTATTACAGATGTTCTCTCTTAATTCAAAGTTTTCTATAGATACTCATATTAACACCCTGGCTTCAAGTGACACCTATATAGACATACTGACCACCCCTAGATCTTTACCATACTGCCTACAGCTCTATAAAGCTTACTAATCCTGCCTATTTAAAATTCTTGATTTCTCCCCCTCCTCATACCTATTGTGCCTTAGAAAGACAGCCATAACTTCCCATATAACTATCAGAAGACTTTTTTTCTAACTCATTCCTTTGCCTCAAATTTTACTTCAAACCCATACTTCTCATTACACTTTCTGCAATAAATCTATAAAATAATTACCACACTGTTTTTAAACAAATACTTCCTTTAACCAATAATAATGTTTCTAATACATTGGCTTTAGATGATTGTTTGTTTGTTTGTTTTTGAGAGAGAATTTGGCAGAAATCAGGAAGAACTGTTTCAAACTGGATTCATAATTACGGATATGTCTTAATTTTCTCAAGCCCTTTCACCTGCCCTTGAAAGCTTTCTTTCCTTTTGACTAGACCACTTGGTAATTATTCTACAATGCAAGTTTATCAAATCATACAAGAATGTCTTCTCTAGCCCATAGCTGGGTAGATGCCTCACCTCTGTGTTTCCTCATACCTTCATAGATATGTCGTATAATATTCTAAGTGACTGTGCCAGTAGCTAATGAACTTCAGCACCAGGTGCACAGATACTGTTCCTGCTAGCTTTGTCCCTCAAAATTTTAGTCACTGTGATGAATTAAACATAAAAGACCCCCATAGACTCATCTTTGAATTATTAATTCCTATCTGATGGCACTGTTAATGATGGTTATGGAATCTTTAGGAGTGGAGCTTTGCTGGAAGAGTGTGTTACTAGGGGCGGGGGGCAGGCATTGAAGTTTTATAGCCCCAATTGCTCTTCTCCCTCTCTTCTTCCTCTTTGCCGATGTGATGATGTGACACTGGTTTCCTGCTACTGCCGTGGCTTCCTCACCATGATGGCCTTCTCCAGACTATAAGCTGAAATAAACTCCTTCCCTAAGACTGCTTCTGGTTGGGTATTCTGTCCCAGCAATGAAAAAGTAACAGTCACTACTACTTATGATATCATCCCACTATGCAGATTTTATCTCTTATTTTACCTCTTGCTTACCAGAGTATAATAAAAAAATATAGGGACATCTATACTTTACCATCTCCAGCTCCTAACACAGTGTCTAGCACATACTCAGCTACATAAAAAATACAATGAGTCCTATTTCATATTAAGATCATAAGTAACATGACTTTATTAGACATACTTCAAGTAATTTATGGGAGTTCCATAGACCAATGAATAAAAGACATGAGACTAGAAAAGTTGAGGGATTTGCCTTCACCTTACTCAGTACAATTGGAAAAGGCAAGGCAAACTTTGGTCCAGGTATAGCAGGCTGTGATGTTTGACTTAGTATACACATCCAATTCTATCCTGTGTGTTTGAAGGCGAATGAATAAACTGGAAAGAAGCAGTAAGAATGAAGACTGTTTTAGAGTGACATAGAACAATTTGCCATTTCCTGTGCAAGAGAACTGGTTATCTTGACTTCTGCTTTGTATTTGTGTCATATTGCTATTATAAATGGAGGAATAGAACAACCTCCTCTCCGGGGCAAGTTGTTCTCCTATGTCACCCTATTTTTAAATAATAAGCTTCTCAAATGAGTTTGGTTATAGATTAACAGTAGCAAATTTAACTTTCCATCTTAGTCCTTTAGAACTCAGAGATCCAGGAATACAGATATATGGTCATAAGTTACATTTCATCCAATTATCAGATTACTTTAGCATAATTGTTTTAAATTCACCAATCTGAGGTGTTTTCCTCCAAAGTTCTAATAATTGTATAATTTTAATGAAATAAATATTGGTTTGAATTTAATACAAATATTTTAAATACAGCCTTAAAATAAATCACTAATCCAGAGTCCTAAAAATAATAAGCAATCAGGCTTGAAGACTGTCTTTAAGTCTAATGTAATTTAGCAGGCTTGACACTCTCTTACTTTAAACACCATTGTTTGATTTTTCCACATTCCTTTGTTGTAGAGGAAAGCTACCTACTAATACCTGAAATGTTGAAAATATTCTGTTTTCTCTTAATATATTTAACTGTACAGGGACATCAGGAGAATACAACCAGCCATCCCAAGGCTGTTCCAGGCAAGGGGAACAAAAAGGATTATCTTCAAGGGGCCATTACCAAGGATGACCCTTCTCCATGTTTGTGCCACCACCAAAGATTTAAAATCCCAGAAAGGAAGCTTGGGTCATAAGCAGCTGTGTATGGGTGGGGAGCTTGTTTATAATGCCACTTATGACAGAACAGACATGTGATTCAGAATGAACCAAAGAGACTAAAGCCCAAAAGTTATAGCAGCTTGTGAGAGGAAGGTGTCCTCCTTCCACTCGGACCACGAAACTGTCAGGATATAAACGTGAGCTACTAGGGACAATTTTGCAAGTTGACCATCTTGAGAAGGAGACTTCCTTCCTGAGAAAAAAGCCAATGCAGATAAGACTGCTGCTGTAAGAGTCTCAGAGTTAAATTCCTCTTGGTCATTTTGAGACAAGGGCTCATTATATTTCCCAGGCTGTTATCAAACTCACCACCCTCCTTCTAAGTCTCCTAAGTGCTAGGATTGCAAACACAAGCCACATACCTGGCTTGAGAGCTGGATCTCTGCTTTCTCAAAAGGAAAACAACTGGTCCAGGCCCAGTCACTTGAACCCTATTAGAGAATCCAGAGTTCCCAGGAACAACTCTTTCAACCTCTCAGAAGCATTTGCACAGGTATCATGTAATTCTGAGTCCTCTGTAAAACTATTTTGAGATGTTGTCATCAGCTTAAACTTCTGTCACTAAGAAAACCCAGTGGGGCACTGGGGTACCTATAATAGGGTCACATTAATCTTTCTCACCACAGTGGATCTAAAATATATACCAGCATCCACTAAGAATTGTGGATATTTATTTATTAAGGTAATGTTTATCCAAAGGAATTAAAATTCACGCTAGGGTTAAGAACTGGAGAATATAGCTGAGCATGGTGATGCACGGCTTTAATCCCAACACTCGGGAGGCAGAGGTAGGAGAATGGCTGTGAGTTCAAGGCCACCCTGAGACTATATGCAGGTCAGCCTGGACTAGAGTGAGACTCTACCTCGAAAAGAAAAGAAAACAAAACAAAACAAAAGAATTGGAGAATACATATATGTATTCTTAGCCACTTTGTAGCCATCCCTACTAGGAAGTTTGCATGGGAGTCTTTAAAAATTGCCTAATAATAAGCACCCCAGAGAAAAGTGCAAAAATCCCACGTGACCCTAAAGAATAAAACGTTATAAAAGACAGAAAAGCTAAGTGTGGTGGTACATGCCTGTGATCCCAGAACTTGGAAACGTGAGGCAGGGGAATCAGAAATTGAAGGTCATCCTCAGCTGCACCGTGAAATTGAGGTCAGTGCATGAGAACCTGTCTCAAAAATAATAACAAAAGACAAAAGGAGAGTTAACAAGTGTGTGTATGTGTGTATGTGTGTGTGTGTATGTGTATGAGAGAGAGAGTGTGTGTGTGTGTTATCATCGACAAATGAAATTGCAATGAGCTTATGAGCTTCTTCAGAAGTCTAAGTAACTCAGGTAGGACAGACACCATTCATCCAGCAGGAATGTAAGTCACCTTTGCTGATACGGGCACAGCATCAAGGCTAGGGTGCTGAGATGGTACTGCTAGAAGACCCTGAACACACAGCTCCATCACCAAAGAAAAATGTGCTTAAAATTTTATCTGTGATGGTTTATTATTGGACCATGAAAACGGGGACAGAAGAGGCTTTGAGACTAAGGATAAAATATTCCCTGTCCCTCAGGACAATATGGTACCTTTGGCTACAGAAGGCATTATGCATGGAATGAATGATACACAGATGTGAATCCAGCTGGGCTCTGCTAGCCTGACTACCTCCGTTCTGTTCCCTGTTTCTCTGCTGCTTCTTCCTCTCCTCCCTACTCCACCTCGAAAGTATACACGTGCTGAAAACATGATGACAAGATGACTCAGGTGGTAACTAGAAGAACCAATAGTGAAACAAGGCTGATTGCTCCTTCTACAAAGGGTTAACTTTGAGAAAGTACAGTGTGCATTACAGAGCCATGAAAACTGATGTTCTCATACCAAATCAGTGAATGTCAGGTTTTTATGAACCATATATATAATCTTTACATTTTGTATCATGTGCATTAAATAAACTTAGAAGGAAATATCACAAATATTAAGCCATGTCTTTAGGCAAATTATGTATGATTTTTCTCACTTTAGTGTTAAATATCCCTATGGGCTATTTTATTAGAAGCATCCTTACAAAATTTATAGTTACATAAAAATACATTCGTTAGAGGTGGAGAGATGGCTTGTAGTTAAGGCACTTGCCTGCAAAGCCTAAGGACCCAGATTTGATTCCCCAGTACCCACATAAGCCAGATGCACAAGGTGGCACATTTGTCTGGAGTTCATTTGCAGTGGCTAGAGGCCCAGCCATACCTATTCCCTCTCAGTATCTGCCTCTTTCTATCTGACTATCTCTCCCTTAAATAAATAAACTATTAAAGCCAGGCATGGTGGTGCACACCTTTAATCCCAGCACTCGGGAGGCAGAGGTAGGAGGATCGCTGTGAGTTCAAGGCCGCCCTGAGACTACAGAGTGAATTTCAGGCCAGCCTGAGCTAGAGTGAGACCCTACCTCGAGAAATCAATAAATAAATAAATAAATAATAATTAAAAATGTATTCACTCATCCAACAAACATAGCAAGTTTGAGAAATGACAACAACACATATAAGATAAATTTATAAAATGTACATGGTGATAGATTTGGCAGAGATATTAGAGAATCTTTGAATTCCATTAGCTTAAGTATACAGATTCTTTCTGTAAAAGTATACCCACTCTTATATCCTATACTATAACTAAAAAGTCATTTTGAATGTTTCATAGTTAAATTTTCTATGATTACACTTTCATGATCATAAAATAGCACATTTTCATTCTGATAGGGTAGAAAATCAGAATCATTTTAAGTAACAATAAAATTACCCATAATTTTACCAACCAGAATGAAATGACTTATTTTTTTTTCTCTTCCAGATAAATGTACAACACAGGTATTTGAATTGTATTGATTGATCCTGTAATATAGTCGTGGAATTGAGTGGAGTACCCAAAATGGTAACTTTTATGGAAAAGTACACAAATATTTTCAGAGACTCAAGTTGAATCCAACTTATTGGAGTTACATTTTAGTCTTTCAAGTATAAGTTCAAGAATTCTTCAAACTCAACATGTAAAAGATTTTATCTCTAGCCATACTCATTTTGCCTACTCCCTAACTTCTTATTTTCCTTTCTACCTACCAAAGGGAGTTATTTATTTGGTTTAAAGCAAAAGTGAAACATCAACTAGTTTCTCAAATGCATCCATCAAGAACACGACACCTGTATTGTTCATAGGCAGAGCGAGGACTTCACTGATCAGTGAATGGTCACCACACTGCTTGTGAAATGACAAGTATCCCCAGTGCAAACTGTGGCTGACCAGCAGGGGGCAGCGAGCAGCCGCCAGCAACAAGTCTAAAATATCAAGATGAAATTGTCAAGATCACAGAAAAGGATCACATTCAAAAATAGTAAGTAATGGATTGAGCACAAGTTTTGACAATTTCTTCACCTGTAAAGGAAATGGCGTTTTGCCTCCTGTGTTGGCTTTTCTCTCCTCTCTCTTACACTGCTGCCCATGTCTGTTCTCAATAGCTCAGTGGTTTCATATTTGCTCTCATTTTCCTCATGTTGGTTCTTAGTACGGAGCTTGAGAGTAAACATGGAATCAAAGCAGAGATAGGTAATTCCACAAGGCAGAGTAAGCGACGCAACAAACCTGGGGACAAAGGAGGCTTATTGTCGCCTGTGTTGCTTGTTGGTAAAAGGAAGTATAATAAATACTTCCTTTCATCCTTCCAAAGCACACAATTGATCACTTTCCTAAGTCCAAAGTGAATACTCTATGATAGCTTTTGCCAAATCCTGATTGTGCCTCCTATAATAACCTAATGATCACATGGTGTCTGTCATTAAGCTTCTCCATTCAACAGGTATTTTTTTTTTCCTTAGCAAGAACTAAATGTGACAGATGATATAACTAGGGATGCTTTGGGTTATACTAACTACTGTAGCATAAAATTCAATCCCACTACAGACAAAGCCAAGAAAAATGGAGCTCTGATGCAGTGGAACTACTGAATTTGGGGTGACTTGTGCACTGTTCCTTACAACTTTGTGTGGTACTGGTACAACAAATGAATAAAAGTTCCCTTTTACTCTTTTGCAGAAATGCATGTAATTAATAACTGAAATTGCTCCTAAATGTTTACATTGAACTTTACATTGAAGGACCTTATTAAAAATTTAGAAAGAAAATAGAAGGTTTATATGATAAAGTTAAACCATTTAGCCCTTCATTATCTTGTTAAAATAATTATATCTACAATGCAATTTTTAATAACTTGAATTTTCCTATAATTCTGTTATAGTAGAATAGATTGTTTGAATATATTCACTATCATCTCCAAAGAGTTAGAGATTCAACTTAAACAATATATCCTTGGGTTTCTTAAAGGATTGAATATATTTGCTTAACATTTTATGACCTTGTAGGCATATATTTAACTTTAAAGAAGTATATATTTAACATCCCATAAAAATGTGCACCAAAAGGGGATATAGATTAGGATCCTTATTCACAGTACTGATAAAAGGCAACAGAAAGGGCCACTCTCCATTTCTCTGTTTCAATGTAGTGTGTGTGTTGATTAGCATAATCATTCCTTCTCCTTTGGTCCTCTTTTTTAACATTAAAAGCAATCTGTTTCAGGTACTCATTACTCTTCATCACATTAATGTTTTTGTCAGATTCTCTTTGTGCTATACTGTGTACAAAAGTGGTACCAAAGGGTGCTAAAGATAGTTAATCTTGATTGCGAACTTTACAGAATTTGAAATCACATTGGAAACATCTATGTGTGTCTGTAAGAACCTTCCCAGATACAGGTAGGTTCCAAAAAAGTCTAGTGTCACCTTCCTCCCTTTGATTCCTCCTGAGAAACTGTGTCTATTATTGCTTCTACCATCCTCTGCTGACATCAGATTCCAGCTTCTTTGGCCTTCCAGTGTGGACTGAATAGCACCAACTCTCAAGGAACTCCCGGTCTTGAGTACTAGATTAGGACTGTTGAGGCATCCGACTTCACAGACTGAACTGCTACCACCCCCGCCTCACCCCCGTCACATATGCCAACCCAATACATCCCCTGTGTTCCTTTATACAACTCTGAAAAATATAATGCTGAATATAAACCAGAGGAAAATATGCAGATATTTGGACCTCCTTATCTTTGGGTTCTTCATCATGGATTCACCCAACAACAAATATCAAATATTCTTTAAAGAATAGATATGTACTGATGATACAAAGACTCTTCCCTCATTCTTACTCCATGAACAATATAGAATAACAATTTTATATAACATTGACATTGAATTGGGTATTACTGATGATCTTTGGAGAATTTTAAAAGTACAAGTAGATGTGCTGAGGCTTCTATATGAGGGTTTGACCATCTACTGGTTTGGATATCAACTGAAGGTTCTGGAACCAAGTCCACAGACATGGAGGGACAACTGCACTGTTGTACAGTGTGGTCCCTATAAACCAATAATCCAGGATTCCCAGTTGAGGTTACAAAGTCTTATCATATGGTAAACTCCAAAAATGTAATAAAAATATGGTGGCCTTTGGGGGATTTGTGAATAATAAATATTATTTCATTTGAATGGTTTGTCCATAAGACATTAATTTACTAAAGTAAAATAATTTCTCCTTTTGAAGCATGGCTAAATGTACTTATGTGATCTTTTCTTGATGATTAGAGTGCAAACTATTTTCTAAAGGAACACAAACTCATTTACCAAGAGTAGATCACTGGGGAAATGTAGTCCAAACCCAGAATTTTCTTAGAAAATCAGTCTTCTAAGGGCATAACTGATGTTGGCAAATGATCTAATGATTGCAAAAGGAGGGCTGGAGAGATTACTTAGTGGTTAAGGCACTTGTCTACAAAGCCAAAAGACCCAGATTCAATTCCGCAGGAACCACATAAGCCAGATGCACAAAGTGGTGCATGCATCTGGAGTTTGCAATAGCCAGAGGTCCTGGTGTGCCCATTCTCCCTATCTATCTGTCTATCTATCTATTATCTATCTATCTATCTATCTATCTATCTATCTATCTATTTACCTATCTATTATCTAGCTATCCATCTATCACCTATCTATCTCTATTTCTGTCTATCTGTCTCTTTATCTCTTAAGTAAGCAAATACTTTAAAAAATAGAAAAAGGAATAGAGGGAAACCACATAAAGATACAACATCAAAATGAAATATTTTTTCTTTCATGTATTTTTAGCATATACTCATTGTACATGTTGTTGGCATTTTCATACTCATACACCAAGTATTTTGTCCATATTAAACCCTCATCACCCTTCTCTTGTCCTTCTCTTCCCTTTATTTCCTTCCTCTTTCCACATAGTACCCTTTCTACTTTCAGGTCATGTGTTTTTTAAACTATATTCTTTGTGTGAGTTAAGATATGAAATATTTGTCTTTCTAAGTCTTAATGAAGGGAAAAGTCCTTGGAAAAACTTGAGACATTGAAGGGCTAGTTCCTGTGTGCTTTTGTAGTGTCTACTGTCTCCTGACACTGTTCCCAGCAGGCTTCTAATGCCACCAACAAATAGCTGTTCGCTGCCATCAGCACCTAACTGGCCCAGCAGCTGACCCAGAGAGACCTTTCCTGCCGCTGTCACCACCCTGAGCAGTAATTTGCACTCATTGACACCAAAGCAGTTAATTCACCTCCAAGACCTGTCAGCTTCCCCTCAGGTCACTGTGACTCCACCTCATTGTGACATGGATCTGCCTTTAAAATGGAGGTAGCCTGGGAAGCATTCCTCAGGGGAGGGGGGGATTCAGCTGTGATTATATAATCTGCCACAGACCAAGAGATTTCACTAAGGGCCTAGTTTAGAAGCACATGTGTCAAAGAACTAACTTGCTTCCCTACAAAGCAATTCTCTGTTTTAATTCGTGTACAGGAGCATATGACGAGGGATTCACTGTTATCAAAGGGAAGGGAGGAGCTTTTGAGCCGTTAGCTACACATAATTTGCCAAGTTACCCCTGAATCTAGGCACTGAAGTCAAAGCATACACTTTGGAATGAATGGTAATTGAAGCACCAAGTGATTTGAACAGTGGTAATTGGTGTGTCATTGCCCAACATAAGCAAAAGAGAATACATAAGTGGGAATAATTCTGTCCTAGGCTATACAAAATTCCCATACATTAAGCAATGAAACTGCAATTACCCACAGTACTAGAGCTTCTGGCACATCAATTACATATGTTCTTTTCAACACAGCTCCAGTTTCTACTCTGTGCTCACTGTTAACTTTCTCAAAAATTTCTAAAATGTAAGTCCTGTAAGCCAGCAGTTTTATATATGTAATTTGGTAAGGAAATAGTCATCTTGGCTTAAAGTCAGTCACCATCTTAGGCAGGCCTTAAAGCAATCATGCTGAAAACCAAATCCTGTCTTGTCTTGCACAGGAATGACTGACAGAAAGTACATTCTTCTACACTCACATGCACACTCACCCACGGAATGGCAAACTCTCATGTACGCATGACTCTACACACATAGATAAGATGACAATAATGCCTCCCACAGCTACACTATATATATAATGAATAAGCTGCATACTTTTGTGTTTTTTTTTTTCTGGGGGTGAGGGGACAGGGTCTCATTTAGCCCAGGCTGGCTGCCTCGAACTCTATCTATCAAAGTACGGCCTTGAACTCCTGATCTTCCTGCCTCTAACCACTTTGTGGTATAAATAAAGGTATGTGCCACCACACCCTGCATGATATCCTGCATATGGGTACCTGAGGAGAAAATCATAATCATACCTGGCTTTGTGGAGAAGGACCAGCATAGTATTTCTCCCAATCACTTTTCCTGAGCTACTGCTCCCATGAAATAATGAAAGCCAAGATATCCATGGCCAAATACTCAAGAGAACATAGTGGGGAATTCACCTGTCTGGAACTTTCTTTGTGTGCATTAGCCAACCCTTCACTAAAGCAATACTGTGCAAATCAACATTGCTGGTATTTGCTTGTTTATTGTTTTCTCCTACTGCTTTCATTCCTGAAGCACATTAAATATGTGAGAAAAAACTAAGGCACAGACATTATAGCCATTATATATTATATAGGATGAAGAAGTGAGGCTAAAGAAAGAGATTATTTGTGGCTATTAATAGAATGTGAAATGCTAGATGATCTTAAGAAAGCAAATATTTATCATAAGATAGTATAAAATCTGTGCAAAGCGACACATTAGTTAAGAAATTTCTAAAGCATATCAAGCTACCATCAATCATGGGCTACAAGAGGGCCTACACCTATTAAATTCTCTATAAAAAAAAGTAAGGGTTATCTCATTTGTCCTGGTGCTAACTTACTCTCCGTTGTAGAATCTGCTTCTCTTTTTCAGATAGATGTAGATCCTAAGGAGAGAGCCACCCTATCATACCTCAAAAGGGCCCCGGCTGAAACTATTTGTGTTTTTTAAAAGACTACTTCTTATAACCAGAAACTTCATGTCAAAAAATAGTTTGTTTCTTGAAAGATTTATTTATTTTTTATTTTATTTTATTTATTTATTTATTTTTTTTTTTTTTTTTTTTTTGGTTTTTCGAGGTAGGGTCTCACTGAAGCCCAGGCTGACCTGGAATTCACTATGGAGTCTCAGGCTGGCCTTGAACTCATGGCGATCCTCCTACCTCTGCCTCCCGAGTGTTGGGATTAAAGGCGTGAACCACCACGCCCGGCTTTTGAAAGATTTATTTTAAGATATATCATAAAGACCTTAAATCTCAATATACATGAACCCCAGATACATACAGCAAAAAATATTCTTTTCAAAAAAAGGAAGGAAGGAAGGAAGGAAGGGAAAAAAGTGCTGGAGAGATGGCTTAGTGGATAAGGCACTTGCCCGTGAAGCCTAAGAACCCATGTTCAATTCCCCAGGACCCATGTAAGCCAGATGCACAAGGCAGTGCATGTGTCTGGAGTTCATTTGCAATGGCTGAGGCCCTGGTGCACCCATTCTCTCTATATGCCTCTTCCTCTCTCTCTCTCTCTCTCTATCTCTATCTCTATCTCTCTCTCTCTTAAACAAATAAATAAATGTCAAAAAAAAAAACGAAAGAAGGGAAAAGAAAGAAGTGAAGTAGGGAGGGAGGGAGTTAGGAAGGGAGGAAGGACGTGAGTATGAGAGAGGGGGAGAAAAAAAGGGAAGGAGGGAGAGGAGAAGAATGGAAGGAAGGGAAGAAGGGAACTTGTGGCAAACTTCTGAGAGTTAGGTAGCATTCTATGAAATAACAATTTGTCTATAATTTTATAGGATAAAAAGTAAGCCCAATAAAAAGAAAAGGAGGAACTCCATCCTCCACACTCACCCACATGTCTGTCTGAGAGTGGGTGAGAGGCAATTATAGTCCCAAAGAGAAGTGGAACCAAGTCCAGTCACAAGTCTGCCCAAGATGTCTCCCTTTAACGTCGTAAACAAAAGGAGAGGGTCAGAGATCTTGATACAAGGGGAAGAAAGACACCAAACTATGAAAGTCTCTGCTCTCCATAACTACTTCAAAGTGAGTATTATTTTTACTGTTTGTCAATACAATAATTGTCTGTCTTTATAATTTCTATGTTTTATTTTAAAAAAAAAACTACAGGTAGAAAAGTGTATAACCAGGAAATCATAGCAAGGTCATCCATGGCAACACAACAGCTATGAGGCTAGCCTGGGCTACATGAGACCCTGTCTTAAATTAAAAAAAAAAAATAAAAGAGCAGCATAATGCCTCTCAATCTCACTTTATTTCTTCAGGTTGAACAAGAGCTCCATATCTACCTAATTCTCCAAGCATAGTGGACTCACAAATAGCATTTGCCGTGGCAAAGATCAGTCTACGTCAGTTGTTATCTAATCAGAGAAACTCTTCTTAAAAATATTTTCTTCTATTTGTTTATTTGAGAGAGAGAGAGAATGGGCACACCAAGGCCTCCAGCCACTAAAAAAAAAACACCAGATGCATGCGCCCAATTGTGAATGTGGCTTACGTGGGTCCTGGGGAATTTAACCTGGGGTCCTTGAGCTTTGCAGGCAAAAGCCTTAACTGCTAGGCCATCTCTCCAGTCCGAGAAACTCTTAAGAGTGATAAAGAAGGCAGTATGATTTTGGTAATGAAAGTAAACTGGGATTGTGCTGAACAAATAGGGATATAATATTTTGCCATGAAAAGGGGACTCTGGTACCTAGAAACATGACATATGAAATTTCACTCAAGAGTTTTGGGATTGTCCTCACTGCTTATGAGCTCCATCTCCATTCCTGTCCCATGTGTCCTCAATCTAACATTTAGACACTATATTTCATCCAAGTGATTCCTCCAATATTTTACCGAGTTTTAGGTAAGCCAGCCGCTGAGTCAATTTTAAAAGGAGCACGATAAAACTTTCTAGTAATAAACATGTTTACAGAAGGTGTCAGAAGGTCAGAAAACAGCTCTTTCTTCTCTGCTCAGCCTTTTTTAAAGGGTAAAGCCATGGCATTCCATTTTTAGATCTATTCTGATTTCTATTCTAAAAATAAACAATAAAAGACACCACACTGAGAACATGTAAAGAATGAAAGAAAACTTCAGGAAACTTACACCATAGAAGCAAGGCCTAATCACAGGCTCTGTGTAAGCCCCAGAGCTGCTAGCAACTGATCCAAAGAAACTCTGGCAAAACCTGGATAAAATAAGTATGGTGAACTAATAGTTTTATTTGTTGGTTCTTGTTCAGGGGTCATGTACTTGGGCTCAGAGTTAGTCTTCAGATAGTTTATTTTCAAGTTTAGCCTTAGGTACAGACCAATGGCATTGTGTTATCAAGCATGTTCCAAAAATCTTCCTGGTTTGAAATATCCACCCCACTCCTCAATGGACACTGGAATTCCAAGTTCTCTACTCCCTGATGTCCTCTCTACAGTAGCGTCATTGCTTGGCTAGGTCTCCAATCTCTTTCGATAATCCTATGAAAGCAATGGATCCTCCTCTCAGGCCTCTCCAGTGAAATGTGCATAGGTGATGTCCACTAAGTGCTATGAATAACTTCAGGAATTTAGGCATGTATCCACTCCTGATCAATCCCATCCATGGTTAAAGCTATTGCCCTCTATTTTTTTTTTTCTTTTTTAAAATGGCCTTTGGGACACTGACTTTCTATACTCTTTACATGTAGTAAACTAGTACAAAATGTCACATGACTGAAAAATGTGAGGATTAGTAAAATTAGGAAAGTTTAACATTTACAGGGACTTCAGTTGTAACTTTTCTTCATTCAAACAACAATTATTAAACTCAACTATATTCCAGACAGTATTCTGGCAAAAATATAATGAAGACTATGTAAGTCTAATTCAAGCTTGACAGGTAATACTTCCAGTAATATGGTGAGATTTTGGAAAAAATATATTCAGTCAGGGGGATGTATGTCAAGCTATGTGATTCATCTATTCATCTATCTTTTAGCCAAGTTTTTAGCAAATATTTTAAGAAAAAGAAGTCTTTTACAATGAAGACAAGAGTAAAAAGACCCTGAGAACGTTGCGATGGCCATATACATGGTGATGTTCTAAAAACAATAAAAGAAAGCAGAGCAATATGACATCAAGTTTTCAATACTGACTTTTGCCTTATCTCAATTTCATTTCTAAAACACTCTAGAATCCACGGGTAGCATGACTACAAAAGGAAAGCTGGATTGAGAGACCCACATGACTACAAGAGGAGAGGTGGAGTGAGAGACCCAGATGACTAACAGAGGAGAGGTGGAGTGAGAGACCCAGATGACGACAAGAGGAGAGCTGGAGTGAGAGACCCAGATGACGACAAGAGGAGAGCTGGGGTGAGAGACCAGATGACGACAAGAGGAGAGCTGGGGTGAGAGACCCAGATGACGACAAGAGGAGAGCTGGAGTGAGAGACCAGATGACTACAAGAGGAGAGCTGGAGTGAGAGACCCAGATGATGACAAGAGGAGAGCTGGAGTGAGAGACCAGATGACTAACAGAGGAGAGCTGCAGTGAGAGACCAGATGACTAACAGAGGAGAGGTGGAGTGAGAGACCCAGATGACTAAAAGAGGAGAGCTGGAGTGAGAGACCCACATGACTACAAGAGGAGAGCTGCAGTGAGAGACCCAGATGACTAACAGAGGAGAGCTGCAGTGAGAGACCCAGATGACTAAAAGAGAAGAGCTGGAGTGAGAGACCCACATGACTACAAGAGGAGAGCTGGAGTGAGAGACCCAGATGACTACAAGAGGAGAGCTGGAGTGAGAGACCCAGATGACTACAAGAGGCGAGCTGGAGTGAGAGACCCAGATGACGACAAGAGGAGAGCTGCAGTGAGAGACCAGATGACGACAAGAGGAGAGCTGCAGTGAGAGACCCAGATGACGACAAGAGGAGAGCTGGAGTGAGAGACCCAGATGACTACAAGAGGAGAGCTGGAGTGAGAGACCCAGATGATGACAAGAGGAGAGCTGGAGTGAGAGACCAGATGACTAACAGAGGAGAGCTGCAGTGAGAGACCAGATGACGACAAGAGGAGAGCTGCAGTGAGAGACCCAGATGACTAACAGAGGAGAGCTGCAGTGAGAGACCCAGATGACTAAAAGAGAAGAGCTGGAGTGAGAGACCCACAAGAGGAGCTGACCAGACTACAGAGGAGAGCTGGAGTGAGAGACCCAGATGACGACAAGAGGAGAGCTGCAGTGAGAGACCCAGATGACGACAAGAGGAGAGCTGCAGTGAGAGACCCAGATGACTACAGAGGAGAGCTGCAGTGAGAGACCCCAGATGACTAAAAGAGGAAGAGCTGGAGTGAGAGACCCACATGACTACAAGAGGAGAGCTGGAGTGAGAGACCCAGATGACTACAAGAGGAGAGCTGGAGTGAGAGACCCAGATGACTACAAGAGGCGAGCTGGAGTGAGAGACCCAGATGACGACAAGAGGAGAGCTGCAGTGAGAGACCAGATGACGACAAGAGGAGAGCTGCAGTGAGAGACCCAGATGACGACAAGAGGAGAGCTGGAGTGAGAGACCAGATGACTACAAGAGGAGAGCTGGAGTGAGAGACCCAGATGATGACAAGAGGAGAGCTGGAGTGAGAGACCAGATGACTAACAGAGGAGAGCTGCAGTGAGAGACCAGATGACGACAAGAGGAGAGCTGCAGTGAGAGACCCAGATGACTACAAGAGGAGAGCTGGAGTGAGAGACCAGATGACTACAAGAGGAGAGCTGGAGTGAGAGACCCAGATGATGACAAGAGGAGAGCTGGAGTGAGAGACCAGATGACTAACAGAGGAGAGCTGCAGTGAGAGACCAGATGACGACAAGAGGAGAGCTGGAGTGAGAGACCAGATGACGACAAGAGGAAAGCTGGAATGAGAGACCCAGATGACGACAAGAGGAGAGCTAGAGTGAGAGACCAGATGACTAAAAGAGGAGAGCTGCAGTGAGAGGCCTACTTGTAGTCAGGTGTTGGAGATGCTGACCATGCAATGTGAACAGGCAGAATATAGCTAAGAGAATTGATTTACTGGCTAACTTTCTAAGGAAGTTAACAGTAAATAAAAGTTTGGATTGACTCCTAAGGTTCTTACTTGGGTAGCTTTGAAGATAAAGGTATTGAGACAATACATGACAAAGCACTTTGTGGCACATGATATGGTACTGAGTCAAGATTCTTGAGTTGGCAGTGCACACAGCATACCTACAAGACAATTCAAAGCATGATCTTAGGTTAAATAAAGACTATCGAACTAATACAAGACCTCTAACAGTGCAGCTCACATATGCAAGGCATTCCCCGTATACTTCAGGAAATTATGTGGTCAAAGCTACCTAATAACATTTCTAAGAAGTAGACTATCTACTTTTCTTCAACCATTTTGGTCTACATTGACTATGTAATTACAATGCTCAGTAACACCATTGGCACCTTAATGCACAGGCAATACTTGCCTCCATCCAGGTACCTCCAGTATTTGAACATTTTTTAAAATAGTTTCTAATGAGATGTGTGGTGAAAGAAAAAGAAAATTGATTTGACTTTTTGTTTTGATATTGTATCAGGAAACATTTTGAAAATATCCATAATTCACAATGTGTGATGTTTAGTGTCCCTGGATAAAAGATTTATTCAAAGTACAAAATGGGCCAATGGAATAATGCAACAAATTGTAAGAAGTTGTTTGCTAGTATTTTGAAGTCTATCTTACAATGGCCTTTTCCTAAACTACTTCTTGTTGAGAGTTAGGGCAATATCAAAGAAAGCATCCATAATCACATGGAAAGTTATCAAATACACCTCTCTTTCATAAACATTTGCCGTGTGGAGTAAAGGTTGTCTTCAGATACTTCAACCAAACCAGCATACCAGTGTCTGATGGATTGTACATCTGAAGGAAAGTCTATCTTCTATCAAGCTAGCCTTTAAAGACTTGTGAAAAATGAAATACTCAATAAATATGTTTGTAAAAATATTTTCTTTTAAAATTACTTATGTTAGAAAGTAATGATAATCATATAAGTATTGCTGATAAATAATGGATTTTAATATTCTTTAAAGTTAATAAGTAAATGTTATGGAATCATTTCAATTTCTCTATTTAATGAAGCACATATCAATAGATATGACCATACAAGCAAAAGCTATTTTACCTTCAATTATTTTAAGAATCTAAAAAATTGTTGAGAAGCTTTGAGTATATATATATATATATATATATATATATATATATATATGTATGTATATATATGTGTGTGTAATATATATTACATACATACATACGTATCATATATACATAAGTGTAATTAATCATTATATACATGATAATTGAAGCCATAGACTGGAGAGAACATTATTTTAAGTCACATGAAGTAAGAAATTAATTAAAACTGTTCTAACCTCTGAGTAGTAATAGTTAAGAGGATTTAAGGCTTAGGCATTATAAAATCAGTTCTCTGAAAGGCTGGGATAGATACAAAAATTCTGAACACAATGGAAAGGATGATTGAAGTACATCAATTGCATTACTTTCTACAAGGTTAAATGATATTTAATAAGTATCTCTTCATGATCAAATCAAGAATAAGCCAAGACATGCACATGAATAACTTGACATTGCATTGCAGGGCAATTCAGTACCTCTAATTATTTTTAATAGAATACTCAACAGACAATCAGTAAGACTGTGTTTAACTGAGTTAGTTGCTATGACCATTCAGACTATGGAAACACCAATGTGGAAAGGTAGAAAATTGGGAAGTATGCATGACAAGGAATTTGAAGGGTTGGACAGATTTCTCAGTGGTTAAAGCCATTTGCCTACAAAGCCTAAAGACCCAGCTTTTGTTCCCCTGTGCCCACATAAAGCCAAATTCACAAAGTAGCACATGCATATGGAGTTCATTTACAGTAGCTGGAGGCTCTGGTGTTCATTCTCTCTCTCTCTCTCTCTCTCTCTCTCTCTCTCTCTCTCATTCTTTCCTTTCTCTGTAATAAATAAATAAATACAATATTATAAAAGAATTTGACCCTGGATAAAGAATGCAGACCAAGGGGGAGAGGTATTAAATAGGAGTAATTGGGGCTACTAAAGATAAAAAAGAAAAAAAAAGTTATGGATCGTTCCTTAATACATATCGACAGCATTGATTTCATGTTGCATGGAAAGAAAACAGTTTGTTTAAACGGGCTCAAGTAATAATTGCAAAGTGATATTGACACTCAAGCATTATCAAGTTTAACAGCCCTCCCTCAGAGACCAAAGAACCGCAAACTAGTGCTTTAATGGGAGTGTTAGAGAGCAAATGGCATAGGTGGGTGCTGTCTTGGTGTCCCGTAAGTGTTGTTCTGGTGTGCACTGGGATTCATCTAGACTGGAGTTTTTATAGTCATACCTGGTGACAGAGGTAATGGGAGCTAATACAGTAAAGCATAGTTAGATAAGAATTTTGTTCCCTGAATACCCCTGGTTTAACAAATGAAGAAAATGCCATTTCTACTAACGGTGGTTATCTTTCAGCCATTGTGGAGTTTCAATATTTATATGCTTATATATGTGTGTTTTCATGTGTGTGTGCTTGTCATTTATGAAGAATGTTTTTTTGTTCATTAAGTTTAAATATATGTAAAGGCTCTGTTCTCTTTCCAATTAGATACATAGAACCGTATGAATCTGTGAAGCATACTGTTTCTTCCCTTACCACCAGACAATTCACATTATCCTCGCTAGAGACCCAAGAAACCTCTGAGAGAGCAGGACACATATACCATGGCGGCTCAATGACGCCCTCTAGTGGGCAGTCTCCATGCTACAATCTAGAGGAGAGAAAAAAAATACCACATACGTTTGCATTATGTCCCCAGAATAAAAAACGGAAGATTGAATTAGAAACAAAAGACAATCAGTAGCCAGGTATATAAAATATCTAAGATGAATTTAGAATTGTATAAATAAAATACAAGAAAAGTGACCTCGGGGTGGCAGAAGAGCTGTATTGGCCACTCAGAGCCCCAAATGACTTTGGCAAATTCCCCTTCACAACGACCAGCAGTGCCCTTCCTGCAGAGACTAGTCACAGTATGCATCTTCACAATTAAATTTTTAAATGGCCACCCAAGAAAACCAAAGGAAAAAGGAATTTTTTAACGCAGGGTTTTGCTCTATCAGGGTGGCCTCGAACTCATGACAATCCTCTTTCCCCTGCCTCCCAAGTGCTGGGATTAAAGATGTGTTCCACCATGCCCAGCAAGTTTTTTTTTTTAAATAATTATGAACATATTTAGTATGGGTACATCATGTGTTGGTACCATCCTTTCCCTCATCCCTGCCCCCATTCTGCTGAGGGCCCAACTGCAGGTTTTTCCCTGTGGGGTTGTGGGTTATACGTGGTGGGAACAGCAGTCAGTTATTGGGGAGAGGCTGTGCCTCTGGACACAATGTCCAAACTTGTGGCTTTAACAATCTTTCTGCCCCCTATTCTGCAAAATTCCCTTGAGCCATGTTAGGTGTGTTTTAAGTATACTTCGGTGATGGGCTCTTAGAAACCTCTGCATCTCTGCTTTGGTATGTGTTAAGTGTCCTCAGCCTCTGTCTCCTTCACCCTGGTGCTGATTGTCAGGCTTACCATAGAAACAGCATTCTTGCTCATCTCCCCAATTCCTGTGTGGTTTCAGCTGGGGCTTGGCTGAAGTACGAGAGTAGTTTATCTCCTTGGGTCACACAACTGTCTCAAAAAGAAAAACCGGTTCTCCAACAGAGATTGACGTCAGCACAGGTTAAATGGGATAAGCATTATTAATTTAGAGATAATTTGATGGATGTGTTCCCTCTTTTACCCCAAATAGTGGGAGCTTGACATTGAAGAGAATAATCATTGTCTCCAATTCCAGATATGGGTTCATTTCCACTGAGCAGATGTTTTAGCCAATCAGAAAGCTATTCGTTACCCACCAAGGCTGTGTGCCACTATTGCACTCGTGTGTACATCCTGTCAGAGAGTTTGCTTCTGAGCAGCTTAGACATCTGAATGCTCAGACAATTGTTGGCCACTGTCCGCCACTAGCTCATGTAGTGCTTTCCAGCACTTAGATGGCCTAAAGGTCTGGCTCTCATCCGGATTCCAGCAAGGTCTCTCTGTATTCTGAGCAAGGTAGCAGATGGTATCTTCAGTAGTAGGGTCTTACAATTTACCTCAGTTGGGTAATCAAGTGCTTTGACAGAAGACTGTATTGTTTTGGGGACCTTGTAGGTCTCCTGGATAAACACCTCACTGAGGGTCGAAACCATATTCTGGTACTGGGAGTTACAGGCCAGAGCCAAAGAAGAAGAAGAGGAGGAAGAGGAAGAGGAGGAGGAGGAGAAGGAGAAAAATTAAGCATAGTCTTCATCTCACCCTCTCCAGGGCCCTTGTTTTCAGGAGCTCTCCCCAGGTTCCTGTTGAGGGTTCAACATTTTAGTCTTTCTTCAAGGGTAAAGGTTTCTATGATATTAATATATTTGGGGTTCAGTTTTGTGTTTTCCCCAATCCCCTTCCCTTCTCCCCAAGCCTTTCCCTCCCTGTTGATACCTCAGGAGGTGTTTCTTTTGCTGAGGGTATGCTTGGATATTTGGGCCCTACTGCCATTCCCTTTGAATTTTGAGATCACTTTTCCCATTCCTGTGAAGAATGACATTGATTTTTTCATTAGTGTTGCATTAAATATATATAATGCTTTTGGTAGAATTTCCATTTTCTCAATATTAGTTCTGCCTCTCCAGGAGGCAGAACTTCTCAAGTCCTCCTCAATTTCTTTCTTGAGTGTTTTTATATTTTCATCATATAGGTCTTTCACATCCTTGGTTAGTGTTATTCCAAGGCATTTAATTTTTTGTTGCTATTGACAAAAGGACAGCACTGCTAATTTATTTCTCTGTATATTTTCCATTTGCATATTTAAAAGCTACTGATTTTTGTGTGTTTATTTTGTATCCTACCACTTTACTGAAGGAATTAATCACCTTTAGAAGTTTTGGAATGGAGACTTTTGGGTCACTTATGTATAGGATCATATCATCAGCAAATAGGGCTCACGACTTCCTCTTTCCAATTTACATCCTTTTTATTTCTTCCTCCCTTCTTTTTGCTTGGGATAGGGCTTCTGGTATTATGTTGAAGAGGAGTGGTGAGAGTGGGCACCCCTGTCTTATTCCTGATCTCAGTGGGAACTCATTAAGTCTTTCCCCAATGAGTATTATTTGGGCTTTTAGTGTTATAAATATATCCTTTATTGTGTTGAGATATGAACCGCCCATGCCTATTCTCTCCAGTGTTTTGATCAAGAAGTGATGTTGTATTTTGTCAAAGGCCTTCTCTGTATCTATTGAAATGATCATGTGGTTCTTGTGGTTAAGTTTATTTATGTGGCATATTACCTTGACTGATTTCTGTTTGAACCATCCCTGTATCCCTGGGATAAAGCCTACTTGATCAAGATGAATGATGCTTTTGATGTGTTGTTGAACTTGGTTTGCAAGGATTTAGTTCAGGATCTTGGCATCTAAGGTTATCAGGAATATAGGCCTGTAGTTCTATTTTCTTGTTGCATCTCCAGTCTGGTTTTGGAATATGATGCTAGCTTCATAAAAGGATGTTGGGGAGCTTTCTCTGTTCTCCAATTATGTGGAACAGTTTGAGGAAAATTGGTTTCAGTTCTTCCCTGAAGGTTTGATTGAAGTTGGCTGAAAAGCCATCCAGTCCTGGACTTTTCTTTTGGGGGAGATTTTTTATTACCTTTTCAATCTCCATGGATATGATAGATTTGTTGGGGAGATTAATATGCTCTGAGTTTAGTTTTACTAGGTGGTATATGTCTAAGAATTCATCCATTTCTTCCAAATTATCCAATTTTGTGGAGTAGAGGATTCAGAAAGAAGTAGATCATGATGATTCTTCCAACTTCATTTATGTTTGTTGTTTTTCATTTCTAATTTTGTTAATTTGAAGCATCTATTTTTTTCCCTTGATCAAATTGGCCAGGGGTTTATCAATATTGTCTGTTTTTCCAAAGAACCAGCTCTTTGTTTCATCAATTTTCTTAATTTTTTTCTTAGTTTCCAATTCATTAATTTCTGCTCTGATCTTTTCTTCCAGTTTTTTCCAATGCCTTTAGGTGGGTAGTTAGATTATTAATTTGGGATCTCTCTGTCTTTGTTATGAAGGCATTTAGTGCTATGAATTTTTCCCTGAGTACTGCCTTCATTGTGTCCCATGAGTTCGGCAAGTTGTGTTCTCATTGTTGTTCAATTCTAAAAATTTTACAATTTCCCTTTTGATTTTTTTCATTACACATTTATTGTTTAAAAGTGTGTTGTTCAGTCTCCAGGAGCTGATGGAATTCCTGAAGCATCTCCTGTTGTTAATTTCTAGCTTTGTGATATGATATTACACACAAAATTATGTCAATTTTCCTGAATTTATAGAGGCAGGCTTTATGGACTAATATATGATCTATTTTGGAGAAAGTTCCATCTGTTGCTGAGAAAAATGTGTATTCTTTAGATTTTATGTAGAATGTTCTGTAGATGTCTGTTAGGTCTAGTTGATCTGAGGTATTGTTGAGCTTTCTTACTTCCCTGTTGATTTTCTGTTTGGATTATCTCTCAATTAATGATAGTGGAGTATTGAAGACCCAACTGTGATGGTGTTTGTGTTTCTTTTCTGTTTTGTTGTCAAGTGGTTTTTGTTTCATAAACTGTGTTTGGGGCACATATATTTATGATTGTGATGTCTTCTTGTAATTCCCTTGATAAGTAAGAAGTGGCCTTCTTTGTCCTTTTTGATTCCTTTTGGTTTTAAGTCTATTTTATCAAATATTAATATAGCAACACCTGCTTGTTTGTTATTTCCATTTGCTTGGAATATCATTCTCCATCCTTTCAATCTAAGGAGGTATCTGACTTTAGTGGTGAGACAGGTTTCTCGAAGACAGCAACTTGAAGGCTCCATTTTTCTGATCCACCCTGTTAACTTGTGTCTTTTGGTAAGTGAATTTACTCCATTAATATTTAAGGTAGTAACTGAGGTTTGATTTAATCCCTGTGATGGTGGAGTGCTTTGTGGGGTTTGGTTTGGTCTTGGACTTTGTACTTTTTTGGGCCTTCTCTAGTTTTGGTTATTGTGGTCTGCTTCTTGTAGGCTCTTGAGGTTGGTTGTTTGACTCTTCTGTGTGGAGAATTCCCTGAAGTGTTCTCTGTTTATTTGGCTTTGTGTTCATATAATCATAAAGCTTGCTTTAATTATGGGAAGTTTTCCTTTTACCATCTATTATGAGTGATACTTTCACTGGGTACAATAGTTTGGGTTGAAACCTATAGTTTCAAATTTGTGTTTTTATGCCAAGATTTGCTAGAGCACAACTCTCAGATAAACATTCTTTTGCAAAGAGGCTAGCAAATACATGAATAAGCTGAGAAGGAAAGAGGATCTATAAAGTGTTCTGTCTTGGATAGAAAGCTAAAAGGGCATTGTGAATATGAGGAGGCACAGTTTGGAGCAGGTTCAAGAGGTGTGATACTGTACCATCTCATGGTGGTCAACTTGTTAAGACAGTTCTCAACAGTCTTGTTGGATCCATTGTTTAGCAAGGTTTAGCAAAGTGTCTCAGAGCTACACAGAACACAGTACTGAGAATCAGAATTTCCTGAGCCACCATATGCATGGTCCCTCGGGCTACTTTCAGACAAATCTCTAAGCAACCAGGAAATGTAATCAGCAATGCAAGTGAAAATTTCAGATTGATATCAGAACACCATACATGCTTGCCATTTTACATCTCTCTTGATTATTTATACTTCTCCTGAGTAGGTTAAGTGTTTGATAAAGTCCTTTCCATAAAACGGTCCACTTAAAATAGATATCTCTGTATTACATAAGCTTTATATGAGTCTAGAATCAACTTTCTTGTCCCCAGGAAATAAAAGGTTTGAAAAGGACAGATAGATATCTCTGTTGATGCCTTTTATTTTAAGCTGAATGTGCTTCCTGATGCATTTACATCATCTCTTAGTGGACAGAAATTATATTAATGATGTTCACAATGAGAAGTAACTGTTTACTGCTCTTGAATCAGAAAACTTGCATGAAAGATTTGAATTCTGACTTACAATGATAAGATCTGCATCCTTGACAGTTACTAAACACCCCCAGTGTTATTTCTTGAATTAAAAAAAGTTAAAGGTGACATAGTTAATGATTATTATATCACTAGAGACTTGCTAAAAGAATTACAAGTGGCTGGAGAGTTGGTTATGTGGATAAAACACTTGCCATGAAGAAGGAGAACTTGAATTTAAATGCTCAGCACCGTATAAATGCTGGATGGGTGTACAAACCCACCTATAATCCCAGCACATGGAGACAGAAGATCCCTGGCACAAGCTGACTAGCTAGACTCACTGAATTAGTTCCCCCTGTGCTCAAGCAAGAGACCCTATCTCAGTAAATAAAATAGAAAGCAATCAAGAAGATACCCAATATAAACTTCCACAAGCATGCACACACACACACACTTGCATGCACACACTCATGCACACACACACATACACATTCAAAAAGGATTTACAACAAAAAGCAACAGTTATATAGTGCCTAATTACTGCTTTGTTTTCTAAACTATTTTTATGAGTTTCTAATTCTTAATAGTTACCTAGAGATTTATTTTACTTACAGTAAACAAATAAAATTAGAGTACACAGTCTTTTTCTGTAATAAATATTAGAGTGCATGGTCTTTTTGCAAATGTAGATAAAGGCAGTTAATGAAAATACTCAGAAACTTTGAAAAGTATGCATGTTTTTGTCTGTTTTATCATCTCTCTTCTAATCACATTTGTTTTTTTACAAGTAGGACAATACACTGACTCATAAAAGTAGAATATCTGCTCTATATTACTGTGTATATGTTATTTGATTCTTAAGAGTCCTAATAAATTGATCAAATACTTTGATCTTGAACCAGGACATCTTTCTTTGTCATTCCCAGATAAAAATGTATTCCAGATGGACTCATACATGCTTTTGTGTTTGGACATGATTTGCCTCCAGAACTGTTAAAAAGAAATATATGTGTGCTGCTTAGCACTTGTTTATTAGAAATCTATAAAAATCTGTAGTCCCTAGGAAAAGAAAATACTCTGCTAGAGGAGAAAGATGGGATTTTTGTTGTTGATGATTTTTTTTATATCTGTATTTATTCCCCAGGGCTACCAGCACAAAACAACACAAGTTGGGTAGCATAAGATAACAGAATTTTTTTCTTTCACAGTTCTGAGGCTCAAACTCTGAAGTCAGGATGTTAGCAACATAGGTTCTATTGGAGCCTTGGAGGGATAATCTTGTCCAAGCTTTATCCCTATGTGCTGGTAGCTGCCAGCAATTTTTGATGTCACTTGACTTCTAGATACATTAATCTCCACCTCCATCTTCACATGCCATCCTCGTCTATAAGTATTCTATGTGTATGTGTGCAAATGGGAACATCAGTTATTAAGTTAGAGTCCACCTTTTATCCTAACTGAATTACCAGGGCAAAGGCACTATTTCCAAATGAAGCCATAAGGTGGTGCCTGGCCTTAGGACATGAACATATACCCTGGAGTGATACAATTTAACCCATAATACCTGGCCACCAAAACATTAAGTAGCTTTCAAATTCCAATTCTCCCATTAAAGTGAGTGGTCTTGTTGAGTGAAAAAGACATTTAATATTTTTTCCTAAGTCAGTACTAAAATAAGACAGCACCTCATTTAAGTAGTAAGATCTTTCTTTTTTTTTTTTTTTTTTTTTGATTTTTCAAGGTAGGGTCTCACTCTAGCCCAGGCTGACCTGGAATTCACTATGTAGTCTCAGTGTGGCCTTGAACTCACAGTGATCCTCCTACCTCTGCCTCCCGAGTGCTGGGACTAAAGGCGTGCACCACCATACCCGGCTTAGTAAGATCTTTTTAAAAATGGTATTATAACTTAAGATAAACACTTAAGAATAATATTTAATAATTCCAGCAACATTTGTACTTAATAAAATATCCATCACAATTTATGAAGGTATAAGAAAGTACAGAAATTGGTTGTAGATACACAGGTTTCATAGACTGGCCCATACTTGTAAGTAACCTCAGAGAGAAGGTCTTAGAAATTAAAGCTACATATATTAACTAAACTTCTAATTTTAGGCATTTGTTTCACTTTCCTTAGCAGAACTTTTTATGAGTTATCCATAACACAATGGATAAATTTTCTATTCCAAGAATTTACATTTTCCCTACACATTAAAAATTCAACCTGGCTCTTCTCAAGGGAGAACTGAGTTCAAACTTCTAATGATAATTTCAATAACTACATAACCTTGAACAAGGTATTTAATCCATTGCAATGCATACACAGTGGTGTTGTCATGGAGAGATTAAAGAGCCAGCAAAATAAAGTAGTATGTCAAATTAGATATCTCCTTAGCACCTTCCACTGATTTCCCAATGTTATTCATGCCCAGTCTATTTGGACTTGCCTCAGTGAGGAGTACAACTTTTAGTCTCTATCCAAGTTCTTACAGCAAAATAATACACTGTGAAATTTTGCTTTCAAACAAGCACTGTCTTTTGCCTAATCAGCATAGCTAAAGTAGATGTTTTTTAATAAATAAAATGTTGATTTTGAAGAAAATATATAGCAAATACTTTACCATAACCCCGAGAATTAAAGATCCAAACCATCTACTCCATATAGCCAAATGAACAGCACTTTCATAAAAGAATTACATTGGCAAACAGACTTAGTCTCTAAATCTGGCCTTTCATTGCTTATGTTAGGAACAAAGCATGAAGATATCTCATGAGTGGTCCTTAGTACTTCATCATTCACTCCTTCACACCTCCTTTCCTGAAACAACCCTAAGGAATGGAACAGGCAACTCTACTTTCCTTGATGGTCATTTTGATCATATCATTGCAACAAATTCTGTAACAAATTACAAGCCCTACTCACAAAATTTATTCTGTCAGCCAGAACTGGCCTAATTCTAACCTAACTCATCATTTAGCATAAGTCATCAGCACTCTCAAGAGTCTTCCAGTTTTATCTCTGGGATATGTTATATGCCATACTCTGGTAACTGTTAGCATAATATAGAAAATGGACTTCATTATTTAAAATAAAACCATTATCATAACATTGTGCAAAAGTAGACTGCCAAGGTGGTGACATGCAGTAGGGAGCAGCAGAGTAGAAGAACGGCCATCCCCCAATAAATAAAATAAGCCACACACCCCTTCTTGCAAGTCCTGCTTACAACTTTTTTTTTTTCTGCAAAGGATTTCTAGATATTCTACTGCTGGCTTTATTCCCTCACTAAGGCTGCAGCTGTCCAGCCTTACATCTTGCATCTACAGTGGGGCACGTGGTGTCTACTTGCATCTATTCTTCAAAGGTACTTACTCTTCTGTGCTCTTTCCTGTCGCACTCCTATGGACTTCTTTGTACTACATATCACTACATTAGAGTATACCTCTATGTATGTGTGGCTTTTCCTTCTGGTATTCCTCAGGTACACAGTACTTTCAGATACTTAGGGAAGCTGTGCATCAAGAACGCGTCCCTTGTACTGGTTGTTGACATGCCTAAATCAATACTGGACGCCTCTCCTAAAAGAAAGTTATAATCCAATGTGGTCAAAAATATTCCAAACCATAAGTTCACAGAGCCATTATATTTCACTTGTACATGGCAAGTTCCCCTGGTCTGAACTGTCTATGAACTAAACTCTCCTAGTGAAAGAAGAAGGGAACATAATATTTCTGTTTGGGAATTTGAAAAGCTTCAAACCATCTTTCTTTTTGAATTGTCATCCCATCATGTTTGAGAAGGGGTAGCTGTTTTGTGTTCAGCTCCATTCATTTCCTTGACATCCTGTGATTCTGGACCAGCTCCCTAGCCACCATTCCTCCTTGTCACAGAGGCCCTGCCAGTGCAGCTCATTCAGTAGCCATCATCATAGTGAACTATATCCCAGCAGCTCCAGATGGAAGATGGAGGTGAATGGCTCCCTTAAGAGTGTTCTCCAATGTGATGCCATCAATCAGCCTGCAGCTGGGACTGGAGAACCACTTGGTGATTTTCGGCGAGAAGCAGCACATTTCTTAGAACCCAGCCTTGTTCAAAAGGGAGAATTACACAACTGCATATTGCAGCACTGAGGTTCCCAATAGCACCCATGGCCATTAATATTCTTTTTCTATGTCATTTTAAGACTATAGGTATTTAATTAATTTGAGGCTATACCCACTTTTCCTCTGAAAAGAATGCCTCCTGTTTTCTTGTTTCTTTAATAAATCAGAATATTTCAAACCTCAAATAATGGGTTATTTTGTAATGTTAGTTGGTACATTATTTTTGTAGTTCATATTTATAACCTACTAAAGATAGCACTAACATCTATTGGCTGGTGACTTGGAGCAGTGCTAAATGACTCATGTTTGTTCACAAGTAGCAGAAAGGAGGCAGTTCTTCCTTAATTGCGGTTTTTGTAAGCAAAAAATGGCCTCAATGCAATATAATATAATCAGCCTCAAATATTATTATAACTTTCATTGTAGAAAATTTCATCCTAAGTTATGGCATCTTATCTACTTAATATCATTTTGATGAGCCAATAACAGTCATTTTCTTAGGAAAGATATGTGAGAATATCCTTCTTCCAACTTCTTTAGAGCATTCCTATTTTCTGCATCTGTTTTCTACACAATGCTGTGGGTCTCCCCTCTCTAAAAAACCTTACACTGTATACAATGGAAAAAAAAATCTCTAGAATCATGTAAATAATCCTTTCCTGTTCAATAAATTCATTTTCTTTTGTTCAGTTAGTTAACAAAAACTATTCCACCTATAGACAAAAGGTCTACCCTTAGCAACATTTTCCCACTTGTGTTCACTTGTGCACTCACATGCTCATTCTCACCTAATTTCTGCTTTGAAGCTGTAAGGAATTTCCAGCACAATTTGTACCCAAGAAGAATGGCAGTACCTTTAACTCCATGGTTGTGTCTGCACATGAGAGATTCTGGGAAGGAGGGAATACATGTCATATCAGAGAAGAGGATTGAGCTCCATGAGGAGAAAGACAAAGGGATGGTCCTATAATAACCAGATGATAAGTTGATGATTGTCATGTCAGCATCTTCATTTTACAGGTGAAGAAACTGACATCCAGATATCTGAAGCAACTTGCTACACGATATCACATTAAACAAGCCAAAATGTTTGGATCATTTTATGTCATACAACAGTCAACCACTGAAAGAAAAACCCTGTGAAATTATGCAGGAAGATATCTCATTCTCAAGGTAAGAATACAATTGTTCAAGTTTTCTCCAAGCATCTATGGAGAAATCAATATATTCAATTATGTGGCTGATAAAAATGTGATTTGATAGCTGAAGAGATGGCTTAGTATTTAAGGTGCTTGCCTGAGAAGCCTAAGGACCCAGGTTCCACTCCCTAGTACCTACATAAGCCATATGCACAAGGTGGCTCATGTGTCTGGAGTTCATTTACAGTGGCTAGAGGCCCTGGTGTGCCCATTCACTCTCCCTCCCTCCCTCTCTCTCAAATAAGTAAATAAATAAGTAAAACATGATTAAATTCCTTGTATTAATGGAAAGATAAACCTAGACATGACCATAATGTAAGGTAGATTATAAACAAGACATATGTGCTTACTATAATTCTTACATAAAAGCCTCTTTGATAAGGGAGACCATAGAATACAAGATGCAAAGTTTGGGATATCTCCAAACTTCTGCTGTATAAGCCACTTAGAATCAACTGCATTAAAATATCACAATACAATGTACTCCAGTCACCAACAGTTTCCATTATATTTAGTGTCATATCAAAGAATAACCTATACTTACAATAAAGTCTTAAATACTCATCTTTATAATGAAAAATACACCTTTAAGCATGGATGCTCTATTTTTGTTTGATGAATTTTAAGGCTTTGGATTTTATACAGAAGAGGATTTGCCCTAGAAAGTGGTTCCTAAAGAAGTAGTGGCCCTTTTATTTTAACAATTATCACCAAAAGACAAGTACGTTTGAGACTCTTCAAAACATTAGATCTGTTCCTGCCTCAGAAAGAGTATTGGAACAAAGAAAACCAAGCCTTGATTAGGGTATCCTTCTCTCAAAGGTCCAACAGCAATGGTTTCCTCTTGTACCATCCATTTTGCACTCTGAGCCGGGATTACACCAGGGTGCACTTGCCTGCTCGACTCACCTTGTTTGTGTTCTGATACCTCCAGGAGAATGTGTTGCTCACAGTCAGAGCTGCTCTCTGCCTTCCACTGATTCAAACCATGAAGACCTTGGAAAGCCGATGAGGACACAAAATTTCCCTGGAGCTCAGGAATCATTTATAGACTAAGAAAACCAGGTTAGAAGCTGTCTATGGAACATGGCATATAGAAGCTCATTTACCCTCACCCAGATCCTGGGAGATGTCAGACATGTCAAAGAATTTTACTTCCAGCCTCACAGTTCTGAGAACCTTGACTGATACCAAACAAGGGTAGGGAAATGGAACTCATGGCCACTAGGCCCAGCTTCTGCCGACCACAGCTCAGATGGACCAAAGGCAAGTTGTTTTAATTGTAACTTCCTTTCATTGAATTTGAAGAAAACTTAAGAATATACAAGCTAGGTGTGGTGTCACACACCTTTAATCCCAGCACTTGAACTCAGGTAGGCAGAGGTAGGAGGATCACCATGAGTTCCAGGCCACTCTGAGACTACATAGTGAATTTCAGGTCAGCCTGGGCTGAAGTGAGACCCTACCTTGAAAAACAAAACAAACAAAAAGAATATACAATGTACCAGATGAGTACAACAAACTGGAACAAAGTTGTTATATGTTCTCTTTACAGCCAGGATTTTTTAATTGAGGTTAGAACCCCCCGCAAAAAAATTGTAAATGGAATACCTAGTAAATAAGTGAATATAGAAATAGTTTAGTTATGGATAAAACAGCCAATCTTATGTTACAAAAAATGCAAACATGAAGGTGAACAAAAGACCTCAGTTGAGATTAGATTGATGGTTCACTCCACTAGTAGAAAACAAGAATTATTTGACATTTTATTTAAGGAGGTAGGGAAAGGATTAGAGGAACAAGGCTCTGAAGGCAGGCTTCCTAGAAGCTGCATTGTTGTTTGATTTCCACTGATGAAATTTCACAGACACAAGAAAAGGTAGAACAGAAGCATAGGGTAAATTATTGAAGTGGTTCCCATTTTATGAGTGGCTGGACTAGTCTGTCCATAAAACATTAACATGACATTTCTGAGTTTTGACAGGTCATTTGGAAAAGACAAGGTAAAGAATCCAGGGACTCTTCAGTGGGGATGGAGACATCTGCTCAGATAAAAACAAGTAACCACTAGGCAAGGCTGGTCTGCAAGCCAGCTTCCACTGAGAATTAGAAAGAAAACATAAAAATTTAAAGCCCAACACTGAAATAGATTAAAGTTGGTCTGTTCACTATAATATGAACAGGCAGAATTAGAAACATCCAAGGCTTTTTCTCTCTCCTCTTTTACTCTTTAAAAAATGATCACTGCCCCCCTGAACTATGTTCAGCATTTAATTATGTCTCTAGTAAATAATTGAGCAATATGACCTATGTACACAATGAATTAATGTGTATATCGAGCATGACTAGAGGGGGATAAAGAAATTAAACAATACTAGTTTCTTCAGTGGGCAAAAGGGTCTTTCCTTTTCCTAGTAATAATTTTTCAAAGTACCAGTTAATAGGCAGGGCCAACCTGTTTTCCATCTAAACCATCACAAAGATATTGGCAAAGACTACCTGCTACACAAGATTTCTCCACCAAATAATAAAAGACACAATCACTTTCTTGAATGGAGGCACTAAGGTTTCAAAATGTCCCTGTCTTTAATGACAACATATTGTTGCAGCAAACATAGCACAAAAACATACCCCAATACTCTGAATGTAAATTTGTTGGTCCCTGAGATCAGGTCAACATAAATAATTATACATAATATGTATAAACTCAACCATGTTTACTTTCTCAAAGAAAGGTTTTTAGTGTCAAAATATCTTTCTGTATGCATTTATGGAAATAAATGTCAAGGCATCTTTTAGATAAACATTCTGTCACATTAGCATAAAAACATGTCATGGCAGCCGGGCGTGGTGGCGCACGCCTTTAATCCCAGCACTCTGGAGGCAGAGGTAGGAGGATCGCCGTGTGTTTGAGGCCACCCTGAGACTCCATAGTGAATTCGAGGTCAGCCTGGGCTAGAGTGAGACCCTACCTTGAAAAACCGGAAAACCAAAAAAAAAAAAAAAAGTTTTGTAAACCAGGCGTGGTGGCGCACACCTTTAATCCCAGCACTTGGGAGGCAGAGGTAAGAGGATTGCCATGAGTTCGAGGCCACCCTGAGACGACATAGTGAATTCCAGGTCAGCCTGAACTAGAGTGAGACCCTACCTCGAAAAACCAAAAACCAAAAACCAAAAACCAAAAACCAAAACAAAACAAAAAAAAAAAAAAAAAAAAACATGTCATGGCAAGATATGCCCACTGGTGCAATAGTGGCATGATTAACCAATCACTAATTGGACTTGAGACCCATCCCACAGACAGGGGATCCATGCCAGGTACTGAAAACCTACTCAAATGCCAATGTAGGGGACAGTGTTCTGGAGAGATGTCTCAGTATTAAAAGGTATTTGCTTATAAAGCATGACGGCCCAGGTTAGATTTCCCAGTACCAACATAAAGCCAAAAGTACAAAGTGGAGCATGCATCTGGAGTTCATTTGCACTGGCAGGAGGCCCTGGTGGCCCTATACTCTCTCTCTCTCTCTCTCTCTCTCTCTCTCTCTCTCTCTCTCTCTCTCTACATATATATATATATATATATATATATATATATATATAAATATTTTAAAATAAATAAATAGAGTGCCATGCCATGATGGGCAGTAAGCTATCTTCTTGCTTTATCAATGGATAATGGCTCTCCTCTATTTTCTCTGACATCTGTAAAATAAAACAAATTCTCCAACCAAAAGTGGGAGCAGCTTAGATTAAAGAGGGTATGCAAAGTTATTTGAAATATATTTTGGTGTGCAGACCCCCACTCCAGAGAGCAGTGGAGGCTTCCTCTAAATTATGAGTTTCCTGACCATAAGATTCTAAGTTGTTTTCCAGTACTAGATATGAGTTCTCTCCCACTGAGCTGGCCACCTGTCCAATCAGAGAAGAGCTGGTTACCTGCAGGGGCTACATGCTTCTATTGCACAAGTGCCTTACTTCTTGTCCAGCTGGTTGATTTCATAATCTGCAGGGTCCCCTGCCTATTCATGCAGGGGAGAAGGTTTCCCTTTCAGCTCTGACATGGCGTTCCAATGTCCTGTGACTGTGATGTCTGTGTGTTTACAGCAATAAGGTCTAACCTTTTAGCTCTGGAAAGTAATTAAACGTTTTGACAATGGCCTACGTTGTTTTGGGGATCTCATGGGTCTTTTTGGCCAGCAGCACACTATGGAGGATAACCCAATTCTGAGCCCGGGGTTTCCTGGAATATGTTGTTCAGTGCCTGCCTAGCATGTGTGAGACCCAGAACCCAAAACAAGCAAATAACAAACCAACTTGAAAAAACATAATTGGTTTACTACAATACCTTTAGCTTCCTTAGATTCCTTATTATGAATCAAAAATTATTTATTTAGATTTTTGTGGGGTTATTTATGTTTACTTTTTTATCCATCTCTTTAGTAATGTGGCATGTCTTGTTCTAAATGCATAGGACACCAGTGAGCAAAACAGATAGAGATCTCTATGTAAGCTGGGATTTAGAGATGATGAGCAATAAATGTAACAAAAAATTGTTGGTATGTGGGAAAGTGATGAGTGTTATCCTTAGATTAGGCTGGTGTAAAAAAACACTGTGGATTTGGTAGTTTAAGCAATAGTTATTTTTGAGATTTTGTTGCCCAGAAAGTTCAAAAACAAACTAGCAGACCATCTAGTGTCTGTCAGAGGAACTCATTTTCAGTCTTCATTGTATCCTCACATGCCCAAGATGGAAAGAGAGATAGTCTTCTAAGAGCACTAATGACTTCCTAATCATGTCCTAAAGGCCTCACTTTCAGACACCATCATGTTATAGATTTGGCTTTCAAGTATAAATTAGGGAGGTGGACGAAAACCTGCAGTCTACTGCAGTACCATAGGAACAGAGGAGCCTGGATAGGATTCCTGGGGTGGAGGGGTGATGGAGACATATTAATTAAGTCAGCTAGTTTATAAAACATATGAAACATGCAGATGTATACACACACTATTTACACATATATAATTTGATGCAGCAGACTGTGGTGGTTTGACTCAGGTGTCTGCCATAAACTTAGGTGTTCTGAATGCTGGGTTCCCAGCTGATGCAGATGTTGGAATTAACCCTTCCTGGAGGTGGTGTATTGTTGGGGCAAGCTGGTGCATATTATAGCCAGTTTCCTCATGCCAGTGTTTAGCACACTCTCCTGTTGCTATTGTCCACTTTATGTGGTCCAGGGGGTGATGTCCATCCTCTGCTCATGCCATTGTTTCCCCCTGCCATTGTGGAGCTTCCCCTCAAGCCTTTAAGCCAAAATTAACCTCTTTATTCCCACAAGCTGCTCTTCGTTGGGTGATTTCTACCAGCAATGTGAACCTGGCTGCAACACAGAGCACTAGGGATAAATCCAAGGTTGGTATGATGATTCCATGTTATCATCAGCTCCCCAGCCACTTTGCCCTCTTTTGCTTGCCCTCTGCATTGTATCACTGTGCCCCATCCATCATGTATTTACAGCTGAGCAAAATGCCTTAGTAAATGTGATGGTTTTAATGGATGTCCCCCAATAGATTGTTTTAGTAAACCCTTAGATCTCCAGCCACCTGGCTGGAGGAGATGTCACTGTGGGTGAGACCCTAGGGTCCAGCTCTAAGGTGTGGGAACAACTCTAAAATTTCCATCCAGTGATAAACCAAATACTGGAGCTTTGTTTGGAGTTCTTGGAGTGTGCTTGCTGATACTGGTGGCAGTAGCTTTTGCTCTGTCAACATGGACCTGTAAAAAGTAGATCAACTTCTTCTGTCATTATGGAACTTTTTTTCCCTCTATCTGTTAGCTTCAAATAAATTCCCTTCCTCCTATAACTGTGTCTGGCCTAGAGATTCATCCCAACAATGTGAGGCTGTCTCCTACAGAAAGCATGCCTACTTATACTTCATGAACACCTGTGTCTAAAAGGAGGATGGGAAATATCACATAAGCCCGATTAAAAGCTCCTCAAAGACTTTTAGTAAAAAAAAAAAAAAAATCAAGTGTAATAGTTACTTGTCTTTGCCCAACTAAAACTAAAAACTAAAGGTTTATTTCAGGCTTACAATCTTGAGGGGAAGTTTAGTTATGAAAGGAAAGTATAACATCGTTTTATATATCTGGGTGGTAGTAGTTTGAGTGAGCTAGCTGGCACTGGCAAGCTGAGCTGATAAAACTCTGTGTCTTCCCCCAGTGACACACACCTCCTCTAAGAAGTCTCCACCTCCCAAATTGCCACCACCTGGGATGAGGCGTAATTACAAATACATGAGGCTATGGAGAAATTTCACATTCAAACTACCACAGCAAATCTGAGTTACTAATAAATTTTTCTACAGTCATTTTAATATGGAATTGTAATTACTCTTAATTTCCCTTTTCCTTGAGAGCTTAACAACAACAACAGTTTATTTCCACAGCTAGGTCCCACAACTTCTCTTTGAAGATGACTCTGTTATCTGATATCTTGTCTCCACCCTCACTAGCCTCATCTTCTTGCTCACCTATTCAAATGTTAGAAATGCCTGAGAATAAAAAAAAACACAAAGTAATTAACCCATTTCTATCTAATGAATTTATAACTGATTTTAAGCAACAAATATCATATATGGATTTGTAAATTCCCATTAACTTTGAACAGATGATGTTAAATTGAGACAAAGTTTCCAATTCAATGACAAAATATAGTGCCTCATAAGTAACATTCCTCAGATGGAAATCAGACACTACATAGTCTTCTCAGCACATCTGCAATATTCTAACATGTTCTTATTAAATAATGTGTTTTAATGTCAAGCACATTTCTTTTAAATGGCATTATTGTGCCTTACTTTATAAACTCAGGAGAAATAAAATAATCTTTATTTATATGCATAAAATCAAAATATAATGATAACTAATCTCTTCAATTTGAGGGAGAGAGACATGTATGAAGATGCAGAAACAGAGATGTAGGTGACACAGATGGAGACACAGGTAGAGGACATGTCCTGATCACACTTCCTACTATAGCGAAACAGGCTGATGGTAAAGGGAAGAGGAAGCCACTATCATTTAGCAAAGACGAGCATGATGGAACTCATTGTGGTCGCCAAGCTACTGGCTCCTAAACCACATGTTACACAAGGACTGGAATCTTTTGTTCTCCCAGCTATCCATAACATACCCTTAAGTACCACTCACAGACTTGAAAGACAAAGAGAAGAGCACAAGAAATGTGATATTGTCAACACATAAGAGAAAAGAAAAGAGAATAGAGGGAAGGAAGATAGAGAGCGTGGAATATTAAATATCCATGTTCGAGGAAGTCAGAAAATTCTGAACAGTGGCGTAAACTTGGATTGCCATATTGCTTCTTCATCTGGGAGCTGGGTTGTTTGTTCTTTCAGCTTCCTCTTGGCCGTATCATTCCTTTTAGAATAATTGAACAAGCAAATGGAGAGGGAGAGGGTGGCTCCAAATGAAAAGCAGTGCCGTGGAAGATGCCCCTTTACTCCTGTCCTCCAGAGGATGCCCTGATTCCTGGTTTCCTATTTAGAAACTAAAATACATGGGGCAGCTATAAATGGTGAAGAGTGGCCTGGGCCAGGGTTCCTAGTAACTGAGGAGTCATCCCTTCAGAGAAGCAAGATGACACACAGGCTGAAGTCCTAGACTTCAAATGGGAGTCCAGCTGGTGTGCTCCCAGTCTACTCCATGACAACCTGCAGGTCATTTAACTTCTCTGGGTTGAGATTTTAGGTATAAAATTGGATTATTTATTCTAATGACAAATAACTTATGTGCTAAAGGGTCTTTTAAAAGTATTCTTCAGCAAATTAATAGTAATGATAGGTTAAAGCGAACATACCAAATGTAAGAATGTTTTGTCTTAGCGATTATCTAAAGTCTTTCAGGTTAGACAGAAGATAAAGCTGAATGTACCAGATAATTCCCTTGCTAAAACATCCAAAATTCTTGAAAAGTAATTTCTCTTAAAATTTATTTGTAGTAGGAATTGAAGTAACAGGGGTGGTGCAAAAACCATTATTGTGGATTTTACATTTGCCACAGATCTTGCAACACAAAAACCCACGTAAATAGAGAGAAACTTGCATATGTAAGAGGAAGGCAGCTTGACATGTAAAATGATATTCTTGGTCACTCATCAATACGGTGCCAAAGTACAGCTTTTCTTACGAGACTAATACACACACACACACATACACACACACCACTCACTCACTTCAACTGTATGACGCTCATAATACTGGTAATTAGTATAATGACTTTTGCTGAAGAAAGGAACATATGCAAGATTGTGTCTGGTGTATGCATAACTACATCAAAGGGAGTAAGATGAGCCAGCTGAGATGTGTGAGAGACAGCACCCCACTGTGAAGTGACAGTAGTTTGGAGCCTTCTTCTTCAGGACAAACTTGCTCCCGTTGGTCTCAGAAGGGACCCTCATTGTTTCTGCTTGTCCCTGCCTCCAGGACAGCTCCTTCCACAACCCCATGGTGGGACCTGGAGCCTTCAATGAGCCATCTGGAAGGGCCAGGCCTAGTTGCCCGTTCCCTCTGGAGGTTGGTAGCTCTGTGCCACACTTGTCTTCTAGGTTCTCTGGGGAGTTAACCCCCTCGCAGGCTTTCCTGCCTTACTGCCTAATCAGGAAGCTGCCTGTGCCTTTCTCTGCTTTGCCAGCTTCTGCCTGTCTCCCAATTACAAGACAAATCTCCGAGGCAGACAGAGGCTTCCTACAAGAAAAGCAAGCCCCAGACCCTTTTATTAACAAGCCCAAGGACCTTGTGGCTAAATTTAAGAGGAAAAGAATCCTACCTAATTTTATTTATATGCTTTTGAAAATGACTTGAAAATTAAAATATGTAGAAAGAAAATAAATAAAATAAAAAGCCCAACAAAGGATGGAGAGATGGCTTAGTGATTAAGGCACTTGCCTACAAAGCATAATGACCAAAGTTTGATTCTCCAGAGCCCACATAAGCCAGAGGCACATACATCTGGAGTTCATTTGTAATGACTAGAGGCCCTGCCATGCCTATTCTCTCCCTCCCCTTCCTTTCCAATCTCTCTCTCTCTCTCTCTCTAGTAAATAAATAAGTACATAGAAATAAATATCTCTATCATACCTTCCAAGGCTCAGGGTCTATTGCTGAAGAGGTGGCAGAAAGAATGTAAGAGCCAAAGAAAAGGTAGGACTCCTTACAACGTGCTCCTCCCAGACACGAAATGGCCTTGATATCCATGACCTCACAGTGCCTGACCTACACAAGACCATCATAATAGGAGGAAAAGATCATGACATCTAAATAAAAGAGAGACTGATTGAGAGGGGGAGGGGATATGGTGGAGAATGGAATTTCAAAGGGGAAAGTGGGGGGATAGGGTATTACCATGGGATATTTTTTATAATCATGGAAGTTGTTAATAAAAAATTGAAAAGAAAAAAAAAAATAAAACACGCACACTTCAAATATAATAAATAAATAAATAAATATTTTTTAAAAAAGGAAAAAGCCCAACAAATCTTTCAGTATAATGGTCTAAGATTTGTGAGTTAGAGCAATTAATGTAGTTGATCATTGAATAATTGTGCTCTCAGGTAAGTTATATGACCTTACTCTGCTTTTACATCATGAAAAGGTGAATGTATGTGTAAAAATTCATAAGTCACTTAGCAGTTAGCACTTATCTATTGATATAAAAGGCATCAGAAAACATTAGTGCTTCTTTGCCATCTACATTGATTTATAAAACGAAACCTTATTTAATACCCATACTGGGCAGCAAGCCCTTGTATTAATTCCTGAGGACAAGGACACACACACACACAAAAGAATTTTCTTCTCTTCAAAGAGGCTCTTTCTTAAGATGTGTGAGGAGATCCCGCAGTCTTGCAGCAGGTTTTTACAGCAATCTTTCCTGATTGCTAAGCCCAGAACCATGATGTATCATAACCAACTGTCCCAACTACTTACATTATATCAGAGTCTCACTATTTACTGAAGGAGACATAATCAGCCCCTCCCTAAAACAGAGATTTTTGTTGTGGTGGTCCTTAGAGGAACATCAAGCTTCAAGAAAAAGGTACAGATAGGTTTGCTCTACTTCTGGTTGCAAGGCCCTTTTCATGTCAGCATCCCTTCTAAGTAGCTTTTTTAGAGTTTTCCCACTTTCAGACCCCACCCTCCTCCTTGCTGCTAGAACTCAGCAGCCTTCCCTCTCTCCTTCCTGGAGGGTCTTGTCTCTTCCTGCCAGTTCTGGAAATGGGGAGGTGATGTTAAATAGCACTGAAGCCCTCAGCTTTACTATGCAAAGAAATGCAGAAGCAATGGTCCTCGGTTTTTAGTAAAGGACACAGTTCCATTTGAAATTTCGAGGCCATTGTCTCTTGTTTCCATGGAACTAATAAGTGGTCATTGTAGACTTCCTGGTGTTGAATGTGCAAAACTCCGAGGAGAACATTCGCTCATTAGCTCAGGCAGACGGCTAGAAGCATCTTCCTTACACTGTGCTCAAGGCTGTTAGTTACTCTTGCTCAAGAAAAACATTACTCTATAGTGGTTCAAACATGATAAGGAAGCCTGCAGTGAGGCCTTGCCATTGGGGAGAGAGTACGCTACACTCCAAATACAGCAGAGCCAAATAGTAATGTGCAGCCAAGGAACAAGGTGATAGAAAATCCCCAAGAGAAGACATGAGGAATCAGGCAAATTCTGATGAAGCCTTCCTACTAGGATTCTAGCTAAAATTAGGTCAGGGTGCTCAGATGAGGGGCCCAGTCAGCTCTGGGGTGTGATCAGGTATCCAGGGTGATGGGTTCTTGGTAAGCTAACAACAGATTCCTCAGGTAAAACTAGATTTTTATGAGACAGTTTGGTAGTGGGACTAGAAGATGTTACTAAAGTTTGTCCAAGTAGAGGATCTTTGTCTTTCCAAATTCAACGAGACATCATCAACCCTGTTTTTGTCAGCACTCTCCAAATGCCCCATCAGTCCCCATCACTGTGCTTATTACAGTACACTGTGCTTCTCTGTATGCCGCCCACCCTGCTTCTGAACTTTGAATCTCTTGACTGGTTAAGGTATGTATTATTCCACTTGATGTTCCCAGAATCTGCTACAAACTATTCTTTAAAAATTCTGGTTGATAGAACAAACTATGCTTTTAGTTCTTTAATAATCATTCATTGGTCCTACTTTTTAGTTTTTATGTTTGTTTGAGATAGAGACAGACAGAAAAAGAGGCAGACAGAGAGAGTGAGTATGGACATGCCAGGGCAACCTGCCACATCTGGATTTCCATGTGTACTAGAGAATCAAACCCAGGTCATCAGGCTTTACAAACAAGTGCCTTTAATCACTGAGCCATCTCTTCAGCCCTCACTGATTCGACTTTGGTGACAAAACAAAGCTATTCCTCCTTGAAATAAAAATTTTTCACACATTTGAAGATGGATACTATGGTGTATGTTGTATGGAAAAATTCCTCCACATTGAATGCAGTTAACACTATTTCCAGTCTTATCAAAGCTGGGACAACTCATGAGAGAAAGCATGGGGAGGGTCTTTAGAGCCCCAGCTGAGATATCAGGTGACCTCTTTGCCAGCTGCTTGCAACAATGCATAAGGTCTTGTGACCACAAGGAGAGACATAGTATACATAGAGGGTAAAAGATCATGGAACAATGAGCTCCATCAAGGTGGTTTCTTATGACTCTCCATTCTCTGTAAGTAAACCCTCACCCCAAGATTGAGGGAAGAGTATCCACAGGGGTAATCCAGACATCGATGCAATGAAGTGCTGCTTTGGGGTCTCCATGCTCTGAAAGTAAGCCCTCACCCCAAGGCTGAAGGATGAGCATCTGAGGTTCACTTTCCTACAAATAACACCTTTCCATGCTCTGTAAGTTACCTCAATAAGCTTATTTGTTCACCAAACTGGTATTGGTGCAATCCTACTTTGGTCTGCCATCTGAAAAGACAAAATCTGAGGTGAAAATGTGTGTTTATGTCTCCCCAGGGGAAAAATTTCCACAGACAGTGTATCATTCATATATTCATTCATATGTTCATTAGATCAGTAAATATGTAATTTGAAGTGCAAACTCCATGCTGGAGAAGAATATAATTTTGTGCAGTTTATGTGGATCTTATCCTTCCATTCTAAATCTAACCTCATTTGTCTCATGGCTGGAAGTTGGAAGAGAGTCAGTCCCCAGACAGTCAGCGCGTCTAGTGCCAGAAGGTGCTACATGGGCGACTGGGGGAAAATGACCAATATCTGTCGAAGCAACGCATAGTATAACCTACTTAGCAGCAAATAACTTGTTGTGATGCCCACACAAGTGCAGTGGTGGCATACAGCCATGGTGGGGAACCAACTGCTCTCAATTTAGCTAACTGATCCCCTCACTGGTATGGGACCCATAGCTGGAGCTGGGAAACAAATCAGAACCATATCCAAACATAAGCCCACTCTCCAATATCAAGCTACCATCAATTGGGGGCTACAAGAGGGCCTACACCTTTTAAATTCTCTATAAAAAAAGGGGGGTTATCTCATTGGTCCTGGTGCTAACTTACTGTCCGTTGGAGAATCTGCTTCTCTTTTTCAGATAGATGTAGATCGTAAGGAGAGAGCCACCCCATCATACCTCAAAAGGGCCCCGGCTGAAACTAAGAAAAATTGGAGAAACAAGCAAGGTGGCTGTTTTCCTGATGAACCGGGTACCAGCACAAGGGGGAAGGAGATCAGCACAGGGAAAAATCAACTCCTACCAAATCAGAGAGCCAGAGCCTCAGAGGCCCCCAACACCTCATCACTGAAGCAGACCAAAAATGAACCCAGCATGGCTCATGGAAATTTTGCGCAAGAGGGGGCAGAAAGAATGTCAGAGCCACATGTTGGGTCATGATATGCAGACATTTAGCTTACCCATAACTGTGGGCTAACTCCACAATGCATGACCCGTATACCTCAACAAGGAGGGGCCAAGGGGAGAGGGTAGGTCACGGATGAGCCTAATAATGGTACCAAACTGACTGTATTTGCTGAATACAAAACTAACTAATAAAAAAAATAAAAATAAAAAAAGAAATACATGAAGCAATCAAAGCAAAAAAAATAAAGATATTTTTAAATTTAATATCATCCATATGTTCAAACTAAAATAAAATAAGGCAGACCAAGAATTTTGGGGGGGGGGGGGGTTCAAGGTAGGGTTTCACTCTATCCCAGGCTGACCTGAAATTCACTATGTAGTCTCAGGGTGGCCTTGAACTCACAGCGATCTTCCTACCTCTGCCTCCTGAGTGCTGGGCTTAAAGGCATGCCCACCATGCCTGGCTAGACCAAAAAATCTTATTCCTCTTATTCCTGCCCATGTCTACTCTATTGTCATTTTTTCTGCCATGGATAAACATGTTTGTTGTGTGTGCATATGATGAGCATGTGTTCATGTATGTTTGTGTGAATGTGCATGTGGAGGTGAGTGGTCTACCTTGAGTGTTAGTCATCACCTTCCACCATGTTTGAGGTAGAATCTCCCTTGTTCAACACTGCATACAACAGGCTAACTGGCCTACAAGCCTCTGGATTTTCCTATTTCCCCCTCCCTTCTCACTGTGGGTACACTGAGATTACAGATATTCACGCTACGTGTTCAGCTTCTTGTAGGGTTCTGGTGATCTGAGAATTTGTCAGGCTTGCACAGCAAGATCTTTACTCACTGAACTATCTCTCCAGGCTACAGAGCACACTTTAAAATTCACTTTTAATAATTCTGGGCTTATTTATACAAATAAACAAATATGATATTTTTCTTATTTTACCCATTTTAAATCAATAAAAATATGTATATTATCCATACTACTATTAATCTTCACTTTTCCTTTAGCAATATATCTTGAATAATCTTCCTAATTAATACACAAAAATTTCCTTATTTTCATAACTGAAAAGTATTCCATTATGATAGCATATCACTATTTATTTAATCAGGACTCTAATTGCAGACTGTTGCCTCAGTCCAGTTTTGTATATATTTTATATCAAGTTACAGACTCTAACTGAGCTAGATCTTCTATTGTTTCAATCATTAAAACAATGGCTGCACCAACTTTAAAGCAATAATCTCACTCTAGTGGTACCATGAGTGTACATGCTTTTTTAAAATAAGCAAATTTCAGTCTTTTCCACATGAAATAATACTAAATTGTTTTTCTCTTCTTTATTCTTAAGTGATTTGTTTTCATAGATAGGAGGAATTTCACATTTATCATCATGAAATTTCATTTTGTTTGTTTCAATTCATCATTCTCACATTCCAATACTTCTTAAATCTTGACTCTATTATTAATCATATTAGCTGTTCTTCACAGATCGGAAGCATGTATAAATTTGATAAGTGTGTTTCTATTTTTTAACCAAATAATTGATCTTCTTGGTATGCCAGAATAAATCTCATTCCCAGGGGATCAGATCATCTTCATTCTCATAATTTATTTTTCTTTCTGAAATCAATCTCATCCCTTCAACATTTTCTATTTGCATCTTTTTCCAGAACACCTTCATTCTCCCACTTACATTACTCATAGCCTACCTATCCAAAGCACTTACTTTCTGTCTTATGTTCACTGCAAGGAACTTCTACTGGACTCTAGTAATGTCTAATTTTCTTTCCTGTACAGGTAAATTTCTCAAATGCATGGTCAGTATTTTGATGGTCTACTTTCTCCCCTCATCTTCTAGTCATCATATGATCACCAGGCACCTCCAACTCACAAGTCTCCTCAAAGGGTTCTACAGATTTAGACATTTTAGTGATTTGGCCACATGGGGTCTATATATTTCCTTGAAAATATTAGGCTGTTACCAAGTAAGAGCTGTCTATTCTTGATAGAACCTCCTTAAATTCACCTACACTTCTGTTGTCTTGTTCTTTCCTCAATGTCCCAAATGCCCAAGTGTGTGACCCTTGCTTTACAGTAGCAATGCTGAGTTCTCAATATATTTATTACTTAAATAGATATTTAACTTAAATTTTAACCAAAGCTTATTTGAAAAGTATAGATTTAAGTTGATCAATGTTTAAGGTCAAACACTGTAAATTCATTTTTTATGAAGCTGGTTTAGAAGGTAAGCCACTACTTCTTGCTGTCAGTAATGGACTAGTTGTTAGCAAGTATATGGACTAGTCAGAACTACAGAAAACATCACTATAAAGGAAGCAGACAATCATGGGAAGGCATCAACATTTCTCTGTGCATTAGTGAAGTCAGTGTGAGACAGACAACTTTAAAAAGAACTGAGCAGAGATAGAAAGATTGCTAAGTGGTCAAGGCACCTGCCTGCAAAGTCTAAGGACTCATGTTTGAGCCCCCAGTACCCACACAAGCCAGATGCACATGGTGGATGGTGGCACATACATCTAGCATTCATTTTGTATAGCCATTCTCTGTCTCTCTCTCTCTCTCTCTCTCTCTCTCTCTCTCTCTTTCTGTGTCTCAGAAATTGGTGAAAATTTAAAAAATAATTGAGCTGCTAAGAAAATGTCTGTTTTTTGTAAAATTAGCATAAAGTATTGAAACGATAGCACTGGTCTTCAGGTTTGTTTTGAAGAATTTCACAACATTACTTTATTTTAACTTGCAATCAGTAACCTATAAATATTTGTATTAGTCAAGGTTCTTCAAGGATTCTTAGCCAATAGAAGCTTAAATATGATATCTAAATAGATAAAACATACATACATGATATGTGCATATATAAATTCATAGGTCAAGTGATAAACAGACAATTATCTCATACAATTACAGAGTCCAAGAAATCCCAGGATCTGCAATAAAAAGAGCTAGAGCTAGGAAAGCTGATGGCATATGTCCTAGTCTGAAAACTGGCAGGTCCAAAACTAGCCCCCATGAGTTAATTTTGGGTGTCAAATGTAAAATTCAAGAAAAGACTAAAGTCTCAGTTCAATCAGTAAGGCAGGATGAATTCTCTGTTCCATTCAAGTTAGCTGGCTAAGGCCCACTTATGTTAGGAATAGAAATCCGCTTCATTCAATTTATCAATTGAAATACTTATCTCATCCCAGGATACTCTCACAAACACAAAAGATAAAGTTTGAACAATCATCTGGGGATCCTCATTGTCCACCAAAGTTAATTAACTATAACAACATTGAAAATTCCTTTGATTTTACTTTTTCAAATTGTGGGAGACCTCGCATTAAGATGGCAGAATAGGAACCTTGACAAAGAAACCTGGAGAAAACAAGAAGCAAGGTTGTATGCTCTTTTCCAGCCCAATCTGTAAGGAACTTATTAAACTAGTTTAGACCCCAGAGGAGAAACAGAAGGGAGTTTCTGTTCTTCTGCATGGATCTGGCTCCAGCCTGCTCCTCACCTTGCCCTGCCTGAGCCAGCAGCAGCAGGAGCTTTGGAAACCATTGAGAAGGGATTCTCCCCACTCACACCAGCCTTGCAATGAGAGGAACCTTACAGAGAGAAGACAATGACAAGGAGGACCAGCCTGAGTAGCTCCAGAACACTTCGAGACAGTATTCAACAAACTCTTCTCCCTCATAGGCCAGCACCAAGAATATCTTCTGAAACTGCAGGACAACAAGGGATCCAGTCACCCCCATATCCACAAACACAGTATCCATCCAGAAGGCTAACCAATCTAGCCAGCTGATAAGCCAAAGAGCAACCAGGTTCACAATTCAATGCAGATGAGATACAAACTTGCCCCAAAAGGTTAAGTGGGATGATTTACACTTAGGGTAATCCCAAATCTGGGCATATAAATTTGAATTGGAAGTGCCACCCACACCTTTCCTACTAGGGCAGGTTGCTCAAAAAAAATTTAGAGAAGGAAATTCAACATCTATCCTACTAAGGCAGAAATACTGATGTTATATATGATATATGTCTAACACACTTTACCTTTTATAATTTGTATGTTAACTTTTTAGCTGTGATTTTTTTAAGTCTTTTAATGATCCCTTTTTATTATTGAGGTGGGGTTTCACTTTATTCCAGGATGATCTGGAACTCACTGAAGCCTTATGCTCCTAGAAATCCTCTTAGTTCAGCCTCCAATGTAATGAGATTCAAGGTGTGAGTCACTATACCCAGATTACTGCCTTTTCTTAAATTTTTACTCATGAATATATGCCCCATGCTGGGTTAGTTTGTGTTTTTATATTGTTCAGCTGGATATTGAGTTTGTTCTGTATCTTTCTCCACTCAGTCTCTTATTAGAATCTCTTGATTACCCTTCCCACACAAAACTCTGATACTTTCTCTCTCTTTCCAACTTCTTTACCATATTCTCTTCTCCTTATCCCCTCTCTTTTATTACCCATGACTAGAATTTCCAAAACCTCAACCATCTCTAAAATCTATGAAACCTAATAGTATCCCAGTTTCCCTCTCCCAGACACTTGCACCACCTCTATGTCTTTCAAAGTCCTCATCCTAACCACCCCTACTCCTCTGCCACTTCAAAGTAACAAAAATCAAGCATACTAGATACCTGGATTGTTACTGAATACAGATGAAAAAACAGAAGGGTGGAAGAGATGGCTTAGCAGCTAGGGCACTTATCTGTGAAGCCTAAGGATCCAGGTTTGATTCCCTAGTACCCACATAAGCCAGATGCACAAGGTGGCACATGCATACGGAGTTCATTTGCAGTGGCTGGAGGCCCTAGGGTGCCCATTCTCTCTTTCTCTCTTTTTATTTCCCTTTTCCTCTCTCACTCCTTTCCTCTGTCTCAAATAAATAAATAAAATATTTTGAAAATAAATAAAATCTCAGCAATGGAACAACTTGAAGTATGGAAATCCCAATGCAGCAATGACAACAAACACACAAAATCAAAGCAACCCAACTCCTCTAGAATTTATCTAACAGTAATGACCTCCAGTGAGATTGAATTAGATAAAATGCTAGATTAAGAATTCTAAAGAATGATTGTAGGTATGCTCAAAGAAATCAAAGGAATTAAATAAAGAAACTCCTGAAGGAATCTCCAGGAAGTCAATCTAAAGAAATAAGGAGGTTGATATAAGATATGAATAAGGAAATAGAAATACTAAAGATAAAACAAACTGAAATACTGAAAATGCAAACCATACTAAGTCAAATAAAAAATTCTGTTGAAAGTTTTACCAATAGAATGGGTCAAGGAAATAACAAAATATCAGAGCTTGAAGACAGATGGAGGATTTAAAGCATTCCAACGAGGAAAAGATAAATTAACAAGAAGGAATGAGTAGGACTCTTAAAACATTCAAGACACTGAAGAAATCGAATCTAAGAATTCTGAGCATAGAAAGAGAAGAAATATCAGTCTAAATGCACAGTATTTCTAACAAAATCATAGAAGAAAATTTCCCAAAGTTAGGGAGATGTCAATACAAAAACAAGAGATATTTAGAACACCAAACAGACAAGACCATTAAAGCTACTAAATACACAGACAATATATATATATATATATATATATATATATATATATATATATATATATATACACACACACACAAACACAGTCACCATGGCATCAGAATAATATCAGCCCATCAGACTTGAAAGAATCAATATTATAAAAATGGCTATTTAATCAAAGCAATCTACAGAGTTAATGCAATTCTAATCAAAATTCCAGTGCTATTCTCCATGAAAGCAAAAATATGTGAAATTAATTTGGAAACAGATAGTCAAAGCAATCCTGAATAATCGAAATAAGACTAGAAGTATCACCAAAGCTGATTTTAATGTATATTGCAGAGCCTTAGTAACAAAAGCAACATGGCACTGACATAAAAATAGACATGTAGAACTATATGTAAAAGAACGAAACTAGATTCTTACCTCCATACACAAGAGTTGACTCTAATATGAGTCCTAAAACTCTGGAACTGCTAGAGAAAGGGGTAGAAAACCCACTTCAATAAATAGACATAGGCAATGACTTTCTGAATATAATATTCCAGTTGCTCAGAAAATAAGGCCACTAATCAACCTATAGGAGCTCATGGAAATAAAAGGCTTTGTACAACAAAGGAACTGCAAATTGGGCAAAGAGGCAATATACAAACTGGGAGAAAACATTTACCAGCTATACATCTGACAGAGGATTAATATCTAGGATATATAAAGAATTCAAAAAATTAAATAAGAAAAACTCAAATAAGCCAATCAAAAACTAGTCTATAGGGCTGGAGATATGGCTCAACAGTTAAGGCACTTGTCTGTAAAGTCTAACAACCCAGGTTCAATTCCCCAATAAGCATGTAAAACAAGATGCACAAAGTGACACATGCATCTGGAGTTTGTTTGCAGTGGCTGGAGGCCCTGGCCTCCCATTCTGTCCATCTGTCTCTCTTCTCTCTCTGCTTGAAATTAAATTATTAATTAATTACCTGTTCTATAGAACTTAATAGAGAATTCTCAAAAGAAGAAACACAAGTTGCCAATAAATATTTTGTTAATCTTCAACACTTTTACGCATCAGAGAAATACAAATTAGAATTGCTTTGATTCCATCTCACTCCTGTCAGAATATAAATGCTGGTGGAAATATAAACTAGTACAGTAATTATGAAAAATTAGTGTGGATACTTTCCATTCAGCTAAAGATAATTTACTGTATGACGCAGCTCGACTAGTCCTGGGCATATACTGTAAGGACTCTACACTTTCCTTAGAGATGCTTGCTCATCCTTGTTTATTGCTGCTGTATTCACAATAGCTAAGAAACAGAATCAGCCTAGATTCCCACTAAGTGATGAATGAATAATGAAGATGTCTTACTATTCACAATAGAGTTTTATTCCACCGTAAAGAAAAAGAAAAATGAGATGCTTGCTGGGTATCTAAGGTATATGGGTAGATTCAGGTTAGGTACTGTAGATGAGTGAGACTATGTGGCGATTTTTTTTCTGTGATTGGGTAAGTTCACTGAGAATGATCTGTTCCAGGTTCAACCATTTTTCCTCAAATTTCATTGTGTCATTTTTTCTTACTGCTGTATAGAATTCCATTGTGTAGATATACCACATCTTAGTTATCCATTCTTCTAGTGATGGACATCTGGGTTGATTCCAGCTCTTACCTATTACGAATTGAGCCACTACAAACATGGTTGAGCAAAGCTCTCTGGCCTGTGGTTTGAAGGTTTTAGGGTAGATGCCCAGTAAGGGAATAACTGGGTCTGTTGGTATCTCTATAGTCAGCTTTTTCAGAAGTCTCCATATTGCTTTCCAAAGTGGTTGTACCATCCTACATTCCCACCAACAGTGGATGAGTGTTCCTACTTCTCCACATCCTCGCCAGCGTTTATTTTTATTTGATTTTTTGATGCTTGCTATCCTTATTGGGGTAAGGTGGAATCTCATAGTTGTTTTAATTTGCATTTCTCTGATGATTAGGGATGCTGAACATTTTCTTAAGTGTATGTTTGCCATTTCTATTTCTTCCTCTGTGAACTGCCTGCTCAGCTCTTTGCCCCATTTTGTGAGTGGGGTGTTTGACTTCTTACTGTTTAGATTTTTGAGTTCTTTGTAGATTCTAGAGATTAGTCCTCTATCAGTTGGATAACCCACAAATATTTTCTCCCATTCTGTGAGTAATCTATTGGCTTTGCTTATTGTATGCTTGTCTGTAAAGAAACTCTTCAGCTTCATGTGATCCCATTGGTTGAGTGACTGTTTAAGATCGTGAGCTACTGGGGTTTTGTTCAGAAAGTCTTTTTCCATTCCTATATCATGGAAAGTACTTCCTAAATTTTCTTCCAGTAGTATTCGAGTTTCTGGTCTTATATTGAGATCTTTGATCCATTTGGACTTGAGTGTAGTGCATGGTGAAATGCGTGGATCAAGTTTCAGTTTCCTGCATATGGTTATACAGTTTGTCCAGCACCATTTGTTGAAGATGCTGTCTTTTTTCCAGCCTATATTGTTCGGGCCTTTGTCAAAATTTGAATGGAACTTGAAAAGATTATACTAAGGGAGGAAACCCAGGCTCAGAAAGTCAAATGTCATATGTTCATTCATATGTGGATCTTGGCTTCAAATTTTTAGATCTGTATGAGACTTGGAATAAGAGTAAGTAGTATAGGCCAGGAAGATAAAAATAGGCCATGAGGAGCTGGAGAAATGGCTTAGCTGTTAAGCACTTGTTAAGGACCCTGGTTTGAGGCTCGATTTCCCAGTACCCATGTAAGCCAGATGCACAAGGCGGACCATGCATCTAAGTTTGTTTGCAGTGGCTAGAGGCCCTGTTGTGCCCATTCTCTGTCTCTCTGTCTCTCTGTCTCTCTGTCTGTCTCTCTCTCTCTTTCTCCCTCCCTCCCTCCCTCCCTCTTCCTCTTTCTTTTTCTGACTTTTGCTCTCACATAAATAAACAATTTTTAAAAAAATAGGCCATGAGGGAGGGAGGAAAGGATGGGACTTAAGGATAGGGGATAGTAGAGATGTAAGTAGAGGGTCAGAATAGTAGGAGTGGAAAGATCTAATTGTGGTCAGGGGAGAGGAATGAAAACAAGGAAAGGATTAGAGGAGGGTTAATAAAAACTAAAGGTATTATGAATAAGCCATATAGGAACCTACTTCTTTGTTAGCTAATTTTAAAAACAGAGTTTGTGCAGAAGTACCCAGCAGGGGTAGATAACGATGCACCCAGAAGCCATAGAGGGTTGCAAAAAATTCCCATTGTCAAGAGTGGGACCCTTCCTCTGAGTCATTGGTCAGGGAGGCCCTTAATGCCCCCTCAAACAATACAGGATATTGCTAAAGTTCTTGGTTTCCCACCAAAACTGGAAAGTAAGAACCTATTACTGAAGACACCACATTCCTCAGTTTTAAGACACTAAGAAATCATGCTGGAGCTGAGCTGGAAGCTTCCTCCCTGCTGGCTAGCTGCCATACTGCTAGAAAGAGCTATGCAGCCTACTGGGGAGAATAGTAATCAGTGGTCTTAACTAGAAGTGGAGGCTGCAAGGTACACAACTGGCCAATCAGGCAAGAGGTGCCCAATAGTGCGATAATGGCATGTCTGTTATGGGGGTAACCAACTGCTCTTTGCTTGGATTAGAGAACCACTGGGAGTGAATTCATGCCTGATGCTGTAAACCTAGTCAAAGCCTATGGTTGAGAATGTCATAAGATGTACGGGGGAAGTTACTACTGTTATTTAGGTAAACATATACATTATGACCATCAAATTTCCCTCTAAATATTTATGTTTATACCCATATACTATTGCTGCTCTCCACTTTTTGTTTTCATATGGTGGTGACTGCTGTGGAGACTCAAAACTCATCAAAGTGCTGAGAAGTAACTGTTAAAATTTTCATCATTGATGACATATCTCTGTCAAACTCTCCAAGGCTCAGGGACCACTGTGGAATAGGTGAACTAAAAGAAGGTACTAGTCAAAGGATGGTGAGGAGTGTTTTGGAATACTGTCTACCAGACACAAAGTTGTGGTTGCATTTATGACCTCACAGTGGCTGTTACTACCCACACAAAACCTGCATAATATGAGGGCAAAAATAATGACATCAAAATAGAAGAAAGACTGGCTTGAAAGAAGCAAAGGTTCAGAGAAGGGGAGTATAGGAGAGTGGAAAAGGAGGGTGGTAAGAGGAGATAATGATCAGAGTACATTGTGAATGGAGCTGTCAATAAAACATTAAATATATATGGATTTTTGGCTCTTCTGAATGTGGTTCAAAATGCATATCAACCCAGGAGACTAAGCCCCATGCAGTAATAACATGATGGCTGTCAAGAAGTCCTTACCTCTTTCTCTGAAACTGTGCTCTGTATCTATTAAATTTTTCCATCTCTGCATACATTTGATTTTAGGATCCCTTGGCTTAAGGTGTATTGTCAAAAGGAACTGATGTTGGTCTTTGGGAAGATAAGATTTCTGTGTGTTACAATTGTCATATCACACAACAACAAAAATCTACAACACATACATACAGTATTATAAAGGTGACTCCTGGGCTGGACAGAGAGCTCAGACTTTGCCTGCAAAGCCTAATATCCTGAGTTCAATTCCCCAGTACCCATGTAAAGCCAGATACACAAAGAGGCATATATGTTTGGAGTTCATTTGCAATGGCTGGGGGTCCTGGCATGCCCGTTCTCTCTGTCTTTCTCTCTTCTTTCTACAGCTCTCTGCTTTCAAATAAATAAATAAAAATATTTAAAGGTGACTCCTCCAAGGGGAATTGAACTTGAGGATTACATGGCCACCACCAATGTATTCAAAGAGTTAGAAGAAGCCAGATCCTTTCTCCCTCTCTCCCTCAATAAACTTCAAAATGCAACATGACAAAAGCCACCATAGACTGCCCTTCTGGTCTCCTTGGGCATTCCTCTACCAAATTATGCCGACAGAGGAACTTGTAATGTTGGGGAAAGGGCCTAGATCTTGAAGAAGATTGAGGCCTGTGCTTCTGCACTTACTGAGACAGAAATTATTCTGAAAGAGACTAAGTACCCTGAGATCGGTAACTATGCACTTCTTTAAAACATTGATTTCTCAATCCTTAATTTCAGACAATATTGGCGTCTAATGCTGAGAGGCATAAGTGAAGATTAAGCACTGAGCCATAGAGCAGCTTTGGGCTAAAGGAAGAAATGCAAACTCCACGACAGAATTGAAATCTAAGGGCTGAATAAATTGATGGCAGCTTCTCTATACTCAAATGACTGGGATCCTTTACCATTCCTCGACAGATGAGCTTATGTGAAAGTCACCTAAAAATCATGTGGACTCTAAGCTCACTAACGAAAACTACAGATCTTGTTCTTCTACTCCACATATCTCTAAAACTGGATTTATGAGTAATACTAGCTTAATACATATATACTAAATAAATGGATTTAATTTTCTCATGTTTGTTTCTCATAGCATACACAAAAATCTAATTAGGTGAAGAATTGCTGGATGAAGAAAATGAAATCATGATCAAAACTCCCCTTAAAATAGCCACAAGATTCTATCTTGCTGTTATTTGATCACATGGTACAGGTGTGAGGAGGAATCAGTCTTCATGTTGACAAATGTATCCTCAACCACAGACACATAATGCCCTTGCAGAATTTATGACTCAAAACAAAAGAAAACCACCTTGAAAAAATATAAGATAAAGAAAGAGAAGGGGTAGACCACAAAATACTTAAATGACATTCCCTTTTTATCGTAACTGTGGGATATCAATGATATTAAAAAAGAGAATTAACAAGGAGAAATAATATGGTGACTTCCTCACACTCTTCCTTCTGTAGCAAGAAAGGGGAAATATGAAGATGTTACAGAAGTCAGTGTCCCAGGAAGGAAGAAATAAGATTATGTTAATGCACCACTGTTGGAGGTGGTAAGATAGTAACATATGTAAGCAGGTTTTGAAGAGGCAATTGACAAGAATTCATATCTGATAAATGGATTAAGACAAAAATTATCCAGTGCAATATCAAAGTTTATACCTTACACAACAATGAGGAGTCCACTGATAGCAATAATATTAACAATAAAGGTGGTCCTGGGTCTGCCAAAGCTGATACTAGACTTCTTTGTCACTGTGCCTTAGTTATCTCATCCGTGAACTTGAGACAATCGCTTGTGAAAATTTTCATAAAGATTAAGTGAGAAAACTTAGTGATTAATTATTGTCTGTGATGCCACAAGCACCATGTTCAAAGGAGATTGGCTTCAGTACCCTACAGGGGATGTTCAAGTTCCTTGATTATATCCTATATGCAAATTCTCATGTACATTAAATCATCCTTGGATTATTTATATATTTAATACAAAGCATATGCTATGCATATCACTGTTACATTTTTATTGTTTGAGGAAATGACAAGAAAAGGTCTATATGAGATGCAACTTATTTTTTCAAAAAAAAATTTTTAATCAATGGTAGGTTAAATCCTCATCTATAGAACCTTCAGATGCTGAGCACTAACTAGACATATATGTAGATTCAGATCTAAAACGGAGCTTTGCATGTGTGGTTTTCATTCAAATAATCATATGCAGTATCATCAACCTCTTTTTTGCTTTTGTTCTTTGTGTTTGCAAACTACTCTCATTCCTGTCCTTTCCATGACCAGTTTATTTCTAATTATACAGGTCTTACCTCATTTGCTACCCTCACAGACAACTTTCTAAATTAGTCGAGCCCTGAAATGCCCACATCTGCTTGTCTTTTGCACCACTCTATTGGTATCAGAAATCTTACCATATGTGGCAATTATTTTTCCTTCTGTCCTACTTTATTGACTCACACAGTAGGATATCACACTGTGATGGAAAAGCCGACAGAAGTGAAATATTGTCTGTTTCATTCACCATTGAATGAAACCCTTAGCTAGAGAGCTTAATGTGGTCACTGAAATCCAATGAGAAGTTGCTTCTGTCAGTATCAGGAGTGTGGTAAGGACTAGAGAACTCAGAAGAAACAAAGTCTTGCAAGCTAGCAGCAAAGAAAGTAGTCACCAACTGTAGATATGAAAAAGCAAGAGAAAAATAAAATAAAATAATAAAAAGTAAAAGATAAAGCAAGAGAATCAGTCATGGTAATGCACATCTGTAATCTCAGCATTTCAGGGGTGTATCCATGAGGATCACAAGTTAGAGGTCATCTTTATCTACATAGAGGACTTCAGGCCAGTCTGGGCTACATATGATCCTGTCTCAAGGAGGAGGAGGAAAAGGGAAAGAAACGTTACCTGAGAGTGGAAGAAATCAGCGAACCAGTAAGATGTAAGATAGATTTTATTTATTATTATTTTATTTTATTTTTTGAGAGACAGAGAGAGAGAAAAAGAGGCAGACAGTGAGAGAGAATGGGTATGCCAGGCCTTTCAGCAACTGTGAACAAACTCCAGACACGTGCATCCCCTTGTGCGCATTTGCAGCATTGCATGCTTGCGTCACATTTGCGTCTGGCTACTACTTTGGACCCGGAGATTTCGCTTCGCAGTCAAGCGCCTTGACTGCCTTAGCCATCTCTCCAGCCCAGGATCTAAGTTTGTTGACAACAAGGTCCTCACAAGGTCTTCTAATCTCTAGCGCACGGATCTGTCATATGCCTCAAAAAGGGTAGAATTTAGGGCTGGGAAGATAGGTCAGTTGGTAAAGTGATTGCTTCATAAGCAAGAGAAACAGCGTGATCCCAGTACCCTCATAGTGCTCAATGCGGCCAGTCTAACGAAATTGGTGAAATTCTGGCTAATAAAAAAATCCTGTTTCCAAAAGAGGTAGATAACATAACTGAGGATGTGACACAGATGCTCACATACACCATACATGCATCCACCACAGACATACAGACATGCATAAACACACACTTCACATTCATATACACATGAAACAAAAAAGTGTAAAAAATTTTAAATATTGTTTCTTTTTAAAGGAGGACAGAATTGTTGTTGTTGGTAGCACAATTGTAGAAACACTGCAAACAGAAAACCTTACAAATGAAACCTGTCTAGGTAGGTATCAACAGGGTTGTAATTTTGTAGTTTCTCTGTTAAAGAAATGCAGTTGCCACCAGTGCCCTGCTGCGGCTCTCCTAAACTATGATATTCTAAGGCTTATACACTATTAAAATTAAAACTACAGTCTTGGATGGGCTAAGAGTTTCAAAATCTAAAGATATAAGCTTTCTTTCATGTCCTAAGAAATGACTCACAGTTTGGAAATGTTCACTATGGCTTCTTGGACAGTCACCTTAGTTTGAACTCAGACTGGAAGCTCATACTTATATACCAACATTTTTCCAGACTAAAATTGCTTCCCTTGGGCTGGAGGGATGGCTTAGCAGTTAAGGCATTTGTCTGCAGAGCCAAAAGACCCAGGTTCGAATCCCCAGGACCCATATTAGCCAGATGCACAAGGGGGAGCATGCGTCTGGAGTTTGTTTTCAGTGGCTGGAGGCCCTGGTGTGCTCTCTCTCTCTCTCTCTCTCTCTCCTTCTTTCTCTGTCAAATAAATAAATAAATAATAAAAATAAAATATTAAAAATTGCTGCCCTAGACTTAGAACACAATCCCCTTCAAAACCTGGCTTTGGGCATCCTCTTCCTACTCAGACCAACTCCCCACACCAATTTTCAGTATACTGCCTGATCCCTCATAATGACCCAAACATGTCTGGATACCAACACTCACCATTGTATTCACATATTCCTCATGGCTACCAGTCCTGGAGGACTGAAACTGGGTCGTTACAGGAACCTACATAGCATGCAGAGCCCAGTGACAGGCACAGCTCAACGTACTTTTACCACTTAATTCTCAGAACAAGTCCACAACCTAGATAAAATCCCGTTTTACAGATAAGAAAACAGATAAAGGGGAGTAAGTCATACATCCAAGGGTAAAAAACAGTACTTGGAAGCTGGGTGTGGTGGCATATGCCTTTAATCCCAGCACTCAGAGGCAGAGGTAGGAGTTTGAGGCCACCCTGAAACTGCATAGTGAATTACAGGCCAGCCTCAGTTAGAGTGAGACCCTAGCTTAAACAACAACAAAAAAAAAAGGTACTTGGTATGTAGACTTCAAATCCACTAAACCTAACTCCAAAGCCCCACCACTTAACTACACTATACATCCTCATATTCTCAAATCCCAATCCCATCCCTGGAGCAGAGGAGATGCTCAGTGGTATTGCACCAAAGCTTGAATTTAAACCAAAACAGTTCCACCCACAGCAGAGCACATCTCTTTATATTTTAACACTCATGGGAGATTTACTGCTAAGATTAAATAAGATTGTTTTCTTTACACACTGACCAACTTGTGAAAGGAGGCAGAAATATGTCAAGTAGCAAGAGAATATCAGTGCAGGACTAGCTCTCCACACATAGGTCCCTAAGTGGTATTTACCAGTTTATATTTGATACCATATCCTTAGAGCCAAATAGTTCAAGACATTCATTAAATATCCATGGTTTTATATTCATGAAGCCCTCATTGCAGCTCATAAATACTAATAACAATACCTTGCTAAGAGCAAAAGAAACAGGTTATAAAATTAAGTGATGTGACTTGGCAAAGAACTGTCAGCCATTGTGTGGCGAAGACTGAAACAAGCCCTGTCAATCTGTCCATCTCAAAAGAAAACTAGTTTTCTTCAAGAGTATTCTGCTAGTCTCTCTGTGTGTCTACATTTTTCTTCTTCTTAGTTGCCTTTCTTTCTCTCTCTGAGCTCGTTCTGACCCCTGCACAAACATGCACTGAAAAGGGGAAATGGGCAGCACCTATGTCAGCCATCAAGCAGGTAATTTCTAAATTCCTCAGAGAATATCCACCCTTTCCCTTTCTGGTCCATTCATCTCTCCTACAATAACTCTGGAGTGATACAGTATTACTAGAAGCATGCTCTCTTAAATGGGCCTGAAGACAAAATTTTCTCTTAGCCCTTCAGTCTGTCAGAACCATACTGGGGTTATAGCTTTCTCCATAGTTTTATCCACATTATCCCCAAAACAAGATTAGTAGGATAGACAATCCATCCTCTATTGGCATTAACCAAGTTAAACTTTCATAGCATCTTATCACTATGAGAACTCTTCAACAAGATAAGATAACAGTGTCAAAAATGAAAAAGAGGAGCCGGGCGTGGTGGCGCACGCCTTTAATCCCAGCACTCGGGAGGCAGAGGTAGGAGGATCGCCATGAGTTCGAGGCCACCCTGAGACTACAGAGTGAATTCCAGGTCAGCCTGAGCTAGAGTGAGACCCTACCTTGAAAAACCAAAAAAAAAAAAAAAAAATGAAAAAGAGGGCTGGAGAAATGGCTCAGCGGTTGCAAGAAAAGCCTAAGGACCCTGGTTTGACTCCTCAGTATCCACATAAAGCCACATGCACAAGGTGGTGCATGCATCTGGAGTTCATTTGCAGGGGCTGGAAACCCTGGCATACCTATTATCTCTCTTTCTATCTTCCTCTTTCTCTTTTTCTCTCTCTCTCTCAAATAAATAAAATATATTTTAAAAAAAGAAAAGGAAAGATAGTTATAATTTATTCAGAAGAAGTTCATGAATCTTTAAAATTATTTATATCATTATAAATCTATTTATCAGGATACAATAAACCTGAAGGATATAATTCTTCCTCACATTGATCTACAATCACAGTATTGAGCAGATAATAAAGTACAGATCAATTAGTTTTCAGATACACCAAAAAGTATTGCTGTGATTTAGACACACTAAAAATGTTAAAACAAAATCAATATTTGACATATTAATATTTAAATTTTATGCTGAAATGCACTAAGGATTTAGTAGATAAAAATGAAACCATTCCAATGCCACAAATTAAGTAGAGTTAATACCACAAACAGCATATCATTTACACAGTTTCCTGAACTAAAAGTTCTAAAGCACAGTGGGGGAAAATTTTTAAATTTTCACTAGTATAATAATTTAACTCTCCTAGGATTGAAAGTAATGAACTGTGATTAGTCAACAATTTACGAGTTAGTATTGAAAATGTGTTATTTGGTATTAATATATTAATACAACAATATATTTCATATTACTAATAATGCAAATGCCTGCAACTTTAATTAACTTTTAAAAGCTAATTCCACAGAAGTCTATTCATATTGTTTGTTCAATGAGTGAATAAGCAAAGAATGAAAGAGAAGATATATATTTAAAAATATATATGCATACATATACACACATATATAACATTTCAGTGCATAAGAATTATAATTGGCCATGTGGGAAAATATTAATGATGCATCATGTGAAAATAAGATAAGTTATATCAGAATCTACATATGAAAAAGACATTTTTTTTTTTCGGTGCTGAGGACCGAACCCAGGGCCTTGCGCTTGCTAGGCAAGCGCTCATCCACTGAGCTAAATCCCCAGCCCCTGAAAAAGACATTTTTTCAGAGCAATGTGCTATAGATGATTTTTGGAGAGGAGTATTCAAAGTTACTTTGATATAGTTTGATAAGACTTTGTAATTTGTATTTCTCTAAATTGTGGACACAGTATAGAGATCTACCATGAATGTCTTTGTTGCAGATCTGAGCACAGGTACTTACAAGCAGATGAACTTTCCTTCACCATTCATTTACATTGAATATTACATGAGAATTTCAGACTTTGTTTAAGATTCCCTGATGATAAACTCTTCAGCAGAGTCCCCCTCTGCTGGTCAGCTTGAGAACTCATGAAATTAACTTACCCCGATTCCTTGTTGCTATTACTGGATGCTGGCATGCATTCCCACTTGCACAACAATATTGCTCAACATATGTGTTTTGTGATTTCAATGAATGTATACAAAACTAATTCTGGATTTATAGCTTTGTGACTCTACATTAAGTATTGTGAATTTCTTCAAAATATGAGGGGAAAAACAACTGGACACATTATTTTTGTCATATTTTTTCTTGAGAATGTGCATGTAATTCCGCAAGGATATAAAGAGTCCATAAAGCATTTTCATATGAAAATATCTCCCTCAAATGACTAAATATTTTGCTTTATATTACTTTTGTCTTTGAGTTTCATTCCAAAACAGAAAGTCCTCCTGATCATATGACTACTTGATGTTCAAGGTTTCCATGTGTGTTAAAATCTGGTAACTCTGTAAAAATAAACTGAAGAAGATAATTTCCAAGACGTATTATAAAAAGGTCTTTTGTCTTTAAGCACTGTCTAAATCCAAATGAGAACATCTCTGCATTATCCTTAAACAGACCTGCCAGGCAAAGGAAGAATTATTTTCCCAAACACCTTGATAAAACATTTTCTTAAAATAGCCTCGCCTTTCTTTGTTTTCATTTCCTTCTCTTTTTCTCTTTTATCTTTACTTAGAATTATATCCTTTAGTGTAGCTTAAATATCTCCCCCCTGAGATATTAAAACTCAAATTTCTTATCACCTCTTTGACACTATTTTAACATACTCTTAAATGGATTTCATAATTCATCTGCAATGAGCCATATTATTTCATTTAGAACAATTAGGTCTGACATCCATACCCAAGGATCAGACATTTTACTAGGAATTGCTTCCATTTTTTTCTTCCTTCTTCTTCTATTTCTCAAGTTAAAACTTCTATTTCTAAAAAAAAAAAAGGAATCTTCTTACTCACAGAACATTGGCAAGCCAGACCAGTCTTAGGGAAACAGTTAAACCATGAGGCTTCATTAAATGCACAAATTAAATGGTTAATCCTGGAATAAGAAGTGTACCAGTTCAAAATATGATTTTTACTACATTTTAGATTTAAACTTCTTAATGGAAAGGTATTTAGATCAATAAGAATGGACTATATTGTACAATATGTTCAAATTCAATGTGCTAGATAACACTTGTTATTCCTTAAGAATTATTTTTGAGACACAAAATTTCGCTATGTTGCACTACCTACAGTATTCCTGGTGAAATAGCCTCTGGTTACCACCCTGTAATTTGCAAACAAACCTAGTCTCTCCCATGTTTAGAAACGTGTGCCTTGTGAATTCTGCGTTCGCAGTTGCTCTCTATGTCTCCTCTCATGTTCACACCCACATATCAGGAAAAGTTCCTGCTGTCCCAACTTCTTCCTTCTCACTTGGACCTCAGCTAACTGCTGTTGGACTTTATATCTGCCTATCGCAGACTAAATGTTCTTCCTCAAGATCCCTGATGCTAAAAGGTAATGGGAAATTTTCACTCTGGTATGTTAAATTCAATACCATTGGCCAGTTGGCAACTCTTCCATTTCTTGATTCTTTTTTTTTTTTTTTTTTTTTTTTTTTTTTTTGGTTTTTCGAGGTAGGGTCTCACTCTAGCCTAGGCTGACCTGGAATTCACTATGGAGTCTCAGGGTGGCCTCGAACTCACGGCAATCTTCCTACCTCTGCCTCCCCAGTGCTGGGATTAAAGGTGTGCGTCACCACACCCTGCCCATTTCTTGATACTTATGAGAACATCCCCCTAATTTTCTGACCACTTATGACTTTGTCACACAATTTTATACGTTCCATCTTCCCAGGGACTCATGCAGGAGCCTCCTTGGTTTTATCCCTCAGCAAAACTCTTACCCTTAACTTTAATTTAAGCATCGCCTATTTGAAAATACATTCTTACTTTTCACTACTGTTATACCTTAATTTTTATATTCCAGGCTTAAATATGCCTGCATTATCAACATCGTACAGTAGTTTCTGAGACTAACCAGCAAACTAGCTCCTGTGATCACCCCTGCCCACCTTCTGCTCTTCTGATATCTTAAGTTTCAGTTACTCCTGGATTTACAGAGTGGTCCTTCATACCTAAATCTTCCTGATTCACAGAAAAAAAATAGCTGTCAAGTGCAGCTGGTCTACCTCCATATGCCTATTAGGTGCTTGTTCTTTTCTGCATCTTTTCCATCCACTGATCTGATCATTGGTGCGATCGCTTACTCAGAAAATCTGTCCTCTTTTTCATATCCACTCTTATTCTTACCTAATCTACACTTTGATGAAAACAACATTTTAAAATAAAACTTAGACCATATTACTGATATAAATGTTTCACAACAATGAAATATCATGTCCAGTGGTATCAAGACTAGTAAGCCACTATACAGTTTTCCGTAATTGGGACTGCACATGTCTGGACAGCCCTAACTTGGTCCTTTCCTTGTTACTTTCACACTCTGCTTACACTAGATTTCTTTCAGGTCTTCAGCTTTATTTATTCTTTTCAGGGTCTATGTCTTTGCCATGTCAATTGTCACCCTAGAGCCAGTAAAAATTGTCTCCCTTTTGGCAGAGAGGTAGCACTTCATTACTCCCCAAGTCACAGACCTAGTTATGGGCACTTATTCATCCCCTCAGTACTCCATATTTCTCCTTCATAATAGTCAACACAATCATAGTTAACTACTTTGTGTATAATTTTTCTTAATGTCCTTATATGGCAGGCAACTACTTTAAGACATTAACAGAAGCATTTCCCAGGTATTGTTTTTCATGCTTTGGTTCTCCCACATCAGGCTAACAGACCATGAGACATCTTTTATCAAAGGGAGGATTAATTAGCATAATTGAAAACAAAGTCATATTCATATCTTTGGAGTTTTAAAATCCAAGACTCTTGAAACACAATCTTCAATATTTGATCCATCTACCCCAACTCTGACACACTAAAAGATTAAAGATCTCAAGGGTACAAGGAAAAGGCTGTGGCACAGAGTCACTAGACTGAGAGTAGCCTGTTTGGAGAAGTGAGAAGGGTAAATGAAAGGCAGGCCTCCCTCCTGCCAACTTTCTGTTATATCCCTTTAGCAACCTTGAGCGGTAAAAGAATCTAAAAAAGTGTCATCTTCCTGCAGTTCTGCTATTCAACGTGCATACTACAGAGCAGTTTACTGGTAGCAATTTAATTCTTAGATAGAAATTTTTGCATGTTAGGATTGTGAGTTGAGATTCATATACTCCGTTCTCTTTCCATGGTTGATTATGAATTTAAAGAAAACATGCTCCTTTTCACTGTTGTTCATAATTTTACCCAAACATCTAGCCCATTGCCTGCAGGTAGTCAAAACTACACACTGAATGTGTATTCAGCAAATAATGGAAAACCAATGGAGGAATGTACATGGCCCTGCACCACTTGGCACCATATGATATTTACTGGTATTTTAATGTAGTGTGACAGTTCTTAGTGGTGCTTACTGGGTGTTAACTGGAGATTCGTGTCTGTGCTTATGGTAGGATTGCATAACTAGCATTCCTTCTCTCTGGGTAAAACAAGATGACTGTAGCCAATGAATGTGAACAGAAGTGACTTGTGTATCTTCTGTATCAGAGAGTATAACAGCCTAGATGAGATCCACAAAGCCTCCTGTTCCTACAATGAATGACACTTATGATAGGAGATGAAGGTTTCCCCAGCAGCTTGGCTGCCTGACCAGCAGGGGTTTGTGGTGCCTACAAGATCACAGAGTTCTATGTTACAAATACAAAGTGTCCTAATGGAGTCAACTGAAGATTCAGTAAGCTTCTGCTGTGGATCAACAATCAGTTTGACTTATGAAAGTCAACATTTAAATATCAAGTTAAAAATAATGTTTGATATACTCCATAGTAGGCAATAACAAGTTAAGAAGGTAAAATATTTCTAAAGAGAGTCTTTTTCTCAATATTTTAAAAATCCAGAAATAAAAATTATTTTTAAAGTCAAATAGTTGCATCTGGATTAAGAAAAGTAATAGAATCATAAACACAGTGCAATTGAAAGTAGTCTTGCCAGGCATGGTAGTGCACGCCTTTAATCCCAGCACTGAGGAGGCAGAGGTAGGAGGATCACCATGAGTTCCAGGCCATCCTGAGACTACATAGTGATTTCCAGGTCAGCCTAGACTAGAGTAAAACTCTACCTCGAGAAGAAAAAAAAGTAGTCTTTTCTTTTAGTTACACATGATATATATTAACATGAAATTATATAAGTTTTAAATGGCACCATGTATACTATGAATGTATGTGGGACAAAAAGCTTACTGTCCTATCTTTAAAGTGTATGAGTCTGACTAGTCAGTTTTATTTATCACTTTCCTAAGCTATAAGTATGGAGTCTGAGAATTGATTAAAAGCAATATGTTTTTACCTTGAAATTTTATGAGCCATAAAATTAAATTTAACTTGCTTAATATGAATCCGTTTTTATCTATCACAAACAGTACAATGAAAACCTGTATTCTAATATCCCAGAAAATTATTACAAAACAATATGTTTCTTTTTCCAAAGAGAGCAGTTTTAGTTGTTTTAGCCATTTCCTCTAACATGCAATTTCATGGTCATTGCATTATATGACTTGAATCCTCTGCACAATAATTCATCTAAGTGGACATTTAAGACATTTCTGAATCTTCTGCCCTTATCTGAAAGAACTGATTATTTTCCATGAACATGACAAAGATACTACATTTTAGCCTATTACTTTAGATGACTAATGGACAAATTAACTACCCAGGCAAGAAGAATAAATGGAAATAATTGGACATCTCTTTCTATATAACCTAGTCATACAATCCCTATGTAGAAAGTGACACTTCAATGTAGTCTGTAACTACAGTGTTAAAGGCTATGACATTCTGGTTTTGCATACTATTTTTAATTGTAATTATTAATGCATATCAATTGTGTAAGTTAATCAGCTTCACTGTGATATTACCATACATGAATATATCATGCTTTGATCACACCTCTCTTCTGTCCTCTTTCCCTCCTCTCTAGCCTTCCCCATCCAGACCCCTCTCCCTCTTTTCTATTCTTAATTGTTTTCTAATTTAAGGTCATTTTTTTTGAACAAAATGTTTCACATATGGGAGGAAATATAATACTTGCCTGTCTATGTCTGGCTTATTTTACTTAATATGATATCCTTATTTCACCTAGCAAACTTCCATATATTTTTCTGCAAATGTCACAATTGCATTTTTATGACTGAATAACTTATTCTATTTTATTCTCTTGTTTATTTCTAAATACAATCAATAATTTGAAACATTTACCAATATCCTTAACATGAAACAAAAGAGTAGAATCTGATGGATATGGTGGTATAATTATAGCATTCTCAAGTCAAAGACAGGATGATTGTAAGTTTAATTCCAGCGTGAGCTACAAAGGGAGACCTTTTCATAAATAATAAATAAATAATGATAAAACCCAAAAAGTTTAGTAGGGCAATGTAAGGAGGGAAAGATTGGCACTATGGAAATTAAGATACTGCTGAGTCAAGGATTTAAAAGATTTATGGATAATTTCTATGAAATTCTCCAGCTTTTTCTCTACAACATTAAATTTTTATGCATCACATTGATGATTATAGACAAAAACCCTTCCTTAATGATTCAAGGAAATATAAGAAACAAACATTTCTAGATGAGCCCACTGGCATTTCCCATCCCCAGATGTGCAAATTGCATTTAGCTTTTTTCTTGTTTGTTATTTTGCTCTAGCCCAGGCTGACCCGGAATTCACAATGAAGTCTCAAGCCTTGAACTCAAGGCAATCCTCCACCTCTACCTCCCAAACGCTGGGATTAACGGCATGTGCCACCACACCCAGCTCCATTTACTTTTCAACACCGTGGTATTTCTCTCTGGGGGAAGATGGTGGTGATGTAATTAAAATAAGATAATCAAGTCATCACCATCCCCATTGACATAATGCACCTTTGCAACACATCCTGAAACATCACCACAAATTACCATCAAGATCATTTGGCTCAGATACTACATGCTCAACAAGACCATGAAGAACATGATTGCTAATAAGGGATGTGCTTGACATGCCATGAAGCACCAGTTGGACCTACTTCTTCCCCAGAAGTTCCAGCTGGGAAACAGTTAAGCATCCTTCTATGGCAACAACTTCCCTTACAATACCAGAGAGCCAAAAGACTTGGTACCACTCATGGTTCACTAGATCCACAGGGCCAGCATGCAGACGTGTGCGTAGCAGCTGTGAGTGAGGCCAGCATTATTAGTCACTACAGGCTTGTTTAATGATGTCCTTTGAGGTTCCTATTCCTGCAGCATGGTTGTAGATTGATGCTCACTGTGACTTTACCTCTGTTTTGGTGGCAAAATATGCACCTTTCCACACTAGCAGGAATTCACTCTGTACCTCCTTGGCCTTAGATATTTTAAATCTGTTTTCTTCCTTGCCTTCTTAAATTTTCTCATGACAAAAATTCTTAAGGTTTTTGTCAAAAGTGATTTGAAATACCACATAAAACTATGAATGCACGTCCCTCAGCACCACCTCCCAATAACAGGATTACATAAATAAAACATTATATGAGAAGTGCTTTGCTACAATTTATAGGAGGTAACTTTAACAAGACCTGGATCATTGTAGAAAAATTCAACTTATCTTTTCTGTGTCCTTTTATTCTATATGGTGAAAGAAATTTATGTCACTTTAAAAAAATATATTACTGCTTCTCATAACTGAATCCATTATTTTTCTCCATGATCCATCAGGGTAAAAACAAGAATAATAGATTGCTTTGACAGAACCTTGAGCATAAATGTCCCCAAGAATCAAACACAGTAAGTTAAATGATTTTCAGGTGGCACAAAAAATGGAAAAAGATAATCTTTTGTGTTTCAAAACCAAATCTTACTAAAAATTATTACCAGCCACCACAAAAGTATATCATAGTTGAATTTGTACAATGACATTATAATATTTCTATTCATTTCCACATATGCCAAAGTAAAAATGAACCTGAAGAAAGGCACTCAGAAAAAAGGAGCTATTTTCTTTTCATTTTAACCAACTTGTTATTTACAAGCTGATCCTTGTTGCACTTTATTAGATGACTTTAAAGAAATAATTGCAGTTATCCTATACTCATTCAACTGATTAAAACACTAATAATAACCCTATCTTACAAATGTTTTTATTTTATAACTGATTCTATAATATTTAAAGTCTTCAGCAAAGTAGGAGTTATATATGGATGTGTGTGTGTATATGTGTGATGACAGTTAATTCATATCAAATGATTTTACTAATGGGCACGTATCCAGCAACTAATCTCTAATTTTATTCACATAAGAAGTCTCCTATTTTGTGTGGGTGAAATTAATTGTATTCTCAGCATCAGTGGCAGATCTTTATTTTAAATTTGTTTATGTGTTTTGTGTGTTGTTGTTGTTATTGTTGTTGCTGCTGCTGTTGCTGCAAACAACTGTCCATCTGCTTTTATGTGTGTTACTGGAGAATTGAACTTGAGCCTGCAGACTTTGCAAGCAAGTACCTTTAACTGCTAAGCCATCTCCCTACCCCAGTGGCAGACCTTCTATGAAAGTAAACACACATTATTCACATTAGGTGTATTATTGGTCAAGATACGGCCACATTACTCATGTATATCTTGATAGAAAAATAAGAATGGGGCAGAGGAGATAGCTCAGCGATGAAAGTGCTTGCCAAACAAACATGAGGATCTGAGTTCAGATCTCCAGCACCCACATAAAGCTGGCCATGGTGGTGGTACTCCTGTAACCCCAGCTCTAGGGAAGTGGAGATGAGAGAATCCTTAAATCTTTCTGGCTCACTAGTCTAGCCATGTCAGTAAGTCCTGAGTTTAGTGAGAGAACTTGTCTCGAAAAATAAAAGAAGGTGGAGAGTGAAAGACACTTGACATTGACCTCTGGCTGTCACAAGTATGAATACACACACACACCCACACACATACTGTAGCAGACAGCTTCAGGATCGCTGAGACAAACTTCCAGACCAGGCACAGTTATGAGGAAGGGATATTTATTGAAGCTTACAGATCCAGGGGAAGTTCCATAATGGCAGAAGAAGCTGGCCTCCCTTCATAGGTACAAGCAGAGAGAGAAGCACAAGCCAAAAGCCACACAGCACAGCACACTTCAGGAACTCCAGCTAGGCACACTTTGCATATCTTTATATTGAAATCTCAAACCCACCACCACACCTTAAGATCCACCCAGTGACATTGCCTCCAGCCAGGTGGCTGCAGATGCAAACTACAAACCAATAAAACACTAAATATATTGGGGGCCATCTATTCAAACTACCATACATACAAACATACATGCACACATTCATGCAAATCATACATGCATAACACATGAAAAAAATGAGAATGATTCACAGAAAGCCAGAGTGAAGCTCAGGAGTGAGGTTTCCCATTTTACCTTGATAGTTGAGAAAAAATAAGGAGTTCTAGTTACCACTGATAGAAATCTGTGACCAGGAGATTAGAATGCTGATAAGTGGGGAGTTGGAAGGACTTGGGTCTGATTTGTCACCACTAAACTATTAATGTCACAAAGTGTTCCTTGCCTTTGATATCCCAGTTAGAAGAGTTTACTTTTTTTTATTACCTGAGGATTTCTGTGACTATCTAGATATGCTCTTCTCTTTTAAAGAAAGATGAACTCAAAAGAAAGAATAAATGCAAAATATCCTGCTTTGGTAATCTCATTATTGTGTATCAAAAGATTTTTTGTTTGTTTGTTTTGGTTTTCTTCAGGGTAGGGTCTTGCTATAGCCCAGGCTGACCTGGAATTCATTATGTAGTCTCAGGGTGGCCTTGAACTCACAGTGATCCTCCTTCCTCTGCCTTCTAAGTGCTGGGATTAAAGGGCTACACCACCATGCCCAGCAAGACTTTTGAATATATATATAACTTTATGGAAATCTTACTGGTCATCTAATGAAGCAAAGAATTTGACATGTCCATTGGTTAGATGGCAGTAAAGTTATTACCAAGATTAATGCAAATTTAATAGTATAAGCTTCTTTTCCTAATAGACAAAATAATACAGTTCATATCCAGGTTCAGACATTACTCCTAGCATCTAAATTAGAGACAGATAGTCAATTTAAAACTGGCCTGTGTGCCAAAGGTGCATTTATTATTATTATTATTATTATTATTATTATTAATTACATAGAAAGTAATAGCAACCCTATTGTTCTCTTCTTGTTTTCCTAATCTGCTGTAATACCTGTTTCTCAGACCCTGTGGGCAACAAGTTGGTTCCCAGATGCTTATATGCACAACAACTCATCTTCACAACCAGATTCCTAACATTAAGAGATTAAAGTGGACATAGATAACTCTCAGGTGACACATACTGAGGTATAGAGAAATCCCATCATTTCTTTTTATGAAATTAGAAAGATTTTAATTCTTTTTCTCAACAGCTGCTTCATTTTCTTACACATAGGGAAAATATGTGCAATTACTTCAAGTACAATCAAGTCATTTAATGTGGCTTTGCCATCATTGTAGTTACAGAATATTTTAAAGGAGGAAGAAAGGAAATCTCAAAGCACAGGTCCTGCTGTGCAATAAAGCAATCAAATTCCTTCATGATAACAGTCTGATGGAATATAGCAATTGGAGGAATAATGAATAACTTTTCTAATCAGTAAACAGGGAAATGCTACAACAGTCACTGAGTAAAAATTGACTATCATCTGTTGATTCTCTTGATTGACATTTCAAACAATAAATAGAAATGTAAGTATCTCTTAAAAAGAAAAATAACTTCATTTAGTGTGTATGATTTTTCCAGGCAGTGAGAAAATGATCCATTATTTAGACTGTCCTGCAGTGTTTCCCAGTCAACAAAATGTGTATAATCTCTTACATCATACATAGCTGAGTTTACCCTACTACCTGAATATGTCAAAATAAACTGATTTTGTAGTTGGTTGATAAGACTATATTTCTGGAGTGATTATTCAATTTCTTTTTCCTTCTTCATGATTTATTCTTTTTCTTCAGTGTTCATCTTATGAAGTTATTTGCATCTGAATAGGAAGAGTCCATTTCAAAATAGTCTTCAAGTTGCCAATGCAGGGTCTCAAATGTTGGCCGTTCCTTAGGCTCCACATTCCAGCACTCCAACATGATGTTGTAGAATTGCTGTGGACAATTAGATGGTTGTGGAAGTCTATAGTTTTGACCCAACAGTTGAATTACTTGAGCACCTGTCATACCTAAAAGATATATATATATAGAGAGAGAGAGAGAATGTTACCACAAAAAATAAGTTGATGATCTGAAGCTTTAAATTACTGATAACATAGCTCTAGGTTGTAGGGAAAATCAATTTCCTCAGTGAAGCCAAGAGATCTACCATTCTCTTCCCAGGTTGTAGAGATTAAACTAAATCTTACGGAAAGCAATGCCTGTAAGACTGCAATTCAAGAGCAAAAGAGAAGAAAGCAATAAAGCACCTCATTAATGCAAATTATCACCATCAAATTTTATCTATCAAGCTCCCACAGGCACATGATATGGTCAGCCTCATAACTCTGCCCTCTAAGTCTGGGAAAAGCAGTTAAAGTCACACCTAAGTAAGTGACCTGCAGCAGAAAGACCCACTTCAGAATTAATTACTCACCACTATACGGCATTTTGCCATAAGTAATGATTTCATAAAGAAGGATTCCAAATGACCACACATCAGACTTAATGCTGAATTTATTAGTACGAATGGCTTCGGGTGCAGTCCACTTCACAGGCAGTTTTATTTCGTGTTTAGATTCATAGATGTCTTCATTATCTACCTGTTAATGCATTAAGGATTCAAGCCAAGTTAATGGATTTTTTTTTGGATGTTCTCATAACATAGAACCTGTTTCACATGAAAATTTAGATAAATATACAAAATGAGTTTAGATCAGTTGATAGTTACAGTAGAAAATTCTGACATACAAAAACTGAAAAATCTGTGGGATTTCCCTAATAAAATATGATTTACAAGCCTGGTGTGTGAAAGCAACTAACTGGAAGAGCATGCTACTGAATAAGGGAGAATTCATGACGAGTCCGGTCTTTAGTAAACTGTAAAAAAGGAAATAAAGGACACCTGTTTGCTTGTTTCTAAATTTACTGTTGATGTTGAAAAGCCACTGGAATTGATACTGTGTAATTACTTACTAATACTGAGGAACAGAATACACATGATTTAAATTAATAAATGAAATCACTGGGGTTCTGATGACTTTACAAAAGAAAAGATGTATTCTAAGACATACTCATTAACTTGTTATGTTTTGTTCACTAAACTCCTATTTTTAGGGAATAATGTGGAAATCTAACTAACTTAAATTCAGAGATTATACACTCCGTCTTAAGTCTTATTCCTAGTGTCTTTGGACTTATTTCCCAGGGACTGGGTACAGCTACGGCAGCATGTGACAATCTTTCCTGAAGTAAGCAAAGTAGAGCAGGGTGGCTGTGTAAGTTATCCTCCTACTTGAAAGGGAAACGTCGGAAGGCAAACAGAGGTACTGGTAGCATTTGAAAAACAGACCACAAATTCAACCATAAGTGAAATAATGCATTCATCAATCTAGCAAAGTATTGATTTCTCTGTTTGTGCTCCCTAGACCTCTGATGAAGAATGGGACCAGGCAGATAGTTTTCTATAAGCTCCTAAGATACCTGAATTTATCTATGGGCCACAGATAAACAACATGGTTTGATTTTGTTTTTGCATTTTTGTGCATAGGGGTTGCTTTTGTTTGGAGACAGTCTTATTAAGTCTCCCAGGTTGGCCTTGAACTCATGATCCTTCTGCCTCAGTCTTTCTAGTGAGGGTATTATAGCTGTATGCCACCACACCTGGCTAATAAACATAGTTTTAAATAATAATCAGTAATTTATTGGTCTACTAAGCTGGTTTTGAATGCACTATAAAGACTAACTAAAGCAAAACTAGACCTACCTTAAAAACTCTTGCAAGTCCAAAATCCGCTACTTTGTAGATGTTATGTTCTCCAACAAGGACATTTCTGGCAGCCAGATCTCTATGGATATAGTTCTGGGACTCCAGATAGGCCATTCCAGATGCCACCTGTGCCGCCATGTCTACCTGTTGTGTCAGATGGATTTTTGACCCAGCATCATCTAAACAAAAAGAAAAGAAGAGATTTACTGAGTAACATATTTGAACTATTGATGTGAGTTCTGAGACTGTGGATGGACAATCAATGGAATTATGTGTTGACACCGATCACTGAGAAGAAGCTGAGGCACCAGGTACTCCACACACAACCATGATTACCAAGAGTCCAGTTATGGCTGATTCTCAGTAACGAAAATCACTGAATCATCTCTTCACAGAAATTGTCACTTGGGTGCTTCTGCCTTTCTACAAAATACTGCATAGTTTGTTTTGGTCATTGAACCTACAGAGTAGTAGTAATCTGCCTGGATGAGCTAATGAAAAGTTTTCACTCTCTCATCAGATTTTTCTTAAAAATGAGCTCACTATTCAGAATTAAGTGCATATTAGTTGTAAACTGTACATATTATATTTGTACAAAAATGATCAATGTGTTTTTAGTTTCCTTTCCTTAGTCATTATTCTTGGAAAAAGATGTTCATCTCTCCAGACATAGATGTATTTTTTATTATTTATTTATTTATTTATTTATTTATTAGAGAGACAGAGAAAGAACAAGGGAGGGGTGGAGGGGGATGAGAATGGGCGTGGCAGGGCCTTTCAGGCCTGTGAACTAACACAGGACGCGTGAGCCCCCTTGTGGGAATGCACAACATTGCATGCTTGTGTCACTATTGCATCAGGCAACATGGGATATGGAAGATTCCAACAGGAATCCTTGGGCTTCACAGGCAAGCGCCTTAACCATTAAGCACTATCTCCAGCCTGACTGAGATATATCTTAAATAGATTGAAACCAAACCACCCACCACTCATTTTCTGTAAGTTCAGGAACTTATGTGCTAAGATAAACATGATCTTTAGTAGAAAGGGACAATGATGTTTTGTGGTAACTTACTCAAATGTCATGTCATCCATGAATAGGGTTAAACTACCATACTGCTGGTTAGTATCTATGGTCATGAGGCTTAGACACAAGTCCTAACTACAGGGACAGCTATAGCCTAGGAGTAAGGGAGACTGATTTGAGACTAAAATGTCAGACCTGAGATCAAGGCTATGCCTTATATTGCTATGTGACCTTTATCAAGCTGATTAACACCCATGAGCTCAATTTCCTCGTCTGAATAAACAGTAATTGTCTTAGAGTATTAGTTTTTAAAGTGATATTTCAAATGAATTAATACATGTAAATTAGTGGCTGGTACCTGAGAACTTAGTAGACCCTAGGAAAACTGAAACAATTTTTGACTTCGTTAATTATTTAATCCATGTGAAACTGGCTGAAAGAAGACAATTCTGAACCTCTAGCACTCAAACACAAGTTTTCAGCAAGAGACACTGACTTCATGGTCATAGTTAATGATTGGGAATAAGTGTGGAAGACCCCTAAGGAAAAACTTGTTCATGAAAGAGGCCAACAGTAAGGGTGGGCAGAACAAGATAAGCCTGCAAGAAAACTGAGAAAAATCAGCCAGAATCATGAGAGAAAGAGGATGTCCTAACAAATCAAAGGTTTTGAGAAAGAGAAAATCACTATCATAGTCAAGTTTGACAAATGAACTCAGTGAGATCAAGACTAGAAGGTATTTTTGGAAACAAAATGAGGAGTCATTGTGACTGTGGTGATGGCAAGAGCCGTTCCCTTAGAAATAGCGCAGAAGTGTCTGAGGGCTGAATGGGATAAGATGTGAAGACATGTGGGTTGTTGTTTTCTTGACAAAAACCTTTATCAAAAAAGAAGGATGGGACTGAGACTACATCTCAGCCTAGCCCAAGATCTTCCTTCTTATGCAAAAGGCTATGGTGTAATTCCTAGCACTGCAAAGTAGGTAATTAACTACCTAAGGACAGCAAAGGCCTAGCAAATGAAATGTCAAGTGAACGAAATGCAGGGTTAGAAGAAGCTGTGGTTGGTAAAGTATTGGGCATTTCTGGGGTGCCACTGTGCTCTAATTCTCGATATGGTTGCTTGCATATTTACTATATATTTACATGTTAAGCTATTGTATATGATGATCTATCTACATTCTGCATAGATGGTGTCTTTTCCAATAAAATGAGAAAGAGTTAAGAATTTTTAATGGGAAAGACTAAACAATGTATATGCATGTGTATTTTATAAGGTAGACAGCAATTTAAACATGACTAATTGCTCATAAATCATTTTGTTTCCTCATCCAGGGAACACACAGAGAGCTACACTTAAGTTGGGCCATTTCACTAACTCTGCAAAGCACAATACATGCAGAAATGATACACAGCCCCTAAAGTTCCAGCTCTCAAACTCTCCCTCATCTCATCGGCTAATGTAAAGACGCATGATAGGAAGAGTCTAGATCCCTGGGGCACCATGTAAAGGGCAGTCTAGTATATATTAAAATGACCAATTTTCTGTGTTGAAGTCACCAAAAGCTTTGAATTGTATGTTATGGCAGCTAACATTACTATCCAGTCTAAAACATGATGTGTGTGTGAAAATAAGCTGGTAACCAGCCATATGCAGTAGAAATATCTAAAGCAGCTGTCAAAGGGCCTTGGTTCCTGGTATGTGTGCCCTTCTGAGAGTCCCTTTTGTCAAATTAGGTGGAAATAGCGACCCAAATTTAAGGCAGACTATGAAAAGGTGATGGCACAAACCTTAAAGACTATGTCATAAAAGACTGTGGCCCCATCGCCTTCAGGCTCCCTGCCCTTTTTTCTCTGTCCGGTGAGGCAGGGAACATAGGGCTGTGACCAGGCAAGAGCCAGCAAAGGAGCAACTTTCTCAATCCAACAGCCCAGGAGGAACCAACTCCTACCAACACCCACATGGATAGGTTTAGAAGTGGATCGACCTCAACTGGAACCTTGAGATAGCAGCAGCATCTGCTGACATCTTGGCCATAGCCCTAAGGGGTTCTGAGCTATAAAACCCAGAGAGCTACACCAGGATTCCTGACCACATCTACAGTGAGATAATAAATGTTTGCTGTGCAGCAATAGGCAGCTGGCACAGGTTTATGTCAGAAAAATAACATGAGTGCAATGCATGTCATCAAAACCAGGAATCTTAGACCCACACTTCTACCTTGGATAAGTGACTTAACCTCTCATACCTCAGTGTCCTCAACTTTAGATTGAGGATGAAACTTATCTCTTAAGGTGTTAGAAAAATGAGCTAAATTAATGTGTCAATAATTTAGGAATATGTCATGTAGTAGATATTCTAGTATTTTGCTTGTTTTTTATTATTTTTATTTATTTATTTGCATGGGGTTGTACATGCAGAACAGTCCCTCTTGACACTGCAAATGAATGTCATATGCTTCCACTGTTTTTGCATCTGGCTTATGTATGTGACTTGAGAATTGAGCCCAGGCTGGCAGGCTTTGTAAGCAAATTCCTTTAACTGCTAAATCATCTTCCCATCCCCCTACTGTATTTCTCTTAAAAGAAGAATAATAATATTGCATGTCATCTTCTCCTACTATCCCATATAGTTGATTTCCAGTAAGTCACCTAAGATATTGAAAACAGTTACATAAGATATTGTTTGCTGTTCTCTCTTCTTCACGAGGTTTCCTCCCACTCCTGGGAACAGATACCAATATGTATGTTTGAGGCGGAAATTTTATACTCTCAAACGTTATTCTGTGTTCCTTTAGATGTGACTCTTGAGCACACAAAAGCAGGGATCTACATCCATACAAATGAAGATCAATGGCTATGTAGTTATATTCAGTTAAAAGATATCCCAATGGCAATAATATCCCTGTCAATCTGGGTCCATGTCCACAAACTGTCCATGAGAATAATTAGCAGCAAGCCCAACCAAACTAAATAGAATATGAGATTTATCATCTTTAAATTTCAGTAAGAAAATCCAGTCATCAATTACTCTCAATGTTGATGTTTTTTGACAGACTTCCCCCATTTTGAAGAAAGTTACTACAAAACAATTCAGCTAAGGCTAGAGACTACAAAGATTGTTATATAGTGTGTGTTATGTCAAACATGACATACAATATCTAACCATGTTACAGAAAATGCTGAAATGTTTTCACAAGCAAGCACAATGCTGTATAGAATTTGTTAATACACATTTGTTCTTCTGAAAACTGAGTTGTCCTAGAGCCTGCCTAAAAGCACAGGTCTAACACAACCACTATATATCAAAACTGGTGCAAGGTTCACAAACTTGTGACATAAAACAATTCAATTATATTCTATTACTAAAAAGCCTTTCAGCTTAGTGATATTTATCATGATGGGCTACTTGAGAGTGGAAAATTCATTTCAAGATGATTTTATTGAATTTACACCTCTTGGCTGGAGAGAGATTGTATGTAATAAGCATATATCCACTACTTCTGTCTGCTAAATATCCTTGACAATGAAGGCCTTAATAAAGTTGCCTCTGACAGACTAACCCAGAGGACAAGTTTCATTATTTATCCATGAAGAAAACAACATCCATAAGGCAGAGAAATCCTCAACGCCAGAGAAGTTTTCAAGCAGATCTTTTCCAGCTAAAACCAAGAGTCTCAAAATTATTCTCATTCCAAATCCCAGTCTTACTAGGTTACAGATGATCTCACCTTATTTGGTCAGTCAATATATAATCAGTATGCAACCAACATTGTTCTGTCACTAAAACAAAGAAGAGGACTATGTTTAGGAGATACTAAAACTGAGCTAAATCAATAAGTAAGCCATGCCATACGGATGGTTAGTAACTAAGGAATACAACAAAGCAGAAGCAAGGAAGAGGAATATGAATGATCAATAGAAAGAGATTAAATTTTAGAATCTGACAGGTGACCCGGGAGGAATTCACTAAGGTTGAAACATCTGTGTAAAGACTGTAAGGAAATAAGAAGTGAGTGTGTGGATAAATCGCAGAAGGAAGCTCTAGGTTGAATGAATGAATGAATTTATGAATGCATGAAGGAAAGAATGAAGGAAGGAAGGGAAGGACAGAGGAAAGGAGGGAGGGAGGGAATAAAGGAAGGAGGGAAGGAGGAATGCATGCCTGGAAGATACGAAGAATGAGCAAAGACCAGTAGTAGTGACACAGGGTGCACTGTGGTGGGGAACATGTTGGATACAGTTGAAGAAAAGACAATAGGATTTGACAGTTGGTTAGAAGTGGGATGTGGTCAACAGAATGACTTCAAGATACTAAGCCTGAATGTTGACATTATCAGAGGAAAGATGGCAAGAGTGACAGGACACTGAGAAGATTATCAGATAAGTCTGGGACATGACATTTTGCATTGTATAAGTGTCTATATAGAATATAGGCTTGTGGACTAGAGAGGTGTCTTAATAGTTAAAGGTGCTTGCTTGCAATGCCTAGCAGCCTGAGTTCAATTCCCCAGTACCCATGTAGAGCCAGGTGCACAAAGTGCTGCATGCATCTGGGGTTTGTCTGCAGTGGCAAGAGGCCCTGGCATGATAATTCCCATTCAGTGTCTCTTTCTTGCTCTATCTCTCTCTCAAACAAATAAACAAAAATACATATTTAAAAAGAATTTAGGTTTTTATGCAAATATTTTTTTTTTCCTCCTTCCGAATGTTTGAGAGGCTTGTGCTTCTGTGTCCGGTTTGTTTGCAGGAAAAGGGCAAAGCAGTGGCCTCTGTCACTTCTGGTTAGAAACATTAAGGCCAGAGTGAGTTCAGTACACTCTTCTTTTCCTGCCAAGGCAATCAGGAGTAGGAAACGCCAGCCAAGTCATTTTGTACAAAGAGATGAAGGACAATAAATAATATCTGCTTGTCATGTCTATGAAGCATCTGGGATTTGAAGACCCAAATGTGCTGCAACATGCCCCCTTATCCAGACTGAAACAACATCCAAGTACAGAAATCAAGAAGGCAATAAAATGCAGTGACTACTTAATACACATACCTTTAATCAACAAGCATAGAAGAAATTTAGAATGGAATATAATTATGTTGGAAGAGGCCTAGAGAACTCTTAACACTGAGAAGTCTGAAAGATGAGGAAACTCTCACCAACTAAAAAGAACCAGTAACGAGGCAAAACTATTGATCCAAGTATCTTGGAATCCAAATTGGATGAATGAAATATGTCTGATAGGCTTTGAATACTTGGAAGTAACAACTGCATTTAATAATGTAGCTATAACAGGCAACATTGACAAAGCACTTTATGAGGCATGACACAGGATTGCCCTTCTGCTGTGTCCTAGGACATGGCTGGAGGAATCAGGGGCTACAGGTGGTCTTTCTGTGGTGGGGAACATGTTGGGAGGCTGCTAAAGTTGGTGACTATGGGGAAGAAAGATAAGTATATTTTTGTTTTTTAAAAGCATTTCATAGGCTACATTACATTCTCTGTTCTTCTTTTATTTTGCAATTTAGAATCATTTTGAATTAGCAGCTTTACAAGTCACCCTGAAGCCAGAGAGCACACACATCCTTCTGAAGTCTTTGTCCCGCTCTTCTCACCTTCTCAAACATCCTGTCAGTCTCACTCTGGCATTTCAAGAAATTAGAGAAAATGTCTGTTTTCCAAGTATGAAGTAGTCTCTTAGTAATTTATCTCAACTTTGAACATCACATTTTAATGTTTATTATTTTATTTATTAAATGATTCATTTGCAACAACATCAAGATTTCACAATGCCTTTGTATCTTCCCTGTCTGCAGGAAGCAGACAGAGGAATATAGCACAGTATAGTTCTGAATTTTAGAATGAAATTCTAATTTTGCCTAGCTATGGGAGTATTTTCAAATACCAGAAAATACAATAGTAACAGATACAAACTAAAAACAAAAATCTTTGATATTCTTTCCTCCAAAGAATTATATCTCCCCAAATTCTATTCCTTAGACAACAGTGACCCATGAATAGTAATGTTCAATTTGTTAGTGTAGGAAACATTCAGATCATCCTTTCATCAATTTAAGTACTCTGATACGCCTATTGTGAATAATCTCTTTTAATAAATAAACATTTGCCCTTCCTCAGAGTACACAGAATATATTCTATTAAATAGTATTTGAGCTAGTCAGTATAAAAACATTTTTTCTTACAGATATACCATAGTAAATATCCTTTGGGTCAGAAAAGAGTTGCTAAATCGACATTTATGGTTTTAGCTAAATGAAATCTCTCCTGTTCTTCCTTCTGTTTAGCTTACTTTGGAGATATTCTTGCAGACTTCCATGTCTCATCAACTCTGTAATAATATAAATTGGATCTTCTAATGTGCAAACAGCATAAAGCTGGATCAGCTTTGGATGTCTGAGGCTCTTCATTATCTGGGCCTCTCTCAGGAAGTCATTTGGATCCATTGAGCCTGGAACAAGAAGAGGAAGGAGGGAATCACTTTACGTTATGAGGCATTCCTGTCCCCACAGCAGCCTGGTGGGAACCTCCAAGATTGCCTCCTGCCTTTCAGTCATGTAAGAGTAACAGAGTCGCAAATCTTCACAGTTATGGAAGAACACAGTCAGTTCATCCAGGGCAACCTAATTATTAGATGGGATGTTACATCAGAAGTGTGCGGTTTATGTGCTATACGACCTGTAGGTGAAGAGCAGTGGATTCAGGTCCATAATAAAAACAAAGAGAGAGACAGAGACTGACGGCATGACTGATGAAACAAGGTGGATTCCATAACTCAAAGACAAGAACATCCTACTAACATAATCCTTGCTGGACATGGAATGCATAATTCCTCTAGCCAGAGCCCTTTGTTTCAGATCAAAACAGGGAGGTGCTCTGTCTTTGGTGCTGACTGTGGAACAGCCAGAAAAATACCTTAAAGCAATGACATGTTGCCATACTCAATAGCTTGGCTCTGCAGGAACATCGGGTGCAAGCCACACAGAAAACCTTCAAGGAACATTATCAAACATTAGTGAGGATTTTTTTCATCAGCTTTATACAGTTAACATAAAACCCATATTCAACATTTTCTCCTTCCACTTCTACCGCCATCAGAGCCTGAGAACGTTGACCAACTAACAAGAGAGATGGTATTGGAGCCTCACTTGAGAATCTTCTAGAGTTAAGCTGTATTTAAAGGGTTCAACTTTAATATCATGCAATGTGCCAAATGCTTAGTATCAAATACTTGGAGTTTACATTTCATCAATATCTTAAAAATCTATTTCTTGGGGGTGGAGAGATGGCTCAGCAGATAAAGGTGCTTGCTTGCAAAGCTCAATAGTACAGGTTTGATTTCCTAGTACCTAAGTAAAGCCAGATGCAAAAAGTGGCACATGCATCTAGAGTTCGTTTGCAGTGGTGAGACTCTGACACGTCCATTCTCTCTCTCTCTGTCTCTCTCTCTCCCTCTCTCTCGCTCTCCTTGCAAATAAATAAAGTATTTTCTAAAATGAATGTCTTTTTCTTTTTCACATGGTGCTCCAGAAGTATGACTGTAATTGAAATATTGGCAGTTCACATTTTAGCATTAACTCCTGATGGTACAAATATTCCACTGGTAGTCACAGACACCTTCCCATCCATCATCTGCTCCATGCCAGAGACACAGTTAACATTTGAACCCAGGAATGGATAGCTTTGATGGTATCAGGGAAACAATGTCACTCACTGTCAATCAATAAACATTACATGTGACCCACAGATTAAGTGAGGCAGGTTCAGCCCCCCCAGTCCAATCAAAGTGATTCTGAACCAACCTCAGCTCTGCTACAAACTCCCTGTATGTAAGTAAACACATCTCTCGAAACTTCAAGATAATCATAGTGCCTGGCACATTTGGGCTCAATGACTGCTAACTACTACTGCTGTTGTTTTTATTACTTTTCATATTTTTGCAAGGACCAAACAGACCAACAGTAAGTATTTTTAAATATTTTGTTTATTTATTTGAAAGGTAGAGAATAAAGCAGAAAGAGAGAGAGAGAATGGCACACCAGGGCCTCTAGCCACTGAGAATGAAGTCCAGGTGCATGCTCTACCTTGTACATCTGGCTTACATGGGTACTGGGGAATCAAACCTGGGTCCTTAGACTTTGCTGGCAAGTGCTTTAACTGCTAAGCCATCTCTCCAGCCCAGTAAGTATTATTTCATTGACTGAGGAGGAGAAGAGGTAAGGTCTTAAGAGGATAAACACCGAGACTGTCCCGTTTCCACTGCATTTGTTTCTGAGCTCCCTCAATTCCAACACTACTTATTGGTATATTATAGAAAATCAGGATTAAAATTTAGAGTCATTGTACAAAAAAATGTAGCTGGGGATAACAGACTACAATAAATCAGCATTTTCTTGGTAGTTATATATAACTAGCCTATGGTCAAATATAGATAACAGTATGAGCCTCACATGAAAAAAAAAATCTGGGCTGGAGAGATTGTTCAATGGTTAAGGTACTGGTGGGCAAAGCCTAACAACTCAGGTTTGATTCCCCAGTACCCATGTAAAGCCAGATGCACAAAGTGCAGTGGCAGGAAGCCCTATAGCACCTATTCTTTCTTTCTTTCTTTCTCTCTCTCTCTCTCTCTCTCTCTCTCTCTCTCCCTCCCTCCCTCCCTCCCTCCCTCCCTCTTTCTCTCTGTCTCTCAAATAAATAAATAAAAATATTTTTTAAAATAATATGTCTCATGAAGCTTCCAATGATAATAGCAATTACGATTACAATTCAGACAATTTATTCTGCATACGTAAACCATTCCCAAATCAGACTATGAACAAGAACCAAAATAATGTTATACCAGAAGCCTTGCACGTGAGGGCTGCTCACAGCACTCCTCTGTGGCTATCCTAATGGCTGACCAGCTGCAGAGTAAGGGAGCCCAGGTTTCAACTCAGCTAGCAATGCGACATTAATTATTAATTTTTGCCTGTCAACACTGCTGTGTGAGTTGATTTGAGGCTCATCTTTATTGTGTGCTAGTCTTCTAGGCAATAAATAGCTGCTAAGATTGATTAATGGCCCCAGTAAAGTGAAGACATTTAACCAATCACCAAAGCTGTTTGCTGCTATTACACTGTAAATCAATAATAATTATTCCTGTTGTAGAGCAAATTATTGTGATTTTTTGTATAAAAAATGTGATTTTTTTGTTCTCTTTCGACCTCCAGAAGGCCTTCCTTAGAAAGCAATTTTAGGGAGGAGAGCTTGCTATATATTTTGGGGGAAGAACTGGTTAGATTGAACAATAAAGTTTTATATCAGTTGTCAACAGGATTATGATGTAAAAGTGGGAACACATGATGATTGTAAAAATATCAGCTACTAGAAGACACACTGGCCTTGCTGGCAGTAGTCAGGTGGTATCTGGTCATACAAGTGTCTCTCTCATGTCTCATTTGGTAGATGTAGATGCTAAAACAATTTTCTGCATGTGTAAGTTTGCACCAGAATGGTGCATCTGTCTGCACCATTGAAAGCTAATGCTTAGTAAGAACTTACTGTATTTTCTTTTTTGCCACTGACTCAATTTGTCTTCATAAAACTTTTCAAAGTAGACTCTATTATGATGACCACATTCAGATGAGAAGTTCCAGAGAGGTTATTAAACTGCTCAAAGGCACAAAGGGAAAGAGATGAGTTTGATGTCAGATTTACCTTATCTCAAATTTTCAGTTCTTCACTGTTACACTATAAAAACCCAACATTTTCAGTTCATAGCACGCTTAGTGTCTGACTAGCATGGAACACTTGGTTTCTCGCTGGTTGCTTGCCCGTTTGTTTGTTTCAATGCCTCATGCCATAAAGAATGCTTAATTTTGATTATTTGGTTTGATCTGGACAGCTACAAAATATTTGTTCTAAAATCTTAGTGGCCACTTGACACGATGATACAGGTATTGTATATATGTAAGTAGAAGACCAGATTACAGGGAGGGGAAAGGCCTAAGCGAGGTCAGGGGAAGAGACTGTATAAAAGGGGGGAGGGAGGGTCAATCAAAATTCAAGATATTCTGAATAACACATATGAAAATCTACTTTCTTGAATAATGGCACATCTAGAAGCCATAGATTGTTACTAGAAAATTTTCAATGCCATGGGTGGGATACCTTCCAGTGTGTTGTTGACCAGGGTGGTCCCTGTTGCCTCCAAAACATTATAGGCCAAGGCCCTTGATTTCCCATGAGAAAGATATGGTAAGACCCTATTGCTAAAGACTTCACATGCCTGAGCAGTAAAGTCACTGAGAAATCAAGCTGGTGCTGAGCAGAAAACCTTCTCCCTATAGCCCAGCCAACTGAAAGCTGGAAAAAGCTGCACTCTATGCAGCCTTATTGGAGACAGAAGTCATCAGAGGTGAAAACAGTGGACACTGGAAGCCTCAAGTTTGGCCAGACAGGGCAAATGACTGAACAAGTGCAATAGTGGCATGTCTGCTCTGGAAGGAAACCAACTGCTCTCTAATTGGACTGAAGGCCAGTCTATGGGAGGGAATACATGCCTGGTACTGAAAACCTAATCAAAAGCCTATGACAGGGGAGGTCATGAGCCTTAGGGCTATAAAAGCCTGCTCTTGTCTGGATAAATGCATATATTACTGTCACCAAAATGCCCTGAAATGACTACACTTAATGTTCATACTCATATATTAATGCTACTCTCACTTCTGGTTAGAGAAATTTCTATTTTCAGATGGCAATGACCACTGGGATGACCCAAAAGACAACATAGTGCTGAGAAGGAGAGACAGAGGAGTGTCCAGCACTGAAACATCTCATACCCTCCAAGGTTCAGGTTCCATTGAGCAAGAGGTGGCAGAAAGAATGTAAGAGCCAAAGGAAGAGTACCACTCCTTACATAAAACTGTCCAGACAGAATTTGGCCTCAATATCCAAGACCTCACAGTGCCTAGCAATACCTACACAAAACCCTCATAGTAGGAGAAAAAGAAGATGACATCAAATTAAAAGAGACTAATAGAGGAGGGGGATATGACAGAGAGCACAGTTATGAAGGGGAAAGTGGGAAAGAGGAGAGAAATACCATGGTTTGTTGTCTGTAAGTATAGAAATTGTCAATAAAATATATTTTATATATAAAAAGGTTACAGAAAATAAAAAGAAAAGGCACATTTTTATTTCATTGTTAATCACAATTACTTTCTAAGTGGATATAAGGAGGATCTATGCAGATCCTACACAATGTTTTAGATCTTGGCATCAGATTAAGAGATGCTGCCCTCGTGTCCTGCTCTATGCTGATTTTGGAGTGTTTTTTGCATTTGATCATAGCAATCATCAAATCGTAGCTTCACAAACATATGTCATAAAAAGTGTTATAATCTAAAGCTGAAACTTCCAACTTTTTTTTTTTACTATTTAAATGTAGAAACTGTGTGCTGTATTCAAGATGTCATCTCCAGTATCCCTCAGCTCCTCTTTGAATTCCCTCAAGTACTGCAATGTGCATTTGCACACAATTTGGGAACCATGATGCTACACTGCTAGCTAAGAAATGCCAAATGTTCACATTCTATCACCAGGACTCATTCCAGACCACTAAGTACTCTTTGCTAAGGAAAATAATGAAGTTCCTACAGAACTGTGTAGTCTAGCTGTGGTTATGATTCGTATCTATGATGTTAGAGATAGCTTTGAGGATGGCATAGCCTCATGTTGTACTTTTACAGAATTTCATTTCCATCCATGGGGTATGATGCAATAGTGACATGTGGGTTAAATTCTCAGCCCTGTCATTTAATAACTTTGTAATAATAAAAATAATGCATTTTATTGGTCACTTACTATGAACCAAGCATTCTGCAAAACGTTTCTGCTGATGACCCAATTTAATCTTTGTAATAATGTTGTTATATTGACCTTTCCATATTCCCATTTTACAGATGATAAAACTGAAGCCTAGAAGTAGCAGTTCAAAACTTGCTCAGCATTATATGAACAGTAAGCCTTAGGAAAGTACTTAACCTCTCTAACTTCTCCACCCCACTTCAAATTGATCTTGGTATACTTTTACTTGCCACTACAAAGATGGAAGAATGACTAGTACCCACATTCTCAAATCTACTGGATGGACCATTTCATCTTTAGTCATGTATAATTTGTATTCACTAAAAGTTATTCCTTGCATAACACCAATGACATCAACTTTTAAATTATTTTGGACATTAAATTTTAACAAAGGTTAGGGAAAAAAGGGGAAGAAGAAAAAACATGAGAAAATTGAACCCTAACTTTTGAAAAGAAATGCATTGTTAGGATCTTATATTGGGAACATTTTAAGCAGACCTGGGATATCTGCTCTTGTCTTCATATTTTAAAGACTTTCCATAGGTATTTTAAAGTTAGAATTATGTCCCATGATGTCTTGGGCATTTACAATTACAAACTGTGCTCATAAAAGTCAATGTATGTGGGATTCTGGTTTCTGAATCTTTTTCTCCAAGAAGGAATCTGTGTTCTGCCTCTTACTTTCACTTTAAATCAACCTTACTCTGCTTAAAAAAGAAAACAAACACCACCAACAACAACATACCTTTAATCTCAGCACTCAGAAGGCAGAAGTAGGAGGATTACTGTGAGTTCAAGGCCACCCAGAGACTATATATTGAATTCCAGGTCAGCCTGGGCTAGAGAAAAACCCTATCTCAAAACACCAAAGCCAAACCAAAACAACAACAATAACAACAACAAAATGCATGTCATTTATCCTTTGATATTCTCATACCTGGTTTTAATGTTTTCACAGCTACTGGAGTGGTATTGTTCCAAAGACCTTCCCATACTTCTCCAAACTGACCAGATCCCAGTCGCTTCAGAAGCTGTATGGAGTTGCGGTCTATCTCCCACTGGTCCACAGTTTTATACGACAAATCAAAGGGAGCTGGGACTTGGATCTGTTTCACAGAAATAATAGTAATAATTGTAAAAACAAAAGGTACATGTAACTTTGGGGTTGAGAACAATAGTGTTTTAAAGGAAATATAGATTTTTAAAAACAAAATATTGAAAATTATATTCTAACTGCTTTATGATGACAATTGTGGAAGCATACAGGTGCTTTTAATTCAAACCAATCTTCTCCCAAGCCCTGTACCCCAATGTTGATCCATCCCATCTGCACCCAGAGCCATATTCACACGTCTGCATTGACTTCTCTCTGTCTCTAGGCTTAGCTAGAGCCTCTCAGTGTCAAAATTCAACTTAAATACCACTTCGTTCATATCCTTTTTTGCTACAGTATTAATTATATACCTACTATATTTTTGCAAAATAAAATTATACTTTCAAATTAATTTCTGTCGTTTCTTTGTTCATTCACTCATTTACTTTAAGTTAGAAGCAATTTTTAAGCATGGGCTAGGTGCTAATCAGCCAATGAAATGTACAAGGGCCCTAACCTCCTACAGATCTGTAATGGTTAATTTTTATTGATGTTTAATTGGATTAAGAAGCACCTAGGGAATCAGTGAAACAAACTTTTCATTGTGTCTATGGAGGCATTTTAAGATATAATTAAGTTTACAAGTGCTGACATAATCATAGGATTAATCCTTGATGCACGCCTAACATCCTGGCATTATTGGGAGTTGAATAAAGGTAAGAATGGAGTCTATCTGGAGATCATTGAGGAGGCCTCCTTGGCACTGTATTACCCTAACTCCTTCTTTGCTTGCCCTTTTCCTCTACTTCCTGTCCACCATGAGGTGAAAAACTTCTTCCACCACACACTCCTGCTGCTGCCACCACAATATTCAACCCAAGCACATGGAACTAAGTCACCACAGACAGAGGCTCTGAAGCCTTGAGCCAATGCAAAGCTTTCCTTCTGTTCTTGATTTAGGCATAGCAACACTATGACTAGGGAGGCCCACAGCCAACATTGCTATCATCTATAATATCTCTTTATAACTATTAAAGTAGCATCCAAAGTTAGTAAATGAATGAGCATATCTCTTGAAAAAAAAAGTTACATAAAAATGAGCATGGGGTGGAGGGATCAGCAGTTAAAGATGCTTGCTTACAAAGCCTGACAGCTCTAAGTGTGATTCCCCAGTACCCACAGAAACCAGATGCACAAAGTGGCATATGTGTCTGGAGTTCATTTGTAGTGACAGGAGACCCTGCTATGCCCATAATATAGCTTGCTCGCACTCTCTCCCTCAAATAATAAATAGAATAACATAAATAAGCATGAGACAGGATTCACCCATGGGTCATAATTTTTCTATTCCTGCTTTAAGTAACCAAAGGACATTTGTGTTCTGAACTGACATCACATGACAAATAATTGAATATCTGAGTGAAAATCATTAGCTTTAAGGACAAATGAACACAGTTCGAGAACATTTCACCTTTAAGCATGGCTTTTCCAGCTTGACACATAAGCCATCACTCGTCGTGGTATAGTAACTCACAAATTCACTCAATGTTGCAAATGTTTTTCTCCGGGTAAGGAAAAAGCCTCCCTCATCCAGTCTTCTGATTCTGTAGTGTTTCACAACTCCTTCATCTAAAACTGGAACCCAAAATAAATCCTGTCAACAAACTTATTGCCAAAGTCAAACATATTTATTTATTTTATTGTAATGTGTAAATGTGTGAATTGAAATTTTTACAAACTACTATGTATTTTTCAACCTTGTCTCAGAAAACATTAAGTACATTTACAAAGGATGCATACCAAAACTGTAGGGGGGTGCAGAAATCATACTGAAGGAAATACAACGCAAAAATTATTACCACTGTAAACATTCCATCCTTGGAAACCCATATACTTCATCAAAACAAGCCATAAAATGGGCTGTCATTTTAGCAATGCAAAGAAGAAAACCTTGACAGTTTCAGAAATTATAGTGCATGTAAGACAAAATTGTAAAGGTGTTAAAAACAGTTCAACTCTTCCTTGTGATTTCTCTCATAAAATCCAATAATGTGGAGATTGAAATAAAGTAAAAAGGAATCCTCAGAACTATGTTACAATATTACAAGGAATTCCAGAGGGCTGGGCTGTTCATCATGTCCTGCTTCTGTGTAAGCTGCCAATGGAGAGTCCTGGCACAGTTCAATAGCAGCAATTCCACAGGGCCTGAGATGACGCAGTTTACATGTGCCACTTCTGCAATATTGCTTAGCCCAAGGGGTAATCTTACATCTACAGGAATAAACTGCATCACTTTTAAGTAGTGTGACTTATACTTTGGGCTATCTTTTGTCAGCAGCCATCCCACTGTTCCCCAAGATTCCTGGCTCCTCTAAGAGCATGTGATGTCTGCGTATGGGATGTGCATTGGAGCTCCAGGAACATAGGAGTTTTGTTACTGATTTTTTTCTTTTGCTTTTTATTTTTATTTCTACTACTGGAAGTTTTAAACTATTGATGTAATCTTTGTGCCCAGCTGGAAGCAAATTTACTTAATAAGAGAAACAAAGGCATTCTTGATTTAGAAAGTATAGTTTAGTCCCTGGAGCCAGCCATGTCTGGCTTTTTAACCTCAAATGTGGGTTGCTTTTGGCTGAAATTAGTTTGAGGTAGGTCTTCTGCACTTGCATCCAAAATATTGACTGATGTGGGTCTGAGGAGATGGCTCAGTTGTTAAGAGGACTTGCTGCTTAAGCATGAGGGCCTCTTGGAATAGTGCCACCAAGTTTGACTCCCCAGAACCTATGTAAAAATTTGAGCATGACCACACACTTCTGTAACCCATTTCTGAAGTGTGCAGACCAGAGAACTGCTGGGGCTCATGACAGCCAGCTGCTTCAAGTTGAGGGGGAAACCCTGTCTCAAGGAAATATGTGGATGATCAATAAAGAAAGGACACTCAATGTTCTCCACTGTCCTCTGCACACAGGTACATAGGACATGCACATCTATACACACATGTGCATAGACCACACATCACATACATTATACAACACACATACTCTACACATATACAAAACAAGAAAAATATGTTGACTTTGACTAATACAATTCCTAGTACTCATTTAGTTAACAAAGACACCATTATCCACTGAACAGCACCAACCATAAATATGGTTATTCTTACTTCTTTCTACATGTAGAAGTTTATATGCTTCAAATAAGTGAAGATACAGCAATGTTCCCATGAAAGGAAAGACCAATAAGACATGCCTAATTCCACCACGGATGCATGGAATAGCAAAAACAAGATTTTCTTCAGAAAACAACTGGCACACACCAGATTAGCTATAATGAAATATAAGACTATATCTGATGTTGGCAAGGAAGTGAGATACCTACTCCTGTACATTTGATGAAAGTGCAATTTTACAACCACTTTGGAAAACTATTTGTCATTGCCTATTAAAGTTAAAAGAGTCAGGTTAATTCTACCCCTAAGCATAACACCAATAAAAGTCCATAATATTTTATTGACTTTATAGAATATAATTATGTAATTAGTGGTAATTGCACATGACATGAGTGAGTCTCACAGACAAAAGAACGAAAACCAGTGATACAAGGAGTCAGGCTATGCTGTGCATGTAAGGTGTCAGCAATACTCTTCTATACCTTGGGGTTGGGTATGATGTATTCACTCTGTGAACATTCATCAAACTCAATTCTAATGGATTATGTACTTTTACTATGTGCATCACACATCCATTGAAACAAGTACTAAAAACAAGTGGTTATCTACTCCTATTCAATCCTCCTACTGTTACATCCTGGTGCATTCTGACTTGTTTAAGTCTAGATAGACATTTAAAGTAAATGTGACCTAATTTTCACCTTGAAGATAAAAATTCTCAGTAAAGTACTCAAAAAACATTAATGGTAAGCAAATAAATGTCCCTGTGAACATTGTGGGAAACTTGGTTATAAAAATCTTTGCTGGGCTGGAGAGAAGGCTTAGCAGTTAAGGTACTAGCCTTGCCTGTGAAGCCTAAGGACCCATGTTCAACTCTCCATGTTCCACGTAAGCCAGATGTACAAGGTAACACAAGTGCACAAGGTAACTGGCAAGTAAGCAAGGTTGCACATGTGCACAAGATGGTGCACACGTCTGGAGTTCAATTGCAGTGGCTGGAAGCCCTGGTGTGCTAATTCATTTTCTCTTTCTCTCTCTCTCTCTCTCTCTCTCTCTCTCTCTCATAAAAATAAGTAAATTAATTAAACGTTTTAAAAATAAATGCTAAATGACTCAATGAGTTGATATGCGATATAGATGGGTATTGTCTCAAGCCAGAAAAAATTGTAGGAAAAAAAATGAAAGCTATACAATGCAACACTAAATTTGAAGGTAGCTTTTCCTTAAGAACATTTACAATCCAAGCAATACAGCAGATCAACACAACTAAGAATATAGTCACATGCCTTTCATATCCTTCCTACCACACTTTAGTTTGTAGTCAGTGCAGATGGCACTCCTCTACCCCTATATTAAAAACTCTGGAAGTTTCTCTGCGCATGTTCATTCATCAGAAATTCCTACCTTCATTCAAAATCCCAAACATAGTCTCAATTCAAACTTAGAATACCTAGTGAAAGATATTAACCAAAATACTCCCTTCCTAGGTTAAACATTCAATTTTCTCCCCCTCCTGCAGGCCAAACCTGCATCAAGCTCAAAGGCAGCTGTATAAAAGCTATGTCAGTGGAAACCCTTTCTGTGCCTAGCTGTCCACCACCATCCCCTGCCAGCTGATGAGTTATGAGTGACCAAAACAGAAGCAGGCAGAAGAGAAGTTGCAACCTGACAAAGTGCACTTAGGTGGCATCAAGGTTAGTGGTAGTTACACTTCAGCCTGCTGGCTCACCTCTTCTACACCTGCACATTTTTGTGAATTTTTGCATCCCCCTAGGGTTCCCACTTCCTGAATCCTATAGGCTGCCAGCCACATTTTCTTCCTAAATATCACACTCCCCTGGGAGAAGCCTGCTTAGGGGGAAATACAACTTCTCCAGATTATGTATCTAGAGTCTGCTAAACCCAGTCACTCTGGAAGGGGCACACTTGTTTCTCAGGAAACAAGTCAGTCCTTGTTTCCCAATTGATTATATGAGAAGAGGCTCTTCAATCCCATTGCCTCAGCCTCTGTTAGCTCTTCGGCCTGCACCGGGTATGTGTTTTGAATTACCAACTGTAGAGAGCAGAGAGAAGCTCTCCGAGTAGACCTCCTGAAGCTCCCTGTCACTGTTTGGGACCCCACTCCTCACAGTGGAAAGAAGAAACTCATAGTGTGTCCACGGCTTTCTTCCCAGTCAAAACATCCTCTCCAAATCCTTCCTTCCTTCCATTCGGTGTACCTTTAAAAAATCATTACAAGCTAAGAAACTCAGGAGTAGTACAACTACCTATCTTTGACCAATCCCTTTGTAAACTGTGGCCATACAGATCTGGTTTGGGAATTTTATTTCTGTTTTATTTGATAGTTTCAGTCAAATGTTCCATTTTAAACATTCAATTACCATTGCATTTATTGAACCAACCACTATGATAAGCAATGTTTTACATTATCGTGGATCTTTTTAACAGTTATGTTTGACAAGCACACTTAAGCCCATTTTGTGACTCATATGATTGAGGAGGTGACACAGTTTTGATTTAAACTTGGGACTCTGGCTCAAAGATTCTCTGTAGTGAATGAGTTTCGGATAGTAGATCCACTTGTCCAAGTATATAACAAAATTACAACAAAGCATAACAAAACTGTCTGCATATTGAAAAATTTTTACTTTGCCAGTTATTAAAACACAGAGGGCAAAAGTACATTAAGCTCTTCTAAAAAAGAATATCACTTGCTTGAATTTTTTATGTTACTTTATTTGCATGTGTGCCAGAGTATCTCGCCACTGTAAACAAACACCAGATGCTTGAGTCACTGTTTACATCCAGTTTACATGGGTAGCTTGGAAAGTGAACCTGGGCCTGTAGACTTCATAGTCAAGAACCTTTATCCACTGAGCAATATCCTCCAACATCCTCTTAAATTATAATTTTTAAGTGTCTGGAACACATTCATATGTCCTGAACTGTAAAGTTACCAATGCCACTGACTAAGACTCTGAGTCAAGGTTAATTGCTTTCTGTCATCCCCAAGCAGAAGACTTTTGTTAAGATAGCTCATAATAGACTGCTGTATATGAATTAAAAGACTAACAAAAAGTCGAGGAGAGCGATAAACAACTTGTCAGATCCAATTCACTTTTCCACAATGTAATATATAAAATTAGAAATAGAAGCATACCAAAATATAAAGTATAATTGCAATTTATATAAATTATTGGCCAGAAAATTTAAGGCTTTTTATCTATCAAAAAGTACATACAGGGCTGGAGAGATGGCTTAGCAGTTAAGCGCTTGCCTGTGAAGCCTAAGGACCCCGGTTCAAGGCTCAATTCCCCAGGACCCACGTTAGCCAGATGCACAAGGCGGCGCACGCATCTGGAGTTCGTTTACAGAGGCTGGAAGCTCTGGCGCGCCCATTCTCTCTCTCTCTCTCTCTCTCTCTCTCTCTCTCTCTCTCTGCCTCCTTCTTTCTGTCACTCTCAAATAAATAAATAAAAACAAAACAAAAAAATTTTAAAAAGGTACATACATTATAGCTATTATTTCTAGCAAGCCAATAGGTCTATAATTGGAAATGAAAAGCAATTTTTAATCTTCCTTTTCAAAGAAAAAAGTCCATCTTCTGGTTCCAAATTGAAGTGGACTATGAGTAAATTAAATGTAAATTTATAGATTTCTTTTTAATTGACCACAAAAGACCTAATAAATTCCAAATTACAGATGTAAGTCAATACATAAATAAAGGGTTAAAATGTTTCTTCTCATTTTCATAATAAGGAATTAAAAATGCAATGATTGATATAGCATTGTCTATTGCTATTGATTAAAAAGAAAGCCTAAACAGATGTTCACCAGATCTTTGTAGATAGATATTTAAACTATCAACTATAGTTTGGCACTACAACTCAAATTTTCAAACACAATAAGAATAATTTTATTTCAGGTTGGAGAGATAGCTTAGTGGTTAAGGTGCTTGCCTGCAAAGACTAAGAACCCAGGTTCAATTCCCCAGTACCCATAAGCCAGATGCACAAATTGGTACACGCATCTGGAGTTTGAATGCAGTCGCTAGAGGCCCTTGGTGCACCCATTCTCTCTATCTCTCTCTTCCTCAAGGCCACCCTGAGACTGCATAGTGAATTCCAGGTCAGCCTGGGCTACAGTGAGACCCTACCTTAAAAAAAAAAAAAAAAAAACTAGGGAATGATGATTTTGCTATCCCTTTTGTGGTTTCTTGTGATTTTTATTCAAATCCTGTAGTTTATAAATGAATAATAATACTTGTGCCATTGTTGATATGAATTGCTAAGAGTACAGATTATTTAAGGATTTTAGTAGCTCAACTACAAAATATAAATATAAGGCTAACTATAAAGTATAATGGAATCATCCATCAAAAAAGTCAGTAAATTATGATTGAGTTAAGTGAGTATAGCTCCTTTCTTTCCTATCATTTAGACTGTTTGACCTAGGGAGGAAATGTTTCACCTGTCAACTGATTAATCTACCAGAACATGTCTAACAATTTTCTATTACAGATACAGGTAATCATGTATAAGGAGTTCTGTAAATGTTTGTTAACTGTTGAAAGAGTACTTCTGGCTTTAAATATAACTTCTGTATGGACACCTGCCCCCATCGTCCCCGGGGCAACTGGCTCGGGGACAGGGACGATATTTGTGATTTCGTTAGGGCCTGAGAATTCAGTCTCATTTGCACAACATAAATTCATTTATATGCAACTGGTTACAGGTAGAGAATCTCAGCTTTCTTCTAACTGTGGGATTTAATTTTACCCAGTAACAGACAGAAGAAAGGAGTTTGTCTTCCCCTAAAGGAATGTTGTGAGGTATTATCATAAGCACTTTCAAAAAAAAAATTCTGTCCCAATCCTACCAAATTGGTAGCATAGTATATTAGCACATGAAATGAACATAGCATATTAACATAGTAAGTTAAAATACAATATTTACTTACTAAATAATTATGAAAGCCAAAATATTCCAAATTAGATTTTTTTGAAAGATGGCAGCTCTAGAAACTACCCATGTAACACAACATAGAGTCAAAGACAAAACATGCCTAGCCATTTCAATGAAAAATATCAGCATAAAAAATTGTTGGGTATTTTATAGGTAAACAAATGGATGGTTGAGCAAATTCTCATTTTTCTGTAGGTCTTTTGGTGTTATCTGGACATAGCTTTATTCCTACTGGCTGATAATAATCAGTTCCCATACTGAGTAAAACAATATAACTTCCTTGATTGAGCAAAGATTGAAAATCAAGAACTCTCTGCCCTAATCTAATTCTGCCAGTGTTTTGTTCTTTGACCTTAGGCAAGAAATTTCATTTCAGCTTCCTTATCTAGAAAATAGGAATAATGATCTTATCTATGTAGCCCCACAGGGATCCTTTGAGTGTCGTTGTTAACAAAGAATGATAGATATTTGTAATGTGCAATTTGTACTATATTACAATATCAGTATTATCAAATAGCCTTGTCAACAGAAGAGAGACACTTCCAAAGTAACATTTTCTACTCTTTGCACAATAGTCACGTAACATACCAAGCAGAAGAAATTGCTACTAATTCTAGGTGACGGAACCCTGCACTTATAAACTCCTGTTTATTTGGCTTGTCTTGAGAAGGTGTTTTGTCCTTTTCAAAACTATGTCAAAGACAATCTTAATGATTCTGCCTATATCTATTCCTCAGACTTTATGCTGGTGCTTTTACACCAATGAATGAATATCATATAATTGAGTTATTATGTCTTTTCTCTCATTAAAATAGAATTCAAAACACTCATTTTATACTGAATTCTTATTCTTTACCAAACAGACTAGAACTTGTGAGTAATTTTGAAAACATAAAGCATATCTGTCTTAAAATACTGAAAATAGCTTCATGGAGAAGAATTGTTTCTCTCTTGTGGGGAAAAAATATATTCACTACAGCCTCTGGCTTGTATTATGCATACAGCTCAACCAGTGGGTACTTAAAGGGACCTTGTTCCCAGCCAGGCATTTTCAATGTGCTGTGGACAATGGTCAGTTAAGTTTTACTGTTAAACTAGAGTTAGATGATGATTCATTAAGAAAATGTTTGGGTTAGTTCACTCAAAAAAGCTTACTAAGAAATCTATTTAAGGATAGAGGTGATCACTCCCATATCCTGGAGACATTCAGGATCATTACTGGTCCAAAGCCCAGCCAAAGTTATTTATATCAGAGACAACTTAATTAGTAACCTCTATAAGCAAAAATTAGGCATTTTCTCATGGGCAAGGATCACACATCCATTCAAATACTGATCACATTTTTTTTTGAGAGAAATGTTGATCTTACTTTTATGATCCCTATAGACCAACCCCCTTATAGAAATAGAACATTTTTCCTCGATTTCTAGATCCTCAATTTTGTTTACTCCTAAATTTTCAGAAGAGAATGTTAGTATTATTGTTTGTATATCTCGTATCTAAAACAGGTGAAGATCTTTTTAAGTAGCAATTCATAATTGAAACATTCAATATTTGGGGGCTAATTTCAGTGAAAATTATCTGTCACATGAGTGTCATGCAAATAAAAATCATTTCACTAGGTTAAGATAAAATGTTACATGAGAGCCACATCTTCTACTTTTCAAAATTTACCCTAAGTAAAGACTCCAAACATTTAGAAGCATCTATTTAGTTATATCTCTGTCTTATTTCTGAAAGGTCTGCATAAATTACCAAATATCTCAAAATACAATAAAATTTAAAATACATGTGTTGGGAATGGTATTGTTGCTCAGTAGCAGAATGCCTGCCAAGCATGTATCAGCCCTGGACTCAATCTCTAGCACCCAAAGAAATGAACTGAAAAATAGATACCAGAATGTTGTGATATAAAAATAAATTAAATAGTTAGTTAAAGGAAATGGGACTAAAGAAAAGGAAACTATATGCTAAATCTAGGAACTAAGCTAACATGGTGAAATGTGGACCAATGACTTGACTTTGTGCCTGCTTAGCTCACAGTAAAGGCAGAAACACATTCAGTACATTAAAAAAATATCAACAATTAGTCCAATGCAAATGCACACATACATAGAAAGAGAGAGAGAGGGAGGAGGGGGCTATGTATTTCTGGCAGTAAAATGAGAGAGACATTTCTCAAACTGATTCTCATAAAGAAAACACAGAAAATATAATGATATAATCAAAAACATTGTTAATAGTAAATATAGCAACACATGGTAATGGATTGATTCTTACAACATTCATTCTCATTTGCTAACTTCCAATTCAAAATTCAATAGAAGCAGATATCTAGGAAACTGATACAATACAGTTAATCACCCAAACAAGGAAAAGCAATATACACATAGGGATGTTCACTACAGCAATTTTATGAGATTGAATGACTATTGAATTGTAAATTGTAGTAAATCTGAGGATTGAGACTTAATTCTTACAACTACATAACTTCAAAAATTATCTACCAATAAGGCAGTACACATAGGATATTAAGTGAAATAAGTAGGATATAAAATTAAGAGAACATTATAATTGTGAAATGGGAATGCATCCAGCAATTCACATGTCCCAGAGCCTTTACTGCTAAAGGAATCCAACTGAGGTTCCTCATGGAAACCATAACTGTGTATGGACAGAGGTAACTAAATTTTCCACGACATAGATAACCGATCAACTTGAAGCTTTGTGGGTCTTTACTTAATTGCTTTCCAGGCCAGTTATAATAAAGGTACACACCTTTAAAATTGAAATATAAAATGACGTTTCTAACCATTTCAGAGGAAAACATAAAAACTAACCACCTAAAGACAATGTCTGTAGATTTGGCTCAAAATATTAATCAAGTGTGATATATGACATTCTTTTCATAAAGAAATTATGAAACTTGTTTCTCTTTTAATACTAAAAATTATAATCCTCCTTGTTTTTCAGATGCTAGTTAGTAAGAAGCATGATGGCTTTCCCTTATTGCTCTATATGCTGGAGAAACTCCAGCTGAGGTAACTTCTAAATTATGATAATTGTCTTCCCTCAGAGATGCAGTGAGATCTAACTCTCAGTTTTGTTTTACCACTGATTTTGTCTTTTTTAATGTTCAGCTGTATTTCATTTGTTTCAGTGTTCTCAGCCAACTTAAACTCTTCCATAGCTATAAATAAACACATGTACAAGGTAAGTGATAAACAAGTGATTTCATGTACTTATTGAACATGAGGAATTTCCTCTGGGACTATAGGCAGGCAATGCCATGCTAAGCAACATTTCTAATAAAGTGAACTGCCCAACAATTAAGTTAGTTGGTTCTCAATATGAATGATTCCCTTAAATTAAAGCACAGTTTAAAGTAGACATTTTTGACATTTCTGTTAGAGAAAAAAAAAAAAACAAGGGAAAGAGGACATGATATGTGACCTATAAGAAATTTATAAGATGACTTATTGGATGTTTTTAAATTAACTGTTGGGGAAAATGAAGCACAGAGATTTCAAGTAATCTGTTAGTTTTTTGTAGGACTGTGGTCCAAGTGCAGCCCTGCAGAGTCGCCTACATGTGTCAGAAAGGGGGCGAAGGGAATGTTCTTGCTGAGCACAGATGACAACCTACGTTGTAGTTCCCAGAACCCACATAAAGCAGAAAGAGGTAGCAACTGACTGTAAGCCCAACCCTCCTACAACAAACTAGAAGGCAGAAACAGGAGAATTCTGGAAGCTCCCAGGCCAGCCAGCTTGGTGTATGTAGTAATTCACAAGAGACTCTGACTTAAGCAAGGTACAAGGTTTAAGGACCAACACTCAGATATGTCCTCTGACCTCCACACCCACATGCATCATAGCACACACATGCTCATATTCACACATAGGAATGCATATAAACATTTCACATACAAATAAAAATAAAAACATATATAAAAAACAAATGTTCAGAACAGGAATACTAGACTCCTTGAGACATTTGTTACTTGTTTTCTAATCGAAGGAAAAGATGGGATAATTTATCAATTCCTAAGAAGGGTGTTATAACATATTACAAAATTTCCTCAGTGTCATTCAAAACTCTTCTAGAACTCTCCACCTTCTCCATGATGGAGAAGTTAGGTAATTCTTAACCCTGTTTTCCTCATTCAATTTCAATAATTTGTGGACAAGGTAAACAGAATGGACATAAAAATCCTAGGGAAAATGTAATGAATGATAAATACAATACCTGGAAATAAATTTTTATCTCACCAATTAAATTTTCTCTATGTTACGATTTGAATCTGGAAATGTCCCTCAGAGGCTCATATGTTGAATACTTGGTCCCCAAGAGGGCAGTGTACACAAGTAGGGGAATTGATTAATTGGATCCTGAGAGCCAAAATATCATCAACATTATCAGTATATTAATCCATTGATGAGACCATAGCTTGATTAGCTATCCACAGTAATGCCTAGTATGTCACTGAGTCACTTTGAAGGCTGTTTTGTCCCAAGTCCCTTCCTTTGTCATGTGCTCTGCTTTCTTGAGGCCATGAGGTAAGGAGCTTTGCAGCACTTGCTGTGCCATTATGATGGGCTGCTTTATTACAAGGTCAGAAACACACCAATGACCACAGACTGGCACATCTAAAACCATGAGCCAAAGTACGTCTTTCCTCCTTTAAGTTGCTTTTCTTAGGGTATTTTGTTACAGCAATGGAAAGCTAACATAATCACTTTTCCAAAGGATTAATTTTGCATATTAGCAAGTTTGCTTTTACACTTGAATATTGCCTCTTTCCATTTTTTTCAACTGAAATGTATATATTAATTATAGCTACTGGTAAGCTAGGCATGGTACTGCTTTAATCCTAGAAATCAGGTGGGTAAGACAGGAAAATTACTGTGAGTTTGAGGCCAACCTGGGCTACAGAGTGAGTTCCAGGTCAGCCTTGGCTAGAGTAAGACCATGTCTCAAAATACCAAGAAAAAATAAAGATAAATATTGGTTAATTCCTAATTGGTTTATTCTAATTTCCAAAACCACTTATCTTTCATTTTCAGAAATTTCATCATGTTAAATGAGGTTCCATGATATATTATATTCCTGCTATTTTTATCAGACATGTATTAGACAGAGCATACTAGGATACTGAATTTCATGTGTAAACTTGGGTTGACTATAGCATCACCAAACACTTGGTACAACATTTAGGGATGTGTCTATGTGCCCAGCTGGTGGCGCCTTAAGGAGGTAGAGCCTTGCTGAGGAGGTGTGCTGCTGGGGGTGAACCTTGAGGCTGATGAGTCTGCCCCACTGGATGTTCAGAATTGGCTCACGCTTGCTGCCTCTCTTTCTGCTGTGAACGTGTGGTGAAGTGAGCCAGCTTTACCCACCGTGAGGAAGCTCCCCCACCACCAAACTATACACCTGAAATATACCCTTTCCTCCCATAAGCTGCAAATGGTCAGGTGACTTGTTCCAACAAAGCAAGGAACTATTCTCCCTCTTTCGACATCCTCATTGCTGATGTGATCAGGTAATGCCAGATTCCTGCTCCTGCCATGTTTTCCCTGGCATGATGGATACTACCTCAAAAGGGCCCCGGCTGAAACTAAGAACAATTGGCGAAACAAGAAAGGGTGCTGTTTTCTTGGTGAACCAGGTACAAGCACAAGGGTGAAGGAGATCAATACAGAGAAAAATCAACTCCTACCAAATCAGAGATCCAGAGACCCAGAGTCCCCCAACACCTCATCACTGAAGCAGACCAAAAATGAACCCAACATGGCTCAGGGAAATTTTGCAGAAGAGGGGGCGGAAAGAATTTCAGAGCCACATGTTGGGTCATGATATGAAGACATTTATCCTACCCATAACTGTGGGCTAACTCCAGAATGCATGACCCATATACTTCAACAAGGAGGGGCCAAGGGAAGGGGTTAGGTAATGGATGAGCCTAATAATGGTACCAAATTGACTGTATTCACTGAGTACAAAACTAATTAATAAAAAAAAACTATAAGCCTAAATGTAAATAAACCCTTCCTTCCTTGAACTGCACCTGGTCAGGTATATTGTGCCAACAATGAGAAGGTAACTGATACACTTGTATACAGTCATGTACTACATAACAATGTATAGGTCAATAACAGATTGCATATATGCTGGTGGCTATACTATATGATATAGGTGTGTAGTAGGCTATACCATCACAGGTTGTATGACTAGACTATGGTGCTCATAAGAATGATAAAATTGGGGCTGGAGAGATGGCTTAGCGGTTAAGAGCTTGCCTGTGAAGCCTGAGGACCCTGGTTCGAGGCTTGATTCTCCAGGACCCACGTTAGCCAGATGCACAAGGGGGTGCAAGCGTCTGGAGTTCGTTTGCAGTGGTTGGAGGCCCTGGCGCGCCCATTCTCTCTCTGTCTATATCTGCCTCTCTCTCTCTCTCTCTCTCTCTCTCTCTCTGTCCATCGCTTTCAAAAAAATAAACAAAAAAATTTAAAAAAAAGAATGATAAAATTGCATTACTTAATAAGGTATTCTCAGGACATATCCCCATTGTTGAGTGACACATGATTGTGTGTGCGTGTGTGTGTATGCATGCATGCACGCATATGTGTCCTGTTGCTTGCGTTTTATGAGAACACTGGCACTCAGTTATACAAGGCAGGTCCTAACTATGTAAATTTAATTTTGTCTATCATATCTTGGTGCAACTATAGTTCAGGTCATATTTAGGTAAAAACACTTCTCATATAGACAGACCATCTGGTGGCAGCAGCCTACATTTCAGAGGCTAAAAATCTTGTTCCTAATGACGAAACCATTCATATGTGACCCAAGTGAACAACTGTGAATTACCTGGCACAATCCATTACTACTCCCAGAAAAACAGCTCAAAGCACCCATTCTAATGCAAGAGGCACAAACAGCTCTATCTTTCTGTGTAAACATGGCTTTTGTTATGTATGATAATAGAAGCTATTGAATTTTTATGGCATATTTGCCTTAATCAAGCATTACACTTACTACTTGCTATATGATAGTTCATTTAAGCCTCATAACAACCCTATGGGATATGCATATTATTTTCACCATTTGCAGGAGAGGGAATCTAAGCTATTAGAGTGCTATAGCTTGAGTCTTAAATATCTCCAAAAGGATGGTTCTCCAGCCTGGCATTTGGGGACTTGATTAAATATTTAGGAAGTACAGCCTAGTGGAAGAAAGCTAAGTAACTGGTGGGTATGCTATTGAGAAGGATGTTGGATCTGACCTCCACACTCTCCGCACCACAAGGTGAGCAATCACCACATCCTCCTCACCATGATGTCGGCCTTGCCAAAGGCCCGAAAGCAATGCAGCCAGCAAACCATGCACAGAGACTTAGGAAACAGGAGTCAAAGTAAACCTGACCTCTTAAAGGAAAAGAAGTGATATCAGGTGAGCACTCATTCAAACATTTTACCTATCTGATGCCATGACTCCATTTTTCGCCCTGTATCTTCTCTCCCATCAACTGCTCTTTCAGCGCTGGTTCTAACCTGGGATATCATATAATTTCTCAAAACCTAATCTACATAACCCATCAGCTTCTAACAATGTGGGGAATGTGTAACTCTCCAGTCTCTTTCTCTCTCTCTCTCTGAAATGCTGTCCTCATTCAGCTTCTGTATCCTTCCAGAAACTTCAAATCAAACAAGCAAGTATTCAGTTCAAAGGAAACAATCAACTGAAGAGACAGTCCACCGAGTTATAGAAAATCTGACAAAAGATTAATATTAAGAATATTAGTAATAAATATAACACCTAAGCAATGAAAGAAATCAATAAACCTAACCAATAAATGGGCTAATGAAATGAGCAAACAGCTGAAAAGATGAGGTACAAAAGGCCAATAAATGTCTGAAAAAAATGTTCAGGATCGCTAGCCATCAAGGAAATGCATTTCATCTCACCCCAGGGAGGAATGGCAATAAATAAGAAAATAAACTACAACAAAATCTGGTGAGGATGCAGGTAAGGGAACACTGCATGGCTAGTAGGAATGTCAACTAGTGCGGCCACTGTAGAAATAATTTTGTTGGTTCCTCAAAAGAGTAAGACCAGAACTACCATATGATACTCCTGGGCACCTCCCCAGATTATTTCAAGTCAACATATCACAAAGAAACTAGCACAGGGATGCCTTTGCAGCAACCATTTACAATAGCTAAGTTATGGAACTAACCTAGAAGTCTGTCACCAGAGGAATGGATTTAAAAAATGCTGTATATATACAAAATGGAATTTTATTTGGCTGAAAATAAGATTGAAATTATGTCCTTTACAGGAAATAGATGGGACCAGATATTATTCAATTAAGCAAAGCAAGTCAGACTAAGAAAGAAAAACATCATGTATTTTTCTCATTTGTGGGTCCTAGATTTATATAGATACACAAATTCATGCATATGATATCAAAATAGAAGTAGAAGCATGTAGATGAAAACACTTTATGTTTCTGTACCTAAAAACAATGAGCTGGAGCAGAAAAATAAAGCATATTCTTTGACCAGTATAACACCACAAATAAATGAAATTCTTCCTAGATGAGTTTGAGTTTGTCTTTTCTACTGAGCTGTCAGTTCTCCTCTACTAAGTGGGGTATGTGTTTCAGAGTCAAGGACTATCTTGTTTCTCAAGGAAGCCCATCCCTCTATATTTACAGGCACATGGAAGGCACTAAATAAACATTTGATGAATGAATGAATCACAAGTTCTTTAAGGCCTGAATCATCTCTTAGCTCAGGACTATACACAGAATAGAGACACAGAAAATGCTGCTCACTAAAATTACATAAAAATGGGGGGCATAATTTTGCTTAGTTTTCCTTCTTTTATGTGTTTGCCTTCTCCATGTTTTAGTTTTCACAAAATCTTTTTACAAACATCTGCAGGTGGTAAGGAAATAGCTCTGAAGAGAGAAGGGATTGAAAGAAAGATGCTGCCCTGTTAAAACAAAAAGGAAAATAAATTTAGCCTCTGTCATGCATAGGCTTTTAAGACAACAGAATGATTTCTTAGATTGTAGTTCCTGTGCCAAAGTTTCTAACAAATTAATGCAAAGCACATTTCTAAAATGCATTAGAAATGACTTCATGATTGATGGGATGCTGATAAATAGTAGTAAATTACCTTATGCATATATCATTTTAAATACACAGTTTAAAATTAGAACTACTATCTTATTAAATTGGATTGTATCTATTTTGTTCACTTTGTACATAATGAACATATTTTGCATAGTCACATAGAAGCTACATGTCTAAAGTCGCTAAGAAAATTAAAAACTTAGTCAATCACAAGGATTAATAAAATAAAGTTGCTACCAATTGAATGTATATTCATTTATAGCACAAGTTCCTAGAAATATATTGAAATTATTTTCTTTCAAATAAAATCAGATAATTTTGCACTTCCTGTAATCTAATAGGTTAAGAAAACTACCAATAAAACAAACCAAGCAAAAACTTTGTTTTGCTTTACATAGTGGCATGTTAATTTTTGGACACACCACAGAAGGGAGCACATGTTTGATTTCAAACCCACCAAAGGCTGGGCTTCAGAATGGCAAGCAGAACAAAGCTGCCATAGTTGGGGGGAGGAGATAAAATAAAGAGCTCTCAAACGCTACACGCAAAACAGGAGCTGGCACGGCAATGCGTCACTGGCTTTCATCTCCAGGGATAGATAACCTTAGATGTTTTTCCTTCCCTTCTCCCATCTTCCACTGCTCAAGACTTTTGAATCTCCCCTTTCTTTTCCAGGATGAGATCACTCCATGCTATATTAGGCTCCAAACTAGAGAAGACTGTCAGCTTCATTTCTGGCAGTGTCTTGCCATAAAAAAAATTTAGTGCATATTTAATTTATCATGACCACCTTTATAATATGCATAGTGCAATATCTTTGTTAGTGACTCAAGTTTATTGGCAGTAATGGTTGAACAATATAGAGTTCTACATTTTATTTTTCAAGGGTTCAAAAGTGCATCACAGAAAAATATTCCTCCCTTCTCAATTCAAGGAGCATAATATGATCTTTCAAAGTAAGAAAGTTATTGTACATAACTTCTGGGCACACTATTTTCCATATACTTTTACTCACTCACAGAGTGTTTAGTGTGTCTCACATCTAAAGTCCTACCATAGCAATTCTTTCCAGAATATTAACTGTTCCTTACTCTGAATCTTTAAGCACTGTGTATATAACTAAGTGGTCCTACTTGGCTTACTATAACTTAATTACTTCCTTACATAATTATTACACAGAGTAAAGCTAAATAAAATCTCTATCATGAATGAGTGAATGGATAAGTTGGAAAATAAGAAAATGTTAAAAGAAGTAATTGAGGGCTGGGAGATGGCTCAGCTATTAAAGACACTTGCTTACAAAGCCTGCTGACCTGGGTTCAGTTCCCTAGTACACACATAAATCAAGATGCACAACATAGTGCATGCACTTGGAGTTCATTTGTAGTTGAAAGGGGCTCTGACATACCCATATTCCCCCTTTCTCTTTTTCCCTCACACAAATAAAAATCGTTTTAAATAATAATTGAAAATGTTCCTCCCAATATTTTGAATTTTCCTTTTCTTTGTCTGTATTAGTCAATTTTCAGTACTCAGATAAAAATTTAGAAGGAGAGCTGGAGAGATGGCTTATCAGTTAAGGTACTTGCTTGCAGAGCCTAATGACCCGAGTTTGAGCCCAGTACCTACAAAAAGCCTGATATACAAAGTGGCACATGCATCTGGAGTCCATTTTCAGTGGCTGGGGGTCCTAGCATGCTAATTCTCTCTGTCTCTCTTCTATTTTCTCTTTGTTTGCAAATAAAGAAAGAAAATGATTTTTTAAAAAATAAAAAGAAATAAAATTATTTTTAAAAGAAAAAAATTAGAAAGAGTTGGATTTAGTTTGCCTCGATTTTTCGGAGGTTTTGATTCATAACTGGCTATTACTTTCAGGCCTGTGGCAAAGTAAAACCCTATAGTAGAAGTATGGGTTGGAAAAAAATTTGCTCATCTCATGACAGCCAGGGAGCAAAAAGAGTGAAAGCAAGAGGGCAGGGTTCAGATATACCCTTCTGAGTCAAACTCCTAATTAACTCCTTTGTTCAAGGGTGTGCCCTCCTAACAGCCTACCTTGCCAGGAAATTACAGAAAGACAGTTGTCTGCAAACCAGAAAGAAGGCCTTTGTCAGACACCACATCTGGTAGTACATTTAACTTGGACTTCCCAGCCTCAAGAACTGTGAGAAATAAATATTTTGAAGTTTTAAATCTTCTCAAATTAACTATGACGATAATGCTGAGTGGTTAATGTTTGATTAACCAGAAAGATGTATGAAAGCAAGCACAGGAGAATAGAGTTCTTATTTCCTCTTCACATGCTAATCTGTTACACACTATTAGCACTTACTCATCTTCCATCGGAGTCACTCTTGCTGGGCTGGAAGCTGCTGTCCTGCTAGGATGAAAAAACTCAAGGGGGCCCTACAGGTAAGTCCCAGGTCATGGAGTCAGTTCCACATAGGTTGGTAAAGGCTGCTCGGTTTCCACAAGATTATATCTTTCCTCCCCAATGCAGGGCACATGCTGAGTAGAGGCCAGAGAATATTTCTACCTTCTTGACTGCCCTTATCTGATGCCAGAGTCAAAGGTGGTCACAGCCATGTACAACATCTCAACCTGTCTACATTCCCATGGAAATGGAAAAATTCCCCTACAGATTTTAACAAATCACAGACTCTGTTCACAGGGCTACTGAGACTGTATCTCTTATGTAGATTCTTGGACGGTTAAATAGAAAATAAGTACATTATGCACATAAGTTGTGGGGGTAATCAACTGCTCACTGATTGGTTTAGAGGCCCCGCTCAGTGGGACAGAATTCATGCCTGAAACTCAGAATCAACTCAAAAACGGTATGGCATGGAAGGTCACAGATCCCAGAAGGCATGCTTAGACCTGTTGTCTGGATAAACAGAGACAGCATGCCCATCAAACAGCTTGCTAAACTGTATGTTTGAGCCGTTTGATTAATCCTGATCTCATTTTTGGTTATAGGTACTTCCTTATAGATGGTCACTGTTGCAGTCAGCTTTTCATTGATGGTAAAAGCACCCAACCAAGAGCAGATTGTGGGAGGAAAGGGTTTATTTTGGCTTACAGACTCGAGGGGTTGCTCCATGATGGCAGGAGAAAACACTTGGCATGAGCAGAGGGTGGGCATCACCTCTTGGCCAGCATCGGGTGGACAACAGCAGCAGGAGAGTATGCCAAACACTGGCAAGGGAAAACTGGTTATAACACCCATAAGCCTACCCCTAACAATACACTGCCTCTAGGAGGCTCCAGGTCTCAAATTGCCATCAGCTGGGGACCTAGCATTCAGAACACATGAATTTTGGGGGCACACCTGAGTCAAACCACCACAGTCACCTTTTTATAGATGATGGTAAATACCAGGGAGACCCAAGACTCATCAAAATGACAAGAAGTGGTAGCCAAGGGCTTAGCACTAGGTGAGTCACCTCTCACACCTTCTAAGGCTCAGAGAACATTACAGAGGTAGTAGTGGAAAGAATATGAGTGCTGCTCTCACACTTAGCTGAGAACAGTCTCTATGGAAATGATGATAGACCCCTAAGAGACTCAAAATTCATCAAAGTAGAAAATAAGCTGGGTGTGGTTATGCACACCTTTAATCCCAGCACTTGGAAGGCAGAGGTAGGAGGATGGCCATGTGTTTGAGGCCACCCTGAGACTACATAGTGAATTCCAGATTTGCCTTGCCTAGAATGAAACCCTATCTTGAAAACCAAAAAAAAAAAAAAAAAAGGTAGAAAATAAGAGACTGTTGAGAATTCAATACTAAAGGAGATTTCTACCACACCCGTGAAGACTCAGGGAACACTGCACAGGAGGGAGTAGAAATAATGTAAAAGCCACATTACATTTAGTGTAGGCATTTGGTGGGGCACTGTCCTCTGGATATGAAGTGATTGGGGTTCATAACTCACAGTGGTTACCAATACCCCCAGAAGACCAGCATGGCTCTGAGCCCATCAACATTGTAACATACAAGATGGAAGAGGAGAAAAGAATGAGACAACAGAACAGAGGAGGGAATACCTTGAAAGAGGGGGTTAGGGAGAAAGGGACAAAGAAGAATAAATGGATGGGAATAAAGTCAAATTACTGTATGTTCACAACAGAAAAGGGGAAAAGAGAAGGTAAGGGTATGCTAACTTCAGAGATTGTTAGCCAGCTACTAACATGAGACAAAAAGCAACATTAGACTAGATGTAAAGGAACGATTTGATGGTTAATAAAATGAAATAGGGACTGAATTATATCAGGAATTACAAAAACAGCAATTCCATTGATCTCTATGTGACATCAACTCCTACTCAGTAACTAAAGTGGTTTCCTATAGTGTTCCATTCCAACGGCAATAAGATGCATCATTTCCTGTTGTGCTTTCCTTCAAGCAGCTCAAAATGACAATACAGAAAGTGTCTTAAATAAACAAAACAAGGTGAGCAAAACAAGCAAAGAAGACTTCCATGACTCACCATGATGTACAGACAACAGAAGAAAGCTCAGTAAACAATGCTATGGCTTCTAGAAATCTAGTCATGGTATTTCAGTTAGGGAAAAGGATACTCTGCCTGTGTATCTGTGTGTGCATGCAGATGCACATGGATATATGTGCTGCATAATAAAATGTTAATTTAACTTTATAGAGTACTTAAAACATTTGAAACTTATCAATAGTAATGTTTAAAAAAAGTCAGCATATCCCATAACTCACAGAGAAGACACTAGCTATTATACTCAATGATATTTGCAATTAAGCTGAACACAACTAAATTATGACTTTAATTAAAAGGCATTTTCTAAGATGGCACCAACATGTTTAAAATTTAATACATTTTATATGAGAGAGTGGAGTTATTAACAAAGGATTCGTTTCTGCAGCATGTGCATGTTTGAAAAAAGTAAAACATCTTTAACCAATATCAAAATGCTCCCATGACCCATATAAGTTTCATTACATAATAAATTCAAGAATCAATTTTTTCCAGCCATGTAATACTTACCCCTACTTAAGATACACAATTGTATTTACACTCATAGTTAATAATAATAGAATTAATGACAAACACTAGTGGCCACGGCGTAAAAATTAATTTTAAATGAAGGAGGAATGGATGACTCTGGGGACTGATAATGACACAGAGAACCATTTTCTGCCGGGCCAGAGTCAGATTCGAATGAATCAGCAAATCTGGGAATATTGGGTTCAATAACGGTAGCTGAAAAGGCTGTATAAAATAGATTTGGGCCTGACAGCGAGCAAGTGAGAGAGAAAGAGAGACAGAGAGGCACACACTAAGGAGTGAGATCCACCTTGAATCTTCTACAACAGTCTTACTATCTGGAAAAACTGACCTGCCAAGGTGTGAAACTATCTTTTTAAACTAATTCTGAAACATAACAGATAGGAAGATTATTTACGCAGCTCAAAGCCCAGGCTTCACAGGTTAAAGGGGGTGGCAATGGCCTTGCTTATCTTAGGCCCTTAGACTCCAGCATAGAGAGGAGAGCGTTAAGAGTGTGTGCCATCGTTACAAAAGTATAGTAGGATAAATATGCAGGTACAGAAGAAACATGAAACAGAAGCAGTAACAAGTGTTCCTTCTGCTAAAGTGCTTTACAGTCCAATTTGAAAAGTACATTTCTACCCACAGTGAGAGTTGCTCCTCCAGGGTGTCCAACCTGAGGCGCATGATGTCAGCATGAAGGGTGTGCACGAGGTCAGCATGAAGGGTACACATGAGGCCAGCAGGAACAGTACACATGAGGTCAGCATGAACGGTACTCACAAGGTCATCATGAAAGGTACACACAAGGCCAGCATGAATGGCACACACGTGGTCAGCATGACAGGTCCTCACAGCAGGAGAGGATACCACCTTTTCTAGAGACGCTGCTAACTGTGTTACTCTCTAAACTATTTTCAAATCATAAAGTGTGCAAAAATGTTTACAAAGTTAGAATTGTATTGTGTCACTTGGATTATTCATCCATGTTACTCAGGAAGTTACTTCAGATAATTGGCCACTCCCACATGTCAACAATACCCCTACTGAACACATATGAACTGAACAGTCTTTCTGTAAAGGCAGTTCTGCTATTTGTGTGATACTTTTAGCAATACTAATCAATTACTTTGAAGTATAAAATATTTACTTAGCTATAAAATTTTGGTATATTTATTTCAAAATTAATGTAGGACACTAGAGAAGCATATTTTTTTACAAAAATTATTTGAAAGTAGAGAGAGAGGGACAGGAGAGAGAGAGAGAGAGAATGGGTATACCAGGGTCTCCAGCCATTCAAACTCCAGATGCATTTGCCAGTGTGTTTCTGGTTTACGTGGGTACTGGGGATTTGAACCCAAGTTGTTGCCTGTGCAGGCAAGTGCCTTAACTGCCAGGCCATCTCTCCAGCCATAGAAGCATATCTTACATTCTCAATAAGGACTTCACAGAAGCCATAAACAACTATGATGAAACTCCCACATACTCCATGGGACCTACATGTTCTCTATAATGACATTTCCTCACAGAAAACACTCAAAATTGATAGAACTCAGAACAACCTCTGGTTTTGAGGGATTCTTTGCTTAATTACAATGAGTTAAATAGTTAAAAAAAGAAATGACTCAGAACAGAGACAATGAGCAGTAGAATGTCTACCCACTAGTGCTTCAACTGACTGACTGAGGAGACAACTGCACTAAGAACTACATCTATGTGTGGCATATCTGACAGTGCTTAGTGACAATCAACAGTCAGCGACTGGATTGTCTGGTAGTTTAATATGTATCTATTGAAGATATTTTTCTTTATATTTTCTTCCCCTACATAGCCTTTCCTCTGCTAATAGGCAAGTTTCCCTTTCAGTAGCACATAATCAGATGCATTTACTATATCCCCCAGTGAATATACAACAATCAGATAATTTATTTGAAAGTCTAAACTGTTTGACTTCATTGAGAAGGAATCTATAATGATATGATAGTCTCCAAGCAAGTTCTACAAAGCTTCCTAAATCCATCACAAGCTCTAGAGTATTCACAGCACACAGAAGCCAATATCCTTGTAATTTTGTTCTAAGCCTGTAAAGCCATTTTGTTCTACAATATTCTTCATAGAGAGTGTTCCAAATAGTCACTGCAGCTTGAGCATTATTCAGAGATATGAGTCAGGTAATTACACTTTCAGTTTGCTTTCTTCATGGAAACATTATTATTCTATATTTTATGCTTATCTGAAACTTTTAATCTAGCTTTTGGCTAAATAACTATCACCTAATTTTATACATAAACATTGGGAAAGACAAACAAGCAAATATGGATGTATTTTAACAAAGAACTCTCTTATCGCTCATTTTATTAAGGTCATAGATTTCAAGAAGATTCAATTTTCCTCTTCTGAAAAGTGTTCTCACAGAAACAATCAAATGTTTATTTACAAGCATGTCCACTGTGGTACTTTGAATGTATGCCCCCCATAGAGTAAGGTGTTTTATTAAAATTGAATTTACACCTTCATCCCATAGCAGACAGACTCCTGATACAAGGGAATGTGTCACTGGGGATGGATCTGAATTCCAGCCTAAAGGTATGCTGAGATGTTCTGAGCACTGACTACACTTGCTTATGGTGTTGGCTGTTTGGTGGTATCTCTCTGCTTGAATTTATTATTGGAGCCAAATACTTCCACCACTTGATGGAACTTCTCCTGGATCAGTAAACTTGAAATAAAACCCTCCTATAAACTGTCGGGTTTCGATATTCAGCCCAGCAATGTGGAACTGAGTACACAAAATGTTTTTACAAGGAAGTCCACTATATCATAGTTCATGATAGAAAAATAACTGACAATAATAAGAATGTGTAAAATACTAAATAGTCAAAACAAAAGCACAATACTCTCATCCAAATGAAAAGTTATGTAGCTTCTAGAAGTAATAGTATGAAAGAAGAAGGGGGAAGGACTTCCAGTCAAGATGGCATCCGCCTCACCACGCCTCACCTCCAGGGAAAGGAAAGGCAAGACCTTTAAGTTCACTAGGTTTTTTCAAGGGTTTTCAGATTATGATAGACCTCCAGGGGGAGGGCAAAGAAGGAAATTCGTTGATTCCCACACTCTTGGCTAGTACACCAGTCCCCAAATCCCCTCAAGCAGCCATCCTAGCTGCAGTCCCAGCCCCAGGTTCCTCCTGCATGAACCACAGGCTCAGTGGACTCAGACCAATAGGCTAGCACAGCTCCACACAAGAATGCCATCCCACTCCCCACAACCCCGTCCTAGGCATTCCCACAACTGCAGAGCTCCACACACAAGCGAGGTTCCACTCGCCGCTGCCCCCCATCCCGGTGCACGGACTCAGGCCAGCAGGCTAGCATTCCCCCAGGGGTCCTCCATGTGTGAATGCCCTCTTACTCACCACCACCTCCCACCCCTCTGCGTGGACCCAAGCATGCAGACAAGCATTCCCCAAGGGAACCTCCACACACGAATGCTGTCCCACTCGCCGCTGCGCCCGACCCCATGTGTGGACCCAGGCCAACAGGCTAGCATCCCCCAGGGGACCTCCCAGCATGAACACCATCCCACTCACCACTGTCCCCCACCCCAGTGCATGGGCCCAGACCAGCAGGCTAGCATTTCCCCCCTCCCTAGGCTTTCCTGCCACAGGGGACCTCCACGCCCCCCCCACACACACATCTCCTGACCCTCAGCAGTGGGAATCAGATGAAGACTAACCTTAATCTGTTTCTTGCTCTCTCTCTCTCTCTCTCTCTCTCTCTCTCCCTCTCTCTCCCCCTCTTCTCTCTCTTTTTTTTTTATATTACCTATCTTTTTCCTCCTTCTTTTCCCTCGGCACTGGCTGTAATTCCCAGTACTAGCATTCTGTTGACATCCATAATGAGCTGTTCATCAGAGAGACCTACAAGTTTTCCCAAAAGAAGACAGATTTCTGTCAGAGTACTTGATGACCCACCAAAGGTTAATGGTAAGATCCTACTGCCGAAGACACCATATGCTGTTGGTATGGAACATGGAGTGATCTGGCTGGAATCTAGAAAAGAGTCAGTCCCCAGACAGTTAGCTTATCTAGTGCCAGAAGGTGCTATATGAGCAATTGGGGGAAAATGACCAACATCTGTCCAAGCAACTTGTGGTCTAAGCTACACAGCAGCAAACAACCTGACATGATGCTCACACAAGTGCAACAGTGGCACACAGCCATGGTGGGTAATCAACTGCTCTTGATTTGGCTAATGGATCCATTCAGTGGAATGGAATTCATAGCTGGACTTGGGAAACAAGTCAGAACCATATACAAAAAAATGAGCCCAGTCTCCATTAACAAGCTCCCACCAATTGTGGGCTACAAGAGGGCCTACACCTAATAAATTTTCTCTAAAATAGTAATGGTTATCCCAATTATCTGGTGCTGACTTCACTCTCCATTGGGGAATTTGCTTCTCTTTTTCAGATTGACACAGAACCTGAGCAGAGAATCAGCTCATCATACCTCACCAGGGCCCCTGCTGAAACCATAGAGTAATTCGGGAAATGGGCCAGAATGCTGCTTTCTTGGTGAACCTGGTACCAGCACAAGGGTGAAGGAGATAGATGTAGAGAACACTCAACTCCTACCAAACCAGATATCCAGAGACACAGAGGCTCCCAAGACCTCATCACTGAAGTAGACAAACCGAACCCAACATGGCTCAAGGAAATTCACAGAAGAGGGGTCAGAAAGATTGTTAGAGCCACATGTTGGAACATCTTACACAGAGACATTGCCTCCTCCCTGACTAACTGATGGCTAACCCCACAATGCATAACCCACATTCCCCAATGAGGAGGGTCCCCTTTGGGGACAGAGAGGAGGCTAATGATGGTACCAACATGGCTGTATAAACACTGTGTACATAACTAATAAAAATATACTATGGAAGAATATTGGGAGGCATGCAAAAACATTCACAGGGACTGCAAGACAAAGATGGAGAAATGGAGACTGGCTTCATATCGATCACACATGCACACATATTATACATGGGCATAAATGTTTATGTGATAAATACATGTGTGCATACAGATACATATTTCATTATTTACATGATAATCACAATTTTGTTTCCTGTGTATAGAAATGTGGGTGTATGTGTGTGTGAGTATGTGTGAGGGTATGAGTGTGTGTGTTGGTATGATTGTGTGTATGAGTATGTTGGGGTGTTTGTGTGTGTGTGTGTGAGAGAGAGAGAGAGTGTGTGTGTGTGTGTCTATATGTATAAATAAATATACTTACAGTGTATTTGAGAAAATATCTGAGAAAAACAGACAGGCAGATTGTAGTCATGAGCCACCATACTCACCTTCAATTTTTGTGTTGTGAGAGGGCTTCACACTGTAGCCCAGGCTTTGTGTAGCTTATGAGATAAGGTCTCAAACCCCTTCAGCTCAAGAAATCTACTTCCTCTGCCTCCTGAGTAGTTGACAACACAGACACTGGCAGGTAGTATGTGCCACATGTCCGGAGCCGGAAGTTCAAGACTCCCTGAACATCTGAAGACTCTAGTGAACTGTGGAACTGTGCTGTCCCCATATAGAAATAGTGTGACTTTTCCTTGGATATGTGGCAATTTCTTTCTACTCAGAGATAGAACTCTCTTAGAGAGAAACCTGAGCAAGGCTTGGTGGATTACATGTCTATAATCCTAGCACTCAGGATGGCTGAGACAGGAGGACCTGGAATTCTAGTCTAACCTGAGCTACATAGTGAAACCCTATCCCATTCTTAAAAAACTGAGGGCTGGATGGATGGTTTAGTAGGTAAAGCACTTGCCTACAAAGCCTAAGGACCCTGGTTCAACTCCTAAAAAGCTAAGTAAGCCAGATGCACATGGGGGTACATGTGTCTGGAGTTTGTTTGTAGTAGCTAGAGGCCCTGTTGTTCCCATTCTCTCCCTCTCCTCTCTCTCTCTCTCTCTCTCTCCTCCCGCCCCCTCTCTCCCTCTTTTTCTATCTCATAAATAAATAAATAAATAAATAAATATTTTTAAATGGGGGGTGGAGTGATTGTTCAGTGGTTAAGGCACTTGTTTGTAAAAGCTGACAGCCTGGATTCAATTCCCCAGTACCCACGTGAAGCCACAGGCACAAAGTGGCACGTGCAGCTGGAGTTTGTTTGCAGTGGCAAGAGGCCCTGGTATACCCATTCTCTCTCTCTCTTTCTGTCTGTCTCTCTTCTCTCTGTCTCTGTCTGTCTACAAATAAATAAACTATTTTTTAAAATGAGCCCAGTGTGGTGATGCATGTCTTTAATCCCACAATTTAGGAGGCAGAGATAGGAGGACTGCTGTGAGTTCCAGACCAGTCTGACACTACATAGTGAACTCCTGGTCAGCCTGAGCTAGAGTGAGACCCTACCTCAAAGAAACAAAACAAAGCAAAACAAAAACATACAAGAAACTGATTTCAGTACTAAAAATGTATCTTCAGAAAATGATATATTATTCTTGAAACTATTCTAGTTATATAGTTTTTCATAACCAGAAAGAAATTATACAAAATATTCACTTCTAGCACCTGTATTTAAACAGGTATACACTAGTGTGCAGTTCCAGTCTGGTAGGGACTCACTCCTGAGTGACTAATACCCAACATTAGATAACATCCTTGGGTATAAAGAACACCTCAAAGTCAAGGACACATCAGTTTTAGGTATGTTTAAATTAATTTAATTTTACTATTATTTATTTATTTGCAAGCAGAAAGAGGCAGACAGAAAGAAAGACACAGATAGAAAGAGTATGGATATACCAGAGTCTCTAGCCACCACAAATGAACTCCAGCCAAATACATGTTCACTTTGTGCATCTGGTTTATATGGATACTGGAGAATTGAACCCAGGTCTTTTGGCTTTTCAGGCAAGCACCTTAACTGCTGAGGCATCTCCCCAGCCAGTAGGTATGTTTTGAATAGAAATCAGGGGGATGGACAAATAGCTCAATAGTTAAAGGGCTTGCTTTCAAAGCCTGATGACCTGGGTTTGATTCCCCAGTACCCACGTAAAGCCAGATGCACAGAGTAGTGCATGTGACTAAAGTTCATTTGCAATGATAGGAGGCCCTGGCATGTCTATATGCTCAATCTCTCTCTGTCCGCCTCTTTCTCTCTGTCTCTTTCTCAAATAAATAAATAAGTATTTTTAAGAGAAGGAGGCTGCAGAGATTGCTTAGTGGTTAAAGCACTTGCCTGAAAAACTTAAGGACCTAGGTTTGTCGCCCCAGAACCCACATAAGCCAGATGAACATGGTGGTGCATGTCTCTGGAGTTCATTTGCAGTGGCTGGACACTCTAGTGCACCCATACTCTCTGTCTCTCTCCCTCTCTCTGCCTCTCTATCAACCTCTTTCTCTCTGTCTCTTAAATAAGTAAATAAATAATTTTTTTTTTACAAAAAGAGTGGCAATCAAATTTTTCATCCTCTTAACATAGAGCTAAATGGGAGTAAAGTTGAGGCCATGTGATTCTGTAAAACAATATTGATTGTCAGTGAGAAACCTAAGTAGAGGCCATCCACAAAATCTGAATTATCATTGCCCTTGGTTCTTTCCATGTCCAACCTCTCTCTCCTGACATTTAGTACCACCAGGTCTGTGGAAGGATAGCAGGTACCAGTGTTCTTGTCAAAGTTCCAAAACATGGGCTCTGAACTTGCTTCAATGTGGCACTGTGAAGGACATCCTACCTTCTTGCACCAAGAGCCAGGCAGACCTCATGAGATACACAGGGTCTCATATATTAGGCACTTGTTGCAGGGAACAAGACTAACGGCAAGCAGAGGCTCTTCCCCAAGAAGGTTTATATCTATCCAGAGAAACAGAATCCTTGCTTCAAGAGGATGATTGTGTAAGTGACAGGCAGACACAGTACAGAGATCGAGACAAAACAAGAAGAAATTCACACTGAAATGAATTAATGTGGCAACTTGGACATTCTGCAGCATAATAACTCAGATGAAAAAAAATAACTTTTAAAAGAAGCGGCATACATGCAATTATCTGTAACCCTAAACATATTTCTCATCTTAACCTTCAGTTTTCTTCAGACAGTAATGATTTGAGCTGAAAAACTATATTTAACTAAATAACCTCCTGTATAGTCCATGAGGTTAATTAACAACATTACATTCAATGTCTCAACTAATTTTCTACTTATTACAGAAATATAAACTAAATGTGAAAAAGAAGGAAAAGGAGGATGAAGAGAATGAAGAGGAGGAGGAAGAAGATGGAGAGATAGAGAAAGATGAGAAAGGATAAAAGAAGTTGCATGTTGGTAAGATCAGTTTGGACCACAGCATAGTTTTTGCTTATTTCTTATCATTTCTCTAAAAATATACTAGATCAAGCAAAAGTGAAAAGAAATGTAGCTAGACTCCGGGCTTTTTATTTCATATCTAGGGTACATATACTAGAAATTGTTTACAGAGACTTTTTGCCTAATTTTTATATTCCTCGTGAGATTCACTATATTTAATTTTGGTGCTATTATGAAGGAAAGAAATACAGAAAGTTTAAGTTACAACATCCATGTTCATACAACAAGTTCATTAAACAAGTTTTCAAACCCATCCTCAAATCACACAAAATGAAGCCCCTACCTGAGAGGGAAAAATCTCCCTTCTGGCTTTCACTTTCTCTGATTAGAAAGGCTCCCGTCTGGTTTTCTGAATACAGCAGTTGTCTTTCTGCATCTGCTCTTTTGATTGCTCCAAAGAACCACCTAAAAGAAGAGAGATGTAAATCTTAATTAACCAATCAGCTTTCATTTTTAAAAGAAAATAAACTTATAAGGAAGTATTCTAACATCAGAAGAACGTTTCTTTTAAAAAAAATCTTTGTTTTTTTAATTTATTTTTATTTTTATTTTTATTTGAGAGAGAAAGGGAGAGACAGAAAGAGAGGAGCAAAAGAAAAAGGGCACGCCACTGCAAACAAACTCCAGACGCATGCGCCACCTTGTGCATCTGGCTTATATGGGACCTGGAGAATCAAACCTAGGTGCTTACGCTTTGTAGGCAAGACCCTTAACTGCCAAGCCATCTCTTCAGTCCCCAGAAAGTAGAGTCCATCTTGATGGTGAACTATGACAGGATACAGTAGGAAGCTATAACCATTCCTGTATGCAGGAAGCTGAGCGAAGAGAGCAGAGCAACAGCAACTGGGGTTGGACTATAAAACTTCAAGGCCCGCCCCTACTGACCCACTTCCTCCAGCAAGGCCCCACCTCCTAAAGACTCCATAATTTTTCCAAAGATCATTACCAACTGGGGATCAAATGTTTAAACACATGAGCTTAAGGAGGACATTTTATACCTCTCCCACCACAGATTTGGCCAGGTAAGCCTGCATGTTCCAGAGCATCTAGTCATGACCATAGAATGGTCCACGACTCAGCTCATACTCCTGAGGGGAAGGCCAAAATATTCTTATTAAAGGACTCATACTCCTGAGGGGAAGGCCAAAATATTCTTATTAAAGGACCCATTAAGGTGTGAAGAATTAAAAAATCAACTCCTGCCAGGCAGGATGTCACACATATTTAAGCTCAGCACTTGGATGGCACAGATAGGAGGATCTCCATGAGTTTGAGGCCAGCCTGAAACTTTATAGTGAATTCCAGGTCAGCTTGGGCTAGAGACTCTACTTCGAAAAACAAACAAGCAAAATTAATTCCTATCTTTTCTAACAGGATCACTGCCTAAGCCTATCATAATATAATATATTTACATAAGAAAAACTTTAATCAGTGGGCAGATAATGTGAAAGGAAGTATTTTTATGCCACCCCATCTCTTGTCTTCACCTTCTTATCCTTCCAGTAATATGAGTCAGATACTGAGCATAAGTTTGTGAATGATCAACCTCAAACTATAGATCTTTAATATCAAAACTGGTCCTATACTAAAAACACAGTTGTAAATATTCAAGTAGACCCAAGCATAAATTAGTAATTTCAATAAATTATGTTGGTGCCATTAATAATCTACATGAAAAATATATAGATTCTGGCCATATATACACAACAATTTCACATAGAGATTTCATGTTAGAATCACACTTTAAAACTTATGGAGACATTGGATTAGGACAAAAAGAAAGAAAAAAAAAACAAGCAAAGCTTAATGAAAAAAAATGATTCTTCTTCAACAAAACAATTATTATGAAATAAAATTCAAACACAAGCCACAAACTTTGAGAAAATATATCCTAAGTATACAAATAGAAATATAACTGACATTCAGATTATACTGAGATCCATAATCAAAAAAGACAAAAGAATAATATACTGTAAAGGATATAACTGGATAGTTCATCAAAGTGAAAAGGCCAAGTAATTAACGAAAATAAAGAAAAGGGGGTGGCAGATGACTTTGCATTTAAGGCACTTGGCTGTGAAGCCTAAGAATCCAGGTTTGAATCCCCAGTACCCACATAAGCCAGATGCACAAGGTGGCACATGCATCTGGAGTTCGTCTATAGTGGCTAAAGGCCCTGGTACACCCATTCTCTCTCTCTCCCTTCCTTTTCTCCCTCTGTCTTTCTCTCTCTCTCTCTCCTCTCTCTCTCTCTCTCTCTCTCTCTCTCTCTCTCAAATAAATAAATAAAATATTTTTTGAAACTTTAAAAAAAGGAAAGAAAAGGCTGAGTTGTATAGTTCAGTGGTAGATCATATGCTTAGTATGCTCAAGGCCCTAATCCCCACTTCTGCAAAAATAGAATAAAAATAAAAAAGAAGCACAGCCTGTATCTGTGTTAATAATCAGGTAATACATATAAAACCATAGTGAAATATAAATTCACACTGTGCCAGCTGGTCAAAAATTAAAATTCTCCCATTATGAGGTGTGGTGATTTGAATGTGAAATGCCTCTCCACATAGACTCATGTATTTGAACACTTGACCCTGAGCAGGTGGCACTGATTAGAATATTGTTGAACACTTAGGAGATGGAGTCTTGTTAAGGAAGTGTGTCTCTGGAGGTGGGCACTGAGTTCTTTTAGACTGCATACATGAGCATCTTTCTCTACTTTCCATCTGATGATATGACACCCACTTCTCACTCTGGCCCACCATGCCTTCCCCACCATAAAAAGTACCCTGTGGAAATGTAAACTGAATTAAACCCTTTTCCTTACATAAGTTGCTTCTTGTCAGTTAGTTTGTCCCAGCAATGAATCATTAGAAAAAATGTGAAGCAATTCACATACACAATGGTAGTGGCAATATAATTTGGCATAACTAACTAGCAAGCAATTTGGTGCTATCCACTAAAGCTGTATCTGTACACTGCTTGATCTCACTTCCTGATGATCTGTTGTATGAGCTTAAGGCTATATGCAACAAGAATATTCACTGATGAATTCTAACATTGACAAACTGAACAGAAAATGCTGAGGGTGTGGCTCAGTGACAGAACATTTGCCTACCATGCATAAAGCCCTACGATGGAACCACAGTTATCACTGAAATAAAGAGAGGGAGAGAGAAAAGTTAATACTTAAAATACCCAATTGTAACCTCATGAAATTACAAAGCTTTTGTACAGCAAAGGACACTGTGAATAGAGCAAAGAGGAAACTTACAGAATGGGAGAAAATCTTTGCCAGCTATTCATCTGACAGAGGATTAATATCCAGGATATACAAAGAGCTCAAAAAATTAAATAATAAGAAATAAAACAACCAAATGAAAAAAAAAAGTTCTCAAAAAAAGAAATAGAGATCACATATAAACATCTAAAAACATGTTGTACATCCCCAGTCATCAGGGAAATGCAGATTAAAACTACATTGAGATTCCATCTCACTCCTGTCAGATTGGCTACCATAATAAAAACAAATGACCACAAATGCTGGTGAGGATGCAGAAAAAGAGGAACCCTTCTACACTGTTGGTGGGAATGCAATATGGTCCAGCCATTATGGAAACCAGTGTAGTGATTCCTGAGACAGCTAAAAATAGACCTACCAGATGAACCAGCTATACCCCTCATAGGTATATATCCTAAGGACTCCTCTCAGTATAATGGAGATACTTGCTCAACCATGTTTATTGCCTCTGTATTCACAGCAGCTAGGAAATGGAACCAGCCTAGCTGTCCCTCAACTGATGAGTGGATTATGAAGATATGGCACATTTACCCAATGGAGTTGTACTCGGCAGTAAAGAAAAATGAAGTTAGGAAATTTGCAGGAAAATGGATGGATCTGGAAAGGATTATAGTTAGTGAGGCAACCCAGGCCCGTAAAGCCAAATGTCACATGTTCTCTCTCATATGTGGATCCTAGCTACAAATGATTGGACTTCTATGTGAGTATAAATAAAACTCAGTAGCAGAGGCCAGCAAGCTAGAAAGGAGATATAAAGGGAATAGAAAGGGAGGGAGAGGGGAGTTAATAGGATGGTATTGTATATATATGTAAGTAGAAGAACAGATTAATTGGAGTGAAAAAGCCTAAGTGAGGTCAGGGGAAGAGACTGAGTAAAGGAAAGGTGGAAGCAGGGCTAATCAAAATCTAAGAGAATATAAATAAGTCATATGAAAACCTACTTTTTTGGACAATGTAACACCCAGAAAGCATAGATTGTTACTAGAAAATTTTCAGTGCCAGGGATGGGATACCTTCCAGTGAGTTGTTGGCCAGGGAGGTCCCTGACACCCCCACACCATTGCAGGCCATTGCCAAGGCCCTTGGTTTCTCACCAGGAATAGATGGTAAAATCCTATTGCTGAAGACTCCATATACTTGGGCTGCAAGCTCACTGCCATCTGACAGAAAACTGGAGAAAAGCTACACTGCATGCAGTTCAATGAGAGAGAGAAATCACCAGTGAAGATACTCAACAGTGGACACTGCAAGCCATAAATTTGGCCAGCCAGGCCAAATGAGCCAACAGGTGCAATAGTGGCACGTCTGTTATGGGGGAACCAACCTCTCTCTAATTGGACTGGAGGGCCACTCCATGGGAAGGAATACATCTCTGATACTGAAAACCTACAACAGGGGTAGTCATGACCCTAGGGTTGTAACTTCTACTGGTGTCTGGTTAAATGTATATACTATGCTCACCAAACTGCCCAGTAAGCACTTCTCTTAATGTTCATACCCATATATTAATGCTACTCTCAATTTTGGTTAAAGAACCTTCTCTTTTCAGATGGTAGTGACCTTGGGATGTCTCAGAAGGCACCATGGTGCTGAGAAGTGACAGAGGAGTGCTCAGCACTGAAATATCTCTCACACCTTCCAAGTTTCAGGGTCCATTGCGGAAGAGATGGTAGAAAGAATGTAAAAGCCAAAGAAAGGGTAGGATGCCTTACAATGTGCTCCTCCAGAAACAAAATGGCCTGGATATCCATGACCCCACAGTGCCTGGTCCTAACCCTACACAAGACCATCATAATGGGAAGAAAAGATCACGACATCAAAAGAAAAGAGAGACTGATTGAGAAAAGGGAGGGGACATGATGAGGGTGGAGTGTCAAAGGGGAAGGTGGGGGGAGGGAGGAAATTACCATGGGATATTGTTTACAATTATGGAAGTTGTCAATAAAATATAAATAAAATAAAATACCCCATCATTCTTTTAACTCCATTCCCAGAAATGGCAAGATTTCTTGCTCTAACAGTTCAAACAAAGAAATAATAGAGATGAAATACACTGATGAGCTCAATATATTTTTAATTCAGTGGCATTGATTTTGCAAACAATATTAAAATACTTGATAAAATATAAATACGTAATATTTAACCAGAACAAAAATTTATCTAGCAAGTTAATATTTCATTTCCATGTTTTTATTGAAATCTGAAACATAGTTTCAGAAATTCTAAACCAAGAAAAATCATGGCAGAATCCAATGCTGTACTCTTCTTTATTAGCAAGTTAAACTATAAAATCATGATTATATCCCTATATGTTGTCTTTGTACATATTTTATATGTTTTATATGCACATATTACATTTATATTTTAGATAACCACATTTATATATGTTTATTCAGACCAGTGTATGTATAAGGAGCAAGTTTTGTAAGTCAAATGATTAAAAATAAGGCAATCTTACTACATTTGTAGAGAAACTATATACTTTTTTGGGGGGGGAGGTTTGAAGTAGGGTCTCACGCTAGCCCAGGCTGACCTGGAATTCACTATGTAGTCTCAGAGTGGCCTTGAACTCACAGTGATCCTCCTACCTCTGCCTCCCAAGTGCTGAGATAAAACGCGTGCACCGCCACACCCGGCTATATAATAATTTTTAAGTCCACTCCTACCTCAGCAGTTTTGGAGTTTTGCTTCCTAGATGGGCACAATTGCTTTATAATGAAAATCATACCACAATTGAATCTGTTTTGATGATAAAATAGATATAAATATTTGATTGGATTCATGAAACACCTAAACTTTTGCTTGGCTGTATTCCCATCAGAAAGGGAAGACTATAAATAGAAAATTATTTTTTATGCTTGTAGTGGCCCTATAATGCCACCTTCATACTCAAAGATGACCCACTTGCAATGAATTGTGATTTTCAGAGCATGTGATGTTTCAGAGACCAATAGAAAACACCCTGCGTTTGTCCTCTGACCTCCACATGCATGCTGTGGGGCGCGCTTGCACACACACACACACACACACACACACACACACACACACCTGCCCACACATACCATACATACCAAAGAAAAAGAAAAGAAAGAAAAATCCCAGAGAATGGGGTCAGGTGATTATGGAGGAGTACGGAAACAGCTGGAAGCTCAAACACAACAGCAGGGTTTAGTATGAGCAGCTGCAGTAATACTCAGAAGGCTGTCAGCTAGTAGTCAAGAGAAATAGCACCTCACTGGAAACTTACTTAACCTCACCTACCTCAACTTCTTTATCTGTGAGTGAGAACAGTAATCACAGCCTTGCAGATGTATTTTGAGGTTAAGGAAAATCACATCTGTAGAAAGTTTTATGTCCAGGCCTACTCTTACTCAATGCATCTTATGAGAAATGACTGAGAGCAGTTATAAATTTGATTTAGATATGTTGACTTGAGGTCTTGATGGAGTACAGGAGAATAAATGGACATGATCTTACTTGACATGATCTTATTTCTTCGGTTCTGTTTGTACTGATTCTAATCTCAAGTGATTCCTCTGTTCTGCGTGTCAGTCTTTGCGTTGCAGTGTGTGGTGGTAGTGGTGGTGTGTGTGTGTGTGTGTGTGTGTGTATGCATGTGTATGTACAAATGTGTGTGCCTGGGCATAGGCAGAGGCCAGAGAACTTCGGGTGTTCTTTATCTACCTCTCATCTATATATTTACTTGAGACAGAGCCTCTCTGAACACAGAGCTGCAATTTCCGAGACTTTCCCATCTCTGCTCCCCAAGGACTGGGTTACAGACTCTCGTGGCCATGCCAGTGGGTCCTGGAGAACCAAACTCACGTGCTCTCAGGCCCTCGTGCTTGTTTGCGGCAAGCGCACTTTACCCACTGAGCCATCTCTCCAGTCCCCTGTCATTCCTGACAAGAACATACTGCCACCAGGTGGCAGCATGACATTTTTACTAATTCAAAAAGAGTAATAAAATCTGTAGTTTGATTAACTGGAAGTTCCATATTGAAAAGAAAAAAGAAAAGACAATGTGAGCATTAATTTAAAAAAAATAGAAGCATGCATCATTACTGAATACCCATATATTAAATAATATAGTTATCAATCAAACGGTGTTATTAGGTATTCACTAAAATTTTGTAATTTCATTTGTTAAATTTTTAATTGGCAAGAAGTAAGCATCTAAGCCACTAAGCAGATAATACACATTCAAAAAAGGGAAACTCCATGCTCAGTGATTAGTAAGGGTTACAAAAGTTAGCCTCAAATTTTTTCTTCTACTGTCTCCTGAAAAACCAAGGCAGCTGTCATCTAGCCACCACAGACAGAAAGACAAGGAAGGGAGAGAAGGAAGGAAGGAAGGAAGGAAGGAAGGAAGGAAGGAAGGAAGGAAGGAAGGAAGGAAGGAAGGAAGGAAGGAAGGGCCTAAACCAGCCCCTGGAAGAAAATCTGTGTTGCCATGGGCTGCAAATATGGCTCAGGAGTTAAAGGAGCTTGCTTGCAAAGATTAATGGCCTAACTTTGATTCCCTAATACATAAAGTCCAGATGCACAAAATGGTGCATGTGTCTGGAGTTTGTTTGCACTGGCAAGAGGTCCTGGCATGCCCATAGTCTCTCTCTTTCTCTCTCTCTTTCTCCTTGCAGATAACAAACTTTAAAAATGAAGAAAAATGAAAATTTGTGTTACCCAAGAAAATGTGGAAAAGGAAATACAAGTCAATTTGGCAAACAACCATGGGAAAAGTAAACATAGATACCCTATGTGGTAGTTTGATTCAGGTGTCCCCCATAAACTTAGGTGTTCTGTATGCTAGGTTCTCAGCTGATGGAGATTTGGGAATTACCGCCTCCAGGATGCAGTGTATTGTTGGGGGCAGGCTTATGGGTGTTATAGCTAGTGTCCCCTTGCCAGTGTCTGGAACACTCTCCTATTGCTATTGTCCACCTTATGTGGGCCAGGGGGTCATGTCCACCCTCTGCTCATGCCATCATTTTCCCTGCCATCATGGAGCTTCCCCCTCGAACCTGTAAGCCAAAATAAACCTCTTTTTTTCCCCACAAGCTGCTCTTGGTTGGGTGATTTCTACCAGCCATGTGAACCTGACAGCAACAACCCAGGGGACTTAGGTGCTCCAGGTATCTTTACTGTTGTCATCATGGTTACACGTGTTATAGTGAGTAAAACAGCTTCTCTTCTCGCCAGTGCGGCTTGGCCTACTTGAGTGACACTCATTGTCCAAATCACCAGCAGTTGACAGGGTACACTTGAAACTACATCTAGTTACTTATCATATCTAAATGGAAGGCCTCAGCCGGGCGTGGTGGCACACGCCTTTAATCCCAGCACTTGGGAGGCAGAGGTAGGAGAATCGCCGTGAGTTCGAGGCCACCCTGAGACTCCATAGTGAATTCCAGGTCAGCCTGGGCTAGAGTGAGACCCTACCTTGAAAAACCAAAAAAAAATAAAATAAAATAAAATAAAAATAAATGGAAGGCCTCTACTTAGAGGTGCCTCAGGCTATTGTGGGTCTATATGACTCACCTGCATCTATCTGTGTTTCAGTGGCAATGTCTTCCCTTCTGTAAACTCTTTCTGGGCTCAATGTCCTTGGCTCACCATGACTCCTCACATGGGATGATAACAGTAAGGAGAAGAAAATAAAGGTCTTGTAGATTTTGTTGTTCATTCTTTCCACTTTTCTCACCAAAACCTTTGTTCAACTCATCCTCACATGGGCCATGGCAATAAAGCATAGTCTCTTCCATTTAATATTAATAGTTTAGAGCTGGCCGTGGTGGCACACGCCTTTAATCCCAGCACTCAGGAGGCAGAGGTAGGAGGATTGCTGTGAGTTCGAGGCCACCCTGAGACTACATAGTGAATTCCAGATCAGCCTGGGTTACAGCGAGACCCTACCTTGAAAAACAACAACAAAAAAAAAATTAGTAGTTTATATTTATTGATCATATATATAAGGGCCCAGGCAAAGTTGCCCCAGGCCTCACATATATCATCTCAATTTTCCCTGCTCAGAGCATCGTCACTGGATTTATCCTCTGAAAGTATGGCCTAGTAGATCTCAGTTATACATACACGTAAAGTTAGGTTGTTTTGTGGTGGTTGTTCACTTGTTTTGGTTTGATTGCTTATGAAATGAAGCCTAATGACCTGGAATTTCAGGCCTTTGATCATGTAGACATTAGCTGCTCGTTCAACTTTGTCTTCCCTATGCTGCTCCACTGAACCTCCGGTGTTACCACTAGCTGTAGTGGGATCTCTGAAACTCGCCTACTCAGAATGCCTACACTATAGTCTGTGACTGGTCTTCCGGATTGACACAAAACATACACAAGTTACTGCATTGGTTTCTATGTACTTGTTTGTTTGGCAGGGACTCACTTGGGGCTGCAGAACTACATAGGCCGAGGACTGAGTCTGATAACTACACATTATCTCTTGCAGGAAGCATGGGCCATATGTCCTTTGGAGCTATTAAATAAATACTTGTTGGTGAAAGTAGTCATTCATTGTACTTTGAAATGTACTTTCAGTCTTTGTGTTTGTACTGCATGTTAAATTTTAGATAATGCCTGTGCTTTCCTGTGATCTTTTCTGTGCTTAGCACACAGCTTGCACTATGAAAGACCTAATGCTACGGGCCTATTACAATTCCTTTCTAATTGCTGACTTGCCTTGGAGCACAGATTCCTATCTGACCTCTCTTCTCCCAAAGAGAATTTTTGCCTAGGAATATAAAGATCAGAAATGAGGCTGGACTGGAGAAGAACGTTTGCCTCTTGGCTGCACGTATGTAAGGAATGTCGGTAAGATGACCTCGCACCAGGTCGGTCAACTTCTGAGATAGGACTCATAATCACATAAAAACCAGGAAGTTCTTGCTTGTATCACTTGATAAAGCATTTTTTGTTGTTGTTACTATTGGACACTTTTATAGTCACCACAAAGGGGGAATTTTGAGGGAACCTAAATGTGCTTGCCTCCCTGAGGGAAGTGATTGGTCATCAAAGAATCTGGTTATGACCTGAGCCCACTTCCCTGAGTCTAGTTTTCAGAAGTATGTAATTTCTCACACGGAAAGTTTACAAAGAATACCACAGGGTTCAGACAGGCATTCCATCTCAATGAACTGTTTTGTTTCACAACAACACCTATTTGTGTAAAAGGAAGTAGAAAGCAATATTTATTTCTCCTTTAAAATTAAACACAAATTGTATTCATTCATCATATATATATTCATTCAATCATATATAGATTCAATCATCAATAATAAAGTTAAAATGTAAACTTTAATGCTTTGTTTTTGTACAATAATACTTTTAAAATGTCAAGGGACTGCATTACTTCATAAAATGTCACAAATGCTCATTCCTATTGCTTCTGTCAGATTTTGAATAGGAGTATATTTCTTTTTTTTTAAGTTTTTTTAAACTTTTATTTATTTATTTATTTGAGAGACACAGAGAGGATGGCACTCCAGGGCCTCTACCCACTGCAAACAAACTCCAGACACATGTGCCGTCTTGTGCATCTGGTTTACATGGGTCCTGGCGAATCGATCCTGGGTCCTTAGGCTTTGCAGGCAAGTACCTTACCCACTAAGCCATCTCTTCAACCCAGGAATATATTTCTTAGAATGCATGGGAGCATTCGTTTCAGAAGAGACAGTACCTCTTACTTCCCTTTCTTCCAAAAAGGTAGCTATTTCCTTGTAATTGGAAGAAAACTAAAAGCAACTTTTTTAATTATTTTATTTATATTCACAGAGAGTGAGAATGAGTGTGCCTGGGCCTCTGGCCATTGGAATGGACTATGTTGCATGTTCCACTTTATGCAAGTGGCTTTATGTGGGTACTGGAAAATCGAACCTGGGCTGTCAGGATTTACAACCAGGCATCTTTAACCACTGAGCAATTTACCCAGCCCTAAAAGGATTTTTTTAACTCACTTAATTTTTAAAGAATTATCATTGTCATGAATGAATTCATTCATTTTATTTAAAACTGAGTATTCTTTTTTTCTTTTTTCTTTTTATTTACTTATTTATTTGACAGAGAAAAAGAGAGAAAGAATGGGGGTGCCAGGGCCTCCAGCCTCTGGAGCAAATGAACTCCAGACATATGCACCCCCTTGTGCATCTGGCTAACATGGGTCCTGGGTAATACAACCTGGGTCCTTTGGCTTTGTGGGCAAATGCCTTATCCACTAAGCCATCTCTCAAGCCCTAAAATTGAACATTCTTGAAAGATCTGCAAAGTAACTTATTCCTCAGCAACTACAGTAAGATATACAAGACCAGTGTTGAGTTTAGTCAGCTGGTAGTATGCACATGGCCCCTTGAGATGGAATCGTACTGCTCCACTTTGGATTTAACAGTTCACCCTTTTCCCTGGATCCAGATTGTTCTGAAAAGAAAATAAGGCAAGTATCTGTCTTCTTGTTGCTCAGACCAGACATAATAGTGTGTCTATCAGTGAGAATACACTCACCACCAAAAATAGACGCCAGCAGAAACAGGAGCTTCAAAGTTCCTGCAGTAGTACCTCTTATGTTAACACTAGGCGATGACATGGCTTTATGAAAGTTTTATCCCAAATAATGTACTATTAACATCCCAAAGAGATCATGACCTTCTTTTCACCTAATAAACCACATTACCTGTACAACCAGTACTTAATATAGCTTTCTATGTAGTTAATATGCTAAAATATGAGCATTTTGCTAAAGAGGAAATTATCTTGTTTTCAGCGTTACATGGTCAGCAACTTGAGGGATTTCTCATTTTGTTTGGGAGAGAAATGGAGAATTAAATAAAGTTTGTTAAACTGAACCCCCATATCTGTGAATTGCTAGTGGTGTGGAGTCTGTGGGATATCCACGTAGTGCTGACCTCCACCTGTCCTTCATGTGAAGTCAGTAGGAGCCAGAGTGCAGATTGTGTCTTCTACTCTGCAATGAAGAGCCGTGTGGCAAGAGGGCAAGTGGATAGAGCTCCTGTGCAGATAGCACTCTGCTTCTGCTCTCTGCCTGTCCTTGAAAGGTCTTGGCACGAAAGCTTGAAGCAATAAAATGATCCAGATAACAGTTCCCCGTGTGACCAAGGGGCCAAATCTGCCCTGTTACAGGTCAGAAGGTTACAGCTTCCTGGTTGGGAATGACACAAGGGGCGCTTATTCTGGCATTGAAGACTTAAGGTTTTCTTAGATTTTTAGTGTACAGTGACTGGTCTCCATTACTTGTATAGAGAGAAATTTTAAAGGAGGGAAGATTTAAGATCTATTCACTTTGAAGAGCACCTATGACATTTTTCAACATGTGATCTGAGGTATTTATTATACTTCATCCAACAGGTTGAAGTAGCTTTAACATGAATATCACATTTTATTTTCAAGGAATTATTACCTATGACCCCTTTGTTAAGGAAAGATACTAATGTAAAACTTTGTATTAAATAATATACAGATGTCTATATGTATTTTTGAATCATGTTATAGATTTTGGATGCATATATTGCTTAATAAGTAAACTATTTGGGGGTACAAAAAAAAAGAAAATGTCTTCCATGTTTTCAGACAGTTCCACGTAGAAACTACTAAATTCAACAGAAGATTTTTCAGCAAGTTCCACTGAATATATAATAAAATGAGGAATTAGAAGTTTTGAGTTCAGAAAAATGAAAATGACATATGCTTTGCTCTTTAAAAATTGCTTAATGAGGGCTAGAGAGATGGCTTAGTGGTTAAGCGCTTGCCTGTGAAGCCTAAGGACCCCGGTTCGAGGCTCGATTCCCCAGAACCCACGTTAGCCAGATGCACAAGGGGGCGCACACGTCTGGAGTTCGTTTGCAGTGGCTGGAGGCCCTGGCGTGCCCATTCTTTCTCTCTCTCTTTCTGCCTCTCTCTCTCTCTCTCTCTCTCTCTCTCTGTCACTCTCAAATAAATAAATAAAAATGAACAAAAAAATTTTTTAAATTGCTTAATGAACAAATTTACAAGGTGGGAGGCTGAGTATGAAGCCAAGGAAATATTCTTCTATAGGGGAGGGTTATAAGGGAAATTGAGTTCTAGAGCTTTAATAAATTTTTGTGAAGATCCATATACAAGTATGTTTTAATGAGTACATGCATTTGATGGGGGCAGAATTCACTGTTTCATTAGCTTCTTAAAGATGCTTGGGACAAAAATTAATCATCTTCTTCACAGAGCTTGCCTCTTCAATTCATGCAAAACTGGTCAAAAAAACATCACCACAACCTACCACCACACAATGGGGTTGAAGTAAGGTAAGAAGGAAGTAAGCTGCAACTTTTAAAATTACTCTCAGTGTGCAGCAGTACATGGCAGGAAAAATTTCAGAGGGCTTCCTAAGTGTTCCTAAAGTCACAGTAATCAGATAATAAATAAACTGTATAAGAAAATTGGATATACTATGAGAGCTGTAAATGAATGGGATTATAATCAACTCAAGGATTGAACGGCAATATCCAGATTTCTCAACTGCAACTTGGCCAGCATCTATTAGCAATTTTTCTAATTAAGAAATAATATCCATTAACTTTGTCTCTACACCTGATGTATATAGAATTCCACAACACCAGAAGCTAGAAATATTCACCAATGAACTGTGGATCTATAAATTTTTTTATACAATGAAAGGAAACAAATCTGTTTCACAGGAATGTCTTGTGAAAAATAATTAAACATAAAATATAAATAATATGTTCAATTATGATAAGCAAAGTAAGAATTTGCATAGATCTCTTAAAATCAAGGTATTTAAATGAAATTGTCTTTGACATTGAGGAAACATGCAGGGTAGAGCAAAATATCTACTCATTCTAATCCATATGTAGCCACAGAGACAAGTATGTTTGTATGTGTGTAGCTACATAACTGCAGAAATGTATATGACTTTCACTGCTCATTGAGGAAAAAAATCAAATCAAGTTCTCCCCAGGTAGGCCAAAAGGGAGACACAGAATCCACCCAAAGTCAAAAGGGGCTTATACCTTTTCTCTCACTTTTTAATATAGTAAATGCAGTCCTAGTCACCTAGTTACTAGATGTTGTTGTATTTAATAACTACCAATTATAACACTATCATCAGTAACTTAACATTGTTTAAAATCAATTAAATGCCACTCATTGGACTTTAAAATAGTGGAAGCTGAACATGTCCACAAAGCCACTTGTTCCTGGCCAAAGGAAAGCCAGAAGCAATGCCAGAAAACACACCTTTTGTTTTTGGTGTCCACAAACTATTTGTCAGAAAACAAAGAGAAGGCTGGGTCAGCACTGCTATATTTTTCTGAGTTCTGACACAGAATTAGAGGAAAAGTCAGTTGCTGTGGAGAAAGGCAACCAGAGAAGTGGCCCACCCCACCCCCACCCCCAGTGCAACTCAGCCAGGGCTGGCTACCCACAGTGTGTAAATCACGTCCCTGAGAGAGTGTGTACAGTGCAAACACTACCAGAAGATCTGAAGCAGAGCTCAAGACACTACAAATTCCAAGAAGAGCAGGAAATTGTGAAGCTGTCACCCAGGGGCCATAGGTACAAAAGCATAGCCCTGGTTATGCAAGGAAGGATCATGGGACATATACCAAGAAAGTGAAATACACCCATCTTAAATGGCTGCCCTACTAATTAGCTAACTGTAATTCAATACGATTTCATTCCACAATTTTGGTTATATGAAGATGTTTCATGTATCATACTACCCTGTTTGTCTGGAACTGAAAGGTAAAACAGGAGAAGAGGCTCAGAAAAATTACATAGTAAATGTTGGCCTATCATTCATGACCCAGGAAAGATTTCTTTTAATTGTACAGATTTAAAATGACTTGCTGCTGGTGTGAGGGGACATGACAGGAACGCCCTAGAGAGCTGGGAACAAAGCCAACACAAGGAATAGATTCTGCAAAGATAAATGACAGTCGATAAACTGTAAAAGAAAACTTTCTTCTCACTGACTCCTACTCATCTTTTGGGCGACAGCTCAAAGCCTTGTGGAAAGAAAGCCTTCCACTCCAGGTTAGGTATGTCTAAACACTGTGTTCCATTTCTTCCCTGCATAGCTCATTCTTTGGTTTATTTTGTCTTGGGTATTATTTGATTAAGTGCTACTCTCTTACTACTCCACAGGATCCACAAGGCTATGGTCACTGCAACTCCCAGGCTGCATACCACACCTACGATTAAAGATACTCTCAATGCTGTAAATTGAGCCCTGGAATAAAGAAGCAGATGATTGTTTGTTGATATGAATCTTACAGTTAGAAGTTAAAGCGGACCAAGTAATTGCAGACAGTAAACAAGAACAAGGAGAAGCATCTGAAGTGAAGTCAGTACAGACAGCAAACAAGTAAGACAGGCGTGACCATGCATGAGTGACCTCAGAGTCTACCAGATGACCACAACGTATGAGGAAGGTAACAATAATCTTATGAATAACTTTCGGATTCAACTTTATACTTCACAATGTCGTCATCTACACTATGGCCTCACTCTCATGATAAATTTTAGAGTCATCAGAGCAGATGCAATAGCTCATTTTGTGGAGGGGGAAGGAAAGCAAAAAGAAATTGCCTGTTATACAAACAATACACAGCATGCATGTGTCAGCAGATGCATAAAGCAGCTATGTGTGACTACTCCAAAACTAAAGACTATGGAGTAAGAAAAATGGGTTTGTCCTCAAATCACAATACCGCATTCCAGAGTGGGTGTGAAGTAATAAACAGCCATGACCTCATAAGAACAATGTTTCAGGTTCTAAACATGTTCCTGCAGAAAAACAGAACAGAACTTCATGAAGTTGAACACTAGCTTCTATCAGTGTTGAAATGTAGGCTTGGGGGCATGAGAACATAAATTTGAAAGTACAAAGCATACTACAATTCAAATAAATACTTATGTAATCTAAAATTATGGGTGATGCTGCATATAATGAACAACAAAGTTCAAAGAAAATTTTCTAAAATATTAGCAACAAAAATAATCAAATATTTCAAAGGTAAAATGTAATTCTCAAATTTGATAGAAAATAGCGTTATTTAATCATTGTCATGGGAAAAAAGAACAAAGGGAATGAAGTCCAAAATCATAAGAAATATCTAGAGAATTTAGTTTGTTGATACCTTACAATTACTGTAATGTATATCACTTGTCAGCTTCTTTACTTTTTGTAAGGTATGTGTGGTGGGCACAGCACTAGTGGAGGCCAGAAGTTGACATTAGCATAGGGTGCTGGGTATCTTCTCCATCTTGTTTTTTTATACAGGGTCTGTTGCAGTTACCTTCTCATTGCTGGACAGAGCACCTGACCAAAAGCAGCTGGCGGGTGGAGAGTTTTTATTTTGGTTTTCAAGGGGACACGTCATGATGGCAGGGAAAAGCGTGGCATGAGCAGAGGTTGGATATAACCTCTGCTTCAACAGGTAAAAAACAACAGTAAGAGAGTAAGCTGAGCTCTGACAAGGGGGGATTGTCTATCATACCACCAAGCCCACCTTTAACCACACACCTCCGTTGTTAGCAAGATTTCATCTCCCAAACTGCCACAAGCTAGGGGCCAAGCATTATTCAAAATAAAAGAATTTGTTGGGGACATCTGATTCAAGTGGCCACAGGGCCTCTCACTGAACTTGGAACTCACCAATTCAGCCAGACTAGTTAACCAGCAAGTCCCAGGCATCACCCTGCTTATGCCTCCCCAGAACTAGAATGACAGGCCAGTGCCACTAGGCCAGGCTTTTACATGGATACTGGAGACCAAACTCAGATCTTTAAGTTTACATGACAAACACTTTACTGACTCAGCATCCTTCCGGCCCCAGCTTCTTTAAATAATTTAGAGTGATCTCTTTTTTTTTTGTTTGTTTAATTATTTCCACTTGTCCACTAACACGTGTTTTGAATTCTGGGTCCTCAGCTAGTAGCACTATTTTGAAGGCTTTGGGGCCTTTAGGAGATGGGGTCTGACAGGAGGACATAAGTCACTTTTTAAGTCACTTTTGATGGTGATGCACAGTCCTGGTTCTGGCCACAGCCACATAAACAATCCACCACTACATTAGATCTACCTGTGTGAAGGAAGATTTTCATAATCATGAAATTTCCATGATAACACACAGTTTTCTTAGCTCTTTGAGTTTCTATACATGTGCTTATCACATATATTACCAAAATTGCCAAACAAATTGAAAGGGTGTTATCTACTTTTCCCTAGCACTCATATTCAATCATACATTTTTGAATCTTACTTTTGTGTATGATGTCTTTTATGTGTGGAAAAAAAAACATTTCAAATGAAAAATAATGAAGCATATAGATGTTGACTGAGGAATATGTGGGGGGGAAACAAGACCATGTTCACTTACAAGTTTACATTATAGTTGGAAAAACACAAATGTAGGCTACTATAAAAAAAAAAAAGAGGGGGGAGGAAGGGTCATAAAAAAACTACTTGCTGTGTCATACAGTCATATTGATGTCAGATAATTGAGGAAACACTTTCTAAGAGAAATGTATCATGGGTAAATGTTTCACAACTGATGTGAATGATCAATGTGCCAATTATATAGACCAAATTTCATACATAATGGCTGATAAGGCAGAAGATATGAGGAAAAGTTCCTGTACTGTGTAACTGGCTGAGATGCATAAACATATTTCCACCTCTAAATTAAAGTGCTATTTTTTTTAGCAGTTTGGTTTAGCAAGAAGGAAATAAGGATTTTATTGTCTTATGATTTCCTTATGTTGCTTGCAACCTTCAGGTACATTTTATGTAATTAAAAGTTAGTTGATAACAACAGTTCCTTCCTAAAAAAAAATTATAGATAATAAAAATAAGAAGGCTGCAAATCTATTCAGCATAAATTCTTCAAGCATGTCCTAATGTAAATATTTCTATTGTTTTCAAAAGACTATAACCAACATGACATTTGAAAGAGCAGAAAAGAACAAATTAAACTAAAAGATATATTTATAAAGGAAGCAGTGAACATGGTTAAATAAAAACAAACAGAAGGAATCAAGAATAAGAACCTATTTTTCAAAGATTTATAAAAGGCATTAGCCTAGAGAAATATTTTCTAAGTAAAATGATTGAGAACAAATTATCAAAATCAATGTTTCCACGCAAGCATGAATATCTGAGTTCAAATTTCCACTTCAAAGATACTGTTTTTTAACAGCTACATTATATATTTGATATGTTATATATCAAATATTTGATAATTTAGAGGAAATGTGTATGTTATTGATAAATATATCTTATCCAAATACAAGAAGAAACAGAGAAGTCTTAATTATTCTATATTTATAAAAGAAATTGTATTCATAACGTAAGGCCATCTCATGGTATGCTTCATGGGCAATTTCTACCAAATGTTAAGGAAAAAATAAAAAGTCTCATACATAACTTTTGTTTTCAGAAAAGAAGAAAAAATATTTCCAATTCATTTTATAAAACCAGAATCACTTTGTTACCAAAACCAAAGATTAAAAGAAAATGAAAGATAATTATCTCACATGTACACTGATGCAAAAGTCCTAAAATACATAAGTACATGATATACAAAAATACACAAAACAAATATATCATAACCAAATGACATTTATTTCAGAAATATTTATCTGTAGTTACAAATTACCAATGTAATTAATCATGGAAACAGATTAAAAAGAAAAACTCTATAATCAGCTCAATAGATGCAGGAAAATCTTTAAAAACAATTAACATCTGCTCATAATTTAAAATGAAACTACTTAGGAAAACTGAAATAGAAAAAAGGTTGTTCAACCTGAAAAAGGGAAGAAATAAACACCTTCACCTAATATCACACTCAATGGTGAGCTAAAGGCAGAAGAGAGACACTAGTAAGTATAGACGTGGATGGAGGCACAGTTTGCAGTTTGAGAACCAGGAGAAGGGAAAGAGATATAAGAGAATTATCTGAGGTGATGGAAATTATCTACATGTTAACTGCTGTGTGTTTACATGGGCACATCTGTTTATAAAACCCAAATAAAATTTACCCTTAAAATCTGTGCATTATAGACATAAACTGTACTTTATAAATTTTATGTATGGAACATATTTTCTGGTATATTTTGCTCTAATGCTACTTTTTAGTTAAGTAAAGGACATTATGGCTTTCCAGGTTTTGTCACATTCTTTGACAATGAGGTCACCTGGCATCTAACCATAGCCTTTGCCTCCATCAAAGTCCGTGACTACAAGTATCTCTGTTGTGCCTTTACTTCACCATGAACAGAGGGTAATGGAGTGACATGATTAACATACATTATAATCATGTATGGACATGCCAAAGTAAAATCTATTATTTTTTGTGTATTCAATAAATGCTAAGAAAAAGTTAAAATTTTTTAAACTATGCTGTATATTTTTATAGCCCTTATATTTCCTTAGTTCACACCTTAAAATAACCAGTTGGCTTTTTGAAAAAAAAAAATCAATTGGAATATCTGACCTCAGAAAATTCCTTCCCATAAAGTATGTTTCTCTGCTGCCATGAGCCTCTGCAACCTACACACACACACACACACACACACACACACACACACACACACACACCATCGCAAGCCTGACCCATGTGAACATAACTGGTTCTGTCTTCTGCTTCTTTAAGGTCTTATTACTGGCAAAGGAGTGGATATGGAAATGTGAGTTGTTTGCAGATAATATCTAGTTCCTGGTAAGATATTTACCTTTCACAAAAGGGTTTCTGTAGAGGCCTTTAAAATTAAACAGCAAGAATTTCAGACTCCAGAAAAAGAAGAAATTGGGACCAGTGAAGCCCCAGAATATCTGTCAAATGACATCACACCGAATACTACGGCTTCTTCATTGATGAAGCCACAGAAATACAGTTCTCAGAAGTCTTGTGGGAGCTCAAGCTTGGAGTCAAGAAAGTAACTAATCTATAATACTTATAATGTAATTATATTTCTGATTATCTAGGAGTTTTAGAGAGCATAATTTAGGATTGAGAACAAAACAAAATATATTGTTTGTTTTCACCTGAGTTTTTAAAAACACGACTGAAACTTTATCTTAAAATCTATATAGGGTAGCTATGCTGTATTTAACTATAACACTCCATTGAATTTAAATGCCAAGAAAAAGCCCTACACTATTGTTGAGGTAATCATGAAATTTTGCCTGACTATAATCATGTTTTCAAAATAAGCAAGCTTTTGGTTGGAAAGAAGGGATTCAGTAGAGGGGGATAGAGGATGGAGTCAAATGAGAATGGTGGGAGGGGATTATAATCATGGTATTTTTTGTACATGTATGGAAGTTGTCAACAAAAAGTTTAAAATTGAAAAAATAAGCACATCCTTTCTAAAAATAATAAAGTTTATAAATCCATCCTTATAATTTTAACTTATTAAGTAACTAGTCCTATTAGAAGACCCAAACAGTCAATATATGTGGTTATACCCTCCTTTGTTAGAGAAAATTTCTTTTAATTAATTTATTTATTTGACAAAGAAGGAGGGAGAGAGAGAGAGATAGAGAATGGGTGTGCCAGGGCCTCCAGCCACTGCAAACGAACTCCAGATGCATGTGCCCCCTTGTGCATCTGGCTAACGTGGGTCCTGGGGAATTGAACCTGGGTCCTTTGGCTTTGCAGGCAAATGCCTTACCCACTAAGCCATCCCTCCAGCCCCAAGAGCAAATTTCTTAATAATGTTTTTCCTATCACAAAACTCTGTGTGCTATGTAATCCTTTTAATGACATGAGTCACATTGCTTCTGTTGCATATAAAATATAAAGAATATTAGGAGACAAGCTGCCACTATATGCTTGAATCCAAGTTATGTGATTTACTCACTGTAAATTAGAATGGTTAATATTGTGTATAACTTCTAGTCTTCATTTTTTTTCATCTGTAAAAACTGGAGTAGTAATCCTACATTTATTTATTTCATACATTTTTGCAGTGCTGGTAATTGAACCCAGGGCCTTTTCCATGTTAGGTAATTGTCCTACCTTTAAGCTACATCCCAACTCAATACTTGAACAATTCTTACAGGCATGTTACAAAGGATAAAGTAGAATTGTATAAGAAAATATTTAATATATCAACCTGATATTAATATTTCTATTGATTTCTCTTCATTCTAGTAATCCAACAATAACTCTACAAAATACAAGAAACAGTGGCTTTATACTTCTATGTCTTTCCTTCCATCATAACCACTCCTGAAAAGAGATGTTGTCTTTCTTTACAAATGCTCAAAGCTATAAAAATATGGAAAGACTACAGGTGCATAGATTATAGTTAATTTTCTCATCTATTGATTCATTGGCTTAGGTCTCAACTTTGGAATCAAGACTAGTGGTTTCAGTTTAAAAGTATACAGCATGTAATTCTCTAGCTAAACTTCCAAATCAAACAAACAAAAAAAAGAGGGCTGGAGGGATGACTTAGCAGTTAAAGCATTTGCCTGAAAAGCCAAAGGACCCAGTTTCCATTCTCCAGGACCCACGTTAGCCAGATGCACAAGGGGGCACAGGCATCTGGAGTTCATTTTCAGTGGCTGGAGGCCCTGGCATGCCTATTCTCTCTCTCCCTCTCTCTCTCTCTGTCTCTCTCCCTCTTTCTGTCAAATAAATAAACAAAAATATAAAACCTCATCTTTTAAAGAAATAGTTAATCTTCAGGATAAGGATAAGCAAATAATTTTCTCCAGTTTATACAATGAAACTTCTCCAAAGTCTATATGTTAAAGGCTTAGTTTCCAATCTGCAGTGCTACTGAGAGATGGAACTTTTAAAAAGTGAAGTCTCTTGGTTGCCCACCAGAACAATACTGTAAGACCCTATTGCTGAAGACTCTACATTCTTGGTCTGCAGATGACCAAGAAATCAAGCAGAAGCTGAGCTGCTGACTAGCTGTCAGGATGCTGAAAAAAATCTATGCAGCCTGTTGGGGAGAGAAAAGTCATCAACTGTATAAATTTAGCAGTGAGCCATGCAAATTTTACAACTAGCCAGCCAGGTCAAATGTGCAAACTAGTACAATGATGACATGTCTTCTATGGGAGAAACCAACTGCTATGTGATTAAACTGAAAGTCTGCCCCATGAAAGGGAATTCTTGTCTGGTACTGAAAACCTAATCAAAAGCCTATGGCTCCAGAATTCATCAGCCCTAGGGGGGAACTCCTACTGTTGTCTGGTTAAATGGATATATTACACCCACCAAACACCCCTCTAAATACTTACGTTTATGCCCACATATGAATGCTACTCTCACTTTTGGTTGGAGAAGCTTCTCTTTTTAGCTGATAGCGGCCACTGCGGTGACTCAAAAGCCACAAAAATGATGAGAAGCAACAGTGGAGTACTCAGCATTAAAATGGACATTTCTATGTCCACTCACCCCATAACACCCCCATCCTGGGCATAAGAAAACCTAGTGGATTCTATTGTTCCAAAAAATAAATTGTGCTATCATCCCAACCTTTCCAGTTGTCGCTAACCCCTACACCCTCCTCTCCTCCATCCCACCCTCTTCAAAATATTTTTCTGTTTTTGATCTCAAGGATGCCTTCTTTTTTGTTGTTCATTTTTATTTATTTATTTGAGAGTAACAGAGAGAGAAAGAGGCAGAGAGAGAGAGAGAGAGAGAGAGAGAATAGGCGCACCAGGGCTTCCAGCCACTGCAAACGAAATCCAGATGCGTGCGCCCCCTTGTGCATCTGGCTAACGTGGATCCTGGAGAATTGAGCCTCGAACCGGGGTCATTAGGCTTCACAGGCAAGCACTTAACCGCTAAGCCATCTCTCCAGCCCAAGGATGCCTTCTTTACTATCCCCCTCCACCCTAAATCAAAACCACTCTTTGCCTTCACCTGGAAAGACTCTGACACCCAACAAGCCCAACAATCAACCTGGACAGTCCTGCCACAGGGATTTAGGGACAGTCCCCACTTTTTTGGCCAGGCCTATTACAATGAGACCTGGCCACTTTAGACCTCAGATTTAGCCTTCTCCTTCAATATGTAGATGACCTCCTACTTCCCAGCCCTTCCAGGGATCTCAACACACACTACTCTGCTTCTCAACTCCTTGGCTTTTGGGGGATACAGGGCTTCTAAAGATAAAGCTCAAATCTGTAAAACCTCTGTCCTCTCTCTTGGTCTTTCACTGTCACAGGAAGGAAAATCCACTCCTGCCTCCAGAATTAGAGATCTCATTAATCATCCCTTACCCCATACTAAACGTGAACTCCTTGCCTTGCTTTGTCTATTTAATTTTTTTCCACATTTGTATTCCAAACTTCTCTCTCATAACTCATCCTCTATATGAGGCCACTAAGGGGTGACTTGAAAAGCCACTCCTATCTACTTCATCCCTTCAGGCCCCCATAGACCTTCTCAGATGATCTTTATCCACTGTCACCTCTCTCTCCCTACCTGACATTAACAAGCCTTTTTTTTTTCTTTTCTTACCTGTCAATCAGGGGCAAGCCTTAGCCATCCTCTGCCAGAAAAGAGGTGACACTTTTCGCCCCCTAGCTTGCCTCTCCAAACAACTGGATAGGGTAACACAAGGATGGACCCCTTGCCTCCAAACACTAATGGCAAGAGCCCTTGTTGTCCGTGAGGCTAATAAAATATCCCTCCATAGTCCTCTCCATATTCTTACCTCACACTCTTTAAAGGACCTCCTGAGTCACAGAGCCTTCCTCTCCCTTCCCCTTTCCTGTGTCCAGATACTCCATAGTAACCTTCTTAATCCCAATCTCCTTTTCGAACAATCGCCCCCTCTAAATCCTGCTACACTCTTACCTGCCACACATTCCTCTACACCATCTGATAGCCCTATTCATGTCTACACAGATATTCTAGATTTCTCTCTCAACCCATTCATGCACACTGATGACTCCCCCTTATCTGATGCCCCTGACTAGTTTATTGATGGCAGTGCCCTTAAACAGAAACCCTTAACGGGAGGCTACGCCATCCTCCAGGGTGATCGATCCTCAACATCCTCAACACCCACAAATCATAAAAGCAATGTCTCTGCCTCCACATACTACCTCACAGCAGGCCAAACTTATTGCTTTAATCAGAGCTCTCACCAGGACAACCGCTCTCAATGTAAACATCTATACAGATTCCAAATATGTATATAACATCATATATTCAAATATTCTGATCTGGAAAGAGAGATAGGTTTCCTTACACAGAAAGGGTCCCCCGACATCAACTCATTTCTTACCCAAGAACTCTTAGACTCAGCTTTATTACCCACCCAAGCTGCTATTATTCACTGCAAAGGCCAACAAGGAGACAAACTATATGTTTCTATTCTCAATAACCAGGCAGACACTCTCGCCTGCCAAATGGCTTTCGCTTACCCATAGCATTCCATAGGCTAACATTTTTCTCCTCTCTCTCAGACCTACACCTTTATTCCTAGCCCATAATGCCACTCCCAGCACTCCTAGCCCACCCACTAAGGAGATGCTTTCATACCTGCACTCCCTGTTCCATCCAGCTAACAGCTCTTTGCTTTCCTTTCTTCGGGGCTCACACACCCTTATTCCTGAAGACAGTTTCTCCAAAACTTAACCTCTTCTTGCTCTGTCTAAAAACTAATCCTAACTCCAATATACATCTCCCTCAATTTCCAACCCATCAAATGAGGAGAACCTCTCCTGCCATGGACTGGCAGACAGACTTTACTCACATGCCCTCTGTCAAATGTTACCAATATCTTTTGGTCTTTACTGATAAATTTGCACCACTAACAAGAGGGCCTCAACAGTTGCTAGACTCCTCCTTACTGACCTGATACCCTGTTTTGGTTTGCCCTCCTCCCTGCTGTCTGATAATGGGTCAGAATTTACTTCTGCTGTCACCCCACAAGTAGCCACAGCCCTTCATATACCTTGTAACTTTCATATTCCCTACCACCCCCAATCCTCTGTGAAAGGTAAAAGAGCCAATCACTCTCCTAAAGGAATCCTAACTGAACTAACTCTGGAATTAAAATTAGACTGGATCAAACTCTTACCTTTAGCTCTCCTCCATCTCTGTGTCCTCCACCATAAACCAATGAACATCAGTCCTTTTGAATTAATGTATGGAAGATTCATCATCCACCCTGGACTTCACCCCACAAATTCCAACCTGCCCCTTACTCTTTCCCAAGATTTTCTTTCTTTCCTCAGACCAGAACTGTGGAAGACTGCTGATTCAAAAATCCCCAAGCCTATCCCTAATTGTTCTCTTCCCTCTCTTCAAGGTTTATATTTCTTTTTTTTTTTTTTCATTTTTTATTTATTTGACAGAGAAAGAGAGAGAGAGAATAGGTGTGCCAGGGCCTCCAGCTACTGAAAATGAACTCCAGATGCATGCGCCCCCTTGTGCATCTGGCTAACATGGGTCCTGAAGAATTGAACCTGGGTCCTCTGGCTTTGCAGGTAAATGCCTTCACCACTGAGCCATACCTCCAGCCCCGGGTTTGTATTTCTAACACCCACTCCTCCTTGCACCCTAAATGACAAGGACCTCATAAGGTCATACTGCTTACCCCCACAGCCGCCAAACTCCAAAATCTTATTCCTTGATTTCATCTTCACATCTCAAAAAAAAAAAAAAAAAAAAACACTTCCCTCCTACTCCTTCACCCTCCTAAATCCCACCAATCTCAAAATTTCTCATCTCCCATTAATTCCTGAAGAGACAACCAAGAGCACTATTAATCTTATGCTTCCTTTTCCAGATCCACCTGAATGACCTGGAGCCTTCATCACTTTTACCTTTTCCTGTGACCTGCTGGTGGACATTTGGCTAATGCATGGCCCATCTACACCTTTGATCAGCTACTCGAGGCTACTGAAATCCTCTGGTTACAGGACACTTTTATGTCATTTCAACCCCATCACATTGAATTCTTTACTCTCACCCTTCATTTTGCCCTTCAGGAGGATTGCTCGTGCTCTGCCCCGTCCTTCCCCTTGTCCTCACTCTCATCACAGCTACAATCCTTACCACTGGACTAATCACAGCCATACCCCCTAGCTGGTCCCACGCTAAGAAGAAAGCTCTCACCCTGCTATTATGGTCATATTTCGTTATCATTCTAATCACAAAATGTCACCCCTACCTGTTCATGTTACTCTTTCTGCCATACTCTACCCATTTCCAACTCCTCCCTCAGGTTATAACTTCTGCTCACACCTTACCTAACACATGTGTCCCCTCTGTATCCCTAATAGGAACTGTCACTACAAGATCTCCTTTAATGCTAAACTGTACCTTTTCATGTCCTGACATCATAATTGGCCCTATTAGATGGTATAAGGATGATCAAGAAATATTTTATCAAGGTATCATGCAGGGACCATGGGAAAATCTCACAGAGATAACATAGGCTATGGTATCTATAAAACTCTTGCTAACCCTCAAGACTCAATTGAGTTGTGTTTTCAATAAGACTGCTAATCTCACTACACGAGTTCTGACAAAAATTAATCAAAAAAATGAAAGAACTCCAATTTTCAATATTAGAAAAATAAAGCTACTATTGATTTCCCATTATTAAAACACCATATTAGATGTTACCAATTCCCTGGAATGTGCTGCTTCAATATTACAGATAATTCTAATATTATTCAACAACACATAGATAAAATCAAACAAGAAATTAACAAAATCCATGAGACTACTTTTTGGTCAAATTTAGGGCAATGGTTTCCATGGTTAAGTTCTTTATTGAGCCCCATTGTTTTGATTCTACTAATTCTCCTTTTTGATCTTTGCATACTCAGATGCCTCACTAAATTCCTCCAAGACAAAATACACACCTTCACTTCACGGAGAGTCACTGAATTCCTCATGACTACTGAATATCTGCCCCTGAGCCTCCAACCTCCACTGGACTGCGGGGGACACCTTGAGAGATCTACTGCCCCCTCTCCAGCTTGAAATAGTTAAAAAATGAGTCTCCACCCACATTCCCGCCCACACAGTCCTCCCCTAAATTCCCCCACATCCCCAATTCTGTCCAGTCTTTTGTATCTTTCCAGAGTCTGGACTGAAGGGTTAATAGTCCTCCCTGAAAACTAGAGGGAACTGAAGAGTTAATAACTATCCCTAAGACCAAAAAGCCAAAAACCTTCAGAAGCATGGCCTTGGCAGGCCTGTCCACTCCCAAATGATAAACTAAACCTCTCTTAGCTCAGAAAACCTTGAATGAACAGAAACCATCTGGTGTGATGTCATCCCTAGACAATTTTTGCTTACTCTGAGTAAAGACCCAAATAACTATAGTTCCTTATCTACTTCCTTGGACCTACAGATGGTCCAGTTTGTGTTTTCCTTAGGATCCCCCTTATAAACTTACACCCCAGCCTGGCTCAGTGCTTCAGCCTTCATCACATGGGAGAGCTGGGGGCCCTTGCTGTTCCAATAAACAATCTGTCTGTAGAGATCAAGTCTGATGTTTTCTTTTGCATTTCTCTTACACTTTCCTTACACATATCCATACATTAATGCCACTCTTATTTTTGGCTAGGGAAGCTTCTCTTTTCAGATGGCAGTCCCTCTGGGATGACTGAGTGCTGAGAAGTGACAGAGGAGTGCTCATCACTAAAACATCTCTATCACACCTTCCAAGGCTCAGGGTACACTGTGGAAGAGGTGACAGAAGGAATGTAAGAGCCAAAGGAATGAAAGGACTCATTACCATGCATTTTTCCAGACACAAAATGGCCTGGATATACATGACCTCACAGTGCCTGACACTACCTACAGAAGACCATCATAGTAAGAGGAAAAGATGGTCACATCAAAATAAAAGACTGATTGAGAGGGGGAAGGGATATGATGGACAGTGGAATTGTGAAGGTGAAGGGGGGGAAGGAATTTACCATGGTTTATTGTCTATAATTATGGAAGTTGTCAATAAAAATAAAAAGTAAAAAAAAAAAGTGAAGGTGAGATTTGGTAGGGAGAAAAGGAAGGATGGTGGGAGGGAATTATGATCATGGGATAGTGTTAGTGTTTATGTAAATTACCAATAAAAAAGTTTTAAAGATAAACTAAAATAAAAATGAAAAAAAGTAGTACCTACAGAGAGAAAGTTATGTCATTAGAGGTGTGCCTTTAAGTAGGATATTGAGACCCCAGCCTTTCTTCTCTCTTTTCTTCTGAATACCATGAAAGAAACAGGCCCATTCACTGTATACCCCTACTATGACATAGTATGTTGTCACATACTCAAGCAAACATAGACTAAAATCTCCGAAATCAAATTAAAATAAACCTTTTTCGTTATAAGTTGTTTACCATAAGGATTTGGTCACTCTGACAGAAAACTATCACAGAGGAAAATATAATAATTAAATCTTAACATAATGAAAACTTTTGTTCTATGAAAGATCCTGATGAAAGGATAAAAATACAACATATGAGCTGATTAAAAATTGCATATTTAGGGCTGGAGAGATTGCTTAGTGGTTAAGACACTTCCATGTGAAGCCTAAGGGCCCAGTTTCATTCCCCAGTACCCACATAAGCCAGATGCACAAGGTGGTGCATGCCTATGGAGTTCTGCAGTGGCTAGAGGCCCTGGCGTGCTCATCCTCTCTCTCTCTCTCTCTCTCTCTCTCTCTCTCTCTCTCTCTCATCTGCCTCTCTTTCTCTCGAATAAATAACTACATATAATATTTTTAAATTGCATATTTACCTTAATTAATATTTAGACTAATACCTAGAATTATAAAGAAAAAAGTCCATTCCCCCCCCAATTTGGGTGAAAATCAAAAACAGATATGTATTGGAAGATGAAATATGGAGATAAATAAATATATAAAGATTAAGCTGGGTGTGGGGGGGCACACCTTTAATCCTAGCACTTGGGAGGCAGAGGTAGGATGATAGCATTGAGTTCAAGGCCAGCCTGAGAATACAGAGTGAATTCCAGGTCACTTTAGGCTAGAGTGAAATCCTACCTCTAAAAAACAACAACAACAACAAATAAAATATGTAAAGAGATATTTAGGCTTGGCTTGGTGGTGCACACCTTTAATCCTAGCACTTGGGAGGCCAAGGTAGGAGAATCACCGAGAGTTCGAGGACACCCTGAGACTACATAGTGAATTCCAGGTCAGCCTGGACTACTAGAGTGAGACCCTACTTTGAAAAAAAAAAAAAAAAAAGAGGGAGAGAGAGAGAGAGATTTAGCATCATTCATCATTAAGGAATATAAATTAAAATCAGACAAATCATTACCACAAGAATTACTAAAGTAAAAAGTAACAGCCCCAGAGGCCTCAGATAATTGGCTTGACAAACTTATTCATGGTAGTAATAGGAAAAGTAGCCCAGTTACTTTAAAACCATGCTTATAACCAAAACTCCAATATGGGGGCTAGAGAGATGGCTTGGCTGTTAAAGGTGCTTGCTTGCAAAGCTTGATGTCCCTGGTTTGGTTCTACAGTACCCACGTAAAGCCAGACACACATAATGGCACATGCACCTGGAGTTTGTTTGCAGTGGCAAAGGCCCTAGCCTGCCATACTCATTCTGTCCCCCTCTTCCTTCTCTCCTCTCTCCTCTCTCTCTTGTCCCTCTCTCTCTCCTCTTGTCTCTCTCCTCTCTGTCAAATAAATAAACTATTTTTTAAAAACTCCATTGTAGCTAAAAACCAGCTTTCCCACTGTGGTGCTTCTGGTTGGGTGTTTGTCCCTGCTATGAGAACATAACTGCAAAGCCTTTTTTTTTTTCGCAAGCAGCTAATAAGGAGAGAATGAGAGTGGCATAAATTTTCCTCTCCCTTTACATTTTCTTTCTAGTAAAAAAAAAAAAATGAACAATAGAACTTCAAATACAAGAGGGCAGCAATTATAACATCAGTAGGTGACAAACAGTTGTATACAGTTTGAAGAGCTCCATTCTAGATGACCATGAATATTATACTTCAAGTGAGAGAAATATAGGATGACAAGAAAGACCTATCCTGAGAACTAGGGGACATGGGCCCAAGTCCTGGCTCCATAATATCCCAGCCTCTGGGTTGCTCTAACAGTAAAACAAGTTGTACACGACAATTTAAAGTGCTAAAATCTACTATATAGATACTCTAAAATCTGTAACATTGGATTCCCTATATATAACCATACTGATTTTGGAGGAAAACTCTGAAGATTAAAAGAAATCACATAACATCAACTTACGGCGAAATAGCATAAAACTTAGTATGCATTATGTCATTTGTTTATATTAACTACTTTGCATGATAGATATTAGCATGACCACCAGTTCACAAATCAGTATGCTGAAACTCAGAGAAATCGGTTATGTCTAAAGTCACACATGTGCTATTATTAGAACTGAGAGCCCTAAAAGATCTCAGTTCAATGCCCATATTAATAAATTCTGCACAACAGAGCCATGCTGATAATGTATGTGTGAGCATGTATAACTTAACAGATCATGAAGAATTATCATAATGCCTCAACAATCAAAAAAATAACAGCAATACTAAATGCTGATGAGAATATGCTAATAGGATTAGAATGCTACAGTCAATAGTTTGATAGACCTTTATAAATAGTAAACACACAAGTAACATAAGACCCAGCAACTCTTGAGCAATCATTCCAAAAAAATAAAAGTTTATGCTGAAACAAAACTCCATATAAAACTGTTTATCATGTCCTCACTCTGCCCAGAAATTATATTATATATGTTAAGAGTTCATATCCATGGCAGGACCATAATAAGACAATTAGAGGAGCCAACATGAATCAAATACCAGCTACTATAAGAAGTACATACACAGAGAGAGAGATACATGCATACACACACATACATATATGAATACACATTCACATTGTGTGATTTAAATGTGAAATATCCCTGATAGGTTCATTTATTCTGAACGTTTCATCCCCTGCTGGTGGTGCTATCTGGAAAGCTGTGGAACCATTAGGAGTTGGTGTAGCCTCAGCTGAAAAAATAAGTCACTGGAGGTGGGCCTTGAGGTTTATAGTCCAAGACCACTTCCTGTCTGCTCTATGTTCCTGACTATAGAAACGATGAGCCAGCTGCCTCACACTCCTGCTTTCATGCCTCCCTCTCCATCAGTAATATCAAGATTAGAAATGAAAACAAAGGGCTGAAGAGATTGTTTAGTAGTTAAGGCGCTTGCCTGCAAAGCCAAAGGACCCAGGTGCAATTCCCCAGGACCCATGTAAGCCAGATGCACAAGGTGGCACATGTGTCTGGAGTTCATTTCCAGTGTCTGGAGGCCCTGGAGTACCCATTTTCTCTCTCTCAAATAAATAAAAATAAAACATTTTTAAAAAAAGAAATGAAAATGACAACATCACAACTGACACACAATGAAATTGGAAGAATCATCAGGATGTATTTCAAAAACCTGTATTCCATAAAATTGGAAAACCTGGTAGAAATGGATAAATTCATTGGCTCTTACCACCTTCCAGAAATGAATCCAGAACAGATAGACTTCTTAAACAAACCCATTACTTCCAGTGAAACTAAAAAACTTAAAAATCTCACAACAAAAATATTCCTGGCCCTGATAGATTCACCACTGAGTTCTACCAAACCTTAATTCAAGAACTAAAACCATTTGTCCTCAAACTATTTTGCACAATTGAAAAAGAGGGAATGCTCCCAAACTTCTTCTGTGAAGCCACCATTACTCTAATACCTAAACCAGACAGAGACCCAAGAAAAATAGAAAATTACAGACCAATATCCCTAATGAACTTGGACACAAAATGCTCAATAAAATCCTTGCAAACTGAATTCAGGAACACATCAAAAGCATCATCCACCTCCATCAAGTAGGCTTCATCCCAGGGATGCCGGGATGATTCAACCTACAGAAAATGATTAACATAATTCACCACATAAATAAACTTAAACACAAGAATCATATGATTATTTCAATATATGCATAAAAGACCTTTGAAAAAATACAATGCCACTTCATGATCAAAACACTGGTAAGAGCTGGTATGGAGGGAGGTTATCTCAACATAACAAAGGCTATTTATAAAAATCTGAGGCCCAGATCACACTAAGTGGAGAAAAACTTTAAAAAATTCCCATTATGGTCTGGAACAAGACAGGGGTGCCCACTCTCACCATTGCTTTTCAACATAGTACTTGAAGTCTTAGCTCAAACAATAAGACAAGTGAAACAAATAAAAGGGATACAAATTTTTAAGGAAGAATTCAAATTATCCCTATTTGCAGATGGCATGATTTATATATAAGTGACCCAAAAGATTCCATTTAAAAAAAAAAAAACTTCTAAAAGTGGCAAGTTCTTTCAGTAAAGTGGCAGGATAGAAAATACACAAAAATCAGTAGATTTTCTATATGCAAAGATAAACATATGGAGAAAAGGGTAAGCAATGTTTCAATAGTCACACACAAAAAAAATTATATACCTTGGAATAACACTAGCCAAAAAAGTGTAAAAAAAAGACCTGTACAATGAAAACACAAACACTGAGGAAAGAAATTCAGGAGGATATGAGAAGATACAAATATCTCCCATGCTCATGGATTGGAAGAACTAATATTGTAAAAATGGTCATTCTACCAAAATTATTACATAGATTCAATGCAATTCCAATTTTAAAAATCCCAGCAACATACTTCACAGAGATAGAAAAAAAAATCTCAAAATACATATGGAAGAACAGAAGGCCTCAGATAGCTAAAAATATCTTCAACAAAAGAAACACATTTAGAGGTATCACCATAGCTGATGCCAAGTTATGCTACAAAGCCATAGTAACTAATACAGCATGGTACTGACACAATAATAAACATATAGATCAATGGAATAGATTATTAGACCAATCTCTAAATCCAAGAAAATACAGCTATACCTCATCTTTGACAAAGTTCCCAGAAATACACCCTGGAGAAAAGACAGCATCTTCCACAAATGGTGTTGGAGAAATTGGATAACCATATCTAGAAGAATGAAATTAGTCCCACTTCTCTTGTCTTGCACAAAATTCAGTTCTAAATGGATTAAAGACCCCAATATAAAACCTGGCTATATATAAAAAAAAAAAACTAGAAAGAAAATACAGGGATTATACTCCACAGTACAGGCGTAGGTAAAGACTTACTGAATTAGACCCCAATCGTATAGGTAATTAGATCAACACTAAACCACTGGGACCTCTTGAAACTAAAACGCTACTATACAGATAAGCAAACGATCAGGAGTCAATAGATAACCCATAAAATGGGAGAACATCTTTACCAGGAATATCTCTAACAAAGGCCTAATATCTAAAATTTACAAAGAACTCAAAGAACTAAGCAACAAAAAAAATCAAACAACCCACTCAAACATTGGGGTATAAATATAACAGAGAATTCTCAAAGGAAGAAAAACAAATGACCATCTTAAATCATCAGAGAAATGCAAATTAAAACCACTCTGAGATTACATCTCAATCCTGTCAAGATGGCAATCATCAAAAAGTCAAATGACAATAAATGCTGGTGAGGCTGTGGGGAAAACTGAACCCTTAACCACTGCTGTGGAAGTGTAAACACTATGGAACTCAGTACGGAAACTCCTGAAAAAGTTGGAAATAGAGTTACTATTTGATCCAGCAATACCACTTCTGGGTATAGACCCTAAAGACTCCACTCTTTACTGCAGAGATACTTGCTCAGGCCATGTTTATGGCTGGTCCGTTCATAGTACCTAGGACTGGAATCAGCCCAGATGCCCATCAACTGATGAATGGATAATGAAAATGTGGTACATATACACAATGGAAATCTAGTCAGAGGTAAGGAAAAACGGAACAACAAAATTTACCACTAAATGGATGGAATTGGAAAAAAATCATTCTAAGTGAAGTCACACAGGCACAGAAAGGCAAACATGGCATGTACTCACTCATGGGAATAACTGGGATCAATTAGAGATGAGTGCAAACAGTAGTCAACACTGAAAATATGGCGAAAAACTAGAATGAGACCAGTAGAGAGAGTAAGTAGGAAGAGAAGTAGAGTTACCTGACAAGTTAGAGGAGGACAAAACATTGGGAGTGGGGGACATTGGAGGTATGGGGGTAGGGAGGGTGGAGAAGGGATTACACAAAAGTTGAGACAACATGAATCAGTCCCATAGGAATCCTAATTCTGACTAGCATTCTACAAGATATAGCCACCAATAAAGGGGAAGGAAACAGCCTGGAAAGAAGGTGGAAAAAGCTTGGCCTCCTTAAAATCACAGACTCTGCCCGGCAATTCCAAGGCCCAGAGTTGAGCTCCCCCACCCCACAGTGAGCTGTTGGCCTGGGAGACCCAGGAGGTCTCCAAAACAATGTAGGCCATTGCCAAAACACTTGACTACCTGTCATATCTAAAATGAAAGACCCTGTTGCTGAAGTCACCACAGGCTACGGTTAGAGGACATTGGGTTACCATTCTGGAACAGAAAGTGAAAATGGGTCCCACCTGGCTAGACCCCATAGTGCTAGAAAGCCCCATGGGAGATGCTGGAAGAAAACGGTCAGCAACACCATGAACGAGCAGGGGACTCTGCAGACTACAAAATCAACCAGGCAGACAAAGATGTATGCACTTGTGCAATAATAGCACACAGCCTCTGAAGGTAGCCAACTATTCTCTGACTGGACGTGAGGCCTGCTCAGTGGGAGAGAATTCATACCTGGTACTGGAAACTAAGTTAGAGTCCCATAGGTAGGAAACTTATGCTTCAGAGAGAAGCCCCCACTGCTGTCTGGAGAAGAAAAGTTGGCTTGCATACCAAAACTCTCAAATAACTTTGCAGACCCACTTTAACCCAAGCTGGTCTCACTCTTGGTTGGAGAATCTGCTCTACGTTACAGATGGCAAAGAAAAAGGAGGAGAGTCGAGAGCCATTAACAAGACAAGAAGATAACCAACTGCCTACCAGGAGACTTACCACCTCTTCCACATCTGCCAGGGTCCAGGAGAACATGCAGGTAGAAGATGCACCATGAATACTGCTCTTACTGCTAACCTGACAACCAGCTTCAGCATAATGGTGGCAGACATTGTGATCAAGCACAACTTATCTAAGCAAAAATCTAGAGGCGACAAAGAACTCAATACTCAATCAGTCTGCCAACAGGCCTACCATGGCTCAGGGAACATTGTGGAAGAGGGAGCAAAAAGATTGTAAGAGCCACAGAATGGGCTAGAATACTGAGATGCACAGTTCCCCCCCCCCTCACCCCCACACCCTCACTATCCCATTGGGACTGAGTCCTTCACGACCCCACAGTAAATCCCATAACTCCACAGCAGAGGACCCCAGGGAAGCAGGAACAGGGGGAGAGGGAATAAACAGGTATAATCTGCTAAAATATTTTTTTTTAAAAAGACTGAAAAAAGTAGTGTTCAGGACTGTCATAAGATCATGAAACCTATATTTCTATTATCAAAATACCATTAGAATCAGCTAGAAATAAATTATGTAGTTTCTCTGAAGACTGAAAGTAACATGTAAAATTGGTCATATCTTTAGTAAATATCACACAAAAGATTGGGAATAAAACCTATTGTGAAAAGCGATAAGAATATATATGAAAGTAATACCAAACAGTCAGAAACTCACTAAGTTTCTGAAGATTATACCTATAGTTTCTGATCAACTAGTCAGTAAGACATGCCAGTCTAACAAAGTAGTAAATTGAACTCCCCTAAATTTATCAATATTTTCATTCTTTCCAGATTTACAATGACATCATTACCTTATTCTAATAAAGCATTTCTATAATTTAGAAATTACAAGTAAATTGAGAAGTAAATGTACACAAGAGAAGGTATTTCCCAAGTAAGAAATATTCCCTCATGAATGGCTCCTTCCAAATAAAGAACAACACTTCACTGAATTCCCCAGGTACCCTGTATCACCTCTTAGACTTATCACAATATTGAGTACATGGCAAACCTTTCCAAAGATAACATAATGTAAGACACGGGCAGATAATATTGCATAAAAACTAAAACTCTACAGCAAAAACATCATAATAAACATCTAAATATCTAAAGACAAATCAAAACAAATAAACATTACTTGCTATACATTATATATATATATATATATATACACATACATATACATATACATATATATATATATATATGGAAAACAGGTGCTTTCCTTAAAATGTTGTCTGACATATGAATATACATAAGTAAGACAAGACCACTGCCACCCAAGAGAAAAAGGGACAAGCACTTGAATGACAATTCAGTAAATGAAGATTAGAAATGACCAATTAAGGGCTGAAGAGATTGTTCAATGGTTAAGGTGCTTGTCTGTAAAGACTAACAACCTGGGTCCAATTACTCAGTACCCATGTAAAGCCAGATGCCCTGAGTGGCACATGCATCTGGAGTTCATTTGCAGCAGCTAGAGGCCCTGGTGCACCCATTCTCTCTCTCTCTCTCTCTCTCTCTCTCTCTCTCTCTCTCTCCTTGCAAATAAATTAATAAAATAGAAAAAAATTAAAAATAACCAATTATAGCCGGGTGTGGTGGCGCATAACTTTAATCCCAGCACTTGGGAGGCAGAGGTAGGAGGATTGCTGTGAGTTCGAGTTCGAGGCCACCCTAAGACTTCATAGTGAATTCCAGGTCAGCCTGGACTAGAATGAGACCCTACCTCGAAAACAAACAAACAAACAAACAAAAAAACAACAATTACAATATTCAAATATATCCAACTAATTATAAAATAGAAATAAATATGATTAAACTCGTTTTACCAAGCAGAAATGTAAAGGTTTATGATAAAGCTTTATACAATATCTATATCTACATATATATATATCATATATATATATGTATGTATAGAATTATGCAACCTACATATATAATAAGATCTCATTTTCTTTTAAAAAACCCATAAAATACCTAATTTCCACATAATACATATAGTTTCTATAAAATATGTGATCATTTCCTACATACTATATATGTGATAAGTATGGACACACAATTCTTAAAAGACTGATATGTAATTGAATAATTTCTAAAGGAAGACAGAAATAAAAATGTGGTTGGTTACCATCTCTGATATTCATAGTTTTTCCCTCACATTTTTCAGTGTTACCTGAAACTCTGTGTAGTGAGCACACAGTCAGAAAGTATCAAACACATCCATTTTTTTGTTTATTTTTATCTATTTATTTGAGAGTGACAGACAGAGAGAGAAAGAGGCAGAGAGAGAGAGAGAGAATGGGTGCGCCAGGGCTTCCAGCCACTGCCAACAAACTCCAGACGCGTGTGCCCCCTTGAGCATATGGCTAACGTGGGTCCTAGGGAATCGAGCCTTGAACCGGGGTCCTTAGGCTTCACAGGCAAGGGCTTAACCGCTAAGCCATCTCTCCAGCCCAAACACATCCATTTTTAAAACATGCAATATTACATAGCCAACATCAATCCAAAGCAGCTTTGTTTCTCCTAGATCCACCCCTCCAGTTGCCTTCTCATCCTGATCTGGGCCCTGTCTACATCCTGCAGACTCTAATCACCCCACAGAGGCTGTCTCCAATGACACAATATTCCAAGGAAGATAAAATAACTATAGAATGAATATAGCAGAGAAATCCCTATCCATGTGATAGGTTTAAAAAGACATGTTTAATAATATAGAATTCACATTTATTTCCTCATAAATATGAGGTGAACTGCTGAATGTGGTAATCCATCCACATAGCTATTCTACTGCATGCTTAAACACTTTGCATTCTTAATGTTGGGGAACAGTAGAGGTCTTATTAATTACAACTAAAATGTCAAGTGGCTTTACAGAAAACACATGTACATTTATGTTTCATGGCTAAGTTTAATTTCATAGGGAAGGGAGACATAAATTTCAAGAAGTGATTTTTGTGTGGTGGCACTGGAGACGTGACTCATGTTATGTTTCCTTATTTAAAGCTACTTTAGAATATATTGGCATTGAGTTCTCCTTTACAGATACATGCAAAGTTCTCCTTTATAGATATAAATTGAAATACAATTAAGGATTTTTAAATGCTAAGACTGAAATCTAGATAGCTTTTTGTTTAATTAATAACACAACTAATTGTTGTCAGAAACACTGGAGATTATTTTCTTCAACTTTCAAATTTCCCTTCTTAGAGCTCACAATCTTTGATTAGGAAAGATTGTGTTGTAAAGATTATGTTATGAAACATAGCCAGCCACTCACTAATGTAGATTAATATCCACTTGCAATACCAGACACAAATGCAATCTCAGCACTAGATAATTAAAGGGCTAAGTAGGAAGAGAAGCTTTTCCTGCAATATCAATAAAATTTGAGTCTAGTTGTTTTCCAGTATTTTAACTGTAAGTGTGTATATACATTATTAAGGACTTGCAGATCAGGGGATTAGGACAAGCAAGATGCTTTTCTATGGGACTATTCACAGAGTTCTCTAGCTTTTAAATTATATTGGAACCAAAAATTTTTCTCTCCAGTTCTTGTGATTTCATTGAGTAATAAAATTGAAATTCTAGGCTCTGCAAAAATTGCCCAAAGTGAATTTTCAACTAGGTCTTCACTTGCTATCCCAGCAGCAGAAGTGAAAGAAGTCAGGATGTGAGCAATGAGGGCTAAAGTCAGGAGAGAGGACAAAGCAGATCTATGGGGTCAAGTATGTCACTTGCAAAGAGATTCAGGGGCTACCTGAATGAGATAAGAAGCTACCAGAGAACTTGAAATATAAAAGGGTTAAAAAAAAAAAACATTTTGGCATTTCAGCAGAGTCACTCTGCCTATGGGATGGAGTACATTGGTTTTAGGGGAAGATATATACCAGGTAAGGCCATGGTAAGTCTATGTCACTAAGCCAGACTGAAAGATCTAGCTTCGCAGGTGAGAGCAGAGCCTGGGTAGGGATAGAACATTTGTGGACATATATTGAAGGAAATAGTAAAATATATGATTGACTATATGTATGGTATGAAAGGAAAATGAATATCAGAATGATTCCTAGATACCTGTCCTTAGTAAGTGGGCCATGGAGTAAGTGGACACTGGATGGGACAGAGGTACATTGGCCATGGACAGAACTGAGGGAGATACCAGGTGTGGTGGTGCACGCCTTTAATCCCAGCACTCGAGAGGCACAGGTAGGAGGATCAGGGTAAGTGTGTGGCCACCCTGAGACTACAGAGTGAATTCCAGGTCAGTGTGGGCTAGAGACCGTACCTCGAAACAAAACAAACAAACAAACAAACAAAAAAAAGAACTGAAGGAGACTAGTACAGGCTCATGAGAGCTTGACAGAAGGAAATAAGATTATTTCATTTTTTTAAGGGTGATCATTATAACTATATTTGTTTAAGAGCTTTTTTTAAGGATACAAAAGAATTATGCTGGGCATCGTGGTGCATGCCTTTAATCCCAGCACTCAGGAGGCAGAGGTAGGAGGATTGCCATGAGTCTGAGGCCACCCTGAGACTACATAGTGAATTCCAGGTCAGCCTGGGCTAGAGTGAGACCCTATCTCAAAAAACCAAAAAGAATTAGCAGGTAGAATTATATCTGGGAGTTGCTTCAAACTACTGCAGTAGAAGGTAGAGGCAGGAAGAAGAAATTAAAAGGGAAGATTGTCCTGTCACTTTTGCAGTTTCAGTGATAGGAGGGCGCATTGTTTTCTATAATGTTTTATATTTTCCATGCTAAAATATTTAAAACGAGAGAGAAAAGAAATAGGACCCTGAGTTCGACTTTTCGGAGTTCTGCTGTTCAGGAGAGGAGCTTTCATGTGCAGTAGCCGGAGGGGAAGTGGAGTCAAGAATTATTCTATAAGAGCTAAGAATATTGATTTTATCTGTTTGCTGCCATGTGGCCTTCCAGGAAGACATTAGTTCTGAAAAATAATTTAATTTCTTATTAACCAGAATTAAAATTATGGTAGTAAACTTAAGAGCAATCAAAAATTTTTATAAGAAATCAGTAGCCATGTATACAATCTCAGCCAAGCCCATACAATGCTTAAGAGTCAGGTACATTCCAAATTTGCTAACAACCTTATTCCTTTCCAATTTAAGTACAACCATTACCTAGTCCTACTCTCCATTTACAACATAGTTGCGGAAACTCTCTAACAACATTGACTGAAGACTGTTTCAAAGTGATCATCTTCTGCTGTATTTGTCTAGCAAAGTGTTGGTGCCTGATAGCTGGGAACCTTGGACTAGATACAACAGATGATTGTATCTAGAAAAGGAAAAGCATGGGAAAGTGTCTTATCTAATTCATGAGCTTCTCTACAGAAGCAATGCTCAACTCACTGGCCCCTTAAAAGAGTTATTATTAAATGTCTTCCTTAATCCCTACTAAATTTTTTCCCAATATTGGTGTCTGAGCTAACAGGTGCAACAAGCTGTGTTGCAACAACCAATGACCATTGTATAAATACTGAGCCAGTGATTATCTGTTTCTATGGTTTCTATTTACAGGAGAGAACATTCATAGGGGTGGCTTGACATTTGGGACTTTCCTTGTAATAGGAATTTAAGTTTTACCTTCACCTTTATTGCTTCCCAGGTTCTTGTCCACTGTCTCAGTCCATTTATTTTCTCTCTTCCTACGGATTCCTTTCTCAATCAACATTATCTGTAAGTCCCACTAAACGTGATAGAATTTCTGTTGTCCCTCCCAGGAAAAGCATCTGGACAGAACAGGAATAGGCAGTAGGAGACTAATAATTCATTTTAAAATAAGCTTGAGCAAATACCTTGCTTCTGAAAAATAGAGAGGAAAAAATGACCAAGTTTCCTTCCTTGTTTAGACAAAGTCTCTTTCCATGACAAATCACAGCAAAAGGGCTAGTCTGCTTTCTCTCAGCCTGTGCTGAGATCCACAGGCTAAAGTAAGTTCTGGAACCTGGAACTCAGGGAACCACTTACTCCAGCTCTTCTCACCAAATACATAGACTTTCTTCAAGATCAAACAGAACCACTTATTTAAACTACAATCTCTTTTCAATGGCACAAAATGGTGGTAACTAAAAGTTGCTAAAATATGTCAAATGGATAACTAAAAATATAGGTTTAAAAAATAAATTGATATCATTTTTCTCATAATACTTGTTGCAGTCAGGTTCACATTGCTGGTAGAAAACACCCAAGGAAGAGCAGCTTGTGTGGAATAAAAAAGCAGGGGATTGATTTGGGCTTCCCTCGAGGAGAACCTCCATGATTGCAGGGGAAAATGATGGCATGAGCAGAGGGTGGATATCACCTCCTGAACAACATCAGGTGGACAACAGCAACAAGAGAGTGTGCCAAACAAGGCCAAGAGGAAGCTGGCTATACACCCATAAGCCTACCTCCAAGAATACACTGCCTCCAGAAGGAATCAATTCCCAAATTGCCATCAGCTGGGGACCTAAGCATTCAGAAAACATAAGTTTATGGGGGACACCTGAATCAAACCACCACATCAAACCTGGCCCTCATAAACTGATAACCATACATGCTGTAAAACCCAATGCATTAAAAGTCCCCACAGTTTTTATCAATCACAATGATGTTTAAACATCCGTATAGTCCAAGGTCTTTTAACTGAGCCATAATACTGCCCCCCCAAAAAAAACATAATGGCACAGAATAAACATTCACACTACAAAAGATGGTATTGAGCAAAACAAAGAAATACTCAACCAATACAAGATTTAAACAGGACATACATCAAACTCTGTAGCTCCAAGTCCAACAACTCTAACCAGTGATGAGTTTCCAAGTCAATTCTAACCAGTGACAAGTCTCTGGAGTTCCAACTCTGCCCTTTCAGCTAGGCTACTCACAGTTCTGCAAATCTTTATCTGGTGCCAGCAGCTCTCTTTGGCAGCCATCTCATAGTCCTGGCATCTATACTGGGTCCCCACTGCAACCCACAGTTCATCCTCATGACTCCACTGGGTCTCCACACAGGTAATCCAACAAGCCTGCTTCACACTGCCCATGGCCATTTCCAAAATACAAACCTGTGTTGCAAATTCAGTGACTCTATCTTCCCTGCATTTGTTATACTTCATAATACCAGGTGGGCTACCAATTTGTTAATCTGGTGTGTGGGGGGAATAAAAGCAGACCTTGAGAACAGGACACTCCTTCAGCATTCAGGCCCCATCCAAAGAGTCTGCCTTCTTCCTGTTGTCCCAAAGCAGATCACCTGGCCCAATCTCAAAGGTTGTAATCTCTCATACAATTGCATCTGAATGGTCAGAAGTTTCAGCCCAAAGATTTAATTTTCTCTGTATTATATCCCTCTGCTCACACTAGTCCATTTATATGCAGTGCAACCCTGCAGTTTCTCAGGACACAGGCGTAACAGCAAGCTTCTCACACAAACTTCTTCCAACCCAGTCCAGGAAAAACTCTTTCTCACCCTCATAAGCCAAACCTGACAGTCCATAGTTCTTACTGCATTCAAGTCTTTCAACTCTGATGAGAACAGTCCAACAAGCTGTACTTATAGCACTGCAAGGTGGCTCTTGGGCAAAGGTTTCAAATTCGTCCACATTCTTCCTGCAAAGCAGTTCCAAAAGGCTAAAGCTACAGTCAAGTGTCTAGCAGCAATGACTTCACTTCTTGTTCCAATTTTACTGTTGTAGTCAAGTTCACATTGCTGGCAGAAAACACCCAACCAAGAGCAGCTTATGGGGAAAAGAGGGATTTATTTTGGCTTAAAGACTCGGGGGGAATCTCCATGATGGCAGAGGAAAATGATGGCATGAGTAGAGGGTGGACATCACCTCCTGAACAAGATCAGGTGGACAACAGCAACAGGAAAGTGTGCCAAACACTGCCAAGTGGAAGCTGGCTATAATACCCTTTTGGTCCTCTGCCTCCAACAATACACTGCCTCCACGGTGATTCAATTTCCAAATTGCCATCAGCTGGAGACCTAAGCATTCAGAACACATAAGCTTATGGGGGACACCTGAATCAAACCACCACAATGATACAAAGCTAAATCACTAAGTGTGTCAAATGATCTGCCAGAATGCAATGGTGCTGTTAGTAATATTAACAACAAAATACTTTTTTTGGAATATCTTATCTTCACAGCACTGTTGAACAAACAGTTTCTGAGATGTATCCTCTTTTGCAGTGGAGGAAGATTCGCTTCTGTAAAGGTACTTTCAAAGTTGAGCCAACTAACACTATTTCTTTGAAGAGGGGAAAAATAGTACTTTGTCCACTAAAGAAATGTGAAAGCTTTACAAACTGAATATTAATCTACTTAACTGTAATATAAATGAACAGGTAAGCTAAACATTAGATCTTGCAAAAGTTTCTATAGTCCTTCCCCAATCCATATTTAACTTTTCAAAAACCAATTTCCCAGTCTACTTATAAACATGCCATCAGAAAAAAAAGGTCATTTGTATTATTATTAACATAGTATTTCTTTGAGCACCAAATCATTAATAAAATAGTTCAAGTTTGGCCTAATGAAGGCTGTCAAGCCCATCTGAATACATCAGTGTTTTCTTTGTGATTTCCTAAATTCCTGAGCAACAAAGTTAAGCTATTAACTTACTCTAATTCCCAACAGAAGTTTTTTGTTTTCCACCTTGTCTATATAGCCAATTTTCCATTAGCCAGTATAAAACTTCTTATATCAATATCAACTGGCTTTAACAAAGTTTTACCACAGTATAGCCCAATGCATTTTTAGGTCCTTGAAGTCACTTGACTTTATTGCCTATATGAAAGGTTTGTGCATACCTGTGGCTTTTCTTTTTACTTAGTGAAAGACAACCAACACCCAAATGTAACAGATTATTTGGATGCTATAAAGAAAGTAGAATGAAGGAAGAAATGGGCTTAATTCTTTCAGTGACAATGACCTGTATTATATTTTCTTTACTATAGATATAGCAATAAAGTATAGGTTACAGCTCCCCATGTACCCTTAATAGAAAGGACTGCATAACACAAATATGATTTCTCCAGTGAATTTTTAGGTACAGTTAAAATAAAATATTCTTAGAATCATAAACCTTCCTGAATGCACACATTTGCCTGAATTGTTTTCATGCTTAGCACAGATTCTTAGTCTCCTCAACCCAAAATGTATTAGTGCTATTATCCACTCATCAGCCCCTCTTATCTCTCGACTTCCTCATATATTCTTCCGTAACTTATTTTCCTTAAATACTAGCTTATTTTCTTTGAATTTTACTTTATTCTTATACCTTCCTTCTATCTGCTTTTCTTTTTACCTGCACTTCATATTATTGCTCTTCCTGTCTTGGCCACTTGTTTTCCTTTATACCTTGTATTCCTCCTGTAATATACCTGGCTCTCATAGAGGCTAAACGCCCTAAGGAAATCACTTTCCTACCTCTATTCTACAGATCAAAAGATGACTATAATGGGGCTAAGGAGATGGCTTAGCAGTTAAAGGTGCTTTCTTATAAAGCCTGTTAGTCTGGGTTCGATTCCCCAGCACCACATAATGCTGGATGCAAACCTGCATTTATGTGGAACATGTGCATGACCCCCCCCCATACACACACACACAAATACATTTTAAAAATGACCAAAATGAAATGTGCATTAACACATAAATGTGATAGAGAAGAAAGCATATGTCAAATTCTTCAGTGGACAAAGATGTACCCAGTGAAACTGAAAAGGAATGGAGTGAACAATGCAAGAGGTGGAGGAGGTGGTGCCTGGAAGTTAAAAGCTAGAACAGTGGGTGCCTGGTATGAAAAGGCTGGAGCTTTAACTCACAGCAATTAACTGAGATTCTTGGTTCAGAATTAATCTCCCAAGTAAGCTGGAAAGCCAACTTTCCAAAATGGACTCTTTGATTAATATAGAGATTAAGATAAACTATTTTTTATTTGTAATTTTGAGGTTTAACATGTAAAACATGTCTACACTGATATTATTTATGCATCAAAGGAGATTTCAACACAGAATCATTCAAAAATTCAATATATATTCAGCTAAATAGGAATTTTGAAGATTTCTAAAAGTAAAATGAACGAAAGCAAAAATAAACCAGATTAAGGTAAGATATGGTTATTAGGAGTAGGCATATAAGTGAACTCTGGCCTTCTTGGCAGTCCAGCAAAAAGAAGATTGAACAGTAATAAATTTTAAGTATCTGCTATAAGGAACTAAATTATTTTTCAAGAGAAATAAAACTTAAGCTTTGGTCCATACTAATTTCAGAAGACACGTTCTTATACTTTTTAATAAGATTTCTTTTTTGTTTTAATTTTTGTTGATTTTTATTTATTTATTTGAGAGTGACAGAGAGAGAGAGAAAGAGGCAGAAAGAGAGAATGGGTGCACCAGGGCCTCCAGATGCTGCAAACGAACTCCAGACACATGTACCCCCTTGTACATCTGGCTAACATGGGTCCTGGGGAATCAAGCCTCGAACCAGGGTCCTTAGGCTTCACAGGCAAGTGCTTAACTGCTAAGCCATCTCTCTGGCCCTACTATGATTTCTTTTAAAATATCATAAGACTTATAATGCCTTATCCTGAATACATCATACCGATTCTGTCTATAACCTCAGAGGGTTCATGAGGTATCTCAAGTGTATCTCTGAAACTCAGTGTCCATGGTAGACAGGTTAAGGATTCTTGGGAAAGTCTTAAAAGTCATAGTGTACTATGACATCAGAAATTTGCACAAGCCACCTGTTTTTGATATCTTCTCTGCTTATGTTAGGACAATCAGTGAAAATAACACTGTGAAGAAGGCAGAGTCATGAAATACGTATGCTCAATTGCAACTGCACAATTTGAGTCCAGGGATCATATTTGCTCCTTTTTGGTTTTCATGCCATATATGGCCTTTAGTAATTCTTTGAGTGATTCTTTTTGACAGTGTTATGGTTTGAACTTGAGGCCTCATACCTGTGAAGCAATTGATCTACTGCTGAGCTCCATCCCAGCCCTGATAATTAATAATTTCTTTAATCTGCAATACTCAGATAAGTGAACCAAATAGCAATACAATTATCATTACTTTCTTTTATTTTATGCTTTACTATGTCTGTCCAAAAACTGTATTATTTGGGTTTTCTTATTTAAGTACTTTATACAAATAGACTCATATGTAGTGTCTTGAAAATTGCTGTGTTTGTTGTTGGGAGGGAAGTGCTTTGTTTGTTTGTTTGTTTGTTTGTTGAGGCAGTCTCATGTGGTAATTTAAGCTGGCCTGAAATTCACTATGTAGTTCATGGTAGTGTTGAATTTTAAGCAATCATGCTGACTCAGCTTTGTAAGTGCTTGAACTATAGGCATGTGTCACCATGCCCAGCATTGAAATTCTTTTATTCATTTTTCAATTTATTTTTTAAACACAAGAATAGGTGAAATGTTCTAACTCAACATATTGCTTCCAAAATTAAAATACCATTGCTTGTCAATTTACTGTTTGCACTATTGTGTTTCATTAAGCAAACCAAAAAGTATCCCTCTTTCATTAATGGACATGTGGATTGTCACAGCTATTTGCTATCAAAAACTGAACTGCTATCAGTATTTTCTGAGGGGAAATAAAAGGTTCTACACCGAGGGTGGGAGCAGAACAGCAACTTCAAAGGCTATGAGCAATGGTCTAAGTGTGGGACTCTAGCTGAATACATGTGGAGGTTCATTCATCACTTTTTTTGTTAATTTTTTTTGTTATTTTTATTTATTTATTTGAAAGCGACAGACAGAGAGAGAAAGAGGCAGATAGACAGAGGGAGAGAGAATGGGCGCGCCAGGGTCTCCAGCCATTGCAAACAAACTCCAGACGTGTGTGCCCCCTTGTGCATCTGGCTAACGTGGGTCCTGGGGAGTCGAGCCTCGAACCGGGGTCCTTAGGCTTCACAGGCTAGCGCTTAACCACTAAGCCATCTCTCCAGCCCTCATCACTTATTTTAAAACTACCCTAAAAGTTACACATATTCTTTTGTATTTATCACACATTTTAAAAGAAAAAATTAAAAGTAATTGATAAACTGAACGTTCTAAGATACTTAACAATTTTTAACGGACTTTCAGGCTTTAAAAAAGAGCCAGGTATGGTGGCGCACACCTTTAATCCCAGCATTCGGGAGGCAGAGGTAGGAGGATGACTGTGAGTTCAAGGCCACCTTGAGACTATATAGTGAATTCCAGGTCTGCTTGGGCTAGAGTGAGATGCTACCTTGAAAATAAAAACAAAAACAAAAACAAAAACAAAAGAGCTAGATGGGCTGGAGAGATGGCATAGCAGTTAAGGTGCTAGCTTGTAAAGCGAAAGAACCTAGACTCAATGTAAGCCAGATGCAAAAGTTGTTACATATGTCTGGAGTTCATTTGCAGTGACTGGAGGCCCTGGTGTGCCTACTCTCCTTAAAAAAAAAAGTACATAAAATACAACCAGATTTCACTAAGTCACCAAATTATCAAACGTGAAAAACCATCTATTAGGATTCCTTGGTCTCCACTAATTGTCATGTAAAAATTTTGCTTTCTGTCACTTTAGCAGAATCAGCTAAATCAATAACATGACTTTTCATTTTTCTAAACTATTACTTCCTTAAGCGAGACTTCTGATGAGATAGGGCACAGAGTTCAAAGTGATTCAGCAATCAAACCAGTATCTGCCTGTTTTGCTATCAACCATTACATAACATAGTGATGGAAGCTACTGAGTCACTCCTGTACTGTTTTTATCTAAAACATCACTGCATCCACTGTATTATAACAGACTGGGGCTAAACAGAGAAATGCTAACTACAGTACACCAAAGAAGAAAGCCAGGGCTGACCTAACCCCCATCCCAGGAGATTCCAGAAAGTATACAGAGGCCCATGGAGTGGTCTTATATGTAGAAGATTTCTAGCATAGGTGGCTCTAAGGGCATTCCTCAGCTTTCACAAAATAGTGCTACGAGTATACCATCAAAAAGGACTTTAAAAATGTAGACATAAGCCAGTAGAGGTGGCTCACTCCTTTAAGCCCAGCACGTGGGAGGCAGAAGTAGGAGGATGGTTGTGATTTCGAGGCCAGCCTGGGACTACAGAGTGAGTTCCAGGTCAACCTGGGCTAGAGAGAGATACTACCTGGAATAAAAAATAGAACAAACAAAAAAAAAGTTATAGATATAAGGTTTATAGTTACATACTGAAGTATTTTTAAAGTTATTAGCCCAACTCAGTATTTCCAAATAAATTCCAATTCTGATACCTCCTGTGATGGACAATCTTGATTATCAATTTAAATAGAATTTATTACCATGGAAACAAATCCCTGGGCAAGTCTGTGAGGGATTATTATCTAAAGACCAATCAGCCCTTTAGGATGCTGCAGACTTTGCTTATCAGTGAAGACAGCTAGACTCTACTGCCTCTGTGGCTGTAATGTACTCTCAATTCTACCCTCAAGATTTAACTGAGCCTCTGGTGTAAACCCTACAGTACAATTATATTTTCTATGACTCAACAAGACTAAGGCTCTGGGTATGGAATCCCAGAAAAGGCAACTCTCTTTTACATCTATTTCTTTCTTGCTTGCCATTACCCATCATTACTTTATGAAACTACTGTCCAATATCACCAATAACCCTCGAGGCAACTTAATGGCCATCGCTTCTTTTTCATCAACCTGTCTTTCCTTCACATTTGACCCAAAACCTTCTTGATGTTTATGAACTTGTTTTGAAAGAGATGCTTTTGGTTTTTCTTCTACTTTTATTGGTTCATTATTTCATTTGGTGGCTCTTCTTCCCTGCATTCAGGTTTGCCTCATAACTGTTATTTGGTTAACTCACAAATTGTACTGATTTGGGATGAGCTCCACTCATCAATGCTAGGCCTATCATGAGTCATCAGGGACCAGTAAGGAACCTCTCAGTCTCTCGTCTTCCTGGAAGTTAGCTTGGGTTTTTTTTCATCATAGCGATAGAACTCCAAGAGCCATGAAAAAGCAAACCATGATTTACAAGCACTCAATTTTTGCCCTTGCCGTATTTGCTACTATCCCACTGAACAATGCAAATTAATTAATCAAGCTGATTATCAATGAGATAGGAGGCCACCAAAAAGTATAGACACTGAACTCATGAACAACAGGGTGATTTCCACAGTCTACACAGCACACTTGCTCAGCTAAACAATGGGTATTTCTATTCTGTCTCTTAGGCTTTCACTTTATGGTTCTTATGACATCTTACAGCACTATGTTATATTCTTGTGACAAATATCACATCTCCATGCGAATGACTTCAAAATCCATCTTCACAGAATAGACTTGCCCCTCTTTACATTTCTGTTTCTAAATTTATCCTGGACATTTTCATTTTTTCAGCCTACCAGGATATCAAATTTGGCATGCCTAAAATTAATGAATGAAATGAAATCACTGTATAAAATGAATGTTTCTCATTAATGTTTCACCTAGTCCAAAAATCACATAATTTATTTCATCTCTTCCTTTTATCTTTCATCTAATTCAGTTTGACCACCTCTACTGACCAGATGAGATTACTCTAGAATCTATTTTATGTTAGTTTTAGCTTTCCAACCCTAAAACAGTGATATGAGAACTTTCCAGAATTACTGAAAGGATTAAATTGGTTTTGTGTGCTTACTATTTCAAAGGTACAAAAAATGTTAATTATTTCCTTTTCCCTTAAGTCTTATGTTTGCTTATGAGATTGTTCACCTCTATATTCACTTTTTTTTCTTATATCATGGCCACAAATCAAAATTATGCTCTAATAATGTCCTGCTGAGGAGTTTATTTAGCATTACCCTCCACATCAACAAATGCAAATGAGTATAATAATGACATTTAATTCACTGGGTTGTTGTAAGATAAGAGATAATACAAGTTGTTAATTGTGTTTTTGGTAATGCACTTATAAGTCCTTGATAAATGTCAATTATTATAACCTATTATTCTAATAACAATAAGCACAAAATTATAGAAAAACAGATTATGGATTCTGTCTATGAAGAATTCTTTTTAGAATCATGTGAGCTGAGTCCTGAAAGTTATGGAGCCCCCATATTGAGACTCATTTCCTCTGTCTACGCCCATTCTTTTATGTATTAGTTTAGTCATTCATGCATTAAATAATTATGTTATCAAGAGTGCATTACATAACAGACAGCTTTTGTTAATATGTTAAGCAGTATCTGTCTATGCTAAAAAAAAAAAAAAAAAGTGAAAAGTAGCCTGGTACATGGTCTACACTTTGGTGTTCCCTGTTGAACATAAACAGTCTCACAAACCACCAACATCAGATAAAGCCACTCTGTACCATGATGGACCAAGGCAAAAAAAGAGCAGATAATTGCATAGCCACGTGTGAACATCCACAACAACATAGGCATTATCCAACCACAAAAAAAAAAAACAACCAAATATCCATCAATTTTAGTTTACCTGTGTGGCTATATCTTTACCAATTACATTTTAAGTGTCTGATTAGTTTTGCCTCCTCCACAAGCTTCATTGATTCCCAGTCACACATGTCTCTCCACTTCCTGACAGAATCTAATTCAGAGCAAAGCCCTGCTTCCTTAAACTCTCCCCAGAGTGACACCTTCAAGTTTAGAAATCCTTCCTAATCCTCTCCTACAAGGTAATCCACTCTCCCTGGGATATGTTCTTTTTCTCCATGTATCACTACAGATGTGCTCCTAGAGGTCTCCTGCTAAAGGACACTTACACAGCATTATCAGTTTAGTAGTCTTTCTGCAGCGGTTTAACTCTCTGAAGAAGTACCGTCTCTATCCAGGATAAACAAAACTGCCTCTGTTAGAGTAAGTGCTCAGAAAAAAGATTGTTGATTCACTTAGAAATCTTTTCCTTCAATGATGCAAAATGCTGAAAAGACTTCGATAGTCCATCCAGCTTCCCAGAAGGACCTTAGGCAGCCTCCTGAAACGACTCCTGGAAGTGGCTTTGCAAGCAGCACAATGCTGAGGCTTGTAGCACGGTTTCTTCGAATGGTAACATAAATATTCATAAGTGACAAAAAGACATATGTGGGGCTGAGGAGATATCTCAGTGGTTAAAGGTGTATGCCCCCAAAGTCTGTAAATGGCTTCAATTCCCTGGTAGCCACCTAAAGACAAATGCAAAACATGGCGTGTGAATCTGGCATTCACTTGCAGTAGCAAGACTCTAGTGCACCAGCTACATATCACACATGTGTAAATAAATAAATAAAAATATCTAATTTTAAAAGATGTATGTGCTTTCACAATAGCATTTACAATGACTTTAAATCTATAACAAAGACCCTTCAGAGGACCCATACGAGATTCATCTAAACTATCCAAATCAAGGTGCCAGTGATCTATGCAATATTTGTGTTAGTGGAAGTATTTGTTTTGATATGATTCTAAATTCCTTTCCAATTATGTATATAGTATAAAGTTCAAAAGTTCTCAGTAAAAGAATTACTTGAATTACTTTTTTTTTTCATTTTATCCTCATTCACAGAAATCAAGAAAAATCTCTAATTAGAAATTTTGTCTGAATTTGAAGGCATTATAGAATGTTATTTTGAAAACATTAAAGACATTGGCATGAAAATTAACTTAATATTTAAATAGAATAATAACTAACTGAAAAACATTTGTAGAAAAAAATTATAAGAGAAAGATCTTTTACAGGGAGAGTTTATTAGAATATCTGAATTTAGCTAAATAAGCAATAAGGTGGGTAATGCAGCCACATGATCTGCATTCACATCTATACATTCTAGCAAAAGTCTTCCATTACATTAATCTTCAAAGAAACAGCTACATAGACTAATACTAAAGTTGCCAGCTTTGGAAAAATAGCTATGAGGAAACCAGAAATACCATTAAAGCTGCCATTAATCTGCATAACTGCCTTCCCTAGAGAAGGTGGCGCAGTGCTTTCAGTGCTAAGGACCCCTTTAAGAATGAGAATTAGAAAGAATGCTGCAGCAAAATTAGTTAGAAAATTAGCCAAAAATAAGATATAATTATTTTATTTGCTAATGTTTTAGAATGTAACAGTAAAAATCTATTAATAACCACTGGAGTCAAATTTTTAGCACATATAAGCTGAAAAAGTATTGCATAGACATACTAATTTGAAGTTATGTATGCTGATCATAAAAACAGAAATTACAAGTCTGGCCACACAACATTAATTTTGGAAATTGGATTTGGTTTGATTTCTATTTTAAAGCTTTTTACTTTGAATATAACCACAGTATAGTTTAGTGCGTATATACAATTTTAGATGCTTTTTTCCATGAGACATAATCTCTTCCTGCCTTAATCTTCATTCTACATTATAAAGAATATTTTAATCAGTTGTGACTCCTAAGTATTATTTCACAAAATGTAGACTAAAGCAACTGATTTCTGGGAGACTAGAGATTATGCTATTATGAATGTGCGTCTAACCAAAAATTAAGGTTTGAATAAGTCGTGGGAAAAAAAAAAAAACACATAATGGCTGATGCCTTTAATGTGAACTTTCCTAATAGGTAAAAAAAAGCAACTCACAGAGGAACAGTTGAAAAGAGATAACTTTGTCAGGTGTTTATTAAGAGACCTGAGATTTGCAGCAGCCATTTGTTCAATTATTCATTTACCCAAAAGTGCTTATCATGCATAGCCACCCCACTAACCTCAGGGCAGAGGCAAAGCAGTGGCTCCACTTTCCACCATTTACATCCCAGAGTTTATCATCTTGGAGAGAGTAGATTTGCAGTGACGGCCATTAATTTTGGGGCCTAGCTAAAATATCTGACGGAAAAACTCAAATATTTCTCTAAGATATATCTACCATATAGATTGTTAGTATAGCAAAGGCAGATGGATAATCCAAAGGGCTCATTTTTGAGGTAGAAACCAGATAGCTCAGGCAAATTGTTGTTTTTTTTTTTTTTTACTTTCTTGGTAAGCACAAGACAGACTGATAAGCATGGGACACAATAATTATTTTAAGTTAGTCCTACGCTACTGTATAGAAGGATGTGCATAGTGTGACAATATCATTTAGTGAGATGCTTAGCTTTTATTTGTAAAAAAGGAAAAGAACATTAGAGTTTATCAACAGAGATAATCCAAGCTCTTAAATGAATTCACTTGAACAAATATAGCTATTTTGAACTCAAGCAAACTTAAAAAAAAAAAGCAAATTCAATCAAATTGAAGTTTAGATTCTAATCTTTAAGGTTAAGTTTAAAGTTTATGATTTACTTCACATAGAAATTTTGCAAGTTTTGTAATTTATTGGAAACCTGAAAAGAAAAAATAAATATTTAACTAAACAGAAAGTGGTTATGGATGAAATACTACAAGCAAGCTTCAAAGTACTTCAGATTTTATCACTATTCATAGAGATGACCCCTAGATCATCTTGATGATTGTAAACTGACACTTCCTTACTTCTCAAAGCTATTCTGAAATATATAAAGTCCAGTTTTACTGCTAAGTTAAGTAAACTTTAAATGTAATATCAATGTACTTAAATTGGCTCATATTCTCCTCAGTTCCATGCATTGCTGTTTCTCTTTTTAGTTTTGTAAGAGAGACAGACTGGGTGTGTATGCATGCATCTTAACCAAAAGACATTTTCTCTCAGTTCCTGAGAGCATGCTCGAGAGCAATTTAACTTAAACTAGTAGTTAATTATCATTTTCCTTAACATGATGACAATTTACATAAGAAACCATCCTGTAACAAATCTTAACATAGTTTTACTAACATAAACATAATATAGTATTAACATTAAAAAAATCATATCTGAGATGAAACTTTTGATAAATTATTTTAGCAATATATTTCTCCTATTGTTATTTTACATTACAGCAAATAGTATGTGACAGCAAGTATTTCCATGGATGGAGCAAGTGAGATATAGCAGAACTCTATACATAACAGTCATTTACTAAGATACATTCCGAATTGATATGCTTTTAACTCTTTGAATTATTGGTTCTAAAATTCTTATCTTGGATATATCCAACATATTTTGACAAACATTATGCATGTTTAAAATGTATTTTATTTTTATATGTATAAACCTCTTTATGCTTGGCTCCTAAAATTATGAGATGTAAATATATTTAGAGAAAAACTAAAAATCCTTTATGTCATTTTAAACATGTGCATATCATATTCTTTGAAGATAAACACAAAAAGAAGGAAATAACATAGACAAAGAACAATTGTGTGGGACTGTGTGAGTGACTTTCTAATGGCTTAGCCACTCAGTTTAGATAAAATCTGTTGTGCCATATTGGTTTGCAAATAAAATCCTTAATTATTAGTAGTAATTTTAATTTTTAAACTACATTGAGGGCTGGGGGATGGTTCAGCGGTTAAAGCACCTACTTGCAAAGCCTACTGGCCTGGGCTTGATTACATAGGTAAAGCCAAATGCACAAAGTGCTACATTTGTCTGAAATTCATTTGCAGTGGCAGGAGGCCCTGCATGCTCATAACCTCTTTCTCTCTCTCTCTCTCTCTCTCTCCCTCCCTCCCTCCCTCCCTCAATATATAAAATATTAAAACATAAGTAAATAAACTACATTGCTTATCTCCAAATAACTTAAGTTTCAAATGCAGCTTAGAGAAGTCTGTTAACATCTAAATGGGCAATGACAAGGAACACCACACACAGCTTGTATTTGACAATCACAAAGTTCAGAAATATTAAGTCACCAGAGAGAAGCCTCACTACGAAAGTGGCAGCAAGAGAATATTTCTGAGAATATGCCACTGTCTTCCAGCATGCTTCTTTCTTCAATCCAGGCAAATGGCAATAACATTACATTATATAAAGTCTCAGAAGAGCTCTCCTCTTGCATGGTAAACTAGGAAACATGCTCACAAAGGGCAGAGAGAAATTTCATGACTTTATGATCATAGCATTCTAACATTTTATCACATAAGTGTAGGCTACAAAAAATTTACAAGTAACAAATACCCTTGCTTGCTTTTGCAGGGCAGTCCCTTTAATGATGTGCAAGCTCAGGTGCTCACAAGCAACACAAAGACTCTTCTATACCCCTATAGCCCTACTATATACAAATTTAGGGGACAAAGACAGACTTCATACTCTGTATAGTTTCATCGACAAGTGCTGAGTCACTTCTGAACATAAAGCCATGTTTTACACCCACAAAGCAAATACCAATTCTTTAGACTTTGCGTAGTCAGTCTCTCAGGACCATGCCAGGTTCAAGGTATGACCTAGAAGTACTGATTTTTAAGAGCACATGCAAGAAAGGGAGACAGAAAGATATGAATATTTTTAAACTTCATATTTATTTACTTAGAAACAAAGAGATACAAGGAAAGAATGGGCATTCTAGGGCCTATTGCCACTGTAAATGAATTGCAAACACATGTGCCACTTAGTACATCTGGCTATTCATGGGTACTGGGGTATCAAACCTGGTTGTTGGGCTTTTCAAGCAAGCACCTTTAACCACTGAGCCATCTCTCCAACCCTAAGATCTTAATAAAAAATAGAACTAAGAGGATTATTTATTTTCACATTCATGTAGTGGGTTTATCCCAATTTAATTTATTTTATTTTATTGTTTTGTTATTGTTTTTGTTTTTCAAGGTAGGATTTCATTCTTGCCCAGGCTAACCTGGAATTCACTGTGTAGCCTCAGGGTGGCCTCGAACTCCTGGTGATCCTGCTACATCTCCCTGCCACAAGCTGGGATTAAAGGTGTGTGCCACCATTCCCAGCTCCAACTTAAGTTTTTTATTGAGAACTCTAACATATGAACATATAACGATTTGATTGTATTCCCATGGAGCTTTTTAATCTACTGATTTGATTTTTATTTTGCTATTTGTGGTGGTTTGAAGGTAAAAATGCCCCCCAAAACCTCAAGAGTTTGTGATTCAGCTTCCTTCTTAGTCCCCTGCTGGTAGAGCCTATGGGTGGTGGGTGGAGCCTTTCTGGAGAAGGTATGTCAGTGGGGGAGGGCCTTGAGGATTAGTACTCCAGCCCTGCCAGTGTGGAGAGCTAGCTCACTCAGATGGTTTCTTTCCTGCTTTGTGTGGAGATGCGATGCCCCAGTCCCCTGCTCTGCCATGCTTTCCTTCATTATGAGGAAACTTTTGCCTGAAACTGTAAACCTGAAATAAACCTTTCCTCCCAAGCCAGCTGCTTCTGGTCAGATGTCTTGTCCTAGAAGGAGAACAAAACTGCTACCCTATTGCTTCTTTTATTGTTGGCAGTGAAGTACGGAACCAAGGGCCTTGTACATGTGAGATAAGTGCTCTACAACTGAGCTACGCCTCCAGCTCTGATTCCTCTAGTGCAACCTTAATTAATGCCTTTGAGATGTTTAAAAAGTCATAATTATAGACATATATTTCATTGTTGTTTCTGTAACTTAAGGACCTTCTTCATGCAGAGGGGATCAAACTGGTTTATCCTAACTGCCGTGCTTGGCTAGTTTGATTTGAAGCAGCAATAATCAGTTGCTTCCTAATGTGGTCATGTTCTCCCATTCCCCTCTCCATTGCCCTCTTCAGGATTCTGAGCTAACCTGAGTCTGGTCACAGCTCAATTTCACATAAAAGTGCATGGACTAGGGGCTGCAGAAATTGCTTAGAGGTTAAGGTGCTTGCCTGCAAAGCCAAAAGACCACTGTTCAATTCCCCAGGTCCCATTTAAGCCAGATGCACAAAGTGCTACATGCCTCTGGAATTCGTTTGCAGCAGCTGGAGGCCCTGGTGTGCCCATTCTCTCATTCTCTTTGTCTTTCCCTCTCTCTCTCAAATAAATAAAAATAAAATAGGTTTTTTTTAAGTGCATGGACTACACCAAGTCACGCGTAATTAGGAAGACAACTTTTAGCTTTGAAGGTAAATGACAGCGCATGTAAGTTATACTATTGCTGAGCCTAATTTTTTTCATCTATGTCATTATTTTAACTACATCTTTTTTCAAATATGTTTACTTATTTATTTTCAAGCAAAGGGCGGGAGGGAGAGAATGCATGTGCCAAGGCCTCTAACCACTGCAAACGAACTCCAGATGCATGTGCCACTTTGTGCATCCGGCTTTCAGTAAGCCACTAAGTTTTGCAGGTAAGAACCCTAACCACTGAGCAATCTTCCCAGACCAACTACATCTTTTTTAAGAAACAAAAATGGAAAATTTCTATTCATCACATAATTTTGTAAGCTTCAGACCAAGATTAAGTTGACCCTAGTGCTTTGGACCTCAGATGCAGCAGCACATCACAGATGGAGTGTATAGTGAAGCAAACAATTTACATCATAGAAGTAAAGAGAAAGGAAGATACAGGGATCCCACAATCCTCTAAGAGGATACAATTCCAATTATTAAAGGACCTTCCACCATCCCGTGACCAATAATGCCTTTTAGGGACCAAGCCTTCAGTACATGGCCTTTAGGGAACATTCAACATCCAAACTATAGTAACCATAATATTAACTGTATCTTTTAAAACACTGAAATAATATATTGAAAGAGAGTTATTCATGAGTAATAAAACTTCTTAAAATATTTTATTTATTTATTTGAGAGGAGAGAGAGATAGATAGATAGACAGACAGACAGGTAGATAGAGGGGGAGAGAGAATGGGTGTGCCAGGGCCACTAGCCACTGCAAAAAAATTCCAGACAACATGCACCATCTTGTGCATCTGGCTTTACGTGGGTACTGAGGATTTGAACCTGGGTTGTTTGGCTTTATTGGTAAGTGCCTTAACCGCCAAGCCATCTCTCCAGTCCAATTGAACTTTAAGACTAGGGTTTGTGGGTGGCTGTGGAGATAAAGTACTTATTGCGCAACTCTTGGAATCTGAGTTCAGATCTCCAGACTCCATGTAAAAGACAGAAGCTGTCATTAGGCTTCCTTAATCCCAGTGTGCCTATGGTAAGGAAGGAAGTAGAAACAGGAAAATTTCTTGGAAGCTCATGGACAACAACCGGTAATCCTGGCTCAACAAGATGGAAGGCAAGGACCCATCTGAAAATCGTCTCCTGAGCTCCTCACATGAACTGTGGCACACGTGCTACCATACGCACAAATATACACCAATTTAAAAAAAAATCTAAAAATAGAGCTTTTTGGTAGATTCCAGGCAGAAGATAAAAGAATAATACTCATCTATAAGAGAATCTAGGAATAAACTCAAATTGAAGATAATATAAGTACAATGATTCTTCATGGAAACAAAGTTCTTTTCAAACTGGGTTATTGTATCACTTAATATACTCAGGAAAGTTGAAATATTTTGAAGTGAAGTAGTAATTAGTAAATTGGCTTTATTTTTAAAATAGTCCAGTTCTTGTAACATTCCTACCTCTGGGGAAGGAAGGGAGGAAGGAAGGGGGGAGGGAAGGAGGGAGGGAGGGAAAGACGGATGGAGGGAGGGCAGAAAGTTAAAGAAAGAAATTCACTAAAACCTTCAACTGATTTTACCTGGCACTAATAACTACTGAAGTGCTTACATTGTTTTCATGTTAATGCAAGTCAATAATAAAAGCATAATCAGATGGACACTAGCATACACTTCTTTATTCCGGTCTAATTAGAAATTAAGTGAATCAACTTTACTAGTTTCCCATGGTCTACTCATCTACCCTAAGTGAGTGGAGACAATAATCGTTCTTTAATTCTATTTACTAAGCTCAATTAACTACATTAACTTTCACAGTATTCCTAAGGAAAATAAATTACAAGTTGAAAAAATTCAATAAAGATATTATAAAAAGTTGTCCATATATAATTCCTTGAGTGTGAAGTACTGTGTGGGCCTGTTGGATTCTTTAATTCCAAAAACTGCAAAGTTAAAAATCACTTCTCTTGTAAGTGGAATGAAAGTACTTTTAGCTACCTGTGTGAAAAGTCCTAAATGGATTCAGCCATACGGTGGCATTAACTTCAGAAGTAACCAGGTGCCCAGGTGCATTGAGAGGGAAACAGGCAACCTGTCCTGGCAGAGGAAGAATGGAAGTGTCTTCTGGCCTCCTGTTTTTATCCCAAGGCACAGGAGGACCTCAAGGGAAGCTCTCTATGGAGGTCTGGGTTGACAGTGACAGATGGAAACACTGCTGACAGCCAAGTCCAAGAGGAAAGGTCTGGAATTATGGGCAGAGGAGAAAAGTTTTCTTGGCTGATGACCATATTTGAGAATTGAAAAACACCCATGATATTTTAGCTGTCTTATCCTGTGTTCATATTAGTAAGGATGCTGTGGCCAAGCCTTCACCCAGGATGTGTTCACTTTGGATTACTCATCTCATTTCACTTGACTAGTCTTCAGCCTTTCCCATCTGATCAAAGATGAAAGCATGACACATAAAACATGAGTTTGTGTTCCCACATTATCAGGAAAACCAGAAATCTAGGTAACCCCAGAGACCTCACAGATGAAGAACTGGAGACCCTAGGCTGCGGAATGAGTCAAATATATTCAAGTAATAGTTTATCGTGTGTTCAAGGGACCAAGTATTTGTAGCAATTTTTTTCTAATATTACACTGAATACATAATATGCATAGTTCCATGTTACATAGAAACCATGTAGTAAGTAAAAAACAAATAAATACGCATACATAAACGCTTATTGACTCAGTAATGCATATTCTTTTTTTGTTTAAATGTGCACCATGCTGGGCGTGGTGGCTCACGCCTTTAATCCCAGCACTCGGGAGGCAGAGGTAGGAGGATTGCCGTGAGTTCGAGGCCACCGTGAGACTCCATAGTGAATTCCAGGTCAGCCTCGGCTAGAGTGAGACCCTACCTCAAAAAAAAACAAACCAAAAAAAAAATTAAATGTGCACCATGCACTTTTATGTGAAATTCAGTAAGAACAGATATAGATTTGCTGCTCTCAGCTTTGGTCAGAGAAGTTTCTTCTCCCACTGGGTATCAGTTTCTGGAGAGACTCATAACTGGCGAAAGTGCAAGGAATAAGTAGTTACTGAGTACTCAGCCCCAAGTGAGACACTGCATCACCCACCCCTCCAAGGCTCAGGGAACATCACAAAAGTGCTGGAGGATGGGAAGGAGTGCTGTGGAGTGCTGTCTTCCAGACATGACATGACCACTACAGTCATGAACTCACAGCAGTTGTGGTTATCTACACAAGACCTACACAAGATTGGGCCTGTCAACATTCTGTCATGGTTGGGGGAAGATCTTGTTCAGGAGGGTCCTCCACCACCTGAGGAGTTATTTATTGGTAGTTCATAGGTGCTGAGGAAGGGGGAAACATTTTCTTTTCAGTGAACATTTTCAGTGGTTTGGCCACTGATAAATTCCCCATGCCCAGGCTGACCTGGAATTTACTATGTAGTCTCCGAATGGCCTTGAACTCACAGTAATCCTCCTACCTCTGCCTCCCAGGTGCTGGGACTAAAGGTGTGCACCACCACATCCCACCTCCTAAAGATTCCACAGCCTTTCAAAGCAGCACCACGAGCTGTGGAACAAGGTTCGAAACATGAGTCTGTAGGGGACATTTCAGATTCAAACCATAAATCACGATAATCAGATTGAGTCAGTGACTTTTTTCCTAACCTAGAGTTACAAGACTAGGTAAGTGCTAGCGGCAGGCAGCTGGAGAAGCACTGGGTGTCCTCCTGGAGAGGCTCTTTATCAAGTCTTTTTTTTTTGTTGTTGTTGTTTTTGTTTTAGGAGAAAATCTTTATTCCCTCTCTGAAGAAGTATTGTCATTTCTTAGTCTATACCTGGCCAGTTTTAATCATAACAATCAAAAGGCATCAAGATTTAAGTAACATATTTCAGAATTTAGGACTTCAAAGCAAACTTTATGATCTCACCAGACAAACCGGTATTGTGCAGTTGTTATCTTTTGTGTTGGCTTATGAGTGATCCCAGGAGAATGAAAGGGACTGTGATTAGTGTTAGGATTTGAAGCATTACTCAAATCCTAATGTTTAAAAGGGAATGTTTAAAAAGTCAAAAATCAATAAAGTGAAGCCAAACTTTCCACTTGAATGTATGGTTTCCGAGAGATGTGTGGATTATTTGAAAATGAAGTGCAGTTTGGGCCTCACAAGAGTGTTAAATGCACTGCAGGAATGCATCCTGTAATCAAAGTCACTTCCTCAATTATCTGCCAGCTTCACTCTCACTTTGTAAAAAAGGTATGTTTCAATTAGTGGCTTTTGACCAGTACTTCCGCATACTCTGGGCCACTCTGGAGATGAGAAGATTGGGAATAAGGAGGGAGGAGGAGGGAGGAAGGAAACTCACTAGCAGGCCTGAAAGAGTTAAACGTGTGGTTGGGGCTACTCACGGCTCGGCCTCGAGACTGTGGTCCTCAGCCACGTAGTTAGAGGGAATGTACCCCTGCAGCTGCTGGTCGGAGCCGGAGCCGCCTCCCTTTTTCTCCAAGTGTCTGGCCAACCACCAGCCCTCGTGGGACGTGTCCAGGACTTGGAGTTTGTCACCTGCGCGGAAGCTCAGGTCTTCTGCAGTCCGAGCTTCGTAGTCAAACAGAGCCACAAAGTAATGGCCATGGCTTCTCTGGGGCTCCTGTGACCTGGGAGCTTCGGGGGGACAATGGGCCCCTGGATTCTCAATCACCACCGACTTGTCTGCTTCCGGGGCCAGGCAGGGTAGGCAGGGCTGCAAGTATGCCCAGAGCCGCACACCGATGTTGCCCATGGTGCCCTGGCACAGCAGGGGAGAGGAGTTCCCTCTCCCCGCAGTCTCCGCAGATCCACTTTCTGTGCCTCGTAGTCAGCTCCAACTCACCACACTTCAGAGCGCACAGTCCCCTGCGCAGTCCGCGGGCAGCCAGGGGCGCGTTCCGCGGAGGGTCCCGGCTCGGGAGGCTGCAGCGCTGCCCCGGCAGAATCAAGTGGGGACTGGGCAGTCGCTGTGTAGGGAAAATGCCTCTTCTTCCTGTCTGTTTAGGCAATCCCAAACCAAAAAAAACAAAATGAAGAGGGATTTAATTAGACCGTCAAGTGAGAACAGAACCCAGCCACATCTCCTTCCTTCCAAGAGAAACTTGGACAGGTACTGAGTGCAGGTGAGTTCTCCACACCTGGCCCAAGCCAGCTGGACCAGCCTGCAACCCCGTTTCCCTCCGTGCTGTCCTCTTCGCTAATGAATAACCACACAGCCAGCCGAGGTTACTGCCTTTGATATCCTGAGCCATGGACCGAGGGCAATAATTTCTTCTTACTTACTTCCTGGTTTCTTTTTAGTTTGTGATCTACTTTGGCCTCAGGGACTCTTTACCCCTCCCTTCTCCCACACCCAGGATAGACCAGCCCCCTTGCCAGGGAGCCAGATTCTTAAAGAGGCCTCCAAACCCCACAACTCCTTTCCTCCTGAAGAAACCGGCTGGCCTGGCTTAGGTGCTTTTTTTTTTTTTTTTTTTTTTGGCTTGCTGTGTTCTCTCAGCTCAGCATTCAGGACAAAGATTTCTCGACCCACAAATACAAGTTGGAAATGAGAAAAAGGAAAATTAGGATGTTTAGGTGTTTGTTGCCAGACACGGGGAAATTGGGAAAGAAACACGGTACCCCTAACTTTAAACATAAATAAATAAATAAATAAATAGAAAAAAAAACCTTTATTTATTTGCAAGCAGAGAGAGAAAGAGAGACAGACTTAGAGAATGGGCTCTTCAAGGCCTCCAATCACACTGCAACTGAACTCCAGATGCATGTACCATTTTGTGCATCTTTAGGTGGGTACTGGGTCGTTGTGACTGCTGAGCCATCTGTCCAGCCCCCTAACATTTTTTGTTTGTTTTTAATCACCAAAAATAGATTTTAATAGCCTCAGAGTGCATTCATGATCTGAAAGAGTTAATTCAGCAGCTGACTATAATGTTGTGAACTCAAAACATTGCTCTTTCCCACAGAGACATTTAATTTCCCGTCCTTCACTTACTATTTCTGAGTGGCACACACAAGCACAGACCAGATGTCCTAGAGAAGAAAACCAAGCAGGAGAAATTTTTCTGTGGACTCTTTCTGCCTGAGCTAGACCTCAGGGCCACATGAATTCTGATTCATTTGGTGGGGAAGGGGGGAAGGCATTGCAAAATTGTCTATGATGTGTCATTTGTTTTGTTTAAGATATATATTTTTATTTTATTTTATTTATTTGAGAGCGACAGACAGAAAGAGGAAGAGAGAGAGAGAGAGAGAGAATGGGAGCGCCAGAGCCTCCAGCCACTGCAAATGAACACCAGATGCATGTGCCCTCTTGTAGCAGACAGCTTCAGGTTCTCTGAGATGAACTTCCAGACCAGGCACAGTTATGGAGGAAGGGATTTATTGAAGCTTACAGATCCAGGGCAAGTTCCATAATGGCAGAAGAAGCTGGCCTGCCTTCACAGGCCCAAGCAGAGAGAGAGAAGTACAAGCCTACAGCCAAAAGCCACAGCACACTTCAGGAACTCCAGCTAGGTACACTTTGCATATCTTTAGATTGAAATCTGAAACCCACCACCACACCTTAAGATCCACCCAGTGACATTGCCTCCAGCCAGGTGTCTGCAGATGCAAACTACAAACAAATAAACAACTGAATATATTGGGGGGCCATCTATTCTATTCAAACCACCATACCTCTTGTGCATCTGGCTAATGTGGGTCCTGGGGAATCGAGCCTCAAACCGGGATCCTTAGGCTTCACAGGCAAGCACTTAACCACTAAGCCACCTCTCCAGCCCATTTATATATTTTTTGATTCTCTGTCCCCTGCAGATATAACTCAGTGATACAGCATGTGCTTGGTGATCAGGAGGCTTTGAGTTCAATCACCATCACCTCAAAAAATCAAAATTCTGGGCTGGAGAGATGGCTTAGTGGTTAAGCGCTTGGCTGTGACGCCTAAGGACCCCAGTTCATTCCCCAGGACCTACGTTAGCCAGATGCACAAGGGGGCGCACATGTCTGGAGTTGGTTTGCAGTGGCTGGAAGCCCTGGAGTGCCCATTCTCTCTGTCTACCTGCCTATTTCTGTATATCTCTCTCTCAAATAAATAAGTAAAAATAAATATTTTTTAAAAAACACAAAATTCTCTCTTCAGACAATTGTACTAACATTGCCAGAGCCTTCAGCCTAGGTAACCTAGCCCTGAGATAACCTCAAAGCCCTGTTCTTTCTCAACTGCAGGACATTCTTGGCAATTAGAATACTCAAATTCAAACAAAAAGAAGGAAAGAGAAAACCAGAGAAATGTGCCTTCAGCCTCACTTATTACCTTGTTCTAAAAGGAGGCCCTGGTGACAGAACAACTGGTGAGAACAAGTTCATGGACCAGGCTTCCAGATTTCTGTGTTTGTCTCCAGAGGAACAGTAGAAGTGACACTTTGAAGGAATAGAAAAGTCAAAAACTGAGCTAAGTTTTTTTGTCTTGTTTTAATAGCACAGAACATAAAATATAATGTATAGGTAATTCTGTATTTTAGACAGAAAAGAAGATAATAATTATGTAATGCTGATAAAGCATGAAGGATATCTGTGCCACACACAATATGAATTGTGGACGTGGAGGATGCTATTTATGCCGCTGAGCAGCGGAGCACATGGTGAAGTTTTTCTTGAGCCATCTCCATGATCCAGAAAGGGAAAAAAGCAGCCAAGAAACAAGGGACATATTACTTAATCCCGGTTGTGAGGCTTTTAAGATTCTAAATTCAAATATCCCTTCACTGTGATTAGGACAAGGTGTCCTGGAAGAAAACAACGCATCCAAGTGTGCAGCCGTCACTGAGAAAGCAGATGAAATTGGAAAGGCAGCGAACCAACCCGCCTGTCACTTCTCAGAGCAGAGGCCTGAGAAACAGCCCGGAGAGCAAAGGGTTTCCTCGGAATGGTACCAGAACTCTGTGAGTCACCCAAGCTGGAAGCCTGGAGGGCATCTTTCACTCCCTCACTCCCCCCCTCCCTCACTCCCTAATTTCTTTCAACCAGTCAATCTCGAAAGTCTGCTCAGTCTGCCTTTTCATTTATTCCACGAACTTTCTTTCCTTTTTTTTTTTTTTCTTAAATTCCAGCTGAATGGCAGCTGGGAACTGATGAGAAAATAGAATACCCTTCTCTAGGTTACCCCAGAGTTCTCCTCACTGGTCTCCCTCCCTCTGGCTTCTTTCTCCAAACTCTTGCAAAGCAAGATGAAGGTTTATAGTATAGGAATTGCTATGGCTGAGATAATATGAACACTAGTTATAGCTGGTTTTGGAGGGAATTATCTATGCCAAGAATCATGCTAAGAATGTCACAAATGATACAACATTTAATTCTTATAAAATTAAAACAATGCCTACAAAGAAGGTAGTGTTAGTTTTAAGAGAAGAAACTAAGGCTTAAGGTAACTTACCCAAGTTCACAAAGTCATGAATCATGAACTCAATCTGATCCCAGAGCATAAGTCTCTAAATCTTTAGTTTTTGCGGACTGAAGAAAAAGTGCTATTCTTCTATATTAAATCTTTCCATAAACCTCCAACATATCTGAAATAAAATTTAAACTCTAATTCATCCAGTCTGGAGATCCCTCACTCCTGAAAGTGACATCACATAGTTCCCCAAACTCCCTGCAGCTCCTGAGGATCCTGGCTCTCTCCCCTGCCTCACGTCTGCATCGCCTTCACCTGGTCCTTGACAGTTTTCCATGCTGCGCTCGGGTATCACCTTCTCTGGTATAATAAATCAATTGTGTTTGGTGCACCCGAGGACTAGCTCATACTTTTACATGGTTCTTTGTTGAGCCCCTCTAGGTTCCCATATTTGTTTTAGATTCTTGGGAGAATAAAGTTCTCTTCTCTAAATAGTTCAATGCCTTATACATTGCCCAGGACATATGTATGTAAATAGTATATACCCAATAAATATTTATTGAAATAGCTAATAAACAGAGAGGCACTCACGTGTGCACATGCACAGAGAGAGAGAGAGAGAGAGAGAGAGAGATTGAGATAAGAGAGGGAGGGTGTTGGGTCATGATATGCAGAGACATTTAGCTTACCCATAACTGTGGGCTAACTCCACAATGCATGACCCGTATACCTCAACAAGGAGGGGCCAAGGGGAGGGGGTAGGTCACGGATGAGCCTAATAATGGTACCAAACTGACTGTATTTGCTGAATACAAAACTAACTAATAAAGGAAAAAAAAAAAAGAGAGAGGGAGGGAAAGGATGGAGGTGGGAAGGGAATGGGGTAAAACAAACACTTATGAAATATGAGCCTCAGAGTGGAAGTCTATAGCATGAAAATTGTTTGGAGCACAGTGCAGAAAATGACTTTCTGTATGTATGTAGTCTGCGGCGGTTGGATTCAGGTGTGTCCCATAGACTTAGGTGTTCTGAATGCTAGGTTCCCAGCTAATGGAGATCTGGAAATTAATGCCTCCTTGCCTCCTAGAGGCAGTGTATTGTTGGGGGCAGGCTTATGGGTGTTGCAGCCAGCTCCTCCTTGCTAGTGTTTGGCACACTCTCCTGTCCCTGTTGTCCACCTGATGTTGGCCAGGGGGTGATTGATGTCCACCCTCTGCTCATGCCATTGTTTTTCCTGCCATAATGGAGCTTCCCCCTCAAGTCTGTAAGCCAAAATAAAACCTCTTTTTTCCCCACAAGCTGCTCTTGGTCAGATGATTTCTACCAGCAATGCAAATCTGACTGCAACAGTAAAGTGGTACTGAGGAGTGAGGTTGCTGCTAAACACCTGACTGTGCGGCTTTGGCCTTTTGGAGCTGATTTTCAAGAGCAATGTGGAAGGATTTGAAGCCTTCACCTAAAAGATGTCTTGCAATTCTGTAAGTACAGTTTGATGGACTATTCTGGTCAGAGTTGAAAGACTGAATGCAGTAAGAACTATGGACTGTGAGGTTTGCCTTATAAGGATGAGAAAGAGCTTTGCTTGGACTGGGCTAGAGGCAGTTTGTGTGAAAAGCTTCCTGTTATGCCTGTGTGCTGAGAAGTTGTGCAGGGTTGCTGTGTGTAGAAATGAACTGGTGTGAGCAGAGGGATATGGCACTGAAAAAAAAAAATCTTTGGGCCTAAACTGCTGCCCATTCACCTGCAAATTGATTAAGAGATAACAACTATTGAGATTGGGCCAGCTGACCTGCAGTAGGGCAACAGGAATAATGTAGACTCTTTTGAAGAGGCCTGAGTTCTCAAGGAATGACCTGTTCTTCAAAGTATGTTTAATCCCCCCCCACCCGGATTAACAAATTGGCACCCTACCTGGTATTGTACAGTATAAGAAATGCAGGAAAGAGAGGGTCACTGAGTTTGCAACACGGTCTTGTGTTTTGGAAATGGCCATGGGCTGTATGAAGCAAGTTTGCTGAATGTCTGCATGGACAACCAATGGAGGATGAACGGTGGATTACAATGGAGATGCCGGGACCATGAGATGGCTGCTAAGGAAAGCTGCTGGCCTGATGAAGTTTTCCAGGACTGTGGGTAGCCTAGCTGGAGGGGCAGAATTGGAACTCCAGAGACTTGTTGCTGGTTAGAATTATCAGACTTGGAGATATGTCACTGACTAGAGTTGTTGGACTTGAAGCTACAGAGTTTGAGGTTTGCCCTTATTGTTTTAAATCTTGTATTGGCTGAATATTTCTTTGCTATGCCCAGTGCCATCTTTTGCAGTGTAAATGTTTATTCTGTGCCATTATGGGTTTTGAGGGGGGATTTTTTTTTTTTTTTTTGGTATTATGGCTCAGTTAAAAGATCTTGGATTATGGAGATGTTTGAACACCATTAGCATTGAAAAAATATGGGAATTTTTAAAGATGGATGAATGTATTGCATTTTACATCACATATGGTTATCAGTTTATGAGGGCAGGTGTGGAATGTGGTGGTTTGATTCAGGAGTCCACCATAAATTTAGGTGCTGTGAATGTTAGGTTCCCAGATGATGGAGATTTGGGAATTAATGCTTCCTAGAGGCAGCGTATTGTTGGGAGCAGGTTATGGGTGTTATAGCCAGCTCCCCCTTGCTAGTGTTTGGCACACTCTCCTGTCCCTGTTATCCATCTGATGTTGGCCAGGGTGTGATGTCCACCCTCTGCTCATGCCATCATTTTCCCTGCCATCATGGTGTTTCCCCTTCAAGCCTGTAAGCCAAAATAAACCTCTTTTTTGTCCCACAAGCTGCTCTTGGTCAGGTGATTTCTACCAGCAATACAAACCTGACTGCAAAACAGTCCTTTCTTCTCCTTGCTTCCCTGACTATGGTTTTGCCAGCCTCCTAAACCAGTTTTCCTGACTCTGGTCACTGTCCCTTTCATCCTTATAACAAACTCCCTCCATACTAATCTTAAATCACTTTCCTTTACAACAACCATCAATGCATCCTCCTCGTCTGGGAAACGTGGCTTGGAATCAAAGCCAAGGAACTGGCGCTTATCCAGTCTTTATCAGCTGTACCCTTTGAACATACCCTTCCATTAGGGCCTTGCATTAGCCTCATGCTCAGCCAAATTGGGTCATTAAGTCTCCCAATAAGCCTTATCTGTTCCCACATCTGGTTCTGTCTCTTTGACATTCTTTTGCTGTATATTCCCTTTCCTCCCACAGACTCTGGCCTGCATTGCAAGGTCTGCATAAAAATCCCATACCTCCTGCAGGCCTTCCTCATTCTTCCAAAAACTGTTTCTCTCCCTCTTGATTTTTCTAGCTCTATACCGCCCCCACCCTCAGGATACACAATCTTAAGTGAATTTAACCCTTTTCCAATATCTGGATTGCTGCCCACTGCGACACAAAATCCTGTTGCTGTTCAGTTTCATACTAGGCCTCAGCACAGCTCCTCGAAAGCTTATACATTAGTTGGCCTCCATTCTCAGTTTCTCATAGTACTATTAATCACCCACCATTCTTCTCAAGGTCTCTGTGGACTCCCCTTTCTCTAATGACCTTGTCACAGAAACCCAGTAATATTCAAAATCTACTTGATGTTTACTAGTTCAATGTCTTTTCCTTGCATAAAAAATGCATTGCCTCACAAATGCCAGAACTGTCTTTCCTCCTGAGACAAAATCTTCTACTTACTTATCTAATGTCTATTTTTCCTTTTCTCCTTTACTATAGAATGATACTTTTATAGAAGTACAAGGTTAAAGGCTGTATTTACTTGCCTTCTTCAAAGCTAGGAATGGCCAAAAAATAAATAAATACACCAAAAAAAGTAGAAATCTTTAGGTGGAGTTTCAGGAAAGGGCTATGAGGGTGGCCAACTAAGCTACAAGACCTACTCTTTTTCTCTCTCCTCTTTTTATCTTGCTTGGAATTAATCTGAGATAGTTGTACTATAAGCAGGCATCCTGAAACATGTACTGTAACAAAAAGTAGGAAGATCAAGCCATGTGTTATGGCACATATCTGTAATCCCAGCACCCAGGAGACAGAGGTAGGAGACAAGAGGATCAGGTACTCAAGGTCAGCCTGGGATATATAGCAAGTCTGAAATCATCTTAGGCTACATGAAACCCTGTCTGAACACACACACCACATGCACATCCACATGCACACACATACACATACACACGAAAGAGCAAAATATCAATGGAACCTATGTCCCCAAGGCCTAGAAACACCTATGTTCAGACTTCCTTGTAATATAACAGGTAAACTGTCTTCTTCTATCTATGTAGGATGCATTGACTGTTTTAAATTCAGCCAAGAATAATTTTCCTATTAGGATTTCAATGAGAGGAAACATGGTTAACCTTCCTCTCATGCCTATGTGCTACCATCCTCTTATGAACTAGATTCCATCAATTAGTTCTCCTGTCTGCCTCAAAAGTTCAAGTCTCTCAAAAGCAATAAAAAACAAACAAAAAAACGGTGAGAAAAAGAAGATGAAAGAAAGGAGGAAGAAGGAAATACTTAAATTCTTATTTACACTGAAGGTACTATGTTATTGTCTTTCTCTTTCCCCCAGCCAAATTTCAAGAAATACTGAATGCCCCCTCCCCAACTTTTTCAGCTTTAAAGCTACAATCTGGATTTGCCTCATGCTGTATCACTGAAGCTCATCTGGGCAATGTCACAAATACCTTGCCCCCCGCCAAATCAAGTCACCTGTTCCCTGCCTCATTTCACTAGCTGATCATCAGGACTGGACAAAGACAGATGCTCAAAACCTTCCATGATGCTATCATCATTGCCTCTATTACCTGACACTTCTTAATGTCTTACAGATTGCTCCTCCCCGTCTTGTGTCAGTGTTGATGGTTACTGACTATAAGCCTAGGCTGGGAGGTTTTCCTTCCTCTGACAAACATAGGGCAGCCATAGCTTTTGTTTCTAGCACTTGTTGCTGATAACTCTTAAGCCTGAATCTCCATTTGGACTGATCTGCCCTTCTATGAAGACATAAAAGGTATGTCTGGCCACCAAACTTCCTGGCTTTCTTGATAAATTTCTAAGCTTATTCTTTACCTTCCCCATTAATTCTAAAAGTCATTTGAATTATTTCAGTATATTATTTTTCAGCATAGGTTAGGCAGGTTGGTTTATTAGTCTGCACAAGAACTCTTACTGGTAAATGAGGGGACCAGTTATTAAGGGTGAGAAGATGGAAGGCCTTAATGCCATCTTATGTTTTATTAATTATGAACTTTACTGTATAAACAAATAGTTTGTTGGTCCCATCCCCCCTGTGTTATCTTCTTATATTCCCTCTTATCTCCTCCCTATTCCAATGAGGGTCTTCCTTAGTGTGGTGGTTGGTACTCACCATGGAGTTATAAATGCACCAGTCAGTCTCTGTGAGGGTGGGGACAATGCCTCAGGATATTCCTTTCCACTCTGTGGCTCTTACAATCTTCTCACTCTCTCTTCCACAATGTTCCCTGAATCTTGGTGGGTGTGTTATAAGTCTACTTTAGGGATGAGCTCTCTTAAACTTCGGGATTTCTGCTTTGATGAGTTTTGAATGTCCTCAGTGTCTATGACCATCTCCCTAGAGCAGGTTGTCAGGATAGCAAAGAGAGCAGCACTCGTGTTTAAATTTTACTTCCTCTGCGATGTCTCCTGGGCCCTGACCAGTGTACTAGAGGTGGCTCCTCTCATGCTAGACAGTCTGATATATTTTCTCATCATATTGATGGACTTAGTTCTCACCAGTTTTTGCTGCCACTTAAAAAAATTCAACAAAAAGTGATAAAGTAAGAGCAGCATTGATGAAAAGGTGTAAGCATAGTTAGTTAAGAGACATTTATTTTAATGGGTGTAGCCATTCTTCTTGGCCAAAACTAGTAGGAGCTTCTCCCTAGACTCTATTACCATCATATCCATAGGATTCTAACTTGGTTCTTAGTACCATGCATGAGTTCTCTCCCACTGAGTGGGCCTCTTATCCAATCAGACAGCTGTTGATTTCCCACATAGGCTATGTGCCATTATTGCACAGGTGTGTAATACTGTATAAACAAATAGTTTGTTGGTCCCATCTTGTCCAGCTGGTTTATTTTGTAGATTGTGAGATACCCTGCTTATTCACACTGTTGGTGGCCATTACTCCCCAACATCTTGCATAGCTCTTTCTAGCACTATGAGGGTTACTCAGCAGAGAGATGACTTCCTTCTAAATTCCAGTGTGATTTCTCCATGTCCTGTGTCTGTGAAAGTGGTGTCTTCCACCAGAGGGTCTTGTTAAATGCTTTGGCAATAGCCTGCATTATTTTGGGAACTTAATAGATTCCCCCAAGCAACAGTACACTGTGGGATATAATCTAGTTCTGACACTGGGAATTATAAGCCAGAACCCACAGTTTTAAGATTAGAATTTTTCTAGCATGTCCAGGGCCCTTATGACACAGTGATCCCCCTCCCTCTTATTAAGGGTTATATCTTTTAGTTTGCTGTCCAGTAGGAAGGTTTATGTAGTACTGTTTTGTGTTGTGTTACTTTTGAGTATATCCTTCTACCCCCTGTGTCCTGTGTCTTGAGTTGCCTATTAAGTATTGCCTCATCTCCTCCCTCCCAATTTCTACTTTCTCCTAGATTTATTCTAATTCCCTGCTGATAGATGCTTACCACAACTTACATAAGACTTAAGATATTCCAAGTTAGGAACCACACATTAGGAAGAAAATGTGGCATTTGCTTTTCTGTGCTTGTGTGACCCCACTTAGTATAATTTTTTCCAGGCCCATCCATTTTCCTACAAATGTCATTATGTCATTTTTTCCTTACCACTAAGTGGAATTCCATTAATCATTCATCCGTTGATGAGCATCTGGGTTGATTCCAGTTCCTAGCTATTGTGAATAGAGCAGCAATAAACATGGCTGAGCAAGTATCTGTGTAATAAGAAGTAGTCTTTAGAGTGTACTATGCCCAGGAGTGGTATAGTTGGATCAAAATTAGGTCTATTTTCAGCTTTCCATAGTGGTTGTACAAGTTTTCACTCCCACCAGCAGTTAAGAATAAGGGTTCCTCTTTCATTACATCCCCATCAGCATTTGTTGTCATTTGATTTTTTTTCTTTATTAGTTAGTTTTGTATTCAGCAAATACAGTCAGTTTGGTACCATTATTAGGCTCATCCGTGACCCACCCCCTCCCCTTGGCCCCTCCTTGTTGAGGTATATGGGTCATGCATTGTGGAGTTAGCCCACAGTTATGGGTAAGCTAAATGTCTCTGCATATCATGACCCAACATGTGGCTCTGACATTCTTTCCGCCCCCTCTTCCGCAAAATTTCCCTGAGCCATGTTGGGTTCATTTTTGGTCTGCTTCAGTGATGAGGCGTTGGGGGCCTCTGATGCTCTGGCTCTCTGATTTGGTAGGAGTTGATTTTTCTCTGTGCTGAACTCCTTCCCCCTTGTGCTGGTATCCGGTTCATCAGGAAAACAGCCCCCTTACTTGTTTCTCCAATTTTTCTTAGTTTCAGCCGGGGCCCTTTTGAGGCATGATGGGGTGGCTCTCCTTAGGATCTACATCTCTCTGAAAAAGAGAAGCAGATTCTCCAACGGAGAGTATGTTAGCACCAAGACAAATGAGATAACCCTTACTTTTTTTTTTATAGAGAATTTAATAGGTGTAGGCCCTCTTGTAGCCCACAATTGATGGTAGCTTGATATTGGAGAGTGGGCTTATGTTTGGATATGGTTCTGACTTGTTTCCCAGCTCCAGCTATGGGTCCCATACTAGTGAGGGGATCAGTTAGTCAAATTGAGAGCAGTTGGTTCCCCACCATGGCTGTGTGCCACCACTGCACTTGTGTGGGCATCACAACAAGTCATTTGCTGCTAAGTAGGTTAGACCATGCGTTGCTTCGACAGATATTGGTCATTTTCCCCCAGTCGCCCATGTAGCACCTTCTGGCACTAGACGTGCTGACTGTCTGGGGACTGACTCTCTTCCAACTTCCAGCCATGCCATTCTAATTTGCATGTCAATCACATAAGGTGTCTTCAGCAGTAGGGTCTTACCAATAGCCTTTGGTGGGTCATCAAGTACTCTGACAGAAATCTGTCTGTCTTTTAGGAAACCTTGTAGGTCTCTCTGATCAAAAGCTCATTGTGGATGATAGCCCCATGCTGGTTCTGGGAGTTACAGGTCAGTGCCCACTAAGAAAATGAGGAAAAAGATAACTAATATACAAGAGTTAGAGATAGAGAGAGAGAGAGAGGGAGAGGGGAAGTGAGGGAGGGAAGATGTAGAAGATTAAGGTTGGTCTTGATCTTACCCTCTCCAGTGTCTTGTGGTTCAGGTGTTCTCTGTAAGGGCCTGGTGAAGGATCAGCCATTTGGTCTGTCTTTTAGTAAGTAGAAAATTATGGTACCATTGCCGTTTGGGTCTAGATTTGTGTTTCCCACCCCTTTGATGCCCTCCCCTCGCTCTCCTTCCATCCTAGTGTCTAGTCTAGGAGATGCTTGCTGGGTATGTAAGGTATCTTGGGTAGATTCAGGTTAGGTGCTGTAGATGAGTGAGACTATGTGGTGATTTTTTTCTGTGATTGGGTAAGTTCACTGAGAATGATCTGTTCCAGGTTCAACCATTTTTCCTCAAATTTCATTGTGTCATTTTTTCTTACTGCTGTATAGAATTCCATTGTGTAGATATACCACATCTTAGTTATCCATTCTTATAGTGATGGACATCTAGGTTGATTCCAGCTCTTAGCTATTACAAATTGAGCTGCTATAAACATGGTTGAGCAAATCTCTCTAGCCTGTGGTTTAAAGGTTTTAGGGTAGATGCCCAGTAAGGGAATAACTGGGTCTGTTGGTATCTCTATACTCAGCTTTTTCAGAAGTGAATGTAAGTTTTCATTTCTCAAGAATAAGTGTTCAGTCATACAACTGCGGGATTATGTAGTATTTATGTGGTTTTGTTGTTGTTTAAAAAAGCTGACAAGCCATGCATGGTAGAACATGCCTATAAAACCACTTTAGGCAAAAGGACCTCTACAAGTTAAAGCATAGCTTGGTCTACATAGGGAGTTCAAGCCAGGCAGGGGTCTATAGCAAGAACTTCTTTAAAAAAAATAAATTAAAAAGAAAACCCTAGCCAGGCATGATGGCACACACCTTTAATCCCAGCACTCCAGAGGCAGAGGTAAGAGGATCGCTGTGAGTTCGAGCCACCCTGAGACTACATAGTTAATTCCAGGTCACTCTGGACCAGAGTGAGACCCTACCTTTAAAAACCAAAAGAAAAAAAAAAGGGGGGCTGGAGAGATGGCTTAGCAGTTAAGCATTTGTCTGTGAAGCCTAAGGACCCCAGTTCAAGGCTTGATTCCCCAGGACCCACATTAGCCATATGCACAAGGGGGCGCAGGCCTCTGGAATTCGTTTGCAGTGGCTGGAGGCCCTGGCGTGCCCATTCTTTCTCTCTCTCTCTCTCTCTCTATCTATCTATCTATCTATCTCTGTCTGTATCTGCCTCTTTCTCTCTCTGTCTGCCACTCTCAAATAAATAAATAAATAAAAACAAAAAAAAATTCATGACTTCATTTTTCTTTACTGCTGAGTAGAACTCCATTGTATAAATGTGCCATATCTTCATTGTCCACTCACCAGTTGAGGGACATCTAGGCTGGTTCCATTTCCCAGCTATTGTGAACTGAGTGGCAGTAAACATGGTTGAGCAAGTATCTCTAAGGTAATGGGATCAGTCCTTAGGATATATGCCTAGTAGAACTATAGCTGGGTCATATGGTAGATCAATTTTTAACTGTCTTAGGAACCTCTACACTGCTTTCCACAGTGGCTGGACCAGATTGCATTCTCACCAACAGTGTACAAGGGTTCTTCTTTTTCCACATCCTCACCAGCATTTATGGTCATTTGTTTTCATGATGATAGCCAATCTGACAGGAGTGAGATGGAATCTCAATGTAGTTTTAATCTGCATTTCTTTGATGACTAGGGATGTAGAAAAAAAGAAAACCCTAACCAAAAAAAGAAAAAGAAAAAGAAAAAAAAACATGGCAACTATGATCTAGAGTGTGGCTGGACCATTTTACATTCCCACTGGCAACACATGACTGGGCATACAACTCCTGCCATGGCTGCATAACACAGATAGATCATCTATCTCTTCATTTCATCATTGTTTTTGTTTGTTGGTTTATGTTATTATGTTTAGGAAGCTTGACAGGTATATCTATTATCTCCTTAGGGTTTTGTCTTTCTTGAAGGTTAATGATGTTCAATATCTTTTTGTGTGCTTACTTTCCATCAGCATATCTTCTTTAGTGGTCTGTTCATGTCTTTTTCTTATTTTATACTTGGATTGTTTTTTGACTGTTGAATTTGACATATTGTTTTGCATTTTCCAGGATTTGTTATTTGTCAAATAATGTGATGTGCAAGTACTTTATATATTGTCCCCTTTGCCATTTCATTCTCTTAACAGAGTCCTTTATAAGGAATTTTTAAATTTCTATAAATTCAAATTTATTAATCATTCTATTTGTAGAACTTTTTGGATCAAGTTTAAGAAATTTTGTTTAGCCCTACATCCTAAAGTTTTGTCTGACTTTCTTATACAAGTTGGGTGGTTTTAAATTTTATATTCAAGTTCCTATTCTGAGTTAAATTTAATGTTTTTATATTTTTATTTATTTACTTGGGAGAGGGAGAGACAGAGAATGAATATGGGTATACAAGGGACTTTTGCCTCTGTAAATAAACTTCAGACACATGCACCACTTTGTGCATCTGTTTTTATTTGGGTACTGGGGAAATGAACTCAGGTCCAGCAAGCTTTGTAAACAAGTGCCTTTATTAGCTGATCCAGCTCCCCAGCCCAACAGAGTTAAATTTTATATAAGCTATAATTAGGTTTGTTTGGTTTTTGTTGTTGTTGTTGTTGTTGTTGTTTTTGTCTATGTATATCCAACTGATTCAAGATCATCTGTTGAAAAGGTTATTTTACTTGATCTGCTTTTCTACTTTTGCTGAGAATCAGTTTGGCATAACTATGTGTGTTTATCTCTGGGTTCCTTCCCACTGATCTTTGTGTCTGTTCTTCGGAAGGTGTCAATCTACATTTCAACGACTATGTAATATATTTGCTATTAAGTAATCTGATTACTTCACTTTGTTCTTTTCATTAAAGCTTTTGGGAGCTGGAGAGATAGCTTAGCGGTTAAGCGCTTGCCTGAGAAGCCTAAGGACCCCGGTTCAAGGCTCGATTCCCCAGGACCCACGTTAGCCAGATGCACAAGGGGGCGCACACATCTGGAGTTCATTTGCAGTGGCTGGAAGCCCTGGCGCGCCCATTCTCTCTGTTTCTCTATTTGCCTCTTTCTCTCTCTGTTACTCTCAAATAAATAAATAAAAATGAACAACAACAAAAAAATGCTTTTGAAACATGCAATATGAGCAGGGTTATATTGAGCACAAATCCAGTACGACAGGTGCCCTCAGAGAGAAATTATGCACAAGACTAGCATAATATAGGGTCCATCAACATGTCATTGAGAATGCGGAAAGGCATAAAGAAGAAGGAGGAAGAGGAGGAAGAGGAGGAAGAGAAGGAGGGGAAGAAGAATGGGGAGGAGGAAGAAGGAAGAAGAGGAGAAGGACGAGAAAGAGAAGAATAAATGATGTCAAAATAGAAGAGGGCCTTACTGGTAAAAAGACAGGATTCAGTGCAGGAAGTATGGGTAGGGAAGACAGAAGATAGAGGTGGGGTGGATTATGCAGGATATATCAATAAAAAATTACAAACAAAAAAGAAGCCTGTTTCTATACCATAACTTTTAAAATTATGTTAAACTTCAGAATTTCTGTAGTTGTTGATTTATAAACAAAATTAGATTCATCCCTCCAAAACCATCACATACATGCAGAGACAACAAACACCATATGTGTGAAGAGACATATGGACAAGATGGACATGTGACTAGAATGACCATCTAAAGCCAAGGAATATTGAGGTAGCCAGCAAGCACCTAAAGCTAGACAGAAGCCAGCTAAGAACATGGCACTGCTAGCTCTTTGATTTCAAACATCCAGGCAATGAGATGAAAGATCTGTTGCTTGGAACCACTTGATAGTAACATTTTGTTACAGTGGCCCAGGGAAACTAATACAACATGTCAGTATATTTATAACTTTTGCAGCACCCATCACAATATTTTTACTATTTTTGTTTTACTATTTTGTACAGTTTCCCTTACTAGAAAATGCTTTCAGTGAAATTAGGGTCCCATCCACTTTTCAAAGAGGTCTCATCCTCTTTTCAATGCTATGTCCCCAGAGCTTAACATTCAATAGATGCCAATCAATAAATATTATATAGATAAGACACCAAAACCATATTTCATTGATGAAATCCTATCAGGATAAATGCAGCATAGTAAGTACAAAGATAATGGTTCAAGACAAAACTCCCATTCCAAGAGGAAAATTCAAAGCCACTTAGGGGAATTTTTTTCCTTTTCACTATAATAGAACAATGTAGAATACCCCTTTTTGAATATTATTTTATAACAAAGTTCAAATGATGACATCTGGTCATGATTGCTGAGAGGTTAAATGGCCAGATGTACATTATTCTTAAGTGTAATGGAAAATTTTTAAGATTCCACCTGTTCTTGCTAATATCATGAAATAAGCAGACCCACGACAATATAATATGACCCCTTGGACTTGAGTCTTGACATCCCTTACCAGTTAAATCCTTTATTTCTCTTCTAGATAATACTCAGATAATTCTTTTGGGTATAATATAACTAGGGCCTTGGAAATTCTCCATCTGTTTCATCTTATCCTTCACCAGTCCCTCCTTTAATTGTACATTGTGTGTTGAGACAGTAGCTTAGAGGAAATGACTAGAATCTGTTTAAATGAGCTAAAGATATGAAATACATTCTGGAGAGCTCAAATTATATTCAAAGGAAAAGGATATGCTGATGATAAGAAAGAATAGCCTTTATATTTGAAGCAGATGGTGACAACTTATTTCTAAATTGATCCTAGTTTTCTTGGCCAAAAAGTTTTATTCTCAGACTGGAGAAAGATCAGATATATCTAAGTAATATTTGAAATTAAAGGAAAGTCATGATTGCTAGAAACCAGAATGGGCCCAAAAACAAAGGACACCAAATTAAACTCTATCTTTGAACATAGAATTCCTATTATAAAGGAATAGTGTTTTACTTACTGCAGAACTTAGGAGATATCAAAATCAAATGCTATCTTTACCACAGCTGGTTCTATCTAACCTTTGCAGAGGCTTGGCAAATCAGAGCTTTCCTGTCCATAACTGTGGCATCTTTTCTGACAATGACAACACACCACAATTCATTCCACCGAGCACTGGGCACATTCTGACCTATGCAGAGGATGTTCTTCAATACTTAAAGAGCCTATCTGCAGAATTAAATTAGGAGAACTTACTTTCCAATGGAACTAGTGAAAATTCTTCTACATGCAATCTTTCAGAGTCAGCTTATAGCCTTTCCAAAATGTAGATTAGGTTGGGCAAGTAGCTCAGGGGCAGAGTACTTGCTTAGTGTATGCAAAGCCCTATCAATCCCTAGAATGGCATAAATAAATAAAATTAAAAATGCAAATCTAAGCATTATGACACATACTTATAATATCAGCACTTGGAAGGTAGAGACTGGATGATCAGGAATTCAAGGTCACTGTCAGCTACAGAATAGTTTCAGATACATGAGACCCTGTGTCAATAAATAATATAAATTATTTAAATAAAGTTAGGTATTCTTGGTCACTCAAGTGTGAGTCCTTCTTGTCATTAAACATGTCATCAAGCAGGGTTTCATTTCTATCCAGGAGCAAAATTATCTAGTACTAAGATAGCTCTCTATTCTGTTAGATACCATTTCCATTTCTCAAAGTGATACAAAGTATAAACACCTAGAAGTCTCTATGTTTCTTTTCTTCTTTTTGATGTTTTGACAAGTTTGACATGGAAAGCTTGTGGCTGGGCAGACAACATGAACACGCACTATCACAGTGTGCTCCTTTTTGCTAGTCTTGCATGTTCCTTGGATAATTCTAAATTGTCTGTGATAAGTAAGATGGACAGAGACATAGCTCTGGTGTGACGGAACTGTCAAAAGATTAGTTCATACCTAATACTTAATAGCTATGATGGAAAAGATTTTAAAGGTACATTTGGTATTATTGAAAATAGGTAGAAAAACAACTAGCTGAAGGAAAAGACTATTGCTTATTAGTGGGTGGCCCTGTCTGATATTTAGGGGTTCAGGGAGGAGTCTTCATTCACTGCCATAAGGAGGCAGAGTGGATAGTGGATAGGAAATCTTATTCCTCTCCAATTGTGTGGTACTGAATAAGATTGCTGATGGCTTGACCTCAGTTACTTTATCTGTAAAATCCTGTCAACTCCTGGATGATATTATAAAACTCATTACCCTATTATGAAAATTAATGAGAAAAATGTATTAAAATATAAACCCTCAAATTAAACATTTATATCTCTACATATTAAGTGATATATATATATATACATATATATGTATATGTATATGCAATTATTTTAAAAACAGGCAACTAGGAAGCATGGGACACCCCTGACATCTCATTGTGCCAATAAGAGTAGTTTTACAATATTAGCACATTTCCAGATATTCCTGCACCAAGTAACATCAAAATCCATACCACACATTCAATTGCAAAAGCATTGCCAAGTGTGTTGCTAAAACTATGGCTCTATGTGAAGAAGACAGTTACGTTGCACTCTGTAAGAAAACAGCCTTGGTAAAGCTAATTCAAACATATCTGCTTTATCCCCTGAATTTTTCACTATATGACTATTATTCCATCCATCATTTCTTAACCTCAGTGTCTCCAGTTGTATTCCTGTTTCCATTTCTCCTCAACCCTTCACTTGTATATTACTGTCAGCAAAACACAATATATAAGTTCATATAAACTAAAGTAAAAAAATCATACCTACTCCTCTGCCAGATCAATAATGTATGTTTCAATCCTATATTTTGTGATGTATTATAAAACAAATTAAAGATTCAAAAATGCCAAAATGTTTTGTAAAGATTGAAAGGATAAAATGGCTTTACATAACATGAAGACACTTCTGTCATATATATGAGAATGTCAGTGTAGATGGATGCTTTAGATAGACTCAACAGAGAGCAAGTCATCTTATTGATGATAGGTATAGGTCATATCTTGTCCTCTATTCAGCCAACCACTCCAGGCCAAGGCAAAGAGAAAGGGTCAATGACAGAAAAACATCTGAAACTGTCCTTGCCTCCCTGGCCAATAATTACCCATCCATGATGCTGGCATTGACCTGCAACAACCTCTGTCTTCAGGGTAAAGCTTTTCCCACCCAGGAGGATGATTTGCCCATTCTCTCTCTCTCTCTCTTTCTCTCTCTCATTAAATTATATTTTTAAAGTAACTAGTAAAGAAGTAGATTTCTATATAACTTATTCATAATGACTTTGGTTTTATGGATGGAGGCCCATAAGGTCCCTCAAACAATGCAGACTATTGTCATGCTTTGGATTGCCCACAAGAACTAGACCCTATTGCTGAAGACACCACATAATGCAGTGACAGGACACTTAGAAATCAATCTGGGACTGACCTCAAAGCCACCTCCCTAAATGTTATGCAGGTTGCTGGGAAAGAAAAGACATCAACAGTCTCAACAAACAAAGGATCCTGAAAGTTACACAATCAACCAGCCAGGCAAGATGTGTCCAAGAGGGCAATAGTGGCGTATTAGTTATGGGGTAATCAACTGCTTTATGATTGGATTTGAGGCCCACTCAGTGGAGGAAAATAATGAAAAGCAAGTCAAAAGCCTAAGGCATGGAAGGACACAGACTCTAGGGGAAGCTACCATTGTTTTGCACCTAAAAGGGTATGTTAAACCCATCAAATTGCTTTCCAAAAATACATATTTGTGTCCAGTGATTAATGCTGTTCTCACTTTTTGTTACAGAAGCTTCCTTTTACAGATGTCAGTAAATATCAATACTCATCAAAGTGATGAGAAAAGGAAGAAGCCCAGGGCTTCACACTTGAAGAGTTATCTCGATTACACTTTCCTGGACTCAGGGAACATTGCAGAAGAAGTGGTGGAAAGAATATTAGTGCTGCTCTCACTGTTAGACAAAGAAGCTTCTCTGTGGAAATAATGATAGACACTGGGGGACTCAAATCTCAATCAAGCTTAAAAAAAAAAAAGTGGCTGCTGAGAGAACAACTCTAAACAAGATATTTATCATGCCTTCCAAGACTTAGGAAACATTACAGAAGCTGGGACAGAAAGAATATAAGAGCCACAGGGTGGCTTTGGGACTACTTTGGGGCAATGACCTTTGTACACGAACTGACTTATACAATCATGACCTCACAGTGGTTGTCATTACCCCTACAATACTTAGTGAGCCCATCAACATTTTGGCATAGAGAACAGAGAACAGAAGGAATGAGACCTTAAAATAGAAGAAGGACCACGTGGAAAGATGCTCAAAGGAATAAGTGTAGAGGAGAAGGGACATAGGGTAATTGGATGGGAATACAGTCAAATTATGTTCACATACTAAAGTTCTCAATAAAAAATTTTAAGAAAAAGTATCCCTTCCTTTTTAAAAATGTTAGAAACTTTGGCACGTAAGACATTAGGCAAATCCCCTTTTCTCCATAACACTACTGTCTCTAAAGTGACAGGTGTGCCCTAGTCCTGTGTACACTGCAGTTGCTTTCAATGTGGTACAGTGGGAAGTCTGAGAATACATCTGTGTGAACCATGTAGATTGACAGCATCACTAGCAAATTGATTTTACACAAGTCTGTGTGTAATCTATCCCTTTTTGTTGATATGCCTTGGAACATATAGAAGAAAAAACATACCCATATTGTCATGTAGACACAAGGGAACAATTAGGAGAGGAAGTGGCATCTACACAACGACTTGAATGAAGAATATTATTCAAATGAACAACAGAGTGAAAGACATAAAATGCTCCAGGGAGAGCTAAACCAAGTGGAAATACCAATAGCAATAAAAAAAAAAAATCTGGTATGATTTAACAAAGAACCACCTCACTTACTATTTCCAAGATGTTTTATCCAAATATAAAGCTGGATTGACTCTGTACAATTTCATTGATCAAATAAGGAAGGATGCAGTGACTGAGAAGATAGCTCAGTCACCAAAGTGCTTGATACACAAGCATAAGAACCTGAGTTTGATCCCCATTATCCATATTCAATGCCAGGCATGGTGGCACGTGACTGTGATTCCAGCACTGGGGAGGAAGAAATAGGCAGATACCTGGAGCTCACTGGCAAGCTGATCTAGCCTAAGTGATGAGCAGCAGGCCAAGAAGAGACTGTCTTTTAAAGGTGGATGGTAGGCTTGAGGATTAACACTCAGTTATCCTCTAGCCTCTACATACACATATACACACATGTGCACCTGAACATACATGAACACACACATGTATACATCCCACAAATGAAAGAGAAGAGAACGAGAGAAAAAGAGATCGAGGGAGGGAGGGGGAGAGGAGGGAGTGAGGCAAGGAAGGAAGGAAAAAAAGAAAGATTCAGCTGGAATTTCACTGGGGATCTGAGCTCCCTCACCTTTGACACAGTGTCACAGGCAGACATCAATAATCACAAGCTTGATCTAGCTCAGGTGCTTCTAAAACAAAAACAAAAACAAAAACAAAAAAAAAAAAAACAGCTTCTGATTCAGAATACATGAGGTGAGGCCTTGGAGTCTACACTGCCAGCCAGCTCCAAGGCTGCTGATCTAGGGCCCACAGCATGTACAGCAAGAATAAGGGACTGAGTTCATGGCTTTTCCTCTGAGACATTAGCATATCTTGCTAACAATTCCTTACCTTTGCAAACATAATTATCACATAACTCCCTATGTTTTTATCCTGAGAAAATGTTTTTGAAGACCGTCTAGCCCCTTTTAGGATGAAAAAAATAATTGAGAAGTGACTTGCTTCAGGACACAGAGCTACTGTTGAGGATAGGCAAGACACTTAGCCATGCACAGGAGGCTCCTTCCCCAGCACCACAGAGCTACTCCTTCTCTAGCAGTCCTGTCAAAAGTGCGTTATGAACAATCCTTGGCTGACATAGATTGGGGTAGAGGAATCGGAGTGGAAGAAAAAAAAAATGGGTGTGTCCAAGGATGTGTTATGTGAGTATTCAAGATGACAGGACTAGAATCTTTTGCTCCTCATTATTAGCCTAGATTTCTAATTAGGATTTCCACCAACCATATAATACTGCCTATATGATGTCATCTTTCAAAAATCAAAATAACATTAGAAATCCTAATCTAAGGGAGAAAATGCTATTATAAAGCTGTAGCAGACAGATTCAGGTTCGCTGAGATGAACTTCCAGACCAGGCACAGTTATGGAGGAAGGGATATTTATTGAAGCTTACAGATCCAGGGAAAGTTCCATAATGGCAGAAGAAACTGGCCTGCCTTCACAGGACCAAGCAGACAGAGAGAGAAGCACAAGCCTAAAGCGAAAGGCCACAGACACTTCAGGAACTCCAGCTAGGCACACTTTGCATATCTTTAGATTGAAATCTGAAACCCACCACCACACCTTAAGACATTGCCTCCAGCCAGGTGTCTGCAGATGCGAACTACAAACAAATAAACAACTGAAATATAGTGGGGGCCATCTATTCAAACTACCACAGATGTGTTATGTGAGTATTCAAGATGACAGGACTAGAATCTTTTGCTCCTCATTCTTAGCCTAGACTTCTAATTAGGATTTCTACTAACCATATAATGCTGCTTATATGATGTCATCTTTCAAAAATCAAAATAACATTAGAAATCCTAACCTAAGGGGGAAAATGCTATTATAAAGCCAGTCAATACGGTGTTGCATGCCTTTAATTCCAGCACTCAGGAGGCTGAGGAGGAGGATCTACCATGAGTTTGAGGCCAGACTGCACTACAGAGTGAGTTCCAGGTCAGTCTAGGCTAAAGTGTTACCCTGCCTCCTCAAAGAGAGACCGACAGAGAGAGAGGGAGGGAGAGAGAGAGAAGAAGAAAGAGAGAGAGAGGATGAACTGGAGAGATGGCTCAGTAGTTAAGAGCACTTCTTGAGGGTCTCAGGAGGCCTGGGAGACTGCTGAAGTTCTAACCCCAGGATGCACATAAACAGCTGGGGTGTGGCCACGTACGACTTTAATGTAAGTGCTGTGGGGAGCAGAAACGAAAGAATCATGGAGACAGATGAGAAAAAGATGGTAAGCTCTGGGATCAGTAAAAGACCTCTGCTCAAGTAAGAACTGGTGGAAGAGTGATGGAGGGTGACACACACATTCCCCTGTGGCCACTGCATGGATATATATATATGCACGTACCATTCACACACCACACCACATTACATACACTTGCAACAAAGAGAGAGATAATGGGCTTATTTCTATTAATCAAATTACAAAACTGGTAGACATTAGCAACAATAACAGCAATAAACACAGTTTCTTATTTATACAAGCATACTTTTACATGGAAACAAAGAAACAATTGCTACACTAAACTTCCCAGATTTAGAGTTTTCCAATATCCATGCCAGGTGATTGGGCAGAGTTCAAGAATTCCCTGCCCTATGTGGCTTTTGGTTTTTGATGAAGTAGTAGTGTACTTGGCATTTCTTTTATTTCACTACTGGACCATCTCTAAGTGACATTCTACATTCCGATTTCTACCGCTCATACTAACAGGTGTTTAAATGTTTTCATAGCTTTAAGCATTTCTTTTTATTTGTTCCTTGATTTTAAAAATCAAGTTCTATTATTTTTATAAGTTCCTGCTATTTAAAGTCTAGGTTAAAGAAATATTTTGGTTAAATATAGCAAATACTGCTAATAAACACTTAAAACTAACAAAAGCCCTTTAGAATGGTTAGCTATTTGTTAAGTCCTTGGCATTTTAATAACTAAGTTCATAATAATAATGTTTTTACAATGTTTATATTGAAAAATCTCTTCAATTGTATTATGTGAATTGTTATACATGGCACAGCGATTTTCGTATTTGTAATTGGTGTCTTGGGCTTTGAAAGCTGGAATTGCTCATTTTGGAAAAGTAACAGTCTCTTAATGTACCTTGGAGAATAATCAAAATAAACATGTTCAATGTGTAATAAAAGTTTATTCAAGATAGTTTCCTTTTTCTTGGATAGAGATAAACCAGTCATACCTCGTCCCCCGTGTACATAATGAACCTTGTGCATTTGGTTCAATGGGAAGCACAAAGCTTTCATCTGTGTGTTTGTGCTTCTTCACCAGAATATTCTCATGTAGTTGACCATGCACATTTTATATCTCTGTGATTAAATTTCAGATGATCAGATATTAAAGATCACACATGCATTGGGAAATTAATCCATCCTATGATTTTAGCTCTCAATGTACGGAATGTGAAAACTCTCCCTCTTTTCTCCATTCTCCACTTTGTCCTCCAATAGAGGGGCTGTCTATGGCCACTGAAGGTCATCTGTTGAAATTTTCTTGCCTACTTAGTGTGAGATGCGCTTAGAATTTTTTCAATGAAAATAATATTCATCAGCTAGTCTATCAAAAGCAAATATGTGTAATATTCCCCCTGCCTTAGAAGATTGAGCTATATAATGACCTAGTTGGAGGAAATATACTCTAGTCACTATATAATATGATCACCTGTCTGCTGACAACTGCTTATTTTAGAAATCCCTGAGGTTTGTCTCCTTTATTTCACTGTGTCAGCAAATATTTACTTCATTCTTACTATGTGTTAGGCAGTGGGCTAATATTGGAAATATGAAATTAAATAGAATAACCATAATGTCTTCTACACAGGAACATCATCCAAACCAAAAAATAAAGTAACTAGAGAAATCCTGGTCAATGAGGAAGGTGGTACAGATCTCAATAAATCAAAAGGTTCTTTTTCACAATTTATTCAATGCACATTATGGTGCTTGTTGTTCAGTCTGTATATATGAAAAGAGTGGCAGGCTTTAAGGTGGGACTATACAGATCAATAATTATCTTTCTAAGATCTGTGAAGCAGAAATACCAAGTGTTATAAGTCAATAAACATATATCAACAGAATGAGGACAAAATCTCTATATATAATTATTTTAATACATATGTTTAAAGTGTTCAATAAAACTCAACATCCTTTCAATCTAAAAACCTTCCACAAATTACATATAGAAAAAAAAACATACAATATATGACAAATCACAGCTATACTGAATATGGAAAAACTGAAATAGCATCCTACTAGGTAAGTAACAAGATGCCTACATTCACCACTCCTACTTAACATGGTATTAGGAGTGTTATTCAGAGAAATAAAAGGCATATAAATAGGAAAAGAAGTCAAATTGTAATAACATACTTTTATTGTTTATAAAGCTAAAGACTCCACCAGAAATATGCTAGAATTGGTGAATTAATTCAGTAAACCTACAGGATACAGAATCAACACACAAAATGAGTAACATTTTATACATCAGTAATGAATTTGCTGCAAAAGAAGTCAAGAGGGCTAGAGAGATGGCTTAGTGGTTAAGGCACATGCCTGCAAAGCCTAAGGACCCCAGTTCAATTACCTGGGTCCCACATAAGCCAGATGCACATGGTGGCACATGCATCTGGAGTTCGTTTGCAGTGGCTAGAGGCCCTGGCATGCCAAGTCTCACTCTCTTTCTCTCTCTCTCTCCCTCCCTCTCTGTTCTAAATAAATAAATAAATCTTAAAAAAAGAAGTCAAGAAAGAAATCTAACTCATAAAAGCCTCAAGAATGAGTGAATGAATAAATAGATATAAATGTCTATAAATATTTTACCCAAACATTAAATGATCTCTACACTGGAAAGTTCAAAGCACTGATGAGCTATGTTGAAAAGAACAACATAAAAAATGTGAAAGCTGGGCTGGAGAGATTGCTTAGTGGTTAAGGCACTTGCCTGAGAAGCCTAAGGACCCAGGTTTGATTCCCCAGTACCCATTTAAGCCAGATACACAAGGTGACATATGCATCTGGAGTTTATTTGCAGTGGCTGGAGGCCCTGGTGTGCCCATTCTTTTTCTCACTCCCTCTCTCTCCCTCTTCCTCTCTCTCTCTCCATGCACACACACACACACACACACACACACACACACATATATATATATATATATATTCTGCCACTTTCTCTCTCACTCAAATAAATAAAATATTTTTTAAAGCCTGAAAGATGCAGGGTGTGGTGACACACACCTTTTACCCCAGCACTTGGGAGACAGAAGTAGGAGGATCACTGTGAGTGCAAAGCCAGCCTACAGCCCTGGTCAGCCTGGGCTACAGTGAGACACTACCTTGAAAAAAATCAACAAAAACCCCCTCAAATTTATCAAAAATTTGTGGATTGGAAGAATTAATAGTGTTAAAACATTCGCTGTGCTCAAAGTGATTTACAGAGTAATTTTGTCAATTTGAAAAACTGTTGTTTGAATAATGTAAAAATGTCAATATAAATAGAAATATCATCAGAAAACTCATATTTAATCATTAAATACACTGAATACTCTGAAAGAAAAAAAAATCACATGAACCATTCTCAAAAGATGTATGCATTGCCAACAAGCATTTTAGAAAACTTTCAACATATCATCTGACCATCAGAAGAGCTAATCAAGGAGACAAAACAAATGCTTAGGATGATATGAAAAAAAGAGATCTCTTACACACTGATGGTGGGGATGTAAGCTGGTACAATCATTATAGAAAACCATATGACAATTCTTCAAAAAACTGATAACAGAACTACCTTGTGATTTAGCTACCTAGCCACCTATATATTCTATATATCCAAAGGAAATAAAATTAGCATATCAAAGAGATAGATGCACACCATGTTTATCCCAGCACTATTCATAATGACAATGATAAGGCATCAACAAAATTATCCATTATCATATCAATGGATAAAGAATATACATCTATAATGAATATATATTGCATATATACTACAAAAATGGAATATTCTTTAGACACAAAAAATAAAATTATATCATTTGGGGCAATGTAGGTGAAACTGGAGGACAATGTGTTAAATGAAGTGAGTTGCTTGCTGAAAGACAAATACTTGTTCAAATTTTATGGAAGTAGTGGAAAAGTGGTCATTAGAAGTTAAGAAAACTAAGGAAAAAAGGAAGATTGGATAAGGGATGTCAAAATGCATCTTCAGAGGAAAGATAAATTCTAACTTTCTATAGCACAGAAAAGTGACTATGCTTCACAGCCGTTCATTGCTGTATGTTTTGTAGAGAGCTGCAGGAGGGGAATTTCAGAGCTCTTGATACACAGAGAAGCTGAATCTATAGGCAAATGCAGGTTTGATCTTGTATCTGTGCTGAATTGTTGCTTGTACACCATTACATATGTGTGATTATTGTGGAAATAACAATAATTTAAAACAATAAAAAGATCCATCAGTTATTGGATATGGTATTTATTATTACTGTCCACAGGGTCTCTAGTGTTCCTTTTATAAGAAAGTGGCAAAATTATTCCTTTCCATCTCTTTGAAGATGCCCATATGATTTGCCTTGGCCAATGAAATGTTATTCAAACAGATATATATCACTTACTGGAAAAAGCCCTCTGGAGGAAATGTGCAGTGTTTTTCCCATTCCATGATGGCACTGCTCCAGTGGAGGCCCATCTATTAGACTGCACTGCTAAGAAAACTGTGAGGGCCTCCCCAGCCACAGATGATTTAATCAAAGAACAAGCTTTGTTTTCAGTTTAACCTCATCTTGGTTGATACCTTGGTAAGGTTAGATATCTGTGCCAAGCAGGGAGAAAAACACATACAAATATTAAATAAATCTGCTGATAAGATTTCTATGTCTCTTGAACCTCAGCAAAAAGCTTTGTGTGCTCCCTGAAAAAGAAAATGTTTCTATAAAATTGACTCTAAAAATGTAACATGTTTATCGTGAAGATGTTCGTTAGGAATTATAGGAGAATTTTTTTTATGAGACTGATTGAAAAAATAAATAGAAAAGTGTCATAAAATGAATAGACCAATGTAACTCTAACAAACGATGATTTTAATTTGTAGCTATTTCTATAGAATGTTAGTAAGAATGAGAAAGGGTTACACATCAGGATATATTAGGATGATATTTTCATCCATGTTGTAACATCCAATTTCCTTTTTAAATAATAGTTTTGAAATTAGACATGATATAGAAATGGCTAAATATTAAATTGTTAAAAGGACAACTATCTCACTGTCATCACAACATAGAGAATTTTTAAAATTAATATTCCTCAGAGCTGAGGAGATAGCTCAGTAGTTAAAGGCACTTGCTTCCAAAGCTTTCTGGCCTGGGTTCAATTCCCTATTCACCCATTGAAAGCCAAATGCAAAAAGTGGCACAAGCATCTGATGTTTGTTTGTAGGGACAAAAGACCCTGGTACATCCCCCACCACCATGCACACACACACACACACACACACACACACACACACACACACACACAAGCACACACATATAAATAAGTATATAATTTTAAAAAGGGATAGAGAGATTTCTTAGCACTTAAGGCACTTGATAATGATGCCTAAGGACCCAGGTTCAACTCCTCAGAGTCCAAGTAAGCCAGATTCACAAGGTGACACATTTGTCTGAATTTCACTTGCAGTGGTTGAAGGCCCTGGAATGCCCATTCTCTCTCTCTCCCCTTCAAATTAATTAATTAATTAATTAATTAATTTAAAAAATATTTCTAGCCAAGCAGAATGCAGAAAAGTTAGGAGTTCTCAGACATCTTAGATTATGTAGCAAGCTCAAAACTAGCTTGGGCTAATGCAAGCCTATATCAAAGAAACAAAAACTAACATAAATATAAGTATTTTTGATCTTCACTATCTTATAATATATGGTGTATTTGTTTTTGCCATTTGCAAGATATGACCATTATAAATATTTAGAAATATATTATGAGAATGTTACCTATTTTATGAGAATGGTAGTTTATTATATAATTCATAGACTTAACAAAACACTTAAGCATAACTTTATTACACTTAAAATCCCATTTTATTCCAATCAAACGTACTTGTAATTTTATGTTCACAGATTCAAGAATAAAACAATAATTCACATAACAGAAATTTGCTGAACAATGAATTTGACTAGAGAACTAACTGGTTTCTTAAGCTATGGGTTCCAGTAGTAATCCTTTTTGTTTATTTTAGAGAGAGAGAGAGAGAGAGAGAGAGAGAGAGAGAGAAAGAACTGGTGCACTAGGGCCTCAGCCACTGAAATCGAACTCCAGATGCTTGTGCCACCTAGTGTACATGTGCAACCTTGCTCTTGTGTCATTTTGTGTGTTTGGCTTACACGGGATCTGGAGAGAGATCAAACATGGGTCCTTTGGCTTCACAGGCAAGCACCTTAATAGCTAAGCCATCCTTCCAGCTCTCAGTAGTAATCCTTTATTAAGGACTAATGTCCCAGCACAATGGATGTATTTCAATGGAGGAAGATCAAAGTAAATGATTTAAGTTTAACTGGAAATAGAGAGACATATTGAATTTAACAGGAAACAAAATACATCAATTCATGACAACAATAAAAAATAAATCTAGCAGAAATGATTGTTGAAACTATTAAGCTGCATAAGCATTGAATGTATAAAAGATGGCAAGGGGATCAGCAGATAACTGATGACCATTTTAAAATCCTTTCAAGAAGAATATAGTCCACAGCTTACTTTTTTGTGCATACCATTGTGTAGAAAACAATTTTTCAACCCATGCAGTAATATTTATACTGTACTTTTCTACTTAAATGTGTTCATAAATATTAATCAATTCCCCCAACAACACTACACGAGAGCTAAGAATTATCCAGAGTTGACAGGTTGAAAGCTTAAAGTGATGTTTGGCTATGATGCCAAGGGCTGCTGAGAGAATTAATAAAGAATTCTGACACCAAAGTCCAAACTCTGGGCTCCTGCCTGCTGTGGGGGTGAAGGGGGCTGTCAGAGAACTCACTGGTCCTGTCCTCTGTCCTCCATGTTGACACAAAGGAGACAAGAGCACTTGCTCCAACATCACACTTGTCGGGTCAGCAAAGCTATGGCAGATAATTCAGAGCTGGGTATCCCCCTCTCCTTAGGAAGGACCAACAAATTTTTCAAAACCACAATCCACAGAGCTGCTTCATCAGCTGCTCTAGGTTTTACTAACAGACATGATTTGATCTGTAAAGCAGAACCCACAAGAGAGACAACCTAAATAAATTCTTAAACAGAGATGCCTTTGTTGATGCTCTTAATTCTAGTGAGCTCACAATTTACATGTGGCACACTGGTGAGCAACCATCATTTCTTACCAGAGTCTAGTCATCTCTATATCCACAAAACTTTCAATGTCAATACTGTGGAAGTCCCCAACTCAGGGGTTGGCCAGGAAACACAGCTATGCTTCTTTGATGATGAACTCAACCAGCTGTCTTTCTTCTTCAAATAATTAGATATATAATAGACCAAAATTAAATTTGAGCTAAACACTTGAATGTTTACTTTTAACAATATTTTAATGATTTTCATATGCTTCCTATTTATTGAATTACTGTTTTATTTATTTATTGACTATATGTTAATTGTCATGTCTGGTCTTGGAGGTGAAAACATGAACCAGATAGACAAAGTATACATAGTGTATAACCTTCCATGAAAGACAGAGATTGAACCAACAATTTCAAAGTAATTTCACTCGTGACTAAAGCTATGAAGGGAATTCATTTTTGGTCTTGACAGTTGGAGTCTTCCTATGGAAGGAACAACTAAGCAGGGTGAGTGAGCTAGGATAGACATCATGATGAGGAAACCCTGTGTGTAGAATCATGATGTAAGAAAGGAACTCTAACATTGTATGTGTTACTATGTTGGGCTTGTGAGATGATCCAGAGGTGAAGGCTCTTGCTTGCAAAGCCCAGTGACCAGGATTCGATTCCTCCAGTACCCACCTACACCTACAGCCAGATGCACAAAATAGCACATGCATCTGGAGTGTTTGCAGCAGCTAGAGGTCTTTACATACCTGTTTTCTCTCTCTCTCTCTCTCTCTCTCTCTCTCTCTCTCTCTCTCTCTTTCTCTCTCTCTGCTTGCAAATAATACCACATATTTTTAAATATTTTTTTTATTTTTATTTATTCATTTGACAGTGACAGACAGAGAAAGAGGCAGATAGAGAGAAATAGAGAGAATGGGCGCGCCAGGGCCTCCAGCCACTGCAAACGAGCTCCAGACACATGTGCCCCCTTGTGCATCTGGCTAACATGGGTCCTGGGAAAACGAGTCTTGAACCAGGGTCCTTCGGCTTCACAGGCAAGTGCTTAACCGCTAAGCCATCTCTCCAGCCATATCATATATACATACATATATGTGTGTGTGTGTGTCTAGTGTGTGTATGTGTGTAGTGTATATATACATATTAAAGGCCACTGTGGCTAGATTGAGCAAACTAAAGAGAGTGAAAGTCGATGACAAAAGAGGGACCTAATCTGCATGACCCTGTGCATGCTGCAGTATGAAAATGCAATAAGGGGGGCTGGAGAGACGCTTAGCGGTTAAGCCCTTGCCTGTAAAGCCTAAGGACCCTGGTTCGAGGCTCGTTTCCCCAGGACCCACGTTAGCCAGATGTACAAGGGGGCACACGCATCTGGAGTTCGCTTGCTGTGGCTGGTGGCCCTGGCGTGCCCATTCTCTCTCTCTCTCTCTCTGCCTCTTTCTCTCTGTCTGTTGCTCTCAAATAAATAAATAAAAATAAACAAAAAATTTTTTAAAAAAAGAAAAAAAGAAGAAAATGCAATAAGGGAATAAATATAAAGTTTTTTTCACATAAAAATTTCCTCTTGTCATTGAGTCCTTGGAATTACTTAACATTTATTTCTTCCTGAAAATTCTTTCTGCAATGCAGTGTCTCGCCTTCATTATGTTTCCTTGTGCTCTCCCTTTTCAGTATTATAAATAGTCACTTCGTTATACATTTCAGTCTCATTGCATGTTTACATGTCTGTTCTGAATACTCTTACAAGGTTTATACAGGGCCCAGGCAGATAGCTTGGTGGATAAAGTGTTTGGGGCACAATCATGACAACCTAAGTTTAGATACGCTTTACTCACATGTGGCAAACTACCTGTAATTCCAGCATTTAGGAAGCACAGAAAGGGGATCCCCAGAGCAAGCTAGCTAGTTCACTAGTGGAATCAGGGACCTCTGAGTTCAATCAAGTTAAAAGACCTCGCCTCAGTAAATAAGGTGCACAGCAAGCAAAACAAGACCCCTGATATCAATTTTTGCTGCCATATAAACATAAAAAACATGTATACATATCTAGATATATATTCCCACACATGTGAACATGCAGACATATGCATGTATACCACTCATGTATACACATGCAAAACAGCTTATATGATTATTGCCAATTTATGAAAATATTTAAGATTATTAATTTTTCCTTGTAGTGTGTAATAACAGATGACATATATTTGCATGTATGCAAAACTATGTGCATCATTTATGAAAATCTATAAATTCTAAACCTCAAATAACAAAATTATTTATTGCCTGGACTATTCTAACATATTTTGTTCTGTTGAGACACCCTTCAGTTTGTACTTATGTCACTCTGTGCTGTTTACTTTCTACTCTTGTGCCTTTTCCTATTTCTAAATACTATCTCATTATTAGATCTTTGCTATTATTTTATTTAAAAATTGAGAATTTGTTATCATTTCCTCGCCTGTTTCAGTCTTTATAGAGCTGCAAATATTAAGCAAGGGCCACAAGGGATATGAAATAGCCCATAAACACTATGCTAAATTATCTCTAGTTTGTGACTGCTGTTATTTTGAGGACAAGAGGTAATCAATAAATGTAACTGCTCAAAGGTCATAGATTTTTAAATCAATCCCCATGTGTTTTTCTCTGGTTACTGTGGTTCTGGGAGCTGCTGCAGAAATATCCATGCAGAAACAGACAGTGTTCCTTCTATTGCCCTGTGAGTTTTCTCTAAATTAAAGTGATGATAGTGGTGATAATAACAATAACCATCAAATGAATTTCACGTTGCTATAAATTTGAATATGAACTTGTTGGACAAATGTGTTGGAAGGGTCACAGAAAGTTCACGACAACATAGACTGAGTTTAGCATATTGCACCTGCACTTTCAAAATTTATCTCCCAAGTCATCAACTTATGAGATACCCAAAGATAATTCTAAATCATTATACATCTAAATACATATATTGCAAAACAAAATAAATGAAAACAAAAATTTCAAGTGCTTACCACACTTAAATTGTTATTCATATGGAAACACAGGCGGATTATACATTCCATTTTATGTGTTTTCACCTGTGATACAGGCATTTCAGAGCTTTTTTGGCATGGATTTTTGTACTGTATTTCTTGATTTTTAGGATTTCTTTCTGGATAAAATGTTGTTATTAACTACACATTTTCTCTTTCTTTGAGGACTACTTCGCAATCTATGATGTCTTTGATAAACAGAAATTTAGTTTCATTGCAGATACACTTTGTATTTGTAATGTAAAACATTACTTCTGAGCTGGGGAGATGTTTTCATGGATAAAGTGCTAGCTTTGCTACCATGAATACCTGAGTTTGGATCCCTAGAATCCACACAAAAGCCACACACTGTAGTGGGCATCTATAATTGCAGTCCATCTACAGTGAGAAGGTAGGTAGGGAATCACCTGGAAGCTCGTGAGCCAGCTAGTCTGATGACATGATGGTGAACAACCAATGAGAAACTCTGCCTCTAACCAGGCTGAGAATGACCCCTGAAGTAGTACTCTGACCTCCACATGTACATGATAGCAGACATCTACTCGCATTCACACCACATGAACAAGGGATGGATATACACCCAAACATATCAGTGTATTTCCTGCTAAAGTGTGTGCAACCAAAAATATTATTTCCTACAAGTACTATGCACTATTTGGGAAATTAGAATAATGATGACAGTTATAATAATTACACTCAGAGTATTTGCTTTGAGTCAACTGGTACTAACAGGAAAAAAAGCAAATTCATATACATTTATCAAGTGCTTTAATTAAATTCCTGTTACATCTATAGTTCTGCTAGGTGCAGAAGCCTTAGTATAGGCAGAAAAAGCAACACAAAAATCTGTCCTCAGTGGTGTTTATGTGACAGCAGGCAAAGGGGAGATGATTGTAAACAACAGGCATGATAAATAAAACAGGAACAGGAGAAATGCCTCAGTGGTCCACAAAAGCATGAAAGCCTAAGGGAGCTGGACGCTACCTGAGTTTGATTCCCCAGCACCCAAATTAACAGCTAGATATGGATACACATGTTACCTCAGTCCTCATGGTAAGTAGAGACGTATGAATTACTGGAGCTCACAAAAATGACAAGCTTCAGAATAAGTATGAAATAATGGCTCAAGGAAAGGAGCGAAGGAGGACACTCAATGTTCTCCTCTAGCCTCTGCATGCACATGCAAGGGACCTGTGCATCTACACACACATGCATATACCACACACACCATACATACCACACACATGGACATCCAAAAATAAAATAAAATAATATGCTCTTTAGATGGTGATAAGTACTGTTGAGGGAACACAGAAAAGAGAATGGAAAGTGAGATGTTTAAAAATCTAAGCCATCATTCAGGAAGTTACAAAAATACCTTGGAAAAGAACCTTCCAGGTAAGTGACCAGCCACTTCCAGGTCTTTGACAAGCAGCTTGTACAGTAGAAAGAGGTTGGGTTGATTGTAACAAAATAAGAGCAAGGATGGAGCACTGAAGGGTGAGAAAGAGTAACAGTGACCAGAGAAAAAAGGCTATGCAGACCACCAATGACAGCTTAGGCTCAGTGTCAGTGAGGTTGGAAGCCCATAGAAGGTTATGAACAGAAAAGTCCATTCTTATTCATAAAAACCTGTATCTGTTGGGAAGATTATAGAATAGAGGCAGGAAAATACAAGAGTAGAAAAAGGAGGACCAATAAGGAGGCTGTGATGGTTATTGTTAATTCGACATAATTTGTAATCAAAATGGAACAAATTTCTAGATGTCTGAGTTTCTAGATTAGGTGAATTGAGATGACAAAACTCAGCCTAAATGTGGCCAGAACCATTGCATGTGCTGGAGTCCCATACTAAATACAAAGGAGAAAATGAGCTAAGCATCAGAATTCATCTCATTCTGCTTCCTGAGTGTGGATGTAATGTGACTAGCTGCTTCTTGCTTTTGCCACCATGACTTCCACATCATGATGACCTGTAACTTCAAACTGTGGGGAAAAAAATTAGACCTTTTTCCTTAAGTTGCTTTTGACAGAGATTTTGTCACAACAAAAATAAAGTAACTGGCACAGAGGCTATTTCCATGTTCTAGGCTGGATGGAGATGATAGTGGTTAGTAATGGTACAGTATTTGATAATGATCTAGAAGAAGGAAAGGTTCCAGGCATTTTTAATCTGAGAAACTAAAAAACAGAGCATCTACTAATGGCATAAAGAATAGTATAGATATACCAAATCTTAGTAGGAAGATTAAGAGGCCACCTTTAGGCAAGCAGGGTTTAAGATACTATCAAACTATCAAATAGACAACAGAATCTGTAAACCTGATTCCAGTGGGGCAGTCAGGCAAGAAATACATGCACGAGCATTTTAAAAGTACAGATGTCCTTTTAAAGCCATCAATTCACATGAAGAAAAGAGAAGTGGATGGAGAGAAGGAAGAAGTTCAAAGAACTCAGTTTAGATATAGGAAGATAAGGAGGAACTAACAAAGAGCAATGAGATGGAAGACGATGAAGGAAGGAACTTGCTGATAGTTGAGACTGAATAATAGTCACTAAAGAGAGTGTGATCAACTATCAATACTTAATGGTGAAATAAAATGAGTGATTTTTAACCATCAGAGTTAGCAAATATTGGTGACTTCATTAGTGACATTCCTTATTGCTGTGACAAAATACCTGACAAGAAGCCTCTTAAGGGAGGAAAAGGTTTATTTCAGCATATAGTTCAATGGTACAGTAGATCATAGTAGGGAGGGGCATGGTGTGGGAATATGAAGCAGCTGGTGACAGTAAATCCTGAGTCAGGAGGTAGAGAGCGATGAAAGCTGGTGCTCAGCTCTCCTCCTCCACCTTCCTTAAATCGTGTATGTGTGAGTGTGGGTGCACATATGTCATAGCACATGTGTAGAGGTCAGAATGTCCCTTTGCTTTCCAAGGTTTTCCTAAAACCTTGTTTTAGGCAGGGTCTCTTGTTGTTCAGTGTTATGAATGCCAGGTTAGCTGGTCCACGAACTTCCAGCGATTATCTTGTCTTTACCTCACATCTCGCCATAGCAGGGCTAGAACTACAGATATGCACTTCTGCATGCAGCTCTATGCCAGTCCTCATGCTCCAATGAGCTATCCTCTCTAGGCCCCTTCTTTTTATTCAGTCTGGAACCCCAGCCCATGGAATAGTGCCACTCATAACAGGGATAGGTCTTTCCACATCAGTTAACTTAATTGAGAAATTCCCTCACAGATATGTCTACAGATTTGTCTCCAAGGTTATTCCAGATGCTGACAAATTAAGTTAATCACCATAGTGACCTTATACTTCCATTAGAGTGAAAAGTTCATTTTTCTTTGTTTTAAGAGCAAATAAGAAGGTAGGGTTTGAAAAGAATTCAACAGACAGCTATTTCAGTTTTCAATGAAGAGAAGCAGAAGTATGAGTTGGTATCTTGCAAATTTTAGTTTTAAGATAAGAAAATAATAGCATGTTGGTATGATGATGATAATAATTTGCAGAAATGAAAAATAGTAGAAAAGAGGGGAAATAAACATTTTGAAAAATGAAGTCCAGTGCCCAGGTAATTAGCTATTTAGATAAATGCAGCAACCCTATTGTAATGACTTTTATGTTTATTGTATAACCAAGAAGATTTGTTAAAATATAAATTACAGTCACACTTTCAAGGTGTCTAATTTAGCATTTCTTAACTGGAACCCAATAATTTCTGTTTAACAAGATCCTAGGTATAGTAAATTGTTGGTTTGGGAACCAAAATGTAATAATCATTATTTGTGGCAACAGGAGGAGTGGAACCTAACTACAGATGAGATTAGGTAGGTTAATGTGGTGAGTTGTAACTCAAGAGGCTAGTTTTTAATTGCTTCTATTTTTCTGGAAAAATAGAAGCTTGGCCAATATCAGAGAGTGATGATGAGGATAGAAGTGTAAGACTTCAATGAGAGAAGAAATATAAAATACTTGTCTAGGGCAGCAGTGGAGTGAATGCACCAGAACAATCAAGTATGACTGGAGTTCTCATTAAAATACTCATACAATGGTTTTGTGCATTTTCTTCACTTAGGATCATTTGTCTGAATATAAATGCAGAGATCAAAAGGCATAAAGCCTATGTATTTGCTAGCTTAAAAAAAGATAACCTATGTGTATGTTGGGTACTACTGTATAATGTTGTAATAAGTTATACCACAATTCAGTGCCTTAGAGTACTATTTATGATTCTGTAAACATACACAGCCACCTGTGTAGTCTTGTGGATCTGGACCAGGCTAGGCTGCTCATGACTGGGCTCATTCATGGAGCATGGTCAGTTCAGAGGTCAAATGAAGACTTACTAGCTTGAGATAGCTCTACTCACATTTTGGATAGTTCATTGACTATATGGTATGATGGCTAGGTTGACAAGGATAAACTTGCAATTCCCAGCAGCTTAGCCAAAGCATCATTTACTCAACAGTAGCAGAGTTACCAGAACAGAAGGTGTAATCTCAGATTTCTTGTGAGTGATGCTCAGAATTGGCAAAATATCACTTTCCATAACATACTGTCAGGCAAAGTAAATCACAAGACTTCATTATATCCAGAAAATGGAGAAGCAACTTTTATCCCTTAATGAGAAGGGTTGTTGAGTTCCAGTGTGAGAGACATGAATGCTGGGGAAGGAAGAATCATGACTGTTTTTAATCCACCACTACCAGGGTTTAATTTCTTGATGGAATGTAAAAGGGTAAGAATGAAATCTAGGAATTAGGGATATGGGAATGAGACAATGATCGATGATTTCTATGAATAGTTATACCTTCACAAGAAGTGAGAATATAACAGCTACAAAGAATTCTTTTTCAAGGCTAAGGATCATTAGATTGTAGATACCACTGGCTTCAAAGAATTGTTGAGTACTTGAGAATACGGATAAATGGAAGGAGTAGGAAGAGAAATTGTTTTTGAGATTATGGAGAAGAAATGGGCATGTTGACTTTTATGTTACTTAACTGGCTAATTTCTGTGAGTGGCTGAGGTAGTGAGGACATCAAGATCATCACAGAAGAGGAGGTGAAGTACCTGAAAGATAAGGAATAACTGGAGTGTCATTAAAAATTAAGAGAGGGGGCTGGAGAAATGGCTTAGCAGGTTAAGGCATTTGCCTGCAAAGCCAAAGGATCCTGGTTTGCTTCCCCAGCACCCACATAAGCCAGATGCACAACAGGCATCTGGAATTCATTTGCAGTGGCTAGAAGCCCTGGCACATCCATTCTCTCTCTCTCTCTCTCTCTCTCACACACACACACAAATAAATAAATAAATATAAATAAAATATTTTTAAATAAGAATAAGAAAAATCACAGGAGAATTAAAAAGAGCCACTTCTAAAAGATCAATAGACAGAATAAAGACAGTTTACTAAGTAGCATGATCTCAAAATAGGGAAAAAGGGGGAGGGGCTGGAGGGATGGCTTATCAGTTAAGTGCTTGCCTGTGAAGCCTAAGGACTCCAGTTGGAGGCTCGATTCCCCAAGACCCATGTAAGCCAGATGCACAAGGTGGCACATGCATCTGGAGTTCATTTGCAGTGGCTAGAGGCCCAGGCGTGCCCATTCTCTCTCTTCCTCTGCCTCTTTCTCTCTCTGTCTTTCCCTTTCAAATAAAGAAATAAAAATAAACAAGAAAAAATTTTTAAAAATCTTTTCATAGAGCCAAGAGAAATATTTGAGACATGGTAAAACATTTCCCATAGGATGTACTATTTAAAATATTAGTATGGTGAGTAAAGGTATTATTAGATTTTTAAAATATTATCTTTGGACCTCTTTATTCACCATATATGAGTTCTTGGTGTGGGCAGTTAACAGTCTTTCTGAAAGTTAAGTGAAAACTTAGTAGCTAATGCACTAAAATTAGTATTTAATCAAACTGAAAATTAATGGTGGTCAGAAAACTCCGTGCAATTATGGTTCTAAGCAATCAAAATCCCTGCTATCTGTGAATGTGAGCCCTGATTGATTACTAAAAACATGTCATTCAGAATTTCAAAAAATATAGTACCTCTTATTCCGAGTAATGGCTTTTTTTGCAGCCATTCTAAACTTCACAGTGAAAAGACAGATATTAAGAAATGGCAATTCACTTCATTCAATGGGCATTATGAGCCAAGTTGTGTGGTGAGTCAGTGAAGTACAAAAATGAATGAGACAAAGTCTCTAGTGTGAAATAACTCAAAGCTAGTAGAAAAGCTGTCATAAAAACAGATGAATGGGTTGGGGATATGGTTCCAATGTACAGGGCTTGACCAGTGTATGTGAATCCCTGGATTCAAGCCCCAGCACATAGCAAACACACACAAACTCAAACCACAAGAAAACAACATACTGATTCAACTAACTCCTTCAGGTTCTTGCAGTTGGGCAAAATACTTGCTGTTTTGACAAGAATAGTATTAGAACTGGCAAGGGAACAGAAATCAGAAAACTAAGGAGGGAAAATTATTTGGGGCAGAGCACATACTATTAAGAGTAGACAATACTTTATTTATTTATTAGAAAGAGAGGGGGGCAGATAGAGAGAATGGGCATGCCAGGGCCTCAGCCACTGCAAACAAACTCCAGATGCATGCACCACCATGTGCATCTGGCTTACGTGGGTCCTGGGGAATCAAACCTGGGTCCTTAGGCTTTGCTAGCAAGGGCCTTAATGACTAAGCCATCTCTCTAGCCCATAGCTGTTCTATTTTATGTGCAGTATTTCGCTGTGGTTGTCAGATCCAGAATCATCTTCTCTTTCAACTGCAGGCCCTTTGAGGGAAGCTGCTGTTTTGTCTACTGTTCAATTCTATTAGCTTTCACAGTGCCTGACACATAAAAGAGTCTCAGCAAATATTGGCTAAGCTGAATGAAGAAGTTAGAAGCTAAGAGTTTATTTTAAAAGAAAGAAAAATAGGGCTGGAGATATGGCTTAGCAGTTAAGCGCTTGCCTGTGAAGCCTAAGGACCCTGGTTCGAGGCTCAATTCCCCAGGACCCACGTTAGCCAGGCACAAGGGGGCGACACATGGCTGGAGTTCATCTGCAGTTGCTGAGACCCTGGCACTCCCATTCGCTCTCTCTCTCTCTCTCTCTCTCTCTCTCTGCCTCCTTCTCTCTCTGTCTGTCGCTCTCAAATAAATAAAAAATAGAATGAAAGAAAAGAAAGATAAAGAAAAACAAAAAGCTGATTAAGTAGAGTATTTTGGCAAATGTATCCAGTCAATACTGGGTTATAGTTATGCTAAGATATTAATCAGTTCCTTCCTGGGGGGGACACAAGATGGCCAGAACTTCATGAACCTGATTGCCCCACCTACCTGGGTCAGTCCCAGCATGCTAAATAAAACATAACCAGTTTCTACATAAGCCATAGCATGAACACATTTGGAAAGCACTGGAGTAAAATATTTGTGGTAGTTTCCACCAAGTTTTATTACTTTGAATTAAGGCAGAGAACTCACCAGAGTAGATCACAGATGGACCAGAAAGAGAAAAGACACAGGATAAGCAGTGGACTGCAGACAGACTAACAGATGGAGATGCCATTTCCAAATGAGTTCTTATAAGCTGGATTAAATATTTCAAACTGCAATGAAGTGATCAAGCCTTTATAAGGTTCATGTAGCAAGTGTCACTGGTGCCCCATACACATCCTTTTAGCCCAATTCTGACTTCAGCCACAGTTCAAACATGGTTATCTGCACCTAAGTTTAGATTCATAGCACACTAGCAGTGACCAACCGTCAGTGGTCACTTACCAACTACACTATATTCCCAGTACCTTAGAAAAACCTGTACAACAAATTAATTTTGTGCAAATTATAGCAAGGAAACAAACATGAGCACTAAAATTCCAGTGCACACAGCGTAAGACAAGAATCATAAAACCATTACATCAGCTAAAGACTGACAGAAAAGAATTCTTTTATGGCAGAAAAGACTGACATAAGAGAATTCTCTCACCATAACAACAACAACAACAAAAACCTTTCCAGCAGTTTCTTAAGGACAAGGAAGTTAAAAACAAATATTTTAATATCATTAAATTTAGCATATATGATTATTATAATTTATGTCATTTTCAACTAAAGTGTTAAATAACTTCCTAAAATTCCTACATCATGTTTCCTCTTAGGTGTTGCCAATAGTTCAGTTTCTCATTTCTAGCTAATATTGCAGATGGGATTCTGGGGCTCACAGCAAGCAAACCAGGCACAATGCCTGACAAGCTCAGTAAGAATTTATGGATGTGGTTAAGAATTTACAGATTTATAATATGGCTAGCTGTGCTAGGGTACATTCAGTCATTTGAATCATGAAAATAAATGAACTGCTCAAGAACTCTGGAGGCAAAATATAGATTGAAGACTAGGTCACAAGAAGCTGCACACTGGGATCACAGTTTACAACACATTCTTTAAGTATGTTCATTTTTGGTTAGCCTTGAAGACTCAAAACCTTAACTCAACTAAATACTTATAATTTTTCTAAACAAGACACAAATGGAAGAAGAGGAACATAGATCCATGGCTGCAAGAGACATTTCAGTCTGTACACATACTATGTGCCACCCTTGTTACCAAAACACTAACCAGACTCTAAAACTATCTCATTCATTTCCTACAATCCATTTAGAATGCCAATCCCCAGATAAGAAAGCCTGGTGTGTTTCTTTTATAACTTTATTCCTTGTAGACTTGGTCTATACTAGCATAATTACTTCACATTTTCCCCACCATTCAGAAGGCAACAAGCATTTCTTCTGAGCCAGTCCCTTAAGGGAAGATTTCTGGACTGGGGAGGATGCTCAGTGCTAAAGTTCTTTCCACAGATGAGAACCTGAGTTCAGATCCTCTGCACCCACATAAAAGCCAGTTACAACATGTGCCTGAAATCCTAGCACTGGGGAGGGAGAGATAGAAGGACCTTGCTGGTTATAGTCTAATTGAATAGTGAGCAAGAGACATTGTCTCAAAAAATAAGGTGAAGGGCTAGAGAGATGACTCAACAGCTAAAGGCACCTGCTTGCACAGCCTGGGTTCAATTCCCCAATACCCACATAAAGCTAGATGTACCAAGTGGCACATGCAACTAAAGTTTGTTTGCAATGGCAGGAGGCCTTGGCATGCCCATACTCATTCATTCATTCATATTCTCTCTCTCTCCCTGCAAATGAATACAGAAAAATATTTTTTCTTTCTTTTTTTTTATTTGAGAGAGAGAGAAATAGGCAGCAGGAGAGAGAGAGAGAGAGAGAGAGAAAATGGCTGCACAGGTGCCTCCAGCCACTGCAAGAAAACTCCAGATGCATGCACCCCCTTGTGCATCTGGCTAACGTGGGTCCTGGGGAATCGAACCTGGGTCCTTTGGCTTTGTAGGCAAGTGTCTTAACCACTAAGCCATTTCTTCAGCCCCAGAAAAAAATATTTTTTGAAATAAGGTGAAGAGTGAATGAGGAAGACACCTGATGACTGTCAAGCCTCAAAAGACATGAACCCACACATGTATACCCTATACACATGAGCATCTACATACTCATGCCTTCCCATACACACACACAGGGAGAGACAGAAAGAAAAGAAAAGCAAGACTTCCTAGAACAGAATAGAAAGACAATTTTTGTTTTTGTGTTCTATAATGGATTCTACACTTAGAGAAACAGTCCTGAAGGCTATATTATTTTACTAAGGCTTCCATAATAAAATACTATAGATAAGTCAGCTTAAATAAAACAGAATCACATTTCTAATAGTTATGAAGCTAGAAGTCCAGAGTCAAGGTGCCAGCATGTATGGTTTCTTCTGAGATCTGTCTTGGCTTAAAGACAGTGCCTCCTTACCTAACATTTCCTTTCCTTCCTGCTGTGTCTCCACAGGGTCTTTTTATGTGTATCTCCTTTCATGTCCAAATCTCCTCTTGTAAGGACACCAGTGAAGCTGAACTTGGGCCCACCCTAAGCACTTATTTTAACTTAACCACTAGGCTCCATCTCCAAGTACAATCAGATTCTGAGGCTGAAAGGATTAGAGTTTCAACATATGGAGCCATTCACCCAATAACAAATAGTAAGACGCATTTGATTTTTAAGTTCAGACTCTTTAAAAGAAAAGAACTATTTTAGAGTTGGATATGGAAAAGGATACAGGTACATATTTCTAACAGAGTAGTCAGGGGGGAAAAAAAGGACATATTAAAGTTTCTAGTAAACAGTAATGATTTTTTAGTATTAACATGCCCTATAGATTATTTGAGACATTCATTTGGGCATGCTGTATTTTATCTGGTAATGTTAATCTCAGGGAAAAAGATGGAGAGCCAACAAGTGAGCCTTTAAATAAGCCTCATTATTGGAAAAGAGCAGAACTTCCACATGAGCTTGAGGTACAAAAGCAGAGAGAATTCCATTCTGGCTCACTTTTTACAGTGTCCTGTGACATATGACAAAGTCTCAAAGTCACTAGACTAGGAAGAGTGAGCTTGAGAATGGAGCTGAGATGATCATCCCACCTTCCAGCCCTGCCCTGCCCAATCACACACATATGTGGTTTCGAAGCTGAAGGTTTACTCGTCACCCTCAAAATAAGTACAAACACAAAACCACAGTGAAAATTTTAAGTTTATCTTTTTGGGGCAACAGCAGAACTAGAGTCCAAAAAAAAAAAAATAAAGTATTGTTTAATTAAGAAATTTAAAGATCTAAAGATTACAAAAGAAATTGAGTGAAAAATATTGCTAATGCAGAATTACTGCCATCTAAAGGACTCACGCAATATTACATACATATGATTTTTGTTCTTAGCTAAATGGCTAATAGTTAAGTGCCATAAAGATTAAAATTGAGGTATTTGTGAATTTTATAATTTTTCAAATTACTGACTTTATACTTTATTATTATATTTTAAACAAATTATATGTGTCAGAGAGCATAAAGAATTGAATATTCCAATGTTTAATTAAAAATATTAACAAAAACACATTTTAAAGGTAATGAAAGAGAGGTCATACCCTCTCTATATACAAAATAATAGTATAGCAAATAATGTTTTTAGTGCAAACAATGAATGTAGTGTGATAACTTCACAAATTGTCATTTAGTGGAGCTATTTTGAGTAAATAATGAATAATAGTGTATCACATATAAAGTTACAAAATTATAATAATACCCTTATCAAAAGATAGATTAGGTGGGGGCACAGGGTCATATGTCTATTAATTACAACACTCATGAAGCTGAGGCAGGAGGATGAGAGTTTAAGGCTACCCTGAGCTACAAAGCAAGACTCTCTCAGAAAGGAGGGAAGGTAAAAAGGAGGGAAGGAGTAAGGAAGAGAGAGTGGGAAGGTGTGAAGAAGAAAGGCAGGTCACCTAAAATTGATGAAATTCAATTACAGCAAAATTATAAATTATTTCTGAGCATTTCTAAGTTATTATGTAGCCATAATTATAAAGTTTAGTAAATAGAATGCTTTAAAATAAACTAAAGCTTCATAGAATGATACTATTATAAGTAAAAGTACCTGCATTTGAAAATTCAACAAAAGGAACAGTCGAAGTTCCTTTCCTTCTAGGGAATTTTTCAAATGGAAAATGATTTTTAACTGCATATAACACAATAATAATGATTAAAGAAAAAATTCAGACTGTCTTACACTAGTAAGGATGTCTTCAAAATACCACAAACTATGTGCTTCAAACTGGTGGAAATTTATTTTCTCATAGGTCTGGAGGCTGCAAGTCTAAGACCAGAGTACCATCCTGGTTGGTTTCTACTGAAGCCTTGTCCTTAGTTTGCACACAGTCCTCTTCTTGTTGTATTGTCACATGGCTGTTCTTCTGTGCTGATGTCACTGTATAACCTATCTAATAAAGGTCCTACCTTTTGACTTTATTTAAAAAAAAAAACTCTCTATAGGCCCTAGTCCTAAATATACTCATATTGGGCTTAGGCTTCAACATACAAATCCATTCCATAACACTGACTTATTCAACATGCTACTCAAGTAAATTATTGGTATCTGGGATAATCTTTTTAACTTGAAATGATATAGGATCAACTTGGAGACAAACCTTGGGACAGGTCTCTGAGAGATTTCCAGAGAACTTTAAAACTGAGGAGGGAAGGGGCTGGAGAGATGGCTTAGCTGTTAAGGTGCTTGCCTACAAAGTTAAAGGACCAAGGTTCAATTCCCCAGGACCTACATAAAGCCAGATGCATAAGGTGGCACATGCATCTGGAGTTTGTTTGCAGTGGCTGGAGACCCTGGTGAGCCCATTCTCTTTTTCTTTCTGCCTCTTTCTCTCTCTGTCTCTCGAATGTCTCTGTCACTCAAATAAAAAATTAATAAAAATAAAATATTTTTAAAAACTGAGGAGGGAGGTGGAAAGATTTCTCAGTGGTTAAAATGCATGCTTGCAAAGCCTGTCTAACCAAGTTCAGTTTCCCAGTGCCCAAGTAAAGCCAGATGCACAAAGCGGCACATGCATCTGGTGTTCCTTTGCAGTAGCAAGAAGCCCTGGTATGCTCATGGTCATTCATAGTCTCTCTCTTTCTCAAATAAATAAAAAAATATTTTTAAATGGAGGAGGGAAGACTCACAATGATGTGAGCAGCACCATCCCATGGACTAGAGTCCCACAGTGAATGAAAGGTTGGGGGGGGGGAGAAGCAGGTGGAACACCAGCATTCATTTCTGCTTCCTGACATCAGATGCAACATGACTGACCATCTGTCTCATGCTCCTACCATGCCTTCTTTGCCACGACAGACTGAATCCCCACAACCATCAACCAAAATAAACCCTTCCAGCCGGGCGTGATGGTGCACGCCTTTAATCCCAGCACTCGGGAGGCAGAGATAAGAGGATCACTGTGAGTTCAAGGCCACCCTGCGACTCCATAGTGAATTCCAGGTCAGCCTGGGCTAGAGTGACACCCTACCTTGAAAAAACCAAAAACAAAAACAAAAACAAACAAACAAAAAAAAAAAACAAAATAAACCCTTCCGTACTTTGTTGCTTCCTATCAGGTATGTGGTCACAGCAATGAGAAAAGAAACTAAGATAGTTTCTGAGGAGTATATGAATTCTTAATTACTAACAGAAAATCTATGGTATTTTATAAATGCTTAATGTTCATGGAGAAAGGAAATGTCTTTATTTTTTTTAAAAGCCTTAGGAACCAAAGTGAATATTTGTATTTAAGCTCATAGTTCTGTAAGGAATGGATCAAAAGAAAGGAAACTGTCTTAGAGGTGCTAGAATGAGTCTGGAATAGTGGCTAGGAGAAAGCCAGTGGGGCTTAGAGAGTAGTCTCTTCTAGAATAAAGGAGTTCAATAACTCTTGAAATTCCACTGAGTGTGAAAAACGTGGACTCTATCACAAGGACTATGGACATGAGAAAAACTGAGTATTCAGTGAAGAGATATGACTGTTGTGACTATGTCTAACTCCTGCGAAGGTTACGTGGACACAGGCAGAGGGAACTTTTTCCTTGAACAGTGGCCATGTGTGGTGGTTTGATTCAGATGTCCCCCACAAACTTATGTGTTCTGAATGCTTACATCTCTAGCTGGTGGCAATTTGGGAATTGAAGCTTCCTGGAGGTGATGTATTGTTGGGTGTGGGCTTATGAAGTGTTATAGGTAATTCTCCCTTGCCAGTATTTGATACACTTTGCTGCTGCTGTTGTCCACCTGATGTTGGCCAAGAGGTGATGTCCACCCTGTGCTCATGCCATCGTTTTCTCTTGCCATCATGGAGCTTCCTGCCAAGCCTATAAGCCAAAATAGACCCTTTCTTCCCATAGGCTGCTTTTGGTTAGGTTCTTTATACAACAACACAGAGCTGAGTGAAACAGTAAAATTGGTACTGAGAAGTGTTGTCATTTCTGCTAGAAACCTGTGTGTCTTTTGGCTGTTTGGAACTACTTTGCAGGAGGAATGTGGATGGATTTGAAATCTTTTGCAGTGCTGATAGACTATTCTGGTCAGAGTTGAAAGACCCAAATGCATTAAGAACTATGGACTATGATATTTGGCTTATGAGGGTGAGAAAGAGGTTTGCCCTGGACTGCGTAAGAAGCAGTGTGTGTGAGAGCCTTGATGTTATGTCCATGTCCTGAGAACTTGAGCAGGGCTGCATTGGGTAGAAATGGACTTGTATGAGAAGAGGGATATGGCATAGGGATAAAACCACTGTCCATTCAGCTGTAATTGTTTGAGAGATTACAACCATTGAGACAACCATTGAGATTGGGCCAGCTGACCTGCATTGGGACAACAGGAAGAATTGAGACACTTTTAAAGGGGCCTGAATGGTAAAGAAGTGTCCTGTTCTGCATAGTCAACTTTATTCCCCCCTGGATTAACACCTGGTACAATGGAATATAACAAATGCAGGAAAGAGAGGGTCACTGAATTTGCAACATGGTTTTGTATTTTGGAAATGGCCATGGGCAGTGTTGAAGCAGGCTTGTTGGACCTGCATGGAGGCCAAATGGAGCCATGAGAATGAACTATGGATTGCAGTGGAAACCCAGTGGAGATGCCAGGACTCTGGGATGGCTGTCAAGGAGAGCTGCCAGCACTGGATGAAGTTTTCTGGGACTGTGAGTAGCCTAGCTGGAGGGGCGGAATTAGAACTCCACAGATATTTTTTCACTGGTTAGTTATTGGACTTGAAGCTACAGAGTTTGATGTTTCCCCTGTTTTAAATCTTACATTGCTAGAATATTTCTTTGCTATGCCCAGTGCCATTTTTTTGCGGTGTGAATGTTTATTCTGTGTCATTATGTTTGTTTGTTTGTTTTTGGTATTACAGCTCGGTTAAAAGTCCTTGGACTATGGGGATGTTTGAATATCACTGGGATTGATAAAAACTATGGGGAGCCGGGCATGATGGCACACGCCTTTAACCCCAGTACTCGGGAGGCAGAGGTAGGAGGATTGCCATGAGTTCGAGACTATCCTGGGACTACATAGTGAATACCAGGTCAACCTGGGCTAAAGTGAGACGCTACCTCGAAAAACAAAGCAAATAAACAAAAAACTATAGGGACTTTTAAATTTGGACTGAATATTTGCATCATGGATGGTAATCAGTTTATGGGGACCAGGGGCAGAATGTGATGGTTTGATTCAGGTGGCCCCCATAAACTTATGTGTTCTGAATGCTTAGGTACCCAGCTGGTAGCAATTTGGAAATTGAAGCTTCCTGGAGGTGATGTATTGTTGGCAGTGGATTTATGGGTGTTATAACCAGCTTTTCCTTGTCAGTGTTTGGCACACTTTGCTGCTGCTGTTGTCCACCTGATGTTAGCCAGGAGGTGATGTCCACTCTCTGCTCACATAGTAGAAAAGAAGCTGAGGGCAGGAGAGATGACTTAGCAGTTCAGGTGCTTGCATGCAAAGCCTAAGGATTCATGTTTGACTCTCCAGGTCCCATGCCAGCCAGATGCACAGGATGCAAGCATGCATAGTTGCATATGTGCACAAGGGGACACATGCATCTGGAGTTCAATTGCAGTGGCTGGAGGCCCTGATGTGCAAATTCTCTCCCTTTCTCTTTTTCTCTCATTCTCACTCACAAAAGAAGAAGAAGAAGGAGAAGAAAAAAAAGAAGCTGAAAGTGAAAGCTAAACCGATTCACTAAGTCAGTGTAAGAGTTAACCACTGAGGAGCTAAACATACCTTTGTTAGCAGATGAAAAATCTCAGAGACCTGTTCAGAAAGGGCCCATAGGGGGTGTGATAGGAAAAAAAAAAAATTAAACTAAAAGAGTAAAATAGAACTCATGGTTAGGGTGACCCGACAACAGAAATAAATGACATACATGTCTTGAAAAATTGTTTTGAATCATATAGACGACACAAGCCAACTCAGCTAACTGCCACACCTCACTTCTGTAAAACCCAGCGGCTTTGCTTACCCTTCCCTAACCCCTCTCCACTGCTATAAACACTATAAAATGAAAGTCAAATCTCAGCTGTGGGTTGGAGCTTCTTTTGGCCTCAAGCTTTTTGGGCCCCAGGTAAATAAACTCCTCTACTTTCACTCATACCTGTGTTGGATTGATCTTTTCAAAGAAGTTCGGCAACACTCATGCCACCGTTTTCCTATACCATCATGGAGCTTCCTCTCCAGTTGTAAACCAGAACAAACCCTTTCTTCCCATAGGCTGCTTTGGTTGGGTTCTTTGTGCGGCAAGATGGAACTGACTGCAACACCATGTTTTCTCCTTCCCTAAGGAATTTCCTGTTCCCAGTTTAGCACATCCAGGGGGGTTATAAAGAGAAGTTCCTGTTGATCAAGAAACAAACCTTTTACACTCTTCCTTCTGTCAATGAATATTCTGGAACATTTACCCCAAGAGATTCTTTAAAGTATGTCTATTACCATATACATATAGTATGTATATGTTATATGTTGAAATATGAGATATGTATAATATATATGTTGAGTGCTCTCTCTCTCTCTCTCTCTCTCTCTCTCTCTCTGTCTTTCTCTGTGTGTGTGTGTGTGTGTATTGAGATCTTTTCTAAGGAAACCTGTGACCTTCAATATACATGGAAGTCTGATTGGGGCAAGCACTTCACTGCAGATGAAGAGGGGAAAGTGGAGGTCAATGGCTCATTAGTAAGAGACCACTGGAGAGAACAGGAATACATCTGTGGAAACAATCAGCTTTTTCTTGGTTCACAGACAGCAGTAAAGAAGTGGTTGTTGGACAGTGAACAGCTCCACTTTCTTGAGGATTCCTATTCCAGAGACTTGTTTGAGGAGTTGTGTGTGTGTGCTTTTTTTTTTTAAAAACATTTTATTTATTTGAGAGAGAGAGAGAGAGAGTGAGTGAGAGAGAGAGAGAGAGAATGGGAATGCCAGGGCCTCTAGCCACTGTAAATGACTCCAGACATATGCGTCACCTTGTGCATCTAGCTTACGCGGGAACTGGGGAATTGAACTTGAGTCCTCAGGCTTCGCAGGCAAGTGCCTTAACTGCTAAGCCATCTCCCCAGCCCCTCTGTGAGGTTAAGAGTTAAGACAGAACAAGTTACAATTTTTCAAATAAGTCCACTAGGTATTATAAGGATCCTACCCAATTGTACTATCTATGGTACTAAATTAATCCCTTAATTGTTCTATTAGCCTTCTAAAAGTATTTGTGAGTGTAAAAGGTAATTCTTAATTATATTTTCATTATGTCTTGACTACTGATGTTCCCCATTAGACAATGCTTTCTTTTAAATTTAAAACAGTACTATAGAGATCATAGATTTGCACTCTCTCTTTTAAATGAATACCTGGGTGGTAAAGATCTTAACTTGCTACTTTCACATAGAAGTTCTCTGAGAGAATTCAATGTCCTATGACATCCATTGTCGATAGTAAATTAACTGTTCTCTTCTGCATCTAAAGTGATACTGGTTATATAGAATCCTTAAAGGAGCTGAGCACATTCTCAGGCAAATCGATGTGCTCTGTAGACTTTAAAGCCTTCTGAATTCAAAATGTTCTGTCTTCTGTAGAAGGTGCTATATACATCCATGAGATTTCTCTTACGTTCACAGAAAACTTTTCTTTTCTTTTTTTTTTTTTTTTTTTTTTTTTTTTTTTTTTTTTTGGTTTTTCAAGGTAGGGTCTCACTCTAGCTCGGGCTGACCTGCAATTCACTATGCAGTCTCAGCACGGCCTTGAACTCACGGCGATCCTCCTACCTCTGCCTCCTGAGTGCTGGGATTAAAGGCGTGCGCCACCACGCCAGGCCAGAAAACTTTAACATAATTAAAAGAAGAACCATTGAGTAACAGCCAGCCTTAGTTTTGGTAAAGTGGTGCTTGATGCATTGATAGTCTAACGCATTCTATGGGATGAGATGGTGCAAGGAATGGCCTTCATTTTACGAGTTTGCAAACTACGAACACAAAGGTACTTAACTCACCATCAGAGATGACGTGGACGAAAGCAGTTATCACATAGTAGGCTAACTGGGTCAGAGGGGTATTAGTGCAGAAACTTTTCTCCATTACCTCATCCTATTCCTCGCTCAAGACTATCAGGGTCAGGTTTAGCTAGCGCCGCCGGCTTTCTAGCCTGAAGGAAAAAGGGGTGTGGTGACTAAGGGGCAGGAGCCCAGGGTCTTTGCAGGGCTCCGGTGAGCGTGGCGGGGCGTGGCGCCCCCTGCTGGAGGGCGCTGCAGGACACCCGGGCGGGAGGCGGCCAGGCAGGGAAGCCCCGCCCCGCCCCTCCCGGCCCCGCCCCTCCCGCCCTGCGCGCTCCTCCCTCCCTCTCTTCCGCCCTCCGCCCAGGTTCTTCCGGCCTCCGCCTCAGCCATGGCTCAGCATTTCTCCCTGTCCGCCTGCGACGTGGTGGGCTTCGACCTCGACCACACGCTGTGTCGCTACAAGCTGCCCGCCAGCGCCCGGGTGAGTGGCACGGGCTCCATGGCGGCTGCGCCGAGGGCCCCGAGCCGCCACGCCTTTGCGCAAGGCCCGCCCCCGGGCGGAAGTGCGCGTCTGCCGGAGGGCGAAGCCGGGGCCTGCTCTGCACCCCCCGGGAGCCGGGCGGAAGTGCGCGTGCAGAGCTGGCTCCTGACGGGAGTGGGCAACGGGGCGCCGGAGGGACCCGTTAAGCCGGATGTGGCTGAGGAAGGGGTTCTTAGGGAGGAGGGGAGGTGGGCCCAGACCATGCCCGGCCAGGGTCCCCTACTTTGGCCATCCCTCTAGGCACTAAGTGGGTGTGAATGCTGCCATTTGGTTAGAGACTTGGAGAAACTGTGGCTGCGTAGTCCCTTTTGCAAGCCCAAACTGTCACAGTTAGGAAGAGATTGTATGGTGTGTTAGAAGTAACTCTGGCCAGAAAAAGTAAGATCTTAGTCCAAATTTTATTTTACCAGCAGAATAAAATAACCAGTTGTTGCACGCTTACTACATTGTAATCCCAACAGCCCAAAAAGTTTTTGAGTCTTCATTAAGCCCTGGGGTGGAAGGAAAAGGAGTACCTTAATTGTAGACTTTTGCTCACATTAATTGCCCTGCCTCCATCTGGTTTCTTGGGAAACTGAAGAATGATCTATATTAGAGTGAAAGAGGTAAACTGAGCCGGGAGTGGTGGCTCACGCCTTTAATCCCAGAACTTGAGAGGCAGAGGTAGGATAGCTATAAGGTCAAGGCCACCCTGAGACTCCATAGTGAATTCCAGGTCAGCCTGGACTAGAGTGAGGCCCTTCCTTGAAAAACCAAAAAAGAGGAGGGAGGGTAAGCTGGATTCTGCCTCCAGAGTACATACTTTGGGGCACCAGCTCAACGACAGTGGATAGTTACTTAACCTGTTTTCCTTCTCATTTTCCTCATCTGTTAAATGGAGATTTACCTGAAAAGATTACTGAAGAGATTAAGTGAACAATAGATGTGTGATGCTGTGAGCAGCCCATGGCCAATTAAAAAAAAAAAATCAAAAAAGAACTCCACATCACTGTTGTATATATCAGCCAAGCTGTTCATTATACGCATGTCAGGTCCCCAGTCAGTTCAGGTCCTCCCATCAAAATGAGTGGCTCCTCTATGCACCAGGCTTTTCCTGGAGTTCCTTTCTGCTTTCATATTACATAGACAAGATTCCTTAGTCATGTTGAGTTTGAAGGCTTTTCTTTACATCTTGATCCTTTGGCCAGTCCTTCCCCTAAGTCTTTGATTATTGTTTTGCTTCATGCGTTTCAAATCTCTGGTACAGATTTTCTTGTGCAGTTCCACTGTACTTACCTTCATTTACTGGGATGGTGTAAGGCCTCTGTTACAAGAACCAATTTTGTCCATGTCTGAGCATAAAATGTCAGGATGTTTGTGATCCTCAAAGACAAATTCTTCACCACAAGCCTTGTATCTAAGTGATATTTAGAAGTGGCAAACAGTAACGTGGTGAATTTCAGATCAGGTTTAGTATAGAAATTTTAACTCTCATAGTGTGTTGCACACTAAGGTGCGGTTGGGGATGCTGAAATAAATCACCCACAGTCTAGCAGTAGGTGGTAGCCTGGTAGTGGAAAGATGGAGGAGGGCATTGTTTCCTGCATTTTTCTACACCCTGCTGTCTGTACCTGGAGAACTTCTGCCCTTCCTCACAGTGACTGTTCATCCTGCCAGCTCTTTTCAAACTGTTCCTTTGGGGAAAGCATCCACAGTTCTCTTTGCAAGGTTTTACCATTTTGTCACAGCTCTACAGTTTTCCTCACAACCTAACCTCTAGCATTGCCTGTTTGTTTGTTGCCCTCCTCCCCGAGAGCCGGCCTCCTTGGCATCAGGTTTAACTGTATTGTCTCTGTCAGTGCTCACACTGGGCTCAGGACATTGTAGGATCGTTAAATAAATGAAAGGACTTTCGTAACCGAATATGACACAACCCCTTTTGTGATGATCATTCTACTTATATGAGCTGATTAAATTTGTTTTAGTTACTTTTCTACTTGCTGTGACCAAATTCCTGACAAGAAGCAACTCAAAGAGGAAGGATTTCATTTGATTCGTGATTTGTAGGAACTCAGTCCATCATTTCAAAGAAGTCATGGCAGCAGGAGTGTGAAGCAGACAGTCACATTGCATCTGCATCGGGAAGCTGAGAGATGAATGCTAATGCTCCATTGGCTTTGCTTATTTTCTCTTTTTATTCATTCTGGAATCCTAACCCATGTGGATGGTACTGTCCATATTTAAGGTGACTCAGTTAAACCTCTCTGGGAACACTTTTTTTTTTTTTTTTTTTTTTTTTAAGGTAGGATCTCTCTCTAGCCCAAGTTGACCTGTAATTCGCTCCAGTCCCAGGCTGGCCTCAAAGTCACAGTGATCCTACTTCTGCCTCCCAAGTTCTGGGATTAAAGGTGTGTACCACCATGCCCGGCCCTATTGGAAACACTCTTAAATACATGCCCAGAGATGTGTCTCCTTGATGATTCTAAACCCCTCAAGTTGACAGTTTGAGATGAACATCACAGAATTCTTATAACCTCCCTGAATATAGATATAGTGGTATGTCTTAGTAGATACATGAAGTTTGAAGTGCAAGGTAGTGTGGCTTGGGTTCCTGTCTGTCACTTCCATGCTGTCTGTAGAAAACAAAGCTCAGAGGAGAGGCCCAGGGCAGAACCTCCCCAGTTGGCAAGTGATGAGGTAGAGAAGAGCACTTCAAAAAGAGAAAATGAAGCAAAGACAAAACCTACAAGGGGCACCAGCTGGACTGCTAGGTGCTGTTCAGAAGTTGGGGAGCTGCAGAAGGTTTTGGAGAAGTCAGTTGGGGCTGCCAAATCAGCTGTGAGTGCCTATTCCTTCCCTTTTTTGGACATTTAATGACTGGTGGTATACAAATATGGACCTGTGTGTGTCCCTTCTCCTAGGACTTCAGGCAGAACCTCCCAGAAGTCATGACAGATGACACCTGGGTTTCCCTGGAACTCCAGACTCAGAACAGCTACCTAAATGTGTGACTGCAAGAGCAGGGGGTGGCTGGCACATCTAAAGAAGTCACCACATTTGAATTCTGCCAACATTAATCAGGAGGGGCACAGTCTTACAAGGTCTTCCAGTTCTTTTTTTGGCAAGCTGAAAATCTGAACTTGTTTGAGAAATTTTCTATTTTTAAGCATTGCCTCATTTTCCAACATAGCAGAATTATAAGATTGCCAGATTTAAATTAAATTAGAATTGGGGCACCCATTTTGATTTGAATTTCAAATTACAGAAGTATTTATAGTTTATGTATGTATGTCCTAATTATTCATAAGGCATGCTTATCACAGCAGCAACAATAACAACCAAAAAATAACTGTTTACTGTTTATCTGAAATTTTCATTTACCTAGACATTCTTTATTTTATTTGGTGACTCAAACAGAAACCAAACGTGATTTGTGAGCTGCATATAGCATGCAGGACACCAGTTTGTAGCCACTATGGAATGTGCGTTATTACTAGTCTTTTGATACCATGTTGTAGCTAAGGCTGGGGGAAGAAATGATGGAGGACTCCATGCTCTGAAGACTCCTAACGTAATCTCAGGACAAGCTACAAGAGCTGCTACGGTCTTAGGAGTAGACTGAGGAGTTCATGGTGTAGCACCCATCATCTGCCTCTCCTGTCACACAGGCCCTGTCTTCTCCTTGGATGGAACTTCCTCCACAGTGTTCAACACCCAGCTGTGGATGTTCCTGTTATCAGCAGAGAGGAAGGGATCTGTATCAGTCTTCAAGGGATGAGAAACTCCACTGGTCCAGGACTACCTTGACCAGAGTCATGTCTAATGGTACACCATAGCTGGCCCTTGGGATCCAGTGAGAGGGAGCCTCTTCAATGTTCAGGAAACATTCAAACCCTTAGCCTGTTAGTAGCTTGAACAGGGCCATAATGGAAATATTTATGTCATGGAAATGGGTAGATGCTGAAGTCAGTAATGTTTTGATTTGTGATCATAATAGCAGATGCTTGTATTGGGTTTGCCCATATGCCAGACTCCATTCTGAGCTCTTCATGTCTGTTGATTCCATGGCATTAGTTCTTACAAGAAGGATCATCTTAAGTACTTTTTATTGTTTTTCTTTTTATTTGTACCTTGGTATGACTGAATCCAATTTTTCATAACATCAAGTAACAAGCCAGTTAGCATGTAGGGTACTTTCCAGTCCTCTGCAGACTTTAGGAATCTTACAGGTGTTCCACTTGGGATCTAGTCATTTAAAGAAGCAGCACCTATTCTGTTTGAGAACTCTTGATAAATAGTGTTGATAGAATGTGGGACTGTTAATAATTGACTTGGATAAACGTCACCATATAGGAGTCACATTTAAAGATTTTAAGTAGTTTTTGCACAGACAGCAGCTGTCTTTTGACAGGAGCCTTTGCTTTCTCAATTCTCATTTCCTGACATTCAGACCCCAGTGTCCCAGCTCCACCAGTGTGCAGACCCCTTAGTCAATGTCCTAGCTTCCTCTCCACGTGCTAGAATTAATTATCCCAGCTCTGCCATATCTTCTAGACAGTGGTCTAAGAGACCTGCCCAATCACTCTCTTTTGCATTATGCCCTCTGTCCCTTGGTAGCATACCACTCTTCCACAGCCTGTCATTTGTTGAAGTCTATGGAAGGGTCAGAGTGTTCAATGTGCCTTCTAGACACAGCTTACTCCCTAGGCCACTGCTCTGCCTGGGGTTCAAATGCATCTAACACTGGCCAAGAGCACTCTTTGGAGAAAGGACCTGTGTGGACTCTTATCTACCTTTTGTCCACTTTTCTCTGAAGTTCTTTCAAAATTGAGCCACTTTAAAATAAACCAAGTTGGGGGCTGGAGAGATGGCTTAGCAGTTAAGCGCTTGCCTGTGAAGCCTAAGGACCCCGGTTCAAGGCTCGATTCCCCAGGACCCAAGTTAGCCAGATGCACATGGGGGCACATGCGTCTGGAGTTCATTTGCAGTGGGTGGAGGCCCTGGCACACCCATTCTTTCTCTCTCTCTCTCTTTCTCTCTCTGCCTCTTTCGCTCTCTGTCTGTCACTCTCAAATAAATAAATAAAATTGTACAAAAAAAATCTTTAAAAAAATAAATAAACCAAGTTGCCACCGGGTGTGGTGGCACATGCCATTAATCTCAGCACTTAGGCGGCAAAGGTAGGAGGATTGCGGTGAAGTCTGAGGCCACTCTGAGACTACATAGTTAATTCCAGGTAAGCCTAGGCCAGAGTGAGACCCTACCTCAAAAAACAAAAAAAACACAAACAAAAAAATAAAATAAACCAAGTCATTGTTCTTGTTTTCAAAGGCATTGTTTTTGCTTTTGCTTTTGTTTTTCTTTTGTTGGAGAACTAAGATATTCCTGTGTCTGATAGAGGCCTCATTCTTCCTCCTGTAAATCATTTGCCTGGTCCCTGTGTGTATTCCACTGAGTCTTTTATTCCAGATCTTTCCAGCAATGGTGAACCAAAGACGGATGTGACAGTGTGGTCAATATGTTATTGTCCTGGTGACATTCTAATAAGTTATAAAGCATTGTCAGATCTTAGTTATGATTTGACTGGAATTTAGGAGTAAGATTAATAATTGCCTCTGATTGTGCAGTTGTGTGCTATGGTATATTTGAATAGGACATTTCCTGGGGCTCTCAGGGGCTGGTGAATCGCTTGTGAAAGGGGTTAAACTGTAGAACGTCCCAGATACTGATATTTTCCTCCTACCTAGCTCCATCAGTGATTCCATTAGGTTTTTGAGTCTGTGGAATTAAAAATGAACAGCACATTTTATGTTTAATCATTTTCTTCTTCCCTTATTTGTAGCTGATTTATAATAGCTTTGCTCAGTTCTTAGTCAAGGAGAGAGGCTATGATAAGGAATTGCTCACTTTGACCCCAGAGGATTGGGATTTCTGGTAAGTTTTCTTTTTTTGTTTTTAATCTCTTTTTTTTCCCCCTACATTCCCTGTGGCTGTTAATTGTTACTGATAAAATGCTAATGCTTATTCATTTGTGATGATAGAAAGTGAATTGTGAAATTGAGTCAAAGGACAAAATTACTTCTATGCTAAAAGTTTTGTATTTAATAGACTTTTCTAGTTTAAACATATTTAGACTTAATTCAATGTGAAAATGAGCTAAGAATTTATGTGACTAATGTGGATATTTTTGTACGATTTAAAAGTAAGTCATAATTCAGAGCCTGAAAGGTTATAAAGAACTAAAATTTCCATCTTTATTAAAAAGTTCATTTGGGCCTGGAGAAATGGCTTACTGGTTAAGTTGCTTGCCTGTGAAGCCTTAGGAGCCAGGTTCAATTTCCCAGTATCCATGTAAGCCAGATGCACAAGGTGGCACATGCATCTAGAGTTTGTTTGCAGTGCCTGGTGGCTCTGGTGTGCCAATTCTCTCTCTCCCGTCTCTCTTTCTCACACACACACACACTGACACACACATAAACAAATAAAATATTTAACAAAAAGTTCATTTTATTATCACTAAATAAAAAAAATCTGTAAAGGAGGAGAAATCATGTTTTTTAAAATAATTTTTTAATTTAAATTTTTATTTATTTATTTGAGGGAGAGAGGGAGAATGGGTGTGCCAGGGCCTCCAGCCTCTGCAAATGAACTCCAGATGCATGGGCCCCCTTGTGCATCTGGCTTACACAGGTCCTAGGGAATTGAACCTGGATCCTTTGGCTTTGTAGGCAGGTGTCTTAACCACTAAGCCATCTCTCCAGCCCAGAGAAATCATGTTTAGAGTAAGTGACTGAGTCAGAATATTTGGTTTTCTGTATAGTCCTTGTCTGACTCATTGCTTGTTCACTTCCTGAATTATTGTTTTAGTTTCCCAAAGCTTTCCCTGTCTTTCTTCCTCATTTAGACAACAAAAACAAACAAAAATCCTAAACTACTTAAAATTGTTCAGATATCCAGACATGCCGCCATATGCATGTGAGTATACATCCAGCAACTTGAGAGCTGAGGCAAGGAAACAGCTTGAGCTTACGTCATATTCAGGGGTAGTTGGGCAACATGTAAGTTCTTGTCACTTAAAATTAATTAGCCAGGCACGGTAGTGAACACCTTTAATCCCAGCACTTGGGAGACTGAGGTAGGAGGATCTCTCTGAGTTCAAGGGCAACCTGAGACCTCATAGTGAATTCCAGGTCAGCCTTGGGTAGAGTGAGACCCTACCTCAAAACCCTCCCACCCAATAAATAATTAATTAAAAATAAGACAATGGGGGGCTGAAGAGATGGCTCAGTCATTAGGGCACTTGTCTGCAAAGTCTAACAACCCTGGTTTGGTTCCCCAGTACCCACGTAATGCCAAATGCACAAAGTGGCACATGTGTCTGGAGTTTGTTTGCAATGGCTAGAAGCCCTGGTGCTCCCATTCTCTTCCTTTCTCTCCCTTGTTCCCTTCTCTCTCTCTCTCTCACTCTCACTGTGTGTCTGTCTCTCTCTATTTGCAAATAAATAAGTAAATGAATAAATAAATAAATAATATTTAACAATAAGACAGTGGGGGCTGGAGAGATGGCTTAGGAGTTAAGGCACTTGCCTGCAAAGCCTAAGGACCCAGGTTTGATTCCCCAGCACCCATGTAAAGCCAGATGTACAAAGTATCACATGCATCTGGAGTTTGTTTGCAGCAGCTAGAGATCTTGGGATGCTCACTTACACACACTCTCTTTCTGCTTGTAAATAAATAATATTTTTATAAAATAAAACAATGTGGCTAGGGAAATGACTTACTGTGTAAAGTGCTTACTACACAAGCATGAGGATCTGAGTTCAGAACCTGTATAAAATGGCAGACATGGAGATATGGTAGTATGTTCCTGTAGTCTCAGCACTCAGGGTGAAGGGTGTGAATACAGGGAATCCTGGGGGCAAGCTGGCTAGCTGCTGTAGGTGAATCTGAGCTATAGGTTCATAGGTTCAGTGAGAAACTCTGTCTCAGGTAATAAAGTGGAGAGCAATCAAGGAAGACATCTGACAGTCAGCCTTGGCCTCCACACACACATGCATAACTATGAGTCCACACATACAAATACATACATATACACACACCCTACTCACATATGCCCATTCTCATAGAAACATATATGTGAATACACACACATGTAGACACCATACACATGAAAGAAATAATGAAGTAAGACAATAATAAATTGCTTAGTTGGAAATCAGTACTCATAAAAACATATGCAAAATGTTCATGTATTTTACATTCCTCCAGTATTTGGTTATTCTTTTGATACATCCTTTACCTACCAGGAAGAAACAGGCAGAACTTACTATATTAAATTATTGGCCCTGGAAATTTTACTCTTAATGAAAGTAAATAATGCTTCCAAAGTGCCCTTTCATTTTTATTTAACTCTCTTGACATTTGCAGGCCATTACACTGCCTTGCTTTTATTATTCATAATATTGAATCTATACTTACTTTTCTCCCTAGGTCCCAGACATCTTTTATAATAAGGAATCTAACATTTAGTACTTGACCTTCTGTTACTTGTTTTCAATAATATGCCTTGCCCGAAAGGCAAGTTTTTATAACTGGCCCTAAATTGAGACAGATTCTAAACAATGTAGAAAACAATAGTAAGGAAGTTAAACTGTGCACTGTCAGTGTGTGTGTGCACTGTGGGTGGACACATCCACACATGTCTGTGCTGGATATGTTGTATGTGTGGTATAATGGAAAACATTTGCACATTTTAGCAAAGGTCCAGGATGAGGCTCCCTTTTTTTTTTTTTTTTTTTTGACTTTCAGATTCCTCTTTTTAAAAGTCTAAAGACTTACAAACTGAGCATTCTGCCTTTTGTTTGCTGAGCAGTTTTTCTTACCAACTTGTGTTGCAACGAGGGTTAATTTTGCAGTTTTTAGATATTCTCATTGGTTTGATTAACATATCATTTGCCTGGGCAGAAGGATCCCTTTTTAGCATTGTGATATATTTAAAATGTAGATTATAGTTTCTAAGGCTAAATACCTGAATTGGTTGATAATCAATCTTTCCCATTTTAGTTGCAAGGGGTTGGCGTTAGACCTGGAAGATGGGACCTTTATTAAACTTGCAGATGATGGCACTGTGCTCAGGTAATACAATTTAGCTGTGATGTCACCATTTTACTCTCTCCAGGATAGTTTATTATCATATCATCTGATCCTTAAGCCATGAGTTAAATAAGGTTATTAAAAACATTTTCAGGAAATACAAATGCTTTATTTCATTGGCCACCTATTTCTGCAAAAGCACCTGGAAATTTCACAGATTTAGGCATGTGTATAGATACATAGACTAAAAGCAGAGATCTTTTGATTCAAGAATGAGATGGTGAGTCCAGCTTAGTGTTGGTCTTGCAGGGCGCCTTTTGAAACTCATCAGCCTCCGTCCATCCCACATTCTTTGCTAGCTTGCTCTCCTCTGTGGAGTATACCCAACCCAACCCCAAGTGTTACTTAGGATATGGAAAGCAGTCAGGGAGTAGTTACCATCACTGCTTTGAGTCTGTGAAGAACTACATCACACCCTATACTAATATGTTACACCATGACTGGGAAGTTGTGCCAGAGTCAACATAGGAACCCTTGTAGTTACTACCTCTTTTAATATTTCATTCCTTTTGATGATGTAAATTCCTTTCATATTTCTTCTCAGACTCTCTCCTAAGGTGATTCTACAAAGAGCAGGGGTCTTACCTGTGATCATTTTGTAATTCATCTGCATTGTGTTTTTTCTTCCTCAAGCAACTATTGTGTGCCTTATGTATGCATTTTTATATGTTGCACACACTGCATCTTTAACTATGACCTTTAACTCTGTGGCCAGATTGTCACAATGTTCTTGGCAGTATTCAGTCATTCTCTCATTAACACCTACGTACCCAGAGTTTGACCCTCCTCATACAACCTCTGACTAACCTGTAGTTTCTCTCAAACTCCCTGACTTGTTTCCTTGATGCTTTCTTTGACCCAACACATTAGATTCCTATCTGTTCCTGTTAGTCACTTAGAATCCCTCTATCTTGATATGTAATGTTAAGCTCTTTATTAAAAAGAACCCATGTGGATTTCCCCCACTTACTCTTCTTTCATTTTTCTTTTATATTATTTCACCACAAAAATAAAATACACATCATGTTCTCCTAATAAAGTATATAAAATATCAGAGCTGGAGAGATGGCTTAACAGTTAAGATACTTTCCTGGAGAGCCAAGGACCTCAGTTTGATTCCCCAAGACCCACTTAAGCCAGATGCACAAGGTGATGCATGCATCTGGAGTTCGTTTGCAATGGCTGGAAACCCTGGCCCTGGTACACCCATTCTCTCTCTCTTTCTCTCTCTCTCTCAAATAAATAAATAAAAATAAAATATTAAAGTATATGAAACATCAACAGTTTATTTACCTAGAAAGAATCCCTTAACAAGGCCTAGATGATGTGGAAGCAGCATTTTGAGCTGGGTTTACATCCTGTTCTACTTTGCCACATTGCCCTCGCTGCTCCCCAGTGTGCTCTCTGGTATGTTGCGTCCGTGTCTGGGCAGGTTGCCCCCCCCCACATTGTGTCCACAGTCCCATGTACTCATGGTCATCTGCCCTTGATGTCAGGTGGCTACCACTCCTCCTGTGGGCTTAGTGACTCATATTCTAATTTTGGAATCTTCTGTTCTTCCTTACTTTGGCTAAAGACAGCTTTCACCCAGTCTACATGGTTGTTTTCTAATTGTTTCTGTTATGTTTACCATATGTGTGTGTGTGTGTGTTTGTATGTATGTATGTAGGTAGGTAGGTAGGTAGGTAGGTATGTATGTGCATACACACACACAAACTACTGCGGATTGAACCCAAGACCACACTTGTGTTAGGGAAGTGCTCTACCACTGAGCTACATTCCTACCCTTTCTTCTTAATTTATGCTTGAAATGGAGTCTTTCCTAAGTTGATTAGGCTTTGCAGACCTTCTACCTTAGCCTTCTTAGAGGTTGGGAATTACAGGCACGTGCCATTGTGCCCAGCTTCATCTTATTAAGTTACAATTCACATAATAAAGGCCTTACAGAATTCTAGACAGGGAAGTCACCCAGCTAAAAACTGAATATACAAAAAGAAAAACAATAGTGGTACAGCACTTAGGAGGCTGAGGCAAGAGGATCACAAGGTCAAGCACAGCCTGGGCTATATAACAGGAGCCTGTCCCAAGAAAAAAGAAAAAAATGTTGTTACCTTCAGCAGCAGTGGCTGTCTCCATGCTGGAGACAAGGCAGTCAAGGGAACAATTAGTGATATTTGTCATCTCCCACAACAGGGCAAGTCATGGTACCAAGATGATGAGTCCACAGATGCTGGCAGAGGCCTACGGCAAGAAGGAATGGAAGCGTTTTGTCTCAGACACTGGCACCCCTTGCCACTCAGGTAGGACTCATCTGCCATCCACTCCTTTTCTTTTGGACTCTGAACCTACAATGTGAGGACACAAAACAGACCCCATGCCCCTCCTACTGGGCAAGATACAGAAGAGAACGGCCATGATTTTGAGCAGTAGGATGTACTTTTCTTTAGGTGTGTCTGATTTCCATTTGGCATTGGTTTAGTATGCTAACAGCATTTATGCTGTTTTATTGAAGGTTTCCTCAATACTCCTTTGACTTGTGTTTGTTCTGGAGTAAACATTAGCCCAGAGGGTAATGTCTTCCTTGGGCTTGTCACATAGTCATATGACTGATGTTTCCTTTCTCCATCTCTCATGGCTCTGCATATCCACATTGCCCACCCCTTCTGCTTCTCAGGATTGTCTTCCTGGCTGCCAATTGTTATATCTTCTGCCCTGTCTTTGATTTCCTTATATCTAAAATGATTTTGCACATTTTCCCTTCTTTAATGGGCCTCACCAAAATTAAACAGGAAAGAATATTTCAGAAGTTATTTGCATAGATAGGAATGAATGAATTTGGAATAGTTAAAATCTTTTTTTTAATTTTTATTTATTTTATTTATTTGAGAGCAACAGTGAGAGAGAGAGAGAGAGAGAGAGAGAGAATGGGCACACCAGGGCATCCAGCCACTGCAAAGGAACTCCAGATGAGTGTGCCCCCTTGTGCATCTGGCTAACGTGGGTCCTGGGGAATGGAGCCTTGAACCGGGGTCCTTAGGCTTCACAGGCAAGCGCTTAACCGCTAAGCCATCTCTCCAGCCCAAGTTAAAATCTTTTTATAAACCAATAGACCTTATTAAAATTGTGCTACCTTTTTATTTATTATATATATATAGCATGTGTGTGTGTGTGTGTGTATATGTATGTGTATATATATATATATTTGCTGTAGACATTGTGCTTTTCAACACTGCAGTGTTAAATGTATCTTTTTCCTTTAAAAAGTATAATGACTTAATGGTTCCATTTATTCACTGCTACTATTGTGTTTGCCTTGTTTTATAACTCTGCCATCTTTTTAGATGTTTTGTGGTGAGTTGAAAGTGTCAGTCAGGTATGAGTGCTCTGGATAAAATAAGCTGGTAAGACAAATAAGTCAAAGGAGTATACAGTGTTTTCCAGTTGACAACAAAACTGTTGCCTCTCTAGAGGCTAACAGTTGTAAATAATTTTCTTCACCAAGAAAAGCTAGGTACATAGCTAAGTGTTTCACTTAGAAATTTATTCAGAATCTGGAGGGATTTTTTTAAAGTGGTTATTCCCATCTGTGATAGTGCAGATTTCCCCACTAGAGGGCAGTGTTTCTTTGAAGCCACCGCTCCCTCTGGTGCTTCTCTTACCCAGATGCCAGGCTGATAGTCCTGGAAATTGATGTGCCCTTCTTTGTTCTTTGGGTTGGCTGGACAAAAGTTTACCATCCAGATGCACAGGTCCTGGATTTTCAGAGAAATATGAATGAAGAAAAGACTAGTGGCTCCATCAGTCACGTATACTTCATAACATTAAAATCAGAGCATATGGTTAAAAAAAATTAAATATTACAGACATAAGGAACAATAGGTTCTGAGACTTCTCAGAAGACAAGAAACCAGGATGTTTGTTCACTGGATCTTTAATTGAGTTGGCCACATGAGCCATGTGATGCCAGGGCCTTTAGGAGAAAGCAAATGATGTTCTTAAGTTTGAGGTTGCATGGCACTGCTCCGAGGCATAGCTGGAATTAGAGATTGGGCTCAGGGCTGTGGTGTGGGCTGCCAGAAGAGACACAGGGAAAAACAGATCTAAAAGTAATGTATATACTAAACAGGGTCTCAGGTTTAATCAGATCCCCAAACTGTGCAGAATAAATCTAATCCCTTTAATCCAAGCACTGAGTGCACTTATCCTGAACTCTGAGCTTTTCTCAGATAGTCCTATACATTCAAAGAACATAGTTTTTTTTTAAAGTTTTATTTATTTATTTATTTGAGAGAGTGAGAAAGAGGCAGAGAGAGAAGGAGAGAGAGAGAAAAAAATGGGTGTGCAGGGCCTCTGGCCACTGCAAACGAACTCCAGATGCATGTGCCACCTCGTGCATCTGGCTAATGTGGGTCCTGGGGAATCAGGCAAATCAGTTGCAGGCAAACACCTTCACCTCTAAGCCATCTCTTCAGCCCAAAGGACATAGTTTTTATTCTCTGTCATTATCCTGCTTCTTCTCAAACTGTACTGCTATTTGTCATAAATGACATAAAATTGAGGGTTGGAGAGATGGCTTAGCAGTTAAGGTACTTGCCTGCAAAGCCAAAGGACCCAGGTTCAATTCCCCAGGACCCACATCAGCCAGATGCACAAGGTGGCACATGTGTCTGAGGTTTGAAGTTTGTTTGCAGTGGCCAGAGGCCCTGCCTCATCCATTCTCTCTCTCTCTCTTTCTCTCTCTTTCATAAATAAATAAAAGTAAAATATGTTTAAAAAAAAAAGAAATGACATAAAATTGAATAAAGTATTCTAGGGCCAACCATCCCAGGGTTAAGACACTTTATGTGGAGCCTCCATGGGACTCGAGTGTTAGGTTATCTGTTTTGAAATTCAGTAACATTGAAACATAAATTTTAGTTTCTTTACATTTCATTTTATAGAGGGGGCATATTCTGTTTTTAGTTTTATGTTTTGTACAACACAAATATTTTTAATAAAATTATAGATGTAATTTTTTAACTTTTTCCAGAGTTGTCATTGTGTCAGGGTACTGAAAGACAAGGAAAGGGCTGGAGAGTTGGCTTAGCAATTAAGGCACTTCCCTGCAAAGCCAAGGGACATGGGTTTGATTTCCCAGTTCCCACATAAAGCCAAATGCACAAGGTGGCGTAAGTGTCCGGAGTTTGCACTGGCTAGAAGCTCTGGCATGCCCATGTAATAAATAAAATATTTAAAATAAATAAAGACAAGGATAACATAGAAGTGTCATTTTAAATTAAAATGCCCTTCACTGGTGATATAGTCTAGGGGTCTTGGGTTCTTTTTCTCTGGCAATTAAAGAATTAAGGGGCAGGAATGTATTTTAAAAGAATAAAGTTTATTTTGAAGTAAGAAGGAAAGAAAGTAGACTAGTCTATGAGGAGGGGTGTTATAGTCAGCTTCATGTTGCTGGGAGGAACATCCAAACAAACACAGTTTATGGGAGGAACACGATTGGGATTTTTATTTCAGGTTTACAGATCCAAGGGGAAGTTCCATCAGTGACAGAAGAAGCTGGTTCCCATTCATAAATCCAAGCAGAAAGACACCATCAAATAGCCAGCATCACAAGCAAGCACACAAAACCTGCAGCACAACAGAAGGGACCGCTCACAAGCAGCAGAGACCCAGGCAGAACTCATACTGCCCTGTGTTCCTTTGGGCTGGAAGTCAGATCCACCCCAAACATACCTCCTCCAGCCAAGCAGCTGGAAGTCCAAGTTTTAATAAAACACCGGAGTCAATTGCAGGGCTTAAGTTCAAACTACCACAAGAGGGCTTCCAGAGCTGGAAAAATGCACTTTCCCTGGGAACTGAACTTTTATTGAATGGGAAAGCCCTCTAGTCCTGAATGTACAATTGGCTGACTTGAGTGAAGGTAAAAAGTGCTGACTGGTTCATGGTACATCCAGTCTCAGGTCCCAAGAAGCCTGCCAAGGCAGCCACCATTGGGAAGTTGGCCCTGGCCAGGAAGAAGAAGGAGGTACAGTCACTGCACCCTTGGCCATCTTAGATTACCAAGGACTCCTTTCTCCTTCTCTCCTCTGCCCAGCCAAGGAAACTGACTAACTCCTGGAATGTTTCACTAGAATTACTTGTGATACCTTCTCATGAAGTGTATATGCAGTTGGAAACTATCAGTGCACTCTGTATTATTAGAGAAAAATATGAAACATACAAAATGTGCCCCAAATAAACATAAAAAGAAATGAGTCCTCTTCAGATAATTAAGGCAAAAATGCATATTTTGTAAGATAAGTTTCTGTGTTTTCCATATGCATGAGGCAGTGATTTTTTTCCTTCAATTTAAAAGGTTTTGTTTTTGTTTATTTTTTTAAGGAAAGTGTTATTTTTATGATAACTACTTTGACCTGCCAGGAGCTCTTCTGTGTGCCAGGGTGGTGGACTCTTTAACAAAGGTAAGTGGGCATTCATTTTTAAAAAACCTGTGTGTATTTAATTGTGAATATTCAATAATTATGAATGACTTTATAGTTGAGATTTTACTTTTGGTGGTTTCAGAGGTGACTGGAAGAAGCATGGTGAATTTGGTCAAAATATTTTTTGGAAAATTAATAGCAGCACCTTTTTTGTCAGAAAAAGTAAACCAGTTCTCCAGCAGGGGGTGCAAAATTTTAGAAAAAAAAATAGTATAGAAAACATGCTCTGGAAAAATATTTTTGGTTGCATTAGCAGAATTAAAAACAAAGTAATTACTCAAGTTAAATATGTATTCAAACCTTCTAAAAATATAAAACCATAAAAATGAGGTGAACTTTTTTGATTAGTCATTTTGAGTTTACGCTTGCTTTGTTCTGTGTCCAAATGAGATAATCTCTAATTTGACCAGTTTATATTTAGAGTTTGACTTGAGAATGTGAATGTCACAGTCAGTTTCCCCTTTGTGTCATTGTGTGTGTTGGTGAAAGCTTCTGTTAAGAGGAATTTTTAAAAATATTTTACTTATTTATTTACAAGCAGAGAGAGAGAATAAGAATAGGCATGCCAGGACCTTATGCTGCTGCAGATGAACCCCAGATGCATGTGCCACTCTGTGCATCTGGCCTCATGTGGGTACTAGGGAATCGAACCTGGGCCAGCAGGCTTTGTAAGCAAGTATGCTTAGCTGCTGAGCCATCTCTCCAGCCCCAAGAGGAGTTTTGTTTTGTGGAAGGCTTTTATTTTATGTATTTATTTATTTATTTAGTTAGTTAGTGGTAATACTGGAGATTGGACACAGGACTTTGAGCATATTAGGCAAGTGCTCCACCATTGAGCTGTATAGTCAGCATTATGAAAGTATTTTATTAACATGAAATGGAATCAGTTTCTCATTTTACAGCTTCTGCAAAAAGCAAAAAAGTATCAGTCTTCCTACCCCTCCAGTGCTGTTAATCAAATCCAACTCTTTGTACATGCTAGGCCAAGGGTTCTACTGCTGAGCTTTACCTCCAGCCCAAACACTATCAGTCTTGGGTATTTTTATAGTGTGTATAACTGTATATAAACAGCTAGTCTTTTTCTTAGCTAGAAAAAATACATTGTTTCTAAGAAACAAAGGGCTATAGAGTTCTAAGGCAATGTCTTTTGTTTATTAAAAGAACTCTTCATAAGAATGATTCATATTTTGGGTTTAGCACTTCATTTATCCTCCTACTGTGGCTTGCTGCTTTTTTTTTTACTGAAATTGTGAAACACTGTCTTGGGAGCTTTAAAGCTTCAGGCCTTTTTGTTCCATTGATGCCATCCTACATTAAGTGACACATTCTTATATTTCAGAAGCCATAGGACATTGTAAATTTGCTTATCTGTTTAAAATATTCTATAATTTTTAGAATACATTTTTAGGAATTTTTATTGAGGCTTGTGAACTGAAGTAATATTTGGTGATGTTTGTGTGTAAGTGTGCTTGTAGCAGTGGAAGAGTTTTCTTTCTGAAGTCACATTAAGTAGAGGGAGAACTTTATTATCTATTATGTTTCATAAAACATAAAAACTCTGTATTAGGATCAAGGAATGTTGTGATTGTTTGCCATCATTTACCACTATGCTTAGAAACAGAATTATTGCATTTGTTACATTTGGTAATTTCTTTTTTTAGCAGAACAGAGGTCAAAAAACATTTGATTTTTGGAAGGATATAGTTGCTGGTATACAACACAATTTTAAAATGTCAGCTTTTAAGGGTGAGTAATGGGAAGAGAGGTTTCGTGGTAGAGGTTTGTTAAACAGCATGCATTACTGAACTAGATAGACATTGCTGCTTTGGCTGTGTCCTTATTTAGGATTTAAGTTGGTTTTAAATGTTGCTATAAAGTTTACATCCTAAGAGGTTATTATTTTATGCCTACTTCGTGGTCACAGTTGCCAGTATTTTGAGCTGCTCTGCTGAACTGTCTTGTACAAGGCTCCCAATAGAGTTGTTCTGTGGGTTCCCTAGAACTGAATGCCAGTTTTGCTGTTTCCTGGCCTGGGAATGAGGGTTGGTGACACCCAGATCCATTCGTGTAGTATCTACAGATAGGTAGAAATTATGTTCATGTTGTTTAAGAAGTAGTGGTTGTCCCAGAAAGGGGGCAGGGTTATTCCCAATCTTGAGCCTGGGGCTTTATGTTTTCATGCACATATTTATTTGGGTTGCACAATGCTCTTTCCAAGTAACTAGTAGATGCTTTTGTGTTGTGATACCTAGTGATTGACAGTCTGTGGCTGATGAACGCTCAAGAGCAGTGCACTCCAGCTTAGAAACATGTTGCTTTTTCATTGATGTGAAAATACTGCATGGCATGAAAGTAATTTTAAATATTATAACTAGGAGCTGGAGAGATAGCTTAGCACTTAAGGCACTTGCCTGCAGAACCTAAGGACCCAAGTTCAATTCCCCAGTACCCACACAAGCCAAATGCACAAAGTGGCACATGCATCTGGAGTTCATTTGCAAGTGGCTAGAGGCCCTGGTGCACCCATACTCCCTCTCTCTTTCTATCTGCCTTTTTGTCTCTCTCTCAAATAAATAAATAAAATATTTTAAAGAATAAAATAAAATCCTATTAAAATATTGTAACTAAAATATACTAGGGCAGTAAACAATAATTGCTGCATTATTTGTTCAAGTTTGTTATTTCTCTACCATCTGTTTCTTTTCCTCCCAGACAAAACCAGTGTTTTGGGGTGATTTTTTTTTCACGTTTCTCTGGTTGCTCATCAACCTTTAACCCTGACCCTTAGGTGACAGATGGTTTTATGGGGCCCTTTTCACAGTCCACCCTGAGTGGGTATATGGAACACTCATCTTCTATAGAAGGACATGCCCGTGATAACAGCAGCAGCCACCCTCCTATTCGTTGTGGTTTTCTTCACTAACTCTGTGCAGCGGGAAGCCATATAAGTATGGTTGAGAATAGCACATCATTGTTTTTGCATAAATCCAGCACTAACTGATGTAATGATATTATTTTATTGCTTTGTAATAAGTAGATTAAATATTTTGTGCTTTAATGAGGTACAGCTTAAAAGTTTTAGACAATAATATAAAAATACAGTACAGAGCATAAATAAATAATGTCTCCATTTCTAGTCAGAATTTGCAACCCTTAAGGTTAATGATGCTTTCATTGGAATGGAAGGTACATATATATATGCTAATGTTCTGTAAACCCATTAAATCATAGTACAAAGATTTAGCAAGAAATTCAATCAAATTAATCACATTTGTGTTACATAAACAAGGATAGGTCAGACACCTGTTTCCATGTTGTGCCAGGTCTATAGAATTTCTGCAGTTGTGGAAAAGGTTCATGACTAAAGCACCTTGCAACTCAGGTTAATTTTAATACAATATTTTAGTTTCTTATAAAAGTTTCATGTGTGAACTTTAATCTACCTTGATGAAAGAGGGCACCATATATCCTTAGAGCAATGCACCATCAGAAATATTCTAGGGTATACAGTGTCATTTAAATTTAAACGTTCAAGTATTTAAGTTCTATGAAGTTATGTGTACTTTCTCAACATTTCCTAGAAGTTCTCATATTTAAAAGAGGCTTCTTATAGAAAGAAATGCTGAGCTTCTGAAATCAAATTTAATGTATTAGAATCCTACATCTGTGTTTTCTGTGATTTTTTTTTTAATTTAGCAGGCCTTTTTCAGTAAAAATTTTAAATATTGAAGGAGTTTACAGAAAATGCCCAAGGGCTTATGATTGCTGACTAGAAACTCAGAGGGTTTTCACATATTTACCATTGCTGCTCACTTTTAAGGAGGACATTTGTTGGTCTGGAAGTTCAGATACATATTTTTGGAAAATTAAAACAATTTACTTTTTGTCTGCCTCCATTTGCAATTTGTGGGGCTGGATGGAGAGGGGAATGCCTTGTCTAGCAGGTTCGGTTTCACTGGTGACAATGTGTTTACATGGGAGCTACTAGGAATCCTGAGAAGGAGGAGTGGACATACTCCGAGGAGTACAGGCCATTTGACTCAGCATTGGGCAGCTGGAGCCATACCTGGTCATTTTCTGTGAGATCAATGATGGCACTCCCTGATGCCTGATCCAGGTAGCCTTTGGCATACTCATCATAGGTGTACATTATAGGGGTGCCATTCTTATACAGGCCTACCCATACATGAGTCCCTTTCACATGCAGATGATAGGAGAAATAGTATATTCCTGGTATCCTACAAGTAAAGATTCCAGTTCTTGGCTCATAATGCTCCTGCCTGTTATATAAAATCTTGTCAAATGGAATGGGAGCGCCTACCGCTGGGTAAGCTTTAGAGAGAATGACAGTAAAAGCTGACACGGGCATTCCTGTTACTCCCTGGTTGGCACTAACAAGAGGCCTCTGGCCCGCCTTTATAAAGCTCTCAGGCATGACTGCTTTGCCTGGTGGACCAGGAGGTCCTGGGGGCCCTGGGAGACCAGGCTCTCCGTCATGGCCTCTTGGACCTGGAGGCCCTGGAGGGCCAGTGGGTCCATTTAGACCTTTAGTTGCTATGCCAGCTGGGCCAGGAGGACCTGGGTTTCCAGGGTCACCCTTAGATCCAGGGAATCCTGGGATACCGGGTGGTCCAATTGGGCCTCTTATACCTGGTATTCCAGGGGTACCTCTGGTACCTGCCTCACCGTTATGTCCAGGTACTCCCTTAGCTCCTGCTGGGCCCATAGGTCCTGGGGGCCCAGGGGGTCCTCCCATACCAGGGTCACCTTTTGGGCCAGGTAACCCTGGGTTACCCTTAGGACCATTGAGACCTGGTTCACCAGGGTACCCTGGTTTTCCATCTAAGCCAGGGTGACCCCTTGCTCCTCTAGCCCCAGGGGCCCCTGCTGGCCCAACAGGCCCTGTCTCGCCTTTAAGCCCTGGGATACCATGATTTCCTGGAATGCCTTTTGGTCCTTGGGGCCCTATATCTCCAGGCGGTCCAGCTAGTCCTGTCTCCCCAGGGTGACCTGCTGGCCCTTGTTCTCCTTTAGCACCTGGGCCTCCTGGAAGGCCAGCAGGTCCTCTTTGTCCCTTTATACCTGGCAAGCCTGGTTTACCAAATCCAGGGGCTCCTGAAGGCCCAGGTGTGCCTGGAGCCCCTGGGTGGCCTTTTGCTCCTGGAATGCCTGGCTGACCTGGGGCACCAGTAGCTCCTGGTTTCCCAATGCCTTCTAGTCCTCGTTCCCCAGGAGGACCTTGGGGACCAGGTGGGCCAGCTGGTCCCCTTTCACCTGGGAAACCCCGATCACCTTTGATGCCTGGCTGTCCGGGAAACCCATTCTCACCTCTTTTTCCTATTCCAGGAGGACCAGGTGGTCCCATGGGACCTTGTGTACCTGGAAGGCCCCTCTCACCTGGACGGCCAGGGGCACCATATCCAGTTTCTCCTTTCTGTCCATTCATACCAGGAGCTCCTGTTGACCCCTTTTCTCCAGGAAAGCCCCTGGGTCCTGGGGCACCCATAGGTCCTTGCTGTCCAGGTTTCCCTGACACTGAAATTCCAGCTGGGCCAGGGATTCCAGGAGGCCCTGGAGGGCCTCTGGGTCCTGGCAAGCCAGCTGGGCCAACCTCTCCCTTTTGTCCATATGGTCCTCTTTGTCCTGGTTTTCCTGGAAGTCCTGGCAGCCCTGGCTTCCCTGTGGTTGATAGTCCTGGTGGTCCTGGCAACCCTGGCTCTCCTTGGAGTCCAGGACTTCCATAGCCTGGTTTTCCTGGTGGTCCTGAAGGACCTGGGTGCCCTCGAGGTCCGGCAGGGCCTGGTGGGCCAGGAATGCCTTGCTCTCCTCTGACTGAAATACCTGAAAAACACACCAACATACTTCAGCATGTGGGTTGTTAGTAGCATTAAAGTTAGCCAGTGCTTCTCAAAGAATGAATCAGGGCACTGCTCTGTCATTCATTTCAGACATGTCTTGTACATACCAGTCTTCGATGATAAGTTGAGATATAGTTTTTCACTGCTTCTGGAGAAGGTAATGTCACAAAGCTGTAGCTCCCTTAATACTTTCATCACATCCTAATAACCCATGAAAATAAGCTGGCATTGAGAATTTCTCTAGAATAAGCATTTTGTGGAGGTGAATTTATTACATTTGTTTAGGGAAAACAAGAAAAAAGATATTTGAGGGAGTTAGAGAGATGACTTAGTCAGAAAAAGTGTTGGTCATGCAAATATGAAGTTGGAATCCCCAGCCCCCACATAAAAGTTGGGCATGGTGGTATGCTTCTGTAATGCTAGTGCTGGACAAAGGTGAGGCAAGCGCAAGGTCTCACATGCCCTCTAGGTGGTGCAGGCGTATGACGTTCGATTACAGTGGCTGAGGCTCTGGGTGACAATTCTTTATCTTTCCTTTATCTGGGTCACACTCTCTCAATTAAAAAAAAAAAAAATCTAATGCTGGAGAGGCAGAGAAAGAATCCTTGGGGCTTTCTAGGTAGCTAGCCTAGCCAAATCAGTCAGCTGTAGGTTTAGTGAGGAAACCTGTTGCAAAACAAGGTGGAGAGAGACTGAGGAAGATGTCCAGTGCCAACCTGTGTCCTCCCATATGTTCATACACACATGCACACCTACACACACTCATGCAAACATGTGTATACACATGCAAAGTAAAGTTGGTTTCTTTGTTTGTTTGTTTGTTTTTTGTTTTTTAAAGGAAGGGGGCTGGAGAGATGGCTTAGCATTTAAGGTGCTTGCCTGTGAAACCTAAGGACTCATGTTCTACTCTCCAGATCCCAGGTAATCCAGGTGCACAAAGTGACACAAGCGTACAAGATTGCACATGTGCACAAGGGGGTGCACATGTCTGGAATTCGATTGCATTGGCTGGAGGCTTTGGCACCCCAATTCTGTGTCTCTCTCTCACACACACACACACATAGAAAAAAAAAATGCGAGTGTGTTGGGTTTGCCTCAAAAAAAAAGAGGAGGAAAAAGTCAAATGGGAAATACATGAAAAAATGCCCAAACACTATTCTATAAAACATAGATAAGAAATGGAATTAAATTTAATTTACCTCTTCTCTCCCCTACCAAATAAATGGCTTAGATTTAAACTACTTCTTCAGCCTGAGTATATACTGCAAACTTTCATTCCCTCCTTTTTTGAATTAAAAATTGAATCAAATAATTAGAGACCTAGACATACAGCATTGGTGAGAAACAAAAAATAGCACTGAAATGCTTAACTAAATGCAATAAATATTATTATTCTCAGCAGATTGTGGGTTCATTTCAACAATGTGTTTCTCCTTGAATGCTAAATTTAACTTAAACTCAATAACCCTTTGTGCCTATAAGAAGAAAGTGCTATGAGGGCTCAGGTGTTGTGGCAGCACAGGATATGAAGAATAGGGGCTTCAAGGGGAAAATGAGTGTGTTTGCCATAACTGCTATAAGTCCAGGGGCTGTTTTGGTCCTTCAGAGGTGGGTGTAATGGTATTGCATGCATTACATATGCCATACAGAAGTGTTCTCATTCTCATGTCAGTCTGGTAGCAGTAGTCATCATAAACACATACATAAAATACTTTCTATTTCTTGGAGAAATTCTTTAATAGCTAGCAAAGATGACAATAAAATTGTATGTGATTTTAGTGCCTACTTGCAGAAATTAAATTTATTTTCTATATAACAAATTTTCAGAGACTGAGTACTTATGTACTTTTAGATTTTTAAACTGGTTGAAAATGGTTCACAATAATATTGGTTTAGTAGATGTGACAATAATTAAATAGTTTACTCAAAACTGTAAAAGTGATTTATAGCTGCAACCTATTCATTTATTATTTTATGGATTTTTGTGTGATGCTGGACATCAAACACATGCTAGGCAAGTACTCTACCACTGAGCCATTACCCCAAGTTTATAGCTACAACTTTTTAGCCACATCATTTTTTTAAAACAAAACCAACTTTTTTTTTTTTTTTTACTTATTTGCAAAAAGAGAGTGATAGGAGTGATAGAAAGAGGGAGAGGGGATGGGTATGCCAGGACCTCTTGCCATTGGAAACAAGCTGCAGATGCATGTACCACTTTGTGCATCTAGCTTTACATGGGTACTGGCAGATTAAACCCAGGCCATTAGGCATTGCAGGCAAGTGCCTTAACTGCTGAGTCATCTCTTCAGTCCCACATCTTTTTTTGATGTTGTTGTAAAAATGAGCTCTAAAACTTGTAACAGCTGAAAAAAGTCAATGAAGTCTAAAGGACATTGTTAAGTGATAGGAAATCAATTACAGATTGCTTTTGAAAACATTTTTATGAGTAGATTTCCTTTTCACCATTAGTTGATAGTATACAAATATGAATTTTTAAAAAGATTTCATATTAATTGCCTGGCATGTATGCAGTAGGCAGCCAAAAGTAATCACTGACGGGAAAGTTGTACCTGAGATTTGAAAAAATACTGGGTACAAATAAAATACTGAGTAAATATTTAAAATAGGTATGTGAGAAATAGTAAAATAACTTGTTTTAGATTTAGGAGTTTTTAAAACTTGAACTATTGGAGTGATATTATTGAAATATATATAACTTTCCCATGGATTTTTAGAAAAGAGTTTTAGAAAACTGAAAAATATTCATATGTGAAAATGTTTTCGTAAAGTAACATGTTTTATTGATTTGCTTCAGTGTATGTCCATCATCTGTCTACGTGTATAAATTTTAATACATTGTAAGTAGAATTGGTGAATAAATAATAGACTTGTTGAGTAAAATAGCATAGATTTTAAATACAGACTGTTGGACCTAGCATGTGCTTCCAAATCTGATTATTAAATATCATGTTCATACTAAAAATAATTCTCTTGGCCTCACTGGAACTGTTTTACTGTATAGAGGAAAACAAGTCTTAATGAAAATGACTGTGTTGCAGCTACACCTCCAACGACGGTGATCTTTTTCACCTAGAATGTTGCCCTATTGGGTCCTAAGCCACTAAGTGCAAGAAAAAATTTGACTACCACTGACTCCTTGGGCACAGCCATCTATAGGTTACTATCTGAAAAAAATAAGATGAGGGGAGCACCTGAAAACAACTACCTACCTATTAAGTTTCTTAAATGTCCCCACACTGAAATAGTGGTCAGTGCATCAGAATGTAGCCCTTTTGTCTGCCCAGCAGCTTTAGGGTCTTCTGCAGCAGCATTTAGTATGCTCTGGCTGAAGTCTGTCTTAGCTCATGCCAAACAGATGTGACTAGAAATTACACAGGAACTTTCTGAAATTCTGTTACCAACTTAATGTGTATGTCTGGGTTTTTATAGTGTATTAAATGTCTGCCAGTGGGAGATAATGTATTTGACATCAGAAAGAGACTAAGTAAATTGAATAGTTAAAACATACCTTTTTTAAAGCTTTTTATCTGTTAAGAGATTTTCACTTTTCTGCAAAAGTAAGATGATGAGCAGTACACTAGATAAAAAGGGGAAAATATATTTAACCTTCTAAAGGTGTTAACCTTTTCTTAATAATTCAAGACCTTTTATGATACTGGTATAAAAAGTCTGAAGTTATCTGAGAACTGAATGCAGTGCTACATGACATGACATGACATAACCTTGCAGTTCACATTTGTTGCTTTGGGTGAAGTAGCAGATTCATCTTTTACTCTTGTGTCTTTCTCTCGTTTTATCTGTTTAATGAGACCTTCAAGAGCATATGGTGTACTTTTTAAATGCTAGGCTGCCTATTACAAAATATTTAAAATTTCATCTTCTAAAAGGAACAATCTTAAACATTTCATTTACTTAAAATGGTAAGTTATGACAAATGACCTTAGCTTTATTTGTAGGTTAAAATATATAAGTGAAGAAAAATTATAGAAAATAAATTTGAACAGTTCATATTTTTCAGTAGATGTTTTATAGTGTTTTCTAGGCAGTTTGTGTTGGATCCTATTTTGTGGAACTAGTGAAGATAAGACCTAGTCAATGCCCATCTTGGAGGCTTTCACTGTACTTTACATATATTATCGAGTATCCATCCCAGTAGCAAAAAAAGCCAAACAGGAGGGATAAATTTCAGAGGAACATTAAAACCATCAGACTATCCCAGTAGACTGGAGAACTAGAAGTAGTGTGCCAATGTATTAATAGTAGGTCATAAAAATTGTTAGGCTATCCCAGTAGAGTAGTAGTGTTTCTATGGCTTAATAGTAGAATAGAAGTAGTGTGTAGGTTGATTGATAGAGTTGAACCAAAAGCAGTGTGTCAGTTGACTAATAGTATAGTAGGACTAGAAGTAGTGTATAGGTGGATTAATAGAGTAGGGCTAGAAGTAGTGTATAGGTGGATTAATAGAGTAGGGCTAGAAGTAGTGTATAGGTGGATTCATTGTAGAGTAGGAGTAGAAGTAGTGTATAGGTGGATTCATTGTAGAGTAGGGCTAGAAGTTGTGTGTCAGTGGGTTAATCCCTGTGTATTAGTAGCAGGTCATAAGAACCCTTGACAGATGTTGACTCATTTAAGCTTTGCAGCAACCCTTAGAGCTCTGAGATTACACACTAGTATTTCACAGTCAAATCTGTTCATTTAGCCACCAAACTACAAAAGAATATATGAGAATTACTTCTTCATTTGCCTGCTAGATCTATTAGGGCATCAAGTTTTATGTGATAGCATTCACTTTTCTTTAATATTTGCAGGCTAATTAAATGAGTTTTTCCAGAAAATGTTTAAGTACTTAGATATGTAAACTTTGTAGTCTCTCTACAACTCTTTTTAGTTAAAATTCTTTATTGAATTAATATTTCTGCATTGTGGACAGTTAGTAATTTGTAGAAATGCATTACTTGAGAGACAAAAGGTTTACACATAAAAGTCCTTGGTACTCTTCAGGTGTATCTTCCTGTTTTATCTCTTGCACAAGAGTATCTGTACAGACCTACTTTTTCCCCAGATTTTTTTTTTTTTGGTAGTAAGTTGGGCTAAATGAGTTTAAAATAGATTAAAAACTAGTTTAAAGTATTTTGTTAGAGTTCATCATTAAGATGATGAAATAAAAAGCACCAACCAGCTGGCTAATAGAGCAAAACATATCAGTTCAGTTTACCTTTATTCTTTATGCCATAAGGAATGAAGAAGTGTGTCTGGGGGTTGGGAAGTGGCCCTTTCACGCCTGTAGGTGTTTGGTACCGCTCAGCATAAAACTTCCCATGAACCAAGTTCAAGGACATTAGCAGCAAAAGGACTGTTTGTGGCAGCATATTTTCAGATGGATTCTGAAAAGCAGAAAAGAATGATTTCATGCAGCTTTGTTTTTGACCTTTTGTATTTTCCTGTCATTGCATAGATGAGCCCTTCATACAGCTGTCTCCTTTTTTTTTTTTACCAGATCCTTTGTATTTTGAACATATTCCATCTTTTAATAAGATACAAATATGTGAATATATGTCTATCTTTTGGAAGCCATATTCAAATAATCAAGTTAAAAAATTTTTCATCATGAGATATCTATATTAACCAACTTAGAATCTTTGCCATAGCCTGAAATAGGTAGCAGTTTTAAAATATACTAAAGTTCAGATTACAGTAGATGTGCATAAACTGCTTTAATTAGCATAGTCTTATGTATCTGGATACAAATAAACATTTCAAAGTGCATATTGTCAGAAAGCCATTTTTAAAAATCATGTACATACACAAAAATAATAATTTATAATAAAATAACTTAGTATAACATGGGTGTACCAGTGAGTGCCCCTCAATCCATAGACTTACCAGGGTGCTAGGCGTTTCTAGAGATGGTGTCTCTGAAGTTTTCCAAGGTGTCCACTGCCCAGATGAACAGTGAAGAAGGTACTCTCTCCATAGCTACCCTGAGGTATTTAACTGTTTTCCCTGACTGCGTGAGGTTACCCTGAGATTAAGCTCCTCCCCTCAGAGGTGGTAAGCACTAATTATGGTGGAAAGTTCTATTGGGCAGGCATACAGAATCATGTTGAGATCTCTTTTTCCTTGTTTTCTCATTGAAAAATAAACCCTTTGTCTTCAGTATATATTAATAGTTATAACCATGCACCATTTTTTTTCTGTATTTTATTTTAGAAGTTATTGCTCTAGTGTTGGTTCGTGGTGGAATGGTGATTTATTTTTGCATGTTTAATGATTTATTTTTATTTTTAAATTTATTTTTAAAAGCACATTCTTGTGTTATGTGGTTGAAAATATTTGGCAGTATACAAAAATAGGGGAATAATTCTTTCAGGTAGAATATGGATTTAAACCATCATCAAATTCTTCAGTTATTACATAATTTTTTATAAAATTAGCTTAACCCAATGCTTGCTTACTTTTAGGCTTCAGTTAAAGGAAGAAAATGGTCAAAATGTAAGTAGGTTTGTTTTGTATTTCAGGATTTTAAGGTAAGACCTCAGAAGCTAATAAATTAAAATGACAGCATTGAATATTTCAAAATTTTGAATAATAAATACTTTAAAAATTTCAGACAAATGTGAGGCATCAGTGAATTTGATAACAGTTAATCTAATCATTCTGAAGGGCTTAAAGATTTTATTCATGAAAACCCTTGATTTGATAATCCTGCTGTACGTTTCCTTAGGTGAAGTTTGCTTTTGCTTGCAGTGCAATTTTGGGGGTCTTGAAATCATTCCAACTAGAAATATTTTTCTCCCAAAGGTGAAAACAAACATTGCCACTATAATTTTTAGTAGTTAGTGTTCTCTTATATTAGAGACCTCATAATTAGTTTTCCAGATTCTAAAAAATCTAATAACGGGAAGGTGAGACACCAAATTTTATATCATGCAATTCTGTCTTTTCAGATCCAAATTAAATCAAATGTACAGGTGAACAAAGTTTGAAGAGAACTCTACCCAGTACAGATACATCGCTCTTTTTCATCATATCATGCTAGAATTAAAGTCACATAGATTCAGGATTGATAAGTAATCAAAATATAGGAATGTTGAATAAAGAAAATAAAAATTTGTCCTTTTTTTCTCCCTCCCCCTTGCAGGACTTTTCCTGTATGCATGAATTCAAAGGCTTGTATAACCCAAAATATGAATGTATTATTCTTTTCTCCCTTTTTTCCTCACTTTTAAATGTTTTACTGGATAGCATACTAAAAACTTCATGTGGCCATGTATAGCTATATGTAATGCTCAAATAGATATGAAATGTGGTTTTTTTGAGATAGACTCACTCTGTAGTCCAGTTTAGTCTCAAACTCATGGCATTCCTCCTGCCTTAACCTTTCTGAGTGCTGGAAGTGCAGAAGCGTACCTGTACGCCTGGCTTGAAGTAGATATTTTTATATCAATTGTGATTATCAAGAGAAGCAGAGTTGATTTTCTCATCGATAGTTTTTTCTATTCATTTGAAAATTATAAATAAAACAGCTTTAGTACTTGTAACATGGGCTGTGCCACATGTTTATAAGAGACAGGCAAGATAAGTAAGTGAACACAACTGCCTTCCATTTGCTTCTGTTCATTCAGATGGGAATTTGAAAACGTAAGTGTAGCATAGCTGCTCTTCACTACTAAGGTGAAGAATTTGTTTTGAAGGAAATTTATAGAAATATGTATTTTAGCATTTTTGTGTGTATGTCACACATGTTTGTAGTTGAGAACTGATACTCTGTCTGACACCATCTCTGAATGATAGGAAACATTTTCAGCACTTGCCCTGTGTGCACTATGTGTGCAGCTGTGGTTAGTCCTTCTGTTTTCAGAGCTTTCCACCTTGACCTTTCTAGGTTGTCTGTTTTTTCATCAACACAATGAAAAGTTTGGAGAAGGGAATTTGTAAACTGTTCCCAGCTTTAAAATTAGATTATTCTTTTGCTTCAGGCATTTTGCTATCCCCCATGGTTAAACTGCAAATGTGGTTCCATTTCACACTTTAGAGACAAAAAAGAAAACAAAATCCATACTTGGTTGTTGTATGCCTTCTTTGGGGGTATTTAAACATCTGTGGGATCTGCCATTTTATACTCTGCTTTAGCTTTGAGAACTGTGGTGTCTTACTGGTAAACTTTGGACGTTCAGCCCTTTTTGCAAACACTGTAGTTATTTCAGCACTCCGAATCTGTCTCCTGTTTTCTTTGTTAGTCACATAAGAAGTGCTGTCTTGTCCAAAACAGATTGTAGAATCTGAGTATTTGCTAGGTACACCCACACCCAATTGTGTGTTTAAAACTATTTTTATTCACGGTGTTTACTTGCAGTTGTTAGAAGTGACTGGTCTGTGGCTATATGAAGAAATCCTATTCCACTTGAAATAGGACCCTGCCCTCTCAACCAGTAATCTGAATGGTGGTGTTTTTTTATGTAAAAAAAAAAACTTTTAAAAATATTTTATTTATTTATTTGAGAGATGGAGAGAGAGACAATGAGGTAGACAGAGAGACAAAGTAAGTACGGATGCACCAGGGCCTTCTGCCATTGCAAATGAGCTCCAGACACATGTTCTACTTTGTACATCTGGCTTTATGTGGGTGCTAGAGGATCGAGCTCATGCCTTCAAGCTTTGCAAGCAAGTACTTTTAACTGCCATTTTTTCAGCACCTGAATGTGTTTTTAATATCAAAGATTAATTGTTTTTTTTGAAATTAATAGTCAACAGCTGTTGTTTATCATTTGCTCACCCTGGGTCATTTATTAATTCACCAAATATTTCCTAAGTACCTCTTACCTGTCAGACGTTGGATGAATATTAGGTGAATAATATGCATTCCTATCCTTCAAGTGTTTACACAGTGGTTCTCAGCCTCTTTTCCCCACTCTGGAAGTTTTGAGGGAGCTGACACAGTTCTTTGGGGTTCATTAAGATAGCAAAAGCTCCTCAAATGATTTTGATGGGCTCCTTAATGGAATGTGTGATCTCAAATCAGTGTTTTTACAAGATCTCTAATATTAGTACCTGACTTTTTGCCATTTGTGTTCATACTTTTTAATCTTATTATAGAAATATTTTTTAATTTTTTATTTTTCTTATTAGACATGGACTTTTTTTAATGTAAATATTTTGGTCTTACCTAGAAGCAGAGGGAGTGACTATAGTGAACATGCACCCATCACCCAACTTCACTTCAACCACTGTCACTAGTCAGTCTTCTATTTACTAGTGTTCCCCCAAATTAGGAAACAGATTTTGTAGATGGTGTTAATTCATATATATATATATGTATATATATACATATATATATACATATATATGTGTGTGTGTGTGTGAATTATGTAATATAATATATATTATTATTAATATATAATAATATATTTGTATTATATACTATATAATATATATTATAATATATAATATGTTATATTATATACAATCATATTATATATATATAAAATCTTAATTTCTCCAGAAGATAACAAATCCTTTTATAGAAAAATGTCCCATCATAAATTTAAAAAATAATAAATATAAAATTAATAAAAATTAAATAATTAAAATAAATAATAAAATTACTAAATCTAGAAATTAACCATTTCTTAATAACATCAAACACTTAAGTCCATGTTCATATTTCCCCAGTTAACTGTATGTATAATATAGACATATAGAGAGAAATGCATATATACAGGTATGTACAGACAGATGCATATGCAATTATATTATAAACATGCACACACATACATAATCTTGTATACTTTTAGTAGATGATTTCTTATTTGTTCATATTATTGGTGGATATATGTATGTTGATGTGAGTTTCTTATCTTTTGTATCCCTAGCAGCTTACATGCTGAAAACCTGAATCACCTGTCATGTGCAGTTTCTCACAATCTGCTTTTTGTTGTCACTCCTCTGCATGTTGGTCATTAGTTCTGGAATATCAATCTGAATTAGTTTTGAAATATAGACACATACACACACAAAAGCTTTTTATTTATTTATTTTTGGCAGGAATGCTTTACTGTATTTTAGAGAGTTTAGAAAGCCTGTTTCTGTCAGAAGGCCTTTCTTTTCTTTCCAGTTAGAGACACAGATGTTTTATTAACAAAAAAATAAAATAAAATAAAAGCACTTGCTGGTCAAGCTGGCAAGATGAGGGTCTACAGAACCCAGTGGAGACCTCCAATCTTACAGGCTGATATTGGCAGGTGCCAGGGCGGACGCTGGACCTAGACATCAGGAGGTCTTTCATTGCTGCTTGTCTCTGGTGTTATTAGATATTGATAATAACCTTGATTTATTATTTTATTATAGGTGATAAAATGGTGATACTCTTAATTTTTCTCATTCCTCCTTTTTTCTAAGATATTTGTACAAAGAAAACCACTCTTTGACCAACTCTGTGGTTATCCTCAGGTACAGCTTACAGAGAATAGAGCAGGACCAAGTGCACTGATGAGTGTTAACAGGCATCAGCTTGCTTCTTGGCACGCTTGCAAGGTGTCCTGGTGAAGGTGTTGGTGTGTCATTATCACAAACTCATTTATGATTTAAATATGTGTTATGTTTCAGCCCATGGTACTTATTATTGCTGAGAATTTTTCCAATCTGTGGCTAGTAACAGCATCTTCCAGTGAATCCTTTTCTTTTCTTTTCTTTTCTTTCTTAGTTTTGTGAGGTAGGGTTTCACTGTAGCCCAGGCTGACCTGGAATTCATAATGTAGTCTCAGGGTGGCCTTGAACTCATAGAAATCCTCCTATCCCTGTCTCCCAAGTGCTGGGATTAAAGGTGTGCACCACCATGATGCCCGGCTCTCCTAAATCCTTTTGATTTGACATGATCCCAGGAACCCCTAATAGCTTCTTTACGTCTCTCCTTCCTAACTTTTCCTGGCCCTGATCTGTAATAAAACATTTCTGGGGCTGGAGGGATGGCTTAGCAGTTAAGGCATTGCCTGCAATGCCAAAGGACCCAGATTCAATTCCCCAGGACCCACGTTAGCCCGATGCACAAGGGGGTGCATGCATCTGGAATTTGTTTGCAATGCCTGGAGACCCTTGTGCGGCCATTCTTTCTCTCTCTCTCTCTCTCTCTTTCTCTTGTTCTCTCTCTCCCTCTCCCTCTTTCTCTGTCAAATAAATAAATAAAAATAAAATATTTGAAAAAAAGTATGTATTAAATATTTGGTGTTTTGTGGAAAACAGAAGTTGTCTGAGGGTGTGAATCCTGTGGATGCCCATGGTTTCTGAGTTGGCCGTTGTTTTGTTTGTTATTTTCAGGACTTTGGTGAACAAATCTAAAAATTTCATGCATATAATATTAGCAAATATAAGACATCATAACTTTATACTGGTATACCCATTTTACATTCAGGACTACCGAATGCTTACTGATCTCAGACTTAAATCTTTAGCTCTCAAATCCTACCCTGAAAAATCCAGTTCTCCCATCAGTGTAGAATAGTATTCACTTGGATCATTCTATCATAACCCCATAATGCAATATTGAAAACAGTTAACTGATGATTTGTGCAATTCTTTTAATATTTTCAAAAGAGCCATGTAGTCAAATTACTGTGCTTTGATTCCCTTGAGGGCTCGGAAGGTTGCTCAGTAGTTAAAGGTACTTGCTCAGCAAGCTTTCCAACAGGAGTTCAAATCTCTAGCACCCACATAAAAGTCAGATGCAAAGTGGTCCATGTGTCTGTAATCCCAAAGTGCCTAAGACAATGGGAAGTAGAGCCAGGAGAATTAGGAAGCTCACAGGGCCAGTTACATGTCATTCATTGTGGCAAGAAGACAACATGAAAGACCTTGTCTCAAAACGAGGTAGAAGAGCTGGGCGCGGTGGTGCACGCCTTTAATCCCAGCACTTGGGAGGCAGAGGTAGGAGGATCACGGTGAGTTCAAGGCCACCCTGAGACTACATAGTGAGTTCCAGGTCAGCCTGGGCTACAGTGAGACCCTACCTCGAAAAACCAAAAAAAAAAAAAAAAAAAAAAAAAAAAAAACCCAAGGTAGAAGGAGGGGACTAACACCATGAGGTTATCCTCTGACCTCCACACATGTGCAGTAGTGCATGTACCCATTCACACACACATACACACACATGCACGTATACATACATATGTATGTACATATACACACATACTCACAGGTACACATAAATACAAAGAATAATAAAATCATAAGTCTCTTGAAACAGCTCATTTCAATATAGTATGCTACCCACTCAATTCATTGTTAAGTTTGTTTCATTTTAGGGCCATTTTAATTTTACTTTAGATTTTTCTAAAGTAGTTATATTGTCTGTGGAATCTGATAAAATCTTCAGGTGTAGTGGCAACATATTTCCAGATTTCTAAGAAATAAGTATTACCACTATGGCTGTCCTCAACCAACCAGATAAAGACAGCTGGCTCAGAGACACCTGAACATTAACGAACAGCCAGTGCAAGCTGACTCCAGCACACAGTGCTTATTTCCTGGCTCAGATTTATAAAATAAGGAATAGAGAAGTCGGATCTGGTACTGATCTAACCAACCTATTTTTCACTTCCATTTTATACATAGCACTTTCAAAAAAAATAAAGATGCTCTATGTTCTTTTTTGCAACTCCATAGTACTCCACAGCATGGATATACCAGTTTTTTTCAACCCTTGCTCAGCTAAGGGTCATCTGTATTCTCATCTCTTGTTAATACAAATATTTCTGAGATTAACTTTGTCTGGATATATTTTGAAAAGATCCTTAGAATTTGGATTCATGGACCAGAAGTAAACACATAGGCATTTTCATTAGATATCATTAAATTCCTCTCCATAGATATATCATTTTGTCTTCCCTCAAGTAAAATGTAAGAGTGTCTGGTTCCTCCCAGCCTTAGCAGCAGAATATGTTATTTGTTATTTTATTGAACTTTCAGATTTTTCCCACCTTAAAGGTGAAAATTACATTCTTGATCTAGCTATAAATTCCATACTTATAAAAATCCTTGTTGAGGGCTGGAGAGATGGCTTAGCAGTTAAGTGCTTGCCTGTGAACCCTAAGACCCCTGTTCGAGGCTCTATTCCCCAGTACCCACGTTAGCCAGATGCACAAGAGGGTGCATGCATCTGGAGTTCATTTGCAGTGGCTAGAGACCCTGGCACGCCCATATTCGCTTGCTCACCCTCTCTCTCTCTCCCTCTTTCTCTCTCTGTCACTTTCAAATAAGTAAATAAAAATAAAACGACAAAAATTTTTTAAAATCCTTGTTGAGCATCTTTTCATATAACTAGGACCATATCACTAGCTCACTTTTCCTATGTTTCATAGCATAGGGATGCACATATTTTGCCATGACTGTGACTGTGATTCGTTTTTCTAGTTTGCTTATGAGGTTCTTTTGTGTGTGTTCATGTGTGTGTGTCTGTTCATGTGTGTGGAAGCACCTATCAGATGTTGTCCACATTTTCTGAGATAGGATCTCTCACTGATGTACCAAGTAAGATAGACTGGCTGGCCAGCAAACTCTAAGGATCCACCTGTCTCTGCCTCCCTAGTGCTGGATTACAGGTATTCACTGCACCTGGCTTTTTTTTTTTTTAAGGTGGGTTTGAACTCTGGTCCTCATGCTTACAAAGCAATTACTTTACTGACAGAGCCATCTCCCAAGCTCTGAGGTTCTTGTTATATGCAGAACTTTTTCTTAAAATACATAAAATTTTGATTCAGAATATTACTATTTATTAATATTACTGAGCTGTTAGGAGCTTTGCAGGTCATGGAGATACTCTTACTTGTCAGGTGAAGAAAGTAGTTTCTCTGTTATACATAATGTTAATTGAGCTAACATTCTGAGGTGCAAAGTGCCAAGGACCAATCTCAGTGTTCATCCATTACCCAACAGGATGCTAATTTTCCTGTCCCTTTAATCCTTCCTTCATCCTTTTGCAATGGAAATTGGAAAGATGCCCAGGAGTTATGTTAGGGTGTCATGAGACCACAGTTTCCACCACTGCCTTGCCTACTCATTCCTCTTAAAAAGTTGTAAAGGGACATTTGTTGGTGCTGTGACAGATCCCAGTAGCTAAAAATGATCTATTTATGTAAACAGTCTAATGTGGTTTAGTGGTTAGATACCTACTGAGGGCTTGGATGAAGATTTCATGCATAAAACAGGTGTTTATGAAAACCCACTGAGACTGTGGATCAGGTGAAGAGACACTGGGAGTCATTTAAGAAGTTTGAACAATGTCTTAATGTTTTATTCTCTTTTACACTTAAATTGCTACATTACTTGAAGAGCTCGTGGTTTGGTACCTTACAATGGCATCACCTTCTTTCCTTATTCAGCTGATTGAATTAAAAATACTGAGCTTCCTGGCCATGACCTCAGATCTTTATGGATCTTGGCCACACAGTCGGTTCTCAGCCATTCAAACACTTGCCTCTTTTTGGCAAGTTCAGCTTTCACATGTAGTCTCTACTAACTTTGGAGGAGTGATGAGATAGTTACAGTGCTAATTACGGAGGTCATGGGGTGGCATTTTTAATTGGATCTTTCTATTCCTGTTTAGTATTGTGCCTCAGAGAAACTCTGCAATAAGAATCACAGCCTGCCAAGAACAAAGCACCCAAAGGATGCATGAATATTCATAGGCTATAAAGTACCTGTAGATATTCGAGTATCTGTAGGGTTCAGAATGACAGCATTAAACCCAGAAGCGCTCTCTGTAGACTGGTGCTTCTACAACTTTTGGACTTACTAATGCCAAAAGACATCCCAGAGTTCTTGATTTAAGTAATGCCAGGACATTGTCTACTTGGCCTTTGCTCAAGGGACCTTGTTGCCTAGATGACAGACCACTACCCTTCCCTGTGGGTGGCTGCTGTAAATGTCAAACTTCTATGGTCTCTGGATCTGGCCTCTGGCTCTTCAGTTACTTGAACAGGTCACATGGATTTCTTCATTGGTAAATCCATAAATGCCTATTTTACTGTCATTTCTATCTTAATTACTGTAAATACTACTGGGAAAATAAGCAAAATTAAATTTATATGCCATAGAGATATAGTGAGTATGAAGAGTGATTTTCCCTTGATGACTTTTAAAATCATCCTATCAATTATCAGTCTTTAGTCACTTGACAGTCAGAGTAACTCTTGACACTTCTGATACCTTAAGTCTGAAGTAGTAGGCACTGTATGGCCTAATCTTGGCTTCACTTATATTCACTGGTTGGGTTCTAGAAATGTGAAATAAGATGTGTGTGAATGGTGGAACAGTGTTTTTTTAATGCTGAATACGTAGGAATGATTGAGATGACTATGTCAATGTAACAATGAATTTCTCCAGCATTATACTTGAACTCATTATAGTACTGTCATCTCAGATGTTTGCCAGACTTTCCTTAACCCTGTGCTTTGCATACTCAATATATGCGGAGCAGAGGTGTCTCTTGTTATTGATATTAATCTCCTGGAACAAATACACTAAACACAACCTATTATGCCTTGGCTCTGCTTTTCTCAGTGTGAACCCATCTTCCAGAAGTGATGCTTTGCTGGGTATAATTCAGGGATGTTTGAACCACCATTCTGTACAGGTCACACCTGGTACAGAGCTAAAGAAAAGTCTTGAATGATGCCCAGGAAAGGGAACCTAAGGGCTTTGAGAGACCAGACTCCTATGTTTCCTGGTTGTGTAGGGAGGTCATTTGTATTGTTCTAGTTTGGAGTCTCTTCAGCATGGTCTTACCTTAAAATAACAAGTCTCAAAGTCAATAACCGCATACAAAAGAATTTTCCCAAAGAAAAATAGGTGCACTGATGTTTTAGTGAGTGATGTTTTAGTTTTAGCAAGTGAGAATTTCAGTTAGATTCTCCAGTAACAGTTCTCAAAGTGATCATAGTGGGTATTCAGTTATAAAAAGGTCAGTAGAGTTTGGGGCTAAGATGGAAAAAAGAAAACTTAGAAACTTGGAAATTTAAAGGCATTTCACTAAGTGTCTCAAAAACCTAGCTATGATTTAAGACCAACAAATAATTTGTTAGACCTGCATGCAACATTTTCTAATTATTTTCATCTACTCATAATGTATGTTTGTTGGTCCATTCAATTTCTCAATCTACTGAGCTTGTGTTATAGCCCAGGAATGAAAATTGGCTCAGCCAGCCAGTAGCATTTGGTTCTTCCCTATTCATCTCTTGTCACCTGAATGCAAATAAATAAACAACCTATAATGGGACAGGAGGAGGTTTTTTAAGGCAAGAATATTTATTTACTTATATAATTATTTATTTATTTGAGAGAGAGAGGGAATGGGTATGCTAGGGCCTCTAGCCACTGCCAGCAAACTCCAGATGCATGCACCACCTTGTGTAGCTGGCTTACATGGGACCTGGTAAATTGAACCTAGGTTCTTAGGCTTCTTCACAGGCAAGTGCCTTAAGTGCTATGCCATCTCTCCAGCCCAAGGATGTTTTTAGTTGAGAAGTTGAGGGTTTGATAGATATGTTAGAACATATGTGTTTTTAAGATGAAAAATTAGAGAGTCAAGTTCAGGATCACTGAAAATTAAAAAAAAAATGAGCTATAATAGTAGAAAACTTAAATTTTGTTCTTATTTAAATTTTGTTCTATATAACAGGTAGAACAGTGGCTGTATTAAGTAAGTAGGAATAATTCTGATGACTATGCTGATGTCAGGGTACATTTCTGACATTGCCCTTTAATCTGTTTATGGTATACATTTTTAATGACTCTGTGCAGATCTTCCTAATAACATTAGCAGAGCCTTGGTTTCTCATTGCTATCCAGCAAAAGTGTATTTGGGCAGAACTATCTTCTCCTATTATTAAAATCTTAAGTAAGGGCTGGAGAGGTGGCTTAGTGGTTAAGTTACTTGCCTGTGAAGTGTAAGGACCCCGGTTCAATTCCGCAGTACCCACATAAGCCAGCTGCACAAGGTGGCACATGTATCTGAAGTTCATTTGCAGTGGCTGGAGGCCCTTGTGTGCCTGTTCTCCCCCCCCCCTCTGTCCCCTCAAGTAAGTAAATAAATATTTTTAAAAATCTTAAGTAATATTCATCACATTGTTTAGTGAATAATGTTAAGTTAAATTATCAAAATGATTATGTACAGGTAATATTAAATATTACTCTTGGCTTCATCACACTTTAATTCAATTGAAAAATAATTTTTTCCACTCCCTATATGCAGTAGGTATTATACTAGCCAATAGATCAATATACCCACTCCTGGTCATGTTTTTACAAATTCTTTTTAAATATTTTGTAGCTTTATTATGTTATAACTAAAAAACTATATTCTTAAAGTACACAATTTGATATTTTATTAAACATATGCATGCTTTGTGAAATGATCATTAATGAAGCTGGTTAAAAATCTCTATGATGTAGTTATAATTTGTTTGTGACTGACTTTATTAGCATATTTGAAGTATATAATCTTCCCTAGGTAGCCCCCTTATGCCCAAATCCATAGATGCTCAACTCTCTTACATAATATGATATAAATGTTGTATGGATATTTTTATGTTATTTAGAGAATAACAAGAAAAAAATAGTCTGTATATATTCAGTAGACACATTCTCCCTAAATATTTTTGACCCATAACAAAATCTGCAGGCACACTGATGGTGCAGGCAGTGTGAGCCATGTGTTTAGTGCAGTATTGTTAACTGTTTTCGCCACGCTACACTTAGTTCTCTAGGACTTAGGTAGTTGGAGTAGCTATGGCTTTGTCCCCTTTGTTCAGAACTTCCACCGCAGCCCCCTCTCCTTCCCCTGGCAGCCTCCATTGACATCTGTTTCCATGAATTTGATTTCTTGAGTTTCACTTCTTCAGATTCCATGTATAAATGAGATCATTCTGTACTTTTCTGTGTGTGTGTCTGGTTGTTTCATATAGCATAATGTCTTACAGATTAAACCATGATGTGACAATTTCCTTCCTTTTTAAGCCTGAATACTCTGTTGTATACTGAAGTTCTTCTAGACTCATGAAGGGATTATACCTGAATAAATTTACTGTAAGTTTAAAAATGTCATAAGTCCCAGGTGCATTTCATAACATATTGGCCTACTTTGGTAGCCATAGCATTTCCACGTGGGGCATGGTAGTTCTCATCTTGATCGCCTAACTGACTGCCATTGCCTAACATTTAAGAAATTGTTGTACTGCATATCCTTAGCCCAGGAAAAGATTCAAAAATTCAAAATTGGAAGTTCATTTTCTATTGAATGCTTGTCGCTTTTGTACCATCATGAACTCTTGAGTTAAACTATTCAGTTGGAGACTGTTCTCATCTTCTCGTCTACTGCTGTTCACTCAGCCTCTTGCTGTGCTGCATCTTTCAGTGGTTTTAAGACAAGTGACCATTTTATGGGTAAGATTTGGAAATTAATCATTCAGCAACATTAACTATAGAAGTTTGTTTCATAATCATTGAATAAAAGATTGTTGCACCCCTACATTTGGAAGGAGGGCCTAGTTGTAATGCGTTTCTTTAATGTGCAGCAATTAGATATCTGTTACCTATGTGGAATGTCTCAAAAATTTTAACAATTTGAGGAAAAAGTAAAGATTAGCTTTTTTTTGTTTGTTTTGTTCTGTTTTTTGAGGTAAGGTCTCCCTTTAGCCCAGGCTGACCTGGATTTCATTATGTAGTCTCAGGGTGATCCTCCTACCTCTGTCTCCGTAGTGCCCAGCTGAGAATAGCTTTTTTTAGTCATGATTTTTCTCACTCAAAATTGATACAGCCATTTGTATAATAATAATGTTCACAGCTTATTTATTAGTGGTATTAGCTATTCTTCATTAGATATTTGGATTTCCTGGGGTTTTATATAACTGAAATCCTTTTTTTAATAATAGAAAGTTTAAAAATGAGTATTGTTAATAATGTCCAAATATAAACTTGAAGGAGCCCTCGACTTCTGTTGACATATACAAAACTGCTAAATATATTTATTGAACCTGTTTTTCCTAGTTTTCTATATTACTTTAAATATGACTCTAAATTTAAAACTCAAATATTTGTGTGTATATTAACCTTGACTTCCAATAAGCTAGTAAAGGAACTCTTAGAATTTATTTGTAATAAACAATCAGACTTTGGGACAACTGTTTTTAAGACTTCACACTAGTAATATAGTCCTTAAGAGCACAGGGCATGATAACAGGAAGTGAGCCCAGAGTGGTAAGACAGTGGCATTTATCCCTTATTGACTTTAAGCTCCCTTTCCATATTCCAGCCACAAATACACAATGATAGGAGGATGAAGCCACTGTCTAGCACAGAGTCCAAAATTGAACTTGTTCTAACAACTCTTCTTAGACCTCTGGCATTGACCCTTCTGTGTGCCGCTTTCTTCAGCGTCCAGAGTGTCTCCATTATATTATAGAACCCCGCTGTAAGCTACTTTTTTTGAAAGTTGTTGGGTGTTTTAAAATATGTGTACTACCCATGATGGAGGAGTGATGAGAGGGAAAACAACTCACCCAGAATGTGATACTGACAGTCTCAGGATAAATAAACACATTGTAGGTTTGATTTTTGTTCCAGATTGACTAGAGAGAAATGGAATACCTTTTACTTTAATACTTTAGCAAAGTTTTAGGCTGCAGATGCTTGAAATGTTATAATAAATTGTAAACATGATTGATTGAAATGTTTCTTCTTGTTTAAGCTCTTTCTTTTTCTCCCTCACCTCTTTCCATCCCTCCCTTCCTCCTTCCCTATGCAAAGTAGTGCATTCTAGAGGACAAATAACTACTGGCTAATATGTAACCAAATAAATTTATTTGGAAAGATGAGCTATTATAAAATGAATTATATTTATTTAGTATAAATTAAATATAAAATTGATGAAATTATAAAATGGATGATGAAAAAGAAATGTTTATTTGTTGAATATCTTTTTGTGCTAGTGAGCTCAGTCTTGCATTGGGTTAGGACCACTGTTGGTTATGTATACTAATTTTTTTTCCTCAAAATGTGGTCATGTTAATGAATAAGTATCTTAATTTAAGTTTATTATGTGTACTTTTGTTGGTGTTTAGAGGTAGGTTCTCAATCTAGTCAAACCAGACCTTAAACTCACTCTGTTACCCAGGCTGGTCTCAAATTAGTGGAAATCTTTCTGCCTCGGCCCTCCAAGAGCTGGGATCAAAGGGATGTGCCACCATGCCCAGGCTTGTGTTTATTTTTTCAGTGCATCAGTTTTTGTTAGGGAAGAAGAAACTGATATTTAGATAGTTCAGACACCAAACTAAAGTTGGTAACTAAAATGACTTTGATTTGATTTACCTGTGGAAAGGAAGCAATTGAACAAAGTAATGCTAAATAATGAGATATACTTAAATGCACAAATAATGAAATATATTTAAATGCACCGATACTTTCAACTGTATTTTGAGCAATTTACTTTAATGAGCAGCCATTCCCATAAGTAAGTAAAAATGAAAGGATAAGAAAATAAAGATGTAACCAAAAAAAAACTTGTATAACCCTGTTGCTTTAGTTACAACTTATTCTGCCTAAGGACCCAGTTCTTGGATTTTGTAAGTAAAAGACACTAAGTATTTAAATATGATAAAGTGACTGCTCTCAAACTTTTCTAGATATTTGGGCTTTTAATTTATTTCTTAAATCTATCTTTAAGACAGGTACAAATCCATGGGTAAACACAGTGGACAATAAGTCAATATGTTTCTCAAAATAGATTTTGCTTGGTAGGACATTTTGAGGTAATTATACATTTGGTTTAAAATTTAAAGGTGTAAAAGATATTATTAGCAAATTAAACAAATTTCAAATTAAGAACTTTTCCATAATTAATAGTTTAAGTATGTTTTCATCATTGCAAGATGTTAGCCATTTTTATATACTAACTTGTTTCTTCCCATCATGTCTACCTGACTTCCTCTGGGAAGGAGGAAGTCAGGTAGACAATTATGTCTTCACTGGGCCAACACTGAATTGGATTATAATCTTTGAAATCATTTCCATTCCACTATTAACAGAACATTAACCTAGTCACAGACTACTTTAGTAGGATAAAAAAAAGTTAATTCTGAGGTAGATCTTTCCAAAACAGTGTGGTGTTTGAAAAGTGAATGACATGTAGAGCACTGTTGCCTTTAACAAAGATGACCCAAAGGACAGCTATCAATGGGCATCTACTATTTGGACAAATAGTCATTTTCCAAGAGTACAAGTGCCTAGTACAGACACGAGTTGAAAAGGAAATAATTGAATTTAATGTAGATCCACCCAGTCAGTGTAGAGACGTAGGGATCTGGATCTCCATAGAAGTAAGTGCTGAGTAAATCAGGGATGAAAGTGTCCCTTTTTGTCCAATCTCTTTCAATAGACATAAAGAAACCTAGACACCAAATATGCCTCACACTGAGAATCAGGACTTGGACTCCTGGCTGTACTCAAAGTTCAGTGTCTCCCTCCTAACCCTGCCCCATCAGAGACAGGTGCTATTGCCCATTGCCACTTTATTCCCTGAAGGTTCTCCCTGTAGTGATGGCCTTCACACAGCTGTGGAGGAGTTGCAACAAAGCCTGTGGGTCTTGTGTATTGACAGCCAGAAAATAAGAACTACATTGTATAATTTTGTTGGTTCTATTAAAGTGACAAGCCAGGCTTGAAGGAGTTTTCCACCAGAGTGACCTAATTAATTAGGTGGATTTTTTTTAACATCGCACTGACCAAAATATGAAAAGAAAATACTGAGGCTGTTGATAGTCACTGAGAAATCAAAAGAATGGTGTCTTAGATGAGAATTGTGCAGTGGAAATTGACAGTATTACTTGATGGGAGTGGCTTTTAAGTATTTTCCCTTTCCTATATGGATTGAGGCACTATAGCAGTGTTTGGTAAGTTAATTTTAATTTGATGTTGGCTCTTGTAGTTTCCTGTCATTGTAGTTTCCCAGGATATCTGAATGCTGAAACTAGAAAGTCTTCTTAAATTATATTTCTGGTGATTGTTAGGGGAACATTTGGGAATATTACCTAAAATTGTATGTAACACATACAACATTCATACTTAATCAATACATAGTTATTTAGGTACTCTGACTGACATTTAAATTTTATAAGTATTTCATACTATGCAATTTTATGACTTAATACATAAGGGAGTAAAATGAAATTTGGAAATGCCATTGCATTACAAGTGTTATCTTATAGGTTGAGATGTTAACATCTCTGGATTTATTTCCCTCTGAGTTTGTTCAGGGAGTAGGATTTGCAATTCCTAAATGCTTACCCTACTTTTTCCCTTGAGCAGATACTTAACCTCAGTTTCAGTCCCTACACCTGCACTTCTAAGCCCCATCACTCTACTCTTCACATCTGTAAGAACTCTGTGAGGCTTCCCATGAGAATGTCAGCCATCTTGAGTTACATTCTCACATGCAAATACATTTTTTACAATACATGATTTTCTTGAGTATTTTTCCCAAAATAACTTATTCAGAAAGAAAATCCTATTTTTTAAGATATTTTAACTTACACTGATTTTGATTTATCCACTCTTAGAGGTTGTATGTTAAAGAGCATTTGTAGGCAAAAATTTTATCCCACTCATTCATTTACTGCCTTGAAATGTATTGAGCACTTACGTGCTATTCATTATTTAAGTTTGTTAGCATAAGCCTATTATTAAACTTCAGTAATCTATTTGTGATGTATTGGCATACTTTTAAATTTTCAGTTATCTCGAAAAGGAAGTACATGCAAATACTGAAAAATATGATATTAAGTTATCAGATTTAGGGTTAAGTTGATAGGTAGTATGTTAGAAGTTATATTCCAGCTTTGCTTTTATAATGGGAATAAGGCATCTATTTTAGTTTGTCCATAATAAATACCAGTGTAGACTCCTACAGTAAATAAACTTTAAATTTAAAAAGTAGCAAAAACATTTTTACTATACTATGTAACTATTTTCAGACATTCATAAAGTGATAGTTTTGTTTCATCAACTATTCTTTTGTTTCTAGAATACCAAAGCATTTATTTTGGCTTCAGGATCTTTATAAGGACATGATATTTGGAGAGTACTTGATGCCAACTTTATTGAAAACAACTATTTTATTTTACTAAGTCACTTCTCTTGACTAAGATGCAGGGTTACAGTGACCTGGTTAATTCTGGTACACTGGAGAAAGAAACATGGAAATTTTCGAGATGGAAGAATGTGGCTTGTATTTCAGAGCCGACTTTAAAAGGTTGTACTGTCCTCATTTTCATTTTGCATTAAGGACAAACACCAGAAATGCAAGTATTAAGCGAGTTTGGCTAATTTAAAGCTTCAGTATATAAACTGGGTAATGAGTGTAGATGAATGAAAATTCAGGAGCTACTTGGTTTTTCATAGAATAATGAGTAGAGTCTTAACACATTAAAGATGAACCCAATAACTGATTGTTGGGTCTTTTACCACTTACTTTCCATTGTTTTCATCTTGTCCTCTACTAACTCATGACATGTGCCTCTTGTTTCAGAAACAATAAAAATGAAACCTGTTTCATCTACTTTGTCACTCTACCTTAAATTCATCCACCATTGTGAATAGCATACAACTGGTCAGAGTGAGGTTCTTTGCTCCTCTCTTTTTATTAAACAACAACAAAAAAGAAATTTATTTTTATTTATTTATTTGAGAGAGAGAGAGAGAGAGAGAGAGGCACAGAAAATGGGTGCACCACTGCAAACGAACTCTAGATGCATGTGCATCTGGCTTATATGGGTTCTGAGGAATTGAACCTGGGTCCTTAGGCTTCACAGGCAAGTGCCTTAACCTCTATGCCATCTCTCCAGCCTCCTTGCTCCTTCTCAATTGCAGTCTGGCTCTATCGTTGTGAGTCTTAGTTGGTACTTTTAGTCTCTATCTTTTCTTCACCAGATCTTTGTTTACAGATGCAAGACTGTGTGCTATAAAGCAGAAAGAAAAACCCTTCCTGCTGCCCTACAGTTCCTCCTCTTTCCCTCCCTCCCTGCACAGCTCTGCTTCTTGGTTGAATGGTTCCATGCTTTTACATTTCCTTCAGTTACTTTGTCATTCTTATAAACACCTAACTTGGTGACTCACCCTTTCTCAAAACCTTCTCTTTTTGATGTCGTTACTGCCTCCCTGGTTCCTCATCAACCATGACTTTCTCCTTTGTTTTGTGTTCTACATTTTTCCAGTTTCTCATAAGTACTGGGATTCCTAAAGGTCAGATATTTGACTCTCTGGTTTTTACTACAGGGACTACCTAGATGCCCACCCATGTTGTCATCATTGCATCCTGTTTACATGCCTCTCTTTCCCTGATAAGGACTCTACCAAAGATTTCCATCCTCTGTTCTAGACCCTTATTTCCAACACACAGGGAGTTAAGAGGCTGTTATCTTTTTTTGGTTTATTTATTTATTAGAGTCAGAGAAGGAGAGAGAGAATGGGCATGCCAGGGCCTCTAGCCACTGCAAAGAAACTCTGAATACATGCACGACCATGAGCATCTGGCTTACACGGGACCTAGAAAATCAGACCTGGGTCCTTAGGCTCCACAGGCACCTTAACTACTAAGCCATCTGTCCAGCACAGAGTTATCTTGGTAAAAGATAAGTAAACCCAAGAGTCCTAAAAAGGATAGAGAAGTTGGCAGTTTTCACAATATAATAAGGAATATAGACTGTACAGATCTAACATTCTGATTGAGGGAATAAGACGAAGGGAACAGCTGGGGGGTCCAGCTTGGTCATATGAAGGTTTCTGAATTAGAGAAAGTAAGTGGAACTTTCAACGTGGAGATTGAGATTATCAGTTGGTCTTGAGTTTTTATTGAGTATAAAAGGCCCAAAAGAGAGCTAGCATAGAAATTATGTACCTGCAAGAAACTCCTGCAGACAGACATGAGAAGTGAGAGAGGACACAGCATCACTGATTATCACAAGTAATATATTTCCCACCCCTTCTCTGACTGTCCCCACATTTCCACATGTGAATTTTGTTGTAACAAAGACAAATTACCTCATGGTCTCTTAGTATTCCATGTTTCTTTTTGCCTTTATGATGAATTCCCTTCTTTATCTTCCATAATTTAGCATCCCACAAAAACCTCCAAGAAGCTACAATCAAGTTTAAGCATTCTTTTTCCTCTGCTCATGGACACCAGTGGCACTTTGAGCATTCTTGTGCTTTTATATGTCAACCCCCATTCTCAGTAGTCAGTATCGCAGCGGCAAGTTGGTGTTAAATCAAGGTAACTGGAATTTTGGTGAGATGTTTAATGATTACATGCCCTGCTAATGTATAATGAAAGATTGGTTAGCAAAATTAATACTAAGCTCATGTTTAACGTGACTTTTTAAAGCTCAAGTAAGAAAATGTTTTAAGGCCGGGCGTGGTGGCGCACGCCTTTAATCCCAGCACTTGGGAGGCAGAGGTAGGAGGATCGCCATGAGTTCGAGGCCACCCTGAGACTACATAGTGAATTCCAGGTCAGCCTGAGCTAGAGTGAGACCCTACCTAGAAAAACCAAAAAAAAAGAAAGAAAAAAAGAAAATGTTTTAGTGTTTTATTTTATATTTTATTTATTTGAGGTAGGGTCTCGTTCTAGCTCAGGCTGATCTGTAATTCACTATGTAGTCTCAGGTTGACCTCGACCTAATGGCAATCCTCCTACCTCTGCCTCCCAGTGCTGGGATTAAAGGCATGTGCCACCATGCCCAGCTCGTGTTAGTGTTCTTGATTGTGCTCCATAAGCTTACCAAAGGAAATAAACAGTAAACTTAAACAGGATATAATTTTCCTTGATATCGCTAATCTTATTTTACAGTAAACTACAGAGAAAGTATTGCTGTACAGTTTACTAATAAATGGCTAAACTACATTGCTTTTGGAAAAGAAGATCTTAAGCGCCTGTAGAAACTTGTTGCAGGACACTTAAAATATCTAAAAGATGCATTGATACTTGTGTACTTACAGATTACACATATAAGTAATAATTGAGTAGCAGAGTTAATTGGAAGTAAGAATTACTTCTTCACATTTCATAAAATTTTAAACTTGCTTACTTTTTAGCTTTATTTATAAGCTATATAAGACACATAAAAGAATTACTACATTTTAAGCCAGGCGTGGTGGCACATGCCTTTAATCCCAGCACTCAGGAGGCAGAGGTAGGAGGATTGCTGTGAGTTCAAGGCCACCCTGAGACTGCATAGTGAATTCCAGGACAGCCTGCACTAGAGAGAGACACTACCTTGAAAAACCAAAAAAAAAAAAAAAAAAAAAAAGAAGAATTACTACATTTTAAAATCATGTTCTTACACAGAATGTCCACAACTATTAGCTCTAGCATAGACTGGGCATTAGTTGTCTGGTAAGCACATTCACTTTATCTTCAAACATTGTGTTTTTCAGAGTTCTATTCATTGAGTTCAAAATGATAGTAAAAATATAGTATGTGATTTATTCATTTAAAGTTGCCACTTTGCTCCAACTTCTATGTCTCTGAGTCAGTGCACATCAGTTGTAATAAATGGCTCACCTTTTGTTCAGACTTTAGGAATAAATTAGGCTGTCCTATATGAAATTGCCATTTGCCATTATATGTCAAACATACTCAAGTATTGGCAGTTCCGTGTGGTTCAACATAATGACTTCCTTATCGGTAGTAATTTTCTTCTTCCAAGTGCTTCTCTAGTTCCCTAGGGTCTAAATCTTTAATAGGGTTGACCCTTTGAAGATTGTTTCCTTACCTTCTCTGGTGGTTTGATTCAGGTGTCCCCCATAAACTTACATGTTCTGAATGGTAGATTTCCAGCTGATGGAGATTTGGTAATTAACACCTCCTGGAGGGAGTGTATTGTTGGGGGCGGGCTTACGGGTATTATAGCCAGTTTCCCTATGCCAGTGTTTGGCAGACTCTCCTGTTCCTGCTGTCCACCTTATGTGGGCCAGGGGGTGATGACCACCCTCTGCTCATGCCATCATTTCCCGTGCCATCGTGGAGCTTCCCCTCGAGCCTGTAAGCCAAAATAAACCTCTTTTCCCCACAAGCTGCTCTTGGTTGGGTGATTTCTACCAGCAATGCAAACCTGACTGCAACACCTTCTCTCTGGAAATTTGTAGGAGAGGAATGTACAGAAATGAAACTTGGTAAAATAAGCTCCTAGGAGATACTATCTTAAAAACCTACCAAAATCTTTCTCATTAAACGTTCACGTTGAATAAGCACACATGTGCACATGTGCACACACATGCACAGAAATGTATAGGGTACATCTTTGAAAATAGGATGTGTGTGTGTCTAAAGGCAGTATTTCTATATTTGCTTTGTTGATGTCCTAGTTGAAGAGGTTGACCAAAGAAAGAGATGTTGAGGCATGGCTCTTAAATCCATGTAAAGATAAATTATCTTTTTGGGAACAACTCTATTTTTTAACAATTAATGAAAATATGTGAACATTTAAAATAGTTGGTAAATATGTTCACTATCATTTTAGAAAATAGCAAAATATCTGCAGTGATAGTTTTGGATGGAGCCTTGATCTCACTCCATTCCATTCCAAACACTGCCTACTGTATGTAACCCACTTTCCTCTCAGAAGATGTGGTCCTGATTTGTTTACTTTATTGACGAGAGATTCATCCAAACACCTCATACTCCATGCTACAGGTGATGTACTAATGTTTTATAATTTTTATTTTAAATTTAAGTCTTCCAGCAAAAGGTTAATTGGAAAAGTACATAAAACTTTGCGTTTACTTCTTTAAAAAAATATATCCAAACAGTGAGGTAGTATCAAGCAGTTTGAAAGTTCACTGTTCATGGTGTTTATTTGGTAAATTTACAAGTTAATTTAATTATGGAAAGGAGACTTCTCCCTGAGAAATATGTGGATGTTTTTGATGATGAATTAAATAATTCCTTATTCTGCTTTATTTTATCCACAAAACTAAAAATAAAGTAACATTTGACTTGTTTATGCCTTGGGATTAATAATTAACAGATACCATTTTACATTGGCTACATGGCTATCATGTATTGTAGATGAACCAAACTTTTCACTTAGTTAGTTGTGTTTTGTTTGTTTTATTTTGCTTTTAATATCATGTAATATTTAGAATTTAAGAGATTGCCAGACATGGTGGTACACGCCTTTAATCCCAGCACTTGGAAGGCTGACGACGTAGGAGGATCACTGTAAGCTGTAAATTTGAGGCCAGCCTTAGACTACATAGTGAATTCCAGGTCACTCTGAGCTAGAGCCAGACCCTGCCTTGAAAACACAAACACACACACACACACACATTAATTACATGATCCCTGATTTCAATTTGCTTGTTATACTCAGTCAATTAAGGAATTACAGTGTGTATATAGTATAGAGGAGACGTGACCACACTAAGCGACAGGGTCAGGGTCAGGGTTGGAGAGTATTATATATTCTGATTGTGGATAAAAGAAGGCATACAAAAGCCTTCTTAGAGGCATTGGGAATGTAGATTGCCATGATAGATGAATGTGGTCATGTAGAGACAGGGGAGGCAAATCAGATGGGATAACATTAAAGATATTCTTATATTTCCATTGTATTTGCTTTTAAATTTCTGTACATCTTGAGTAAGAATTTCATTTTGAGTACTAGCAAAGGACCTGAAGAAGATGAGGATCAAATACCAGTACCATCAAGCTATAAGTCTTCTCTCCACCATATACCACACACAGATCAACACAGCACAGCTCTCGTTATAGTCATGTTTGTCCTCCCCAGGACTGCAGTTTTTGTGAATAGCCACTGATGGTAGACAAGCCACTCACACCCTGACTGAAAAACATGCCACACCTTTCCTCATCACAATTTCTTCTTCTTTTTCTTTGTGTGTGTGTGTGTGTGTGGTGTTTTGTTTTGTTTTGTTTTGTTTTGTTTTGTTTTGCCTCAATATACTTATTATACAACACTACTTTCTTCCCACCAGATACAGAGAGAGGACAGTAGTAATGGACTGCAATGACCTGGATTACTTGAGGTGAAAAAGTGGAAGACACACACACACACACATACACACACACACAAAAAAAAAAAAACCCAACCTTTGTTTACATGTATCTTGTCTGCCCCCTTTTCCTCTACCTTGGGTTTTCTTTACTAATTTGTTCTTGGAATGAGGATTCCCATCTCCATATCTTTTGGACTTATTGTTGCATTCCAAGCTTCAATAACAATGCCAGGTTGTGTAAGAATAGTCAGTGTAAATTGATTAGTTTAAATGCAGACAAATAGCCTTGGTGGACTTCCACACTCATTCCCATTCCTGTTGACTTGGAAGCTCTGGAAGCGGGAAATGAAGTGTGGGGATAGGTTCAAGGAGCAGAAACTATGTTGAAAAAGCTGTCTGCCAAAAACTGGGGTTGAAGTCTTAAAACTAAATCATTTTTTAAATTCAAAAAATATTAACATGCATTGTTGAAGAGATTTGATTCCAGTGGGGGATCAAGTGGATGTGAAATTGCATTTTTGAAGTTGCCCTTTCTCAGTAGACCCTCACAAACAAGTACATGAAACCACAAGGGAGGGTATTTCCCTGCCCTTAGAATTTGGACCTATTTTCTTTAACAAAACAAAGTCAATAACAGAATGTTGAAGTGATGAAAATGGAAAGAAAGACAAAAGGTATGTCAGTTCCCAGAAACTTTAAGGGTGAAATGATAGACTGATAGAAAGTTATAGCTGTCTTGATCCAACTATTGAGGCTTTTTCCAAGACTTTTGACCCTTGTTTTAAACTACTAATAGCATTAAAATACAAAATTTAAATGCCTTACATAAGTTAAAGAGCATTTAGAAAAAATGAGAAGCCTATTATTTTCAATTAAATATATTTTTCTATTTTTTGTCTTTTCTTCCCATCTTTGACATTTACCTTAAAAAAAAAAAGTCATCTCACGTTGCTGAAAAGAAAACCTTCCTTTAGACTTGCATGAACCTTTTAGTTTCTTTCAGTAGCTTGTAATGAATGCAAATTACTCTGCTGAAGTTTTCATTGCATAATGTCTGTAATTACTAATATTAATGATAATCCTTCATTGTTTTGGAGATGCTTATTCCAAAAAAAAAAAATGCAGATATGGGGGCAATTGAGAGGGATACCTAATTGAAGACACATGACATTCACACAATAGCTTCATTGCTCTGAACCTGGACACTTTCTCCCTTTTGTTACAATTGTCTCCTCCAACTTCAAATCCGGAAAAATATATTGCTAGTAAATGTTTTTCTTTCTTATTTAACTATTACTTAGTGGCAACAAGAAGGTACAATGATAACAAACATGCAACACAGAAAAATGTATTCTATTTTCTTAAAGTATATCTTTTCTCAGAAATTGATTAAATAAGTCATAGCTAATATTCATACCCTGTTTCTCATCTATTCACATTCTGGTCATATAATCACACATTCAAATTTTTCCTACCTGTATTTGCTGGAAATCCCTAAGTGCTTGCTGGCAGCTCTTTTTTTTAAAGTCACAGTTTTGTCATGCTGTTATGGTCTTCTGTTGCACAGTCAGAAGTTCATAGATGCTGTTGGTAATGATTCCAGGAACGGTGAAACCTATCCACTACTTCCAGAGCCCTTTTGGGGTTGGGTTTGAACTTTATACTTTTTATATAAAGCTCTGCTGAATCATATGCTGGCTGCCGAATGATGGTCTGGCTTGATTCATTTCCAGGAGAATCAAATTCTGTTGTTTTCCAGCAGCTAGTGAATGATTTTCTGAAATGTGGATGGGGATTGGGGAGTTTCATTTATTTGATCCCATGTGTTAACACAAGAATGGAATAACTGCGTGGCACAGACACTTGCACTGGGATGGTTCAAAAACAAATTCTTAGTAGTTTTCATTATTAAATCTACAGGATGTTTACATTTTAGAAAGGAAAATTACTTTTCATATCTCTCTCTCTACCTCCTTAGGCAGCAATGCTAGAGATTTTATGCAGGTGGATGTCTTCTTATGGTCTTGCCCTAGGATCAGCCATATTTCTGTAAGGAATATAATAATATGTCACTGTTTGTAGCTTTATTGATTTTAGTTTCTCAATGTAGGGTCTCACTCTAGCTGACACTGACCTGGAATTCATTATGTAGCTCAGGGTGGCCTCGAACTCATGGTGATCCTCCTACCTCTGCCTCCTAAGTACTGGGATTAAAGGCGTATGTACCACACCTGGCTCGCTTTATTGATTTTTTATTCTGTATTACTCCTTCTTAAAATTGGCTCAACTCTGTTTATTCTTATCAAAAACCAGAGAATCATAACTTTATCCTTCTATAAATAAAAAAAATTATTATCAAAACAATTCTACTCTTTTTTCCTTACATGCTTCTTCTTAATTATTTGAAATTTTACTTCATTTACCAGCTCACTGAATATTGGTGCTGTAGCTCTAGCCTGTATTTTCTTTTTTTTTTAAATAAACTTTTAATCTATAGTCATTTTCTTAATTTTTATTTATTTATTTGCAAACAGAGAAGAGAGAAAATGGAGAGAATAGGCATGCCAGGGCCTCTAGCCACTACAAACACACACCAGATGCATGTACCATTTTGTATTTGGCTTTATGTGGGTGCTGGGGAATCAAACCCTGGTGATTAGGCTTTGCAGGCAAGTGCCTTAACCGCTGAGCCATCAGTCCAGCCCTGGCCTGTATTTTCTTTGTGTTCCCTGTCGCACACATAACATTAGTGTCTTTATATATGTAAATAAATATGTGTAAAGAATATCTAGTTATAATTTAAATCCATTGGAAATTTTTGTTTTGTTCTGTTTTGTTTTTCGAGGTAGGGTCTCACTAGCCCAGGCTGACCTGAAATTCACTACGTTGTCTCAGGGTAGCCTAGAACTCATGGCGATCCTCCAGGATCCACCAGGCTCAGAAGTTTTATCTAAGTTTTCACTTTTGGGTGGATAAAGAGGACCAGGTCTCATCTTTAGCCCAGGCAGTCCTCCTGCCACAGCATCTCAAGTTCTGAGATTGGCGGCATGAGCCACTAGGCTTTGCTTCCTGCTAAATTTTTAGAGACTTTCTCTCATTTTATGTCAGGTAGTTAAATTATGTAAAAGATAAAATGGTTTCCTACATTGACTTCATTGATGTGGTTTATGTTAAAGTTGAACGGACTCAAATCCTTACATGTGTGGTTGTAACTTTAGAATGAGAATTTCTTATTTTAGCTGAGCTAAGGAACTACCTTGCCTTTCTCTATCAGAATTTTGTTTGTTAAATTATTTGTGTTTGGGAATCTACTGTGTGCAATGTTGTATACTAGCCATATTATAGAACTTATAAGAATAATTGAGAAGTTCCTTGCCCTGGAGAAGATTTAATCACATTTAAAAGACTATTCAAGGCATCCAGTTGCCTTAGTTACGATTTATCAGAATTGCCTTACTGAAGATATGGAGTGAGATACTTTATACTTTGAAGGCATTTATAAAATTAGTTCTAATAAATTCTAAGGCAATAAAAACAACATAATTTTAATTATCCTTTTAATTGTCGCCTAAAATTGTCGATATTTACATGGTGTATGTCGTTTCAGTATACATACACAATATGTAATGATTATATCAGAGTAATTTACATATCACCTCAGTCATCTATCATTTCTTTGTGATGGGAACATTCAAAATATTTTTCAGGGCTGTAGAGATGGCTCAGCGGTTAAGGGCACTTGCTTGCAAGCCTGACAGCCTGGTTCCCATTCCCCAGTGCCCACATAAAGCCAGATGCACAAAGTGGTGCATGCATCTGGAGTTTGTTTGCAGTGGCAGGAGGCTCTGGCATGTTCATACTCTCTTTGACTCTCCTCTGTCTCCCTCTCTGTCAAATAAATAAAAAATATTTTCTTGCTGGGTGTGGTGGCAGCACTCGGGAAGTAGAGGTAGGAGAATCACCATGAGTTCAAGGCTACCCTGAGTCTATATAGTAAAAAAAAAAAAAAAAAAAAAAAAAAAAAAAAAAAAAAAAACCTTCAACTCACTATTTTGAAGTAATTGTCAACTGTAGCTACCCTACTGAGCATTAGAGATTATTTTACCATTTGCTGTTCACCATCCTCTCTCCATCCCTACCCTAGCCCTGTTCTGTTATCTATTTTTTAATTGAGAATTTTAATATGTGGACATACAGTAGTTTAATTATAATCCTCTCCCGTTACTTTTTGTCTCCCTTCCCGGTCCTATTCCACTGAGCCTCTCTGCTTTGGCTCCTCCAGGATGGCAGGAGAGATGTGGGTAGGAGGACTGAGACCACACCTTCACATGGTCTGGGGGAAGGTGGAGTGGGAAGGGTGCTGGGGATTGGGACATCTGACTCCTGGTGAACCAGCTAAGTACAAGAGAGATCTGAGGGCACAGTAGGAGTGGGGTTGGGTAGAAATTGAGAACTCACTACCTTCACTTGGGTTGGCGACATACAAAACAAGTAGGCCGACTAGAGGAGGATGTTGGGGAATTGGACAGCAGGAGCTACGTTAGGGGCCCAGAGAGATATTCATGTTTAGTTGGGGAGGGCACTATGGGGTTGGAGAGGAATTGGGAATTTACCACTGGCCTCATGAGTGAACTAGGGTCCACAGGCAGAATAGGGGAGAAAGCTGGAGCACTGGAAAGAAATTGAGAACTCACCTTAGGTAGCAGTGACTTGGATAAGGACCCAATGGGTAGAGTAGGGGAGGATGGAGAGGACTTGGAGGGCTTGTGGGAAAATGGGACTTCACCCTCACATTCATATATTTATACCCCCAGCAGTGGCTGGGGTGGAGACTCAGAGAGATATGTGCTAGAGTAGGAGAGGAAGTTAGGGTTGAGGAAGAAACTAGGAACTCAACCCTGGTAGCATGGTTGGATTAGGAACCCAGAGAGAGATGGGAGCAGGGTGGGAGAGGATGCTAAGAAATCAGGATCTCACCCTGGTAGCAGTGGCTCAGGTAGGGACCAGGAGAAAGTAACAGGCAGGCTAGGGAAGGACGGGGGACAGGGAGAAAGTAGAAAGTACAATTCTCTATTTTTGATATCAGCTTTTTAACTTTAACATGTAAGTGGGAATTTACAGAGTGTGTCTCTTGTTTGCCTTCCTTAAAACAATACTACATTCTTTTCTTCCTTTCTTACACTCTTTCATCATATCTAAATTTGTATGAATTGTTTATAAGCAGTATTTAGTAGAAATTCCTTAGAATATGTATAGATACAATTGTTTGGTATGAACCTATAGAAGTAGTCATTCTGTGTTTTATACTTTCGCTTGTATGTGTATGTATGGTATGGTGTGCATACATATTTGGTATGTGCAGTATAGTGTATACATGTGTATGTGCCATGTAGTGCCTATACTCTAACCTCCAGTGAGGAGCTGCCACAGTGGTGGCTGGAGCAGAATTTCAGGTGTCCTGCTCTATTGGTCTTCCACCAACCATGTTTTGAGCCAGAGTCTCTACTGATTCTGGAGTTTGCCATGTTCTTCATGGGCTCTGATAATTCTCGGGTCTCTGCTCCTTTGCAAGACTGGGGTGACCAGCACCTGTGGTCACACCCAGATGTTTCATGTGTTCCCTGAAGGTTTGTACTCTGGCCATCTCAGGCCCTCACTCTTGCAGAGGAAGCACACTTAACTGCTGAGCCGTCTCTCCAAAACATGTTCCATAAGTTTTTAAAGGTCAGAAATTATGGTCCTTATGCTTTCTCTCTTGTATCAGTAATTCATTATGACAATAAATTAAATACCGCACACTAAAAGTAATAGCTCAAAACACTGCTTTTCTAAACAGTAGCCCTGTCAGGGTGTATCTGAGTATAAACTGTGTTGGTAAGTGACTGCTTTGTCCCTCTCACAGTATATATTGAGATTCCTGCCACAGATTTTGTTGTAAAGGGTAGCAAAATTTGAAAATTTAGACAACATGATTAAAAATAAGAAGGAATTAGAACATTTGTCTTTTTAATAATCCAAAACTGAAATACCCTCACTTGTCCATCTGAGATGGGAAAAAACTGAAGGTTTCTTCCAGCTGTGTGATTTTTGGACAATGGAAAAAAATATTCCAGTGATGTGGTGTGAAGCATCAGCGAGCCAGTTGTTCTTCTGTGAGCAATAAGCGGCAGTCACAGAGAGTTCCAGTTGGGCAGAGGGAGCACGAAAGTTGTGCAAGGGTGAGCATGCTCCCCTTGGATCTCCTTCACCACACATATGATTTTTGTTATTTCCTATTATGTAATTTTTTTCAGTCCCTGGATTTATAGGATAAAGGTAGCCTGGAGAGATCCTGCATACTCTTCACCCAGTTTCTTCTAACATTGTCCTCTCTTGATGCACTTTCAAAACTAGGAAACCAACACTGGACATGACTATGGACTAAGCTCCAGAGCTCATCCATATTCCACCAGCTTTTCCTTTTGTATCTTTCTCTGTTCCAGGGTACCATGTTACATTTAGTCATCACATCTGATTAGTCTCTTCTGGTCTATGACAGCTTCTCATTTTTTTTTTCCCATGACCTTGAGAGTTTTGAGGTACTGGCCAAGTATTTTGTAAAATGTCTCTGTGTTTGGATTTGTCTGATGTTTTCCCCATGGCTAGACTGGAGTTAGTGGTTTGAGTGAAGACTTCCACAGAGGTGAAGAATCTTCTCATCACCTCATGTCAGGGATACAAGCTGTCAGTATGTCATCTCTGGTAACTCTGACCTTGGTTATCTGCCCAACATAGCATTTCTTAGGTTTCTTTACTGCACTGTGACTATTTTTCCCTTTCTGTACTCTGTTCTTAGGATACAGTCACTAGGTTCAGCTCACATTCAAGGTTGGGAAGTGAGAATAACTCCCTGCTTGGAGAGAGGAAAAGACACTTACTTGGAATTATTTATAAGAAACTTTATAGACATACTGTTTTAAACCTTCTCTTTTTTTTCTTTTTCTTCTGTCTCAATAGATCAGGCAGGCCTCAAACTCTATGTAGCCAAGAATGACCTTGAATTTCTGATTTTCCTGCCTCTACCTCCCAAGTGCACACTTGGTTCATGCAGTACTATGGATTGTACCCAGGTTTTCTTGCATGCCTGACAAGCACTCTACCAACTGAGCTATAAGCCCAGCTTGGAAATTGGACTGTTCAGGTACATTAACTTTTTCCCTCTGTTACGGTTTGAATGTGAAATGTCTCCCATAGTCTTATGTGTTTGAGCCCTTGGTCCCTAGCTGCTTCTGCTGTTTGGAAAGCTGGTGGACCTGTGAGGAGATGGAACCTTGCTAGAGGAACAGCATCACTGTAGGCAGGCCTTGAGGTTTTATAGCCTGGTCCCATTTCCTGTTCTCTCTCTCTCCCTCCCCCTTTCCTTCTCCCCCTCTTCTCCTTCCCCCTCACTGCCCTCCTCTCCCCCCACCCCCGTGGATTCAAAGTGACCAATCAGCTTCCCATTCCTACTTCCATGCCTTCCATGTCAGGATCGACTATACAACCCAGAACTGTAAGCCAAAGTCATGCTTCCTTTCCTTAAGCTGATTCCAGTCAGGTATTTGGTCACAATGATGAGTAAGTAAGTAAAACATCTCTGCTGAGGCAAAATGTAAATAGGTTGAATGCTTTTTTCACTCCTGTTTATAAAACTCAACCCACAAATGTTAAGTGAATAAGATATCACCTTTTCTTGTATGAACTTGCATGAAGACTTGGCAGACTAGGAACTCCAGTCTTTTTTCTCATTACTATTATCAACAAAGCTCTTTTTTTTTTTTTTTACTTTTTAAAAATACTTATTTGAGAGGGAGAGAGAGAGAATGGGCAACCACTGCAAACAAACTCCAGACACATATGTGCCACCTTGTGCATTTGGCTTTACATGGATCCTGGGGAATTGAACCCAGGTCCTTTGGCTCTGCCAGCAAGTGCCTTAGCTACTAAGCCATCTCTCAGCCCAAAGCTCTTTTTGAAAATCACCTTTAATTTTTATCTAGATACCTGTTTAGATCTGTTCCAGCTATGACTTGTTTGTTTGTTTGCATTTATCTTTGTCTTTACTTTGTTTCAGGATTCAATCTCTAATGCAACCACCTTCTTTTCAACTTTCTGGTAACATAAGCAAGGCATGGCTACTTCAGTTTAACTAGATTATTAATAACATTTCCTGGAACTACCACATGGGCCTTTAATTAGATTATCAAGAGGTTTTCATAGTTTTAGAGCTACATCATCACAACATTTTGTAATAAACTATTTTGATTTCCAGTTCTAAATGATAGGTCAGCAACTGATGATGATAAAGTTTTATAAGAACTATAGAACATTTTCATGAGCATGATTATCTATTTATTGTTGGAAAAATCAAATGATAAATTTAGCTTATCAATATTACAAATTTAACCTTATTGAAATGTAGCTTTAAAATGTATATTTACTGTGTATACTTTGGTGAATTATGGTATGTACATACACTTAGAAAACTGTTATCCCAAACAGGTTATAGAGATTTTCCAGAAAGTTTCCTCTTTAGTCCTTTCCACTTCCACATTCCACAATTGCTGCCAATATTCTAAAACTCTAGTTTGAGAAAACCATTATTTTATATTTTTTTGTTAGCTGCCTTTGTGAATTTCACTTTATATTTGCTTTTCAATGGCTTGTCTGTAATGTACCATGTATTGAGATGGGGAAATATTTATCTTACTTAGAGGTTTCTGGGCTTCTTATATCTATGTTTGATGTCTTTCATTATTTTGGGAGAAATTTTTGGTGATTATTTCTTCAAATACATTTTCTGTACATTCCTTCATTCTCATACTGTAATTATTTGTATCTTAAGCTATTTGACAATTCTTCATAGCATTGGAATAATCTCTATTTGTTCTCATAATATTGTGTTAACCTCTCATCAAGGTCACTGATATGTCCTTAATTATACCAGAAGCTGATGAACCTACCGAAGGAAAGTTCTTCATCTTTAATATTATCTTTTTATTTTTAGTATTTCTATAGTTTTGGTTTCTTTTTTGTTCATAGTTGTGGTTTCTATACTAAAATTTTCCATCAACTTATTCATTTTTATCTTTTTCTCTGGCTCCTTTGTCACTTTAAACTACTCATACCTAAATCTCTTCCTGATAGTTTCAAAAGCTTCTCCTTTGAACTGCTGATATTTTGCCTCTTAACTGTGAATAGTTTGAGGTAGTTGTTTAGTACACCAGTCATATGATCTTTGTTTAAATTTCAGACCTTGTGTGATGATTAGACACTGAAGTAGACAGTGTTTACACTATAAAATGGGCCCACTTCTACTGTTCAGTTATTACTGTCTGAGATTCGATGTCTAGTCAGGATCTGGACTTGGGATTTGCCTGCAGCTGACAATGGGCAAAAGTTTACTGCCAGCAGCAAAAGACCTCTGCTTCATATTGACATAGGATGTTAGATGCAAAGCTGTTTGCTAAGTTTTTCTTTCATCTTTTATCCATACAAGATTTTCTTATCTGGTTATCTATTTGTTGACACTTAATACTTTTCCTCTAGCTGCTTAAGACTCTTGCTTCATGACCATGAAGAGTCTTAGGATGTAGATGGTGGTGTGTGTGTCTCTTGCAAATACTCTTTGCACCTAAACTTCCCACAAGAGCAGAACCCTTCCATGAAGCCCTGTGGGCTAGTGGACTGCTATTTCTCCCCAGAGGAAGAAATACATGCAGTTATCTTGTTTCTTCTTGCCTGGCCAACTGTGATGTGGTAGTCCCACTTCTAGCTCAACATGTAGTCCAAGCTTCTTCTTGCTTAATTCTTTCATTTTTCTCTATTCCACAGTAGTTCTGCTGGTGGGTTTTTGTTTGTTTGTTTATTTTGTTATTTTTTGTTGTTTTGGGGTTTTTTTTTTTGTTTGGTTAGTTGGTTTTAGCTTTTTTGTTTGTTTGTTTTGTTTTTGAGGTAGGGTCTTGCTCTAGCTCAGGCTGACCTGGAATTCACTATGTATTCTCAGGGTGGCCTCGAACTCATGTTGATCCTCCTACCTCTGCCTCCCATGTGCTGGGATTAAAGGTGTGTGCCACCATGCCCAGCCTGTGGTTTTAAAGAATGAGTTTTGGTTAAATTTATCTGGACACTTGTTATACTTTCACATAGAGAAAGTCTTCCTTCTCCTTTGTCATCATCAGAGCAGAATTTGCCTATTGATTTTTTACCTGCTTCACGAAGTATCTCTCAAATGAAACAATTCATTAACATAATCTATGTGGATGTTTAAAAATACTTCCTCCTTGGGCTGGAGAGATAGCTTACCAGTTAAGGTACTTGCCTGTAAAGCCAAAGGACCCAGATTCAATTCCCTAGGACCCACATAAACCTGATGCACAAGGTGGTACATGTGTCTGGAGTTCATTTGCTGTGGATGGATGCCGTGGCGCATCCATTTTCTCTTTCCCTCTCTCCGCCTCTTTCTCTCTCTATCAAATAAACAAATAGAAATAAAATATTTTAAAAAAGAATACTTCCTCATCACTTATGAGCAATATAAATGAATTTTCTTATTAAACTCTTCTTGTATATGAGATGGGTAGTGGATGAGCTTTTTTTTTGATGGAGAGTCAAGACTTCTACAGATTGAAGCACAGTAGGCTTTGGGGATGAAAGGAATTTCCGCCTCATCTGTACAATATTTTGCAACTTCCTGATAGTGTCTTTCTCATGTTTCACTGACCATCCATCATCTTTTAATGAAGTGCTTTATTGTTTTTAGTTTTTTTTTTGAACTATCATATTTAGAAGTTGATTTTTAAAGCAGGTTCTTTTTTTTTTCTTTTTAATCAGTAATTTACTCTGAAGCTTGGAAGTTATTGGAATCATGGCCATATTTTCATTCTTCCTTGTGTTTCTTGTTAAGAACCACTTATGGCAGGAAAATGTCATATATCAGAATCCTTTTAGGCCTATGTCAAACATTAGTGTAGTACCTCTATGAGATATGTATGAATGGAAAGTCTCTCTCCATGTGGTGTAATAAAATACTTTATCTTTTGCTAACAGGTTCACTGTAGTGCTAGTGAATTACTCTACCATTTAATTTTTTATATATTGTAGTTTTTTCTTAGGATTTCATCTTTTTGAAATACATATGCAGTCACAAGTTTAGAAAAGTCATAGGAGGAAGAATTTGGTAAATGAGGAAATCATGATTATAATTTAATTCACATAGTCAAAGTAAGACATAGTATACTTTGAACACATTCTAAGTTAGATATTTTGTCCCCAAATTTATTTCTTTAAATATATAATCAAAGCAGAAATGAAATTGTTAAAAATTTAGTTATTTAAAACATACTATCTTGGGAGGCGACTGGAGAGATGCCTTAGCAGTTAAGTGCTTGCTTGTGAAGCCTAAGGACCCCGGTCGAGGCTCAATTCCCCAGGACCCATGTAAGCCAGATGCACAAGGTGGAACGTGCATCTCATGTTCATTTGCAGTGGCTGGAGGGCTTGGCATGTCCATTCTCTCTCTCTCTCTCTCTCTCTCTCTCTCTCTCTCTCTCTCTCTCCCTCTTTCTCTCTGTCTGTCCCTCTCAAATAAGAAATAAAAATAAACAAAAAAAATTTTTTTAAATACTATCTTAGGCTGGAGAGATGGCTTAGTGGTTAAGGTGCTTTTCTGTGAAGCCTAAGGACCCAGATTTGACTCCCTAGAACCCCCATAAGCCAGAACCACAAGGTGACACGTATATACAAGGTCTTACATGCATACCAGGTGGCACACACGTCTGGAGTTCGATCTCAGTGGCCAGAGGCCCTGGCATGCCAATTCTTTCTCTCTCCCTCCCTCCCTTCTCCTCCTCCTCCTCCTTCTCCTTCTTTCTTCTTCTTCTCTTCTCTCTCTCTCTCTCTCTCTCTCAAGTAGAATAAAATAAAACGTACTATCTTTAGGGCTGTTTTGAATTTGTGTGTGTGTGTGTGTGTGTGTACACATGCTAGGGTCTCTTTGTACTACCAAAAAATGCCTGTCAAACTTTACATGCGTGGCTGGGAACTGAATTCATGCTGGTAGGCTTTGCAATCAAGTACCATTATCCACTGAGCCATCTCCCCATCCCCTGCTTTGACATTTTAAATAAGGGCATTTATCTTAGTTTAAAAAAAAAGTCTTTTTTTAATTTCATGGTCCAATTTTCAAGTATAGACAGTATTGAAAATAATTTTAGAGGCTTATGATTTACATTGTGCACTGAGAAATCCTGTATCTGTTTGGTAAAATGCTTTAGAGTGAGTAGTATTGAGGTACTTACTAAAACAAATATACATTAGCTACCATATATGCTAGATGTTGTGAAAGAGGAAATGTGTCTTATCTATCATCTATCTCTTGCCTGTCACTAAGCCACCTCCCAAGCTAGAAAGAGGAAACATAAGAATGTCAAATGGAGGATTCAGATGAGATCAGCACCCTTGTTTTATAAAGTAGGAAGTAATTAAGATCTTGACTTTCTCTTCACTCACTTGCCTGGTTTATATTCTTACATAATCTTTGGAAGTATTAACAACATCTAATGTTATTGTCATCACCATTGTGTGGAACACAGGATGAGAAGTATCATACACAAACATCAGCAGCATGACTTTCCAGCCCAGAAGAACTTAAAATATGCGGGAGACAACAGACAGCCTAGAAAGACCATCTGCATGGTTTCTGAGGGAAAGGAAGAAATAGTATAGTTAACAAGATGTAGTGAAAGGAGCTATCTAGATTTTGACAAAGTGAAGTACACGTTTTCTTTCTTTACAAGCATAACCCTAGAATCGGCATGTTGACAGTGTGTGTTTTATTCACTTCATTGCTCACCTGCCTTCCTTTCTCTACATGGTCATCTTTTTCCTGTGATTTCCCCAAACTGAAATGTTTCCTAAAAATGGCAATTTACTAATTAACTCACATGCGTATAATATGTATAATTTTTTTAAAGACCTTGCAAGATAACATGTTTTTAAAATGTGCAAGAGGACAGAGAAGATGCATAAAGAGTGTCTATATTCTATCAATTAAATCTCCTTCTTCCAAATTAGTAACTATTCTCAACACACTGAGGTCACTGTGCTGAGACTAGCAGAATCTACTGAGTCATTAAAAGGATTTGGGCAATAAACCTCCTCAGCAGCTTTTTGAGAATGTTTCAGTGGTCCTGATGTATTGCTTTTCTCCCTGTCAAGTAATAGGTGGTAGGTTCTCTTAGTTGTATAAAACAGCTGAGGGCTGGAGAGATGGCTTAGCGGTTAAGCACTTGCCTGTGAAGCCTAAGGACCCCAGTTCGAGGCTCAATTCCCCAGGACCCACGTTAGCCAGATGCACAAGGGGGCACACGCATCTGGAGTTCGTTTGCAGTGGCTGGAGGCCCTGTCGTATCCATTCTCTCTCTCTCTCTTTCTCTCTGTCTGCCGCTCTCAAATAAATAAATAAAAATAAACAAAATTTTTTTAATTAAAAAAAACTGCTGATAGCTGTTTGGACATTTCCATCTAATTAATAACAAACAACAACCCTGGGGTAGTGGGACTTTTTAAAATAATGTACAGGTCTTACTAATCATTTTATTTTAATTCAAATTTTAACCTTGTTTACAACTGATTCATTTTTTGACTTTTATGTGTTTTTTCATATTTCTTTTTAAAATACCTTTTCTTCTATAAAATTTTAGAAAGCTTATGAACTTTAGATACAGGTTCAATACAGTTCTTTATCATACTGAGTACTGAAGGACATATATGCTTAGAAAATGTTCAGAGTAACTGAAATGTGAAGCTCCTATTTTAGTGGGGTTTCTATTGTAATACGTGAGCTAGTTTCAGTAGAAACATCCCAATATGTCATGCCAAAGACTATAAAAATTAAGTCCTTTTTAGGTGCGCTTTTCATTGTCCTCAAGTTATCAATGCAGATAACTGTACTCTTTTCCATTTCCCTTGACTGTTCCTCACATTCCTGACACTTTCCAGTTAGCTCTGTTTTCATTTACAGATATTATAAGTTGTAAAGGAAAACTGGATAGAATATATCCAAAGACAGGTACACTGTAAGGTCTAGACTTTATTATTTCTGTGATAGAAACTCTACTCTAAATATTATAAATGGTTTCCATCTGTTTCATTGCAAGTATATTCATCAAAATATATTCGTGAGCTTTTCATTTTTAATTTTTTTGGTAAATTCCAGCTTTTATTTATTTATGTATTTCTTTATTCATGTGTGTGTGTGTGTGTGTGTCCTGCAGCCTCTTGGACTACAAAGGAACACAAGATGCTTGAGCCACTTCTTGTGACCAGCATACATGGGTGGCTTGGAAATTGAACTCTGGCCTGCAGCTTTGCAAGCTGAGCCATCTTCCCAGCCCCCAGTCTTCTCTTTATAATGAGAGCTATCTTCTGCTCAGACATGAAATATGTTGCTAAATTTAAAATATTGCACATAAATAGAGGATAATGCTTTGTTTTACTTTGTTGGGTTTTTTAATTTTTTATTTATTTTATTTTATTTTTTTGAGGTAGCGTCTCACTAGTTCAGGCTAACCTGGAATTCACTATGTATTCTCAGGGTGTCCTCGAACTCATGGTGATCCTCCTACCTCTGCCTCCCAAGTGTTGGGATTAAAGGTGTATACCACCATGCCTGGCTTGTTGTTTTGTTTTTTGTTTTGATTTTGTGACAAGGTCTCAGTCTGTAGCCTAGTCTGGCCTACAACTCACTGTACACAGCATGTGCTGGCTTCAGAATCACAGCAATTCTCCTGCTTCAGCTTCCCAAGTGATGGTCTTACAGGTGTGAGCCACCACACCCAGTGGTGACATGTACTTATAAATTAATGATTAGCCTCTTTGCTCATTTTTTTTTCTTTAGAGACAAGGTCTCATTCTGTACCAAATCTGACTTGATTATCCTGTTTTAATTTCCCAAGGCAGGGATTATAGATGTTCCTCATCATACTCTTCTGTGATTAGCCTCTTAAGCCATTTCTGACGGAGACATCGTTACATTGTTATTGACAAGAACAATATAGTGAGCTCAGAATCTAGTTTGTGATATTTTTTTTTCTTTTCTTTCTTGACATTTTATTTTGATATTCTCTGATTGTGATATCAGTCTTTATGCATATCTGTCTTATTTCTAAGCATCCCATACAAGTAATTCAGATCCTTCTTGCATAAAAGATACACAGAGGAGTATATAATGAACAAGCTTTGGATGACACTGAATGCTGCTCGTAGGACGTGGTTCTCTGCAGCTCTATGACTGAAATAAAGTTCAAAAGTTTAAACCAATGATGTAGACTGTTTTCTCTCCTTTAGAAAGTCTCTTGCTTGTTAGAGAAGAGTAAATATTTATATTTGGCTATGGTAACATGTTCAGAGGGTGAAGAAAATGGTTTTAATAGAACTGGATCATTAATAGAAAATGGATACAAAAATCCATTCACATGCAGAAGGTAGGGAAATTAAGTAATGTAGACAGTAGCTACTTAGTTAAGCATGGCTGGGCTAGAGAGATGGCTCAGCGGTTAAGGCTCTTGCCTTAGTTAAGTGCAAAATTCTTATTAGTAATCCTTTAAAAGAAGTACAGAATTTTCTTATGGTATACTGAGCAATATGTGTACATTTGCCTTACTAGAAGTTTATTTTTAAACTGGTTTCAATGGGCCATGGAAATATATGTAGTTTTTTTCACTAGCTTTTAGATCATGGAATATAATGAAGTCTTGGAAACTGAATGACTCTGTTACATAGGAACAGATTATTTCCTCTCTGCATCAACCTCGAGATTGTTTTGAGCTATAACAGGATACAACACCTTGCAGAGAAGTGGTAGTAGACATTAAATGAGATATGATATATAAAATTAGCACATGTTCATTATATTCCCATCCACACATTTCGACATTGGAAAGTCAACCTTCCTTGAGCTAATTATCTGCCTGTTTATTTTTTTGCTTCTGTTGTGCTATGAAATGCTGTCTTTTTCCTTGATAAGTGAGATTATTGTCACATGATGAAAGGAACTAATTGCTTATAATCCTTTTCTAAATTTTTTTAAGTATTTTATTTATTTGAGAGAGAGAATGAGTACCTCCCCAGGGTTTCCTGCTACTACAAACAAATTCCAGACACATGCACCACTTTGTACATCTGGCATTAAATGGGTACTGGGGAATTGAACGCAGACCATCAGGCTTTGCAAGCAAGTACCTTTAACTGCTAAGTCATCTTATTTACAAGGAGAGAGAGAGAGAGTGAGTATGGGCATACCAGGACATCTTTCCACTGCAAATGAACTCTAGATTGCATGCACCACTTTATACATTTGATTGTTTTGTCAGTACTGGGGAATTGAACCTGGGGCAGCAGGCTTGCCGTCAAGTTCCTTTTGAGCCATCTCTCCACCCCTCTAATTTCTGGGAATTCTTCTTTGAAAGAGGAGAAAAACCATTTTATTAGTTGATACAGAGAGGAGAATAATGAATAATTACTTGAGTTGGGGAAGAGAGGTGAGGAAGACAGTGGGAGTATAATAAAGGAGTGATTGGTGTTGGCAATGTAAGAAAAGAACAGTACCACCACCCATCACAAGTGTCCTTTTTTACAGCTAACCTTGTCAAGAGGCATTAACATGGCAGAGAGTATAAGGTCAACCCCCTACTACAAAAACCCTCTGTTTTGCACAAATCTTTCCTTTACTGGGTCCTGAGTAAAATCAAACAGGAAAGACTTCAGACTTGTAAAGCTGCCAAAAATGTAGTGGTTTCTGGATTCTTGACAGACAAACTGTCATAATCATGTGGTATGTGAACTGGCTGAAAAGAATCATCATGCCTGCAGAATAACTGACAGCTCTGCTAGATTTCAGAAATCTGAGAACATGCCAGAGACAAGCTCTCAGTTTTGGTGGGATAGGTTCTATGGCACGTACATGTGGTCTTCATAAGAGGTAACCTTGTTTATAAATGCCACTAAAAGAAAACTCTGTGTGGCCCTTACATGTGGCCCTCATAAGAGCTAACCTTGTTTATAAAGAACACCTTAGAATTCCAGCACTGGAAGGGGCTTGAAAAATTACCACCAACCCTCCTAAATGAGGAAATTGAGCTCACAGGCCCAAGTTTGTTCAGAAATAGGGTTGGAGCTGTGACCAAGACCTGCATTCTGAATTCCACTGCATGCTGACAGCTATACTTTAAATGCATTGTATTTCTGCCCATTTAATATTATGTAGCTCTGAAAGTCAGTATACTAAATAAAGAAAAATAAAGCAGACAACAACTCCTATCTTTTTTGTGTGTTTTCTTCTTTCTTTCTTTCTTTAAATTTTCATTTATGAGAGAGAGAAGAAGATGGGCATGCCGGGCCCTCTTGCCACTGCAAATGAACTCCAGACACATGCACTACTTTGTGTCTGGCTTTTGTGGGTCCTGAGGAATCAAACCCAGGTTGGCAGGCTTTGCAGGCAAGCACTTTTGACTACTAGGCTATGTCCTCAGGTCCCCTACTTTTCTTTTGGAGTTTAGCAAGAATTTAGACCTCTGACTCAAACTCTGGGAGAACTTGATTTAAAATACAAAGTGAGGCTAGGGAGATGGCTCAGCGGTTTAAAGGCATTTGCTTGCAAAAGGGTGCTGACCTGGGTTCATAAGTGTATGCATGCACCTGGAGTTTATTTACAGTGGCAAGAGGCCCTGATACACCTGCACTCGCTCTCTCTCCCTCAATATCTCTCACATTAAATATAAATAAATAAATAAATAAATAAATAAAACATAAAAAAACAAAGTAAGGAGGAACATGTGAGGTCTTTAAGAAATTTAGCCATCAGGAAATAAAACAGCCACAACAGAACAATCAAAAATATCCTGCTCCCATTTTTCTCTTCATGGAGAGGAGAGTCAAAGCATCTATGGCTATACCACCGGAGACCAATCTCATCTGACCTCTGAAGCTAAGCAGAGTCAGGCCTGGTTAATACTTGAATGGGAGAAGAGATTTAAGGGCAAGCAAAGGAAGAAAAAGCATTTATAATGTAAACGATCTCTATAGGCATAGTAAGTGCCTCATAAGTATTTACTGATAGATGCGTAGTTCCATAATGAGCTGAAATAGCCTTTAGCAGCCAGTGTCTGACTGAAAATAATTTTAGATATCTGACTAATTAAATATAATAATAATTTTATCTTGCATCTTTAGGGTATACATTATCACTAGTTACATGGAATGAAAGTGCAGTAGGAAAAGAGTCTGTCTAAACTGACTGTAAAGAAACTTACCATTGTTAAAAAGAATTTGCAAATTTGTCTAAGTTTTGTTGTAATAATGAAGGTTAGGTAAGTTTTTAGAATGAAATCCAAATTCTGAATTATTTTTCCTGATACTTTTTCTAAGAGTGTGTGTGTGTGTGTGTGTGTGTGTGTGTGTGTAATATAGGTACATGATAGAAAGATAGATGATAGATAGATAGATAGATAGATAGATAGATAGATAGATAGATTTGTATTCTGGAACATTAAAGCTACCTGGTTTTCATTGTCCGTACCAACAAGGGAAAGGAAACATTATCTAAGATTAATTCAAACCACTGTTGCTGTTTCTCACAAACTACATAAATTATACTTTGTTGTTTTTTGGAGGTAAAAATTATGAACATAAGGGTGAGTATTTATGCTTATAAAACATAATTCAGGGCTGGAGGGATGGCTTAGCGGTTAAGGCGTTTGCCTGCAAAGCCAAAGGACCCAGGTTCGATTCCCCAGGACCCACATTAGCCAGATGCAGAAGGTGGCACATGTATCTAGAGTTTATTTGCAGTGGCTGGAGTCCCTGACACGCCCATTCCCTTTCTTTCTCTCTTTCTCTCCCTCCCTATCCTTCTTTCTCTCTGTCAAATAAATAAAATTAAAAAAATAAACATGTTCATATCCCTTTAGACATTCTCTATATGAAAACTGATAGGTATGATTAGCATGGTAACAATTTGCCATATAGAGAGCTGGGGGTGTATTGCTTGAGTAATATATACAAGGGTCTGGGTTGCATCCCCAGCACCACACACACAGAAGAAATTTCTATGTGAACTTTCTATTAAATAAGTAATGCAGATGTCTTTTATGTGATGCATATGAAATAATGTGAAAATTGGGCATTGTGCTGCACACTGTTAATCCCAGCACTTGGAAGGCAGAAGTAGGAGGATTGCTGTCAGAGGCCACCCTGAGACTACATAGTGAATTTCAGGTCAACTTGGGCTAGAGCAAGACTGTACCCCCAAAAACCAAAAGTAAAGTAAAACGAAGAGATAATGTGAAATCACACTTAACTGTGTAAGTTTGACAATTTAATCTATGTAAATCTCTGTTTGCTCATAGTTAAAAACTAGGATAAAATGCAATATTATGAATGAAATAACATATGTAATGTATTAATCACAGTATTTCACACAGTGTATATGCTGTTAGTACTGGGTAGTACTGATGAAAAGGCATGATCCTAAGTCTGGGGAATGTCGCTCAGTAGTAGAGGTACTTGCCTAGCATGCTCAAGGCCCAGGGTTTAATTACCATGGCTTTAAGAGAACAAAAACCATGATCCTCTTGTTTTCTTTTTTTTTTTTTTTTGGTAAATCACATATACTTTTAAAAATGTCATTTCTGAAAAAATATCATTTCTGCTAGGCATGGTGGCTTATACCTTTAATCCCAACACTTGGTAGGCAGAGGTAGGAGGATCGCTGTGAGTTCAAGGCCAGCCTGAGACTGCATAGTGAATTCCAGGTCACCCTGGGCTAGAGTAAAACCCAACCTCAGGGGTGGGGGGGAAACCTCCTTTCTTCCTGAAAAACTTGTATGTTTCCTCAAAAGCAAAAGATGCCACAGTTTGACTATATATATGAAACATCTGAAAGGAAGCTTTTTGTTTTTATTGGTACTTAAGTTAAATATGTAATTATATATCATAAAAAGCAAATATTTCTGCCTTAAAGATAAAAGATGTCAGGATTTGACAATATATAAGTAAAAAACCTGAAATGGAAGTTTCTCACTTAAATTGGATTCTGTTTCTTTTGATATTTAAGTATGAAATTGTGTATCATAAAAAGGAAATATAGGGGCTAGAGAGATGGCTCAGTGATTGAAGGCCCTTGTTTGTAAAGCATGATGGCCTGGGTTCCATTTCCAAGTACTCACATAAAGCCAGATGCACAAAGTGGCACATGACTCTGGCATTTGCTTACAGTGGCAGGAAGTCCTGGTGTGCCCGTTCTGTCTCTCTCTTGAAAATAAATAAGAATTTTAAAAATTAAGAAGCAGATATAATATTAAAATTTTGAAACTGAATTTTTGGGTTTTGCCTTATAACTTATTGAGATTATAAGACCTCAACGAACCAGTCTACCTAATCTGGATGCTAATATTTGTTACTGTTTCTGAGGGTATGTTTCCTGTTAGGACTTCATTCTGGTATTGATAATACCTGTTTCTTTGAGGTCATGCCACTGAAAAACATATTTCTCTAGACTCTGTTCCCTTGATTCCTTACCTGGTGTCTTCAACAGACCCCAGCTCTCCTCCTGACCTGTCAGTGCCAATGCATGGAGTCGTTTCTCAGAGTTGTTTGTGAGATGTGCATGGATGGTTGGCAGACCACTTCCTTCCTATATAAATTTTTACATTGTTAAAGTTATACATAATAGTCCCACTGCCATAGACTAGTGAAGGTACTTAGAAATCTTTCGCCTTTCTTAACTATTCAATTTGTTATTGTAGCCAATCTTAGTGTAATGAACTTTTTGTTTATTTGTGTTTTTCCCCTGATTGTTTTAGCTTTCTGGTTGTTTGTGTACATACATCCTGCCCTATTAGGTCTAGTAATAAGTAGAAATACTGTGTTGCTCCCATAGGAGAACTGTAATTGAAGAGAAAACCTATAAATCAAAAAATCATAGCAGTTAAGGTGCTTGCTTATGAAACCTAGGGACCCAGGTTCAGTTCCCCAGATCCCACATAAGCCAGATGCACATGGTAGCACTTGTTTCTGGAGTTCCTTTGATAGAGTCCCTGGGGTGCCCTTTTCTCTCTCTCTCCCTCTCTCTCTCTCTCTCTCTCTCCCCTCCCTCCCTCCCTCCCTCCTTCCCTCCCTCCTTCTCCCTCTCTAACAAATGATAATACAAATATTTAAAAATCATGATGCTTTTTAACAAAAGGTAGAAAGAGCTCAAGTGTACAAAAATTCTGGAACTTGTCATTGAAAAACAAAAATTATTTCCAAATTGGAATGTGAAAATTACTAGATTGCTCAGTCTCTCTGATCTTGAATTGTTCTTCTTTGAGATGGAAAAAATGTTGACTACTTTATGTAGTTGGAATGTAAAATCATATAGTCAGCCAGTGCTTTATAAATTTAAAGTACCAAATGAGAGAAAGGCATTATTAATACAGTTTTTACAAGGAAGAATATTCAAATTATTTGTCTTCAGTTTTTAGAAACAAGTTATAGATAAAGTATAGGAAGATTAGTTTGGAAAAAAAGCTACTGGAATTTAGCGTGTAATGGATAGGTGAGTGAGCAGAAGAATCGCTAACAGTTTGTTTCCCAGGTGTTACTACTTCATGGAACAGTAAGTAAAGATTGCTAACATTAGATAGATAATATACTTTAGGGACCAGTAGAAGAATAAACTGATCATTATTATGTGAAGTTGTGAAGAGGTGAATGAAGAATAAATAAATTTTAATTTCCTGATGGGAAACCAGTTGATGTTGTCTGCAGCTTATAAACTAGGAACCATTCATATAATCATATTATTTGGAGTTGTGAGCATAATTACCAGAAGAGTTAAAACACAAATGACTCAGAGTGGTAACTGGGAGGAGACCTGAAGAACAAGCATTTGCTAGAACCAACTTTTCACTACAACTCACCCTTGAAGTGATATTTTTATTGTGTACATGTTACTTTGTTACAAACATGTTCCTTAAAGTACTAGTGGAAAAAATGTCATTGGTGAATATCTATGTGTTTGCTTTCCAACCTAAGACCAGAGTTGGTCATATTATGGTTTATATCATCACCATCTTTCTTTTACTGAAATATCAAGACAACTAATTTTTATAAAAGAAAAATATTCAATTCACAGTATAGATTTATGTTACTAAGTAAAACAGTATTTCTATTGCTTATAAAATAGTTTGCCTTATATCAAAATTTTATATTATGGTTTTTTAAATTATGCAGAAGAGAAACTGGTTCTTCCAAACATGGGAAATTTTGTGGAAATAGTATTTTATTTGCTAAATTTTTTCATATTGAAGAGGTAATGATACTGTGCCAGATTAGCTTGGATGTAGCAGTTACGTTCCCCTTGCTGAGAAAAACACCCAGCCAAAGTCATCTTATGGGAGGAAATAGTTTATTTCGTGAAGGCATGCAGTTTCAAGGGTAAACCTAATCATGGCAGGAAATGCATGGCAGAGCCAGCAGTTGGGGCATCACATCTCCATTTACCAGCCATGCAGAGAGAGAGGGAGAGGAGGGAGAGAAAAAGAGAGAGGTAAGAGTAAGCTAGCCCTCAAAATGCAGTAAGTTAGAATCAACGTCTGCCCCCAGTGACACATCTCCTGTAGCAGGGCTTAACCTCCTAAAGGCCAGCTGGGGCCTAAGTAGGAAGCTTAAACACAAACATTTGAGGTTATGGGAAATGGACATTTACATTCAAACTACCACATTGGTCATGGCCAGATCAATCATCTCACTTTTATTTTCTTAAGAATGGTTTAGCACGTGGATGTCAACAATGGTCCACACATCTTGCATTAGATGTGACATTTTAAATTAATATTGTCCCTTGCCCTGAATGTGTTCAATCATGGGTTAGCAAGATAGTTGGCTATGATAACATTTTCCAGATTTCTGCTTAATAAGGCATGTCTTAAACACAGTAGACTCTGTAACAACCAAATCAGCCAAATGTATTCATTGGTAGGAATGAAGTGTGTATAGTTAAACCATCAACAAGGACAACTAGCAATAACATAACTAAGCAAGTGTGATCTGCATAGAGCAGACTCAGATCAGTGATGGACTCCAAAGACCAAAGAGATAGCCATTTCTTTAAAGAGCTATTTTGAAACAGAAATCGGGAAGGAAGAATGAGAGATGGAGAGAAATTCTCTACCTTCTTACAATATTCGATAATGAGAATTTTGGTTACTTAATCATTCAGCCTTCTGTTCTGTCCTTCATTGATTCTTCTATTTCCCCACATTTTGTTTAGGTGCTATGAGGATATTTAGGGCCTAAACTTGGTATTCTGTTAGTCCCTGACGTCATGCTATCTACAGGAATTAAAATTATATCTCAAAAAGGACACTTTTCCTCTCCTTTCCAACCATACATTCCAGAAACATCTAATTTTTATTTGTTTAGTTTTTTGAGGTAGGGCTTCACTCTAGCTCGGACTGACCTGGAATTCACTATGTAGTCTCAGGGTGGCCTCAAACTCACGGTGATCCTCCGACCTGTACCTCCTGAGTACTGGGATTAAAAATGTGCGCCACCATGCCTGGCTTCAGAAACATCTAATTTTTTTGATGGCTCAAATTTCAAACCATTCGGCAAACAACTTTTCAGTAGTACCTTTGTAATTGAAAGATTATTTGTATTTTCCAAATTACACTTATAATTCCTAAGTGTAAGTTAAAATCTTTAATTATTTGGAATTTTGTATTGTGTGAACAAAAAAATATATACAAACAGGAGTGAACCTAGTTAAATAAAATGTAAACCTGGGCTGGTGAGATGGCTTAGCGGTTAAGGCGTTTGCCTGCAAAGCCAAAGGATCCCGGTTCGATTCTCCAGGACCCACGCAAACCAAATGCACAAGGGGGCACATGCATCTGGCGTCCATTTGCAGTGGCTGGAAGCCCTGGTATGCCCATTCTCTCTCTCTTTCTTTGCCTCTTTCTCTCTCTCTCTCTCTCTCTCTCTCTCAAATAATAAATAATAAAAAAATATTTTTAAAAAAGTAAACCTGTTGTACTTCATAGTATTTAAGCATTTCCTGGATATTTTTTCCCAAACTATAAGTGAACCCATTATTACTAACTAGTTTATATTATTTAGAAGGTTCAATTTTCTCTTTTCAGTTGGGTTATTATATTAATAACACAAAGAATGATCGCCATTAACAGTAACCTAAATTTTTAATTTTTTGTCAAATTACATTTAATGCATAGTTGAAGGTCAAAGAGCCGGGATTGCTTCACCACACCTAATGAAATAGTGTTCACCCTGTCTGCTATGACGTCTTATGAGCATTTCATCAGTGTTGCTGGCTGCTGACTTTCTGAGTCGTATTTCTTGGCTTTTCATTTCATGCTGTCAGGACTCTACCTTTTCCTCTTCCACTCATATGGCCTCGTGTGTGCTATGTTATTTGTTATTTATTTATTCTTGCTTGTTTGTTTGAGGCAGGACCTCTCTATGTAGCTCAGGCTGGCTTAAGACTCACTGTGGAACACATTCTTGCCTCAGATTTGTAATCTTCCTGCTTGAAACTACTGAGTGGTGGGATGGCAAGTGTGCATCCTCATATTGGGGTAGTGTTGGCATTGTAAATACATGGTAGTCAAATCATAAATTGGTCATGCTTTCCAAACCAGAACTCAAAACATATTGTCTAACACTTACCATGGCATGATGATTAAGATACTTTGCAATTACCATATAAATATCTACAGCAGGTTGACCTGGATGCCTGATCCTACCCCAGTGTATTTCTTGTTTCCAAAATGCCACATAACGGGTGAGCTTTGGGAATAAACTTTTCATACTGTTGAGTCCTTTGTTTTGCATTCCTGAGAAATTAGGCAATATAGGTGACAAGGAATAAGGCAAAAGAGACTTGGTGAGAAAAAAGGTGGGAAAAAAATTGACAGGGAAAACATGCTTAAGTTTTTATTTGGCATCCAAAGAAGGGAAGGGAGAAAAGGAAAAGACTATACCTTTTGAGTTAGGACTAAGAAAAACAGGCAGGCATAGCAGTGAGAGTGTGCAACTAACTATGATGCATGCTGTTTTAAACTTTCACATGGTGTTTGTCAGGACTCAGGCACTACTGTTCATGATACAGGGAGAAGAGAAACTTCTTTTCTTCCTCTACTTGACCCTGATGTTGGAGCTACCCTCAGATAGAAAAGCCAGGCTTTCTCCAGATACCTCATAGCACTGGGCCAGCACTTTCCTTTCATTTCTGGCAGACCTGGTTTCTTACTGTCTTCCATCCGCCTGCATTTGTCAGAGCCAGAGGGTCTTGGGAAGCAGAAACTCCTTCCTGGGAGGACAGGACATGCTATGGTCGGCCAGCACACTTCTTTGATTCTCCGCTGTGAATTTGCCACTTGTCATGCTTGTCTCCACTGCCTTTACTCCTCTGCTAGGGCCTGAGTAGACACCTTTGTGGGCATCAGGACACTGGTCTTTGCCTGCTTAATGATGATAACACCACCCTTGTCCTTAACCAAACTTAAGCTTGTATGTTGGTGCCAGTCTTCTTCCTAGAAGCCTTATAAGACTTACAACTGGGGCTGGAGGGACAGCTCAGAGATTAAGGTGCTTGCCTGCAAGGCCTAAAGACCCAGGTTTGGTTCCCCAGTACCCACATAAGGCCAGGTGCACAAAGTGGTGCATATGTCTAGAATTTGCAATGGCTAGAGGCCCTAGTGCACTCATATATTCTCTCTTTATCTCTCTCTCTCTCTCTCCCTTTCTCATTTTCTCTCCGTGTCTGTATCTCTCTGCTTGTAAATAAATAAATAAACTATTTTTTTAATAAAAAAGCAAGACTTAAAACTGAACCTTTTAGAAAACCCATAGGTTGTCTAAAATCAGAGCCTTGCTTCCTAGCTAGATCTCTGGTTATCATCTTGTCTGATTTGAAAAGCTAAGCAAATTGAGTCATTATAAAATACTGGTAGAAGAGTACTTAACACTCATGAGCCTGACCATCAGCCACTCCAGGTTGAAGAACCAATAGCCAGGTACAATGATTTATAACCTCAGTAGCTATAATTATATTATGATATTATAATACAGTAATAAATATATCAAATTATACTGTTAGATGTTGAAATACTAGCTGTCCTACTCTTTACTGTTTCTCCTTGGCCACTTGACAACACTTTTAAAATTTACATAAGAAAATAAGCCTCAGCCAGGCGTGGTGGCACATGCCTTTAGTCCCAGCACTAGAGAGGCAGAAGTAGGAGGATCACCGAGAGTTCTAGGCCACCCTGAGACTACATAATGAATGCCAGGTCAGCCTGAGCTAGAGTGAGACCCTATTTGAGAAAAAAAAAAAAAAACAGGAAAGAAAGAAAGAAAATCAGCCTCATAATGACACTTATTTCATAGGCTAGTTATGAGGAGTCAGAGACAGTGTAAAGCACTTAGCACTGAGTGTGGCACATGGAAAGTACTAAGTACACATTTGTTTTATATTGTTGCTATCACTGGTGTGCATTTACGTACTAGATAGCACTGCCTAGAGAACACTGCTGCCATAAGCTCTCTGCTGTTTTTCACAGGAGGTGATGGCATTTTATGGCTCTACAATGCTCCGTTTTGCTCAGAAAATATCCTTTATTGACTTAATAGTACCAGAAGTGAGCAAGCTTTTTCTAAAGCTTCCAAGAGGGATCATGGTAAACACAAGGATTCTTTCTCTTCTCAAATTGCTGGGTGGTCACTGACTATATCAACAAACAGGAATTTGGTCACTCACTTCCTCTCCAAATTGAGGTCACCACATAGTGAAGAACAGTTTCTGGTTAATGGCCATCTCATTAGTCAGGTACACTCACTCATTCATGGGCATACTTTCCAAGGCACCTAAGGTTCTTCACAACTGGTTTCTGAGCCAGAAGATGGCAGATAGTATGGCCAGCAACTAGTGGGTGATGTATAGACATACCTTCCTTTTGTGCAGGACCGACTGTTCCTTGTGATTGTGTCCCCATGCAGGGAAAATTTCTCATGTGCTCAGGCCTGCTGGATTCAAGCAACTCATTTTATAAAGCATGCCTTCCTATATTTGTTCCATACATAAGAAACCTAAGAGTCCTTTATCTGAACAAAAGCCATAATGGTTTTTTTTTTTTCCTGATAGCTAGTTCCTGAGGTCACAGAATGAGACAGTCTTCTACATTTGTCCTTGATCAGCCACCAACAGAAGAATAATGCAGAAAAAATAAAAGTGGTATAAAAATTGGGTAAAATTCACCTAGTAGTCATCCTTTAGATAACTTAATCATTTTGGATTGGAGAATGTTTTGTTATAGAAATTGTTTTGTGCATTATAGGGTGCAATGTCTCTAACCTGTACCTTCTAGATGCCAGTAACAAAACTCCTATGCCCACCAAAAATGTCTTCAGACATTGTCTGTCCTCATTTGAGAACTATTACTGTAATGTAACTAAAGACCACTTTCCCTTGAAGACAAAATCCCCAGTGTATTTTTAGATGACAGGAAAGTCTGTCATATCACCTGTTAAGCTTCCCTCCTAAGAGGGCTATCTTGAAAATGTTTCTTTTCTCATTTCCATTTTCCTCCAAGTGGCTGATGTGGCAATGCTGTCTTACCCAAAAGACATCAGATGGTACAAAGGACTTGGAGCTCTCAAGGACATCCCTTACTATCCTGAGCCTTAGTTTACCCCTTTGTCAACAAGGTTATAGAAAAGTGAAAAAGTGTGTGTGTGTGTGTCTGTCTGTCTGTCTGTTTCATTAAAAACCAAAGAAGGCACCTAGCACCTGAATCTTGGTGATGAATACCATCCCCCAATAGTAAGAACAAGAAAAACCTCACTCTGGGATTGGGTAAGAAAATATACAGGTTGACCAGAGTATCTTGTAATGTTAAAAAGTAACAAAGTGGGCTAGAGAGATGACTTAGAAGTTAAGGCACTTGCCTGCAAAGCCAAAGGACCCAGGCTCAATTCCCCAGGATCCACATAAGCCAGATGCATAATGTGGCACATGCATCTGGAGTTTGCAGCAACTGGCTTGCCCATTCTCTGTTCCTCTATGTTCCTCTCTATCTCTTGCTCTCTCTCAAGTAAACAAAAAGAAAAACTTTTTAAAGTAACAAAGTGCTAAAAATAATGATATTTTAGAAATACATAATTATGGGGGCATGCCAAAGGGACATGGGAATCAAATGGCCAAAGCTGGAACAATTTGGGAACAAACTTAAGTTGAATTAGATTATAGCCCAAAGTCTAAAGAAAATGACAATGCAGCTGATACAAGTAAATGGTTGTACAAATAAATCAGCTAGAAGAGTTTAATCTTCCATACAGAGAATTTCAAATAATTTGTTGTGGACATTCCACCCTTAAGAAGTGGAACATAGCCGGGCGTGGTGGAGCATGCCTTTAAACCCAGCACTCGGGAGGCAGAGGTAGTAGGATCACCTTGAGTTTGAGGCCACCCTGAGACTCCATAGTGAATTCCAGGTCAGCCTGGGCTAGAGTGAGACCCCACCTCGAAAAACCAAAAACAAAACAAAACAAAAAAGTGGAACATAACTCCCCACTCCTTAGATGCATGTTGTGCATTATAACTTCCTACAGGAGTGTAGTGTAGTAGTGGGGAGTAATTTTACAGTGGACAACCCTGATGAGTTCTATCCTCAGCAGATAATCAAGTTCAGCATTAATACAGACAAGTCATGTTTATAGTAAGCACACTTGATATGATGAGATGACAATGACACTGTAGCTTTATGCTTTCCTCCCCAAACCTGCAGCTCCAGTGGATCATGAGGATGTGAGGAAAGTCTCAGGTGGAGGGCTACAAAATGCCTAACAAGTACTCCCAGAACTCTCAAAGGCTGTGTGTGTGTGTGTGTGTGTGTGTGTGTGTGTGTGTGTGTGTGTGTTTTGTGTGTTTAAGGTTTATGAATGGTGAAAGTTTGAGGAAATATGACACTAACAATAACATGGGGTCCTGGCTCATAATAAAAGAGATTAGGTAAAATCAAAAAAATATGGATATGTTTGGATTTTAGTTTATAATATTTCGATGTTGTTTCCTTAACTGTGACCTATCTACCATAGTATTCTAAGATATTGAGAAGAAGGCTGATTGTGAGGTATATGGAAACTCACTGTGCTAGCTTAGTCATTTTTCTGTAAACCTAAAACTACTTGAAAATTAAAAGTTGATTTATTTAAAGCCATAGCTGAATATAGCTAAAGCACTACTTAAAATAAAGGTTGTCTTATTCTGAAACATATTTTCAATACCAATAATTTCCTAACTTTGTAAAGTCCATTCATGAAGTCTCTTCCTACTCATTTTCAAAGTAACTTAGGTCCTTATCATTCGTATTCCATCTCTTCACCACAGCAGTTTTAGGTTTCCATCTATAGAGGTCCAAGCATATCACATTGTAGCTCTTCACCATCTTAGCATAAATTCTGTGTCAGAGCGCATCAGTTTCTCTTTTGAGGAAACCAGTGGGTGCTCTCCACTGCTTTCCCCAACTGTTCAGAAGTACAGCTCCCCTGGCTGCTTAGAGGTGTTTTCTTCTAGCCAAAGTTTGAAGAGTCTGTTTGGTTTCTTTGTTCTTAAGGAACAATGAGAAACAGTACAGAGGTGCTGTGAAAGCACTCCTGCATGACCCTAACATGAGCTTCAAACTTCCCAGGAAATAACACAACTAGTTGTGTGCAGGATAGGAATGTAAGATGAAGGAATGGGTAGCACAGCATTATTCGAGGATAAAAAGAACAGTAGAGGTAACTAGAGTCCATGGTTTCTATGGTGCTTGAGACTTTCTTACTATATGTGTGATGGTGTATGAAAGAAGTTACCTGGCCTACCAACTTTATTTCAGGAAACAGTATTGCTTGCTCATTTTAGTATATGGCACTAGATAAATGTATGTATTTGAACACTATTCTTTGTAGAAATTGAGTACTCTGTAAGCTCTTGGTGAAAAACAGTTGACCAGAAGATGTCCCCTCATGTGACCTGTGGCTTGCAGAATATCTCCACAAGCCTCTTCAGCTTGGAGCGTGGCAGAGTCAGGAGTACTGGTGATTCCATAACTATTAGTTCATATATAAATACCAGTGTAAATATGTGTTTACCAGTCTCCAAAGTATTAACATATTTAAGCATATTTGACATCCCGCCATAGCTATGAAGTTGGAAAGGTAACATGGCTGTTTCTCCCAGGTGTGGAAAGGACTCAGCCCTATAAAACACAGGCAGAGTGGTTCTCCCTAGCCCACACTGAAGCCTTGCAATAGTTTCAGGATTATAATGATTACTTCTGCTTTTTAAAATGCTCTATTTCTGAACCAAATATGCTTACTTATTACTCTGATCTAAATGCCACAATGTAGTTTTATGCCACCGCTGAGAATTTTAGGAACCATGAACTAAAGTTAACTTTCACCCAAGGAAAGCAGGCCAAAAGCACTTCCTGCAGTGATGAAATGGTCTATATATGTGCTGTGCAGTGTGGTAACCACTAACCACACATGGCTCTCAAACACTTGAAATATGGCTATGATATTATAGGAGTGACTTTTAAATTTTGTTTAATTTTACCTCGTTTAATTTTAAGTAGCCACCTATGACTGATGGCCTGCTAGGGCACAAGCCCAGTTTAGGAATCCTCCATTATAATGCCAGCCCCTGTGTGTATAAGCTCTTGGCATAGCATGTGCACACTGGCCACCTTCCTGAGAACACTAATGTTCTTAGGATGTTTGCGAGGTAGATCACTGTCAGAACAGAACTCAGCTTACATTTTGACCCACTTCAGTCAAACTGTAGAATCCAGCTCATCAGTAAGAAGTGAAATTTGGTGAGCTTAGTTCACATATTCTTGGACAAAGAAGTGAGAATGGTCCCATATGCCTTTGATTCTACTTTTAAGAGTATGAACCTTTAGAAAGTTATTCCTGGCAAGAGGTTTGTTTCTTTAATTCTAGACACAAAGGACTGTTTCTTTTACAGATACAAATCTGTTATTTGATGCCTACAAAGTTCAGTGACACTTTAAATCTGGATCGAGTGTTATTTACAGAGCCAGACAAAAATCTAGTCACATGTTATTTCCATCAGGCTAAGAATGGAATTCTGAGATTACAGTCTGGGAAAGGGAACTGTGGTTTATAAATTCATAAATTCTTTAGAGATAAACATTAAAATACTAAAACAATGGCAGCTGCATCCGCTACTGTTATTAAATTAAATGAGTAGATTCAGAAGCTCTATGGATGAAATCAGAAAAAGTGACTGCTCTTAATGACTTACTTGTTAAGGAATAATCTTAGGGAGTCAGGAAAGTACAGTGATAACAAATATTACTGGAAGTGATGCAAATATGAAAAAGAGGAGGGAGAAACCTGTTGGCTTGAAGACAAGGAATAGTGAGATTCAGAAATCATGTTTACTAATTCAAAGTTGAACAAACAAAATTAGCAAATGTTTAATTTTCTATAGGAACAATTTTGCTGATGTGCAGTGCTGTGCTTTATATAGACTTTTCTAATGTGAACTTGTCATGTCTCACTTGGCACTTCTTTTTAGTCCATTTCTTTAATTCATTTTCATAGTCATGAAATTATTGCGTTAAATCTTTTTGTAGTCACTTTTGTTAATAACGAACATGTTTTTAACTAACAGAGCATTCATTGCCAGTCCCCCTGAGTCTCCCTCGTGTTCTTTCCAGCCTATATCTCTTCCCTGGCAAGACATCTAATGCCACCAGTTACTTTTGTCATATATATGGGAGGGAGGGAGGGATGGTGTTTGTGTGTAATTATGCAATATGGGTTTTTCGTGACTGCTTTTCCTTAACATCATTTTCTGTAGTCTATATCGGTTGTTAAGACTTAAGTCATTCATCTTAATTCTGTATACTATATAATTATATAACCATATAACAATTTATCCAATCTACAAATTTGTAGACATTTGGGAACTATGGACAAATACTGCCTTATGAAAACTATGTACATGTATTTTGTCCTCTATTTTTTTGTTATTCAGATTTATGCTCAAAAATGGAATTAGTACATTATAGAGCAAGTGATTGTGTTTACTTGCATTCAAAATCAAGTTACTGCTCAACATTTTACAAGGTACTTCTGCAGTATAGGAGAGCCCAAGGTGCTTTATGTTGTCAGAATTATATTTTCCTTGAAGAATCTAGAATGATAATTATGATTTAACTTTCAGAGAAAGCCAGCAATAATGGCTAGTTCCTTTAGTATTTAGGTCAAAGGCATCCCTAGAGTAATTAACAAATGTACCTATTTCCAACTTTCCATAGACTCTGCACACATATACACACATATAAAACTTTGGGGGGAATAGCTTTGGGCTCCAATCAACTTTTGCAGATAAAATTTTCCATTTGGTCCTACAGGAAAGCTGTTAGGGTAAGAGAGAGGATGATGGACTGCTACAAACCTAAAGGCTTTAGTGGGGAAAGAATACTTGAGAATAAAATTGGAATGTGCTAAGTGCTCTCAAAGGTGTGTTTTGTGAATTTAAAAAGAAATCTTTATTTACTTGTGTAGGGGGGTGGCGGGAGATGCGGGTGCATGAGTGTACCAGGAACTTTTTTCCCTGCAAACAAATGCCAGACACACACACAACTTTTTGGTATCTGGCTTTACGTGGGTGGCTCAGGAATTGAACCCAGGCTGGCAGGCTTTGCAAGCAAGTGTCTTTAACTGCCAAGCCATCTCTTCAGCACCAGGGTGAATTTTTATAAGCAATTTGATATTAATTGCCTCTATTTTATCCAAATGAATTCAACAAATTTCATGTGTGTGGGAGAAATGGCTTATTTTCAACTTTTTATAGTTTGGAAATATAAGGAAAATGAAAAATATGACCGGCAAAGACATAAAGATCCTGTGCTTTATTAATCAAGTAAATACATGATAAAATAATGAAATGCCTATTTTCACCCAGTGGACAAGCAAAAATTAAAATTCTGGTGCTAACATGTTATAAGTATTCTGCAAGGAAACTTGTTGTAAGCACTGAAGTTAGAGATATAGATATAGATTAGATATAGATATAGGTAGATATAGATAGGCAGTGTACACTGTAAGTGAAGGAACTTTGGTTTTGTTCATTCAGGTGTCTTCAGATGTGGAGTAAATATGGTATGCAGTAGGTTCTCAGTAATTATTTGTTTAATGCTGCTGTATGTCCAAATTACATTCAGTAAACAAAGCAAACTGTACAGAATTTGTACTGTGAACTATACATGCATAGTGCAAATCTCCAAAAACCCTGGAAGGTACATACCAAACTGTGAGCCATGCATTTGTGCACACAAATCAAAGAATTTTATCTAGGGTAATATTTTAGTCAGCATTCTGTCATGGTGACAAAATACCCAAGATAACTTAAAAGAAGGAAAGGTTTATTTTGACTCACAGTTCACTGACTTCAGTCTGTGATGACACATCTCCGTTGCTTTGGGGCCATAAGAAGGCATTATATCATGGAGAAAAAGGCCTATTCACCAGGGCAGTTGGGAAACATCAAGAGAAAGAGGGAAAGGGGTTGGGATCCCAATATCCACTTTGAGGAGATGCCCCGTTGGCCTAATTTCTCCTTTAAGGCCTCACTTCTTAAAGTTTCTACCACCTCCAATAGTGCCATGGACTGGCATCAAGCCCTTAGTGCAGCAACCTTTTTGGTTACTTCAGATCCAAACTGTAGCAGGTATGCAGAAGTTTCAGAATAGAATTCAGAGAAGATTTACAACATTTCTTTTTTTCTTTTTTTTTTTTTTTTGGTTGTTGTTTTTTGAGGTAGAGTCTCACTCTAGCCCAGGCTGACCTGGAATTCACTATGTAGTCTCCAGGTGAACTCATGGCAATCCTTCCTACCTCTGCCTCCCCAGTGCTGGGAATAAAGACATGCACCACAACGCCCAGCCAACATTTCTAATGTTTCAAAATTTGGAAGATAATAGCATCTTTTTATAGCAAATATATATTTAAAATGTGTTTTAAATATAGGTATCATCTTTTAAATACTTGTTTCAGAGAAAGAAAGAGACAGAGAAAGAATGGATGCACTAGGTCCTCCTGTCACTACAAATGAACTCCAGACACATGTGCCACTTTGTGTATCTGGCTTTATGTGGGTACTGGGGAATCAATCCCAGACCATCAGGCTTTTTGGCATGCAAGTGCCTTTAACCACTGAGCAGTCTCCCCAGCCCCATAGGTAGACTATTAATAAGCAAATATCTTGACCATGTACAGAACAATTTCACGCACTTGGTCCATAGCATTTCATGGTCAATTAACAATTTGTGCTTAAGCTAGGGGAACTTGGTGAGATGAGAAGAGCTGGACCACAGAGCGTGTGCTGTGTTCGAAGCACCATGCTTGCTGTTTCACATATAACACCACACAATTACTTGATAAATGGTTCTCACTCTTATCATTGCTGTAGAAAGTAAGCAACCAAAGTGTCTGAGTGTGCAACTGAAACTTGAATCTAAACTTTTGGATTGGACCCCTGCCACCCAGGAACACTGGGAGCACATCCTTCATATGCATGCATCTCTGGTTCACATGAATACAGAGCTGTTGTGTGCTTTGAAGGGCTTTCATGGGACAGACTAGCCACCGTCCCTTTGCCAAGAGCAGTAGCCCATTCTTAATCAAATCTGCAAATCAAGAAGTCTTTCCTCCTAACTCTTCCTCCTATCCTGCTGAACGAATTTGGTGGCATGAGACATTTAAACTTTTGATATTGTGAATGGATTTCTTATTTAGAGGGATAGATATTTTCTTTGTCATAATTTAGGATGAACTAACTGGTCATCTGTGGTCCAGTATGGGTTCCTCTTCATTCACATTTTCTTCATTAAGCTCACATCTCCTCTTTAGTGCTAGTTTCTAACACTTGCCATACAGTTGTAAGTGAAGTTGATGCCTGATTTAAATTGAATATTGAACGTTTGAGTACTCTAGGAATTAAGGCTGTCTAGATTTATTTTGCTAACTCCTATCCATTCAAAAAAGAAATAATCTGATCACTTAAATACTTTGTTGAACTTTTTCTAGGTCAAAAAAATCAACATATAATTTTTATAAGTAAATATTTTAGTGATTATAGCATTATTTTATTTGCATCCTGTGCAAACTGATAGATTATCTGCCTTCATAAGTCCAATGGTTCTCTTTCTATAGCAGATATTTTGTGCTTTAGTCTTAAAAACTAAAGAAATAGGGGCTGAAGAGATGGCTCAGCAGGTAAAGGTGCTTGCTTACAAAGCCTGTCAGCCTAGGTTTGATTCCCCAGTGCCCTCGTAAAGCCAGATGAAGACAGTAGCACATGCATCTGGAGTTTGTTTGCAGCGGCAAGAGGACCTGGCATGCCTATTCTCTCTCTCCCTCCTCCTGCCCCTCCCGTCCCCCTCCCTCTTTTTTCTCTCTCTCTCCCTCCCTCTCCCTTTCTCTCTCAAGTAAATATTTTTTTTTCTTTTTTTAAAATTTTTATTTATTTATTTATTTATTTGAGACAGAGAAAGGGAGAGAGAGTAAGAATGGGCATGCCAGGGCCTCTAGCCACTGCAAATGAACTCCAGATGCAAGTGCCATCTTGTGCATCTGGCTTATGTGGGACCTGGAGAATTGAACCTGGGTCCTTAGGCTTCACAGGCAAGTGCCTTAACAGCTAAGCCAAACGTAAAGGAGGGCTGTAGAGATGGCTTAGCAGTTAAGGTATGTGCAGGCAAAACCAAGGGATCCAGGTTCGATTCCCCAGTGCCTACATAAAGCCAGATACACAAGGTGGTGCATGCATCTGGAATTCATTTGCAGTGGCTAGAGGCCCTGGCGTACCCGTTCTCTCTCCCCCTCTCTGTCTTTGTTTCTCTCTCTCTCTCTCTCTTTCTCTCTAATAAATATGTTTTTTTACAAAAGGGATTGCTACCCAGTAACCTCAAGTCCATACCGTTTTCAGAAAATATATTAGAAAAAAAAAAACTAAAGAACTATACCTAGTATACTTCAGTATTCAGATTTGTAATACTGTTCCTAAGACTTTTAGCCCTGAGGTTCCACTGAATTCAAATGCATGGTAAGTGGGCCTCATTTACCTTTGAAAATTAAAAAAAAATGGTTTATTTCACTAAACTACATAATAGTATCACTGAGATCTCAAAAGCCTATGTTTAATTCTTTGAGAGAACAAGTTCTAATTATATTACCTTCATAGAATGTGTTCTTATGTGTCTAGAATATAATCACTGTAGCGGACAACAAAAATTTGCTTCCATGGATCCTACGTGGGAGATAAAAATCTGTTATGCAATTAATGAACTGTATAGGAGAAATAAATGAATACTCACTGGAGCATGTGAAACTGGATAAAGGTATTAGCCATATTCCGTGGTGGGGGGGGGCAGCAAACTGGAAAAAAGTTGGAATTAAGTTGACCCTTTCAAGCAGAGTGGAATCAGAAATGCAAAGGTCCACTCTTTACATTATGCTATTCTCCTATTCTCTCATGGCAAGCAAGGGAAGTAGGGTAAGCTGTTCTTCCCCCTTCAACCTGCTTAACATCTCTTACTGACAAATGCCTAAAATTTCATCTTGCCCTGAATCCCACCTCACTTGTCAGAGAAGTAGTATTAACTTGCCCAGTAGTCATAGCCCATTATTTATTACTTATCTGCCAGTCCCAGCCCCCTTGCATCTGTATTTCAGTGGTTTGTTTTTGACTTCTCAAAGTTGAGACCTTCTTGCAGGTAGGGGCCATATGTCAGCTTGGCATCTTAGGGCATATATTTAAGAATAGGGGGAAATTCTTTATCTGTCTACTTTTCCATCAAGAGATTCTACAGTTCTAGGGGTAAATATTTTGATTTTGTGTTGTTTTGTCTCTGTTTTTTGTTTTAAGAAACAGTTCTAGTATTTTCATAAAATTATTATAGGAGATTTTTTTAGAGTGGCAGATCGGTAACAAAACAAATAGATGGAAAAATATGGCAGAAGCCCCCCCAAAACTTCAAAGATCCACACTGAGCTAAAGTTCTTCAGTTAATCCCTGTTGTGTATCAGGTTGTAATCACTTCTGCATTTCTCCACGAGCATCTCCTTATATTTGCTTTTCTCTTTCCCAAATGAGAGACTTGGTTTTGTGTTCAAGAAATTTTTTTCCTATCTTTGTCTACTTCTAACCTGGGGATAGTTACCTCACAGGGATGAATGCTCATCAGGACAGTTGTGCCGTTAGCCTTCTCAGGCTGCGCCTGCTGGGTATACGTGGTATTTTTTTGTACACCTACACTGCCTTGCTAATTTGCTAACCTTTGCATTCACCTTGAACCACCTGGACATCATCTTGTGGACGGGCATGGAGCAGACTTTGTACTCTTGCCATAGTTCATGAAAAGCAGGAAGACATGATCTTCCTACACACATGCAATAGGACATTGAAGTAACATATACACTTCTTGCTATAGTCTGAGGTCACCAAGGAGTTTAACCTCATAGTGACAGGCTACCCTGTACTTACTACTCAAGTCTTTTATTTTTGTTTTGTTTTGTTTTGTTTTCATGTATCCAAAAAAAAGAAAGCAAAAGAAAATCTTCCTTTTAAAACATTTGGTAATATAGATAGATACATAAGGATATATATAGACTGATTTCATAACTTGGTTAGATTTTTTTCATGTTAAACTAGCAAAAAGTCTTTAAAGATTAAGAATTCTTTCCTGTACAAGTGTTTAGAATACGTACTATGGTTAGTTTACTATGACCTTATGACTGTTTATTAGGAAAACACCCAGGATGCATAATCTTATTCATTAGATTGGATTGAAACAGAGAAGAAAAAAATAAGGACTAAGATGAAAAGAAAAGAGGGACTGAACTAGAAGCTGTCTAGAGCAGAATGTCTCTGGATGCCAGCCATACCTAGTCACATTCGCCTGAGAACTCCTTCTGTCCAGGTTCGCACTGGATTTTCTACATGAGACTTGCTCAGTCTTTACAAAAGCTCCAAGCTGTGTTAAATATTAAGAAGAAGGAATATGCTAGCCCTGTAGAAGAGAAAGCTGTAACTCTGGGATTTCAGTACTCTGCTATACAAGTGATCATTGTAGAGTACCGACGAGGTTCTCCTGATGGATCATGTTAGTTATTTATGGGCATTGGGGAGGTGCAGTTAGCATAGTATGTGTCAACTAAGAGGCTATCTTGGCATTCTGTCAGGCTACACACTACAGAAGAAAAATAAGATTATAAGAATTGTAGTGAAATGCTCTGCCAGAATTTTTGTTTGCTAAATAATTGAACACTTGAGTCCTCAATGGGAGGCAGATTTTCTTTAAAAATTTATAGTAAGTGAACCATAATATTTGGTGTATGATTCCTTTGTTCCTGTTATTGTTTCTTGTTTCTTTGAGTCTCAGAGCTAGAGAAATCAACTTTAACTTTTCTTTTTAAAGGAGTCACATTAGCACTTCTCAAGGCAGCTGGGCCCTGAGGTATTCTATTAGAGTTCTCCTAATTTTTCCCAGATTCTCTCTTCTGAAGCAGGGGAATGTTTCAAATGAGGACAATCAGTAAATAGATCGACTTATAGTGAAAACAAGGTCCTCCAAGAATGACTTGTGTTATCTGGCAAATAAAAACATTTAAAAACTATTTGACATGAAACCTACATTTAAAGCTAGTCCCTTAAACTTGTCCCAGCTTTTATCTGTAGGTATCTTTAGTTCACTATTCAAAAAAAAACATTCCTATCCCTTGCATGGGTAATGTTTAAGACTATATTTAGACAATAGATAGAGCCTTTATTCAAAGCACCAAATTCTTTGGGACCATCTAACAATGTCATCATGTGCCCTTCTTGGATGTTTCTACTTCCTCTGACATTAACAAGGTAAAACATTACCAGCTGTTAGCTTTCTAGCCCCGGGCTTACAGTGTCTTGCTGTGGCCCTTGTGATTCCTCTATTATCAAATAGACCTTAAAATGTCTTATTTGGAAACTAAAATAACATTTACCAGAATATAATGACATTAACCAGACAGAATTAGATTTCCCTTTAAAAATCCTGAGATTTTTAAACTGGGAGTGGTGGCACATACCTTTAATCCCAGCACTCAGTAGGCTGAGGCTGGAGGATCATTTTGAATTCCAAGTCATCCTGGGCTAGAGTGAAACCCTACCTTGGAAAAAAAAAAATCCTTAGATGTTTAAGAAAATGTATCTAGGTGGAAGAATACACTAGGAAAAGGCCGGGGGGATGGCTTAGGTAATAGCATAAGGACCTGAGGGACCCTGAGTTCAGTCCCCACTACTCATTAAAAGGCTAGACATAGCCACACATTCCTGTAATCTCAGTCCTGTGGAAGGAGACATAGGAGATTGGGGATTGCTGGTCAGCCAATCTGGGGAAAAAAAAAAAAAAAAAAAGGTATCTTCAGGTTCAGTGAAAGACTCCATCTCAATGAAGCAACATAGAGGAGACAGAGGACACTTGGCAATTTTCTCTGGCCTCCGTGTGTGTACACACAATATGTGTACTTCTGCACACACATGTTAATGTCCTATATATCCACACCACATACACACATATGCAAAGAAGTGAAGAATATGCAATTAAAAAGACTGAGGCCACAGACAGAGAGGCATCAGTCTACCATCATGCCTGGGAATGCACTATGATGAAAAGATACATGAAGACATCAATAATGCCCTTTAGAAATGCAGTTTTAGCACAAATATTTCATAATATTCTCTACTGAGAAACTGCATTGCCTTCCAGCAGTCCCAAATTTAACAACTTAATTCTACTTAGGCATTTCTAGTAGTGAATTATAACTCTTTATTTGTCATTAAGTTATTGCCCTGTAAGTCAGGTATAGTAGTGCACATCGGTGACTGAGACAGGAGATTTACCATACATTTGAGACCAACGTGGGCTATATAACAAATACAATACTAGCAAGGACTACATGGCAAGACACTGTCTCAAGAAAAAAAAGTTCCTGTGGCGGGTTTTTCCAGCCCCTACTGAGAGCTAGCTGCCCCTACATAGGTGATACACAGAGTGAAAAATGTCACAGTTGATTTCAGACACGGCAACATCTGATAAGCACTTACCCCAACACACACACACACACCCAGGTGAGCTCAGTCAACCCTGAGAATCATGGAGATGATAATACTGGGTAGTTTGAAGCCACCATGTTGTTTATACAGCCCCAGAAGACCCAACAAACTTTCCATAGCAAGGATGCATTGTTTAATATGAAAAACAATATGAAATCAGTTATTTGGTCTTTTTAACCATCAGTTAATTGTAGCAGCCTCTCTTGAGCTATTCTCAAATAAGTTTCAGTTTGTTGGAATTAAAAATATATCAATGTAAAAAAAACAAACATGCAGAGCCCAGGAATTATATTTATTGTGGAAAATTCTGTAGCACCTGTTGTAGACTCTTTTTTTCTAAAATATTTCTAGAAATGTTTCCTGACAATAATAAAAGAAGGCATGTTGAAATGCTATCTTGATGGGAATCTTAACCTTTGAAAGTCTAAATCCTAACCTCATGGGGTCGCATATTCCCTAGACTCAGGAATCTGGTGAAAACTAGAGAGCTTGCAATAGCTCCATTCCTCACAGCACATACAAACACAGTAATTAACAAGATATTGCAAACAATGTTGGTTTTATTCACACACAGAGACCCTTTTATGAACTTTAGGTTAGAACCTTATTTTAGGACATTACTGTTGCTTAAGCAATGATGCAGAACATCTGTGGAGATCCTGGTTATCTATGTTTGCTACATCAAATAATAATTTGTGGGCTGAAGAGGTTTCTCAGTGGTTAAGGCACTTTCCTACAAAATCTAGCAACCTGGGTTTGATTCCCCAGTACCCACATAAAGCTAGGTACACATGCACCTGGAATTTGTTTGCAGTGGCTGGAGGTCCTGGCACATTCTCTCTGTCTCTCTTCTCTATGTCTTTTATCTTGCAAATAAATAAAAGAAGAATTCAAAAAAAGTAACTTATGCTTATCTTAGTGAATCTGTAACTTCAAATTCTATATTACAAAGTTAGGACCACCTCTGTGAAACAGTTACCTGAAATAAAATTGCACTAATTTGAAATTGTTGTGGTTTTTTTCCATTTCATTTCCCAATCATTTTCCCTCTACTTCTTTTTCCTTAGTTCTTTCAATATGGAGTAACTGCTAAGGTGATATTTTGCATAATCTTGGTTAGATGAAAAATAGAATGATGTACTGGAAACAGTTGCTTCATTAGTTCGTTTATTGTAGGTGCAGGCATGGCAGTAAGTGGCCTAGCTTCCCTGTGCATGTCATTGGCAGTGAACCAGACATTGGACAAGTAATCCATTGTAACTATAATCTCATGTATGTTCTGAAATGGATGCAACACAAGTTAGTTAAACTTCTGAATACTAAATATTGTCAGCCAGTTTTATCATGAGAAAAGATATTTCTGGAGACACCAAGGATATTTGAACAAGAATAATTGAGGAGAGAGTGCACCCTTGTGACAAAAATTGATATTTAACATGAGTGTATTTTTGAAGACCAGTCTGAATTTTGAGTAAATAGGTAGATTGGCAGTTGTGATTTATTAAACCATGAGGATTAACTCATTCAGAAATTCATTGTCAGAATCACATGGTGGTCAACAATTCATGATTCTTTCATCTAAATAACTCATATTTAAGTAAGTGAGATATAAATTACTATGTAGGATTTATCTTAAATACTTACTAATTTTGATCTTTATTCAAAAATATATGCTAAAATATGCTTTGCATGTATTTATTTTTTGTAAAGTTGTATACAATAGAAAACTTATGGGATTTTTGAGCAATGAAAACCATTTAGGGCCTATTTTTTTAATTTTTTTTTGTTCATTTTTATTTATTTATTTGAGAGTGACAGAGAGAGAGAGAGGCAGATAGAGAGAGAGAGAATGGGCACGCCAGGGCTTCCAGCCACTGCAAACGAACTCGAGATGTGTGTGCCCCTTGTGCATCTGGCTAACGTGGGTCCTGGGGAATCGAGCCTTGAACCGGGGTCCTTAGGCTTCACAGGCAAGCGCTTAACCGCTAAGCCATCTCTCCAGCCCGGGCCTATTATTTTTATTGTAGCTCTTTGTAGAAACATTTGCAAGTATTTTCCTAATTAGTCTTGAACTGCATACTATCAGATAATTGGAATTGTGTCTCCTACAGTCTTGTTCTGTTGTATGTTGCGCCATAGGAAACCACCACAAAATCTAGCCTGTTAAAGTAGCAATTCATTATTCAAGGGAATGGAGCATTCAACTCCGTCTCTAGCCACATACACAGAGGAGATGCTATGGCCATCTTGGAAGCTCAAACTGCCTAAAACACCACATGGAACATGGAAAACCTGGGATTCAGACCTAAGCTTATCTAACCCCAAGGCTTGGACCTCTTCTGTGCTTCATCTACAAAGTTCCTGTTCTTATGGCTGAAAAGTGGCAGTGAATATAAAATAACAGTGGAAAAACAGCTCATGAGACCTTTAACCTTTCTGGTCTTGATGAATTGAGACAAAGGCTCAAGATTTCTCATCAGTTGGTGCTATTCTTAGTTTCGCTTTGTGCTTGTTATGACAATAGGGAGGATTAACGTAGCAGTTGCCTTCTCCTTGTTGGGATAAACACTGGACCAAAGCAGCGTATGGAAGGAAAGGGTTTATTTTGGCTTATAGTTTTGAGGGGAAGCTTCATCATGGCAGAGGAAGCATGTTGATAGCATACTGTCAGGTGGGCATCATATCTCAATAGCAGAAGAAGAAAGCAGTTTGAGTTCTTGACTTAGAGCTAGAATATATTATCCCAATGCCAGCCTGTAACACGCCCCTTCAGCAAGGCTCCACTCCCCAAAGGCTCCACGACTTTCCCAAATTGCCATCAGCTGGGGACCAAATATTCCAAACGCATGAGCCTATGAGGGACATTTCATTGGATCTACTTCTCCTAAGAGGTTTTTGAATGCTATCTGGATTAATTGGTACATTTTATGGCAGTACTTCTCAAAATGTGGACCTGGGATTGTCAGCTGACCTGGAAAGTTGATAAAAATTAACATTTTTAGGCCACTTCCTAGATGCACTAAATCAGAAACTAGGAATGTTGTAAGCCCTCTGTAGATCTGTGTAGTGCACTGAGAATGTTACAGGCCCTCTGCAGATCTCTGCAGTGGTACACAGGAAGTGATATTTGCTGAAAGTACTATAGATAATTTTTGGTACACTAGGTTTGGGACTCACAGATCAAGGCACAATTTACTATCTTTCTTTTTTGCCATATGTATTCATGAGAGACCGAAAAGGTCTCCCTTAACATTGTCACTGTATTAATTTGAATGTCCACCTCACTTACCTTTACCTTCCCTTCATTTCTGTCCTGTGCATAAGCTTTCTCTCATTATAGGAGTCCTTTCAGGACTGGAGAAATGGCTTAGCGGTTAAGGCGTTTGCCTGCAAAGCCAAAGGAGCCAGGTTCAATTCCCAGGACACATGTAAGCCAGGTGCACAAGGTAGCACATGTGTCTGGAGTTTGTTTTCAGCAACTGGAGGCCCTGGTGTGCCCATTTTCTCTTCTCTCTGTCTCTGTCTCTCTCTCTCTCTCTCTCTCTCTCTCTCTCTCCTCCTCCTCCTCCTCCTCTCTCCTCTCTGCTCTCTCTAAAATACACATATAAATAAATAAATAAAATATTTAGAAGAGGTCTTTCATCCAGGGTCCATGCCCTATGTTGACATGGTCATTCTCCTGACACACTCCTTCTTGAGTAATACCATCCAATAGCTAGGTGTAGTCTGATTCTAAAAGTGGGGATTATGTTGTTGCTGGATCTTATCATCACGTGGGTACCACTGCTGCTGTGGTGCCTCACCAACCCATTGGCCAGTGAGGAGCACACATAGTCAGAGTTCTAAAGGGAAGCACTTGAGTTCTCAAGGGAAGCGCTTGCTTCTTAGCCAATTTTTCAGGCTACTAATTTTCCACAAAGATGACATTATCAAAAGTGCATCCAATTAAACTAAATAAGTTGTAACACACAGTCCCAAACTTTCCAGTTACATCCTGCCCATGTTGTAGAACCAAACCTGAGTGTAGGTCCTACATTCGGAAACTACCAAAAGGCCACAACCGTTTCATTTGTGTACATGTATGGCTGACTTTTCAACCCAAGATTACCTCTGTTAGTATGAAACTTTGCCTTGCTGAGTCACCTCATCTGCAACCACTTTGTACAGGTATTATTATACACAGTTACATGGTCACCTGTGTCTGCTGTTCTCATCAAAGGCCTCTCGCTATGTTTGGAATTAGACTACTCGGGCTTTTACAACAATGCAAGACCAAATTTATAATTTTCCTCGAAGGGTATAATATCTATCCAGAAATCATGTCAGAAGAAAGAAACTTGGTTCTTAACAAGTCAGTCAGTTGCTTAGATCAAGTAGAATGGGGAGATTGTGGTAAACTACTGGAGAATACGCATAATCCCAGACATTACAACCCAGGCATGTTAAAGCATTGATTACTCTAAATCTATTGATTTATATACTTTCTAGCCCAAGGAATGCTTCTTTGGTGGCTATATAGAGATAAATGAGTCTCTGCTGTCAGTCTTTTGAACTGTGTGAATAATTTCCTCTAAATAAATTCCATGTCAGCTGGGAAGATAGCTCAGCAGTTAACAGCGCTTGCAAAGCCTACCAGCTCAGGTTCAATTCTGACACAAAAAGTGGCACAAGCATCTGGTGTTCCTTAGCAGCAGCAAGAGGCCCTAGGATGCATGTACACATGTAAGTGCACACATAGTTATGCAAATAAATCATTTTTTTAATTTTTAAAAGAAATTCTATATCATCCTTTTCCCCTAGGAATTTTCCAATCATAGATATGAAACCCATCATCATAAAGTTAGATACTGACTAAAGGTATTCTATACTTACTTTATATAAAATAAGAGTAAGCATTTTGAAAATCACCAACCACAATGACATTTAATATAATGAGCGACAGTTAATATTTGTGGATTGCCTTTATGATGAACAAGTATATGGTTAAAATAAAGATTCTATAAAATTAAGAAGTCCTTACTCAGAAACCCTATGATTTCCAGTGACACATGCAAGATACATAGATAATGGTAGTAAGACTCCTAGTTTGTATATTTTAAAGCAATAATTCTTAACCTATTCTCTCGTTAGAATACTTGGGGAACTTTTAAAAACATACCAATGTTGTGGCTCAGCCCAGACCAATCAAATCCATCACATTGGAATGGGGCATAGGTATGTGAGTTAAATTACAGAAATAGAAGTCAGGTATTGTTGACATGTAAACTTTATGTGGTGTTTTCTATTATTTATATATATATATTGTATACTTCACTTCCAAATTCTTCTTTAGGATCCTTTTCCAAAAATTATGTTTAGCACATAGACTTTTCACTTTCATCTAGATTTATTTGCAAATAAAACATTAGGACAGTATAAGCTATAGAGGGACCATAAGTAGAAACTTTGATTTAATATTGAATTCCATTTGCATCCTTTCTCCTCCCTCCCAAATAAACAAGAGGAATTTACCTGTGATTAATATTTCAGGCTCTCTTAGACAAGAATTTTTTCAGAAAATCAATTTAATCATCTCTACAGCAAATACATTTAAACTATCCACAGCCAAGCATTTTCAGTTTACCAACATGTTTGTATATAATTGGTAAAGGTTGTAAATATTTCACCCTCTTCAGTTATGTTCTGCAGTGGTAGCACAACAGACCTTAGTTGGAGGCTGACAATGGAGTTAGCATCTCCGATCTTCATTCCACTTCGCTGCTCTGAAAACTCTTGCCCCACATCACAGGAGCGGTACTAGTAGGGCTAGCGAGGAAAATGCTTACTTAGTGATGACAGAAGTAGTGATGTGGCACAATTGTCTGTTAACCTGAAACAGTACTTTGAATATGTGAGTTGTACTAATTTTCTTTTACCACAAGAGGTCCCCAGATCCTGCTTGATATCCTGTGGGCCATTTCATGTGCTCATCAGACGGCTAGAACACTTTGCTATTATTTCCATGACTGTAAATTAGTCACATTTTTAACATAGGTGAACTAACCTTTTATTCTTTAAAAAACATCTCTTTGAAAATTTTACTTTGAATTCCATCAGGACATAGAAAACACCACCGTCTAAAGCTATCAGAGAGGTGGTAGAAAGGCCAGGAAAATTGTTATATAAAGTGGCATGGAAACAGAATTCCGTTTAGGCTAAGTGAAAACACAGGCTACTTTGTAAGTTAAGAACAAATAAGACCGTTTCTTTCCACTTCAGATCTAAATTCCCTGTCTTATCCAGTGTTAATCTGCTGGTACATTAAGCATGATCTTTTTGGTAAGGGTAATAAATTGAAAAGTATTTTAGATTCATACAATTTCTGTCATGCATAGTTTTACATTTGAACATAAGTAAACGTAAGTGTCTTCCTGTCTTATAAACTAATTTAGGCACTCATACAACCAATGTTCTATGCCATTTAGGAAGGAAGATATCCTTGCCTTTGAAAGTATAGTCTTTGGAGAAATAATTTCAAAGGATTATTACAATTCAATGTAGTGTGTTTAGCATAACTTTTTCATTTCATACCTTGCTTTATTCAATAAAAAAAAAAAAAGTGAGTACAAGCCAGGCGTAGTGGTGCATGCCTTTAATCCCAGCACTCAGAAGATGGAAATGGGAGGATCGCCATGAGTTCGAGGCCACCCTGAGACTACATAGTGAATTCCAGGTCAGCCTAGGCTAGAGTGAGACCCTACCTCTAAAAATCAAGCCAAAAAAAATGAGTATATATTTATGTAATTATCTCTTAGCACTTAATAAGAATATGATTTGAGGCTACAAAGGGACAAAATATTTTCCCTATAGCAATCAAGGATCTTTTGTAATAAAAACAACATGTAATCTGTCACTAGTATGTATTTGTAGAGATTTGCCTATTTTAGTCTGTCCAGCTCAGTGGTTCATGAATCCCCACAAAAAATAACTCCAGGGTTGGAGCGATGGCTTAGCAGTTAAGGCACTTGCCTGCAAAGCCAAAGGACCTTGCTTCGATTCCACAGGACTCACATAATCCAGATACACAAGGTGGTGCACGCATGTGGAGTTCATTTATAGCAGCTGGAAACCCTGGCACAACCATTCTCTCTCTTTCTCTCTCTCTCTCTCTTTCTCTCTCTCTCTCAAACTCCAGTATTAGTTCAGAAAGTAATTTTCTTTGATAAAATTATTATATTTACTCTCTTAAATTATATTTATTAAGATACTAATAAAATTAATGTTGACACTAAATTTAAATTTTGGTTTTTAAATGTGCATGGGGTTTTTTTGTCCCTTTGGAATGTTAACAGATTTTAATTTTCATTTATTTATTTATTAGAGACAGAGAGAGGAAGAGAGAGAGTGAGAATGGACATGCCAGGGCCTCTAGCCACTACAAACGAATTCCGATGCATATGCCACCATGTGCAGCTGGCTTACGTGGGATCTGGAGACTCGAACCTGGGTTCTTAGGCTTCACAGGCATGCGCCTTAACGGCTAAGCCATCTCTCCAGCCCTGTTAACAGATTTTAATAGCAATATGTATTTTGATCACTAGAGGGCACTAAGCACACATGTCTAAGAAAAATCAAGTCTTACAAATGCAGAGATTTGCCTATAAACAGTTTTAACATCACAGATTGTAAATCTTGTTTTCAAGACTATAAAATTTCTTTTGGTAGGAAAGTACTATTTTTCTGAGTGAAGTAATCTTATATTCCATTAGGTATTAAAAACAGCCAGAAATTACTATGATATTCTCCCATTCATCAAACTCTATTCCTCGCCATGCTGCCTTTTTGTTAACTTCTTTTCTTACTACTACATTCTTGTCCCTGAAAAACAAAAAAATTTTAATTTTTTCAAGGGCCATTACGTAGCTTCTGCAACATTATGAGACCTAGAGAGAAGTATACAGATGTCCTTGTAGGGCAAATACAAAGAGAGCACAAACTTTGTTTCTGTTCTTGGCCTTCTAATAGTAAATATTATTTTCATAATATGACATTCTTTCCTGAGGGTCTTTGTTGGCCTATGATGCTTTTGCATCATGGCATATTATACACATAAATAGTATACAATACTGTAAATAGTCTAAAATGGTATACTATTTTTTGAATTAAGATACTTTAGGCAGCACATGTCAGGTGGGCTTGATGCTTAGGCTGCTATTACATTGAGTTATTTCACAGGAACAAAAGTCATCTAGAGGTTGGTTAGTTCTGTGAGTTATTCAGGAATTTGGGTGCTTTTCATATTTCCATGTTGCTTTCTCTGGTAGATGAGATTTGAGTTTGCGTGAACTCTAGGCAGCACTGATAGTAAAGTCAAAGAGGGAGCTTCTGCCTTCTGTCATTTGTGAATATTACTCCAGACCCCCAGCAGTAGTCTTCTCAGGGCTCACTGACCATGAATCAATCTCTGCACTACCCTAAGCAATTCACCGGCAAGTGGGGGAAATTGACATTGTGTGTGTGTGTGTGTGTGTGTGTGTGTGGACTGAGACATCCGGGTCCTCCTTAACACTCAAGGCCCATGAGAGATGAATGAAAATTGAAATAAATCAGATCACTCTCCTGCGAAGAAGATGACCTGGGCAGGTGGGCTACCATATTCCTACCATATCTAGTTTTGTTTCTGTTTTCATTATAGAATCTTCTACCCTGATGTTCTGATATTCTTAAAATATAACCTTCATTTTTAGTGTAGCCTGTAAGTAGTATTATGGAGTCTGTTGTTTAATACAAATTGTTTAGCCTGTTATTTTGCCTGCATGTGTGTCCTTCTCTTAGCAGTTAGAGAAACTAAGAACTTAGACTCTTTCTGATTGTTAGTGCTATCATGTTTATAAAATCATATTTCTTAAATTTTACATGAATCTTGTAGCATTCCATCTGAATCTGCCATTTTCCCCTACATACATTCTCACAACATTTAAGGCACTGGGTCAAGCACTGTGGATGACACCAGGAATATTGCCACTACCTACCTTGAAGCTTAGCCTAATCTATAGATTTGCAGAAGACCCATAGACCAAAGCCAGTAGCTCCAGTTCAGTTATTCAAGTCTTTTGACATTCATTGTCAACTGTAGTATCGTCCATCCTCCTCTGACTGGTTTTGTCCTGAATTTTCTGTTATTTCAGCACCTCTCAGGGGCTGTAGACTAAAGTGACATTGCTGTGCCCCTGAAGGACCAGGATCCATGAATAGATGCTGTGATGGTTTGATTCAGGAATCCCCCATAAACTTAGGTATTCTGAAAGCTAGGTCCGCAGCTAATGGCAATTTGGGAATTGATGCCTTCTGAAGGCAGTGTATTGTTGGTGGTGGGCTTATGGGTATTATAGCCAGCTTCTTGCTAGTTTTTGGCACACTCACCTGTTGCTCTGATATTGGCCAGGAGATGATGCCCACCCTCTGCTCATGCCATTCTTTTCCCTTGCCATCATGGAGCTTCCCCTTGAGTCTGTAAGCCAAAATAAACCTTTTTTGTTTTTCATAAGCTGGTCTTGGTTGGGTGTTTTTTGTCGCAGTGCCAACCTGACTACAACAGACACTTCATGCCAAAAGTGTACATTCTCAGAATATTTGGTCCGCTTTTGTATACAACAAGTATTTGTTGAACAAGTTAAAAAAGTGTTTGCTAATCACTTCATATGTCAGCTGCAGTAATGTTTCCTCTGGTTTATAATGGTGATGATACTATAATTATTATATTATCTGTTATAATAACTTATTAATTCTCACCAAAAAGACAATAATATTATCAATTGATATTATCAACCATCATATCTGGGGGGTGGGGTGAGGTAGGGTCTCACTCTAGCCGAGGCTGACCTGGAATTCAGTATGTAATCTCAGGGTGGCCTCAAACTCATGGCAGTCCTCCTACATCTGCCTCCCAAGTGCTGGAATTAAAGGCATGCACCACCATGCCCAGCTGTTCATCATAAGTTTTTAAAGTAAAAAAAGTACTTTTAAAAAGCAATTAGTGGTCTTGGGAGACAGCTTATTAGAAAACACTTGTCCCCACCCCCCAATATGAAAACATTAGTTTGACCCTCAGTATTCGTGTTAAAAATGTCTGGTATGCTGGTGTTTGCTTTTACTCCCAGCAATGTGGAGTTAGTGACAGGAGGGTCCCTAGGGCTCACTGGCCAGCCAGTCTTGCCTAATAGATGAGTGCCAGGCCAATAAGAAACTATGTCTCAAAAGTGACCAGCATTCCTAAAGAATCATCCCCAAGGTAGTCCTCTGTCATACACAAACTCCCACACATCCATGTATACACACCTGCAATTTAAGAAGCCATTAATATTGACATCATGGCTAGATTGTTTGAACCTAGTCTTTATGTGGTTTTGATTTATCTGTAGCTTTTAATGACACTCTTTGATATTTTTATTTTTCAGAAAACTGTGGACTATATTTTCCAGAAATAAAAAGAAATCCAGGCAAATACTTGCACAGTTGTCCTGAATCTGTAAGAAAGTGGCTTTGGCAGCTAAAGAATGCTGGGAAAATTATTTTGCTAATTACGAGTTCTCACAGTGATTACTGTAGGCTTCTTTGCAATTATATCCTTGGGTAAGTGATGAGACATTTCATTTTCATTGTCTTATAAAATATTGATAGCAAATAAGACCACTGTGCTTTAATTAAACCTCATAACCACAGACATATTGAGTGGGAGTTGGGTAGCTTTATTAGGTAGTTTTGGGTGACTGGGCCTAAAAGTAAAACAACAGAAATGTCCTTAAATCTGCCCTTACAATCTCCACTTGACTAGAGATCAGAGAAGGATCTCTTCTGTCCTTATTTCTTGACTAAAGGTGTTACCTAGACCTGTTTTTTCATAAACAACCTGAGCCCCTCCTGGGAGGGAGCCCCTTTCTTAGAATTCAGACCTGATAGTGGCATTATGGTTGGTTGAGCTCAGCCCCAAAACGTGACTTCATGGCTGGCCTCTTTGTTTTTTAATTTTTTTGTTTATTTTTTTATTTACTTGAGAGTGAGAGATGGAGAGAGAGAGAGAGAGAATGGGCACGCCAGGGCCTCCAGCCACTGTAAATGAACTCCAGATGCATGCACCCCTTATGCAGTGGGTCCTGGGGAATCGAGCCTGGAACCAGGGTCCTTAGGCTTCATAGGCAAGCACTTAATCACTAAGCCATCTCTCCAGCCCCTGGCCTCTTTTTGAGCCAGCCCCTAGCCCAGACCAATCATCCCTTACTCTGGCTTACCTGAGCCTGAAGGTAAGGCCCACCACAATAAGGTTATAAGTAAATGCTTACCAGGTGGGCAGTCTTTCTTTGCTGGCTGATCATCTCTCCTGAACATCCATGTCCTGGTAAGCCTGCTGTTCTCTTCCATGGGCTCTCTACCCCCTCCTGCTTCCACATGGCAGGAGCCCTCTGCCCTTTCTTCTCTTTCCTCTCTAAACCCCTTCTCACATTTCAGGCTCATGCTCACTTTCCACGTGGATTCTCTGGCCACATGCATGCATTCCCCCTCCCTTGATCAGAGGTGGACTCTCCCTCACCCATCTTGACTCCTGAATAAAAAATGTAATAATTTAATAATTATCCTTCTCAGTCTTGTTTTATGTCAGTTCTTTGGTAATACAGACACAAAATGGGTTTGGAGTATTAAGAATTCTTCCTGAACTCCCTGAACCCCGTTATAGTTTCACTGGATCATATAGTGCTGAGTGTCACTGTTTTCCCATATAATGTGTCTCAATATATGTTAACAGAAACCCAGCCCATACACATTTTAGCAGAGCAGAAGTTGTTATGCTTTTAGTTTCCCACATGGTCTGGGCTATAGGTTTGCTGGGAAATAAATAGACTGAGTCCTTCAGTCTTCCATGAATTTCACTTCTCAGTTTTTGATAATTATTGAGGAATGCTGATTCATGGAGTCCATACCCTGACAGATTCCTAGATTACAGCTCCTTGAAATCCACGTCAGTGTGGATTTTAGCACAGACAATGATGGGGTTAACATGCATGAAAATCAAGGCAGTGCAATTACAGTAGACTTTAAAATAAGAAGGATGTAGATTGATGCCCTGCTCTGTAACTTACTAAGTGAACTGAGACACAATTTATAACTTATTTGAGGTGTGTGGTGGGCTTATGTTGCAGTCAGGTTCTCATTGCTGGTAGAAATCACCCAACAAAGAGCAGCTTGTGGGGAAAAAAAAAAAAAAAAGAGGTTTATTTCGGCTTACAGGCTCAAGGGGGAAGCTCCATGATGGCAGGGAAAATGATGGCATGAGCAGAGGGTGGATATCACCCCCTGGCCAACATCAGGTGGACATAGCAAGAGGAGAGTGTGCCAAACACTGGCATGGGGAAACTGGCTATAATACCCATAAGCCCGCCCCCAACAATACATTGCCTCCAGGAGGCATTAATTCCCAAATCTCCATCAGCTAGGAACCTAGCATTCAGAACACTTTATGGGGGTCACCTGAATCCAACCACTAGATTCTGCCCCTGACCCCCAAAAACTGATAGCCATACATGATGTGAAATGCAATACATTCATCCAACTTTAAAAGTCCCCATAGTTTTTGTAAATCCGAGTGACGTTCAAACATCACCATAATCCAAAATCTTTTAACTGAGCCATAATACCAACAAATAATCCCCCCCCAAAAAAAAAAACATAATGGCACAGAATAAACACACTGCAAAAGATGGCTTTGGGCATAGCAAAGAAATATTCAACCAATACAAACATCAAACTCTGTAGTTTCAAGTCCAACAATTCTAGTCAGTAACAAGTCTCCAAGTTTGATAATCCTAGCCAGCAACAAGTCTCTGGAGTTCCAATTCCAGCTCTCCAGCTAGGCTACTCACAGTCCTGGAGAACTTCATCTGGGCCCAGCAGCTCTCCTTGGCAGCCATCTCATGGTCCCACCATCTCCACTGGGTCTCCACTGCAATCCATGGTTCATCCTCACAGCTCTATCAGGTCTCCATGCAGGCATCCAGCAAACCTGCTTCACATTGCCCATGGCTGCTTCCAAAACACAGTACCATGTTGCAAACTAACTGACTCTCTCTTTACTGCATTTCTTATACTCCACAATACCAGGTAGGGTGCTAGTTTGTTAATCCAGGGGGAATAAAGCAGACTTTGAAGAACAGGACACTTAAGCACTCAGGCCCCTCCAAAAGAGTCTACATTCTTCATCTTGCCCCAGTGCAGGTCAGCTGACCCAACTTCAAAGGTTGTAATCTCTCAATTGCAGCTGAACAGGCAGCAATTTTGGCCTAAACATTTATTTCTGTGCCATAACCCTCTGCTCATATCAGTCCATTTCTACACAAAGCAACCCTGCACAAGTTCTCAGGGCATGGACAGAACAGCAAGCTTCTCACAAAAACTGTTAGCCCTGTCCAAGCAAAGGTCTTTCTCACCCTCATAAGCCAAACCTCACAGTCCATAGTTCTTACTGCATTCAGGTCTTTCAACCCTGACCAGAATAGTCCATCAAGCTGTACTTACAGCACTGCAAGGCAGCTCTTAGGCCAAGGATTCAAATCCTTTCACATTCCTTTTGAAAATCAGCTCCAAAAGGCCAAAGCCACACATTCAAGTGTCTAGCAGCAATCCCACTCCTTGGTACCACTTTACTGTTGCATTCAGGTTCGCAATGCTGATAGAAATGACCCAAGAGCAGTTTGTGGGGAAAAGAGGTTTATTTTGGCTTACAGGCTCAAGGGGGAAGCTCCACGATGGCAGGGAAAATGACGACATGAGCAGAGGGTGGACATCACCCCCTGGCCAACATAAGGTGGACCATAGCAACAGGCGAGTGTGCCAAACACTGGCATGGGGAAACTGGCTATAATACCCATAAGCTTGCCCCCAATAATACACTCCATCTAGGAGGTGTTAATTCCCAAATCTCCATCAGCTGGGAAGCCAGCATTCAGAACACCTAAGTTTATGGGGGACACCTGAGTCAAACCACCACACTACATATATGAGTTCACATGAATATGGGTGCACATATGTATATAGGACCAGGATTACCTTGGGTATCATTTCTTAGGAACACTGTCCACCTCTTTTAGAGACAGGCCCTTCCCTAGAGCTCACATTTGGGCTACACTGGGTGCCCCATGAGCCCCAAGATTCCTTTTGTCTCCAACTTACCATTGCTGAAACTTCAGGCATCCATCACCACACATAGCATTTTTTTCTCTGGATACTGGGCAGTAAACTCAGCTCCTCATGCTTGCTAGGCAAGCATTTTTACTACTTGAGCTATCTCCCCAGCCCTTATCATTTCTGTAAGACTTAATTTTATCATCGTAAGAATAGCTTGTAAATATGAGGGGATGTTTAGATAGCATGATATATACTAGCCTATACATACTGGGCAGAGTCATTGTTAAGTGTGGTGTGATTCAAGTGTCCCCCATAAACTTAGGTGTTCTGAATGGTAGGTTTCCAGCTGATGGAGATTTGGGAATTAACACCTCCTGGAGGGAGTGTATTTTTGGGGGCGGGCTTATGGGTATTATAGCCAGTTTCCCCATGCCAGTTTGTGGCACACTCTCCTGTTGCTATGGTCCACCTGATGTTGGCCAGGGGGTGATGTCCACCCTCTGCTCATGCCATCGTATTCCGCTGCCATCATGGAGCTTCCCCTCAAGCCTGTAAACCAAAATAAGCCTCTTTTTCCCAGAAGCTGATCTTAGTTGGGTGGTTTCTACCAGCAATGCAAACCTGACTGCAACAGTAAGCTTTAATAATTCTGACTACATTTCACTTATATATGTCCATCTTGTGCAATATCAGTGAAAGTCCATGGTCAGAGAAAGATTCAACAGTTGATTGTTAGATTTCCTCTAACATTCAAATCTCTGCAAACAGAAATGACATGAGTATAGGGCAAGTTGTACCCCCCAAGCTCACCTCCATGAGCATTTTTAGCCTCAGAATTTCCATGTTCTTTAGCATGTGTGTGGCTCTAGTTTATTCTAACATATTTGTACCTGTGAGTGAGTTTTCTACTTTATGAAAAATACATAGTCAGGGAACATTGCAGTGAATTAAGGCTTAAGGCTTATGTCCTGGATGCGTTGGAAGGTGCCTCTTCAAAATGCATTTGCTGCTCTGGTAGGGGGACCATGTTTCATAATAATTCCTTTCTCATTGGTATGGATAACTAAAATCATTCACCCATATTTATTACACTTTTTGTTTGTAAAAATATTCCGGAATATTATTGTTCCAGCATTCTCCATTGAGTCCTTTGAAGAGAATAACTTTCCTTTGTTATCTCAAAAAATCCTTAATGTGACAAGAAATATTGAGTGAAAATCATTTATTGTTGTCATGCATGGACTTTGAAAATAAATTACCTGCCTCATACCTGAGTACTCTCTGAGAAATGTCACTGGACTTACTGTACTGCTACTTTGGTAGGACCTGTTTAGCAACAAAATTATTAATAACTCTTCAGGCTTATAGTAAGTACAGATCTCTTTCAGTCTCCAAACTAGAAAACATGGCTCCTGAATATTTCTAGGCTCTAGAAACATTTTTAATTTTTTTTTTTTACTTGAAACAGAGAGACACAGAAAAAGAGGTAGACAGAGAGAATGATGAGTATGAGCATACCAGGGCCTCCTGCAAACAAATTCCAGACACATGTGCCACGTTGTGCATCTGGCTGTACATGGGTACTGGGGAACTGAATCCAGGTTGTCAGGTTTTGTAAACAAGCACCTTTAACCTGCAAACTCTCTCTCCATTCCGACTAGAAACTTTTATATTCACTATGACAGTGTCATGAGGAGAAAGCAAACTCCACATCTATGTCAGCCTCTCCCTTGCCTGCTTGATTGCTTTGCTTCTCTTTTGCATGCTCTTTTCTTACTTTATGTTTGAGCTGCAAGGAATGGTCACCTTTCAGGCAAGTTAGTATCCAACCATCTTCTATTTCCAGTGATCATGGACCTTGAAGTGCCAAAGGAAAAATGTAAAGCATGCAAAATTTGATCAAAAGATGAGAAAAATAATGTTATAATAAAATAAGGAAAGATTAAGCTCTGTCCTTTGAAAGTTTTCTAGTTCCTTAAGATAAATTTATGTTCCATTTTTAGGAATGACTTTGAAGACCTTTTTGACATTGTGATTACAAACGCATTGAAGCCTGGATTCTTCTCGCAGTTCCCAAACCAGAGGCCCTTCCGCACACTTGGCAAGTTAAATTTTGCTTCTTCTCTGCATCTCTGACTGGCAGTCAAGTGCAAAGCACTGTTAGAGGCAGCAGCATTTCTGCTTCCCCCATGGAAAGAGAAAGCATGCAAACTTTGTTTATATTAAGCTCTACTCTGACAGTTTATATCATAATCATTTATTTATATGTCATTCTTTACCTATTTTTAAAAATGAAGGGCATGGACCTAATCTTAATTTTAGGATCTAAACAAACGTATTAATAAGTATTGAAGGGAATTAGTTAATGTAGTAATTCAAAATGAATCATTTTCAGGAATAAAAGTTCTTACAGATTCCTTGAAAATCATGAGCACAAAAAAAAAAAAAAAAAAAACACAAACAAACAATGCATTCTCTGGACAACAAGTAAGACCTCAAAGAAGGATAGTTAAAAGTGTCACACTTGTAAAGAAGCTGATGGAGAGAAAGGTCGAATGAAAAGAACAAACAGCTTTTACAGTTAAAAAAAAAAAAAAGATAGCTGAGGTAATCATTGTAAATACATTTTCCCAGCATTCAAGATGTGGAGTTAGTCTAATGCTGTAATGAACATGAAAGTGTACTTGTCTTTTATTACCTATACTGATTCTATGTTCTTTCAATATATGCTCAGTAGTGGAATTGCTGAATTACATGGTAGCTCTGCATTTATTTTTTTGGTGGTGTTGGCAACCAAACCCAGGGCTTCATACTTGCAGAGCATATGATCTACCACTGAGCTCCACCACCAGTCCTGTTTTTAACTATGGAGGTAGAACCTCTGTGCTGCATTCCATAATTACTGTACTAATTTCATTTTAAGCTTTCCCTTTCTCTCCAGGAAAAAAAAAAAGGAGGGTAAACTTTTTTCCACATCCTTACCAACATATGCTATCGTTCATTGTTTTTATAAAAACTATTCCAGCCACGCTAGGTGGTACATATCTTTAATCCTACCATTTGGGAGGCTGAGGTAGGAGGAGGATCACTGTGAGGTGAATTTGAGGCCAGCCTAAGATTACATAGTGACTTCCAAGCCATATTGGGCTACAGAGAGACCCTACCTTGAATCCCCCACCCCCCCCCCAAAAAAAACTATTCTAATAGGAGTGGGGTAATATGTCCTTGAGGTTTTAATTTTCTAATTTGTGTTTCCATAATGGTTAATGATACTGAACATTTTTCATAAACTTGTTGAGCATTTGTCTTTAGATCCTCTGTCCATCTTTTAATCAGGTTATTTGTATCTTTATTGAGTTGAGTTCCTTGTATTTCAGATATTAGCCCTTTACTTAGAATATGCTGTGCAGATATAGTCTTTCATCTCATACATTGTCTTTTCACTGTTTCCTTTGTTGTACAGAAACTTTTAAATATGAAATGATCCTGTTTGTTTTTACTTTTATTCCTTGTGGCTTGGGAATCATGTCAAAAAATCTTATAAAGTCTTCGATTCTCTTCTGCTGTTTCAGAGGTGAAGAATCAAGGTTGATGAAGTAGGACTCAAAGTCTTCCAACTGTTCTCTATAATTACTGTAAAATCCCTCAGATATATGGAATTTCCTGTAGACTGTCAGATGTTGCAAAAAGTTCATTTCAGTTCTCATATCCAAGAGTGATTGGCCACAAGATGTTTAAGATTCCTTGGTACCTTCTTTTCTGAGTTTCTCATTTAAAGTATTTCAATGGGAGATAGAATGACTCCTCTCTTTAGAAATTACCACAAAGTAGTTTCCTTTTGGAATGCAAGGAAGCATTCCCACAGTAATCAGGATGGCACTGCCCTTATTATCTTCTGGCTGGCTTTCCTCGTTCATTTGCTGAGTCTGAGCCTCACTGTTCTGTGCTGTACTGCTCTCTCTGGGTTCTGACCGTCTGTTCAGATTGTGCTTCTGTATGTGGGTCTGTTTCCTTTCTCTTTGCTCTTCTTCAGCTCTCTGTGGGTGGTTTTAACAATTACCTGTACACCAGTGCACCCTGTTTTTATTTCTCCAGTTCACTTTTCTCTCATCTATGGAGTTCTGTGTCTGTCACTTCCCCACACCTCAGAACTCAGGTCCCATGAAATTTGAAGTGCTTATAGTAACACATACACACACACACAAAAAAAAACCTGCCAGCTTAGTGTGCTCCGTAGTTTGCTAGTAATTTTGCTAGTAATTTTGCCAGCCACAGGTCCTGATGAAAGATAAAAATAAGTCAACCCCCAGTTTTTTCTCTACTCCTCATCTGTCCTTGTGTTTATCAACACTGCGTTCCTACCACTGTCATCATCTCTTGGGTAACAGTACAAATGTAAAAGCATGCCTGGGTCACTACAGTATTCCTTACCAAGTTCCCAGCCTCCATCATCCTTGTAACCATCGAGCTACCTTCCCTGGAAGTCAACAACAGGCTGCTGCTATAATCACGAATGAAATTAAATTAAATCATTGTTCTCAACGGTTAAGTCAGAGGAACAAAAACTAAGTCAACTGAGCTTGCTGACTCAGAAGGCCCAAAGAGCCAGTCACTACTCAGCATGTTCTTGGCCAGTGGCTCGTGTGTGACATCAGTGGTTACCATGGTAACAAGCTGATAGCTAATGTTTTATGTCTGATGGGTACTCAGCACTTCTGCCAGCCAGATCCCAATCCCTGCCCACCCTTGATGGTGTGGGAGCGAGGAGTGTCAGCTAGGCAACAATCTGCTTCCTGTCTTCCCCTTTCCTTTGCCGGCTCACACTGTCCTGGTTAATACTAGGGGAAGAGAGAAGGATCGGTCTATAAGATTATAAATTTGTTGGGAAGTGTCCATTGTGTGTTTTTGTCACTAAAAAGACAACTCGGCTGCTAACTCCCCACTGTGGGAGTCTCTGGTCTCCTGGCCTCGGCTGTCATCCAGATTCCAGCTCTCAGATATTTTCCTAGCTGACTCTCCTTTCCTGGATTTTATGGGGCATTTCCTCCTGCATACCACTCACAGTTCTGAAACAAGGGAACATTTTCCTTTCCCACCTGGAAAATAGCAAGAACCGAACATACTAATGAACAAACTAACATGCTGGTGGCTAGAATGCCTTCTCATCCTATCTAAACCATTAAACTGCCAGATCTAGAAACCAGTCTTCACCCTTACTCTCACTAGTTCTGTGCAAGTCCTGTGTAATCTTAGCTTTGGAAGTCTCTCATAGCTGCCCTCCTTTACCTCTCTGTCTTCTCCCCCATCTTTCTTCAGTACCTTTCATTCACAATGACATCCACTTATTTCTTTTAAAAATTTCAAAAACAACCCATATCATTTAAATTCTTTATTGTTAAGCACAATATATATGTGTTCATAAACACACTGTTGTTGACTGCCAAGTCACGGAGCATCCTAAGGAACACATTATCCTCTCTGCTCATACGTTCCTCTTCATCCTCGTCAATCTGCCTTTTCCTGTAAGTGCCCATTTCTCTACCTGCTGAAATGATTCTTTTATTCTCCATTCAGATTTTTGTCCTCTGTTCTCTATCAGCACTTCTGAGATATTAGTGGATATGGGGAATCACCATGGGGATCTTGTTTTAAATGGAGACACTGATTCAGATGCCCCAGCAAAGCCTTAGAATCTGCATTTCTAAGCAAACATCTTCGTAAAGTTAATGTTACTGATCATAAGACTACTCTGGAAGGAGGAGCATTGATTGCCTCCCCCTCTCTATCTGGTGACTTCCTACTTCTGCTTAAGGCAGTCACAGATTATACCACCTTCCCATGCCTTCCTTCTACAGCTCTAGGCCATTTCCTTTGTTTCCTTAGAGCTTTTCACTTGGCTATAATGGTGGGCTCTGACTAGTTCTCTGTCACTAGGATGTGAGCCCTGAGGGTAGCAGTTGTTTGTAGAAATCTGTCTGCAGCACAGTGCCAGTAACATTTAAATATTGCTAAATTAAAGTAGCCAAATCTGTCACTATGTGTCAAGAATTTATTCATTAATGTGAATGTTTGATTGTGGCTTGTTTATTGATATGACTGAATTTGTAGAAAGTTAAGTTTTGCATTTGACATTTGATGGCAGACCCAAAGTTTATAATCAAACAAGCATTGAATATAGTCTTGACCTACCTGTTCTTACATTAGCAAAGATAGCTTTTGTAACTAAGTAATACTTTAATGTGTCTTTACTGTCTTTAATTGAACATTCTCATTTGGAAAAAAAAAAAAAAAAAGCTTTTTATCAAAATAGGTATGCAAAATGTAGCCAGGTAAGAAATTGTCTTGAAACCAAGAGATAAGACTTTGAAGAGATTATCTGCTATTAGTTTTCAAAGGTTTATAACTAGAAAATCCCAAAACCGAAGTATTGAGTGGTAAGAATCTCACCTTTTGTTCTTTTAAATTTTATCCAATTTTCTTAATACTTAGGCAATAAAAGCAAATAGAGAAAGGGTATATGAAATGTACAATTAGTGGGGAAAGTTTCTAGAATTGAGAAAAGGATATATAAGAGTAATGGGCAGCTGGGCATAGTGGCTCACACCTTTAATCCCAGCATTCAGGAGGCTGAGGTAGGATCACCATGAGTTCAAAGCCAGCCTGGTCTATAAAGTGAGTGCCAGCTCAGTGAGCTAGACCCTGCCTCAAAAAAAAAAAAAAAAAATCCCAGTGAACTCATATGTGAAGGAATCCTAGAATCAAAGAATTATATGTTTCTAGTCATGGTTTATTGGTGAGTGATCTCTTAACAAGTGAGAGATTGCCAACAGAATGTAAACTTCCTGAGAGCAAGGACTTGGCCCATCTTGTTCACTGTTGTATTCCCACTGCCTAAAATCATCCCTGCCATGTAGTAGAATTGAAGGACAAGACAAGAAAAGCAACCAAATGATTTGCATTTCCAGGTCAGGTTCCAATTCATCCCACCAGGCCATGTGAATCCTATGGGGTTTGTGACTTTTTCCTTATAATAATGGAATATTGGCAACAACCCACAATCTATCAAGATTATGTAATAAATCATGGAACATGCATATCTATTTTTAAAAGCAGCAGATCACAATTACAATGTACTACTACCTATAAAATGGTTTAAGTAGGTGAGCTTGCAGAACCATGTACAGATTATATGGGTTGCATTTGAAAGGCAGAGGTCATGGGCAGATATGGTAACACAAGTTTATAATCTTAGCACTTGGAGGCTGAAGCAGGAAGATACAGTTTGAGGCCAGCCTGGGCATATAGCTACACAGTGAGTTCAAGGTCAACCTGAAAGGCACAGCTCAAGATTCATCTGTCAGGACTGCCATAAGATACCACAGAGTAGGTGGCTTAACAATAGTGTCTTACTTTGTCACAGTTCTGGAGACTGGAAGTCTGAGAGAATTGTTTTCTTGTGAGGTCATTCCTTGAAAGAGATTGCTGTTCTTGCCCAGTGTCTTCATGCACTAATTCATGCAGTAATAATGCTAATTCGCACTTTTTTTGAGGGTATAATTTTGAATGCAAGACCACCCTAACAGTATCTTTTAACTTAATCATCTCTCACAGGCCTTGTCTCCAGGTACAATCACATTATGAGGTACTAGGCATTTGGGCTTAAATGTATGAATTTGGGGGGCACACAGTTGAGCCCATAGCCGATGTATACTTAGGCTAAAATTCATCAAACCATATGTATTAGTGTCAGTCATAGCACAGTAAATATACTTTAAGTGGAATAACAGAATATATCCATAGTTTTAAATGCCTAAAAGAATGTTTGCCTTTTGTAAAAAAAAAAAAAAAAAAGTGCCCAGTAGATAGAGTTCAAAAAATAATACTGTCAAAATCTGAATGTGTTACTGATTCAAAAAAAAATCATACAAATTCCAATTCTTAAAGTTTGTCTGATAGTAACACCAAGTGCTTTCAGAGTAGCTGTGGGCTGAAGTTGGTTATCTAGCATAGATCTCTGCACAAGTTCTGCTCTTTGTGGCAGATCTCACTTGCTTTAGTCAAGGCTGTCAACCAGAGTCTTGAGTACTTGTAACCATTCTACTGACTAAATTTTGACTATATTTTTTATTCTTCTTGCTTGCCCATATTTTTTTACAATGAGAAAAATAAAAGAATTTTACTCTGTTGAAGTAAAATATAGCCTATGTATGTATGTGTGTGTGTATATATATTTACATATATATACATTTTTCAGACGTTTTATCTTGATTTACTATTTACACACTTCAGTTGCTTGTTAACTTCATTAAGCCATTTCAACGGCAGTCTGCAGGCCATAGGAGCAAGCTTGAGCTCTGGTCTGGTTGTGACTATAACAGCTCAGCAACTCTAGGCAGGCTCTACAGCTTTTTAGATATCAGTTTCTTCATCTGCAAAATGAAGGGATAAAAGCTAGGGCTTTTTAAATGCTTAGGTGACAGACATGTGTTTCATGTGTTAAATCATTTACCAAACCAATAGATGAGATCAGAATTTTAATTACCTTGATTTTGAAACTAAAACAAACCATAATCATCCCTTATTTTCCATGTCCTCATTTTGTCTTTTGTATTTATTACCTATTACCTAACATTTAATTTTTTTTTTACTCAGTATCCTGGTTTTAAGAGAGATTTTAGAATACATTCTTAAATATTATATGTAAATGTTTCCTTGACACCATGTAAACAAATGTAGAACCTTATCTGCATAGTGTCAGAGTATATGGGGTTGTATATATCATACACTTGAGCTGTGTTGCTCTCCTAGTCCTTATTGACTGTCTCCTATTGGAATTAATGATTTTCTCAATCTCACAGTCCTATCTGTGGAGCTTCAGCCAGAACCCTTGCAGCTGCTCTCGTGGATTAGTTACCTTTAAGGTACCTTCCAGTGTCTGAGCTGGATGGAAATTGAGAAGGTTCAGGGTGTTTACATAAAGTGTTCCAGGCTTCTTAGGTCTTAGTTTCCTTTCTTCCATTAGATTACTGAGTTCCAACAGTTATATCATCAGACTATTTTCTGGAGCTGGAGATGGAACCGAGAGCTTCACACATACCAGGCAAATGATGCTGCTGAGCTGTATGCATAGCATTCACCATTTGAGAAACCCTGACTCTGTAGACTTTGTTTTCTTTGTAATGAGCAATGGAATATTTATTTTTCTATTGTCTTTGCAAACTTAACATGTGTTTATCAATAATATTCTGCTATTTAAAATATTTCTGTATTCCCCAGTCTTCAACACTCACATTACTTACACAGTAAGACATTCTGTATTAAATAAATAAAGACAAACAGACATGAGAAGTGATAACTCTCCTGGTGTTGCAGTCAGGTTCACATTGCTGGTAGAAATCACCCAACCAAGAGTAGCTTGTGGGAAAAAGAGGTTTATTTTGGCTTATAGGCTCAAGGGGGAAGCTCCATGATGTCAGGGAAAACGATGGCATGAGCATAGGGTGGACATCACCCCCTGGCCGACATAAGGTGGACCATAGCAACAAGAGAATGTGCCAAACACTGGCTTGGGAAAACTAGCTATAATACCCATAAGCCTGCCACCAACAATACGCTCCCTCCAGGAGGCATTAGTTCCCAAATATCCATCAGCAAACCTGCTTCACACTGCCCATGGCCATATCCAAAACACAAGACCATGCTGCAAACTCAATGACCCTCTCTTTCCTGCGTTTCTTATACTCCACAATACCAAGTAGGATGCCAGTTTGTTAATCCAGGAATAAAGCAGACTTTGAAGAACAGGACACTCCATGAGCACTCAGGCCCCTTCAAAAGAGTCTATATTCTTCCTGTTACCCCAGTGCAAGTCAGCTAGCCCAGTCTCAAAGGTTGTAATCTCTCAATTGCAGCAGAATTGGCAACAGTTCACCGAAAGACTTTTCTTTTTGTGCCATATCCCTCTGCTCACACCAGTTCATTTCTATGCAAAGCAACCTTGCACAACTTCTCAGGACATGGGCATAATAGCAAGCTTCTCATACAAACTGCTAGCCCAGTCCAGGCAAAGCTCTTTCTCACCCTCATAAGCCAAACCTCACAGTCCATAGTTCTTACTGCATTCAGGTCTTTCAGCTCTGACCAGAATAGTCCATCAAGCTGTACTTACAGCACTGCAAGGCAGCTCTTAGGCCAAGGTTTCAAATCCTTCCACATTCCTCTTGAAAATCAGCTCCAAAAGGCCAAAGCCACATAGTCAGGGTGTCTAGCAGTAATCCCACTCCTTGGTACCACTTTACTGTTGCAGTCAGGTTCGCAATGCTGGTAGAAATCACCTGACCAAGAGCAGCTTGTGGGAAAAAGAGGTTTGTTTTGGCTTGTAGGCTCCAGGGGGAAGCTCCATGATGTCAGGGAAAATGATGTCATGAGCAGATGTGGACATCACCCCCTGCAACATCAGGTGGACCATAGCAACAGAAGAGTGTTCCAAACACTGGCAAGGGGAAACTGGCTATAATACCCATTAGCCCTGCCCCCAACAATACACTGCCTCCAGGAGGCGCTAATTCCCAAATCTCCGTCAGCTGGGAACCTAGCATTCACAATGCCTAAGTTTATGGGGGAAACCTTAATCAAACCACCACACCTGGGCATTTCTCCACGGATGTCTAAATTATCTTGGACCTTTATGTTAGGCTACTAGATGGTTTTTGGACTATTCATTCAAGAATAATGGGATTTTTGGTTGGTCTGCTGGCAAATGCCTTTAATCCCAGCATTCAAGAGGCAGAGGTAGAAGGATTGCTATGAGTTCAAGGCCATCCTGAGATTAGATATTGAACCAGGTCAGCCTGGGCTAGAGGAGACCCTACCTTGAAAAACTAAAACAAAATAAAGTGGGATTTTCATTGGGTTGTACAGAAGAATTACAACAAGGGATGTTAGAAAGGGAGAAAGACAGAGAAATAGCCCTTGATCATAAGCTGCCAGTTGTTACATGTTGCTTTAATTATCTATAAATGTATTTTTAGAAGTACTTGGCTCAAAATACTGCTATGAGCAAGTTTGCCTTATTATAGTTTTACAATTTTTATTCACTTTTGTGATTCTCTTATATTCCATTCAGCTGTGGTGACAGTATTTAGTTTGTAATCTTAAATTGTCCAGTATCCTTTCCAGGTAATTGTTATAAATTGAACGCATATTTAGGGTACATGTTTGTGACTTTTACATGTAGAAATTAGACTTTTATTAAGAAGCCACTAGTGCCAGAAATTATTTTTAATAACTAATTTGTCTGCTTCCCCCTTCTTTATAACCCTTTGCCCTGCTTCAGGATTGACTTATAGCAAAGCTAATGAAGCATAGGTCTTAGGACCCTCAGTTATCCTTCGTAGGTCCTGGCAGGGACCATGACAATTTTATATTGTTAATATTGCATTCATTTTCTCTGAAAAAAAAAAAGGCCCCTTTAGCTGGTTATGGTGATTCACACCTTTAATCACAACACTCTTGAGGCAAAGGTAGGAGGATCGCTTTGGGTTCAAGGCAAGCCTGAGACTACATAATGAATTCCAGTTCAGCCTGGGGTAGAGCAATACTCTACCTTAAAAAAAAAAAACAAAAAAAGGGGACAAGGAGCTTGCAATTGTGGACTTCTGGCCTTATAAAACCACACACAGCAGAGAAGACCCAAATAACAACAAAATGGCCAAGTTTTTTGAAATTGAAATTCTACTTTTATTCCCCATATAGTTGTTTTTAAATATATCATTTATTTATTTGAGACAGACAAAGACAGAGAAAGAATGGGTGTACCAGGACCTTGTGCTACTGCAAACTCCAAACATATGTGCCACTTTACGTATTTGACTTTACATGGAAACTGGGAACTTAAACCCAGGCCATTAGGCTTTGCAAGCAAGCACATTAAACTGCTAATCCATGTCTCCATTCCATGCCATGCAATTTTTAAGGCTTCCCACCAGCTACCAAAGTCTTTGTTGCTATGTCCTCCTTTTCATCATACTTTATTCAGTGGGTGGATTATCTTCACTTCAATAGCAGGCAAGATCCCAGTGGCAATATACTTCTTTCACCGGCTCTGCTTTAACAGTGAGGGAAGCAAGGGAAGAGGACAGCCTGGGTCATGCCTCACACTTGTTCCTTGGCATCAGATGGTCCTTCACTGTGGCCTCTCCCTGCCCCAGGCTGAGTTGCCTAGAGTGCAGAGCCTACGTTTAGTAGACCACTGGTAAAAGTCTGCCCCTCTGTCCAGTTCCAAGAAGATGAGACTTACTTCGGGTTCCATGGTGTTGGTGTTGTTTACTTAGCCACTTAACAAAGCAGAGTGGTGATACTGAGTTGACATCTAACTGGTCACTGAGTACAAATCACTTGCCAGCTTTGAGACCTTTGGCAAAATAATTTCCTATGTCTTATTTTCCCCAATTCAGAAGGGCACAGTAAGTGAGTGTGTGTGTGTGTGTGTGTGTGTGTGTGTTTATTTTCTCTCTATGAAGTACTTACTAAATGCCATCTTCCTGTCCCACATGGTTTCTTTCTGGACATGGTCTATAATCAGGCCTAAGTGCAGCCTGTCCATCTGTGTCAGCTAAAAAGTACATGATTTTCCACCTGTATTTCCAGAAAACGATGAGGAGCAGGAGGCACTGCCTTCTCTGGATAAACCTGGCTGGTACTCCCAAGGAAACGCTGCCCACCTTTATGACCTACTGAAGAAAATGACTGGCAAACCTGAACCCAAGGTATTTTCCAGTTGAAGCAGAATTCTTGATATGTGCTTGAAGAAATGAACAGCTGTGAGCAAAATCATGGCTATACATGCATTCAGGCTACTTGGCTATGGTGGTCATCTGCTGCCTTATATCCTGGTCTTCTCTCATCTGATAAGATACACCTTGGATATGGCCTTGGTCTTTTTGACAGAGAAAAGCAAGATTCTAGGCAGGTCACAAATCTAGATAGTGCACAGGATTTGCATGGGACACATGAGAAATGAGCTCCATAACAATTTATCAAAAGCTTTTTAAGGAAAGCAACCAGTTGCTTCAAATACACTGCAAATTAGCCGGGCGTGGTGGCGCACACCTTTAATCCCAGTACTCAAGAGGCAGAGGTAGGAGGATCACCATGAGTTCAAGGCCACCCTGAGCCTCCATAGTGAATTCCAGGTCAGCCTGGACTAGAGTGAAACCCTACCTCGAAAAACAAACAAACAAACATAAATACACTGTAAATTAGCCTAAAAGCACACTTGCTTTTGACAACTTGATCATATTGTTGATGTTGAGCATTCGTGTATTTTTTTGCAACAGAATCTTTTTCTCTAAAAGATACTTAGAAGCCCTCTGAGGAGAGATGCTCCCACTTCCTGTCACCCCCCCCCACACACACACACACATACACATACTGAAGACTCCTGAGAACTTCAGTGGACGAGAGTCTCGACTTGGAGGTTCTGATTTCCATTATCCCTGCAACTCACTGACTTGTAGTGTACTGAGGGTGTAGAGTGGGCTTTTCTTCAGGAATACCCAGGGGGCTGTCTGATTTTCACATGCCCAGCTACGCACTCTCAGGAGTTTGTTTTTAGGAGATCTAGGGGTGCAGGGGGTCATAAAATCCCTGGAAGAGTGATTGTGATGTTTTCTGATAATATGTAACCCACTATAACAAGTTGCTTCTAATATCTCACTAAGTCTTAAGTTCTGAATTTAATTGTAAATATACTTGTAAAGACAGAGGTTCAGTTCATCATTAAGAAAATCAAGTTTTATCTCCCACCTTTGTTCTACCAACAAAGAACCTGGTGCTCTGTAAATCAACTGGGATAAATAACACCTGTGAGATTATTTAAGGATGTTTAAAATGCCTCTGCCATTTTTTTTTATCATACTTTAATGCCTATTGAGGAAATTTTTTCTGTTTTCCATGAAATGACCACCACTCTCTCTTGCCTCACTGAGAATTTACTCTCTAAATTACAGGTCGTTTACTTTGGTGACAGCATGCATTCTGATGTTTTCCCAGCCCGTCACTATAGTAACTGGGAGACTGTCCTCATCCTGGAGGAGCTTCGAGGGGAGGAAGGTGAGGCTGAGGAGACAGAGCCTCTGGAGAAGAGAGGGAAATATGAGGTAAAGGTCCAATCCACTCTTATCTTATTATGTCTGAAAGTTAAAGTCTCTCCATACTACCTGACCAAAATTAGCCAGGCACACCTGTCATCCAGCACTTGGGAAGCAGAAACAGGAGGATCAGGAATTCAAGACTAACCTTGGCTACATAGAGAGAATTTGAAACCAATCTGACTTGACCCTGTCTCCAAAAACAAACAAAATATTATCCTTGTCTGACAGAATATCTTTGTTTCTATATTTTGTATTTGAAGCAGCATTTATTTCATGGGCTTAGTGTTGGCAGATATTCCAAGCCAATTTAGTTGAATTGTTGGCTTTAAAAAATCTATCATGTGTCTTTCTGCTTATATGTAAAGGTAAATGAAAAAAAAAAAATGTGTGGGTTTTTTTTTCCACAAGCATCTTCGGACACACACTTAGGATCCCTAACTGACACAAGTGAAATTACTTTAAAGTTTAAGTTCAGGTCTGTTCCTCTTCCATGGAGAAGGCAGAACTGCATATTAAAAACAGGAGTTTAGATTCTTACCTGCTTCCTTGTGGAGGGGACAGAATTCAAGCATCTTCAATTGCTGCTGCAGAAGGGAAACCATCCAATAAAAGAGCTGAAAAGAGAGTATCATATGAGCGCTCATGGCTCTCTTAATCACTTTGAGATTAAGAAAGATAAAGGTTATTTTTCCAACCAGATGTTGAACACATGATACACAGAGGGTTCTGTCTTTTGTCATGTTTAAAGACTGCCTGCAAAGGGATTCACTTCTGTATTTCTAATTACTTCATTCAACTAAATGAGTTTCAAAACTACCCAAAAGCAGATTGACCAGGTCACTTTATGGTTGATTTTGTGAACCCTAACCTGACTACTGTCTGTAGTGAGGAACTTTGATTCACTTATGTTTGAGTTCATTTTCTCATATATCATGTTTAGTAAGTCCACTGGAATTTAGGGATCACTTTTACTTTCCATCATTTGTTACAGGCAGGAAACAAAGAAAGAACAGGGGACATTTCAAATAGCACTTTCCCAGCTTTTACACAAAGCCTTTTCTGAAATCTTGAAATGTCAATTATCCACTTGACAGCATTAGAGCTGGATGACAGATAAGCAAAAATTGTACATGTTAGCAAGCATAGAGGGACTAAGGAATAATTTGTTTTACTTTAGAAACCAAAATCCAATAATCAACCATATGAAAGTCTATTCTATTATACTTGTAATTCTTTGGATCGTCTTGACTTCACATAGCTAGCCTCCTGTGTGAGAGGAGGAGGAACACTCTGGCTTCCTTCATTACTGCTGTTTTTTCATTTTTGCTAAAACAAACAAAAAGCATTTGCATACTTTTAGTTTCAAAAATAATTAACTTTTAATGATGAAACTTCACAGCAAATAAGAAAAAGAAGGTGTTATTGTTTAATTAAGCTATCTATCCAGTACCTCCCAAATTAATAGCTGTTCTTTTTACCAGCAATAAATCACTTAGAAATACAACAATAGGGCTGGAGAGATAGCTTAGCGGTTAAGGTGCTTGCTTGCAATTCTCCAGGACCCACATAAACCAGATGCACGGGGGAGGGGGGCACACATCTGAAGTTCGTTTGCAGTGGCTGGAGGCCTGGCATGCCTTTTCTCTCTTTCTCCCCGCCTCAAATATAAATAAAAACAAAATATTTTTAAATTTTTAATAAAAGAATCACTTAGAAAAACAACAACAAAAATGAATGGCTGTTTAGGAGAAATTAACTAACAAATTAAATCTCAAGATTCTTTTAAGGCTCAAAATACAAATCTATACACCTGGACTGGAGAGTTTGCTCAGTGGTTAAATACAAACCTATGTAACTGGAGAGATGTCACACATTTTGGAGGACATGACAGAAGATCATATAGATGTTGTTTTCTCAATTTATTTATAAAATCTATGCAATGTTGACCTTCATAATCATGATAATAATGAATACACACATACACACATATATATATATATACACACATAAATACTTGTAACTTAATGTGGTTCAACTTAATAAAACTAACAGTGGGTTGATATCTAGCATGTAAGAAATTGGATACTCAATAAGAATTGGACAAGAAGTCTCAGGTTCTGACTGAAGGGAAGAATTTACATATGTGAGCATAACCAATCTTTACTTGTAATACATAAAGTACAAGTAAAACACTACCAAGATACCATCAGTTTGAGAAAACTGAGCCTGGATTTTCCTTTGATTTGCTGCTGTGGTAATGTGAGATAGATGTCTATGAACTCACTTAGAAAAATACAGAGTAAGACCAACACTGTTCACAAATGCTTTGTTCCATTGCATGTGTGTTTAATAAAAATAACTTTTACTTTTTATTTTAGTGAACACCTGTTTGGCTTTTCCAGAAGCAAAATACTATTTTATTTATCTGAAATATAACCATACTATGGGAATTCCATAAATGAAGAGTGTATCTGTGACAGGAACTGTGGTGTGCTCTAGAAGTCGACAGGTTTATCTGTCAGTATTCCGACTGAATAGCTAGAAAGTATACTTTAAAAATAAATAATTTGCTGTGTGTGGTAGTACATACCTTAAATCCCAGCACTCAGGAGGCAGAGGTAGTAGGGTCTCTGTGAGTTTGAGGCCAGCCTGGGACTTCATAGTGAATTACAGGTCAGCCTGGGCTAGAGCAAGACCCTACCTCAGGGGGAAAAAAAAAAAGAAGAAGAAGAAGAATTTGAAATCTTGTATCAATTCAATGACTTCATGTTCCAGGTTCATGGAAGCAATAAGTAAATAATTCTGTCCTCATTCTCTTCTTAAAAATGAGTACCAAATAAGATCAAACAAACTTGGTTCTTAACCACCTTTTTGCTATAGTAGTTATAGGTAAATTAGTTATTTTTTAGCATATTTTCAAAATATTTTATCTATTCATGCAAGAAAGAGGGAGAGAAAGCATATGTGTGCCAGGACTCCCAGCCACTGCAAACGAACTCCAGATGCATGCACCACCTTGTGCATTTGACTTTACATGGGTACTGGGGAATCGAAGCCGGTCGTTAGGCTTTGCAGGAAAGTGCCTTAACCGCTGAGCCATCTCTAGCCCTAGAGTTATTATTAATGGTAGGGAATTATATTTTTTCAAATATTTTTTCAAATGTTTTATTTGTTTATCTATTTGAAAGAGAGAAGAGAGAGGGAGAGAGAGCAGATGGGCACACCAGGGCATCCAGCCACGGCAAACGAACTCCAGACACACATGCCACCTTGTGCATCTGGCTTACATGGGTCCTGGGGAATCAAACCTGGGTCCTTTGGCTTTGCAGGCAAGTGCCTTAACCGTAAGCCATCTCTTCAGCCCCAGGAATTCTATTTTTATAGCTTTCTCTGTTGTGGCCATTTCAGATAGTAGTCAGTCACCCATTTAAAAAGCCATTGCTGATTCAAACTAAAGAATACTTTAACATAAGGAAATGTTTTCTTTCTAAAAATGTAATAGGCATTCAAAGCCTATTTATATCCATATAAGGTTTTCATACATTCATCTACTCAGTGAATAGAAAACTGAAGAGATTAATTAACTATCACTGTTAATCATAGTTATTATCTTTTGTCTCAGGAACAAAAAGTAAAGCCTCTAAATACGTTGTCTAAGAAATGGGGCTCTTACTTTATTGACTCAGTTTCGGGACAAGGAGATAAAGAAGACGCCTTGGTTTACACATGGTCTTCTAAGAGAATCAGTACCTACAGTACCATTGCAATTCCCAGCATTGAAGCCATCGCAGGTAAGATGGGAAATACCTGTTAAGCTCTCCCCATTATTGAATAGTAATGACCCTAACTACCAAAGTGTTTGTCTTTAAAAGAAAGAAATTGAGACAGTCACAGTGGCACATGCCTTTAATCCCAGCACTTGGGAGGCAGAGGTAGGAGGATTGCCTTAAGTTCAAGGCCACCCTGAAACTACATAGTAAATTCCAGGTCAGCCTGGGCTAGAGCAAAACCCAACCTCAAAAAACCAATCAAGAGAGAGAAGGGAGAGGAGGGGAGGGGAGGGGAGGGGAAGGGAAGGGAGGGGAGGGGAGGGGAGGAGAGGAGAGGAGAGGAGAGGAGAGGAGAGGAGAGGAGAGGAGAGGAGAGGAGAGGAGAGGAGAGGAGAGGAGAGGAGAGGAGAGGAGAGGAGAGGGGGAGGGGGAGGAGAGGGGGAGGGAGAGGGAGAGGGAAAAAGAGAAGAGAGGAGAGGAGAGGAGAGGAGAGGAGAGGAGAGGAGAGGAGAGGAGAGGAGAGGAGAGGAAATAGTTCCATGGTACTGGTGTATTTTTCTTGATAAACATCTTATAGATATGGTAGCCTGGGTAATCAGGACCAGCCCCCATTGGAGCAGAATACAAAAGCTAGAAACTTTTTTTTTGAGTCTGCTTTGAGGACTGAGATACAGGCTGGAAGAATTACCAAGACAAATTGCTTCAGAGGCCAATAGAGTAAACCTGGCTTTGGAGCTACTTTTCCCCTAGGTGTTGGCTGAGAGGATGAGTGGGACTTTCAGTAACTTCACAAAATTATTGGTCTAGGAACCGGAAGAGAAGGTCTGCCTGATGAACTCCCTCAGTCTCTGGGAGACCCTGATGGGCTTCACCTTAGAATAAAGATGAATTGGGAAGCAGTCCCCATTTTCACTGGGGCAGATTCATAATTTAATTGAGTTAGTATAATAATGGAAACCACTGTATTCTAAGGTGCATGGGTATAAAAAACTACCAAGAGCATTTGGGTATGAATAGTAAGAAAGTAAAAGAAAAGTAATTTTCCATTATTCTAAGATTTAAATATTTCTCCAAAGAATTGGAAAATGGCCCCTTCTCTTGAACCTCAGTGTTGTACCTCCTGTTTTCTAACCTAGAAGCTTCCTTCACAATACCCTAGGAAAGACTTTGACAGAGCCTTTGTCTTCTCACCACCTTTCCTCTGGAGAAAATATTAAGGAAGACTTACAAGTAGTCAATGAAAAACTAAGCAAGTCTGTGTTTCTTTTGTGGAGAAAGAATTGTGTCATATTCAATTATTTGATTTGATGTTCAAGATACTTCTTCGAAGTATAACTTACTAATATAAGCACACTTTGTTCTCCTCCCAGTCTTATGAATTAGTTGCGTCTAATACAGAACTCCAGATAGATTTTTTAGTAGAGTTCTCTAGGTAATTTACCTTCTAGTCAGAAAAATGGCTAGAAGAAAAATAGTGAGGTGGTCATAGCTTTAGCATGTTAAAGATAGAATCTTGTATAAATCTTATCCTGCTGATCTATTTTAAAAGTCCCAAGAACTATTCTGTTTCTGTCTATATTATTTTACATTCAATTTAGTATATATTAATATTTTTTCATTTTGGCTCATTTATTTGATTGTTTCCCAAATTTGGATAACATAGTTGATATAGTATGTTCATGACATAAGATTTAGCAGAAAACTATTACAATAAGCAAGAATTTTTTTGTCTTTTCTCTTTTCCAAATACTTAACACCCAACAATGACTTTCCTACAGCTGAGATGCAAATATTTTTTTTCTTGCTGAATTCACAGTCTCTTGGATCCCAAGTTTGAGGAATTTTTTTTTTAAACAGAATAGTTAAGTGACCTGTCTATCCTATGCCCACATTTCTTAACAATAACAGGTCTTTGCTGTCACCTAGAAGATAGAGTGATAATACTAGTTGATTAAGACAGGAGGTACAAAGTAAAACTCATGCTCTCTTTTTACTTCCTAAAATTGTTAGCTTAGATGATCTTACATTGAAATATCCCAAAGCCATCTTTAGAGTTCTTTTAAGAAGTTTTCTACTTAGCCATATACAATGCTTAGTTCATCAACATTTTGATAAACTTGTAATAATAGCTATCCAGAAATGTCAACAGTTATGTTAGGAGATGTATAAAAGGGGGAGGTTGGCTTAGCTCTTTTTGTGCATGACTGGAAGTTTACCTCGATGTACAACTTCAAAAAACTGAATTTTATCAATTTACCTTCTAATGCCTTTTTAAATGCCTGCCGCAAATACTCTAGCTTAACAGATGTGAATGTGGGGATCTGTGACATTCACTAGTGTTGATTTTTTTAATTTATTTATTTTCATGTGCGGGGAGTATGTGCAATATGACAGGGTCTCTATGTGCTGCAAATGAATGCCTGTACCACTTTTTGCATCTAGCTTTACATGGGTGCTCAGGAATTGAACCCCCAACTGGCAAGCTTTGCAAGACATTTCCTTTAACCACTAAGCCAACCTCCCCAGCCCTGCTGAATGTTTTTCTATTCAAAGTAATCTAGCTTTTTCTGACACCAAGAAGGCAATAATCCTTCTTATTCTCCAGCACCTGTTGTTGACTGAGGTAGAGTCTCTCTACCCCAGGCTGACTAGGAACTCACTCTGTAGCCCCAGGCTGGTTTCCAAGGCAAACCTCTATCTTTGCCTCCCCAGTGCCGGGATTAAAGGTGTACACTGTCATACCTAGCTGGTTTTTTTCTTTATAAAGATTAGCTGCTTGAATCTCAATGATTATCAGTGGCATCTAACATAAGAGTATCATTTATGCCAGTATCATTTTCAAAGTACATACCGCTGAATGACATTTTACTTGTGGAATGTGTGAAATAAGAATTCCTGCTGTCCCATATCTTTATGTGGGATGAATAACATGACGTATGTTGTCATGCTTCCCTGGTACTATTTCTCATTGATCTTTCTTTGGAGAAATTTAGGAGGGAAATGTCTGAAGGATACATTTTTAAAATATTTTTATTTTTCTGTGAGAAAGAGAATGGGTATACCAGGGCCTCTTGCCACTGCAAACAAACTCCAGATACATGTGCCACATTGTGCATATGGCTTTGTGGGGGTACTGAGGAATTGAACCTGGGTTGGCAGGCTTTGCTACTAAGTGCCTTTAGCCACTGAGCCATCTCTCCAGTCCAAGGAGGATGTTTTGAGACGCTCATGAGGACATCACAGTGTTCCACATATATCGTATGTTCTTTCCTGATTCTCCTCCTGGTTTTGTGTTCATGTGGCATGAACATTCTTTTGTGTGCAATGCTTATCATTTAGAAAAAAATTGCCATGTCATATACATGGACTCTCTTATTTTGACATACATTCAAAAATTATTCCTTGTAGTTATGTTTATTAATTTACATTTACCAGTTACATAATCCCCTGAAGAGGAACTGGGAGATTTTTTTAAAACCAGATGAGCACTTCTATTTTGTGTGTTAGCTTTTTATATAGAACACTAAAATTTGGGCTAGAAAGATGGCTCAACAGTTAAAGGCACTTGCTTATAAAGCCTGATGGCATGGGTTTGATTTCCCAGTACCCACATAAAACCAGATGCACAAAGTGGTACATGTGTCTGGAATTCATTTGCAGTGGCAGGAGGCCCTGGCACACTCATACTCATTTACACTTATATTCTCTATCTATCTCTGCCTATTTCTCTCCTCTCCCTCTCTCCCTCTCTCCCCCTCTCTCCCCCTCCCTCCCTCTCCCTCTCTCTCCCTCTCTCTCCCTCTCCCTCCCTCTCCCTCCCTCCCTCCCTCACTCTCTCCCTCTCTCCCTCCCCCTCCTCCTCCCCCTCTCCCTCTCCTCTCTCTTTCTCTTCTTTAAAAAAAAAAAAGAAAAGAATAGTAAGGCCAGGCCCATATGGTGGCATATGCCTTTAATCCCAGCACTTGGGAGGCAGAGGTAAGAAGGATCACTGTGAGTTTGAGGCCACCCTGAGACTACATAGTGAATCCCAGGTCAGCCTGGACTAAAGGGAGACTCTACCTCATAAAAAAAAGCCTAAAATTTAATTAGAGCTCTGGGATTACTTGCTATTCCTCTAAATGTGATATGACTTTCATGTTATTGTAAATTTTGTAGGGAAAGACATCTACATTCTATATCCTAGGTACTGCCTATCTAGGTGGCAAAAATAGTGAAATCATGAGACTCTGAAACAAATAAAAATATTGATTTTTAATCTTTGTGTAAGGTGTTTGGAAAACTCCAAAATAATCCAATTATTTTCCTCTTCTTCTCTCCCAGAGTTACCCGTGGACTACAAATTTACAAGATTCTCTCCAAACAACTCAAAAACAGCTGGCTACTATCCACTGGTGCAGGATGCCTTGAATCCTTGAGACATAGGCAACATAATATTTACTAAAACTGTAACTACATATGCAGCAAATGTACTGTAAAAAAGTGTTAATTTTCAAAAAATATTGCAAAATGCTTTATAGGAATAAGTTTTCTATGAAAATTGACCAAATTGGTATTGGTCCATATGTCTCCTTTCTATATAAATCATTTTGATGTTTAACAGCTCTTCTTACATTAAAATTTTTAGTATTCTGGGAATAAAATGAGCATTGCTGATGTTTTCTATGCCCAAAGTTTTGAGAATTCACCTGAGGTGATATGCACACAATCATATCTTTACACATAATACAGTATAATAATCCAAGGGTCCACATACTAATAGCATAGCATCACCAGAATTTTCTAATGCAAATTGGAAGGCCTTGTTAGCACTCCAGTAACTAGGAATGGGGCCCAGCAGTAATTTCTTTTTTTAAATATTTTAATTTATTTATGAGAGAGAAAGAACATGGTTTTGCCAAGACCTCTTGCCACTGCACACAAACTCGAGACACATGTACCACTTTGTGTACTAGGAAACTGAATCCTGACCAGCGGGCTTTGCAAGCAAGAGCCTTTAGCCCCCAATCCATCTCTGCAGCACCAGCAGTAGGTGTTTTTAAAAAATATATTATTATGTATTTATTTGCAAGAGAGTATGGGTATACCAGGGCCTCCTGCCTCCTGCACCACTTTGTGCATCTGGTTTTACGTGGGTATTGATGAACTGAACCCTGGCTGACATACTTTGAAAACAAGTGCCTTTAACCTCTGAGCTCTCTCCCCAGCCCACATGCAGTGGCTTTGTTTCTCCTTATAATTTGAGAACCAATGAGTAAACACTGTATTCAGGAGATAGATTTATCTACATAAATGTGACGATTTTTATGCCCTTATTAAAGATAGCCAACAACAGAGTCCATTGAGACTAAATTATTTTTCCAAGCTTTTTTCTAGCCCTTGTTTTTCCATAATTTATAATCATAAAGCCAGGTGGGGGGAAAAAGTGTTATGTCAGCCTCCACTCTTACCCATAAAGTATGGCTTCTCTCTAATAATTTAAAGATTGTGTGTTCATTTTCACTAACTCTAAGGCATGTATTCTCATTGGTTAAAAAAAAATTGGTTCTTGGCTTGAAAACTGTCTTAGAAAATACAAGGGGCTGTGCCTTTCAAAGTTTAACCCTTATGCCTTAGTGTTAATATTTCCCATTAGGGAGAAATTTAATTTACAGAGGGTGATGAAAATAAAAGAAAGAAAAAGGCTGAGGAAAACTGCTCTCAGGCATTTTATAGGATTATCATTGTTATGTTCTATGTGGGATCCAGACAATGTTTATAACTTCCTGGCCACTCTTAAACTATAACTTCAGACCATGATGAACAAGGCCAGAAAATAACATCAGATATTATCATCCTTTTTCATGGATTATAGTAGGATATCATATTTATCAATGAAAAGTATTTTGTTAAAATGTGTAACTATTCATATAGATAAATCACAAATATACTGTGGGAATAAGTACTCAGAGTAAATAAAAAGTTATAGAATTTTTCCCTCAACGTAAATAGCTTTGTTTAAATTCTACCAATAAGAATACAGTAATATATTTGAAATATTCAAAATGTTATTAGAGTACTAAATGAGCACCACAATGAAACTTAGGGCCAAATGAAAGATGCTATTTAATGGATGCTTTAAGTAAAGGCTTGATTTGCTTTAAAAATAAAGTTATTTTTCCTTACGTGTCTTTATTTTATAAATGGAATAGAATAAGAATACAATTTTAGATATTTGTAAACTGTTGTTACTATGAAAACTGAGAAGCCCAAAATTTAAAACTTAATTGCAATTTTTGGCGACTGCAGAATGGGGAATCAGAACTTCCGACTTTGGACAGTTTCCATCTAACGACCCTGAACCAAACTGCCACCTAATTTGACCTTTGTTGTTTACACTTCATGAAAAGAGATTAAAATTTCCTGCCACATTTCCAGTATATTAGTGCTAACTACTCTAGTGAAGACTTTGTTGCTAGGCTAAAATTGGGCCTTTAAACTTTTTATTCCATTGTTTATTTTTAAAAAGTGCCAGTGTTTCTAATTGGATGACAGCAAAAACAGTCATCAAAAAGTAGCACCATAAAAAGTAAAAATATTAGTATAAAGCTGCTTATTCTTTAATATAAAGTCATATGGAGCAAGAAAGCAGGAAGCTTTCCAACACCAGTGTTTGGTGGTAACTGAAGCACCTGTGACTTTCATCGTTTCAAATACTGTTGTCAGTGGAAAACTATCCTATGCCCACCACCCTTGTTGGCAGTGTCCCTCTTGGTCTAAGTCTCTTCTTAAGGGGATGAGAGGCTTCTGGACGAATTAATCATGAGAATTTGTCTTGAGTGCTAAATTCTATTTCTATACCAGCATGGTATGACAATGTCCAGTACTGCATCTATAATCCTATTGCTAGGAAGGCTAAAGGACAAGGATCAAGAGGTAAATACTTCTCTCTCCAGTAGGGTGGCTATGGATGCTGTAAGGTCTATGAAGATAACCAAGTATTCTTAGCCATCTAAATGAAAACTTGACAAAAGGACCAAAATGTCTGATGAGTTGAGACTTACCTATGCTATCGAGCGGAGTTGTCGCCTGCTGAGGCACACCTTACTTCCAGCACTGTTGCTGAGATGTAACTTTTTCTAGGCCCAGAGATTTAGAAGAGCTGGGTTTTCTATGCCAATCTTTATCCTTTTCATATTCATGTTCTAGACATAACCAGAAAATTTCATGTTTTCCTACCCTTAATTTATTTTCAGCTTCAGTCCAACTAAAACTGTTCCTTCTTCTAATAGAGTGATACCATTCATTTCTTGCAGATTAATATGGTTTCTGTTGTGTTTAATTTGTTAAAATTAATCATTAAATTAAATCCAGGCCTCCTACAGATTTCACTTGTCAAACAATCTGTTTGCTCCAACAGCCTTGCTCCAATTATTTGTACTACTTCGTTTTGCTTCTTCCATTTAAGATCCCAAATGTCACTTTTGTTTTTGAAATATGGTCGTAATATGTAGCAATGCAGGCTGCCTGTGAATTTGCAATATGGCGTAAGCTGATGTTGAACTTGATATTCACCTGCCTCAGTCTCAAGTACTGAGATACAAGTGTGTGCCACTACCCTGATTTCCTCCAGTTATTCTCTGTGTAGACCTCCAAACCATTTAAGAGGTTCTCATCCACTGGTCAACAAATATCAACGTATCATTTTGGCCTGCCCAGGTCATAATGCCCTGTGAGTAGACATGAAACACTTCATAATTTCTCAACATTTTATTGACCTAGATAACACAGAATTTTTTATTCATTTTTATTTTTGGTGAAAACAATCAACATCAGTAACATTTTTTTTTCCTTCAAGCACATAGGAGAAGACAAAAGTAAAATGTTCCTCGTTTAGTTTGACAGCAGTTCTAATACATTGGTTAGTAATATGTCAAGAACACTATTACTAGGGCACAAAATATCAAGACAAGCTACATTTTTCACTTTGAAATTACTTTTTACAAGACATAACATTTTGCAAAATCTTCAGACTTCAAAGATCACATTATTGGAATTGTATCTCTAAGAATACAGCTATGCATGAACAGGCACTAGGACAAGCTAATCTACTAGTGAAGCACAAAAGTCTTCATACTGCACAGGACAGAAACAAGATTTTTGCACATGTTCTTAGTTATAAGCAAAAAAGCAGACTTGTGGACATCAGTTTTACCAGTAGGCTGAGATGGAGAAAGGGAAGTAATAGTATTTCACACATTGAAATAAGCATATACCATTGATTTCCCACATATATAAAGGTCACTCCTAGATCATACAGAAAGCATACTGGCATTTGTTTACAAAAATCTGGTGAATCCAGGGGGTTGGGAAAAATTGAAGGCAAATCCTCCTCCAAGCATCCCTTTTAAATCCCAACCCCTTAGAGCTACCCACCTCTGCTCTGGAAGTGCCTCAGGCCTCTCCCTCCCACCCTGCTGCTGCAGGGTTTCAGTCTCCACTGCAGGCCTAGCAAAGTATTCTATGGCAGGCTCACTTTCCCTTCTGTCCTCTAAATTCCAAGCCTGCAGCACCCTCTCCTCTGATGGTGCCCAGCCCTCAGGAGTTTAGGGCAAGGCCCTCAATTCACAAGGGGTAAGAGTGAGGCCTCCTGATTATTACCACAACCTTACACCCTTGCAGCTAAGAGTCCTGACAATATTGCTGATACACCTACTATAACTTGTCCTAAAATCCACATAGCTTCCACACATCCTCTTACCCCATAGAAGTCTTAAGATCTCCCGCAGTTCACAGTGCAACTTGCCTCCTCACTTGTTAGGTTGGAAGCAGGCCAAAAAATGCAAATGCTGACAAGTGAGGGTCAAGGCCAGACAACAGGATGCAGCCCTGTGGAATCTGTGGGCAGTAATAATAGGACAAGGGTGACCTACACAATGCTGTTCTCTGGTCATTTCTGCAGTGCAAGGCCACGGAAAGGAATGACATCTTGAGAAATATGGAACTAAGTGAATTTTGGTCACTTAAACTCCTGAATATTGAGCCCTTTCTCCCAGATTCTCAAACTAAAGCTCAAGAAACAGCTTCTGGTAGAATGTATAGGAAAAACTGGGTAGAGATGTCCAAGTTAGTCTAAAAGATGCTATCCAAAATGAAGCAACTAATCTATAGGTCTCCCCTTGAAACTTTCAGAGCTTGGTATGGAGAAGTGAGGGCAACAAGAGATTTGGTGTGTTACAGTGTCTGTTTATCCCTGGACACAGCCAAGACAAGGGTAAATAAAAAGCCTGCTCTTTCAGTTTTGTGTTCTTTGTCTTAGCTATAAACTGCTTCTACAAGAAAGGAAGGGAGGGAAAATAAGAGGGTGGGAGAGGCCTAACAAGCCTCACATTCCAGGAGAAATTCCTCCTCAGTGATCCCACCTTGGCAACTGACTTCATCCAAGTGAAGGGGGACAAGGAAAGTTATCTAACAAAGTTGCCCGGACTGCAGGTGGTTTCTTCAAGGCCCAAAACGGATTAACTGCTGGAAGAGACCCATTCCAGTTTTGCTTAGGGCACTGCCACATATGACAGTCAAATTGAGTTTAAGGTTAATCATGGGAGAGGGCATTCTGTGGACTACCTAGGAGCTTAGATCATATAGATAGTACTTGAGAAAAAGGGGTGGCCTGTACAGAGCTCAGCCAGGAGAACAAGTATGGATGAGCAGTAGAACAGGCCTTCATACTCACCATCACAAGGTGCTGATCACGATGTACTATAACTAAAGATACAAGTCCAATGTAGTAACATAAAACACTCCTTATTTGTTACTTCATTCATGCCCGGTAGTCACACGGCAGCTACCTGCTTGTTGTACCAGATAACAAGCAGAATGCCCAAGAAGGTGCCAGCATCCAGTTGGTGATAGCCTGCAGTATCCAGTGTAGGTTGATGGCTGGGATGAAATACAGTTTCATATTGCAGTGATGAAACTCAGAGTCTGTCATAGTACATGAATACCAGGAACACAGCCAGCATAAACTGAAGCCTAGCTAGTTATTTGTAAAGATGTGTCAAGCTTCCTTGTGGTAGAGAACCATTTTAGAAAAAAAAAAAAAAAAACTAGACTATAGTCACAGACAGGAACTAAGCCATGCAAAGGAAGGCAGCGCATATCTACAGCATCCTGAGCCTGGCGCGGAGGCAGAAGGTCATGCTCTTGGAACATGTTAGCTGGATTCAGAACAGCATGAAGGCCCAGAGGAAGAAGAGGACAGACCTATAAGGAACAGTCTCAAACTACTGAAGACTTAGAAGAACCGACAGACAAAAATCCAGTACGAAGAAAAAGCAGACAGAAAGGCTGCATGCTGCTGGCTAGCCACAGGAATTGGTAAGGAAACTTACGCCTCAGGATCTTAACGCTTAGCCAGACTGGAATCTGAAGGACCTGGGGCTCTCCTGCCTCGGTGGGGCGTGAACACCTCTACGGGGCCCATCACCCATCAGGTAGTATTGTAGAGGATTGGACCACAGCTCCCCTTTGATAATTTCGGCTATTCGGTCGAATTCCAGGAGGCTGTGGTCTGAGAACCAGTTGAAGAAACTGGGGATCGTGTTCCCTTCCCGGTTCCTGTGGATATGGGCTTGGGGGTCTTGGCCCCGGTGCCAGCGGATGGGAGTGGAGAGAGAGACCACGCGGCCTGAGGATCTGCGTTCATACTCCTTGACGAGCCCCTCATTTCGGAAGTAGGGGTTGCTCTGAAAGATGAACTTGAATTTGCAGCCTGCTCTTGGATGTTTAAGTTCCTCCACCTCCAGATTGATCATATACCTCATCATGTCTTCATCTTGGCCGCTAATCATAGGTGACAGCTGGGGGTGGTTCCGGAAAGCGGTGACCCAGAAACCTGGGATGTTTTGGATAATGAAACTCCTGCGCTGCATGTGGAGCCTTCGCATCCGCCCAAATTTACGTTCCAGTTGGAGGAAGGCCCGGTCAGCCTGGGCGTTTACGTTAGAGAGCTCTTGATCGATGGCCTCTAGCGAGTCCATGCAGTTATTGATCTTCGGGGCCCGGGAACGAGTCTCCTCCTTCGCTCCTCCAACCGCCTTTTTCTCCTTGGGTACCCCCTTCTTCTCCTCCATCACCGCCCTGGCTTCTCCCCCCTTTTCGGCTGCCGCTGAGACAGCGCATCTCTTAGTCGCCATTTCTTTGGCCTTCGCCCCGGCCATGGCCGTTTCCTGAGACCCCAAGCCCCCGGCAGCACAGGCTTCCAGAGCCTTCGGCCCGGCGGGGCAGCCCGGCTCTGCGAGCTGACAGCCATTTTCCTGGTCATTGTCCGCGGCCGCCGAGGCGTAGGCGGCGCCCGAGCCCTGGGAGCCGGGCCGAGCATCTTCCCGACCCGCGGCGCTCGCAGCACCTCCGCGAGGCCCAGCGACGACGAGGAGGGGCGCAGGGCCGAGGTCCTCGGAGCCCAGGGGCGCAGCCCCCTCCGCGGCGGCCTGCGGGCGGCCCTCTCCCGCCTCCGCCTCCGCCATCGCCCGTGCCGCAGCCGCTTCCTCGCAGAGCCCCTGGCCCTGGTTCAGCTCCAGGTCTCCCGGGGCCTGGTCGGGCGGCGTCGTGGTGTTGGCGAGAGGGAGCTTGTTGCCCCCATCCAGGCCGCTCATTTTGGAATATATGTCAGAGCCGCAGGAGAGGAGCGTCCGGTCCTTGTCCTCTGCAGAAGCTGCAGTCAGCGCCGCGCACCACCCCCTTTCCTCTAGGACCAGTGTTACCATGGCAACCCGTGACGTGAGGACAGTAGCATCCTACCGTCGCGCGAGAACTCGCCTCCCTGGAGATTAGCTTGTCAATCAAGGGAATTCTTTTTTTTGTCTTGTGACTGATGCTGTAAATGTAATGGTCGAGCAAACAGCATGGAGGTGGAACTGAGCTTCTGAACTCATTTCTAAGGTGTCTAAAGTAGTGTTTTAAGAATTATTGTTCAATAGCTCATTGGGTTTCTCATGCATAGAAAAGTGAGCTCACCAGCTCTCAGAGGCCTTCTTTCTTCCAGACACTAATTCGTGGTTTTCTATCAGAGAACTGGGGAGAATTTCCTTTTTTTAAAAAAAAAGTGAAGTGTTGCTGTGTTAAAAATTTTAATGACCGGGCGTGGTGGCGCACGCCTTTAATCCCAGCACTTGGGAGGCAGAGGTAGGAGGATCGCCATGAGTTCAAGGCCACCCTGAGACTACAGAGTGAATTTTAGGTCAGTCTGAGATAGAGTGAGACCCTACCTCAAAAAAAAAAAAAAATACAAACAAGATTAACTCAACAAATAATTATTTTTCTTTCCTTTTCCTATTAACTAATGGTTTTTGTATCTTAGTGGGTGAAGTCAATCTACTGTTTTATCTTCTTTGTAAACAAGTCAACAATGCACTGTAATTGACTTTGTCACTAAGTTATTCTTTTAGGTAACTGTCATTGTTTCTTGTCCTAAAGAATCTTTGCACTACTGAAGGAGTAATGATAGGAGACAAATTGGGGAGGCAGCTTATCTCTGCCCCCTTAGGGTATCCTTCTACTCCCTTCCGAGAAGGTCCGTCCTAAAAAATTGGTAGTCCATACCTTTAATCACAGCACTAGGGAGGCAGAGGTAGAAGGATCACTGTGAGTTTGAGGCCAGCCTGGGCTAGAGCAAGATCCTACCTTGAAACACACACACACACACACACACACATACACGATTCTGAGAAGATTGACTTTTTTCAGAGACCCTGAATCCAGACACCTGGCATCAGGACTAAACTAACTAAACTAGCTGCCCATGTATAGGTCCATAAAAATCCACAACCTGGAGGCTGGAGAGAGGGCTTAGCAGTTAAGGTACTTGCCTGTAAAGCTTAAGGACCCAGGTTCAATTCCTCAGTTCTCAACTAAGCCAGTGGCACATGCACCTGGAATTCGCTTACAGTGGCTGCAGGCTCTAGCACACTCTTTCCTTCCTTCTATTTCTCTCTCTCAAATAAGTTATATATATCTTTTTAATCCACAAACTGAACCTTGAAGTGAGCTTCTCAAACCCCTTCTTGCCTCTGTGGGCAAGAGCTCTGCCACCTTCTTTCATGGGGCTTCTCAAACCCCCTCTTGTCTCCCTGGGCAAGAGCTTCACCTTGCTTCTTTCTCTTACATTCTGGGCTTAAGCCTTCCTTCTCTTCCCTGTCCTGAAGCTTTAAACTACGGTCTGTGGATTTCATTCTGTGTATTCTTGACAAGGATCCAGGAACACCCAAAATTATGGATGCATTGGCGTACAAGGAACCCCAAAATTCCTTTATCAGTAACTCTTGGATTTTAACCTAAGCTAAAATGGAGGAAAACATCAAATTCTGCATCAAGATACATTGTAATGCAGGAGTGGGGAAAAGGTTTGCTGTCGTATAAGTATAGAAAATTATAAAGTTGCCTTTGAACTTCTTTTCACATGCAAACCACCATTACAAAAACAAAATTCTCTCTCTATTCCTGGAAACATCCCTGTCACCTGTTATTTCTGTCACCTGAATCATTTTTCCAGTCTTAAATAGCCTACATCTTCTTATAAATTGAGTCCATGTAGATTGCACTAGGCATTTAAAATGCATTAAATGGGGCTGGGTTGGAGGGCTTGCCCTGCATTCATGAAGCCCTGGGATTGACTCCTAGGACTACATAATCAGGGTGTAATAGTGCACACCTGTAATCCGAGCACTTGGGAGGTAGAGGCAGAAGTTCAAGGTCATCCTTGGCTATATAGCAGCAGTTTTAAGGACAACACAATATATGACATCATGCATCAATAAAATAAAATAATAAAATGCATTTAATCCCCTGAACAAAAATACAGGAAGCACTGAGAAGTTAACTTGCCCATGTATTACTAACAAATTGTCTTATCCCATCTCCTGTGTATAACCTTCATTAAACACCTTATCATTCTGTTGGTCACCTAAATACATATAGTTATGACTTCTACCATACAATTTAGTAACGTTTTTGCACACACTGAAAGAGAGACAAGGGGGAAGGATATGGGAGAGAGAGAGGGTGGGGGGAGACTATGAACACTTCTTGCCACTGCAAACTGTAAACACTACTTTGTGCATCTGGCTTTACATTAGGTACTGGGGAATCATACCTGGGCCAGCCTGCTTTGCAAGCAAGTGCCTTTAACCATTGAGCCATCTTCTCACCCCATCTTATTTTTTCTGGTTTTTTGAGGTATGGTCTCATTCTAGCTCAAGCTGACCTGAGATTCACTATGTAGTCTCAGGGTGGCCTTGAACTCACGACAATCCTTCCACCTCTGCTTCCTGAGTGCCAGGATTAAAGGCGTGTGCCACCATGCCCGGCATCCATCATTTTTTTTAGATATAACAAACATAACTCCCTTTTTCCTTCTTGGAATTCAAAGGGACATACCATCATATTTTTTAAGTCAATATAAGATCTTAGGGGGTTGGAGAGATGGCTCAGTTGTCAACACACTTGCCTGCAAAACCTAATGACCTGAGATCAGTTTTCCAGTACTCACATAAAGCCAAATGCACAAAGAGGAACATGCATCTGGAGTTCATTTGCAGTGGCTAGAGGTCCTCATGCGCCTATTCTCTCTCTCTCTCTCTCTCTCTCTCTCTCTCTCTGTCTCCCCTTGAAAATAAATTAATAAATATTTTTAAAATGCCTTATTGAAGTAGTCTGAGTAGATTGTTTAAAAAAAATCTTAGTAATAAAGGAGAAATAAAAGGAATTTTGACATAATGAAGCAGTTAAATGGTTATAACTCTGGACTCACCAGTGTATGAAGTTACTGATATAGCTTGATACAGATGATATAGAGGTAGTGATATGATATAGAAACACAAGTAACAATGCTGTGGATAGTGAAATTTTCTGAAATGGTGAACAGCTTTATGATAAAATTCTTGGGATTATTAAAGCTTCCTCAACTTACATTCTACATATCCCTTCAATTTTAAGACTTTTACCTACATTTCAACATCTCTAAAATGACCATCCATGGTCAAATCAATGGATGCTTACAACTGTGGTCAGCAGATTAACATTCATGATATGTTTGTCATTGTGTGCATATGTGAACTTGGTTGTCATTCTTGCTAGCACACTTACACAACTGCAGCCTCTTGACATTTTGATATGGGAAATAAGGCTCGTGGCACCGCCACCAGAGACTGAGTGGAGAATCAGTTTATTTTCACGGCAGCACAGGCCAAGGGGAATCTCTTCCAAAGCCTTGACCCTGATTCTTGGTGGTTCAGAGCTTATATACCTTATTTTAGACTAGTCTTATTATTGTTAAGTCTTAGAGCTCAAAGCTCTAGCCTAGTACCAGAGACCTTGAGTATGAAATAGGCAAGTTTTACAGAAAACATAAAAAATGGTTAATTAGCAGAGAGATACCTGCAACTGTGTTAGGAAGAGAAAAGAAACAACAGGTCAGAAGCTGCAATGCAAACGATGGCCTTGAAACATGAAACAGTACAAAAACTACAGTGCCGGCCCAAAATACTATGCAGTACAGGACATAACTAATACAAAAGACTATTATAGTACAGGACATAACCTTGGGGACTTCTAAATTTCCTTTCCTCAATTGCCATCTCAATTTCAGTCAGCAAATTCTTTGCAAAGCATGTGAGGAAGGAAAGTGAGCCTTACCTGTTCTTTGGGTACCTTCTGTTGACATCTCCTAGTAAGATCAAAAGAGTGCCAGCACCAAAATTTACAGAAATGCATGTAGGTACTTAGGAAACATCAATGTTGAGAGTTTTGAGTCAGAAATTAAGGTTATTATTCTAAATATGAAAAATAGTGGGAATGTAACTCTGAAATAAAAAAGAAGCTACTTTTATTCATATTAGGTTATTTATAAATACCCACAAATGATATATGATTTGGGGGTTTTGTTTTTGCTTATGCAATAAGGTCTTAGGTAGGCAAGGCTGGTCTTGAATTTACTAGGTAGCCAAGGATGGTCTTGAACTCCTGGTCCTCCTAACTGTAGTTCCCAAGTGCTGGGATTACAGGAATGTACCACTACGCCTGGACATAAAAAACTTTTGAAGTCTAAAAATCTGTCAATTAAGCCGGGCGTGGTGGCGCATGCCTTTAATCCCAGCACTCGGGAGGCAGAGGTAGGAGGATTGCTGTGAGTTCGAGGCCACCCTGAGACTACATAGTGAATTCCAGGTCAGCCTGGGCTAGAGTGAGACCTTACCTCGAAAAACCAAAAAAAAAAAAAAAAAAAAAAAAAAAAAAATCTGTCAATAAGTACAAAATAAAAAATCTATGAATTATAAAGCTTTATCAGAGTTTAATTATATTCATAGTATAAACTAATAGTGGCTGGGCTAGGCAGAGGTAGGAGGATCACTGTGAGTTCGAGGCCACCCTGAGAAAAAACGACTTATCAGGAGCAGGGCATGGTGGCACAAACCTTCAATACCAGCACTCAGGAGGCTGAAGTAGAAGGATTACTATGAGTTCAAGGCCACCCTGAGACTATATAGAGAATTCCAGTCAGCCTGGGCTAGTGAAACCCTACGTCAAAAATAAAATAAAATAAATGAACTAATAGTGTATTTTACCATCAATAATTTTAGAAAAAAATATTACTTTTCAAATGCAGCATAAAAACATTAAACACTAAAAGCGTTAAAGCAGTGTAATTTTCTGTGTGCTGTTCTGTGTGAAATAGTACAGTGTTCTAGGCCTGAGTAAGTTTTTTAATCAACATGAAGATTTAGAACTGAATCATTATTTTCTAGAGGTAACTGTCCCAATACGAGCATCCTTGCTGCTCCCAGTGAGCACCACCCCAGCTACTGCAATAACCAAAAGTACTCCCACAACTAAGGGGTGATGTCCACATTGTAAATCTGACCTTCAAATGTTTAGACATATGCTGTTAGTATTCCTGACCACTAGAAGAAGTGCTCTTTAAGACGAACATTTAAGATAATGTACCCCGAAGCTATAGATTTATTACTAGAAAATTTCAGTGCTGGGTGGGATTACCTCCCAGTGAGCTGCTGATCAGAGACCCCCAAAACACTACAGGCTTGGTTGCCCGCCACAACTAGATGATACGACCCTATTGCTGGAAACTCCACATTCTTTGGTTGCAGGACACTGAGAATCAAGCTGCAGCTTTGCAGAAAGCATCCCTTCCATTGACTAGCTGTGAGTATGCTTGGAAACAGCTATGCAGTTTGTTGGGGGGAGGGAGCAGAATCATCAGTGGGAGTCATCAATGGTCTTAACCAGTCATGGACCCTGCAAGCCTATGGCTAGCCAGTCAGGCCAAAAGTATCAACTGGTACAATGGTAGCACATCTGTAATGGGGAAAAACAATTGCTCTATGATTGGATTTGAGACTTACTCCACAGGAGGGAATTCCTGCCTGGTACTGCACAAACCTAATCAAAACCCTATAGCTGGGGAAGTCATAAGTCCTAGGAGGAAACTACTACTGTTGTCTGGCAAATTGGATATATTATGTCTCTCAAACAGCCCTTTAAATACCTATGTTTATGCCCATATATTTATGCTACCCTCACTTGTGGTTAGAGATGTTTCTTGTTTCAGATGGCAATGACCTCTGAGGTGACTTGAAACTCTCCAAAGTATAAGAACTGACAGTGGAGTGTTCAACACTAAGTGAACCATCTCTATCACACCCTCCAAGGCTCAGGGACTATTGCAGAAGAAGTGGCAGAAAGAATGTAAGAGGCAAAAGAAGGAGAGGAGTGTTTACAATACTATCTTCCAGACACAAAGTGTCCTTGATATTCATGACCTCTCAGTGGCTGACAATATCAGCATAAGAAGAGGGGAAAATGACATCAAAATAGAAGAATGATTGGAGGGGGGTTCAGGAAGGTGAAAAGGAGGGGTGGTAAAAGGGGCTTGTGATCATATCTATGGAAGTTGCCAGTAAAAAGTTGAAAAAATGTAAAAGATGATAATTTGATTCTGGTTTGCAGAATTTGATGTTAGAGTTTAAGCTGTTCTAAAGAAAGTATTCCTAGCAATTTTAGAACATAACATCGCTGAAAAAAACTGTGTCATGGTTTTCAACATACATTGGGTACTCTATTATGAAAAGTGAACCATATTCTTAATTCTATTTAGTCTATCACTGTTACCAAGTTAAAATTTTCTCATTAAGTTATGACAGGTCCCTATAAATTAATACTTTCTAAAAATATTTCATGTGGCTCTGCTTTTCCCAGTCTTAAAGGAAATTAAGGACAAGAAACCTAAATGACCTTACATTTGTGTAGGCCAGTTAAACATACACACCTTCTTGGATTTTGTTTTTTCTTCTGTACTGGAGATTGAACCTAAGGCTTTAGGTAAGCTAGGTGACACTCATCACTGAACTCCCCCACCCCTAGTCATGCATTTTGGAGTGAGACTGATCTGGCTTCAGGTTCAAGTTCTGCTACTTACTTTGACTTTTTTGATTTGGGTAAATCATTTTAGAGTCACAATGTCTTTATTATATAAAATGACTATAACAAAAATTTTAGGGCTGGAGAGATGGCTTAGCAGTTAAGGCACTTGCCTGCAAAGCCAAAGGACCCAGGTTTGGTTCCCCAGACCCATGTAAGCCAGAAGCACAAGGTGGCAAATGTATCTGGAGTTTGTTTGCAGTGGCTAGAGGCCCTGGTGCCCATTCTCTCTCTTTCTCTCAAACAAATAAAAGTAAAATACAAAAAAAGTTTTAAAAATTTTACTTATAAGACTATTGTAAAGATGAATGAAGTATCTGTGAAGTCTTTATTAAAAGGAATCATGATAAACAGAAGCCAACTTGGTCATTTTTATTATTTTTATGCTGACTTGTTTATATTAAATACACAATATTGCAAGGATTCCAACCGAACTGTCAAATTCTATTATGAAATTAGTAGTGTACAGGAGTTCAAAAACAAAATTATGTACAATTAAATAATAAGTGAAAAGTTATAGAAGAAAAATACATCATTTATGAATACCATCTGAATAATATTAGAGTTGAAACAATAGAACATAGTATGTATGTTATTTCTAAATGAATCCAGACATATGACATTTCTAGTGACTAAACTTCAGTAAATATAGACTCTACATTTCTTAGTTATACTGACTCCTTAGATCTTGACAGCCCATTTTACAGTGATATTTGAACTGCTTTGGTCCATTCTGTTCTTCTGAGGAAAGGTACAGCCAAGTAATTCAATTCAGGTATTAAATGCCAATTCAAAATTTACACTTTCAGGGACTAGAGAGATAGATGGCTCAGTAGTTAAGGTGCTTGCCTACAAAGCCTAAGGACCCAAGTTCAATTCCCCAGTACCTATACAAAGCCAGATGCATAACATGGCTCATGAGTCTGGAGTTCATTTGCAGTGGTTAGTAGCCCTGGCACACCCATTGTCTGTCTCTCTCTCTCATAAAATAACTAAATAAAAATAAATAAGCAAAAATTAGGCTTTCAATGACAGGAAACAATTAGCATAAGATAGGATCTGGAGACCATCTATTGTCTTTAAAACACAGCAATTTTTAAAGTCATTCATTAATCGACTAGGAATAACCCTCAACTAAATTATGCTAGTTATATATACTTAGGATTTTAGATATATAGGTGGCAACATTAGAAGCTGCTACAGTATGATATAAGGTGTTTTAGCTTGAAATAATAAACCCTAATTGAATGCAGCCTATGTTACTTAAATTTTGGCTGATACTCTTTCATTTTTGTTTTGTTGACCCTCTATTTTCTCATCTACTGAAGGGGGATAGTAACAGAAACTGTGAAATTAAAAAATAAAAGCATACATCAAACTTCTGATATATCTAATAATTTTAAAGATTATGAAGACAGCAGCATGCACTTGACACAGAAGTGGACATTTTTGTGGGTTTGGGGATTGAGCTTAGGGTCTTTGGGCATGTTAAATATGCATTCTAGCATTGAGCTTTATCCCCAAACCCTAATGTCTGTCTATATAAAATGTGTGTATGTACGTAAATATAAGCATAAATTCAGGAAACTGAATCAGCTGGAAATGAAGCAGAAACAAGAGCATGACTGAAAATGGTTGCTAGGCCTTATTTCCAGAGTTTCTCTCAGTAAGTCTAGTGTGGGATCTAGAATTTTGCATTTGTAATAGTATCTACATGGTGCCAATACTGTTAGTCTAGAGATCACCCTTTGTAACCTACTGCTGGAGAATATAGATGGGAACTGAAGAAGTCAGAGGAGAGACTTGTGGGCATTGTTAATGTTCAGAAATGGAAAGGGAAACTCAGATTATTGGCAGTATCGTAAAAAATTACATTTGAATATATATCATTTATATTAGCAAGGTAGTATGTCCTGATCCAGACTCAATTTGTTGACCAGAAGATTACACATAGGAGTTTGTAAAGACTTTTTAGAATGATCAATTTTGGCTTATTATTGAAGAGTAAATTATTTAAAACTCAGGTACTTTTTCACTTCATATTTTGAGGTTTGCCCATGTAATTCCTTTTTAGTGCTGAGTGATGTTGCATTTTGTGACTGTACCACATACCACATGTTTATTCAATCTCTTTTTAAAAAATACATTTTATTTATTTATTTGAGAGAAAGAGGGAGAGAGAGAGAGAGGGAGGGAGAGAATGGACACACCAGGGCTGCTGTGAACATTTCTGGGCTATATGCAAATTAGACTTTAATGAAGAGAAAACAAATATAAAAACATCTGCAGACCACTTTAGAGGAGGAAATGGTGATCAATAGGTGTCAGGGAGATCACTAAGCTAATTCATTCTGCATAACCACAGGAGGCAAATTATAAGATGTAAAGAGCCTACCATATCAAGCATTGTGAAAAATTGCTCAGTATTCTAAGGTAACAAACTTCTGAGTTAATTTGACAAAACATTAGGAAATGCTTACTTTGAGGAGTTCAACCTTGGCTGCTTCTTAAGCTTTCATTTATTAGCTTTTGTTTTTGTTTGTTTGTTGTTTTTCGAGGTAGGGTCTCACTCTAGCTCAGGCTGACCTGGAATTCACTGTATTCTCAGGGTGGCCTCAAACTCACGGTGATTCTCCTACCTCTGTCTCCTGAGTGCTGGGATTAAAGGCGTGTGCCACTATGACCGGCTTTATTAGCATTTTTTTTCAAAGCATGCAAGTATGTACAAAGGACAGCCAGCTATGAGAAAACTGAGCTACATAGCCATTTTTCAGGAATGTAACTTAAATGAGAAGTTAAAATCAAGAGTAAGTGGACATATTTGTTGCTTATAAAGTGTATCAGGCACCATGTTGATATCTTCAGCTCAGGGTCTTTAATTGCTGTTAGCACTTGGCATTGGTTAGCAGCATTAGGCACACAGGAAGCTCTGAAATGTGCGCTGTTATCCGTTCTGAACCTTATAATGCATTGTCCAAATGCATCCTGAGACATTTGTGTTTTATCATCTCTTTTGTGTTTTTTAAAACACATCTCTTGTGTTTTATCATCATTATGGATATGGAAACTGAGGTTCAGAAGCAAATGCAGTGTGTATTAATTATGTTTAAAAGGTGACTTTGGTGGCTGGAGTGTAGGGTTCAAGTTTGGTACAGAGAAAAGAGAAAGACAAGTAAAAGCAGCTCCACAAAACCACAGAGCTTATCTGGAGTTAACACCTGTAGAAGCATCTCTGGCAGAGGATCCAGTACCCACATTCCACTCATAGACTAGGTACTTTTTGACCCTTAGGAAGAAGGAAATGGGCGATAGGGAAGAAAAGTTTTGCAGTTGGCCAACCCTGTTAATAGGAGGACTTAGGAAAGGCTACTGATCATATTAGGAAAATGGAAGCTGAGGAGGCTGTTACTAATCCTATTTGGAGAAAGGAAGTGATAGCAGAAAGTTCCAGTTCAAAGAAAAAAAAATTAGCTATTTTAGTTCTGGATCTTCCATTGTAAAATGGAGGCTCCTAGAGCTAGCAGAATGGCTCACTGATTAAGAATACTTCCTGGCATTGAGGCCCTAAGACTATCCAAGTTCAAATCTCCAGAACTCTCATAAACAGCTAGGCATGAACTTTGTAACCCCAGTCCTGGGTAAAGCAGAGGCCAGTGAGTCAATAAGCAAGCTCAGGAATCAGTAAGAGACTCCATCACAAGGAAAAGCGGGTGGGTAAGTGATGGAAAAGAACACCTAATGTTCTTCCCTGACTACCACAGGTAAGCACTTCGAACACTGGATAAGTGTGTGCAACTATACACATACCACGCACAAGTCAAAAAAGTGATTTTAGGGCTGGGGAGAGTTGTTACAAGTGCTTACTTCACAAGCACATTTGTGTTTACCTACTGATGACTATGTATATTATATCTACATGCAGTATAAAAAGTAAAATAGGACTGGAGAGATGGTTTAGTGGTTAAGGCACTTCTGTGAAGTCTAAGGACCCAGGTTCAATTCCTCAGTACCCATATAAGCCAACTACACAAGGTGGCACATGCTTCTGGAGTTTGTAGTGGCTAAAGGACCTGGTGTGCCCATTCTCTCTCTCTCTCAAATATTTTTAAAAGTTTAAAAAGTAAAATAAACTCATCTCCACTTTTACAATGTTTCTAAATTCCAAGAGAAACAAGAGTAAAAATGTGAAAATACATATGACTGTACTGTCTGCATACCAGTTCTACAATTCTTTAGTAATGGAAGGAATGGAATTAACCTACTTTTTTTTTTAACTTCTCAGAGCCTAACAAAATGTCTTAATAAAAATTTGTAGAATTCACTGTAAAAACCAAGGTCTCTATAAAGCACAGACACACACACACATGATTATCTCCCAGAGGGTAACAAAAAGAATACAAGGCATGGGGTTGTAGAGATAGCTTGGTAGGTCAAGTTCTCACCTTGTAAACATGAGGACCTGAGTATGATCCCCAGTACTAACATAAAATGCCAGGCAAGACGGCACACACCTTTAATCCCAGCACTGAAGAAGCAGACATAAAAGGATCCCTGGAGCTCAATGGCCAGTTAGTCTAGCTTAATTGGCGATGGTGAATTCCAAGACAATGGGAGACCCTGTCCCAAAAAAGGTGGGCAGCTTTCCTAAGGATGACATCTAAGGTTATCCTCAGGCTTCCAAAAATGTACCCCTGTGCACATGTACCCACACATTTTACACACACAAAACACAAGGCAGAAGCACTACTATGGCAAGCCTTGAAGGATTTGATAGAGGATGTTGAGACAAGTGGGATAAGAAAGTGGATAGTGTCTTACACGGAAGGTAGTCACTAGACATTTGGCTTATTGAATGCATTTTCTAATATTTTATTTTTATTTATTTATTTGAGAGAGACGAGAGAGCGAGAGAGAGAGCGAGCGAGCGAGAGAGAGAGAGAGAGAGAGAGAGAATGGGCGTACCAGAGCCTCTAGCTACTGCAAGCAAACTCCAGACATATGTGCCATGGCTTATGTGGGTTCTGGGGAAATAAACCTGGGTCCTTAGGCTTCACAGGCAAGCGCCTTAACAGCTAAGCCATCTCTCCAGCCCTGAATGCATTTTTAATGAGTGAAAATAGCCTGAATGATCTGAAAATGTTTATGGAGATAAAAATGGTGATTTGAGGTGAAGGAGTGGTGATGCTGTACAAGTTATGTGGCTAGAAATGATGGAGTAAGCAGGTGCAATTGCTAACATTTTAAAGTAAAAGTAACAAATACTCCTCCTACCTTTGGGATAATGCCTATTGTGTCCATTTAAAAAATTTAATGATTCCATAATCTGTGATCAACACAAACAATTTCATTCAAGCATGTCTACGAGCAAGGTGAAAAAATACGCAACCTAGCTGAATAGCATGCTTTATTTCCCATCATGCATATAAAGGAAGACAATCATGCCAACAGTACACACTTCTAATTTGACAGAGTAATCTTATAAGTCTTGCACAATTTAGGAAGAGGCATATGCATTACTAAATTGTTACCTGAGCAAACTATCAAGGCAATCAATTAAGCGACATTTTTTGTTGTTATTTTTTTCCATGAAGACAATTTGACATATCTGATAAAGACCAAGTTATCTAAACTATGTTTCTAAGAGTTTGGTTTAACAAAAACTAGTTGAAAACTGTCATAAATATTCACCTTAGTCTCAATAACAAACAGAAAAGAATGTTATTCTTCCAAATGTTCCCAATTGAAAGCAAATGAAAACCTATAGCTAAATTCCCCCAGTAAGCAGGTACAAATATTTTACTAAATATTAGTGCAATAAGGGCACAATATTAATCTCCCATATACATGTCACATATAAAGAGAAGAAAAATCCCAAATTTGCACTTCAAATACCTACCAATTTTTCTACTGCAATTATGAGGAAACGTTTCTCCCTCAATTGCCATTACAGAATAAGACTTCAAGCTCAATCTTCATTTTCAGCCTTATCTTTATCTTATCTGTTGCATTTCTGCCTTTAGCCTTTTCAGTACCATTTCCCCTGCTTAGGGCACTATTTCCATTATAAGGTAGATATCATCTCCATCCAGTTTTGTCTACCTTTAGAAAGGCTTACTTACTAAACAGGCTGGGGAGTTAGGAAAAGAGCAGAAGGGGCAATCAACTCTACAGTCTAAATTACAAATATCCTTTCTCTGGAAATGCTAACAATCAAAATAAACTAAAAAGCCTGCTTTTGTAGATGTTTCTGAACTAACTATATCTAAAAATACACAAGAGAGGAGGAGTAGGAACAAGGGGCCAAAACATCAGCCAATGGGAGACATTAGAAGGTAACCAGGGGTGCAGCAAGCCGTGGAGTGGCAAAATTACACTGAAAGTAGCCCAGTTGTTTTCTCTTGACATCATGAATGCCCAGTAACTGTCCACAAACCCTGTGCCCACACTACCAGATGCAGAGCAGGACGAGTAGAATGGGGCCCTTAGACCAAGTTAGAAATCCAGATAATAGTAGCCAGACTCTGAGAAAAATGGTTCAAACAGCGTAAAGACAGTGCAATCCCTATCATTTGCTTAGTCTATACGGTGGTGTGAACCATGTCATGCAGCGTTTGACACTTGTACAGATCTGCCAGCCTGAAGGCCATGTGAAAGTGGGAGGAGCATGTACAGTCTCTATCTTGAGAGAACTGAGCTATGTCCACAGCAAACAGGAGGCAGAAAGGTTAAGCGGATGGGGGGAGTCACGCCCACTGCCCTTGCCCCAAGCACACGTAGGAAGGGCTCGGCAGCAATTTCCCAGAAAGCAAAGGTTAACCTGACTGGAACCCAAAGGGCCTGGGAATCTCCACTGGCTCCCTTATTGGCCGACGTCTGGGTCTACGGACTCCTTCCCGTAACAAGTAGTACTGAAGTGGATTTGGCCACAGGTCCTCTTTGATAATCTCCGCAATTCTGTCGGATTCTGGAAGACTGTGGTCTGAAAACCAGGTGAAGAAGCTACAGATGAGGTCTTGGTTTCTGCGAATGAAGGACTGAGGTTCATGTCCCCTGCGCCATATGATCGGAGTGGAAAGAGACACCACTCGGCCAGAGGATCTGACTTCGTATTCCTTGACGATCAGCTTGTTCCTGAAGTAAGGGTTTCTACGAAAAAAGAACTTGAACTTGCAGCCAGCTCGAGGGTGTCTGAGTTCCTTCACCTCCAAATTGGTTATGTACCTTAACATCTCTGCATCCCGACCCCTAATCATGGCGGCCAACTGGGGGTGGTTCCGAAAGGCAGTCATCCAGAAGCCGGGATGTTCTGAATGATGTAGTTCCTCCGCTCCAGGTAGTGTCGACGCATCCGACCGAACTTCTGTTCCAGCTGTTGGAAGGCCCTGTCCGCCTGGGCGTTCACGGTGTCCAGTTCCACCTGGATGGCCTCCAGGGGGTTCATGCGGAGATCCAAGCTCAGGCGCCACGGCCCTGCCGCCTCGCCCTCCACCATGTCCATTTCTTCACCCACCGGCTTCGGCTCCACCTCCATCGCCGCCTTCCCGGACTTCCTTCCCGCCGCTGACACCGGGTCCCGCCCGGTCGTCACCTCAGACCCGGAGCCCTGGCCGTCGGGAAACACCAGCGCACGGACGGCGTCGGGGCGCTGGGCAGGAGGGCCGCGGTCAGCGGCCGCCCGGGGCTCGCCGCCCTCCTCCGCAGGCCCGGGCGCCGGGGACGCCGAGGACTCCCGGGCGACCTCACCCAGCCCCGCCGTCACCTGCGGCGCTGCGCCTCCGGGACGCCGTCGTCGGGGACCTCGGGGCTGCACTCCGTGCCCTGCGCGCCGCTCATGACGGGGACAGTCAAGGCAGCGCCCGCCAGGCAAGCTTCTCCTCACCAAGCGCGCAGCTACCTCGCGACCCCGCCCCCCAGCGCCGCAGGTCGGGTGGTGACGTCAGAGCCTGGAGTCTCGCGAGAACTCTCGAGGGGGCGTGGCTGCCGCCCATCGGTGCGGCGGACGTGTAGGTTCCTAGCTTCTGTCAATTTAGCCGCGTGGAATGCTAATTTTCTTTACGTGCCTAAATATATCGTCCTCAGAAAATAAACGCAGTGCTCTGGAATCTGCCCCCAATATATTTGCCGGGGCAGTTTTAGGATCTCAGCCATTATTACACTGCACCCTGCGCCAGTTCTAGAAAGCATGACTGTGATTTTTCCGTTCTGCGTAACAAAAAGGTATCATCCGTCGTATTCGAAAAAAGCTAAGAGGAAAAAAAAAAGTGTCAGTTTTTACGGCGGGTAGCTAAACATTTCTCTTTCTGTCAATAGAAAGTGACATTAAAACCATTCTCGTCGGGTGTGGTGGCCCACATTGCAGTCCCAGCAATAGACTCGGAGGCAAGAAAATCGCTAGTTCTCAGCCAGCCTGGACTACATAAAGAGGCACTGTCTTTAACATTATCGATCAGAAAACCCTCTTGGCAGTTTTTTCAACCACAAGAGTGATGCATATGATTCATTACTGGTTCTCCATTTAAAGTGTACATCAAATAGTTTGTGCAACATGATATTGAAAAGAATAAGCCCGGTTCGATCTAAGTGTTGCTCCGTACCTGTACTACAAGAAAAAGTGAAAGTATCCATTTAGCTGTGTAAGGTAGGAACGTTTGGCTATAATGAAGTAGCTACCCATGACAATCATCTTATAGAGTCAAGAGACGTGTTGGTGTCTCAAGTTATTTTATTTTTTTGTTGTTGTTGACATTGTCATTGGACTAGATTCTAAACTTAGCCCCACTATAGGAAGACTAATACCATTGAGTGTCCAGTGCCCTAACCCTAAACTAAGTCCTGAAGGAGAGTTAAAAAGAAAGTAAGCTTTATTCAGGATGCTAGCAACTTGAAAGAAGATAGACATTTTGATGTCTCAAGTACCACTATCCTCCAAATCTCTGGGGTAGTAGAGGGATATTTATGAGGATCAGGTCTCAGGGCTATGCATAGAAATCAACATTTTCCAGTCATATCGGGCAGTCTGATGTTTTAATGTCATCAGAGATGTGAATATTGCAGGTTTTGAGAACATAGCACCCTTTCTCAGCTCTGAACGGACTTACTTTAGGGATTGAGCACCAGACATTCAATGGCTTACACCTAATCTTATCACTTTATTTGTGATGGCCTGTTGCCTTGAAAGACTTCTGGAGTACTTGGCAGGAGAATAGGAATAAAGTAAGGTGGAGTTACTGATGCAATGTTATGTTACAATATGAGTTAAGCTCCTGTTAACCTGAAGACTGAAGTCCTCAGAGAAATACCAGTGGGAGAATACCCTGCCATCATTTTATAAGGGAAAGCCAGTTGAAATGGATAATGCCCATGAAGTAGAGAACAACTTAGAATGCAACATGTAGCTACTTGACTCAAGGAGCAGAAGAGGTGAACATTTTTTCTGCTAAATTTACCTTGTAAATTTATACTCAAGAATACCCTTTTCCTGATATTTAGAATCTCTTATGTGACAAATATTGCAGACCTTATTAATGTAAGGATCTGGAGATGAGAGTGTCTGTGGGGGTCCAGTGGATTAAAATGGTTCCTATAAAAAGGGCAGGTGTATCAGTCAGAGAAGTTGCAATACGAAATAGAGGAATTATATTTTGAAAGACAAAGAGTTGGAAAGATAGCTCAGCTGGTAAAGTGCTTGCCTTGAAAGAAGAATATTTGGCTGTGCTTTGTGTTTTATCTTTTTGACTTTCAGTACATTACAGATCACTTGGCAATTGGAAATAAACCTCAATATTCAAAAGGCAGTCAAATCCATCCTAACATGGTTCTATGGGAAAATGTTCACAGGAAGACATTAAGCTATTCTTCACTACACTAAAGAATCACAGGTTCTTCAGGAAGGGCTTCTTAGGGAGGTCAAAGAGTTTAACAGAAGTTCAAACATTCTTGTTTTTCAAAAACACGTTTTATGATTGTAATAATAGCTTTTATTTATTTCCTGCTTCTAATATGTCAATCAGTCACAAACATCATCCCATATCATTTAATTCTTATAATCATCCTGTGAAGTAATAGTATTGTGATATTCATTTTACTTGCTATGGAACTGAGGCAAAGAGAAACTGAATCACCAGAATAATGTAGAAAATTATGGACCAATGATTTAAACTGAGGAAATTTGCTTAAAGACTGTTCTCTTGAAACAATAGAATCTGTGCTCTTTGGACAAAATGTGAATTCACTTTAACAGAAGAGCATAAATATCCTTCACTCATTTTTTTTTTGAGGTAGGGTCTCACTGTAGCTCAGGCTGACCTGGAATTCACTATGTAGTCTGAGGGTGGCCTTAAACTCACAGCGATCCTCCTACCTCTGTCTCCCAAGTGCTGGGATTAAAGGTATGTGCCACCATGCCTGGCTAATTTTATTTTTAATAGATACAAATTGTCACATAAGTTCTTCTTCCCTCTTTCCAACATCCACAAGTATATCAATATTTGTTAAGAATTTTTCCAAGCCGGGCGTGGTGGCGCACGCCTTTAATCCCAGCACTCGGGAGGCAGAGGTAGGAGGATCGCCGTGAGTTCGAGGCCACCCTGAGACTCCATAGTGAATTCCAGGTCAGCCTGGGCTAGAGCGAGACCCTACCTCGAAAAACCAAAAAAAAAAAAAGAATTTTTCCAAGTGTTTGGTTGAAAACAGTTATGTATGATCTACAAATTCAGTATTTGATCAGCCCTATTAGACTAAAAGCTATCTTTTATAACAGATATTTCTAAAACAACATTTATTTCTCTGAAGTGAAATTCAAAAATATTATAATTCATGTACACACATAAACATGAAAACTTCATATACCAGGTTCACTATGTGAAATTACAAGAACTCAGTAGTGGTGGTTTTAATATGTTAAAATATTAACATGCCAACACTAAGAACTGTCAAGATATTTAGAAAGTTATACTTGTTAATGAAATTACTATCGATGGAGATAGTCTGACACAGGTGTGTCTCTAAGAGTGTGTGGTGGTTTGATTCAGGTGTTCCCCATAAACTTAGGTGTTCTGAATGCTAGGTTCCCAGATGATGGAGATTTGGGAATTTATGCCTCTAGGAGGCAGTGTATTGTTGGGGGAAGGCTTATAGGTATTATAGCCAGTTTTCACTTGCCAGGGTTTGGCACACTCTCCTGTTGCTGCTGTCCACTTGATGTTGGCCAGGAGGTGATGTCCACCCTCTGCTCATGTCATCATTTTCCCCTGCCATCATGAAGCTTCCCCTTTAATCTGCAAGCCAAAATAAACTGTTTTACCTAAAGCTGCTCTTGGTTGGGTGATGTCTGCCAGCAATGTGAACCTGACTGAGGGTTTCTGAAATGGCAGTGCAAATTTATTAAAGTTCTGGGGAAAATGCTTATTCTGATTGTCATGGTAATTGTGTATTTTCACTTTTAAATACTTCCTAGGTATGGCATGCCCATTGACTTCACTAGAGGGAGCCACTGGTCTTTAAGAAAATTTTGGTCTAGATTTTGATGCAAGAAGATTCTTGTAAATTAAATTAAATAATAATCTCTTATTCCCACTAAATTACAAATACTGTGAGGTAGTTTTCTTGGAAAGGCTTAGTTTTATGATGTTTTACAATGATCACATCAGGTTGAATTTTTCATTTGATTCTGCCTACTCTGAGAAGGTCTCCACCCAGTCAAGGGCTTAATTCAAATTGTAGTTCCACCTGCTTGACTTGGATGAGTGACTTCATTTCCCTGGGCCACAATTTTCGCATGGGTAAAATATAAATTATAATATATTTCAATATCTATAATGAAGATAAAATAAGGTGTGGGTAAATTATTTAACCTTACAAGTTTTCCATGAATAGAAGATGGTAATAGGTTCTGTATTTTTTTTTTGCTAAAACTTGCATATATTAAAATTAAATTATTGTACAAGATATAACTGAGCACTAAATTCATGATTTTCTATAAATAATTAAGTGTATGAGATTTTAGAAAAGAAATCAATCCACATGGATAAGAGTGGCCAATGTAAGCTTTGTGGAGGAAATGGGACTTGACCTGGATCCTGCTGAGAAGAGCTGACCAGCCAGAGAAAGAAATGGAACACGGTAACATAGTAATCATACTTCTCCAGTGTGTCAGTTAATTCAGTGTGTACTCTATACCCACATTGTCTGATATAACCCCTAGTCCCACACAGTACTTATATTTAAATTAACCAAAGTGAAATAAAATAGGGGCTGGAGAGATGGATCAGCAGTTAAAGGCACTTGTTTGCAAAGCCTGCCAGTCGAAGTTCAACTTCCCCAGCCACCCATGTAAAACCAAGCAGCTAGGCATTTGTTTGAAGCCACGAGAGTCCATGGCATGGCTATATGCATACACACACTCACACACACATTTTAAAAAGTTAACTGAGGGCTGGGGAAATGGTTTAGCAGCTAAGGCATTCACCTGCAAAGCCTGAGGACTCTGGTTTGATTCCCCAGGACCTATGTAAGCCAGATGCACAAGGGGCCGCATTCATCTGGAGTTCCTTTGCAGTGCCTGGAGGCCCTGATGTGCGTATTCTCTTTCTCTCTATCTGCCTCTCCACCCCCTCCTCTCTCTCTCTCTCTCAAATAAATAATATTTTTAAAAAGTTAACAGAAAAATGAAATAAAAATTTTAGCTCATCAATCACACTGACGTCATTTAAAGTACTTACTAGCAATCTGAACAGTAGATGCTATGTCCACTGCTGCAATAGTAACATGTGACTTATGGGGATAAACAACTGCTCTGTGGTGGATTTAAAACCTGTCCCATGGGAGAGAAGAAGGAATCCGTGCTTGGTACTGACAACTGAGTCAAATCTTAGGGCATAGAAGGTCATAGACAATAAAGGCAAGCTACAACTATTCTTAGGCTAAATGGATACATTATGCCCATCAAATTCCACTCTAACTAATTATATTTATGCTCATAGATCAGCACTGCTCTCACATTTTGTGAAGATATTACTTTTTGCAGGTGGTGTTGAATCCCAGGGAGACCCATGAGTCGTCAAGATGACCAGAAGAGACAGTCCAGTGCCTAGCACTTGGTGAGTCATCCTTTGCACCCACCAGGGCTCAGGGAACATTGTGGAGGTGGTAACAAAAATATTAGTGCTGCTGTCACTGCTGGCAGAGAAGTCTGTTTACGGAGATGGCGTAGATACTGAGGAGATTCATAACTCATCAAAGTGCTGAAAATAAGAAGCTGTTGAGTGCTCAGCACTAAATGAGACATCTTTATCATGCCCCTAAGGTTCAGGGAACATTGCAGATGGGAAGAAAGAATATAAGAGCCACAAGATGGGAAGGACTTTGTGATACTGACCTCAGGAAGTAAACTAACCAGTCTTTCATGACCTCACAGTGGTTGTCATTACCATACGAAGCCTGCACAGTATTGAATCCATAAATAGTGGTTGGAGGAGGACAAAACGAATGAGACATATAAACAGAATGCCTATTTCGAATGAGGAGGGTGCTCCATGGGATGGGGGTGGGAGATGGTCTACAAAAGGGAGCAGTATAAGAGGAATATGAGCAAATTAGAGTATATTCATGTACTAAAACTCTCAATTAAAACTAAACAAAAAATGAATCCCATCAAAAAGAACTAAACTTTAAATATTTGTGTTTCTATAATAATGTATCAAACATTTAATGTTTATTTTGTGTATCAGTCTCATCAGCTTGTGATTTAGAATCACCTAGGAGATAAACTTGAGCATGTTGTTGAGGATGTTTCTAGAAGTTATTAACTGAAAGGATTAACTGAGGAGGAAAAGCCCACCCTCAAAGTTACTGGCACCTTTCAAAGAGCATCCCAGATAAAAGAGGTCCAAGGAAACAGCTTCCTGAGTGAGTGCATCTCTCACTGTGCTGCTGTCCTCCACTCACATCAGAGTCTTCCAGTGTGGACACAGTACCAGAGATTCTCCAGGGAACTCCAGGCCTTCAGCACCAAACTGAGACTGCTGAGGCATTCCAGCTTGTGGACTGAGCCACTACCAGATTCTCAGCCTGTCCAGCACACAGATGTCACTGTTGGACTATCCAACATCTATTGTATAAGCCAGTGTAATCAATATCTTTTTATAATGTAAAAAGGACTATATACATCTTCCTTTGATTTGTGAGTAATCAGTTCTATGTACATCTCCTTCAAAATGTGAAGGCTAAATGTTACATACATTGGGCTGGAGAGATGGCTCAGATGTTAGGGTGCTTGCCTCCAAAGCCTAATGACCTGAATTCAATTCCCCAGGACCCACATAAAGCCAGATGCACCAAGTGGCACATGCATCTGGATTCTATTTGCTGTGGCTGAAAGCCCTGGTGCACCCATTCGCTGTCTGCCTCTCTTCTATCTCTGTCTGCTTACAAATAAAAATATTTTTTTAAAAAAATGTGAAGCTGAAGCTGTGGTTCACATATACACAGTGGAGTTTTATTCAGCTGTATTAATTTTTCATATTGAATTAATTATTATTTGAAAAATAAAAGATTTTATTAACCTTTTTTTTTTAAAAAAAAAAAAAGGACTTACAGGAGGTTGGGAATTTAGCTCAGGGGTGTGCACTTGCCTAGCAAGCACAAGATTCAGTCCTCAGCATCAAAAACACAAAGCAACAACAAAAAGGCTTACATATCTACTATCTCCTTCCCTTAAGTCCTACCCCCTCACTCCCTTCATGACTCCTTTCTAGCTTCCGGAAAATGCCAAAACAAATACAAAAAAAAAAAAATAGGTAGAGCACTTTGAGTTTGCTTAGCCATTCCAGTTCTCCACAGATGTCATCTGTGATGCAGAAGACTGGAGGCATACACCTGACCTTTGTTCTTTCCAAATGCTATAAACATATCTCAATTGTAAAATCAGGGCACTTGATGGGCATAGATTTGGTTATGTAGTCGTTGTACATAAGCATACAGAGACAGATTATATGAAAAGAACATGAATATTGGCAGTGGCTGGCGAGCCTTAGACATATGACAAAGAAAACATAATATGGTTAAAGAGAATAGACATCTTTTTAAAGGACTTTTTTATTGACAATTTCCATAATTGTAGACAATAACCCCTGGTAATTCCTTCCCTACCTCCACTTTCCCCTTTGCAATTCCACTCTCCATCATACCCCTTCCCCTTCTCAATCAGTCTCTTTCATTTTGATGTCATTATCTTTTCCTCCTATTATGATGGTCTTGTGTAGGTAGTGTCAGGCACTGTGAGGTCGTGGATATCCAGGTCATTTTGTGTCTGGAGGAGTGCGTTGTAAGGAGTCCTACCCTTCCTTTGGCTCTTACATTCTTTGCACCACCATATAAACATCTTTTAAAACTGTAATTACACTAAAAACTGAAAGGGACTTGAGCAAATTTAATAATTTTAATTTTAAGCCAATGTTACAATATCAATAGTACTTTGAAAACTATGACTATTCTTAGAAAATTTACATCTTAAAGATGAGTACTAGAAGTTTAGTTTTAAAAGTGACCTACTTTTTGTCTTAGCCACATGGTAGTAGTGTGGGAGGAGCATCAGGGCTAGGTCACCTGGCTGCCAGGATGCCTCCTCTTTCTCTCCTCCCATTCATTGTGGCTGATGCCATGATGGTCAGTAAGTAAATGTGGAAAAGGTAAACCTGCCTATTGGAAATCCTGCCTAAGGGTAAACCTGAAGAAGCTGGAGATCTTGTCTGATCAGAGTGGAGTGGTGTGGGAGAGGAATCATGTCACAGCTGCAGATTTGAAAGTACGGAACTGGGCTTTTAGCAGAGAGTAGAGAAAAACATCGGAACCATGGTTTGGAACAGAAAAATCCCAACGTAAGATAGACTCCCAAGGGAGGGACAGATGGAAGGAAGGCCATTTGCTTTGCCTTTGGGTTAGGAAAGCAGATTGGGACCCAGTGGGGTGAGTCTGGCAATCTAGTGGTTGAGGAAAATAAGGAGTGCTCACCTTTTCTTATCAAAACTACTTTGTGGTTCAAGGTCATATTAAAAAACCCCATAGAGAAACAAACATCTTTGAGCTTCAACTGCGTTTGGGGCAATAGAGGGTCTCAGACACCTTGACTGGCTCAGGGATAAGTTCCCTAAGTGCTGAATTTCTCTGAAGAAAGCAGGTGTCCCCAGTCCTGATAAATTTGCCAGCCAGTCTTGGGCAGGGAAGGGGACACAAGCCATAGCCAAGGCAGAGACAGGAAAGGGAGAGGAAGAGGACAAGGAAGCAGTTGTCCTGAGAGTACCTCTATTCCCAGAGAACAATCTGTCAAATTTCTGGATCAAAATAGATGTATGGAGACTAAGGGCTTTTGATTTTAAGACTTCACTGCAATGGCTGAAAGAAAGAAGGGGAGGGAAAATGAGATTAAGAGGGAGAGAGGGCATGTGTTAGGGAAACAGCAAGAGGGCCCAAGAGCCAGCTAGGAATTTGTAGAATGCACAAGGATCAGATGGTCCACAACGTTTGGCAATGCTTTCATACGCTGCTTCGTGACGTGTACTTATCTTTCTCCTTCTGATGAAGATCTGTTTGGCAGATCTAACTATTCTAACTCTTGATTTTTAGTCTTCCTCTAACTTACCAATGCTAGTGTCAAAGAACTATTGTCTTCCCTCCTCCTCCTAGTCTTTGCATCTAGGCCAAAATAAATGAATGGTAACAAGTTTTCTTCACTGTGTTTTAGTGTACAATTTCAGTTCAGAAAAAGATCTGCTTGAGAATGAATTCTAGCAGTGTTCCTAGTGCCAGCAGGCACATGGAAGTCTTGAAGTATGGAAGCAAGCCAGAATAAATTTTGCTGAATGTGAGTGAAGTCATGTATATACATTAATATATGATTAAGATTTTTTTTTTTTTTTTTGGTTTTTTGAGGTAGGGTTTCACTCTAGCTCAGGCTGACCTGGAATTCACTATGTGGTCTCAGGGTGGCCTTGAACTCATGGCGATCCTCCTACCTCTGCCTCCCAAATGCTGGCTTTAAAGGCGTGAGCCACCATGCCTGGTATGGTTAAGATTTTTTTAAATATTTTATTTATTTATTTATTTATTTGCGACAGAGAGAGAGAGAGAGAGAGAGAATGAGTGTATCAGGGCATCCAGCCACTGCTCCAGATGCATGCACCACCTTGTGCATCTGGCTTACATGGGTCCTGGGGAATTGAGCCTTGAACCAGGGTCCTTAGGCTTCATAGGCAAGCACTTAACCTCTAAGCCATCTCTCCAGCCCTATGGTTAAGATTTTTAATGCAAAACTTCACAGCCATTTTGTCTTAAGACATTTATAGATAACTAAGTTATTTTGTTGTAATTTGAATCCAGATACTAGCCCATTAAAAAAATATTGCGGCATGTCCTAAGGGATAGAAGGCTTTTTGGTTGTAGAATGGTAGTCAGACTGAAGGTTTTGGAGTGGGTGTATATTCAGGGCTAGAAAGAGAGGGGGTGGGAGAGTGGGGTAACCATATCTACACAGACTTGTCCCTTAGAGAGAAAGGCAGCTCTGAGGACCCACCTGGAAACAGTATTGTTCTTCCCCAAGAATGTGCCCAAAGCCTTCCTCCATGTGATTGTATTTGAAGAGAAGGAATTAGGGAAGGGGGTGTAGATGAATTAGGCCCTGCTCTCAAAATAGTTAGCACCCTCAACTTGCTCTCTGTGCCGTGTAAGGTCACAGCAAGAAGATGGCCATCTGCAAGCGGGAAGAAAGCTCTCACTGAGAACCTTGACTGAGCTTCCTATCCTCCAGAAGTATAAAAAGTTTACTTCCTGGCTGGAGAAATGCCTTCAAAGCCATAGGACCCAGGTTCAATTCCCCAGGACCCACATAAGTCAGATGCACAAGGTGGCACATGCAACTGGAATTATTTGCAGCAGCTGGAGCTGGTGCACCCATTCTCTCTTACTCTCAAACAAATAAATAAAAATAAAATGTTAAAAAGTATATTTCTGAGTTGTGGTATTCAGTGGGTCAGCCTGATCAGATTAATACACGTCGTCTGCCATCATAGGACAGTGCACAGAAGCAGACTGTAGCGGCTGGGACTGTGTCTTCTACTGGCTTATGAGGGATGTTTCTTTCTCACAGGGATATGATTGTTGAGGTCATCAGCTGTGAGCTTCACCGCACTATCTCCAACACAGTGACCCAAGGAATATCAGTCCAGGTTTTCTAAATGAAAGAAACTGAATCTGAGCCTAGCCATTTCAATCATCTTAATGTAGAGCTTCGTTTAAATTTGTAACAACTTGTTTTAGCATGTAACACACAGAGCTAGTTTTTTAAAAAAAATAAAAACTTTTATTTTTATTTATTTATTTGACAGAGAAAGAAGAGAGAGAGAGGAGAGAGAATGAGTGTGCCAGGGCCTCCTAGCCACTACAAACGTACTCCAGGCATGTGTGTCCCCTTGTGCATCTGGCTAACATGAGTCCTGGAGAATCGAATCTGGGTCCTTTGGCCTTGCAGGACAAATGCCTTAACCAGCTAAGCCATCCCTCCAGCCCCAGAGTTAGTTTTTAATCAATAAAATATTACATACTGCCCTACCTGCCTGTTAATGATGGATTTTGGTGAACTGAAGAGAGCATCTTAGAAATGAATGTCGAATGTATTTAGTTATTGATATTTTTATTCTGAAAAGAAATATACTTTTCTTCATATATCTTAATATGGGCATGAACTAGATAACAGTGCACATGAACAGCAATGGGAAAAAATTTAATGAAGTTCTGTCAATTATAAATTAGAAAAATCACTTTTTCTATAGGTAGTACAGTTTAACTAGAATGGCAATCTTGGTTTCCATTTGTTAACTTTACTCCAGTTCATCTTTTGTTGAAAATATTTTTTCCTGCATAAGCCCTCTCCTTGCTCACTCATGGGCCAATATTTCAGCAGATTGTTACTAAAGACAAAACTACTCAGCCCCTGTTATTGTGAAAGATGTGCACAAATTCAATCTAAAGGGAAATACATATTTCAAATTTAAAATTGCAGAAATGTATAAATATAAGCTATTTAGTCAAGAAAAAGCCTAACTGAAGATGTGTTAGAAAAACATAAAAAATGAATATATTTCTTAAGTATAAGCCATTAGTTAGCAATCTGTATCAACTGAGACTGTTTTTGCTTTCTTTGTTTTTATTTCATTTTGTACCAGACCTGGCATATTCAATGAGAATTTATGGTAATTACACTTTGAGCACCTTCTTTATTGCTATTTCTCTAGGTTTCAAACCAGTTAGTACATTGGAAAAAGAAAGAGTGAGATAAGAAAATTAGTTGTCACAAGCTCTGATTCTAATGCAACCAGCTATGCTGTTCTTCGTCATATTTTTAAAATATATTTTATTTTATTTACTTATTTGCAAAGATAGAGAGAGAGAGAGAAGGAGCGAGAAAAAGAGGATGAGCACACCAAGACTTCTAGCCACTGCAAATGAGCTCATCTGGCTTTACGTGGGTACTGAGGAATCGAACCTGGGTGGTTAGACTTTGTAAGCAAGTGCCTTAAGTGCTGAGCCATCTCTTCACCTCCCATATTTAATTTTTTGTTTGAAATGAGGTTGGCAGCAACCTGCATGCCTACCAATAAAGGAGCAGTAAGTAAATTACAGAGAATGCATATAGTAGAATAAAATGTACCTGTAAAAAAGAATGAAGATAGGACTGGTGAGATGGCTCAACAGTTAAGAGTGCTTGCTATGAAAGCACGAGGGCCTCAGAGGGCCTGACTCTATGAGTTCAGTTCCCCAGCACCCACATAAACAGGTCTGTGTGGCCATATATGCCTATAACCCCAGTTCTGTGTGGAGTGAAGACTAGAGAATCCCTGGGACTCATGAAAACAGCAGCTCTGGGTTCCCAGAAAGAGTGACTCTGTCTCAAGAAAACATGTAGATGAGTGAGGGAGGAAGGCATTGATATTGTCTGCTGGTCTGTACATGCATGAATCTTCACACACACACACACACACACACACACACACAGCATTCAAACTGCACCACACATACTACACGGGCACATGCAAAAAATAAAACTAAAACAATTTACAAGAATGAAGATCATAATCCACTGTCTAAAATGAAACAAAAATATGACGTAGCAAAGTAGCAACTGCTCTACTCATGCGCTGCCCTGCCTCTGGGCCTTCCTGGCTGGAGAATGCGCATGCTCCAAACATCACACACCACCTAAAGTGTCTTCTATATCCCCTCACTTGCTAATCTCTTGCCTTGCTTTATTTTTCTGCTTGCCAGTTATATCATCCAAAATTACATTATTAACTGATACACTCATATATATTTTAAGTTGGGAGTCTCTCCTGTAAGAATTTAAGCACCATGAGGTCAGAGGCCATGATTGCCTTACTTGCGGCTGCATTCCCAGAGCCCACAACAGTGGTTGAAATTGTCAAAAATAAGGAATGAGAAATAGAAAAAAACATGTATCTGGGTTTGCAAGTCAGGCTCTATCAGATCTTAAAATATATATCACAAAATATGTTACTTATCTTTATTTTTATTTTTATTTTTTTATTAGTCAGTTCCGTATTCAGCAAATACAGTCAGTTTGGTACCATTATTAGGCTCATCCGTGACCTACCCCCTCCCCTTGGCCCCTCCTTGTTGAGGTATACGGGTCATGCATTGTGGAGTTAGCCCACAGTTATGGGTAAGCTAAATGTCTCTGCATATCATGACCCAACATGTGACTCTGACATTCTTTCCGCCACCTCTTCCGCAAAATTTCCCTGAGCCATGTTGGGTTCATTTTTGGTCTGCTTCAGTGATGAGGTGTTGAGGGCCTCTGAGGCTCTGGCTCTCTGATTTGGTAGGAGTTGATTTTTCTCTATGCTGATCTCCTTCCCCCTTGTGCTGGTGTCCGGTTCATTAGGAAAACAGCCCCCTTGCTTGTTTCTCAAAGTTTTCTTAGTTTCAGCCGGGGCCCTTTTGAGGTATGATGGGGTGGCTCTCTCCTTAGGGTCTACATCTATCTGAAAAAGAGAAGCAGATTCTCCAACGGAGAGTAAGTTAGCACCAGGACAAATGAGATAACCCTTACTTTTTTTTTTTTTTTATAGAGAATTTAATAGGTGTAGGCCCTCTTGTAGCCCACAATTGATAGTAGCTTGATACTGGAGAGTGGGCTTATGTTTGGATATGGTTCTGACTTGTTTCCCAGCTCCAGCTATGGGTCCCATACCAGTGAGGGAAGCTGAGGAGTTTCTTTACAGACAAGCATACAATTAGCAAAGCCAATAGATTACCCACAGAATGGGAGAAAATATTTGTGGGTTATCCAACTGATAGAGGACTAATCTCTAGAATCTACAAAGAACTCAAAAATCTAAACAGTAAGAAGTCAAACACACCACTCACAAGATGGGGCAAAGAGCTGAACAGGCAGTTCACAGAGGAAGAAATAGAAATGGCAAACATACACTTAAGAAAATGTTCAGCATCCCTAATCATCAGAGAAATGCAAATTAAAACAACTATGAGATTCCACCTTACCCCAATAAGGATAGCAAGCATCAAAAAATCAAATAAAAATAAATGCTGGCGAGGATGTGGAGAAGTAGGAACACTCATCCACTGTTGGTGGGAATGTAGGATGGTACAACCACTTTGGAAAGCAATATGGAGACTTCTGAAAAAGCTGAGTATAGAGATACCAACAGACCCAGTTATTCCCTTACTGGGCATCTACCCTAAAACCTTCAAACCACAGACTAAAGAGATTTGCTCAACCATGTTTATAGCGGCTCAATTTGTAATAGCTAAGAGCTGGAATCAACCCAGATGTCCATCACTAGAAGAATGGATAACTAAGATGTGGTATATCTACACAATGGAATTCTATACAGCAGTAAGAAAAAATGACACAATGAAATTTGAGAAAAAATGGTTGAACCTGGAACAGATCATTCTCAGTGAACTTACCCAATCACAGAAAAAAAATCGCCACATAGTCTCACTCATCTACAGCACCTAACCTGAATCTATCGAAGATACCTTACATACCCAGCAAGCATCTCCTAGATTAGACACTAGGATGGAAGGGGAGGGAGGGGAGGGCATCAAAGGGGTGGGAAACAGAAATCTAGACCCAAACGGCAATGGTACCATATTCTTCTACTTACTAAAAGATAGACCAAATGGCTGATCCTTCACCAGGCCCTTACAGGGAACACCTGAACCACAAGACACTGGAGAGGGTAAGATTAAGATTAACCTTAATCTCCTACATCTTCCCTCCCTCACTTCCCCTCTCCCTGTCTCTCTCTCTCTTATCTCTAACTCTTGTATATTAGTTATCTTTTTCCTCATTTTCTTAGTGGGCACTGACCTGTAACTCCCAGAACCAGCATGGGGCTATCATCCACAATGAGCTTTTGATCAGAGAGACCTACAAGGTTTCCTAAAAGACAGACAGATTTCTGTCAGAGTACTTGATGACTCACCAAAGGTTAGTGGTAAGACCCTACTGCTGAAGATACCTTATGTGATTGACATGCAAATTAGAATGGCATGGCTGGAAGTTGGATGAGAGTCAGTCCCCAGACAGTCAGCGCGTCTAGTGCCAGAAGGTGCTACATGGGCAACTGGGGGAAATTGACCAATATCTATTGAAGCAACGCATGGTCTAACCTACTTAGCAGCAAATAACTTATTGTGATGCCCACACAAGTGCAGTGGTGGCACACAGCCATGGTGGGGAACCAACTGCTCTCAATTTGGCTAACTGATTATCTTTATTTTTTAAATATTTTTATTGAATTGAGAGAGAATAAAAATGGTATGAATGGGTGTGCCAGAACCTCCTTTGTGCGTCTGGCTTTACATGGGGTACTTGGGAATTAACTCAGGTCAGCAGACTTTGTAAAAAAGCACACTGAGCCATCTCCCGAGCCCCACCTCTTATCTTTAAGTACTCTCCACCTCTTATCTTTAAGTACTCTGTATTAGGACATTAGTGTTTTAGCTACAAGAGATGTTAGCAATAACTTAGTGTAGAAGAGTAGAGACCTAGCAGAGGATTAGGTGACATTTAGAGGTTCAGGGACTAGGTCCAGCAGTAAGCAAATGGCTTTTTATGAAATATTTTAGTTGATTTTTTTTCATTAGCCTATACAAATATGCTTTGAAAACTGTCAGTGAGATATTACTCAGTTAAGTAATTCAGGCATAAGCACTGAGAGTGTGGAGTGGTAGGAAGATAAATTGTGCAGACTTCCTGAGGAAAGATGTAAGCTGGTCCTTAACAGACAAAAAGGACTTAATGGTGAAGATGGGATAGGAGTATTGCAGGAAAGCATTGTAAGGAGTGGCTGATGGGAGGGGTCTAAGTACTGGAGGGAGACTTCGAGAAACCTAAAGACTTAACAGGAAATCAGAGGTCATCCATATAGTTAAGTGTGGAAAGAGAAGTTGGGATATCTACCTGTGAAATCCTTAGAAACTCTAAAGGGAGACATGCTCTCTCAGAATTTTCTGTTTTAAAGAAATTGTTGGGGCTGGAGAGATGGCTTAGTGGTTAAGGTTCTTGCTTGCAAAGCCTAAGGACCTAAGTTCGATTCCCCACAACCCAGTAAGCCAGATGCACATGGTGTCACATGTATCTGGAGTTCGTTTGCAGTGGCTGGAGGACCTGGCACACCTGTTTTTTTTTTTTCTCTCTCTCTCAAAATAAATAAATAAATAATATATTGTTGTTTATTTCTCTATAGATGGGTAATGTAAGACCAACCACTATCATAGACTACTGTGACTGTAATTCTGAGGTTTTTTTTTTTTTTTAAGAGTGTGTTGAAATCCTCACATCCAGTACCTCTGAATGTGATGTTAGTTGGAGATAGGCTTGTTGCAGATCTTCATTATGAGGATGTCACACTAGATGGTGATAAGTCATCAATGTAGTATGAGCTATGTCTTTATAAGAAGTCGTTTGAAGACCAGAAGGAGAATGCTGTGTAAAGTTGAAGGCAGATGTCAGAGTCATGCTGCTCAAAGCCAAGAATGCTTTGGCCTTCCAGGAGCTGGGGAGGTGAGGAGGAGCCTCTCCTCAAAGGTACTGCCAGTACTTTGGTTTCAGACTCTAGGCTCTGGAACTGGGGGGCAATAAATTTTTGTTATTTTAAGCCAGTTTGTGGCAGTTTATTATGGCAGTCTAAGAAACTCATGCACAGAACTCACTTTTATTATCCAATATTGAAAGGAAGTCAACTAGAAGTAAATCCTCATATTATATTGTAACTGGGTTTATGGAGCATTCGGTAAATTGAGTTGAACTTTGTATGATGCTGTTGATTACTAATAATGATTGATTATATAATAGTCGTAAATGTCAGCATCCTTTGTAGACTTACTACAGCCAAAGTTAAAGAAACTCAAGTCATAAACAGAATGAATCACCAGCAGACAGGCATAGAGGCTTTGTTTTCATTTTCTCGTGTAAAAGTTCAGTCTTTGACAGGCTTTCTTTCTTCTTTGTAAAGAAGCTTTGATTCTTGTTTAATCTTAATCAAGGGATTTAGTCACTGCTCTCTTACACAGAAAAAACTTTAACAATTTCGCTTTTAAGTCCATGAACATGCATGTCATATAATCATTTATCATGCCTGCTATCTTAACTGCAACAAGAGATTTAGTGTGCATTATAATAATGTTGCTAACATATAATGAATCAGAGAAATTTGTAGGAAAATTAATTACAAATAAACTTACATACTCCTAGACACACCAGCAATTTCTTCTGCTGTTTACATTGTTTCACTTTGTTTATCTTGGTTTTAAAGCTCTCAGCCATTGCTTGGATGATTTCCTTTCACCCATTTTTATCTGTCTATGTAATATCTAATACTGAACCAATATTTACTATTTGTCTTTTTCCAGTCTACATGCTTTTATAATAAAGAATACGTAATTATTTGTTATTATATGGCAGGACTATGGAATACATTATACTTTCTAATCATTTTTGGTTTTGTTTGCAATATGTTTAAGTTGATGGTTCCTTCGTCCTTTAGTCAATCACCTTTCTCTTCCTATTTTCTGTTTCAGTGCTGGGGGCTTAACGCAGGGCCTTGTGCTTGCTAGGCTTTGTCACTGAGCTAAATAATCTGTCCCTCAACCTGGAACTTAAGTCTTAAGTAACTTAGGTTCTTTTTTAGACTAGAAGGTCATGAGAACAAATTTGAGCTTGGTCACATCTTATGTTTTTTGTTCTTTTTTGTGGGGATGTGGTTGACCTTCATAGTTGTAACTCAAAAATACTTGTCATTCAGTTAAAGGGCTAGAAGAATTCTTTGGGCTTATCCAGAACTTTGACTGAACTGTCTCCAATTATTGCTTTCCTGACTTCTGCCTAAGTAGATTCAGGAAATGGTCAGGTTTGCATTATTCACATGGTAGTTATTTTGCTTAAGAAAAAATATGGGGTCCCAGGACCCCACAGAAATTGAACAACTATCCATTAAGTGCTTGCTCTATGCCATTTTAAGGCAGTTGAAATGCCTCATTTAACTTTTGTGGCATTGTAGTTATTAAACCTTGCAATAAGCCAGTGGGCTATAGGTATCATTACACACAAAATAGGGAGAAAGAACAAAAGAATAAAACTACTTGTTCAATGTCTCTCAGCTACTAAGTGGGAAAACTGGCAATCTGACAACAAACATTCAGAAGAAATGGACAAAATTAAATTTAAGAATTATCTGACTTGGGCTGAGGAAGTAGTTCATTTGGTAAAGTACCTGCCTTGCAGGTATGAAGATCGGAATTTGATTCCCAGTACCTATGCAAAAACACTGAGCCTGGTGGCACTGCGAAGCAGAGACAGGCACATACCTGGGGCTTGGTGACCAGCCTGGGCCAATGAGAGACAAGCTCAAAAAAGTATTGAGGGGCTGGAGAGATGGCTTAGCGGTTAAACGCTTGCCTGTCAAGCCTAAGGAGCCCGGTTCAAGGCTCGACTACCCAGGACCCACGTTAGCCAGATGCACAAGGGGGCGCACGCATCTGGAGTTCGTTTGCAGTGGCTGGAGGCCCTGGCGTGCCCATTCTCTCTCTCTCTCTCTCTCTCTGTCACTCTCAAATAAATAAATAATAATTTTTTAAAAAAGTATTGGGGCTAAAAAGTTAGCTCAGCAATTAAGTGCCCTTTCCATACAAGCAACAGGGCTTGAGGATACCTGAGATTGACAAATTCAAATCCCCAGATCCCAAGTAAAACAGCTGGGGGTGGCTGCCCACATATGTAACTCCAGTCCCAAACAGGACAGAGACAGATCCCTGCAAGACCCAGAATTTGTAAGGTTCTGGCTCAGAAGAAGACCAGGCCCAGCGTGGTAGCCCACACCTTTAATCCCACCACTCTGGAGGCCAAGGTAGGAGGACTGTTGTGAGTTTGAGGCCAGTTTTGGACTACATAGTGAATTTCAGGTCAGCCTAGGCTAGAGCAAGGCCTTACCTCAAAGCCCCCCTCCCAAAAAAAAGAAGACGAGCCCATGAGGAAGAAAGTACAATACAGCGTATCTTCGCAGGACATTCCACTCCACCCTCTGCCGGCAAGCAACCCTGCTACAGGGGAGCGTATGGGGCACTACAAGAGCACACACATGTGCACACACTATGTATACCACATTACACACACAGAGAATAAAAATATAAGGGTATATGTAAAATAATTTTTAAAGTAACGGGGTGCCATTCCTGAGCAATGACACCCAAAGTTAACCTCTTGTCCTCCATATGCACACAGACGCATGCCTAATGGCATATACATGCACCCCCCCCACACACACACGTACCAACATGGGCACACATACATCCAAAAGGTTATCTGACTAATTTACAAAAATAGTTACAACTGAATACAGAGAAAATAGGAATTTTTAAAAATCCTTTATTCTGGAGGAACTAGTGAAGTAAATTAATTTGACTTGCTTCTCTATTTGCTTGTCACTGATAATATTGTTGGTCATGCTAATGTGGCCTGTCAGGCACATGGCAGAAACATGCAAGTGAGCTGAATACATACTAAATTCATTCTAGTATGTGTGTATATATGTATGTATGTATGTATGTATGTATGTATGTATGTACGTATATATCTATATCTATCTATCTATCTATCTATCTATATATCAATGGCTAGTAAGATGGGAATTAAAATATCCCAAAGGCTCTGTTCTTCTCTAAGTTATAACCATGGGGAAAAATGCTTCACCCAATCATTCTAGAAAATGAGGGGACTAGACTAGATCATGTTTTAACTCTTTCCAGTCCTGAGGTTAATTTCTTTTCTTTTTTATAAGTACTTCCAGACACTACCAATCACTCATTCTCAAGATATTCATTGAGTTAAACAATTACAGGAGATAGAAAAATAGAGTATTTCTCACAGAAAACTATATATATACTGTATATATGTCTCACAGAAAAGTATGTATATTCTGGGTATATTCTGGTATATAGGGTAGCTAGGCTGCTGTAGTAGCAAACAGTCCACCAAATTCACAGTGAGTTTAACACCATAAAAATCTAATTCAGGGACTTGGAAGATAGCTGAGTGATTAAGGGTGTTTGCTTGCAAAGCCCAGTGACCTAGATTCAATTCAGAGCCAGATATACAAAGTGGCACATGTATCTTGAGTTCATGCTCAGTAACAAGTGGCTCTGGTGTGCCCATACTCCCTTTCTATTCATAAATAAACATCTTTTAAAAATATATCTTTGGCTCATGATTGTATTCACTGAGAGGAAGCAGAGAAATTCTGTCATTGTAGCACCTGATGACAAGCAGCCAAAGTATTCAAGTTTACCAATCACTATGCCATGGGGAATGAGAGAACTTGGTGTTGGAACACTGGCTGTAAAAGCCTCTGCTTACATTCTATTGGCCAGAAGAAACCACAGGTCACCTGTAACATGGAAGGTAAGTCAGGGAATGCAGAAGAGGAGTGAAATAGAAACTTTTGAAAACCATAAGGCCTGTCATAACAGCAATACAATGTAACTCTTAGAATTATCCAGGGCTCTTCTTTTGGCTCTGTTTGTGAATCAGCATCTTTAAATGGTCTATAACTTTCTCCTGATTGGCGTTTACTCTGATCTTCTCATTCTTCCCTTTTACTTTCTTCACTCCAGTCATGTTGGACAGCTCTGAGTTTCTTGGATATATTATCTTCTGTCTATTCATCTGCCTGTGCACTTGACATGCAGTCTGTACTCCATGCAGCTAAATTCTACCCCGTTTGAGCACCTCTGCTTAAGCATGACTCACCCAAGAGTAACTGTCCCTTCATACTCCAATAAAAGGAACCCTGTTGTACATTCTAATGACACCTAGTTCTTTTTCTTGTGACATTAGTTATGCCTGTTAAATTCACCACCCCTGGCACAATACCAGGAAGGTAGTAAAACACTCAAATATTTGTTGGCCAAGAGAATTTGGATTGCTTTCTAAAGATTGCATTAAAGATGTCACAAAAAGAACAGATAACTTTATCAGCAAAGCTTTTGAGGAAAAGGCTTGTACCAGCATTATTTGTCCAAGAGGGTGAATTAATACATACCTCCTAGCCATATACTTCATTGACAAGGTTAATCTCAACATCAGGATGTGTTCCTGCATAGCTCTAGTTGCAGGGCATTCTGGATCTTGTTTTAGCCATCTATAAAGATGAAGATTTTAGCAAAAGTGTATCAGTATTTTCTTAACATTTAGGGTGTTAGCAGGCATTATTGTACACAACTGCAATCCCAGCACTCAGGAGGCAGAGGCAGGCAGGCAGATTGCACGTTTAAGGCCAGCCTAAGCTACAGAGTAAGACCATGTCTCAAAACAAAGAAGGGGCTGGAGAGATGGCTCAGCAGTTAAGGCCCTTGCCTGCAATGCCTAATGACCCTGGTTCATTTCCCTAGTAACCACATAAAGCCAGATGCACAAAATGGTGCATGTATCTGGAATTTGTTTGTACCCATTTTCTCTCTCTCCTTGCAAATAAATAAATAAAATATTTTTTAAAAACACAAAGAAGAAAAAACAAGCAGATAAGCAAAAAGAATATAGAACATCTGTATAGGTAAAAATTAATCAAGCATAACACAAAAGAAAAAAAAAAAGCCCAAGTTAGGCAGGTGACAAAACAGTCTCCTTCAGGGAGGTTTGTATTTTGCTACGGCTGCCATGATAAAATACCATACACTAGATGACTCGAGAAAAGAAATCTAGTTCTCATGATGTGAAATCTGGAAGCTCAGGAACAAGTGTCCTCTAGGATTGGTTTCTCCTAAGCCTCTCTCTATGGCTTCCATGGCCATACTGCCTTTCCATGTGGCCTTTCCTCTGCATTCTCATCTCTAGTGTCTCTTTCATGTGCTCAAATATCCTCGTATACAGATACCAGATAACTTGAGCTTGGGCCCACTTGAATGGCTTTCTTTTAAAATAATCACCTCTTTAAAAGCACTGTCTGCAAATATAGTCACATTCTGAGGTTTTGGGAATTAAAGCTTCAACATTTGAATCTTTGGGCCACAGTTCAGCTGTGATAGGATATGGAGACAGAGTGAATCAGTGAGCTGGCTTGGACCAGGTGATGTTGAATACCTAGGTCATTGGAGCATGTCTTCATTAGTATAGCATTTCTCTGCGTGACCTGGACTAATCCCATAGGTCACACTTTCAAGTAGGACTATATGTACACTTACTTATTTATTTAGTGCCTGCCTTTTCCCCTCTACCATTGTAAAGGCAGGAATTTTGTCTTTATTGTTCTCAACTGTGTGTCTAACAGCTTAAACCTAATCATTATGTAATATTTTTTCACATGAAAACTTGTTGAAATATTATCTTAAAAGGAGAAGATGAACTTGTAGATGTTCTCAGGGTCTGTGGGCCTCCGATGGCCTTCCAGATGGAATAGGATTTCTGGCACCCCCCTCCCCATTCAATTAGAATTAGCTTTGGAACCTAATAAAAAACCTGAAGTGATTTTCTAGCTTTCTAATTGTCCTTATTTCCAAAACATACCATTTTCTTAATGTCTGGGTTTTTAATACAGGGAACAGGTCTTTGGTTTTTTTTTATCTAGTGATTAAAGATTTAAATGCAAATCAGTGATCAAGGTAGAGATTTCAATGATATATAGCTTCTGCTAAAATATAAACATCCAGGCATTTTTAATAGGGACCCAAAAGGGTGGCAGAAGAGGCTAAAGGAAGATGTTGCAGAATGCTAATTTCTAGATTTGACCATCATGCAGTTCACCTGAGGAGGAGAGTAGGAGAGAGGGCATTTTCTGCTTGGCTGTGGGGGAGTTCTTTCATGACTACCTGCAGGAAATAATTAATCTTTGTGCAAAGTTGAGTCTTTCAGAAAAAAAAAAAAACACAGAACAATTGTCTTAGTCAGTTACACCTTGCTGGGGTAAACATCCAAACCAGACGTAGTTTATGGGAGGAAGGGATCTATTTCAAGCTTATAGATTCAGAGGAAGTTCCACCAATGGTGGAAGAAGCTGTTCCCCTTTCACAGAACCAAGCAGAAAGAAACCACTGCTGGCCAGCAAATATCAAAAAGCAGCTTGCACACACCCACCAGAACTCACACACTGTATACCTTTGGACTGGGATCAGATCCACCCCCAAACATACCTTTGGGATGAACCCCAGGATCTGCCCTCAGTGACACCTCTTTTAGCCACATTGGTGGAGACCCAAGTTACAAGCTTAATAAAATACCCGAGTCTAAAAAGCAATACCAGCTTGCAGGGACATTGCCATTTTGTTAATCCAGGGAGGAAATAAACCTTGTCCTTCAGCCTTTAGAATTTTTTTCCTTCCAGTCATCTCCTTTCAAAAGAGTTTGCATTTATATCCTCTTTCTTTCTTTCTTTCTTTCTTTTTTTTTTTTTTTTTTTTTGATGCAGGGTCTCACTCTAGCCCTGGAATTCACTATGTGCTCAAGGCTGGCCTCAAACTCACGGCGATCCTCTTACCTCAGCCTGCCACCACACCTGGCATAGTTTGCATTTCTGTTCATTTAGTCTTTACTTGGTGGACATCACTTCAGTCATTTTTCCATTATCTGATTGTAAAGCAGTTAATGGTGTAATCAGTTGGACAATAGCAGATTTAGTAACCTAAAATCAGTCTCTGTGCCTATAATTGTAAATTCACTTGAATTTTTCCTGTGGTAAACCATACAACTTTCAGTTCTATATCTTCTGCCAAGCACACTAATCTATTACTTTTAAACTCAACCTTGTTCAAACTCTTAGGCATAAGCAGAAGAATGCAGGCAGCCTTTATGCCAGTAGCTCAATTCTTACAAAGTTCTTTGCTGTCTTTCCTTCCTCTTTGAAAGTTCATAAGTCAACACAATTCTCTTTGCACTTAGAATTTTCAAACTCTCACCAAAATGCCCATATAATTTAGCTTACCACTCTGTAAGGCACCTGCAGTTGCAAGTAGCAAATTATGCCCCATTCCTCCAGCACAGAAGTTTCCAAAGACCAAAATCCACATGGTCAGATTAGTTACATAGCAACATCCCAACTCTCTGGTACAAAATTTTGTCATAGTCAGCTTCTACATTGCTGGGATGAACATCCAAACCAGACACAGTTTATGGGAGGAAGGGATTTGTTTCAAGCTTACAGATCCAGGAGAAGTTCTATCAATAGCAGAAGAAGTTGGCCACCTTTCACAGACACAGAGGGAAATCACCATCAGCCAGCAAACACCAAAAGGCAGCAAGCACGTACCCATCAGAGCTCACACAGCTCTCTCTACATCTTTGGGCTAGTATCAGATCCACCCCCAAACACACCCAGGATCCTCTCCCAGCAACACTTCCTCCAGCCAGGTGGCTGAAGACCCAAGTTAAAAAATTAATAAAACACCTGAGTCTGGGGTCATACATTCACACTCAAACCACCATGACTCTTGGATTGTGCCTCACTAGATTTTATACCATTTCATATTTTCAATATTTACTTAACATTATTCTTTAAAAAGTCAGTGGAAAAAAATCTCCTTCCAGTAAAGTGAATGTTACTTGTCAAGTTAAAGTCAGCTTTTACTTCCCCACCCACCATCTTCTACAAAGGCAGAATCGTTTTTGAAATAAAAAAAAAAAAAACAAAAAACCCTGTTCTGAAGGAATGTACTCAATTGTATTAGATTCTTCTAGTATTAGGCTAATAAGTAATTTAGATGTCCCTTCTTTGTAATTGGATTGTGAAATTCATATTTGGCTTTCCAGAAAAGTAGAGATGGAATGACAGTGATACAGATAATAAATGTTTCTTGACCTTAATTTAGCCAAAAAACTATGGTACTATGTTATGCTTTAATTATGCATATGTTTGCTTTTAAGTATTTATATTCAAAAGCATACCCAAAAAACACATTGTTATGATCAACAGAGCATATGATCACACATTTTAGTTCTAAGGATAATGAAATATTATGCCATTTAATTTTTAGTGAACCACATTAAGGTATCAAAATGTGCTGAAGATAATTTAAGTATATTTAAAAAATAAGAAACATATTATATACCATAATATGTAAGTATATACAGATCATTTAACAAGAGGAAATGCAAGTAGGTGATAAGACATAGTGAATCATATATGCAGTTTCTATGAGAGAAAAGTAGGTAATTTGTCTGATAGCATAAATCTTTTCTGAAGTATTTTCTTCTCACTCCCTCTTTCTTTATCTTCTTTCTGACCCTAATATCCTGCCCCTGCATTACTTAGGTGAGTTTAACCAGTTGCTGATGTGTCTGGTTCTGGCTTCTGACTAGGCCCTGTGTTTTTTTCCATGTCCTCAAAGTAAAACCATCTCATTAACAGCCCTCAGAAACAAAACATGAAGGTAAAAGAGAAAAGACATGCCCACCTGCAGGAGCCTGAACTCAGCAGTTGACAGATCCTGCCTACCCCTCACTCCAGGCCCCAAGAGGACTTTCTTCATCCTTAAACAGAGAAAACACAAGTCCCAAAGCTATGCCTGCTACCATCCATCCTTTCACACTAATTCTGTGATCACTTTGATGTGAGTTGGCCTATGTGTAGCTTCATCATCTTGCCATTGTCAAGGAGGCAGATTTTCTTTAGCTTTTGGACTGACTCCAAAACACATGCAATGGCAAGTAAGATTCACAGGCAAAAATGTTTTGCCCATTTTCCCTTTACTTTCATTGGCTAAGTGGCTAAACTAAGTCAAATGAAATCCCAGCTCCACTTTTCTTTTCTAGCCATTGGAATTGACTCTAAGATTCCAGGCTCTATCAACAGAAAGGGCAAGGCATATATGGCTGCCTCAGAACATGTTGGAAGCAAGTTATATAGCTCTGGACCTTGATGAGATTCTGAGGACAATGTGCCATGCTGTGTGTAAAACAGAAAAAGAACCTGGTTTGGTTAAACACCAATGGTCAACTAACCCACGTGGGCCCTGAGGCCCATTGTCCCCTCCCATTCATACTGACCAGTGCCCGTTAGCACAAGGAAAAATCTGACACTTCAATGGCATCTTTTTATTTTACACATGATTGCTGTCCTTTTCTCTTCCCTTATATGTATCAAGTCTTCCTCTTCCAAGGATGTAGGAAAGTCCATCCACCTGGACAAAATTGTGGATAGCAAGGGCCCAGGTGATTTTGTGTACTCTACAACTTCTCTGCTTTTAGTTGTCTCTCAGTTGATCCCATTTTATAGTTGTGCCATGGGCCAGTAATAAGTTTTTCTTGACCCCTTTGTCAGATAGCTAAAGGCCAAGTAGCGACACACACACACACACACACACACACACACACACACACACACACCTGCTTTATCTAAAATCTGCTGTGTGATTTTGAAGTAGTAGTTTGGCTGCTCAACTTGGAGTAAAAAGCAGTGCACTCAAGGGCGGCTGATTACTTGAAAGACTTTGACCAGGTGTCTGTTAGCCACAGTTATGTTTGGTGGCATCAGAGGAGCTCTTTTGACACCAAAGTACCCAAACCCACCAGTCAATGGAAAGGGGTGGATTTTCTGCAAAACAAAAGTCCAGGATGGTAAGAGTATATTGCCTAAGCTTTACAGTTTTCAAGGCCTAACTTTCAAATATTGCTCAGCTGGTCTAGGGCGAGGCCAGAATGATTTCAAAAAATGCTGACGACAAGTTGTATCATGAATACCGTTGTGAACAGTGACCTGTTGTCTCATTAGCCCTTTAAATCTGGGGACAGGCTTCATTGCAACTGTACAGTCTCCAGAGTTATATAAAGTGACTTGTTTTAATCTCTTGTATGTTTTTCCTTTGTCTGTCTGTCTGTCTGTCTGTCTGTCTGTCTTTCTTTCCTTCTTTCTTTCTTTCTTTCTTTCTTCTTTATTTCCTTTCTTTTATAAAATTCTGGGTTGCAACTAGGATATGTGGATGGTTTCTTGCAAATGTCAAATGTTTAGACACTTTCTCTTTGTCACCCTCTGATGTTGTTATGAAACTGTCTTGTGCCTATGGGGCAAGGACCACTAACACTACTCTCATAATTCTGCGTCTTTAATTAAATAACCCATTTATATTTTTCTGTCTTATTTATAGCAAGCATTTAGATTATTTTCCCCACCGATCGCTATGGTAACTGGGAGATAGCCTCATTCCAGAGTAGCTCCAAGGGCAGAAAGACAGGAAGCCTGAGGAATCAGAGCCTCTGGAGGGGAGAGGAAATATGAGATAAATGTGCCCCTGATATTCCTTTGAGAACATGCATGCACACATATGTATTCTCTCTCCCCCTCTCTCGTTACACTTGAAATACCTTAAGGTCTTTATTCCCAGTACTGTTAGTCACCTGCTGATAAGAATCCCAGGGTATCAGCAGGGTATCAGCATGATGCTGCTGGCCCATCTGCTTCTGCCCAGCTTGTGTCTTCCTCTATAGCTGTGATACCCACCAAGTGTAGATGGGTAGATGCTGAGGCAGGCAAACCCTGACTCACAGTCAGACTGCATGTCTCTTAGCCAAGAAAACTGTGATGTTCTCTCCTCATTTATTAAATGTAAGCATATTGGGCAGTCCCCAAAGCTTAATGCTGAGCTACAGAGAATGAATTTTGGTGAACACTTCATGGAAAGAAAGGTCAAATATGTTGAAGTCTGGGAGAAATAATATATGTGTAAGGGAAAAACGAGGCTGAAAAATTACTTGAGATGAGAAAATAATATACAATTTCTTTATTCCCTCCTGGCAGAACAATCTACAAAGAGATTATATTAAAATGTAATCCTAAATGGACTCTTCAAATAATTAGTAGGCAGTTAGAGTCTCACAATGTTTCACAAGGGTGCTGTTGGAGGTCATTTATATGATTTTCAAATATACAACCTTTTCTGTATAGACGCTCTAACTGCAGAGAAAATGCATGAATTTCCCTAAAGGAAAATTGGTGGAGTCTAAAGGAATTTTATATCATGTGTAGTAAAGAAAAGGTAAAAAATAGGGGAACATTGATGATAGATACCCACTTATTTTATGGCTTCACCCTTCACCATTGTAGACTGTTTTGCTCACAGCACTGACTGCACAGCACATGATAAACAGTAAGCTGTTGGCCTTTGAAGGACATAAAAATGTGAGCCAAGACTTAACAGGATTATTTCCTAGCAGAAAATCAAAGTAATAGTTGATGGAGTTCTCCTTCTTTTCCATCAGGTTAGGTCAAACTTCAGAGCTCCCAAATGTGACCTGGGAGGTTATAAATTTAAGCCTAAACTGTGTTTCTTTCTATTGGGGTTGCAGAAAAGGTAGTCTGGGAGGACAGTGAATTTTCCTTTCAGAATTTTGGACAAATGGTATGCTGAAAGAACCAGAACTGAAATCTGGAAACAAGACAGCACTGGATTACAGTGTACTTTGCGTTCAAACTTCAAAGCATGCTCATAGCACTTATATCCAAAATGCTGTTATCAGTGTGTCCACTATCGGCGTAGGACTCCGACCTCATTGGTCATTCTACATTTTTCTTTTAGAAAATACATTGATATACACTTCATGCCATAATATTGAGGTCAAGGTTGAATTGATCATGTGTATTACCAGGGAATGAATGTTCTTATATGTGAAAACCTAGAGACACAACTGCTGAACGTCAGCATTGCAACGGGCATTTTCACTGCTTTTGGAGTTCAGGTCTGTTCCTTTGCACACTGAACTTCCGCCCCAGAGGTCAAGCAGCACATCAAAGTCAGAAGCTCAGCAAGTCATCAGAGTTCAGATTCTTTCCTGCTTCCCTGCTGAGAGGCCCAGAATACAAACATCCTCCATCGCCAAAGCAGGAGGGAACACCAGTCCTCCACCAGAACAAACAGGAAGCCATCCGTGGCCGTTTCTGCTAATTATTCTGTGTTTATGAAGAAAGACATAACTCAGTTCCTTCAACCAAACTTGTCAATGAAGCACAGAAAGCATGCAAGGTGCGCTCATTTCAGCTAGCGGAAAATTTTATTCTAAAAGATTTAATGCCATTTTTCTAGTTAATTTTTTCCCCTACAGCTTATACAGTAAGTCTTTAGGATGCTGAAACTTTGAAATAACTAACTGTAGCTTATTTTTTTTTTCTTTCCAAAGACGATGAACCTAAATGTATCACTTGCAATTACGATTCATATCCATGGGTTGCTTACACCTTTGTTGCAGGTGTGTTGCACAATGTCATCTTGGAGTTGAATGCTTTGACCTGGTACTCATGGCAACTTTGGAGCAGGACCATTCAGTGACAGCCAGGCCCATGGCCTTGTCAGCTGGAGCTATTGACACTCCCTAGCAGATGGAGGAGGGGAATGTCACAAGACCCTCATCTAGGATCCCAGCTATTGTTCCCTTCTGTCCTTCCCCAGCTGCAAGTGATCCTGGGAGGAGCTAAAGAATACAGGGAACAGAAGGTAAACTAGAGGAGGGGCCGTCCAGGATGGAGCGGCACTTCTTGGTGAGGCAGCTGCCTGTGAATCACCCACAGTCCTGTAAGTAACCCCCTCATGCATGCTCTGCAACTAATGCCAATAAGCTCATTGTTTTACCAAAACTGGATTTCGGTTCAACTGTGCTTTGGTCTGAATACTATCTGGGGTGAATGGATGTGTTTGTGTCTCCCCACAGGAAAAGTTTCATGCAACAACCTTAATTAAATTTCTCAGATATTTCCTTTCTAAACCAAAGAGGATGTGCACACAGTGAGCTGAGAGTCTCACCACCCAGGAAATATCCCAAATGGCACTGCTGAGACCTGTAAGGCTAACCCAGACACTAACATTTGGTTTATCATAGGTGAGTTCTAGGTCCCCAATGCCAGTGGCAGCAGATAAAAATGAGCCTCATTGTAAGGGCTCAAACCTAAGGAAAACACAAGAGGAAACATAATTTGTATGTTTTGTGAATGTTTCTAAAAATAATAAATAAGTCTTATTCTTAAAATTACGTGGACTCCCCTAATTCCAGAAGATATTTTTGCTGTTTGGAAGGAAGAAAATGTTTTTTGATGGTTTTATTATTTTTACCCAGTTAATGATGCACCAAGGATGAGACATCAGGAGTAGTCCACCCTTAGAACAAGCAATGGGGTCTTTACTATATGCAAAATTGTAAAGTGGGGCTGGGAGATGGCTCAGTTGGTAAAGTACTTCTCATGCAAATGAGGACCTGAGTTCTGATCCTCAGAACCCATGTTAAGTACCAGTCTTGACTGTAATCCCAGCCTTCAGAAGGTAGAGACAGGCATATCCCTATGTAGCTAGACTAACCAAAAGTGAGAAACTTTGTCTCAAGAATAGGTAGACAGTAATTGAGGAAAACACCAACATTGACCTCTGGCCTTCACATACATATATGCATACATATGCACCCATATATGCATACATGCAAGTACTCCACACACATATACAAATACATAAAAGAAAGGAAAAATGAAAGGTAGTTGGGGTTATAGCTCAGTGACTGACCTAGCATGCAAAGGGTCCTGGGTTTGATTACTGCAAAAGAAAGAAAGAAAAGAAAGATAGGAAAGGAGAGAGGGTAAAGAGGTTGACAGAGAGGGGGGAAAGGGGGGAGGCAGAGAGAGGGGACAGGGAGAGAAAAGTGAGAGAAAGGAAGAAAGGAAGGAAAATAATTTTAAAAGGTGTGAATTTTCTGGTGAAGTTATTTCAGTGGAAAATATTTAAGTAGAAAAAAAACATTATAAGCTGCTAAAATTGATCACAAAGAAAACAAAGTGATGGAAAGCATTGAAATCATGGAATTCATTATCCACTGGGATATCTGGGGATCTCTGAATATAAAAGAAACTTTTGAAATGAAAACCAATACAACTCGCTTTCTTCAGGGGCTGAAGAAATAGCTCAGTGGTAAAGGCACTTGCCTGTAAAGCCTAAAGAACTGGGTTCGATCCCCCAGTACCCACATAAAGCCAGATGCACAAGGTGGCACATGCACCTGGAGTTCCTTTGCAGTGGTTGAAGGCTCTGGTGTGTCCTTTCTCTGTCTGTCTCTCTTCTAGCTCTCTCTGCTTGTAAATAAATAAATAAAAATATTTAAAAACCATTTTCTTCAATCAGCTATGGGTAAATGTAAGTTAACAATCTATGTTGATTGTATTGATCACAAATATGTGAAGTTCAGTTTGACAATACCACTGACATATTTACAGAAGTTAACAAACCAGAAACTATATGTGACCATTGATCACCATGCATCAATATGTAAGTATTTTTCTCCTTTTTTCAAAAATCACATAAATAGGCTTAAAATGTATCAGGGGTTAACAGTTTTGCTTTTAATTCTAAAGTGTGTATATTTAAAAATTATTAGTGCAGTTAAATATGATTTTTTGTGGGGGGCATTCAACATAGGGTTTCACTCTAGTCCAGGCTGACCTGGAATTCACTGTGTAGTCTCAGCGCAGATCCTCCTACCTGTGCCTCCCAAGTGCTGGGATTAAAGGCGTGCGACACCACACCTGGCAAATATAAATATGTGAAATGAAAACTTCATCTTTTCTGAATAAAAATTATTTGACTCATTACAAGATTGATACTGTAAATATATTTGTCACATAAAGGAAAGAGAGTTTAAAAAGATTTCTTTCAGGTATCATATACACTGGATAAACCACAGTATCCATCTGTCCATCTGATTTTCTTTTCTTCAGCACTGAGGATTGAACCCAAGCCTTAGGCATGCTAGGTAGGCACTCTACCGCTGAGCTGCATCACCAGCTCCATCGGTGCATTTTTACAAAAACAAATGAAATGTATGCTTAGTTCTTTCAGTGCCACATTTTTTTTTGTTCTACCAAAACATTTCATTTTAATATGGTAAACTTTTTAAAAATTTTATTTATTTGTGAGGAGGGAGAGATAGAGAGAAAGAGAAAGAGAGAATGAGAGAGAGAGAAAGGACCCTCTAGGGCTTCTTGTCGCTTTACATGGATACTTGGGAATCAAACCCAGGCCTATAGGCTTCGCAGGTATGCCCCTTAACCTCTGAGCCATCTCTCCAGTTCGTTTTTTTTTTAATTTGTATTTATTTGTGAGCAGAGAGAGATAGTAAGAAAGAGTTAATAAGGCAAACTCTTTTTTTAATAATACTATCATTTTCCTTTCTTGTCTTTTTTTTTTAAAGTTGAAACTTTGTATGGATACTTTAAGTGTTGGTGCCATCATTCCCCTCCTCCCTGTCCCCACTCCACTGAGGGCCTCCCTTTCGTGGGGTTGCTGCTATTCACAAGGAGTTGTAAGTTATGAGTTGTGAGAGCAGCAGTCATTGTTGGGGGCAATGTCTCTGGATATTCCCTCCCACCTTGTGACTCTTATATTCTTTCTGCCCCCTTCCACAAAATTCCCTGAACCTTGATGAGTGTGCTTTGTCTCCTTTAGTGTTGAGCTCTCAGCAGCTTCTGGATTTCTGCTTTGGTGCATTGTAAGTTTCCTCAGTGTCTGTCTCCATCCCCTGGGCTCAGGTTGCCGGGATCCCCATGGAAGCAGCGCTCTTGCTCATCTCGCCAGCTCATTTGTGCTTCACCTGGGCCCTGGCTGCTGTGGCAGGGGTGGCTCATCTGCTGACATGGAGTCAGCTGTCCTTGTCCTGTTGATAGATTTTGGTTGTCCTCAGTTCTCACTGCTTTCTGAAAAAGTAAAACAGATTCTCCAATGCTGAGTGAGATCAAGATAAGTTAAAGGATACAAGTATTGTTAATTTACAGAGATTTCTTTGGGGGGGGCAGGGTTAAGGTAGGGTCTCACTCTAGCCCAGGCCGACCTGGAATTCACTATGTACTCTCAGGGTGGCCTCGAGCTCATGGTGATCCTCCTACCTCTGCCTCTCGAGTACTGGGATTAAAGGCTTGTGCCACCATGCCTAACAATTTACAGAGATTTTGATGGTTGTAGCCTTACTTTTGGCCAAAGACTAGTGGAAGCTTCTCATTGGAGTCCATAATCTTGGCCTCCATAGGATTCTGACTTGGTTCCCAATTTCAGCTATGGTTTCCTTTCCACTGAGTGGCTCTCTTAGCCAATCAGAAAGCCATTGGTTACCTACCTAGAATGGGTGTCACAGCTGTGTATATCGTGTCAGGATGGCTGCTTGCATATAGCAGGGTTCCCTGCTTGCTCACAGCATTGTTGGCCATTTTTGCCCAGCATCTCATGTCACAGTATTCAGCACTATACAGGCTAACCAGCTGGGAGCTGACTTCCTTCTAGATACAGCCAGATTTCTCAATGCTCTGCTTCAGCAGCATGTGGTGTCTTCAGCAACAGGCTCTTACATTTCCCCTCAGGCAGGTAATCAAGTACTTTGACAGTTTGAGGGACCTCATATATCCCTTCCAATGTGGGTTGTAACCCATTTTTCATACTAGGTTTTACCAGCCAGTGCCAAATATTTTAGGGTTAGGCTTCCTCCCACCCTCTCCAGGCCCTTCTTACCAGACAATCCCTCCATGCTTCTATTGAGGGTTATATATTTTAGTTCACTATCCTGGAGGAAGGTTTCTATGGTTCCAATTCATTTTGAATTTGGTTTTGTGTATGGCTCCCCCCTCCCTCCCATGCCCCACCCCCTACACTCTTCTCTCCCTCTCGTGTGTCCCAGAGCTTCCTAATATAAAGGCTCAGAAAGGGGCAGTTCACTCTGAGGGAAGGGCTTAACCTGGTGGAAGGACTTCCTCCTTCAGTTAATCCTTCCAGGAAGCAACCTCAGAGACCCACTTATGAGGAATTATCTGTGGGTTCCTAAACACATCAAGTTGACACAAAACTTAACCATCACACCCTTCCTCCCTACAGTTGCTTCATGTCAAGTATTTTGTGACAGCAACAAGGAAAGTGGGTTTTAGCAAAGTAGGGAAATCTGTTCTGTGTCTCAGATGCTGTCTGGTGACATTTTTAGCCTTTAGATTGACGGGGGTTAGGGAGTCTGTACATTCCAAAGGACTTATTAGGTATTCTGAATACCTCATATTCACAAGAATGTTAGGTCAAACACAGAGGAGGGAAATAAGTGGGTATTAAGGAGGCTAGGATAGCCTTAGACAACGTGGCTCCCAAGCTATAACATTCTGTTTCTTCACAATCCCAGAAGTTCTTTTATGCTGTTGTTTAAGCATGCATATGTATGTGTGTAGGTGCATATGTGCATGTGAGTGCTCATGCATGTATGTCCACATGCCTGTGAAGACTAGAGGTCCATGTCAGGTGTTTTTCTCAGTCATGATCCACCTTATTTGAGTCAGGATCTTTCATTGAATCTAGAACTCACCCATTAAGCTAGACTAGTCAATGAGCTCCAGGGATTCTCTTCCCCTGTGCTGGGATTAAAGGTGCATGCTACCATACCCAGCATTTTACATGGTTTCTGGGGATCTGAATTCAGGCCCTCATGCTAGTTTGGCAAGCACTTTACCGACTAAGTCATTTTCACAGCCCCACATCACAAAAGTTCTTTTTTTTTTTTTTTTTTTTTTTTTTAGTTTTTCGAGGTAAGGTCTCACTCTAGTCCAGGCTGACCTGGAATTCACTATGTAGTCTCAGGGTGGCCTTGAACTCATGGCGATCCTCTTACCTCTGCCTCCCAGGTGCTGGGATTAAAGGCGTGCGCCACCACGCCCGGCTGTACAAAAGTTCTAATCAATCAATTAGCCTTATAGAATATTTAACACAGATTTGACTTTTTTTCTGGGAACTTTAGTTTATAATAATTATACTTATGTTTATAATCATTAGATCCTATCATATTGGGATAGAAATAATAGAAATAGAAAAGGATCAGTAGAGCAAATCAGAACTCTTAAAAATGAACTTGGAAATAAATTATGTCCATATAATAAATAGACCACAGAAAGTTCCAACAACAAAGTCAAGATTAATCTTTACAGTTAGTGTTAAAATTCAAAACTTCTATTCATCGAGAAACCATTAAATGACAAAAAGCAAGCTACAGACTAGAATATGTTATTGTGAGTATTATATGCAATGTATATAGAAATTACATATACAACATGAGCAAGAGACTTGAGTAGATATTGCAACACACACACACACACACACACACACACACCACCACCACCACCACCACCACTACCACCACCACCACTACTACCACCACTCCATTTGCCAAGAATCTAAGAAAATGTGCTTATTAGTTTGTTTACTGGTTTATTTTGATAAACAGGGAAGTGCAAACCACAGTTAAATACTACCAGATTTTTTTTTCAGAATAACTAAAAGTGAAAACACAATCTCAAGTATGAATAAGGATATAGACTGATAGTACTGGTGAGAGTGAAAATTGCCATAGCTGACTAATTGCAGAGCTGGTATAAACGTCTAAGAATCTGAATCCAAACCCAATTCATTTCCACCGTTGTCCACTACCTGCTGTGTGTGAGAAGAACATGTGTAAGAAAAGCTGCTTTTCCAGGATTTGCTTTAGCCAAATTTCCCTATAGTATCAATTATTATTCATCATTTAAAATTATTTAAGTGCTCAAATGATCAGGATAAATTGAAAAACATTGGTATTACTGATGATGAGAGTCTTGGAGGTAAAGTAAAAATCTGAAGATGAAGATGTAGAAAAGCTTCAATGATTTCAGATAGATCATAAGAAAAATATTTTATACACTTCGTATTGTTATTAACAACAAAAATATTCTGTGAGATTTTATTTTCAACAAATAGATTGAAGACATTGAGAATGAATTCAATCTGTTCTGATTTAATTAGGCTTTTCATTCTGGCATTTAATAATACCCTTGGCAGATTTGGGGAGACATTATGAAACTTGGTGCAATTATGGAGATTATATCTTCAGCAACTGTACAAGAAATTGCAGTTACTTTGATTCTATCTCGTAAAAAAAGGGACTGCATCCATGGAGAAGAAGCTTCGTGAGTTCTTTGCTTTGTCAGGAGTTTTATCATTCATGTATCTGTTTCCTGTTCTGATTAGCTTTCCTGTCTGGTCTCTCTATATCCTTAATTAATATGCATCATTTCATCATGAAATGTTTTAAACTTGCATACTATGTACACAAAATTTATTATAACTCATAAACTTTAACACAAAAACAAAGGAAGCCTTAGCTTCCACATCCAGCTAGCTGCAGTTTTTGTGATTTACTTTACAAAATCTGTATAGCTTCTCCCATTAACAAAACTGTGGAGTGACAGACAGTGTCTTCCATTTTCCAGCCATGCACTGTGCAGGTAACGGCATGTTTATATAAACAAAACAGCCATGTGCCAGTTCATCACGATTCTCCAGCTTCTCCGTGTCAGGATTCTCTGGACCTTCAGAGCTTGCCCATACATTTTTGTCCAGGAACTGTAAGTTCCTTCATGGCTCCAAACATTTAAACTGAGTATTACAGTATTTCTGCTTTAGCCTATATTTGTCTCATGAATTCTGAACTAGAAGCTCTGTTCATCTGAATCCATGTGCTGGTAATGGGGCTCCTGTTCAGTAGATAAATTAGTTTGTCTTCTTGTCTACACTTAGCTGGAGAATCCAGGGTAGAAGCTGCTCCTCCCCAGCCCTGCCCATTTACTCACCATATTCCAAGGCCATGTGCCGTGAACTTCTCACCCCCTGGAGCTGAGGTGGCCGGTCTAGGCTTCCAAAGACTTCCGTAATGGTACTTTGTAGAGCATTTACAAGTTGTCATGGAACATGTACCCACCCACGAGAAAAAGGCTTCTTTTTCATCCCTCCCTCCTTTCTTTCTTTTTCTTTCTTTCTTCCTTCCTTCCTTCCTTCCTTCCTTCCTTCCTTCCTTCCTTCCTTCCTTTCTTCCTTTCCTCTCTCCCTCCCTCCCTCCTTCCTTCCTTCCTTCCTTCCTTTCCTCCTTCTTCCTTCCTTCCTTCCTTCTTTTCTTTCTTTCTTTCTTTCTTTCTTTCTTTCTTTCTTTCTTTCTTTCTTTCTTTCTTTCTTTCTGTATTCCTCATGGTTTATTTCAGATGATTGAGAAAAGCCTCTAAATTTCTGTCAAATGGATTTTGTGTTGGTGAAAAGAGTGGTAAAAGAGCATTCTCGAAGAAATTCAGATATTATTTTTGAGCCATAAAAACCATCTTACCTTTTTATTATTGTTTTAACAGAAAAATGGTTATTATTATGCTTTAGGAATGTTAATCTGAGTAGCATATCTTAAATGGATTAAAAAGAGAAGGGACAATGAAAGCCAGTCACTGTTGTAGGATCAATCAAGGCATAAGAAATAAAAATATGGCCGGGCACGGTGGTCACGCCTTTAATCCCAGCACTTGGGAGGCAGAGGTAGGAGGATCACCATGAGTTTGAGGCCACCCTGAGACTACATGGTGAATTACAGGTCATTCTGAGCTAGACCTCAAAATAACAAAAAAAAGGCAACCACTTTATCCACTGATCCATCTCTCCAGCTCCACAAATTTATTTTAAATATTTTAAAACCCAGGTAAGAGTAGGCAAAATTGTCTAATTTTTCATCTTTTTAATTTTTTATTATATATCAATTACACAAAATAATGGTTTAACTATGGAATTTTCATACATTTATATAAGGTATTTTATTCATATTTTCTGCCCCTATTACCCACATTTGTCTCCCTCCCCTTACTATTGTCCTCCTTCTCTTTATTAGCCCCCTATCAGTGTTCATGTACTTTTAAAATTTACATGTGAGAGGGCACATCTGGCTTATTTTTGGCTTAAGAAGATGAGAGGCAGAGATGGGAGAACTTCCCAGACAGTTACCTGGTAAATAGAGCCATGAACAATATGGACTGCTTCAAATGATGTAGAGGCCAAGGCCAGCCACTAAAGTTGTCCTCTGATCTCTACATGTTGTCCATGGTGTGTGCACATATGCCTTCACACATGTAAACAAGCACACACATATACACACATCATATTCATATATATACAAACACACCCACAAAATCACCTGTAATGCTTTAAAAATATATTTCACTTGGGTTCAGTGTGAACAATGTAGAAGGTAGTTTTGTAAACTACCAAGTAAATTAAAGTTCTGGTAAATTTTTATCACAATAAATGGAATTATCATGAAACAGGAAGAAAAAGAGAGAAAGAGAGAGAAAGAAAGAAATGATGATGGTCCATTTGCAATACGTACAAGTGCCTTACAAAGATTTGAGTTTATAGTTTAACAAACAAGAGTGTCCAGAGTGGAAATTTACAAGCTGTGAAGCAACTCAGTGCATGCCTGAGTCAGCAGATATCAAAGCCCTAGGAAATAGATAAAAACTTCATGTCTTCAGAAAGCAAAATCAGAAAGAAGGTCAGCTAAACAAAGATGATAGAGAAGCTGAAGAAACTCAGGGTAGGGTTACATTACCATGTCAGGAAGATTGTATCTTTCCAAGTACCCTCCAGTCAGTGGGGGAAGGAGGTGTGGCCCGCGTTCAGGGATGATCAAAGTTATTTTCTGCGCTCAGGTGGTGTGCCACCATTTTTTTCCCACCATATTCCTGACCTTGTGAGATTGGAAAAAATAAAAACTGTCTGACTTTCATTGCTCAGAATCTGTTTCTTTATTAAGCAGTGGGCATTTTCCACAAAGGCAAGCAAGTAATGAAATCCTGAATTAAGAGTAGTGACTGTAGGAATGAACAGGAAGGTGACAATTGCCAGTAAAATCAGCAGATCTTGACAGAGGAGTGGAGTTGAGGACATATAAAAAGTGATCAAGGTTTGGCCCACTTGCTGCTTACTCTTAGTTGGCGCTAATACTGTTGTTACTAAACCATGGAACAACAGAGAAAAATTCCCATTTTGCATTTAGGATGCTAGTGAGCAGCCATGAAGAGCTATTTAGTCAAGCAACCAAAATATAGAAGCCATGTTTCATGTAAATTGTGAAAATCTCTAGAGATGGTCCGCTAAAGTAAGTTGAGTTCTTATGTGAGATTGTTGAATATAGAAAGATTTAAGTTACATGGTATTTTTAAACACACTGAGGGAAAAAAATTCCTTTCCTTTGAGGAAAGAAAACACACAAGGAAGGAATAGCGGAGGAGAGTGAGGGGACCTTTGAGAGTTGTGGCAGTTTGAATGGATGTCCCCCAATATATTCACTTTTATTAAAGCTTCTTGGATTTCCAGCTTCCTGGCTGGAAGAGGTGCTCATCCTAGGGTCCAGCACTAAGATGTTGGGGTGGATCTGGAATTTTAGTCTAAATGTATGCAGAGTGCTGGAGCTGTGCCTGGGGTTTCTGGAGTGTGCTTGTTTATGGTGCTGGTGGTGGTATCTCTCTCTGCGGGGACCTGTGAGAGGGGGCCAGCTTCTTTTGCCATTACGGAACTTCCGCTGATCTGTAAGCTTCAAATAAATCCTGTCCCTCCTCTAAACTGTGTGTGGTTTTGGAGGTTCATCCCAGCAACTTAAAGCTGACTATGACAAGAATGCACATCCCAAGAATGACAGGGAGATTTTTCAGGCAGAAGGTTTATCTACTTGTGGTCCCTTGAGCTCGAATGTGTAGACTGATGCTTTAAATCAAATTTAAGTTTTGGAGTGATGTTTCTTCAAATATTTTCTGTCTCTTCTCGCTCTTGGTTCCTCTGTAATTCCCGTTGTGTATACATTGGCACACTTAATAGCCACAGGTCTCTCTGTATTTCAGTTTGGATAATATGTGTTTATTTTTCTCCTGAATTTATTATTTTTTGCCTTCTGTTATGTTTAATATGCTATTGAATGCTTCTGATAAGTTTTTTAAATTTATCTCTAAATTAAAAATATGTATTTTGTTCTTTTTTCTAGTATCTGTTACCTTACTGAGGATTTCCATTTGTTGGTTCATTGCTGTCATACTTTCCTTTAATTCCTTTTTTAAATGATTATTTTTTACCTTTTCTATCTTTGTTTATTTATTTTTAATATATCTTATTTATTTATTTAGAGAGAGAGAGAGAGGGGAAAGAGGGGGAGGGAGAGAGAATGAGCACATCAGGGCCTCTAGCCACTGCAAATGAACTCCTGCGCCCCCCCCACCTCTTGGGCATCTGGCTTACATGGGTCCTGGGGAATTGAACCTGAGTCCTCTGGCTTTGCAGGCAAGTGCCTTAAACTCTAAACCATTTCTCCAGCCCTGCTTTAGTTCTTTAAACATTGTTTTCTTTAGTTCTTTGGATGAAGTGGCTTTTTTATATTTATTTTTTAATGAGAGACAGAGAAAGAGAGTGAGTTGGCATGCCAGGGCCTTTAACCACTGTAATCGAACTCCAGACATGTGCACCACCTTGTGCGCACCTTGCGCTTGCATCACCTTGTCTGTTTGGCTTATGTACAACCTGGAGAGTCGAACATGAGTCCTTAGGCTTTGCAGGCAAGTGCCTTAACTGCTCAGCCATCTCTCAAGCCTGTGAACTAGCTATTTTAAAAAATAGATGACCGAGCTGGGCGTGGCGGTGCACATCTTTAATCCCAGCATTTGGGAAGCAGAGGTAGGAAGATCCCTGTGAATTTGAGGCAGCTTGAGGAACTACAGAGGGAATTTCAAGTCACCCTAGGCTTTTTGAGACCCTACTTCAAAAAAAAAAAAAAAATGATCCAGGGGCTGGGAAGATGGCTCACTGGTTAAAGGCACTTTCTTGCAAAGCCTGTCAGCCCTGGTTCTGTACCCAAGCCACTCACATAAACCAGACAAAAAAGTGTCACAGGTGTCTCGTGTTCATTTGCAATTGCAAGAGGCCCTGGGCATCCATATATGCACATACATGTGCAAATAAATAAACACACTTTAAAATGTATGAAAAAAATAGATGTTTCAGGTGGACATGGCCATGCACATCTGTAACCCTAGTCCTGCGGACACCAGAGACCAGAGGATCACTGGTGGTGTTTCCTGAGTGCAAACAAGAGCTCTGGGTTGAATGAGAGATTTTATCTCAAGGAAATAGGCAGATGAGTATAAAGAGGACACACAATTTTCTTTTCTGGCCGCCACACCTCGGCACACACATACCACACAGACTTTACACACATACACACACACACCAATAAACTAATAAATAAATACAAAAATAAAGTAGATTCTTTGTATTTTTTAATCTATAAAATCCATCATTTGGGGGCAAGTAGAGATTGTTTTTATTGAATGTTGTTTCCAATAAAATTAACTATTTTATTAAAAATTAGATATGTTAGATGGTGCGTTACAGTGAGTCTGTATTCTGATTTAACCTTTTGAAGGTTATTATTACCAATTCTTTCTTGTTTAATAACCTGTTGGGACAAAATTTGTAAAATTTCACTCCTCTTCCATTTCTTTGTACTATTTCTCTTTGGTTAAAAAAAAAGACACCCACACATAGATCTAATATATTTGCTAGGTCAAATGTGCATACATTTATGTTTATTAAATTATGTGACATTACATCTGTACATGTGTGTTCATATCTGTAATATATCTACACACATTTTCAGACCTGGATGGATTCCTCTTTTTTTTTTTTTTTTTTTTTTTTTGCACTTGTGCACAAGTGAAAGAGAAAAAGAGAGAGAGAATGGGTGCACCAGGGCCTATACATGAAATCCAGACGCATGTGCCACTTTGTGCATCTATGTTTACGTGGGTGCTGAGGCATTCAACCTGGACCATCAGGATTTGCAAGAAAGTGCCTTTGACTGCTGAGCCATCTCTCCATCCCATGCAAACCTAGATTTCTAAGCATCTCCCATGTGCTCATGATAATGATTGCATGGGGTTTATGCCCAAACATTTGGAACCAATCCTGTCTATGCTGCCAAAAGACTTCTGTTCTTGAGCTATGTCTTACACATCTATTTTCACTTAGGGTTAGAGAGTTCACCCAAAAGTTAACTCTTTTCAAGGCTGCATCAACTCCAGCTTTATGCTTTTCACTGGGCCTTTTCATATCTTCTCTGTGAATACATATAGCTGCACAGTTCAACAGGAGTGAGTGACTAGGTTTTTTTAAATTTTTTGACTGGCTTTGATCTTTTCTAGTATTCACATAACATAGCCAGAAATATGCCCCGACCATTGGCTATAACCTCAGGCTAGTGTAAGCACTGGTGTTTATGCTCCCCTCCTCAGATATCATCGCTTCCATTAGTTGGCAATTCTCTCCCACTATTGCACCTTGAGTGAGCTCCCTCTAGCATAACAAACTAGTTGTTGGTCCTCAGGGCCTCTCCTGACTCTACAAGGTCTCTCTTTTTGCTGACGTGAGAGGTGGGAGGACTATGTGAGTAGCTTATGGTTAGAATGTCAGAGATTCTTATTCTTACCAAAGTTAAGCAAGTTTTTCTAACCTAGCTACTTCTCAGATTATTGAACAGAATTGGTTTATTTTCAGAGTACTAAAATTACTATTTTTTCAATCATATCTAACTTTAAATTTGCTTTTTTAGAGACTATTTGTCAGCCTCTTCACTTGGCCATTGCCAATGCTCTAGTACGTCTATTATTTCACAAAGAATGGATTATATACAATTACATTTCATGATTTTGTGCATCATATTTTAATTAATTAATTAATTTTATTATTTGTTTATAGATTTCATAGAGAAAGAGAGAGAGAATGGGTGCATGTGCCACCTTGTGCATCTGGCTTAGGTGGGCCCTGGGGAATCAAACCTGGGTTCTTTGGCTTTGCAGGCAAGCGCCTTAACTGCTAAGCCATCTCTTCAGCCCTTGCACATCAAATTTTTAAAGGATTACTTAAATATGGCTGGGTTATTATTAAGTTGGGAGAGTACTTGCTTTATAAGCAAGCTGACTTGAGCAACTTGTGGGTAGGTAAATTGATCAGAAAAGCAAGTTTAGAATTTGTAGTGTCATGAAGTTCTACCAAATATTTTCAAGAAAAATTATTATGCAGGACCATTACTCAAGTGTTAATAATGCAAAAACTTATTGACACAAGTTTCTATTTTCTAAATAAGCCAAGAGCCCAATTAGTTAAACACTGAGTTTATTTGGTAAATATAATATTCACCCAAGTAAGCCTTTATTGCTTATTCTCAGAGATGAGCTATGCCTCACACATCTATTTTCACTAATGTACACACTATTATACTAACTAAACTTCCTCCAAGGCTGGGGGCTGAGGGAAAGCAGATGGCCGTGGTGGATCATGCCTGTAGTCCCAGCACTTGGGAAGCAAAGGCAGGAAGACCAGAAGACCACCACACGTCCAAGGCCATTTGCACAGTGAGCCAATGTCTCAACAAAAAAAGAAAAAAGAAAAAAGAAAGAAAAGAAAAGCTTTAAATGTTTTCCATTACTTTAGACATGATGAACATAGACTATTTAATTAAAGATTTTCCTGGCACATCATCCATTTGGAAAAACAAAATAGGGCCTGAAAGTTCTTCTGTTTCAGGAAACCGTCCAGTCTTTCTTCTGCATTGTGTTATTTTTTTCATAGAATGTAGTCTCAGAAAAGAGTGTTCTTCTGTTAAAAGCTACTCAAATTGACTAATATTATTGATATTATACTTTATTGCACAGAATATTTAATAGAGTGCTTATGATTAAACAAGAATTTGCTTCTTTGTCTCCCTGTCTTTTTTCTTCCACATAGTCAACACCATTAGTAACTGCCCTCTAATAGAGATGCAAAATGTTTTCGTCCCTCTGAAGCCCATCTCAGTGCTCTTGTCTTAGCAGAAGTCATCTGGCTCAGCATGGCTGGCCCACACTCAGCGCACTTGGCAGTAGTGTAGTAACCCTGGCAGTGCCTGTGAGGGAGAATAGGGTCTGTTTTTAGTATAGCAGAGGATAAAAACAATGCTGATGCTTCAGCTTCAAACCTTAACTCTTTATTTTTAAAATATGCTGGTAAGGAGCTGAGGCGATAGCTTGGTCAGAAAACTGCTTGCCTTGCAAGCATGAAGATTGGAGTTCAAGTCCCAATAACCATGCAAAATGCTAAGTGTGCAATTGTGCAAGCCCCTGTAATCCCAGTGCTGGGGATGTGGAGACAGGTAGATCCCTAGAGGTCACTGGCCTACTAGTGTAGCCTAATTAGTGAGCTCCAGACCAATAAAAGACCCTGTGTCAAGAAGAGGTGGATGGTGTACTTGATGAATGATGTCCAAGCTTGTCTTCTGCCCTCCATGCGCGCACGCACACACACACACACACACACACACACACGTGCACCCACACATATGGCCACACATGCATACACACTTATGCACGCATACGAAAAATGTGCTGGTAAGATGGTAAGTTTACTTACATTTAAATTCTTGAGCTTGGATTACTGATTGTAATGTATATATCACAACTACATTCTATTCTATTACATTAATTTTTTTTTCAAGGTAGGGTCTCACTCTAGCCCAAGCTGACCTGGAATTCACTATGTAGGAGGGAAAGACAGAGTGTGAGGAAGAAGCAGAGAGAGAATGAATGCACCAGGGCCTCCAGCCACTGCAAATGAACTCCAGATGGGTGTGCCACCTTGTGAATCTGGCTTACGTGGGTATTAGGGAGTCAAACCTAGGTCCTTAGGCTTCACAGGCAGGTGTCTTAACTGCTAAGCCATTTCTCCACCCCCTATATTAATTTTTAAATTTACTACTAATTTCATTATTTTTCATCATCATAAAATAGTTCTGACAGCTAGGTGTGATGGGATATGTCTTTATTCCCTCCACTGAGGAGGCAGAGGTAGGAGGATCACTGTGAGTTTAAGGCCAGCCTGAGACTACATAATGAATTCCAGAGTGAGACCCTACCTTGAAAAAGCAAAAAGAAAAAAATAGTTTCATGCATACTGCAATTTTTAATTATGTTCAACAAAGTAAAAAGAAAACAAAAAGGGCTAACAACTCTTTTGCATTATCTTTTATAGGTCCAAAGTTTTCAATTACACAGTTTTAGAAATTTAATCTTATTTACTTGAGTCAAAGGGTCAGTCTTTGCTTATTGGAATAGTCTTCTCTATTATCAGAACATTCCAGTTTTTTTGTTTTTGTTTTTCAAGGTAGGGCCTACTTTAGTCCAAGCTGACCTGGAATTCACTATGGAGTCTCAGGGTGGCCTCAAACTCAAGGCGATCCTCCTACCTCTGCCTCCCAGGTACTGGGATTAAAGGCGTGTGCCACCATGCCCGGCTAGAGCATTCCAGTTTAATCCCAGGGAATTTAGCAATTTGGTTTTGTAGTCAGAAAGCTTCCTGGTGAGCTATGAATTATGACAGGGTCTTGATATTCTTCATGGTTATGGTCTAACCTGGAGAGTTGTCCTTGCATTGTATCATACATATTTATAGTAGGTCTTTTGTCCCACCGTGGTACTCTTTAGTTTGTGGGAGCTTTAAATCTCATCATTAAATCTTTATTAATTTGTATATTTTACTTAATTACACTGGGTTTCCACTGACCCACAAACAAAGTTCATTTCCAAGTCTCTGTCATCTCATTGGAAAAGATAGTTAATAAAATCTCCAGACCTCAATTCTATCTGTAAATATATAAAACATGAGGATCATACTATCTACCCCTTCCTCCCTCTCTCAGCTCATCATCTCATCTCATCTCATCTCACTATGTAGCACAAGCTTCCTTTGAACTCTTAATCCTCCTGCTTCAGCTTTCTGAGAGCAGGGATTACAGTTGTGCACCAGAAATGCCCAGAAATATCACATTTTTTGATTTTAGTTATTTAGACATTTCTGGAATGTGTCAATGTAGGTTGGTATCTCATGCAATGATGAGCTGGCTATGTGTAGCACAACACATCTTTCTGGACCTTAGTTTATCCTACTACTGAGGACCAGTTCATCTGAAATGACTGTTCAGAACAATTTCTTGCCTTGATCACAGTTGTCCTCTCACAATGAAGCACCTACTCCAGGCCAGCCTCTCCATGTGGCACTGAACTGGCAGGATGGATTGTAATCTCTACATGGAGGTAGCTGTGCTTGGGAAGATGGTTCTGAAAACTCCAATGTCTTTAAATCCGTACTTAATGCTGAATGGGATAGAGATCAGTAGCTCTTGAGTTTGGCAGTAAACATCAAGGAATTGAGAAATAAAAAGCAGGAACTTTGAGATTCTTTGAGGAGCACATTCAAGCCACCATAACCTCAAATGTTTGTACCAAAGAGGGCTGAGAAGAAAACATTAGTCAGGTCGGGGACACCACTCATTCCAAGAATATGCCTGGCAGAGAAATGATTGCCTGTTTTGCAACACAGCCTTAGGGAAGTCTGGGTGAGCTCTGGGCTGGCAAAAATCATCTTCCCCAAACTGACCCAGCCTAATCCACACACATGCCCCCTCACATTGAATATTCTCTCTTTCTCGTCCTGTCACCCTTCCTCCCTCCCTCCCTCTCTCTCTTCCCCATCCCTCCCTCCTTTCCTCTCTCTGTCCTCCCTGTATCCTGTTCTTCTTTTTCCCTTCTCTCTCTCTCTCTATAGTATGGCAATATAAATTCTGTATGCTATGAGATGTGTTTATCAGACAAGCCCATCCAGACCTGGTATTAAGGATGAGAGGGGAATGAATCATATGAATCATATGATCCTCATAAGTGAGCTGGATTTCCTTACTACATCATTCATTTAAGGTTAATTAAGTACTAAAATCTGAGTTCTTTTAATTTATACTTCAAACACATATGAATGAGCATGTGTCTGTGTCTGTTACACATGGAAGTATATGTACATGTGGGCCTGTACGTATAAACACTGATGATATTTTTCCAAGTGAACTGATGCTGACCTCTAAGTTGTGGTTAAGAAAGAACTTTATGTTCTGCTTTTTCTCTGGAGAAATGAAAAGGCTACTAAGGGTGGTGGTGGAGGAATTGTGCATGTGTGTGAATGTTAGGTAATTTGGGGTGGAAAATTAGGGATATTTTCCTTTGTAGTCTTCCAAATAAATCTGTTTGTGTCATGGATAGTTACTTGGAATAAATATCTTTCCTCATGCAGTTGTTCTTAATTTCAAGAAGATCTTATAAATTCTTTTAAAGTTTTTTTAAAATTTTTATTTATATATTTTATTTTATTTATTCATGAGAGAGAGAGAGAAAGAGAGAATGAGTGCACTAGGGTCGTTAGCCACTGCAAACAAACTCCAGATGCATGAACCACCTTGTGTATACAGCTTACATGTTTCTGGGGAGGTGAACCCAGGTTGTTGGGCTTTGGCAGACAAGCGCTTTAACAGCGAAGACATCTCTCCAGCCCATTGTAAATGTTTTTCAGTGAGGCATTCACATTAACTTTAAGAATGACAGGTACAATTCATCCTTTCTGACACTGTGCCTAACAACTTATATCCTTTTTTGTTTGTTTGCTTGCTTGTTTTGGTTTTGGTTTTTCAAGTTAGGATGTCAGTCTAGGCTGGCTTCAAACTCACAGTGATACTCCTTACTCTGCCTCGCAAATGCTGGGATTAAAGGCGTGAACCACCATACCTGGCACAATTTACATTCTTTCTTCTCACCCACATAGCCTCAAAAGATAGGTACCAATATCACCAGAAAGCTGAAATTAAGAAGGCTAAATAGCTTGCCTGAGGTTACAGGATAAACTGTACAGACTTTTTTGTTGTTATTTTGTTTTTCCGAGGTAGGGTCTCACTCTAGCCCTGGAATTCACTATGTAGCCTCAGGGTGGCTTCAAACTCACGGTGATCCCCCTATCTCTGCCTCCTGAGTACTGGCATTAAAGGTGTATGCCATTCCGCCCTGCCACATGTTTTAAATGCAGATCTGACTGGCTCCAATCACTGGACATGATATTGTGACATAAAGGGACTCAGGCAGATTTGAGGATTATTTAATAATTATTCTTTTTGATAAGAGCTTCTCTATAAAGATATGTTGAGTGTGTGAACTTTAATGGCTGATGTAAAATAATTTGGCAATTATTATTTTTAAATATTATTTATTTATTTATTTGAGAGAGTGGAGGAGAGAGAGAGAGAGAGAGAGAGAGAGAGACTGGGTGTGTCAGAGCCTCTAACCACTGCAAATGAACTCTAGATGCATGTGACATGTGCATCTGGCTTACATAGGTTCTGAGGAATCAAACCTAGTTCCTTGGGCTTTGTAGGTAAGCACTTCAACCACTAAGCCATCTTTACAGCCCAGCAACTATTATTTTAAATTTTAGAAATTGTTAGCCATAATCTACATAGATTTGTGTACCATGAACTGAGATTCATAGAAAAGATTTTAAAGCAGATTTGAATAGACTTCAAATATTGAATTTTAATGGTGATCATTTAAAGTGACATTACAACACTTTCTAGAGTCAAGACTCCAGTTGTCTTTGAAGTATACACCTATAGCTGTAGTAATAATAGGATATTTGTTGTATACAGTATGATGTTGCTAGGATGAGCATCCAAACCTGACACAGCTTAGGGGAGGAAGGGATTTATTTCTAGCATACAGATCCAGGGGAAGTTTCATCAGATGGCACAAGAAGCTGGCCCCATACATAAACCCAAGCAGAAAGACACCACCAGCAAGCACCAGCCCTAGCATACAGACAAAAAGCAACAAGAAGTGGGGACCTTCCCTGCAGGGCTCAAGCCTCTCTGCATACCATTGGGCTGGAAACCGGATCTCCCCCCAAACACCTTAGGACTAGACACCAGGATAAACCCCCATAAACCCCTAGTGACACCTCCTGCAGCCCAGCAGCTGGAGACCCATGTTATAAGCTTTAATAAAATAACCTGAGTCTATGGGGGGCATCCACTCAAACTACCACAATATCATATTTCCTGACATGTAGTCTTTTTCTTAAAGAACAAAGTTAACATGTAGTGTAGGCTTCACAGGACCCTCTGTTCATGTCTTCCTCATGCTTGTCCTTGCTAGGAAGCTTATGGAATAGCTAGGCTCACCTGTTCGAACACTTCATCTCTAGCTGGTGGTTCTGTTTGGAAGGGTTGTAAGGACCTTTAGGAAGTAGAGCCTTGCTGGAAGAAGGGGGTAACTTAGGGGTGTTCCCTGAGGTTTTGTAGCCCAGCCTCATTTCCTTTTGCTCTGCCTCTTGACTCTGGATGCAGTGTGAATAGCCAACCTCCTGCTCATTCTGCCATACCTCACCCACTGTGATATAACTGGTATGTGTAGCCTGAGAACTATAAACCAAAATAACCCCCTCCTTTCTTAAGCTTTTTCTTGTCAGGCTTTTCATCACAGCAATGAGAAGGTAACTAATGTACCTTATCATTTCACAAATGAGGAGACAGATAACAAGGTGGGTGAAGTGACTTAGCAGGTCACCTGAATTGGAAAAACAGCTGAGATGTCTCTGAATCCCACAACCCTGGATCCCCACCTTGTGAGCTTCTCTCTCTCTCATGTTGCTCATGTCGAGTAGCAGTAACTACACTGGGTGTGCGGGATTCCTCCAGTCCTGGCCATAGAAAGACTCATTATTGACAGCCTCCACTCTACTCACTATATTCCGTTTGCATAGCTAGTACACAGCTATATTCTGGCCTTTCATTGGATACCTCTCTTTTTCACCACCTAACATTGATGATTATTATTGACTCCACAAGTGAGACCATGACATCTTTCCAAAGCAAGTTTTAAAAAATAATTCTACTTAATTGAGTACTGTGAACTTACGAAATTTACTAGCATACTATTTTCTCTGGCATTCAGAGACAAACATTCTTTCTCTTCCTTTCTTCAGTTCATTCTTCAGAATGATCAAATGCTGATGGGTGGCAAGCCACTTCCTGGCTTCTGCAGCCATAACAACAAGCTTTATTTTATTTATTTTTTTTAAACATGGCATCAGCACAGTTGCTTATATGAGACTTTTTAAAAGTTAAAAATATTTCTACTTCTCCTTCAGAATTGAATAAAATAATTAAGTATTTTAGGAAAATAATGCTATTGGTGTCATCCAAAATGTTTAAGGAACACTGCTTTTGAAACTCACGGGAATATTTTGTGCTCTGAATGCTGCATTTCAAGGACCTGTTTTTATCTGATGATCCCAAACTTGTTAACATGCACATACATGCCCCAAATATATTTTAAAAATGTGTGTGTATGTATGACAATCAGTGAAAATGGAGACAAATGTTCGGCTGATGCATTTGCTGAATTCAGATGTTTTTCCTTCTGGATTTCTCAGGCTCCAGCTGAGCTGTCAAATGTAGAATTTATGGAGAATAATTACTCCTCATCACTCAAAATTCTCAGAGGCAAATAAGACTATATGAACAAACTTGCTTTTAGAATATCATAGATCAGGTTATAAGAATACTTTGCTATTTCCTCAGCCTAGATGCCCATCAACTAATAATAGGTAATAAAAATGTGGTACATGTAGACAATGGAGTTTTATTCTGCTTTAAAGAAAAATGGAAATTTCAGGAAAATACATGGAACTGGGAAAGGTAAGACTGATTGAGGAAACAGGCTCAGAAACACAAGCACTGCATGTTCTCTTTCATATATGGACAATCCTGAATTTCTAGATTAGTGGTTATAAATCAAAGTGTGTGTCTGTAGAGGCCAAGAAGCTAGAAAGGGTCCATGGGTGGAGGTTTTATGGGGGAGAAGAACAGAAGAAAACATGGGACGTTAAAGTAGAGGCAGGTAATAGTGGGGAAGAACGGTTTAAGCAGGGATGTGATAGGATGAGGGAGAGAAGAAGGTGGTGAGAGGAAGACTCAGAGCTAAGCCATATGGAACCCTACTACTTGGCAAACCAATAAAAATATACATTTTAAAAAGATGTTTGAACAAAGGTCCCCTATGTGGGTGGGTAACGCTGATCTTAGAAGCCATAGTTTATCAATAGTAAATTCCAGTGCCAGAGATGAGATACCTCCCAATGAGTTTTAACCAGAAAGACTATAAAGGCCCCTAAAACAATATAGGCTATTGCAATTGTTCTTGGTTGCTCACTAAAACTAGATAGTAAGTCACTATTGCTGAAGATACCACACGTTCTATTGCAGGATGTAGAGAAGCTAAACTAAAACTGGGCTGGAAGTTTCTTCCCTACCAACTATCTTTCTTTATACCAGAGGGTACTAGGCAAATTGCTGGGGGGAAAAGCCATCTACAGTCTTACACAGTTGTGAATTCTGCATATTATACAACTGACCTTCCAGGCAAAATATGCCCACTTTTACTGTAGTGGCATGAATGCTATGGGGGTAACCAATCACTTTCTAATTAGATTTGAGGCCCACCCACAGGACAGAATTTATGTCTGGTACTACAAATCTTGCCAAAAGCCTATGACTACGGACATAGGTCTTAGCAGGGAACCTATTACTGTGATTATGCTAAACAGACAACATGTTAAACTTCCTTCTGAATATTTACATTTGTCTCTATAGAATAATACTGCTTGAAGGCTCAGTCTTACTACAATGTTCAGAAAGCACAGCTGGGAAAATTGCTGAGAATAAATGACAAATTGCTGAACATAGCTGTGGGTTAAGCCTCAAACAGAATACTTAAACTATCCCTTCTAGAGCTCAAGAAACCTCAAAAAACAAGAGGTGGAAGGAATGTAATAATAGAAAGGGTAGGAGGACTATGAAACATCATCTTCTATATATGAAATGGTTCTTAACACTCATGAATTCACAGCAGCTACAGTTTCCTGCACAAGATTGAGCTTGTCAGTGCCTCACCACTGACCAGGAAAAGGTCCATGAGATCCTCACACTTCCCAGAAAGGCTAATGGTAGCCAGTGGTGGCTGGGAGAGGGTGATTCAGAATCACCAGTAGTATAGCCCCAGGTAAGTTGCCCATTCCATAGTAAATAACATCACAGCCATGATCATGCAAGCAATGCAAATTCAATTTAATTAGTTAAAAAAAAAAAACATATGAGCTGGGCAAAGTGATGCATGCCTTTAATCCCAGCACTTGGGAGGCAGACGTAGGAGGAGAATCCTTGTGAGTTCAAGGCCGCCCTGAGATGACATAGTGAATTCCAGGTCAGCCTGGGCTAGAGTGAGACCCTACCTTGAAAAACAAAACAAAACAAAACAAAGCAAACAAACAAAAAGGATGATATGAATATAAATGGGGATTCATGGATGTTGCAGTCAGGTTTGCATTGCTGGTAGAAATCACCAAGAGCAGCTTGTGGGGAAAAAGAGGTTTATTTTGGCTTGCTGACTTGAGGGGAAGCTCCATGATGGCAGGGAAAATGATGGCATGAGCAGAGGGTGGACATCACCCCCTGGCCAACATAAGGTGGACCATAGCAACAGGAGAGTGTGCCAAACACTGGCATGGGGAAACTGGCTATAACACCCATAAGCTTGCCCCCAACAATACACTCCCTCCAGGAGGCGTTAATTCCCAAATCTGTATCAGCTGTGAACCTAGCATTCAGAACACCTAAGTTTATGGGGGACACCTGAATCAAACCACTACACTGGGGAAGAAGGATGTTAGTGGAATGTGAGGAGAATAATAGAGGGTAGTAGGGAGGAATAAGATCAGAATACAGTATAAACATATATGAAAATGTCAAAATGGGGAAGTCAATAAAAATGTTAAAAAAGTATATGTTTAATTTCCGTCATTTATTGGTAAGTTGAATCCTCATTGGTGATAGAACATAAGCATGTATATTCATTGTCTGGCTTCAGATCCCTATATCCAATGGGGCAAACTTCTTTGCTTGTGGCTTTCTCTTATATATCACTTGTAACTTTCTTTTATTATTGAAAGTTGTTTGCGACCATATGTACCCATGGTGATGATATATAGTCTTTGAAAATAAATAAATACTAATATAAATGCTCTGTTTAGAGACCACAGTATCAACAGTATCTGTAAGTAACTCATAGCCTAAGCTGCTATATTTACTATCATAGTTATTCATAAATGGAGATTTGCTGAAGGAAAAGCTCTGCTTTCGTTATTAAACACCCAAGATGAGCTGGTGATAGAATTTGACAGGTATGGTCTGGAGGGGGAGCATTTTATAGAACTTTCATTCCTCCCCAGAGGCAGCCAGGTGAGCTGTCTCAATGCGGTGCCTGCTGGCATTGGGTCTGTGGAGAATTCTCTGTGTCTTACAGCTTTAACAACTGCAGAACTGCCTGGTACATCTCATGCACATATGGTCTTCCTGTTAGAATTTTTGTAGTCTCTTGGCTTTAGGTCTTATCTGCTGTTTCCTTCTGCCACTGTGGATATCCCTCTAAATGCCACAAAGTTAGATTTTAAACAAAATTGTCTACTTTTCCCCCTGTTCTTAGATTTTATCAGATTCTTGTAGACAAGAGCTCTGAGACCAGGATTACAATTTTAGACTTCTCAGAGGTCTGTACTTTTAAACGTTGAAAGTAAACACTGACAATATCCACATACACAAAAACCACAATGCTGGGCTGGAGAGCTGGCTTAGCAGTTAAGGTGCTTGCCTGTGAAGCCTAAGGCCTCATGTTTGACTCTCTAGATCCCATATAAGCCAGAAACACAAGGTGACACAAATGCATAAGGTTGCATATGTGCACAAGATGGCACATGCATCTGTAGTTCAATTGCAGTAGCTGGAGTCCCTGGTGCCTCAATTCTCTCTCTCTCTCTCTTTCTCATTAAAAAAATACAAACACAGGGCTGGAGAGATGGCTTAGTGGTTAAGCACTTGCCTGTGAAGCCTAAGGACCCCAGTTCAAGGCTCAATTCCCCAGGACCCACGTTAGCCAGATGCACAAGGGGGCACATGCATCTGGAGTTCATTTGCTGTGGGTGGAGGCCGTGGCACGCCCATTCTCTCTCTCTCTACCTCTTTCTCTCTCTGTTGCTCTCAAATAAATAAATAAATAAAAACAAAAAATTAAAAAAAAACCACAAAGACCACAAAGCAAGTTTCTAAGCTTTGAGTTTGAATTTGTTAGTAGGCCTTGAAATCTATTCAGGTGATCACAGTCTTTCTTTTCTTTGTTATTTTTATTTATTTATTTGAGAGCAACAGACAGAGAGAGAAAGAGGCAGATAGAGAGAGGGAGAGAGAATGGGCGCGTCAGGGCCTCAAGCCACTGCAAATGAACTCCAGACACGTGCGCCCCCTTGTGCATCTGGCTAATGTGGGTCCTGGGGAGTCGAGCCTCAAACCGGGGTCCCTAGGCTTCACAGGCAAGAGCTTAACTGCTAAGCCATCTCTCCAGCCCCAATCTTTCTTTTTTAAATGAAAAATATAGTAAAAAATATAAATATATACATTGGTTTATAAAAATACATATGCACACACAAACTTTATCACCTACCTGTTTTTAGTTTTAAGAAGGTTTGAAGTATATCTGCTTTAAGAGAACTATCAGGGCTGGGCAGGCCTTTAATCCCAGTGTTTGGGAGGCAAAGGTAGGAGGATTGCCATGAACTTGAGGCCACCTTGAGATTACATGGTGAATTCCAGGTCAGCCTGGACTTGAGTGAGGCACTACTTTGAAAAGCCAAAGTGGGGAGGCGGAAGAACTATCAGAAATATATTATTAGATGGCATTATAATTGCTTTGGTTCATGGTAGACTATGCAACACTTACTATATAAACATTTGTAGGTTTGCATATATGTTGACAACATTCTTTCACAAGTTTCTCCCCTCACAACTAACATTAGTTTGTTTGCTTGAATTATGTTCTAGTGATCTTAGAAAAGGAAATAATGCTAAATCTTATGGATTTTTAAACTATTTTTTATCAATTTATTTGACAGAGATAAAAAGGCAGACAGAAAGAGTTGAATATGGGATGCCAAGGCCTCCTGCCACTGCATCAAATTCCATATGAGTGCACCACTTATGCACCTGGCTTTATAGATGAGAATATAGAATATCATTACAATCAGGATTCTACAGTACTTTCTCTATTACTTATATTAATCTTAGCTTATCTGTGATCTAAGTGTTTGTGTTGTTCATTTTATCTATTAAATGATGTATGTTGACTTACTAGAATAATCTCATAGGCTAAATTGTTAAGCCATAGTCATTCTTAGTAACATACAATGAAAGCGTACTTCCTGTGCGTTATAAATTGGACACAGTTTGGATGTATCCCTTAAAAGTTTAATGTGCTGGAAGTATGGCATCGTTAAGGTGATGGAGCCTATAAGAGGTGGGGGCTAATGGAAGATACTTAGATCATTGAGGGGGGCTCCATCCTTACTGATGATGTATGTATTGGTTTGAATGTAAATGTCCTCTGTAGCCTCAGGTTTTTTTATAAGTTTTTAAAAAAATTTATTTTACTAACTTAAGAGAGAGAGAGAGAGAGAGAGAGAGAGAGAGATAACGGACACTTCAGGGCCTCTGGCTGCTGCAAACAAACTCCAGGCGCATGCACCACCTTGCACATCTGCCTTATGTGGGTCCTAGGGAATTGAACTGGGTCTTTTGGTTTTGCAGGCAAGTGCCTTAACCTCTTAGCCATCTCTCTGGCCTGCCTCAGGTAGTTTTTTTTTAAAGGTTACCCCGATGCTTTTTAAAAAATGTTTATTATTATTATTAACAATATGTTTCATATGGATGCATCATGTGTTGGTACCCTCTTTTTCCTCAACTCTGCCCCCATTCTGTTGGGGACCCGATGCTTTTTGGTTTTGTTCTGTTTTTCGAGGTATGGTCTTACTCTAGCTCAGGCTGACCTGGAGTTCACTATGTAGTCTCAGGGTGGCATCGAACTGATGAGGTTCTGTTAGCTCTGCCTCCGGAGTGCTGGGATTAAAGGCGTGCGCCACCACGCCCGGCTCTCATACTTTTTTTTTTTTTTTTTTAATTTAAGAGCAACAGACAGAGCGAGAAAGAGGCAGAAAGAGAGAATGGTCACACCAGGTGCGTGCTCCCCCTTGTACATCTGGCTAAGGCGGGACCTGGGGAATCGAGCCTCCAACCCGGGGTCCTTAGGCATCACAGGCAAGCCATCTCTCCAGCCCCCTCAGGTAGTTTTAATTAAGCTTCCTACTTGGTCCCCAGCTGGTGGAGTCTTTGAGACGCAGAACTCTGCTGGAGGAGATGTCACTAGGGGCAGACCTTGGCCCTGATGGGTCAGACCTAACTTACTGTTGCTGTTCTCTCCTGCTGTGGAAGTGTGATGAAGCTTCCCCTTGAAACTTGAAGCCTGACACAAATTCTTCCTTCCCAAAGCTGCTTTTGGTCAGGTGGTTTGTGAAGGCCACTGCTATAGTGTATTAGTAAGGATTCTTCAGGTAAACAGAACTGATAGAATGAATATTATTATAGAGGGGGGTATTGGATTATCCTCCAGGATACAAACAGGGCAGTTCAACAATAGCTATCTGTAGGCTTGAGCACTGAAGAATCTGGTAGCTGTCAGTCCACAAGACTAGATGCCTCAGCAGGCCCAATCTGACACTGAAGGTCTGGAGGATTCCCGGAGAGCTGCTGGTCTTCAGACCACATTGGAAGGCTGATGAAACTCAGTTCCAATATCCACAGTAGATGCATGCACAAGTAGGTAGCAAGAGTAGCCAGGTCAAAGGCATGTGCTAGCAAGTAGCACAGTAGCCAAGTGAATGTGACTGTGTTCTCCTGGAGAGTCTTCATATATAGTCCACCATTGGAAGGGCCACCCACTCTGGAGGAAGGACTTCCTCCCTCAGTTAATCCTTCTTGGAAATACCCTCACAGACCAGCCCCAAAGGTTATCTCTTACTGGATTCATAATTGGATAAAGTTGACAACAGATAGTCGCAAATGGATCTATGCTTGTCTCACCAAGTAGGTTGAGTCTTGAAGAAATAAGTTAGAATGAAAATGGATTCTTATGACCAGGGTATGACTGACTCCTCTGAGATACCTTGTGACCTTCCTCTTGCAAAAATGCTTCTGAGGGACTTAGTAGAGCTAAGCACTGTGCTCTTGAACTTCTAGATTGGTAAGGTAAATAAACTTTTCTTTATGATAAACTGCCTATCCTCAGACATTTTGTTACATCAAAATAAAACAATACAGAAAATGTTGCTGTTATTTTTGGTGAAGAAAACCAATTTGTATAGTTTATTTCAATCTAAACAAAGTGTGAATTTTGTTTTTAAAAAAGCAACTAAGATAATATTTTAATTTTGAATGATTCTCCTCATGGTCACAGATATGTGTAGCCATGTCCAGCTGTTTATGTAGTTCTAAGGTCTCAGTTCCTTCCAGGCCTTCATGCTTATGTAGCAAGCAGTCTTAAGTGCTGAGCCATCTCTCTAGCCCAAGGAAGTTTTTTCTTTTTTGATTTATAAGTTTCTTGTTTACCTGTGATCAATTTGAAGTGTTTAAATTGGTTTTTTAAATGTTCATGTACCTTGGAGGAAAAAAGAAACACAAGTAGGAAGCTTAATAATGAATATTTGAAGTCCTGGGGGACATTGTACATTCAAACTAACAAACCAGGGTTAATACGAAATGGGAGAACCTAAAAGGAGAATTTACTTTCAATTTCTTGGCCAATGATGTAGCATGAAGAATCAAGGAAAAGAACATTTTTGCCAGGAATCATATGGATTGGTTTCTTTTCTCACTTCTACCAGTAATTAGCAACAAGAACTGGCTGACAGTCCCCACTGAGATTAACCTGACTTCTTTGTAAAATGGAAAGACTAGAGCATAACTATTCCAAGTTTCCATCTACTATTCTCTCTTAGATGTCAAATGTTCCTAAGGAGTGCTGTTTTTCTGTTCTACTGTAGTTGGACTTTTAAATTTTGTTATTTTAGCATTTTAAAGTGGCAGTGTTTTCCATATGGCCACAATGAGTAAAGCTGGCCATATAAAAATGGCACTATTAAGCAGGGCGTGGGGACGCATGCCTTTAATCCCAGTGCTTGGGAGGCAGAGGTAGGAGGATCGCCAAATGTTTGAGTCCACCCTGAGACTACATAGTGAATTCTAGGTCAGCCTGGGCTAGAGCGAAAACCCATCTCAAAAAAAAAAAAAAAAAAGGCATTACTGGGCTGGAGAGATGGTTCAGTGGCTAAGGCACTTGCCTGCAAAGCCTAATGGCCCGGCTCAATTCCCCAGTGACCACGTAAAGCCAGATGCACAAAGTGGCGCATGTGTCTGGATTTTTTTTTTTTTTGCAGTGGTTAGAGGCACTGGTTCATCCATTCTCCGCCCCCCCCCCCCCCGTCTCTTGTCTCTCACTCTCCATCTGTCTGTTGCAAATAAATAAAGCACTTTTTAAAAAGTTTTTTAAAAGGCACAATCTAGCAAATATGAAACAACAATAAAGAAGAATAAACAGAGTATACTTTTTGGAGTTAGGTGAGAAAAGGATATAGAAACAAATCATTACATTACATTCGCAGATTTAACATTACCACTCTGTCAATTATTCCTCATCTAAAAGATACTATCAATGAAAAAAAAGCCAACATTTTCTATGCTTGACATAATTTCAATACTTAATGTTAAATATTTTATTGAATTCATGATCTATCATACTCAGGAAGCAAATGTGAACTAAAACATTAACTGCAATGTGAAGTAACATATTGTACTTCAGCTAGCAGTTTTCTTTTCTTTTTTTTTTTTTTTTTCTTTTTGTTTTTTCGAGGTAGGGTCTCACTCTAGCCCAGGCTGACCTGGAATTCACTATGTAGTCTCAGGGTGGCCTCGAAGTCACCACAATCCTCCTACCTCTGCCTCCCAAGTGCTGGGATTAAAGGCGTGCACTACCACGCCCGGCTTGAGCTAGTAGTTTCTTCATTTTGTTGTCCTTAGTTCTTAGAGCTAGCCTAACAAATCCCAATATTGTAGGATTGTTACAAGTAGATAGTTACTACTTTCTTATTGAGTAGAATTCACTGGTCAGATGGCTTAATGCTGACATCTGTGCCCTTGAGGATAAAATAAGGCATACATCAAGTAGCCTGGCATATTTAATAATGTGTCAGAAGACAGGGAGCTGAGAAAATACGTACCTGAAGGAGAAGAGTATATAAAAACTCACACTGTGGCTTGGGGTAGAGGTGGAACTCAGTTATTACTAGGAATGTAAGTAGGTGTTTCACTTTGCTTTAAAGCTCAGGAAGCTTGAGTCATCTGGGATGAAGAGCAGCAGCCACAGGAGCAGGAGAGGAGCAGGTCAGGGCTGGAAAAGCCAACAAGTTGGGTCTGCATGTGGAAAAGCTGTGGGTGTGGGGTGGGTGCCTGACCTTGCTGAATGCTCAGAAATGGAAGGGGAAGCTCTAGGAAATTATCATTGAATAAGTAAGCATAATTAGGAGTCTTCATAGCTTCAGCAACTCAAAATGAGCCTACCTTTTCAGTAGCCCAAGGATGAAGGAATTCACAGGTATATGGTAAGGCATTTTCACAAAAGAATACTATTGACCTGAGGCAGCAAATATATTTCAAGGATTAAGGCAATTGTATAATCATGGACCCATGACTGGCTAGTAAAATCTGCGGGGCAGATATGAGCGTGATTGCATTAATTAAACTCCAGACCAGACTAGAAACCGTGAACCTGTAACCAAACTGCAATCCTGGGGGTCTATTAGGCTAGATGAACTAAAGGTAGCAAAAGAACACATTTTGAAGAACTTTATTCGAACCAGAACATGAAAGGGATGCCTCTGCTTAATATAAATGGATGTTAAAAGAAAAATAATTCTCTTCCTGCTTTGTCAACAATTGATGAAAAAAAAAATTGGACTGAAAGAGTTAATTGAAAACTAAGAGAGATGAAGAATTTGCAAGAAAATAACCTAGTTCCCTAAGGCTTTTCTTCCCTTACCCCAAAAATTTACCCCTTGGCGAGTAGAGTTGATTAGCAAGGACTTTCAGCTTGAATCCGTACTGAGGAGGATGTACACTAAAAGGCTGGAAATGGGCAGGTGGAGGTCGAATTTTCAAAAGGGAAGTTTGATTTCAGAACCCAAGACAAGAAAGTTCACAGGTACAAAAAAGTGAATAAACTTGCTATTAAAATAAGTTTGAGCCAGGTGTGGTGGTGTACGCTTTTAATCCCAGTACTTGGGTGGCAGAGGTAGGAGATTGAGGTAGTGAGTGTGAGGCCAGCTTCGAACTAAGAATGAATTCCTGGTCAGTCAGTCTGGGTTAGAGTGAGACCCTACCTCGAAAACAAACAAACAAACAAAAAGTAACATCTGAGCACATAGAGAAGAAAAAGGCAATTTCATAGATGTTAAGAAGAATTAACAAAGTAGTCATTTCCTTTTTTAAAAAATATATTTTATTTATTTGTTTATTTGAGAGGGAGAGAGAGAGAGAATGGGCACGCCAGGGCCTCCAGCCATTGCAAACAAACTCCAGATGCAAGCACCCCTTGTGCATCTGGCTTCCGTGGGGCCTGGAGAGTTGAACCGGGATCCTTTGGCTTTGCAGGCAAACGCCTTAATGGTTAAGCCATCTCTCCAGCCCTCATTTCCTTTTTTTTTTTTTTTTTTTTTGACAATGCTGCTATGCCAATAGAGCAAAGACATCTAACAGAGGAACCACATCCGCTGCCTTTGCAGCTGCATCTGGAAAGAAGAGTCACTTCTCTCTCCTCTTTCGGCTGAGACAATGGTGGAGTGTCCATTTCTAAATCTAATAAAGATGTCACACACACCATATGTTCACATGTGTGGGGGTGCCCTTGGAGGCCAGAGGACAACTGTGGGTGTTATCATCAGAAACACTGTCCACATCTTTTTGAGACAAGTCTGTCATTGGCATGGAGTTCAGAAATTAGGATAGACTAGTGACCAGAAAGTTTCAGGGACCCTTCTGTCTCCACTCCCCAGCACTGGGATTACAGGCCCACCAACATTTCCAGAACTGTATGTGGCACTGGGAATTGAACTCAGGCCCTCATACTTGCAACACAGGCACTGTTTACTGACTGAGCCATCTCCCACTCTAGGAAGATATTTTAAAATGCTAGTGATAATGCTTAAACCCTAATCCTGTAGATTCTGATTTATTTATCTGGTGTGAGGTCCTCATTAAAAATAATATATTATGGGGCCGGAGAGATGGCTTAGTGGTTAAGGCACTTGCCTGCAAAGCCTAAGGACCCAGGTTCGATTCCCCAGTACCCACATAAGCCAGATGCACAAGGTGGCGCATGCACGTGGAGTTCATTTGTAGTGGCTTGAGGCCCTGCCATGCCATTCTTTCTATCTGGTTCTTTCTCTCTCTGTCTCTCCAATAAATAAATAAATAAAATATTTTAAAAAAAGAATCTATTAAAGCCCTCCTCATGATCCTCAGGTGTTAAGTTGGAGATTCTGACTAAAAGACTACTTGTTGGCAAGTTAAATAATTCAGACCAAGTATTGTCTCTACAGTCACTTCCAATTTGAGATGAATGACCATTACCCCTTGATTATATGCTACAGCTAGGCACTTACACAATTTATCCTAATAATACCTATAAAGCAAGATCTTAGCCAAGTGTCTGTGGTGTAGCGAACTCACTCTCGATGAATGGACGTTTTAATTGTGGAGATATTATCCCTACTACAGGTGAGAACACATGCTCTGAAGGTGACTGAGCTTTCCAGAGCCCACAAAACATTGTCAAGTAAGGATTTGATTTCTACTAAAGGTAGTTCTGGGTTCCAGAGCGCCTTCTCCCCTCCTCAGGCCATCTCTAAAACATCAGGAAGTTTATGCAAATATCAGTGGTTTACCAGAGTGAACACTTGAGAAGCCTAACAATACCATTTCCTCCTAAACTGTTGATTAGGAATCTCTCCAAAGTGCAACGTAAACATTTTTCTTAGAAATGTGCTGCCTGGAAGCTTCTCTAGGTCTCAAGGAACCTCTGAGGACTGGAATGGTGGCCCTTTTGAACTCAAAGTACTTGCAAGCAAACACAGAGAAAATTTAGTAACCACTAACACCTCTCATGGGTAAATAACACATACATCTGTCACTTCTTTGGAATCTTGCTTAATTACCCTAGCCGTGTGGCAGTAGATCCAGCCCTAGGCCTGGTTAGATCAGCTCAGTTTGTACTTAGTAGCTGCTTTTCACTGAATGGGAGGAAACTGCCCCAAGGGGCTTTGACTGCTGAGGTTACAGATGCTCTACCTGAGCAAATGGGATGAGGCCTGGTCTTTCTCCTCTCCCTCCTTCCTTCTTTGTCTTCTCCTCCTCCCCCTCTTCCTTTCTTCTTCTCCCCGTCCTCCTCTTCTTTCCCCCTCCTCCTCTCTCTCTGACACACACACACACACACACACACACACACACACACAGACACACACGCTGTAGAGATAAGTTCCTCTTGCAAGTTGCAAACATCAAACGCTTTGCTCCCAACCCCTTTATCTTTTGGTGCTTAAAATCTGTTCAGCTCGCAGGCATCAGTGCTCCTAGATCCCTGCATTTCGTGGACACACTCAAGGTGAGAAAGCGTGCGGGTGGGGTGTAAACTATTTTGGAGCTGGCTGAGGGGATTTGGGCAGCAGCCCGGGTAGTGGGATTCTTTAAATTCTCTGGCTTTTCCTTTTCCAGAGCTTTCCAGAGAGACAGAAAGAGAGGAAGAGAGAGAGGGAGAGAGAGAGAGAGCGCGCGAGCGAGCATCAGCTCCTCCCCCTGGGCCTCCAAAAGTTATCTTTCTTTCGGGTGCGACTCTCCTATGGAACTAACTAGTTAGAGCCAAAGGCCTGGCAAGACTTGGGATGCGCGGAGTCCAGGCAGAGGTCGGGGTTCAGCGGGAGGTGAGGTGAGGGTCTGTTCCCCCTTTCCCCATCCTCGCCTCGCCGGCCTCTGGTGACGTTGCGGTTTCCTCCCCTCGGCCGCCGAGCCCGGGGCCCCGCCGCGTCCCGCTCTCCGCCCCTTTCGCCCACACCCCACTGCGCCCGCCCGAGGCCGCGGCGGCGCGTCCCGGGGCTCGGGGCTCGGCGCGCACCGCACGGCAGCGCAGCGCAGCGCAGCATGGCGCGGCGGGCGCGCTGAGGCCCAGGAGCCGGGCAGTCCCGGAGAGACGGGGCGGAAGGGCTGGGGGCCGAGCGGAGCCGAGCGGAGCGGAGCGCAGGAGACGACGGCGGCGAGGACGGAGCCGCAGCGGGGGGCGGTAAGCCGTGGGGCGCGGCGCGGCGCAGCGCACTTTCTCCGCGGGGCGCGGCGGGGCGCCGGCCGGGAAGCGCAGAGCCACGTCCCCGCTGGGCGCCGCTCTCCGCGGGCTCCGAGGGACCAGACGTGAGCTTCCCCCGGCGAAGTGGCCCGCGGGCGGCTGGTCCCCTCCCACTCTGCGGGTGCCGGCGCGGAGCCCGGGCGCCGTCTGCGCCCCGAGGTCACCGTCGCCGCGGTGGAGACCCGATGGCCGGCCCGCCCGCCCGGGGGCATCGGTTCCCCTCGAGCCCAGCTCTGGCCAGCGCCCCAGCCCGCCGAGGTTCCCGGCTGAGGCCGGAGGACTGCCCCAGCCTGCGCCCCGGAACTGCGGCCGACACCCACCCGGGACCGCCGGCTGGGGCTTGACTCACGGGCTGGGGAAGGCTGTGAGCTGTGCCACATGGGCCCGGAATCCGACCCCGCTGGAAGTCTGTGCCCGGAGTACTTTTCCCCTTTCATTTCTCATTGAAGGCTGCAGCCTTGTTCCAGGCCCGCGGGCATTTACACTGAAATCCAATCCTTTGCTTCAAATGCAAGAGGCTTTTACCTGGGATTCTTTAGGTCATTTTAGCATGTTAAGATCTAGGATCTTCAAGAAGTAAAGATCTTTTAAAACAATTTGTGTTCTCAGAGTAGTTATCACATTAACGTCAAGCAAGAATGGACCTTCTCAGAAGTATTTTTTAAATTATTTTTCATATTTGTAGAACATAACCGTTCAAGAATTTTTAGGATTTTTTTTTTCATTTCTTAGAAATGATGCCCACGAAATGATATATCGAAGATAGATTTTTTGTGAAGATTCACACTTTACTACTAAATGGAATCACAAAGTGTAATGTCCATGATGGAAATAGAGGATTATCTAAGTATTTACTCAAGTGTTACTTAAAAAAAAAAAAATCTCTCTACAGAGGAAGTCCCTGTTATAAAGTGTGTGGTGAAATGCATTTAGGGACTGGGGAGATGGCTTGGCGGGTAAGACCACTTAATGCAAACATGAGGACCTAAGTTTGATCCCCAGCGCCTCTGTAGAAAGCAGTGTGTGACCACACACATCTGTCACCCCAGCAGTGAGGGTGACAGAGACAGGAGCATTGCTTGTGCTCTCAGTGGCTATCGAAACTAACTGAGAGCTTCAGGTTCAGCAAGTGACACCAGTCTCAAGGAAGTAACATAGACAAGCTATAGAAACGTATCCTGTGCATGCGTTCTCAGTGCATGTGCAGTTCACACACACACACACACACACACACACACACACACCCATGCATACACCACGTCGACACGCAGTACAGTACTGTACACACATAAAGAAAAACGATTGTAGTCAAGATGGACAAAAAGTTGAATTTGATGCCTACATCTCCTTTTGACTCCTCTTGTGGGCTTATTTAGCAACAGGTGCCAGGGGTGGTTACTAAGGAACAAACAGAGGTACATGAGAAACAGCCCTACCTCTCTCAGAGCTGCTGCAAGTGGACGAAATGTCAAAAAGGAGAAATAAAAACAGGCAGCACTGGAGAGTTTGAGGGTTGCAAATTATTTTTCATTGACTAGTATATGCAGACACATGAGTTTCACTAATGTTAAGTAAAAATGTTGGCCTACCTACAGTATTTTAATATTCATATTACAATCCAACAGTTGAAAAAAAAAAACATTGACAAAGAGGGAAATTTTCAGCAAAATAGGCCATTGTATGGTGGGGTTTTTAGGGTCCATCCCTGGTCAGCTGGATGGAGATGGTTTCAAGTCCTCCTAAGATTGGAGCCCAGTAGAAAGAAGAAAACACTTGGTAAGAAACCAGCTGGGTTTGCCAGGTGATGTCAGTATTACCCTTGTGACTAATAGTGTGTGTACATCTACTTTAGTATTAATAAAAGTAGTTTACAAATGGACTAGCACAGTGTGTCTTAGTGAGATAAGTGCTATGTTCAGTGTCATGCACTGCTGCCCTGAGAGGGCCTAGCAGAAATCCCTGAGGTGAAGTTCTTAGCTTCACAGATGTTTCTTAGGGCCTCTTTATAGAAACATTAAAAAAAAAGTCTTCAAATGTTTTAAGATTAGAGAAAATGTATTCTGAGGTGAAACAATACAATTTCCATTTTTACATTTCTTTGTTACTTGTGGTAGAAGTTTCGCTGTTTATTTCTCCCTTGGGTTGTGCCTGTGTTGCATGAAAAAAGACGTAATTTCCAACATTATGATTTTTTTGTTAAATGTTTTTATTTATTTATTTGCAAGGAGAGAGAGGGAGAAAGAGAGAAGAGAATGAGAGAATGGTGTGCCAGGGCCTCCAGCCAGTGCAAACGAACTCCAGATATATGTGACACTTTGTACATCATCAGGCTTTACATGGGTACTAGAGAATTAAACCCAGACCATCAGGCTTTGCAAGCACGTGCATTAACCACTGAGCCGTCTCTCCAGCCCCCAACATTATGATTTTAATGGTTTATAAATGATTGAAGAGGAAATAAGGAAGGTAAATATTTAGATTTGTGTTCTAATATATTGATAGGCTTAGCAAAGGACTAGTTGTAGCCTGTATTAAATATTAGCCATGAGGATGCTTGACTCCTAAGTAGAATGAATATTCTTATACCCTCATTCCTCTGCTCCTGTAATAAAATGAAGATTACTACTCTTGTCTTGCATTGTGTTGCTTTGGGAGGAACCAAAGTGTATTAGCAGGAACTTCACTAGTGAACACATTATACCATTTCCTGAGAGGGGCTGGTTTTTTCTCATTCTGAAGGAACCAGTAAGGCACCTGAGAGGTTTCTATGATCAATAACTCCCTTCAGAGAATGTCTAAGCAAAGGGCAGAACAGTCCTCATTACTCTATGAAGTGTCCTAACTTTTTCTCATCTTAGAATTACATTATCTTCCCCTATAGTGATTTGTAGAATAAAACTCCCTGGAGCCACCAAATTGCTAGCAGATGTTTGGGTAGCACAGCAAAATCCTGCAGACCTGTATCAGTGCACAGCACGGGACTGAGAAGTGTTTAAACCCAGAGTACCCCAAAGGAAATTATTTTCCCATGAAATCGATATGATAATTAGTGGCACAATGGTAGAATGGGAAGTAAAGATTAGAATTCCTTACTCTTGAGGTTGAGCCATGCTTCTATTTGGTAATACTAATAATTAGAAATAGATGTTTTAAAAATTCTTCTCAATTTTAATTGGAAATTCCATTTTAGAAATTAAACTTTATATGAAATACATACATAATTGAAACAGTTATTCTTTTTGTTGTTGTTGTTTTTAAGGTAGGGTTTCAATCTAGCCCAGGCTAACCTGGAATTCACTATAGTCTCAGGGTGGCCTCAAACTCATGACAATCTTCCTACCTTTGTCTCCCAAGTATGGGGATTTAAGGCATGTACCACTTTTAAAATTTTTTTGTTTATTTTTATTTATTTACTTGAGAGTGACAGAGAGAAAGAGAGAGAGAGAGAGAGAGAGAGAGAGAGAGAATATGAATGGGTGCGCCAGGGCCTCTAGCCACTGCAAATGAACTCCAGATGTGTGCGCCCCCTTGTCTGGCTAATGTGGGTCCTGGGGAATCGGGCATCGAACCAGGGTCCTCAGGCTTCACAGGCAAGCGCTTAACCGCTAAGCCATCTCTCCAGCCCCCCAATTGTTCTTTTTTAAAAAGATCTTTATGCCGGGCGTGGTGGCCCACACCTTTAATCCCAGCACTCGGGAGGCAGAGGTAGGAGGATAGCCATGAGTTTGATGCCACCCTGAGACTCCGTAGTGAATTCCAGGTCAGCCTGATCTAGAGTGAAACCCTACCTAGAAAAACCAAAAAAAAACAAAAAAACAAAAAAAAAAGATCTTTATATAATAAGTAAAGTCAGCACACATTCTGATCCTTGATAATCATAGTGAATCACAACTTTCAGTGACACTTAAAAGTGTGGTTTGGTTGAAGAATTGCAAAAAAGAATCAAACTAGAAGAAAACCAGAAAGTGTTGGGGAATGGGATAAAGTTGGGCCATCACACCTAACTTCTTATCTAGAAATTCATAGGCAGTAGGCAGTGGAAGGAAAGGAAAATTCCTGAAGAGATCAGATAACTTTAAAGTCATATAGGATTTTTTCCAAAGTACCTAAATATTTTCATATTATAGGCTAGTGGAAATGGAGAGTGATGTAGAGGAGGTGTCTTTCACATTAGTAGGATGGAAATGGAAGTGCTAAAGGTGGGACAATATCATTTTACAAGTAGTGGCTTACTCTAAATTGAATGAGGCTGATGTAAACGTCATGTGTAATGTTACTTTTCTTGTTTGTAACTCTAAATTCATATTAGATTTGCATATTTCATTTTCCTATAGATCTACTTTATCATCCCTTTTTATGCTCACTACTGCCAATGAGCTGCCATCCCCTACAATGGTTCTTCATTTCCCAGGCTTCTGGTACTGGCTGTTTACAGGACACCCCCCCCGCCAGCCTTTCTGCCCCTCCTCTTCCGCTCCTCTCTCTTTTCCTACCCCTAATGATTCCAGTGTAGGGTCTCTTCTAACTCCTGCAAAGCCCTAGGTTGATTGCTCAGTTCTTAAGAACTGGCTTTGGTCTTTTACTGTGCTTTTTGCTTTACCAATAGTGTTGCAAACTCCTGCCATATGTAGGCAAGCTGCAGCCTGTGGAGGGTGTGGATTCCAGATCTGCTTTCAGCTGCCATTTCTGGAGAAAGTGCTCAGAGAGCTATAGAGGAGAAAGGGGATGCTTCGAGTGTGAAAATAAGACTGTTGAGATTGATCTGTTTATTTCTTTTATTTTTTATTATTTATTTGAGAGCTACAGACAGAGAGAGAGGCAGAGAAAGAGAGAGAGAGAGAGAGAGAGAGAGAGAGAGAGAGAGAGAATGGGCACATCAGGACCTCTAGCCACTGCAAACGAACTCCAGATGCTTGCGCCCCCTTGTGCATCTGGCTAACATGAGTCCTGGGGAATCGAGCCTCCAACTGGGGTCCTTAGGCTTCACAGGCAAGCGCTTAACCATTAAGCCATCTCTCCAGTCTGTTTATTTCTTTTCTAAAAATATTTTTTTTTTTTTATGAGAGAGAGAGAGAGAATGGACACACCAGGGTCTCTGCAAATGAACTCCAGACACATGTGCCACCTTGTGCATCCAGCTTACCTGGGTACTGGGGAATTGAATCTGGGTCCTTAGGCTTTGCAGGCAAGTGCCTTGACCGCTAAGCCATCTCTCTAGCCCACTGTTTATTTCTTGAATGGAGTAGTTTGTTCAGTTCTTAATTCAGACTAATGCTATGAATTTTAATGTGTGTTAAGATTACCATTGGATTTTATTCTGTGTTTCAGTTCTCTTGGAATATTCTGTAAACATGACTTTGGTGAATATTACCATCAAATGGTAATGAAGAGTTGTTTTTTTTTCCTCCCTTTCATTTGATGGGGAGAGGGAGAGAGAGAGAGAGAGAAAGAGAGAGAGAGAGAGAGGAGACAGAGAATGAATGGGTGTGCCAGGACCTTCTTAAAGAGTTCCTGAAAGAGTAGGGTTTTTTTTGTTGTTGTTGTTCGGTAATGTGGATAAGCTATAAATAAGTTCTTATAATGAGTAGGATTTACTTTGGCAGTTTATATTTGGGGATAGTTACAATTGTTAGGTAAGTATATTCTTGCGGAAAAAAAATGTTACCAGCTTTTATTTATATATCTATGAGACATATCCATTGTGGGCTGTTTGTATCAGATTTGTCCTAGACAAGGTAGGACAGAGTTAGTCCCTGAATATATGTGTATACTTGCCAAAATAAAACCTTTTTTTGGTATTATCTGCAGAATTAGTAGTTTATCTCCTCCCAAATTACTGTGAAATATAATAGGATAACCATATTACAATTTCTGGCATGCATGTACATCAGCATTCATACTATGAGTAGAAACTCAACACTGGGTGTACATATCGGTAATTCCAGCACTCAGGCGGCTGAGGCAGGAGGATTGTCAGTGAGTACCAGGTCTGCCAGGGCTACATAGCAAGGCCGTGTCTCAAAAAAAAAAAAAAAAAAAGTAGAAAGGGGGCTGAGAAGATAGCGTAGTTGGTAAAGTGCATGCTGTTCCAGACTAAGGACCCGAGTGTGGTCTCCAGAATCCATATAAAAAATGCCATTCATGGTAGCATGCGCCTGCAAGCCCACCTGGGGAAGTGGAGACAGGCGGGTCCCTGGGGCTTGCTGGCCATCCAGCTTAGCCTACTTTGTGAGCTCCATACCAGTCAGCATCCATGTCTCAAAAAAGATAGATGGCACCAGAGAAGGACAGTCCCTGAGAGTGCCCCCATACACCTGCACACATATAACCTCACACAAGAAAACACACACACACACACACACACACATGAAAAAAATAGCATTATAGACTCACTGTTAATTTTAAAAGCTGTCACTTGAATATTTCTATTTGAAATACTCACTATCTGTACATATACCGTAGGGTTGTAACATTGTGTTTGCTGCTTAAATTGGGTATTTACATTTTTGGTGTGTGTGTGTTGTGAGCAGGTGTATGTGCAGATATGCACACCCTATGTGCATGTGTGTAGCGGCCAGAGGAGGGTGTCAGGTGTCCTCTTCTACTGCTTTTCCTCTCCACTTCCTTGAGCTTACACAGTTGTCACATACAACAATCAACGTTTAATGCACGTGAAACCTGCTAATCAGTAGCTGGGGGTTTTTGGTTTTTTGTTTTTTTGATGTTTGTTTTGCAAAACTTGAACCAGCATTTCATAACTATTAAGAAGAAAGAATCTATAAAGGAAATGGGTTTACCAAGATTGTGATTGTAGAATGTTTTTGTTGTTATTGGTGGAGCGTGTAGACTGGCTGCTTAGTGTTGATGTCAAATGGCTACTATAAGGAAAATAAGGGCATTTTTAACAATTCCTGAAGTAAGAGGTAGGGCTGGTTGCATAACTTTTGGTGTAAAATGTAGCAATTCTTAGATTATGTCTTTAAGTCAATATTGATTGCCCATTTTGAGGAATAACTGATTAGAAATTGATTCTCATCTGCACAGTGTGCTTTTAAATTGGAGTACAGGAAAGGTAATTGCATTTGTAAAGCTATATTATATCCATAAAGTTGCACCAGTGACAAGAAACTAAAGAACTGCATGAGAGGGTGGAGAGAAGACTGAGTGGCTAAGTGCTTACTTGCAAAGCCTAAATGCCTGGGTTCAGCTCCCCAGCATTAATTTAAAACCAGATGTACAAAGTGGTGCATGTGTCCGGAGTTTCTTTGCATTGACAAGAGACCATGATGCACCTATTCTGTCTTCCCCGGCCCTCTCTCTCCCCTTGCAAATAAATAAAAAAAATAGTTTTAAAAGACATGCATGGCCGGGTGCGGTGGCACACGCCTTTAATCCCAGCACTCGGGACACAGAGGTATGAGGTTCGCCATGAGTTCGAGGCCAGCCTGAGACTACATAGTGAATTCCAGGTCAGCCTGAGCTAGAGTGAGACCCTACCTCAAAACAAAACAAAACAAAACAAAAAGACATATATGATAACAATAATCAAATTGCTTAGAAATATTCCATGCTAAGGTACACTCAACATCAACACTCAACACTGACACACAGAGCAGAGTTCAAATGAGTGAAACCAAGGTGCTTGGATATAAGAGAGGTGTTTGCCTTCTAGACATTGCTGACTAAGCCTTCCTTCTTAAAGCTATGCTTTTTAAAAAAAATTTATTAAATAGAAAATTAGAATGTTTTTGCTGGCTCCCTTAGTTTTGAGATCAACTCTTGTCTTCCTCTAACCCTAACCCTAACCTTCCTCCATGCTTCTATTGAGGGTTGTACCTATTAGTCTGCAATCCAGGAGGAAGATCTCTATGGTACCAATTCATTTTGGATTTGGTTTTGTGTGTATTTGCCCTGTCTTCCCATTCCCCTTCCCTGACAAACTTCCATCCCTATTATCTGATCCTCGAATTGTCTGTCAGGTATGTCTGCAACTCAGGGTGTTCCAGGTTAGGAACCACAGATGAGGGAGAACATGTGGCATTTGTCTTTCTGTGCTTGTGTGAATTCACTTAGCCTAGCCTGTTCCAAGTCCGTTCATTCTCCTGCAAATTTCATTGTATCATATTTTCTTACTGCTGAGTAGAATTTCCTTGTGTAAATGTACCATGTCTTCATTATCCATTCATCTAATGATGGGCATCTGGGTTGATTCCAGTTATTAGCTATTGTGTATTTTATTAGCTGTAAACATGGTTGAGCAAATATCTCTTCAGTGAAGAGTGGAGCCTTTAGGGTAGATGCCCAGTAGAGCAATGTCTGGGTCAGTTAGTAGCTCTATTTTCATCTTTTTCAGGAGACTCCACATTGATTTCCATAGTGGTTGTACAAGTTTGCACTCCCACCAGCAGTGAATGAGCGTTCCTCTTTCCCCACATCCTTTTCAACATTTATTATCAGTTTATTTTTTGTGTTGACCAACCCAGAAGCAGGTCCTCTAAGAAACGTTTAGGTAAGTTTCTACAGGAACATACATGCTTTGTGACTGGCTAGAGGGTGGCCGCCTTTTGGGCCACACCCCATTTCCAAAGGAAGGCCTCTCTGCAGTGGACCTGGTCCTGACTCGCTGTGGGTAGATGCTGCCTGTCCACATTTCTCTCTCTCTCTCTCTCTCTCTCTTTTTTTTTTTTTCTGAGGTAGGGTCTCATTCTAGCCCAGGCTGACCTGGAATTCACTATGTAGTGTCAGGGTGGTTTTGAGCTCATGGCAATCCTCCTATCTCTGCTTCCCGAGTGCTGGGATTAAAGGCATGTGCCACCACACCCAGCCCACATTTCTTTTATATGAGAGTAAAAATATTTTTTTAAAGTTTTAGCGCATGACTGAAGTGTTCCATTTGGACTTTCATTTATGTCTTAGATTTTTTTTCTCCATTTTTTCACGAGACCCAGAGTGGCAGCGCAAGACTGTGACACAGGGCCTTTGCCAGTCATGTGGTCAAAATATGGAGCTTGTCCATATCACAAAGAGTCTGGAAATTTCAGGCTTCTTATAGAACCGCTTGTGGTTTTAAAAAATCACTTTTAGAAACAATGTGAACTTTGTCTTATTTTGTCTCAGAAGATAGACTTTAAGAAAATTGATCCCATGGGTTCAGGTTCTGTTTTTTTTTTTTTTTTTTTTTTCCTCATTAAAATAAGGTAGGAGGTGCTGGGAAGATAATCCAGCAGATAAATGCAATTGCAAAACCTGCTGATCCTGGTTCAATTCTCAAGCTGCTCTCAAACCAGACACAAAAAGTGGCTTTAAGTGCCTGGTGTTCCTTTGCAGCAGCAAGAGGCCGCTGACATACACACACATGCAAATAAAAAAAGGTGGGATATCATAACTAAGACTAAAAGAAAGTTTTATAAAAGAAATCAGTTAATACTGTAGTTAAGATGTACTTATACTAAAAATAAGTTTATTTTGGTACAACAAAGGTGTGAGAATATGTGCTGTCAGTTAAGGCTGGGCCCAAAGGCCTGGGGGCTGCCAAGAAGTGGTGAAGATCAATGTCTTGGACGATTGGCATTAAGTGTTTTGACTTAGTTTCATATTTTATTGTCTTAAAACAAATTTTCGGTGCTTTGAAGAGTGACTTTGCTCAAAGGAAATTGATTCTTGGAATCATTGAAGACTTGAAAATTTACCTTAGGTTAGAGTGTTTTTGCTGGCTCCCCTAGTTTTGAGATCAACTCTTGTCTTCCTCTATCTTTACCTTAATGTCTTCCAGAAGTTAGAGCGTGTCGCTTCTCATAAGAGCCCAGGAGAAACAGGGAGCAAGTACAAACCGATCTGCTGCTTTTGTCCAGCAGTTCAGTCATTCCTCTGAAACATTAGCGCGAGGTTGTAAAGAAAAGTATCGTTCTAAGTTTTTTTTCACCATGGAAGTGTGTGGATTTAATATGATTTGCATAGAATTATTCTGCATAAAAGTTAATGAAAAATAATTGAGTGTCTGCTCTGGGAACTTTAAAGTACAATTTCATCTCACTTTGTTGAATTTTTTTATCTTTCACATTTGTCATTATTGAACTACTTCCAGTATCTCCTTCTTGTTGAATGTCTGCATGGCCGTCTTTATGCTACTCAATTGGCCTAAAATGATAAACTCTGTGCCTGAAGCTCAGTGGATTTAGCAGGACTGGGAGGAGGTAATAGCACAGACCCTTCTTTGTGTGCTCACAAGTTTCTTACTTTCTTACTAGTGACTGCGAGGGTTAGAGAAGATAAACCCGCATTTCTTGCTTTGATGTATAACTTTGATGCATTTTGAACTTGGTAAGTTAGATGTAAGGACATTATACTTGAATGATAGGAGCACTGCAAAGATTGTCATTCAGCAAGTGTTTGTCTGGCCCTTTGTGTTGGAGGGAATGTCTGTCTGGGTAATAAGAACAGGGGAGGCATGCAAAATAAATATGATGTGGTTTTCGGCCTTGAGGAATTTAAAATCTGCTGGGAGGAGACTAAATATAAAACATAATGAAATCATCTAAGTGCTAAGTGGAGACAGGTTGATGCAGTAGGATTGCAGGAGACAAGAGACCTGGGGTAAGGAATTGGACCTGGAAGGTTTTGTACGCTGTAAAGGGTAGGGCTTGGTATTGCAAGGAGATAGACTGGGGAGCAAAGGAACAGTCCAAGGAAGGAGCTGTAGGGCATGGTGGCACACACCTTTAGTCCCAACACTCTGGTAGCTGAGTAGGAGGATCCCTGTGTGTTTGAGGCCAGCCTGAGACTACATAGTGAATTCCAGGTCAGCCTGGGCTAGAGAAAGACCTTACCTCAAAGATAAACAAAAGCAAAACCAAGAAAAAGGGAAGGAGTAGAGTGGGAGGGGGCTGAGCAGACATGAAGCAGCTGCCAGATCATCTTCAGTCTTTTTTACTTCCTCCATATATTCTTTCATTGTTATCCACACTTGCTTTTGAAGGCCTGTATCTATGTAAATCCATAGTGGATGGCACTATAGGAGAGACAAAAACCACTTAAGACTCTGACTCCCAGAAGCATACCCCTGAGTAGGTGACATCAGCCTCAAATCCCTTGAATATAAAGTGGCAAAGATAAAAGAGAGATGACCATGGACCTTAAAACAACTCAGGATGCATATCATTAGTAGTAGATGTATAGCAGAGACAAGTCAAGCTGCCTATATTCTTACTGGCCCCCTTTGAAAGGGCAGTTCAGAAACTCCTCAGTGCATTCTTTCTTCACCCCAGCTAGAGTAACTCTCTTCTGTAAGTTTCAATAATGCTTTCTCATTTTCATACACAGTGACTTTTATTTTAGTGGTTTGTATAAATGTTTTGTTTCTCATCACATATTATAAGATGATTTAAGCACCTCCATGGCTAGCGTCATCTCTGAATTCGATTGAGCAACGCAAATTGGCTCACATAAGGGAGCAACTTGAGTTTGCCAGGGAAGGCTTTGTTAAAGAAAGCTGTATTCTCTGACTGAGAAAGTACCAGGCTGGAATGGAGTAGACAGAGAGAAGAATCCCATCAAAGAGAGTAGCATTGGAATGAAGGACAAACATTGCAGTTGTGCTTAAGCATATTTACTCAGATAAGGAACAGTGCATATGTAGTCAAAATGAGTGAGAAGATTTAAAAGGTACGTCAGAGCTAGATGGGGAAGTTTGTTATTTTATATTTATTTTTTACCAAAGAGTTCATTTTGCTGAGAAGTGGTAGGGTACTGACTTCTGAGAGTAGCAGTATGAGTTGCAGATAGTTACTTTATAAGCAGAATGGAGCAGACTGTTTGGATTTATATATTGTTTTTACTTTCTGCATTGTCTTGGGTATCTTAATTGCTCTATGTCTCAATTTCTTCTGTGAACAGAAGGATGATATTAGTGTCTATATTATGGAATAGGAGGATGATTAAATGAGTTAATCTACAAGAAATACTTAGCATAGTTCCTTGTCCTTGGTATACAATGTATATATTTGTTATTTATTGGTATAGCTACATTAAGAATTACAGTACACATTCTAGCAATGAGAAACTTGTTGAACTAAGACTGTTTTGAATTGCCAGGACTCCCATAAAAAAGTACTACAAATTGGGTGGTGTGATGGTTAATCTTCATTGCCAACTTCACTGGACTTGGAATCACCTAGAGACACATCTTTTGGCATATTTGTGAGGGCGTTTCCAGAGAGGTTTAACTGAGGAGGGAAGATGGATTAAAAGAAGAAACATACAAAGCAGAATTGAGTGCTAGCATTCATCTCTCTTTCTCTGCATTCTGATTATGGATTATTATTATTATTTAGTTTTTTTGAGGTAAGGTCTCGCTCTAGCCCAGGCTGACCTGGAATTCACTATGTAGTCTCAGGGTGGCCTCTAACTCACGGCGATCCTCCTACCTCTGCCTCCCGAGTGCTGGCATTAAAGGTGTGTGCCACCACGCCCTGGCTTGACTGTGGATTTAATATAACTAGCTGCCTCAAGCTCCTGCCACCACGACTTCCCTGCCATGATGGACTTTGTCCTCTTCAACAGCGAGCCGAAACAAACCCTTCCTTCCTTGAGTTGCTTTTGTTACAGCAACACGAGAAGGAACTAATACAGGTGATTTAAACAACAGAAATTTGTTGTCTCAGAGTGCTGGCAGCTAGAAGTCCAAAATCAAGGTATCGGTGGAAGGCTGGTTCCTCCTGAGGCTGTGAGAAAATATCTCATCCCTTTTTCAAAGCTATTAGCATGGAAGTGTGTGGTGGTATTAGAGATTGAATCTGTGGTCTTGCGCATGCTGAGCAGGACCTATGTCTCCAGCCCCTTTCTCACTTTTAGGTGTTTCTTGGCTGTCTTTAGCACCATTGGCTTATAAACGCTTCATCCCATTGCTCCCTTCATTTCACATGTGTGTCTCTGTGTCTGTCCTCAAATTGTCTCCTTTTATAAAGATGCCAGATGCCAGTCATACAGGGTTAGAGGCCAGTATGATCTCATCTTAACCAATAGCATCTGCAACCATCCACTTTTCTCATGAGGTCAGTTTTGGAATTGTATGGGTTAGGACTACAGCATGTGAATGAAAATGACAAAATTCAACATGTAATAAACAGACTGTTAAGTCAGATCATTTAAACATGCCATATTATTGCTGTGGTATGCCAAGAATTTGTAGAAAAGAACAATTTGCAGGTTATTTGGTATTTGTTAGTGAGCTAGCCTTGACTTTTCTCTGTCTGTTTTCCCAGACCTGCACCATTCCCTGAATAGCCACAGTGGTGGATGTGGATCAGAGGGGTGGCAGAAGACCATATTGGGCTCCCTATTTCCTGAGAGGCTCTTTTGTCCCCCTTCTTTCCAGCATGGCACATCCTGACTCCTTTCTGTTTAGGGTTGGAGAGAGGTATAATAAAATAATACAAATGTATAGATATTATGCACACACTGGCTGCTTTGCTACATCTCTGTCTAGCACATAGATGATCAAGGAAGAGGCAAATGCTTTTGGAAAGAGGCAAAACCACTGAAGTATTAACAGCAAGGATTTTACTTATGAGTGACCTGGAGGTGTGCAGTAATAGAAACTAATGCTGTCTCATACTTATGGTAGGGATGAGGTTCCTTAAGCCATTCAGTAAGTTGGAAATGACCCCAAAGCAATAAAAGTTACATATGAAGATTAAAAAAGCATACATAGACACATGGTGATTTCAAATGATTCAGGTGCAAAGGAGTCACTCAGAGAACCAAGATGTTCCCAGGGACTGAGGACTGACTGCCTTACTTGTGGCTTGGAGGAAAGTAGAATTTGCCTCACATGGCTAGAACAGAACAGGGAAGAAGGTGTCAGTGAAGGAGTCAGTTACTTCATAGAAGAGTTAATTTGAAAAGATCTATGTCACATCTGCCCTATCCCACATTCCATTTAACTCAGAAATCACCTGGGAGTTAGTCACCTAGCCTCCATATACATTTGAGATAAGGCATGAGAAAGTTTAAAAAGGTAGTAAAAAGGGGAGTTTTCTCCCACACTTTTTTTTCCTCCAGAATGGGCAAAGAAATTTAGGTGTGACCAGTAGAACTATAGGAAGCTAGCTATAGGCAGAGATGAGCTCTGAATGGTGAACATGAAAGTTTGAGTAGAAAAGTTTAGTGGAGAGATTAGGAGATACAAGAAAACGGGGCTAACATCAGTGTAGGATGCTAAAGACATATAAAGTTGATTGATCAAGATGACGACACAGATACCAAGTTCAATATTCTTGGCCTTGTATATGAACAGAGACAAACATTAAATATCTGATGTTTCTGGCTCTGAGGTGGAATATTTGTAGTTGCCCTCCTTCCTCTCTTCCCCCTCCTCTTCCTCTTCCTCTTCTCTTGTTTTGCACGTCCTACATCTTTCTTCTTCTAATCAGAACTTGTTGTTTATGCCATTCATGGCTCTGGGACCCCTGCTCATATTATCATTAATTGTTGCTACAGTCCTGAGATATGGACATTTCTATCACCATCTTACAGATGTGGAACTGAGCTGGAATTTCTTTCTGGGAGCTTTTTTTTTCCCCCTGTACATCCAGGTCATCAATTCAGAAATGACTTATGTATAGTATATGTAGTCTCCAATAGATTTTCTTTATCTGAAAACTTGTTTCTTGACTAGTACTTTGCTTTAAATATCTACAATAATGTTTTCTTTAGCATAAGATGATAGAAATGGTGTAACTATAGAAAAAGAATATAAAACATCCATTTATTTATTAATTTATTTTAAAATATTTTATTTACTTATTTGATAAAGAGAGAGGGAGAGAGATGGGTGCACCAGGGCCTCTAGCCACTGCAAATGAACTCCAGATGCATGTGGCACTGTGTGCATCTGGCTTATGTGGGTACTGGGGAACTGAACTTGGGTCTTAGGCTTCACATGCAAGTGTCTTAACCGCTAAACCATCTGTCCAACCCATTATATATTTATTTTTAAGGAGAGGAGAGAGAGAGAGAGAAAGAGGGAGGGAGAGAATGGGCTCACCAGGGTCTGTAGCCACTACAGATGAACTCCAGATGCATGTGCACTTTGTGCATCTGGATTTATGTGAGTACTTGGGAATTGAACCTGGGTCGTTAGGATTTAGGCCAATGCCTTAACTGCTGAGCTATCTATCCAGTCCCCTTCCTTTATTTTTTGAATTATCTACAAGATATTTTTTTAAAATATGGCCAGTGCTTTTCTTAAAATAATGTATTTATTTGAGAAAGAGAGAGAGAATATGGGCACACCAGGGCCTCCTGCCACTGCAAACAAACTCCAGATGCATGTGCCACTTTCTGTATCTGGCTTTACATGGGTACTGAGGAATTGAACCCAGACCATCAGGCTTTGCAAGCAAGTAACTTTAACCTCTGAGCCATCAGTCCGGCTCCAGAATTTTTTAAAACTTGTAAAGAATAACACTAATAAAGCCTCTCAATACCAAATTGTTGAATAGTAATTACTTTTGGAAACATAGTTAAAGGTGGAACCAATAAAGGAATTATTTTTAATTTTGAGAGGAATGGTCAGAAAGAGAAGCCTAGCTGGTGCTGAGGAAGAGGGATTGGATGTGTTAACCCCATATGAGATGAACCAAATGTTTTGTTATTATTATTATTAGTGAGTGAGAGAGAATGAATGAAAATGGGCACGCCAGGGCCTCCAGCTACTGCAAATGAACTCCAGACACATGTGCCACCTTGTGCATCTGGCTTACATGGGTCCTAGGGAGTTGACCCTGGGTCCTTTGGCTTTGCTGTCTTCCGAACCAAATGTTTTGAGGTGGCATATTTTTTGGATTTATTTATTTTACTTATTTTTTTCTTTCCTCAATTTTTATTAACATTTTCCATGATTATAAAAAATATCCCATGGTACTACCCTCCCTCCCCCCACTTTCCCCTTTGAAATTCCATTCTCCATCATATCCCCTCCCCATCTCAATCAGTCTCTCTTTTATTTTGATGTCATGATCTTTTCCTCCTATTATGATGGTCTTGTGTAGGTAGTGTCAGGCACTGTGAGGTCATGGATATCCAGGCCATTTTATGTCTGGAGGGAGGACATTGTAAGGAGTCCTACCCTTCCTTTGGCTCTTACATTCTTTCCTCCACTTCTTCTGCATTAGACCCTGAGCCTTGGAAGGTGTGATTGAGATGTTACTCAGTACTCCAGTCACTTCTTTCCAGCACTATGATACCTTCTGAGTCATCCCAAGGTACCTGCCATCTGAAAAGCGAAGATTCTCTACCCAAAGTGAGAGTAGCATTAATATAAGGATATAAATATTAAGAAAAGTGCTTACTGGGCAGTTTGATAAGCATAGTATATACATTTTTCCAGACATCAGCAGATGTTACACCCCTAGGGCTTCTGACTACCCCTGTTTTAAGTTTTCAGTATCAGGGATGTATTCCCCCCATGGAGCGGGCCTCCAGTCCAATTGGAGGTCAGTTGGTTTCCACCATGACCAATGTGCCACTATTGCACCCGTTGGTTCATTTGGCCTGGCTGGCCAATTATTAGGCTTGCAGTGTCCACTGCTGAGTATCTTCACTGGTGATATCTCTCTCCCATTGAACTACATGTAGAATGGCTTCTTCCAGCTTTCTCTCAGCTGGTCTACATGGAGGAGGTTATCAGCTCAGTTCCAGCAGAATTTCTCAGTGGCCTTGCCGCCCAAGTATGTGGAGTCTTCAGCAATAGGGTCTTACCATCTATTCCTGGTGGGAAACCAAGGGCCTCGGCAATGGCCTATAATGTTTTGGGGGCATCAGGGACCTCCCTAGGCCAACAACTCACTGGAGGTATCCCATCCCTGGCACTGAAAATTTTCTAACAACGATCTATGGCTCCTGAGTGTTCCATTGTCCAAAACCGGAGGATTCCATATGATTTATTTGCATCCTCTTAGATTTTGATTAGCCCTCCCTCCACCTTTCCTTTACTCAATCTCTTCCCCTGGCCTCACTTTGGGCCTTTTCACCCCCGTTAATCTATTCTTCTACTTACATGTATACAATATCAACCTATTAAGTACCCTCCTCCTTTCCTTTCTCTTCCCTTTATATCTCCTTTTTAACTTACTGGCCTCTGCTACTGAGTTTTTTCCTTCTCACACAGAAGTCCAATCATCTGTAGCTAGGATCCACATATGAGGGAGAACATGCGGCGCTTGGCTTTCTGGGCCTGGGTTATCGAGGTGGCATTTTTAAAAATACCCTGAGAAGACCCATGAAAACCATTTATAGAATGCTGGGACATTTGTGAAGGGACATTTGTGAAGTGGACTGTGAATATAAGTACACCAGCACATAACCGATAGTGTTTTGAGATTTAGGGGTAAAGCAACCTAGCGTGGACTTGATGAGAACCGTAGGCCTTAGGGATGGTTGAGACGGCATTGGCATGACTACAGCTTCAGTTAATTTTAATAATCACCCTGAGCAACTCTGGGGGCTCAAGTCGTTATGGTACGTTTTACCTCTAAGTGGTTTTGTCATTGGTCCACAAATGTTTTTTAGTGCTTCTTTCTATAGACTTATATTTATACAGCTGTACAATTATCCATGGATTTAAAGGTTTATATCATGACACATTAATTAAATTCATCCATTCAGTAAATATTTTCAGAGTATTTTCTTAAGTGCCAAGCACCCTCTCTCTCTTAACCATACTGACCTCCTTGCTATCTGTATTTATAAGTGCCTTTTCATTGATAACTCTTAATATCTGAAACCCTTGGAGGGCTTTAAAGAGAAAAGTACCTGAATCATGATCAGCAACTACCATCTGCAGTCCTCTGTTGAGAGTCTCCTTAGGGAGATAAGCATGAAGGCCTATGACTGGTTTGGAAGCTGTGGCAGGCAAAGCATGGTCTGGCCTAGGCTGTTAGAGTGGCCGTGAACGTGGATGGGTTTAGGGGAAGAGCCAGCAGAATTTGCTGGTGGTTTGGCCATGAAAAGAAAAGTAGGAACTTGGAGGAGAGGGAGGAGAGTCTGTTCATAAGTTCCTGGGAGGAGGAGCCGTCAGCAGTGGAGGTGGGGTTGCTGAGAAGGCAGTGCTTTTGTCTTCGGGTTAATTATATGTATGTATCATTGTTTCACAAGCCAAGTCTGTGGTATTCTGAGTTTGATTATGATTCACAGGAGGAAATTTTGAAAATCTTCAGGAGTTTGGGAGCCAAAGAACAATAATCTGTGAGTCAAAAAGGAAATTCAAGAAAGATACTTGTGGGCTGGAGAGATGGCTTAGTGGTTAAGCGCTTGCCTGTGAAGCCTAAGGACTCTGGTTCGAGGCTTGATTCCTTAGGACCCACGTTAGCCAGATGCACAAGGGTGCACATGCATCTGGAGTTCGTTTGCAGTGGATAGAGGCCCTGTCGCACCCATTCTCTCTCTCTCTCTCCTGTCTCTCTCTCTCTCTCTCTGCCTCTTTCTCTTTTTGTCTGTTACTCTCAAATAAATAAATAAAAAGAAATAAAAATTTTTTTAAAAAGAAAGATACATGTAAAAATGTTCTGAATGTAAGAAGGCAGTAAAAAGGGGTAAATTTTTATTATTTTATAAGCATTTTAGGACTGGAAGATTGTTTGAATATACACTGGAAATGAAAAAGAATTTTGTATAATGATAAAAGCATTATTTCACATATACTCATCCCATAAATACAATTATCATTTTAATGAGATCAATTAAATTTATGGGTATAAGGCCAGTAAATTACCTTCCCATGAATTTCCTTTAAGCCTTTTGCTTAGCATCATATATTTCAATTTTGTATAATTACTAGAGCTTTAAAAATGTGTAAGTCTAGGGTTGGAGAGATGGCTTAGAGGTTAAGGTGTTTGCTTGATATGCCTAAGGAACCATGTTTGACTCTTCAAATCCTACATAAGCCAGATACACAAGGTGACACAAAGCATTCAAGGTTGCACACATGTGCAAGGTGGTACATGCATCTGGAGTTTGATGGCAGTGGCTGGAAGCCCTGGTGTGCCAATTCTCTCTCTCTCTCTCTCTCTCTCTCTCTCTCTCACACACACACACACACACACACACAAAAGGGGGGGACTGGAGAGATGGCTTAGCAGTTAAGACACTTGCCTACAAAGCCTAAGAACTCATATTTGAATCTCTAGGTCCCATGTAGCCAGATGCCACAGTGATACAAGTGCACAATGTCATACATGCATACAAGGGGGCACATGCATCTAGAGTCATTTGTAGTGGCTGAAGGCCATGGCATGCCCATTCTCACTCTCCTTTTCTCTCTGTCTCCCTCCCTCTCTCTCTCTCTCTCAAAATAAATAATAATAAAAAGGCCAGTCTGTTGGGCTTGCCTCAAAAAAAATGTCTAAGTCCAGAATATTCTGCCGTGTCCTTTGCTTCAACAGCAACATCTTTAAAAAAATTTTTTTATTAGTTATGTACACAGTGTGTATACAACCATGTTGGTATCATCATTAGCCTCCTCCCTGTCCTCCCCCCTCTACAGGGACCCTCTTCATTGGGGAATGTGGGTCGTGCATTGTGGGGTTAGCCTTCAGCTATGGGTAAGAGGCAATGTCTCTGTGCACAATATCCCAACTTGTGACTCTAACAGTCTTTCTGCCCCCTCTTCCACAAATTTCCCTGAGACATATTGGGTTCATTTTAGGTGTACTTCAGTGATGAGGTCTTGGGAGCCTCTGTGTTTTTGGATATCTGGTTTGGTAGGAGTTGAGTGTTCTCTGTGTCTATCTCCTTCACTCTTGTGCTGGTACCAGGTTCACCAAGAAAGCAGCATTCTTGTTCATTTCCCCATTACACTTGGTTTCAACTGGGGCCCTGTTGAGGTATGATGGGCTGATTTTCTCCTTAGGATCTACGTGTAGCTGAAAAAGAGAAGCAAATTCTCCAATGGAGAGTGAAGTCAGCACCAGATAAATTGGATAACCGTTATTATTTTAGAGAGAATTTAGTAGGTGTAGTCTCTCTTGTGGCCCACAATTGGTGAGAGCTTGATAATGGAGAGCAGGCTCATTTTTTGGATGGTTCTGACTCGTTTCCTAGTTCCAGCTATGTGTTCCATTCCACTGGGCAGATCTGTTAGCCAAATCAAGAGCAGCTGGTTACCCACCATGGCTGTGCACCACTATTGCACATGTGTGAGCATCACATCAGGTTGTTTTTGCTGAGTAACTTAGACCACGAGTTGCTTGGACAGATGTTGGCCATTTTCCCCCAGTCACTCATGTAGCACCTTGTGGCACTAGATGAGCTGTTTGGGAACTGACTCTTCCAGATTCTGGGCATGTCACTCCATGTTCTGTATCAACAGCATATGGTGTCTTCAGCAGTAGGGTCTTACCACTAACCCTTGGTGGGTGATCAAGTACTCTGACAGAAATCTGTCTTCTTTTGGGAAAACTTGTAGGTCTCTCTGATCAACAGCTCATTGTGGATGTTAACCACATGCTGGTACTGGGAGTTATAGGCCAGCACCAAGGAAAAGAAGGAAGAAAAAGACAGGTAATATAAAAGAGATAGAAGAGGAAGAAGAGGGACAGAGAGGGAGAGAAACAGAAGATTAAGGTTAGTCTTCATCATTCTGTCTCCAGGGCCTTGTGATTCAGGTGTTCCCTCTAAGGACCTGATGAAGGCCCAACCATTTAATCTGTCTTTTAGAATATAGAATTTTATGGTACAGTTTTGTGTCCCCCACCCTGACCCTTACCCTCCCCTGCCGCCCCACCCTCCCTATTGTCTGGTCCTCGAGATGCTTGTTAGGTATGTCAGCATCTCGGAAAGATTCAGGTTAGGAGCCAAAGATGAGTGAGATGATGCAACAATTATCTTTCTGTGATTGGGTGAGTTCGCTGAGAATGATCTGCTCCAGGCTCGACCACTATTCTTCAAATTTCATTGTGTCATTTTTTTTCCTTACTGCTGTGTGGAATTCCATCATGTAGATATACCACATCTTGGTTATCCATTCATCTGATGATGGACATCTGGGTTGATTCCAGCCCTTAGCTATTATGAATTGAGCAGCTATAAACATGGTTGAGCAAATCTCTCTGAATTGAGGCATGGAGCTTTTAGGGTGAATGCCTAGTAAGGGAATAACTGGGTCTGTTGGTAACTCTATAGACAACCTTTTTAGGAATCTCCATATTGCTTTCCACAGGGGTTATATCATCTTACACTACAACCAGCAGTGAATGAGGGTTCCTACTTCTCCACATTCTTACCAGCATTTGTTTTCATTTGATTTTTTAATGTTTTCTATCCTTAATGGGGTAATTTGCATTTCCCTGATGATTAGGGATGTTGAACATTTTCTTAAGTGTGTGTTTTCCATTTGTATTTCTTTCTCGGAGAACTGCCTGTCTAGTTCTTTGCCCCATTTTGTGAGTGGGTTGTTTGACTTTTTATTGTTTAGGTTTTTGAGTTCTTTGTAGATTCTAGAAATTAGGCCTCTGTCAATTATATAGCCAGAATTTTTTTTCTCCCATCTGTGGGTAATCTATTGGTTCTACTTATTGTATGTTTGTCGGTGAAGAAACTTTTCAGCTTCATGAGATCCCAATGGTTGAGTGATTGTTTAAGTTCCTGTGCTACTGGGATTTTGTTCAGGAAGTCTTTTCCCATTCCTACATCATGGAAAGTTCCCCCTATTTTTTTTCTTCCAGTAGTAGCTGAGTTTCTAGTCTTATATTAAGGTCTTTGATCCATTTGGACTTGATTTTTGTGCATGGTGAGATGTGTGGATTTAGTATCATTTTACTTCATATGGTTATCCAGCCTGTCCAGCACCATTTGTTGAAGATGCTGTCTTTTTTCCAGCTTACATTATTAGGGCCTTTGTCAAATATCAAGTAGCTATAGTTACTTGACTCAAAGTCTGGGTCCTCTATTCTGTTCCATTGGTCTATAATCCTGTTTTTATGCCAATACCATGTTGTTTTTATTACTGTGGCTTTGTAATATAGCTTTTAGATCAGGTATGGTGATGCTTCCAGAGGTGCTTCTTTTGCTGAGGATATGCTTGGACACCCGAGGCCTTCTGCCATTCCATATGAATTTTGAGATCATTTTTTTCTGTCTCTGTGAAGAAAAATGTTGGGAGTTTTACTGGTATTGCATTAAATATGTATATTGCCTTTGGTAAGATTGCCATTTTCACAATGTTACTTCTGCCTATCTAGGAGCATGGGAAGTCTTTCCATTATTTCAAGTCTTCCTCAATTTCTTTCTTGAGTATTTTTACGTTTTTATTGTATAGGTCTTTCACATCCTTGGTTAATGGTATTCCAAGATAATATTTTTGATGCTATTGAAAATGGGACAATGTCACTTATTTCTTCCTCTGCATCTTTGTCTTTTGCATATAGAAAGGCTACTGATTTTTGTGCATTGATTTTGTATCCTGCTACTTTGCTGAAGGAGTTAATCACCTTTAAGAGTTATATATAGAATCATGTCATCTGTGAATAGGGCTAACTTAACTTCTTCCTTTCCAAATTGTATCCCTTTCATTTCTTTCTTCTGTCTTATTGCTTGAGCTAGGACTTCCAGCACTATATTGAAGAGCAGAGGTGAGAGTGGACACCCCTGTCTTGTTCCTGATCTCAATGGGAATCCTTCAGTCTCTCTCCATTAAGTATGATTTGAGCTTTTGGAGCTTTATTTGTAGCCTTTATTATGTTGAGATAAACCATCCTTGCCTATTCTCTCCAATGTTTTGATCATGAAGTGATGTTGTATTTTGTCAAAGGCCTTTTCTGCATCTATCGAAATGATCATGTGGTTTTTGTGTTTAACCTTGTTTATGTGGTGTATTACATTGACAGATTTCTGTATGTTGAACCACTCCTGCGTTCCTGGGATGAAGCCTACTAGATCAAGGATCATAATGCTTTTGATGTGTTGTTGAATTTGGTTTGCAAGGATTTTGTTCAGGATCTTTGCATCTAAGTTTATCAAGGAAATAGACCTGTAGTTTTCTTTACTTGTGGCATCTCTGCCTGGTTTTGGTATTAGGGTGATAGTAGCTTCATAGAAGGAGTTGTGGAGCTTTCCCTGTTCTCCAATTGTGTGGCAGAGTTTGAGAAAAATTAGTTTCAGTTCTTCCATGAAGGTTTGATAGAATTCAGGTGAGAAGCCATCTGGTCCTGGTCTCTTCTTTTTGGGGAGATTTTTGATTACTTTTCAATCTAAATGGTTGTGATAGGTTTGTTTAGGAGATTAATCTGATCTGAGTTTCGCTTTGGTAGGTGGTGTGTATCCAGGAATTCATCCATTTCCTCCATATTATCCAGTTTTGTGGAGTAGAGGTTTTTGAAATAAGTCCTGATGATTCTCCCAATTTCGCTTATGTCTGTTGTGATCTCTCCTTCTTCATTTCTAATTTGTTAATTTGAAGTGTCTCTTTAAAAAAAAATTTTTTGTTCACTTTATTTATTTGAGAGCGGCAGAGAGACAAAGAGGCAGACAGAGAGAGAGAGAGAATGGGCGCGTCAGGGCCTCCATCCACTGCAAATGAACTCCAGATGCTTGTGTCCCCTTATGCATCTGGCTAACATGGGTCCTGGGGAATTGAGCCTCAAACCGGGGTCCTTAGGCTTCACAGGCAAGCGCTTAACTGCTAAGCCATCTCTCCAGCCCTCTTTTTTTTTTTTTGCTTGATCAGATTGGCCTCTTGACAGAACTACTTTCCTAGGTTTAAGCTAAAGAAAAATAACAAGAGTTATGTAAAGAGGAAAAACTTGGTAAAAAAATATGATAATAAATTTCTAATGGATAAAGCAATATACTCATAATGCTAGTGTGACTTGAATGATACCACTAAAATGATGAGAAAGGGAATGGGGTTTAGAGGTTCCTAAGAACACCATCCTACTACATGATTCAGTAGGAGTCCCCAGGCTTATTTTAATGATAGATTTTTTTTTTTTTCTCCAAGGTAGGGTCTCACTCTAGCTCAGGCTGACCTGGAATTAACTATGTAGTCTCACGGTGGCCTCGAACTCATTGCAATCCTCCTACCTCTGCCTCCCAAGTGCTGGGATTAAAGGCGTGCGCCACCATGCCCGACAGTAGTTTTGTTTTAATACAGTCAAAAGGTAGAGAATAGATGAGCGAAGGGGAAAAGCATATGCCAAGAGAAGTCCAGGAGACACCAGACATAGACATGTACGTGTACCCCATCCCCTTCCACACACAATGGAGTTGTACTTGCAGCAACAATGTATGACAACATGTGCAATGTTGTTGACCAGGGAAGCTCACCTGAGCCTTTGTGCTCAGGTTCTTATTAGAGTTCAGTCCTCTAGGCATAGAACACCTGTATGGTCACTTCAGCTATTCAGACTCTACCCAGTCCTCATCCCCTCCCCACCCTAGAAAAGAGAGAAATAAATCATAACTCATAAATATCTGGTCAAACTAATACCTCTTGACCCAAAGCCTCAGGCATATAAAAGCAAACTCTTTATCATGGAGATTAGTCTAGGATCACATAGCTAATCTTTCATAAGCAGATCATGGGTAAGTTCTGAAGAAAGACTTCCCTTTGGAATATGTAGTCTTAGAGAAACTCAGGCTTGCTGAGTTAACCCTTTCCTGCACAAGGACCTTTAAGGTGGTATTAGTGCTTCTTAAAGCCATTATTGTTAGAGGACAAATTGACAGAACCTAGTCCTAGAAAAGATAATACATACTCATTATTTCATTCATTTCAAGAAATATATAGCTAAATTGGTAAATTAATGAATCACAGAAGATTATATAAGAGAGGTCAGCCATGTTTTACAATATTTCCTCTGAAAATCTGTAGTAGATGAGGTTATTATTCATCCACAGAACTTTTCAAATACTAGGCTGCAAGAACAGAAAAAGCTGACCTGAAAATACATGTGAAATGGACTGGATTCAGTAAAGAGGCCAAAAGAAGAAAATTTAGTCTGGAAGTTGATGTTGAATCCTAGAACAGAGTTTTGAACAGGAATCTAACAAGGTAGAATAATGACATGTAAAATTAAATGTAGAAGCTAAAGGATAGGAGTGAATCAAAGGTGACTTCTAAATAACTAGTGTGAGAAAATGGTGATAATGTTGGCTTTGAATAGCAGATGAACTTAGTTTTTAGAGAAAAGATGAACACCTGGGACAGCAAGTTTAAGGGAGGAGGTGGGAGTGAACATGGCGGCACATTATCCTGGTTCCATGTGGGGCTCTGTACTAGTACTTGGGAGAAGAACCACAGGAGGTTGGGTTGTTCATAGGGAGAGAGCAAGTGAGGAATGGTGATACATCTTGATTGACATCAGGAAGACCTAGAGACCTAGAGCTGGATTTAACAGCTCTAAGTCTCACTTCCCTTATCTGTTTAAGACAAAAACTCTCTCAAAAGACAATTTCAAGGATTAAATAAGTATTAACTTTTCTGGAAACTAATAATTGGAAATAGAAGACTGTAGTATCCCTGAAACAAGGTTCTCAATATATGGGAGAAGAGGGGAAATGCTGTGTGATGTCATACTTAGGGAGGAACTTTAGAAAGTAAGGCCCTCAAAAGAGCTTCTGGGTTTCTTTTAAGAGGTCTCTGAAAGAGGTATTGGCCTGAGGAGCTTTAGTTAGTATGCTAATCAGGGTTCTCTAGAGAAACAGAACCAATAGATCTGTCTATTATCTATCTGTAGGTCTGTCTATCAACTGTTATCATCACCATCTGTATCTATCCCCACCTAATCTTTCTTCATGTTAACTGACCTATGCAAACTAGGGACCTGGGGAAGTTGGTGGTAAATTTTTCTAATCTGAGTCCCAAAGCCTGAAAATCAGGAACTCTAATGATAGAAATTCCAATAGAAAAAAAAAAAAAAAAGAAATTCCAATCCAGAAACAGAAGAACAATGTCACAGCTCAAGCAGTCAGACAAAGAGTGAATAGGGGTGGGGAGTTCTCCATTCCTTTTTTTTTTTTTTTTCCTGCTCATAGGATTGTAAGAGACCCAGTTCTATTGGGAGGGCGATCTCTTTAAACTTTTGGCCAACTGAGATGCTAGTAACTTCCAGAAACCTCCTCTCTAATAGTCCTATAAATAGTGTTGGACTAAATATCCCCGCACCCATATGGAGTAAAATTGACCTAAGATGAACTATCACAACTGGTTAGAAAAGTCATATGTATAAAAATCAAGGAGGGAGCCTTGCTGGAGGAGGTGTATCACTGGAGGTGGACTTTAAAGCTTATTAGTCCTGTCCAGCTAATGTGAAAAGATGTGATTCCCAACCTCTGCCCTGCCATGCTTTCTTGCCTCCCCTTGACACTGTAAGCTGAAATAAGATCTTTTCTCCCATAGGTCATTTTTGCTCTGGTGTTTTATCCCAGCTCAAGAAGGTAATGGCTATAAGCCTCTAGTCAAATGAATTACATTATCAACTGAAAGTTAACATATGTACTCATTGGCAGGAAGTGGAAACCGTGTTTCCATTAAATGTCAGATCTTAAAAAATATATATTCAAGTTCAAAAGTAATTTTTCATTCATTACATTTCAGCAGGACTGATGTTTCCACATTCGGGATGTTTTTCTCTATAAGCACATGCATGTCTGTAACCCTATCTATAAACTTTGCTTTGTGAAGAAGAAATAGAGATTTAAGAACCACTCATTTCCTCAAATATATTTAGTTAGAATCTGTAGCCTGAAAGTTGTCAATGTGCACTTGAGCAGGAAAAATGAGAAAATTCTTGGCATCAAATGCTTTGTATTTAAAAAATTTTTTTCGTATTTTTAGGCTGTTGAAAAAAACTCTACAGTTAGTGAACAATACATTATGCCTATTTTGGGAATAAAGTTCTCTGATTGAGGTTTGTGAGTGCTCACTTCCTCCTCGGGTCATGGTGTACTTCCTCTCAATTGCACTGACTTTGTTGTTCTCATGGAGCAGATAATGATGGTGGCTAGCGTTCACTGAACTTTACTAAATCCTGAGCACACTTTTAATGATTAAACATGCCAGCCAATTTAAGCTTCAAAACCTTGTGAGGATGATACTATTATTTTACCATTTTACAATAAAGGAAACTGCCGGGCTCCGCCGGCGGGGGCAGGTAGTGCCGAGGGAAGGACCAGGCCCGCTGGTTCCTCCCGAGGGGCTGAGGAGGAGATGAGCGTCCGACGACTCAGACCTCTCCTGGCCACCGGAGAAAAACCACACTGAGTCGGGAGTCTTGTAGAAGCAGGAACTCGATTTATTGCTATGAACAGTTGCCTATATAATGTTGGGGGTGAAGGCGGGGATTGTAGGATGGTGGGGAAAGGTAAGGGCCAATAGTAAACTGTGACTATTGAAATGATAATTCTAACTCCCATGTGGAGGTAGCAGGTAAGAAGCCATTAGGCGTCTTGCTGAGTCACGTCTGGCCAGAGGCAGATCACCAAACTTTAGCTAGGCTCAGGAAGTTCCACTAGGCCTCACACCTGGGCCTTTAGAGGCCAGCATCTCCCCCTTTTGTTTTTGTAAGAGCATTAGTCACCATGGCCCCTGTTTTAGGTTGTCCCCCTCTGGGGGTCTTAACCGTCATTGGGTACCAGGTGTTTAGCTCAGAGCATTCATCATGGCCCCTGTCTTAGGTTGTCCTCCTCTGGGGATCTTACCCGTCACTGGGTACCATGTGTTTAGCTCGGTGAGAACCCACCCCATGGCCTGTCTTAGGTTGTCCCCCTCTGGGGATCTTACCCGTCATTGGTCACATGGAGGGCAGAGGAGGTGGCAGTGGGTCATCTGAGGAACTTAATTCCTGAGTTGCCAGCCTGTGATATTTTGACCTGATGAGGTTTTATTGCCTCTAGCCATTGGTGAATAAATTGTGTAATCTTATTAATTACACAAGGCCCGACAGTGAGGAGAAGGAAAAGGAGAAGAAGGAGGGGGAGGGGCCCAAGTAGAGGGAGAAGGTAGGGTAAGAAGTCATATAAGCCCGTCCACAGCAGGTTGTCCTGGAGATCCCGCTGCCACCTCTCCAAGTCTTCCTGGAGCCTCTTAATCTTGTCCTGGATGATTCCTGATTTATTGGCGTAAAAGCAGCATTTTTCCTGTAAAAACAAACATACGCCTCCTTTTTCGGCCGTTAGTAGGTTTAGTCCTCTCCTGTTTTGTGGGACTACCTCAGCCAGGGAATCTAGCTGTTGTTGAAGATAGGTCTCCCTCTGATACAGGGAGGGCCTCATTTCCAGGGATGATTTCTACATCTGGGATTAAGGTGGCTGGGGCACAAAGGCCCGTCCAATTGGTGGGCAGAAAGTCATAGGCCATCCCGCCTCCACAAACATAAACCATTCCAGAAGGTGGGCAGCATTGAGCATTGGGATCAGCTGTGTTAAAAGTACAGAAGGAAGGATGAATGTATCCCACATCTATACTGGAATTATTAGGGGAAGGCGGGGCCCAAATGCAAGTTCCAGGGGAAACATTGGGAAAAGCTGGACGGGGATGGGGAAGGTGGCTGAGTAATGTTTTAAGGTCGTACAGGCAACTGTACTGCAAGCAGCCAGGGAGGCCCAGATCGGAGGCAAAGCCAGCAATCCTCCACAAGGGAGGGAATTGTTTAGTTTAGTAGGGTGAAGGACCATTTTAGGAACAGTCCTCAGGGGTGGGACACTCCCTAGAGAAGTGACTGTCAGTGTCCTCTTGTTGGGACAAATATTTTAGGTCTCTCGCTGGTACCCAAATGGGTCTTTTTTCATCTTGAGGGAAGACACATCCAAACCCTCTCCCTGCTGTGAGGAGCGGATCAGGCCCTCTCCAGGCCCCAGTCAATGGGTCCCTCCATCTTACCCAGATAGAACTGTAGGTAATGGATGAAGACCAATGTTTTTGAAAAGGGGAGAGTTGTTTATCTTCTTTAGAAAAGTTTAAAATATTTAGGGTAAATAATGCCTTTTTTAGTTGGTCATGTGGGGGTAAGGATTTTCCCTTTTGTTTTTGTAATTGAGACTTGAGAGTCTGATTATATCTTTTAACGATAGCTTGGCCCCGGGGGTTGTATGGGATGTCTGTAGAATGTGAGATTTTTTAGTTCTGGAGAAAATCTACAAAGGCCTTGCTTACGAAGCAGGGGCCATTATCTGTTTTAATTTGATCAGGCAGCCCAAGAGTGGCAAAACATTGAAGCATATGACTAATGGCATGTTTAGATTTTTCCCCGGCATGTGTTGATGTCCAGCAGGCACGGGAAAAGGTATCAACTGAAAGAAAAATATATTTAAGTTTCCCAAATGGAGAATAGTGTGTGACATTAATTTGTTACAGATGATTAGGGCGTAGCCCTCTAGGATTGTTTTCTGTAGTTTGAAGGGGGGGTACTTGGAGGAAGGGCTGACAGGACTTACAAGTCCGGACAATTTTTTTAAGGTCCTTGACTGGTACCTGTGGAAACCTGTGTTTGAGACCTCTCCAGTTGACATGGGTCAATAAGTGGAAGCGTGTAGCTTTTGTAATAGTATTACACTGAGGCATAGAAGCCATTTTATCAGCCAAATTGTTTTCTCGAGAAAGAAATCCCGGTAAGTTTTGATGACCCCTGAGATGTTGAAGAAAAATGGGGTTAATTTTTTGTTTGAGTAGGGAACGAGCTTGAATCATCAGAGGAGATATAGGGTTGGAGTCCAGTCTAATATGGGCCTCAACCAGGTTGGGTAATAAATTAACAACATAAAGGCTGTCAGAAAATAAGTTAAATGGCTCTTGAATAGTGTCCAAAGCTAGAACGACAGCAAATAGTTCTTTCTGGAGAAAGAACTCATCCATTTGTGGGGGCCATAATGGCAATCAATTTTACCTAGAAACCCCTCGAGAGCCATAGCAACTCTATTATTATTTCTCTGAAGCCAGGTGAAATTTGTTATCTTAAAGGGGGTGACAATAAGGTGAGGTTCTGTGCCAAACAACCGGACAGAGGTGTCTCTGTCCTTGATAATGCAATCAGCAACCTGGTTGGTTATAGAATAAACTCTGGGGACCCCACCAATTGAGAGGTGGACCCATTGGATGGGTTTACCTTCCTGGGCCAACAGTGCAGTGTATAATGTTTCCCCAGAGAAAATGTAGAGGGAAATGGGCAAATCAGGATTGAACCTCTTTAGGGTTACAGTATTTATAGCCTGTTGTACCTTATGAAAAATTTGTTGATGACAAGGGGACAAAATTACCTGAGAGGAGAAGTTAAGGTCCTTTAGGAGGTCAAATAAAGGGGACAGCTCTTCAGTAGTTATGGGTATCTAAGGCCTCATCTAATTAATTTCTCCCAAAAGCTTCTGGAGTTGAGGCAAGGTGTAAGAATCCTGAATATAAAGTTGTGGTTTAACAGGTGAAACTGTATCTAGGGTAAGGATTGAGCCCAAGATTTTAAAGGGAGGCACAGTTTGAACTTTTTCTGGAGCTACTTTAAAGCCGTGAGTATGTAGGATAGTTAGACATTGGTGGGTAAGGTCCTGGAGTGTGGAGGAATCTAGGCACCCAAGAATAATATCATCCATGTAAATATAAAACAGAGTATCAGGGAGATTGATAAGAGAAGAGAAAATGGATGACAGGTAATATTGACAAATGGGTGGGCTATTTGCCATGTCCTGAGGTAAGACAGTCCATTCAAATCTCCTATCTGGGCCACAAAAATTAACAGCAGGTACAGAGAATGTAAATTTTTTCATGTCTCCTGGATGGAGAGGGATAGAGAAGAAGCAATCTTTAATGTCAATGATAGTAATATGGTATATATTGGGAATAGCTGGGATCCATGGGAGTCCCCTCTGGGGAGTTCCGAAGGGGATCATGTGTTTATTGATCTTTCTTAAATCATGTAAAAATCTCCAGGACCCATTAGGCTTTTTTATGACAAAGACAGGAGAGTTCCAGGGACTAGTGGAGGGACGAATATGTCCGGCCTCCAACTGTTGATCAATAAGTATGTGGAGTTGGTGTAACTTAGAAGAAGGGAGAGGCCACTGCTTAACCCATACAGGATCCCCCGGTCTCCACTGGATTTTAAATGGGGGGGGCTGGGCAGTGGCCCTTAGAATTGGGGGTGTTTATTGGAGTACTTTTGTTTGAGTTGCTCAAAGTAAGGGTCATCTCTATAATTGGGATGATATTCCCTCCCTTCCTCAGACTGTTGTTGATATTTTTTTTTATCTAACAAATCATTATAAAAGGCCTTATGGTCAGTAGTGATGAAAGCCTCAGCATCTCCAAGGATGTCTTGCCCCAGTAAGTTAGCAGTGAGCCCAGTCACCACGAGAGGGCGGACTTTTTTCCTGTCCCCACCTGGGTCAGTCCAAGGGAGCCACGTGGCAGTCTCCCAGGAGGTGGATTGCCCGCCAATTCCCAGTAGGGGAGGGCCGGGCACAAGCTGCCAGGAGGGGGGCACTTTCTCCTTTTTTAGGACCGTTCGGTCCGCTCCAGTGTCAATGAGAAGTTTGAATTTTTTATTGTCAATATTTAAAATAATTTTGGGTCTAAGGCCGGAGACCAGGGGGACGGTCCAATAGGCTTTGATGGTCTCTTTTCCCTTATTTAACGGGGCTGGGGGAAGCCCCTGGAGGAGTTTAAAGGCTTTTCCTGTATGTTAAATTTTCATTTACATTTCTTAGCCCAATGAAACCCTTTATTGTATTTAGGGCAAAGGGTGTGAGGGGCGTTGGTCGTCCCCCCAGAGCGCGGAGGAGGCTTTGTCCTGTTGGGGCACTCTTTTTTAAAGTGGCCCTCGTCCCCGCATCCAAAACATGTCAAGTTTTTAGAATTTAACTGTAATGTACAGATCGTATTGGCCAAATCTTTCTGTTTATTTTTTTGAAGGGCGGCAGCCATGGCCCTAGCCTGATGGGAGATAGTGCCAACGTCCTTGGTGGCTACAATCCATCTACTCATGGAGTTGTCCTTGAGACCCGCACAGGCGAGGCGGTGATCGGCTGTCATCCCATCCCAGACCAACATTTTAGTAAACTGATCCCGTAATGCCCCTGGGGGAAATTTTCTTTGGAGACTTTTTTTTACCCTATCTATAAATGTAGCCAAATCCTCAGATGGTTTTTGAGTAATACTCATAAGGGGAGTTTTAGAGGGTCCCTCATCAAGCTTTTTCCATGCCGCCAAGCCCAGTGCCCTGACCTGGTCCCTATACGGGTCAGGTATAGCCGCCTGTTGAGTGCCTGTAGCATATTGATCAGAGATACCAGAGAGCATCCCAAAAGTTATCGGCACAGGGGGCTGTTGATTTTGGTTTCGTTCTGCCTGTGCATGGCATTCATCTTTAAAAAAGGCACACCACTTAATGTATAGGGGACCTGACAAGACAGCCCTGACTAGATTTTTCCAATCTTGGGTTGTACAAGGTTGATGGGCAAGTCCCTGTAATAGGGTCTCAGCCCAAGGAGAGTTGGGTCCATCCTCCGAGACCGCTTTTTTAAGCTCCTTAAGGTCCTGAGCTTCCCACGGATACCAGGCAGCAGGGCGATTGCCCCCAGGATTTAGATTGACGGGAAATAAAAAAGTAGCTTTATTTTCTGACGGCTTGGCTGCCGAATATGGAGGGGCTGAGGGGGTCTCGGCGGCCGAATATGAAGGAGGGGCCGAGGGGGTCCAGAAAGGGTTAGTTGATGGAGGAGGTGGAGGAGGTCCCCCGGAAGGCCAGGGAGCACTCTCAAAGGGATCGAGTGAGGAGCATAAAGATGTATCCTTTTGGGGTTTTTTTAAAGCTGTATCTCCAGGAGGAGTAGCTGGATTAGGCTGTATATTATCTTTTTTTTCTGTCTTTTGTTTATGTTTGGTTGGCCTTGGAGGGAAGCAGGCCTTGAGGGCTGAGATCATAGGGAGGACCCCTGAGGGGGGTATTTGACCCTTCTTCACATGTGCCCGACAAACAAGGGCCTCTATCCTATCCCACGTGTCCCAATCAAAGAGATTTCCTTCCGGCAGCCATGGCGCCAGTTTGAGAAGGCAATCCCAGGTCTGTTGAGCCTGATTATCAGTCAAATTAAGCCCTCTACTCTTTAGGAGTGCCCTGAGAGATTCTAAGGCAGGATTGGATTTACAGTTAGACTGTCCCTCATTATAAAGTTGAGAGAAAAATGTCCATAAAATTAGGGCAATAGCAACCCACATACACATGAGTACAATACAACCACAAGGATCCAAAAGATAGGTAAACATGTTGTACAAAAGCCGCAGATGTAGCTTGTCTGTAAACTAAAAGTGAAAGGAAAGAGAAAGAGAACAAAGAGATGTTGATCAACAAGTACAGGTTATAGAAGCAAAGTTTAGCACATTAAATATAAAGACTACTTATGGGGGTACGCTCACCCGCATATGTACACCGATTGACCTCCTCAACGAATGTCTCTCAGGGGGCACTAGTCTGCCGGATTCCAAGAGCCGCACGTTAGGCGCCAGATGCCGGGCTCCGCCGGCGGGGGCAGGTAGTGCCGAGGGAAGGACCAGGCCCGCTGGTTCCTCCCGAGGGGCTGAGGAGGAGATGAGCGTCCGACGACTCAGACCTCTCCTGGCCACCGGAGAAAAACCACACTGAGTCGGGAGTCTTGTAGAAGCAGGAACTCGATTTATTGCTATGAACAGTTGCCTATATAATGTTGGGGGTGAAGGCGGGGATTGTAGGATGGTGGGGAAAGGTAAGGGCCAATAGTAAACTGTGACTATTGAAATGATAATTCTAACTCCCATGTGGAGGTAGCAGGTAAGAAGCCATTAGGCGTCTTGCTGAGTCACGTCTGGCCAGAGGCAGATCACCAAACTTTAGCTAGGCTCAGGAAGTTCCACTAGGCCTCACACCTGGGCCTTTAGAGGCCAGCAGGAAACAAGAACACAGCTAAGAACATGATAGTGTTAGGATTAAAACCCAGGGAGTCTGTTCTGAACTTGAGCCTTTAGCCACTCAATGTTGTGAGGTAATGTACAAGTAACATTTATTTAAAAATAAAAAAGGCACACAGACACAAGCACACACATGTACATATGTGCAAATAATTAACAAATCAAAACCATAGAATGTAAACCTTTAAAATATTTTATTTTTATTTATTTGAGAGAGAGAGAGAGAGAGAGAGAGAGAGAAAAGAGGAGAAGAGAGGAGAGGAGAGGAGAGAATGGGCATGCCAGGGCCTCCAGCCACTGAAAACAAACGCCAGATATATGTACCACCTTGTGCATCTGCCTTACGTGGGTCCTGGGGAATTAAACCTGGGTCCTTTGGCTTTGCAGGCAAATGCCTTAAACACTAAGCCATCTCTCCAGCCCAGCATTTTATAGATGTCATCTCATTTAATCTCCCAACCAGTGTGTGTGAGACAAATACCAATATTATCTCATTTTAAATGAAGGCATCAGATTACTTTGTCCAAAGTCATGTAATGATGAATTAAGCCATCTGTCTGCCATACCGGCCCTACTCTGAAATATTTTTATTTCAAGATCATCACTCAGAATACCAATTAAAATTGTAAGAAAGTATCAGAAGACATTAGACTGCTAGAGAAACTAGAATATACTTCCTTTGAGAAGTATAACCTCTTCACTTTTGCTTTTAGCCCTTTTGTAAGTAAAACAAAATACCCTAGCAGTGTTACCAGTGATGACTTTCACTGTGCTCTGCTTTGCTTTGACATATTTTGCTTGCTTTTTGGGTTTTAGGCAACAAATACTCTTTCCAAAGCAGAATCTTAATGGTTCTTAGCTTTTAGTCATGTGTATACCTCTGTATATGCATATAATTTGATAGCCACTAGATCCCTCACTCAGTGGTCTCTGGCAAATGGATAAATTTACACCAGAAAATCTTTATCTTTATTTTAAACATAATTTAAATAAATTATTTTTTATTATAAGGAAGCCGATACAGGAAAATTGACTTCAAGGTGTATTATGAGAAAATGATATCTGCATGAAAACCATCCAGGGGGAAATAATAGATTTTTTTTTTATTGTATAGGTACTCATTTGCAAAACCTGACAGCTTGGGTTCTACTCTCCAGTACCTACATAAGGGCCACATGTGTTTGGACTTTGTTGGCAGAGGTAGAAGGCTATGGCCTCTCTCTCTCTCTGTCTCTGTCTCTGTCTCTCTCTCTGTCTCTCTCTCTCTCTCAAATGAGTACTTTTTTTTAAAGCTACACTTAAAACCAAAATGAGAGTTTCTGTAATGTTGTGTGAAGTTGGTGACTACCACTGCTACCCACAGTGTGGTTTTGTTGTGTGGGCTCAAGGTTATAATTACTCCCTTCGTAGAATGTGCAAATTCTAGAGGCTTCCATATGCTATCATTTCATCTTGTGGATTTGTGTGTGACATTGTTTATTTTGGGAAAGATTTTTTTTTTCATTTTACCTTCATATAAGGAAAAATCAAGCTCTTTCAGTGAAAGAAAATCTTACTTTGATTAAGAGCTCAACAGCTTTAAGTTTTTCTTTTTTAACATACACACATACTCATTCATGTATGTATGTATGTATGTATGTATGTATGTATGTATGTATGTATGTATATTTGAGACAGAAGCAGAGAGAAAGAAGAAAACAGAAAGAGAATGAGTATGGGTGCTCCAGGACCTCCGGCCATAGCAAACGAATTCAAGATGCATGTACCACTTTGTGTATCTGGCTTTATGCGGGTAATAGGGAATCTAACCCAGGACTTAGTGAGCAAGTGCCTTTAACCACTAAGCCATCTCTCCAGCCCTTTTTTGTTGTTTGTTTTTTTTGCAAGGTAGGGTCTTGCTTTAGCTCAGGCTGACCTGGAACTCATTCTTTTGTGTGTGTGTGTGTGTGTGTGTGTGTGTGTGTTAGAGAATGAGAGACAGAGGGAGAGGAGAGAGAGAGAATTGGCACTCCAGGGGCCTCAGCCATTGCATTCGAACTCCAGATGCTTGTGCCACTGAGTGGGCATGTGCAACCTTGTACTTGCCTCACCTTTTTATGTCTGGCTTACATGGGATCTGGAGAGAGATCAAACATGGGTCCTTAAGCTTCACAGGCAAGTCCCTTAACTGCTAAGCCATCTCTCCAGCCTTGGAACTCACTCTGTTACTCCAGGCTGGCCTCAAACTCACAGCAATCCTATTCTGCCTCCTGAGTGCTGAGATTAAAGATTAATAGTGTGTGCCACCATGCCTGGCTATTTTTTTTTAAATCTGGGTCTATAGGCTTTTACATCAGAGTATAATCTTGGGAAATAATCACATAATACCCAAACCATATGTTTTCTTAGGATTTGACATTATCTAATTGCTTTTTTTTTTTCTCCTGTTGTTGTTTGTTAGACTACTGACCAGGGATTTGCAGTGGTTCTCTTGTCTCTGTCCTTCTTAGCACTGGGGTTGCAATCATGGGCTACCATGCCTGGCTTTTTACATTGGTCCTGTTATTGAACTCAGGTCCTCATGAGCTCTTACCTACTGAACCATCTTGCCAGTCCTGCAATTCAGATTTTTAAAACTTTTATTTTTATTTATTTATTTGAGAGAGAGAATAAGGCAGAGAGAGAGAAGGAGAGAGAGAGGGGGGGAAGAATGGGCATGCCAGGACCTCTAGCCACTGTATATGAACTCCAGATGCATGCACCATCTTGTGTATCTGGCTTACGTGGGTCCTGGGGAATTGAACTGAGGTCCTTTGGCTTTGCAGGCAAGTGCCTTCACCACTAAGTCTCCACTCTCCAGCCCAATGCAGGTTTTTTGATTGAGAATTTTCATGCATAAACATTCTGTAATTTGATGATAACTCCTGTCCATTACCTTTTGTCCCTCATCCCCAATTGCTCTTCTACTGACCCTCATGTTCTTTCCAGCTAGTCCCTTTTCTAATTTCATGTCCTTTTCCTCTTTGTCCTCCTTCATCATCCATGCTGAAATGTTGATGGGCTCAGTATTGTGCAGGTCTTGTGGTAACAACAACCAACACTTATGAGGTCGTGGATATGATAGTCACTTAATTTCTTCAGACTATATCCCAAAGTATTCCCTTCTACCCTCTGGCTCTTACATTCTTTCTGCCCCCTTTTCTGCAGTTTTCCCTGAGCTTTGGAGGGCATGCTGGAGATAACTCATTCATCACTGAGCACTCAGCAGCCACTTATTCTCAGTACTATGGCAAGATCCAAGTCTCTGAAGCTTCTCAGGCTAATGGTGAAAGAAACACTAATTTATGGGCATAAGCATAAGTAGTAGCTTCCCTCCCTAAGGTCTATGGCCTTCTCAGCCCTAGGCTTTTGACTAGTTTTTAAGTACCAGGCATGAATTTCTTCCCATGGAATGGGCCTCAGATCCAGTCAAAAGAGCAGTTGGTTACCACTGTAACACTGATGCCACTACTGTACCCATAAGTATGTTTTGCCTTATTTGTGTAGCAAGCAGGGCAGATCCACTGTTGGATAAAATTGTTGATGGCTTTTTTTTTCTCCCAGTAGCTTGTATAGCATTATACTATGACAGCTTTTCAGTTCTAGCGTGATTATGCAGTGTCCTGTAACTGATGGATCCCACAATTCAATGTTTTAAATTGCCTTCAGGGCTAGCAGGCATCTGTGACAGAGGCTGCCAGGGAGACCTCCATCCAAGTGTGGGGAAGCATGGTCACACACATCTGTAACCCAAACCGCAGGCCCTTCCTGATATTTTTGTTCTGATTCATTCTTTGTTCAACAGGCAAGTATCTGATCATTTATTTCCTGTGTCAGTTTTCAGGGAAGCCAGAAATATTTCCCAATCACTTAGATAGAATCTAGAAAGTTAGCATGTTCATTTACACAAATATACATTTGTAAATGTGGAAGTTGAAAAAGAGTGGGTAGCATCTTATCTTCTAGAATGATCAGCTGAAACTCTCATGATGTCCATGGAGTTATGACTGGGTCCTTGGAGGGAGGTTAGTTCAGTAGTTGGCAGTGGCAAATGATTCCAAGTATGCATGTGGCCTTCTTTAATATAAATGCATTACTGGAAAATAGCATCCCAGCCAGACTATTTCCCAGCTTCTGTTGTATCATTGGGCCATCCCTTTGAAAAACTACAGTAAGAAGTTTTTACCTTTTGTACATCAAGAAGTACTGGCCTTGGGCTGGAGAAATGGCTTAGCAGTTAAGAGCATATCCTGTGCAAGAGGATGAAAGTCTGAGTCTATAACCCCAGTCTTGTAGAGAAACAGACACCACAGAATCACTAGGGCTCACAAACAAACAACAAACAAAAAACCTGGAAAGCTCTGGGATCAGTCAGAGACTCCAGCTCAAGTCAGAACAGGTAGGAGAGTGATGGAGCAGACCACCTGGCATTGCCCTCTGTCTGCCACACGTGAGTACACCCTGCCACAGTCTAGCACATGGGGTGCCGCATGGGCATATACACATGCATGTACCCCACATACCACACCATCCACACACGTACACTCAAAAGTATTGCTGGCCTTGGTAAACAACCCAAACTCAAGTAATAGTTTATTTAACCTGTTACTATTTTCTTAGAGGGCAAAGGTGCTTAAAAATTTCAAGGGCTAATGCTTTCCTCACCAGTGAGTGTTGAGCTTACTGCAAATGATATATTGAGGAATCATGACCATTGTGTTCCAGTTTAGCTTAGTGTCTAACAGGCATCTTGGCCTTGTCCAAGCACATTGACATCTTAGATTCTGTTTTTGCCTGTAAAGTATGAAGATTGTTTCTTTCAAATATTTTGTAGCTAGGTTAATACAACCTTACATGTGTAAAAAGTTTCTTCTCTCTTATTAAAATTAAATATTTATTGAGCTCTCACTCCTTGCTGGGTTCTAGGCCAAGTATATCACATGCATTTAATCACTCCATGAAGTGAGCACCATACTGTGAAGGAGGGAGTAAAGGTTTTGAGAGTGGAAGTCAGCTGATCAAAGCTAGCAGACAGCAGAGCTAGGATTTGTAGTCGTGTCTGCCCCACTCCATGGTCCATAGAGTTAATGATTTTGCCCTGCTCCTGAGCTTTGGCATGTGAGAGGGTTTTTAATCCATCTTAATTTGGGACATGTTTTACTTTGTATGGGTCATTTTTCTGTTCTGTTCTTCTACTTCATGTATTTTCTAAAGCACAGAATTGAAAGAACTTTTGTTCTGCCACGTGTTTCATTCCATAAACAGTCCCAGATGATTGGAAACCCACATCTCTTTTTTGAAAGTTGATGTACTGGTTTTGTACTCAGTTTTTTTCCTTCTCTGTGTACTTTCTTTGATATTTTTAAATGGAAAAATAGCAAAAATATTGCTTCTGTGTTAAATGGTTTTAAAAATTAGTTTTGTTAAAGGAAATACCTTGGTTTAACATTTGGGTTCTAGTTCTTTTATAGAAGAAACAATACTGCTTTGCCACATTGTTGTTGTAAAGTAAAAGTTCAAATATGCAAAGGCATTTAGGATCATAGAACCAAAGTTTCTCTGTGTGTCAGTAATCATAATAGCAGGTAGATTATTGGAACCGAGATCAAGCAGAGTAATTATGGGCTCATTGTGTCATTGTGAAGATGAACTTAAGATAATTATACTTCATTTGACTTGGCGTGAGAATAATGCTACACTTGCACTGGTGCAGGCAGAGAGACGATTACTTTGCTATCTGAATTATCTTGTAGTAGCAGTGATTCATAAATGAGTATACTGTATTCACAAATTAAGTAAAAGCTTAGGAATGATATTTAGTTGTGTAGAGTGAGACAAAAGAATGGCAAGGAAAACTAAATTATGCAAGTTAGTGTACTAGAGTAGAAAATAGGCAAGAAAACGAGGGGAAGTCAAGTTCAGTAGAGTCCTTCAGAAACTGCTGAAATACTGGGTGAGCTGTGGATTAATAGACTTGGAAACTGATTTTTTTTTTTTTTTGAGGTAGGGTCTCACTCTAGCCCAGGCTGACCTGGAATTCACTATGGAGTCTCAGGGTGGCCTTGAACTCACGGTGATCCTCCTACCTCTGCCTCCCAAGTGCTGGGATTAAAGGCGTGCGCGCCACCACGCCCGGCTGGAAACTGATTTTGCTACATTGACATACTCTTGAACTAGACTAGAGGGTTAAAGGACCTAGCCACACTCTACTGTTTCTGAAACAAAAAGCAATCACTATGACTTGCTTGAGACAGCCTTCATTGGCACCTCAAAGGTCAGACATGTCTCCAAAATACTGTGTGTTTTTTTGGGAGGTGGAGTAAGAGGGTGGGTGGTGTGAGGGGAGGAAGAGGAAGAGATTGCTGATTTGTAGTAGGTGGGATAGAAGGATTTTGGATGGTCTGGTAAACCTGCTACCCTTTCATGGACAATGTTTCATTTTAAATGCTCAGAAGCATTTTAAGTATCTCTTATTTTCTTCTTCCAGATATGAAGGCATGAGAATTTATTTAGAATTGTGTAATTCACATACTAAATATTTACATAACAGTAAACACAAGCTTGTTAAAATAACATATTTAGTTATTTTATTCTTTTAAGTCATCAACTTCAGAAAGTAGCTGAGAACTGGACATGTAGGTACATGACTATAGTCCAGTTTCTCAGGACATAAGTATTTCTTTTTAAAAAAAATTTATTTAATTTGTGTATGTTTGTGATAGGGCCATGCGCTTGCCATTACCCACATGTAGAGGTCAGAGGACAACCTTGAGGCACCTGTGTTCTTCTACCTTTTTTGAGACAGGGTCTCTTACTGCTGCAAACAAATACCAGTTTAGCTGGCTGTGAACTTTGTTTTTTTTTTTTTTTTTTGGCTGTGCACTTTGAATTTTCCTGGATTCGCCTCTTATTTTGACCACATTCAGATCTCAGACACATGTGACAGTTTGTGTCCAGACTTACATGGGTGCTGGGGTAGGTCAAATTGTTTGGCAGGCTTTACAGGCAAGCATCTTTAACCATAGCACAAGAAAAAAAAATTGGCGTGTTCATTTATTTTTCACTTTGAAACTCGAATATATTTTAAACAGGCACTTCATATGTCTGTTGTTATCTCATGTATACTGTCTTTTTCCAACGTGTTTTGAAATGTTATGTGAAATTGGTATAACACTAGCCTCACATTCCACTTAAAATTATCCCAAGAAATCTTCACCAGCTTTAGAGTGGGCACACAGTGCCTCAAGAGGTGGTCAAAGGGGAAATCCAAAAACCATACATCAGATTTTGGTGGCAGGATTTTCCAGACAGATTTCTAATTTATGAACAGGAGCTAGATGTCCCTGTAAGTTAAAGCAAGTTTGGGTTAGCCTTCAGTTTAATTGTGTCTTTAAAACAAAACAATAGCAACAACAAAAACTGGTGTGTAACATTTAGGTTACTTAAATTGATAGATTTTGTGAATATTTTCTCTCATTAATTTTCTGGCAGAACCTTTTGTCCTGGAAAGTTGAAAAGTTGCCTTGGCTTCAAATAAGGAAGAACAGAATTTCTTGCTCATTTTAGTGGTGAGACATTACCAGCCCCCCAACCCAAGTTTAGTTTCAAGGTGACATCTGTGAGCTGTCTTTTATACTACAGAGCCACTGCTGAGCTGCATGCTTCAAGGATGCTGTAGCTGCCATCTTCTGTGAGGCCTGGCATACAGACAACTGAAATTATTCAGTGTGGTCATATGTGGCAAGGGAGAAGTTGGGGTAGGTCAACTAAGGTCTTACTACCTGGGAGAGCCATGGGAATGGGGCACATTGAGTGAGACCTTAGAAAGGCAGCATGTAATTTGAGGCATGACAAATGCCGAGGTCCTTTCTCCTAAGACAGTCTCCACAGACTCTGCAAAATTTCTGTGGCTTCCAGCTTGGCTCACATGATTTTTCCAATAGGTTTTAAGTTTTTATAAGTCTCAATCTATCTGCTGTGATGCCTTCACATGAATAAGATGTGACAACTGAGGAACTTTTGAAAATACCTTAATGGGGTTCATCTCTTCATGTTTAAAGATATTCAGGCACGTCCTGAGTGACCGGAAGCATTGTGGCAGAAATGGCTGGGATCATGGGGTGAGTGTTGTCAGGTGGAACATGTGGATGCCACAGTGTGAGAGACTAGAACGGCACTGCCTCAGTGGCTCTGTGACTGAATAGATGGGTGGCCTAGGAGAAGGTTAAACAGAGAATAAAATAAATCAGGCTTTCCCATTTTTAGAAAACAGAAGCCAAGATGTGAAAACTCTGGCCTCCACGTAATCTTCTTACCTTTTTCCCAGTAGCCTAAGCCACTCATGCCACCACCGCATTCAAAAAGCAAAGTTGAGAGCACTTTAATTGCATGCATGTGTGACCAATTAAAGGAGAACTTTTCCAACCTGTCCTCTCCCTGGGTGCCAGAACCCCGCTCCCCCCAATGCTAATCACTTTGTCGACAGCATCCAGTCTTAGATTTTTGATAGTTCAATATACATGTACATGCGTTAAAAAATGTTAGCAGTGTTCTCAGGGAAAAGTAAGAAATAATCCCCCTGGGAGGATTAAGTGTTACTTCAGACCAGCCCCTTCTGTCTTGCCAAAGACCATACCCCTCTTTAGTAACCTCAGAAAACTATTTCTTTTGGCTTGGTTTCTGACCTTGAAGGATTCAGCCAGCTGCCTTGAAGCTTTGGGTGCTAGACATAATACTGGTAGAGTCCAAGAGTTACTTCTATTTTATATGTTTTATTTAGCATGGCTGTATTTTTTTTAAATTCATCCACAGTTCTGCTGTTGATTCTAAAACACTCTAGAAAACCACCAGTTAGTTTTCTCATTTATGTATTTGTAGTCTAAAGTACAGTTAAGAATATAAAAGCTACTACAATAAGGTGCTGTCCACCAGTGATGCTGTTGTCTTTCCTCTGGGAAATGGAGCCAATGGAAAGTGTGGGTTGAACTTTAGTGGGCGTCAGACTTTCGGTTTTTTTCTCATCTCACTGTGATGGGACAGTTTTTCCTTGGAAAAATAGCTTGTGTTCAGCTTGAGAGATTGCTTTTGCACCAATGCCTTTTCCCTTTAATAATTGAAAGCCACTGCTCATTATTTACTTAAAACTGTCTTTTTCTGGTCTGCTTTCTATAACCTTTCCCCTTTTAAGAATTTTAAGAATTCCATGACTTTCCTTTGGGGGATTTTATGCCTGCTTTATCCCAGATGTGGCACATTGACTAGGCTGAGAGATTTTTTTGTTATTGTTGTTATTTTTTTCTTTCCGTGTGTGTGTGGTGTGTGTGTGTGTGTGTGTGTGTGTGTGTGTTCATTCCTGCATTTGATGGATGTCCTTTTGTGCCTAAATCTGCCACTGAAATAAAGGCAAAAGCCAAATAGTTAAAATGATACATGAGCTTGCTTTCTATTATCTCTCTCTCTCTCTCCCCCTTTCTCTCCATACCAGAATTCATATGCCACATGAAAAAGTACGAAGCAGTTTCAAATAATAAGGGGAACATGTACTTACATTATTTTAGTCTTTTAATTCTGAGATTTTGTTTTCTGAGTGAAGAGATATGGATTTTCAGTCCTGTGTCTGGTCTTCACTGTGGTCTGCTGATGTAAACCCAGGGAACCATGACAGCTGGGCAGATGTTTACTCTGTCTTCTCTGGTTCACCTTTTGCTCCCACAAAAAGGACAATTAGCTCTGTTCACACTGTTTTATCTGCATAGATTCTCATGGATATGTTGGTTTTAATCCCTTTCCAAAATGAAAATTGTAACAGAGAGGGAAGACAAGAAGGTGATGGAGGCCATATTAAGAAATACAGGATTTTCTATTTTTTTTTGTAATGTCTGCTCAGATTTTCAGTTTACCACTTGGTTTTAGTTATTGTGTCTATGTATTAATGTCTAAAAAAAAGTCATAGTGGGATGGGGGAATGGTGTAGCATTAACAGTTAAGGTGTTTGCCTGCAAAGCCTAAGGACTCTGGTTTGATTCCCCAGGACCCATGTTAGCTAGATGCACAAGGGGCGCATGCATTTGGAGTTAGTTTGCAGTGGCTGGAGGTCCTGGTACACCGATTCTCTCTTTCTCTCTCTCTCTGCCTCCTTTCTTTCTCTCCCTCTCAAATAAATAATTTTTTTTAAATGCCATAGCATCTATACTTTAAATGTCAAGACTTTTTTCCTCCCTGTTGGTGCAAATACACTGAGTCCAAAGTTATGTTTTCATAATAAATGAAATTCTGGTTCAGCATGTTTCATTCTATAAAACCTGACCTTACTAGATTTTAGTAAGCTTCTTCATAATTCCATTTTTTTGGTTGTATTTAAAAAAAAAAAAAACAGGGCTGTAGAGATGGCTCAGCAGCTAAAGGCACTTGCTTTCAAAGCCTGAAGGCCTGGGTCCGGTTCCATAGTACCCATGGAAATCCAGATGCACAAAGTGGCACATATGTCTGGCATTTACTTGCAGTGGCAGGGGCCCCTGGCATGCCTATTCTCTCTCTCATTCTCTCTCAAATAATAAACAAAAATATTTTAAAAGCACATAAGCTTAATAGTCTGTCTAGTGAGCAGCACCCCTGCCTACCATGTTTCCGCCATGCCATGCTCTCCTGATGACCTACACTTTTCTTTCTGTTTTATATAGGATCTTTCGAAGATGGTTTGGCTGTCCTGGAGATTTGGAGATCTGATGCCACGATGAGGACTCATACGCGGGGGGCTCCCAGTGTGTTTTTTATATATTTGCTTTGCTTTGTGTCAGCCCACATCACGGACGAGAACCCAGACGTCATGATTCCCTTCACCAATGCCAACTACGACAGTCACCCAATGCTGTACTTCTCCAGGGCAGAGGTGGTAGAGCTCCAGCTCAGGGCTGCCAGCTCCCATGAACACATTGCAGCAAGGCTCACAGAGGCCGTACATACCATGCTGTCTAGCCCCTTGGAATACCTCCCTCCCTGGGATCCCAAGGAATACAGTGCCCGTTGGAACGAAATCTATGGAAATAACTTGGGTGCCTTGGCAATGTTTTGTGTGCTGTTTCCTGAGAACATCGAAGCCCGAGACATGGCCAAAGACTACATGGAGAGGATGGCAGCGCAGCCTAGTTGGTAGATTTTTGTCTTTTCCTTCTTACTGTATTAACTTTGTAACTTGAAATGAATATAGGGGCTGGAAATGTAGCTCAGTTGGTCAAATGTTTGCCAACTGTGCAGGAGTTTGATCCCCAACACTGCCCAAACTGGGTATCATGGTAAACACTTGTAATCCCAGCACGTAGGTGATGGAGGCAAGAGGATCAAGAGTTTAAGATCATCTGCTGCTGCTACAAATGCTGTAGCATTTGAGGGCAGCCTAGCACACATGAGACCCCATCTCAAAAAAAAAAAAAAATCCATATCCAAATGAAGTACAGAAGCCAGATACCTTCATGGTTTTTTTTTTGTTTGTTTGTTTGTTTTTTTTGTTTTTGTTTTTGAGGTAAGGTCTCACTCTGGCCTGGAATTCACTATGTAGTCTCAGGGTGGCCTCAAACCCACGGTGATCCTCCCACCTCTGCCTCCCAAGTGCTGGGATTAAAGGTGTGCACCACCACGCCAGGCAACTTCATGTTCTTTTTTCCCCTGTGTAAGGAGTTGCTTGTTATTTTTGTTGTGTGTGGCTTATGAATGGCCCACTTTGAAAAGTCCTAATAACCTCTGTTTCAAATTATAAAGAAAATGTTGAAATGCAGTTTAAAGAAAAGATTTGAGTAAATAGTATCCTGCTGGTTATAGAGAATTCTTTCTCCCTTGTGCAAAATATACATACAGACATGAATCACAATGTAGATGCATTCTGAGAAACAGTCCTTAGGTGCTTTTGTCATTTTTGAACATGCAGGTTCTTATACAGGCCTAGAGGGTATAGTCTGCTATACACATATGCCAGTTATATATGATACAGCCTATTGCACCTAGGGCCAGGATGAATATAACAACATGAGGTGAAATCAGCACAGGAGAAGAGATATACTAAACATGTGATCTGTGAGGCTGCTGCCTGCATAGCATGGCACACAGATCTCTACTACAAAAAAGTAAATGGAAGTATTATAGACAGCTCCACGTTGCTGGGATGAACTTCCAAACAGACTCAGTTTATGGGAAGAAGGGATTTATTTCAAGCTCAGAGATCCAAGGGGAAATCCCATCAATAGCAGAAGAAGATGGCTCCCATCCATAAATCCTAGCTAAAGGTAACTACCATAAAAACCAGCACCACAAGCAAGCACAAAACCATCAGGAACACAGCAGGGACCCTTAGCAAGCATCTGGGACCTAGGCACAACTCCGACTGCTCTGCATACCTTTAGTCTGGAAATCACATCCATGCCAAACACCTCTTCAAGCCAGGCAGCTAGAAATCCAAGTTAGAAGCTTTAATAAAACATCTGAGTCTGGGCCAGGTGTGGTGGCGCACACCTTTAATCCTAGCTCTTGGGAGGCAGAGGTAAGAGGATTGCTGTGAGTTGGAGGCCAGCCTGAGACCACATCATGGACGAGAACCCAGACGTCATGATTCCCTTCACCAATGCCAGCTACGACAGTCACCCAATGCTGTACTTCTCCAGGGCAGAGGTGGTAGAGCTCCAGCTCAGGGCTGCCAGCTCCCATGAACACATTGCAGCAAGGCTCACAGAGGCCGTACATACCATGCTGTGCATAGCCTGGGCTAGAGTGGGACCCTACCTTGGAAAGCAAAACAAACAAACAAAATACCCAAACAAACAAACAAAATATGAGTCTGTAGAGGGGCATGCATTCAAACTATCGCAGGAAGGAATGCATTCTCAAATAAAACTAGGGTATAGTGTAAATCCATAAATCAGTAACATGGTTGCTTACCAAATACTACGTACTGTACATAATTACGTGTACTACAGTGTTATATGATTGGTAGCACACTAGGCTTCTTTATACCAGCATCACCACAAACACACAATGACTATGTTGTGCTAGGATGTTAACATAGGAATTTTAGCTCCATTATAATCCTGTGGAATCACTGTCACATAGGGCCTGTCTTTGACCAAAACATCATTATATGACACATGACTTAATTCCTATTGTCTGGTGTTAGGTTTTCTTTTAAAAAATTTTTAAAACAATTTTTATTTTAATTTATTTGAGAAAGAGAGAGAGGAAGAAACAGCAAAAGAAAGAATGGACTTACCAGGGCCTTCAGCTACTGCAAGTGAACTCTAGATGCACGTGCCTCCCTGTATATCTGGCTTACCTGGGTACTAGGGAATTGAACCCAGGTCCTTAGGCTTCATAGGTAAGTGCCTTAGCCACTAAGCCATCTCTCCAGCCCTGGTGTTAGCTTTTGATTGGCCACCCCAAATTGGCTAAAACTTTTGTCTGCAAGACAGTTCAACCAGCTAAAACTCATTTATATCTTATGACAATAAGGAGCTAAAGCTCATTGTGATGAGATTAGCTAGTAATGTATGAATAAGATTCCATCCAATAATGGTCAGATCACCCAAACCCATAGGAAAACCAGTGTTACAGCATAATTATGTAAAGAATTCTAAGTACATAATAGTTTACTTTTGGACGTTTAAGACTCAAGAACAAACTTCCTGTCTATTTTTGGTTATCTTAAGTTTGTTTATATTTAATGCTTCCATGTGCTTCCAGAAAGATATGGGTTGAACCGACTAAACTAGCAATTCTATAGGTATTTTTGCCCTATTTGTTTTAATATACATTCATGTCTCACTTGATATTTGTGCAGTCAATTAAAAATGATAATTGTCCTTACATTAGCTAAAAAAACCTTTTGTTTATAATTGTATTTGTTCTCGTAATGGCCTTTGTGGTTAGATAATAAGGGGATTTTTATACATTAAGATATTGATGAAACTTGGGGCTGGAGAGATGGCTTAGCGGTTAAGCACTTGCCTGTGAAGCCTAAAGACCCCAGTTCGAGGCTCGATTCCCCAGGACCCACGTTAGCCAGATGAACAAGGGGGCGCACGCGTCTGGAGTTCATTTGCAGTGGCTGGAGGCCCTGGTGCTCCCATTCTCTCTCTCTCTCTGCCTCTTTCTCTCTCTGTCTGTTGCTCTCAAATAAGTAAATAAAAATAAATTAAAAAATTTAAAGATATTGATGAAACTTAGAGAAATAACAACTATAAAAGCCATCTAAAGCCGGGCGTGGTGGCACACACCTTTAATCCCAGAACTCGGAAGGCAGAGGTAGGAGGATTGCCGAGAGTTCGAGGCCACCCTGAGACTACAGAGTGAATTCCAGGTCAGCCTGAGCTAGAGTGAGACCCTCAAAATACCAAAAAAAAAAAAAAAAAAGCCATCTATTTAATTCCACAAGAGACTAACAGATGAGAGAATGCTTTTTATGGAATGCTTTAGCATAAATATGACAGCATTTGGAAAGTTGTACAAGCCTACTGCAATTTCTCTATTATTAACATTCAGATATATGAGGAAATGAACATTATTATTGGGATTAAACACCAATTAATAAGGAAAATTGATAACTTCAAGTGGAAGTTTTAGTATTTATGTAGTTTCCACAGGTTCAGATTTACTGATAATTAGAGGCATATAGAAATTTATTAGAGCACAAGTATTTTATTTGTACAATACTGATGAAAATAAGAAGAACTTTATTTTTCAGTAGACAAAATCCAGTCTGGCTTAGCTGAGCTGAACTGAACTTAGTGGGGCTGACACTGACTTCTTTCTGCTGTCTTCCTTCAGCTGGGGTTAGAATTGCTGGTTTTCAGTTTTAGGAGTGATTGGGAATAAACAGTTGAGCTGAGCTTTTTAATGATCTGTGGAAATGTTAGTATTGATAAGCAGTCACATGCCTGGCTCCTTAGACATTAAAATAGGTTTGTGGTTGATTCTCATAACATAAAACATTGTTAAATGTGGCTGAAGAGGTGGCTCAGCAGTTAAGAGGCTTGTCTGCAAAGTCTAATGACCCTGGTCTATTCCCCAGTACCTGTGTAAAGCCAGATGCTCAAAGTGGTGCATGCATCTGGAGTTTGCAGCAGTTAGAGGCCCTAGTGTGCCCATTCTATCTCTCTCTGCCTGTCTTTCTTCCCTCTGCCCCCCCTCTGCTTGAAAATAAAGTTTTTTTAAAACATTTTTTTGTTTATTTTTATTTATTTGAGAGCGACAGACAGAGAGAGAAAGAGGCAGAGAGACAGAGAGAGAGAGAATGGGCATGCCTGGGCTTCTAGCCACTGCAAACGAACTCCAGATGCGTGCACCCCCTTGTGCATCTGACTAACGTGGTTTCTGGGGAATTGAGCCTCAAACTGGGGTCCTTAGGCTTCACAGGCAAACGCTTAACCGCTAAGCCATCTCTCCAGCCCCTAAAAAAATTTTTTAAAGAAAGAGAGAAAGAGGGAGAGATAGAGAAAGAGAGAGAGAATGGGCATGGCAGGGCTTCTAGCCACTGCAAACGAATTCCAGATGCGTGCACCCCCTTGTGCATCTGGCTAACGTGGGTCCTGGGGAATTGAGCCTCAAACTGGGGTCCTTAGGCTTCACAGGCAAACGCTTAACTGCTAAGCCATCTCTCCAGCCCCTAAAAAATTTTTTTAAAGAAAGAGAGAAAGAGGGAGAGATAGAGAAAGAGAGAGAGAATGGGCATGGCAGGGCCTATAGCCATTTGTGTATCTGGCTTGACATGGGTACTGAGCCACTCTCCAGCCCAAAAGATTTTTTTTTAATTGTTAAATGTTTTTAGAGTTCAGTAACCTTATTTACATTGTTCAGTGAAATCATGTGTCCTCATGAGCACTGCCATTGTCTTAGGATATGGTTCAACTTCATTTTGTTTTGTATTTATGGACGAGATCAGTCATCAATATTATAGGATTAAAAAAAATTCCTACACTGCCTTCATATACTGCACATATTGGCCATTTTCCCCGAAGAACATTCTGCTCTTTTGAAAACTAATGACAAGCTGCATTCATTCAACATCTGCTGAGTAGTGTGCACTGTGCTGGGTCCTGGAGAGTCTAAGAAGAAAGAACTCAGAAATCAAGGCCAGGCGTGGTGGTGCATGCCTTTAATCCCAGCACTTGGGAGGCAGGGGTAGGTGAATTGCCATGAGTTCGAAGCCACCCTGAAACTACATGGTGAATTCCAGGTCAGCCTGGGATAGATCAAGACCCTACTACCTCAGAAAAAAACAAAAAGTTAAAAATAAAAATAAAAAAGAGAACTCAGAAATCATGTAATTTGCATCCAGGACAAGGAGTTCAAACAGTAGATACTTAAAACCTTATCTCTGGATATTTTTTTCTGCTCAGAATTCAGTATAATGATAATTCAGGAAGGGTTTTCATTCATGATGTACTTGAACAGCAGTGGAAAGGTACCAAATCTGGAGTCACACGGTCTGCATTTGAATCCCAGCTGCCCCACTCTTCAGCTGTGTCAGGTCAGATTTGTTCCTTAGTTTGAGTATTCCCGTTGGGTTGTTAGTAGGATTCCTAAAGTCAGGTACTCAGGAAAGTTGTCATCACATAGTTAGGTCCTGATAAAAACAGCAATAACAATTTACTATTTTTACCTAGTACTTAGGCCTTGCTTGGCTAATGACTTGATATTTGCAGACTCAAAGAAGGAAGTATTTTGTTCAGAGATTTTATCATCTGTATCCAAATGGCTGTCAAAGCTAGAGCATCTGGATAATGCCAGAATTTTTCCTTTAACATTGTTCCATTAAAACTTCTAGCAGTGATCCCGCAGACCGTTTTTCTGTAAGTACAGGAGTTCCATGGAAGCACCAATGGAGAAATCTTAGGAGAAAGTAATATAAGATGTCTTTTGTCTGGTATTTCAAAAGTATGGGGCTGAAGAGATGGCTTAGCAATTAAGATGCTTGCCTGCAAAGCCAAAGGACCAAAGTTCGGTTCCCCAGGACCCACAGAAGCCAGGTGCACAAGGTAGCACATGCATCTGGAGTTCGTTTGCAGTGGCTGGAGGCCGTGGCATGCTCATTCTCTCTCCCTGTATCTTCTTCTTTCTCTCTCTCTTTCTCCCTCCCAAATAAATAATTTTTCTAAAAAAAAAAGAAGTGTATAGGAAAGACACATGCATATGAATTTATTGGTGTTAATTTCATTGAGTAGTAAATATGGAGCTTTGAAAGTCCACTTCCATAGAGTTACCTCAGAATGGAGGCCTCTTGTGTAAAGAAAGATTAAACTGAAAATGTTATGAAATTGTATTATATTGCAAAGTAAAAGGGAATCTAAAAGATTGATGATGGTTGTGGTGGTGGTACTTGAAAAGTGAAAGTGTATATTGCAGTTGTCTGTGTCTCCTAGCAACCAGATGATCAGGCACCACGGAAAGATGAGGCTTTATCTCTGTGTAGAGGCACCCACATCCGTTCCCACGAGGCCTCTCAGTCGTCTTGGTTTTGCTAATGCTAAGCTTGTGTTTAGGTATCTTAGTTTTAAAAGCCAAACTTAAGAAGATATTATTTCAACTTAATATAATGGCAAATTATTTTTGGCATTGTCAATAGTGTGTGAGATTTTACTCCAGCAAATCTTGTCTTCCCTGTATGATCTAGAATTGGGACTGCAGTTAGCTCTCTATTGCATAATAGCTGGATTAGAACTCACCATACCCCCAGGTTGGGGAGACATAGTGAGCTGAGATAATGAAAATAGGGATGGTAACAGTGGAAAGCACACTTAAAGTTAATTCACTTTTTGTGTATCATGTGGTCTCTATAGCAAGTTCTGCGTATGCCAGTGCACATGTGTGACTATCTTCATTGCTTTCTGCATTCAAGCCTTACGTAGTTCAAAATACATACACACAGTGCTGAATAAAGACTATATGTTCAGGGATCATTTCTGTTATTTCTTAAAATGCTTATACTTTTCTTTAACAATTTTAAGCTGTAAGGTAAGAAAATATCAACAAAAAGTGCTTAGTAGAGATTAAAAAAAGATTCACCAAAAATTAGTTTTAAGATATTTTGGAGTCAGTATATATTATTTCACTTTCCTATAAAATCCAAATCCAAACTAACTGAGAAAGAAAGGAGTGGGGAAAGATTGAGGAAATGGACTGGGAAAGGAATGAGACAATTGCTAAATGCATGTTCCACACCAAGGCCCCGGGCGGGGCACAAGTGAACTTTGAAGATTTTGTTTTAGCAACAAGGATAGTAGGCTTCTCAGTGTTGCCATTCAGGGCTGGAGAGATGACGTAGCGGTTAAGGCAGTTGCCTGCAAAGCCAAAGGACCCAGGTTAGATTCCCCAGGACCCACGTAAGTCAGATGCACAAGGTGGCACATGTGTTTGGAGTTCGTTTGCAGCTGCTGAAGGCCCTGATGTGCCCATTTTCTCTCTCTCTCCCCCTCTCAAATAAATAACTAAATAAAATTTGTAAAAATGTTGACATCTATAGTGTCCATGAGATAAAAAAGTCAGGTCAGTTACTGTGTAAGAGAACAATTCTTGGCCCAAGGTTCATAGAGACACATTTGGGTTTTCATGAAAAACTCAACATTCTCCTAAATATCCTTTCAGTGTATGTTTGATGACCTGTGAGGAGGAAGGGTGGGAAATGGAGGAGACGGAGGGATGGTTTAGCTCAAGTCACTCCCCCCTTTCCTAGTAGAGCTCAATACTTTAGTAGAATGTTGCAAGTGCAGTGACCATATGCATGTCCATCAGGCAACACCCTTGTGCATTGTGTATCTCCACCAGGCTCTTGGTAGATGGACTGATGTGAGTTTGACATTATACAGTGTTGTAGAGCTAAACCCAATCAATCAAAAGAAAAGGCTCACTCTATTTTTGGAAAATGCCATAGGTCCTACATCACTTAAAGTCATAGGAGAGGATGAATGCATGTGAAACACATTTTGGAGGACTGTAACAGGATTTGTCCAAGCCCTAGTTGATAACAGAAAAGTAGCCAGTGTGTGTTTCTGAGTAGCAGATTTTTCCTCTTTAGAGTGTGAACCCTGGGGAATAAGCCTGGTGCAGGGATCTTTGGAGGCAGATCTGTGCTATGTTTGTGTCCTGGCTCTTAATGAGCCACGTACTCTCTGGCAGATTCTTTAACCCCTGCGAACCTGTGTCTTCATCTGTAAACTAAGGGTGATTCCTCCCATCCAAGATGGTCCCAAGGACTGAGCAGATGATGCACAGGAAGCTGGTACCGTTATGTGCTTGGCACATAGTTTTACTAAAAATATGTCATCATTACACAGAAATAGGCACAAAGTTGCATCTTTAGTTTGTGAATTCTTTTGATGCACAACTCTCTCTCTGGAGTTCTGTTTTTGAGAAAAATTTTTGTGAATCACTTCCTTTCTTTATAGTATTTTTTTTTTTTGCTTAGTTATCATAAGACAGAAAATAAATCACAGAGGAAAGAAATTACTTCACTCTTGCATTGGAGCCAGCTGGCTACAGAAAATCAGTAGAATTGGTGAGGGAAATCAAGAAAGCTGAACTTTTAAACAGAGAAGTAATTGTATTTCTTTTTGCAACCAATTGAGTATTAAATCCTTGCCCCTGTATTGCTAACTTCTAGATGGTCACATCTGAGAGTTTGTTTGCAAAATAATATAAAATAACAAAATAAAGAGAAGAGAGCAAAATGTCTGTCACATTGAAATAAACCAGTCTGCTTCATTGGTGTATTTAGCAAAATGATCAGTAGGCTAGCCTTTCTCAGCATTGCCTGGTGGGCTTCAAAGGCAATTCTGTGCAGCTGTTGCTCAGGCTCTGCTTTTCTAAACTGCAAGCTAGATCCGAGAATCAAAAGGGAGAGGAAGTAGCTGGGCCCCAACTCACGGAGCAACAGCGCTTTGAGTAAAAGATCAGGTTTTTCTCCTGTGACCTTCTAGTGAGGGAGGGAGGCAGGAAGCTTGACCCAGAAGGCACCTGGTATTCATTAAAGTGAACTGACGGAGACAAACATGGGGCTGTCAAGAACCAGTCCCCAGTTCCCCTGGCTTTTTCTCATTCATGTTTTTCCTTTCTCTTACCCTTCTTCCCTCACTCTGTCCCCTTCTTCCTGTTCCTTTCATTCTAAGACCTAAGGAAAGTATGCTCTCTTTACCTTGGAAACAGAAATGAGGCCTGGAGGGCTCAACCATTAAGGTGCTTGTCTACAAAGCCTAATGACCCAAGTTTGGTTCACCAGTACCTATATAAAACCAGATGCACAAGGGGGCATCTGTGTCTGGAGTTCGTTTGCAGTGGCTGGAGGCCCTGATGTGCCCTTTATCTATCTGTCTCTATCTCTGTCTCAAATAAATAAATAAAAATATTTTTCAAAAAAGCAGAAGACGGGAAAATTGAAACTGACTGATAACTTATGGCTCCAGACCTTTTTACATTGATCAGTTTCTTCAAAATTTACAGAAACACATGTGGTAGGAACTTGGCTACTGGAATTTCTCTTTCTGTCTCCCCCTCCCACACATTTAAGTGTGGTGTGCATGTTTGTGTGTTTGTATGTGTATGGGTATGTGTGTGTGTGGGGGGGGGGCTAGAAGTCATTGTGACAGGGGACAGGGTCTTACATTGAACCCAGAGCACACCAATTCAGCTAGATTAGCTAGCTAGCAATCTCTAGGTAGGCACTCTCCTGTCTCTGCCTTCCCAGCATTAGGATGACAGGCACACATCACCACACCAAACTTCTACGTGGGCATTGAGGTTCCAAACTCGAGTCCTCAGGCTTGTGCTGCAAGCACTTTACCCACTGAGCCATTTCTTCAGCTTGGGAGTTCTTTTGAATGCTAAATGGCATTAAATAAATAGGCTGTTGCCAACCAAAATCACTACAAATGGGTTTATAGACAAGAGTGAAGGTGAGTTGAACATCTGTCTTGGATTGTCACTGAATAGTCGTGTGTGAACAGTCTATGCTACCTAGGATGCTCAGGTAACTTAAATTTTTGCTGCTCAGCTAAACTCTCTGAACTCACTGTGAATTCAGTGAAGTCTAAACTCTTCCCCATCTATTTCACATGAAGATGAAGATAAAATGGTTCTAATAGTGGCTCTCATAAAAAGTTTAAGGTTGTTGATGGCACTCATTATCATACATAGCTGAAAAAAAATCCAAAGTTTATGTTCTTTGTAGAATCGGCTTGTTGCCTAAAGTTGATTCCCTTCTACCTCCCTCTCTTTTAGTGTCATCTGTTAAAATGTGATGTGGGCTTTCACCACTACAGGTGCCTGTGCTCCAGCCAGAAGATCCCCATTCCTCTTTTAGCAGAATCCCCGTCAGCCTTCTTCACCTCATATGCACAGCACAGGAAGTATGAGTAAAAATGGTTCTGTACAGTCTTCACCACCTGGCTTTGACACTTCTCTAGCATAAAGACTTGGCAAACACAGGTTTGAATTCTGTGCCTTGTCTGTCTTTTATCCTGAGGGAAAATGTTAAGTAAATGCTGCATGTAGTTACCTATTGGATAAAATAAGTATTCAGTTCTAATGCCACTTACCATGGAGTCTTGCTGCCATTGCATTCTTACTACATAGATGTTTATAATAACAACTGACAGTAACAATGGCACACATATGCTAATTGAGTCTCTTGTAAAGCTAGGTAGTTCTTGTTACCTTAGGTATTGTCATAATGGCCTTTTGCTTTCCATGTCCTTGTGCTGTATCAGTTAAGGTTTAGGCATCTTAACAGGCTCCTTCATCCATCGTCCATGTTTCTTTCCACATGCTGGCTTTGGACAGCAGGAGGAGACATAGTCTTCCACATAAGCCTGTGGTTTGATAGCTTTGTGTAGGATGGCCTGGCAGGGGTGAATCAGGAAAAGAGAAGCTTTTTAAAACTTTGTGATACTCATCAAGAAAGGAAGTGAAGACCACAATTAAGACAGTGAGGGTTGGGAGAAGAAAGGACAGAGACATTCAGGAAAGCAAATCTACACAGAGTTTGATTGGATCTAGGACACTCTTCTTCAAAGTGTGAATCATTCGGCATGTAGGGCATTCTTATAAAGATGGTTTCCAGGTCCCTTCCTCCCCACCAAATCACTAGATAATGACTGCAGTGGTCTCCAAGAGCAGTTCCCTATGTAATTCTGGAGTACATTGAAATTTACATTATAAGAGAGAAAGCTTTTGAAGGATAGTCCTGGATGGCCAGTTGCATTTTGTACCCATGTGAGATATAGACTGTAGGAGGGAGAGTGGGTTTGTAGGAAAGAAGCCAGTTTACTTTTTTATGTGATTTTTTTTTTGTGTGTGTGTGTGTCACTGTTTCTTCTGTCCACTTCATCTGTCTCCCTTTGCTGCGTCACTAGCTGTGTAGGCAGATGTCTTTCAAAGCCCTTTGCCCTGTTGTGGGTATAGGAGCTCTTGGACATTGTTATAGTTTGGATCTGGAATGACCTCTAAGGCTCAGGTGTCAGAGGTTTGGCCTCAGCTGCCGATAATACTTGGACATGGTGGAAAATTTAGGAAATTTTGGGAAATAGGTTATATAGGGTCATACCCTTGAAGAGTGTACTGAGGCTCCAGCTCCTTCCCTCCTTTCTGGGCTTCTTCACAACTGCGAGGTGAAGAACAGTTTTCTTCTGCCGTGGGTTTGCCACCGCATTAGTCTCCCTTACCACAGGCTCAAAGCAGTGCGGCTAAGTGACTACGGACAAATGTCTCCGAAACTGTAAACAAGTAAACATTTCTTCGTGAAACGTTGATTATCTCTGGCATTTTAGCACATGGCAGCAAAGCTGATGAACACTGGTAGTGGTTGATGCCTTGGTACTTGCTAGTTTTTAGGACCTCTTGACGATAGCTACTAATGATGCTGGTAAGTCACTGTCTTCCGCTTGCACCTGTTCTGTGGTCTTTGCACTGCTATTTCTGCTCTCTACCCCGGTTGTCACCTCTCTCCAAATCTGTCCACACCTCATGCTACTGTGAACGCACTTTGTTGCTGCTAATTCTGTCATTGTTGAGTGTATGTAAATACTTCAAGGAAAAAATAGTTTTTGAAAGTGAAAAAAAATGAACCTGTTGTCACCTTCACCACAAAGCATCCAGAATATGCCGATTTTTAGTCTTTTTTTTTTCCTCCTAGCATTTTTTGATTTTTGTGGTTTTAAAACTTCTGACACTTTGACATACAGTCTCCCCTGGGGCTCATTTGGACTACTCACGTTGACATTTTCACCTCTACCCTGAGCCTGGGCAGTAGTAAGTGTACAGACCCAGCCCTGAGCTGGACTTCTGCACACTGGTAGCCCAGACTCACCCACCTCCCTCCTTTACCTTCCTTTCCAAGCCTATACAGACTCACTCACGTATCTTCTTCCTTCCACCTTTTTCTCTTAGCTTGTCCACACTGCATGATTCAGATTAACTTCTGTGACACTATCTCTGGCTATATTTAAATTTATTTATTTATTTGCAAGCAGAAGAGATAGAAGAGAGAATGGGTGCACCAGGGCCTCCAGCCACTGCAAACAGACTCCAGATGCATTCACCGCTTCATGTATCTGACTTTATGTCCATATTGGGAAATCAAACTTGGGTTGTTAGGCTCTGTAGGCAAGTTCCTTAACTGCTGAGCTATGTCTCCAGCCCTATAGCTATATCTATATATCTATATCTATATCTATATCTATATATCTATATCTATATCTATATCTATATCTATATATATATATATATATATATATATATATTTTTTTTTTTTTTTTTACTTCAGAATGTTGGTTTGAGATGGTAACTGGGTTGCTTACCTGTTTGTCCAATCAGGAGTACATGTCTTCCAGATGTAGCTCCAAAGAACATTCATTTCAGAAACTTTCTGGACTCGACGCCTACCCTAACAGTGTGGTTTGGTTGCTCCAAGGAACCTAGTAAAACTCTGAAAGGGTTTCACCTGAACTGCAATTATTTGCTTACATCTCAATATTCTGACACATAGACTCATTGAGGGTAGCACCAGCAGTTTTTACTTTTGAGTCCTGAGAGCCTAACATAGTATATTTGCCATAAAATTCTAATAAATTTTACTGAATGAGTAAATGCTCTTAATTTGAATGAGGGTCTGAGCTTGCCAAAAGCAGATGTACTGCATCTACACACAGCTTTTAATATAGTTTGGTGTCCTGCTCACTGTGACATATTTGACCTTACTTTCTTTCGCTCTGAAGGTCTTTCACTGCTATGAACCTTTGCTCTGGTCTGTTAGCTTGTAATTGCAGGCTCAATAGGAGACCAGTAGTAGAAGGAATGTCTGGATTCTATAGCTCAGCCAAGGATTTCATGTTATTTACTTTTTGAAGTGCTCCTCTCCCACTTGGTATTTTCTTCCCAGGTCTTTTGAATTTTGGGTTCCAACATCTCATGTATGTACTGTCCATGGGTGGCCCTAATCCTAACCACAGCCAAGCTTAAGTTTGCTTTAAAGCTACCAGCTTCCATTTTTAGGTTTTTTTTCCTTTCCCTGTTTTGTTCTTTTCTTTTTCCCTCCCTCCTCTCTCCCTCCCCTCCTTTCCTCCCTCCCCTCCCTTCCTTCCTTCCTTCCAACATTCTTATTTTCTCCTCAGCCCTGCTTTCATTTGTAAGTGAATGGTAGTGGTATTGAACAGTAGGAGGTTGCACACTGTTGGAATTAAGGGCAAGTACTGTGGAGCCAAACTGCTTGTGGTCTGATCCTGTTTCTGAACTGTGTGTAGGGTACTTGGCTTCTCTCTGGCTCAGTTCCTGTTCTTCTGTAACTTGGAGATAAATATACTTGTCTCATAGAGTTGATTAAGGGGTTCAATAACTCAAACACTGTTTGGCATAAGCTGTTAGGTGTTATTGGTCTTTAATACTTTACTTATATTTTTAACCTTCTTATAAGTTGATGCCAACAAGGACAAGATTCACTTATAAATAAATTCATATGCATATTCATTTTATATAAGTCAATTATTAACACACTGTTTTAAACATTTTGCTAAGTATTGGACATGTAAAAATTTAAGAGCAAGCTAAACATCTGTCTTGCCTAAGTTGTTCATCTATGGAAGATATAAACTAATGACAATCTTACTGCAGGTGCCAAAGCTGTGGTCAGGAAAGGTCATATGGGAAGACCTTGGAGTGCTTCACCTAACACTGAAGCTTAGGGAAGGTGTTGTACGGAGCCCAGAATTACAAACAGAAATCAGTCAAATGATGGGGGAAGGGAGCCATGCTTGACTGTGCCAAGCAGAAGTAAATGGTGTACTCAGAGCTGGTGATGTAAGAAAGCAGAGTGCTTTGAGGAACTGAAGATTTAATGTAGGGTGGCTTAGGCATTTTAGGTCAGTGTTGCCTTGGAGAAGAGTGTCTCACTGTTGTCCCTTTCATCTTGAACTTCTGAACTGAAGTGATTCTTCTGCCTTAGTCTCCAAGTACTGCAGCTGCAGATGCCACTCCATCTGCCTTTAGTCTTTTTTTTTAAATTTTTGTTTGTTTATTTTTCTTTTCTTGGTGTGTGTGTGGGGCGGGGGGCAATGGTGCTGGTGCTGGGGAATGTAACCCTGGGCTATTCACATGGTAGGCAAGCACTCTACCACTGAGCTCTACCCTGCCCCCATCTTTGCTTACTTTATACTGTCTTTTAAGTCATCTTTATCTGCAGTTGCTCTTGCACTCTGTTATCTTCTTCCCATTTTATGGAAGAAACTGGGCCCTTTGACCTGCATACCTTCTCACAGTCTGAATGTTATCATTACATGCTCAGGTTGTCCCCAGAGAATGAATTTCCATTTGGTTTTCCCTGAAAACTCACAGCTAAATGTCCCAAGCTTGACTTGACTTGGTTTTGAACACCCAGACAAAGATTATTTCTTCATTAGAAGACAAAAGTGGCTGGTGATTCCTCACGTGACAGATTTGATCACATTTGGGAGTAGAAGGCAGAGGTCAGTGCAGGCCTCTTGTGTTTATCCAGATGAGAGCCTGTAATGGGAAAGAAATGGTAGGCTACAGTGATGAAGAATTAGCACTGATAAGATTTGACAGTTGTATGTGAGAACCAGAGGATAAAGAATTATCTTTTCTAGATGCTGAAGGAATGATAATCCCTCTCAGTATTTGGAGTTTGGAGAATGCTTGTAAAGGGCAAGGCTTTGGTATACTGAATTTTTTAAATACCCATGGACCCTAGAGAAAATGTCCAATTCACATCTCTTAAGCTTTCTTTCAGCCACTTCCTGTTTGCCAGTGTGTATATTGTATATGTGTGTGTACGTATGTATGTATATTTTCTATACATGTACTTTGTTAATGTATGTATTCTCTATATATTATACAAGAAAGGGCTGGGGATGTAGTTCAGTTGGTAAAGTGCTTGCCTAGCATGCATGAACCCCTAGTTTCAGTTCTCGGATATGGTGGCACATGCCTCTGATCCCAGTGCTAAGATGGTCAGGATCATCCTGAGCTACCTAGCAAGTTTGAGGCCAGTCTGGGATATATAAGATCCTGTCTCACAATTAAAAACTAACAACACAATAGTAAATTTGCTTTCAGGTACAGTACACATAGTTTCAGTTCATGATAGAAAACTGTAGAAGGGAAGTTCAAAAAAGGTCAGATTTATTTTTTAATATTTTTATTTATTTTTTGTGTGAAAAAAATGAATGGGTATGCCAGGTCCTCTTGCCACTGCAAACAAAATCCAGACACATATGTCACTTTGTGCATCTGGCTTTATGTGGGTACTAAAAACCTGAATCTGGGCCAACTCAGGCCAGCAGGCTTTGCAAGCAAACACCTTTAACTGAGCAATCTCCCCAACCCAAAAGGTCAGATTTAATGTTTTATTTTTAGAGAGAGAGAGTGAGAGAGGGGGTGGAATTGGTGCACCAGGTCCTCAGCCACTGCAGTCAAACTCCAGATGCTTGTACCACCTACTGGGCATGTGCAACCTTGCCTTTGCCTCACCTTGGTGTGTCTGGCTAATGTGGGATCTAGAGAGTAGAACATGTGTCCTTAGTATTCACAGGCTGAAGCCAAAGGAAGTAGCATGTAGGCACTGCCCAGAGCGAGTGAATTGTAGTTTTCTGATCCTAATCCTAGGGTGGAAAAGGAGAAAGATTCTTAAAGTGCAGATAGGGATTTGGGGTTAGAGCAATTTAGTGAGCAATTTTTAGATTATGATTCATTTGCAGTGAATTCACTATTACAGGAAAGGTGGGGAAAGGAAGAGAATGAGTGAAACCTGCACATGTACTAAAATTTTATATTAACTTCAGTGTCTTTCATTACTAAATTCTTGGCCACACATATATATGTTTACATGCTTACTGCAGAATCAAACTCAGATTGTCTCAGTCTCTCTCAGGCTCTCATGCTTGTATGGCCAGCACTTTTAACTGCTGAGCCATCTCCCTAAATGCAATCTTTGGATATTTTGTGTTATTCATGTGGGATTTGGGGGTCTAGGAGGGGTCCTCCAGAATTTATGAATCCCAAGTTTTGGGTTCTATCCTACTTTAATAAAGAATTAATAATGATGGACTCAAGAAGGATAAAATTTGAATTATTAAACTTATTCAGGGGGAAATCACAAATTGTGGGGTTTATTTAAGGGAGATTGGGGTCTAGGAAGGGAGGCTAAACATGTGGAAAGTAGGAAACACACTGCCATGTGGAAACACTGTATAGTTTATAAAGTTCATTTAAAAGAAATTGAAGTCTTTAGAAAAGGATCAGAACAGAGTTGTAAGCACATGAAAGTGGAACTTAATGGATATGTAGAGAGACTCAGCAAACACACATGCCATCTGCCATGTGCTTTTCTGAAGAAGGAAAGTATCAAATCAGAAGAGAAATTTAGGGTCTTTAGGGAAAAACTGGAGTGGAGCTGGAAGCATATGGAGGGGAATTAAACTGAGGCCTTTAAAGAGAAGTTAGAGTAAAGCTGCAAGCCCGTAAAAAGAAGAATGTAGGAGCAGTGTAGGGAGACCTACAAGAAACCCACATGGCATCTGCCATGTGTTTTTATAGGAGTTAAGAGGACAAATGATGAGGCTCAAGAAAAAATGAGAGGGCAGATATCAAGGAAGAGATCAAGAAATTCAGAGGAGATATGAGGGATGAAGAGGGTTATACTCATGGATACCCTAAATTAAGAGTAAGTACATAGGTAGCAAGTCTAGAGTTGGTGAGAGCACCCATGGAGCAGATTTGGAGATCAGAGAAATATCATGTATGTAATCAAAGTGAGAAGTTACCCCAGACTACAAAGCAGAGGCAAGCAGAAGAGTTTTCCCAGACCAAGAAACAGTGTTGGATGAGGGGGAAGCCAGACTCACTTGTGTCCCTGTGGCCTGAGCAAAGAGGAGAGAATCTCACATACACACACATCCCAGAGCAGAGAGGGAAGGGCTGGAAGGCCACGGCCTTTATAGCATCAGATTCAGGTATGTAAGGGGAAGACCTGATTGGCTATTAAATTTGGAGGATGAACCTGAAGGTCAGCCCAGTTGGGTCAGCCAGCACAGGTAGCAGTAGACTGTGGGCATCAAGGGGCGCAGTGGATAGTTGTCCATCAGACCAGTTTCATTTTTGTTGAGAGTTTTGTTCTTGTTTCAGGGCACAGTGACATGTGGGGTGGCCTGTCACGGTTTTCCTTTAAGACTCAATCCCTTACTGAAACTGCCTAAAAAAATCTAGCTTTCTCCTGTCCTCCATTATAAAATATATGTTGAACTATGAAAAGATTAATAAATATACACACTTCTTTTATTATGACAATTATTATCAGAGCCAGCAGTGATAAAGTTTTCTTCTTTATTAAAAATATTTTTATGTATTTATTTGCAAGGAGTGAGAGACAGAGAGAGGGGGGGGGATGTGCCAGGGCCTCTAGCCACTGCAAATGAACTCCAGATACATGCACCACTTTGTACATCTGGCTTTATGTGGGTACTGGGCATTCAAACCTGGGTTGTTAAGCTTTGCGAAGACAGCGTATCTCTATGTAGACATTATGTTTATGGATCTGTGTGCACTTTGCATCTTAGACTGGCCTCAAACTCACAACTGTGCCACTGTGCCTGGTATAAATCATGTTTTCTTCCCTGAAAGGACTAACCACTGTTAGCATCCTTGTATGTCATTCTTTCCTTAACAGCCACACTGCCTCCTTCCTGGTGTGGTTTCTCACAGGATCACTAGGTGATTGCATAGTCAGTGGTAGAAGGTAGCCAGACAAACATTTTGAAATATATTTTACATTTATACTTTTAAGTGTAAAGCATGCCACATGTTAAATACAAGCTATTTTTTCTAATGTTCTGAAATCATTTGATGATGCTTGTGTGGGCTGGTAGGCAAGTCTGGGTCACTGCCAGCACCTTTCGAGGTTTCTGCAATCTCTCCATTGCAGAAGATTCTGTTTTAGATTTCATGAAAATGTGATATGTTAGTTTGCTTATGAGCCTGTTTCTGTGTGTCCTGCTATCTAACAAAACAGGGTTTTTTTTGCCATATTTCAATGACTTATTGTTTCCATCTCATAACTTTTCAGGTGAATACCATCCCAAAGTTTACCTGGGAAGTTAAAATGAATTATAATTATAAATGCTTTTTTATTCCATTTAAGTAAATTATGTGGGGTCAATGGGCAGCATACTCAGATATTTGGATACCAAAGCTAAGTGCTGGTGGCTTGGGCATTGGAGTAATGACATGGTGTTGTCTTTTCCCATCTTGCCATATGTCTCTGTGTTTTATTTTCATTAACTTGGTATATACGAGAATAGTACAATCTATGGGCATAAACATAACCATTCAGAAGGCAATTTGGTAGACACAGCATTTCCATTTAGCTGAAGAACAGTGATAGCTTCCCCTTGACTTTCCCCCATGACCTTGCAAGCATAAGCTTTTGACTGTTTTCAGTACCAAGCATTAATTCCTTCCCAAAGAGAGAGGGCCTCAAATCCAATTAGAGGATTGGTTGGTTGCCTCTGTAACTGGCATGCCACTATTGCACCAGTGGACACATATTGCTTGGCTGGCAGGTTCCAATGCTTGTTAAAACTGTTGATGACTTTTCTTCCCCAGCAGCCTGTGTGGTACTTTCTTTCCATCACTGTGATGGATAGCTGTCAGGGAGGAGGCTTCCAGCTCAGTTCCAACTTGATTTCTCAGTGTCCTGCAGCTGAAGCATATGGTATCTTCAACAGCAGGGTTTTACCATCTAGTTCCAGTGGACAACTAAGAGTATGGAAAATAGCCTACATTATTTTTGGGAGAGTTCATAGGCTTCTCTGATGAACAACCCACTGGAGAGTGTCCTACCTCTTAATCATAAATACTTGAATGATTGACTTTCCTAGCTAAATTCTATTTTCACAATTTTCAAGATGGAAGTTTAATATTTCATGGGAATTACAATGAGCTTGATGTATATCAGGTACCACTTCTCCCTTTCTCTTCAACTTTAAATACTGAATTTTCTTGATACTGTAAGGCCAACCTTTGCCACGTAACAAACACTGAATATAGACACTAAGCCAAGCTAAAGTTTAGCTGAATATGTTTCTCAGATTGCTGCCCATCTATTCTAGTATCTCTCTTCTTGGCTTACTCTCCTCTTCTTTGCTAATCAAGATTAACACCCGATATAGTCCATACACACAGCTACATAGATTGTTGCTGACATTTAACATTCCTAGTTTTCACATTTGAATTGAAAGGATAAAAGGATGAATCTGTTGAATTAATCATGTTTTAAAAGGGGGAGATAATTCACAACTCTACTAACTTACTGAAGGCTGTCTTCAAACATACTTGACACGGATTAAGTTGAATGACTTCCTGTACTGTCTTCATGAGATCTTTAGAATGAGTAAACTAATTCAGATTTTAACTCTGTTTTTAAATTAGAGGTGACTTTGTTTGGTGCGTTTGGGTACTGTGGACCAGCTCACTCTGAAGGTGGAGGTGTCCTCTACAATTCAGTGGGCACAGCTGCAGTGAAGCTAGCCGATGTGGAGTTTTTATTTATTTGAGTGAGAGAGAGAGAGATGAAAGAGAGACAGAGAAAGATAGAGAGGCAGAGAAAATGCGTGCGCTAGGGCCTCCAGCTGCTGCAAACAAACTCCAGACACATGTGCTACCTTGTGCATCTGGTTTACGTGGGTCCTTTGGCATTGTAGGAAAGTTCCTTAACTGCTGAGCCATCCCTCCAGCCCTAAATTAGTAATTCTTTTTAAGCTTAGTTCACTTTCTATAAAATTTTTAGTTCCATGCAATATTTTTATATAAAGCTTATATCTTATGACTTGCTAAGTAAATAGATTATAAACTTATAAAATGACATGGAATGTATGGAAAAGCATGACATAAAATTGTTAGGTGCTGAGAAGTGCTAGCAAAAAGGAGTTACAAGTTTGTGGTATTTATTCCTTATTGCTGTCAATTTAATAAATATCAGTGTTCTCGTGACACTGCTTATATTTTATTTATTATTTATTTTTTGATATTTTGAGGTAAGGTCTCACTCCAGCTCAGGCTGACCTGGAATTCACTATGCAGTCTCAGGGTGACCTTGAACTCATGACCATCATCCCACCTCTGCCTCCCAAGTGCTGGGATTAAAGGCGTGTGCCACCACTCCTGGCTCTACTGCTTAGATTTTAAATACCCAACTTCTTTTATTCTAAGTGTTTGTTTTGCTCGCATTTGTATGAATGAAATACACAACTGCTATAGTTTGAACTGTCTTTCTCTCCCAAAACTTTATGCTAATGACTAACCCCCAATGTGGACATGTCTTGTACATGGGACTTTTTAGATGAGATAAGTATGGGGTCTTTAGGCTGGAGAGATGGCTTAGCAGTTAAGGTACTTGTCTGTAAAACTTAGTGACCCATGTTCAACTCCCTAGCTCTCACATAAACCAGATATACAAGGTAGCACATGTGTCTGGAGTTCGATTGCAGTGGCTGAAGGCCCTGGCATGCCGATTCTCTTTCTTATCAATTTTTTTGTCTTTCTCCAACACAGGAAATGAGAGGTTTTTTTTCTTTATTTTAATTATTCTATTTTACCTACACTTACCTTTGAAAGCAACAGTTTTCAAACTTTGGAGAGTCAATACCCTTTTGTGCCCTTAAAAAGTAGTGATGATATAGTTTGATTATTTGGGCTCTGTGTAAGGAAAATTGCCATATTATGACTTGAACAGTTTAAAAACTATTCTTATTATAATGTTAAAGTAGTAGTAAGCTCATAAAGTGAACTTAATACATATTTTTGGGAAAAATGTTTAGAAACAAAGTATTGCAAAAAGGAAAGTGTTGGTTTTACATTTTTGCAAATCTTGCATTTCAGCTTTCTGAATTCCGTTTACTGCAGTCTATGAAAATAATGCAGTTTATAGAGATGTGCTTTGAAAGGCAGAGTATCAATAATTTTTTCAGAAAATTATGAATATTTTTTGATTCTGCACTAAAACTATGGTGGTACCATGAAAAGTAGTATAGAATTACATCCCATGGTAACGTACTTATTTTGGTTTTTCAATGTAGGGTTTCACTCTAGCCCAGGCTGACCTGGAATTTGCCATGTAGCCTCAAGGTGGCCTCAAACTCATCGCAGTCCTCCTACCTCTGCTTCCCAAGTGCTGGAACTAAAGGCGTGTGCCACCATGCCCGGCAACTTTTTGTTCCCTTTTATACCAAAATCTGTCAGTGTGTTTTGCCCTTAGAACTGCTCTTTGATCCAGGAATGTTTGTTGGTGTACGTATTATAGTCTTCCAAATGTTGACACATTGCGCTATACAATGTAAAAAAGTAAGTTATCTTTTTTGATGTTCTCTCTTACTTCAGGAAAGTGTTGAATTGTACGCAGAGCCAAACTGGCCGCATTTTGTAGGTGATTAATGCCAGTGCCACTGATAACTGTAGCTACATATTTTTAATAACACTCTGTAAGTATTTGAAGTATGAGTTCAAAAAGCAAAACGGCTGGGGCTGTCACTTAGTTGGTGGAGTGCTTGCCTCACTTGCAGGAAGGCCTGGCAACCCCCAGCACTTCACAAACCAGGTGTGCTGTTGCACACTTGGGATCCTAGCATTTGGAAGGTGGAGGCAGGAGGAAAATGGAGAGGGGAGAGTTCACGTTTCTAACACCAACTGGAACAACTAACTGTAAATAGTTGCTATCATGAAATTGGTATGGATGGGATTTGTAAACAATACACAATAAAAGGAAAACAAATCTGCATTCTTTCACAAGAATCATTAATTTCTTCTTACCTTATAAAGAAACTAAGCAGACATTGTGATGTGTTGTGTGTGTTTTACAGGAAAGAAACTTCATCTGTAGACCCATATTCAAAGAACAGGCTTTGACATCCTCAGAAGATTAGTGAATACATATATGTATAAATATATTTTAAGTTGGAACAAAATTCATAAATGTTGGGGGGTTGTTCAATGATTCCTCACTTTCCTAGAGTTTCCCATGAATTGATTTTACCACTTACCAGAAACACCTTGATTAAGATAGATTTTCCTGCTCTGCCCATGGGCTGGGAGCAAATTTATTTCCATTTTCATGACCCTAAGGATGTGGCCTCGTCTGTTGTTCGGATTGGAGAGATGGCTCAGCAGTTACTGTGCTTGCCTATTATTGCACTTTAAATCTGAGGCTGGGTAGCACTGCACTGGAAAAAGATTCATACAACTTAGAAATGCAGCTATTACGTGCTATTATGTTAAAATGACATTGTGATGAATGAGAAGAGGTGCTGTAAACTTTCTTTGTACGTGTGTGTGTGTGTATACACAGGTACATGTGTATGTGGATGTACACTCACATGAATACATGTGTACATGTAAAGGACAGAGAACAGCCTTAGGCATTGTTTCTTTGGCACCATCCACTTTTTTTTTCTTTTTTTTTTTTTTTTTGGAAACATGGTCTCTTTGGCTTAGAACTTAAAACTTGGACTGTCTGGCTAGTGAATCCTACAGATGGCCAGTGAACCCTATGGATCCACCGGTCCTATTTTGTTTTGTTTTGTTTTGATTTTTCTTGTTTCATTTTAAAGTAGGTTCTGGGGGTTGAACTTAAGTCTTCAAGCTTGTAAGGCAAGTGCTTTACTGAGTGAGCTATATCCCGAGCTCCTTAAATTATTTTTGTTTTTGCTTTTTTACTGACATGCTAGTGTTTGTTGAGTTGGAAACTACTTGAAATTAGCAAACTGTATGTTCAGATATAAACAATTTAAAGGAAATTTACATTGAAATTTTTTATGAAGGTCAAAAATTATATACCATGCTATGTTTTCTGTAAAAATAAACTAATTGGTGAGCATACAGTCTGAGTTGGTTTTGTCTAGAAGTAGGGAATTCATTCACACTCATCATCTGTTTATAAGTAGTAGACATGCTGGCCAAGCAAGGCACCTTTTTCTGTGAACAAATGGTTAAGAAACTCATCAATCTTAGTCTTTGTAGTACCAAATTGTATCACCGGGACATCTAACTAAATGTTGAAATTATTACTAAGTGCAAAGGGATCCTTCCAAATTCCCATTCTCATAATGAATACAACATAATCATTGTCAACAGTGTGGTCTGCTTTTATAGGCATTTTCCTTCCCTTTCCCCCTCAAAGTATTTATTGAGAGTCACACACTATATACTATAGTTAGACATCCAATTGTGATATAACAGAGAAGAGAATTCCTGCTCTTATAGGACTTAAATTCTAGTGGGGACACACACACACACACACACACACACGTTTACTAAGGAGACAGAAAAGGAAGAAAGGGGGATGGACCATTGTTTTGGGAGGAGTGTTGAAATTCTGTCAGAGTGACTAGGAAAGACCTCACCAAGAACACTTCTGGAGCATAAATTTCTAAAATAACTACTTCATTTAAAAGAAGCATCTCAGAATATTTCTACATATTCCTACCCTGAGATCTGAGGCTCATTGGGAGAAACATTGCATCTTAATTTTCATCATCTCCAGCTGACATTTAGCTTTCTTTTATTATGGATAGAAATAACAGCAATAGAAGAACCTGTTACTTTATTATAGAGAGCTGGTGTAGATAATTTTATATTATATTACTTGTAATAATCATCTCAAAATACAAGTTTTCCTGGTATCCCTGTGAAGGATTTCTTATGAATTTTAAAATATTTGAATTCTTTCCCATTTCTATTCCCTCCTTTTCCGTCTCCCTCCACCTTGGTACATGTACCCCTTTTCTCTCTCTTCCCTCTCTCAATTGAACCCCTTTCTCCTCACCCATTTCAGTAAAGTCTTGGATTCCCACTCCCTAAAAAAAAAAAATCTGAAAAAGAGTTAAGGCTTTTACTCGACTGCCAAGGTGGGTTTACAGCATCTAACACTAAGCTTCAGCTTAATCCCTGACTGAGGGCTTTCTTCCACCTCCCTGAGAATCAAACACTCTTCATTTGTTTTTCTCTCCTAGAGATTACTCAAATGCATCCTGAACAGATGAGGAGGGTTTTCTAGATAATTGCTTCTAGCTTTGATGGTGAAACATCCTTTTTCTGTTCCCTGTTGATGCAGGCCACACACGATTAAAATATTTGTAGAATAATGTAGCCCGACTAACAGAAATTTGTCTCCCCAGAAAACTGACAATGTAATACTTCACATAATGTCAACTTCTAGGTACCTGAAGGACATTAAATTAAAGACAATACTATTCATTTTATGGGAAAGAATGAGATACAGGCAACTGAGGCTGTATCAGCTCCCACTTAGTCACGTTAGCCTTTAGCCATCCTTCCCATCGTAGAATTGACCTTGTAGGTCTTTCCGAATCATGTTGTCATGGACTGTACACCATCACACCTCATGTTAACCCACTACAGGAAGTTAAGACTGATATATCTGTTAACTGTTCTAGCAAGGCAGCTGTGAAAATGGAACTGAGCACAGCATATGAACAGGAAAAGGAGGGGTTAACACTGGCAGTGAATACCAAGGGAATTGTGCTTTGTCATTAGAAAGTCTGTGCTTTATATATCTTTGACTATTATTAACTCTCAAGAATAAAAGAATCTAAAGTAAAAATTAAGAGTCTTGATCTCACCAGAAGCTTGGGAGAGAAAATCTTTACCTCTGTACTCTTTGCATGAGACAGGCTTTATGCTGGTGTCTAAGATGGAGGGGAATCAGTTATTTGATTAAACATCGTAGATTTTGCCTTCACTTGTACTCTTTTGTTCTGAGAAATAGACACCTGAGGTAAGTGATGAAACCTGCAAGCCCTAGTGTGATCATTTCTGTGATTTATTTTTTCTGTAGGTTGGTGAAAGATGCACCTTGGGATGAAGTCCCACTTGCTCACTCCCTGGTGGGTTTCGCCACTGCTTATGACTTCTTGTACAACTACTTGAGCAAGACACAACAGGAGAAGTTTCTTGAAGTGATTGCCAATGCCTCGGGCTATATGTATGAAACCTCATACAGGAGAGGATGGGGATTTCAGTACCTGCACAACCACCAGCCCACCAACTGCATGGCTTTGCTCACAGGAAGCCTCATTCTGATGAATCAAGGTGTGTGTATGTGTGCGTGTGTGTGTGTGTGTGCGTGTGTGTGTGTGTACGCAGGTGCACGCATGTGGTCATGATACAGCAGAGGTGTTGCCTGAACTGACACCAGTCCTCATTGCCATGTTGTGAGCAAAAGCATTTTTTTCATTCTTCTTAGGTACATGTTTATACTTGGATCCTAATTAAGCCCACAAGTGAAGTGGATCTTATTTAATTAAGGGATATTTCTTTTTTAATTTCAGTTAGTTATATTAGTCTGCAGATTTTCTAATAATGGACAATAATTGTCCCAGGCCATATCTTTTCACCACAATAGTAAATGAATATTTATTATTTCCTTTTTTTTTTTGAAAGTAGAATCTTGCTCTACTTTCAGGCTGACCTGGAATGCATTATGTTGTCTCAGGGTGGCCTGGAACTCACTGCAATCCTCCTACCTCTGCCTCCTGAGTGCTGAGATTAAAGGCATGTGCCACCACGCCCAGCTAATATTTATTTTTATGGAGAGTTTTGATAGTGAAAATGGCTATCTTAGAATAAATAGAGGTTTTAAAAGCTAAATGGAATTTAAATTTGGATGAACATTCCTAGCACACAGATGTAAAGCATAATACCACTATTCTTTTTCTCTAAAACTTTAAAACAAATCTAGATCATTTAAGTCAAAATTGGAAGCATATTTTATGGATTATATAGATACTTTGCGCTTAACACGTAACGTAGCTGTTAATTACAGTGGCAACAAGTATGTGACAAGATGTTAATGAAATCATCTTATTATTATAGCAAATTATTAGAATAAATATTAAGTATATGATTAGAGCTTGGAAATCTAAAATAACTATCTTCCCCACAAAAAGCAGTTAGTATTTTATAAGACTGCGGATGTTGTTAAGTGGCAGAGCTCTTGCCTAGCATGTGTAGCCTTTAGGTTCAATCCCCAGTACCATAAAAATAGTATTTATTAGTATTTTATAAGTTAGCCAACAACAGATTATATCCATATTTAGCTTTCTCTTTTATTATGTTAACTATCACTTTTAAGTAGGTCTTAAAGGAAAAGTTGAATAAAACAACAATATCAGTACCTTGTATCGTCAGAGGTATACAGTCTACAAGTATTTTGATGTACATTGGAGAGGGTTGTTGAAGAAAAGAAATATGAAAATCCAGGGACCAGTTGTCTGACTTTAGGCATCAGTCACGGTATTGTCTTTTGGAGATCAAAGATACAGAGAAGGAAAAGAAAATGACAGAGAAAAGAAGTGGAATATTATTGAGAAAACTGGAGTGTTCAGTATGGAACTGGGCAGCAAAATGAACTAGGCTGCAATTGACAGTCCCCTCTCTTCATCTAAGTCTGAGAGCAGTGCTGTCCCGATAGCCAGAGGAACAGGGCTTAGCCTGGTACCTGGGTTTAAGCCTGGATTGCTACAAGCCCCACCAGTTGGCCCATTCAAACAGATGTGTTAGAGTGGTCAGCACTGACATAGCACATGCTTTTGTGGGAGTAGGATAAAAACAAGTGAAAACAAACAAGTCAGACTTTACATCTTAAAACCCAAAGCTGTATTCATTTTCAGTTATATACCAAGGTCTGGAACAAGTTAACCTTGCTGTAGTTTGGGGGCAGCAATGCATAGATGAATTGATGACAGGATTAAGTAAGGTTATAGCAATGCTGGGCAGATTATAATGTGAAGACTTATTATTACCTAAGTGCAAGAATTCTAGAAAGCTAGCATTCTTCAATCCAAAAATTTTATAAGATATTTAGATGGAATTTTCAGTGGAGAGATTGAAAAATGTGACAGTTTGAAGAAGTACTTTAACAAAATCATGTGGCTCATTTTTGGCAGACTTGGGATTTACAGCTGGGTTTCTTTTTTATTTTAAAAAATACTTTTATTTATTTCTTAATATTTTATTTATTTATTTGAGAGAGAGAGAATGGGCATGCCATTGCCTCTAGCTACTGAAAATGAATTCCAGATGCATGTGCCATCTTCTGCATCTGACTTACGTGGGTACTGGCAAATCAAACCTAGGTCATTTGTCTTTGCCAGCAAGCACCTTAACTACTAAGCCATGTCCCCATCCCTTTTTTATTTATTTTGTTTTGTTTTTTGAGGTAGGGTCTTGCTCTAGCTCAGGCTGACCTGGAATTCACTATGTAGTCTGAGGGTGGCCTCGAACTTATGGCAATCCTCTTGCCTCTGCCTCCCAAATGCTGGGATTAAAGGCTTGTGCCACCAAACCAGGCTCTCCACTCCATTTTTATTTATTTATTTACAAGGAGAGAGAGAAAGAGAAAGAAAGGAAGGAAGGAAGAAAGGAAGACAGAGAGAGAAAGAAAAGAAAGAAAGAAAGAAAGAAAGAAAGAAAGAAAGAAAGAAAGAAAGAAAGAAAGAAAAGGGAAGGAAGGAAGGAAGGAAGGAAGGAAGGAAGGAAGGAAGGAAGGAAGGGAGGGAGGGAGGGACAGACAGACAGACATGGGTGTGCCAGGGCTTCCAGCCACTGCAAACAAACTCCAAATGCATGCACCACTTTGTACATCTGGGTTTACGTGGGTACTGGGCACTAGAACCTGGGTCCTTAGCCTTTGTATGCAAGTGCCTTAACCATCGAGCCATCTCTCCAGCCCTGGGTTTCTTTCTTCTTTTTTTATCACTAAATTTCCATTCCAGTGGCGGCGGCTTCTTTTTTTTTTTTTTAGTCAGAGTCAGAGAGAAAGAGAGAGATTGAGAGAGGGGGTGAGAAGGGGCATGCTAGGGCTTCCAGCCAAATGCAAACGAACTCCAGACGCATGCACCACTATGTGCATCTGGCTTACATGGGATCTAGAGAATCGAACTTGGGTCCTTAGGCTTTGCAGGCAGCACCTTAACTGCTAAGCCACCTCTCCAGCCCTCCAGTGACTTCTTAGCCCCAAAATCCTTCGCAGGATGAGAAAAGTGTATGAGCCAGGAGTGATGGCGCACACCTTTTATCCCAGCACTCAGGAGGCAGAGGTAGGAGAATCACCCTGAATTCGAGGCCACCCTGAGACTACATAGTGAAATCCAGATCAGCCTGAGCTATCTCAAAAAACAAAACAACAACAACAAAAAAAAGTGTATGAACTGGGCGTGGCGGTGCATGCCTTTACTAACTCAGGAGGCAGAAGTAGGAGGATTGCTATGAGTTCCAGGCTACCCTGAGACTATAAAGTGAATTCCAGGTGAGCCTGGGCTAGCGTGAGACAGTACCTTAGAAAACAAAACAAAACAAAACAAAACAAAAAAGATAATAAATAAATAAAAGTGCATAAGAGGTTGTCTTCTATTGATAGTACAAATTACAGATTCCCTGTTTTGCATTTATAATATTTCTCAGCTTACTACAAATTCTATAAAATAATGGTATAGAGATAAACTTCAAAAAATATTTTTAAGAAAAATTGAGTAGGAATCTCAATGTACAGGTACTATTTTATGCACAAAGTTACATGCAATTTATCATCTTATATATGTTAGTTATTAGATTGGAAAATTACTTGATACTCACTTGAGGGTTTTATCTTCAATTAATAAATGACATAAATTCAAGATTTCTTAACTTACATCATAGACCACTAAAACATTAACAAACTCTTATTTGTAGTGTTGACAATTAAGGTTGTATAAAATGTGATTTATAATAATACAAGCTGGGCAGATAACTTAATGTCAATTTTGCCCTATCTCTTATCTATGCTTTGGTATGGCCGTAGTGATTGTTTTCATGTGTGTTCACCCTTCAGGGTATCTTCAAGAGGCCTACTTGTGGACCAAGCAAGTTCTGACCATCATGGAGAAATCTCTGGTCTTGCTTCGAGAGGTGACAGATGGGTCCCTCTATGAGGGAGTTGCATACGGAAGCTACACCACTCGCTCTCTCTTCCAGTACATGTTTCTTGTGCAGAGACACTTTGGCATCAACCACTTCAACCATCCATGGCTTAAACAACACTTTGCATTTATGTATAGAACCATCTTGCCAGGTATAGTGAAGTGGGAAAATATTACACTGCTAACTTTTCTGATTATGAAAAAGAGCTTCACTAGAAAAAGAAACAATGTCTGTGAGGTTAATATTAAGATTAATGCAGGTTTTTTACTCAAAGAAAAACTAAGAGCTACATGTAAAGAAACGTGTTGGGGACTAACATGAGGTTTAGCTATTATAAAACCTGGAGCTTGGGTTGTAGAGTTGGCCTAGCAGTTAAGCGCTTGCCTGTGAAGCCTAAGGACCCTGGTTCTGGGCTCGATTCCCCAGGACCCACGTTAGCCAGATGCACAAGGGGGCGGATGCTTCTGGAGTTCGTTTGCAGTGGCTGGAGGCCCTGGAGCACCCATTCTCTCTCTCTATCTGCCTCTTTCTCTCTGTCTGTCGCTCTCAAATAAATAAATAAAAATAAAACAACAAGAAAATAACCTGGAGCTTAATGGATCAAATATGATTTCTGGCATCATAGTTCCATAGTGTTTTTTCCTATATGTCTAAACTTGAATATGCATAAACTCATCTTCATGAACCTAAGTAAGATGCAAACATTAGTGATTGCATTTTCATTTTCCTTTTTCCTTGCATAATCCTATTTCAGCTTTTTGTTTTGAGCTTTTTCCTCCTAAGTATACAGATGTGAACTAAAAGATGACAAGTACAGTTTTTTAGCTGAAGCTTCAGTATTTTCTCTGAATATTTTGTTCAATTGGGAATATAAATCAGTGCTAAAGTGCACAAGGCCCTGGGTTTCATCAATCCCTAGTACCTTGCAGTGGAAAATGTAATAAAACCATAATGACATACGTTACACATACCTGATTAAATATTTTATTAAAATAAATGATATAAAATTTGATGAAAAAAGTGCTATAAAGTTTTTAATTATATAATACTGTACAGTTCAGCCTTTAAGAGAACTGGATCTAAAACAATATGTATATGTAAGCAAATATGATTTAGTGATTTATTCATTTCTAGGGAAGCTTTGTGATTTTCTTTATTTCTAAAGCAGAAATAAGATTAGAAAAAGTTTATGAGGTAAATTTCCCCTTAAATATAATTCTATCATTGTATATTGTGTACATATATGGACATTGTCTATAAAAAGTTTTTTTTTTTCCTTAAGAATACAACTTTTATTTGGGGATTCTAGAACTCCAACAGAGAATCCTTAGTCTCTTTTCTCTGGCTGTTACATATGGACTTGATAGAATCTTATTGGTTGTCATCCAAAATTAATGCAGAGCAAATAACCATTTTAAGATTTGGTTTACACTTACATTCAGAACCCTATAGCTTGTTCTTAGATATATTGAAGAAACCTGTTTTAAGATTCATCTTGGTAATCACAGGCCATTTAGAGTGAGGTACCTTTAAGAGGTTTCAATGTTACTTTGAGATGAGATATAATAGGAAGCCATCTTAGAGCTTGGGTCTGCTGTAAGTGATCTGTGTGACCACTTCCTCTGCTGAAAAGAACAAGAGAAATATCTTTTTTTAAGGTTTTTTGTTTGTTTGTTTGTTTCTTTTTGAGGTAGGGTCTCACTCTAGCCCAGGCTGACCTGGAATTCACTATGTCATCTCAGGGTAACCTCAAACTCACAGCAATCCTCCTCCTCTGCCTCCCAAGGGCTGGGACTAAAGGCATGCACCACCATGACTGGCTAAATTTTTTTTCTTTTTTCCTTTTTATTTATTAGAGAGGGGGCCCCCACAGAGAGAAAGTTAAATAAAAATTGTATGTGTGTATGTATGTATATATGTATTAAAGAGCGCTTGCCTGTGAAGCCTAAGGACCCCGGTTCAAGGTTCGATTCCCCAGGACCCACATTAACCAGATGCACAAGGGGCCACACGCGTCTGGAGTTTATTTGCAGTGGATGGAGGTCCTGGCGTGCCCTTTCTCTCTTTCTCTCTGCCTCTTTTTCTCACTGTCTGTTGCTCTCAAATAAATAAATAAAAATACCAAAAAAGAAAATTAAAAAAGAAAAGAGAGAATGGGCATGCCAGGGCCTCTAGCCACTGCAAACAAACTCCATACACATGTGCCACCTTGTGCGTCTGGCTTATGTAGGTCCTGGGGAATCAAACCTGGCTTCTTTGGCTTTGCAGGCAAGTCGCTTAACTAACCGCTAAGCCTTAACTCCAGCATGAGAAATACCTTTTAAAAAACTTATTTACTTATTTGAGAGAGAGAGACAGAGAGAAAGAGCCAAAGAGACGGGGGGGGGGGGGAGGTATAGGGCCTCCATCTACTGCAACCAAACTCCAGACATATGTGCCACTTTGTGGATCTGGTTTTACATGGGTACTAGGGAACTGAACCAGGGCCGTCAGGATTTTCAAGCAAGTGTCTTTGACCACTGAGCCATCTCTCCATCCCAAGAGGAATTTCATTAAGGGAACACTTAGCTATTTGTGTCTGTCAATCCAACAGACTTTTATTGAGCATCTCTATGACCAGCATTGTAAGAAGCAACAGATTTAAAGAGGGATAAAATATATTCTCTGCTTTTAAGGCATACATGGACTTGTAATATGTTTTTAAATATCACATTTAATAATATGATTTACCTGAAGAGCATTTACTAAGCTATTAGAAGGCAAAATGATTAGCTATAAATACATTTGTGATAGCATGTTAGAAGAAATTATGTGGGTTTATTTTGAAATCTTTTCCATTTTTTTTCAACATTTTCAATTAAATTCCCTTTGTTTTGCTACAGTTGGTAACTAGCGATGATTATTTCTATCCAGCTTGGAGTTTTCTCCCATTCTTACTTTTCACCAACATTAGAATATCTGGTCTTGTCTTTGTGTTTGTTACAATCCTTACGTTTCTCTACTTTAAATTTCATCAGTAACATACTGGCAGAATCTTCCTTGTAAATTTTTTGTCTTGATTTTTTTTTTTTTTTTTTTGATTTTTTGAGGTAGGGTTTCACTCTAGCTCAGGCTGACCTGGAATTTACTATGTAATCTCAGGGTGGCCTCGAACATACGACAATCCTCCTACCTCTGCCTCCCAAATGCTGGGATTAAAGGTGTGCGCCACCATGCCTCTCTGTCTTGATTTCTTATGTAGAATAATTTTTATTTGATTGAGCAAACTTGAAGCATCTTTTGTCCTCGTCTCAGCCTAGAAGGCTGAGCTTCAGGAGGACTAGTGTTTATTCCAGGCTCAGGAGCTCTCTCTACACAGGATGATGCCCATTCCTAGATGCAAGTATAACCATCCATAGCATCGGCACTGGAAAATAAGGAAGAAAGACAGTCTACATCCATGTTAATAGATCACATCTGTTACCAATAACAAGTTGTCATGTAAGAAAAATGTACTTGCACAAGATTTGTGGAAGACTTTGAGGGCAGTTATGATTCATTAGTGAGATAGAACATGGACATCATATTTATGCTTAAGATGCCATTGATTCTAATTCACAGCTAGGTTTGAAAAATGACTGCTTCATAAGAATATACAGTTTTAGGAGGTTGGGGAGATGGCTTAGTGGCTAAAGCACTTACTTGCCTGCAAAGCCTAAGGACCCAGGTTCCATTCCCCAGGACCCACATAAAGCCAGATGTACAAAGTGGCACATGCATCTGGAGTTTGTTTGCAGTGGTTAGAGGCATTGGCATGCCCATTCTCTGTGTGTTTGTGTCTTTTCTTTGCTTGAAAATAAATAAATAAAATAAATTTTTTAAAAGGTTAAAAAAAGAATATACAGTTTTAAATGTATCTTAATCTTTTCAAACTTCCTTCCTCAGGGTTTCAAAGAACCGTGGCTATTGCAGACTCAAATTACAACTGGTTTTATGGTCCAGAAAGCCAGTTAGTGTTTCTGGATAAGTTTGTCATGCGTAATGGCAGTGGAAACTGGCTGGCTGACCAAATTCGAAGGAACCGTGTGGTAGAAGGCCCAGGCACTCCTTCCAAAGGACAGCGCTGGTGCACTCTGCACACAGAATTTCTCTGGTATGGTATTTCAAACAGCATTTGAAAGGAAATAGTATTCGAGCTACTGTTGATTATCCAGGTTTTTTTTTTTTTGCATTTAAAAAGAAAATCAAAGTCCCCTTTAATCCCTTTCTCCATGCTACTTAAGTATGTATAGCTTTATTTCAGCTCCTGTCATTGTCTAAAACTCTGTTAGACACATTCTTTACATTATGATCTAATTACTGTTTATAGTTCTTGGTTCTCTTATACTGGAGGTATTGTATTCTTGTATTATTTCATATGTAAGCCTGCTTTGACTCTACATAGTTTTTTATATCATAGAAGAAGAAAACCCACAAAATTTAGACCAGGTAATTTTGGTGACTACACCCTACAAAAGCAGTAAAATATCTTGCTTTGTTTTGGTAAATGGAGCATTTGACTCTTCTAAGGGCAAACCCGCTCCTAAACTCTCACAGGTGTTTAAAAGTGTTGCTCAGCATTCAACAGCTTCACTTTGATAAGAAAAGGACCATGTAATTACGTTTGTCATAATCTTTTAAGCCTAGAAGTAGCTTGGGTGTTTCTTGAGTATTGACACATATGTTGGCATCCAGTAAGTTAAAATAAAAATTACAAGGAGTCAGTTAATCATTAATCCTTGAGTCTTTCAGAGCTATTGAAATCTGCATTAAAGTCTAATATGAGCTCTATCCGGTTTGCCTGTCTTTATTTCTTTTTTTGTCCAAGTTAAAACAAGAAGAAAATATTAGTATGTCAGCAACTCTATAGTTTAACAAATAGCCTCTTTAAAAGATGGCATAAACATATTATATGCAAGCGCTCCTTTGCGTTTTTAGGGCATGGGGTTTGATAGTATTTTCACTTGCCCATAAATAAGCAAGCTTAAATTCTATAAAAGCTGACTGTAGGAGTCAGATTAATGTTAAGTCTCAACCTAAAGATCTACCTTTATAAGAATATGCAAACCAGCCAGAAATGGAGACGAGGATAGCCATTCAGGTTGTATGTGTTATTTGTTAAATCATGTTAATTAGGCTGACATTCTACCTGACCTCAGTAGAGGCATGATTTCTGATATTCTGAAGCAGACTCTAGCACAACAGATGAAATGAAGAAAATCAAACACTAATATGATTGACAGTCCCATAGATGATTGATTGATGAGGCAGAAGCATGTAAGAGCTAGCCAGGAGTCTTCCTCCCTGCCCTTGAGCAACGAATCACCTGACCCTCCAGGTCGTTATTCCAAATCACCAAAAAACAGTTGTCTTCACTATTACTTTTAGAGATCTTCTGATTTTAAAAGCCTGTGTTCTTAATCACTGTTGAAATTTAATGTTTAATATCTTATTACCCTGATAACGAGCTTTTATCATAAATAAAAATAAATTGCCTAAGAAGTATGATATCATCTCCAAATTAAAACAAAACAAAACCTTTAGATCTGGGTTTGACCAAAGTAGCATAATTTTTTTTTTTTTTTTTTTTTTTTTGGTTTTTCGAGGTAGGGTTTCACTCTAGCCCAGGCTGACCTGGAATTCACTGTGGAGTCTCAGGGTAGCCTCGAACTCACGGCAATCCTCCTACCTCTGCCTCCCGAGTGCTGGGATTAAAGGCGTGCGCCACCACGCCCGGCTTCCAAAGTAGCATAATTTTAAACCTGCCAGTATTAGTTTTCTAGAATTTCATCCATTTATATTCTTACATATGCCATTCAAAATAAATTGTATGTACTATGTGAAGTTCCACCCTAGTTCATGTCTTTGGAGGAGGGAAGTGATTTTAGACAAACATTCAAGAATATCAGTTCCTGTAGAGAAATACTTCATCATAACCTAAGGCTAATTGAGTCCGGACCCTAATGTGAGGGTCTCTAGCATAGGAACCTTTCTACTAGAAATGTTATGAAGTCCTTCAATCTATGAACTCGGTAGTTTTGATGGTAGCTTTGAAATTGACAAGTAAAGAAGGTCCAGGTAGAGATTAGCAACAGAAAACATTTGTCTCAAACTCAGGATCACAAGTTAAAAGACACATTGCCTTCCTGTCACCAGGGGTCTCCCCTTGTGTATACTGATGATATATGAGTGTTTTCAGAAATTATCCCTAATGCAGCCATGCTGTCAGTGCTCTGAATAACAGGTATGTTATTTTGTCTTGTAGCCACATTGTCATGTGACACCACATTTCTGCTGTTATTTTCCACATCCATGAGAAAACCATTTAATTTTTAAAAATTAATCTTTCAGGTATGATGCCAGCTTGAAGTCGGTTCCTCCTCTAGATTTTGGCACCCCCACATTGCATTATTTTGAAGACTGGGGTGTTGTGACTTATGGAAGTTCACTACCTGCAGAAATTAATAGATCATTCCTTTCCTTCAAGTCAGGAAAACTTGGGGGTCGTGCAATATATGACATTGTCCACAGAAACAAATACAAAGATTGGATCAAAGGCTGGAGAAATTTCAACGCAGGGCATGAACATCCTGATCAAAATTCATTCACTTTTGCTCCCAATGGTGTGCCTTTCATTACAGAGGCACTCTACGGGCCAAAGTACACCTTCTTCAACAATGTTCTGATGTTTTCTCCAGCTGTGTCAAAGAGCTGTTTTTCTCCATGGGAGGGTCAGGTCACAGAAGACTGCTCATCAAAATGGTCAAAATACAAGCATGACCTGGCAGCTAGCTGTCAGGGGAGAGTGGTTGCAGCAGTGGAGAAAGATGGAGTGGTTTTCATCCGAGGAGAAGGAGTGGGAGCTTATAACCCCCGGCTCAACTTGAAGAACTTTCAGAGGAATCTGATCCTCCTGCACCCACAGCTTCTCCTCCTTGTAGACCAAATACACCTGGGAGAGGAGAGCCCCCTGGAGACAGCAGCAAGTTTCTTCCACAACGTGGATGTTCCTTTTGAGGAGACGGTGGTAGACGGGGTCCACGGGGCTTTCATCAGACAGCGAGATGGTCTCTATAAAATGTACTGGATGGATGATACTGGTTACAGTGAGAAAGCAACTTTTGCCTCAGTGACTTACCCTCGGGGATATCCCTACAATGGGACAAACTATGTAAATGTCACCATGCACCTCCGAAGTCCCATCACCAGGGCAGCATACCTCTTCATAGGGCCATCTGTGGATGTTCAGAGCTTCAGCATCCACGGAGACTCCCAGCGACTGGATGTGTTCATAGCCACCAGTGAGCATGCCTATGCAACTTACCTGTGGACAGGGGAGAACACGGGACAGCCTGCCTTTGCACAGGTCATTGCAGATCGTCAGAAAATTCTGTTTGACTGGAATTCAGCCATCAAGAGCACAAGTGTCCCTGAGGTGAAGGACTACGCTGCCATTGTGGAACAGAGCCTGCAGCATTTTAAGCCAGTGTTCCAGCTGCTGGAGAAGCAGATCCTGTCCCGAGTCCGGAACACAGCTAGCTTCAGGAAGACTGCTGAGCGCCTGCTGAGGTTTTCTGATAAGAGACAGACCGAGGAGGCTATTGACAGGATCTTTGCCATATCACAGCAGCAGCAGCAGCAGCAGAGCAAATCAAAGAGGAGCCGAAAGGCAGGCAAACGCTACAAGTTCGTGGATGCCGTCCCTGATATTTTTGCACAGATTGAAGTCAATGAGAAAAAGGTTCGACAAAAGGCACAGATTTTGGCACAGAGAGAACTCCCCATAGATGAAGATGAAGAAATGAAAGACCTTTTAGATTTTGCAGATGTGACATACGAAAAACATAAAAATGGGGACTCGATGAAAGACCGACTTGGACACGTGCGGATGACAACTCATGCCAGAGCCCCGCCTCTGTCTGCTTCATACACCAAGCTGTTCCTGATTCTGAACATTGCCATCTTCTTTGTCATGTTAGCAATGCAGCTGACTTACTTCCAAAGGGCTCAGAGCCTACATGGCCAAAGGTGTCTGTACGCGGTCCTCCTAATAGATAGCTGTGTTTTATTGTGGCTGTACTCCTCCTGTTCTCAGTCCCAGTGTTAGCACTGATGGATTGCTCGATCACTTTATGTTCACAAGAGTCTATGCAAAAGAGATAATTCATTGCCCCACTTTGTTACAGTTTTTTAAGACTCATTTGAACAAATTAAGACATTTTCACACAAGAAAGCAGGGATATGAAATAATCTGAATGGACCAGGCAAAGAATTGTCTACGGTATATGCATTGCTTGGCTGTCCTGGTGTTTCTGAAAATGTTTGGCTTTACAGATAATCCCTGTTAGCGTAATACTCTTAGAAGAGATCTCAAGAGTCTGTTTCTTTAAGTAATATTTTTTAATATAAACAGAGTTAGATAGAATTGGGCTTTATTATCATTAATTTAATGCTGTTAGAAATGTCAAGATACTATATTATGGAAAGTATTGAAACACAATTTCTAGAAAAACAGACTTTTAAAAATTGAGTGACATAAGTTGTTATTAAAAGAACTGGCTGATTGTTCAGATAATTTAGTAAAAATGGTGACAGAATATCATTAAAACCAAAAATACATTTTAATAGGAAACATCTACAGATGAATATTTCCTTGATGATGTTGGTCTCTGCAGGCATATAATTGGTTGCTTTTATAAATTTGTTGGCCTTTCATAAAGAACACAATTACAGATAACTTAACATTTTATTTTCCTTATACATAAAACTGTTGTAGATCCAGTGGTTGAACTATTCAAAATAAAATATTTTATATCCTGAATTTAAATACCAAAGAACATGGGAAATCTAAAGTTTTGGTGTCATTCTTATGGTTTTTATTGGAAATTTTTCATTTATTTTGTTAAATAAACCTATTGTATTTGTGATTTATTTTCTTATAGTGTGCTTCTTCTGTGTTCCATTATATTAAAATATTTTCTCATTTTCCAAAATCTTTGAAGAGAAATCTTCATTTGGATGTACGTTCATTAAAATTATAAAATAGAGCTTGATTTAAAAGAAGCTATTTCTCCACTTATATTTTTCTTATTTAAACCTATTTTAAAGATTTAACACAAAAGCCAATTTCTGTTACTTAAGCCACACAGAAAGCACAAGGTTTCCATAGCAATGTACAGTCAAGTCCTCAGGAGGTAACAGCTGACAGAGCACTGGAAACATAGCTCACAGTTTATATGTGAGCAGAAGAAAAATGTTATACTAAGAAGGAATCTAAAGCATGGGTGATTATATATAGAGAATATTTGAATCAATATATTTCTCCCTTGAAACTAGAAATTAATTCATCATAAATTTTAGAATATGGACATGTTCACAGATTTATAGATCTGAAGTATAATAGTAATGTTTTACTAGTCCCCTTTTTTCATGAAAATACCAGTAGGTATTAAAAACAAGAACTCAAGGAACTCTTTTGAGTACCTTTTTTCTAAGTATTCTAATTTTGAATTTTTAAATATATATTAAGAAAAGACAAGTTTTTGCTTTTAATTTGCTACACTTGTAACTGAGAAAATGACTTCTGAAGGAAGTAGGGTATTTTTTTCCCTTCATGGAAAGTCTCTGGGGAGGATGTCATTACACACTGTTTAAAAGAATAATGTTTTCTAAAGAATAATGCTTCCGTTTGTCCTGCATGGATGTACTTACTGGGATCTAAACTTGCTTTATGTGACAGATTCTCTGTTTAGTTAACCTCGTTCAACATTCCTGTCTTCTACTCTTTCTCATTCAAAAAGATGAATTGTTTGAAACGATCAAAGGCAATTTTGTTTAAAAAAAAATGGAGGGGATTATTCTTTGAGTCTACCAAGAAAACCTGATCTCAGATTCAAAATTCAGGCATAATTTGTAACAGACGAAAAGTCCAAGCAAGAGCAAGATCTAGCTTTCCTTTTGTTTTTATAAGTTTGAGCTAGACAATATATTAGTCACCATAGTGTGAACTTTATTTTAAAGTAATTTTTAAAAATATGATAATCATTTAGCTTTAAACCATAATGAATCAGTTGCATCAATTTCCCTTCCTTCTAATGAATTGTGGGGTTAGATTTTTTTTTCCATTTTCAAAGAAATTTCTCCAAGCAGTGCTTTAATTTTTTTAAATACAAATAATATATTCTCTTTTTATTTATTTTATAGAAGATTATACTCATTATTATTAACAAGATGTTTCATATGTATACATTATGTGTTGGTATCCTCTTTTCCCTCGTCCCTGCCCCCATTCCATTGGGGACGCTCCTCAGTGGGGTTGCAGGTATTCCCCATGAGGTTGTAGTTTATGTGTTGTGGGAGCAGTAGTCAGTTATTTTGTGGGAGGGGGGATGCCTCTGGGCATGATGTCTCAACCTGTTGCTCTTGCAATCTTTCTGCCCCCTCTTCTGCAAAATTCCCTGAGCCGTGGTGGGTGAGTTTTAAGTCTACTTCAGTAATGAGCTCTTAGGAGCCTCTGGATCTCTGCTTTGGTAGGTGTTGAATATCCTCAGGGTCTGTCTCCTACACCCTGGAAATGATTATCAGGAACAGCATGGAAGCAGCACTCTTGTCTCCCCATTCCTCTGTGGATTCAGCTGTGGCTTGGCTGAAGTGTGAGGGGCCGTTTATCTCTTCCAGTCTTGCTACCTTCTGAAAAAGATTGGATTCTGCAATGGAGAGTAAAGTCAGCATAGTTTAAATGGGATAAGCATTATTAATTTGGGGAGAATTTGATGAATGTAACCCCTCTAAAGCCAAAGACTAGTGAGAGCTTGAATTGGAGAGTACAGTCTTTGTCTCCATAGGATTCTGATCTGGTTCCCAATTCCAGATATGGGTTCCAATCAGAAAGCTATTGGTTACCCACTGAGGCTGTGTGCCATTATTGCACTTGCATTTACATCATGCCAGGGTGTTTGCTTATGAGTAGCTTAGACTTCTGGTTGCTCAGACCATTGTTGACCATTTTCTTCTAGTAGCTCATGTAGCGCTTTCCAGCACTAGACAGGCTGTCTGGGGACTGGCTTTCTTCTGAATTCCAGCCAGGTCTCTCCATGCTCTGTGTCAGCAGCATATGGTATATTCAGCAATACGGTCTTAGCTTCTGCCTCAGGCAGGTAATCAAGTGATTTGAAAGAAAGCTGCCTTGAATTGGGGACCTTATAGGTTTGTCCGATTAACAGCTCAATGTAGGTAGCAGCCAATATCTGGTACTGGGAGTTACTGGTCAAAGACAGAGAAAAAAATTTTCATTTAAGCTTAGGCTTCATCCCACCCTCACCAGAGCCCTACTTTTCAGGTGTTCCCCTCTTTTTCCTTTTGAGGGGTATATCTTTTAGGCTATCTCCAAGGATAAAGGTTTCTATGGTTATCAGCTCATTTTGGATTTAATTTTGTGTTTGTTTTTCCCCTCTTCTCTTCCCCTTCCACAAAACCCATCCCTATTGGCTAGGCCTTGAGTTGCCTATCAGATATGACAGCAACTCAAGCAGGTCCAGGTTAGGAAAAACAGATAAGTGACATGAAGTAGCGTTTGTCTTTCTGTGATTGTGTGAGTTCACTGAGTATGATCTGTTCCAAGTCTGTCCATTTTTCTACATACTTCCATTGTATCATTTTTTTCTTACTGCCAAGTAGAATTCCATTGGATAAGTATGCCACAACTTCATTATCCATTCATCCAATGGTGGGCATCTGGGTTGATTCCAGTTCTTAGCTATAACGAATTGAGAAGCTATAGACACGATTGAACAAATGTCTCTGTATTGATGCATGGAGCATTTAGGGCAAATGCCCAGTAAGGTAATAACTGGGTCTATTAGTAGCTCTATATTCATCCTTTTCAGGAATCTCCAAATTGATTTTCATAGTCGTTGTACAAGTTTACATTCCCACCAACAGTGGATGAGGGTTCCTCTTTCCCCACATCCTCACCAATATTTGTTGTTGTTAGATTTTTTTAATGATTGCCATCCTTATTGGAATAAGATGGAATTTCATGGTTGTTTTAATTTGCATTTCCCTCATGGTTAGGGATGTTGAATATTTTCTTAAGTGTGTATTAGCCATTTGTAATTATTCCTCTGAGAACTCCCTATTCAGTTCTCTGCCCTATTTTTGGAGTGAGTTGTTTGATCTTTTTTTATTGTTTAGTTTTTTTTAGTTCGTTCTAGATTCTAGAAGTTAGGCTTCCGTCAGTGGTATAACTGGCAAAGATTTTCTCCCATTCAGTGAGTAATCTATTGGCTCTGCTTATGGTGTGTTTGTCTGTGCAAAAGCTTTTTTAGCTTTACGAGATCCCATTGGTTGAGTGATTGTTTAATTTCCTGGGCTACTAGGGTTTTGTTCAGGAAGTCTTTCCTCACTCTTATATCATGAAGAGTACCTCCTATTTTTTCTTCTAGTAGAAGAGTTTCAGGTCTTATGTTGAGGTCTTTAATCCATTTGGACTTGATTTTTGTGTATGGAGCAATGAGTGGGTCTAGTTTCATTTTTCTACCTATGGTTATCCAATTTGTCCAACACCATTTGTTGAAGGTAATATCTTTTGGCCAGTCTACCTTATTGGCACCTTTGTCAAAGATCAAGTAGCTATAGTTACTTCACCTAAGGCCTGAGTTCAGTTCTGTTCCATTGGTCTATGTTTCTGTTCTTATGCCAGTATCATTCTGTTTTGGTTACTATGGCCTTGTAATATAGCTTTACATCAGGTATGGTGATACCTCCAGAGGTGTTTTTTTTTTTTTTTCCCTCCTGAGGATATGTTTGAATATCTGAGGCCTGCTGCCATTCCATAAGAATTTTCAGATAATTTTTTTCAATCTCTGTGAAGAATAATGCTGGTATTTTTATTGGCATTGCATTAAATCTTTATATTGCTTTTGGTAGAATTGCCAGTTTCACAATATTAGTTCTACCTACCCAGGAGCATGGGAGTTCTTTGCATCTTCTTAAGCCCTCCTTGAGTTCTTTCTTGAGTTTTTTTTATGTTTTCATTATATAGGTTTTTCACATCCTTGGTTAGTGTTATTCCAAGGTATTTAAATTTTTATTGCTACTGAAAATAGGATAGCCTCACTGACTTCTTTCTCTGTATATTTGTCCTCTGCATATAGAAAGGCTACTGACTTTGATTTTGTATCCCACCACTTTACTGAAGGAATTAATCCCCTTTAGAAGTTTTGAGATGAAGACTTTTGGATCACTTATATATGGGATCATGTCATCTGAAAATAGGGCTAACTTGACTTCTTCCTTTCCAGTTTGAATCCCTTTTATTTCTTTCTCCTGTCTTATTGCTTGGGCTGGTACTTCTAGTATTATGTTGAAGAGCAGTGGTGATAGTGGCCACCCCTGTCTTGTTCTCAATCTCAATGGGAACTCCTTGAGTCTTTCCCCATTAAGCATTATTATGGCTTTGGGTGCTTTATATATAGCCTTTACTGTGTTGAGATACAAACCCTCCATGCCTATTCTTTCCAGTGTTTTTATCATGAAGTGGTGTTGTATTTTTTCAGAGGCCTTCTCTGCATCAATTGAGATGATCATGTGGTTCTTAGGTTAAGTTTATTTATGTGGTGTATTACATTGACCAATTTCCAAATGTTGAACCATCCCTGCATCCCTGGGATGAAGCCTACTTGATCAAGGTGAATAATGCTGTATGTTTATTTGTTTGTTTTTGGTTTTTCAAGGTAGGGTCTCACTCTATCTCAGGCTGTCCTGGAATTTACTATGTAGTCTCAGGGTGGCATCTAACTCTTGGAGATCCTCCTACCTCTGCCTCCCAAGTGCTGGAATTAAAGGTGTACACCACCACACCTGGCTCAAGGTGGATGATACTTTTGATGTGTTGTTGAATTCTGTTTGTGAGGATTTTGTTCAGAATCTTTGCATCTAAATTCATCAGGGATATAGGCCGGTAGTTTTCCTTTCTTGTTGCATCTCTCTCTGGTTTTGGTGTTAGGGAGATGCTAACTTCATAGAAGGAGTTGGGGAGGTTTCCCTGGTCTCTGATTATACAAAAGAGTTTGAGAAAAATTGGTTTCAGTTCTTCAATGAAGGTTTGGTAGAATTTGGCTGAGAAGCCATCCAGTCCTGGATTTTTTTTGGGGGGGGGGTTGATTACCTTTCCTATCTCCATGGATGTGATAGGTCTGTTTAGGAGATTAATCTGCTTTGTGTTTAGTTTTGGTAGGTGGTATGTGTCTAGGAATTCATCCATTTCTTCCAGGTAATCCAATTTTGTGGAGCAGAGATTTTGAAAGTATGCCCTGATGATTCTTCTAATTTCATTGATGTCTGTTTTGACCTCTCCTTTTTGTTTCTGATTTTGTTAATTTAAGACTTCTCTCTCTCTCTTTTTTTGTTTTTTGCTTGATCAAATTGGCCAGGGGTTTATCAATCTTGTTTATTTTTTTCAAAGAACCAGCTCTTCATTTCATCAGTTTTTAAAAACTGTTTTCTTAGTTTCCAGTTCATTAATTTCTGCTCTGATATTGATTATTTCTTTCCATCTAGACCTCTTAAGATTGGATTCTAATTGTTTTTCCAGTGTCTTTAGGTAGACAGTTAGGTTATTACTTTGTGATCACTCTGATTTGTACTGAAGGCATTTAGTGCTATGAATTTTCCCCTTAGGACTGCCTTTGTTGTGTCCTATAAGTTTTGGTAGGTTGTGTTTTCATTGCCATTCAATTCTAGGAATTTAACAATTTATCTTTGGATTTCTTTCACAATCCATTCATTGTTTAAAAGTGTGTTATTTAGTCACTAGTAGCTGATGAATCTCTTGTTGTTGATTCCTAGCTTTAAAGCATTGTGATTTGATGTGATACAAGAAGTTACTTCAGTTTTCATGAATTTATGCAGGCATGCTTTATGGCCTAATATATGGTCTATTTTGGAGAGGGTTCTATGGGCTGCTGAGAAGAATGTGTTTTCTGTAGAGTTGGGGTGGAAAGTTCTGTAGATGTCTGTTAGATCTAGTTGATCTATGGTATTATTGAGCTCTCTTATTTCCCTGTTGATTTTCTGCTTGGATGATCTGTCTATTGGTGATAGTGGACTATTGAAGTCCCTGAATATGATGGTGTTGGTGTTTATTTCTATTCTGTTAGGTTTTGTTTTATAAACTGTGGTGCACCTGTGTTTGGTGCATATGTATTTATGACTGTGATGTACTCATGTTGGATCATTCCCTTGATAGTAAGAAGTGACCTTCTTTGTCCTTTTTGATTACTTTTGTTTTGAAGTCTATCAGATATTAACATAGCAATACCTGCTTATTTTTTATTTCCATTTGCTTAGAATATCATTTTCCATCCATTCACCCTGAGGAAGTGTCTATCTTTAGTGGTGAGGTGGGTTTCTTGAAGACAGCAGATATAAGGGTCCATTTTTTTGATCCACACTGATAACTTGTGTCTTTTGATGGGTAAGTTAAGACCATTAATATTTAAGGTTATTACTGTGAGGTTTGAATTAATCCCTGCCATGATAAGGTGCTTTATGGGGTTTGGTGCTTCTTTGTGTTTTGTATTTTTTTTGAGCCTGGTCCATTTTTTGTTATTTTGATCTTTTTGTTGGCTCTTGAGATTGGTTGTTTGACTCTTCTGTGTGGAGTATTCCCTGAAATATTCTGTTTGACTTTGTGTTCATATAATCATGACTTTTTTCATGGAAAGTTTTTCTTTCTCCATCTATTATGAGGGATATTTTTGCTGGGTAGAATAGCTTGGGTTGGAAACCATAGGCTTTTAGACTTTTGAAGTGTGCCATTCTAGGCCCTTCTGGCTTTCAGGGTTTCCATTGAGAAATATGACCTAATTCTGATGGGATTGCCTTTTTATGTTGTGAGTTTGTTTTTCTTTTGATGCTTTTAGTACTCTCTCCTTTTTTTGTTAAGAGTTTTAACTGTGATATGCCTTGGAGAGTTTCTTCTTTGGTCCTGTCTGTTTGGTGTTCTATGGACTTCTTATATCAGATGGGCCTCTCTTTTGAGAGATTTGTAAATTTTCTTCAATAATTTTGTTGAAAATGTTCTCTATGCCTCTGGCCTGGATTTCCTCTCCTTCTTGTATACCCATGATCCGGATGTTTGGTAGTTTGGGGGTATCACACAGTTCCCCTCGTATTCTGTTCACTTGAATTTTGAACTTAGAAAAGTTTTTGGCCTCCCACTCAATTTCTTCTGTCTTGTCTTCCTGGTCAGAGGTTCTGTCTTCCATATAAGTAACTCTGTTAGTGAGGGGGTTCTAGAGAGATTTTTGTAAACCCTATTTGATCTTTTTTTTTCTGCTGTGTTATTTTGCATTGTGCCCATCTCTTTTTTGAGGTACAATTTCAGTTTGAGTTCTGATTTTCTTGATGCTTCCTAGAATTAATTCTTACATTTGATCAAGTCTTCATTAAGCTTAATCAGTTGGTCATTGAGATCTTCCATTTCTTGACTCACCTTCAATTCATTCATATATCTTTTGAGGGTTCTAATGTTTTCTTCAATCAAGTTAAGCCTACTGTCAAAAGCTGAACTCTCTAAGAGGCTATTCTGTTCAATTTCATTGATACTATTGTTGATTTTTTGATAGTTTGCTTCCAGATCAGAGTCTCATTGGCTGTTGTGTTTTCATTTTGGTATTGAATTTCTATTGATTTCTCTAAGATTTCATTGGAGCCTTCCATTGTGGGACTTGGCATCTTTGGTGGAGATCTGTCACTTTTCTGACTTTCGTTGGCTTTTTTGCACTGTGGTCTACCCATCTTGGGGAAACACTTTATTCCATTGAGGAGGAAGCAAGTTTTTGTCCTTGTAGGATGTTCTGTTTTAAATGCAAACCGGATTTGTATACTGGTGTACAATGGGGTTATAACCACAGATGTGCAGATTATGTAGATTGTAGGTACATCAAAGGTACTCTGGCCTGATCACTCCAATGGCAATACTCTTCAGCACACAGGAATCATGGGTTGGGGAACTAGGAAGCTAGAAAGAAAGAGGCCAGCTCCTACAGTGGTTTGGGCACCTTCTGACTCAGGGGAATAGGGATGTTGGTACCCAGGGGCCAGTCAGGATACCAGAGCAAAAGGCCTGTTTATTCACATGAAGGCCTCAGTCAGTCTCTATGGCAGGGGGCGGGGGACCATGCCTCAGGATATTTCTGCCTACACTGTGACTCTTACAGTCTTTCAGCTCCCTCTTCCACAATGTTCCCTGAGCCTTGGTAGGCCTGATAGCATTCTGATTTAATGTTGAGTTCTCTTTAGCCTCTGGATATCTGATTTGATGGGTTTTGATTGATCACAGTGACTGTCACCATTGCCCTGGAGCTGGTTGTCAGGCTAACAGTGAGAGCAGTAATCTAGTCACTGCTTCCTCTGTGCTGTTAGAGGTGGCATGTCTTATGGTAGGCAGTGGTGGCTATCTTTGCTTGTTGCATTGATGGATCTTGAATCTCCTCAGTTTTCTCTGCCATCTGTAAAATAAAAGAGCATCCAAACAAGAGTGAGAGCAGCTTGAATTAAAGGGGATATGCATAGTTTTTTTTTTTTTTTTTTTGAGATTGGTGTATAAGCCCACTCCTTATCCAGAGAGCAGTGAAGATTTAAGTCATACTTTTTAAGCCATGGTTTTCTAAGGTTACTAAAAAGATTGGGGGGAGGTGCTGGAGAGATGGCTTCGAGGTTAAGACACTTGCCTGTAAAGCCTAAGGATCCAGGTTCAATTTCTCAACATCCACATTAGCCAGATGCACAAGATGGCACATGTATCTGGAGTTTGTTTGCAATGGCTAGAGGCCCTTTCATGCCCATTCTCTCTCTCTCTCTCCATATATATATATATATATATATATATATATATATATATATATATACATACATATATATATGTATATATATGTGTGTGTGTGATATATATATATATATGCCCTTATCTCTGAAATAAATAAGTAAATTTTAAAAATAATTTTTAAAAATTTATTTGTTATTTGCAAACAGAATATGGGCATGCCAGGATCTCTTTCTGTTGCAAACAAACTCCAGACACATGTGTGCCATTTTGTGTATCTGGCTTTACATGGGTAGTGGGGAATAAAATCTGGGCCAGCAAGCCTTGCAAGCATGCATCTTTAACCATTGAGAAATCTTACCCGCCCTTGAAAGAGTATTAAAGAGTATTTTCACAGACTATTTCCCATAAAAATAGGTTCTTAAAAGAGAATTTTGCATTATGATTTATTGTAGTTTTAAGATTTTTTTTTTTTGTTCTAGCAATTGAACCTAGGGCCCGAGGTGTGCATTGCATGCATTATACCACTGAAATGTATTCCCAACCCTTTTATAGTGTTTTTATTTTGAAACAGGGTCTTTCCAAGTTACCTAGTCTGTCTGTTAACTCACTGTGTAATTCAGGCATGCCTTGAATTTGTGATCATGCCATGGCCTCTTGAATAGGTAGGGTTACAGTTAAGTATACTTGATGGTTCAAATTTCCCCAAATTTTAAGAAAATGCAAGCTTGGGCTAGAGTAAGAACCCACCTCAAAAAAAAAAAAAAAAAAAAAAAAAAAAAAAAACAGAAAAGAAGAATCCATGTCCTTTTTTAGAGTTCTGAAGAGAACTCTTATTAGAGTACTGTATATATTTGAAGCTGTACATCACTGACACTAAAAGGGGATGGAAGGGAAGTTGTTTTGGGAGATAAATTCATAGAATTTTTATCACAGCTAAAACCTCAATTGAAAAATCAAAACTGATTGCAATTACTTCAATACTGCTGGGGTTTACACAAATGCATGGTAATACCTTCTCATCCATCTCTCTTCCCCACCTTACTGCCTTCCTTCAGGGAAGAGACTGATTGTTACACAATGTCTGGCAATACTTCACTTGGTACTCAAACAATAAATGATAAATTGATAGACCAACAGGATGGATAAATAAATTAACTAATTATGGAAGAACATGATCTCAGAAGTCTTTAGCACCAGACTTGCTATAGACAGAATGCACCTCACACCCACAGTCATATGTTTCAGCCTATACCCCAGTAAGATAGTTTTGGGGGCGGGTCCTTTGGAACGGTGACTAAATCATAAGAATAGAGGCCTTATATGTGTGATTAGCAACCTTATTAAAGATATTCCAGAGAGGTCCCTTGTCTCACCTGCCATGTGAGGTTATGATGAAAGGTAACCATGTCTGAATCAGAAAATTGGTCCTGATCTGTCAGTTCTTTTGTCTTGAACTTCATCATCTACAGAACCATGAAGGATAGATTACCATTGTTTGTAGGTCCATCAGATTTTTGTTGGAGCATTATAAAACCCGCTAAGCGCTCTGGCTCTTGTAATGAACTAATTTTATTAACCGGCCCACAGCTGTAAACGACCCTGAGAAATGTTCCAAATCAGTCCTGGAGCTGATTCCTAAGCTATATTGGAAGCACTGAAACTCCATCTCCCAGGGCAGTGTACTGTGAAAGACAGATGTTAAGGTCCCCTAAATGGCTGCTCCAACGCTGTTGTTTGTGAGGTGATCTCGAGCGGGCTAGAGAGCCCAGATGCCGAAGCACAGCTTAAAAATAACAGACCATTTGTGTGGGATGTTGTGAATCACTGGTAAACCACTGACTGTTGCTAAGTATCAACAACTGCCTGAGAGAGAGCCTCTCTAGAGCCACTCTAGTGTGTGACATTGTGCAATCCCGAAAGCAAAGCCAGCCTGCACGCCAGACTTCCTAGAGAACACAGGACAATGTGGTGTGGGTGTGGGCCGTGGGCGGCAGCGTAGCAGGCACACTTGATTCAGCTGGACTTTCAGCCACACCTGCACAAACACTGTCACACCACGCACCTCAGAGTCCATCCATTTCCTGGAAAAGACTGGCAAGGAGGCTATATCATAGAAGTCACTGCATCTTTTCTCTACAGCTAAGTAGCTTTTCTGTGTTGCCCATGGGCTTTTAAGAGCCTTATATGTGATGAGAGGACCTTTGTGAACGAGCTGAGAAGTCGTTTCTTATCTTAAAAGCTAATTTGGATATCAGAGGAATAAGTAGGGAATGAAGGAGTGTTTGGTAATTCTCTGTTTTGTTTAATCACATGTCTACATGCCAGAAATATTCTGTAAAGTGGACTAAATTTTATAAAAAGACTATGTTAAAGCACACTGGGTTGCAATAGTTATAACACTATTTTTCTCAGGCTTGAAGAGTTCAAGGAATATTGTATACATATACACACTGTGAGGAAGATACCACCTAGAGCACTATCTCACAATCAGCAAGCTCAGACAGAGTAAGAATGTAACCAGAGACACACAGTAATTGTTGAATTACTATGAGTTTAAAGTAGAGTATGTTATAATACTTGTTTATTATTTTAAGTGTTCACAATATCAACTTATAATCATTTAAAGTATTGAGCTAGATACAGTTATATCAAAACTCATCACTACAATTTTTTCACATACTACTTAGGATTCTTTCTTTTTTTTTTGTCCAGATAATCTTCATTGAAGGTACACTAAGGCCGGCCTCACAGCTAGTTAGAAGTCACTGTGACTACTAGCTATGCTTTGAACTCTGTGGTATATAGCCTGCAGAGCAGATGACTCCCTCCGGAGTAAAGGTGGACCTCTGCTTGGTTTCTAGTTTGATGCTGCGATAAAACAATACTCACTCTGACCTTCATAAACATGAAAAGTCAAAAATGTTTGTAGTTTTCCAGGTTTTGGTGTGAATGAAGATAAAGTCATTGGAAAATTACAGTGATTTTAATTGGTTAATCTTTGCATGAGCTAAGTTTTCTTAGCCGCCTCCTGAGAAGATAAGATTCAGCTGGGTCACAAACAGGAGGTGTGGAGATATAGGAGGCTAGGTATTTTTCACAATCAGTGCATCACTGGTCACTGGCACATTAGCATTATACAGTGGGAAAAAACAAAGTTGCAGCTAATGTGCTAATTTTCTCTTTGGTCACATTTAATCTATTTTTTTTAATCTTTCATTGAAATTTTGCCACTTTTTTGCAGATTTGGGCTGTTTATTTTCTTTTTTTTTTTTTTTTTTTTTTTTTTTTTTTGGTTTTTCGAGGTAGGGTCTCACTCTAGCCCATGCTGACCTGGAATTCACTATGGAGTCTCAGGGTGGCCTCAAACTCACGGCGATCCTCCTACCTCTGCCTCCTGAGAGCTGGGATTAAAGGCGTGTGCCACCAGGCCCGGCTTGGGCTGTTTATTTTCAAGGTCAGCCCTGCTTCTTAAAATTTTTGTTTTTAATTGACACATAATAATTGCACACTTCATCTGGGGTACAGTGTGTTAGTACAATACATACATACAGTGCCCAGTGATGTTGTCTAGGTAATTAGCATTTTCAGAACACCAAACACTTCTCATGGAAGCATTCAAAATCCTCTCTTCTAGCTTTATAGAAATGTACAGTAAAACATTAATAGTCACCCCTGTGTTATAGGACATTAGAACTCTGGATGACTGCACCGTAGCATTGCATACATGTTCTCCGACCCCACAAGCTTCCGGTGGTCTAGGTTCTACTCCACACTTCTATAAGACCAACTGTTTTAGCTTCCACCTCTCAGCGAGAACCTGCAGCGCTTGTCTTTCTGACCTGTTCTATTTCACTTAATATCATACCCTCCAGGGTTATCTTTGTTGCTGCAAATGACAGAGTTTCATTCTTCCATGACTGGGGTTTTTTTTCTATAGAATTATGTGTCCCACGATGCTAGAATAGAAAGGGACCCTGCCAATGGTCCAGGCCAACCTTTTGGGTCCATGGTGATATGATTAAGGATTGCCTGCCTTGAGTTTTCTCCTGCTTCTTGAAATTTTTGAGTTAGACAGAAAAACAGAAATGAAAACAAGTGTTAGGATGTCATCAGACACCATCTGCCTGTGTCAGTACTCATAATTTATATTTGAATTAAAAGGACTACTATTTTTCTTATTATGTCTCTGATCATCTCTGGTTCCTGATTAGATGAGCAAGTCAAATGTTTACGCCTCAGAGTACAATCGCTTATTATAAAACAGTGAATCAGTATCCATGAGTATATTCCCAACTCACATCTTAAAAAAAAAAAGCCAGGTGTGGTGGTGCATGCCTTTAATCCCAGCACTGGGGAAGCAGAGGAAGGAGGATTGCCATGACTTTAAGTTCTCCCTGAGACTACAGAGTGAATTCCAGGTCAACCTGGGCTGGAGTGAGACCTTACCTCGGAAAAAAAAAAGAAAGCCACTTTTTACTCAGCAAGGGAATGATCTAACAAGAGGACATTGCAATCATAAATTTATATGCTGCAAACACAGGTGCACTACATTTCATAAAACAAAACTTAATAAAAAACCAGAAATAAATCCCAATATCATCATACTAGGGGACATCAATACCCCACTATCATTAATAAACAGATCATCCAAGCAAAAAACCAATAGGGAAATAACAGAACTTAACAATATCAGAGATCAACTAGACCTAACAGACATCTACAGAACATTCCACCCTACTTCTACAGGATACACATTCTTTTCAACATTTCAAAGAATCTTCTCCAACTCCTGAAAAAGCTGACTATAGAGATACCAACAGACCCAGCTATTCCCTTACTGGGCATCTACCCTAAAACCTTCAAACCACAGGCCAGAGATATTTGCTCAACCATGTTTGTAGCAGCTCAATTCGTAATAGCTAAGAGCTGGAATCAACCCAGATGTCCATCAATAGAAGAATGGATAACTAAGATGTGGTATATCTACACAATGGAATTCTATACAGCAGTAAGAAAAAATGACACAATGAAATTTCAGGAAAAATGGCCGAACCTGGAACAGATCATTCTCAGTGAACTTACCCAATCACAGAAAAAAATATTGCCACATAGTCTCACTCATCTACAGCACCTAACCTGAATCTACCCAAGATGCCTTACATACCCAGCAAGCATCTCGTGGACTAGACAATAGGATGGGTGGGGAGGGAAGGGAAGGTAACAGAGGGGATGGGAAACACAAATGTAGACCCAAAGGGCAATGTTACCATAAAATTCTACATTCTAAAAGGCAGACCAAATGGCTGAACCTTCACCAGGCCCTTAGAGGGAACACCTGAGCCACAAGACACTGGAGAGGGTATGATGAAGATGGACCTTAGTCTTCTACAGCTCTACAGCTTCTCTCTCTCTCTCTCTCTCTCTCTCTCTCTTCTCTCTTTTATATTAGTTATCTTTTTCTTCCTTTTCTTAGTGGGCACTGACCTGTAACTCCCAGTACCAGCATGTGGCTATCATCCACAGTCAGTTTTTGATCAGAGAGACCTACAAGGTTTCCTAAAAGAAAAACAGATTTCTGTCAGAGTACTTGATGACCCACCAAAGGTTAGTGGTAAGACCCTACTGCTGAAGACACCTTATGTGATTGACATGCAAATTAGAATGGCATGGCTGGAAGTTGGAAGAGAGTCAGTCCCCATACAGTCAGCATGTCTAGTGCCAGAAGGTGCTACATGGGCAACTGGGGGAAAATGACCAATATCTGTCCAAGCCACTCATGGTGTCACCTACTTAGCAGCAAAAATAACCTGTCATGATGCTCACACAAGTGCAATAGTGGTGCACAGCCATGGTGAGAAACCAACTGCTCTTGATTCAGCTAACTGATCCCCTCAGTGGTACGGGACCCATAGCTGGAGCTGGGAAACAAGTCAGAACCATATCCAAACATAAGCCCACTCTCCATTATCAAGCTACCACCAATTGTGGGCTACCAGAGGGCCTACACTTATTAAATTCTCTATTAAAAAGTAAGGGTTATCTCATTTGTCTGGTGCTAACTTACTCTCTGTTGAAGAATCTGCTTCTCTTTTTCAGATAGATGTAGATCCTAAGGAGAGAGCCACCCCATCATACCTCAAAAGGGCCCTGGCTAAAACTAAGAACGATTGGCAAAACAAGCAAGGGTGCTGTTTTCTTTGTGAACCGGGTACCAGCACAAGGGTGAAGGAGATCAACACGGAGAAAAATCAACTCCTACCAAATCAGAGAGCCAGAGCCTAGAGGCCCCCAACACCTCATCACTGAAGCAGACCAAAAATGAACCCAACATGGCTCAGGGAAATTTTGCGGAAGAGGGGGCGGAAAGAATGTCAGAGCCACATGTTGGGTCATGATATGCAGAGACATTTATCTTACCCATAACTGTGGGCTAACACCAGAATTCATGACCCATATACTTCAACAAGGAGGGACCAAGGGGAGGGGGCAGGTCATGGATGAGCCTAATGATGGTACCAAATTGACTGTATTCGCTGAGTACACAACTAATTAATAAAAAAAGAATCTTCTCCAAAATAGATCATATATTAGGACATAAAACATGCTTCCATAAATTCAGGAAAATTGACATTACTTCCTGCATCATGTTGAACCACAATGCATTCATAGAAATTAACAACACAAGAAACAGCATAAATTATACTAGATCCTGGAGACTGAATAACATGCTGTTACATAAGGAATGGGTCATGAAAGAAATCAAAAAGGAAATTGTAAAGTTTTTAGAATTGAATGATAATGAAAACACAACACACAAGACTTATGAGACACAATACAGGCAATCCTAATGGGAAAATTCATAGCACTAAATGCCTTCATAGCAAAGATAGTGAAATCTCAAATTAGTAAACTGACAATCTACCTAACGTTAATGGCAAAACAATAACAATCCAACCCTAAGAGTTCCAGATGGAAAGAAATAATTACGATCAGAGCAGAAATCAATGAGTTGGAAACTAAGAAAATTGACAAAACAAAGAGTTGGTTGTTTGAAAAAAATAAACAAGATTGATAAGCCCCCTGGCCAATTTGCTCCAAAGAGGGGGCGGGAGGGAGAGAAATCTCAAATTAATAAAATTAGAAAATAAAAGGGAGAGATCATGACAGACATCAATGAAATTGGAAGAATCATCAGGACAAATTTCTAAAACCTCTACTCCACAAAATTGGATAACCTAGAAGAAATGGATGAATTTCTAGATATATACCACCTACCAAAACTAAATTCAGAGCAGGTAAATATCCTAAACAAACCTGTTATATCTATCATGTTTGGAAATATAGTCTGAAACCTCCTCAAAAGTAAAATTCCAGGGCTTGAGAGTTGGCTAAGCAGTTAAGGCACTTGCCTGAAAAGCCTAATGGTGCAGGTTTGATTCCCATTGCCCATGTAAAGCCAGATGCACAAAGTGGCACATGTACCTGGGGTTCACTTGCAGTGACTAGAGTCCCTGGAGCACCCATTGCATCAGTCTGTCTTCTTTCTATCCCTCTCTGTTTGCAAAAAAGGAAAAGTCCAGGAACTGATTGATTCTCAGCCAAATTCTACTAAACTTTCATTGGATAAATGAAATCAGTTCGTCTCAAGATCTTTCACATAATTGGAGTACAGGGAATACTCCCCAACTCCTTCTATGAAGCTAGCATAACCTTAGTATCAAAACCAGACGAGAGATACAAGAAAACTACAAACCTATATCCCTGATGAACTTAGGTGCAAAGATCCTGAACAAAATCCTTGCAAACTGAATTCAACAACACATCAAAAGCATTATCCAACTTGATCAAGAAGGCTTCATCCAGGGATGCAGGGATTGTCCAACATATGGAAATTGATTAACGTAATACACCATGTAAATAAACTTAAATGCAAGAACCACAGGATCATTTCAATACATGCAGAGAAGGCCTTCCACAAAATACAACATCACTTCATGATTAAAACACTGGAGAGGGGCTGGAGAGGTGGCTTAGAGGTTAAGGTGCTTGCTTGCAAAGCCTAAGGACCCAGGTTTGATTCTTCAGACACCACGTAACCCAGATGTACATGGTGCAGTGGCTAGAAGCCCTGGCACGCCCTTTCTCCATCTCTCTCTCCCTCTCTCTCTCTCTCTCTCTCTCTCTCTCTCTCTTTCTCTCACTCTCTCTGTCTCTAGTAAATTAATGCCAATAAATAGAAATTTTAAAAAAATTTATTTAAAAAAACACTGCAGAGACTAGGCATGGAGGGTTAATATCTTAACATATTAAAGGCTACATACAAAGCACTTAAAGCCCAAATCATACTTAATGGGAAAAGACTCAAAGAATTCCCATTGAGATCAGGAACAAGACAGGGGTGCCCATTGTCATCACTGCACTTCAACATAGTGCTAGAAGACCTAGCCCAAGCAATAAGACAGGAGAAAGATAGAAAAGGGATACAAATTGGGAAGGAACAACTCAAACTAGCCTATTTGCAGATGACATGATCCTATATGTAAGTGACCTGAAAGACTTTACCATAAAATGTCCAAAGGTGATAAATTCTTCCAGCATAGTGGAAGGATACAAAATCAACACAAGAATATCAGGAACTTTCCTATATACAAAAGACAAATATACAGAGAAAGAAATCAGTGAAACTGTTCTTTTTTCAATATCCACACACACAAAAATTATGCACACAAAATACTTTGGAATAACACTAACCAAGGAATGAAAGGCTATATATACCGAAAACATAAAAACACTCCAGAAAGAAATTGAGGAGGACATGAGAAGATGGAAAGACCTCCCATGCTCCTACTTAGGTAGAATTAATATTATGAAAATGGCAATTCTAACAAAAATAATATATAGATTCAACACAGTACCAATGAACATCCCAGAATCATTCTTCAGAGAGATAGAAAAAATAATCTCAAGGTTCAAATGGAATGGCAGAAGGCCCTGCATATCCAAAAATATCCTCAGCAAAAGAAACACCTATGGAGGTATCCCCATGCCCAACCTAAAGCTATACTACAAAACTATAGTAACAAAAACAGCTTAGTACTGGCATAAAAACAGACATATAGACCAATGGAGCAGAATTAAAGACCTGGACCTTAGTTCAAGTAACGAATATATGTGTGTGTGTGTGTGTGTGTGTGTGTGTGTGTGTGTGTGTGTGTCTCAAATGAATAAATGAAAAAAAATATTTAAAAGAAAAATGAAATTAGACCACTCCTCTCACCATGCTCAAAAATCAACTCCAAAAGGATTAAAGACCTCAATATAAGACCTGAAACTCTCAAACTACTGGGTGAAAAAATAGGAGGAACTCTTCACATTATAGGAGTGGGTAAAGATTTCCTGAACAATACACCAGTATCCTAGGAAATTAAACAAACACTCAACCAGTGGGATCTCGTGAAACTAAAAAGCTTTTGTACAGACAAACATACACAAACAGAACCAACAGACTACTGACAGAATGAGAGAAAATCTACCAGCTAGCTATGCCACTGATAGAGGCCTAATATCTAGAATCTACAAAGAACTCCAAAAACTAAGCAATGAAAAAAAAAATCAAACAATCTGCACCAAAAAAAAAAATGGGGCAGAGAACTGAATAGGGAATTCATACAGAAAGAAATACAAATGCCGAATACTCACCTAAGAAAACATTCAACATCCTTAGCCATCCAGGGAATGAAAATTAAAACAACTATGAGATTCCACCTTACTCCAGGAAGGATGGCGATCACTAAAGAATCAAATGACAATAAATGTTGGTGAGAATGTGGGGGAAACAGAAACACTCCATACACTGATGGCTGGAGTAAAAGCTTGTAGAACCACTATGGAAATCAATATGGAGATTCCTGAAAAAGATGAAACTAGAGTTACCAACTGACCCAGCCAGTTCTCTATTGGACATCTACCCTATAGGCTCCACTCTTCACTGCAGAGATATTTGCTCAACCATGTTTATAGCTGCTCAATTCACAATAACTGAAAACTAGAATTAATTCAGATTTCCATTGTTTGATGAATAGATAATGAAGATGTGGCACATATACACAATTGAATTCTATTCAGTAGTAAGGAAAAGCGATATAAGGAAATTTGTAGTAAAATGGATGGACGTGGAACAGGTCATAGTAACCGAATTTACACAGACATAGAAAGACAAACACCACATGTACTCACTCATCTGCAGTTCCTAAATTAGAGCAGCTTGAGTTTCAGACAACTCAAGGGACAGACAAGAGGGCCTGGAGGGTTTTCGGGGTGGGAAACATGAGGGAAGGGGAAGACATACACAAAACCAAATCCAAAATGAATTGGTACCATATAAAACTTCCTCCTGGATAGTGGAGTAAAAGATATAACCCTCAATAGAAGCATGGAGAGATTGTCTGGTAAGAAGGGCCTGGGAGAGGGTGGGAGGAAGCCTAACCCTAAAACATTTGGCTCTGACTTGCAACTCCTATAGAAATTGTTTTACAATCCATGTTAAGCTGTTGATTGGAGAGATTACAAAGTCCCCCCAAACAACACAGGCTTCTGTCAAAGCACTTTATTACTCATACTAGGTAAAAGGTAAGACCCTATTATTGAAGACAACACATGCTGCTGATGCAGAACATAGAGAGAACCAGATGAATCTGAAAGGAAGCCAGTTCCCAGATGGTTTGCCCATATAGTGCTGAAAAGCACTACATGAGCTGCTGGAGGATAATGGCCAACAGTGTCATTAGCAAGCATGGGACACTACTATATGAAAACAACCAACCTCACAAGATGTACACACCTGTGCAACAGTGGCACACAGCCTAGGTAGGTAACCAGTGGCCTCTGATTGGCTATGAGATCTACTCAGTGAAAAGAAACCCATAACTGGAACTAAGAACCAAGTCAGAACCCTATGGAGACCAAGATAATGGACTCCAGTGAGAAGCCCCCACTAGCTTTTCTTCAAATTGAGACTACATTCATTAAAAGTCTCTCTATATTAACAGTTCTTATCCCTTTTAACCTATCCTGATCTCACTCTCCATTGGAGAATCTGTTTTTGTTTTTCAGAAAGCAGCAAGAACAGAGGACAACCATAATCTACCAACAAGACAAGAATACATAGCTGACTACTTAACAGGAGATGAACCAACCCTCACACAACAGCCAGGGCCCAGGTGAAGCCACAGAGGAACTGGTGAGAGGAGCAAGTGTGCTGCTTCCAAGGGATCCTGATAACCTGAGCCAGGGTGATGCAGACAGATGCGGAGGATACTCAAAATGCACCAAAGCAGGAACCCAGAAGCTGCTGAGAACTCAAGCACATCCACCAAGGCTCAGGGAAGCTTGCCAAAGAAGGAGCAAAAGAATGTAAGAGCCACAAGGTGTGAAGGACTGTCCAGAGACATAGCCCTCCCCACAGTGACAGACTGCTGCTCTCAGAACTCATGACCTACAACTCCATGGTGAATACTAACAATCCCACTAAGGAGGGCCTTCCTTGGAGTGGGGGCAGGGATGAGGGAAATGATGGTACCAACACATGATAGATCCATACAAAGTTTCTACTTAATAAAAAAAAAAATTGTGAACCATCCTCTGCTAAATCTCTTCTTAGAGCTATTTACATAATTCACAGTGTCTACAAGAACATTAACAAACACATATAATGTAAAAAGAATTGGATGATATAATTGATAAAATTCTAATTCCATAGCTTGTTTGAAGTTTACATTATAATCTATCTGATGTTAAGTTGTAAAAGTCTTAATTATGTTGGATTGGATTTGAAATAGGGATATAAATCAGATTTTACTTCAAATTTTGTCTGTTCAAGATACTGGAGGATGCAAATTTTCATTTACTTCCAACTTGATAAGCATCTTTACATATGGAAAAAGTGAACAATTTAATATAAAGCCTGACTGTCTAGTTTCTCTGGGAAAAAAAGTCAAACTCATAATAACAGAAAGTAAAATGGATATTATTAAGAACTGGGAAAAAGAGAGATACTGATCAAAATTTCACCTGTAATCAGAATAAATCCTGAACACAAGTGTACAATGTGATGATTCAGTTAGCAATACTAAATATTTGAAATTTGTTAATTGAATAGATCTTACAGGTTCTCAGAATACACACAATGGTAATCATGTGAGTTGATAGAACTGTTAACTAACTTGACTATGTGTATGCAATGTGTATGTATAAACTTCCTTATGTATATCTTGTCCTTGCCCTTCCATATTTTTGTCTCTGTATTAGAGGATGCAACCTACCATGGATAGGAAATACTGAAAAATATAATTAAATCTATATTGAATATGTAAAAAAAAAAAGAGAAGTTATATGTATCAACTCTTAACCTCCATGACACCCAGTGAACCAGGAGACAGCATTTTCACTTTACAGATGAGAGGAGAGAGGTACAGAGGACCCACTTGCTTGCCCAAATTCACATGTCTAGTTAGCAGCAGAGCCAAAAAGAAATTGATCAGGGAAGGCCTGAACTTGTGTGAGTAGCAATACTAATAGTAGGAGGCAGAAACTTAGGAAGGAGACTTGGATCAACAGTCATGGAGGCAGGAGTCGAGCCAAACGACTCATTGTAGCTAATCCAAGCTAATAAAATATGTAGTGCAGATGCCTGGCACCATAAAGCAGAGCCCCAGACAGTCAGGCTGTGAGTTGAGCTCTGAACTCAGGCTTGGTTCCTTGATCAAGAAAGGAAGCAAAACCTAGTCTAAAAATCTAAAAATAAAATGCAGAAAAAATAGTAATTACTCTTCAATTGCTTTCTGTAGCTAAAGTAAAAAAAAAAAAAAAAAAAAATCCTCCCTGAGGTAAATCAGTTGTGTGTGGGTATGGGAGGGGGTGGAGAAATCAGGGAACTAGCAACTGTGATGAATCAACAAGACAGCTGAGCTGGGAGGAAGTCCTGGGAGAGTCCCGGCTCTACCCAGGCCTCCAGTTTTACCATCCCCATGGCAGCCCGGTGATTGGTGAGAGTGGGTGGGAGTGGGCATCCAAGTGGTTCTTCACCTGCACCTGGAACCTTTCCCAGGTCTCTGACTTCTGAGTGTTGCACTGTTCCTCTGTGCATAGGCTGTCTAATATTTGTCACAAAGTTGGCAATTTCAAGATGCCTTCTGCTCTGATCTGGGTAGCATGCTCCAACGAGCATAGCTTGTGCAAAAGGGCCCGAGTTCTGAGCGTAACAAAATAGGCATGGTGCTGACTACAGAAAGAGAAGAGAAAGTGCAAGTCTGCCTCTTGTTCGTTCATTTATTCCCACAAAGATTTATCAAGCTACAATGCTCTAGGTACTATGATAGTTATTGCCTGTGTAAATAAAAAGGCATTAAGTCAGACCCTCATAAAATATATAATCTAGTTGGGGAGTAAACAAGAAGTAGTAATCAAGTATATAAAATATTATAAAACTATCACATGTGGTAAGGAAACAAATATGTGCCTAGAAAGATGAAGAGTGTGAGAGTTATTAAGAAACAGGAGTCAGCCAGAAGTGGTAGTGTATGCCTTTAGTCTCAGCACTCAGGAGGCTGAGGTAGGAGGATTGTTAAGTTTGAGGCTAGCCTGGAGCTACAGAATGAGCTCTGGGGCAACCTGAGCTAGCGTGACACCCTGCCTTGAAATAAAAATAAATTAAAAATAAGTAAATAAAACAAACAAATAAATAAGTTTTTTAAAAAAACACCAGATGTTGTGGTGCATGCCTTTAATCCCAGCACTCGGGAGACAGACATAAGAGGATCACCATGAGCTTGAGGCCAGCCTGAGACTACACAGTGCATTCTTAAGCAAGAACCTACTTTGAAAAAACAACAACAGCAAAAAAAAAAAAAAAAAAAAAAAAAAAAAAAAAAAAAAAAAAAAAAACAGAAAGAAAGAAATAAAAAGAAATAGGGGTTGTGGAAGGTATGGGCAAGAGTCCTGGTTACTTTGTGTCTAGTTCTATGACAGACAGCAAGTGATGAGATACGTACTAAATTCCAAGAGGGACTGAGAATCAGAGGGACCATAAACCCAAGTGGATGTATGGTCTTTACCCAACTGAATATTTACTAAGATCATCACTTAATTTCTCAGGACATGTATCCCAGAAAACACTCCAGAAAGGATTGAGAACCAAGGAACAATCTGGGCCTACAGGTATCGTATCAGAATTGGAATAAGTTACCTCTGTGCTTGCATCCAGCTTATATTTTCACCTTCTAGGATGAAATCTCTCCTGTGATTCTCCTGACCCTGTCCTTCATAGTACATTTTCTGCAGAGGACAAATTACAATTACTAGGTTATAGGTCAGTCTACCAAGAGGGGTGTCTTGAAGACTTAATGTCAAGCTGGCCGCACACTTGCTGAAGACTGGGCTGTGAGCTCCACACTGACCACTTCTGAAACACAATGGGGGACAGGCAGTTTCCTTGGCTAGGCAGAAAGATAGGGGAAAAGGCCCTTGGTAAATGACTATATTCTAACCCAAAATGGTGAAGAGGGTGACCTCACATTCTCCTTTCTGGCTTGGTTGAATTTTTCCCATGGGCAGGCTGGCTTTCTGGGACCTGTTCAGTACTAGATGCATCATGGGCCAACCAGCACCTTCATCTTCATACAAGCTGACCAATCATGGGTTCTGGATGGGAAGTCTTCCTCCATTCAACAAATCCCAGTTCCCATGGCACCTGAAGATTTTCCAGCTCTGGAATTCCCTCCACCCAGAGGACTCTATTCTCTCGGCTTTCTTTACCTCTTACTTTAAAATAATTTTTAAAAAATATCCCTGCATTTTAATTCTTTTTTATTTTTTAGGTATGGGCTCACTCTATCCCAGGCTGACCTGGAATTCACTATGTAGTCTCAGGGAGACCTTGAACTCCTGATCCTCCTACCTTTGCCTTCCAAGTGCTGGGATTAGAGCTGTGTACCACCATGCCCTTCTGCCTTTTAATTCTTTTTTTTTTAAGTTTTTTGTTGATTTTTATTTATCTATTTGAGAGCGACAGACAGAGAAAGAGGCAGATAGAGGGAGAGAAAAAGAATGGGTGTTCCAGGGCCTCCAGCCACTGCAAACGAACTCCAGACGCGTGTGCCTCCTTGTGCATCTGGCTAACGTGGGTCCTGGGGAACCGAGCCTCGAACTGGGGTCCTTAGGCTTCTCAGGCAAGCGCTTAACTGCTAAGCTATCTCTCGAGACCTGCCTTTTAATTCTTTAATCAGCAGATAAAATAAACCCAACACCCCTAGATGGTACCATTTTGATTTTGATATCTGGAAAAGGAAGTTAGAGTATTCTGTGAGAAAAGTGAAACAGAAAACACTCTGACAGACACTAGTGATAACTCTTTCCTTCTGGCAAACAACAGGATTACGTACACATGTTCCCTCATGATAAAGTGGACCACAGACCATGCTGAACCGCTCAGTGGCCACTGGGAGACTCTCCAGTCCTCCTTCTGCCATGGCAGTCATGGAGGACGTGACAGTTAATTGTGGTTGTCATGTGAGTGGGCTAAAAGGGATGCCTAGAAATAGTATGGCACACTTTGGGGTGAAAGGGTATTTCCAGCGAAGATTGGCATGTGGGTTCATGAACTGAGTGGGACAGACATGCCCTGAGCATGGGCAGCACCATCCAATGGGCTGGGAGTCCAGACAGAAGAAGGGAGAACCCAGGCTGGGGGCATGTTCGCTCCCTCTTGAACAGTGCACTATCACTGCTGTTGTCACCGCTGCTGCTCGTAGATAGCCGACCTTACATTCTCCAGCCTCTGAACACTGACCTATTAATTATACCAATACCTCTCCAAGAGGCTTTCAGGCCATTGGCCTCAAACTGGGACTGCATCCTAGTCTCTTGTGTTCAGAGGTTTCCAGACTTCTTGAACTGAAGACTACTGGTTTCCTTGACTCTTCAGTCTGAAGATGGCCACTTTGGGACTATTCAGCCTCTGATCCCATAAGCCAACCTAATAAGACCCTTCATATGAATGTATAACATATATTTCTATATTATACGTTTATATATTATGTATATGTTTTATATATTCAAGCATATTTATATGTATATCCTATTGGTTCCATTTCTCCAGAAAACCTTTAATTAACACAGCATGAGAAGGCCTTCGGTTAAGATGGAGATGCTAAATTCCAATGTAGTATGGAGGGCTGGCACCATGGATCATGTGTTTTGGAAGTGACAAATGAATGGTACAAAATTGGGTGCTGTTAATGCACAACATAACCTAACCTTTCTAATGCAGAAGGTATCTTTTAAAATATTTTTTTTGTTTTTGACAATTCCATACATGTATATAATGTCTTTTGATCATATTTGTCCCCTCCATTATCCGCTCTTAACTCCTGTTGATGGGACCAATCTTGAGCACAGCTTATGCAGGTAACCATAGCTGCTGTGAGCTCATGATTGTAAGAGTCATGTCACATCCAGGAGACAGCACTCCACTCTATCCTTTGGCTTATACATTTTTCCCATCCCCTCTTCCTCAATGTTCCCTGGGCCTGATGGAGGGTAATATAAATGTTATGTATAGAGATGAGCATTCAACTATCCCTTTTTCTTAGCACTTTGACTAGTTTTAACTATTGCCTACCACAAACAGGCATTTGACCATGGCTGAGCACAGAACTAGCTTATAGCTATAAACATAACTATTTGGAAGACAGACCATATCCATTTACCAAAACCACAGTGGTAGAGTTCTCAAACCCTGTCAGCTCCCAGGCCTGTGACTTCCATAGCCGTGGCCTGTTTACCTGCACCAGGCATGAATTTTCTCCTGTGCAGCGGGTCTCAACTGTTTTCGGAAAACAGTTGGTTATCTTCATAACAACATGCCACCATTGCAACTTGCCTAGAGACATTTCATATTTTGTCTGACAGGTCAAAACAGTAACACACAGAGTCAACAGATAGTAAGACTCAGAAGGTATCTTTTTGAGGATGTGACATTTAAGCTGAAATTTAAGGAATGAGAAGAAACCAAAAGATAGAACATTCCAGGTACAAGAAACTTTATGTGTGAAGATGGTGAGGCAGGAAAGAGCTTTTGTGTTGGTATTGATGTCTTAGAAGCAGAAAGAATAATTATCAGAGATATGGGTGATGGAGAGATGTTGGTTGAAACAAACATAACTAAAGTTAGAAATAAAGAATGTTTTAAAATATCCAGGGCTAGAGGGATGGCTTAGCAGTTAGAATGTTTGCCTACAAAGCCAGGTTCAATTCCCCAGGACCCACGTATGCCAGATGCGCAAGGTGGCACATGCATCTGAAGTTTGTTTACAGTGGCTAGAGGCCCCAGCACACCCATTCTCTCTGTTTCTCTGTCTGTCTGCCTCTTTCTCTCTCTGACTGTCTCAAGTAAATAAATAATTGAGAATGTTTTAAAATATCCAGAATACACAAATATACAGAGAAAGCAAATTGAGTACTTGAGGCCTTGGGAACTTGAGGTTAGAGGGTAAGTGGAAGAGGGGAAAGAATTGGAAATGACCACTAATTGTCATGGAATTTCTTTTTTTCTTTTTTGGTTTGTCAAGGTAGGGTCTTGCTCTAGCCTAGGCTGACCTAGAATTCACTATGTAGTCTCAGGGTGGCCTTGAAGTCATGGCACTCCTCTTACCTCTGCCTCTCTAGTGCTGGGATTAAAGGCATGCTCCACCACACCCAACTGGAATTTCTTTTCCATATGATGGAAGTATAAAATTATTTGTGATGATTTAGCATGTTAAATTGTGGGAACTTAGTAAAATATATTGTACACTTTAAATGGGTGAATCATATAATATGTGAATTGTTTCTCATTAAGGTTGTATTAAAAGGATAATATGTTCTATATTTTCAAATACATTACACAGCATAAACAATTTTTAACATTCTCAAAGGTATTCTTATGAGGATTAGGAGTGTCATAGCAGACATAGTGTAAGTGGGGTCATACACAGTAGTCTCATGAGCTCTTTCACAGGGTTACAAAAGAACATTTAAGGAACAGCTGACTGAAAACTAATTGCAAGGAACTTTCAGATTCTAAGTGTTGTGTATCCTCTCTCATGAGTTTCACTTGCTTTCTTTTCTGAGAAATTGTTTGTGGTTTTTGAAACCCTTTCCTGACAATGATAATGTTCAAAAACAAAAATATTATAAAAGAAACTTAAAACCCATAACCACTGGATTTTAGGTGTGTTTAACATGAGAACCTCCTACTCATTCTTAAGGAGAAAATTGGTACTAGAATCATAGATTTTCCAAACCTCTTTTAAATATTAGTCTACTTTCAAGAGAGACTTCTTGAATCCTCTGCACATTATTAGTATTATAAATATAAATAGTATGATAGACTACTTTCACTGAGTTCTGAACAATGTCTTCAAGACTATAACTGGGTATGGAGGGCTAGAAAATTTTAAGTAGACCCAGTAAACCACCCCACTGATAATGGAGCAGATGGATGGCAGGGTGCTTGTAGAAAATCCAAGCTGGGGCTGGAGACATTGCTTAGCGGTTAAGTCACCTGCATGTGAAGCCTAAGGACCCACATTTGACTCTTCAGATCCTTTGTAAGCCAGATGCACAAGGTGACACAAGCACACAAGGGCGCACATGCACACAGGTGGGGCACACGTCTGGAGTTCGATTACAGTGGCTGGAGGCCCTAGTGCACTAATTCTCCCCCCCCCCCCCCGTCTTGCATCAAAGAGAGAAAGAGAGAGAGGGAGGGAGAGTGAGAGTGAGCCAGGTATGGTGGCACACGCCCTTAATCCCAGCATTTGGGAGGCAGAGATAGGAGGGTCGCCATGAATTTGAGGCCACCCTGAGACTACATAGTGAATTCCAGGTCAGCCTGGGCAGGAGCGGGACCCTACCTCAAAAAAACAAACAACAGTGAAAAGGAAAATCCAAGCTGGCAGGCAGAAACTGGACTCTCAATGTTTATAGAAGCCAACAATCTATTTAGAAGGTCCATCCGTTTCTGGGAGATTGTGATACAGTCAGCACAGAAGCAGCAAACCCAGGGTTAGTGTTTAGAGAAACGGGCTCACCTGACAGTGAGTCTAGATGCAGCTCAGGCTGGCGTTTAAAGACACAGGCAGACCAGACAGTGAGTGTAGATGCAGCTCAGGCTGGTGTTTAAAGGCACAGGCGGAGCAGACAGTGAGTCTAGATGTAGCCAAGGCTGGCGTTTATAGACACAGGCTGACCAAACAGTGAGTTATAGATGCAGCCCAGGCTGGTGTTTAGAGACACAGGTGGACCCAACAGTGAGTCTAGATGGAGCTCAGGCTAGATTTAAAGACAGGCTGACAAGACAGCATGTCTAGAGAGATGCAGCTCAGGCTGTGATGTTTCTGAGAATTGCAAGTAACTTGGTCTGGCTTATAAAGCCCCTTACCCTGACCCACCCACAACTTTGTCCTCATGATGGGCCATTTTGCATCTCACCCTTGACATTCCCATTACTCTAGTCTTCATTGCAACCAAGCTCCTTTGTATTCTGGGATCTTTGCCATTTACATTAACTGTCCTCTCCTCACAGAGACATTCTCAGGACACTTTGGTGTCATTCCATTTTCTTTCTGTCCTTAAAACTATCTTATTTTTATGTTCTTTCTGTGTGGTGTATGTATTTCCTCATAATTGAAACATTCCTTTCTGAAGAAAAGAGGGAAATTTATAAGACTCGGAAAATATATGGAACATACAAGGCCCAGGAAACTCCTGAAAGTTACAAGAGTCACAAGGCCCTTCCCCAAGGCTATATAAATGATAACAATTGCTGGGGAGACGAGACTCTGATTAACTCAGTTGTCTATAAATGGTGTAAGGGTGAGCATGCCTTTCCAACATGACTATCCATGTTCCAGTAAGTATCATATTCTTGTAACAAAACTAAATACATTCATTGGTTCACAAAGCTAGCCTTGAGTGTGTTGGAAATATGAGTCCCAATCCATGTCAAACTCAGCGAACAGTATGTCTCAACAAAGAAATTTTACTGATGCAAACGGGTGCATTAAATCTCTCAGGTAAGGTAGCAAACAAGCTGGATGGGCAGTCCCTGTGGTCTTTTATCCCTAAAACACAAAGAAAAGTATGGGGAGAGGGAGGCTGATCCTTGTTGGCCAAGGCCTGAGTTTACAAACTATGTTGCAATTGGTTAAAGGGAAATGGGGCACAGACAGAGCAAAGGAAAGCTGATGCAGGTGGGCGAAAATGAGGCATTTCTTTCTGTTGGCCCAGAGTTATTTTGGAACTTTCTTAAAATGAGAGGAGGAGGTGTTGTGGCTGGCCTAAAGTGGAGTCATTCTAGTTTGATAGAAAAGACTGGCTTTTCTGTCAGGTGGAATTGTTCCTTTGCTCTGTCATTTGTGCTTTCTCTGAGGTGGGTAGACATTTGTTCACATCTCCCCAGGAAGATTCTGCTATAAGATGGAGGCGAGCAAAAGCCCTCTTTGTTTTATTCCTTGTATCCAACAATACTAGGCACTTCATAAGACCTGGCACATCCTGGGTGTTTTCTGAATATTTTAATGAATTGAATGAATATATGAACTAATTAACAAACTAGTTAAGAAATAAAGTTAGTTGGGGAAGGACAATGACAGATTAGTTTATACAGTAAAAATATTTGAAACCAAGTACTTGACTAAACAACAGGAGCCATAGAGGAAAAGGTTATCTCCTTCATTAAAGTATGAATAAATGAAGCCAATGAAAGCAGATGGTAGCAGGTAAGTGGAAAAGGAGTTGGTGCTGGATGGCTCTGAGCCTTGGTGGAGGATAAACTATTATAAGATGTTGGAAAAACTCTGATTGGACATTGTAAAGGGTAATCAGGAAAATGCTAGCCTTTCTTCTTGGTGTGAGAAATATGAGGGTCTCATCTTGTATGCTTTTGGAAGGTATTCAGGGTTGTGCCTAGTTGGTACTTGGATGGCAGAAATGTGGAGAATGTATAAACTTTACTCTGGAGGATGGAAAGCTGATTTTCTTTGTGGTTGAGTTTCAGTTAAAGAAGACTTAGATAAAGCTATCTGTAGGAAGGTTGTGTATATAGTTGGATTAATTCCTAAAGGGAGTACAGGAACTTTGGATGAGGAAGAAAACATCTGAGAGGAGTGGGACAGAAAGGAAGAAGAGTCTAGCCAATGAGGAAAGTTACCAAGGCACAAGGGAAGGATGATATTTTGGAAGATGGAGGATTAGAGATGTTAGTTATAGCCAAAACCAAAATGTTTTGCGTCAAACACGTAACTTTGCCACAGGTTTAAAGAATGCCAGACTTGACACAGTCTAATCTCAGAGAATAGGTCCTCAGCTATCTCGAATGACAATGAAGACCCTGATCTGGAGTTGGCCTAAACATGTACGTGGAAAGAGGAGCTCGTTATCACAGCCTTCTAGAATTTGTGTGCTAGGTCCCATGCTGGTCACCGATGGTGGGTGGAGTAGCTAGGCAGGCATATGGGAGCAAGCGGAGAAGAGATGTTTCTGGACCCATCTCAACAGAATATAGCAGCAGCACCAACCAGCTCATTCATTGTGAGCACCCACCTTGGGGCAAAGAGCATGCCAGTAGTAGTACTAGGACTTGATTTTGCTCTGGGCTTTGCTATGACTTAGCTTATGACAGAAAAACTGAAATTGTGTCTGTTTCCTGTAAACGGAAGGCGTCTTTGTAACTGGAAGTTAGCTTTGGAACTAGGGTCACTGCAATAGGGGGGAAGTTTCGTGTTTTCCCCTTGTTTGCTCAAGAGGCTGAGCTGGGTCAGCAAGGACAACCAAATGCCCTATTTGTTATCAGGAAAGCAGGGTGACAAGAAAATATTGTTCTCCCTGTAGAGTTCCTAAATTGAGGGAGCAATGTAAGCAGTGGCTGAAGGGAATGGGTCCATTGGAGGTCAGTCAAGGTTCCCAGGTGCCAGTGAGGGTGCGGGGGGCCAGCGGTGTGTGTGTGTGGGGGGGGTCTCTGTCCACCAGGGCTGGCTTGTTTGAAATGAGAAAGTGAAACTTGAGCAGGGCTGAGATCTTCCCTTTTCTAAAGCTGTTTGTGAGCAGAGTGGGCAACCCCCAGTCCCCAGTCCACCCAAGTCATCCTGACAAGCACATCAGCGAAGAGGCAGAAGCTTCCGGGGGGTCCCCGTCCACAGGAGTGAGCTGAGCCCATGGATAAGTTCAAGACCGTGCTGGAACTGCACCTCAAGTACCACAGCGCCCTGAGCTACGGCCTGGTGACCCTGCTGACGGCGGGCGGGGAGAAGATCTTCTCGGTGGCGGTATTCCAGTGCCCGTGCAGCGCCGCCTGGAACCTGCCCTACGGCCTGGTCTTCCTGCTGGTGCCCGCGCTCGCGCTCTTCCTCCTGGGCTACGTGCTGAGCGCGCGCACCTGGCGCCTGCTGACCGGCTGCTGCGCTCCGGGCGCGCGCGCGCGCTGCGGCTCGGGGCTGCGCGCGGCGCTCGTGTGCGCGCAGCTCAGCGCGGCCGCCGCGCTCGCGCCCCTCACCTGGGTGGCCGTGGCTCTGCTGGGAGGCTCCTTCTACGAGTGCGCCGCCAGCGGCAGCCCGGCGCTGGCCAGCCGCCTGTGCGCCGGCCGAGACGCGCGCTGCGCCGACGAGCTGCCGCTGGTGCCCTGCGGAGGGGCGCCGCCCGCCGCGCAGGACGTCCGCAAGGAGCTCAGGGCGCAGTCGCAGGTCTGGTGCTGCGGGGGTCGCGGGCGGAGGGATGCGCCGAGGGCTGTCGTCACCCGGAGACCCGGGGCCTTTGCGATGCTCCGGCGGATATCTCAGTAACGGGAAGGAAAAGTCGAAAAGACCCTTGGCACTTGGAGGGGAAAGATGGAGCCCGAAAAACGGGACCCGGCCAGGTGCAGCTCCGGGCAGACTCCGCCTCCTACGTTAGGCTCCCGGGGCCCTGTCACGGAGGTGTTCTTGGCAAAACGCACTCTGTAGTCATTCCCCAGGTTAGGTCAAGTTGTCCACACGAGAGAAAGCAGAAATATTGCTGCAATAAAATGGGTCTGCGACCTCGTCCTCCAAGCCCACCATTCACACGGGTTCCCGGGCTTAGGAAGAGCTGAGGCTCTTTAGCATGGATGCCTCTTTCCCCAGGATCCTAGAAATGCCACGTTTTGAGTTCTTAGAGTGCCAGATGATCTCCTCCTTGGGGACCCGAGTATGACCGGAATTTAGTTGTGCTTGGGAGGGGAAGGCTACTGCCAATAGTGACTCTTAAGTGTATAAGACCAAAAGTGTCCAACATGGTAACTGGTAGTTTAGACTTTATCTGGGGAAAGTTTGTAATTTACAGAGTGACTGAAGTGCTATTCTGTTGTGTTTTCTTAAGGTGCTGGGCTGGTTCCTGATAGCAGTCGTTATTATATTCCTTCTGATTTTTACATCTGTCACGCGATGCCTATCACCAGTTAGTTTTTTGCAACTGAAGTTCTGGAAGATCTATTTGGAAAAGGAGCAGCAGATTCTTAAAAGTCAAGCCACAGAGCATGCAACCGAACTGGCAAAAGAGAACATTAGATGTTTCTTTGAGCGTTCCCATCCAAAAGAATGCAACACCCCAAGCGTTAAAGAGTGGCAGCAGATTTCCTCATTGTACACGTTCAATCCGAAGGACCAGTATTATAGCATGTTGCACAAGTATGTTAACAAAAAAGAGAAGAGTAACAGTATCAGATCTGCTGAGGGGGATGTAGTGATTCCTGTCCTTGGCTTTGTAGATTCTACTGGTATAAACAGTGTAGATGCTACTGGTATAAACATATGACCTTACAAGTGAACAGGAAAAAATTACTTTGAATTGTTGCTTCAATTAAAAAATAAACATTGATGTGGATTATGATTTTTTCCCTTTCATGCTGTGATATTTTTAGATCTGAGGTTGAAATAGAAAGTTAGCTTTGCTATGCTAAATTTAACAAAACTGAGGAAAAAATGATTCTCTCAAAATAACAGGATTAAAAATCTTTGATTTGGGCTAGAGAGATGGCTGACTTGTTAAGGCACTTGCCTGCAAAGCCTAAGGACTGCTATTTTGCTCTTCAGGTTCCATGTAAGCCAGACACCCAGTGGCACGTAGGCACACAAAGTCACAGATGCACACAAGGGGGCACACGCATCTGGAGTTCAAGTGCAGTGGCTGGAGGCCCTGGTGCACTAATTTTCTCTCACTGTCACTCTCTCACATTAAAAAAGGGCCAGTCTGTTTGATGTGCCTCAATTAAAGATAAAAATAAATAAATAAATAAATAAATCTTAGATTTGTGTTATAGTCTTGTCAAAAAAAAAAAAAAAACTAGTAGCCAAAACAAGGAACCAGCAATTGAACTTTAGATCTTTGTTAGATTATCTGATGTTAATTTCAAGCGTACATTTTTTGCTGATGACAGCTTAGTAGGAACTGAAAGTTGCATTTTTTGCCAGTGAATACACAATGGGCTTCTAGCCAAGTCATTCAAATGTTTTGGCATTTTATGGCTCCAATATGGCTACAATCCAGAAATTATGAAAAGGAAAATGTTTAAGAAACTTGAAAAGAAGTTTAGGATGACTATCAGCAATGATGTTTTTAGTTTTTAAGCTCAGAGGAAACATTTTAAAGCTCATTCTTGTGGTAAAATTTAAATATGCACAAAATAATAAAGGATAATATTATGAAACCCACCAGCTAGTCATTATACTGCTTCAGCAGAATAGGGAAGTCCAATAAAAATATAAATGTATGAGTAGGCCTGGGCTCCCCTGCCGCTGGTGTGAGGTGGCTGAGACCCTCTGCATTGCTGCAAGAGTAGGCCCTGCCTTCTTGTGGCTTGAGTAGGCCTGGGCTTCCAGTTACCCTGCTCCCCGTTTCAGTAGCTCGTGTGGGGTGGCTGGGACCCTGTATGTAGCATGAGTAGGACTGGGCTCCCACTTCTCTGCCTCCAGGTTACCCATCTCCTGGTTCTCCTGTGGCTGGTATGGGTCAGCTGAGACCTGGCATGCATTGCAGCAAGAGTAGGCCATGGCTTCGTGTTCCCTAGTTGGGCAGGTAGGGAACTTCCTGATCACCACACAAGATGTATGCGGCAGGTTCAAAAGCAGGGATCTGCCTCCAATGTCAAACCCAAACTCATAACTCAGGCAGGACCCATAAACACCATGTCTGAGATTCAAACCTTCAAGTGGGATCCCTACCATCCCCTTGTCCTGCCTCCAGCCAGTTGCCACAGCCAAGCTCACCACCAAGGACTAGGAAAGGAATATCAGACAACAGGACCCTCTCTGGTCACTGAGTTGGCCAGAGACTCCAAGGTCCTACCCAAAATTCCCAGGAGAGTGAATACACAAGAAAGACCCACTCAGGCTCAAGAGCACCCAGTCAAAACCTGTGAATATGCCACCTTCCCACTCCTACTTTGGCCAAACCTGAACAAGGCAAACAGCACACATTCCACAAGAGATACTAATTGCCACAGTCCCAACAATGACCTTAAGATGGGCAAACCCCAATGCAAAACAAAGAAAACAAGACACCAAGCCAAAATGTCCCAATCCAGGTCTCCCAGCCCTGTAATGGAAGCCTCCATTGTAAGTATAGAGGAAACTCCAACTTTAGTACCCCCAAATGAAGCTGTGATAAATATATTCAGTAAACTTAGTGAGACCATAAATAAAAGGATGGCAGAATTAGTTGAGAACTGAAATAAACAACTCACAAAAGATTTTAAAGTATGGTTGAATGAAGAAAATGAACAAAAACAATTCAAGAATGAACTCCAAGCATGGCTCAAAGAAATGGAAAAAAATTAGCAAAAAAAAAAAAAAAAAACCCTCAATACACATCTCAAACAAATTGAAGACAATCAAAAAGAACTTGATAGAAGGAGAAAGGAAATGGTACAGAAACAACAAATAAATGATCTCAATAGACAGTGGAATAAACTCAATGAAGATATAATCAAATGTAGGAATGAACTCCAACAAACAACTAGCAAATCTAATGAAGAAGTGACATTGGAATTCCACAAAGAGATGGAAATGATGAAAAAGAAAACCCCAAAATGAAATAACTCGATTAAAAGGCTTCCAAGAAAGCCTCACCAACAGAGTAGACCATATGGAGGATAAACTCTCAGAACTTCAGGACAAAACAGAGGAAATGGTTCAGCAGTGCAAAAACAATAATAAATTTCAAAACACATGTACACAAAATATTAGAGAAACTTGGCCCTTACCTTCCTTAAAGAGACCAAATATTTGGATCATTGGGATACAAGAAGGGGAAGAAATACAGAACAAAGGCATAGAGAATATCTTCAACACAATTATTGAAGAAAACTTCCCCAACTTTATAAAAGAGAGCCCATCAAAGTACAAGAGATGCTCAGAACACCAAATAGGCAGGACCAGAGAAGAAATTTCCCACATATTATAATTAAAACTCTCAACACTGAAAACAAAGGTTTCTAAAAGCTGCAAAAGTCAAACAACTTCTTACATACAAAGGTAAATCCATCAGAATGAGCTCTGATTTTTCAGTGGAAACTCTAAAAGCCAGAAGGGATTAAAATGGAGCATTTCACATAATAAAAGGCCATGGTTGGGTTGGAGAGATGGCTAAGCAGTTAAGGCCCTTGTCTGTGAAGCCTAAGGACCCAGGTTTATTCCCTAGTACCCATGTAAGCCAGATGCACAAAGTGGCACATGCATCTGGAGTTTCTCTGCAGTGGCTGGAGGCCCTGGTGTGCTCATTTCTCTCCATCTCTCTATCTACCTACCTACCGTGTATCTGTCTGTCTGTCTATCTGCTTCTTTCTCTGTCTCTCTCATAGATAAATAAATAATAAATAAATAAATAGTTTTTTTTTCTACAAATAGCAACAGACTCTATGATCACTCAAACCTCATGAAAACAGAGATCCAGGGCTGGAGAGATTGCTTAGTGGTTAAGGTGCTTGCCTACTATGCCTAAGGGCCCAGGTTCCATTCCCCAGTACCCACATAAGTGAGATTCATGTGGAGTTTCTTTGCAGTGACTAGAGGCCCTGGCACACCCTTATCCATTCTCTCTAGCAAATAAATAAAATATTTAAAAAAAACCCTCAAGATCCAGAGTCTACAAAGAAAGCAACACTAGGGCTGGGGAGATGACTTAGCGGTTAAGTGCTTGCCTGTGAAGCCTAAGGACCCCGGTTTGAGGCTCAATTCCCCAGGACCCACGTTAGCCTGATGCACAAGGGGGCGCACGCATCTGGAGTTCGTTTAAGAGGCTGGAAGCTCTGGCACACCCATTCTCTCTCTTTCTGTTTCTCTGTCTCTGCCTCTTTCTCTCTGTGGCTCTCAAATAACCCCAGGACCCACGTTAGCCTGATGCACAAGGGGGCGCACGCATCTGGAGTTCGTTTAAGAGGCTGGAAGCTCTGGCACACCCATTCTCTCTCTTTCTGTTTCTCTGTCTCTGCCTCTTTCTCTCTGTGGCTCTCAAATAAATAAATAAACAAAAAAAAATTAAAAAAAAAAAAGAAAGCAACACTAAATCAGATCTCTATCTTGCCCACCAAGGCTGAAAGAGTATCGAGGAAGAAGAGGCAGAAAGATTTTAAGAGCCTCAGGGTGGGTGGGAATAGACTGAGAAACCATGTTTCCCCATCCCTGAAGAGACTGAGGCCTCTTGGTCCCCACAAAGAATCCCAATAACCTCACCAAAGACCCTGAGCAGAATTCTGGCAGGGGAGAAGTGGCCTATGTGTGCAAACGTTTTGTAAAGGAAAAAAAAGTATATATAGATAGATAGATAGATAGATAGATAGATAGATAGATAGATGATAGATAGATAGATAGATAAAAATATAAGTGGTAAACATATATATATATATATATATATATATATATATATATATATATATATACATATATATATATATATATACACATACATACATACATACACACATAGAGAGAGAGGAGGGGGGGTAAGTAAAAATATAAGTGGTAAATCTGATTTAGTTTAAAGCAGTTAGGCTGAGTAGAGCTGTGAGAAACTGAATACTGCAGAGTAGGGAGCAGAGCATTTCAGTCAGAAGGAACAGCACGGGGAAGACTGAAGTGAGAAGGACCTTAACCCCAATGGGTTGTAAGGGTGGCTGGGATAATGAAGAAGGGAAAAGTCCTTCAATGCCTTGGGACCACCCTAACATTTTGTTTTGCAACCTATCAGCATTGTAGGGAGATGAATTGGCTTTTTAAATTTTTTGAGGAAGGGGAGGAGGAAAGGAAAAGATAGAGGTAAAGAGACTAATCACAAGGTCTCTGAAGTAGAAATATATGGAAGTGAAATTGATTTGGTTTCTTGGTGACTAAAAGAGGAAAACTATGTGTTGACAGTGGATATAACAATTTTTTTTTCCCCCGAGATAGGGTTTTACTGTACCTCAGGCTGACCTGGAATTCACTATGTAGTCTCAGGGTGGCCTCAAACTTGTGATGATCCTCCTACCTCTGCTTCCAAAATGCAGGGATTAAAGGCTTATGCCACCACACCCAGCTCGATATGACAGTTTTTTTTTTTTTTTTGATGGAAAGGATGGAATGATTTAATGAGAAAAGTAATATTCTTTTTTGTTTGTTTTTGTTTTCTGAGGTAGGGTCACACTCTAGTCCAGGCTGACTTGGAATGCACTATGTAGTCTCAGGGTAGCCTCAAACTCATGGTGATCCTCCTACATCTGCCTCCCTCCTAAGGGCTGGGATTAAAGGTATGAGCCACCACACCCAGCAAGAGAAGTAATATTCTTACAGATAGATTTTTTTCACATGAAAATAATGAGATCTTTCAGAGACACGTTTCTTCTATTAGTTTATCATTTCTGCCCAGCCCCCAAATTTATGACTATTTTCTGCATTTAAAAAAATGAGACATGAAACTAAACTGTAAATGAATTGAGCACTAATCATATTCAGCCCTTCTTCCCTTCCTGGACCCTGTGCTGGCTTCTATCTGCCCTTTTCTCCACTAAATGCAACTAGTCAGCAGGGCTTAACAGCCTGTTGTGCAAAGTCACATTTAACAAGATACTTGACAGTAGAAACTATATGATCAGTCTTTTTCCATTCTCAAAAAAAGGTATACTTGAAAATAATTCCATGTCTAGTTTTATTTTCATTCCTTTATTTATTTCATTTTCCAATTTCTATTTGTATATTCTTCCCTTTCAGAACTTTTTGTTGCGATCTACCATTTCAACTTATACTTTCAGTTATATATTTTTTTCTCCATTGCTTTTTGTCTTTGGCTTCACTTTTTCTTCTAGTCTTTGGTAATATTTATTAAAACATAGCAGTTTAAGATAAAAACATAATGGTAGAAAACTATGTGAGATAAAGAGTAAAATCACAGCCTTCCATGAGAACTAGCATTGCTGCTGCTTTTGTAGCAAACCCTGCTGGTGGGAATCCAGTCCCTGTCCCAGGAATGGCTCAGTGCCCTGACAAACCCCCAGCACTGCAGGTAGCCTCCCCTTGTTCACTATTTCCACTTGTAGTACAGTGAATTTGGAGGGTCAAAAACTTCACCCCCTCATGCCCAGGTCAATCACTATTCAAAGTCATAGTAAAATCTGTTTTACCTGAAAAGTTAGGATTTGTGTTCCTTTTGACAAAAAAAGATGGATCACTTTTGGCGAGACTTAGGATGCATGATACTGTCCATGTGAAGATAGAGGTCCTGTGTGCTGGTGAACTGTGGCTCAGTCTCCCTGTGTTTTGAAAGGACCTGGATACCATGAGCACTGTGGCTGTCCCAAAGAGGACCCTCAGTCCTGGCAGAAAACTTTCCTGTCCAACCAAGGAACCACAGATCCAAGAAGATTTTGCTCCTTTCTCCAGCATCAATCTCCAGCAAATGCTAAACAAAGTTCCCGAAAATGTGGGGGAATGAGAAGAGAGTCATTGCTCATCACATCGTTCTTGATAACCACATTTAAGATCTTTAGGGATATACACAGACTTCAAAAATGTTCTCTAAAAATTTGCTGTCATTGGCAAAATGTCTCTCCTCCCAGGTTTATTTATTTTTTAACTTGTTATTGCCAACTTCCATACATATAGACGATATATCATGATCATGGTCCCCTCCCATCACCCTTTCATTTCCCCCTTCACAATCCCTCTTCACTGAATCCCCTTTTTCCAACAAGTCTCTCTTCTGTTTTTATGTCACCATTCCCCGCCTCCCCCTCCTATCATGCAGATCCTTTGTAAGTAGTGTCAGCCACTGTGAGGTCCTGAATATCAAGTCCATTTTGTCACTGGAAGACAGCATTGCAAGCACTCTTCCTCTTCCTTTGACTCTTCCATTTTCCTGACACCTCTCCCTCAATGTCCTGAACCTTGGAGGATGTGATAGAGATGTCTCACTTAGTGCTGAACACTGTCACTTCTCAATGATTTGGTGAGTTTTGTGTCATTTAGTGATCACCAGCCTCTAAAAAGAGCTTTTCTAACCAAAAGTGAGAGTAGCATTAATATATGGGCATAAGGCTGGAGATATGGCTCAGCAGTTAAGGCACATGCTTGCAAAGCCTAATAGCCCAGGTTTGATTCCCCAGTATCCATGTAAAGTGGCACATGTCTGGAGTTCGTTTACAGTAGCTAGAGGCCCTGGTGTGCCCATTCTCTCTGTCTGAACTCTCTTCTATCTCCCTTTGCTTTCAAATAAATAAATAAAATATTAAAAATACATATGGGCATATACGTAGGTATTTAGAAAGCAGTTTGATGGGTGTAACATATCCATTTTGCCAGACAACAGTAGTAGTTTCCTCACTAGGGATTATGACCTCTTCCACCATAGGCATCATTAAGTTTTCAGTACCAAGTAGGAATTCCCTCCAGTATAGAGGGTCTCTAGTCCAACCAGGGAGCAGTTAGTTTTCTCTCATAATAGACATTCACCATTGCATCAGTTGGTACTTCTGGCCTGGTTGACCAGCCATAAAGCTTGCAAGGTCTGCTGCTGGTTAGAACTGTTGATGACTCTTTGCCCCACCCCCCAACAGCTGCATAGCTCTTTCCAGCATCTTGACAGCTCATCAGCAGAGATGACTCTTCCAGCTCAGCTCCAGTTTGACTTCTCAGTGACTTGCAGCATGTTCCTCCCAGATTTAGAATTTTATTTCAATCTTGGAGGTTGGCCCTTGGGGCATCAAAAAGTTAATAACATCTCTGGCCCTATGCTTATCGTATCCTGATGTGGCTCTCTAGGATTCAGAGACTTATCTTTCCAACGTATGACATCACCCACTCCATACTTGAAGCACTGAGGGGTGTTTCAAACAGTCTCTCTTTATAGAGAAATACAAGACCTTCCCGGATCAATAAGACAGAGAAAGCTCCCCTCAGAGGTAAAGATAAAGTAGAGGCTGTGGTCGTTATGGCTTTCCAAAGAAAATCTATAGCTAAGAGATACAGGAATTGTAGGACATTCCAATTTACAAGAGAAAGAAAGAGAGGAAAAGCCATGTTGATGTTGTTTTTAATTTAAGTACAAGTCTCAGGTGACTGTGATTGGGACTGAAGGCTGCATACAGGTACATATTTCTCCTGCTAGGGAACAGCCCGTTCTGGAAGCAGAATTTACCACATTATGAGCATTTCTGCATGTTTCCATTAAAAGAAATCTAAGTGACTTTCCTGAGCAAGTGAAAATGACCAGGAAAACGGTGGAGAAACAAAGAAGGCTGAAAGGAGGGGCAGCTGACTGTTAAAGACCTGCCGCTGTTATAAAGTCCTGGCAGAAATATGAGCAGCTCCAGCCCAGCAAGCCTGTGATCCGCGGCAAAATGGAACGTGTTCCTCAGCCAGGTGATAGCACATCCCCCCCCCCCAGTTCCACAGGAAAAGGCCCTTGAGGGTAGAACTTTAAGGTGGCCCAGAATCCCTTTGTATGCCAGCGACATCATTCCGATCTTGAAGGAAAGGGTTTATTTCCAGCCTTCAGCTTTGAGGGGAAGTTTCATCATGGTGGGGAAAGCATGGCAGGAGCCAGCAGCTGGGCATCACATCTTCATCACAGCAGAGAGAAAGTAGGAAAAGGAAAAGCAAAAAGCATGCTGAGTGCTGCCAGCAGAGCTGCATTGGAACACTCCAAGGCCCACCCCAGAGGCCAGCTACATCTTTTAATTTTTTTTTTTTTTTTGAGGTAGGGTGTCACTCTAGTCCAGGTTAGCCTGGAATTCACTCTGTATTCTCAGGGTGTCCTTGAACTCATGGCAATCCTCCTACCTCTGCCTCCCGAGTGCTGGGATTAAAGGACTGCACCACCATGCCCAGCTCCAACTACATCTTTTAAAGGAAGGCTTATGAGAGATGCTAAGCAGAGTAGCTCCCTAGCTCTTGGGAGACTGAAGCAAAAGGATTGCGTCAAGTTCATTGGCCTGAGCTACATTGTGAGTTCCTGGCCTGTCCAATGAAAAAATGTCCAAAACCTGAAAAGAAAAATAGAGGAAAAAAAGACATAAGACTCTCTCAGTTCTCTTTGTGGTTTTTGTATAATGTGGACAGATATAGCAATATTTGAGCAAGTATTACTAAATTTATTTTTGCATATTAATTTATTTTGAGTGAAAATTGCTCATATCAGCATCACCGTTTCTCTGTAAAGAGTACTTAAGATCCCAGAAAGGACCTTATATTAACCACCTGTGACTCTGCCCATGTCACATTTATTGTTGTTTCTATTTCTTACTCCCTTTCTTTCTTCTGATACCAATCATAAAGAGAAAATTATTTGGAGGAGGGGTTTATTTTCTCCTCATTCACAATTTCTCCTCTGCTTTTAACACTCAGTAATGCCAGCCTCCTTTGGGAAGGACTGATGAGAATAATTAAGTAACAAGAAGACAGACTGTTATTAAAGGTCCATGGAGCACTATGCAGGTACTATTCTTTTAAAGTACCTTTTGTATCTTTGCAGCTAAGTTTTTCCAAGGCATGAGACAAAATTAAAGAGAAACTGTACCTTAAGCTGGTTATTAGCAACCTATCTGGATTATACACCAATCAAGGACATCACATCTATTAATGTGCAGCACAGCCTCCCAGGAGGAATTTTTATCATCAACATATTAGGTAGAAAAAAAAATAATTCAGCAAGTGGGGATCTTTGACTCTTTCATCCTTTAAAAAGAATCCTTGAAGACCTTTACAGTAAACATTAGAAATTCTCATATCCTGGGATTCACTAATAAGCTGACAACAGAGGCAAGTTCTTGTTCTTCACTGCTCAGACCCCTTGTGTCTGTGGGTTACAGTGCTAAGACAGACTTTAGAAATTGCTGCTGCCTTCTAGAACAAGGGAGAGACAAGACTCATAACCCACAAATTTATGTAAAATGTTTGAAAACATGACCCTCATTGCCAGTTTAAAAGTATTTACTCCCTTAATTGAAGTATTTGTTTAAGCTGGAAAATAGTATATGCTATTTAATCATATGATTTCTTGAACAGTGATAAGAACACAAAATTTTTATTTCTAGTTAGACAAAAGGGAAACCAAATTTCAGAACAATGTCATCAAGCCAGGTGCCCTGTCACCTGTTTAAAACCATGAGTGGACAAGTATGAAATCAAGGATAAGCTTCCCTAAGACCATTTTTCAAAAGCAAAATCAGCTAGTCCATTGCAACATATTTCTCCAAAGATTTCACATATCTATAAAAACATTCTGTAAATGGTCTACAACTCTTCACATATGATATCATTGCTCCATATCGGTATATTACAGTGAGCATCATTAAAAATTACTGCACAGAATTCTACTACTTAGTCGGATGTACTTTCTTATTTTGTATACTCACATGTGCACGCATACATTCATAAAGTATATAAAGATAGGACAAAAGTATCAAATCTGGTCACTTCTGGAGTTTCAAATTGGTGAAGAGAGTTTAGAAAATCTTTATATGCACCTTTGATCCTGGATAATGAATAAAAATAATGATTTAAATAGGAAAGATTTAAAAAGATCTCTACTCTAGTATAACTATTTTTAGTCAATGAAGTGTTTTTGCACCTTGAATTTCATTTCATTTTCACTAAGCCGGTAGGATACCAATTTTATCCATTACTTTCTAATTGCTGTGAATAAAGCAGAGCAACTGCTGGAAAAAGAAATAGTTTATTTTGGCTAACAGTTCCATAATGTAGAGTCCTTTTAGGTCAGCCTGAGCTAGAGTGAGACCCTACCTCGAATAAAAAAAGAAAAAGAAGAAGAAGGAGAAGGAGGGGGAGAAGGAGAAGAAGAAGAAGAAGGAGAAGAAGAAGAAGAAGAGGGAGAAGACATAGGACCACATACCCAAATGTCACTGGCTGAAAAACATCATGGAACCCCTAGATTTCACAGTATCCTGCATCTTATTTAGCAGGTGGCTTGTGGTAAACAATTCTTCAGATGATAAAGGATCCAAAATTCCTCTCTGACTCAGCCCAGCAGCAGTCCACCGCCTAACTTCCACTGAGTGACTACTGTGCTAAATGCCCAGAATTCAGGAAAGCTAAGCCACTTGCTTATCTAATGCTCTGCCCTCGTCTTCACTCTCTGTCTTTGAAAGCACTCTTGTGAATACATTACAAGACTGTGGAATTGATAATATATTCATATCCAATGAAATATGAATCACAAAAGGGCATATCATTTCAAGACCCTTGATACCCACAACCAGAACACCCAAAGATTCCAAGAGAAAGAAAAAGATAGGAAATTCATTATCATTTCAAAAATTCTGAGACATCAAACAGAGAAGACAAGTATCAATTCTGTACAATTTAAAGGATGACAGAGCAGAGATGGCTTAGTGATTAAGTGTGCTTTCCATGCAAGCATGAGGACCTGAGGAGAACCTGAGACTGCCAGAATTCCAATCTCCAAATTCCATGTAAACAACTGGTCATGGCCATGCACTCCTGCAACCTCAGCCCCTCAGGGGACCAGAGACCTGGTGGAAGAGTGATGAAGTGAGACTCCTGATGTTCCACTCTGGACACCATTGGCAAGGGCCTAGTACTGCAGCAAGTGTATGGACACACACACAAAATGCAAAATGCATACAGAATTACAAGGTACACATCTATGCAACCATTATAGACTGAAAAGAAATTATATATTTTTGATTTTATAAGAATGAAATTATCCTCTAAGAATTGTTATCTTTCCTGTGTTTTTGATTTTTTTGAGAGGAAGAGATCAATTCTTATTATGTCCAGAATAACTTTGTTGATTGCTGCATGGTATGTCATTGTGTAATTAATCACAGTCTGGTCATATATAACTACTGATGGACATTTTGGTGATTCTCAGATTCTCGCACTTATGAGTAATGCTGGCGTGTACAGTCATAGACCTCTGCTCTGATATACATCTGCAAGTATATTTCCAAGGTTTGTTTTACAGCAGATGGTAGCAAAAGGTATATATATATATGTGTGTGTGTGTGTGTGTGTGTGTGTGTGTGTGTATGTGCAAGTTTGCTAGATAATATCAAATATCTTTCATCATGTTCATCAATTTACATTACTATGAAAGTCCCCATTGCTTTTTCCTGTCTATAGCTCTTGGCATTTTCACTTATTGACTTTTTGTCAGTCTGGTGACTTTATAACAATATATTTCATGGTGATCTTAATTAGCATTTCTCTAAGCACTAAAGCCTTTCAGCAACATTTCATGTGTTTACTGATTGTTTGGATGTCTTCTTTTATGAAACACCTATTCATGCGGCGAGCCCCCCTGACCCGCAGGGAAGAATGACCACAAGACGAGGATCCTTCTTGATCACACTTTTATTGGAGAGCTCTTGGTTAACAGGAAGGTTGATGGCGAGGGGCAAGGAGGCGGAATGTGCAGCTGCTTTTATAGAGGGAAGTGCAATGAGGCGCTCACTGATTGGTTGCTACCAGCTTGCCACCACCCAGGCGCCACGGGATAGGCTCGGGACAGGTTGAGTCAAGGCACTGCCTAATATGGAGTTGTTTACGACAGAGGAAGCACTCACCACCGGGGAGGTGGAAGGCGGAAGCTTTAGCCATATATGGAGTTGTTTACCTCAACACAGACAGGAAGCCAGAGCCATCTTGTAATGGCGACTGCTTGCGGCTCCCTGCAGTTCCCCCTTTTTGTTTAAACGCAACAGGCCAGGGTAGAGGTCTGATCTCTGATGTTCGAAAGGACATTGTGATGACTCCAGGTCTAGTGGCCAGCCAGGCTGGTGTCACACCCGTCCGGTACCTTTTCTCAGAGATGGGATTTCAGTACCAACCCATATGCAATCAGACATGCCCTGCATGAGGCTGCTAAGAGCTTACCCCATGTGCAGTACCTTGTCTCGCATCCTGTGCGTGAAGAGTGTCGTGCTCCCAACACCAACCCTCTGCCCATCCTTGTGCAATGGGCACTTCAGGCCCTAAGGGTGCAAGGGCCAGGGGAAACTAGGTGCTTTTTAGGGCCGACAACCAAATCTGGGGGGAGGACCCACACTCCAAAGCGGCAAGTGCCTGAGAAATGACCACCTTGTCCCGCCTGGTCTGGGCTCGCAGGCGGCAAACCAACCAGAGGCCTGTTTTCTCAGCCCTATGCAAAAATTACGGGGTGAATCAATTGTGAAGCAAAGGGCTCCAATTTTCTCAAAACTCCGATCTTCCCCTAAGCTGACATACGTGGTATCCCCAATCACAGTGGGGAGACCCAGCTCCTTCTGAGTTGTGAAGAAGCGAGGGAAGACCGCTGCAGCATGATGTACCGGCAGGGGCTTAGGAAAGGCTGACAAGATGCCCCAGCGTTGTTCTCCTCTACTGAGCGCCAGGCACTGGAAGGCCAACATCCATAGATTCCTCCACATCTGCTTCTTCAGGATCATTCTGGATCTCCGGGTTGTCCTCTGAGGAGAGTCGGACCGTTTTTACCAACCGACTGGGAACCCAGTGAGGTGATTCTTGGTCCTGTGGGAAAACACAAACAGCTCCCCTGGATCTGACCAAAGCAGGATCCGGTCCTCTCCATTGACCAGTCAAAAGTTACATAGCTACAAAGTATCCTGTCCAGCATGTTTGCATTGTGGCCTTCACATTAGGGATTCGCAGGGCAGGAGAGAAAGGCAGGAGGGACGCTCCCGAGAGAACCAGGAAGCTTCCATAGGATTAACTCCATCTGAAGGAGTTAAACTCTCTGGGCCTGGGCAGCAGGACGCAGCCAGCCCTTATTCCAATAGCCCAGTTCCGCGCGGTTCTTATCTCCTATCTTTTTTTGTTTTTGATTTTGTGGTAGCGGCTGTTCATTAAGATAGTATCTCTCCTCCCCATAGTGAGCCGCTTTTGTAGCGGCCACGACCGCAGCAGCTAGTCCTGCATTAGATAAAGGGCCCCCCACCTCCCGGCAGGCCCTGAGCCAGTCTTCCATCTTACCCCTCCTGACTGGGTTAATTGCTCTCTGGCATTCCTTAGTAGCTTGTTCATAGATTAGTTGCTGCACAAAAGGCAAACTAAAATCTGTGACACCAATTGTCTTTTCTGCTGCATCCATTACCCTGGCTGCGTAATCAGCAAAAGGCTCCGTAGAACCCTGAACTATCTTGGTTAGATTACCGACCACCTCTCCCTTATTAGGGAGTGCTTTCCATGCGCGGTAGTGGATATCACTAATCTGCTGATAAACCTCCAAAGGGAGCTCTAGTTGATTACCAAGATAGGGCCCAGTCCCTAGGAGCATATCCACCGTCCAATCCGGCTGACCATTTTGAATATTCAACCGGGCTTGCTCCTGTGCTCTATCAGCAACTAAAGACCTGAAATCCAAATATTGTCCCCCTGTAAGACATGCTCTCGCCAGCTCCGTCCAATCTGAAGGGGTGAATGGAGCCGCGAGGAGCCTACGGAGCAGCGTATCAGAGTAGTCTGCAGTGGGGCCAAAATCCTTGCATGCTTGCACTAGATCCCTAAGCTGTCTATATGGCACAGGCTCCCAAGTCCTCCGATGGGTGGCTGGATTCACAAAGACAGGGAAGGCCGATGCTAAGCGGGACCAAGTCTGAGATTTAACAAAGTGACATCGGTCCTGGACCGGAGCATATGGGGGGGGAATAACAGGCTCCGGGGAGGCTGTGGGCCACACCCTAGGTCCAACTTCCTCTTTTTGAATTTCCTTAATCTGAGCTTCCTTAAAACCAGTGCCTCTGCGCTCCTTCACCGCAAGAGGGCGCCCGAACCTCGGGCAAGAAACAACTTCCTCTAATTTATGTTCTTCCGCCTCATCGGACAATGCACTGTCATCTTCCTCTGAAGCAGAAGTGCTATCCTCACCCCCCCGGATGTCTAATTGTTGGAGTGGCAAAAGGGAAGGGTAGAGCCCTTGCGCCTCTGTTGGCACAGATTTAGGTGGACCTCCATCCTCTCCCTGTCGAGCAGGAGCATTCTCTCCTAGCACCTCAATGAGGGGCTCTGAGATCTCAAAATGACTGGGAAATCCTCCCGAAACTTGTGAATGACTGGGATTAATGTCCCTGGACCCTTTTCTGGTCCTTTCCTTGTATTCCTCACTGACATAAGAGATGGGGAATACAATGACTTACCGGCGCCTTCCTCTCTGTGTGTCAAGTTCTGAATCCTCTTCGACCCCTCGCCTGGTGACCACAAGGCTCCCGGCGTCCCGGGTTTCGGCACCAGTTTGCGGCGAGCCCCCCTGACCCGCAGGGAAGAACGACCACAAGACGAGGATCCTTCTTGATCACACTTTTATTGGAGAGCTCTTGGTTAACAGGAAGGTTGATGGCGAGGGGCAAGGAGGCGGAATGTGCAGCTGCTTTTATAGAGGGAAGTGCAATGAGGCGCTCACTGATTGGTTGCTACCAGCTTGCCACCACCCAGGCGCCACGGGATAGGCTCGGGACAGGTTGAGTCAAGGCACTGCCTAATATGGAGTTGTTTACGACAGAGGAAGCACCACCGGGGAGGTGGAAGGCGGAAGCTTTAGCCATATATGGAGTTGTTTACCTCAACACAGACAGGAAGCCAGAGCCATCTTGTAATGGCGACTGCTTGCGGCTCCCTGCATATTCAAACCTTTTATCTGTTATTGTGGGGTTGCATGTCTTTTTCCTATTCTACCAAATTTCACTATTACTTCATTTATTCAAATCAACAATGATTATTAAGCACCTGCTGTGTTGGGGCATCTTCTTGGTACTTGAGACTCATCAGTGTACTACCAGCAAAGTCCTGTCCATGTGGAGCTTACATTTTGGGTGAGGACAGAGATAATAAATATTAAGCATAGTAAATACACAATTGGAGATGTGAAAAGAAGAACACTATGAAAAAAGCAAAAGCAAAAGGAGCACATCCTAAGAAACACTAGAACTGCTAGAGGTAGGAGAACTGCCACACATCACTAAATGACTAGAGCAGATACTTGAAAGGGCAAACAGTTCACCCAGTGTGTCCTGAGAAGAAAAGAGTAAGTTAGGAGACAGAAGTAAACTACAGGGTCAGAGAAGTAAGGCGCTCTGTGTGTGTGTGTCCATCAGCTCTGATAGTATTCTGAGTACAATTTCTTTGTTTGTTTTTTCAAGGTAGGGTCTCACCCTGACTCAAACTGACCTGGAATTCACTCTGTAGTCTCAGATAGCCTCACACTCATGGCAATCCTGCTACCTTCCTAGTGCTGGGATTAAAGCCGTGCACCATCACACCCGGCTCTGCATACAATTTTCATTGTTTCTTTTGCTAGGAGGCTATTACAAAAGATATTTCATTTGATAAAATTATTTGTAGTGATGAGAAATGAACTTTTATATTCAATAACTACAGTTTTCTTTCAAAAATCTGCAACTCACTTTCCATTGATTCTGCTTCTCTAGTCTTGGGTTCAATTGAACTAATGCACTTATATTTACCACTCCCTAATATAATCATCTTCAGTCATTCAATAGTCATCAAACACCCCCGTGTGCCGAAGAATGGTAGCGAAACCAGAGGAGATAAACTACCCCTTGCACTTCAGCCAAGCCACAGTTGAATCCACAGAGGAATTGGGGAGATGAGCAAGAGTGCTGCTTCCATTCTGTTCCTGATAATCAGTACCAGGGTGTAGGAGACAGACCCTAAGGATACTCAACACCTACCAAAGCAGAGATCCAGAGGCTCCTAAGAGCTCATCACTGAAGTAGACTTAAAACTCAACCACCATGGCTCAGGGAATTTTGTGGAAAATGGGGCAGAAAGATTGTAAGAGCCACAGGTTGAGACATCATGCCAATAAGCATTCCTTCCCACCTCCCCAAAATAACTGACTACTGCTCCCACAATGCATAAACTACAACACCATGGGGAATGCCTACAACCCCACTGAGGAACATCCCCAATGGAAGGGAGCAGGGATGAGGGAGAAGAGGGTACCAACACATGATGATGATGATGATAATAAACATTAAAAAGCAGAATAAGTCATGGTTGAATGTCACAGAATTTCAGTACAGTGACTGAGTCTAGGTTGTGGTATATCGTGAAAAAAGTACTAATATCAATAATGGCTACCATAATGTGTCCAAGAGAAATTATAGTGAACACTTACCGTGTGCCAAGCATTGATTTAAGCACTTTGCCAATATTGGTAAATTTTATCCTGTTTAATCCAATGAGTTATGCACAAGTTATGAAGCTGGTATACAGGGTGGTTAAGTACATTGCCCAAGGAGGTTATCAATTATCTTTTTAAGAACTTTGCAGTGAATGCTACCTACATGAGACCTGCACAAGATTGGGTTCATTGACAATCTGTACTGGGGAGAGGAGGACCTCATAATTCCACCCCACTCCAAAGATTTATAGATAGTTAACAGTTGCTAGGTGAAGGGGGGCTTATGATACCACACCCCTCCCTGAGGATTTATAGGCAGTTAATGGTTACTGAGAGAGAGACATTTTTTGTGCTGTAACCACCAGCAAATTGTCCACGCTCTTGTAAATAATCCCTAACTCACACCCCAGAAAGTAACCCTAATCAAACTCATTGGTTCACAGAGAAAGGGAGAGAGAGAGAGAGAGAGAGAGAGAGAGAGAGAGAGAGAGACCTGATTAGTAGAAGAAAGACCATTTGTGAAGAGAGAGATATTTGGGAGTAGTAGAGGTCCAAGGGTTGGGGGTAAAAAGGGTGAATATGATCAAAGCACATTATATACACAAATAAAAATGTCATTGTTAAGCTCATATGAAAATGTCATAATGACACTCATCTTGTATAAGTAATAGATGCTAATGCTAATGAAAACTTTTAAAAACTAAAAAAAAAAAAAAAAGAGTCACCAAACATATTGAAAACACCTACTGTAAATGGAAGCCTTCACAATCCAATGGCTAAGGTTTCAGTCACTGGACACAGATAACATTATGTTCATGGCTCAGCCTCTATTAAGGATGAGGCATTAAACACCTCTTCAAATCTCAGTTTTAGCATTGTAAATCCCATTATTTTCCTGGACAATTTTCATGAACATTAAATGTCATAATACCTAGAAAATACTCAATACATAAGAAATAAATAAGAAATGAATTGATACCTTAGTCAATCATCTCCTGTTATAACTAATTACCTGACACTAGGTAATTTGTAAAAAAAAAAAAAAAATGGTGAGCTGGATAGATATCTCAGTGGTTAAGGAGCTTGACTGAAAAGCCTAATGACTTCGATTTGATTCCCCAGTACCCACATAAAGCCAGATGCACAAAGTGGTACATGCATCTTCAGTTCATTTGCAGGATCATTCTTTCTACTAGACTGATTTCTATCACCCTAACTGAAAGATCCATATTGTTTATGCTAGCCCATGCTAGACTCAACCCCACATGTTAAAGAAAGACAGTTATCCCATGTCAAAAATAGGAAGCTGTATTTATTGCTTATTAATCAAAAGAGAGATGAACTTTTTGGGCATATTTCACTTAAACAAAGAAATCTGCTGATTTTACAGAGAGTTTTAGAAAGTAGTTGATTTGGAGATGTGTGGACTTGCAGGAGAAGGGATTGTAAATTGGTAAGATGTTAAGCATGGGATGCCATTTATGGAGTGAAGCCATTACTGATTAGCAAACTTTCAGAATTGTGAAGCTATTATAGCTGCTGACTTTCAGCAGTATGAGACTCCTTGACTGATTAGCTTCCAAAAACCAGTCAATGGAGTAAAAATGTCATTTGTTGGCCAATTGGGACATGTTTTGATTTGGTCCTACTGGTTTCTGTTTTAAAGCTTGAGCACATGTCTTTTCATGTAGGCCAAATTCCTTTCTTGAATCTGAAAACTAGGAATTTTAATTTTCACCTAAGTGGAGAAACCATATATAATTTTGTTCCTCACACATGCCCCACATATATAGTTTTGGTTTAGTAAACAGATGTAGATCCCTTTGTCTGTCACTCAAGTACTTTATAATCTAGCTTCCTTCTCCCTTCACCCCATCTATCCTTATCTCTCTAATAAACTCCAACATATAATCTCTCATGTAATCTGGCATTCTGATTATTTTTCCATATGCATTCTCACCAGCATGAAATAGAGCAGGCTTGGTCACAAGGCCGTATTTTTCCACTCAGTTGATTGTCTTTTCTCTCATTACCCTAATGCCATCTCTGCAATTTGATATTTATTAACAGTTTCTAGCTGAATCTGGGAGATTGCAGGAGAGATGAAATCTTTGGTCCACTGACTAAGGCTTCCTGTAAATGGTCTGGGCCTTGTGTTTGCACCAGTTCCTCTTGTTCCTAAGTTCTGTGGTGATGACACAGGAGGATGAGGCAGGGTACACTGAGCTTGGACACTGTCATTTTATAGCAAGTAGAAACAAAGTCTGCACCTCATCCAAGAAAGAGATCTTATTTCATCTACCAAGGTTGCTAGGCACAAAAACAACCATGAAAAAAAAATGGCCTAGATATTAGAGCACTGGAATAACTGGTGAACTGTGGACACCATTGAAACCACATTAAAGGAATTTGATCACTTTAAGAATTACTGACTTTTCTTATGTTCACCTGGCTAAGAGCTAAAATTAGACTCCCTAGAAACACCACATAAGACTTTGAGCATATGACCCCTGGCAAAATGGAATTTTGATGACAATCCTCCATTGTCTACCTGTGGGCTTATTTCCAATAGAAACCTTTCTTCTCCCACCACTGTCTGTCTGTTTGTCATTCATGTTATTAGCTTTATCAGGCAGAAATGGAACTGAACTTTTCATGGCTACATTTTGTGTATTTCACTCCATTTCTTATAGGGGGATTATACCATGAGCAAAACAGTTATTCATATAGAAAAATCAGTATATAAATATATTTAATGTCTCTTACCTAAAGAGAAATGACAAAAATTGTTGCTCTCCTTTTTCACAGAGTGCACAACAATTCTAGGAGTTTTCGACAATCCATAGAACACGGTTTGGATGAGAAGCAGTTTCTCAGAAAAGGAGAAGCAAATGGCCACCATTCATTTGCTTTACCTCACAGTATTCATAAACCACACAGCATAATCCAAAAATAGCAATTCAAATAAACTCAAATCTGAGATGTGGTAAAATTGTGGGCCAACCTATTGCCATAGTAAAGTGAGCAGACAAACATGTAGGGGAATTCAATAAAAGTCGTGCAATTCATAAAAAATAGATCAGCTTGTGCTGAGGCATCTTTAAAGATACCCTCCAATAAAAAACACTTAGCAAGAGTATGGTTCATAAAATGAAATCCAGATGTTTTTCCTCTTAAAAATCAAAAAAATTCCTAACTTTATCCCAAGCTTCTAGCTGTTCCCAAGACTTCTTGATGAGACAACTGTTATTCAGCTCATGTGTAATCAAAGAGGACAGACTTTAACAAGGTCACTCTTAAACTTTTAAATATGCTTGCCCCGTTCATGTCAGCAGAATCCCACAACCTCTCATAAGCACACTTATCCTAATTTTTGCAGAAGAGAAGCTTACTCTTTAAAACAGTAGCTTAGTTTTCTTAAACTCAAAACCTTTATTCTAGATCCTCTGTATCTCTGCTAAAACTTGAGATCTGACATTTTACACTTATTAAAAAATAATGGTTGGCAAATAAGATTATTAGCAATGAAAGACAATCAAAATAAGTACATTGGTTAAAATCGTTGGTTTGAGAGGACAATTCAGCCACAATAAAAATGTAAAATAATTTTTAGTGGAATAAATACCTAGGGAAAAGGAGAGCAGAAAAAAGTAACATAATTTTTGAAAACTGGAGAGTACTTATGCATAGGTAATTATTGATCTAATAGGTCTGAGGAATTCAAGGCTAAAACCAGTATGAGAAAAGGGAAACAATGATCATACCATGGAATCTGCAAAAATATCTAGTTTATAACACCATCAGTCACCTCTGGAAATGGGGTTGGACTTTTAGTTTTACAGGATCGGCACAGAGCTTATTGAGAAAGAATTTTCCCTCATCTCTTGGTCACCATTCACCCAGCTAAGCAACAGCTTCTCCACAGCCTAGGAAATGAGTATTTCAGTCTATAGATACAGTTATGCTTAAAAAGATTTATTGGGGCTAAAGAGAAGGCTCAGTGGTTAAGGTACTTGCCTGCAAAACCTAAACACCTGGGTTTGATTCCCCAGTACCCACATAAAGCCAGAAGCACCAAGTGGCACATTATCTGGAGTTTGTTTGCAGTGGCTAGAGAACCAGGCACGCCCATTTTCTTTCTCTCACTCTCTCCTTGCAACTAAATAAAATTAAAAAAATATATATTTTTAATATTTTATTTATTTGCGAGAGAGAGGATATGAGAATGGGTGCACCAGGGCCTCCAGCCATTGCAAACAAACTGCCAGACACATGAGCCCCTTGTGTATCTGGCCTACATGGGTCCTGGGGAATCGAACCAAGGTCCTTTGGCTTTGCAGGCAAATGCCTTAACCACTAAGCCATTTCTCCAGGCCCCAAAAATATTTTTTTAAAAAGGATTTATCAACCGACAGACTACAGAATAGTTGGAAGTAGGAACTTAATAATGAGCAAATGAAAATTAAATTAAAATATACGTACTAAGCTGTTTTTCCTCCTTTTTAACCTGACTTCTAAGATGTTGGCATTAGACCTATATTCTATAGTACAGCAGAAGAGACATTAAAAAAATATTTTATTTGTCTTTATTTGAGAGAGAGAAATAGGTAGGGAGAGAGAGAGAATGGGCATGCCAGGGCCTCCAGACACTGCAAATGAACTCCAGATGCATGTGCCCCTTGTGCATCTGGCTTATATGGGTCCTAGGATATTGAACCTGGGTCCTTTGGCTTTGCAGGCAAGTGCCTTAGCCACTAAACCATCTCTCCAGCCCAGAAGAGGCATTTTTAACCTGACTGCTCCAAAGTGAAGACTTTAATAAAGTGATGTAATTTGAGATTAATATTATTATTCCCAAAGTGCAGTCTCCACCAATGTTCATATTTTGTACAATATGAAAATAGCCAAGAAGCTCCTGAGATTTGAGGAAAGAATGAAAGATAAAAACAAAATAAGCAGAAACAATTACTTAAAGGGAACACTGTGAACATTAAAGCAAATCTTTAAAAATCCATTATTAATGACTTCAAAGCTATAAGAGGAGATTCTATGTACAAGTTAATAAATGAATGGTATTAAAAACATTTAGAGAACTAAAGGATTCTTAAAAATTAACAAGATGGTAGCATAAAGTTTAATAAAATAGAAGGTTTCGGAAGATAAACTTGGGGAAAATCTCTTAAAGGAGTAAGATAGAAAAGGAACAGAAAAAAAAATAACGGTGAAAGAAATTAGAGACCCACTCCTAGAATTTCATTATCCTTCTAACAAGATCCTAGAAGAAAGCAGAAAAATAGGATGACATAATTAAAGAAATACATCCAGAAGTTTCCCTCGCCTTATAAAGATGTATGGACTTCTTGACTGTGGTCAGCACAGTGGAAGGATACAGACGCAGGCAGATACAGAACGGTCCTATTTCAGAACAGAGAAGCTGTGGGAAAAGTGCTAAAACTTACCAGACAGAACAGACTAAGGACAAATAATCAACAAGCACTGAGCTTTTGTAAAATGAATGGGAGGTGGATGATCTTGTTTTCACATACTTCATTTGATCATTGTTATTGTTAGGAAGTTTCTACAGTATGCTGCCTTCCAGTAAACAAAAACAGTATTCCAAGAAAGGGAAGCAATCAGATCAAGGAAACAAGGGACACCATGCAAGATAAAGGGGAAAGAAACCCCACAGACAATGCTGAAAGGAAGACCTCCTACAAGAACGCTGGCCAAGCAGGCTCTCTGTAAGGTCAGCCCAGATGTGAGGGCTTAGACAGGAAGAAAGTGAAATGTTAGCAAAGATGAGGCCCTGATGCTTTGCTGGGAACCACTAAGGTCACTTTCCAATAGTGTGAGGTGGTTTTAAAGCATATTTCCAAAGTCTCTGAAATTCTTTCCTTCAGGAGGTAGAGATGAATGTCCTTTGAGAGTATGCTGGACTGAGCGACTCCCTTGAAATGAGGAAGCAAAGATGAAAGTGATACTATGGATCTTCAAAACCTACTCTAATAGAGAAATGAAATTTGCAAGCTTGCCTGTGTGGTTGGGATGGAGACTGTATGTGAGACAACCTTATGTTTCTTATGCAGAAGTAAAAATATAGTGCTTAATCAACAAAAGAATGTTACGAGCATGCTGTGTACAGAAATGCAGTTTGCAAGAATCGGTTTGCAAGAGTAGAAAAAGAAGATGCTGGGAAAGGGAAGAGATGATATGAGATGGAGTCAAGGAGATTGATGAGGGAGGGGTCAGGAAGCAGATGAATTACACTCTTATTTTATTCTTTAAAGTATTTTCATGAATACATTTTTAAAATTTCATTTATTAATTCATTTAAGAGAGAGAGAAAGAGAGAATGGAAAGAGAGAAGGGACTCTAGTCATTGGAAATGAACTCCAGACGAATGTGCTACCTTGTGTATCTGGCTTTAAGTGGGGTACTGGGCAATTGAACCTGGATTCTTTGGCTTTGCAAGTAAGCCCCTAAACAACTAAGCTATTTCTCCAGCCCATAAATTCATTTTTTAGATTAAATTAAATTTAATTTATTTGTTTGAGAGAGAGACAAGATTGAGAGAGAGAGAGAGAGAGAGAGAGAGAGAGAGAATGGTCATGCCAGGGCCTCTAGCCACTGCAAATGAATTCCAGACACATGTGCCACCTTGTGCAGCTGGCTTACATGGGTACTGGGAAATCAGACCTGGGTTCTTAGACTTCACAGGCAAGCGCCTTAACTGTTAAGCCATCTCTACAGCCCATGAATTCATTTTTAATAGGTAAACTTGAAAAGAAAGAAGAAGCATGACTATTGCTAAAACTAGCCACTGAATGGTATGGAAAAATCTGTAGTATGATTAGGGTTCCTAATTAATGCCTTAACCCCCCCCCCTCTTGTGTGTGTGTGTGTGTGTGTGTGTGTGTGTGTGTGCACATGTGTATGCTTATGGGCACATGCATGCTGTAGTGCATGTGTGGAGATCAGAGGACAACTTTGGGCGTAGGTTCTTGCCTTCCACCTTGTTTGAAGCAAGGGTCTCTCTGTTCACCACTGCCTTTGCCAGCGAGCTTCCTGGGGATTCTCTTGGTTCTGCCTCCCTTCTCGCAGTAGGTACACTGACATTACAAATGCCCACTGATGCTTCCTGGTTTTATGTGGGTTCTGGGTCTCTTGGACTCAGGAACTCAGGCTCGTGCAGCAAATGTTTTATTCACAAAGCTATCCCCCATCTACTCTATTTCTTTTGCAGTGCCTGATTTTTTTCAAGGGGCCTTCAGGTATGGCCAGAAAATTCACACAATATTAAACTTGGCTCAAGACCTTCCTTTTTCTCATGTTTTCTGAATGGACTCAAGGCAATCCTATATCTAGAGTCAACCATATGTTCCTTGCAAGAATTTTTGGTGTTCTGAGATGAAGCAAAATCTCCAGTGGCCACTTTAGTCAGTTCCAGGGCTTTGTTGTGGTGATGGCTTTCTCTGTGGATCTGAAGTATGAAAAACTATTCCAGTTATTGGATAGATTTCCTTCACCATAGGTTTTCCTCTTAGTAATGCCACTCAAAGAAATTTTAAAGCAGAATTAATATATGTAGTAAATATTTACTATTTATTACACAGGTTGGAGGGGTCAGGAAAGACCAGTAACTAAATAATTATACTGCAATTGGATATATGCAAAGATAGTGTAGTAAATGTCAGAGAAATGGTAAACTGCATGTCATGCAGGCTTGGATTAAGGCAAAACATTAACGGACTAATTGAGAACTAGGAAAAGGATGATAAGTGAAGGCTTCAGAGAATGTGAACAAGTAAGAGGTTTCTAGCAGATGGATTGTCTACCAGGTGACCAGAAGGGAGAGAACAGTGCAAGAAGAAGGAATGGCATATTAAAAGGCACAGAAGTATGAGTAGTATTATATATTCAAGAGTCAGAGTAGCTCCGCATTCCCCTGCTGCTGGCCACAGGGCCCAGAGAGACAGGCAGAGCACAAGTGAGAAGAGTCTTCATTTATCATCATAGATGCGAATGCCGCCCTGTTGACAGTGAATAGGTGGTAGAAGTTACTGGCACTATCAGACATGGATGGCTCATTCTGGTGAAGGATTGTTTGTTTCTCTGTACATTTTGACTACTAGAGAAGCAGAGTAAAATAGAAAAATATAATGAACCCACCTTAATAATAATGAACCCACCTAAACAATAGATTTATTAATTGTTAAAGTATTTAAACTTTGTTTAATGGTTTTAAACAAAGGTTTTTCAAAAAAGAGTTTCAAGAATAAATAGAAGTAGTAAAAAAAAAATGATATAGTGAAGCCTTATTTCCACAGAGGTTGGCCTCAGCAGTTATCAATCAGTCTTTTTTGTGGCCCCACTCCCACCTCTGTTACCTGATTATCTAGGGGCACACCATGAGTATTCTGCCATTTCTTCTGTAAATATGCATGACACCAAAAAGTTATTATTGCATCTAAGAAATAGCAATTCCTTAACATTAAAAAAAATATGTCATCAGACCAAAATGGAAGAGAGACTAGTTGGAAAAAAGGAGTTCGTTGGAATGAGGATAGAGGAGAGGGACAAAATGAAGATAATGGGATGTAATAATAGCAGTAATTGAAAAAATATATTGTCAGTATTTATATTCTTACCTGTCCTGTGAAGGTATTTGTTTGAAGTGTGATTCAAATAAAGTCAGCATATTGAAAACATGGAGTACTCTTTAAGTGCTTCTGTTTTATCAATCTTTTGTTATAAATATTTGATTAGTTAGTTAAATTTTTAACTATAATTTATTTATTTGTTTGTTTCAGAAAAAGAGAGGGAGGGAAGCAAAGAATGGGTGTGCTAGGGCCTCTATCCACTGCAAACGAACTCCAGATGCATGTGCCACCTTGTACATCTGGGTTATGTGGGTACTGGGGAATTGAACTTTGCTCCTTAGGCTTTGCAGGCAAGTGTACTAATGACTAAGCCATCTCTTCAGACCTGAAAAGTTTTTAATTGTGGTAAAGTGCCTGTAAGATTTAGTCTTTACCATTGTAAGTATACATTTCAGCACTATGAAGTAAGTGCTAAGTAAGCACACTGTGTCAAGTATTAAGTACACTGCACATTTCAGCAGTACTGAGTAAGTACTAAATACACTGAATATTTCACCAGTACTAAGTACATGGTATATTTCAGCACTGCTAAATAAGTACTAAGTACACTATACATTTCAGAAGTACTAAGCTCATGTGTTTTGCAACCATCACTAAGATCTGGCATCGCCATGTGATATCCTCAAGATGCATTTATCATGTGTTAGAATTTCTGTCCTTTTATGGCTGAATACTATTTCATTGTATATATGTGCATATATATGCATACTTTTTTGCATTCATCCTATGAGTGGCTCTTGGATTTCTTCCACATTTTCTCCATTACAATGCTGCTATGAACACAGGGCACAAATGTCTTTGCTACTTCACCAGAAGTGAAACTGATAGGTCATATGTAATCATATGTAATTCTATTCTTACAGGCGAACCACAGCAGCTGTGCCATTTTATATTCTCACTGCTGGTTAACAAGAGTTCAGTTTCTTCATATTCTCACCAAACACTGGCTGCATTCTGGGTGTGATGTGGTATCTTATTGTAACTTTGATTTGTATTTCCCTAATTACTAGGTGATGTTAATTAAGCATCTTTCCCTGTGCTTAGACTGTTTGTATATCCTCTTCTGAAAAATATCTGTTTAAGTTCATTGTCTATGTTTTTTATCAGTGAATTGTTTCAATTTCTTATTCATATTATGGATACTAGCCTCTTATCATATACATTATTTACAAATATTTGTAATTTACACATACATTATTTACAAATATTTACTTCCACTCAGTGATATACCTTTTCTCTGCTGATTGCAGCTTTTCATGCACAGAAGTTTAAACTTTTTAACTTTATTTGTGCACATGCATGTGTGTGTGTGTGTGTGTTTGTGTGTGTTTTCTAGGGCCTCTTGCCACTATAAACAAATGTAAATGCTTTTGTTACTTTTTTTGTGTGTCTGCCTTACATACGTGGCTTGGGAATTGAACCCAGGCTAGCAGGCTTTACAAGTCCCTTTAATGGCTGACCATCTCTCCAGCCCTAAGTTTTAAATTTTAATACACTTCAAGTTATCTCTTTCTCTTGTTGCCTATGATTTGGGTATAACATGTGGAATTTCTTTAAGATAAAACTTTATTAGGAGTTCATTATGATAAATTCCATGCTACATTTTTTAGAGAGAGCGAGCAAGAGAGAGAGAGACAGAGACAGAGAGACAAAGAGAGAAGAGAGATAGAGAATTGGCATACCAGGGCCTCAGCCAACTGAAGTCGAACACTAGATGCTTGTGCCACCTAGTGGGCATGTGTGACCTTGCGCTTGCCTCGCTTTTGTGCATCTGGCTTATGTGGGATCTGGAGAGTAGAATAGGGGTCCTTAGCTTTGCAAACAAGCGCCTTAATCACTAAGCAATTTCTCCAGCCCTGTGCTTCATTTTTTGGTAACTGCTTTTATTAAGTTTATCCTTTAAACCTCACACACACAGCCCTAAGACTCAGGACAACAATGCCAACATAACTAACATAAAAGTTTTGTTTATTAAGCACAGTTTAGTATTTTTAATTTTTTTTATTTTTCACTATTCTTTTTGGTCCTTAAAGAATACCCTAATAAAATTGCATGATCCATCACCAAATAAATTACTATGTGAAAAAATGCTTGATTAGTTATTATATTAAAATATATTATGTTACTAATCAATATGCAGTTAGGCTCATTTATTCAACTTTGTTTCAATTAAATTTTTTTTTTTTTTTGGTTTTTCTGGTTTTTCAAGGTAGGGTCTCACTCTAGCCCAGGCTGACCTGGAATTCACTATGGAGTCTCAGGGTGGCCTCAAACTCACAGCAGTCTCCTACCTCTGCCTCCTGAGTGCTGGGATAAAGGCGTGTGCCACCACACCTGGCTCAATTAATTTTTTTTTTTTTTTTTGGAGACAGGGTCTCATGTAGCTCCAGCTGGCTTCAAACTCTATATAGCCAAGGATGACCTTGAGCTTTCAATCTCCTGCCTCTACTTTCTGAGTGCTCGGATTATAGTATATGCCACCATCCCCAGTTTTATGTGGTTTTGTAGGTTGAACTCAGTTGTACATGCTAGACAAGCACTCTACCAACAGAGCTACATTCCCAGATCAGGAATTGCTTTTAATTTAAAATATGAATTATTGTATAAAGTTATTACATGGTTTCACAATCAAGCCACACAAATAGGGGATTTTTAACAAGTGTAGGTTTTATTCTTTTTTTTTTTTTTTTTCTTGCATCAGGTTCTACCCATTAAATGGTGTAGTAGACAGCTTTAGTTTGTTGAGATGAACTTTTAGACCAGGTACAGTTATGGAGGAAGGGATATTTATTGCAGCTTACAGATCCAGGGGAATTTTTATAATGGCAGAAGTTGGCCTGTTTTTACCAAACACATGGAAAGACAGAGAAAGACACATCACAAAGTACACTTTAGGAACTACAGGCGGAACTAGGTGCTTTGTATATCTTTATATTGGAATCTTAAATTTACAATCACACCCTAAGGGTGGACCCTAAGATCTGCCCAGTGATACCTCCTCCAGCCAGGTGGCTGCAGATCTAAATTACAAGCTATAATAAGACACTGAATATATTGGGGGCCATCTACTTAAGCTATCACAGATGGTAACTGTTTAAAAATATTTTGGTTTAGCCTTCCATTAAATATCTTGATTTTTTTTACATAAAATATTAATTTACTATGCTTTCTTTTGTTACCTAATATATTCTAATGATCACATTGCTATGTGATAAATAAGATTTCATTTCATTAAAATATTATTATATATTTTTAGTAAGACAGAGGAGATTGTTTGAGAAAAGGTTAAAAAGCTCCAAAGTTTCAAGGCAAGCATACTTAGGATTTAGGCCAGCAACTAAACAAGAGAAAAAAAATTAAACTAGGAAAAGTTATGCTTCCTAAGTCAGAACTCAAAGAAGCAGGCAGACTCAGCAGTGAGGATCAGACAGCAACTGCTTCATTCATTATTTTTTAATTTCTTAATTTTTAAATATGTTATTTATTTATGTTTGAGAGAGAGAGAGGGAGAGAGCAGAGAGAATGGGCATATTAGGACCTCCTGCCACTGTAAACAAATTCCAGATGCATAGATGCATGGGCTGCTTTGTGAATCTGCCTTTATGTGGGTTCCAGGGAATCAAGCCTGGCTGCCAGACTTTGCAAGCAAGACTCTAACCATTGAGCTATCTCTCCAACCCATGTTGGCCTAACTTTCTTTTCTGTGAAAACTAACACCTGCAACTACTCTATTTCCTTTGCCACCAGCACCACTTTTGTTCCCTTCCTCCCCATCCGCTCCATTTCTGACCGCAATTTCTGCCTTCCTTGGGTCCTTCTTTCCTCATTGCCTCTTGGATGGAGGCGGTTCCCAGATTCTACCTTTGCCCCTTGTGCTTTCCCAAGTACACACTCTCCCCAGATGCCACCATCCACGTCCACTGCTCTTCCTATGATGCATACAATGGCAATTCCAAAGCCCACCTTCAGTTTAGGCCCTTCTGGCTCTTGAGAAGTTTCAAGGCTCCTCAGACTTAAAATATCCAGGGCTTAATATCTTTGCTTGTAAGCTGACTCCTTCCATAACCTTTCCATTATCTAGTCCTCCAAGAAAAACACTTGGGACCCACCTCCAACTGCCCTTACCCAGAGCCCCATATGTTAATTTACTTAAAGAGCTTGTGAACTTAGCTCCATCTCATGGCCAATCCCTATGTTTTCTGTTAGAAATTTATATGCTTAACAGACTGTTATAAAAATTAAATGAGTTACCACATTTGTCTAACACATGATTCAAAAGAAAGCTAAGGCTGGGGAGAAAGCTCATTTAGCAAAGTGCTTGCCTTGCAAACATGAAAACCTGAGTTCAATTCCCAGAACCTACTTTAAAAAGCTAGGCGTGGTAGTACTAGTTTGTAATCTCAGTTCTGGAAAAGCACACACAGGTGGATTGCTGGGACTTGCCGACCAGCCAGTTTAGCCTAATTAGGTGAGTTTCAGGCCAATGAGAGAGCATCTGAGGTTGTCCTTTGGTTTCCACATCTATGTGTACACACACTCATATCAAAGCATACATACAACTGCATACACATATACACACACATACGCATGCACACTCATCCAAACACACATACAACTACACACAAATGCACCTCTACACACAAGAACATGCCCCTCCCCACAAAGCTAGTTGAGTCAAAATCCAACTGATCAGTTTTTCCAAGTACTTATAATTTTTATTTTACTTTTTCCATGTGTATATATTGGCATATGTGTGCATATATGTTCATATGCATGTGTCTTCATGTGCACATATGTGCATGTGAATGTGGAGATCAGAAGTTTTCTAAGGGGTCTTCCTCAATAGCTCTTTACTTTATTTACTGCAGCAGAGTCTGTCAGTTGAACACAGAACTTGCCAATTTGGCTAGTCTTGCCAGCCTGTTTGCCCTGGGAATCTCATGTCTCCCCCTTACCCCAGTGCTGGGATTACAGGCGGGCCCCCACATCCGTCCAGCACATATGTGAGTGATGGTGATTCAGGTCCTCATGTTTCCACAGCAGCTACTTTATTCACTGAGCCATTTCCCCAGCCCTAATTCTAAGCTTTTAAACTTTTCTTGTTTGGTTTTTTAGTTTTTAAGATCGAGAGAGAGAGAGAGAGAGACTGAAAGACTATGGGCTTGCCAGGGCCTCTTGCTGCTTCAAACAAACTCCGGACACATGTACCACTTTGTGCATCTTTCTGTTGGTACTAGGGAATTGAACCCAGAGCAGCAGGCTTTGCAAGCAAGCACCTTTAACCATTTATCCATCTCTACAGGCCTATTTCTAATTTCTAATTCTTGATGTATATAGACCACTGGGAATTTTCGTTTCAAAGTCAACAAGGACTATTTGATTCACACTCTCCACTGAAATAATATGTCATTGTTTTTAAAGAAGTGTACTAGATTTATGGTTTGTCTCAGTTTCTGAAATCGGTGAATTGCTCAGACTTTGGAGTCCCCAATATGACTCCTGAAATGTAGATTTCCCATGGACATCATTGAAGCAAGGACCTGAAATGTTTATAGACTAGGGAAATGCAACCACTTGACAGATTGTTATTTATTTACTTCCTTATTTCTTTGTTCTCTCTCTCTCTCTCTCTCTCTCTCTCTCTCTCTCTGTGTGTGTGTGTGTGTGTGTGTGTGCATGTTTTCATGTGCCATGGTGTGCATATGTGGAGGTCAGAGGACAACCCTGAAGGCCTCACCTTGCATTTTTTTGAGATGGGTTTTCACTTGCTATTTGCCACTGGAAGGCCAGACTCGCTTTCCTGTGGCAGTGGGATCCTCCCGACTCTGTCTGGCCCGCTGTAAGCATGTTGGTATTACAGAGCGCGCACCATTTTGTGCTTGGCTTTGTGTGAGTTCTGGGGATCTCCACTCCAGTTAGCGGGCTTGTGGAGCAAATGCCTTTGCCACTCAGCCATCTACCCAGGCCCTGGACAGCTCTTTTAAGAAATATACAACTGTATGAAGTAAACAGAATCCCCTGCCCCTTAAATTGTTTTATTTTGTTTTTGTTTTGAGACAGAGTCTCATGTTTCCCAGGCTGGCCTCACACTGCCTATACGCGGTAGAAGAGAATGACCTTAAACTTTTGATCCCCTTGCCTATATCTCTCCAGTGTTGGGATTACAGGTATATACCACCAAGTCCAGTTTTATACAATCTTGGGGACTGACCCCAGGGTCTTATGTATGCTAGGTATGCACTCTTCCAAATGAGCTACATTCTAAGCCCCCTTCAATTATTTTAGAAGAAGGGTCTTTTATCATACCAACTTCCAGGGCTAGGCAGATACCCTCATCATGAGCACTTCATTATTGTGGAGGAGACACTGGTTTCCATAGCCGGTCAGTGAAGCGACGGAATACAGCGATTACCCAGGATCTATAATACTAGCTGGAGAGACTCTTATTGATGAAGAATATCACATCATTCAGCATTTACAGCATTAATGACTTTCTAGCAGATTTTTCTTGAAATAACATTACACTAGTCTCTTGGGTTACAAAATTTTCAAAATTCCCTCACTTCAAGCACATGGTTTTCTACATTTCTGCTTGGTCTTTCCTAACCAGAGAGAAAAAGGAACTTTGCACCCACTAGCTAATGGGTTCAAACAAGAGGCTGAGTAGACAGTAAGTGCCCAGAGTGCTGAAGGAAGGATTTCTCACTCCTGGCAACTGTGCCCAGTGAACAGGCAAGCAAGACAGGTCTTGGCAGGAAGCAGCTTGCGCAGAAGTTTTAGGTATCATTTGAACAGTCCTGATCTGTCTCTTTGCCACAAACAGTTTCCCCTTTGACTTTGTCAAGATGATAAAATTCTGTTTTGATCAAGGTTTGGGGTTTAAAGTTAAGGTTTTTGTACTACAACCCTATAGTTCTGTTGAATAACTTCCTCAAGCTCTTCATCAGCTTAATCAGAGAGACTGATCTTTACACAGCAGCCACGGGAACATGCTTTGTGGCTGAGGATGAAAGTCTCAGTTACTGCTTTCCTGAGTCACATTCCGCTGACGCACACAGCGTGGCGTGGATTTCTCAATCTTTTCCACTGCTTTTCCAGACCAGTGAAGGAGACTTACTGGACCTTTGACTGAGAATTCTAGACTTGTGCAGCCCATGACAGCAGCACTAAGGTGAATGTAGCTATTAAACATTTGCAGTATGACTTAGTATGGCTGAATTGCTAATTAAGTTTCATTTTAATTGACTTAGATTAAAACACCAAAGCTGTTAAGTACCAATAATCACAATGTTATTATTTTGGAAGGACTCTGTTTTACTGTAAACTTTGAAAATTTAACATGGAATTGAGATGTGATAAATTCATAGTGGAATTCAAAGATTTGAAATAAAAAAGAATATAAAATGTTCAAGCTGGAACACTCATATTTTAGATAATTGATATAAATAGAATCTATTATTATAAGTAATGCACCGACTTCTCTATACTTACTCAATGTAGGTACTAGAAAAATTTAAATTATCCATGCATGATGGCATGCCTGAAATTCCAGCTCTTGGGAGGTGGAGGAAGGAAAATCAGGAGTTCAAGGTGAAACTGGACTATATGACATCCTACCAAGAGAGAGATTGAGATTAGGTGGGGGGCAGGAGAGGAAAAGTCAAAATTATATATGTGGCTCTCATTTCCTAAAAAATAGCACTTTTGAGATTTTCACATTCTTCAGGATGAAAAATATTGAATATAAACAAGCCTTTCTGTTATCCATGTAGGCCAGCTGTCATAATGTAAATTTTATGCCAGAGTACTCCTCTTCCTCCAGAGGGACATAATAAAAGGTAGGAAATGACACACATTTGGATGGCTTCACACTTGGTTGGATTTGGATGGTTGGATTGGACGAGAAAGAAGGGCAGTCAAAAACAAGTAGGTGAATACTCCAGGGCATGGAATATTTTTGAAAGCCAGTTGTGTGCTGGTTTGAGAGTGATCTAGAGCGCATCTCTGTGGATGCCTCAACAAGTGAGCACAATACAAGGGAGAAAGAAGCAACTGGACAGAAGTTGGGAAAATCCCACCGAGCAGCTTTGGGTGAACTGTAGACAAGCATTCTTCTGGAGGCATCCATTTAGGATACTTGACATTATGTTATCCCTTCAGAGATCATCTTCCATAGTGTGCCCATCTCCTGCAACATCTGCTGCCCCAATGACTCTACCTGGTCACAGTTGAGAAGGGCAATAAATAATCTTTTGTGGTCACCTGTGTCTAAAGCAGTGCAATATCAGTGCTCATTTTTGTCATTTAAATCCTCTGGCATTGTTTTAGATACTTATTTTGTTCAAGACCTTCATTTAAAAATAGAGAGACTAGGGAGAAAGAGAGGAGGACAAGGGAGGAACTTCCTGGCTTAGGATCACCTGAGACCTCTAAGATCAGCACTGAGACTCCTGAATTTTAGTTGAAATTTATCATTAATAGATCACTACGCTGTGATGTTGACAAATAACTTTATTTTTGTACTGCTAGGGATCAAACACAGGATGTTGTTCATGTGAGCTAAGTGTTTCACTACTGAGTATATTCCCAGCCCCACTGATAAGAATTTTAACTGATGGTGTCACACTAATTGTAGCTTTCACCTCTGACAGTTCTCAGCAGAGCCAGCAGTTTCTGGGCTGCCTTCTTGGCTGTTCTGTGCACTGATGGTCTGGCAAAGACTGTCGCTTACTTAATCTGGCATATTTGGAATTTTAAATATGTTCTCACAAGCAAAATATTCTTTGGAAGATTTTTAGGGGACTTTTAGGGAATTCCAAATGATTAAGCTTTGAAGTAAGAAAATATCCTCAAAGAACATTACCTCGCATTTGAGAGATTTCTCAGCTAACCCCTAGCAATATTTCATGACAAAAAGAAAGAAATCTGGCTGGTACTAGCTACTTCCAAATTAAATTAAATTTTAAAACAAAACGAATTAAAATTAAATATTGTTTTCAAATGCTTTAAAATAGACATCTAAATAAATACCTTGCTTTGGTGATTATAACTAAAGATTAGTTTCAGGAATTTAAGCCATGATAATGTCTGAGAAAAGTCACTTTCATAATTCATCAAAAATATGGAAACTGTTGCAAATGGATCTGTTTCTGTGTCTAGGAACTGCCTCTATACAATGTCTCTATCTAGTGCTGTATCACTTCATCTATGTTTTTCAGTGAAAAGATAATACACAAACTGCTTACATAGGTGATACCTTTTGTTCCCCACATTACTATAAATAATTGAAATGGATAGACTGGATGAGATGGATTAATGTGGAATTCATGCTTGCCATCGTTTTTTAAAAAAACATATTTAATTCATGTTTGGATGATTATGTCTTACATTGAATGCATTTTTAATATTTTCAGTTTTATTTATCTATTTGACAGAGGGAAAGAGGGAGAGAGAGGGAGGGAGAGAGAGAGAGAGAAAAAATGGGTATGCCAGAGCTTCTAGCCACTGCAAATGAACTCCAGATGCATGTGCTACCTTGTGCATCTCGCTTACGTGGGTCCTCAGAAATCGTACTGGGGTTCTTTGGCTTTGCAGGCAAGCATGTTAACCACTAAGCCATCTCTCCAGCCCTCATGATTGCTATCTTATAAAGAGATATTTGTGTGTGAAATCCTGCTTGCATGAGATTAAAACTGGATGATTTGCAAGCATGAGAAAATCCTCATAACCTGCATTTCAAATTTCTGATTAATTTATAAGCCTTTCAAAGCTCATGCCATAAGCAAGGCAAAGCTCCTATGGTTATGCATATTTAGCTGATACCCATCCACTTGTCAGCTAGCCACCTTGTGGCACTTTGTATGCTATTCTTCATTTTTTCCGTCTATATTTTTTCTCATCCAGCTTTTTCAGAAATGTTATTCCTATTTCTGTCACACTGTCGCCTTTTAGTCTGTCTTGCAAGAATGTAACATCAGCATCCAAATGAACCTAGGAAGAAAAAAGAAAAAAAAAAGACATGTGATTCAATTTTATATGAAAAAAGCTACAAATTTTCCTCAGTCTGTGTTTTCATATTTATTTACTTTCTGAGTGGAATGATGAGAAAGAGTTTGTTCTGTGAGTGAAGGGTGTTTAACTGTGCCCTTCATAGATGGTCTGGCTATGTGTCAGCTCTGTGTTGTGATCTGCTTTAGAAAGGATGGGTTGTCCAGCTGGGCACAGCCAGGGTGGCTGAGATACTCAAGTATATTAGTCAAATTTTGTTCACAGAATGAGACTTTTTGTAGTCACCTTCTTGTTGCTGGCATAAAGCACCTGATCAGAAGCAGCTGATGAGAGAGAAGTCTTGATTTTGGTTTACAATCTCCAGAGGAAGCTTCATGATGTCAGGGAAAAGCATGGCATAAGCAGTGGCTGACATCACCTCTGCCACAGCAGGTGGAAAACAGCAGCAAGAGAGTGAGCCAAGTATGGCAAAGAGGAGCTGGTTAAACATCCCCAAGCCTACCTCAACAGCACATCTCTTTCAGTGAGGCTCCACTTCACAAAGTGCCATCAGCTGAAGGCCAAATATTCAAGATACATGAGTTTATGGGGGACATAGATTCAAACCACCATAAGACTGAATTATGGGTCTATCTCAAGAAGAGTACAAATTCCCAACTCACAGATAGCCCTCTGCCACTGAAGTTGGCCAAACAGAACTCCCAAAGATAAATGGATTCTTAAAGAATTCCACTCAAACTGACTTGTCATAAAGCATTCTGTCATCAGCTAAACAACATAATCATTTATTCTAACAACATTTAGCAATCACTTATGACTTTGAGAGCTTTGAAAAATCAACTAAATAAATTATAAATGTAAAAATTAAATATTGAAATTGCACACATGAATATTTTATAATCAGGCTTTCTTTTTAACTCTAAAGTATTTCCCAGACAATGAAGGAAGCCCTCTTCTCACATCTGTATTCATTAAAATGTTCATGGAAGAGCAGCACTATATTGCTTATCCACTTTCAACAGAGTACTTGTTCAGAGTTAGTTTAATTCATTGGGATATATAAGATAAATAAGTGAAAGTATCTGGTAAACAGAAGTAGTAAGTAAAAAATTCCCGAGTCTAGCAGGCAATCAAATAATATTTATTGAACCTTACCTGACTCACTCTTCTCCTTCATGGAGAAATCCTAGTCAATGAGCCTATGTTTGTTAAACAATAGGCTTCCATACACCCAATTATCTGGCTCATAAAGAGTACAAATTCCATGCTTTGTGGTACTGACTGTCCAAAAGAAGGAACTAAAGTATGCTTTGAAATATAGACCCTTGAATCACTGTCAGATAATTCTTCCATAAAGTTCTTTTGATGTCTTTCAAAATGTAACAGAAAACCAATTAAAATAACACAGACTATGCTGAAGCTCTTTGGATACATGGAGCCACATGACTTCTGATACCTGTCATTCAGCCTATATAATCCAGTTGTCCGTGAAAGCTAGAAACTTCTTTATCCTATTTTTGTCTTAGTTATATGGCTCATCCATTTTCATGTAACCTCCTAACATTCTCCTTTTTCCCTTCCTTGGTATCATGACCATTGATACAGAATGAACTTAAAGTGACCTAGAGTAGAAGCACATAGCCATGAATAACACACTACTTCTGTAGTTTTACGTGTTTGTATTATCTATAATCCTTCCCCCTACTTCTAAAAACTAATAGTATATGCCTGGATCTTTTTTGGGTAATCAACAATACATGCCCACAGAGGTTACTAGCTGGCCCCACCACTCCTAAAAGTGAAGATTATGGAGGTCTGGACAGATTGCTTAGTGGTTAAGGCACTTGCCTGAAAAGCCAAAAGACCTATGTAAACCAAATGCACAAGGTGGCACATGTGTCTGGAGTTTGTTTGCAGTGGCTAGTGGCCCTGGCATGCCCATTCTCTCTCTCTCCCTCTCTGCCCTCCTCTCTCTCTCCTTTCTCTCTCTAAAACAAATAAATAAAAATAAAATATTTATTAGGTATGGTGGAACATGCCTTTAATCTCAGCACTTGGGAGGCTGAAGTAGGAGGATCACTATGAGTTTGAGCAGCCTGAGACTAAGTCCAGGTCAACCTGGGCTAGAGCAAGATCCTACCTTGAAAAAACAAAACAAAACAAACAAACAAACAAAAAAACGCATTCTGTGTTTGTTAACTAGTCTCTCTTCCTTTGTTACAATTGCATCTTCATTCTACGACAGACTATCTCCATCTACTTTCCTCATAAAAGCTTTTCTAGAGGCCCTTCCTGAGCTTTTGGTAAGTGATATGAGTAATTTTCAGGTCTTGTTTTACTTAACTTTGGTATTGAACTTGATCTTGTTAATCATTCCCTCTTTCAGTATTCTCCTCCCTTGTTTCTGTGGATTCATTCTTTCATGGTATTTCCAGCTTTTGATTATTCCATCTTTCAATCCTCTGTAGCCTTCGTGTGCTCTGTTTCACTTAGTATATTCTATTTCTTAGAGTTCTACCTATAGCTGCATTTTCTTCCTACCTTATAGTCTCTCTCTGGGTTTTATTGCCAGTTCCAGTGTCTCTTCCCTCATTTCTATCTGTGGGCTACAAACACACATAAACAACTAGTGCACACACCAGTGATCCTAGTACTCCAGAAGCTGAAACAGGAGGATTACGAGTTTGAGGCTAGCCTGGGCTACATAACAAGACCTTGTCTCAATATAAATAAAATAAGTAAATTAGAAATAAACAATTTTGGACTGAGAAGATTGTTCAGTGGCTGAAACACTTGCTAGTAATCCTGCTGGCCTGGGTTCAGTTCCCCAGTACCCTTGTGAAGCCGGATGCAAAAGTATCTCATGCACCTGTGGTGGCAAGAGGCCGTGGAAAACCCATTCTCTCTTTTTCTCTCTCAAAAACATAAATAAAATATATAAAATTTAAGAACTACAAATAAAGGCCAGGCGTGGTGGTACACGGCTTTAATCCCAGCACTTGGGAGGCAGAGGTAGGAGGATCACCGTGAGTTCGAGGCCACCCTGAGACTCCATAGTGAATTCCAGGTCAGCCTGAGCTTGAGTGAGACCCTAACTCAAAAAACCAAAAAAAAAAAAAAAAAAAAAAAAGAACTACAAATAAAAGAAACAGTTTCTTAGTAGATTTTCTCTATGCATGTGTTTTTAGACATCTCACTCTCAGCGGGTTCAAGATAGAGCTCCTTCCTTTGTCTCTTCCAACCTAAACGAATGCCTCCTTTGTTTGGTCCATTAATAGTACAACCTGTACAAGTCTGAATTCCCAAGCTTATAATATGAATCCTGTCTTTTATCAAGTGTGGTGGTTGAATGAGTTGTCCCCCATAAACTCACATGTTTTGAATAGTTGGTCCCCAGCTGGTGGCAATTTTGGAGGTGTAGGCTTGCTGGAGGAGGTGTGTTTCTGGGGGCAGGTTTAGGGGTGTTACAGCCAGCTCCCCCTTGCCAGAGTTCAGCTACTTTTGTTTCTATCTTTCACTTGCTATGGTAATGAGTGATGTCCAGCCTCTATTGGTGTCATATTTTCTCCTGCCATCATGAAGCTTCCCCTTAAGACTTTAAGCCAAAATAAACTCTTTTTTTCCCATTAGCTGCTTTTGGTTGGGTGTTTTGTCCAGCAATGCTAAGGTAAGTATAACATCAGACTTCCGTAAAGAATTGAAACTTCCTTCTTCTTGATAACCCCTTTCTCAACCTTCTTGTCAGTTCTACTGAACTAATTTGTTTCTGATTCTCTGAATAAAACATTTTTGGGTCTTGGGACATTCTGAATCTTCTTCAAGGAATTTTATTTTCTCCTGCTTTCTTACCTAAGGGCTTTACCTATTCCTTCAAAAGGTAGCTCAGAGTTTCTCTAAAAACTGTAGGGAGTCTCTCTTATCCCAGGTCCTCACCTATCTCTTTATCACACTTCTTTACACATGACTTTTAGACTAGACAGAAGATTCTCTAAGGGCAGCAACTGCATCTTGTCCATCTTTGCATGCTCAGTGCCTGACACTTAACAGATGCCAACAAAATGTTATCAGTTACCTCAAAGAATAACTTAGTCATGGTAGCCAGCCTCTAAACTGTCCTGCCATGACCTGTACCTCTTGTCATACAGGCCCTCAGGTCTTTCCCTCCCACATAACACTAGGGTTGGCAGTTCAAACTGTCACGCTGTGATTAAGTCTACAAGGAGGTCTATGTGGCAAGAAATTTCATGAAGCCTTGATACAGTGGTCTGTAAGAGACCGAGGCAAGTGTACTTGCTAATAGATTCTCTAGCTTCTGCCAAGTCTTCAGGGATTATAGCCCTAAATGGCCTGTGTGTTGTTGAGCTATAAAATGTTAGCCACAGCCACCAGAGCTGCTCCCAGATTTCTTTTCTTCCTTTTTTGCTGGGCAACTGCTGAGCAATAACCCTAGATCTGTTTTTTGAGTTTTTAAAATTTTGAGTCAGGGTCTCACTAAGTTCCTCAGTCTGGGGTTGGACTCACTGTGTAGTGTAGGTTGGCATTGAACTTACAGTCCTCCACTTCAGCTTCCCAAGCAGCTGGGGTTATAGGCCTGCACTGCCGGGTGGACTTGGTTTCCAAATTTCTCATTCTCAGAAACAGTGTGTTTATTATTTTAAGTTGCTACAATTTGAGTAACTTAATTTGTTATACAGCACTATATAACCAATACGTGTAGCAAAGTAAAATAAAGGCATTACCATTTCCAGGGCACCTCTGATAATCCCGCAGAGTAAATTGCAGTAGCACAGAGAAGATCGCCCAGCAGGGAGCTCCTCCACAAACTCGGCCAAAGGATTCTTATCTAGAATCAGGGAAAACTCATTTCTGCTTGAATTGTTACAGGTCACACTTGGTGTAATTCCCAAGTACATCTTGAAAGCAACCTGACAGAGAGAAAAAGAAAACACACGTAGTCTAAACCAAATGTCAATCTGGACAATCAAATATCCTGTTCCAGGTAGTCAAGCTCACACCAATCTGTAATTTATTGGCCCCATGCCAGAGAGACTCTTGGAGTGCTTTTCTTTGTATGGAATATACTGAAATTCTAGTTTCTATGGAAACAAATTGTTGTGGTTCCTGTCTCATTGCCGGGACAAAACCCGACCAGAATGGCTTATGAGAAGAAAGGCTTTATTCAGCTTGCAGTTTTGAGGGGAAGCTTCATTGTGGCAGGGAAAGCATGACATGAGCAGAAAGCGGGGCATCACATCATCTGGGTAGAAGCAGTCTGAGAGCTAGCTGTGGTAAGAGAGTGCTCTGAGTCAGTAATACCCCAAATCTAGCCCCCAATGACACATCTTCTCTAGCAAGGCTTCATTGTTACCAGCTGAGAACCAAGTATTCAAAACACATAAAGTTATGGGGGATATATCATTCAAACCACCCCCAGTTTATTAAAAAAAAACTGTCTTTAAGGCATTTAAAAAACACTTAAAAAAAAAGATATATCCTTAGGACCACAGAAAATCAAATGATAGCAATCACCAACATAGCAACATTGCATTTGCCACATAAAGTTCTGAATTAGAAGAGGTCTAGGGCATACATATCACAGTGGGGAAGCATAGGTCAGAGCAGAAAATGCTCTGGGTAGATTAGATCCAAGGATGTGTTTTCAAATGAAAAGGGAATTGTGGTATTGTGGATGACAGCTCTAAGGAGGAGCAAGGGTTACAACATAGACCAGTGGTAAAATAATTCTCCAAAGTATTTGCTGTTTTATAAGACTAATAATTTTACAGTATAGAAATGGAAGAAATCTTGGACACAGAATTAAGAGCTTTTTTAATACAGTTAGATAAGGAACAGAGGCCCAAAGAGGAAACAAGATGACAACTTGCTCATCCTGGCAAAACTAATACTCCGCATCTGATCAGGTCACCCAAGATGACTGTGAGTAATTTTTCAGTGACAGCACTCAATACCTCTTCCCCAATCAGGCATACCTTGATGGGCTGGCCTATCTTGGGTCAGTCCTTTGAGTCCATGAACCAATCAGCTCTCTGCCATACACATCTGGGTCATAGAAAGGTGTTCACCATGCATATGACCTCTCTCCTACTTTGGCAGCCTGACTGTGGTTTTGTCCATAATACTATTGTATCAATTTCTCCCCTTCTCAGCCTGGCTGGGAGAGGGGAGGGCTTTTGATACTTGCCTGAGTATTTTTCTGCTTGCTCCTCACATGTATTTTGTTTCCATATGTCTTTTCACTTTGCTATATGTATGATATATGATCCCTTTAGTCCTTTACTATTTCTTAATCCTCTCTGGCCTTTTATGTTAAAGAGGATCGTTTGATTCTTATGCTTTGCCTCCCACATGTGTATTTATACACTTTTCCCCTAGAGACTTCTCAGTGGGGGAGATTCTGTCCCCCAGCTGGGCAAGGAGGAGAATTCCTTTCTAGCCTGAGTCTTTCAGCTACTCTCCTCCCTGGATTCTAATTCACCCTGAATAAACTTCATAATTCATAATTTCTCCCTAAATAAATTCAATAATTCATAATTTATCCTTCACAGAGTCCATTTTATCAATTCTTTGTTAAATAGGATAAGGACCCAAAAGTTGGGGTTCACAGGATTTCCCTGACTTCCAAAATCCTGCATCACTAGTTTCTCATATGAGTAGCCACAACACAGGAAACATAACTTAGTTCTTGGCTTCCAGCCCATTGCAATTTCTTTTCATAAAACACCCTCGCCTGGGTTTTAAAGCTTACTAAATGGGAATTTGTCAGCTTAATGTGTGGCCATCTTTCAAAGGCCTTAATTAACTTAATTTTTAAATTAAGAGAAATGAAAGCAATTTTCATAAATTATTTATAATTTGAAGTACAAAGCATTCATTCATTCTCTAATTCATTTATTCAACAAGTGCCTATTGACCATTGCCTGTTTATCAAGTGCTTACCAGACAGTGGGAATTCAATAGCCACTTGCAAAACAAATTATTGAATGAGTATTCAATCCATGTTTGACATATATTTAGATCCAAAACACATGAATACTGAGTGAACTAGCATTGGTCAAGTCAACAAGTTGGGAGTGGAGGCTGGGCAGAGACAATGGAAACGTGCCCAGGCATGAACTTTCATGCTAAGGGGTCAGGGAAGGTCAGTATCTATCCTCTTGTGGACAGTGACAAAGCCCTGAAGGTGTGAGTGGTCTATTGCAAAGTGGGATCTTCTTTTTGTCAACATCGAATTAAAGTTGTATGTAGAGTGGGCATGAGTTCCCAGGACAGATATGCATCAAAAGGTTACTGTGAAATGAGGACTCCTCTTTAAAACACAAACAATTCTTGAGCTTTCCCATACCAAGGAATTTCAAACACCTCCAAGCCAAAAATATGGTTCAAGTCTTTAATGTTTAAAGAGACAGAAAATAAAATCCCTGATTTCCAAAAGCTTAAAGCACACAGCAAGAGAAAACACCATCATGAAACTGCATTTGGAGATTCAATTTGGCTTCCAGTCAGTGGTCGGAATCCATTTCTACTAGTGTTGACTCCTACCACTAGAAAATTCCTAGACTATTATACATAAGAGCATTTCTTTCTGATTTTCAATTGGAAGCACATGGAAAGACTATTTAGAAGACTCCTATCCCTTTTGAATTTAATTTTCAGTGTTTTTGGTTTGCAGTCACGTCCCCACATCCACCAGTAGGAGGCATTCTCTGAACACTGTTGGGAAATAGACATTCCTAAGGCATGACATTGTTTCCTTATCTGGCTGAATTCAGCCAGAGAAGGAGGACTGTTGTTTCTAATGAAGAAAGAGCTCCACCCTCGGCCTCTACCACAGCTGCTGTGTCAATAGCAAGGACAAAACGTTTTCCCTCTTTGTGTATCACCAACATGGATGCTTTTCAGAGCATTTTAAAATTCTTTCTTAACCAAAAAACTGCAATTGGCTACAGCTTCATGGCTTTGCTGACCTTGGGAAGTGAACGTCTCTTTTCAGTGGTGGCTTTTAAGTGCCCCTGCAGTGCTGAGAATATGGTCTATGGGTTGGTTTTCCTTTTTGCCCCTGCCTGGGTGTTGCTGATCCTAGGATTCTTTCTGAACAACAAGGCGTGGAAACTCTTCACAGGTTGCTGCGTGAACCCCAGGAAAATCTTCCCCAGAGGCCACGGTTGCCGCTTCTTCTATGTCCTGGGCCACATCACACTGAGTTCTTTGGTGGCACCAGTGATGTGGCTTTCTGTGGCGTTGCTTAATGGAACGTTCTATGAATGTGCCATGAGCGGGACGAGAAGCTCGAGACTCTTGGAAGTGATTTGCAAGGGCAAGCCCAAAGAGTGCGCGGAAGAACTTTACAAAGTGTCTTGTGGTAAAACTAGCATGCCACCCATGGACAACGAAGAAGTAAAACTGTCTCTTCAAGCCCAGTCTCAGGTAAGGACAATCTCGCCCTTTTCACTCAGCATGAGCTAGAAGCATTGTCTCTGTGCTCTTTTAGCCAAGGCGGTCTGTATCCTACAAGAGCTGTTTGAAACTAAATGGAAACTGGAATAGGATCCAACATTAAGACAATCTCAGGAAAAGCTTTTTGGAGGCAGGATGATACAGTAAAATTGCTGATTGTATTATACGTTTGCCATTTCCAAAAGAAAATATCCTCTGGGTTATGCATATGTAAATACTTAAGTACTCTAGACCAATCACCCTGGGTTGACTTTGTAAATAATGCATAACACCAAATCATACACTGAGTGTTAATGGCTGGGCTGTAATTAGAATTTGCTGTCCTGTATCTATTATTTATTTTCAGACTGGTTTCTTGGAGAAACACAAACATATTATCCATCTATTAAAATATAGCTGAATCAAATGAGATATTGCTTTTCAAAGTTATTTGTGATATAATCAGTACAGGGATTCTCTTGAGTGGTTTCTGGCAACTACCATGTCTATGTATAAACATTGTCAAGACTGAGAGCTTCCCATCTAAAGTGGGACTCAGCAGAATTTAAATAGGCTTCAGTGAAAAGTGACCATATTCCCTGGGGAGAGTATCACTTTTACTGTGTGCTGTACAGCTAAAGAAGTTCTTATGTTACTTTAGAAACTCAAAATTTGGGTCATTGTCTTACTTAAGAGGAAAACCTCATAGTTTCTTTCACCAGTTGATGCAAGAGTAGCACGCCATGCGTGCAGGTACAGGAACACAGAGCCAGATGATACACAGCCTTGGCCTGGCCTTAGAAGAGACTCATTTCCCATTTGTGAGTGGTGGGAACTGCATTCCCAAAGCCAAAACAAGCAATAAGAGTAGATAAAAAGAATCATAATTTATTGGGGATATTGTTTGTTTCAGAATAAACCCCCCTAAGTAGTGTCATTTTACTTTTTTTTTTTGTAACAAGGACTTACCTTTACAACAAACACATCAAAATAAAATCTGTTCTTAAAATTGCACATTCCAGACTGGAGAGATGGCTTAGCCGTTAAAGGCGCTTGCCTGCAAAGCATAAGGCCCCAGGTTCAATTACCCCATACCCACATAAGCCAGATAGATACACAAGGTGGTGCATGCATCTGGAGTTCTTTTGCAGTGGCTAGAGACCTGTGGTATTCTCATTCTCTCTATCTATCTACCTCTCTCTCTCCCTCTGTCAAATAAATAAATAAATTTTTTAAAATTGAATATTCTAAAGCAGTTAGTAGTAAAGCCATACTTTTTGTAAACTGATGTGCCCCAAACATCACCAAACAAACATTTTTTGTTTAATGCATAAAGCATATGTTAGACAAAACATTTCAGGCTCCTAAATGTCTTCCATCTTTTGTTGAAGGAAGGTATTCATTATAGAAGTTATGACAGAGTGAATGATGCACGGTTTGTGTCCTCAGGCACAAGCCTCCATTCAGCCGGTGCCAACTCCAAACATTTATCACTGCGTAAGCTTTTCTTCTCTAAACACAGGTCCAAGCAAAGCAGGCACATCCTGTCATAACTTAGACTGGGCACAATGACCTGTTGACTTTTCAGCAGAATGAGAAGGACCTAAGGGAAGATGCCTGAGAGATGTGGATGAAGGGAGGTGAGGCAATAGCAGGTGCTGACCATGAGGTTCAAATGGCAGCAGGTATCACACAGTCCAGAACAATAATTGGGCATGTGGGTGGAGGTAGAAGAAGTTCATTCATCCATGGGTGGGGCAGAGCAATAAGAAGCACAGCTGGGTGGCTTCTGTGAAGGATGGCAGAATAGAGTAATGGAAAGAGCTCAGCCTTGGAGTCAGCTGGCTTTGGGCTTGAATCCTGATGTTGCTCCTCATGAGCTCTGTAGCATAGAGTCAGGGGTTCAATGTCTGTGGACTTCATTTTTTTCCTCACAGAAGGTGATAATAACACCTACCTTAGAAAGTTGTTGGAAGGTTTGGAGATAATGGATTGTAAATGAGTAGAAAGCTCCCAGGCAGCCACTCCACAAGCTGAGCCATATTTCTAGGCCCTATGCTATGATCCCTCCATTCATCCCTTTAAAAAAAAAATTTAAAAGAAAGCTCCCAGAACATTGTAGTTCCAAGTTGAGAAGAAAACTACCACGGTTTGGAAAAAGAGACTCATACAAAACAGGACACAATTGGGAGCTGGGATGAAGGCAACCACTGTTAGGTTTTGGGGTTCGCAATGGAGAACCAAGACGTCTGTGCAAACACCACATAGTAGTTGAACTTCTGGTGCTGTGAACTGTGAGGACAAAATGCAGCACTAAGGTGACACCAGTCCAACACTAATGTCACACAAAAAGTGAAAGAGGATCTGAAGCTGATCAGCCGGGTTCTAACAGCTAGAATGAGCTCAGGTGCTGAGGAGGGACAGCCTGCGCGTAGAAGGCCCAGTCATGGGAATAAAGAGGAAGACGCTGAAGCAAGGAGGAAGATCTGAGGTAGCCAACCACAAGTCCATTAGACTGAAAGTGAGGATGAGGACTTTCACATGGCGCTGGCTGTGCCTCACTCAGCTATCATGATGTCAAAAGGATGTAAGCTCAGAAAGGCTTTTTATATAAATGTGTATACATTGGAAAATGTCACCTGATGACAGCTAAAACAGATGAGCTTTTGTGCCCAGCTTCATTTCACTGGACTCTTCCAAGTACTCTCAGAGATGGATAACCTTCACATTACAACTGAAGAAACTAAGGCACAGAGAACACTATAGTCAGCAGAAAGTCAGGGCTTAGGCCCAGCTTTTTGTAGGGCTGGCATTTATGCAGAGGTTGAGATCCTCCGCAGCAATCACAGTAACCCCTCATCTGGGCCAGGGGTTGGGAACTACTAATCTAAAGCTTATTGGAAGCTCTGTCATAGTTCAAATGGTTTAATTTGCAGATTATTGTTTCTGTTTTCAAGAAGGCCTATCTGCTGAGGAATGTCAAGGCTCATTTCAACTAAAACTCAAGACATTTTTAATGAAATCTGTTAGTTGTCTAAATTAATTGCAAAGGTGGAGAGTAAAATTGTAGAAACAAATTAATTTTGAAGATATGTTGCATTATGTCAAATTTGGCTTTGAAAATTACAAAAACAGCAGATCAGTTACATTCCAAACAGTACTTTGAAGTTTCGAATTACCAAAATTCAGGTTTGGAACGACTCTATCTTTTTGTCCCCAATGTTTAGACAGGCTTTGACTTGTTATAGCTTTAGACTCCTTGTTGTATTATATCTTTTCTCCTTTACTGTAAACAATAAGCAACGGCCCTTGAGTGTCTGCTGCTCTCTCTAAAGTCACATGGGAAAAATTGGTCATTATCTATGCATATGTATTTATCAATGCTTAAACACCTGGCTAAGAAAACCAACCTTTTGCTCAAATAACCACATTAACTCACATACAGATTTTTTTTCCCCTTCGATTGCTAATACTATAAGGGAACTTTACTTATTTAATTCTTGGATAATTAACACGTTTTTACTCTTTTGCATTTGCCAACCTCCTGGTTATTTATTTTTTTAACATAGTAGCAACGTTGGGGAAGAGAATAGATATTAAATCATATTTCATTTTGACAAAAAGCGTTGAAAATTAGGAGGAATGATTGCAAATAAGATGTGGTAATGACTGTGGATTAATTCAGTTATATGCTTTCCCACAATACCCCTCACCTCCCTGAGATGTCATGTTGTGTTGACCTCATCAGTGTTTGTTTTCTCCCTAAGATTCTAGGTTGGTGCCTGATTTGCTCAGCGTCTTTCTTCTCTCTTCTCACCACTTGTTATGCACGCTGCAGATCTAAAGTAAGCTATCTGCAGCTGAGTTTTTGGAAGACATATGCACAAAAGGAGAAGGAGCAATTGGAAAATAAATTTCTGGACTATGCCAGCAGGCTGAGTGAGAGGAACCTGAAATGCTTTTTTGAAAACAAGAGGCCAGATGTCTTTCCCATGCCCACGTTTGCCGCCTGGGAGGCTGCTTCAGAGCTTCATTTATTCCACCCAAACCGGCAGCACTACAGCACCCTCCACCGCGTGGTGGATGATGGTCTGGATCCTACCTCTCAGGACGAGGAGACGGCCATGATCCTTGTGGGTACCGCCCACAGCCTGTAACGTTCACCAGGGCCGACTCACTGTGTCCAGCAGAACACTCATTCTGACAGCCTCACAATACCTTCCCCCTGCGTCTTCCCACAGAGCCTCTTTAGAAGACAACAACACAAAAGGAAACTGCCTGGAAGCTTTCAAGTGCAATGTCAGGATGTGTCAGCTGTTGCGGAGCGATGACAAAGACCCTTTTGGGCTGGTGGAGGGTGAGGCCCAGAGAGCCCAATGGTTGCTCTCAGATTTTGTGATTCAGCACATGGACTCATGCAAATGGTCTGCCACTCTATAAATATTCGCCATGTTATGGGGTTGGTGTTGAAGCAGTGGCTTGTGAGGGAATGGTATGCACAACACAGTTTGCTGTACCCAGGCCTCTGCTGAGGGTGGGCAGATATCCTTGTGTGAATCCATCCTACTGCCTTTCAAGATGGATGAAATCCTATCATTAAGCATTCACTCCCTCGGAAACAGAAGAACTAAGTTCTCAAAAATAACCAACTGAAAGAATATGATCTACAGTTCAGACTTCTCTACTTTGTACATGTTTTCTCTGTAAAAAGAAAGTATGCCCTGGAAAGCAGATCTGCATCGTGACTTCTGTGGGCCAGAAGCACTTTTGCCTTTACAGACAAATTTATGCATTCAAAACAGTAATTACATAACACACACAGACAAGACTGCATTGGTATACCAAGATACTAATGCCACATATTAAACATTTTCTCAAATAATCCATTGATTTCCTTCTATTTTCAAAATTAAAAGCACTTTCATGGGTCCCTTCTAGTTTTGTAGGCAGAATGACTATTATGTTGTGGGTATGTCTGTTTGAGCTGCTATAACAAAATGCCATACACTGGGTAGCTTATAAACATGATTCCATAGCTATTCTGATTTGTAAGTAGAAATACATGTTTTGTGTTCATACCCATTCCTGGCACAAAGCTTCTAAAACCCTCAGAATTTCCATGATGTGTGTGTGTGTGTGTGTGTGTGTGTGTGTGTGTGTGTAACACTAAGAAGGTGGCTCCTATGTAGCTAAAGATAGGGCTGGTTGCCAGCTTTAAGTGCTATCTTCTTGTTTCCAGGAAGTAGAGATGGATTGAAGGTTGAGTTCATCACTGATGGCCCACGATTTGATTAATTATGCTACAGAGTAAAAGAAGGTTCTGAGAACACCTGGGTTGCTCAACTCATGGAAGTAGCATGCTCTGGGAGGGGATGGGAGCTCTGTGACCCTCCAGCCTTCCACTTTGCTCAGTGCTTCTACCAGGTTGTTCCTGTGCCATGCATATATATATTGTTGTTGTTGGTATTTCGAGATAGGGTCTCACTCTAGCTTAGGCTGACCTGGAATTCACTATGTAGTCTCAGCGTGGCCTTGAACTCGTGGAGATCCTCCTACCTCTGCCTCCTGAGTGCTGGGATTAAAGGCGTGCCCCGCCATGCCCGGCTGTGCTATATATTTTTAAGAAGTAAATAAACAGGTGATAATAAGTGAGTTCTGTGGGCCATCATAGTAAATAAATATGTGAAGAAGGAACATGAGAAGCTCTCATTTGTATACACATCAGACACAATTTGTAGATAGCCTGAGAGTCTACATCTAAAGTTGAGGGAAAAAGAATTATAGGAACGAGCTCTTAACTTGCAAGGGATCTGAACTTCATTTGGCTAATGTCAGAAATGAATTCCACAATGTGGAAGAAATTTGACAATGTGAGAAAAAAACCCACACCCTTGGAAGCCAGGAGTATTGGTGTGGAGTGTAGGTACGGAAGGGTACAAACATTATATTTCAGATTTCAGAGGTACTCCATTATTGGGGGCGGGAAGAGAGGAGAGAGAGAATAGGAATTAAGAGATGAAAAACACTGGGTTCAGAACAAAGAGAAAATTTAGCAAAACAAACATTCCTCCTTAGCTCTTTTTCACTTGTCGACCACCACGTATCTGTTGAGCTGGGCCAATCAGAAGGGAGCCATCCAACGTGTATTCATTTCTTGGACTGGGTGAAAGGCTGGAGTGACAGTCCTACACAGTAGCTTAGCTGTAGGAAGGTGAGGATTGAGTGCTCATTAGAGACACTTGTGTCTGCAACCCTCAACAGCAAAGCCTTTCTACAGTCAGAAAACGTGCACTCAGGATCCTGACTATCTGATTTATGAATAGCCAGCCTGATTAGTAACAGTCCAGCAGCCTGGAGTACTTTTTGCTGCAGCTTAGTAAGCAGCAGAGGCGCTCATCCACCTAATCCATAACAAGTCACCCCCGGGTAAGTCAGATCCTCTTCCCAACTCCTGGTCCTGATCCTGTGAAACAGTATTTTACTCTGGAGGAAATCAAGTTCAAGAAACCTTATCTATCCTATGAACAGTCTTGGAGGAACTTGATGGAGATATGAGCAAATTGCTATCTGGTTTTTGGTGTTGAGAGAGAGCAGGTAAGTGGAAAGACAAGCTGGTTTGGGAGGAGGAAACTTGAGATGCGTGGGCAGTTTGTTGTTTCAGGTTGGGATCCCTAGAAATAACATCTACCACAGCAAGCTGTGTGCAAGAGATTATCAGCAAGGAATGGGCTCTGGAAAAACCTGGTGGCAGGGTAGAAACAAGAAAGAGTGAAGTTTCAGGTGAACTCTCAGCCCTATCAATGCCATAGGAAATTCTGGACCCCCAGTTAGCTTTGGACTGCCCTAAGGGGAGCTCTGGGGCTTCAGATGTAGCTGCGAGTTGTCCAGGGCAGGAAAAGACATTCCACAGATAACTCTAGATGACAAGTGGCCAGTTGCCCAAAAGGAACCTTCTAGAAAAGATTTCAAAACAGCAACTGTAGGATCAGCAACCCTGAAGTTAGACATCTGGAGAAGGTGCCAGAAGATTACCAGGAATGTCTGCAACGACAGTTTAGTCTTAGATCCAGGAATGAAGTATGTAGAAAACACCCCTGGTTTCATCCAAGACCAGTTGGCTTTCTTTTCAAACTTCTGATTTCCCTGAAGCCAAAGAACAACAAATGTGGGCAGGGTGTCATCTCCTACTACTACTTATCTATTACATATAAGGAACAAGAAATAGAATGTTCTTTGAAAGAATTTGAAGCCTTCCCATATGTGATGGTTAATGTCTGGTTGCCAACTTGACAGAATCTAGAAACATCATGGAAAAAAAAAATCTCTGGGAATGTCTGTGACAGTTTTTCTAGATTAGGTTAATTATGTTTGGAAGACTGTGGGTAGCACGGTCCTGTGAGCTTGGGTCCTGATCTGAATAAAAATGAGAAAATAGAGCTGGCGAGATGGCTTAACAGTCAAGGCGCATGCCTGAGAAGCCTAAGGACTTATGTTCACTTCTCCAGATCCAACATTAGCCAGATGCACAAAGGTGAGACAAGCACAAGGTCACACATGTCCACTAGGTGGCTCAAGTGTCTAGGGTCCAAGTTCAGTGGCTGAGGCTCTGGTGTGGCAATTCTCTCTCTTTCTCTATCTAAAGTTTTTTTTAAAAAAATGAAAAAACTGAGGAAAAAAACGAGAAAGTAACCTGTGCAATGGCATCCATCATTCTATACTTCCTGATCATGGACACAATGTGATCGGCTCTTCTTCACGCACCAGCCACCATGCTTTCCTTACCACGTGGATCATAACCTCAAACAGTAAGCAGAAATAAAACTTTCCTTCCTTAAGCTGCTTCTTATCAGGTATTTGATCATGGCAACATGAAAGGTAGCTAATATATCATATGAAGGATGTATATAAGAAGAGTTCAATGAGGGCTGGAGGGATAGTTTAGCTGTTAAGGTGTTTGCCTGCAAAGCCAAAGGACCCAGGTTCGATTCCCCAGGACCCACTTTAGGCAGATGCACAACGGGGCACACACCTCTGGAGTTTGTTTGCAGTGGCTGGCCCTAGCACACCCATTCTCATTCTCTCTCTCTCTCTCTCTCTCTCTCTCCCTATTTCTCTGTCAAATAAATAAATAAATAAAAATAAAGTATTTTTAAAGTTAAAAAAGAAGAATTCAATGACATTTAATAACTATTTTGTCACACATCCCATTATTAAATGTTCTTCTTTGTTCAGATCAATTAATAAACTTAGTAGTTTTAGGACACATTCAGTTTATTAAACTCAGTTAGAAATGGAAAGAAGGTATTTAGCAAAGATTATGAAAATAAAGCCTGGTAGATAAATCATTAAATAATTCTACATATTATATATTTATTTTGCATATATTGCAAAATATGTGATTCAAAATGTTTTTTTAATGTTTTGTTTATTTTATTTATTTATTTGAGAGTGACTAACAAGACAGAGAAAGAGGGAGAGAGAGAGAGAGAATGGGCACACCAGGGCCTCCAGCCACTGCAAATGAACTCCAGATGCATGTACCACCTTGTACATCTGGCTTTCATGGGTCCTGAGGAATCAAGCCTCGAACCGGGGTCCTTAGGCTTCACAGGCAAGTGCTTAACTGCTAATCCATCTCTCCAGCCCCCAAAATGTGTTTTTAAAATATACGTGCTTTTCCACTTATAATATTTGAAGCTTCAGTGAACTGTATGCATCTAATAGGAAAATGGTGACGGTATTGATTTCCAGTATGGTGCCATATTTCAAAGGCTGCTGATCCTGTAATTTACTACAAAAACTGAAAATCCAGAAGTCGTCAGGAAACATAAAACTTCTACCTCTTCTCACATAGTGCATTTCAGGTATCTCAACTACTAACTTTTGTAAGCTTTCTGTCACGATAACACATTAAAAAAAAAAAAAGTTAAATCAATTTTTATAGTCTTGGCTCACAAGTTTGGAGATTTCAGACTGTGATACACTGGTCCCATTGCTTGGGGTCTAAGGCAAGGCAGCATACAATGGTGGAAGCACATGCCAGAACAAAGCCACTTACTTCATGACAGGAAGCAAGAGACATGAAGAGAAAGGCCCTGCTGTCCCCTTTCAGGGCATGCCCCCTCAATGACCTAAAGACCCCCCCCCCCAATGCTCCACCTCTTCTCACCACCACCTCCCAGTAGTGCCAAACTAGAGGCCGAGTCTTTTTTTTTTTTAATGCTCATTGTAACTTTATTCAAACACAAAAACTAGTAACAATCCAAATGTCCATCAACAGAATGGATAGCAGAATGTCACTCAGCAATTAAAACAGAGTTACCATAAACATATCAGTGTGCCTGGATTTCAAGTTATTATACTGACTGGAAAAAGCCAGACATAATAAGACACTCATTACTGGACATCATCTACATGAAATCCCAGAAAGAAAGTAACAGGCAATGAACATCAGAAAGTGGCCACCAGGAGATAGGATAGGGGACTGATGGGTAATGGAAATAGTCTCCGTGTGGTTTGAAATGGTGACAGTGTGAATACAATTGTCAAAACTTATTTGTCTTCTTAGTTTTTTACTTTTTTAAATATTTTATTGATTTATTTATTTGAGAGATAAAGAGGCAGACAGAGAGAGAGAGAGAGAGAGAGAGAATGGGCATGCCAGGGCCTCTAGCCACTGCAAACTAACTCCAGACATATATACTACCTTGTACATCTGGCTTTACGTGGGTATTGGGGAATCAAACCCCAGTCCTTTGGCTTTACCAGCAAGCACCTTAACTGCTAAGCCAGTGCAGGCTTTTTATTGCTTTTTTAAAAATTGATATTCTTTTTTGATATTAAGAACATAATTTGTATGGATACATCACGTGTTGCTACCATCTTACCCCTCCTCCCTGCCCCCATTCTTCAGGGGCCCTCCTCAGTGGGATTGCTGGTATTCCCCATGGGTTACAGGTTATGTGCTGTGAGAAGAGCCGTCAGTTATTGGGGGGAGGCTAGAAGCCAAGTCTTTAATGGACCTTAGAGGGATGTCTCAGATACAAACTACAGTATGACGGTATTATTCTACTTAGATATTGGTGTTTGTGACTTCCTTAAAATAACTTTATTAATTTTCCAATTTTGCCTCTCTGTTGTATAAACCAGAGACAAGTTAGTTTATTTTTGTGAGTAGTATTTAGATGTGTTTCCTTTCATATCTCAAAATCATCAAGAAGCATTAAGAGCTCAGTGTGACGCCCCTGGATCAGAAGCTACTGTGATCAGCAGGACAGGCTGAATGGAAGCTACCAAACTTGCCAACAGTTCTCAATATTGCTTCCATTCCGCCTCCATGTGGGGCTTTGAAAATCTCAGCACCTGACCCACTGATAACATTTTTCTGATTTGAATCCGGGCCTTGGGATTGTACAACCTATTCCTTGACCTCTTGCAAAGCTCAACAATCTGCTAAAACCAGCCACTGTGTACGAAGTCCAATCACCCTAAGACCATCAAGCTGTCAAGATGCTTAAGCTAGCCAAGTGCAGAGAAAGACAGAGAAGAGGAGCAGGATCCTAATGACCACAGTTTTTCTCCAGTAATTCTAGCTCAGATGGCAAACACATGAGTCCAGAGGCCACTTGGAAAGTGTTGCCCTATTATGCAGGACATGTAGCAGAAGCAAGTAGCTAGAACAAAAAGATCTGGACCTGAGACCCTCGTCAAACCACTGTAGCCATTCCTGGACATTCCCAGCCATGCCCAACTGAGGACGCAGGCTTTGTAGAACACTCCCACCATGACCTGTTCAAATCCCTGACCCAGGAGAATCATGAATGTAAGTAAATAGTTAACTGTGTTAAGCCACTGAATATGGTGACCATCCAAAGTTTAACAATGTGAACACGTACAAAAACATGAGAATTTATAAAAAGAGAAAAATAAGAGACAAATTGTAGTTATACATACACTTATACAAAGATTCTCCATGTACATACTCTTTCACTAACGTTTTCTTTTGGTTCCGACTGGCAGTATATACTGTATAGCACAATTTAATAAATGCTGACTCAATGCCTTTCCAGAATAGCTCCACCAAAACCTGGGATGCATTTTTAATTCTTTTTGGCTAAATTTTGTTAGAGAAGAACGGTGCTGTGGGTTTAATTCCATTTAAAGTAGACATTTAGGGCTGGAGAGATGGCTTGGCGGTTAAGGCGCTTGCCAGCAAAGCCAAAGAATCCAGGCTTGATTCCCTAGTACCCAAGTAAAGCCAGATGCACAAGGTGGCTCATGTGTCTAGAGTTCATCTGTAGTGGCTAGAGGCCCTGGCGTGCCCATCCTCTCTCTCTCTCTCTCTCTCTCTCTTTACTTGCCTCTTTCTTTCTCTTTCTCAGTTAAATAAATAAAGTATTTTGAAGCAGACATGTAATTGGGAAGAGTAACACATAAAGCTATCATTATTACGTGGGGCAAAAATAGAAGGGTGGGATGTTACAGAAGAGATTGGCTCTGAGTAAGCTGGAAATAGATTGGTCTTCAAGTCCTGCTTCTCAGCACGCATTCAGCTTTAGCATTATGCTGGAGCTCTTTAGAACTGCACAGACAGACTTCATTCCAGACCTGCTGAATCAAGTCTACACCTTAACCAAATCTCAGTTGATTCCTGTACAACTTCAGGGAAGCCCTGGGGCAGTGGTTCACTTATTAAAGTATTTTGGAGGGTTGAACGAAGTGTAAATTGCTGAATTCCACCTTCATTGTCCTTGATTCAACAGGTCTGGAGAGAAACAAGAAAATCTGTACTTCTAGCAAGTTTTCAGGTTACACTGATATCATGGTCCAGTGACTACATTTGGAGAATGCTAGCTCTGAAGCATGGGGCAGGCCATTCTGGGAAAGGCAAGCTAGAAGAAATGGAGAATTTTGGACAAGCTAGAGAAATGGAGAATTTTGGACTCTGCCCCAGATTTACTAAATCAGAAACCAGACATCTTTGTTAGGTTAATCAACCTAAGAACTAGTGGTGAGGGAAGAGAGTTTTTTTTTTTTTTTTTTCTTATTTGTTCAGGTGTTCTTTAGGAGACTTTAGGAATATTTTTTAAAATATTTATTTAAAATTATTTATTCATTTACTTGAGAGGGGAAGTGAGAGAGAGAGAGAGAGAGAGAGAGATTGAAAGAAAGAATGGGCACCTGCCAGGGCCTCTTGCCAATGCAAACAAACTCCAGATACATGTTCCATTTTGTGCATCTGACTTTACATAGTACTTTAGAACTGAACCCAGGCTGGCAGGCTTTAAAGCTAACACCTTTAACTGCTGAGCCATACTTTCAGACTCCTCTAGGAATACTTTAAACCTTATCTCACTAGCTTTGTGAGTTTCTTATAATATTTATTTGTGGTATTATTTTTGTTGCTATTGTCAATGGTTTCTGTTTCTATTGTATCTTGTGACTGTTGCCTGAGTATATGAACTCTGTTATTTTATGCATATCAATTTTACTGTATGCCTTTCTACTGAGCCTTTTGTTTATAGAGCTTTTTAGTGCTAAACTGTGAAAGTCAGACCTTATATAATATGAAGCCATTTATCAGAAGTAGCATTCCTAGAAATGGCAACCACATATTAGATGTCTTGTGGTCAAGGGAAGAGTAGGTTATACAGTACCACTTGTGAAGTACTGTTTCCTAAGCAAATCAGACTGAAGCTAATAAAGTATTTGGAGATAGCTACTGGCTTACAGGAAACACGAGCAAGACAAAATACGATAACCAATACTACAAAGAAGCAACCAGGTAAGTCTAGATTTAGAACATCCTGTTTTACAAGTATAGTTTTGACCTGAAATGTCTTCCAAAAAAACCCAGTGTAGTGTAGCACATTCCTCTGAATTGGAGTATTTTCTCCTGAAGAAAGGAAGGAGCCTCTGAAGATGCAGGAAGTCAATCTGAGAGACCTGAAACTTAAAAGGTCACATGACCATTCCTCAAGGTTACAGGAAACATGCCTTCCTGGGGGAGGAAGGAAGTTCCTGAGACTCAGGAAACCAGCAAGTTTGGGAAAAGGTTGCAGGACTCTGCCTAAGGCTATACAAAGGGCAAACAACTGCCTGGGGAGAAGGGCTGGGCTGTCATGCAGTGTGCTCCTGACTGTGACCAGCGGAGCTGCAGGTTGTGTAGTGTGCTCCAGAGGGGAAGCTACCATGCGTCCTGCTCACCTATGCTGGGGTGGGCTTTTCAGTGATGCAGCTGCCTTTAAGTTGAAGCAGTGATGGGGAGGTTATCACCCAGGATGGGATGGTACTTCTCCATGCTGTGGCTTCTTTGGGGTCTCCACGCTCTGTAAGTAACCCCTTGCCCTGAGGCTGAGGGAAGAGCATCTGTGGATGTAATCCCAACATAGGAGCTCCATCCAAGTGACTACGGGAAGGTCATCAACCAGGATGGGATAGACATTTGGTGGTGTGGCTGCCTTTGAGTCATCCATTGCTCCTGTAAGCCACCCCTCACCCTGCGCTGTAAGTAACCCCAATAAACTCACTGGTTCACCAAAGATAGATTATACCAAAACCAGTTTTGTTGCTGTTGGAATTTCATTAACTTAATTTTAAAAACTAAGTTAATCTCATAGTGTTGTTCCTTGTTTTACCTAAATCTTAAAACAAGCATATCGGGAGGAAGTATTTCTGTTTCCATTTTTATACAACACACTAAAAGGTTAACATGATTTAGCCACTTTTAGGTTACATAATCTAAATTTGGACCCAAATTTGTTTGGCTCCTAGCTTCTATCGCACAAATGTTGCTGTTCTTCTTGAATGTTGCGTTAACCTTTAAAAGTATGATTTCTCATTTGTAAGATGGTAATATTGAGTTAGTATATCTCAGAGTTCTAGACAATTCTTTCATTGTGAATCTTACAGCCAGGAGTGCGTGAATTTTCAGTGCACTGGTTTTGTGGTCTGCTCTGGGGCACAGCAATCATTCACTTCCAAAACAGTGTATCCACCTTGGGTGTCATGATACTTGGGATCCTTGTGCTCAGGTTATGCTGCTACTAACATCCCAAATAATGGTAATTGATAAGGAAAGAATTTATAGTGGTGGGACATTCATAAAAGATTTAGAATACTCCATAAACTTCAGTTTTAATGTACTTTAGAGCCCAACTTCATCTCTGTCAGGCAAGGTCTCTTTTTAGAATTTCAGATTGCCTAACCCTGTAGCTATACTCCTATCAGAAACCATTACAAATTGCAAGATAATGTAAACTGTAATGAAAACAGATTAAAGTGGAGCAATGAGCTAATTTGCCCGATTATTTCCACTGCATCATTTCAAGGACTAGGACAAAGTAAAGTAAGATACTGAAGGACTTTGCTGAAGAACAAAACCTCAAAATGTATTCCTTGGGAGAATATATAACATAGAAAATGCTGATGGGTTGCATTGCAAATGTATTTTATTCCTTCATTTTAACATAGAGGAGTGTGTTTCTGCAAATAAAAAGATGGCTGATTATTCTAACAGAACAAGATTATTTCTCCCAGAGGTTTTGCTGGAATTTTCATCATGGGAGAAAACATAAGGGACAGTAATCAGTCTCACAGAAGTTTTCTTCCTTCAATGCCAGGCTGACTGACTGGGTTTCACTGATCCTGCACATGAAGGATGGCTAAAAATGTGTCTTATCAACTGATGCTCGATCATTTTCCATCTTCTTTAGACGGAATGTATGTAAAACATACAATATTCCTTCCCCTTTCCCAAGAGATAAGCCAGTTGTCTTAACCCCAGGTGAATGGAACTTTGTTTCCACCCATCTTCAGCCATTGTGTGTATCACTGGAATGTCTTCCCTTTTTATTTCAGTGCATTTTATTCTATTTGAAGTGCTTCTTGGAAATAAAATGTGAGGTAACAAAGGAAGAATTTTGATGTGAGGTCTGGAGGTATAGAGGTCCTTATCCTCCCCCTCACGTCTACAACAATCACCCTAGAGCTACATGGAACTCATGGATAGCGTGTAAGAAATTCTAATGCCTTTGTCTTACCCCTGAGACCATGATTTAATTGTCCAAAAGTAAGCCTTGGGCATCAGTACTTTTGGGGACACTCCGGGGGATTGGATAAAGCAGCTGAGATTGATGACTACTTCCCTGAAGGGTCACTGAGAGGTCAGGGCAAGTCTGGACAACATTTTATTTCTGACAACACCTATAAATCACTTCAAGCCAGGATACCCAGAATGGGATTGGACTTCCTGATGTGTCTCTTAATCACTGGCCCAGAAAAATCTTTAGGGTTTTGTTTCCCAGAATATTTGCTCCCTAGTTTTTATCTCCTGATAAGGAATTTCATTATTAAAACAACAATAATAAAACTACGACAATGAAAAGCTTCCAGAGCTAGTGCTATCTTCCACCCAAATGCATAGGCTTGTTTTGAAGGAGTTAGGTATGTGCTATGCCAAAGTGGGTCACTCTGGCTGGCACGTTGTAAAACAACAAAGGCAAGAGTCAGAGTGACCTTCATGCGCTTTCTTTTCTTTTTTTATATATTTTATTTTCATTTGTTTATTTGAGAGAGAGAGAGAAAGAAAGATGTAGTGAGTGAGGGGTGGGCACAGGAGGGCCTCTAGCCACTGCAAACAACTCCATACACATGAGCCACCATGTGCTTATGTGGATACTGGGGAATAGAACCTGGGTCCTCAGGCTTTGCAGGCAAGTTCTCAACCACTAAGCCATCTCTCTAGCCCTCATGTGCTTTCTTAAAACAGTAGATAGGATTGTCATGTGAAAGATGCTCTCTCCATGGTAGAAGGAAAAGTAGTATTCTTTTCATGTAGAATGGGAAGTTGAGGCTGAGAACAGTATACAGACTTTATTAAGGTAACTCATACCTCCCAGCCTCCTTGCATAATTTAGTTACTTTTTTGAAGCATATTATTATTTGTCCAGTTTGTATGTAAGTGTTCAGTTCTTCGGCTTCCCATTACTCTCCGAAGGCTCACATACTATACACTTGGATTAAGAAAATTTATATGATTTTCTAGTTGTAGCAATTTAATCCTCAGACCCAATGTACAAAAAGCAGGCAACAAACAGAAAAATCTAAGGGGTTAGAGGTGAAATGTTGCCTTCCTGACAGTTTTGTATCATTTTCTCAAGAGTTTGATCCAGAGATGTTAAACAATGAAACAAAAACTGGCACCTGGCAGCTCAGTGCATGAGGATCTGATTGATCCCAACACTCAAATTAAAAAAAAAAAAAAAAAAAAAAAAAAGCCAGGCATGGCTATGTAAGCCTATAACCCCGGTGGTAAGTCAAGGAGGAGACAGGAGAATTGCTGAGGCCCGCTGGTTAGCTAGCCGGGCTGAAAATGGCAGCCCCAGGTTCAGAGAGACTCCCTCTCAAGGAGACAAAGCTGAAGAGCCTCCCAGGGTTGGACTCTGGCCTCCACACGTGCATGCCCTCGGCACACACAGCTACACACAAAAATGCACATACAGATTGCACACACACAAACAAAAATAATCAAGTTAGGAAATCTCCAGTGCAAACTGAGGGCAACCTAGTTTTCACAAGCTGAGATGGAAAACTCCAAAGGTCTTTCCTGGAACGGTGAATGTCAAAGAAATGCCTGGATGAAATCTGACTTCCAGCAAGGCCTGATCCCACACAGAAAGACAAGGCAGACAGTCCTCAGAGAGAAGTAGCACACTGGGCTGCTTTAGGGAGTTGGAACGCTCACTGACAATCCTTAACAGCTACTTCTCTGTGACTAAAGTGGAAGTAATATTACCCCAATTTAAGGATAATTTCCCTTCAGGTGCCTTTCCTTTATATTTGAACTCTGCCGTGAGCATCTTATGTGGTTTCTGGATTCACTGATTCTGAGTTCCGCAAAATCCACAGTTCTGGGCTGGGGAGCTGGCTCAGTAGTTAAAAGTGCTTGCTTGCAAAAACCTACCAGAATGCATATAGTACTCCAGTATCCATGTAAAGCCAAATGCACGAAGTGGCAGATGTGTCTGGAGTTTATTTGCAGCCCTGGTATTTTTTTTTTCTCTCTCTCCCCCAAATAAGTAAAAAAAATTTAAAAAAAAAGTCCTTGTGGCTGTAACTACATGCTTTTTACAAGAGAAAATTTCTTGCTTTTCCCTCTTCTGCCCCTCTCTGAGGCATAGAGCAGAGAGATCAAGTGTGTGTGTGTTGGTGGTGGGGGGGAGTCATATAAGGCACCACGTTTCTTATTTAGTGGGGAGAATCACACTCAAGTGATTATACATTTTTAAAAGGTTCTTCTTTTTAATAAACAACCCGTCTGTCATATTTTTAGGCCCAAATAGTAAAAATTCTCAAAATATTTTATGAGCTGGCTTTACTGTTAATAATTTTTTTAACCTTGAAATTTTTATGACCACAAAAAATTTCTCCTTTTTAAAAATTTATTTCTACTCCTTTCTTGTCTGCTCAAAAATATCAAGAAGGAAAATGGCCTGACATTCAGCTAACTCTGATGCCAGCCTTCTCTGGAATGCTGTATAATGCTGGGCTGTGACTTCTGTGGAATTCGATTCCTATTTACCAAGGGCTCCCACTTACTTTTGTGTATGTTAGAAAACGTGGAGTAAAGGAAAGCAACTCAATAATTTCTACATTAGGTTGTGAGTTTGCCTTGGAAAACTTGCAATGACAAAAGTAAGATTTTTCATTTAGGCTTGATCTGATCAGCATTATTTTATTCAGTGGAAGAACTGAAGGGTGCAGTGTCCAGAAGCAGCCTCCTTTGGGATACCACACTGAGATCTGCTCTCTTTGGGCTGTGCCTCACTTTCCACCCAATGTGTTGTGAGACTGTGTTCTCCATGTCTGTCCGGAATCGATTAACAAATGAACTTTACACTTTGTTAGAACCACAATGACTCCATCTTTGAACTCTGAACCAACCACCCCTCCCAATTATCACGTTCCACCATTTTTCTGGAATGGCCTAAACCACCTGTCTGATTATCACTTCCCTGAAGCGGCCCAAGCCCTGTGGCAAGGCAGACCACCCTGCAACTAAAAAATTCCAATGACTCCCACCCAATGTCTCCCACTGTCTTGTAAATATCATACAGTCTGTAAGGGAAGTGGCTTTTTGAACTATCTGGTCAGAGCCCTGCTCAGGATATCCCAAATAAAGTCTGCTGTTGAGCTGGACCTTCCCTCTCATTTCTTCTTTCCCTGTTTTTTTTTTTTATTTTTTCTAGCAAATGGTGCTAAAACTTGGGCAGGTGCTCGGGGTAGGGGCTTACTTGTAACCCAGGGAGCAATGGGCAGCTCATCCTGAGCTACCTCCTGGATCCTGGGGTATCCTTGATCTCCACCCTGTTCTCTCTCTCTCTCTCTCTCTCTCTCTCTCTCTCTCTCCCTCTCTTTCACCATGGTAAATTGTGTAAGAATTGCAACTCCCCTGGGCAGGACTGCGAGGCCAAGGCTGAGACGACTGTCCATGGGCTCTTAAAACTCCCAGGTGGCTATAGCACATCTCCCACAGCCCAGCAGGGTAATTTGCCTGCCTAAAAGCTTCTCCTCCCTGCTTCCAACTCCAGCCATAGAGAGGACATTCACTCTACCCACTGGATTGTCCAGCGCCAGCTTGTCTTTAGCCCACGGAACCAGTGAATCAGCCTCTGTCGCTTTAAGATACCCGGGAGAGACAAACTCAGCTCCCTTGTCTTGTCTTGTCCTCAGAAAGCAGCCCTAAGGGCCTCAGCCAGAAAGCCATTTATTTTGGTCCTTCATTGTAAAACCATAGATGGAGGTGCCCCAAACTGACTACTTGCCTAGGATCCACCCCTCCATCCTTTTCTTTCTCCCTTGACTTTTTTAAAATCAGTTACTAGTTTTTTATTAGTTATATACTCAGTATGTAAACAGCACATGTTGGTACCATCCTTACCCTCATCCCTGCCCCCCCCAGCAGGGACCCATGGGGATTGCGGGTCATGCATTTTGGGGGTAGTCATCAGTTCTGGGGAAGAGGCAATGTCTCTGTGCATAGTGTCCCAACTTGTGGCTCTAACATTCTTTCCATCCCCTGTTCTGCAAATTTGCCTGAGCCATGTTGGGTTGTTTTAGGTCTCCCTTGACTTTTGCTGGGGCTTTTCTTAGAGGCAATACCAGCTCCATAGTCAGGTGACTGGGACCAAGTCCCTCCAAGCCGGATCTTGAACCCCATTGCTCTCTTCCTGATTAATTTCGAGAGCTTAGAGCCTACCACATCCCTTCCGAGACATTCCTCTCATACCCACTCTACTGGGTAGAGGTTTGTGACCTCCTGCCCCAAATCTGTCCCAGACCCTGGGCCAAAAAGGAGATGTAAAGTCCAAATACCTCATTTCTTTTTTTTTTTGTAATAGAGTCTGGTCACAATATAAATTGGACAGTAATGCCCACTAGCCTGAAAATGGCATATTCAAATTCCAAATTTTCAAAGATTTTGATAACTTCAACAACTGGAATGGCTAATGCCCCATATTCAGACATTCTCCTGCCTTTGATCTCTTTCCTGTCAGTTCTGCTTTCCAGCCTAGGTCCTCCTTCTGGAAAAACAGACCTCATTACACCCCATTAAAACTCATTTCTCCCCCTTTTTCCTCTTACTCTCAGGCATGAAGGAATCAACACTGGCCATTTTGGGAACACCCAAGTCTGGTTGCTGCAGCCCAACGAGTTTTAGGTGAGGCATCATTCAATAATTTGACTTCCTAGAGCACAACTAGAACCTTGATTTCATTTCATAGACCCTGGGGGTCCTCATTTTACTAATCTTCCTACTGAGGGAGACTCACACCTTCGGGTGCTGAGCAGAAGACACACCCACATCTCCAAATGGCTTGGCTAATAGGAGATGTGTCTTTTAGACACTATTTTGTCTCACAAAGTTAGTCTCAGCCTCTATCTAAGACTCCAAAATGGGCACTACTGCCTATCGGCCTCACTGCTACCCCTGGGGCTGAGGCTTCTGACCCCTCTCCCCCACCCCTTCTCTTCCTTAGTGGAGCCTGCAGTACTGAAGCCGTTTCCTCACCCCTCCTCCTCTGCCTCAGCTTTTACAGACCTCCTTAAGGCCCCACTCTCACTTTTTTCCTAACATTTGGTACTGCATGGTCAGACAGAACTCTGTTCTCCACTGTGTGGGCCTTCATTTATCAGTCATAAACAGTGACCACATAAATTGCTGTTTGTGACACCATCAGTTCCTTGCCTCCCCCAAGGCATACAGGCTAATCCATCAGGTTAGAGTCTTCTCAAGGAAGAAGGAAAAATTGTCAATTTTCAATTCAAACTATAAGCAACTATTAGTTAAGATATAACAAATTGGAAAGGATGAGGTCAAATTATCATTATTTGCAGATGATATGATTCTATACATAAACGACCCTAAAGACTACCAGCAAACTGTTAGAGCTGATAAACACTTTTAGCAATGTAGTAGGATACAAAATAAAAACACAGAAACCAGTAGATTTTCTGTATGCTAACAACAAATGGAAAGACATCCCATGTTCTTGGATTGGAAAAACCAATATTGTGAGAATGTCAATCTTACCAAAAGCAATCTATGCATTTAATGTAATCCCCATTAAAATTCCAATGGTGGGCTGGAGAAATGGCTTAGTGGTTAAGGCATTTGCTGGCAAAGCCAAAGGACCTAGGTTCGATTCCCCAGGACCCACATAAGCCAGATAAACAAGGTGGCACATGTGTCTGGAGTTTGTTTTCTGTGGCTAGAGGCCTTAGTGTGTCCATTCTCTCTCTCTCTCTCTCTCTCTCTCTCTCTTACAAGTAAATAAATAAATAAATAATATAATATATTTTTTAATTCCAATGGCATTCTTTATGGAAATAGAAAAAAATCCTAAATTTCATTTGGAAGCACAAAAACCTTTGAATATCCAAAACAATTTTGAGCACCAAAAATAAGGCTGGTGGTATCACCATACCTGATTTTAAGCTATGTTACAAAGCCATAGTAACAAAATCAGCATGGTACTGACACAAAGACAGACTTGTAGATCAATGGAACATAATAGAGGATCCAGATGTAAATCCAAGCTGCTGCAACCATTTAATTTTCAACCAAAATGCCAAAAACATGCATTTGAGAAGACAAATGGTGCTGAGAAAACTGGATATTTATATGTAGAAGAATGAAAATAGATCCTTATCTCTCTCTATGAATAAGAATCAAGTCCAAATGTATGAAAGACCTTAATATCAGACCTGAAACTCTGAAACTGCTACATGAAAAAGTAGGGGAAACCTTTCAACATACTGGCATAAGCAATGGCTTTCTGAACATAACCCCAGTTGTTCAGGAAATAAAACCACTAATCAACCAGTGGGACCTCATGTAATTACAAAGTTTTTGTACAGCAAAGAACACTGTGAATAGAGCAAAGAGGCAACCTACAGAATGGTAGAAAATCTTTGCCAGCTATATATCTGACAGAGAATATCTAGGATATACAAAGAACTCAGAAAACTAAATAAGAAGAAATCAAATAATCCAATTAAAAGTGGGCTAAGGAACTAAAAAGAAAATTCTCAAAAGAAGAAATACAAATATCATATAAATATCTAAAAAAATGTTCTACACTCTTAGCCATCAGGGAAATACAAAATTAAAATTTTGAGATTCCATCTCACTCCTGTCAGAATGGTTATCATCAAGAAAACAGATGACAATAAATGTTGGTGAGGATGCAGAAAAATGGGAACCCTTCTACAATGTTGGTGGGAATGTAAACTGGTACCGCCATTGTAGAAATCAGTGTGGAGGTTCCTGAGACAATTAAAAGTAGATCTACCACATGACCCAGCTAAATCACTCCTACGCATATATCCCAAGGATTCTTCTCACTACCTCAGAAATACTTGCACAACCATGTTTATTGCTGCTCTATTCACGGTAGATAGGGAATGGAACCAGCCTAGATGTCCTTCAACTGATGAATTGATAATGAAGATGTGATACATTTACACAATGGAATTCTACTTAGCAGTAAAGAAAAATGAAATTATTAAGTTTGAAGGGAAATGGATGGATCTGGAAAGGATTATACTAAGTAAGGTAACCCAGGCCCAGAAAGCCAAATATCACATGTTCTCTCTAATATGTAGACCCTACCTACACTTGTTTAGTGTTGTATGTGAGCTGGAACCAAAAATCGGTAGCTGAGGCCAGTAAGCTAGGAAAAGGCTATAAAGGAGAGAGGAGAAGGGAAGACTTAAGGGGATGGTATTGTATATTTGTAAGTAGACAAACAGATTACTGTGAGTGGAAAGGCCTAAGTGAGGTCAGGGGAAGAAACTGAGTAAAAGAAGGGTGGGGTGAAGGTTAATCAAAATTCAGGATACTGTGAATAAACCATATGATAACCGACTCTTCTGGATAATGACACACCCAGAAGCCATAGAATGTTACTAGAAAAATTTCAGTGCCAGGGATGGGATACCTTCCAGTGAGTTCTTGGCCAGGAAGGCCCCTGATACACCCAAAACATTATAAGCTATTGCCAAGGCTCTTGGTTTCCCACCAGAAATAGATGATAAGACCCTATTGTTGAATATTCCACATGCCTGGGTTGCAAGGTCACCCAAGAAATCAACCTGGGGCTGAGCTGAAAACCTCCTTTCTGTAGACTGGCTGACAGAAAGCTGGAAAAAGCTACACTGCATGCAGCCCTATGGGAGACAAAAGCCATCAGTGGTGAAAACAGTGGACACTACAAGGCTCATGATGGGCCAGTCAGGCCAAATGCAATAGTGGCATGTCTGTTATTGGGGAAACCAACTGCTCTGTAATTGAACTGAAGACCTAATCTATGAGAGGGAATACATGCCTGGTACTGAAAATCTAATCAAAAGCTTATGGTGTGGGAAGTCATGAGCTTCAGCAGCTGTAATGCCTGCTCTTCTGGATAAATGCATATATTATGCCTACCAAAATGCTTTGTAAACACTTTACTTAACATTCATACCCATATATTAATGCTACTCTCACTTTTGGTTTGAGTAGCTTCTCTTTTCAGATGGTGGTGACCACTGGTATGATCCAAAAGGCACCATAGTGCTGAGATGTAACAGAGGAGTGTTTAGCACTGAAACATCTCTATCACACCTTCCAAGGCTCAGGGTCCATTGTGGAACTGGTGGCAGAAAGAATGTAAGAGCCAAAGGAAGGGTAGGACTGTTTATAATGCAATCATCTAGACAGAAATTGGCCTCGATATCCATGACCTCACAGTGCCTAGCAATGCTTTAACAAGACCCTCATAATAGAAGGAAAAGATGATGTCATCAAAATAAAAGAGAGACTAATGGAGAGAGGGAGGAAATATTATGGAGTATGGATTTGTGAAGGGGAAAGTGGGGAAGGGAGGGAATTGTCATAGTTTGTTGTCTGTAAGCATGGAATCTGTCAATAAAAAATAAATTTTAAAAAGTTATATTGTCTATATTGCTGATATGTAAACATTGGCTCCTAAGCGAGTACTCACATAAACTCATATAAATGTTAAAATATCAAATTAACTTAAGTCCTTATCAATTTGAAGTATAACTAAAACTTTTTTTTTTTTTTTTTTTTTTTTTTTTTTTTGGTTTTTCGAGGTAGGGTCTCACTCTAGCCCAGGCTGACCTGGAATTCACTATGGAGTCTCAGGGTGGCCTCGAACCTCGAACTCACGGCGATCCTCATACCTCTGCCTCCCGAGTGCTGGGATTAAAGGCGTGCGCCACCATGCCCGGCTATAACTAAAATTTTTAAAAGGATGTCTTTCTAATCATTTTCTGTCATATCTAATGCTGGCCAGCCATATCATGTCATGTGTTCTGTGTTTCATGTAGTCTGTCCTTATGTGTAACTAAATTATGATCAGCAATTGTTCTAATGTTTATGGTGACTAAGTGTTTGGATATTCATAGATATATTTTGAGATGATATTAAAGTTCTAAAAGCAGATTTACAATATATTTAAAATAATTCTGGACTTTATACTTTCTCATGCTTACTACAACAGTAGACATGTTTGTACATCAAGGTTTAATCCTGCTCCTAACATTGCCTTCTGAATGTTTATTATAACTTAAATCTTTAATCTTTAAAGAAGTGATTAATAGCCGGGCGTGGTGGCGCACGCCTTTAATCCCAGCACTCGGGAGGCAGAGGTAGGAGGATCGCCATGAGTTCGAGGCCACCCTGAGACTCCACAGTGAATCCCAGGTCAGCCTGGGCTAGAGTGAAACCCTACCTCGAAAAACCCAAAAAAAATAAAAATAATAAAAAAAAAGAAGTGATTAATTTGGGTTTACTGACAAAATACAAAAATGTTGATATGTTTTGCCTATATTTATAACTGTTAAGATACAATATACATGTTTTCTGTCAAGCCACAGCTCACTTGGTTTTAAGATTAATTTCTAAATTTTTATAATAATAAAATACAAAAAGGGACCATCAAAATTATAATGTGTTTTCTCAGTTAAGAATGTGTGTTTTCAGTTAAGAGAAAGTGGGTCAGCATAAAAGGTTGTTTCTCTGTATTTCTCTTGGCTTTATTGCTTATATAAGTCAAACTTATCTCTTTATAATGTCAATAAATTTATTGTCTCATATCAAGGTTAAAATTAAGGTAAACATAGGTCTCCTCCTATATTGTACTTTGACTACTGACAAAACAAAGTCATTAACAAAAATCAAGATATTTTAACCAGCTATGAGTGTTTAAGCTTAATCTAAGTGTGACATAAATCAAAAATACAAAATTGATACAAATGACCTAGACCTTTATAGTTCTTTGAGTTCCCCTCAGGGGGTTCTATAACCGACTAATCTATCTGGGCCCCTTTTGATTGTTCTGCAAGTCTAAAAATATAACAGGAGTACAAACCCGCTCCCTAATTTTTTTCTTCTCATCTTCCCATTTCAGCTTGTAGAAGTCAAAGACTTAAACTCATCACCTATCTTTCAAAAAACTTGGGGTCTCTCTCCACTGACCTTCGACTTGGAAGTCACTAAAATACAGACCCAATTTCCTTTGTCCCTGGTAGCATTAAAAGAAAAAAATGCGGGGCCTGGTGGCGCACGCCTTTAAACCCAGCACTCGAGAGGCAGAGGTAGGAGGATCACTGTGAGTTCAAGGCCACCCTGAGACTACACAGTGAATTCCAGGTCAGCCTGGACTAGAGTGAGACCCTACCTTGAAAAAACTAAAAACAAAAACAAACAAAAAAAGAAAAAAGCCACTGCCTTCTGACCAGAGGTCTGATCCTTAATAGGATATAGATTGTTTAATATAATGTGTGATCATAAATTTAAAAGATTATTAAAAGGTTATTAAATTTCTGACTGAATATATTATTAAATACTATTAAAGTTCTAAGATCAAAATTCAAGTTTTCTTAAATAAAATTCTACTCTTAAAATGTTTATACAGTACTGACTCTCCTACAACAATAGACCTCATAGATATTACTCTACTCTTACTAATGTTCCCAAAATGGTTTACAAACAAAAATTTTATGTTAAAGGAGATAAATTATATCCAAATGCTAAGTTTATGTTTTCCATATGATAAAACCTTTATTTTTTTGATAAAACATCTGTTTATAATAATAGGTTTCTTAAATGTTCTACTCATGTGTTTCCCACTAGGTAAAGTTTTTATGGTTTGCCATAAATGTATTCTAACAGGAAAAAAAACAGAGCCTAATTGCATCAAATTTTATTGTGCCTGTAAAATAAACAACTAATAATGACAAATCATCAAAATTAATCAAACTTTATACTTTTTCAGCCTAGCGTATTTTCATTAGTTCTTCTAAAGCTAAGTCCTTTTGATTTCTGGGATGAATAAGTTAAAAACTAAACTTTGTATTCCAAACAGTACTTAGATTAATTTCTTTTTTTTTTTAATTTTTTCTTCAGTTTTTCTTTATTTATTTGAGAGCGACAGACACAGAGAAAGAGGCAGATAGAGAGAAAGAGAGGGAATGGGCGCACCAGGGCTTCCAGCCACTGCAAACAGAACTCCAGATGCGTGCGCCCCCTTGTGCATCTGGCTAACGTGGGTCCTGGGGAATCGAGCCTCGAACGGGGGTCCTTTGGCTTCACAGGCAAGCGCTTAACCGCTAAGCCATCTCTCCAGCCCAACTTAGATTAATTTCTTATACTTCCCATCTCCACCTTACCTAAATCAAATCTTATTTTCATAAATTTTAATTAACTCTCTTTCCTTTTTTATCATTTTATTTATTTATTTATTAGATACAGAGGGACAGAGGGAGAGAGAGAATGGGCATCCCAGGACCTCTAGCCACTGCAAATGAACTCCAGACATATACACCACTTTGTGCATTTGGCTTATGTGGGACCTGGAGAATCAAACCAGGGTCTGTTGGCTTTATAGGCAAATGCCTTACCTGGCTAAGCCATCTCTCCAGTCCAAATTAACTCTTTTTCCTTACTTCTACAGATAACATTCCTTGCTTCCTTACCTAACACCTGTGTTATTTTCAATCTTGGATATAATGCTCATGTGTCACCTACAAATGTCATGTCATATACAAGAAAATTAATATAGATATATAATGACCAGGTCATAATGGATTAGATTTAATATGATCTAGGAGTTTCTTTCATAATGGCTGTGGTTAGTATCCCTCTCCTGAAGCAGCTGTCTTCATGCCAGATTGGGCATCGTGAATAAGACTCTTAAGAGAAAGCCTCTTAGCCACAGGGGACAACAGCCTGCCACGTGCACAAAGTGCAAAATGACATCTGGCAAATAAGAGAACCAAATCCTGAGCCACGCCTATGTGACTTAGAATTTCAACGATGGATGTCAGCAATTTGGAGAAGTAAATGTTACCAGTCCAGAGCCAAAATAGTTTGGGGCTCTACTAGCCATTTAAAACAGCCAGTTTTATTATCCTTTCCGGTGTATGACTTGACATCTCTGTGACCAGCTGAGGCACCTGTTGTTCTGGGTTATAGTTCTTATAGACAAATTCCTATTGAATTAGACCTATGCAGGCCTTTCCTCTTTCTTCCTAGGTAAAACTCATTCTCTTGTCTTCCAGGCCTCCGTTATCATAACTGAGATTTTTTGTTTTCTTTTTCTAACGTCATGAGCCAATTTTTTATTTGCCTTCCAGTATGTTTTTACTTCCCAGAGTCACCGTCGTGAGACAAGACTGGATCTATGCTTCTGCTGCAATCCCAATGGGCCACATATCCACCGTGACCCCCATGACCAGAACCAGCTCCCGTAACATTCCTACCACGGCTTTCTACACAATGAGAGTTGGGAATGTCAGAACCAGAATGCCTCCATCTTTGAACTCTGACCCCTTCCAATTATCACATTCCAGAACCAGAACCACCTATCACCATTGTCATTGCCCTGAAGCGGTCCAAGCCCCGAGGCAAGGCAGACCACTTTAGGCAACCAAAGAATTCCAGTGACTCCCACCACCCTGTAAGTATCCCGTAGTCTGTAAGGGAGGTGGCTTGTTGACCTGCTTGCTCAGAGCCCCAATAAAGTCTGCTGTTAAGCCAGACCTTCCCTCTTGTTTCTCCCCCTGCTTTTTCTAACACACTTGCCACCCCACCCCACCCACCATCCTCAAATAAGGATGGCTGGGTCTCAAGCCAAGAGGATTCTATACCATGCCTCTATCTCACTGCCCTACTTTAATCCTTTGGCTATGTGAGAGATACATAAAATAGTGGCAACCACCGTGTGCCCTCCTCCTTCCCCTTCTGAGGGGTAGTAACTCTGAGCCAAGAGGAAGTTGTCCTGCATTAGTTTCTGCTCTCAGTAGCTGTGTGGTGCTCACAGAATACCCTCTGGAAGAAAGAAAGTGCCATTATCACGTAGGAAAGCTGGAAGTCACGGAAATATGTGATTCCAGCCAAACTGAGGTGATAGCAGCAGGAACAGATCACGTTTTGAGAAGATCCTCAGCAAAACTCAGTTCTCTACATCAGTGAGAGAGTGCAACAAAAAGAAGAGCAGAGATGCCAAGTTCCCCTTTATAATTTTCTTATATTTCCTAGACAATCCCTTAAGGTAAGTTGTGTGTAGAGGATGTGTGTGTGTTTGTGTGTGTTTGTGTGTGTGTGTGTGTGTGTGTACATGTTGGGGGATAAGTAGGGAGTGGAAAGCACTTTAAAACTGAAATAGAAATTTTCATCCTGATAAGAGAAAGATTATCCAAGTCTCAGACAGAAAGCATCACTGTTTGTGCATCACATTATGACAGCAACACAATTCAAGCGCTGGGCATCATATAGGTATATGACATTTAGGCCATTTAGGCTTATATCCGAATTGTGAAATGAAGCAAGCCAAATATAATCTGAAGAAGGAAAGGGGAGTAAGTAAAATACACAAAGCATTTTCTTAAGAGAAACAAAACCTTCTTAAGAGAAAGAAAAAAAAACCTAAAGTGTTTTCTTTGGTTTGTCTCTGATTTGAACAGCCTGGTTCAAATTCATTGTATCTGGGCAATTTCCCTATTCACATTAAAAAAAAAAAAAGCAAGTCATCTCTGGTAACATTCTTTGCAAAACCACAGAATGCCAACAGAAAGGACTGGAAAGCATTTAGAAAAGAGTGACAAAAGAAAAAGGCTCATACTATTAGAGGACCAGAGCCATTTTAGTGATTGGTTCCTTTATAAGCTTAGAGGAACCCCTAACACGACTATAGTCCAACATCATTTTTCTTGGGAGTCTGTTTACCTAGTCTATCAAAGCATCGCTTTGAGCTTACTCTTCTGAGAAATATCTGCCTCACTCTTGCTAATTATCTGAAATACTTACTTTCGACTAACAATGTGGCCTCACTTGGACTGCAGCCCGAATAAGCATTTAAAAAAAAAAAAAAAAAAAACGGTTTGCTTACTTGATTATTATCTGCAAACTACATAACAAAGGCACCTCTCTCTACTGTAATACCTTGTAGTAAGATCCTAATTGGAGCCTGCTATACTAATATTGCCTCCAAAGTTTAGCCAAAGCTAAACACCAGTCTCACTAAAATGAAAATAGTAGGCAGAGAGTTCATAGGTAAAGTGAGAGTTACATTTTACAAATTTTCTAGATGGAAGTACAAAGCACTTACCAGTGGAAACCTCACAGTGTTTTTCTGGCCTAACTATCCTCCCTGAGGGAGTCCCTGTGTTGTCATGCTCTGTCTCATTACCCTTGTGGCTGTGGTCAATGGTTTCCAGTGAGCATTCGGGGGTCCTGGCAGTCAGTCCACTGTTTGACTAGGAGCCTGAAGATGACCTAGCATTAAAACTTTACCTAGCAGAGGCCTGTGACTGACTGGACAGGTTAGAGCTGTTCTTTTAGGAACTTCAAATGTGTTACACACAGAGAAGTCACTGGATGATTGGGCCAAAAACAGCCAGTCTACAGAGAAAAGAGTAAGCAGAAGCTAGAAGGCGACAAAAACCACTGAGGCAGAGAGAATCAGAAGTGACTTCGCAGGGACCTGAAAGAACAACAATGGTAGTCATCTGAATGCTGAGGGACTGAAGCAGAGACCCACGGTGACCTGCTGAAGACTCACAAGGCACACTGAAGGATTTTCCAACTTCTGTTTCTCTAGGGGGCCTGACTATCTTCTATAAACACCATGACCTGGCAGACCCAAATACAACCCGAAGGAGTTAGTTGAATATGGTTTGGCTCCACGATAAGGTTTAGAATTCACTTCAAGCATTTTCCATAATAACGTGGAATGTAATGTGTGATGATTTAATTACCTGTTTAATGCTTACATGTTGTAAGCTTACCTCAGAGTGGAGGAAGGAATCTCTCCTGAAACTTCCTACAGACATATACATAGTCAGTGGTAAATATAAACATCTTAAAAAGAAAACTTGAAGCAAGGTACATACAAACACACACACACACACACACACACACACACACACACACACACACACACACACACTGTCATTCAGGGACAAAGGCAAAAGTTATTGAGGGAATTACTGAGATGCCACCTCACTTGCTGTGGCAAAACTTGACCCAGTCTCACCTGAGATGACTACAAACAATTCCTCAGCGACAGCACCCCCTGCTTTTTCCCCAGTCTGGCACACATGGGTGGGTTGGCCCCTCCTAGGTCAGCCCCTTGAGTCCACAAAACAATCAGGTCTCTCCCTTACACTCGTGAGTCTGATGACAAAATGCATCCTAATTAACTACTAAGGACTTGTTGCCTGCATAACAGATCTCTTGGCTGTTCATTCTCCTGGCATTGAATCCCTTGGTCCCTGCTGCAATAAGTTCTTTCCCCTTTCCAGACTCCCGTTTCCATGGATATTCCTCTGCTTGTTTCCTGTGTGTATTTTGTTTTCAATTGTTTTCTTGCTCTGTTAACACTGTTAAGTCTTACCCTCTTCCCAGGCTGGCTGGGGTAGGGGGAAAGAAGATTTCTTCCTCTTCACTGTTGTTCCTGTCTAAACTCTGGGACTTTTACTGTCTTGTCTCTTAGCTTTTTCTTATGGGAAAGCAGAAGGCTGTGTGTGTGTGTGTGTGTGTGTGTGTACGCCACACCAAAGGCTTTTTCCTGGGAGATTTTCTCGGTGAAGGAGATTTTCTCCACCCTCCCTCTTTCGCACTGGCCAAGAAATTCCCTTTTGGTCTGAGTGTCTCTAGATTTCTTCTGAATACCACTTCTCCCTAAATAAACTTCAAAATTAATGTTATCCTTTTCAGGGTCTGATTCTTCAATTCTGTGTTAAAATGGACAAGAAGAGTTAAAGTGCACAGGATGGGGTGATCCCCCCTGAATCCTGAAGTCCTGTAACATTTTGATCAAATTCCTATGATGAGTTTGCTATTACTTAAAGAGAATCAAGTGTTTTCCTGTCCTGGTTCTGCTGCAGTTCAAATCTTGTAGCAGTTTTGTCACTGAACTACTGTACCCACATGGAGTTGTAGATTTTCAGTGTGGCAAATGGTGTTTGAATAAGAGAGCTTTCCTGCAAACAGTAAGAGTTTGGATAGAACGGGAAAGGGTAGGAGTCCTTAACTTACAGATGAATGTGGATCTCTGCTCTAGACAGAGGAGAAGAATACATGTATAGATTTGTGAAAACATCTTTCAATATTTTCTAAGTTCAATTTAACATTTAAGGAATACTTGTAATGTGTGGCATGGTAAGACAAACCCCAGAAATACTGGATCTCTCCCCTCCCTTTAGAAAGCTTAATAATGTAGCAGGGAAATGAAATTGCCCAGAAATGAAAAAATACTGGAGGATGTAGTAAAGAATCAAATTAAACGCATTTTATGTGCTACCGTAACTTCAGGAAATCATTATTTTTTAGCCAGATTTTATTATGATGCTCAGGCTGGCCTCGAGTCCCTGGGATCACGGGGTTGTTCCGCCTCAGCCTCCCGAATAGCTGAGACTGCAGGTATGAACCACTGCATATAGCTCTGTTTACGTTCTTTGTGAGATATCCTTCCTATGGTTGAATGGAGAACTGAATTATATACAGAAGAGCTGGTCAACAGCAAATTTTCAGAGAAGGCACAATACAATAGTATTTCACAAACTGATTAAAACATGAAGCAAAATGTAGACTCATGTTGCTCAGTTTTCATAATAGTGATGCTTTAAGTAGGGTTATGAGTTTCCTTTCTTCTCTGAGGTTTGTCTGTCATTTTTTGCTTACTTATCTCAGCACTGAAACTCCTGCCTCATGCAATGCAAACTGACCTTCATCCACTGGCCCAGTATAAGACCTACAGATAGATATGTCATGAAGTGAATTTGACTTAAAAATCTCTGAGGACCCTCATGCAGGCATTAAATCTAAGCTCTGAGCTCACACTACACTTCCTACTGAGAGGTATCTACCATTGTATTATAGCTATCACTTTCTTGAATTTATATAAGGGAGAGCACACATAATTGGACAGCAATATTCTGGGGTTCTTTGCCATTATATTACGTAATAAGACTTCTAACAGTAATAAAATAGGGCTAATAGAATACAGTCAGGAGAGTGATTCAAAGAGAAATTTAGTTTATAGGAGTTAAGAAATTATTAAAAACGGATTCATCTCACTCTGTTTCCTGACTATGGATGCAACTGGTCACCCAGCTGCCTCATGTTCCTGTGGCCATGCCTTCCCCACTGTGATGGGCTCTACCCCTGAACTGAAATAAACCCTTCCTCCCTTAAGTTGCTTCTTGCCAGGTATTTAGTCAGAGCAAAGAGAAAAGTAACTAACACACCACCCAAACTCCTTCCCTGTACTCTTGCTTCATTTTCTTCATGGAATGTATTCTATATGGAATCTGTATTGTAAATTTCACTACTTATTAGATTATTTTTATGCTCTTTTCCTTAAAGATATGAATAGGAACTTTATTTTACTTATCACTCTATGAGACTATCTATCTATCTATCTATCTATCTATCTATGGCATCCAATAAAATATCTGTTAAATAAATAAATGAAAAAAAAATCAGCTGGCCATGGTGGCACACACCTTCAGTCCCAGCACTTAGGAGGCAGAGGTAGGAAGATCACAGTGAATTCAAGGCCATCCTGAGACTACATAGTGAATTCCAAGTCATCCTGGGCTAAAGCAAGACCCTACCTCAAAAAAAAGACTATTTATAAAATTACATAACAAACAAAATACTGAAAATTTGAATATTTGCATATAGCAAGTGTCCAAAAGATAACTGTTTCCCATAATCATCTACAAATTATTATATTTAACTCTAAAAAATCCCATCAGCTGAAGAATAGTTATCAGTTCTGCAGATTTAAAAAAAATGAGATTTAAGAACAATTAGGAGTTTGCTGGGTATTCCACACCCAGGATGTTTGAGACAGGAATTCAACCTTTGATTTGTAACTCCTTTCCACACTGCCATGTACAATCTGAGAATTGCAAACAGGATTTGACTGACTTTGTATATTCACACAGTTGAATAAAAATAAGAAAAGAAATTCATAAAAAAGAAAGTAGTGACTGAATTTGATAAATTCCAGTGTTTAACAAAACTTCTCCCTTTCTTCCTTCTTTCACTTCCTTCCTTTCCCCCTTCCCTTCCTTTCTTTCTGGCACAGTCTCACTTAGTACAAGCTGGCCTCAAGCTCACTGTATCCTTGAGAATGACCTTGAACTTCTCTGACTCTTATACCTCCTTCTGAGTGTTGGGATTACACATGTATATCAACATGCTTTGTTTATGTAGTGCTTTGGGACTGAACCAAGGGCATTGTGTATGTGAGGCAAACACTCTACCAACTAAATTCACACCCAGGTCCCAAAGTCCTTATTTCTGAAGAAAAGTTTGCTCAATGAAAACTGCTCGTCTGCCTGTTTTTCATTTCCGGTTGCAGGCAGTGGACACTATTCTTGCAAGGAATGAATGTAGTTTCTTTTGCTCTTCTCACCCATCCCAGTAGAGTTGCACTGAGAAGCAAGAATAGTTTCACTATGAGCTCATAGGTGGGGTAGGGTCAAACACAAGGCCACAGAAGTAAAACAAAAAAAAAACAAAACAAAAAAAAAAAAAAAACACTGGCTGGCCATAGTAATGGCTACAGAAATATTAACTATCAGAATAGCCCATGCTTTCTGTGCTGGTTTTCCAATGATTGCTCTGAACTCAAAAGCCACTCTTCTTTGCCTGTGATGCTCCAACTAGAGCATACAAACATCCTTCCTTACCAGTAGAAGGTGTCATGGATACAACGTTCCTTATCTGGCTTGCCTTTTGTTGGCTAGCTTCCTGGTGATTGACAGTGCCTGGGATGTCCAGAAGCTCTCCCTTTCTAACTTGCCAGCCTCAGCTCCTGTAAGCAACCCCAATAAACTATTGGTTCACCAGTTGGATTTGGATGCAATAGTTTCTTTGGCCTGTTATCAGTATACTTAGGATGAACAGTTCTTTTATGTCTTCCCAGGACACACCATTACCAGCCTTATCCTAGAAACCCAGTGATCTCTACTGTCCATGGTCTAACCGGATTTGAGCTCCTGGCTTGAGAAGATCTCCTTCCAAGGGTGTTCCTTCTTGGTGTCTTCTTTCTTTTCTCTATAGTCTTTTTTAAAATTTTAAAAACTTTTATTTATTTGAGAAAGCGAGAGAGAGAGGCAGATAGAGAGATGGGAAGAGAGTGAGAGAAAGAGAGATTGGGCATGCCAGAGCCTTGAGCCACTGCAAACAAAGTCCAGATGCATGCCCCACCCTGTGCATCTGGCTTACATGAGTCCTGGGGAATCAAACATAGGTCCCCTGGCTTTGTAGGCAAGGGCCTTAATGGCTATGCCATTTCTCTAGCCCTGGATAGTCTTTAGTGTATTTTTTTTCCCTTGTAAGTTAATTCCTGTAAGTAGTATAAAATTTTACATATCCGATCTTCCTTGGGAACATTATTGTGTGGTTTTTGTATCCTAAATACTTCCTAACATCCCTCCTCTTAATTGAAATATCCCCTCCTGAAGGGAGACTCAGGAGGTCAAGGCTGGTAGAGCTGAAACTTGAAAGGTCACAAGACCACCCCTCAAGTTTCTAGGAGCAGTAACACTGTTGAGGCACAGCTGTCGAGGGACAGACTCTGACCAATGTTGTGTAGCGGTTTTCTCTGATCTGAAACATTCCCTGTGGAAGGAGTGAGGCTCGGGAGGTCAGTGAGTCTAAGGAAATGGTTGCAAGACCCCTCCCTAAGGGTATGTAAAGGCTGAGCAACTGCTAAGGTTCCGACCAGGCAATATGTAGCCACCTATGCAGGGGTGGGCTTTTCAGTGATGTAACCTTCTTTGAGTCATCCATTATTCCTGTAGGCAGCCCCTCACCCTGCTTTGGAAGTAACCCTGATAAACTCATTGGTTCACCAAAACTGATTCTGGTGCAAATATACTTTGGTCTACCATTTTAGCCCTACCTGGGGTGAATAGATGCGTGTTTGTGTCTCCCAGGAAAATTTTTCCTATGACACAAGCCATGGCACTTCTTTCTAAAGTTAAGCCAGGATTAAAAGTTCGTGTTGAAGTGGTAGATCACAGCTTCTGAGTGCAAACCTATCTACATGGTTTGACAACCCATGGCCAAGGTGCTGCTCCATTCTGAGCTTGAGCCTTTACCTGGAGTTTGAGCCTTCAAAAGGTTTGAATTCTTTGTGTAGATTTGGCTATGGCAATCTTGTAGAGTCAGATGAGAAGATTTAAAAGAAATAGTATGATTTGCCATAATCCTTTTACATGGATTCATCTGTAATTTTAAATGGACTTCTTTTATTAAAATAAAAATGATTTCGCCAATTGAAACACTTTCTCTGCCATGTCAATGCCCCTCAGGACTATGTCCCAAAGCCTTTTGCTCTAGAGTTTGTACTTACTGAAGGATTAATGAAGCCCTAAAGTTGCTTCAAGGGTTAATAAAGTTCTAAAGTTGTTGAGAGAAGCCTGCCCTTAAACAGGCTTTGGAATGAAGGCCAAATTCCTTGGTAATAACACATCCCCAGACCTTGGGCCCAAAAAAGACGTGTGTTGAATGGGAGCCACTCTTCTAAGAATATAACAACATATTCATAACCTGAAGACAGTACGGTTTAATTTTAAAAATTGTAACCGTCCCGTCAGCAAGGGAAATGGCCTTGTGCCTGTCTTGGTTTCCCTGACCCGCATCCTTGCTTATGTGCTTCTTGCCCCTCATTTTGTATCAAAGTCTGCTCAGCTGTACGTAAGCCACTTAGCCTCAAGCCCAAAAAGAGGTCTTTCAGTCCTTCACCGCTTGACCCCAATAAAGCAGTCTGTAGCCATTTGAGGTCTACTTTCATTTCTCATTCATGTCGCCCCAGTTGGTTCTGATCCCGACTCAGACCTAACATTTACTGCATTCACTACGGAGATTCCCTCCCTTGCTTCAGGCATCCTTATTTATATTGCCTGCTATGGCCATTTCCTTTCAATTATTTCCTTAACTTTGATGAACAGAATCGGTGCAAGGCCAAGCAGTTACAATATCAGTAACTAGAGGGGACGGATGGTCTAAGGGAGGCTGTGGAAGCTACAGCAGCACCATGACTAGCTATTTATCATTAGGTTGGTGCCCGGATCTTAGCTAAGGAAAGCAGCATCTGAAAACCAGGAGAACAACAGCCCAAAATTACACGTTTTCACGTAGCGCTAATATAATTTTTTTCCTCAGAACAATTATCATAGGAAAAAACTTTCAAAGTTATATTTGAATGAAACAATTTGTGATAAAACACTACAGTAAGCCTCAAAGAATCAAATTCTAAATGTACTTTTCCAATGTGTCTTTTTTAGGATCATGTGAATGAATCTCAATTACACTTAAAATACATGGAGGTAGTGATGGATGCCCTTTTAACTTCATGAATTTTTGTAAGAAGAAAATTTAAAAATGAGAATTATTTTGAGTTTTGATGAATAAAATCTCTGTATGTACAAAAGTTTTAAAATATATTATGATGTTAGTAACTACTTTTAAAAATTACTGCCACCCTTGGGTATCTATAGGAGATTGGTTACAGGATGCTTCATGTATACCAAGACCTTGTAGATGCTCGTCACTTTACAAAGTGTCTTTCTATGTGCAAAACTTATGTGCATCCTCACGAATATTTTAAACCATCTCTAGGTTACTTATAAGACCTAATACAATGTGAATGCTACATAAATATTTGTTAACCTGTATCGTTAGAGAATTAATGATAAGGAAAACATTGTACAGTTTAGTTCAGATACAACTTTTTGTCAAAACTTTTGATCTGTGGTTGATTGAATCTACATATGTAAAAAGCTGACTATATAGTACATCTTATTTAATATATGTAGGTGTGCTTAGATACAACTATAAAAAGTAAACTTTTATATTATAAAGTCACATTTTAGAACTAAATCTATTTTAATGTTACAGGAAGTTGCATTTAGAGTTAACCCATCATCTCTTTTTTTTAAAAAAGTGCAAGGTGGGCAGGAAGGATGGCTTAGAGGTTAAGGCGTTTGCCTGCAAAGACAAAGGACACAGGTTCGATTCTCCAAGACCCACGTTAGCCAGATGCACAAGGGTGCACATGCATCTGGAATTCGTTTGCAGTGGCTGGAGGCCCTGGCGTGCCCATTCTCTCTCTCCCTCTCTCTCCCTCTCTGTCTCTCCCCCACTCTCTCTTTCTCTGTCAAATAAATAAATGAATAAATAAGTAACTAAATAAATAAAATAAAGTGCAAGGCAAAAATGTTGGCCAGTCTTGTCCTTTCTCATGAGATTCCTTTTCAGACCACTAGATGGCGAACTTTGAGATCAGACATGCTTGGAAAGAGTTGTCAGAGGCCTGGCATAGAATAACCACCCCTTTGAAAAAGACAAAAAAAGAATAGGAGAAAGGGGAATGTCATTAATACCTAAAGACACATAGTCCTCTTGTTTGAAAGACAAAAGGTGTGCAGAGTGGAGTTTAAGTCCAGAGACATTTTCTTACATAGTCTTTTGCTAACACAGTGAATCATTTTCTCATCTGTACATAATTTTCTATATCTAGTCTGTTCTCTTCAAATGTATTTTCATCCCCTTCTCTGCAATAGCAGAGAAGTCATGGCTTCTGTGTAAGGTACTGTATATGAGTGCTTAGTGTCTGTGAGAAGGAGAGCAATGAGCGGGCTGTACACAGTGCTAGGTCCGCGAGTGCAGCCAGGAGACGCTCACAGAACTGGCCTCTTTTCCTAATTCTGCTATGCTCTGAGGACATAAACTGACTAAACTCCCCCTGATTTTTCCCTCCTTGAAAATTGACTCAGTCGCATTTACCACTTACCTCTTCAGAAGAGAGTTTATAGGGCAATGAGTTAATGCTGCCAACGGCCAGATCTTTCTAATGAAAGCTGCTAATTATAAGCAAAGCACCAGTGGGCGGGTACATAACTAAAGGCTGATCTTGCGTCTGTGTCTAAAAGCTCCTGAAGTGCCTAAGATCATCGCCATATGTAAGAGCATTTGGGGGGAGAAGTAAAAATGATGAAGAGGTGAAAATGAAGCCTTGGAAGGAAGTGATGAAGTCTGTGAGACAACAGCTCTGCCTCAGAGAAGAACAGACATGATGAAATATTCTTTTATTGCCAAGAATCTTGCCTAAGAGTGGAAGAACAATTTTTTCTCATTCATTGAGAAAAGGAGATGTAAGACAAGAGTTTACATAGCGTTAGGATGGTTGATGAGACATGCAAAGTTTAGAGAGGGTCTATTTGGAAAACAAATGTTGTGTGTGTTGGGTTGTTTTTTTTTTTTTTTTTAGTTTTTCAAGGTAGGGACTAGCTCAGGCTGACCTGGAATTCACTATGTAGTCTCAGGCTGGCCTCAAACTCACAGCAATCATCCTACCTTGGCCTCCTGAGTGCTGGGATTAAAGGCATGTGCCACCACATGCCTGGCTGTACATGTTTTACATTTCATATCCAATAGGCTCATTTCTGGCCTGGTGAAAACTCTGCACTGTTTGGAGGTCTAGTACCTTTAGGAGCTGCTTTCTTACTTTTTAAAAAATGTTGTTTTGTTTTGTTTTGTTTTGTTTTGTTTTGTTTACAATGGAGGACATTCTGTGGGGACTTTCCTTTTGGCCAAGATGTCTGCCTTTTCCTCTCTAGTGCACGCTGCATATAACCTTTCTCACTAGGCTCGTCTTTAGCTTTTCCTCCTTTGATCTTATATAAGAAAGGGCTCTTACTCTATTTCTTCACACTAAAGACTTCATTATCAGGTAAGACACAGTAAATGCCTCATGAAAGGGACTCACGAGCCCTTAATGTGTCTGGCATCCCAGAGGCATTCTCGGGCTCCTTCTTGCTGAAGAAAAGCCTTCTTCCCAAGGGCCTTGAATAAAAGATTGCATTTATGCCTTTCCCCCTTTCTGCTCTCTTCCCTTTCATCTTCTCTTCCTCCTTTTTTTTTTTTTTTCAACGAATTTTAATTGACTTTTACTAAAAAACCAAGTCCTAGCCTAGGCACTTAACCTTCACACAGGAAGTTAGCTTTTCAGCTTCCCGTTCTTCCCCTGGCTAACAGGACACAGAGCACAGCCTTGCAGAAGGGCACAGGTAACAGGAAAATTTCATGTGAGACTTCCAGTCGTCTTAGCCACCTCTGAGAATAACTTCTATGGAATGTTTGTTCGCAATTTTTTTTAGGAAAATATTGGTTAGAAAAAAAAAAGTGATTTCTTTTAGTTTTTCTTTGCTTTGTTTTGAGCCAAGATCTCACTGTGTGCCCAGGCTGGTCTGGAGAGCACAGGCTTCCTGCCTTGGCCGCCCATGTGTTGAGATTACAGGTATGTGCCATTACAGCTGGCTAAAAGTTCTTTCTTTTTTCTTCCATTTTATTTGATTTTTTTACATAATCTCATGCATACTGTTCCTTCAGTATACGTATCTCCCCAATAGCTCTTTTATTTCGCTCCTACTCCCACTGAACCTCTTTGTCTCCTCACCACTTACCTATGGCTCTACCACTGAAGAGAGTAACTCACCCTTCTCAGCAATCATTGGCTAACTTGTCATTAGCTCCTCAGGAAGGGGTGTGTTCTCATGAGCCCCTCCCTTCCGTCTGACAGAATGTTGATGAGTCCGGTCTTGTACAGGACTAAAAGTTAATTCCTATACCATTTTTTTTTTCTCCTACTAAAGAAGCCTAGCTTCTGTGGGTTTCTCTGACTTAAATGAATAGGGGTAATAATTATCCCTTCCAAGTCACAGAAAACTTTCAGTGACTTGAACTCTGCAAACAGAGCTAAAAATGACAGTCAGAGAGAAATAGAGTCCTCCTAGGCCACTTCACTGGTTCAAGTGGAGCTCAGTTAGGCCAACACGGAATTCCCCAGGTCATGGCATTTACAGTATGGAACACATATCAGATGACCTTTGGCTTTCCAATGCATGAGAGAAAGAAAATAATCTCAGATTCTCAGTAACGGGGCTGCAGACGCCTCCACTTCCAGGTGGTTATTGTTCTTTACTCAATTGCTTTTTATTTTTTTGGTTTTTTGAGGTAGGGTCTTGCTCTAGCCCAGGCTGACCTGGAATTTACTATGTAGTCTCAGGCTGGCCTCGAACTCACACACCAGTCTCATACCTCTGCCTCCTGAATGCTGGGATTAAAGGTGTGTGCCACCATGCCTGGCTTCAACTAATTTTTAAAAGTAATCTGTTAATCATCTCGTTTTAAACATTAGTAAGTATATTATTAACTGGAAAATATGTATATTACATGTACATAAACATACTCAGAGGGATACATTAAAACTTTCACTTGTTCTGCTATCATGGTTTGAAAGTGGAATCTCTAATCAGCTTTTTAAATTATTTCCTTTTTCAGATACAAAGCCTAGCAAATGGCCTTAAATATGTATGAGTTAGGTTTTATGTTCTACATTGTATTGTTTTTCAAATTATCAGCCAATGATCTGACTTAATAATCCACATGCTCAACTTCCCTTAGACATTCTTTATATTTAACATTACATATCCATATAATGACAAGGTGATGAATTTGAGCAAAGATCAAAGGAAGTCATCTCAAAGCAATCTCACCATTTTCATTAATGGAAGACTGTGTCTCACTAATAAAAAGGCCCAGGTAGCTGCCAACTAGAAATACAATAAACACAGCCATACATGTTTATGTATTTCAACTACTCTATTTACTTTCCATTAAAATGACAAATATAGTATTCCCCAGAGTTGGTTCAGTGAAAAGTTATTTTATTTTTAAAACCAACGCTTCAGCATCTTGCTTATATTTCTGCCTTTATATGTAGAAAGGGACTTTTAAAAAAAGCTGTTTAATGGTATAATAAATTCATTGTGCTAAGGTTAGAAGACACCTGGATCCCAACTTCAGCCTCACGATTTACTATTCATGAAATATTAAAAGTAATGCTATCATTACTTCCACTTGGATTGTGTTTTTTAAATTTTATTTATTTGCAAGCAGAGAGAGATAGAAGGAAAACAGAGAGAATGGGTTGTCGGGGCCTCCAGCTACCTCTAACGAACTGCCAATGCATGGGCTACTTTTTGCATCTGGTTTTACCTGCATTCTGGGGAACTGAACCCAGGTTGTTAGGCTTTTCAGGCAAGTGCCTTAATTGCTGAGCCATCTGTCAAGCCCCTGGATTGTGTTTTTTTTGTGGGGGGGGGAGGGAAACTTGTTTTTTCAAGATAGGGTCTTGCTATAGCCCAGGCTGACCTATAATTCACTATGTAGTCACAGGGTGGCCTTGAACTCATGGCGAGGTGATCCTCCTACCTCGGCCTCCCACGTGCTGGGATTAAAGGCATGTGCCACCATGCCCAGCTGAATTGTGTTTTTAAAGATATTTTTCATATATACTATTATTCAATTTCATCACTTTTTTACTGGGACTCAGTTTTCTTATTTGAAAAATAAGGGTAATAAACTTCTACTGTATCTATTTCAGAGAGCTACTCTGACAATGAAAAATAAAAAGGTCGTGGCTGCATTTAGAATCACAAAGTTCTGTGTGGTAGCATTAAAGCCATTCATACAAAGAGTCAGTTTGGTATTGTGTGTCAATTTAAGGATCAGAAGAGAAAAAAGATAAAATTGATTTTGTAGGTAAACTGGGTGAATTGAAAGGAGCAGCATACGAGGGCCTCATAACCACACATGTTTTCTGAATTACACATTTGCACTAAGCTGATAACCACAAGCCTGTGACTGAAGGATGCTAGCCAAAGATGCATTTTGCAGTTTTATTCCCAATCTAGTTGAGCTAACCTTGGATGATTCCAAGTTGTCTTCTACATGTCATAGCTGTGTAAGGTCACAGAGCACATGCATCTGTAGGAAGCTTATTTTTTTAAATATTTATTTTTATTATATATTTTGGAGAGAGAGGCTGATAGAGAGAGAGAATGGGTGTGCCAAGACCTCTAGCTGCTGCAAACAAACTCCATACGCATGTGCCACCTTGTATATCTGGCTTACATGGGTATTGGGGAAATCGAACCTGGGCCCTTTGGCTTTGCAGCCAAGCCCCTTAACTGCTAAGCCATCCCTCCAGCTTGGAAGCTAGTTTTTTATCTTTAGAGCACATCTCTCTGGGAATGACTACTACAACGTTCTCTGGCGCTGGTAAACACTATCTCCTTCCATGTGCTGCAAGTGACTACCTAAGGGACTGAGCTGGGCCATGCCTGCTCCCAGGTTGCCTGTTACACTCTATTATTTACTTTCTCAGACACTTTTTTCCCAGTGTGACACATATACTCTCTATATATGTATTGTGTAGTCGGGAAAATCGATAGATGCTCGAATGCCTGGAAGCATATGTCTTTCAGTTAATTATAGCTTTATCTCTGTGTGGAAATGAATGCTTTTAAATTAGAATTCCCCCTCTCAGCACCCAAAAATGTACACAGATGGAACCTGTTTCAGTCAAGACAGAAAACTATCAAGCTCAGAAAGATTGCTTTTTAAGTCAGAGTTTCACTATGTAGGTCAGGCTTATCTAGAACTCGCTATGCAGTTCAGGCTGACCTGGAACTTGCAAGCCTCCCATCTCAGTCTCCCGAGTACTGAGATTGTAGGTGTACACCACTGTGTCTGCCAGAATTTGAGATATTTCAGACAGATAAACAGGGTTAAAACTGCATTTACCTGAGCAATTATGTCTATAATTTCTGAATAACTATGGCATCTTCTCACACAGGATCGAGCCAAAAAGTCTTCCACCAGCCGGGTTCCAATACTATAGCCCCTGTGGGATGAAGGAAAAGGTGTGGTTTGCACAAAAAAAATAGAAGACAGAACTAAGCCTAACTAGTCAAATGGACTTTGACAAGATACAATGAGCCCTCTTGAAAGCTCTAAAATAGTAGGTTAAATTTCTCCTTTGAACTGCCTAAGCAAATCTGGTAACCAACGCATATTTTCCAGTCATCAGTCTACAGCAGCCCTCTTCAAGGTGCATAATTAACTGGTTAAAATGGTGACAGATGGCTGGAGAGATGGCTTAGCAGTTAAGGTGTTTACCTGTGAAGCCTGAGGATCCAGGTCTAATTCCCCAGGACCCACATAAGCCAGATGTGGCGCATGTGTCTGGAGTTCATTTGCAGTGGCTGGAGGCCCTGGTGTGCCCATCCATTCTCTCTCTCTCTCTCAAATAAAATAAAATAAAACAAAAATAAATATACTTTAAAATTGTGGCAGATACTTTATTGTTTAAAATAATTTAATGATCATGTAATTATTTTTAAACTTTATTTCTATTTTTAAAAAAATATCTTTTGTATTTATTTGCAAGAAGAAAGAGACAGAGAGAATGGGAGCACCACTTTGGGCATCTGGTTTTATGTGGGTACCCATTCTCTTTCTTTCTCTCTCTCTCTCTGCTGGATAACCCAGTCTAGCTGGCCTGTGAATTCCAGATTCCCCTGGCTCTGCCTCACGTTGCCGTAGGTGTGCTTGGGTCACAGACATGTGTACTACTTTGCATCTATCTTTACATGGGCCCAGGGAATTAAACTCAGGTCAGGAGGCTTGTGGAACAAGAACTTTTAACCACTGAGCCATATCCCTACCTCCACAAATATTTTTATTGCAAGAAGTTATGTTAGAGGAAAGACTGCTGGAAATTCTAATTTAACATTCTGTCATCTCGTTAAAACTTCAGAACCGCTGCGCATGGTGGCGCGTGCCTTTAATCCCAGCACTCAGGAGGCAGAGGTAGGAGGGTCATGGTGAGTTCGAGAGACTACATCGTGAATTCCAGGTCAGCCTGGACTAGAGTGAGACCCTACCTCAAAAAACCGAAAAAAAAACCTTCAGAGCCTCTGGAGTAGGGACTCCAGAACTGAGAGCATTTCAAAGCCCTCTTCACTGAGTAGGCCACCCAGGGTTCAGATGGCAGTGGATACTGGGGAGACCCAAGACCCATCAGTACAAGAAAAAAGCCAACTGCCTAGCACAAGGTGAGTCATCTCTATTGCAGGAAATTTTACAGAGTAAGGGGCTGATTAAAGGTGAGTGCTGCTCTCGCTGCTAGTCGTAGAACTTCCTCCTCCGGGGAGATGGCAAGAGCCACTAAGGAGACTCAGAACCCATCAAAGCAGAAAATCAGAGGCTTCTCAGAGCTCAACATTAAAGGAGGCTTATAACATGCCCTCCAAGGCTCAAGGAACATTGTGGAAGATGGAGTGGAGGAAAGAAAGAAAGGGCTACAGGGTGGGGAGGTGTGTTCTGAGGCACTGTCCCCCTACAGAGACTGACTGGTGCACTCATGACCCCAGACTGAATACCAGTCACCACACTGAAGGTGGCCCTTAGTGGAACGGGAGTGGGGAAGAGAGAAAACAATAGTATAAACTGATAGAAATATGTTCTCAATTAGGGGATAGCTGTGACAGCACATCCTTTAATCCCAACACTCAGGAAGCAGAGGTAGGAGGACTGCTGTGAGTTCAAGGCTAGCCTGGGATTACAGAGTGAGTTCCAGGTCACCCTGGGATCGAGTGAGACCTTACCTTGAAAGCAACAACAAAAGTTCTCAATTAAGCTGGGCGTGGTGGTGCACACCTTTCATCCCAACACTCAAGAGGCAGAGGTAGGAGGTTTTCTGTGAGTTCGAGGCCACCCTGAGACTATAGAGTGAATTCCAGGTCAGCCTGAGCTAAAGCAAGACCCAACCTTGAAAAATTAAACAGCAAAAAAGTTCTCAATTAGTAAAAAAAATAAAGTACTACTTCATTCTTACCAGATTCACTGCCTATAAGTGACTAATAACATAATGATTTCTAACCTAAAAAAGAAAGCATTATATACTTGATAAAATATAGGACATTTTTCTATTATTTTCCACTGAGGAATAAGAACTTGTGTTCAGCTTTCAGATGTGGCTCACTGAAGAGAAGAGCTGCTGTGATGGAGCAGCCGTGAGAACCAGAAAATGCCCCTGACATTGAGAAACAACATTCCACCGCAAAAAAACTTACATTTTATCTAAGTACTTGTTTACATCTTCATCCTTTTCATAATCCTTACATAGCTGGGCAACCAGAGCCCCATAGGTGAGTACAAAAAGATCTTTGTTCTGGAAGAGAAAATTTTTGGTCTTATGTTATTTGCAAAATTATGGCAATACATATTACTGTACTTTTAAAAATCTATGCATTGGACTGGAGAGATGGTTTAGCAGTTAAGGCACTTGCCTGTAAAGCCTAAGGACCTAGGTTCGATTCCCCAGTACCCACGTAAGCCAAATGCACAAGTTGGTACATGCATCAGGAGTTTGTTTGTAGTGGCTGGAGGCCCCCTTTCCTCTTTCTCTCTCTCTCTCTCAAATAAATAAATTTAATTCCAAGTCAACCTGGGCTAGAGGGACCCTAACTCAAAAAACCAAATAAAATAAAATAAAATCTATGCATGGAATCAATCTCAGATCACCTGTTCATTTTCCCCATCCTCCTATTGCAACAATTTTTGATCTTGAGATCAAATTGTACTTACCTTGGATGAATTGCTAGGGGTGGAGAAGAGCTGTGAAATAAATAAAAGGAAATCCTTCTATGCATTTGCTTATACTATATATAACTTGCTATTTGTTTTCATAGAGGAATGCTTTTCAACTCACGAACTTCTAATACAAATTTGTATCATTCTGGAATGGTCTGTGATTTACATAGTTGCTTTCATTTGGATGGAGTGACTGGGTGGGACTTCCCATAAATCTGCACACTCTCTAATGAGCCCACATCTGCCAAAGAGACCTTCAGAGTGAACTCAAATGAAGAATCCAGTGTGTGGGAATTATTTTTCCTCTTTTACTTAAAGAAAAAAAAAAAAGGAGAATTATTAGCTGTTTTCTTTACATATGTCCAAAATACGTTCCATTTGTAGAGTGAATTACAAAACAGGAATTAAAATTGAGGCCAACTTAGACTCGCCCAGCTAGTCAGCAATCTCCAGAGCCATCGTGGTCTCTCTGGCTCAGGCCTCCACTCCGACACAGCATGTGTCCTATCCCCCAAGCAGGTTGAGAAAGGGTACTGCCTGAAGTAGAGAGGGGTGGGAGGTAGGACCGCTGTTGAGAACAACCTTACTTAATCTTGGATTGCCATGCAAAGCCATATGCTTCCTAGGTTGGAAGACGTCTCTTTGCCTGTACCATCGGATGTCTTGGGTAGCTTCATTTGTGGGGGAGGCAAAAGCCTGTTAATATGAGGGGGGTATTTTTTTAAGTATAGCCAAGAATGGCCTTAAAGCCTAGTGAAATGGTTTAGTCAATAAAATGGCTTCTATAAAATCTTACAAAAAAGTTGATGTGGAACTTTCTAAAGTTGGCTTACTGCCACAGTGTTTCTCTGGGGACATCTAAGGAAGATGTGCAGGTTTGTGTGGTGTCAAGTATACATCTTCACTCAGGTAGGATAGTTACTAGCACAAAATAAATTCTGAAGAAAAAGAAGCTAAATATTAGTTGGCATATTTGGGTGTGATTAATGTGAAAAATATAAATGAGGCAATGAATGTACATGAAATATGCCTGCTATATAATGTAGACAATTCAAATATATGAAGGTAATGAGTATTTTATACTTTTACTAGGAAATATGGGATGTTCAGAAGTGATATGAACAAAAATAAGGTTAAACATAACACTGGGGTCACATGTATTCAATTTTATGTTTGTACTTTTTTAAATATTATATTTATTTATTTGAGAGAGAAAGAAAGAAAGGCAGATAGAGGGGAATGAGGAATGGACACACCAGGGCCTCCAGACCCTGCAAACAAACTCCAGATGCATGCACCACCTTGTGCATCTGGGTACTGGGGATTGCCTTAGGCTTCGCAGGCAATCACCTTAATTGCTAAGCCATCTCTCCAACCCTGTTCTTCTTATTTAAATTTTCCAAGAACTTCATCATAGATCATAAGAAATCCCTGTAAATTATAAATTATAAATGAAATATATACGCAACATATAAGGAACCACAGCAGAAAACAAAGTACTGCTACGAATAGAAACAAGAAAACGGTAAAAGAAAAAGACAGAGAGACAGTGTGTTTGTTGCCACTAGCAGTATAAGAATTTGGAAAAGAAGGGTGAAGAGTGAAGAGATTGTCCCTTGCCTCTATGCCACAGCCTGAGCATTGGTCCCATTCCTCCCTCTCTCTCTGTCTCTCAACATATATTACTATGCCTAGAAACATACACTTCCACCTGAGTTTCAGGTTCAATTTCTGAAAGGCCCATTGCTTCATCCTGCTTCATAGTTATACTTTGAACTACATATCTAGTTGTGTCTCAAATCCATACTACTGAGCCCAAGAAATGTCAACATAAATCTTTATGGTTTTTAAAACAATTAAGGCAATAATTTTCATATGTGAAAAATGGAACTAAATTATTTCCAGAGATTTTGGTTATATCAAGGTAGAAATATTTTAATTGGCTCATTTATATATATATTATGATTTAGGTACAATATGAATAATATACTATATGTTTTGGGCATTTGAAAGCCCCATAGTAAGGCAAATCAACATTCCGAAATGCCAGAGGGGCATCTGTAGGCATCAAACTGTGGTGTGCCAGTTCCAGCAAATCACCATAATCTTAAACACACAAGGCTGAAATTTCTTAATTACCTCAAGTGCTCATCTGTCTCCTGAAGTAATTAGCACAGTTTTAAGCATAAGGAGCAGTTTTCTCATTTGTGATATCTAAATAACTAAAGCTGTAAAGTTAAAAAAATTTTTCTAAATGAAATCAACAAAATATTGTTTTAAATATAATTGAATTTGAGTAATATAAAAAGGTTAATAGCACAGATAAAATATAAACACATTTAGGCCTGGCATGGTGGTGCACGCCTTTAATCCCAGCACTTGGGAGGCAAAGGTAGGAGGATCGCTGTGAGTTGGAGGCCACACTGAGACTACATAGTGAATTCTAGGCCTGCCTGGACTAGAGCAAGACCCTACCTTGTAAAACAAAGCAAAACAGAATGCGCGTGCATGTGCATGTGCATGTGCACACACACACACACACACACACACACACACACACACACTTAATACTAGGGCATGTTGTTTAAAGGCAATCTTTTAATACCTACAATTTAGATGATCTCATTTGTATTCAATTATAAACATTGGCTATTTTATATACATTTCATTTGCAATTTCATGTAGCATGTAATCAATCAGAAAACAGTACTAAAATCAGTATACTCAATTATTCTGCTGCAGTATGTATGAGATAATAAATTGTATCCATTCCCAGAGGTGTCATTTATTATCTACTCCACTAAACATTCTCTTTGTTCCAGTGAAATATTCTACTTTTAGTATCTCTTTACAAAATAACTAAAAATCACTCATGGAAGCATTTTCCATGAAATAGAAAAAGACCTCTGTATAAAAAAGCTCTTACTATTTTATGATAGTCTGCTCTTCTGTGTGCAGGGCGAGACATCGTGTTGGTAGATGAAGGATGTGGTCTTCAGTTTGTTTTCTTCTGTCTGTGCCTCGGAGACGCCTCAGTCCTTTGTTTACTGCAAGTTGCTCCTTGCTTTGCTCTTTGCTGAAGTAAAGAAAGAGAAACAAAAATCATGAACCACCAGACGGTCTTGTATCTACGCAACCTGCCACTGAACAAGCAACTGCTTCACTCTTAACCTAGGCCCATAAAAGCTGAAAGTGTGAAGTCAGATCAGAAGCACCAAGACACTAAAAATTCTCTAGCCCCAGGGAATTCAAGAGTGGTGTTTTGTTCTCATGCCAAGGCATGGTTTTAAAATCACAAACAGAAACCTTTACAATCCAAGATAGATCTAAATGTTAGCATCATTCAGTCTTGTATTGATTGTCCTATGAATTAGAGAGAAAGGATCAGCACTCTGTAGGCACTAAATTCCGGGTTCAAACCTCATCAGATGAGTTTCACATTGTCCTCCGAGCACTCTGCCCCCCCCCATCTAGTGTGATTACACCATTCCAGTATATTTGGCATTCTTTGTTTCACTTTCCACAAGCAGCAATCAGCAATTTTTAAGGAGTGAGTACAGATGATATTTTCTTACTGAACTGTTGGTCAAAATGGGTGCTGTACAGTTTAATAATGTATAACGATTCTGGCAGAGAATGTGAGTCCTGAGCTTTCTTTTGATAGTTCCTGAAGTATTGAAGGCTCTCTTTACTTATGCAGAAGTACAGATATTTAAAGTTCAAATGTGAAATCCCATCTTGACAAGTGCAGGGTGCAGAGGATCAAAGCCATTCCAGAAATAGAAGCATAAAATTCAGTTTAAAAGGCAGCTTTCTGCTTATTGCAACTTGAGACAATTAGTCCTATTTGTTCTGCCATATTCTTGCCATAAAGTAATAGAGGAGTCCTTTGAAGAAGAGTGTGGTGCAGTTGAAAGAGTGGAGTGGGGATGGGAAGGCTCAGACTAAGCTGTAGTATTACTGATCACTGGCTAGGTGGCCACTTTATTGCTCCATGGCTCAGTTTCCACACCTGTGAGATGGCATCAGAAATACCCGCCTCACAGAATAATTGTGAGTATCAAAGAGATAGTATGTGCTATAAAACACATTATAATGCACCATATAAAAACTAATTACTGCAGGCTGTTATTGTAAGTGAATAAATTGAATAGAATTCTATGCAATTTGAGGTATTTCCACAAGTGTCCATGTTCTATGACACTGTAGTCTCAAGAGAATCAGTTCTGCTCAGTTATTGGGTGTGCAGGACTTTTCAGGAACAGATTGGTAACAACTTGTATTTCTATAAATTGCACAGTTTACAACATGATTTTCATTGTTTCATCTCATTTTAATTTAAGTACAGTTGGTAGGTAAAGTGGTCAGTACCATATATATCACCACTTTAAAGTATTGAAATGGGGCTGAAGAGGTGGCTTAGTGGTTAAGGCGCTTGCCTGTGAAGCCTAAGGAGTCAGGTTTGATTCTCCAGGTCCCACATAAGCCAGATGCACAAGGTGGCGCATGCATCTGGAGTTTGTTTGCAGTGGCTAGAGGCCCTGGAGCACCCATTCTCTCTCTCTCCTTTTGTGTCTAATAAATAAATAAATAGAAATTTTTTAAAAACTTAAAAAAATAAAGCATGGAAATGTAAAAGTAGGAGGACTAGAAAAGTTGTTTAGGGATATCTAGATAGTGGGAAACAAATAGCCAAATTTGATGATTCCGAGTAAAACCCTTTTATCTATTGTCACACTAATATATTAGATCAAAACATTTCAGAGGTAGACAGTAAACAACTATGAATTTGCAGCTGACAGTGTGTTGCTGGGCCCATTTGGGGGTTATTTCGGTTCTTGGTAAGAGATCTCTAAGGAAAACGGAAAAGGCCTGTGTGCTTGGAGAGATGGGCTTGAGTATCACTAAATGCTGATGGTGACATCAAGGCCACTGAAAGAATTCAGGATGTCCTAGGTGCATTAGAAAAGACGAGCTCTTCCTCCAGACTGACAAGGCTCCCCAATAAACAACAGCCCTCCAGCTAGAACACATCGTTAGAGGAAAGAGCCTAGTCTCTGCCAGGTACAGCGAAACAGCACATCACCTGCACAAGTACAGCTGTGGGCCCGGCGCCGGGACACTAGGTTGCTGGGTTTCAGGCTGATTCCCAGTTGTCTTTAGCTCTTCATAGGACCGGAGTAAAACCTGTGCTCCCAGGACTCTTTCTTCTTTTCTGGAACACCAGCCCTCACTTAAACAGGAGGAAGAGCAGATGTATGTTTCAGCAGGCAAATGCTCTGTTTGCCTAGTCATTGAACTTGGAAGGGTCATTTAAAAATAATGCACAAGAGTAATTTTCCCACTTTTAAAAAATTGTTTTATTTATTTATTTGAGAGACAGACAGAGAGAGAAAGAGAGAGAGAGAGAATGAGCACGCCAGGGACTCCAGCCACTGCAAATGAGCTCCAGACACGTGCACCCCCTTGTGCATCTGGTTAACTTGGGTCCTGGGGAATCAAATCTCAAACTGGGGTCCTTCAGCTTCACAGGTAAGCGCTTAACCGCTAAGCCATCTCTCCAGCCCTGCTCCACTTATTTTTTAAGTGGCCTTTTTGTTTTATTTTGTTTTTTAAGATTTATTTTTATTTTTTTATTTATTAGAGACAGAGAGAGGGAGAGAGAGAGAGTAAGAATGGGCGTGCCAGGGCCTCCAGCCATGCAAACGAACTCCAGACGCATGCACCACCATGTGTATCTGGCTAAGGTGGGACCTGGAGAATTGAACCAGGGTCCTAAGTCTTCTCAGGCATGTGCCTTAACATCTAAGCCATCTCTTCAGACCATTTTCCCACTTTTAACAAGGGCTCTTTGGCAAGCTAAAATTGAATTTGAAACTGGAATTGGGAGAAAGACACATTCTTCAATCTCCTCAAATTTGCACAGCTGTCAGACACCTCAGGTGAATAGTGACCGTGGCCACACCCCTATGCAGGTCCTTTGGGAGGGAGCAGGCAACTGAGCAGAACCTTGGACACCTGCTAACAGAGGACAGTAGCCCTTCCCTGTTACCACAGAACCTAACCAGAGGATTATTTTGTTTCTCACAAATCGTTCCTATTTAAAACTGAGCTTTGTGATTGTTTTAACCTGATTTCCTTTCATAAACCTAACATCTGATTTGCTCTATATCCCTTTCCCCCAAGATAGCTCTAGTGCTCAGGTCTGATTTTCCTTGCCCATATGTTAACTTGTGCTCAGTAGAAGGTGTGAGTAGGTACCAATAAAACTTTATTTATAAGCATTGAAATTTGAATTCCATGTAATTTTCATTGCACATATTGTTAAAATTTTTCAACCATTTAAAAATGTAGGGGCTGGAGAGATGGCTTAGTGCTTAAGGCACTTGCCTGCAAAGCCTAATGACTCAGGTTCTATTTCCCAGTACCCACATAAAACCAAATGCACAAAATGGCACATGCATCTGGCATTCATTTGCAGTGGCTGGAGGCCCTAATGTGCCCATTCTCTCCCTCTCTGTCTCCCTCTATCTCTCTCTCTCTCTCTTGAAAATATGTAAATAAAAATAAAAAAATTTTTAAAATGTAAAGGCCATACAAAATAGGCCATGGGCCAATTTGGCTTATATACCACAGATTAGTGGCACCTTTTCTGTAGCATACCATTATCATGGTTTATAAATCAATTTACTTGTTACTGAACATTAATAGATTTTTGTGGTGATCTACATCACTAACGCGTTTCAGGGAGAATGATGAGGGAAATTTATAAGAATGCTATTCTCTATGTTAAAGTATAGAATGCTGGGCATCTTTGTGTCACAATCTGTCTTGGACAAAACTTGCTAATTTTTTTTTCAGGTTGAAGTTTATTTTAGTGTGGTTGATGGTATCTATTTAATGGAAAGTTCTCCTCTATCTTTTAGTTTTCTATTTTTGTCATCAAAGAAACACTATTACTTCATTTCATCTGCTAAAATTATCTTAGAAGAGTTTTGCATAGTACACTCTTTGTTTATTTGATCAATTCACTTATTAGTAAATCTCTATAACTTTCTCTTTCCATCAAATTTTCCTTTTATATATTTCAAAGTTATGCAGTTGCAGACAGATGAACTGACACTGTCATATCTTTATAATGGATAGGGTGTTCAAAGTTAGTCCTTTAGACACTCTTTGCCTTTAGTTAGCTTTTCCTTCTAATATTATTCTTCCCACAATTTTTTTGTCAATATCTTTCTTTTTGAGCTTTGTGTGTTATATATAGTTTTGGGTAATGTCACTTGTAAGCAGCAATTTAAAACACTTCATGGGTGGGCTTAAACCAGCTCTGGTGGACTGGGGAGATGGCTTAGCAGTTAAGGCGCTCATCTGCAAAGCCTAAGGACCCAGGTTTGATTCTCCAGATCCCACGTAAGCCAGATGCAAAAAGTGGCACATGCATCTGGAGTTTGTTTGCAGTGGCTAGAGTCCCTGGCATTCCCATTCTCTCTCTCTCTCTCTCTCTCTCTCTGTTTCAAATAAATAAAAATTTAAAAAAATCTTTAAAAAAACAGCTCTGGTGAGGTATCAAAAAGCATGTCCTGGACTGGAGAGATGGCTTAGCAGTTAAGCACTTGCCTGTGAAGCCCAAGGACCCCGGTTCGAGGCTCGATCCCCCGGGACCCACGTTAGCCAGATGCACAAAGGGGTGCACGTGTCTGGAATTCGTTTGCAGTGGCTGGAGGCCCTGGCGCGCCCATTCTCTCTCTCTCTCTCTCTCTCTCTCTCCATATATATATATATATATATATATATATATATATATATATATATACCTCTTTCTCTGTCTGTTGCTCTCAAATAAATAAATAAAAATAAACAAAAAACATTAAAAAAAAAAAACATGTCCCAAACTACCTGGGTCCTGAGCTTGACTCTCCCATGTGTGGCTAATTTCCTTCTTCTTGCCACAAAATTCTGGTTCTTATTGGCAAAACCTCAGAAGAGAAGGAAACATTGTGCATGCCATTACTGGGTTGTTGTGGGGATAAAATGGATAAAGTTTTTAGCATAGTTCCTAGCAGATGGTAAGCACCCATTCTTGACTACTTAAAATATTTAGCTGTGTTTATTTATGTGGTTTGTGTTTTTGCTTCACTATCTTTTTGGCCTTGCTTAATATCTCTTTTCTATAAATATCCCCTTTTTATTTCCTCTATATTATGAACTATCTATACATTGCACATCTGTTCTTTCAGTCATTATACTTAAACATTTTTATGACTTCATTGAGATGTAATTGATGAGCGGTGTGATGAGGGTGTTTATATATGCACCATCAAATTAACCAGTGTAATTAATATTTCCAGCACTTCTGTTCTATATTTAGCTATTTGTGTATACAATAATTATAGGGCCAAATAACAGCTAAGTTATTTACATCTACCCTGTGACCCAGGGGTCATATGCTGAACCACCATCTTATCTAACTTGTGCCTAATGGGTTAGTATTTCTCTGCCCCGAATCAGCCACATCCAGGTTGCAGACATGCAGGAACAGCCTCCGTGGCCCAAACTGACTAGAATTATTTGAACAGCCAATCCTAAGCGTGCCCTATGTTCTGCTTTGTCTTTTCCACAGAAACTCTAATAAAAGTCTGTTCTAGGCTTTCTCTTCCTCCTTCCACCTTCTGACCCAATCTTCTGCTTCCTCCTCTGACCCTGCCTGGTATGGCATGCTCTCATGTCTTGGGAAAAGATGAGGAATGAAGCCCTCTTTCAATGGCATTGGCATATTTTCTGTCATCAGTAAGACACTTTCACAAATTCAAACTCTCTGGGCAGGAGCTGATAACTCCCAAATGATTTCTCATGGTCCTTTGCAAGCCCTCTCCCCTTCCTTTTTATACCTTCTCCCCTACTGTCTAGTCAAGTATTAGTCTATTTTCTGTCAGTATAGGTTCATATTTTCTAGAGTTATATGTAAATGGAATCATACATATTTATTTTCTGAATTCATCCAGAAAAAATATAACTCATCCATATTATTATATAAAGATAGTTTTATCATTCAATATTGCTGAGTAGTATTTACTTACATGGATATATCACAGTTTGTTAATTCATTCATCTGGTGATGGCCATTTGGGTTATTTTCCATTTATAGCTATTATAAAGAACGTTTCTATGGATATTCATGCACAAGCATTCATATAGACATATGATTGCATTTATCTGGGATAAATAACTAGGAAATAAGTGACTACTATATAGCAGGCATATGTTGAGGGTTTTAAGAAAATGACAGCTTTCCAAAGGGAGTGGTCTCACTTGACACTCACCATCTGTGCATGGGAATTCCACATGTTATACAACCTTAACAATATCTGGAATAGTTAATCTTTAAAGAAATTGTTTCTGATAATTTTATACATGTATATAATGTATTTTAATCATTCACTCCCATTACCTTCTCTGTCTACCTCCCCTTCTACTTTCCTAACTAGTCCCATTTCTACTTTGATGTCTTTTTTTGTGATCCATTGATTCTAATTAGGGTTAATTGAATGAGCATAGACAGGGAATTATTTACCAGAGCATAGGCAATTTACCAGTGGCTACAACATTGAAGAAAACATCTTCCTGTCTCCAGCAGCCATTAACTACCAATAAAGCCAGGCGTGGTAGCGCATGCCTTTAATTCCAGCACTCTGGAGACAGAGAGGTAGTAGGATCACTCTGAGTTCAAGGCCAGCCTGAGACTACATAGTGAATTCCAGGTCAGCTTGGGACTAGAGTGAGAACCTACCTGGAAAAACAACGACAACAAAACTACCAATAACTCCTCGGGGGGGGGGGGCTTCACAAGCCCTTACCTCCATGGTATGGCTAATCTTTTTAATTTTAATCACTTAATAGATATGTAGTGACCGCTTATTATAATATTATCTTGCATTGGTTGTGTCTTTTTTAATAAAGTAGTAGTTTAAACAACTGACAAAGAGAATTTAAAATGCATAGTATGCTCATCATCTTATGCTCTCATGTCTTTAAGGTCCATTTTTCTTAGTAAAATATATCCTTAAGTAATCTTCTTAATGAGCTTCTGTGAGCAGTTGAGAGGTAAATTCTCTTAGTCTTCATGTGTTTTAATTTTGCTTTGTCTTGAATGATGTCTCATAGATACTAAACATCCTAAAGATGTGAGAAATCTCATGTCAGCCCATTGTCATTGTTCTGTGAATTATTTGTCCTTTCCTTCTGGCTACTTTTAAGGTTATCTCTGTTTTCCAGATTCTTCAGTTTTTGTCTGATGTGCACAGATATGAGCTCAACTTTATACTATCAGAACAATGAATATTCTCTTGATGTGAGAACTTTACATTAATTCCATGTTCAGCTATTTCTCTTCAAATATTGTTTCTCTACCTATCAGTTTTTCTTTTATATTTCTTATTTGATTGTGGAGTTGTTTAATCTGTTTTCTCTTTCCCTTATCTGCTTAAAAATATATTTTATATTGGACTTTGGATAAATTTCTCAGTAGTCTGTTTTAATTCACTAACTAGATATTTTAACCATGTCCAGTTGAGATTTGAGAAATCTCAAATTTGTAAGTCTAACTAAACATAGGCTAATTCTCTTTATATAGAAGTTGCACAATACATTTACTGAATAAGTAAATATCAAAAATACCTTAAATGTTTGTAATTTAATTTTTACTTATAGTCATGTAACTTTATTAAAAACAATTATTATATTTTCATATAACCAAAAGCTACCATATTAACAAATTTACAATTTAACTTTTGAAGCAGTGTATAGGAATGTTGTCAACATAAGCAGATTTTAAATGTTATCCACATTTGGAATGTTCTTGTTGTGATTTGGCTTTGAAGGTCCCCAGGCTTCTTCAGGTTATAGCTTTTCCAGTTAGCTCCAAATTTTGGATTAATATTTGGTAGTTTCCATCGCTATGCATCTTGTAATTTTATGGCTATAGAATCCCGGTCTAATACAAAGTTTAGAGTGTCTTTGTTTTGCTTACAGATGGCTCTGTTTGTTGGCACTCAGGATTTTGTGTTATACAAAGCATCACAAAGGCAATTTGCTTTGCCAACAAGCTATGCTCTTCTGAATAAGAAACCTTAGGAAGTTTTCCCCTTTATTCATATCAGGTGAGAACTTAGACTCCCTCAATTTCTTCCAACTATAATCTGATGTAGATTTATTAGAGGGATTCACAAGGTACGGAAAGGAAGATTCTAGAATCCTTTAAACATATAAGGATGTTGGGCTACTTGACACAACCAGTTAAACCAGTAAGAGCCCATAGCCCATAAAAATGGCCACAGCTGGTGGTGGCTGGCGATCAGAAAGGGCCACAAGCTGATCCGTGCGGAGCCTCCCACGATGAGTCCCACTCTCAACGACATTGTCTGTTCTCTGCAGAGAAGCAGTACCTTTGTCAATTCTTTGATCGCCGCTTTGACTATCTGTGGGCAACAACTCTTCTCCTCGTTCACGTTCAGCTGCCCCTGTCAGGTGGGGAAAAACTTCTATTATGGTTCAGCTTTTCTTGTGATTCCTGCGTTGATCCTTCTGATTGCTGGCTACGCTCTGAGGAGCCAGGTGTGGGCGATTTCCCGTGACTACTGCTGCAGCTGTGCCGCTCCGTACCGGAGAGTTACCCCCCTGGAGCGCAGGCTGGCATGCCTCAGGTTCTTCGGCATCACCGGGAGGGCGCTTGTCGCTCCGCTCACGTGGCTGGCGGTGACCCTGCTAACAGGTACCTACTATGAATGTGCAGCAAGTGAGTTTGTATCCGTGGACCAGTACCCGATGTTCAGTAACGTCACTGCCAGCAAACGAGAAGAAATCCTGGCTGGATTTCCATGCTACAAGGAAGCTCCTTCTGATGTGGGCCTAGTACGAGACGAAGTAGCCCTTCTGCACAGGTATCAGTCACAGGTAAGTATTATCTCTTCTGTCGTACCCTCCCGTACCCAGTGCAGTTACTGGAAATGTTTCACATTTCTGCTGCTTCCCATGGAGTCGGCTCACAGAACACAGTGAGTTCTACTGAGCAGCTACATGCGTATAGTCAGGGTATTGGAAGTCAGCGGACATGTTTCAGGCCTGTTGCTTTGCCACTGAGTAAACTTGCAAAATTTTGATTGAGCTATATAACTAATTCATGCTGCACTTTCCTCAGCTGTGAAATGAGGATATTGATAATATTTACTACGTAAAATTATTCTAAAGATTAAATGAGCTAATGTATTTAAAGTGCTCGCTACTATATCTGGAATCTATATTTAAGAGATAAATGTTAGATATGATTATGAATATTATTACACTATTAGAATATTACTATATTATGAATTACATTTTCTGCATGTTTTCATATATGCATTCTTATATATTACAATCTCATCCAAAATTAAAGAAAGCCAAATTATGTTTTCAGAATTTCCAGTCATAATTCTAAATTTAATGTCCATGGGCAGGTTTGTATTAAAGGGGGAGGTGGAGTAGGAGGAAAGCAAAAATTGCTACACTTATAAGTTCAATTTTAGAAGTGCAAGTTTGCATTTTGTCAGGAAAGTCCTCATCAAGTTCTTCAAGGGATTCAGGGAAAACATACTTTTTGACCATTGAAATATAGTAAAAGCAATTTTATATTTTGTACTACTTATTTCAAGGGCAAACATGTTTTTTAACCTATGGTCTTTAAGTTATTGCAATTTAGGAATTTAAATGCTATTTAGTTAGACAACACTTACCATCAAGACAGAGAATACTGAAGTGCTGCAATATGACCCAATGTAAGGAAGTTAGAAATTCCATTAGGATATGCTTTGTCATAACTTTCTTACACTAGCTATAAAGCTCAGGGAGAGGAGCATGTGAAGATAAGTGATAAGTCAAAAAAAAATCAAAGGACCAATTATATCTTTCAAAGATACTTTTTTAAAGGAAAACTAAAACTGTATACATCATGGGAAGATTTTCATAAGGTTAAAATAAAATGTTGGGCTGGAGAGATGGCTCAATGGTTAAGGCACTTGCCCGCAAATCCTAAGGACCTGAGTTCAATTCCCCAGTGCCCACAAGGGGCCATGTGCACAAACTGTCACATGCATCTGAAGTTTGTTTGTAGTGGCTAGAAGCCCTGGAACATCCATTCTCTTTCTCTCTGCGTGTGTCTCTCTCTCCCTTGTAGATAAATAAAATATTTTTGAAACATGTCATTCAATGTGTACATAGGCATTTTTACAATCCTTAGTACAATTACTGCTGGATATACTTTGGCTCTTTGCAGTAAAATTTTCAGAGCTTTAGATATTTATCATGTGCAATACTGTGTAGCTATTTGACATCTAAACTCTATCTATCCCTCATAATAGATATTATTAACCTCATTTTACAGATGAGTAAACAAAAGCTCTATGCATTTGTGTAACTTATACAAATTCATAAAACTAATAAATAGGTGATCAAATTATTCAAGGGTCATACTGTTTCCATTTCATCAGGCCTCCCTCTGCAACCACCCTGAGTTCAATCTCATTTGAGCAATATGTATTTCTTTCAGTTGGAATTTTCTGTTTGACAGCAAGATCACATTATGTTATAAACTCTTCTCTGCACATGTCTCATTTTCAAATATCTTCCTGACGATCTACCTTCTACACATATGCCAAAAGTGCCTTTCTAAATACAACTTACATGGTGAGCTTCTCCCCATGTAAAGTTCCTCAAGTGGTCTTATACTAAGCTAAGCAATCCAGAGTCTCAGGTATGAGATACAAGGGTCCTCAGCATCTTCTTCTTGGCCCTTTTTCCACATGACTTCTATGACTGTGTGAATAGAAATGTCGTAGGGTTCTCCCAAGTTTTAATTCTCTCACTTTCCTGTCTTCTTCTCTTGTTAGGACACTGCCTAGCTTCTTGGAGTTGGTGAACCTATTTTTTCTAAATCATTTAGGACTGGGCATCATTTCTTCTAGGAAATAGTCCCTCCTTGCTCCTCTCCCTCAAATGAGGACATTTCTTCTACATCATGTTTCTTCAGGTGCTGTGCTTCTTTATATCTTTATTGGCTCGCTCATTCATCTACCTTTTCACATTTAAATTATTAGAATAAATCTCTACCTGAGTTTCCATTAGTAAGCACCATGTACTATATGTGGTAGGGGGTTAATATGGTAGTTAATAAATGATAGTCAACAAATGTATGGACATATGTGATTGCCTCCACCACTATTCTGGCCTCTATTAAGTTAAATTCTGATGACTAGTATGTTTTAGCCTCTACAGAGCACAACTGTCTTGCCATGCAAGTGAATGGCAAGACTCAGAAAAGACCTTCACTGGCCAAGTGATAGGTGCATACTGTTAGCTTTACTAAACATGTATAGCTTGTCATCCTTACTTTAACAGTTGCTAAATACTTTTAAAAGAATAATACAAAGTGGAAAAAAAAAGATTCTAAGACTGAAAAAACTGTCAGTCTTTAAAAGCAGGCCCTGAATAGTCTCAAATAAAACTAGTTTATTTTACAAAGGGAAACAGTAAAGCACTGCAACCAGGCACAGGGTATGTCAATAATACATGTAGAGATACAAGTCTGTTTACTGGTTTTATTGGTCACAAATGCTAAGAGGAAAGAATAATGTCAGAAAAATCAATAAATACCTGTTAGCAGGTCATTGAAAATGTTTGGGAGGTACCATCATTGTCTACCATGCAATAATTTTCATCACCATCATTGCCAACTATTTATGCCCCCAACACATACAAGTTTGTACCTGATGACTGAGAAGCGAGGCTGGGTTACAAAGAGCCAGGTTTATATGACTTGTGTAAGGTTAATTGGTGGGTTAAAGCGTCTGTCACTTCAAGGACAGTATTTAGAATCCATTCCACATTAACAGGTCAAATTCCTTTGTAATCTGAAAGCCAGGTTGAAGCAGCTTGACCTGTTCTTCTATCAGAACTATTTTCTCATCAATAATTATCACTTTGTTCATATATTAAAGATGAGAAACAAATATTTTACCTATATTTTATTTTTATTTTTTTAGTTGAGAGAGAGAAAGAGGGAGAGGGAGAGAGAAAGAGAGAGAGAGAGAGAGAATAGGCCGCCAGGGCCTCCAGCCTCTCCCAACGAAATCCAGATGTATGCACCACCTTGTGCATCTGGCTTACATGGGTCTGGGGAATTGAACCTATGTCCTTTGGCTTTACAGGCAAGTTCCTTAACTGCTAAGCCATCTCTCCAGCCCCTACCCACGTTTTAGTATTGAAGTTTACCAGAATTCCTTTCACCGTGGCTGTCTCTTGAGTAGTTGACATAGTGATGATACATTCTGTTTTCCTTTCTAATGATTTTGTGAAGATGCTGGGCTGGATTTTGATCACCTTGACAACCATCATTGTCCTGGTCTCCTCCTGTCTGGCAAGGTGTTGCTCTCCCCTCACCTCTCTGCAGCATCACTACTGGACCAACCACCTGCGTAATGAGAGAGAGCTCTTCGAGCAGGCTGCAGAGGAGCACTCCCGCATCCTCATCAGGCAGCGCATAAAGAAATTGTTTGGCTTCTTTCCCGGCAGTAAAGATGTCCAACATATCCGTATCCCTTCATGTCAGGATTGGAGAGATATTTCAGCCCCCAATCTTCTGTGTGTAGGTGATACCTCACAAGGTCCCTATAGCTTCCTTGGAGACAGAGTGGTTGAGGAAAATGAGGAAGACAGGTCAGAAGGTATTGAATTAAAATCTTGATTGCCAAGCTTTTCACAATTCAAGTTGCTAAATAGATATTTGATTTTATGATGATGGAATTTCCATGCAATATCTTCCCCCTTTTCTCTATTTGATACTTGTTTGCAGAAGTTCATCCAAAATGCTGCTTTTCCAAAATCAATTTATCTGATAATTGTCCCAATGTCTATATTTATGAAGTTTGATTATGCTCTCGTAATGCCTATTGTATTGTGTTGGTCTATTTAAAAACAGCATGTAAATTTAAGTCAAGTCAAAATATGGATCTTATTTCTGTTACTTAATAGCTATGTGAAAATTAATATTTCTGAGTGCCATTTTGTCATCTGCTTATAATAGCTACTTCACAGAGCTGTTAAGAAGATTTAATGTGATAACATAGTATTTTCCACCAAGCTTTTTATAAAATAAGTGCTAATAAATATTACTTTCTCCATTCCCCTTCGAATTCTATGTCTTCAATGACTATTTTCCCTAAGTTTTTCTCGATTTCTATATTTTTAATTAATTAATTAATTAATTTATTTATTTATTTATTTAAGAGAGAAAGAGAGAGAGAAAGAATATGGAAATGCCAGGGCCTCCAGTCACTGCAAACGAACTTCAGATGCTTGTACCACCATGTGCATCTGGCTTACATGGGTTTTGGCAAATTGAACCTGAATCCTTAGGCTTCTCAGGCTAACACCTTAACTGCTAAGCTCTCTCTGTAGCCCCATATTTCTATCTTTAAAAGATATTTTCAGGCTGGTGAGATGGCTTAGCAGTTAAAGCATTTGTCTATAAAATCTAAGGACCCAGGTTCAATTCCCCAGTTCCCATGTAAGCCAGATGCACAAGAAGGTACATGTGTCTACAGTTTGTTTGCAGTGGCCCAAGACCCTGGCGTGCCCATTCTCTCTCTCCCTCCCTCCCTTTCTCTCTCTCTCAAATAAATAAATAAAACAAAATGATGTTTCACTGTCTCTTCCTCTGTTTTCAAGTCCGAATAACCTTTAGGAAGCAAGATAAAATGCCTTTTCTAACTGAAAACAATTGAGGAAAGTCTTGAGTCATCCTTCCAAAAACAGGGAAAGACATGAATTATATTATCATTAATATTATGCTATTTGCAGCTCAATACTAGTGGCATTTTTATGACCACTACATACAAAGTTTATTGTCGAAAGCTTTCTTTTTGTACTCCACAATGGGGGGGGGGGGTCCACCTTTTCCTTAGCAAATTCCTTAACAAATTTGTGTTCAAAATCTGAGGAAGACTGAAGTTTGTACACATACAGATATTACCACAACCCAAAATAGTGACCTTTCTCTGCCCAGCTTTGCTAAATTCATCTCAATATTTAACACTTTTCTAATTTATCTTAATTATATTTGCCTCAAGCCTGATTTTGTGGCTAATGCCTGATTTTTGTTATGTTCATTTAAACATCAGGCCAAAATGAGCTATCTGAGAATTTTTAGTTTTTTTTTTGTTTCTATACTCAAAATGATTTCTTATTGCCAAATGGTCAACTGCCAATGGTCATATTGACTTTCAAGATTCACTTTCAAGGGCTGGAGAGATGGCTCAGCAATTACAGACACTTGCAAGCCTGCTGGCTAAAGTAGAGTGCTCCTCAGCACCCATGTAAAACCAGATGCAAATTGGCATATGTGTCTGTGATCCCAACATCCCTACAACAATAGGAGGCAGAGCCAAGAGAATCCTGAAGCTTGCAGGCCAGCAGAGAGACCTTGTCTCAAAAGAAGGTGGAAGGAGACAGACAAACACCCTGAGGCTGTCTTTTGACCTCCGTCTTCGTGCTGGGGCAACATGAATGCCCAAACACATACATCATACACATACACAAACATATACACACAAATAAACAACTTATCAAAGATTGGCTTTCAAGGAGATCAAGTGACTTGATCATTTAAAATGCAATTAATTTTCTTTTCTATCGATAATTTTAATGTGCTAATACAGTGTAGCTGATCATTATCCCCTCCCGTTACTCTCCCCCATTTTACTGTACCCCCTCCTCTTATCAAGTAGTCCTTCCTCTGTTTCGATGACTCATTCTTTTTGTCCTCTATCTTTTAGGTCAAAATGCTGATGAGCAAAGTCATGATCTTACATATGTACCAACATTCGCTGTGAAGTCATACACGCATTGGTCAGTTCATGTAGAGCCTAATGCTCCATAGTCCTCCTCTCCCTGTGGCTCTTACATTCTTTCTGTTCCCTCTTTCACAATGTTCCCTGAGCCTTGGAGGATATGTTAGAGATATCTGATTGAGTGTTGAGCTTTCAACAGGCTCTTATTTTTAGCACTTTGATGAGTTTTGAGTTTTCCTCAGTACCTGCCATCATTTTCAAAGAGAAGTCTCTCTGTCAACACTGATATTATTTCCACAGCTTCCCCCACAATGTTCTTGGAAGCCTGGCAGGTGTGATGGATATGTCTCATATAGTTCATAGTACTTGCCTGTCACTTCTTCTCATCATCTTGATGAGTTTGGTAGTTACTGCCATCTGAAAAATGAAGCTTCTCTAACCAAAAGTTGAGGACAGCCCTACTCTATGGGCATAAACATACTATTTGGAAGACAATTTGATATATAATGTACCCATTTATCCTCAGGACAGTGACAGCTTCCCCTAGACATTATGGCCCATGACCTTCCAAGCTTCCAAGGTTTTTGACTTGGTTATCAGTACCAGGCATAGATTCCGTCCCATGGAGAAGACCCCATATCCAATCACAGATCAGTTGGTCACCCCCATAGCTCACATGTTACTATTGCACTAGTGGGCATGTCTTGCACTGCTGGCTATTTGTGCAGGTGGCAGGAGCCACTGCTGGTTAAGATGGTTGATGATCTTTCTCTCCCAGCAGCCTACACAGCACTTTCCAGGCTCATGGCCTCCCTGGCCAAAACTCACTAGAGGGATGTCTGGTACCTGTACTAGTAAATATGGAAGGTTTTATTCATTTTTTTCTCCAGCTCTACAATTCTATGGCTCTACTGACATGAGAATTTTGAAATGCCTCTGTACTGGGACTTACTAATTAACCTTTTATGCCATGCTCAGAATTCATTTATTAGTTTTCAGGAATGACACTACAGCAAAGAGTCTTCAATGATGTTTTCACTTAATAGCAAAATCAAAGAATGTATAAAGTTATAGCATTACATCATAGGGAAGAAGGTTAATAGCTGCTTATGACTTAATACCAGGAAACTTCTGAAGCCCATCCTACTTTAAACTCTTTCAGAGTATGACATACAAAGTGTACATTTTGAGCTAGTTAATCTTGATCTTTACCTTTTTTTTTCTTTTACTCATCTATATGACATCAAAGTATTCTAAGAATTTCTATGAACAATTAAAGGGCAGTACATATACTTGGGACTCCATTACATTGTATGTTATCTATTTCAAATACAATTAATTGAATCCCTCCTATACTTGATGTATTCTTTGGTTACACTTCCAGTTAAGTAAAACTTTTTCATTAAGAACATAGTACTCCTTCTCTTTAGGCTTAATGGATTTATGCGATTATGAAACATATAATTAAAATCAATTATAGGCACTAATACTCCCTTACATTTTGCTACCAAGTGCTTTTGGCTAGCACATCCAATTCTGTGGCTTAGGATAGAGATACTTGCTGACTTCTTAAGTTCAATTTTTTCAGCCCCATTATTCCACCACAGTATTATTCCACCACAGTCTAAATTGCCTCTTCCAGGAAACAAATAAACCCAACATTTAGATATGTTTAATTCCAATCTCTTTATTGTAAGACCTATACTTATACTTAATTTTTCATTTGATTGCCTCTTTGTTCTGTTCCCACTGTCAATAATATTTTTGTTTTAAAATCTGAATTTATGATTGTAACTAGAAACAGCAGTGTGGTTTTGCTGTTTCTCTGCATCTGTTTTGTTCACAAACAGAAAGCACATTAACCCTAAAACTCTACAGTCCCATAACTAACCGAAGGCCCTCTGAATGGAAGAATAAATATGTATATGCTATCTCAAAAATATGAGGCACAGAGATTATTTTAATTTCTAAATACAGTGTACCAAAATTTAGCTGTGATCAGGAAAGAATAGGAAATGGCAGGTTAAGAGAAACAGGTACAAAAGTGGCTCCTGGAACTGGAGGGCTGCACTTCTACAGTGTGCCTCTAGACTGAGACCACGGGGTGCTATTTACACAGAGACAAACCGACTATTCCCAGCTTAATTTTTGTGTGTGTACTAATCACCACATATGATTAAGCTTCTCTACTATCAGTACACTAAAACTTCAGGAAGGAAACTTATTTCAGGTACGGTTTCCACCAAGTGGTTCATACTGATGTCTGCACCCATCAGGAGTGCAGACAGCAATGTAAAGCATTCAATAATCTGAAATCCAGGCTGGGGAGATTGCTCAGTGATTAGAGTGCTTGCCTGAAAAGCTTGCCAACCCAGGTTCAATTCCCCAGTACCAATGTATATCCAGGTGCACAAAGTGGTGCATGCATCTGGAGTGCCTAACCCTAGCATGTCCATTCTCCTCCCTCTCTCTTCCTCTCAAAATAACAAAAATTCTGAAATCTGAAGTGTTCCAAAACTGGAAACTCTTTAAATGGCAATATGTAGAATTATGGATGCCCAACCAGCAAAATCCATACAAATATTCCAAATTTGAAAAACAATTCTTTGAAATCAGAAGCGCTGCTGGTCCCAGTAAGGGATGCTCAGCCTGTAGAAGAAGTAACTCTATGCCAGCTACTTAAACTGGCAAGTCAAGTCACATATTAGAATAGGACTTGACAAAATGATATCAAGTAATGCAGGGGCCATGAGTTCTTAAGTCCTATACAAATTAAATACTTTCCTGTCTATACAGTTATTTTATGAGATAGTGATTCTTGAGTTATTAGAATCCAAGTCTATCTGATATTAATTTCTCTTGTTTTGTTAATACAACAATTGTGGATACAAAGAAATAAAGCAGTGTGCCAAGGACCATATAATTTTTTTTTTCAAGGTAGGGTCTCACTCTAGGTCAGGCTGAACTGGAATTCACTATGTAGTCTCAGGGTGGCCTTGAACTCCCAGCGATCCTCCTATCTCTGCCTCCCAAGTGCTGGGATTAAAGGCGTGCACCACCACACCCAGCTTAAGGACCATATACTTTTAAGTGAGGAAGCCAGAATCCAACCCCAGCAGTCTGACCCTGTACTCTATAGCGCTGGACTAGAACACTGCTAATGCTTCAGTTTATCAGCCTTACAAAGCCTTGCAGATGTTCGTAGGATTCTCCTCATTCTCATCAGGAGCTCCAGCAAGAAGCTTCTCTATCCTTCTCTTCCCACTTAAACTGCTCCTGCATACATAAGAGCGCCTTAGAAGACAATGTGATTCTTACCAAAGTGAGTTCTCCACTCTCACTGGGGCATGACTCTGGTCCTGACCTACACATCAACCAGCTACAATGGATATACTCATCTCAGACTAACCAGGGCCTGGGAAGCAAACCAGTGTGATTTACTTGCAGGATGCTATGATGAAAAATGAGAAACCAGATAGACATTTTCAAACTAAAAACCTGACTGTGACCCCTTTCCTGTTTCTTCCGCACAGTATGCTGCGAGCCTAGGGTGGCAGACAAAGTCCTCCGCTGCTGCCACAGTCACTGTAGTCATGACTACCACTGCCACTGTGCTTCTTGCCAGAACTTCGGTGAGGTGATGAGGCAGGAAGCTACATGGGATACTTCCTGACTTGTATCTGTCTGCTACTGTGCCCGTCTATACTAAAGATATTGTGACTCTGGGGTTTCCTCCACATACAGATATGTCTTGCTAACAACGATTAACTGAAGTCACATAGTGCCCTCCTCACCTGTGCAAACTTGCTGTTGCCAAAGTTACCATATTTGTCCCTAGTCATATAGTTTAAAAAACTGTCTACAAAAACACAAAGTGGACTTCCGGGTAAGATGGTGGCATACTAGCCATGGCAAAGCAGCCTAGGGAAGGAGAAAAACAGAAAAACAGCAAAATACACTCTTCTACCAAAAAGGGAAGGTGTATAAGTTATTATCAACCACAGCAGAGAATAAGGAGAGACTCAGATCTTCTAGAAAGGAGGAAACCGGCCAGAAGTGGTCAATAGCTCCATTTCCATTCCTGTAGACCTTGTGTCACAGTGTTGTTCTGCACTAAAGTTGCCACAGCAACCAGGCCAAAGCATTCTTTACTTCAAGGTGGCTTCATTGTATGTCCAGAGAAAAATGTCCTACAGCAAGAAATTATCTGAATGTAATCACACGACCATTATTAGAAGGATAGGGTTTTAGTAGGAGTCGGAGAAGGAAACATCACAGCATGAGTATCAGAGTAATAATGCAGCTTAAGAAAGACTCCAACAGCCATTCCTGACTTTGAGGATGGATAGTGTCGAGGAAGAAACAGGAGCAAGGTAGTTCCCTTTAATAGGTAGTCAGGGATAAAGACAGAAAGAGGGAGGAAAGAGAGTGAGAGCGAACAAGGAGATGACACCTCATTTGTCCTGGCAAAGCGGGAACCTGGTGTCTGACCTAGGCTTATCCACCATGCCCAGGAACAGTTCTTCAGCACCTGCACCTCCTGCTGCTTCCCTGATCCGACATTCTCAGCTACTGTCAGGAAAGTGTAAGAGAAAAGCAAAGAAAGGGCTCCATCCCAGCAGACAGTGTAGTGAGGCACAGCGAGGGGCTGCAGCCCTTCCTGTGGGCTGGAGGCTAAAGCACTGAGCTATGCTGGGGTTCAAGTTCATAAGGAACCCTAAAAAGATACTGGACCAGGTGCAGGTCCAAGGGAAGTAGATAAGGGGCTATAGTTATTTGTGTCCTTCCTCAGAATAAGCTTTTTTTTTAAAAAAAAAAAAAAAAAAAAAAAGCAAGAATTGTCCAAGGGAGGATGCCCCAGATGGTTTTTTGTTCCTTCAAGGCCTTCTGAGTTAAGGGAAGCACATCAATCAGAGGAGTCAGCAGGCTTGGCTGGGACTGAGTGTCTCTGATGTTTCTTCAAGGCCTTCTAGTCTTTAACAGTCATTAACCCTTTAGTTACCTCTGGTTTTCAGGGAGCCCCATTAACCCTTCAGGTATGCTGGTCCCTCTTGGGCCAGCCACTTGAGTTTCAAACCAGTCAGCTCTCTCTCTCATATTCACCCAAACCTAATGGTAAAGCCCGCCCTAATAAGCTATAAGAGAGGCTTGCCATGTGGACAAGGAATCTTGGCTGTTCATTTCTCCTCGCCTGAACCCTGGGGTCTCTGTTGCAGTAAGGTCTTCCCCCATCCCAGCTGGGATGGAGGAAGAAGGAATTTATTTCTTTCTCATTTTGTTAGTCTCTTTGAAACTATGGAATCTTTACTAAACAGCTCCTGATGAAGGAGACTTGGGAGAAAGCTAGCTTCTTTTAGGCAGTTTCAGTCAGGGATAAGAGCCCACAGAGAAAAAAACCAGGTGTCATTCGGCCTTGGCAGGAATGGACCCCATGTCTCATCCAGATTCATCCACAACAGCTGCAGCGCCACCTGCTGCCCAGTCTGGCACACTACCTGGATGGGCTGGCCTTCACTACCTAGGTGGGCTGACCTTTGGAGCCTGCCTGAGGGAGAAATATAGTTTTTGATCCTGTAAAGGCTTGTCGATGCTGTTTCCAGCCCTCTTTGCTCTCTGCACTCTCTGCCTGGATGCATGTAAGTCTGGCTCCACGTAAGTCTGGCTCCACACCCCCACTGGGTCGGGGGGTGGGGGGAGCAAAGCACTGTTTCTTGAGTGTATTTCCTTTACACTTTAGATCACCATGTGGGTATTTCCCCCCAAACTCTGGGCAGGCTAGCTGTGTAATTCCTCTAAACTCAGGGAAACTATGGGCATAGCTCTCTTTACCATCCATTTCTCACTGCCTGGCACTCTCGCTCTCCTTTTCTTGAACCATCACTACTTACTTACTGACGCTCAGGGAGATGCTGTGCCTTCCACATGAGTGTGTGTTTCTTTCAAATCTCCCTGCATAAGCTCCTAGGTTCTATCTTCTACATGCTTGTAACTGTGCTCTGGGATTTTCCTAGATCCCAATTTTCCTTAAATAAATCCCACAATTTGTAATTTCTCCCTAAATAAGCAATAATTCATAATTTATCCTTCTTGAGTCTGTTTTTTTTTTATCAAGTCTTTGTTAAAGTAGGATAAATACTAAAAATTGGGCTTCATAAGTTTGGGAACCTATCCTGAACGCCCAAATCCTGCATCACTAGCTGTCTTTTTCCTAATGTGGAGAGAGCCTCTACATTCTTTTGCTCCACTGTGTGTGTGTGTGTGTGTGTGTGTGTGTGTGTGTGTGTTCCTTTTAGCTCTGGCCCCTTTCCAATTTCCCTGAAAATCCCCTTCACCATTCCAGCCTTTACCTGGACACCAGTTTTCCTTAAATAAACCTTATAATTTAACCTTTTCAGGATTTGTTTCCTCAATTCTTTGTTGGCATAGACAAGGGTCTAAAAGTTAGGATTTACAGGCCAGTGGGTAAAAACCTCCTTGCCTCTGGAAATCCCTTCACAGTGCCATGAGTTAGGAAATTTGAGCAGCCCCTGCAAACAAAACGGCAAAGATAAAGATACAGACTGTTCCCCCAAAAGCCTGCATAAGGAACACAGTGCTACCCATACTTTGATTTTAGTCCACTGAGACCTGTGTTGGACTAGTTATAACTACATTTTGTTCTTCTAGAACCATATTCTAATAAATTTGCATTGTTTCAAAGCACCGAGTTTGTAGAAATTTATTATATTGTTGATGAAAAACCAATGTACATTCCAATAAAATTCAAGAGTTTAGGAACCCACAAGCTGTGTACTGTAGTCAGTCCCATAATGCTGGGATGAACATCCAGCCAACGTTTATGGGAGGACGTTATTTCAAGCTTACAGATCCAGGGGAAGTTCCATCAATGGTGGAAAAGCTAGCTCCCTTTCACAGATCCAAGCAGGACAGAAATTAGCACCAGCCAGCAAACACCAGAAAGAAGCAAGTAGCAGGAACCCCACCAGAACTCACACTGCTCTCCACACCGTTGGGCTGGAATCAGGACCCGCCCCAGTGACATGTGCCCCAGAGGCAGGCATGAGTCGGCCTGCTAGGGGCTGAAGCTGCAAACTCAGTTTTAATAAAACGCCTGAGTCTGTGGGGGATGTATATTCAAACTACCACATTGTAGAAGACTGACGACCTCTGGATTCAGATCTCTTCATGGCCATTTATGCCACAAGCATTGCAAGATTTCAGCCACAGTGATGTTTCATCTTATGCAAAACTGCTGCTCATAGAATCTGTTATCTATCTATCCATCCGTCTACCAATCTCTAGTTATACCTATCATCTATACTCTAGTAATTTCTATAAGATTTTATAAGTAAAATAAAATGTGCTCAAACTTTAAGATGTAAAGTGCAGAAAGGACATCTGAATATTCTGGACTTATGGGTGCTTCTTCTTTTACTTTTTTTTTTTTTTTTTTTTTTTTTGGTTTTTCGAGGTAGGGTCTCACTCTAGCCCAGGCTGACCTGGAATTCACTATGGAGTCTCAGGGTGGCCTCGAACCTCGAACTCACGGCGATCCTCATACCTCTGCCTCCCAAGTGCTGGGATTAAAGGCGTGCACCACCATGCCAGGCTCATCTTTTACTGAGACAGGATCTCACTGTGTAGCCCAGGCTTACCTCAAACACACTATGTATCCCAGGTTGGTACTGAAATAGCAATTATCCTGTTTCAGCATGGCTTTAAAGGCATGCTCTACCATTTACACAACTTAGACACTTCATCTTAAACTACCAATACAAATTCTTGAATAGACTTTCTCCTGTAGGTGGCGGTTAGTGGCATCAATAACTGTGCACTCCACATTATTCTATCATGTAGACATATTTCAGCTTTTGAAATGTAGAAAAGCAAATGCTAAAGCAAAAGACCAAAAATTAAGTAGGAATCTCCATCTATGCAGTGCTTTGTAGATTGCATGTTTCATAAATCAAGAGTAGTTAGCCTATTATTGGTGTCTGTACTTGTCATTCTTCCATGTTGAGGTCACTTAAATTTAAGAAAGCCACCTGTGAATCAAGCATCATTAGTCCAATAATGATTTAATAGCTCCTGTAAGTGTCTGTGAGGAAGCTTTCAGTTTTGTGAGGATAAAGACACACACACACACACACACACACACACACACACACACACACACACACACCCAGCAATAACAAAAAGCAAGTTAGTGTAAATAACTACTATGCTATTCAAGTCTGCTCCTCTGGGCGCCTGGCCTTTCAGCTCCATTGAAAAGTTCTGGGAAGCAGGGTGGGGAATCTGGGAGCGGAGCCAGCCACATTGCTCTGCTGTGCTTGGACAGACTGGTTTAGAGCATCCCGTCCTGCGCCCCCTTGTGGCCAGAGCCGTAGGTGTTCCTTCCCCGCGGGTGCCATCTCCAAGAAGGCAGGCTGGCGACCAGCTAGCTGCCGGGCACCGCCGCCTCAGGGTGGTCGACCTGCGGCAGGCTGCACGTTCTGCTTGGACTTTGGATGGGCCCTTCGGATAGGACCGCTGTCATTTTCTTGTTTCTGATCAGTTCCGGAACGCTGAGCTCTCGGCTTGATCAAAACATTGCTTGCACCTGGAATGAAACCTATTGGCTAGTACCAACCGCAGGCCTCGCCACATTTTCCCATCTGGTGGCCATGTGTGGAAGGCACGGTGCAGCCAACCTCGGCAGTGATCCTGTTCTAGGAATGCAGTGATGTTGGCTTAAGGAAATCAAGAAAAGGCATGGTCAGAAGATGCGTGGTAAATGTAACTGACTAAGCAGACTCAGGAAAACGAATCGTCAATCATCTTGCCCTGTACACACACGTTGGATTAGATTTGCATTTGAGGTCATCAGGAAGGCACACTGATAGGCTGGGATACAACTCAGCAGTGAGTGCTTGCCTCGCATGCACGAAGCTCCTATACGGAGTGACTGGCAAACAAGTATTCATATGGGTGATGGAGCTTAACGAGTACTGACACTAAGATACCGCGGAGGCAACAAAAACCCACACTTCAGTATGAATAAAGGACATGGCATGGTGCGCAGTAACAGCACAGCTATTTTGCTTTCCAGTCATGGTGAGATACAGCACTAGACAGGAACGTTAGACAATGAAGGACGTGATGAGAAGAGATGGAGCCAGGACACCGTGGGCAATCCTCATGCTCAGGAAACAGTCAACAAGTGTGTACCTGCTCTTACTCATTCTAACTCACGGGAAAGACCACTGTTATCGTAGACATACGCATGAACTTTTGGACATACCTTTTAATACAATTGAACGATTGAAAGACAGGGGCCCCGATATCAAACCATGTCTGTTTTGCATGCTGCACATTCCACCAATAGTGGAGGCAAACCTTGTGAAGGAGTTTATTTGAAAGTGGGCCAAATGTGGTGACAGAGAACTCATTTCAAATCCGCCTTCCTAAGGACATGCTTGTAGGAGAAAGAAGCAGGTGGTTTAAGTGAGGGAAAGGTAACTGGTGGCCTGTACATGTGTGATCAACTCCATGGCTCTTCAGAGGATATATGCTCAGAAAATCATGGTGTTAGTGCAAAGTTTTTGCTCTCTCGATGGCAAAAGTCACCCACTTGACACTTGCACAGCCCAAGTGAAGAGTCAGTAGTCTCAACAAAAGCCAGTCTTCAAGTCTGTGAAAACTTCCTTAGGCAGCCATTGCCACAGCTCACATATCAAAGTATTATCTACACATAATTTAGTGGAGTCTTACATTGTGCAAATGAGCAACCTCCAAAATTAGTGGTTTTTCAAAGTCAACTTAGAGCAAGTCAAACTAGGAGGTTCATTTAGGTTTCCTGTTTCTCCACCCCGTGATGTTTGCCACTGGGTCTTGTGTATTTTAGGGGCAACCATTTCTCAACTCTTCACTTTTCTCACAGAAAGCCAAAAATTTGGTGGCTTAAATTTTTTTTCATTTAATTCTCAAGTTCACTTCTTTTTGTTGTTGTTGTTGGTTTTATTTTCATGGTAGGGTCTTACTCTAGCCCAGACTGACCCAGAACTCACTGTGTAGTTCTAGGCTGGCCTCGAACTCACAACAATTCTCCCACCTCTGCCTCCCAAGTGCTTGGATTAAAGACATGCGGCATGATGCCTGGCTCAAGTTCATTTCTGTTCTACACATTTGTACTGCATTTCACTAACTCCATCATCTTTACCTTTTTTCCTCTTTTCTTTTTCCTTCATACTTCACCAGCTCCTTTCAAATCCAAAGGAAGGGCTGAGAGATTGCTCAGTGATTAAGGGTGCTTGTTTGCAAATCCAAAGTAAGGTGGAGGGGAGGAGAGAAAGAGAAGGATGAGGAAGAGGAAGCAGGTGGTAGAAAATTCAGAGGCAAGCCCGGTGTGGTGGTGCACGCCTTTAATCCCAGTACTCAGGAGGAGAGTTTGAGGCCAGTCTGGGAGTACGGAGTGAATTCCAGGTCAACCTGGGCTACAGTGAGATCCTGCCTTGGAACCTCCCCCCACCCGCCAAAAAGAAAGAAATGAATGAAAGTCAGAGGTCAGATGAAAATTTCCAAAATGGCCACTCCTAGGTGGAAGAAAAGGAACATGGACAAAGTTTATTTCTTGTCGGCTCACCTTACACTTTGTGTATAAACAAAGTCATGTTAGAAGTGCTGCACCCTTACACTCGTGTTGTCCTTGCTTGATTGCCCAGAATTGAGGTTCTCATCTGTTTTATGGTTAACAGTATTAAAACATGGCTCGTAGGTAATAGGGATGTTCACAAAAGCATTCCTCCCTTGGCTTTTCTTACAACTTAGGTCAGAGAACTTAACTCATAACTTTGAAGTACAGTTTCCCACAACTGGCTCCAGTATAAGATCTTGAGGAATCACAGGCTCTTACACCTAGAAAAACTCTTGAAAACTACTTATGGCCCTTATTTTATAGACAGAGAAGCTGAGAGCCATAGAAATTGTGCTTACCCAAATTTATATAGTAAATTAATTATAAAAAATCCATAACTCAATCAACTCCCATTTCAGTGCTTTTATAACCATATCATGTTACTACCCCATTGAGTTATTCATGAGTACATATTTCACCAGTGCCTACTGTTTTAGGGACTACTGTATGAGCTAAAACATCGCAGTAAACAATGATCTTTCCCTTTGAGGACAAACTAGGAGATGAGGAAATGACTCATCTGACTATGGGTAACAAAATGGGAACCACGAGTGCAGAGACCTTTGGAGGGGACATTATCTCACATGTCTGAGGAGCAGCAAAGACACTGATGTGGTTGGAGCAGAGCAGAGTTGACACAGTAGCAGGAGACTAGGTCACAGAGGAAACAAGTGCTGCAGGTGTGGGTCTAGGAACCAGATTCTCCAGGGGCTACATTGTAAACCATGAGCCTTTAATCTGCGGCAGCTGGGGGAGTAGTTATGAGCAAAGGAGTGACATGGCCTGATTTGCATTTTAACAGTAACACTCATTCTGGCTGCTGTTTTGAGTCACAGACTTTATGTGATAATAGCAGAGCAGTTATACTAACACATATTATTCCTCCTTTTCAAGGGAAGTCTTCAATGCATACAAAAATCAAAATCTCATGGTACTTACTAGTGATTAATAGACACTAAGGAGAGAGAGAGAGGGAGGGAGGGAGGGAGAGAGAGAGAGAGAAGGAGGGAGAGGGAGAGGGAGAGAGAGAGAGAGAGAGAGAGAGAGAGAGAGAGAGAGAAGCTGAGCCCAAAGAGAGGCACTGAGACAAATTACCCTTTTAGAATGAGAGTTTACTAGGCTAAACATGGCATCATGCCACTGGCGGAGTCTCAATGACAAAAGGAATTTGGATTTAAGAAACAAAAATTTAGATATGTCATGAAAAAACATGATGGGATCTGGAAGCCCAAGCTTCAGTTCCAAGGAACAAAGAAAAGTGTCCCTTTTTAATGAATTTCTGGGGAAAAGGGTGTGTCTGGACACAGATGACTTGACAGAAATGACAGAGGCAATGGAAGAAAGCAAAGCTGTTCTACTGCTTGCAGGAAAGCACTAGATTTACAATTCAAGGTCAACTCTGCCCGTGGTGGTATGGGGGGGGGGGTCGCAGAATATGCTTGCTGCATTTACCTATCTGGCCTTGGGCCTTTTAAAGTGACTTTACCTGTGTTTGAACAGTGATAAGTCTTGAGACACTTGAGTAAATGAAACATTACCCACATTAACTGTTAGAACATCAAAATTAAACTTTAAAAAGGAAACTGTTCTCAACTTCTGAATAAAACGATTGCCTAGAAAACACAGGCACAAGAAAACGAAAATAAACATCAAGGCTATTATTTTTCAAGGTAGAGTTTCACTCTAGATCAGGCTGACCTGGAATTCAGTCTGTATTCTCGGGGTGGCCTTGAACTCACAGCGATCCTCCTACCTCTACCTCCCAAGTGCTGGGATTAGAGAGGTGCCACAACCGGCTAAGACTATTTTTAAGGATCGATAATTAGTGTGATAGTAAATTTTGTCAATTTGGTTAGAGCAAGAAATGTTTTAAGCACTAATAAGACACTTTGATATATCTATGAAGGTGTTTCCAGAGAGAACTCAATGAAGGGTGAAAAACTGTCCCGAGTATGGACAGCACTAATCTATGGGCTGAGGTCACAGACTCAAGGACAGTGGAAATAGAAAAAATACAGGAGAGTCCACATTCTCCTTTCTGCCTCTTGATCCATGAAGATGTGAGCAGACAGCCCCTGCCCCCTTGTGGTAGTTTGAATGTATGTCCCCCATAGACTCAGCTGTTTTATTAAAGCTTGTAACTGGGTCTCCGGCCCCTGGCTGGAGGGGGTGTCACTGGGGGCGGATCCTGGGGTCCAGCCGCAAGATGTGTTTGAGGGAAGATCTGAATTCCAGCCCAAAGGTGTGCAGAAGGGTCTGAGCTCTGGGGGTCCTGCCTGCCGCAGGTGGTAATTGGATATATGGAAGCAGCTTCCTCTGCCATTGATGGAACTTCCCGCTGGATCTGACAGCTCGAAATAACCCTTTTCCTGCACAAACGGTGTCCGCTTTGGATGTAGAACTGACTACTATACTCTTAGAAGCCTCCTACAGCCAGGTCTTCCCAGCCACGATGGATTCTTTCTCTGTACCCTGAGCCAAAAAAAGCACTTCTTTAAATTGCTTCACGTCAGGGATTTGACTGAAGCAATGAGAAAAAGAAATAATACACTGAAGAAACAGTAACTGTGAATTTACGCTATGCAAGAAGAAACAAACAGCAATTAACATGAACACAGAATAGCAATGCTGCAAGGGATCGTTTTATTTAGAGTTATTAATAAGGGCTGGATAGATGAGTCAGCAGTTAATGAATTTGCCTGTGAAGCCTAAGGACCCAGGTTCAATTTCCCAGTAACCACATAAGTCAGATGCACAAGGTGGCACACGCATATGGAGTTCATTTGCAGTGGCTAGAGGCCCTGGCACACTCATTCTATCTGCATCTTTCTCTCAAATAAATAAATAAAATATTAAAAAATAAAAATTACTGGGCTGGAGAGATGGCTTAGCAGTTAAGGTGCTTGTCTGCAAAGCCAAAGGACCCAGGTTCAATTCCCCAGGACCCACGTAAGCCAGATGCGCAAGGGAGCACATGCATCTGGAGTTCGTTTGCAGTGGTTGGAGGCCCTGGCATGCCCATTCTCTCTCTCTCTCTCCCTGCCTTTTTCTGTATATCTCTCTCAAATAAATAAATAAAAATAAAATATTTTAAAAAATGAAATTCGGGCTCGAGAGATGGTTTAGCGGTTAAGCGCTTGCCTTTGAAGCCTAAGGACACCGGTTCGAGGCTCGATTCCCCAGGACCCACATAAGCCAGATGCACATGGTGGCACATGCATCTGGAGTTCATTTGCAGTGGCTGGAGGCCCTGGTGTGCCCATTCTCTATCTGCCTCTTTCTCTCTCTATCTGTTGTTCTCAAATAAATAAGTAAAAATAAACAAAAAAATAAAAAATATATTTAAAAAAATAAAATAAAATTCATGCTGTCTTGTTGATCCTATAAGTTTATGTAGCTTGTAAATGGCTATATATGAGTTCTTCAATTCTGCTCCATATACTATGATGGTCATTCTCATTATTACACCATTTGTGTGCCTGCAGAACTCGAAGCATACCTGATCTTTAACATCTTTAATTTCAAATGAAAAATATGTAACACTGAAAAGTAGGTAATTTTTCCTTCGAGACATTTCTATATTCTCACTTAAAGAATTTCTGTGTCCTGAAAGTGCCTCTCTCATTGCCAAATGAAATTAAGAGATTCACTAAAAGTGCTTAGGAATGCTCATTGGTGTATGACAACCTCAGATTTGGAGTGTTCTCTTCATTACATTAGCCCAGGCACTCTGTTTAGGCACTGTTTCAGGATTTAAAACCACACTTGGGCTGGAGAGATGACTTAGTGGTTAAAGGCGATTGCTTGCAAAGCCTGATGGTTTGGGTTTGTTTCCCAGTTCCCATGTAAAGCCAGATGCACAAAGGGCTGCATGCATCTGGAGTTCATTTGCAGTGGCAGGAATTCCTGGCCCGCCTCTCTCTGTCTACCTCTTTCTATTTCTCTCAAGTAATTTTTTGTTTTTTAGAAAAAAGACAGAGGGCTGAAGAGATGGCTCAGTGGTTAAGGTGCTTGCCTGCAAAGCTTAGCAACCTGGGTTCTATTCCACAGTATCCACATAGATCCAGATACACAAAGTGTCACACTCATCTGAAGTTCATTTACAGCGGACAGAGGGCCTGGCACATCCATTCTCTCTCCTTGCAAATAAATAAATTAAATAAGATTTAAAAAGCCAGGCATGGTGGAGCATGGCTTTAATCTCCATAGTCAGGAGGCAGAGATAGGAGGATCACTGTGAGTTCTATGACAGCCTGAGACTACATACAGAATTCCAGGTCAGCCTGGCCTAGAAGGAAAAAAAAAAAAAAAAAAACACGAGGGCTAGGAATAGCTCAGTGGTCATGTGCTTGCCTGGTATGTGCAAGGACCTGGGTTCAAACATTAGGGCTGGAGAGATAGCTTAGTGGTTAAGGCACTTGCCTGCGAAGCCTAAGGACCCAGGTTCAATTATCCAGTACCCGTGTAAGCCAGATGCCTAAGGTGGCACATGTATCTGAAGTTCGTTTGCAGTGGCCACAGGCCCTGGCATGCCTATTCTCTCTCTGCCTCTCTTTCTCAAATAATAAAACAAAAAGAATTTTTAAAAAATTAGAGCATTCTGGAATATGAAGGTTTTACAGAAATGCATAATAGGCCTGACAAGGCTGACTTACAATGATTCTAATAAAAGAGTGAACCAAATAAAGGGACATTTCATGTACTAGATAAAACCTTCTGACAAATAGCACATTTTTTTCTGATATAAATTTTCTATTGGTTGTTTTGCTGTCCCTCACCTATTTTTGTAGTGTCTTCTCATTATTATTCAGTCAGGAAACAAATTTTGCTTTTTCTTATGACCCACGGCTCACTTAAAGTTGCATTATCAGCTTTCTTGCCATGAGATCTTTTTCAGCTGTCATTTTGATCATTCCAATTATTCTAACTAAAACCTATCCTTTAAAAAAAACTTTTTATTGACAACTCCTGTACATACAGACAATATACCATGAGCATAATCCCCTCCCACCAGCCTCTCTTTTCCCTTTCTAGAGTTCTCCCCACCCCCCACCCCTGGAATCCCTTCCTTTTTCCAACTAGTCTCTTTTATTTTCATGTTAGCAGTTTTCCCCTCCTATTATGTAGGTCTTGAGTAGTTCCAGTCACTGTGAGGTCACAAATTCCATGGCCACTTTGTGTATGGAAGACAGTGTTGCAAAGCACTCCACCTCTTCTTTTTTGCTTTTACATTCTTTCCATCGCCTCTTCTGAAGTGGTCCCTGAGCCTTGGAAGGTGAGCTAGAGATGTCTCGCCAAAACCCATCCTTGATCCTTCCCCTATAATCTGCATCAGATCCTGATCATTCTACCTTCAAACTTTATGTAGAATTTCATCATTACCTCATCTCATTTGTTACTGTCTAAACCAGCAGATGATTTTTTTTGTTTTTGCTTATTTTACTTTCAGATTTTGTCTCCACCAAGTACATTTACACTGCAGTAACCACAGTGGACTTTTTCAATTTTTTAAGGCAGATCCTCCATTCCCAACACTTCATTGATCCTTCACAATCTGAAGTAACCTTCCTTCTCACACCTGTTCATTGTCCATCTTGCCTTCCAAAATGCCAAGTGGGTTCATTTTGAGACCTTTGTGTTGGCTGTACCCTTTTTCCAGAAGCTATACCCCAGTAACAAGTCGTTATCATTCAAAGGCTGGAGAGATGGTCCAATGGCTAAAGTGGTTGCTATACAAGTATGAAGACCAAGTTTGGATGGCCAGAACACACATAAAATGCATGGCATGGTAGTTTGCATCTTTAATCCCAGTGCTGGGCTGGTGGAGAGGTGGATCCCTAGGATTCACTTATAAGTAGTCTAGCAACCTAGCTGAACTCTAGGTTCAGTGAGAGACTTTGTAAGTGAGGGCACCTGACGTTAACCTCTGACCTCTGCACACTTGTGCTCACATGCATACAAACATTTGCAAGGTTACTTCATATATTTAATTTGCTTCTCAGTATCTCAGGAATTTCCATTTCTTTTTCTGAAAGTTTTAAAGAATAATCAAAATCAACCTTTAATGTACCCAATCATGTTTGACACACGTATTCCTCTGCTATAAACAGTAGTACCCAATAAACAAATCAAGATGTGCAAGTGGGGCATGATGGTTCACACCTGTAATCCAAGTACTTGGGAGAATGAGGTAAGGATTATGAGGTCAAGGCCAGCCTGGGCTATGAAGCAAGACCTTGTCTCGAAAAACCAAAGGGAGGGCTGGAGAGATGGCTCAGTAGTTAAGGTGCTTGCTTGCAAAGCCTGATGGCCTGGGTTCTATTTCCCAGTACCCACATAGAGCCAGATGAACAAGGTGTCACATGTGTCTGGAGTTTGTTTGCAGAAGCAAGAGGCCCTAATGTGCCCATTTTCTCTGTCTCTCCTTGCAAATAATAAAAAAAAAGGGGGGGGAAATTGAGATGCATTTTCATCATTTTTCTGATTCCAATGTTTTTCCTTGACATTCAGAGATTCAGGTACCATGAATTCAGGCATTTTCAAATACAGTTTTATTTTATTCACACCTTCTTTCCTTTCCCCAAACTTCATTTCAATACAAAATGACTCCTAGAACTTATGTTACATAAAGCATTATTTACTTTAAATTTTTTGACCATTATAGATGGTGATTTGACAGCTGCAGAAAGGCACTGGATAATTGAAAAACATTTTACAGCCTACATTTTATAAAGATAGGACTACTGAATGGAAATCAGGATTAATAAAAAGACAGAAAAGAGGATTTGCTTGTGCCATTACAGATACTGGAGACATACTTTGAATTCCATCCCAATTTATTAAACCCTGTCATGAACAAAAGAGCAAGGTTTGACTTTGACCCTCTAACTGAAGAATTTCAAGCTATAACCACTGGAAGACCTCATGTGAGGGTTCTGCTGCTATGAACTTTTCTAGCACCACCTACAACGTGGGGGCAAATCAAAAACTGACCGGAGACGCTGAAGCAATGTTAACTCACACAAATCAACCAAAAACTTTCTTTTAATCTTTTCCTGGCTATGCTTGCTCTTATCACGGTAAGACATGCTTCTGCTAACAATGATAGTTCTAATTATTGGGCCTACATACCTAACACACCTATTAATAAAGGGTTACACTGCCTTTCTGACCCCATCCCAATGTATATTAATGATTTCCAATGGATGTCTGGACAATACAATAGAGGTCCTTTGGTCCCTGGAGAAGAAAAGAATTATAAGAAATTATACCATGGGGGTAGAGGGAAATCCAGTCTTCACAGGCCACGAAAAGCATTGCTTGAAGCCAAAAACTCAAGTATGGTTATCAGTAGTAAGAAATAGCTCTACTAATGCACCGTGAAGATTGGATGTGTACACAATGAGACGAATGAATCTTCTCCTGATTTATGTTTGCATACCTGGCCAGTAATCACTGAGATCAGTGAATGGGTACAATGGGCTAAATGGTTGAGTACTGGTTAATACTTCCTATGGAAGAGTCACAGATCGGAGCCCTGTAGACTCTGCCCGTACCAAGCTTGAGGGGAAGGGATTAAGATGGTATGGCACAGAATGCATGACAATGGGAGTTTTATTATTACCACAAATGCTAGTCATGACCTCATGTGGCATGGAGGTAGTATATCTCCTCCATACCCACATGTACCCTCTGGACCCCTACAATTTCATTTATGGAAAATTCCCACAGCTTTGATTGCAATGGATAGATGTATAGGAAAAATAAGCAAAAATGTCACTACTAATGGTCAAATTTGTCATTTACTCAGAATGAATCTCATTATGTTTCAATTTGGGTTCAATCACCTTTTATGTTTATGATAGGGACAACAGTCTGGAATACAACTAGCTATTCTGTCTTTTGTCCAAATTGCACTCTGTATACTGTTTGAATAGAAGTATTTCTGTGAATTTCTCTTCAGAACGTACTGACATTTTAAAAGCACAAAAAAGATTATGGCTGCCTGTACGAATGCACCATGAGGGGCAGGATTCACCTGCAATGATGATTATTCATCACTTGATGGATCACTTTTTGAAATGTATCAAACGTATGATAGGACTAATTGTTGCCATAATCACAGGACTGCTCCTCATTCTACCACACAAACTGCGGAATTTATAACTGAATGGCATAAGAACTCTGCCAATCTTTGGATGGACCAAAGGCAGATTGAAAGTGAAATCAATGCTGAATCAGCTTATTTACAACAATCAGTACTAATGCTAGAGAGATGAAACTGTTATCCTATAATGACAAATCATCAATCTGAAATGTGATTGGAATGTAAGCAATTATTGTATAACTCCTATTCCTTATAATGAAACTCAATTTCCATGGGAAAATGTTAGGAAACATTTATTGAATCATGGCAATACAATTGAAGAAATTCTTAAATTACAACAACAAACATCTTTTACTTTTATCCAACAATTAGCTGCTATAGAAAGAAAAAATACTATTCAAGGAATTTCTGAAGGGCTAAATGCACTAAACCCATTTAACAATGTCAAATGGTCTGGGGGTATCTCTGTGGGATTGCTATTAATAATTGTTTGTATCTCTTGCCTTTTTTTTTTTTTTTTTTTTTTTTGATAGTGTGGAGATGAAATTCCTGACAACAACAAATAATTAGGGACAAAGCTGCAACATTTACTGTGTCGTATCATCATATGCTGAATAAACAAAGAGGGAAATATAGTTAGCCAATGACTAATACTTGACTCTCAGCCTCCAAGCTCGAGTACCCAGAAAACAAGGCACAGAGGAAGCAGTGCACACAATGTGAGCAGAAGGCAAACCTTCTGGGAAATCTGCTGCTTGTTCATTCTTGAGAACATCTTGCTGGAACTGAGGTCATCTGAGTATAATCATTCTGTTAGTAGTTGTGTAGTGTTTTCTATTTAAACAAGCTAACTAATCAAAAGCATATAGTTTTACACTTGTATTTGTGACTTACTATGATTGTTCCGATATGATCTTATGAAGTGAATAAAAACAAACTCGGGAAGTTGAAAATATTTGACTGTTCTTGGCTTTCAGATCCTCTGCACCACCCCATCTGTGTCTGTTTCTTCTTCTGCGGCCGCACACCTAACACCTTCACTTCTGTTTACATGTCATGTGGGTCTGCTTGCCCCCTCCTCATTCCTCTTCCTGTTCATCTCTTCATATTTGCTCTTGGTTACCATTCAATTTTTATAGATTTTACCCACAATTGTCCCTCTATATGTACTTACAGATGTTACAAGTAATGATTAGAGAGAATGTGCAATTTTGGTTGAGCTTGGTTCATGTCACTTAATATAATTCTCTCCAGGTCCATCCATTTTCCTGCAAATTCTATAACTTCATTGTTTTATACATGCTGAACAGAATTCCATGAATCACATTTTAATTACCCCTGTCATGTGTCATGGGCATCTAGACTGATTCCAATTTTTAGATATTGCAAATAGAGCATGGATGTGGAGATATCTCTGTTGTAGTGTGTACAGCCCTTGGGGTAGGCCAAGAGTGGCATAGTTGGCCTGTACAGGAGTTCTACTTCTATTTTTTTTGAGATACCTCCATGCTGATTTCCATAATGGCTGTACAGTATGCACTCCTACCACAAACGAGTAACAAGAAACTGTCAGTTTAATGAGGGGAAAACGTTTTCATCATCAGAAAACTTAACAAGTGCTCTCTTTACTGTACAAACCAAACCAGCTCTAATACAGAAAACTATAGAAAGAAAATACAGAAAATGTTGGGTAACAGCTTTTAATATGTTGGAGTAATTTCTTAGAAGTACATTTGATACAGGAATTTCGGGTTTCTTGTAGGCCAATGCATTGGTAATTTGGGGTTTTCTCAGATCCTTGTCCTATGAATCCAAAAAATGTAATCCAAGGACCTGAGAATAAGGTTCAGAAAGATTTTTATTATAGCTTAAAACTTAAAGAGGAAGAAGGGAAGGGAAGCCTAGACCATGAGAAGGAAGCAATGTGAAGCTCTTGCCCAGGGAGGTAAGAGGAGGCTTGAGATGCCCACCTCTAGATCTGTTTTTTTTTTTTTTTTGTTTTGTTTTAATGGGGAGTGGCTATGTTAGAAACACCAGCTTTACATGTTACTATGTGGCAAAAGACCAGATTTCTGTTATCTAGGAACGCTGTAAACTTAATCTGAAAATCTCTCCTGGAGAATGTAATTTTCCAGGGAGGAAAGGAGATTAAGAAAGCATCTAGGTTTCCATAAAGCCTAGTGACATTTTCTATTTTTATTCAAGGAAACAAAAGATTCACTTTTGGGGTTCTGTTCGCCTGACTGTATAGCCAATTTGTCTCCTATCACATTTTCTCACATTCTTTTTTAAAAGTTAACATGTGCACCTTTATTATAAGCATAAACATAAATATATACCTAAGCTCTCTGGAGAGTTGGCTCAATGGTTAAAGGCGCTTGTTTGCAATGCCTGAGAGCCGGTTCAATTCTCCACTACTAACATAAAGCCCGATGCACAAAGTGGACATGCATCTGGAGTTCGTTTGTAGTGGCAGGAGGCGCTGCTGCACCTCTGTCTCGGCCTCTCTCTCTCAAATAAATAAAAATGTTTAAAAAAATACACCTAAATCTGCTTAGCTAATTATTTTTTAGCTTTTAAAATTACGGTTCTAAAACAATTTTAATTGCTGCATCAAACCTGGGGATGAACATAGCCTATTCTCCCAGAAGCGGTGCCAAATCAAAGGTCCTGGATTTTGCATGGTATTCCAATTTTTACACTGCATACCAGCATTTAGTGAAACCTACACCTTCAATCAGTTCTCAGAAACAGAAGATCACAGACATCTTTAGGCCTGTGCTCCACACTAATATCACACTCACACAGGCCTAAATCAGTGCCTAACTGGTCATATATCGACTCCCTGGAGAGTCACCGAGATTACTGGGCAGCTGGGCCGACCCGGTGGCGCCCTCCGCGCCCCTTACCAGAGTTCCTCTATCGGCTTACTGGGCTCTCCCCGGGCCCCAGACCCCTGCCCATCTCCTGTAGGAGGATCGAGAGAAGCGCAGAAATCATCTGCACCCCCAAACTGCAGTTAGCACAAACCTCAGCACCATTGCTGGCGTGAAACCTAACCCGAAAATGCGGAAGTTCTCGGACATCTCTGCCACCGGTGACGTCATCACGCCCTACGCAAGACGCTGACTTTCAGGCCAGATACATGGAGCGAGGATGCTGCGCTCCCTACCTCAGGCCCCGCAAAGCCCCGCAAGCTGGGTCTAGCTGTCCTCGGCGACTGCCAGACCGGATGCCGTCAGCCACCCGGCCAATCCAGAGCGGCCGCGGGACAGGCGGCCAAAGGGTCCTCGCGCGCCAGGCCGAGCGAGTCGAACGCGGAGCCAGGGATCGGGCGGAGGGCCGCGCGGGGCTGTCGCTCAGCAAGCCCGGCCTCGCTCCGCGTCGGCGGGCTTTCCCAGCGGTGACTTTGCGCTTGCGCCCGGCCCGGGGCGGCCGGCGCGGGTTTCGGCTGCAGCGCGCGGCCAGGGAGTCGCGCCGATCCATGGGCAGCAGCGCGGGCCACGATGACGGATTACGGCGAGGAGCAGCGCAACGAGCTCGAGGCTCTGGAGGCCATCTACCCTGACTCGTTCACAGGTGACTTCCGCGGCCGACAGCTCGCCCGCCCGCCTGCCTGCCCGCCTCGTGGTGGAGTGCGGGCACCGGGCGCCCCGGCTAGGGGGGCGGGTCGCGCGGCCTCCCCCGGCCGCTCTCCTCACGGTCTGGGCTTCCCAGCACCCGGCGGCGGCCGGTCTCCCGTGGCCCGCTCCTGAAATGCAGAGAGGCCCGGTGACTCCGCCACGTCCCTGGACACTGGCCTGGAGCGCGGTGGTTCCTCTGTGACCACAGCCACCCCGAGACCCAGAGAAACTCACGGAAAAGAGATGACTGCTTGCGGAGCCGCAGAGCGCCGCCGTCGACGTTGTCACCGCGGTTGAGATAGCAGCAGTTTTCCTTACGGTGGTGGTTGCGATTCGGAGTGCGCTGTTCTTAGGACCACCCCAGGGTCGGTGTGGAGAATAGCACAGACCCTCCCTTTAAAAAATAAGGATCTGCGCTCCTTAGACTACCTTATGAATGAATGATGATGTAGCTGTGGCTTCAGAGGTTGTTACACTGAATATTAAACACGGTCGCGTTTGACACTCCTGTCCCAAGCAGTGGTATGGAGGCTCAGGAGAGGAGTGTGGCTGTTGCTCTAGGTCTACCGGCGAGATAACTCTGGAGAGCTCTCCTGTTTCTTTCTATCTTTCTGTCTTTCTGTCTGTCTTTTTTTTTTTTTTTTTTTTCATCCCAGACACAGGTTTCGGATTCAGTCTCAGTTGAGATGCGCAGGGCAGACTACTTGATAGGTTGGGCCCAAGGGAGATATTGACAGAATTCATTCGGTGTACTTTATACTGAAGCCATGCTTAGTGGATTTTCACAGTGCTGCACATCAGTTGTGTCTTCATGGCTCCTCAGATTTCAGAAGCAGTCAGGGTAAATCCAGCATGAACTCATAGGCTCTGGGTTTGTGGGATTTACATGCCGCAGCCCTTCCTGTGTTGAACATTGATTATTAGAGTTACGTATATTACTTTAGCTCATAAACTCCAACCTCTCTTCCTTTCATTTTTTTTTAAGCTTATTTGTTTTTCTTTATTTTTCTTGGCAGTTCCAGTCCTGTTCATGTTCTGTCTCACCAGCAGTTCCAGCTGTGCTGTGAGAATGTTAAGGGGCTGAATGAAGAGGGGTTTGAGAGTGCCATTAAGTGGTTGAGTGTGGGGTTTGGCTCCCTCCTCTATCCTTGCTTATATATTGATGTGCAACTAAAATAGAACACCACAGTCAGTTGTATTTATTCTTAACCAGGGTATCTGGGCATTTCCAGTATTTGAAAATGCTGGCACGAACCCTTTGTAGACAGAAATGGAAACACTTAAGATATGCTAGATTCTTTCCACTTTTTTGGACAATAAGGTGTCCCTTAGTACTATGAATACATATGCATTTATAAAGATGATACATTTTCAGCCCTAAAATAGTCTTGTATGTCAAATTTTACTAGGTTCTGATAGCTCCACTTTATGAAATTCTTGTCAGATGTCCAAGTGCCTAAAATTCTGCAGTTGCCAGTTGAGCCTATCTGTCCCTGATTCCTGTCAGCATCTCTACAGGCTTTGCAATGAGTAAGATAATCTTGATGTAAGCTGTTAGGGAGCTGTGCCTTCCTTGTTCTTATGAAAAATTTTAGGATAACAGTAGGACTTTGGAATAAAATGTTTCCATGTTTGGTCTTTGGAAATTTTGAGGATTTGCAAGGTTTGCTGTTTATGACCTTCTTTTATATGTGTGATGGCACACTTTTGTCCTTTTAGGTCAGGCTTAAGGAGAGATAGCATGTGCCAGTTTGTCAAGGGAGACTAGTTTGTGGTTTTCTAAATTACATTTAATACTGAATTTGGTAAATGCTTGTTCTATTGATGAAGGAAGTAGTTTTTTTTTAAATGGGGCTTAAGAAGCATTTATTTTTTTTCTCAATTTTTATTAACATTTTCCATGATTATAAAAAATATCCCATGGTAATACCCTCCCTCCCCCCACTTCCCCTTTGAAATTCCATTCTCCATCATATCCTCTCCCCATCTCAGTCTCTCTTTTATTTTGATGTCATCATCTTTTCCTCCTCTTATGATGGTCTTGTGTAGATAGTGTCAGGCACTATGAGGTCATGGATATCCAGGCCATTTTATGTCTGGAGGGAGCATGTTGTAAGGAGTCCTAGCCTTCCTTTGGCTCTTACATTCTTTCTGCCACCTCTTCCACATTAGACCCTGAGCCTTGGAAGGTGTGATGGAGATGTTACTCTGTACTCCAGTCATTAAGAAGCATTTATTAAGTACATATGACCTTATACAGGTACCGAAGAGGCACATTCCCTGCCCATATACCTAGTGGAGCCTTAGAATTTGTTTCTTTTTTATTTGCAGTGACTTTTTGGTCCAGTGTTGCATTTGTTGTGAACTATAACAAATCATAATGCAATTTCTTCTTTCTGCCTATTCTGTAGCTTGGTTGCGCATTGATCCAACCCTTCTAACAACTAACCTTCCAAAATATTAATGGACTCTCCTGATACCACATTCTCCTTCAGTAGTGCTTCACTTGACAAGGTCCTGCTAAGGTAGTAGAGTTTGGTTATTTACATTTCTGTATAAAAATCTCTGGCTGTTGGAATTTTGTTTGAATAAATGGGTCCACCCTAGGTTAACTCCAAATCAAGTTTCCTTAATTCTGTTTTCTTTACCAAGAGGGGCACTAATCCTGCTTTTACTTTGTCAGTCCTCCTAAGTGTAGCAGCCATTAACATTTAGCAGAGGTAGAGCTGAAGTCATCTTATGAAAGCAGATTTTCTTTTCTTTTTCTGTTTTTTTTTTTTTTTTTTCAAGGTATGGTCTCACTCTAGCCCAGGCTGGCCTGGAACACCTGGAACTCATTCTGTAGTCCCAGGCTGGCCTTGAACTCATGGCATTTCTCCTACTTCTGCCTCCGTGTGCTGGGATTAAAGGTGTGAGCCATCAGGCCCAACCATTATCTCTCTTTTTGACAAAATTCTTACTTCTGTCCACTTCATTATCATCTGCCCTGTATCTCCTAACATCCTCCCCATTCTTCCACTAGTTCTTCATTATGTCTATCTAGGCAACTACTACTTCTCCCAAAAATATTTTGATTCATTCACCTTGGTGGAAGTCTGGCATCTGCTACTTATCCTATCTCATAGCAGTGCATTAGAATAGGATCATTCCTTCATCAGACCTCAGGAATCAACCAGAACCAAATGTATGCTTGTAATCCCAGCCCTTGAGAGGCTGAGGTAGAAGGATTATGATCTCCACGCCACCTCCGGCTATATGGTGAGACCCTCATTTTCTCTCTCTCTCTCTCTTTCTCTCTCTCTCTTTTGTAGTCAGAGTGAATACAGTCAAGTTGGTACCATTGTCAGACTTCTCCATGTCCTCCCCCCTCCACAAGGACCCTCCTTGTCGGGGTATGTAGGTCATGCCGAAATATCTCTGCGTGTCATGACCCAACGTGTGGCTCTGATATTTTTTCCGCCCCCCTCTTCTGCAAATTTCCATGAGCCATGTTGTGTTCATATTAGGTCTGCTTCAATGTTGAGATCTTAGGAGCCTCTGTGTCTCTGGATATATGGTTTGGTAGGGGTTGATAGTTCTCTGTGTCTATCTCTTTCACCGTTGTGCTGGTTCCCGGTTTGTCAAGAAAACAACATTCTTGCATGTTTCCCCAATTATTCTTAATTTCAGCTGGGGCCCTTTTGAGGTATGGTGGGGTGGTTCTCTCCTTAGGATCTGCGTCTGTCTGAAAAAGAGAAGCAGATTCTCCAACGGAGAGTAAAGTTAGCACCAGATAAATGGGATAACCCTTATTTTTTAGAGAGAGTTTAGTGGAGAGTGGGCTCATTTTCGGATATGGTTCTGACTTTTATTTCCCAGCTCCAGCTATGGGTTCTGTTCCACTGAGCCGATCAGTTAGCCAAATTGAGAGCTGGTTTCCCACCATGGCTATGCGCCACTATTGTACTTGTGTGAGCATCACGTCAGGTTGTTGCTGCTAAGTGGGTTAGACCATGCATTGCTTAGACAGATATTGGTCATTTCCCCCCAGTCACTCATGTAGCACCTTCCGGCACTAGACGCGCTGTCTGGGGACTGACTCTTCCAGCTTCCAGCCATGTTACTCCATGATACATGCCAACAGTTTATTGTGTCTTCAGCAATAGGGTCTTACCACTAACCTATGGTGGATCATCAAGCGCTTTGACATAAATCTGTCTTCTTTTAGGAGACCTTGTAGGTCTCTGTAATCAAAAGCTTGTTATGGATGATGTCCACCTGCTAATACTGGGAGTTACATGTCAGTGCCCAAGAAGAGAAGGAAATAAAGGATAAGTGATATAAAAGAGATAGAGAGATGAGAGAGAAGAGGGAGAAAGAGAGAGAAAGAAAGAAACAGAAACAGGAGGAGATAAAGGTCAGTTTTCGTTGTACCCTCTCCAGGGCCTTGTGAATCTGGTATTCCCTGTAAGGGCCTGGTAAAGGTTCAACCATTTTACCTGTCTTTTAGGATGTAGAATTTTATGGTACCATTACCATGTGGATCGAGTTTTGTGGCCCCCACCCCCTCCCTTACCCTCCCCTTCCACCACACCCTATTGTCTGGTCCTTGAGATGCTTGCTGGGTATGTCAGCAACTTGTGTAGATTCAGGTTAGGAGCTGTAGATGAGTAAGACTATGTGGTGATTATCTTTCTGTGATTAGGTTAGTTCACTGAGAATGATCTGTTCCAGGTTCGACCATTTTTCTTCAAATTTCATTGTGTCATTACTGCTGTGTAGAATTCCATCGTCTAGATATACCACATCTTAGTTATCCATTTGTCTAATGATGGACATCTGGGTTGATTCCAGCTCTTAGCTATTATGAATTGAGCAGCTATAAAGATGGTTGAGCAAATCTCTCTGAGCTGAGGCATGGAGCTTTTAGGGTACATGCCCAGTAAGGGAATAACTGGAGACCCTCATTTTGAAAAACAAAATAAGAATTAGGGATCGTTCTTTTTTCCACCCCTACTTTGGCATATTATTCTCCCCCCACCTTTTTTATTTAGATTCAGGTGTGGCAGAAACCCAAAAAACATTGTTTTTTAAAAACATCCTATGTATGTATTTATTTATTTGAGAGAGAGAGAGAAGCAGGTATAGAGAGAGAATGGGTGCACCAGAACCTTCAGCCACTGCAAAGGAACTCCAGAAGGCTGTGCCATCTTATGCATCTGGCTTTACGTGGGTCCTGGGGATTAAACCTGGGTCCTTTGGTTTTGCTGGCAAGTGCCTTAACTGCTAAGCCAACACTCCAGTACAACATTGGCTTTTAAAAAGGTAAAGATTTGGACTGGAGAGACAGCTTAGTGGTTAAGGTGTTTTGCGTGGAAAGCCTAAGGACCCAGGTTCGATTGCCCAGGACCCACATAAAGCCAGATGCACAAGGTGGAGCATGCGTCTGAAGTTCCTTTGCATCAACTGGAGGCCCTGGTGCACCCATTCTCTCTCTCTTTCTTTTTTTTTTTTTGGTTTTTCGAGGTAGGGTTTCACTCTAGCCCAGGCTGACCTGGAATTCACTATGGAGTCTCAGGGTGGCCTCGAACTCACTGTGATCCTCCTACCTCTGCCTCCCGAGTGCTGGGATTAAAGGCGTGCGCCACCACGCCCGGCTCTCTCTCTCTTTCAAATAAATAAAAATAACAGATTATTTTTTAAAGGTGAAGATTTAAGTGTTTCTGTACGGGGAAGCATTGTGACAGCTTTGATCCCAGAAGGGAGAGGCAGCTTCTGACTTTGACCCTTTACCTAAGGTGTATACCCTCACCATCCGGATCAAGATGGTAGCAGCAGCAGCAGCCTGATAGGTAAAGGAATAAAAACAGAAAAGTGGAAAGACAGCAATTTTTAAGGGACATCTCTTAGAAACTGTCAAAGGACTTTCCTGTTTCCATAGTATTAGCTGCAATTTGGCCATTTCATGAGAAGCCAGAAATATCCCTCGGGATCCTTTCTCTTGGTTGTGCCTGTTTGCCATTTGTTTTTTTTCTTTATAGGGACAGCTTGTTGTGGAATCCTTTGCAAGCCTTAATTTCTTTTTTGGTTTAATGGAGAAGGGTGTGTGTGTAAGTGCTTTGTGACAGTTAAACAAATATAGGATACTCTTTACTAGAAATGTGTCATCTAGTTGATCCTTCTAGTACTGTAGCTTCATAACTCCTTGTCTTTATCTGAGAGTAAGGTTGATTTTCTGCTGGACTTGAAACGGCTAAAATTTTAGCTTCTAAGATTTCTCCCTAACCTTTGGTCTTACAGTCCCATCAGGCATTGATAGGCTTTTTGTGATTTCTCATGCCCTGGCAGTTCAGTGATTTCTGGTCCACCTTGTCTGTAGGGTCAGGGAGTTCTGTGGTATTCTTGCTAACATCTCCATGTCTTTTTTGCCTCCTCGTTTACCAAATACTATTTACATTTTAAAGAATTCAATCTATTAGGGATACAGACAGTAACATTTAAGGAGGGGAGGCAGCCTGAGTTATTTTTGAAAACTGAGGTAGAGAGTTAAGAGAATGAGATTTGGGGGGGGGGAGGTGTTTTTTTTTTTTTTTTTTTTTTTTTTTTGCAAGGGACATAGCATGTGCAGAAGCAGGTTGTGGAGACATGGTGTACTAAGGACAAATGGTTTGGTGTTGATTGAATTGAACATGAAGTAAGAAGTGGGAAATCTTGGAAATGAGAGCTGAGGAGTAGGCAGAGACCAGATCAGGGAAAGCTTTGTTAGGGATTTAGATAAGGTCATTGCCATTTTTTTTTTTAATCCTACAATCCTACATGGCTATACCTACTGTTAGGTGAACATAATACATACTGACATACCCAACTCAGATCCTGGTGTGATTAGAGTGTTTTCTAGTGTGTTGGCCAGTATATAGCTCCTCCTTTTCACAAGTCATCCTAAAATACTTAGTACAGATAGAGAGCTGCTCTTAGTTTTATTTTTGAGGTAAAGTCTCATGTAGCCCAGGCTGGCCTTGAATGCTCTATGGAGCAGCCAAGGATGACCTTGAACTTCTGATCCTCCTGCCTTCACCTCTCCAATGCCAGGATGCTAGGATTATAGGCATGTGGGCATGTGCCACTTTCCCAGCTGGAGAACTGTTTTTTGTTTGTTTGTTTTTTGGTTTTTCAAGGTAAGGTTTCACTCTAGCCCAGGCTGACTTGGAGTTCAATTCACTGCTGGCCTTAAACTCACAGCAATCCTCTTACTCCAGTCTCTGGACTGCTAGGATTAAAAGCATGGTCCACCACCCACCCCTGGTGAAAACAGCTTTTTTAAGAGAATTAATAATGATTTGAACAATCTCCTTGTTAGAAAACAGAGAGACAATGGGCAGGGGTGTGGTGTTGGGGTAAGGTCATAATTCCACCTTGAAACGCTTTCTTGCTTTGCGCGCTGCTTGTCCCTTAAGTTTGTTACCTCTTTGGCTGCTTCCTTTGATCTCTGGCAGTGCTTTTTATAAATTGTGGATTCCTTACACAATTTGTCTCTTTAATTTTATCTATCATCTTTTCTTCCTAATGATCTCATTTAGTCTAATGGCTTTAGCTATCACAATTCTATAAATGATCCCAAATTCAATTTAGTCCCCTTTAAGGTTCTGCATTTACCCATGTCTGATTACCTACTTACTACTCACCTCCAACTGCAGGTATCTCTCTCTCTAAAATACATCATGTCTGATTTGCTTTTACATTCCTTGCTTGTGTTTGTGTTACTGCATACTCAGCATGTCACCATAGTTTTCACTCTTGGTTTCCTCCTGCTCCCATGGCTGCCATCCTAGTTCTGAATCTCATTATCTTTGCGTGATTGATTGGAGCAGTTATGTAAGTTTCATCTGCCTCCAGTGTTTTCCACTTCCATTCTTTACACTGTTGCTAGATTTTTCATAATGATAAAATTTTGACCTATTACTACTGAAATTGTTACTGTACAGGACTACACTTTCAACTGTGTTTTCACCTACATTTCTTCAATCACATATATGCTCACCACACAGAAAACACAGTTATTCCCTTAATGTTCTTTAGCTTTCTGGTCATTATTCCCATGCTGCTGTGGTACCCTCACTCACATTCCTTTTCTTCAAATCTGCTTGTCAGTCAGCAATGCCATCTGTGGTTTTCAGCCTCACTCAGATGACGTCCCTGAAGTTTATCAGCTGGAAGTAATTGCTTTAGTTTAAGTGATGCTCTGTATTTCTTCATGTTACTAGCTATAAAGGTTTAGGTAATTTATGTAATAACTTTGCATTTATAAATTTGGAGTGACACTATATTTGTTTCTAAGACACATATTTGAACATCAAAAAATATGAACTTATATGTCACAGTTTGATTGACATGATGGTTTTTCTTTATAGTGGCATATAAGGTAAAGTATTTCATGTGTGGCATCTTAAATTTGGTAAACTATAGCCTGAGTATAAAACCTGGTCTCAATATTGGAGTGAAAGGATTTTTATGTGAATGTACATCACAGCACAGGCACAAAGTGATGCTCAGTTAGTGTCACTGTTTTTATTACACTCAAAGCCTCTGGAAGTCCTTGTTTCATATGGTAACATATTTGAATGCCATTAGGCTGAACTCTTTGTTTCTGTTTTACATTTCATAGCATATAAATGCTAAAGCTGTCCATTAAAGAAAAATGAAAAATATCAAACTTACATTAATATATATTTATCAAAATAAGTAAGACCAATCATTAGAGGAGCTTTATTATAATAGCTTTCAGCATGGGCTGGATTGTATGAGAGATAGTATAGTACCACTTGAGTCCAAAGAGTAGTCCATCTTCCAAGTAAACACCTTTCTAGTAGTCACTGATGTTCCTTATTGGTTCACTACCTCAAACTTAAATTAAAACGAAGGCACCTGCCTTAAAAATATTGTTGGTAATATATGTTTATGGTGGCTTCAGGAAGTTCCTAGGTCGTTCGAAGCTGAAGCATCTCTGTGGTGACTTCTTGAGTGATCCTTGTTCTTTCAGAGTGTTCACAGCTGCTGCCCCCTGGAGACGTACCAGTGCTTCCCCTGTTGGCGTTGAGGCATAGGCTGTTCTCACAGGTTTAGGAACCATCCATGTAGCAGGAAGTTTCCTTGTTTACTCCTCTCATGGTTCTGAATGTAGATTTTATTTTAAATTGGTTTTTTTTTTTTGCCTTTTCATTTATTCATTCAGTTCATTAGGTCAATACTTACTGACTTTCTAGGACCTGCTGATATCTGGGAGTTCTTATAGCATTTATAATATTTTTATGAAGGAATATGTGGTAAACAGATAAAGTATTAGACATCATTCTATAAAGTGATTTATAAAGCTTTCTTATTTTTGTAAGTGTTAACTTAAACATCTTATAAATTGTAAGGAGCTTGATGTTTAGATTGCTAATTATAATTCCATGAAATATGGTAGAGGCTCAGTAATTATTTGTGAAAGCAGTAAGTGTTGTTCCATTTAAGCATGTAGGAAATAACAAGATGATTATAAAAGTCAGTGTGACATGAATATTAATGGGAATGTCTGCGGAGAAACATTAAAAATTTTTGTTTACCATTATATTTGGAACTTTTTGGAATGTAATTTTTCATGTATAGTTACAGATTTTGAAATGAAATATAAATAACTTAAACCTCAAAACAAAACTTACATTACTCTAAAAAACATCCAAAGTTAACTATGTAGTATAGCGTGGTGGCGCATGCCTTTAATCCCTGCCCTCAGCAGGCAGACGTAGGAGGACCACCATGAGTTCAAGGCCCCTCTTAGTCTACATAGGGAATTCCAGGTCAGCCTGGACTAGAGTGAGACCCTACCTTGAAAAATCAAAAAAAAAAAAAAACCAAAAAACAAAAAACAACTATGTAGGTACTTCTTTCCAAATGAAAGACTACTCTTGATTGAAATGGAAAGCTGATATAGTGTTTACCATTTCAGGGTTCTGTTCAGTCTTTATTTGTTGAAATGGAAATGTTGGCTAGGGACCGGTGGGCAGTGATAGATTATTCATAAGAAAAAGCAGCTACCTTAGGAAGCAGCATAATAACTTCTGTGTATATTTCTTGCAGTATTATCAGAAAATCCACCCAGCTTCACCATTACAGTGACATCTGAAGCTGGAGAAAATGAAGAAAGTAAGTCTCATGAAAATACTTGTGATTTTTCTATACTTCTTGGGAATTTTGCTCATTCTGCTGCCCTTGTGCAGTGTATTGCAGGTGTGGCGATGCAGGGCGCTTTTACTGTGTGTGAATGCTGCATGTTTGTAGTCTGTACTTGCTGTGTAAGCATGAGTCCTAGAGACACAGGAAGTCAAGGTCATAGCATCTCAGTATGCTTGGCGATGAAAAGTGAAGCAGACATGTTAACAATACAGCAAGTGAAGAAAACATGAGAGATTTTTGTCCAAAGCCAAACTTTGCATACAAACATTTCTCACAGGTTGTGTCACTGTTGGACATGTAGATTATTTATTGGACATTGGCTGTTAAGGATGGACTAGGTATTATCAGGTGTGCTGGTGCATCCCTACCATGAAAAATCAGATAAACAAAAAATGGACTAGATATACATCGTATTTTTATTTTTTTCTCTCTCAAGGCAGCTTTAGATCCATTCAATTAAATAAATGAACTTAAATTGGGCATATAATTTAGAAGATAGGGTCTAAAGATCATTTTTACCTTTATTCCAGGTCACCTGAATATAATAATCTTTAAAAGTGTATGTAAATGGGCATTCATTTCAAGAATTTTTTGTTTCATGTTAGGTGGCAAACAAAAATTTTCCTTCAAGTGATACATTTTGTGTGAAGTATAATGTTAGTGTATTTTATTGATAACTTCACATTGCTTGGACAAAAGTAGTTTATGGGAGGAAAGGGTTTATTTCAGTGTACAGTCTCAGAGAAAATTTTCATCATGATAGACAAAGCTGAGCATCACATCTTGCCATAGAAGCTGGAAGATAATAGCAAGAGTGAGCTGACTAGTAGGGCTAACACCCAGTAGGGCTAAACTAATAGATCTTAAGGTCTTCCCCCAGTGACACACCTCCTCTCCTCCAGCAAGGCTCCACCTCCCAAATTGCCACCACACAAGGAGCAAGTATTCAAGACACATGAGTCTATGGGGGACACCTCATTTAGACCACCACACAATTATTGGAAATTAACCTTACTGATAATTAAGGCAAATTAAAACTAAGGCATTATTCCGTCCCATCCAATAAATAAGTATTGGTGAGGAGAGATATATGCTATTGTGAATATGAATTAATACAGGAGGCCATTAGATCATAAAACAGGAGATTTAAAAATATATTTGATGAGTTTCTACTTATGGGATATCTAAGGGAAATACTGTGACACAAATAAAATATATTAAGAATGTTATTATAATCAGTGTCTCTGTCTTAACCAACAACTGGTGGAATACTTACAAATATTGTCTTAATAAAGAATTAAAAGGATCCTCATGTATTTGAAAGTACAGATTTGTCTATATAAATTTTATTGCTAAGTAAGTACTCCCCCCCCCTTTCAAGGTAGGGTCTAACACTAGCCCAGACTGACCTGGAATTCACTACGTAGTCTCAGACTGGCCTCAAACTCACTGCGATCCTCCTACCTCTGCTTCCTGAGTGCTGGGATTAAAGGCGTGTGCCACCATATCTGACCTGAAGTACTTTTATATGTGGTAACACAACCAAAAAAACTCTCTTCTTCTAAATTTTTTTTTTTTTTTTTTTTTTTTTTTTTTTTGCAAGGAGAGAGAGTGAGGGGACAGGGAGAATGAGAATGGGCATGCTAGGGCCTATTACCACTGCAAACCAACTCTAGCTGCATGTGCTACTTTGTGCATCTGTCTTTACATGGGTATTGGGAAATTGAACCCTGGCTGATAAGCTTTGCAAGCAAACACTTTTTTCTGCTGAGCCATCTCCCCAGCCCATAGCCCTATTTTATTTTATTATTGTATTTATTTATTTGCAACAAAAGAGAGGACTGAAGAGATTTCTCAGTGGTTAAGGTCTTGACCTGCAAAGCCTAACAACCTGAGTTTGATTCCCCAGTACTCATGTAAAGCCAGATGCACAGAGTGGTGCATGCATCTGGAGTTTGAAGCAGCTAGAGACCCTGGCACACCCATTCTTTTCCTGCCTCTCTGTCTGTCTCTGCTTACACATAAATAAAAATATTTAAGAGAAAGAGAGAGAACACAGGCATGCATACAAACTCCAGATGTTGTGTGCCACTTTGTGCACCTGGCTTTATGTGGGTACTGGGGAATCGAACCCAGGTCATTAGGCTTTGCAAGCAAACACTTTAACTGCTGAGCCATCTCTCCAGCTGGTCCTATTCTTTTAAAATTATTAAATGAATTTTGATATAACTATAGGGTAAAATTCAGTTTCTAATCAGTTAAACTTTGTCATTTAAAATATTCTCAGGCTAATGAAAATGATAAAAACAATGTACAGAACTCTATAAAGCAAAAGGAGAGACAAAAACCTATTAACCATGATTATTTTTCTGTATTTACTTTTTGTATCGATAGCATTTAATATTCATCTCTTACAGTTATTAATTTGTGATGCATTTTTAAAAACTTTATTGACAGCTTCCATGAGTATAGAAAATAATATACCATTATCATAACCCCTTCCTACAACTCCCATTTTCCCTCTCCCAAATACTCACTCCTCTGAATCCTTTGTTCATTCCAACTAGACTTTCTTATGGTACATTTTTATTAGGCAGGGAGATATAGTGAGTGCAGAGTGTAGAGAGCTTGCCTAGTATATACAAGGGCCTGTGCCAATTTTTCACAGTGCAAAAATAAAATAAAGGAAGGTTTCCAGAATTTATTCATCTTTTCTCTTGTACCATATAACCAAAATCTCCTACCCTAGTATTAGCTAAAAATCTTGTATTTCATTTATTTTAGTCTTTTTATTTTTATTTTTTTGCTTAATGTGTTTCTTACATCTTTTCTACACTTTTTTCTTTAGCTTGTATTTCATTTATTTGTCTGCTCTGATCTTTATTCTTCCTTTCCTTTGGCTGATGATTGATTGATTGACTCATTTTCCTAATTCCTTAAAGTATAAACGTAGGAGTTTTTTTCTTTTTTGGATGTGGGAGTGTAGGAATTTATTGTATTTTCATATGAAAATTGCTTTTACTACAACTCTTACATCTTGTTGTGTTGTGTTTCCAATTTCATTTAGCTCTATGTTTTTCATTTTCTTTGTAATTGAACTTGACAAATTGGTGGTTTAGATTCTAGGGCTGGTGGAAGGGGAGAGAGGTTGGCCTACAGATACCTAGGCCCTGGCGTGACCATGCTCTCTCTTTCTTTCTGTCTCTGCCTCTTCCCCCCCTCGAATAAATAAATTAATAACATTTAAATAACAAAACCCCACATTATATGTACAATATCTTTAACTATACATTATCTGTTTGTCAATTATACTCTAAGAAATCTGGGGGAAAATACAATGTTTAACAGCTTTCCATTGTATCTTTCATGCAATTAAACTAGGAAGAAAGAATAGCTAGTAGTCTATTTCTTCCTGGTTCATTATACTTGATCTGTATTCATTGGTTTGTAAAATCTGTGTAGTCCAGGCTGCCCTTAAACTCTCATTCCTCCTGCCTATGCCTCCCAAGTGTTGGGATTGTAGTTATACAGCACCATTCTCAGCAATTTATTTTGTTATTTATTTATCTATTTGAGAGAAAGATCCAGGTAGAGAGAGAGAGCAAGAGCAAGTGAGCATGCTAGGGCCTTCAGCCACTGCAAATAAACTCCAGATGCATGTACCACCTTGAGCATCTGGTACTGGGGAATCAAAGCTGGGTCATTTGGCTTTGCAGGCAAGTGCCTTAACCATTAAGCCATCTTTCCAGCCCACAGCATTTTATTTTATTTTGCCCTGCTGGGGATCTAATTAGGACTTTGTATATGCAGGCAAACAGTCTGTAAATTGGCCCAAGCCAAGGAATAAAAATGTATAGGTGAATCAAGTTAAATTTTCCCAGCTATCTTCTCAAACTGTGTAGTTCCAAAGCTTATTATACAACTTCCAGTTAACATCCATCTGCTTGCCTTGTGCATATTTGAGTGTAGAGTCCAGCCCTCTAGCTGCAGTTGGGAATCACTTCTGTACATAAGGTTATGGCAATACTTTTTCTCTATGTGATTTTCATTGCTTTTTTGTTTAGGCAGGATGTTAAAAACAATTAGCTGTCAATATAGTAAAATATATTAAAATATATACAGCCCTTAGGTCCGTAACTGTATTTCATGTATAAGTGATTTTTGGCATTTACTTGATTTGTTTCATTTATCTCCTTGTGGTATGCATTATATCAGTGAGTCTATTCTGTTTTTCATTGACATGTTTTAAATTACTACTTCAACAGAAATACCAATATTTATAGTCTTTGTGGGTGCTGATGTATCAAACTTTGGTGGTCTTAGGCCCTCATGTTTGTGCAGGAAGCATTCTTACTCACTGAGCCATCTCCCTAGCTCCTGATTTTTATTTGTTTATTAGAGAGAGGGAGAGAGAATGGGTGCGCCTCTAGTCACTGCAAATGAACTCCAGATGTGTATGGGACCTGGAGAATTGAATCTGGGTCCTTAGACTTCGCAGGCATGCATCTTAACTGCTAAGCCATATCTCTAGCCCGCCTCTGAGTTTTTAAATTCTTAATGTGTCTGTGTCAAACTTTTCTCTCATGTCTAGCTGTCCAGACTACCCTCAAGTTTACCTACAGTGAGACATATCCAGATGAAGCTCCCCTTTATGAAATATTCTCCCAGGAAAATTTAGAAGATAATGATGTCTCAGACATTTTGAAGTTGTTGGCATTGCAGGTAAGGAAATAACAGTTTTGCTTTGTATTGCATATTTTTTTGGCCTTAAATATTATACGCTGAGTTAGAAAATTTTTAAAGTATGTGTAAGTAGTATCTTGACCAAGCAGAATTCAGTGATGCATGGTTTCCAAACTCTCTCCTTAAAATTTGAGTAAAAGGTTTTTTTTTTTCCCAGTGTTTCTGTTTGAAACACAGTTACCATCTGTATACTCTGATAAAATAGCCCAATAGATATTTTAACCCATAAATTTCCATTTGGTTTTTAAAATGTTTAGTCTCATCTGCAGCTAAAATTCCAACTTAAAAAATGGGGAGATGGCTCAGCCTGGATTCCATTCCTCAGTAGTGGAGTTCATGTGCAGAAGCAAGAGGCCCTGGTGGACTCATATACACTCTTCTCTTCCCTCTCCTCTTCCTTCCTCTTCACAAAATATATAAAATGTAAAACGTCCACCCACCTCCTGTTATAGGTTAGTTTCCTGCAGTCTGGGAAGAGGAGTATAATTTATTTTCTGTATCTTTCTTCCTCCCTTAAGCTTATACACACCATACTGACTCTGGCCCTTCTCAGAGGAAGCTTATGTTGGAAAAAAAATGGATATGGGGAAGTATTTTCTTCAATAATTGTTTTAGGATGTGCTACCCTCAATGTGGACCTGGAAGGTAGTTAAAGTTTATTTCTACTTGGCTGGAGAGCTTTCATGTCTTCTAGAGACTAGTGACAAGAAGGCAAGTGCAACCCTATGTCACCATCTTAAAATCAGAAATCTTAGTTTTGAACTGGGTATGGTGGTGCACGCCTTTAATCCCAGCACTTGGGAGGTAGAGGTAGGAGGATTGCTAAGAGTTCGAGGCTGCCCTGAGAGTACATAGTAAATTCCAGATCAGCTTGAACTAGAGTGAGACCCTGCCTCAAAAAACCAAAGGGGGGGGGGGGGAAGAAATCCTAGTTTTATTTGTTTTAAGAATTGTCAAAAAATACATGACTCCACCAAAGATGTGGCTTGTGCATTGTGAGGACCTATGGTCCCCAATGCTGATTTAAAACAAAAGTATCCACGAGGCATGAAAGAAGGTCTGTCAGACAGGAGATTGTGGTCCCTGTTCATGGTGCTATACTCATGAAATTATACTATCATAATTTGGCTTCAATTGTTTCGTTGTAAAACACTGCAGAGAACCTGAGATGGATGACTATATTGTATTTAGCCAGTCCTACATTAATATTAATTATTTTGTTTGAGTGAATTGTTCCATTTGTTTAGTATTTCCTTCATACTTGAACTCTTTAAAAAAAACAACAAAAGTTTTCTACCACTTGACTGAGGTAAGATGTAATGAGGATATAATTGTACCTTTTCGTCCCCAAATACTATTGTTTCAGTTACCAAAATAGTAAACTTATATCATGAAGAATTCTGAGGGTACAGAAAGTCATAAACAAGAAAATAAGGATTATTCTTAATTCCACCGCTCATAATTAAATATCTATTATTTCATATGAGTTCCAGACTCTTATCATATACTTACATAGACTCTCTTTTCCATTCCCAGTGAAGTCATGCTTTATGCAGTGCTTGATAACATGCTCATTTTCACATAGCAATATGCACAGGCAGCTTTCCATTTCAGTTAAGCATGTTTTCTCAGTCATTGTTTTTGATAACTATACAAAATTTTATCATATATATTAATTCTCTCCCTCTCTTTGCCTTTTAAGATAAGGTTTCACATAGCGGCTCAGGTGGTCCTAGAACTCACTATGCAGTTCAGGCTGACCACGAACCCATGGTGATCTTCCTGCCTCAGCTTCCCAAGTACTGAAATTATAGGCATGAACCACCATGCCAGGTTCAACCTGTGTCTTTTTAAAACAGCTTATACTTGTCTCTCATTTTTCTTCTCTCTCTCTATCTATCTATCTATGTATTTATTTATTCTTTTTCAACATGTTTATATACATCACTGTCAGTTCCTAGCACAGGGTCCTCCGTTTTATCTGTACTGGCACATAGGAGATGACATTAGGTTTTGTTGTGGTTGTTGGTGGTGGTTTCATAAAGAAGTACTTATGTATCTATGAAATGAGGTGTCAAAAGTAGAATTACTGGATTAAATGTAACATACTTAATTGACCTTCAAAGTATGCCATTTATGATACCACCATAGCCATTGTGTTGGCTATTTTCCCTCATTTACCATTCCTAAGTATTTGTGTAGAAATAAAATGATAAGATGAAAATAGTATGTATGTTCCTTTCTTTAAACACCAGTGGTGTAGAAAATACTGTGAATTCTGAGTTGTCTAGTTTCTATGGAGTGGCCTTTATTTTTCTGTATTTTTATTTAATTATTTTGCTTTTTTATTTAAATTGTTTAATTTATTTTTTTTAAATATGCCTATTTTAGTCCTATCTTATATTATGTTAGAAGAATGTGGGCTGGCCAGTGTGGACATCATTATTCTGTGAAAAATGAGAGACTGAGATTTCTTTATTCATATAACTTCTAGCTAGTCATACAATATTAATTGAACTTAGAATTTGAAGTTGGTAATGATTAGTGGAAATAAAGAAGCTTCTTCATTCTTTACAAGGTTTTCTGAACTTGTTATGTACTTGGACCTAATTGGTTTGGGAAGCTTTTTTTTTTAATTGACAGCTTCCATAATTGTAGACAATAACCCATGGTAATTCCCTTGCTCTCCCTACTTTCCCCTTTGAAACTCCTCCCCTCTCCATCATACCCCTTCCCCCTCTCATGATGTCATGATATTTTTCTTCCTGTTATGATGATCTTGTGTAGGTAGTGTCAGGCACTGTGAGGTCATGGATATCCAGGCCAATTTGTGTCTGGAGAAGCATGTTGTAAGGAGCCTACCCTTCCTTTGGCTCTTACATTCTTTCTTCCACATCTTCTGCAATGGAACCTGAGCCTTGGAAGGTGTGATAGAGATATTGTGCTGACCACTCCTCTGTCACTTCTTCTCAGCACCATGATGCCTTCTGAGTCATCCCAACGTCACTGCCATCTGAAAAGAGAAGGTTCTCTACCAAAAGTGAGAGTAGCATTAATATATTGGTATGAATATTAGAAGTGCTTACTGGGCAGTTTGGTGAGCATAGTATAGACATTTAGCCAGACACCAGCAAACATTACACCCCTAGGGCTCATGACTACCCTTGTTGTAGATTTTCAGTATCAGGGATGTCTTCCCTCCCATGGAGCAGGCCTCCAATCCAATTAGAGAACAGTTGGTTTCCCCCATAACAGACATGCCACTATTGCACCTGTTGGCTCATTTCACCTTGCTGGCCAAATTTAAGGTTTGCAGTATCCACTGTTGAGTGTCTCCACTGGTTAGTTCTCTCTCTCCCAGTGAACTGCATGGAGCGTAGCTTTTTTCCAGCTTTCTGTCAGCTGGTCTACATGGAGGAAGTTATCAGCTCAGTTCCAGCAGGATTTCTCAGTGACCTTGCAGTCCAAGTATGTAGAGTCTTCAGCAATAGGGTCTTGCCATCTGTTCCTGGTGGGAAACCAAGAGCCTTGGCAATGGGCTGTAATGTTTTAGGGGTATCAGTGATCTCCATGGCCAACTACTCCCTAGAAGGTATCCCATCCTTAGCACTGAAAATTTTCTAGTAACAATCTTTGGCTTCTGAGTGTTCCATTGACTAAAAAGTAGTTTTCCATATGACTTATTTATAACCGCTTAGATTTTGATTAGCCCTTCCTCCACCTTTCCGTTACTCAATCTCTTCCGCTGACCTCACTTAGGCCTTTCACCCCATTAATCTGTTCTTCTTTGTACATATATACAATACCATCCTATTAAGTCCCCCTCCCTCCCTTTCTATTCCCTTCATATCCTCTTTCTAGCTTACTGGCCTTTGTTACTGAGTTTTATTCCTACTCACATAGAAGTCTAATCATTTGTAGCTAAGAACCACATATGAGAAAGAACATGTGATGTTTGGCTTTCTGGGCCCTGGTTATCTCACTAAGTATAATCCTTTCCAGATCCATCCATTTTCCTGCAAACTTCATAATTTCATTTTTCTTTACCGCTGAGCAGAACTCCATTGTATAAATGTGCCACATCTTCATTATCTACTCTCAATTGAGGGACATCTAGGCTGGTCACATTTCCTGGCTATTGTGAATAGAGCAGTAATAAACATGGTTGAGCAAGTATCTCTAAGGTAGTAAGATGAGTCCTTAGGATATATGCCTAGGAGTGGTATAGCTGGGTCTTATGGTAGATCTGTTTTTAGCTGTCTCAGGAACCTCTACACTCTTTTCCACAATGACTTTACCAGATTGCATTTCCACCAACAGTGTAGAAAGGTTCATCTTTTTCCACATCCTCTCCAGCATTTATGGTCATTTGTTTTCATGATGGTAACCATTCTGACAGGAGTGAGATGGTATCTCAAAGTAGTATTAATCTGCATTTCCCTGATGGCTAGGGATGTAGAACGTTTTTTCAGATGTTCATATGCCATCTATATTTCTTCTTTTGAGAATGCTCTATTTAGTTCCATAGCCCATTTTTAATTGGTTTCTTTGATTTGTTATTATTTAGTTTTTTGAGTTCTTTGTATATTTTGGATATTAATCCTTTGTCAGGTATATAGCTGGCAAAGATTTTTCTCACATTTTATAGGTTGCCTCTTCGGTCTATTCATAGTATCCTTTTCTATACAAAAGCTTTGTAATTTCATGGTAACAACCCCTGCCACCATCTTAACTGAAAGTCTGGTTTGGGAAGCTTTTGAGGGATTTTAAGAGATTGACCAGATCGGTTTTCTGTCACCTTAACTGTTTATAAATTAGATTAGTGCTCCCTTGCTCTGTCTGTATCTCTCTCTCTCTCTCTCTCTCTCTCTCTCTCTCTCTCTGTGTGTGTGTGTGTGTGTGTGTGTGTGCGCGCGCGCGCGCACGTGGAGTAGTTGGGAGGTTGATGTCAGTGAGGAAAATATCCTAGGTCTTAAGACTAGTTGGAGTTTCTTGTAGTATTCCAAGCTGAAGATCACAGTGTCTGTCCTGTTGACAATATTGATAGAAAACAATGACAGACTTAAATACTGTTTAAGAGTAGATAAGAAGCAGAGACTAAGTTTATTATAATAGGGAAATGATATTCAGGGCTGGGGGTTGGTGGTGTGGTTTTATTTTAATTTCAGTATTGAAGTGACCATAGGACATCAAGTCATTGGGCTTTTAATATGGATTTGGTACTCAGGAAAAGGTTTTGCTGAGTCACACATTTAGGATGTTAGCATTGATGCATTACAATCCACTGAGAAGGATTCCAGGAGTAGACCTCGAGCCCAGTACTTAGGAAGAGCTCAGGACATGCAACATCTCCCAGTGTTGCTGAGGTCATCCTTGTCAAAGAAATGGGTAGTAACTTGCTTCTGTACTAAGATTATAACTTATGTTTTGAAATCAATCATTTTGTATATTTCACTTTGTTTTATCATATGGTCAGATGACCAGCTTCTTAGTACAGCCTTTGAGCTATTTCAAATGTGAAGACAAAGATGTAAAAATATATTGTAAAAGCCCTCACATTCTTTACTACACATTAAAGGATCCCTCTGCCTTAATTCAGTATGCAAAATATTTTTATTTGGCCTGGAGAGATGGCTTAGTGGTTAAAGCATTTGACTATGAAACCTAAGGACCCAGGGTCACTTTCCCAGTACCCACGTAAGCCAGATGCACAAGGTGGTACATGCATCTGGAGTTCGTTTGCAGTGGCTAGAGGCCCTGGTGTTTCCATTCTCTCTCTGCTGCCTCCTCTTAAATAAATAAATAAATAAATAAATAAATAAATAAATAAATAAATAAAATATTTTTAATAAAAATAAATTTATTTGCAAGGAGAGGGAAGAGCAGGGCAGGACAGGGGAGTGGAAAAGGAGAGGAGAGGGGAGGAGAGGAGAGGCCAGAGCATGTAGTTGCTGCAAAAGAACTCCAGATGTATGCACCACTCTGTGCATCTGGCTTTACGTGGGTATTGGGGATTTGAACTCAGGTCATTAGGCTTTACAGGCAAGTGCCTTAACCACTAAGTCATCTCTCCAGCTCAGTTTAGTTCTTTCACACAGCCTTTATTTCTGAAAAATAATTTAAATAATGAAACATGCTAAAAAAAATTGATAATGGCTATTATAGAAAAAGGTTCTTTGAATTCTTCCTATCTGATAGGCAGAATATACTAAAATACTTGCTTAAGTTGGGTATGGCAAATTGCATAACTTTTAATGAATGTATTACTCATTCATACACACACACACACACACACACACACACACACACTTAAAAGACAGGGTCTAATGTAGACAGGCTGGCCTTGAAGTTAGCTGAGGATAACTTTGGACTCTTGATCCTACTGTTTCCTCCTACCAAGTGCTGGCATTATAGTGCCACCATGCCTGCCTCTATACTCACTTGTTCAGTATTCATTTATGTTATTTTATTTTTTAACATTTTTTTTAATTTTTAAGTTTTACTTATTTGTTTGAGAGAGATAGAAAGAGACAGAGAGAAAGAGATAGAGATAGAGAATGAGCATGCCAGGTCCTCCAGCCATTGCAAACAAACTCCAAATGCATGCGCCACCTTGTGCATCTGGCTAACGTGGATCCTGGGGAATCAAACCTGGGTCCTTTGGTTTTGCAGGCAAGTGCCTTAACTGCTAAGCCATCAGTCCAGCCCTTCAGTGTTCATTTATTCAGGTATATGACCTTTGGTATAACTGAATGTGTAATCATGCTATAAACCTGGCATTTAGTGATTCTATTAAAACTTTTTCTTTGGTTAGCTCCCCCCTCCCCCGAGGAGTATGTTTCTCACCACCTGTATTTTGTTTCATAGTCTGAGGAGAATCTTGGCATGGTGATGATCTTCACCCTAGTGACAGCTGTGCAAGAAAAATTAAATGAAATTGTAGACCAGATAAAAACTAGAAGAGAGGAGGAAAAGAAACAGAAAGAAAAAGAAGCAGAAGAAGCAGAAAAGGTATATTTCACAGTCTTCTTTTTCATTAATCTTTGTATCTGCTGTTTATTGACTTGTCGGGTTTTTTTCTGGAAATTTTAGTAATTGGTTTTTGGAAATCACAATGAAAAAGATAAATTTTACTAAAAATAAAATGTTGGTGACATAATTTATGTAACAATAAAATTCAGGTTAGTAAAGTGCATGCAAGACCCCAAAATATAAACTGTTCCAGCTGTGGTGTAGAGTTCAGCTTTATCAAACCCCTACCATGAGAATCTAAAGACGTAACATAAATTTATGTGTATCCAGAGTGTTTCAAAACTGACAGTATTCTTAACAATAAATAGCTGTGGTAAGCACAGTAAATAAAATGTGCATTATCGTTATTTTTTCATAATAAAAATAAAAAATTAGTAAGTATCTAAAACTAAGTGAAATAACTAGTGCAGGTAGAAATCAGATCAAGTATTTCAAAATTTCATGAGTTATTTTTCTCTTGATTCTCATGTAAATGATTGTGTTTATTTGTGTAGAAGATATAATTATTGGGCTTTATTTGCTAAACTGCTATCTCATTGTTCTGGTTGTTGTGCCTTTTTTTTTTTTTTTCTAAGAAATTATTCCATGGTACTCCTGTTACAATTGAAAATTTCTTAAGTTGGAAGGCCAAGTTTGATGCAGAACTCCTAGAAATTAAAAAGAAACGGATGAAAGAAGAGGAACAAGCAGGCAAAAATAAATTAAGTGGTATGACAAGCTCCCCTACCCCATAATCACTCCTGTTACCTTCATACACTCTGGATTATTTCTTATATAGCAAAAGGGTCATTTGGACAGATTTATTTGGAAAATAATGTGCTTAGGCATCTAGGGCAAACATGTGTGATGGTATTTTTTCACATACAATTTATGATCACTATTCAGTGGTTTATCTTTGATGTAAATATTATAATTAATCCATCCTTAGATGTAGGGAGATTTAGAATTAAAAGTCTTAGAAATGAAAATCAGACCTGTTGTTTTCCAGGGCTGAAGACAAGTTGGGTTTTCAAACGTGTTTCATTTTAGTATGAGTGCATTTCATAGGCCTCATAGCTAATGAATAAGTTAATAAATTTATTGTCATTGACAGGAAAATAAATTTTCAGATTTGTTTTCTTGAATTATCTTTTTGCATTTATTGATATATTTTTAAAATATTTTGTTTTATTTATTTATTTATTTATTTATTTATTTATTTATTTGACAGAGAGGGAGAGAGAGAATGGGTGTAAGGGCCTCCAGCCACTGCAAATGGACTCTAGATGCATGCGCCCCCCTGCGCATCTGGCTAACGTGGGTTCTGGGGAATCGAACCTGGGTCTTTTGGCTTTTCAGGCAAACACCTTAATCGCTAAGCCATCCTTCTAGCCCCATTTATTGATATTTTTATTAAAAGGTTGCACACATCAAATCCTCCCCCAACCCAGTTCTGCTGAGGATCTTCGGTGGGGTTATTGGTATTCATTGTGGGAACCAAGAGGCCTCAGTCAGTCTCTGCAAGGATGAGGGGAACATGTCTCAGGCTGTTCCCACCCACTCTGAAGCTCTTATGGTCTTTCCACCCCCTCTTCAGTGATCTTCCCTCAGCTTTGGAAGGCAAGATGAGAGATTTGTTGCTTTCTCTGTAGACTCTGGATCTCTTTTTTTTGGGGGGGGGGGGGCTGAAGTAGGTTCTCACTCTAGCTCAGGCTGACCTGGAGTTCACCATGTAGTCTCAGAGTGGCCTTGAACTCAAAGATCCTCCTACCTCTGCCTCCCAAGTGCTAGGATTAAAGGTGTACGCCACCACACCCTGCTGGATCTCTATTTTAATGAGGTTTGAGTGAACAGTGTCTGTCACCATTTCCCTGGAACTGGTTTTCAGGCTATCTGCAAGAGCAGTATTTGTGTCACTGTTTCCCCTATAATGACTTCTGGGCCCGGGCAGATTAAGTGGAGGTGACCCATCTCCTGGTAGACAGTTGGTGCGCTCTCTCTCTCTCTTGCTCTCTCTCTCTCTCTCTCTCTCTTTTATTTTAGAGAGGGAGGGTGAGGTGCCAGGGCCTCAGCCACTGCATTCACACTCCAGATGCTTGCGCCACCTAGTGGGCCTGTGTGACTTTGCGCTTGCCTCACCTTTGTGTATCCTGCTAACATGGGATCTGGAGATTGGAACATGGGTCCTTAGGCTTTGCAGGCAAGCACCTTAACCACTAAGCCATCTCTCCAGCCCCTGTTTTTTTTTTCTTTGTCTTGACTTATTGATGTATCCTGGTTCTCCCCTATATTCTCTTCCATTTGTAAAATAAAACAGATTCTCCAACTAAAAGTGAACAGTTTGAACAAAAGGGAATAAGCCTAGTCATTACAAGATATATAGATATTTATATTCATTCTTAGTTAGAGAGCAGTGGAAGGTCTCTGTGGTGTCTGTTGGTTTCCTGTTGTAGGGAATCTGGCATGGTTCCCAGAGACAGATAGGAGTTCACCTCTGAGCGTGTCTCATGTCCATTCCATGAGCAGTTGGTTACCTGCATCAGCTGTGTGTCACTATTGCACAAGTGTATATTTGTTGCTCAGCTGTAACTGGCAGAATCTCCTGCTTAATCAATTAGTTGGCAACTGTTACTCTCCAGGTGTTCTCATAGCACTTTCCAGCACTATGAGGACGAGCTGGGAAGGAACTGGATTCCCTCTTAGTTTCAGCATGATCACTTGATGTCCTGTGGCTGCAGGCTGTGGTGTCTTCAGCAATAGGGACTGAGTTATTATCTTAAATGGCTTAGGGGGGATGAAGGAATATGATGCCATTTTAACTAAACGTATTTATTTCTTTTAGGAAAACAGCTGTTTGAAACAGACCATAATCTTGACACCTCTGACATCCAATTCTTGGAGGATGGTAAGATGCTACTAGAATTCTTCATGTGTATAAAGTACCAGCTTTAATTTTAAGCCATGAAAATCAGAGCAACAATTTTATTTAATGTAAATTTTTCCTCCAAAAGCTGTTTAGAAATATATTCTGTAATATAAATTCTAATAATTGATCAATTTATCCATTTAATCTGCCTGCTTAAATTCTATAAAAATGTAGTTTTTAAGTTTTCTGTAGACTTAAAGCATCTCAAGGTAGCATCTGATAGACAATTATGGTATGCTAGAGTCTGTCAGCTAGTAAGCTGACACTGTGACTTTCCTCACATTTTTAGTATCACAAATCTGTGGGATATCATGAATTTCATATATTGTCATAGAGTTTGGAAAAAAACCCAGGTACTTTAGTGATCTTTGGACCATCATATTCCTTGAGCATTTCCTCTCCATTTTTGCCTTTTACTTTCTTTATAAAACTACTCTATTTATTTGCTAGGAGAAAGGGGAAGGGTGGGGAGAATGGATACTTGAGCAGGGCTTCTTGCCACTGCATATGAACTCTAGACGCATGTGCCACTTTATGCATCTGGCTTTATGTGGGTGCTGTGGAATTGAACCAGGACCAGCATGCTTTGTAGGCAAGTACCTTTCACTGATGAGTCATCTCCCCAGCTCCCTTATCCTGTTTTGTTCTTTCATTTATCTATCATCTGTTCATACCTAAATACTAATTGTATTGTCTTTACTTCTGAGATATATCAAAGAATAAAATAGTTTGAATTCCTACCCTCATGGAATTTATGGCTGGTATGTGGGGGTTTTCTTTTTCTCTTTTTGAGGTAGCTTCACATTCCGGCCCATGCTAACCTGGAACTAACTCTGTAGTCCCAGGCTGGCCTTGAACTCACAGCTATCCTCCTACCTCTGCCTCCCGAGTGCTTGGATTAAAGGCATATGCCACCATACCTGACCTAGGTATGTTTTTAATCTAGGCTCCATACTCAGCATCCCTCTGATAGCACCTTCTTAGTGTTCTGCATTTCATTAGCCTTCTGTTAATGTCCATCTTGTCCATTTGGGATCCTATAGCTTTGACCTTTCAGCCTTATTGTGGATAATCTGTTGGAGAAGGTTAATAATGTTGATATAGCCCACTGCTAAATCATTCTTAATCTTAAATGGGCCCTTACTGACATTTATCTTTTTTTTTTTTTTTTTGGTGTGGTCTTGGGAGTTAACCCAGGGCCTCCTATATGCTAGGTAAGTTGAGTTACACTGACAGTTCTCAACATTTTTTTTTTCAGATATTTATTTACCTCCTCTATAGGAGGTAGGCCAAGATTTTTTTTTATTTTTATAGTCTAAACAACTTGGGCTTGATGACTCAGGCCTGTAATCTCAACACTTGGAGGCTGATGCAGGAGGATCACCATGAGTTTGAGGTTACTCTGGGTTACAGAGTGAGACTTTGTCTCAAATAATTGAAAAGGTAAATTATGTGGCACAGTTTGGTTAGGATATCTTCCTCTATTTTGTGGAGCAATTCCAACTTCCCAAAGCAGGTCACCAAAAGGTAACTATTGATTCTACTTCTGAAATGTCTTTCTAGAAATTTCCTTTTCTTTTTCAGTTTTTTTGAGGAATGGTCTTACTCTAGCCCAGGCTGACCTGAAGCTCTGTAGATCAGGCTAGCCTTAAACTCACACCAATCTTCCTACCTTAGCCTCCTCAGTATTGGGATTAAAGGAGTGTGCCACCATTCCCTGACATATTTCCTTCTCTTATTTGAAGGTTTCATTATTTTTGTCTAAATTTTATTTTGTTTATTTTCATTTATTTATTTGAGAGTGACAGAGAGAGAAAGAGGCAGATAGATAGAGAATGAGCGCGGCAGGGCCTCCAGCCACTGTAAAGGAACTCCAGATGCATGTGCCACCTTGTGCATCTGGCTTATATAGGTCTTGGGGAATCAGGCCATGAACTGGGTCCTTAGGCTTCACAGGCAAGCGCTTAACTGCTAAGCCATCTGTCTAGCCCTTGTCTGAATTTTTACTGTGGCCTCTTAAATTATTGCCCTGAATCTCTCCTTTCTTTTAATGCCTTCATCTATTCCATGGTTATTGCTTCTGAGGTGCCACATTTAAATTTAAAACCCACATTTAATCATAACACTTCTCTAAAATGCTTTGATAGAGAAAAAGATTGACCTGCGCAGGCCTTCTCAGTCTGGCCTCTATCTGTGTTATCTCTCAAGAATCTTGGTCTAGAGAGATGGCTTAGCAGTTAAGCGCTTGCCTATGAAGCCTAAGGATCCCGGTTTCAGGCTCGATTCCCCAGGACCCACATTAGCCAGATGCACAAGGGGGTGCACGCATCTGGAGTTTGTTTGCAGTGGCTGGAGGCCCTGGCGCGCCCATTCTCTCCCTCCCCCCCCCCTCTCTCTCTCTCTCTCTCTTTCTCTCTTTATCTGCCTCTTTCTCTGTCTGTCACTTTCAAATACATAAATAAAAATAAAAATAAATTTTTTAAAGAAAAGAATCTTGTCTTACAGTTAGAAGCATTCAAGGGCTTCTCTTTTCTCTCTGCCTTTGTACACACTCCTATGTGGCATTGTTTTATCCCCTCCCCTTTATTCTTGGTGAATTCAGAGTTATCATAAAGATATTTTAGACTTCATCTACTCCTTTGTTCCTTCCTTTCTTTTTTTCCTGAAGCTTTTCCTATTTCTCCAGTCAGTTATTTTTTTGGCCTGGAGAGAGAGAGAGAGAATGAATGAGAAGTGTGTGTGTGTGTGTGTGTGTGTGTTTAAGAGAACTGGGTAGGAAATCAAAAAGGAGGGGGTGGTATCTGTGATGGTATGACCCACTGTGTCAGGGCCCTAACTTGGAGGCACCTGCATGTTCAGGGCTGACAGCAGTTGCCCCAGAAACTGCTGGGGCTTTGTCTGCAGCACTTGTGGTTATATTTCCCCAGCAGTGCTTGCAGTGGAGGTAGGGCCACAGTGCAGGGCAATGCAGACAAAAGTGGCTGGGGCATGGGGTGGACCTGTGACCCTGGCACTCAGGACTGCATTGGCAGGGATTACTGCACTGGCAACATGTGGGGCCCCAGCTGCTGCTGCTGAATTCAGGTGTCTGGGGTGGGGTGGGGTGGGGTGGGTCAGGCAGTTGTGGAGGCTGCATGCTGTCACAGCTCAAGGCACAATTTAAAGGTTAGGCAGTGATTCAGGTGCTGAGGGCTTTTTGTCTGCTGCTTCTGATGGTTTAAAAGGATATTTTTATTTGGAAAAGTATTCATTTTCACGGTTACAGTTAAAAGTTTAAATAGCAGTAGCTAATTAAGGAACTTAAAGTGAATACATCTTGAGCTGGGCACGGTTGTTGTTGCATGCCTTTAATCCCAGCACTCAGGAGGCAGAGATAGGAGGATCACCCATGAGTTCAAGGCCACCCTGAGAAGTGAGTTCCAGGTCAGTCTGGGCTAGAGTGAGACCCTACCTCAACCCTCCCCCCGCCTAAAAAAAAAAAAAAAAAAAAAAACCAAGTGAATACCTCTCAGGGAATGCACATCTCTCTACTGTCAAGTTTGTAGGCAAGAGGTAGAGGACTAATTGGGGACCTTAAAGAGAGTACATCTGGGTATTGTTTCTAAAAGTTAATCATCAAATGAGTTTATACTTTGAAGGTATGGACTTATCCTATCCAAAGAGAAGACAAGGAGGAATTAGAAAAGAATTCAGCCTGTACTACATGCATAAGTGGCAGGAAAATTAGTATGGCTGAAATGTCAGCCTTTTAAATAGAATGAAACAGCAGACAATATATGAAGACAGCATATGTAAGATTAATAAAATGTATCTACTGCTGGGCATTAGCACCTGGCCAGCAAGGCAAATGTGAAGTGGGTTAAAAGTAACTTTGAATCTCAACAGTTAGATGACTAGTGTATAGCTGGGCTTTAATGATGAGCGTACCTGCCACGGGGCAGGTTCCAGTGATAGTCAACTTTGTATAGGACAGCATAGCATTGTCTTCAACTTATAGCATGCCTTGCACATTATAAAAACTGTATTTTAGTAAGTCTTCTGGGTTTTTGTTTTTGTTTTTTGTCTTTTGTCTTTTTGAGGTAGCTTCTCACTGCAGCCCAGGCTGACCTGGCACTCTCTCAGATGGCCTCAAAGTCACAACAGTTGTCCTACCCCTGCTTCCCAAGTGCTGGGATTAAAGGTGTGTACCACCACGCCCAGCAGTAAGCCTTTTCTTAACAGGTAGATTTTTAGACTAAGAACTTGAAGGATGAAGCTGCTCTTAATATGTCAGAGTCTCTGCTAATATCTGGAAATGATTTGCCTTAGCAGCCTGGGATTTCATCTCTCATAGCTCACAAGCACGTTTAGACGTTAAGAAGCTTCCATTGCTAGTGTCAATGAGTTGTATCTTATTTTCCTGAGTGTAAGTGACATTTCCTTGCTCTTCACAGCTGGAAACAATGTGGAAGTGGACGAGTCTTTGTTCCAGGAGATGGACGACTTGGAGCTGGAGGACGACGAGGATGACCCAGACTACCATCCTGCTGACCCAGGGAGCGACTCTGACTGAGTGGCCCGTTTCCAGAGAGGCTTCACCACCCTAGCATCTGTGGTGGTGCTGAAAGGGTTTTGATTTTCCTTTCTTTTTTTTCTAAGAAAAAAATATTTTTCAGGAGAATATTCTTCTGATAGTTTTCATTGTTGGACTTAATAAACTGACCTTAACGTTTCAAATATAAAATGTTCACTTTGTCTTATTGGTGAGCAGAAAAATTACATATTTACAATCACTTAGACTTGGAGAGAGATCATATTTATGACACCAAGGCTGTACACATGTGTGTTTACAAATGAGAAATTAGAATAACTCAGGATTTCTATGCTATATGCAATGGCTGCTTGTGTACTCCAAGTCTGAAGTGAATAAACAAGAAGCCTGAATTTTGGCGTCCAGGCACAAAAAATTTAAATCTTAACAAAATTAGCACCCTCATATTGGCAAGAATAAAATAGATCTTATTCTCCAGTAGTATTTGAGTCAGAATTTGTGGATGTTTTGAATTACATGTTTTTATCTCCTTGTCAGGTTAGATTCTCAAACACTGAGCCCCATTGTGGAATATCTGTTCTAGAGTGATTCTAATGAATATTCCTACTTGAACCACTGTACTATAATTTTCAGTTCTTTCTTGGTCTAGTGTTTTCCCTGCTAATTAACTGGTTTGAAGGGTTTATCAGGACAGTATTGTCTGCAAAAGAAGCACACTTTCACCTATGTGTATGGGAGATCTTATTATTAACTTGGAGATTGGCTTGGAGCACCACCAGGGAGAAGAGTGAGGCCTCATGTAGGTCACCCAGTCAGTGCAGTTTTGGAGGACTGTCTCTTGACTGTAGAGGGAATTTACTTGTACTATTACAAGTACCTGTCTCTAGTCAGAAATGCATATGTGACTTAATCACAAAGTCCCAAATTTGTTTTCAAGAGGAGACCTATAATTAAGAGCAAATTAAAGAGAAAACTGTCATTGTGGAGTGTAATTCTTTTTCAAAGAATATTTTGATTAGGTTTGATTCCAGGGGATAGCCAGCATTTCTAGTAGTGAGAGATCCAAGAGTTTGTGTCATGTGAGATTTTGTATTTCTTTAAGGAGGGTCTTAGAAGTTGATGAGTATATGCATAAGAACCTTCAGGTAGCTGTTCCAGTAAGGTGAACAAAGCAGCAGTGATCTCTAAATAAAAAAAATAGTTTAAAAATATTACTAGGATAAAAACAAATGCAAATGTGTAATCATTACTATATCCCTGTAATAATACCTGGCACCAGATATTTAAAGAAGTGTGGAAAAGAATGCAAAATTCTCATGAATGTTAGAGATAAAATATAAGAGTTCAAGTAAATTTTCAATTTGCCACTTACATCTTTGGAAAAGGCTCCTCGAGTCCACATGTCTGCATGCTGTTTTTTTGCCAGCATGGATCTTGGGGGAAAGTGGAAGTACTGATATAAGGTAACACATCTAAATGGTTTCTTGACACTTCCCTTTTGAGGTAAAACCAAGAGGAGTGGTCAGTATCATCTCAATGAAACTTCAGATACATGTGTCAAAAAGAAAAATGATGAGTTCTTGGACCCTAGCAGAAAGTTGATAACGTGGGTGTTTTTCTTATTGACAACTTCTGTAATTATAGACAATAAACCATGGTAATTCCCTCCTCCCCCACATTCCCCTTTACAACTCCACTCTCCATTATATCCCCCCTCTGTCTCTATCAGTTTCTCTCTTTTTTTTTGATTATTTATTTATTTATTTGAGAGTGACAGACAGAGAAAGAGGCAGGTAGAGATAGAGAGAATGGGTGAGCCAGCACCTCCAGCCACTGCAAACAAACTCCAGATGCGTGCGCCCCCTTGTGCATCTGGCTAACGTGGGTCCAGGGGAGTCGAGCCTTGAACTGGGGTCCTTAGGCTTCACAGGCAAGTGCTTAGCCACTGAGCCATCTTCTCCGGCCCTCTCTTTTATTTTTGATGTCATCATCTTTTCCTCCTATTCTAATGGTCTTGTGTAAGTAGTGTCAGGCACTGTGAGGTCATGGATATCCAGGCCATTTTATGTCTGGAGGAGCACGTTGTAAGGAGTCCTACCCTTCCTTTGGCTCTTACATTCTTTCCTCCACCTCTTCTGCAGTGGACCCTGAGCCTTGGAAGGTGTGATAGAGATGTTTCAGTGCTGAGCTGTCACTTCTTCTTAGCACTGTGGTGCGTTCTGAGTTATCCCAAGGTCACCGCCATCTGAAAAGAGAAGCTTCCTTTTTTTATATTCTCTTTTTAATATTTTTTATATTCTCTTTTTAATATTTGTGTTACCTCATTTTTAGGTGCCATAAGAGGCTAGTGGAATGCTGCTGAACTATTTCAAGTCAGTTGCAGGGCTTGCCTTTCAAAAAAATTGCACGGCAGTTAGTAAAATGAATGTATGATGTTTCAAAATGAATCACATTCTTGAAGCATTGTAGTTTTAGAAAGAAACCATTAAATGTAGGTAAACCATTAAAGGTAGGTAGGTTTTCAGAAATAGTGACATACAAAGTAGGAATTCACATAGTTATGTAAAAGTGAATGTATTGGTTTGTTTGCTGTGTAGGTCCTGTGTCAGGGTGACACATTGGTATACCACCAAAGAGATGTTAAGTTCTCAGGCGAGCTATTTGTCAATTTACTTGTGCCTGAGGGTAGATAAAGGGATGAGGTGTACTCATCAAAGGAGCATGGCCTATTTTGCTTGTAACTTTTTTGTATGTATGTACATGTTTATATGCTTTTGACACTGTGCGTGCGCGTGTGCCAGAAGTTGGCATCAGATGTCTTCCCCCCATTAATCTCTCGTTTATATGGTAATGTAGGGTCTCATCATTAGTGCTTTTTTGAAAGGAAAGAAAAAATAATGCAGCTTAGTCCTAAGTTTTACTGTCGTGACCAGTATGTTATCCACTTGTATCCACACCAACAAATATGCTTAATAATGTACCAATGTTCATTCCCTAGTACAGGTCAGCCCCTCTTTCCCAGCATGAGAGATGCTGTCTGTGGTCCTGAACCTAAAGCTGTGTGTTCTAGGGATACTGAACCAAGTGAGAGGAAAGTAAGTGACAGGAGGAAAAGAAGGTAGGGGGAGTGAGGGAGACTGAGTAGTACTGTTGGAAAAGCGTAGCCTCCAAATGGCAGCAAGTATGAAAAAAAAAAAAAAGGGACGGGCAGAGGTGTTTTAAATAATGAAAGCAACCAAAATGAGGTTGACGGAGAGTATTTTATTCTGCATTTCATCATGTTAAACATACTTCCTACATCCGCCTCTTCTTGCTGTCACCTCCTCTACATTTGCACCTGGTTCTCTTGAAAGAATGGTCTCCATTACTTTTTGTGACTCTGTCTCCTTGCTCAAAGACGAAGAGTATTTAATTTTTCAAACACTTGAACATTTAGGTTTCCAAATTTTACACAATAAACAATAATGTGCAGAGTACTATGAGAGTTGCTGGTTTGAGTGTTAGGTGCATGAAGGCATGGGGGAATTAGTGGAGAATGTGTGGAGTAGTGCTGAATTCTGCTTCTCTCCCACCCAAGGGAGAGAACTAGAACTAATTGTGTTTTTTTTTTTTTAATTTTTTTTTTTTTGTTTTTCGAGGTAGGGTCTCACTGTAGCTCAGGCTGACCTGGAATTCACTATGTTGTCTCAAGGTGGCCTCAAACTCATGGCGATTCTCCTACCTCTGCCTCCCAAGTGCTGGGATTAAAGGCGTGCACCACCACGCCCGGCCTCTAATTTTATTTATGTTGTATGTGCATATTTACGTGTAGGTATGTCAAGTTCTCTTGCCTGCTGCAAATAAATGTCACATGCTTGCACCACTTCTTGCAGGTAGCTTATGTGGGTATTGAACCCTGGTTGGTATGTTTTACAAGCACCTTTACTCACTGAGCCATCTTCTGAGCACAGTGTCTTTTGTTTTCATCTGAAGCCAAACTAAACATGAAAAAAATCATTCAAGAGCTGGGTGTGGTGGTGCACGCCTTTAATCCCAGCACTTGGAAGACAGAGGTAGGAGGTTCACCGTGAGTTCAAGGCCACCCTGAGACTACATAGTTAATTCCAGGTCAGCCTCGAAGAAAAAAAAAAAGTTCATTCAAAGAAGAGAGGAGTGTGTGTGTGTGTGTGTGTGTGTGTGTGTGTGTAAATATAGAGTTGAGGAAGAAGTTTTCCCTCCTAAGACAATTGCAGGTGTGAAGTTGTCCATAATGTGGGACAGAAGTGATGGATCTGTAAGGAAGCCACAGAACCACGAATAAGAAACAGGAAGCTTGAGATATCAAATCCCAGAGTGCTAGGCCAGCACACAAAAGCATCCACTCAGGTAAGAATTTTCCTATTCTTTTCTTCTATTTTCTCAAGGACAAGGAACAAGTTTGAGCTGCTAGGCTCAGAGAAGAAAAGAGATGGATAAAAGAACAAGGTAAAGCAAATTCAAAGGCAGGCCCGTAACTCTTCTCCAGAAGTTCAGTAGTCCCAGGGTTTCCAAAGTGGAGAAGTGCCGAGTGTGGGTGAAGTGCTGTGGGCCGACATGCGAAGTTGGCAGCTTTCCTGAGTACAGTGACACAGCAGAAGCAGCAGAGAGGCGCAATGCCTCTGGGGAGGGCTACGTGATAGCAGGTTCATCCATACTATGAAATGAGGCAGGGAGGTTTTAATGGCCTATACCAAACTCAGTTTTGCCAAAGGTTATTTCAATCTACCACCTGAGAATTGTCACAAAACAGCCACTTTGATCCAAAAATGAGATGAACTTCATTACATCCTTTTCCTTCCCCTTCCCTTCCTTTCTCTTCTCTTCACTCATCCTTCCCAACCCTTCCCTTCCAGCCCTATCCCTTGCCTTCTTCCCTTCCTGTTGCAGTTCCCTTCTCATTGCTAGAATAAAGCACCAGATGATGGGAGGAAAGGGTTTATTTGGGCAACAGTTCCAAGAAGAAGTTTTAACATGGCAGGGAAAGCATGGAAGAGCAACGGCCAGGCACCACACCTCGTCACATCAGCAGCAGGCTCCTTAAGACTCAGCAACTGAGCAAAGGAAATTTACAAAGCTCAAAAAGTAGGGAAGCCAGGCACTGTGGCACATCTTCAATCCCAGCACTCACGAGGCAGAGGTAGAAGGATCGCTGTGAGTTTAAGGCCACCCTGAGACTACACAGTGAATTCCAGGTCAGCCTAGGCTATAGCAAGACCCTCCCTTGAAAAACAAAAACAACAGCATAAAAAAAAAAATCATATGCCTCTAGAAATACCTGAAACTTAAAGGCCCTTCCTCAAAGTTATATAAGCTGTAACAACTACTGGGGAGAGGAGATTCTCTATCAAGCTGACCTGTCTGACAGTTGTACAGAGAGCTCTGGGGATGCAGATTCCTGAGTGGTCACTCAAGCTGGGACGGGCTTTCTCTGAGGTGGCTGCCTTTGAATGATGCCACATGGTTGTGTAGGTAAGCCCTTACTCATACACCTGCCCAGCAACACACTGATCACTGTTGGACTTTGACCCCACTCTGCACCTGCCTTGCTCGCATGGTGCTAATCCCGGCAGTAGATACAGCTCATTAATCTTATATGTGCTGTCTTCATCTATTCTCTGCTGTTCTGTTAAAAAGCTGACGTGTCAGCCACAATATTTGGTACCTCTGGCACATAGAATCAGCAACTCCTCTGCTGATATATACCCTTTCAAGTGTGGGTGCCTTTGATGGCTTTGCCTTTACAAACAATCCCAGATAGGCTCTCTTTAAGTTAGTTATCAACCACTTGAACTTTCTACCTATAATCTTAAAAGTAAATGCATGTGCTTTCCCTCCTAATAAAAAGGCAAGCTTCCCTTTCAGCTGTGTGCTTCTAGTCAGGCTTCATGATGTGAGGTCATTCTGTTACTGGCTGAGACTGGGTTGTGTCACCATCCCCCAAATTATTCCCACTTTGTCTACATGAGTCCTAATTTTCTACAGTTCATCAAGTTGGACCTGGAATCATTAATTTGGGCTGTCATTAAGGCCCTATCTGGTGTCAATGGGAATTTGTTCACATCTCCCCAGTTCTCACTTTCCTTTTCTCTTTCCTCCTTTTTCCTTCCATTTGCCTCCCTTCTCCCTCTTCCTTCCACTTACCGTTTCTTTCCTATTCCGATCCCTTCTCAAAAATTCATGTTGGGCGCTTTGTCCTTTTCAGTCTCCTGATTATCTGTAACTGAGTTCATCTGCCTGGCATAGCATCCATGCCCAATCCCAGTTTCTATCTTTCTTGTGTATAGCAATGTGTTCATCTCATACAGCAAAACATGGTGGTGGCCCTAAATATTGAGAATGTCTTTCTCCATAGCCCGCTTTTTAGCTTTCCTATGTCTTGAGGAGGCAACAGAGAATTACACGGAGTCTCAGCTTCAGTAAGTTTGTAGATTCAGTGCAGGAAACTAGAACTGTAACCATGAGGTGCTGAGAAGACTAGTAATACTATGTACAAAAACTGCCAGAGGAGAGCAGAGGAAAGAGAAATGTCTCCTTCTGGATTTAGGAAAAGTGAAATGTCAGGAGCAGGCCGTTCCAGGGGGGCTCTTGGAGGGGATGAAACCAGCTGGAAGAAAGCATGAAGTAGACATTCACAGACACCAGTTGCAATGCAAGGCAGCCCAGAGCAGAGCTGAGCCAAGCCAAGCCCCAGAGCTGAGCACTTCATTCATCACAGAGTGTCCTATAGAGGGAGCTGTGTGCACAGGCACACTCCACACATGGTCTCATTGACTGGTGCACATGTAGGTACACTGTATACAATGATCTCATCATATGAGGGATGTGAATCATGGTTATAAAAATAAGCTTCAGCCACCTTATATAGTTGGCCAGAAGTCAAGCCTCTTAAAGGTGTATGCCCGTACATCCTAGGCTTGGGACTGGGAAAGCATATGATTTTTTTTTTTTCCAGAGAGCTGACTTTTGTGGCTGTAAACCACAGCAACAATATAAAGACCTGCAACTCATTACTAAGATACCTGTAATTAAAGCCAAACTTGTGAGGGTCCACTGCCAGGTAGGTCCCAAGGATGCCCACTAAGAGGTGAGGGTCTTCAGGAAGTTTCTGAATTAAATCAACCTCCATATTTATCTCTGAAATGACTACAAGAAAAAATAGGGAGAACACTCCAAGACATATAAGTGTAGGGAAAGACTGAGTAAGAAGATCCCAGTAGCCAAGCAAATTAGGCAAACACTCAACAATTAGGAGCTCATGAAACTAAAAAGCTATTGTACAAATAAGCAAACCAAAGTCAGTAGACAACCTACTGAATAGGAGAAAAATCCTCACCAGCTGTACCTCTGACAGAGGTTTAATATCTACAATCTATAAAGAACTCAAAACTCTGAACAATAAAAAACCAAGCCAGGTGTGGTGGTGCACACCTTTAATCCGAGCACTTGGGAAACAGAGGTAGGAGGATTTCTGTGAGGTCAAGGGCCATCCTGAGACCACATAGTGAATTCCAGGTCAGCCTGGGCTAGAGTGAGACTCTACCTTGAAAAAACAAAAAGAAAAATATCAAGCAACCTATTCAAAAAATGGGGCATGGAATTGAACAGAGTTTTCAACAGAAGAAATACAAATGGCCAATAAGCACCTAGAGAGATGCTCAGCATCTCTACTAATCAGGGAAATGCAAATTAAAATGGCTATGAGATTCCATCTCCAGTAAAGACAGCAATCATCAAAAAGTCAAAGGAGGGCTGGTGACATGGCTTAGCCATTAAGGCACTTGCCTGCGAAGCCTAAGGACCCAGGTTTGATTCCCCAAGTACCCACATAAGCCAGATGCACATGGTTGCACATGAGTCTGGAGTTTGTTTGCAGTGGCTGGCACCGGCGCGGAGAAAGAGAAACCGTTTTCCACTGCGGGTGAGAGTGCAAACTTGTACAGCCACTATGGAAGTAGGAAATAAGTATGGAGACTCTGCTAAATGCTTAAACTAGAACTCCAGAGGTGAGCTGAGGGGAGCTTCAGTCTGGAACCCTGGGTGGTAGGTTGCAGGGAGCCCCCAAGAGGACTGTGCTTTGCTGTCCACAGGTGGCAAGTTGAAGATGATGGAGTGGTCAGGAAGGGAGGTATTCATCGGTGCCAGTACTGTGCCAGGAAGGAATGGTCGTGCTACCATGGGTGGAAGCACAGGATAGGTGTTCACAGGAACCCAAACAAGGTGGGCGCTGGGCACAGAGGTGTTCTGCTTGTGACCATCAGGGGTTCCGAGTGTGTCATTTGAAGCCATCCTCCCCTGGCTGTACACATTAAGGTGTGGAAATGGCAAAGTACCCATGCTGACAGCTGGAGCTGCTCTGAATATCACTGCATGGGACTGTAGAGTCATGCCCATGTCTGTATCCTTAGGATCTAGGGCTGGCAGCCCTGCCAAGTCGTGAGATCTTGAGGTGCAAGGGTCACTGTGGTGGAAACTGTGGCAGGGTTGCTGGGGGAAGGGACTAGAGGAGTGGTGGGGAGAAAAGATGAGGAGAATCTGTTCGTTGGGGTTGGGGAACCCTGACTACAGGAGGGAGGTTTGAAGGGCAAGGGGTCTAGTTGAGGTGTGGGGTGGGGAGGTGTGAGAGGAGGAGCTGTACCTCTGGCACTATGGGTAGGGGTTCCATTGGCATCTTATGACACCAACAAATAGGGGCCAGTCCTCACAGGAGTGAGAGGGCTGGAGGGAAGAGTCAATGAAGGGGAAAGAGGGATTCTGGTAGGTAGAGAGACAGACAGTGTGGCGGGTGCAGCATCCTGGTCTGCCAAGGCTGTGAAGGCAGAAGCAGCCTGGACAGTGGGCAGAGACAGAATGGGAGCCGCAGGGGCAGACAGAGGCAGACTGGGGGGTAGTGTGAGCTGCCAGCACCTGCTTTGTATCCTTCAAAGTCTTCAGTTCATTACCCTGTAACTTACTGTGCTGTGATGTTTCACATTGGCCAAGGTTTTCAGGTGTACCATCCAGTCCAAGCAGGAAAGCTCAGGAGGTGGGGACATCCCCTAAGTCTTGGAGGGGGTTGCTTAGTCCTGTGTAGGACTGAGCCCTTCACCAGTTAAAATACTTTTAGCTACCAAGTTAGTTTATCAAACCCAAAGGCTAAAATTGTCATCAGGTAACATGTAAAACCTGTAACGAAAGATTTCCCTACTTTACTAAAACCCACCCACCAATATACTTTATAAATATCTTAATTTTGTTCTGTTGATACAAGAGTTTGGGGGTCCTTTGTATGCCAATGCACAGATAATTTGGTGAGTTCATGGATCCTTGCCCTATGAATTTGAAGAATGAAATACACAGACCAGAAGATAAGGTTCAGAAAGATTTTATTATAGCTTAAAACTTTAGGAAGAAGAAAAGAAGGGGGCTTAGTCCTAGAACATGAGGGAAGAAAGCAAGGTGGAGCTCTTGCCCAGGGAGGTAAGAGGGGGTTTGACAAGCCCACATCAAGACTCAGATCTGGGAGCCAAGTGTGGTGGCTCATGCCTTTAATTCTAGCCCTTGGGAGGCAGAGGTAGGAGGATCGCTGTGAGTTCAAGGCCAACCTAAGACTACCTAATGAATTCCAAGTCAAACAGGAAGGAAGTGGATATGTGAGGGACACCGGGTTTACAGGTTACAATGTGATAAAAAAAAAAAAGAAGATTTTATGGCTTTTTCAGTAATCTTAGGTAAGGATCAGAGTTTCTATCCTCTAGGAAGGGTGCAAACATAATTTAGAAACCTTTCCTGTAGGGTGTAACATACAGGATTTTTCTTTAAGTCTTTGTTATTTTTATTTATTTATTTGTGAAAGAGAGCGAGGGAAAGAGATAGAGAGAATGAGTGGGTATGCCAGGGCCTCCAGTCACTGCAAAGAAACTCCATACTCCTGTGCCACCTTGCACATCTGGCTTATGTGGGTCCTGGGGAACGGATACTGGGTCCTTTGGCTTTGCAGGCAAGTGCCTTAACCACTAAGCAACCTCTCCAGTTCACATCCAGGTTTTTGTAAGCTTAGAGACATTTCCCACTTTGGGGTTCTGTTACCCTGACTTCCTAGCCAATTTCTGTCTCCTATCATTGTGACTAGAAAATTCAGGTGGCCACATTCATGTCATTTGACATGAAATCTGCATTCTTGGGGCACGATTACTTTACATTATACCCAGAATAAACTGTTACTCCTTTGGTGATGAGAACTGTGTTGTCTTACATTGGTAATAGGTAAACCCAGTTAAAAATCCTGTGAACATGGAGGTCGCAGAGTTCCTGAAGTTACACTTCAAGCAGAGTTTGTGTTGTATCTATAAGTTATGGGATCATTTTTCCTTTAATTGTGTTGTATTATTCATTATTACAAGTATCTGGTATTATTGTGAATGAGAATGACATTATTGAATGTCATTCTAAATTACCATATGGCACAAATACGTTACCATTAAATAAGCTTTTTGTTCATAATAGAGTCATTTTCTAAGCATAGAGTGTGTTCCTCGTGATAATTGTAATATAAATATATAAATAATGTTAAATTGAAATACTTTGGTCATGCAAATACAGTATCTCCATCTATGAAGCAAATGGAGTTTTCAAAATGCGGTGTTCACGAGTCCCACCTAGTGGTCACAGTGTTAATTACATTCCCCCTGCCAGTACTTTGTAATTGGCTGGCTCTAAGTGACCAAAGAAACAAAAGTTAAAAACAGAAGTCTCCATATTGCTTTCCAAAGTGGTTGTACCATCCTACAATCCCACCAACAGTGGATGAGTGTTCCTACTTCTCCACATCCTCGCCAGCATTTGTTTTTATTTGATTTTTTGATGCTTGCTATCCTTATTGGGGTAAGGTGGAATCTCATAGTTGTTTTAATTTGCATTTCTCTGATGATTAGGGATGCTGAACATTTTCTTAAGTGTATGTTTGCCATTTCTATTTCTTCCTCTGTGAACTGCCTGTTCAGCTCTTTGCCCCATCTTGTGAGTGGGGTGTTTGACTTCTTACTGTTTAGATTTTTGAGTTCTTTGTAGATTCTAGAGATTAGTCCTCTATCAGTTGGATAACCCACGAATATTTTCTCCCATTCTGTGGGTATTCTATTGGCTTTGCTAATTGTATGCTTGTCTGTAAAGAAACTCCTCAGCTTCATGTGGTCCCATTGGTTGAGTGATGGTTTAAGTTCATGAGCTACTGGGGTTTTGTTCAGGAAGTCTTTTTCCATTCCTATATCATGGAATGTACTTCCTAAATTTTCTTCCAGTAGTATTCGAGTTTCTGGTCTTATATTGAGATCTTTGATCCATTTGGACTTGAGTGTAGTGCATGGTGAAATGTGTGGGTCAAGTTTTAGTTTCCTGCATATGGTTATCCAGTTTGTCCAGCACCATTTGTTGAAGATGCTGTCTTTTTTCCAGCGTATATTGTTTGGGCCTTTATCAAATATCAAGTAGCTATAGTTGCTTGACCCAAAGTCCGGGTCCTCAAGTCTATTCCATTGATCTATAGTCCTGTTTTTATGCCAGTACCATGCTGTTTTTATTACTATGGCTTTGTAATATAGCTTTAGATCAGGTATGGTGATGCCTCCAGAGGTATTTCTTTTGCAGAGGATATGTTTGGAAATGCGAGGCCTTCTGCCGTTCCATATGAAATTTGAGATCATTTTTTCTATCTCTGTGAAGAACACTGTGGGGATTTTAATTGGTATTGCATTAAATCTGTAAATTGCCTTTGGTAGGATTGTCATCTTCACAATGTTAATTCTGCCTATCCAGGAACATGGGAGGTCTTTCCATTTTCTCAAGTCCGCCTCAATTTCTTTTTTGAGTGTTTTTATGTTTTCATTGTATAGATCTTTCACTTCCTTGGTTAACGTTATTCCAAGGTATTTTTTTTTTTTTGTCGCAATTGAAAATGGGACTATGTCCCTTATTTCTTTTTCTGTATCTTTGTCCTTTGCATAAAGGAAGGCTACTGATTTTTGTGCATTGATTTTGTATCCTGCTACTTTGCTATAGGAGTTAATCACCTTCAGGAGTTTTGGGATGGAGTCTCTCGGGTCTCTTACATATATAATCATGTCATCAGCGAATAAAGCTAACTTAACTTCCTCCTTTCCAAATTGTATCCCTTTTATTTCCTTCTCCTGTCTTATTGCTTGAGCTAGGACTTCCAGAACTATATTGAAAAGCAGAGGTGAGAGTGGACAACCCTGTCTTGTTCCTGATCTTAATGGGAACTCCTCCATTCTCTCTCCATTAAGTATTATTTGGGCCTTCGGAGCTTCGTATATTGCCTTTATTAGGTTAAGATATGAACCAACCATGCCAACTCTCTCCAATGTTTTGAACATGAACTGGTGTTGAATCTTGTCAAAGGCCTTTTCTGCATCTATCGAAATGATCATGTGGTTTTTATGTTTAACCTTGTTTATGTGGTGTATTACATTGACAGATTTCCGTATGTTGAACCACCCCTGTGTTCCTGGAATGAATCCCACTTGGTCAAGGTGGATAATGCTTTTGATGTGTTGTTGGATTCGGTTTGCAAGGATTTGTTTAGGATCTTTGCATCTAAATTCATCAGGGAAATAGGCCGGTAGTTTTCTTTTCTTGTGGCATCTCTGCCTGGTTTTGGAATTAGGGTGATGCTTGCTTCATAAAAGAAAGGAACATTATCCTCATTATCGCGACTTTGAATTTTATCTTCTCTGTACATCTGGTTTATTGTTGACTTTTCCCTACCCTGGCTGTGTTTTTACCAAGAGTTTGAAGATGTTGGAGGCAGCACTGGTGCTGGAAATTGAGGGCTTTGGTTTGGGGTCTAGGATTGTATGGAACACTGTGTAACCACACTGAGTTTTAAGCTGGTCTAGACTGGATTGACTTCAAATAAAATCCTGACCTCACAGGTAGGGTTCTTTCTTTCTGGTGTGATAATAGTCTTGTGTAGAACAGCAGACACCGGTAGTTTTCTCTTGAACCTTCCGGTTGTTGGTTTTCTGCTTGGCTTTTCCTGAGTCTCTCATTTTTCTAGGTTATAATTGTGCTAAATTTAAGCCTCATTTATTTTTTTAAAACTATTTTATTTTTATTTATTTATTTGAGATGGAAAGAGAGAGAGAGAGAGAGAGAGAGAGAGAGAGAGAGATTGAATAGTGCCGGGGCCTGTAACCACTGTGTAGCAGACAGCTTCAGGTTCACTGAGATGAACTTCCAGACCAGCACAGTTATGGAGGAAGGGATATTTATTGAAGCTTACAGATCCAGGGGAAGTTCCATAAATGGCAGAAGAAGCTGGCCTGCCTTCATGGGACCAAGCAGAGAGAGAGCAGTACAAGCCTAAAGGTCAAAAGCCACAGCACACTTCAGGAACTCCAGCTAGGCACACTTTGCATATCTTTAGATTGAAATCTGAAACCCACCATCACACCTTAAGATCCACACAATGGCACTGCCTCCAGCCAGATGGCTAAAGATGCAAACTACAAACAAATAAACAACTGAAATATATTGGGGGCCATCTATTCTATTCAAACCACCACACACTGCAAAGGGACTACAGACACATGTGCCACCATGTGCATCTGGCTTACATAGGTTCTGGGGAATAGAACCTGGGTCCCTCAACTTCATAGATCAGCACCTTAACCTCTAAGTAATCTCTCCAGCCCATTTAATTCTTCATTTAGGCAGAAATCTAATTAAAAGAGATTCTTTATTTTTAATCCTTCAGTTACCTTTTTGATAGTCTCTTTTATTTTTGAGGGATGACCAGAGATTGAGATTTTCCTGTGCTAATCTAAGATGAAATGCATTTTTTTTTTGCAATAACTTCTAGGTAAGTTTAAATGAAATTTTGTATTCCTCTTTATTCCTCACTGAGAATCCTCTGTATCTCAGGGTCTGAAGGTATTTTATTTAAGAAACACATCTGGGCTGGAGGGATAGCTTAGTGGTTAAGGCGCTTGCCTGCAAAGCCAAAGGACCCAGGTTTGATTCCCCAGTACCCATGTAAGCCACATGCATTACGTGGCACATGCGTCTGAAGTTTGCAGTGACTAGAGTCCCTGGCGTGCTTATTCTCTTTCTCCCAAATAAATAAACATTTTCTTAAAAAATTGCCAGGCATGGTATTGCACTCTTTTAATTCTAGCACTCAGGAGGCTGAGGTAGGAGGTCAGCTTGAGTTAGAGTGAAACCCTGCCTCAAAAAACAACAACAACAACAAAATAGGGGCTGGAGAGATGGCTCAGCAGTTAAGGTACTTGCCTATGAAGTCTAATGACCAGGATTTGATTCCCCAGTACCCCCATAAAGCCAGATGTACAAAGTGACCCATGCATCTGGAGTTCATTTGCAGCTGCTAGAGGCCCTGGCACGCCCATTCTCCCCACCTCCCCCCCACACCCGCGTCTTTCTCATGGCAAATAAAAATTTTAAGACCACAAAAATAACAAATGAAGAGACACATTCATCCAACTTCCTAAACATGATACAAGGAGGATATATATATATATATATATATATATATATATATATATACACACATATATATTATGTAATATATATAACAATTTTATATATATATATATATATATATATATATATATATTTTTTTTTTTTTTTTTTCCCAAGGTAAGCTCTTGCTCTAGCCCACACTACCTGGAATTCACTATGTCATCTCAGCGCAGCCTTGAACTCACAGTGATCCTTGCCTCCCAATTGCTGGGATTAAAGGTGTATACCACCATGCCCTGCCAGAGAAGATAGTTTTAAAAATATTTTATTTATTTATGAGAGAGAGGGAGAGATGCTTGCCAGGCCTCTTGCCACTGCATCTGGCTTTACATGGGTACTGGGGAGTTGAACCCAGACCATCAGGTTTTGCAAGCAAGCACCTTTAACTGAGGAGCCATCTCTGAGCCCGAGGGAAGATATTTTATAATCCTTGCTATGACATCCATAACCCAACCATGACAAAATTCATTCTGTGAAGAAGGTATTATTTCTTTCAATTTCAACATTTGCCAAGATGGGTGACATCTGCCCACTTCCTGAAAGAAATATTTCAGGTACTCCTTCCGTGCTTCATCCTTAAGGGTTCTCCCTGGAGTTATCTCATTGGTCCTTGGTAACTTTGAGTGTCAACCGATACAGCAAGCTTCATCCTAAATCTCTAGGCACACAGGGTTAGCTTCCAATTTGTAATAAGCACACCAAAATCTCTGTTAGGTAGGTTCTCAAAGTTCTAGTTTTTCTGCCTATCACTTGCTGAGCAGGGGAGAGCTTCATGAATATGAAAGTATTTTTGGGGGATGTAGTTAAGAAATCCCAACACTATCCCCAGGGTGGACAGTGTATTTCTTTATTGGATATAGTATTGTGTGTATGTATTCAATCGGCCAGAACCTTGGAAGGAAACAGTGAGCTCTCTGTTGGGGAGGCATTGCTCATTCACGCGTATCTAGTTTTCAGGCATCAGAGTTTAGTGAAAGGATCTTGACCTTCAGACTAAATCTCCTGGGCTTCCTTGTATGAAGATGTGCTAAAATCAAAGCTGGAGTGCAGGGACTCCACATGGAGGACAGTGGCTCTGGAGACTTCCTGTACCTTAGCAAACTGAGAGCAAGATACAAGTTTTGTTAAGGCTCTGAGGATTTATAGTTGCTACAATCATATAGCACAGTGACTCATTATACCTGCTGATACTATATCATTTGAATCTACCCTTCTGATTGATTTGTGATATCTTTTTGTTATTTTAGGTTGATATTTGTAGTAAAAATTGATGCTTGGTCTAATTCAGCTCCTTGTTTCATTTTAAGCATTTATGTATTTGCAAGCAGAGAGAGAGAGAGAGGGAGAGAGAGGAGACAGAGAGCCTCCAGCTGCTGCAAACAAACTCCAGATGCATGCACCACTTTGTATATCTGGCTTTACGTGGATACTGGGGAATCAAACCTGGCTTGTCAGGCTTTCCAGGCAAACACTTTATCCACTGAGGCATCTCTCCCACCCAGCCCTCCTGTTTTTTATAACCTTTGTATTGACAATTTTTTATATATGCATTATTTTCTGGTTGTTCTTTCACTCAATACCATATTGTGATTTATCCACAATGTAGAATGTAATAATGTTATTGTACATCCTATTGTATTCATATAATATGTTAATTCTACTGACAAACTGATTAAACATATTTGGCCTTCCTAATAACAATGCTGGACAGCTCATTGACAATACTTATTACTGTTTGTCTTTTCACTTGTTACTTTTCGTTTTTTTCTTTTTCTTTTTCTTTTTTTTTTTTTTTTGAGGTAGGGTCTCACTCTGGTCCAGGCTGACCTGGAATTAACTCTGTAGTCTCAGAGTGGCCTTGAACTCATGGCGATCCTCCTACCTCTGCCTCCCGAGTGCTGGGATTAAAGGCGTGTGCCACCATGCCCAGCTTACTTGTTATTTTTCTAGTGAGGATATGTGTGGTGGTTTGATTCAGGTGTCCCCCATAAACTTAGGTGTTCTCAATGCTAGGATCCCAGCTGATAAATATTTGGAAATTAATGCCTCCTGGAGGGAATGTATTATTGGGGGCGGGCTTATGAGTGTTATAGCCAGTGTCCCCTTCCCAGTGTTTGGCATACTTTCCTGTTGCTATTGTTCACCTTATGTGGGTCAGGGGGTGATGTCCACCCTCTGCTCATGCTATCATTTTTCCTGCCATCATGGAGCTTCCCCTAGAGCCTGTAAGCCAAAATAAACCTCTTTTTTCCCACAAGCTGCTCTTGGTTGGGTGATTTCTACGAGCAATGTGAACCTGACTGCAACAGTAAAGTGGTACAGAAGAGTGGGGTTGCTACTAGACACCTGACTGTGTGGCTGTGGCCTTTTGGAGCTGATTTCCAAGAGGAATGTGGAAGGATTTAAAACCTTGGCCTAAGAGATGCCTTGCAGTGCTGTAAGTACAGCTTGATGGACTCTTCTGGTCAGAGTTGAAAGACCTGTATGCAGTAAGAACTATGGACTGTGAGGTTTGATTTATGAGGGTGAGAAATAGCTTTGCTTGGACTGGGCTAGAAGCAGTTTGTGTGAAAAGCTTGTTGTTATGCCCGTGTCCTGAGAAGTTGTGCAGGGTTGCTTTGAGTAGAAATGAACTGGTGTGAGCAGAGGAATATGGCACTGAAAAAAAAAATCTTTGGGTGAACTGCTGCCCATTCAGCTGCAATTGAGAGATTATAACCTTTGAGATTGAGCCAACTGACCTGCACTTGGGCAACAGGAAGAATGTAGACTCTTTTGAAGGGGCCTGAGTACTCAAGGAGTGTCCTGTTCTTCAAAGCCTGCTTTATTCCCTCCTGAATTAACAAATTGGCACCCTACCTGGTATTATGGAATATAAGAAATGCTGGAAAGAGGGTCAGTGAGTTTGCAACACAGTCTTGTGTTTTGGAAATGGCCATGAGCAGTGTGAATCAAGTTTGCTGGTTGCCTCATGGAGACCCCATGGGGCAATGAGTATGAACCATGGATTGCAGTGGGGACCCAGTAGAGATGCCAGGACCACGAGATGGCTGCTAAGGAAAGCTGCCGGCCCCTGATGAACTTTTCCAGTACTTTGAGTAGCCTACCTGGAGGGGTGGAATTGGAATGCCAGAGACTTGTTGCTGGTTAGAATTATCGGACTTGGAGATTTGTCACTGGCTAGAGTTGTTGGACTTGAAGCTACAGAGTTTGATGTTTTCCCTGGTTGTTTTAAATCTTGTATTGGTTGAATATTTCTTTGCTATGCCCAGTGTCATCTTCTGCAGTGTGAATGTTTACTCTGTGCCATTATGGGTTTTTTTTTGGGGGGGGGATTCTTTTGGTACTATGGCTCAGTTAAAAGACCTTGGACTATGGGAATGTATGAACATCACTGGAATTGATAAAAAAAAAAAAAAACTATGGAGACTTTTAAAGTTGGACAAATACATTGAATTTTACATCATGTATAGTTATCAGTTTATGGGGCCAGGGACAGAATGTGGTGGTTTGATTAGGTGTCCCCCATAAACTTAGGTGTTCTGAATGCTAGGTTCCCAGCTGATGGAGATTTGGGAATTAACGCATCCTGGAGGCAGTGTATTGATGGGGCAGTCTTATGAGTGTCCCCTTGCCAGTACTTGGCACACTGTCCTGTTGCTACGGTCCACCTTATGTTGGCCAGGGGGTGATGTCCACCCTCTGCTCATGCCATTATTTTCCCTGCCATCATGGAGCTTCCCCTTCAAGCCTGTAAGCCAAAATAAACCTCTTTTTTTTTTCCCCACAAGCTGCTCTTGGTTGGGTGATTTCTACCAGCAATGTGAACCTGACTGCAACAATGTGATTATTTCATTATGGCTTTAATTTTTAAAAATATTTTATTTTTATTTATTTGACAGAGAAAGGGGGGGGAGAGAGAATTGGTGCGCCAGGGGCTCAAGCCACTGCAAAGGAACTCTAGATGCATGTGCCCCCTTGTGCATCTGGCTAACGTGGGTCTTGGGGCATTGAACCTGGGTCCTTTGGCTTTGTAGGCAAGCGCCTTAACCACTAAGCCATCCCTCAAGACCCATGGCTTTAATTTTTATTTTTTCCAGTGACTAGGGATATTGAGCATCTTGCTAAATGTATTCTTTTTAGAAATGTCTTCTCTCAGCCTTAGTGCATTTTTCCAGTTGATTGTTTTTTCTTCTTTTAGATTTTTATTTTTATTTATTTTTTTATTAGAGACAGAGAGAGGAAGGTAGAGAGAGTAAGAATGGGCACGCCAGGTCCTCTAGCCACTGCAAATGAACTCCAGACACATGCTCCCCCTTCTGCATCTGGCTAACGTGGGACCTAGAGAATCAAACTGGGGTCCTTAGGTTTTGCAGGCATGTGCTTTAATCACTAAGCCATCTCTCTAGCCCTTATTTGGGTTTTTTAACATTGAGTTTATTTAGTTGCCTTATATATCTTGGAAATTAGCCTCTTTTAAAAATATTTTCTTCTATTTCATACATTGCCCAGAGCAATGCAAAGGTTTTCTTCTTGGTTTCTTTTTCTTTCTTCTTCTTCTTCTTATTTTTGTTTTTTATGAGGTTAGGGTTTCACTCTATCCCAGGATGATATGGAACTCTAGTTTCAGACTGGCCTTGAACTCACAGAGATCCTCCTACCTCTGCCTCTCAAATGCTGGGATTGATGGCAGGTATTACCACACCCAGCTTCTTCTAGTAGTTTTATAATTACAATTCTTTTTTTAAAAAATTTTTTGTTCATTTTTATTTATTTATTTGAGAGTGACAGAGAGAGAGAGAGAGAAAGAGAGAGAGAGAATGGGCGCGCCAGGGCTGCCAGCCACTGCAAACAAACTCCAGACGTGTGCGCCCCCTTGTGCATCTGGCTAACGTGGGTCCTGGGGAATCGAGCCTCGAACTGGGGTCCTTAGGCTTCACAGGCAAGCGCTTAACCACTAAGCCATCTCTCCAGCCCATGATTACAATTCTTAATTATAATATCCACTAAGGATAAAAGTTCTCAACAAAATAGGCATGGGAGGAACTTACTTCAACAATTTAAGGCCATAAGTTAAAAATTCACAGCTAACAGCATAATGGGGAAAAAAACCCTGAAAGCTAACCCTTTAGGACATGGTATGAGGTATTGGTAATATGAGATACCCATATTCAAGAAAGAAATTGAGAGCTGAAGAGATGGCTTAGTAGTTAAGGTGCTTGCCTGCAAAGCCTAAGGACCCAGGTTCGATTCCCTAGTACCCATGGAAGCCAGATGTACATGGTGGTGCACGCATCTGGAGTTCATTTCCAGTAGCTACAGACCCTGGTATGCCCTCTCTCTCTCTTTTCCAAATGAACAAATAAAAATAAAATATTGTAAGAAAGAAATTGAGACCTTATCTTTCTTTGCTCATCCTTCCTTATGTGAGGGGGTTTTCTAGTCTCCCCTTCCCCTTCCCAGCCTTTCACTTGGACATTCCTGTGTTGCCTTCTTTCTTAATTATAACTCATTCTAAAGTAAATTTCATAGTTTACATACCATAAAGCAATGAAGTTGAACCCTTATCTCACGTAAAATAGAAAACACAATAAAAATATATTTTATAAAAAATTGTATTAAATTTGCTATAGAAATCAGAAATTTAAAAGGGGAAAATAATATTACAGTCCCACTGCAGAAAGGATGTTACCACTTTGGTATATTTACTTAAATTATCATATATTTTAGAGTATACTTCTATATTTTCTTTTAAAATAGAAAATATGCATCATATTACTATTAATTGTAGTCACAATGGTATGTGGTTGAATTAATCACTCTATAATGTATATGTGAATATGAAACATCATATTGGGCCAAGTAAATGCATACAACTATCACTTATCAATTTAAAGTGAAAATTCAAATTATATAATACATATATATATATGTATATATATAATATATAGATTATAATATATATACTATATATGTATATATAATATGTATATTATATATACATATATATGTATATATAATATACATATATACTATATATATTATTATATATAATATATGTATATAATATATATGGATCAGGGACTTGGAGCTGAGAAAATAAAGGTAGAGAAGCTCCCCCCTTGGGAAAAAAAAAGGTAGGACAAGCATGCTTAGGATGCCCACTGGATCCTATATATAATATATATATATAATATAATATGTAAATATATATATATATTATTCACCACTAAGCCATCTCTCCAGCTTCTGTATTCTCCTATTTAAAGATATGAAGTTATTTCTTACAGAACAAGTAGAATTAATGTTGACAGTGGACCCTAGGCTTACTTAGCCTGAGAACCACTCCTAAATTTCCTTGTTGCTTACATATGACAAAAATAAAAAAGAATGGTTTGACAGTTATTCATCATTGTTGATTACTTTCTCCTAATATGTGACCAGATCAGAACAGACCAACAATTGACAGGTCCATTTTGTCATCAATAGTCACAAGATAAGTGACACTTTTTGAAAAAGATTTTGATCAAAAGGGGGAGTTACGAAAGTGGTCAGATTAAAAATGGAATCATTTTTGCCAAACCCTGAAAGACACTTACAAAAAGTGAAGCCAAGAGGTGGAGAAAGAGAGGGGAGGGAAAGATACTGAGATGTTATGCTATATAATATGAGGTAGAGAGTCTCCTGCTTTTATGTTTGATAATATATTCACAAAAGACTGTCATAAACACAGTCTCACAAGGCTATAGCAACCTTACATAAACTATTTGTAAAAATATTTGTTCATCAGGTTTGTTTTCAACCTTAGACTGCTGCTACCCTCATGCCACCCTTTTATCCAAGCATTATTTCAAAATATCTTGTGCAATGCTCATCATTTCACCATTGCAATCCTTCTCTTTCCTCAGCCTCTTGGAATGTGTTCGTATTTACTATGGCTGTGTATTCCCATTGCAATGCCAAGTTATTTCCATCAATCTTCATTTTAGAAGCAGTCTCTCTGAATGTTATTTGAGTTAACCTATAATAAATGAAAGAGAACCTCACAAGGTGATAGCAGGCTACCTAAGGGAAAATATAACATTGATGAAAAAATTCCTAGGAGGGCAGAGGAGAAATATTTTCTTCAATAAACAATAGTAAAATTCTATGCTTTGTTCCGAAATCAAGAATAGGGTCTCACTGTCAGAATTTGACAATATTTGGAATATTTTTCTCTCGTCATGTAACTGAGGTTTTCTGGCGTTACCCCCTCACCGGGTGTCACTGTGCCTGATAGTTTTTTTTGGGCGACCAGTGAACTGTGATGCAGCAGCTTCCAGGCACTGGCTGGAGGCTAAATCGTTGTATAATGATGTTGCTCCTGGAAAGTGGTCTGAACATTAAATGAGAATCCAAGTTTCACAATTTTTTTTCCCACAAGAAGTATCAGATAAGTGATATGGTCAAGTAACATTGTGACATTACAATGCACATTATATAAACAATGTCTGAAATTAAAACAACACTTACTTCAAATAATCTTTTTAGTCTGTTCTTACTGTTTCATTGGCTTAAATTTTTTATTTGTTAATGGTGTTCACCTCTGGGCTTACATTTATTGCATTCAACTTATTTGGATATTTTGATTCCTAAATTGACATTGCACATTAAGTGGCTAACTTTGTGCATTTAAATGTTCTTTGTAATCAAAAGGCACTACTTTTACATGATGGAATCCCTTAGAAACTCAATGTCACTGAACTTGTGATGGCCTTTTCGCCAGTTGCTTTTTCAGTAATGTCTACTGTACATTCTGTGGTTTCTAATAAGACGGAGTATTATCATGATGCTATCAAAGTCTGTGTTAATCAGATGTTTCTTCGCTGTTACAAAATGCCTCACAGAAACAACTTATCAGGGAAAGGATGTATTTTGGTTCTCAGTTTCAGAGGATGTGGCCCGTGGTAGGTTGGATCCATGTTTCAGGGCTTGTGGTAAGACAGAACAGCATGACAGAAGGGAGTAGCAGAGCAGTGTTGTTGAACTCATGGCAGCCAGGAGGCATAGGCAAAAAATGCATGTGCTGCCAAACTGTCTCCTTTTGCCTTTCTCTCCTTTTGATTCCTTCTAAGCCCCAGCCCATGGGATAGTGGTGCATTCAGGATGGTTCTTTCTTTTCTCAGTTAATCAGGAATCAATGCCTTCATAGAAGCACCCAGAGATGTGCCTCACTAATCTCCTTCATAAACCAATCATATTGTCAATGGAGATTACCTGTTACAAGGCCCAAACAAAATATATTCTCATATTATTTCTGTCTATTTAGCGACATTTGATGCATCTCAAAGTGTATATTTAGAGTTCACCCTTTCCCCACTCATGTATGTGTTTAGGTATATAATATAGTACTCATGAAAAGTGCAGCAAGCTTTAAAAAAATTCATGTTTTGATTACCTAAAGATAAACTCGAGAGTACCCTTCTCCTTTCTGAACTGCCAATTTCCATTGTCCAGAAAATGCACACTTTTAAAATCTTTCATAGGTTGAAGTCAATATCCCCTACCTAAGCAAACCCAAAACTCCAGAACCTGTTTGCTTTTGCACAATGATATCCTTGACCTAGAAAACACTACTGTTTCATCAGCTGTCACGTTTCCTCTACAGCTGCAGCCTCAACAGCAGATAAACATGTGTGCTCACTTCCCCTGCGTCCTCGCTTCACATTCTCTGTCAGAGCCACACGACTAAGCTAGTGAAAGTTGAATTTCAGTGTCCTATCCTTGTCAGACCTTATCCATTTTAATTTTGTATTCATAAGCTGGGTGTGATGGTTCATGTCTTTAGTCCCAGCACTCAGGAGGTTGAGATAGGAAGAGTGCCATGCATTCAAGGTTAGCTTGGGGCCTCTGTGTGAGTTTAGGTTGCCCACAGTCAGGGTATGAATGGCCTGCGGGCCCTCTAGTTAACTGGCATAGCCCACCAGGAAAAGATAGCCAATCAATAACCACACTGTGGGGCTGGAGAGATTGTTCAGTGGTTAAGGCACTTGCCTGCAAAGCCTAAAGAGCCAGGTTCAACTCCCCAGGACCCACGTAAAGCTGGATGCAAAAAGTGGCATATGCATCTGGAGTTTGTTAGCAGTGGCTAGAGGTCCTGGCACATCCATTCTCTGCCTTTCTCTCTCTTCTTGCAAATAAATAAATAAAAATATGCTGGATATATGGCTTAGCAGTTAAGGTACTTGCTTGTGAAACCCAAGGACCCAGGTTTGACTCCCCAGAACCCATGTAAGCCAGATGCACAAGGTGGCACATGTGTCCGGCCCAGATGCATTCTCTCTCTCTCTCTTTAATAAATGAATAAAAATCAAATATATTTTAAAAAGAGAAAATGAATAAATAAAAGTGTTTTAAAAACCCACCTCACTGTAGTGCACCTTATAAGAATCTTAGTGGGTCTTTTCTTAAATTTTAACAAGTGATATCTCATGACACCTGAACTTTGTGATTTTATGCTAGCCACAATAGATTTCCTTCTGAGAGTTAGTGTCCCTACTCAGGGCTAGAGAGCGTCAAGGGCTTGCTATTCCCCTGGGGATCCCAGTGGATATACTGGTACCAGTGTGCACTATCACTCCTGGATTACATAAATATTTGCCAGCTCCCAGGCACTGTGTGCAAACTCACCCAGTGTTTGGTCGTGGGCCTACACAACAGTTTCCTGTCTGCCTATATATCTCATGTCTGTCTCCATCAGATCAACTGTTTCTGCAAGACTTCCAGTTTTGTTTTACAAAAATCTCCATGTTTAGATTTTCAAAATTATGATTGCCTTCACGGATAATCTGATGTTATATAACCTTTGTGTGGTTTTGGTTCTACTTGTTGGTTTCTTTGACCAGTTCTAGTAAACATCATAATCTGCCATAATTGAAATTATTAACTGAGAGGATGGAATCACATTAAATTTCATTTGGGCAATGTCATAAGATTTCGCTTTGTCTCTGGCCTTTCCAGCTTGTATAACAAACAATACCTATAGCTAATCTGATTGATCTAAGTGGCCATGGGAGAGGTAGGAGAGTTGGGAGGTTGGAAATCTAAGCTCCATAATCTGCTGCCTTTTGGTCATGATGCCTCATGCCATCAGGAGCCTGGTCCTATCTACACAGAGGGCACATTAGCATCTACAACATAAAGTCATGTTGAATAGTTACTGAATGAAGGACACACATCAGTCAGTATGATGCTCTCTGTGAAGTTGAGGTCCTCACAGGATCAAAGATAGCCTCGTCAAAGTCATCAAGACATTTCACTCCCAAGTTTTGTCTGTGTCACAGTGATGTCTTATGCATGTGCTGTTCTCTATGGTGTGCTTGAACTGACTGGGAAACATTTGAGTTCTCTCCCAATTCTTTTATTTCAAGAAGCTACAGCTTCTTCAAGATTCCTTATCAACTCAGTATAAAATGCTCCCTTTTCTGTGCTCTATGCCAGGTTTTCCCCAATATATCCCTCTCTCTGCTTTTTTCTTTCTTTTTCCTTTTTTCTTTCCTTGTCTGTCAGTCTGTCAGTCTGTCTGTCTGTCTGTCTTTCTTTCTTTCTTTCTTTCTTTTTTTTTTTGTTTGTTTTTTGTTTGTTTTTTCGAGGTAGGGTCTCACTTTAGCTCAGGCTGACCTGGAATTCTTTATGTAGTCTCAGGGTGGCCTCCAACTCACGGCGATCCTCCTACCTCTGCCTCCCAAATGCTGGGATTAAAGGCGTGCGCCACCACGCCCGGCTTTTTTTGAGACAGACTTTAACCCTGGTAGACCTGGATCTGGCTCTATAAACCAGTCTTGTCTCAAACTCATGCTGAATGTCCCACTTCACCCTCTCAGGTGCTGGAATTAAAGGTGTGAGCCATCACATCTGGCTCCCAATATATGCTTTCTTAATTATACATAAGTAATTTGTCTCATTTAATCCAATAGAACCATTGAGTTTTATTTTTAAAATTCATCTATACTTGGCATTACCTCATTATTCAAAGCCGAATATGAACCCTAGGGAACGAATAGTTCTTCAATATATTCTCTTATGCAAGGCTAGAAATCCTTTGCCTTCTGCAAACCCTGTTCTTTTGTTTTAAATTTACAATTAGACGCAAATATGAAATTATTGTGAGATGCCAATAATTTTCTTTAAAGCTACTTAAAGTTATAACCATTCACATTATTTGTCACATAATGTGCTTCATATAGTTTAACAGTAGTGTGTTAATTATATATTAATTAACTAATTAATATGTAATTGGAGTAGCCTTTGCTTGTACAATGCAGGTATTTCATATTTTCTATATGTAAGAAAATAATCTTGGAGTTTAAAAATATGATTCCAGAAAACTCAGTATTAATTTTATTTATTTTTTTCTTTTTTATTTTTATATACAACTTCTATACTTACAAACAATAAACCATGATAATTCCTTCCCCTCCCCCACTTTCCCCTTCACAACTCCACTCTCCATCATATATACCCTCCCTCTCTCAACTAGTCTCTCTTTTATCTTGTTGTCATTGTCTTCCTCCTATTATAAGGGTTTTATGAAGGTATTACTAGGCACTGCGAGGTCATGGATTTCAAGGCCAATTTCTATCTGCACAGTTGTATTGTAAGCAGTCCTACCCTTCCTTTGTTTTTGCCACGTCTTCTGCAATGAACCTTGAGCCTTGGAGGGTGTGATAGAGATGTTTCAGTGCTGAGCACTCCTCTTTCACTGCTTCTCAGCACTGTGGTGCCTTTTAGGTCATCCCAAGGTCACAGCCCTCTGAAAAGAGAAGCTTCTCTAACCAAAAGTTAGAGTAGCATTAATATATAGGTATGAACGTTAAGAGAAGTGCTTACAGGGTAGTTTGGTGAGCATATATACATTTAGCCAGACAGCAGCAGATGTTACACCCCTAGGGCTCATGACTACCCTTGTTTGTAGGTTTCCAGTATCAGGGATGTATTCTTTCCCATGGAGCGGGCCTCCAGTCCAATTACAGAGTGGTTGGTTTCCTCTATAACAGACATGCTGCTATTGTACCCAATTGGCTCATTTGGCCTGGCTGGCCAGATTTAAGGCTTGCAGTGTCCACTTTTGAGTACCTCCTCTGGTGATTTCTCTCTCTCCCATTGAACTGCATGCAACATAGCTTTTTCCAGCTTTCTGTCAACTGGTCTACATGGAGGAGGTTTTCACTTCAGCTCCAGCAGGATTTCTTAGTGATTTTGCAGCCCAAGTATATGAAGTCTTCAGCACTAGGGTCTTACCATCTATACCTGATGGGAAACCAAGAGCCTTGGCAATGGCATGTGATGTTATGGAGGTATCAGTGACCTCCCTGGCCAACAACTCACTGGAAAGTATCCCATCCACAGCACTGAAATTTTTTTTTATAACAATCTATGACTTCTGAGTGTTCCAATGTACAAAAAAGTACCTTTCCATATGACTTCTTAGATTTTGAATATACTTCCCTCCACCTTTCCTTTACTCAATCTCTTCCCCTGCCCTCACTTAGGCCTTTTCACCCCCATTAATCTGTTCTTCTACTTACATATATACAATACTATCTTATTAAGTCCCCCCTCCCTCCCTCCATTTCTATTACCTTTATATCCCCTTTTTAGCTTATTGGCCTCTACTATTGAGTTTTATTCCTACTCACATAAAAGTCCAACCATTTGTAGCTAGGATCCATATATGAGAGAGAACACGTGACATTTGGCTTACCTCACCAAGTATAATCCTTCCCAGATCCATTCATTTCCTGCAAATTTCATAATTTCATTTTCCTTTACCACTGAGTAGAACTCTGTTGTGCAAGTGTGCCACATCTTCATTATCCACTCATCAGTTGAGAGACATCTAAGCTGGCTTCATTTTCTAGCTATTGTGAATGGAGCAGCAATAAACATGGTTGAGCAAGTATTTCTAAGGTAGTGAGACGAGTCCTTAGGATATATGTCTAGGAGTGGTATAGCTGGGCCATATGATAAATATATTTTTAGCTGGCTCTGGAAGCTCCACACTGATTTCCACACTGGCTGATTGCATTCCTACCAACAGTATAGAAGGGTTCCTCTTTTTCCACATCCTTACCAGTATTTATGGTCATTTGTTTTCATAATGATAGCCAATATGATAGGAGTGAGATGGAATCTCAAAATAGTTTTAATCTGCATTTCTCTGATGGCTAAGGATGTAGAACATTGTTTAGATGTTTATATGCCATCTGTATTTCTTCTTTTGAAAACTCTCTACATAGTTCCATAGCCCATTTTTTTTTGTATGCCGAAATGTCTTCCAAATTATTTTAATTTCCATTTAACACCAGTCTGTAGTGTTTGATTGTGGGAGTTTTTTTTTTTTCTTTTTTGTGGGAAAGGCTCTAATTACAATTTCAATTTGTTCAATAGACATAGGGCTAGTTTTTACATCTATATTTTTCTTTTTGCATGTGCATGCATGTGTGGTGTTTGTGCATGTGTGCATGTTCATGTTGTGGTGCACATGTGTGTGGAATGTATGTGTTCATGTGCATGGAGAGGCCAGAGTTTTGACCTTGACAATGAACTACTCACTCTCAACCTCTCATTACAATCCAGCCAATTTGCATAGCCCATTTTTAATTGGGTTGTTTGATTTCTTATTATTTAGTTTTTTGAGTTCTTTGTATATTTTGGATATTAATCCTCTGTCAGATGTATACTTGGCAAAGATTTTTCTCCCATTCTGTAGGTTGCCTCTTTGCTCTATTCACAGTGTCCTTTGCTGTACAAAACCTTCATAACTTCATGAGATCCTAGTGGTTTTATTTCCTGAGAAATTGGATTTCCGTCTAGCAGTTTCAGGTCTGATATTAAGGTCCTTGATCCATTTGGACTTAATTTTTGTGCATGGAGAGATGTTAGGATCCATTTTCACCCTTCTACAGACACGTATCCAGTTTTCCCAGCACCATTTGCTGAAGAGGCTGTCTTGTCTCCAACGAGTATTTTTGGCATTCTTGTCAAAGATCAGGTGGCTGTAGCTACTCAGCCTTACATCTGAATCTTTTGTTCTGTTACATTGATCTACATGTTTGTTTTTGTGCCAGTAACATGATATTTTTGTTATAATGGCTCTGTAATATAGGTCAATATCAGGTTTGGTGATACCACCAGCCTTATTTTTGTTGCTCAAAATTAGTTTAGATATTTGAGGGTCTTTTGTGCTTCCAAATGAATTTTTGGATTTTTTTTCTATTTCCATGAAGAATGGGAATTTTGATGGGGACTGCACTAAATATGTAGATTACTTTTGGTAATATGGCCATTTTCACAATATTGACTCTTCCGATTTAAGAAGAAGGGATGTCTTTCCATTTCCTTGTGTCTTCTGCAATTCCTCACTTGAGTGTTTTAAAGTTTTCATTGTAGAGATCCTTCACTTCCTTGGTTAGGTTTATTCCAAGGTCTTTATTTGTTTATTTATTTTGATGCAATTGTGAATGTGAGTGATTCTCTGATTTCATCCTCTGTGTTTTGTTGTCAGCATATAGGAAGGCTACGATTTCTGTGACTGTATTTTGTATCTTGCAACATGGCTATAGGTGTTTATTGGCTCTAACAGTTTGCTGGTAGAATCTTTAGGGTCCTTTATGTATAGAATTATATCATCTGCAAATAATGATAACTTGATCTCTTCTTTTCCAATTTGTATCTCTTTCATGTGTGTCTCTTGCATTATTGCTATGGCTAAGACTTCCAGTACTATATTAAACAAAAGTGAGGACAGTGGACACCCTTGTCTTGTTCCTCATTTTAGTGGAAAATCTTCAAGTTTTTCTCCTTTTAGTATTATGTTGGCAGTACATTTCTCACAAATGGCCTTCATTATGTTGAAATATGTTCCTTCTATTCCCAGTCTCTGTAGGACTTTTATCATGAATGGATTTTGGATTTTTGTCAAATGCTTTTTCTTCATCTAATGAGATGATTATATGGTTTTTGTCCTTCAGTCTATTTATACAATGTATAATGTATAATAATGGCAGAAATCATCCAACCAAGAGCAGCTTGTAGGAAGAAAGGGTTTATTTTGGCCTACAGACTTGAGGGGAAGCTCTGTGATAACAAGGAAAATGATGACATGAGCACAGAGTGAACATCACCTCCTGGCCAACATCAGATGGACAACAGGAACAAGAGAGTGTGCCTAACACTCACAAGTGTGCCTAACACCCAGCAATACACTGCCCCCAGGAGGCTTTAATTTCCAATTGCCATCAGCTGGGGAACCTAGCACTCAGAATACCGAATCAAACCACCTGGATCAAACCACCACATCAAGCTTACAGATTTATTAAAGAACAGGATAAAAGCTATTTGTATTAAATTTACTATTGAGGTTATTATGAGAAACTGTAAATCCAAGGCAGTAGAAAATCACCTAGAATGTGTGCATTAGAATTGCACAAATATGATCCAATCCAGTTTTTTTTTTTACAGTATGTCATTTGCATTTTACCTGAGTTGATTCCTTTTTTATTAATTATTCCTTTGGTAAATATTTCTATTTTCAGTTTGATAGCATAAGTAAATAAATAAATAGCAAAAAGCATATCTCCTGATTTTTAATTCACAGGTTATATGTTAATCCCCTATGTTTCAATTAATCCAGTGATAGAACCCATATAATGACAAGACTGAAACAATTTCAATAGCTCTGTACATAAAAATTGTCTATCAGGTTATAGACCAGTGTGTATTTTGTAGGGTATTTTATTCTGATCCCCCATTTTGATGGGAAAATGGTTCTCACGGTGAAATAACACTAGAATCCACTAGTCATATTTATCATCCTTCCAAAGGCCTTGAATGTCAGACCAAATCCTTGTTTCCTTTTATGGAATTTATTTTGCTTCCCTTTCATTCCCATAGCACTACATTAAGCATCTACACAGTAAATGATTTATTTCTCCCCTATAAAAAAGCATGAATTAAGTGTCATTATAAAATCATCTGAATTGGTCTGGCTGTTCTCCCATGTATAATTGGATAAGGAGAATGAGATGGTTGGTAGCACCATCTCCCTTCCCTCATTATTGGAACTGTTATGGCTAGAACAGAAATTTAGAACATCTACAAAAAAATCATAAATATATGGTTTCTTTTCCCATATTTTTGCAGAAATTTCACATCTAATGAGATGCTTCCAATATAAGAATAATTATAATAGGAACACAATGACTTTAAATGTCAGCATTTGGCGGGGGGGTTCAAGGTAGGGTCTCACTCTAGCCCAGGCTGACCTGGAATTCACTATGTAGTCTCAAGGTGGCCTCATGGTGATCCTCCTACCTCTGCCTCCTGAGTGCTGGGATTAAAGGCATTTGCCACCATGCCTGGCTTACATCAGCATGTTTTTCTAGAACTATTTAAGCCAAAAAAATTAATATAATCTTTATTTGTATCATATGAACATGCCTCATGATATGCTGTTCAGGTGGAAATCTGCTTGTAACTTTTCAAATGTTACAGAAAGGCTGGTGAGATGGCTCCATGGCTAAAATTGCTTTCTTGCAAAGCCTCATTTCCTGGGTTCAATTCCCCAGTACTCACATAAAAACAGAAGCACAAAGTGGTACTTGTCTGGAGTTCATTTGCAGTAGCAGGAAACCATGGCATGCCCATCTTCTTCCCTCTCTGACAAAAAATTAAATGTTAGAGAAAACATTAGTCAATCTTTTTTTAAAAAAATTTGTCCCATTACTTGATAGGCCCTGTGTTCAGTCTCTTCTGTAATCACTTTTCTTTCATCTTATGGTCCTTTAGTTATTTTTCTAGCATTTATTCTCAATGCTACATGTTCTCCATGTCTTCCCATTGCTAAATGCACTCAAAGTGCATTGAACTATTTGGAAATTCAACAAACAGCTTGTTTTATTCACCTGCCAAGTTTCTCCATGTTCTGTTTATCTTACCAGGAATGGTTTTCCTCCCTTGCCTGAATTATTAGTCTATTTCTCCACCATGGGATAAATTATGCTACAAACATTACTTCATGACTGTGGTGTGGCAGCATTCTGATATGCCTGTTAGAGTAAGCAGTCAAAATACCTTCTTTTAATAAAATTAGCAGATATAACACTATGTTACAATAAGAATAATACATTCCTTTTTCAGAGAAAGAAGGCCAGTATGAAAGGTCTATTTATCTTGGTACTGCAGGAACTAACAAGAGATAATATAGCTATAAACAAGTGATAAATGAAAATATATTTTATTTTAAAATATTTACTTATGTATGTGAGAGAAAATATAGCACACCAGGGCTTCCTGCTGCTGAAATGAACTTCAGACACATGTGGCACTTTATGTATCTGGCTTTATGTGGGTACTAGGGAATTAAACCAATGTCTTAATCTCTGCAAGCAAGTCCCTTTAACCACTGAGCCATCTCTCCAGGCACCCCCCAAAGCTAGTTTAATATTTGATGTTTATTTATTTATTTATTTGACAGTGAAATAAGGAGAGAGAGAGAGAGAGAGAGAGAGAGAGAGAGAGAGAGACAGAATGGGTACTCCAGGGCCTCCAGCCACTGCAAATGAACTCCAGATACATGCACCCCCGTGTGTATCTGGTTAATGTGGGTCCTGGGTAATTGAACCTGGGTCCTTTGGCTTTGCAGGCAAATGCCTTAACCACTAAGCAATCCCTCCAGTCCTCCTACCTCTGCCTCCCAAGTGCTGGAATTAAAGGCATGCACCACCATGCCTGGATGAAAAGTAACTTTTAAATGTTACAAATCTGTATTTTGTTGTTTCTGGATAAAGTTGATTTTGTCCCTATCTAAGAGTAAGAGTATTCAATCCCCAAAATTTCGTAAGGACTGATAGTATTGTTTAGTGAAAATATGTCAACTGAATGAATACAGGATACTATGAAAATCCATCCAATGCCTTAGTCAAAGATATGGAAGTCTCAATGAAGAAACACAAGAAATATGAAAAATAAAGTCAACATGACTCCTCTAAAAGTTAAAAATTCCATGAGAAAGGATTTCAATGTTAGGGTGGTAGATGAGATCTCAGACAAATAATTGGAAAAAGATTACAAGAATGTTTAATGAAATTAGAGAACAAAATTAATCTTTTGAATGGATTAAAAGGTAATATAAATAAATAAGTAGTGAAATAAAGATGACAATAAAGAACCTGAAACAGGAATTCTATAAAGAAATAGGAACACTGATATTATTCAGATTGAAATTTTGAGAAGGAAAACTTTGAAAACCTTATAAGTAGAACACAATCAACAGGAGATGTAATATCAGGGATTGAAGAACACAGTTAACAAATTAGAGCATTCACATCATAAAAATAAGAAAGTATGAGCAGAATTTACAAGATTTATCAGAAATCACTAGAAGGGAAACTTCATGAATTATGAGAATAGAAAGATAAGTGTAAGAGGGAGATTTCCAGGTAAGATGGTAGCATAGTACTCATGCCAAAGCAGCCTAGGGAGGGAAATAAGCAAAGAAACAGCAAAACACACTCTTCCACCAAAAAGTGCAGTTGCATAAGGAATTATTAACCACGGCAGAGAAGCAGGAGAAACTCAGATCTTCTAGCAAGCAGGAAACTGGCCAGAATCCTACTGAGATGCTGGAGTCTTCAATCCATATGCTTATCAGTCCAGAGCTGCAGGAGCAGAACTACATGAAGGGGTTTTCTACTTATACCAGCCTCCTTGCAAAACCAAGAAACCTGAAGGAGGAGACAGCAGGGACCGGCTAAGCAGCTGCTGAAGGAGACCACAAAAAGGACCAACTGAGCAACTCTGGTACAACTCCAGGCATCCTGCACAGCCTCTCATCCCCAACCACCAGTGCCATGAGCCACCAGAGAACTCATCCACCCCTGTCCCATCCCCAGCTTCACAGCATCAAGCACAGCCGATAAGAACACCAGATCCAGCGACCTAAGCAGCCTAACCTAGTCCCCAGCCCAAAAGAGAAGAGTCAAGGTGGATACTCTGCATTGGTGAGATTGGAAGCCATCCCAAAAGGAAACAGGGCCTACTTACACAAAGGTAGGTACATAGTTCTGCACTAGAAATGCTAATTTCTCTTCCCATATCAGAGCAGGTTATGTGTTACATATTCTTGGTTGGCTTTACCATTCTCAAATGTGCTGTGTTTTAGTGTTGACTATTATTGCTTTAGATGCTTATTGATATATAGGGACTTTGTCTTTTTCTCATGTCATTACTGGGGGCTGGGTCTGACTCAGCCCCAGACTGACCTGGAGCTCTTTTCAAACCAAAAATCTCAGCCTCCAAGTTGACAGGTTTAAGAGTGTGGGGCAACACACACCTTTAAGAACTTTGGCTTTTTTAGGTTTTCTGTTTGTTTTAATCCCCACACTTGCATACTCTGTGCTGGTTTTGATTGGATGTGTATATTGCTCAGTTGAATTTTAAAAGTTACCAATAATTTGCTCCACCCAGTCTACTGGAATACATTTGAATAGCAGGCAAACTCAACACCTGGTGTCACTTCTGCTGTTTCTCTTGGAGTATAAGAGACCTGGAACCTTAAACTCCTGCACTGAAGATATACAAACTTAGATTTACATGTCTAAGAACACTGCAGAGCATTAGAAAAGCCAAACATCAAATTAACTCAAGATGCAAACATGTCTACATTGTAATACAAGAAACACACATGAAAAATCAAGAAAATACAATCCCACCAAAAATTATAAATCCACCAGAAATGACCTCCACTGACACTGTTTTAGATGAAATGCATGAGAAGGATTTCAAAAGAAATAATCATGTTTATGATCAAAGAAATCAAAAATGAAATCAATGGAATCAAAGAAGAAAACACACTCCTGAAGGAATCCAAAGATAACACAGGAAAACCAACTTAATGAAATAAGGAGGGCAATACAAGACATTAGTAAGGAAACAGAAATAATAAAAAAAATATGAATCAGAAATACTAGAAATGAAAAACAAAATAAGTGAAATAGAAAACTCTATAGAAAGTCTCATCAGTAGGATGGATCAAGAAGAGGATATACTAAACTAGAAGACCAGGTGGCAGATCTAACACAGTCCAACAAAGAGGAAGACAAAGTAATAGGAAGGCATGAATAGGAATTTCAAGACATTTGGGATACTCAGAAGAGGTAAAACATAAGACTTCAAGGTATAGTAGAAGACTTTCACTCCAAAGGCATAGTAAGTATTTTCGACAAAATCATAGAAGGAAAATTTCCCCAAATATAGAAATTGATGCCAATACAAATACAGGAAGCCTTTGCAATTCCAAACAGTCAAAATCAGGAAAGAACCTCTCACTGCCATACTATAATTAAACTACAGAACATACAAACCAAAGAAAATATGTTAAAAGCAGTTAGAAATATCAAGTCACTTACAAAGGCAAGACCATCAGGATAACAGCAGATTACTCAACACAAATTTAAAACCCAGAAGGGCTTGGGATGATGTATTCTAATTGCTGAAAGATAACAACTGTCAGCCAAGATTACTTTGTTCAGTAAAGCTATCCATCCAAATTGATGGAGAAATAAGGACAAAAAAAAAAAAAACTGGCAAAAGGAATATATCACAACTAAACCAGCTCTTCAGAATGTACTTGAAATGATCCTCCATGCTGAAGAGAAAGAAAAGCACACACATAAGGAACCAGCAAAAAATAAACTATACTAAAATAGTAGTTAATACAAGAAAGTAAAGGAAAAACTGGAAGAACTACAAAACAAGAAGAATGGTAAGAATAAATGCACACCTTTCAATAATAACTCTTAATAGTAATGGCCTCAATCCCCCAAGCAAAAGACACCGGCTTGCAGACTGGGCAGAAAAGCAGAATCCTTCTATTTGTTGCCTCTGAGAAACTCACCATTCCATAAAAGACAGACACTATCTTAGGGTGTAAGGATAGAAAACAGTATTTCAAGCAAATGGGCCTAGAAAACAAGAAGGTGTTGCTATACTAATACCTGCCAGGGTAGATTTCAAGCCAACATTATTTAGGAAAGATAAAGAAGGTCACTTTATATTGGTTAAGGGAACACTCCAACAGGAGGACTTTATGATTGTAAACATATATACACCTAACATGGGGGCTCCCAGTTTCATCAAACAAGCACTATTAGAATTAAGGTCACAGATAACACCAAACACATTTGTAGTGGGTGACTTCAATACTACACTCCCATCAATTGACAGGTCATCCTGGCAAAAAATAATAAATAGAAAAGCATCTGGATTAAATGAGTTCATAGAACAAATGAACCTAACAGATATCTACAAAACATTGTATCCAAATGCTACAGAATACACATTCTGTCCAGAAGCACATGGAGCATTCTCTAAAATAGACCATTTACTAGGACACACAGCAAATCTTAGCAAATATAGGAAGACTGAATTCATTCTTGTACTCTATCTTATCACAATGGGATTAAACTACAAATCAACAGCAAGACAAGCTGTAAAGCATATACAAAATCATGGAAACTAAACACTACACTACTAAATGATGAATGGGTCAATGAATAAATCAATAAGAAAATAAAACAATTCATAGAATCAAATGATGATGAGAATACAACATACCAAAACCTTTGGGACACAATAAAGACAGTCCTAGGAGGGAAATTTATACCTTTAAGCACCTATATTAAGAAATTACAAAGGTTGCAAGTAAAAATCTTAATATTTCATTTTAAGGCCTTAGATAAAGAAGAACAAAGCAAGCAAAGACAATCATTACATGGGAAGAAATAATAAAGATTAAGGCAGAAATTAATGAAATAGAAACCAAAAAATCAATTCAAGAATCAAAGAAACAGGGCTGGAGAGATGGCTTAGTGGTTAAGTGTTTGCCTGTGAAGCCTTAGGACCCAGGTTCGAGGCTCAACTCCCCAGGACCTACATTAGCCAGATGCACAAGGGGGCTCACGTGTCTGGAGTTCATTTTCAATGGCTAGAGGCCCTGGCAGGCCCATTCTCTCTCTCTCTAACTGCCTCTTTCTCTCTCACTCTCAAATAAATAAATAAAAAACAATAGCAAAAAAAGAATCAAAGAAAGAAAGAGTTGTTTTTGAAAGTATAAACAAGATTGATAAACCCTTAGCAAATCTAACTGAAAAAGAGGAGAGACATAAATTAATAATATTAGAGATGAAAAAGGCACCATTACAACAGATACCAAAAGAATTTTCAAGAAAATGGGCCTAGAAAACAAGCAGGGGTTGCTATCCTAATATCTGACAAGGTAGACTTCAGTCCAACATTAGTTAGGAAAGATAAGGAAGGTCACTTTATGTTGATTAAAGGCACACTCCAACAGGAGAACATGACAATCCTAAACATATGTACACCTAACATGGGGGCTCCGAACTTCATCAAACAAATGCTATTAGAACTAAGGTCACAGATAACACCAAACACAGTGGTAGTGGGTGACTTTAACACTCCACTCTCATCAATTGACAGGTCATCCTGGGAAAAAATAAACAGAGAGGCATCTGGACTAAATGAAGTCATAGAAGGAATGGACCTAGCAGATATCTACAGGACATTTCATCCAAATGCTGCAGAATATACATTCTTTTCAGCAGCACATGGAACATTCTCTAAAATAGACCATATATTAGGACACAAAGCAAATCTTAACAAATACAGGAAAATTGAAATAATTCCTTGCATTCTATCTGACCACAATGGAATCAAACTACAAATCAATAGCAAGAAAGACTATAGAGCATACACAAAACCATGGAAATTAAACAACACACTACTAAATGATGAATGGGTCAATGAAGAAATCAAGAAGGAAATAAAAAAATTTATAGAGTCAAATGATAATGAGAACACAACATACCAAAATCTCTGGGACACAATGAAGGCAGTCCTAAGAGGTAAATTTATAGCTTTAAGTGCCTATATTAAGAAATTAGAAAGGTCGCAAGTAAACGACCTAATGCTTCACCTTAAAGCCTTGGAAAAAGAAGAACAAGGCAAACCAAAAATCAGTAGACGGGAAGAAATAATAAAGATTAGGGCAGAAATTAATGAAATAGAAACCAAAAAAACAATCCAAAGAATCAATGATACAAAGACTTGGTTCTTTGAAAGGATAAACAAGATTGATAAACCCTTAGAAAATCTGACCAAAAGAAAGAGAGAAGAGACACAAATTAATAAAATTAGAGATGAAAAAGGTAACATCACAACAGACGCCAGAGAAATTCAAAACATCATAGGGACATACTATAAAAGCATATACTCCACTAAGTATGAAAATCTGAAAGAAATGTATGATTTCCTTGATTTATATGACCTACATAAATTAAATCAAGATGAGATTAATCACTTAAATAGACCTATAACAAGCATGGAGATCCAAGCAGTTATAAAAAATCTCCCAACTAAAAAAAGTCCAGGCCCAGATGGATTCACTGCTGAATTTTACCAGACCTTCAGGGAAGAACTAACACCATTGCTTCTTAAGCTTTTCCATAAAGTAGAAAAAGAAGGAATCCTACCAAATTCCTTCTATGAAGCCAACATCACCCTGATACCAAAACCAGGCAAAGATAGAACAAAAAAAGAAAATTACAGACCAATCTCCCTCATGAACATAGTTGCAAAAATTCTCAACAAAATATTGGCAAACAGAATACAAGAATATATCAGAAAGATCATTCACCCTGACCAAGTAGGCTTTTTCCCAGAGATGCAGGGATGGTTCAACATATGCAAATCGATAAAAGTAATACATTATATAAATGGCCTGAAGGACAAAAATCACATGATCATCTCATTAGACGCAGAAAAAGCATTCGAAGTAGTCCAACATCCCTTCATGATAAAAGTCCTACAGAGACTGGGAATAGAAGGAACATATCTCAATATAATAAAGGCTATTTATGATAAGCCTACAGCCAACATATTACTAAATGGGGAAAAACTGGAAGCTTTTCCATTAAAATCAGGAACAAGACAAGGGTGTCCACTGTCTCCACTTTTATTTAACATAATACTGGAAGTCTGAGCCATAGCAATAAGGCAAGAGACGCACATAAAAGGGATACAAATTGGAAAGGAAGAAATCAAGTTATCATTATTTGCAGATGACATGATTCTATACATAAAGGACGCTAAAGACTCTAGCAGCAAACTGTTGGAGCTTATAAACACCTACAGCCATGTAGCAGGATACAAAATAAATACACAGAAATCAGTAGCATTCTTATATGCTAACAAGAAACACACAGAGGATGAAATCAGAGAATCACTCCCATTCACAATTGCATCAAAGAAAAAAAGTATCTTGGAATAAACCTAACAAAGGAAGTAAAGAATCTGTTCAATGAAAACTTTAAAACACTCAAGCGAGAAATTGCAGAAGACACTAGGAAATGGAAAAACATCCCTTGTTCCTGGATTGGAAGAATCAATATTGTGAAAATGGCAATCTTAGCAAAGGCAATCTACAAATTTAATGCAATCCCCATCAAAATTCCAAAGGCATTCTTCATGGAAATAGAAAAAACAATCCAAAAATTCATTTGGAGTCACAAAAAACTTCGAGTATCTAAAATAATACTGAGCAACAAAAGTAAGGCTGGTGGTATCACCATACCTGATTTTAACCTATACTACAGAGCCATAGTAACAAAAACAGCATGGTACTGGCACAAAAGCAGATATGTAGATCAATGGAACAGAATAGAGGACCCAGATATAAGTCCAGGTAGCTATAGCCACCTGATATTTGATAAAAATGCCAAAAATACTCATTGGAGAAAAGACAGCCTCTTCAGCAAATGGTGCTGGGAAAACTGGGTATGTAACTGTAGAAGGATGAAAATAGATTCTTCTTTCTCTCCATGCACAAGAATTAAGTCCAAATGGACTAAAGACCTTAACATCAGTCCTGATACTCTGAAATTGCTAGAGGAAAAAGTAGGGGGAACCCTTCAACATATTGGTCTTGGCAAAGACTTTCTGAATATAACCCCAATTGCTCAGGCAATAAAACCGCAGATTAACCACTGGGACCTCATGAAATTACAAAAATTTTGTACTGCAAAGGACACTGTGAATAAAGCAAAGAGGCAACCTACAGAATGGGAAAAAATCTTTGCCAGCTATATATCTGATAGAGGATATACAAAGAACTCAAAAAGCTAAATAATAAGAAATCAAACAAGCCAATTAAAAAATGGGCTATGGCACTAAATAGAGAGTTCTCAAAAGAAGAAATACACATGGCGCATAAGCATCTAAAAAAATGTTCTACATCCCTAGTCATCAGGGAAATGCAGATTAAAACTACATTGAGATTCCATCTCACTCCTGTCAGATTGGCTACCATCATGAAAACAAATGATCATAAATGCTGGAGAGGATGTGGAAAAAGAGGAACCCTTCTACACTGTTGGTAGGAATGCAATCTGGTCCAGCCATTGTGGAAATCAGTGTGGAGGTTCCTAAGACAGCTAAAAATTGACCTACCATATGACCAGCTATAGCACTCCTAGGCATATATCCTAAGGACTTATTCCATTTCCTTAGAAGTACATGCTCAACCATGTTTATTGCCACTCAATTCATAATAGCTGGGAAATGGAACCAGCCTAGATGTCCCTCAACTGATGAGTGGATAATGAAGATGTGGCACATTTATACAATGGTAAAGAAAAATGAAGTTATGAAATTTACAGGAAAATGGATGGATCTGGAAAGGATTATACTAAGTGAGGTAACCCAGGCCCAGAAAGCCAAGTGCCGCATGTTTTCCCTCATATGTGGATCCTAGCTACAGATGATTGGACTTCTGTGTGAGAAGGAAAAAACTCAGTAGCAGAGGCCAGTAAGTTAAAAATGAGATACAAAGGGAAGAGAAAGGAAGGGAGGAGGGTACCTAATAGGTTGATATTGTATATATGTAAGTAGAAGAATAGATTAACGGGGGTGAAAAGGCCCAAAGTGAGGTCAGGGGAAGAGATTGAGTAAAGGAAAGGTGGAGGGAGGGCTAATCAAAATCTAAGAGGATGCAAATAAATCATATGGAATCCTCCAGTTTTGGACAATGGAATACTCAAGAGCCATAGATAGTTGTTAGAAAATTTTCGGTGCCAGGGATGGGATACCTCCAGTGAGTTGTTGGCCAGGGAGCTCTCTGATGCCCCCAAAACATTATAGGCCATTGCCGAGGCCCTGGGTTTCCCACTAGAAATAGATGGTAAGACCCTATTGCTGAAGACTCCACATACTTGGGCGGCAAGGCCACTGAGAAATTCTGCTGGAAATGAGATGATAACCTCCTCCATGTAGACCAGCTGAGAGAAAGCTGGAAGAAGCCATTCTACATGTAGCTCAATGGGAGAAAGAGATACCACCAGTGAAGATACTCAACAGTGGACACTGCAAGCCTTATAATTGGCCAGCCAGGCCAAATGAGCCAACGGGTGCAAAAGTGGCACATCTGTCATGGTGGAAACCAACTGCCCTCCAATTGGACTGGAAGCCCGCTCCATGGGGGGGGGGGGAATACATCTTTGACACTGAAAACTTAAAACAGGGGTAGTCGTGAGCCCTAGGGGTATAACATCTGCTGATGTCTGGAAAAATGTATATACTATGCTTATCAAACTTCCCAGTAAGCACTTCTCCTAATATTTATACCCTTATATTAACGCTACTCTCACTTTGGGTAGAGAATCTTCTCTTTTCAGATGGCAGTGACCTTGGGATGACTCAGAAGGTATCATAGTGTTGGAAAGAAGTGACTGGAGAACTGAGTAACATCTCGATCACACCTTCCAAGGCTCAGGGTCTAATGCGGAAGAGGTGGTGGAAAGAATGTAAGAGCCAAAGGAAGGGTAGGACTCCTTACAATGTCCTCCCTCCAGACATAAAATGGCCTGAATATCCATGACCTCATAGTGCCTGACACTACCTACACATGACCATCATAAGAGGAGAAAAACATCATGACACAAAAATAAAAGAGAGACTGATTGAGATGGGGTGGGGATATGATGGAGAATGGAATGTCAAAGGGGAAAGTGGGGGGAGGGAGGGTAGTACCATGGGATATTTTTTATAATCATGGAAAATGTTAATGAAACTTGAGAAAAGAATATATTATGTCCACCAAATTGCCTTCTACATATTTATATTTATGCCCATATATTAATGTTACTCTAAATTGTGGTTAGAGAAGCTTCTCTTTTTAGTTGGTAGTGGTGACTACTGGGGAAACTCAAAACTTATAAAAGTGCTCAAAAGAACCCTCAATAGGACCTTAGGGGGAGCACCTGAATCAAAGGGCCCTGGAGAGGGTGAGATGAAGCCGAACCTTAAATTTCTCCTGTTTCTTTCTCTCTCTCTCTCTCTCTCTCTCTCTCTCTCTCTCTCTCTTTCTTTCTTTCTTTTTCTTTCCTTTCCCCTGGTGCTGGCCTGTAACTCCCAGTACCAGGATGTGCTTAACACCCACAATGAGCTGTTGATCAAAGAGACCTACAAGGTTTCCCAAAACAAGACGGACTTCTGTCAGAGCTCTTGATTGCCCACCAGGGGTTAATGGTAAGACCCTATTGCTAAAGACACTATATACTGTTTTTTCAGAACATGGAGAGTCCTGGCTGGAATCTAGAAGAGAGCCAGTCCCCAGATAGCTAGCCCATCTATTGCTAGAAGGTGCTACAAGAGCTACTGGGGGAAAGTGGCCAACATTTGTCTGAAGCCACTCAAGGTCTAAGCTACTCTAAAGCAAACAACCTGACATGATGCTCATATAAGTGCAATAGTAGCACACAGCCATGGTGGGTAACTAACTGCTCTTGGATTGGCTAACATATCTGCTCAGTGGAAAGGAACCTATATCTGGAACTGGGAAACAAGTCAGAATCATATCCAGATAATGAGTTTGCTTTCCAATATCAAGTTCCCACTAATCTTGGGTACAAGAGGGTCTACACCCATTAAATTCTCTCTAAACTAATAATGGTTATCCCATTTAACCAGTGCTGACTTTACTCTCCATTGAAGAATCTGCTTCTTTTTTTCAGATGGAAGTGGCACCTGAGGAAAGAAATGACCTATCACACTTCACCACGCCTGAGCTGAAGCCATAGAGAAATTGGGGAAATGAGCAAGAATACTGCTTTCTCAATGAACCTGATATCAGTGCAAGAGTGATGGAGATAGACACTAAGGACACTCAACTCCTACCAAACCAGAGATCCAGAGGCTCCTGAGAGCCCATCACTAAAGTAGACTTAAAATGCACCAACATGGCTCAAGAAATTTCACAGAAGAGGGGCCGGAAAGATTGTTATAGCCACAAGTTGGAACATTATTCACAGAGACGTTGCCTCTTCCCCATAACTGATGGCTGCCCCCACAATGCATGACCCACAGTCCCTGTGGAGATGACCTACAACCCCAACAAGGAGGATCCCATGGGGGGGGGGCGCAGGGATGAAGGAAAGGATGGTACCAACATGTATTGTTTGCATATTGAATATGTCCATTACTAATAAAAAGTGCTAAGAAGAAATGACAGTAGTGTATTCAGCACTGAGACAAGATGTCATGAAGGTTATAGTTCTAGGGAAACCTGTAGAAGAAAATACTTCCTTGCTTCTAGGTTTCAATGTTGCTTGTGAGCTTGTGTTTATTTGTGTTATAAATGCATTACTCCATAATCAGCCTTTGCCACCATCAAGCCATATTCTCCCTGTCTTTCCTCTTCTTATAGGGACTTTGGTTCAATTAGAATAAGGGCTTTTGCTCCTCTGGTGCATTGTTATTTTCACTGATTATAATGACTGCATTTCCAAAAGGTGGTATTAATCAAACTGCCCTCTAAATACTTACTTTTAAACCCATGTATTAATGCTACTCTGACTTTTAAGAGAAAAGTTGCTCTTTTCAGATGGTGGTGACCTCCAGGGTGACCCAAAACTCATTAAAGTGCTGAGAAGAAATGACAAGTGTGTTTAGCACTATATGAGGCATCTCTATTACACCCTCTAAGGCTCAGGGACCACTGAGGAAGAGGTGGCAGAAAGAATATAAGAGCCAAAGAAGTGGTGAAAGAGTGCTTTGTAATTGTCTTCCATACACAAAGTAGCCATGGCATTCATGACCTCACAGTGGCTGACACTACCTACACAATACTCTAATTATCAGAGGGAAAGTGATGACATCAAAAATAGAAATGAGATTAGTTAGAAAGAAGGATTCAATGAATGGAGGATTTGGATAGAAAAAAGATGTTGGTGAGAGGGGGCTATGAGCATAGTATATTGTCTATATGTACGGAGGATGTCAATAAAGTGTTTAAAAACAAAACAAAAACAAAACCCACAACCCCATGGTGAATACTAGCAATCCAGCTGAGGAGGGCCCTCAGTGGATTGGGGGCATGGAGGAGGGAAATAATGGTACCAACACATGATGTGGTGCATACAAAGTTTTTAAAATTTATTTTTATTTATTTATTTATTAGAGACAGAGAAAGGGAGAGAGAGAGAGAGAAAGAGAATGGGTATGCCACAGCCTCCAGCCACTGAAAATGAACTCCAGACACATATGCCACCTTGTGCATCTTGGCTTACGTGGGACTTGGAGAACAGAACCTGGGTCCTTAGGCTTTGCAAGCAAGCACCTTAAAAGCCAAGCTATCTCTCCAGTCCCCATGCAAAGTTTTTACTTCATAAAAAATTAGTATCAGAAAAGGAGTCACTAGATGTAACCATTTCAAGAATTTCAAATGGGAGACTATTCATGTTACAGGACTTCTTTCTTGACCTTCAATTCGTACCCTGACCAAATGTGAAATAAGCACTGCAGTTCCAAAATATCCATGAAGTCTTAACTCAGTAGAGCACCAAGCTCAAAGCTAAAAATCACACCTACATATAATCAACTTCACGTATCCCAAATAATATCCTATAAATCACGTAGGTGTGAGATGGTGGGTATGATATATCTTGAGACAACAATTCATTTCCTGCTGTAGTTGTATAAGACCTAAAAAGTATGCTATACACTTGTAAGATACAGGATGACCTTCCCCTTCCAGAATAAACAATTAGGGAGAAAAAGGAGGTCACTAGTTTCATCTATGATAACAATTTCCATTAGATTCCAAGACCTGGGAATACCTGTGGTTTTATGCTGTCTTCTGTGCACACTACAATGGCCCTCTCCTGAGCCAACTGTGACCTGTATCGTAGCCTTGCTTTCTCTCCCTACATGATTGCCCTCGGATGTTGCTTATTCTAGCTCCTGGCATTTGGCTGCAATCTTTGGTGCAGCCTGGCTTGTAATCATTCTCGTGAATTATCCCAGTCTCTTTATGAGCATATGGCCATCTTCTCTCCCTCTGGCTCTCCCACTTTCTGGTTTTTCATTTGTTTGTTTGGTTTTGTCCTCTCTCTTCTTGACATTGAATCCTCCTCCCATGAGTACTTCATGTTCACATGAAAAGTCTCTCTTCAAGTCCAGCTTACTATGTGCTTCAACAACTCCATGTTTTTCTTCCTGAAAAAAATTTTTCTGAGGAACTTCAGTCCTCTTGAGAAGCATAGGATCTCTCTCAACCTTCTCCAAGGCGTCTGTCTTTGATCATTTCCACTCTTCCTTCTGCTGTGTACCATTTCTGCTCTTCTCAAATTTCTTGACTTTGTGTTCATGTGTGCATGTGTGTTTGTGTGTATGCATGTGCATGCGCACACATGCCTGTATGCATCTTGTTGTGATCTATACATAAGGTTCATTCCAGGCAAGTGTTCTGCCACTGAGCAAAACCCTCATTTAGTTCTTTACTCCTTTATATTCTCTACATCAAGCCCTTCCCTTTTTCCTCTCTTTTCCAATTCTGCCCCGAATTCTGGCTGTCTCCAGCCTCTTGGTAACCAGAATTCTAAACCCCACACCCTTCTTCACAGGCTGCTATGGGACACAGGAATCCCTATAACCAACAATGTGAGGTTGAAAATGCTGTCTAGAACTTAACTGATATCTCATTTACTTAGAAGGGTTTTGGACATTCAAAGAAGTGCTAGATATTTTTCCAAGCACTAACTTACAATTTAGTTCAAAAGCAACACAAGATAATATGCAGGGGCAAAAGAAAATCCTAGTTAATTGTATGATCCACAAATATTTGTAAAAATTTCAGACCCTATTCATTAGGTTTTCTCATCTTCTTTTCTTGTTCTTATCTAATTATCTAGAGTTCTAATTTTTTTTTTTTCTAGGCAGAATCATGTTTAATAGAATGTCCTCTGAAAACGCATTTCAAAATAGAGGAGCTCTCCCAAACTGTAAAGCCATAAATTGCAAAATACTTCTTTAGGAAAAAAGAACTGAATCAAAATTATGCCTCCATGTTCAAAATAACACAAATCCTATCTCCAGCAGTCGGGCACCAGGGACGCAACTATTCCTCAGCCACAAGTCAGTTCTGGAGCCGCTCCCGGTCCAGGTCGCTGTGATCCAGTGGGAAGAAGCCCTCTTCTCCAGCCCCGTCACTGGCGTACTCACTGCTCCCACCCTCGCCTGCACTGGCCAAGGGCTCCCTTGAGGCCCATGGGCAGGTGCTGGCAGGGCAAGGCCTGGGAACTCTTGGGCTGAAGCCAGGAGTGTTGATGCCCACGAGGTCCTGTGAATTACATGGGGAGGATACAATTGTCTTCGCCTGGGTATCATCCTCGGCATCATCTTCACAGAAGAGCAAAGGCTCTTCGAGTTTTTTAAAGTCCTTGTCATTTTCGGAAAGGCTAAGGATGGGCGTGTCCACCTGGCATCCTCTTCCCACCTCCACTTACACCGGCCACTCCCTCCCTCTAGCACCCATGGCTGTGAGCTGCATCTGAGCAGGTCTTGTCACAGGAGGTGAGGGTGCTGTTGGCTGAAGGCTAGCGGGCCTCTGCGTCTGCAAGGTGCTCCTGCGAGAGGGACAAGCGGGCCTGGAGGAGAGTGGACAGGGCCCTGCAGAACACCAGGACAGGCCAGAGCTCATGCTGCTGCCTCTGCTATCCACAAAACCGCTGCTGGCCGAGGCTGGCTGAGGGTGTTAGGGGTGAGTTGGGGCCAGCAGGTGACACGGAACTCCTGGGCAGGCCTGTGCCAAGACATCCCTGCAGGGCAGGGCTCCTGAGCACTGTAGCCTGGCACTCCCACCACTGTTGCGGCACCTCTTGGAATGGTCCCCAGAGCTCCCCCGGCCCTGACAGGGACCCGCAGTGCCCTTTGGTAGGTGGTGCTGTGGATGGCTCTGAGTCCTCACAGAGGTCCAAAAACCTGCCCACACCCAGGGAGCCTGGAGGCTCTGGCTTCCGTTGAGGAAATTCAGTATAAGCTACACCATGCATGCCCAGTGGGAAGGGGCCTGAGGTTGCCGGGTTTGCAATGGGTTGTCCTCCACATAAGGCCTTCCAGGGGCTCTAGTCCATGCCAACTTCCAAAGGGAGCAGATGGCCACCTTTATTCAGTTTCTAGGCAGAATATGGGCTGGCCTCACAGGCCTTGCCGGTGAGGTCATCCAGACTCTGGTTCTGTAGCTTCTCAGTGATGAAGGTGACCATGGTCATGACCTGTCCTCAGTCCACATCAATGGGAACTGGACTTCCAGAACATGGGATGTCAGCAGGCCCAGGCCGTTGACAGTTCTGAGCTAAATCTCAGGGGTCTGTTTTAGAGATGACTGTCCCATTCCCACGTACTTTCCAGAGTTGTGTGTCTCTGTGGCCAGATGGTGGGCCAGGGCCAGGGCTGGGGCCAGGGCAGAGGGGTGGGGGCTTGCAGGTCTCATAGGCTGCCCTTCTCACATGAGGATCACACACTTCAGCCAGAGCAAAACCGTGGTCTACGGTGTCTAACTTTTGATAATGTAAATTAACGTTTTGTACATTTAACAACTGCAGATATTAGTATGTAAAGTTTTTGTTTGTTTTTGTTTTTGTTTTTCGAGGTAGGGTCTCACTGTAGCCTACGCTGACCTGGAATTCACTATGTAGTCTCAGGGTGGCCTGGAACTCATGGCAATTCTCCTACTTCTCCTTCGCAAGGAGTGCTGGGATTAAAGGCGTGTGCCACCATGCCTGGCCTAACCTTTAGTATGTAAATTTTATGGAAGTAGGAAAAATACATAAACATGAACAAAGCCATTATATGTAACCATATAGACATTCACAGATGATCAATCTTAAGATCAAGAAAAAGATATTCCCCAAGCCCTATGTTTCTCTTATCTGTCCATTCAATTTTTATACAGTCAAGTAGTAATTCTCTAACTTCTAAAACCCTAGATTAAGTTTCACGTGGTTTTGAGTCTTACATAATGTTTCATGAATAAATGTATTGTGTTATTCTAAAGAACAGTGGATTTGTGAAATTCATGTTTCCCATGTAGCTGCAGTTCAAGCATTATGTTTTGATTTGGGTATTGCCTCACTGAAAAGTTCATGAATTAAAGGCTTAGTCCCCAATGCAAGCAGTATTTTGAGGTGTGGCTTTGGGAAGTGATTAGATAATGAGAGCTTTGCCGTCGTGAATGGATTATTTTGTTGATAGATTCCCAATTTAATGGATATATTAGGAGGTAATGAAAATGTTGAGAGTTAGGACATGATCACTGAGTTGCATCCTTGAAGAATGTATTTGGAGTCCTTGTGCATTTCCCTTTCATGAAGCTCTGCCCTACCACAGATCCAAAAACAACAGATCCAGCTCACCATGAACTAAAATAACTGAAAATATGAACCAAAATATTTTCTTTCTTTTCTTTAATTTCTTCTCTGGGGGGCAGGGGAAATGGCTTAGTGGTTAAGGCATTTGTCTGCAAAGCCTAAGGACCAGGGCTCCATTCCCCAGGACCCACATAAGCCAGATGCACAAGGGGGTGCATGCATCTGGAGTTGGTTTGCAGTGGCTAGAGGCCTTGGTGTGCCCATTCTCTCTTTCTTTCTATCTGCCTCTTTCTCTCTCTCTCAAAAAAAATAAAATATTTTAAAAATGTTATTCTCTGTGTTATTTGCCACAGAGATGAAAAATATAATACACGTTATTATAGTTTCATCATCTGAAATGTCATAATTTAATTATTTATCTTAACATATACAAATCATAAGACATGCTACAGTCTCGATAAGTGTTCCTCCAAATATGTTAAAGGCTTGGTTCCTAGCCCATGCTCCTATTGGGATTAACAGAAACCTATTACAGGTAGAACCTAATGAGACCAACTCGGGAGGCATGCCCTTGAAAGGGATATTGAAGCACTCTTTTCCTCTTCTCTTTGCATCCAGCTATCATGGGATAAACTGCTGTGCTCTGCCACATACTCATGCTTCCCCTAAAGCCATACAGGACTGAAACTTTTGAAACCATAAATTGAAATAAGACTTTGGTCATTATAAATTGGTTATCTCAGGTGTTTTGTTATAGTAATTGAAAGATGGCTAACAAAGGTTGTTTGAAGTTGATGACTGTAATGAATAGTGCTACCCTTAAATATTCACGATTCTAAATTTATTAACCTTTTAATTTTCTTTCTTTTCTTGTGTTTATTTTTCATTTTTTCTCCATTTTAGATTTATAAATAATTTCATGTATATTTTTCTAGTTGTTTAAGTGATTTTATGTTAAATAACATAATTGAATTTATGTGGCATAGGCTTTATAGTTTATATGTTACAAATACAGCTATATTTTCATCATAATAGTTAATGAGTAAACCAGTATATGTTTAATTCACTCAGCTTTAATTTATTCATCTTTAGTACACACTATGAACTGTTCTAATAATGTGGCATGTGGCATAGTGATGGAGAGATTGCTAAGTGGTTAAAGCCACTGCTTGCAATGCCTGATGGTCCAGAGTTTGATTCCCCAGCATCTATGTTAAGCCAGAAACACAAAAATGGCTCATGCATCTGGAGTTCATTTGTACTAGCAAGGGGCCTTGGTATGCCCATACACACACTCACTCTCTCTTCATCATTCTCTGTCAAATAAGTAACTTTAAAAAAAGGAAAACACCAAAAACGAGGCATATTTATACATGATATCTCTATTACACACACTAGCATTTTAAAGAATCACATTCCTTTTGAAGCCAAAGAATTAAAGTTTAATCACAAAAATAAAAACACTTCTAATATTTATGTAGTCCTAAACTTGCGAAGAAAGAAAATATGTGCACTCTAAAATAATTTTTGAAGTCATCTATAATGACTTCAAAATGTTCATGTTTGATGCTTTTTGTTTTCTCGTGTGTATGTGTGTGTGCGTGTGTGTGTGTGTGCGTGTGTGCATGTATGTGTGTGCATGTAGGGTTGTGTGTAGTATATATGGTATGTGGTGGTATGTGCCTGTGGTGTATGCAGATGATTGTTCCCTGTGTGCACTTGTGGAGGCCAGAGGGAAGATCAGGTGTCCCACTTCATCATCCATTGCATGTTGCTTTGAGACAGTCTCTTACTGATTCCAAAACTTGCCATTTTTACAAGCTCTAGTGATTGTCCAATCTCTACTTCCCAAAACACTTGGGTCAAAGGTGTGCATGATGAAAACAGAATTGTTTACATGAATGCCGGTGTATTGAACTCAGGAATTCTCAGAGTCCCAAAGGCTCCCTCAGACCCTTATTTTTGTGTAGGAAGTGTACTTAATATGTGATACATCTCTCCAGCCCCCATTTTCCCCTCTTTGTGTAGTATACCAATGCTAAGTAGCCCCCAAACAATTAAAATTTTGAGACTCATGCCATTGCAAATAATCTAACAAGGGTTACTTATTTTGTTCATAATAATTATGATTTATAGTTAATGTTTAGGTTACAATTAGTGATTAAATAATAAAACAAGTTAACATCAATATTAAATTATGTCCTCAGATTAGTAGTTTTTATATGATTCGTTCACATGAAGATTAAAATTCTAATCCTCATTCATATCCCAGATGAACTTCAAGGGAATGTCTTTCATGTTATTCAGGAATATTTTGTCAAATCTTTCACTCTGCTCCACAGTGAAATGATTTTTCCAGTCTCCAATGGTACCTAATGGGAAAAGCACATAGATAATATCTAAGTGAGTAAGAAAAACTATCAGGGTAAAGGTTATTCTAACCCATTTTATTCTCTTCTCCAAACCACACTAGATATCTGTGAATTCTCTATAGAGCTTTGTATCTCAACTTGCCCTACAGAAGACTACACTGGAAAATTAACTTTGATGCAGTGACACAGTAAACAGCTAACAAAAGATATGTCCACCCAATTATAACCAATCTTTCAAAAGAAAACCAATCTTTTGTAAATGACATGTATATGTTAGAATATGAAAAGTACATTTTCCTATGTATCAAGCATAATACTAAACAATCCACACCAATATAAAAATTTTAAACTTTTAAATTAAAAAATAGACCCAAAGATTTTTAATAAGCCAAAGTCACTTAGGGTGTCAGGTCTGTGAATGCTATTATTTTACCTGGCAGAAATTTGAAGCAAGTATTTCATCAATTTAAAATGCAAACAGTCATTTTGCATCTTAAGCTGCCAGAGATGATTGTGGAACATTGTTATTCACATTTAGAACAGATAGAAAGCTATTGTAGGGACGGGAATTGGTTAATATTTGATTTAAGTGATGAATGAGATATGGAAATTGTTGATAAATTCCAGAAAAGAAAACCTTTGTTAAATTACCAAAATCTAAGAAAATTTTAATAATATATTAAAATAATTTTAACAAAGTAAAATATGAGCAAAATAGATGTCAATTTATGGTTTAGAATGTTATACCTTAAATGATTATATTAAAATTGAAATTCAGGAGTATCAAGAAAAACACATTCATTCTTAACAATAATTTTTCACATGTTATTAGATCATAATAACAATTTATTACCTATTTATATAATTGAACTAATAGCAGATGAAGCTATTGAATATCTAATTTTTATATTGAAATTTCATACATGGTGAAACTGTACTTCAACATTCTTGCATTCTTTATAAACACATAGTTGTTGACTTTTAAGAATAACCTAGAATAAATAGAAGGAAAGAAGAAGAAAAATCCTTCTTGTGTGGGCTCTGCATGATGCCTCTATAATTCTAGCACTAGTGGTGCTTAAGCAGGATGGTGAGTTTAAACTATTTTTGGCTAAATACTGAGCAAGAAGCCTGTGTGGGCAACATTGTCAAGCTCTGTCTCACTAAACAAAGCAAACAAAACAAAGTAGAACAAGAATTATAATCATATTCTAACATATCAATGATCTTTTTACACTAGACCACTGACATTATTTTAAGAAACTGGATAAGACTGAGAAGTAAGGACAGTAACATTTAATAAGTAAATTAAATTCGCAAGTTATGTGCCAAAATAGAATTTGGTGTCCCAAGAGACTCTTCAAAGGTACTTTTAATTAAGATGTTTGATACTATATTGGTCTAAAGGGAAATAAATGTTAGACATGGATTTGTTTTCCTGTGGAAAGGGATTCCAGAAAATGCTTAAAATCGTTGCTGCTATACACCACGGGCCATCACCTTTGCGCAGAAACCTTCCTTCAGTATTTCTTGTCCCAATTTCATTTTGTATAATATCTTCATAATTTGCTCGTGAGTCAGATTTCATGTTCTGAAATGTAGCTTGCTTCACAACAGCATCTACATCTTCTGCACTCAGATCTTTCTCAAGGAAACGGCAGATTTTAAGCACTGAGCCTCTCAGGTCCTGAAATAGTCATGGGTGGAGAAATTTGTCATCTTTTGAAGGATGCAAAAGTTACAGTGAAACGTGCAACATGATTAAGCTTTACGCCTGGAAGGCAAAAATAATTCAACATATGAAACTTAATCAGGGTCATTTATCACAGAAATAGAATGAAGAAAATAGTAAAATTATGATTGCCATTGAAATAGGAAATGCATTTAAGAAAATATGACACTCTTTTGAGGCCCAGGAGCCCACGCTGGCCTGGAACTCATTGTGTAGCTGAGAATTGCCTCAAAGTCATGTTGATCCCCTGGTATAGATTCCCAAGTAAAAGATTAGCAACAGAAGCAAAGTGTCTAGATGCAAAAATTGGCCACATGTACAATACTGACAACTAAAATCACACAAAAGGCAGAAAGATATGATAACTTCTGCCTGAGATCTAGAATAAGCCAAATTTTATTAGTTCTATTAAACATATGACTGAAAACAATAGGTAGAACAAATAATCAATAAAAGGAAAAAAGTACATAAATTAGAGACAAATAAGTTTTCTCTCTTAAATTGACAACATAATCTTCTATGAAAAGCCCTAACAAATGCCCAAAAACTTTATTATAACTGTCATGTTTTATAAAGCTGTGGGGTATAAAATAAAAATAAACACACAAACATCAGTTGACTTTCTAAATACATATAACATTAATCTACTATCTTGTATCAATAGAATTTAAAACTTTAGGAATAAACAAAAACCAAGGTGGTGAGAGACTGGTCTATTGAAAACAACACGCATGCCTGAAAGACATAACAAAAATCCCCAAAGCACACAGAATTCTATTTCACGGGCATGAAGTGGAAGATAGCTGTTTCAAGATGCCGTATGGAAAGATCCACAGATTTAGTGCAATTCTTTTTAAATCCTAATGATTTTCTTATGCAAAAAATAGAAAAATCCACCATAAATTTCTTATGAAATTTTAGAGGTTTGGAAGAGCCAAGTAGTCTTGAAAAGGAAAATTAAATTTGAGGGCTTCCCACTTCCTAGTTTCAAAAATTACTTCAAGTTCATGTTTTCAAAACAGTGTTGTAGTAGCATAGAACCAACAATGTGTTTCAACAGCATAAATAGACTCTGCAGAAATGAGCTCTCACTTGAAGTGTCAAATGGCTTTTAACATGAGTGCAAATAACTATTAAAAGGGAAAGGTTAGTCTTCAGCAAATTATCCTTTTATGAAGCTAGCCTCACCCTAATACCAACACCAGACAGAGATACAACAAGAAAGAAAACTATAGGCCTATATCCCTGATAAAAATAAATGCAAAGACCCTGAACAAAACCTTGCAAACTGAATTCAACAGCACAACAAAAGCATTATCCACCTTGATCAAGTAAGATTCATCCCAGAGTTGCAAGAATGGTTCAACATACAGAAATCAGTCAACATAATATACTACATAAATAAACTTAATCACAAGAAACACATGATCATTCCAAAAGATGCAGAGAAGGCCTTTGATGAAATACAATATCACTTCATGATCAAAATTCTGGAGAGAATAAGTATGAATGGTTTCTATCTCAACACAATAAAAGAGTATATGAGGCACGTAAAGTCCAAATAATACTTAATGCTGAAAGACTCGAGGAGTTCCAACTGAGATTGGGAACAAGACAGGGGTGCTCACCACTGCTCTTCAACTTAGAAGTCCTAGCCCAGAAATAAGATATGAGAAAGAAATACAGGGATACAAATTAGAAAGGAAGAAGTCAAATTAGCCCTATTTGAAGATGACATTATCCTATACGTAGCGACTCAAAAGTCTCCACACCAATACTTCTAAAGGTAGCTAATTCCTTCATCAATATGGCAGAATACAAAAATCAACACATAAGATGCTTCCTAGATATGTAAGGTATCTTGGGTAGATTCAGGTTAGGTGCTGTAGATGAGTGAGACTACGTGGCAATTTTTTTTCTGTGATTGGGTAAGTTCACTGAGAATGATCTGTTCCAGGTTCAACTATTTTTCCTCAAATTTCATTGTGTCATTTTTTTCTTACTGCTGTATAGAATTCCATTGTGTAGATATAACACATCTTAGTTATCCAGTCTTCTAGTGATGGACATCTGGGTTGATTCCAGCTCTTAGCTATTACAAATTGAGCCGCTACAAACATGGTTGAGCAAATCTCTCTAGCCTGTGGTTTGAAGGTTTTAGGGTAGATGCCCAGTAAGGGAATAACTGGGTCTGGACACTAGGATGGAAGGGGAGGGAGGGGAAGGCATAAAAGGGGTAGGAAACACAAATCTACACCCAAACAGCAATGGTACCATAAAATTCTACTTACTAAAAGACAGACCAAATGGCTGATCCTTCACCAGGCCCTTACAGGGAACACCTGAACCACAAGACACTGGAGAGGGTAGGATCAAGACTAACCTTAATCTTCTACATTTTCCCTCCCTCCCTCTCCCTCTCCCCCACTCTCTCTCTTCTCTCTAACTTTGTATATTAGTTATCTTTTTCCTCATTTTCGTAGTGGGCACTGACCTGTAACTCCCAGTACCAGCATGGGGCTATTATCCACAATGAGCTTTTGATCAGAGATACCTACAAGGTTTCCTAAAAGATAGACAGATTTCTGTCAGAGTACTTGATGACCCACCAAAGGTTAATGGTAAGACCCTACTGCTGAAGACACCTTATGTGGTTGACATGCAAAATGGAATGGCATGGCTGGAAGTTGGAAGAGAGTCAGTTCCCAGACAGTCAGCGTGTCTAGTGCCAGAAGGTGCTACATGGGCAACTGGGGGAAAATGACCAATATCTGTCCAAGCAACTCATGGTCTAACCTACTTAGCAGCAAATAACTTGTTGTGATGCCCATATAAGTGCAATAGTGGCACACAGCCATGGTGGGGAACCAACTGCTCTTAATTTGGCTAACTGATCTCCTCAGTGGTACAGGACCCATAGCTGGAGCTGGGAAACAAGTTAGAACCATATCCAAACATAAGCCCACTCTCTAATATCAAGCTACCATCAATCATGGGCTACAAGAGGGCCTACACCTATTAAATTCTCTATTAAAAAAGTAAGGGTTATCTCATTTGTCCTGGTGCTAACTTACTCTCTGTTGGAGAATCTTCTCTTTTTCAGATAGATGTAGATCCTAAGGAGAGAGCCACCCCATCATACCTCAAAAGGGCCCCAGCTAAAACTTAGAAAAATTGGCGAAACAAGCCATGAACCAGATACCAGCAGAAGGGGGAAGGAGATCAACACAGAGAAAAATCAACTCCTACCAAATCAGAGAGCCAGAGCCTCAGAGGCCCCCAACACCTCATCACTGAAGCAGACCAAAAATGAACCCAACATGGCTCAGGGAAATTTTGTGGAAGAGGGGGCGGAAAGAATGTCAGAGCCACATGTTGTGTCATGATATGCAGAGACATTTATCTTACCCATAACTGTGGGCTAACTCCACAATGCATGACCCATATACCTCAACAAGGAGGGGCTAAGGGGAGGGGGTAGGTCACGGATGAGCCTAATAATGGTACCAAACTGATTGTATTTGCTGAATACAAAAGTAACTAATAAAGAAAAAAAGAAAAAAAATTAATAAATAAAAAAAATCAACACATAAAAAATCAGTAGCCTTTTTCAATATACACAATAAATATACAGAAAATTAAATCAGCAAGGCTGTCCCATTTTAAATAGCTACAGAGAATAAAATACCTTGAAGTAACACTAACCAAGAATGTGAAAGACCTATATAATGAAAGCATAAAAACACTCAAGAAGGAAATTGAGGAGAACTTGATAAGATGAGTAGACCTCTCATGCTCCTGGATAAGAAAATGGCAATTCTACAAAAATCAATATACAGATTTAATGCAACATCAATAAAAATTCCAACATAATTTTTCACAGAGATAGAAAGAATGATCTTTAAATTCATATGGAATGGAAGCAGACTTCAGATATCCAAACATATCCTCATCAAAAGAAATATCTCTGGAGGTATTACCATACTTAATCTAAAGCTATACTACAAAGGCACAGTAAGAAAAACAACATGGTATTGGTATAAAATCAGATACTCACTCCAGTAAGGATGACAATTATTAAAAACCCAAATGACAACAAATGTTGGCAAGGATGTAGGGATAGAGGATCCCTCATTCACTACTGGTGGGAGTGCAAACTTGTACAACCACTATGGAAATCAATATGGAGATTCCTGAAAAAGATGAATACAGAACTACCAACAGACCCAGTTATTCCCTTACTGGGTATTTATCCTAAGTGTTCCACACTTCACTACAGTGATGTCTATTCAACCATGTCCATAGCTGCTCAATTGATAATAGCTAAGAACTGGAATCAACCCAGGTGTTATCAATGGACGAATGAAGAATAAGTTTGTGGCACATATACACAATGGAATTCTACTCAGCGTTAAGAAAAAAAGATATAATAAAATTTGTAGAAAAATGGATGAACTTAGACCAGATCATACTCAGCAAACACACAATCACAGAAAGACATATGCTGCATGTTCTCCCTCATCTGTGATTCCTAAGATGGATCAGTTCGAGTTGCTGGCATATCAGATAGGCAACAGATATGCCCAGAAAATAGGGATGGAAGGGTTTGGGATGAGGAGAAGGGAAGGCTGGGGCAAAATAAACACAAAGCTAAACCCAAAATAAACTGGTACCATAGAAACATTTCTCCTTGAAGGTAGACTAAAAGATATAATCCTTAACAGGAATATAGGAAAAAGTGCCTGAAAAGTAGGGCCTGGGAGAGTGTGCAATGAAACCTAACCTTAATTTTTTTTGGTTCTGACCTGTAACTCCCAATATCAGAAACAGGTGCTACCCACAGTGAGCTGTTTATCATAGAGACCTACAAGGTCCCCAAAACAAGACAGGCTTCTGTAAAAGCACTTGATTACCCACCTGAGGTAAAATATAATACCCTATTGCTAAAGACACCATATGCTGCTAGCATAGAACATGGACAGACTTGGCTGGAATCTGGAAGAAAGCCAGTCCCAAGACAGCTCACCTAGTGCTGGAAAGCACTACATGAACTACTGGGGGAAAGTTGCCAATAACCTTGTGAATAAGGAGGGGTCTAAGCTATTCAGAAGCAACCAGACTAAGCAGAAGTACACACCAGGCAGGCTTGGCACACAGCCTTGATGAGTAGCCAATGGCTTTCTGATTGGCTAAGGGATCCACTCATTGAAAAGGAAACAATATCTGGAACTGAGAACCAGGTCAGAATCCTATGGATGCAAAGATTATGCTCTCCAATGTAAAGCTCCCACTTGTTTTTGGCTAAATGAGGAGCTACATCCACCAAACTCTCCCTAAATTAATAATGCGTATCCAATTTAACCTATTCATTCTCTGTTGGATAATCTATTTCTCTTTTCCAGAAGGTAGTGATACCCAAGAAATTAGAGCATCCCTCTCATCTCAGCAAAGGTCCAGGTGAAACTACACAGGAATTGGGGAAATGAGCAAGAGTGCTGCTTCCATGGTGAGTCTGACAATCAGCACCTGGGTGAAAGAGAGATGCTAAGGATACCCAACACATACCAAAGCAGAAATCCAGAGTCTCAAGAGCTCATCACTGACGTAAATGTAAAACACACCCATCAAGGCTCAGGGAATTTTACAGAAGAGGGAGCTGAAAGATTGTAAGAGCCACAGGTTGGGATATCATGCCCAGAGGCATTGCCTCCTCCCAATAACTGACTGTTGCTCCCACAACACATAACAACACCATGTGGAATACCAGCAATCTCACTGAGGAGGACCTTGTAAAATGAGGGCAGGGAGGAAGAAAAGATGATACCAACACATGATGTATCCATACAAAGTATGTTCTTAATGAAAAAATAACTGAAATCAAAATTTAAGATCATATATATGGGTACATATATTAATGTGCATATATATGAAAACATGCATATTAAATACCTCATATTTCAAAATAACTGAAATGTGGAAGTAAGCCAAACATAAACTGATTAATGAACATAATATAGTACATATGTACAATAGAATATTATAGACTTGAGAGGAAGGAAATTTTTTTTATCACATATATATATACATATATATATATATATCAGTTCCAAGTATCATGAGAAGGCCACATCAGGCTTGACTATGGAACCTCACAGTGTGCTGGAAGAAAGACAAATAAAAAAATTCCTGGGGCTAAAAGAGATGCATCCACAAAATTCTAACACATGTTACATCACAATGAACCCTGAAGACATTATAATAAGTGAAACAGATCAATCAAGAAAACACAACTGTATTATTACACTCATATGAAGTAAGCACAATAAAATTCACAAAGAAAGAAAGAAAGAAAGAAAGAAAGAAAGAAGATAAAAAAGAAAAGAAAGAAAGTAGAGTGGTGGTTTTCAGGGACTGAAAGGAGGGTGAGTGAAGAGTTATAGTTGAAAGGTGATAAAATTTCATTGTGGCAAGAAAAGTATTTTGGAAATGGACAGTAGTGATAGTTGCATAATATATCCAAAGTAGTATATACTTATAATGGTTAACATAGTATATCTTTGCTTTTGGTAATTTTTATCACAATTAAGATGGTGGTGGTGCACGCCTTTAATCCCAGCACTTGGGAGGCAGAGGTCATTGAATTGCCATGGGTTCAAGGCCACCCTGAGACTACATAGTGAATTCCAGGTCAGCATGGGCTAGAGTGAGCTCCCACCTCAAAAAAAAAAAAAAAAAAGATTAAGATTAAATATTGGAACTAATCAGAGTAGGAATGGGACATAGAGTAGTAGTTCATAGGAGAGCTTCAAAGGAAGCACTTGGTGAATTATTTTTATAGAAAATTACACTCAGGAGGTAACCCAGGCCCAGAAAGCCAAGCGCCACATGTTCTCCCTCATATGTGGATCTTAACTAGAGATGATTGGGCTTCTGTGAGAGAAGGAAAAAACTCAGTAGCAGAGGCCAGTAAGTTAAAAAAGGAGATAGAAAGGGAAGAGAAAGAAAGGGAGGAGGGCTTTTATTAGGTTGGTATTGTATATATGTAAGTAGAAAGATTGAGATGGGGAGGGGATATGTTGGAGAATGGAATTTCAAAGGGGAAAGGGGGAGGGTAATACCATGGGATATTTTTTATAATCATGGAAAATATTAATAAAAATTGAGAGAAAAAAAAAAGAAAATTACACTCAGATGACCAAAGCAAGGTTGAACTAGAAAGTAAGGACAGAGGGAACACTGATGGTGATATAAAAAGATGAGAATTGGATAGTTCCTCTGGAGAAAATTCCTGCTAGTAATACAGGTTACAGGATTCTCACTCATTTCTCTCTAATGTTATATACCTATGTAGTGGTTTGAATTAGATGACCCCTATAAACTCATGTGTTTTGAATGTTTGGTCTCCTGCCTGATGGCAACTTGGGATGTGAAAATTTGCTGGATGACATATGTGTTTCTGGGGGTAGGTCTTGAGGATTTTAGCCCCTAGTTTGCCAGTGTTAGCTTAACCCACTCTCTTGCTGCTATTTTCCACCCGCTGTGGGAGAGGTGATGGCCAGCCTCTGCTCATGCCATGCTTTCGCCATACAGCATAAAATTTCCACTCAAAGCTGTTAACATAAAATAAAGCCAAAACAAAACCAAAAACAAAAACTTTCCTCCTGTCAGTTACTTTGGTTGGATGCTTTGTCCTAGAAATAGGAAGGTATCTATAACAGAAATTGGTAACAGGAGTGGAATGATTTCTGCTTTAACTTTGACTGTGTGTATTTTGACCTTTTGGAACTGATTTGTAAGAGGAACGTGGAAGGATTAGTATTTTAGGCTAAAAGACACCTTGCAGTGCTATAAGCAGAATTTGACAGTGCATTCAGGTCAGAGTTGAAGGACTTAAATGCAGGAAAACCTGTGGACTATAGAGGCTTGGCTTATGAAGTGTAGAAAGCTTTGTCTGTACTGGGATGGAGAGACAATTTTTGTGAAAGGCTAGCTTCTCTGGTTACGTCCTAAGAACATGAACAGTGTTGAGTTTAGAAGTAGTAAACTAATATTAGCAGATTTGTTCTAAAGACACAGTGACACAGAAATTAATGAAAGGTTTGGGCAGAGAAAGCAGCCTACTTTGGCTGCAATTGTTTGAGATTCTGCATTGGGGCAGTATGTGGAATGTGGAAGGAGTGTTCCTGCTCTTTAGAGTAAGTTTTATTCTCCCCAGAATTAACATATTTGGTAGTTCACCTGGTATTATGAATTTATAACAAACTCAGGAAATAAATACCTATTGGATTTGCAATGCAGTTGCATGGTTGTTGAAGACCCTACATGGAGACCACTGGAGCCATGAGGATGAACCATGGGTTTCAGAGGAGACCCCAGGATTCTAGAGATGCCAGGAATGTGAGGTGGTGGACAAGGGGAGCTACTGGCTTGGAATAGAATTCTCCCTTGGCTTTGAGAAGCTCAGCTGGAGGGGAAGAATTGGAACCCCAGAAACTTCCTTGTGGGTCCAAGGTTAACATGGAACTGCAGGATTTGTTGATTTTCCTGTTTCTTTTAGATCTTGCATTGGTTCAATATTTTCTTGCTATGGCCAATGCCATCTTTTGCAGTATGAATATTTACTCTGTACCACTATGTATTTTTGGTTCTAAAAGCTCACAGTTAGGGAGTCCTGGACTATGGGGATGTTTAAATAGTGTTGGAATTGATGAAAACTATGGGGACTTCTTTTAAAGTTTGACTGAATGCATTTCAAGGTGGTCATTAGTTTATGAGGAAGGGCAAGGGTGTAATGTGGTGGTTTGAGTCAGATGCATGTGCTTTAAATGCTTGGTCCCCAGCTGACTGTCACTTAGAGGGTGGAGCTTTGCTGAAGGAGGTCTGTTTTGTTGCTTGGGGCAGGTTTTGAGATTTTTTGTCTCCTAACTTGCCTGTGTTAGTTCGGCTCACTCGCTGTGGCAGAAATGATATTCAGTCTTTGCTCATGCCATGCTTTCCCTTGCCATCATGAAGCTTCCCCTTGAGACATTCAAGATAAAGTAAGTCCTTTCCTCCAACCAAGCTGCTTTTGGTCAGATTCTTTGTTCCAGCAATGAGGACAACTTGTGATAGTCATTCACTGAAAGAGACATTGCTCAATACTACTACCTTTGGCTGCCCATTATCTGAGACATATTCTAAAGAAGAATAAACTGTTTTCTATCCATTCAAGGAAAATATAACTTTTTTGCTATATTTATATATTGCCACATACATAGTATTAACCATTGTATCTATAACTGTTTCCATTCCAACTTAATGTAGGGTTTCAGGCAGGAAAACAGAAAATCTGTATAGTCACTAGGTTCCCAGAGAAGTTGCTTGTAAATCAGCTACCAATGAGCCAAATTCTCTGAAGTAAACGGCTTTGGATTTGGAGAAGCAAACATAAAATGTATTAGACAAAATTTCAAAGATATTTTGTAGCAGGAGACAAGGAACACTCAACCACTTTCTCAACTTTGATGGGTATATAATTGTTGAAGAATATTGGGAACCTTTTTTTCTAGAAAGAGCTTAAACTGGCCGGCACAGTGGTGAATGCCTTTAATCCCAGCACTTGGGAGGCACAGGAAGGAGAATTTCTGTGAGTTCTAGGCCACCCTGAGACTACATAGTGAATTCCAGGTCAGCCTGTACTAGACTAAAGCCCTACGTCAAAAAAAAAAAAAGAAGAAGAAGAAAGAAAGAGCATAAACAATGAAAAAAAAATGAGTTGACTGTGTTCTACCTTTCTTCAGAAAATTAAAAAAAAAAACTGTTACTAATTGTAAGATAAAATAAATATAAATTGCAAGGTTGTAGAAGCAATTCAGCAAAAACTTCACAAATAATTACATATGTGGTAGGCTGTTAGGGAAGTGGGATATTTGATGTAAGGTCAGTTGTAGAGAGCAACAGCATATGGCAACTGTACAGAAATGTTCAAGAGATTTTGCACAGTTTACTCTGAGCTCTGTTCATCTGAATGCTTAGTAAAATCTATGCTTTACAAATAACTTTCTGTGATCACATTGTCCCAGAAGCAGTATATATGAAAACAAGATGGGGGTTTGATTTCCATCTTGAGATAGTAACAAAGGTTACAGATGTACATAGATAAAAGTGAAATTGGTGCCAAGCGTGATGGCACATGTCTTCATTCCCAGTACTTGGGAGGCAGGTGTAGGAGGATTGCTGTGAGCTTGAGGCCAGGCATTGGAAAACAAAGTGAGCTCCAGCTCAGCCTGAGCTAGAGTGTGACCCTCCCCCCCCCACTCCCCCAAAAAAAGTAAAATTGGTAGCAGGGTGACCTAAGAATGAAAGCTTGGAAAACTACTTGATGGAAAAAAACAGTGTGTATTGAGGTAAGTTTGTGTTTTCCACAAGTTATACACAGACAGAATTACAATGACTCAGTGAATCATGACTAAATATAGATGTGGCAGTGAAGTAGACCTTAGGTATGAAACCTGTTTTTCTGATTTGGCCACTTGAACCACAATTAAATTTATAGGAGAAGTGTTATTATGGGGGAAGTGACAAATTCAACTTTTTACATGACTTGTCTGAAATGCAAATATTTGATATAAAAGTAAATATACAGATTTGATATCTATATGTCTCTATTTAGCATCTCTATAAGTCTATACCTACATCTATAACCATCAGTCATCTATTTATCTATCTATAATTTATCGAATTAAATTAAAGAAATTGTAAATTCTCATTATTACCAGATTTCTTGGCCGCTTTAAACATTTTTAGATAAGTACAGATATCTCTTGTATCCACTTAGCTTCCATGCCAACACAGGCTCTGTGTTTTCTTTCTATCTCTCCATTTACTGCTTTTTTGTTTTCTCGGGTGTTCATTGCTTTCAGCCTAGACTACTGATTAAACTCCTTCAGTACTGGTTCTAGTATTTTCCTCCCTTCCTCCCTTCCTTCCTTTTTTTCTATTTCCCTTTCTTCCATCTTCTTTCCCTAAAATTTATCTACATCCATTGCTTGTTACATTCTATATAGTGACAATGTAAAAATAAATAAGTATGATGGTTTCAATGTAAAATGTAAAATATTCCTCAGTGCTCCATGTGTTTTGAATACTTGGTCCTTGTTAACTTATGAGTCCTCTATAGAAAAAGTTCAGTCTTCTCTCACTTATGACTTGATGACTATGACACAGTAATAATTCACTAGATTTTTCAAATGACTATATTAATCACGTAGTAATCAACATGTCAACTTCAACTGTATTTTGTTTGATTTACACAGTGTCTCAACACAATTTTGTGTTGGGGAGCAGCACAAACATGTTCTATATATTCACACAAGTGACATACTTCTGGATTCTTTGTTAATGGGAGGACTTGTATAACAAGGTTGACCCTCATCTGTAGCTATAGTTTCCCACATATTAGTAGTAACAATGTCTTACTGCTTATTCATACCCTTCATTAATTGTACTCACCATGGAAAATGATATGGCTCGTCCTCAAATAACTGAAAATAGGGTTGCTCTATGATACAGCTATTCTATCACTGGCTATAAATCCAACTAAAATAAAGTCAACATGCAAACTTCTTGCTGTTTACTAACGCTTATTGCTGCACTATTGACAACAGCCAAAGCATATAATTAACACACACACACACACTGGAATAGGCATATAAAAATGAAATCCAACCATTTGCATCAAAATGGATGAGCCAGAAGATACCAGGTTAAGAGGAATATGCCAGATTTAGAGATAATATATGTTTTATCATATGTGGAAACTGTAAAATGAGTCAACATGAAAATGGAATTGTGATTATTAATGATTGGGAAAGGGCTCTGGGAAAAAGATCAATGCATATTCTATTTATGTGTGGAAATATCATACCAAATTTTTTGAGGTGCATGATTAATGTGTGGTAATATTTAAATTTAGAAAGCTATTCTACTGCAGATATTTGAAGTTGACTGATACAGGTGGTTACACAAGGAGGCATATGAAAGAAAACTGTATACAGGGAGAAGACAGCAATGAGAAAGAGCAGTAGATAAAGGAGATATTAAGCATGAAGATAACTAGGAGTATGTGGTTTAAACTAGAAGAAATATCAAAGGGAAATACTTAAAAAATAGCTTCCTCATCTTACCTTCTTCATGTCTTCATAGCTCATGAACAGAATATTGAAATCATGTCTGTGCTCATACCAGCCTCTTATGTGATCAAACCAACGGCTTCCTAACACTGAGGAAAATGTTAACAAGACACAAAATCAAGATGTTATGCCTTTTTCCTGGGGGTTAGAATCTCACTCTAGGCCAGGCTGTCCTGCAACTCACTCTGTAGTCCCAGCCTGGCTTAGAACTCACTTCCTACCCTTGTCTCGTGAGTGCTGGGATTAACGGTGTGTACCACCATGCTCAGCAAGATATTATACTTTCTGAACAACAGACTATATTCTTTCCTTTCTGGTTTAGAATCTCCCGAAATAGAAACAAACCTCCCACAACTGAACATCTATATATTTAAGATGCATATGATTTGGGGAGCAATTACATGAGGGTCACAGAATTCTGCCTGTGTCAAGCTACTCTATGCATGCATGGAAGCAGCACTATAGATATCAGAAGTCCAAGAATCTAAGTCTGAGGCTGTCTATAAGGCAAATAGCTTCATTTTCTTATGTGTCCATTGAAGACATAGGTCTTAATTTCTGTTATATTCTCTAAGATTTCTGGGCAGCAGCATCTGCTGCCAACAATGACACAAAGCAGGAATCTAACCTTACAAGTGAGTGGGCTCTTGGTTCCACACTCTGTAGTGTGGAGTTGCATCAGCTGCATCAGTCAGTTCTCTTCTGCAGTGCAATGAGCTCTTCCACAGCTGTACTATAAGCCTCCCGCAGGCCCATGTGTAGCACCCACTCACCCTGAACATCAGCTGCGTGACTCTACCCTCACCACTGCTAGAAGGAATTGATATTTAAACCTCTTATTATCTTGACAAAATTCTTCCTAAACAATCAACAGTTATAAGCCTGACCCTCCCACTCTATTGTTCTGCATTATAATCCGTAAGTAGGAGAATTTGATTAATGGACATGCTTTTTAGTAAAAAAAAAATATTTATTTATTTATTTACTTGCAAGCAGAAAGAGATAGAGAGAAGAGAAGCACACAAAGAGAGTGAGAATAGGCATGATAGAGCCTACAACCACTGCAAAGGAACCCCAGATACATGGAGCTTTCTGTGGGCACTGGGGAATTGAACCCAGGTCGTTCGGCTTTGCAGTCAAGTCCCTTAACTACTAAGCCAACTCTCCAGACCCATGACAGCTTTAATTCATACTTATGAATTTGAGTAAGTGAATTCAGTTACCTCTTCCTTCTAGAAACATTTCCATAAAATTTTCTATAGAATCACTAGCTTCAAGTACAACCATCAAATTTGAAAAATGAAAGAACGAGGTCAAAATGTCTTTAGGGTTTCTGTAGATATAAAGAATCTGTAGATAAAATTATAAAAATATTTTAACAATAATTTAAATTCGTACAAGTTTGAAAACACATTCATTATATTGTATTACCATAATGAATCATAATTATTTTCTTCTAGTCTGCTAGTTATGAAATACCAAGTGATACCATTTTTGTTATTGCAAAGAATTTTTCAGTAAATACATTTATTTTCATGACATTGCACATATGTGCAAAAATGTAAAAGTTTTCTAAAACTGTTATTATCTATAAAATTGATAAGTATTACAAATTAATTTGCCTTGAGTCTGCATCAGGGAGTCTGCAAATGAGGTAAGTGAATAAAGAAGGACTTGTCATGTTGGTACAAGTAGTTTCCCATATATAATTTTAAAATGAGTTAAAAATATTCTTTTACGGTTGGCCTCGGAGAGCCGAGTCCCCGTCCCCGCAGGCCGGCGTTCGCACGTGCGGCGACCACCCGGGGCGCGTCGGGACCGGTCCCCTGCGGAGAGCCCTTCCTCCCGGGAAACCGCAGACACAAAGGGGGCCCCGCCCTTTCGCTCAACGTTCCTGTGGAACCTGGCGCTAAACCATTCGTACACCATCTGCTTCTGGGTCGGGGTTTCCTACGTAGCAAAGCAGCTCCCTCGCTGCGATCTATTGAAAGTCAGCCCTCGACACAAGGGTTTGTAAAAAAGTACAAAAAAAAAAAAAAAAAAAAAAAAAAAGAGAAAAAAATTCTTTTATACAGTTCAGGAAAATCGTTTATAAATGGGTTAAGGGTATAAATATTTTAAACAATTGGCATTTTAAAATATTTTTAAAATGACCTGAGGCCTGCAGGGATGGCTTAGCAGTTAAAGTGTTCGCCTTCAAAGCCAAAGGACCCAGGTTCAATTCCCCAGGACCCACATTAGCCAGATGCACAAGGTGGCACATGCATCTGGAGTTCATTTCCAGAAGCTGGAGGCTGTGGCATGCCCTATCTCTCTCTCTCTCTCTCTCTCTCTCTCTCTCTGTCAAATAAATAAATAAAAATAAAATATTTTAAAAAATAATGACCTGAGTATGGTGGCCTATGACTGAAATCCCAGCACTTTGGAGGCTAGAGTATGAGAGAAGATGGAGAGCTCAAGGTCATTATGGGCTACATAGTGGGACTCTGCCTCAAAATAAAAAAAGAAAAACAAAATAGAGAAAAATGAAAACAAAGGGTATATTCCTTATTTTGGAGATGGGTTTCTTAAGAATTTTAAAAAGAAAAGAATCAGTTTCATTATATTATAATTAAGAATATTGTTGATCAAGTTAAACCATATAGCTACATGTTATACAATATACTTTTGCTATATACTATATTTCAAAAAAATCACAAAATATAAAAGCAACACGGGGAAGTATAAATATATTAATATGCAGAACTGATAGAAAATCAATAAGAAAAATATAATAAAAGATCGAGTCAGTGTCAGGGCACTGTCATAGATCAAAATGTAGAGTCATGGCCAATAAGTATCAAACATACTTAATCTCATGACTGATATAGACATAAATGTTAAGATCAGTTTGAGAGATTACTTTATAACTTCCATATTGACAAACATTTGATAGTCTCATATGTCAAATTATTATGGGAAAAATAAGTACATATCCATTAGAGATTTCAGGATGAAGTGATATATCTGCTTCCTTTAGAAGTACAATAGCTCCCCACTAAGTTGAATTTTTGGTATGTGCGGCTTTGAAATTCCATTCTTGAATGTGGATTGTACCCAGGGGACACACTCAGGAATGTTCATAGCAGCATGCATTGTAATAATAAAACACTGACATAACCCAATTATCAGATATCCAAAAAAGGTATTTTGTCTGGACAAAAGGTGACTGAGTACTATAACATACTTTAGCTTTTTTGTTCTTGAGACCCTTTGGAACTAAGTAATATGGGAGGTGGGAAGCAAAGATGCGAGGCGATGGCATTTGGACGAAGTCCAAATTATGTGTATTATATTCAAAGAATGGTGCTCTATCCATTGTTTGTGTGTTTTCTGTTCTGTTCCGGTGTCCCTCAAAATAAATCAAGCTGAGTATCTGCTGAGTCCAGATGGTTCCTGTAAAAAGTAAATCATGTTTTTAAGGTTGAAGAAGGTTTAAACAGTTAATAGCAGCAATGACATCCAAAAACAATGTAATGTTAATGTTCCTTTAAATACTCCAGGTATACTTGAATATGCCCAATATCTTATTTATTGTTGTCTATATTGAACATTAAAGTTGGCAAAAAATAAAATCAATGCCTCGGTGCTTTTTTCACTTGAGAAAGGCTGTGCTGGTTCTGATTTCTTGGTAGTGATGATTCAGACTATTCCTGCAGCATCATTGTGTATACTGTTTTCCAATATTTATCTTTTTAATGATTATATCATACTATATAGCAATGAATACAGTATGATATTACCACACATTCATAAAGTTGCACAAAGCCAGGTCTCATGGTATACACCTTCAATCCCAGTACTCGGGAGGATGAGGTAACAGGATTGCTGTGAGTTTGAGGTCATCTTGGGCTACCGAGTGAATTCCAAGTCAGTTTAGACTAAAGTGAGACACTATCTTGAAAATAAAAACAAAAACGAAAAGTTTCACAGATAATAAATTACCATCACTTTTGTCTGTTTGGAGCCTCTAGCTTATTTTATTTTTCATCTTCATAAACTAAACCATGGGGGCTGGAGAGATGGCTTAGCAGTTAAGCACTTGCCTGTGAAGCCTAAGGACCTTGGTTCAAGGCTTGATTCTCCAGGACCCATGTTAGCCAGATGCACAAGGGGGCACACACATCTGGAGTTCGTTTGCAGTGGCTGGAGGCCCTTGCATGCCCATTCTCTCTCTCTCTCTTCCTCTCTCTTTCTCTCTCTCTCTCTCTCTCTCTCTGCCTCTTTCTCTCTCTGTCGCTCTCAAATAAATAAAATAAAAATAAACAAATATTTTAAAAAAATAAAATAAACCATGGGTCATTGAATGTGTTTTTACTGCTATTTGTGGAGAACTCCATCTCACATCTGATAATGTGTTAGAAGCTTGTCTTTAGAATCATTGAAAAATTAGCAAAATTGAAGTGTGTTCGGTTTTTTTCCCCCCTTCTCCTGCTTCTTAAGTTCAAACATTTTTTCCTGGACTATCCTCAGGGATAGATTATAATACATTATTAAGAAAGAAGAGTCCAAAGAGTTCAGTGTTCTTCTGATTCTTAGTGCCTTGACCCTTAAAGTTGGGTACTAGCAATGAAATGACTTAGGAAATTCATGTTAATTTTCAATCCACTTCTATTAAAATGAATTAGATATTAGATATGGTCAGGCAAATGATATTGAAGTCTGATCTTATTTATTACTAATTACTCCAAATAATTCATATGTAGGAATGTAGTTTAATTGGCTCACATTTTTTCCTATGAAGAGAGATTGTATATTGTATAAAATATAACCTTCAAATTTGAAATAATTGGTCATGCCTGATGCCACAGACTCCAGAACTGGTAACAAATGTTTCAGGTTTCTTCTTTTATTTTATTTTTTAATTTTTATTTATTTGACAGAGAGAAAGAGGGAGAGAGAGGGGGGGATACAGAGAGAAAGAGAGAGAGAGAGAATGGGTGAGCCAGGGCCTCCAGCCACTGCAGAGGAACTCCAGATGCATGCGCCCCCTTGTGCATCTCGCTAACTTGGGTCCTGGGTGGAATCGAACCAAGGTCCTTTGGCTTTGCAGGCAAACACCTTAACCACTAAGCCATCCCTCCAGCCCTGTTTCAGGTTTCTTTTATGATACATCATAAGCACTCATCACCCACTTCAGTCTTGGGCAGGACTCTCAGGAACATCTGGCAATTGCCTAGAGGCTAAGTTACTTAGTGGTCATTCTAGATGGAGGGTTCCATAAAGATGTTTGCTTTATTCTTTTGCTTCATTGCCCTGTCATTATGGCTTGGCATCCTAGACCACAGCCAGGCTATAATAGTTAGTTATGGAAAGTCTATGAACTTACATAATCTAGAAACTGAACTGACACCTAATCTTCACAAAATGAGTATTTCCCTCAAATATGAGAATAATTATCTAGGTTAATTTATACTCATAGAGTAGGCAAATATAATTCATCTCAGGCAAACTTTTCTGTTTCATTAAAATGAGTCATGAAGAACTTTCAAAGCTTTATGCTACCCAAGTGTAGCAGAAGACAATTCACTAAAAGGAAACCATGCAAACCTGAGGTCATGTTGTCTGCTGTGCCACAAGTGACAAAAACCTCTGTTTGTCTCTGAACAGGTAGTCTCTGATTACCTGGTAGCATCTGCAAAATAATGTCATGTTAACATGCTATATACAGAAACTAATTAGATGTCCCTCTCAGGTGTGATAATGAAGGTCTTGGGCTCCAGATCTATAGTAAGGCATACTGAGTAAGGCATAGATCCTTTCAAGTTGACAGAAAGCAAAGTAGTATTCAATATAGACAAAGCAGTAGATTTGGAAAATGTTTTTCTTTAATTGTATGGCCAAATCATGTAAGGCTCCTAAACTTTTGGTATTCTTCCACAGCTATACCAAAACTAAGCAAAAAAAAAAATGCATGTGAAATCTTAAATTTTAATAACTACATTAGTCTGTGTCAACCACTAGAAAACTCACACCAATTCCTGAATTTCAGCCTCTACTGAAGCTGAAATCACAATTATAAAGGCATTTTCAGTACCTCCACAGCTTCACAGGACAGTGTGTCACTGTTTCCTCATCCTCCTGGGCTTCACAAACTCACAACTATTTTTCCAGTGGACCCTTCCAATCAAGGACTGTTTCTTTCCTCTTTTGTTTTTTTGTTTAGAATTTATTTTTCTTTTCCTTTAGCTTGCATATTTTTTTATTAGTTTTGTACTCAGGGTATACAGTCAATTTGGAACCATCATTAGTCTCCTCCCTGTCCTCCCTCCTCCTCAGGGACCCTCCTCGTTGGGGAATATGGGTTGTGCATTGTGGGGTTAGCCATCAGTTATGGGTAGAAGGCAATGTCTCTGTGTATCATGACCCAACATGTGGCTCAGACATTCTGTCTCCTCTTCTGCAAATTTCCCTGAGCCATGTTGGGTTCATTTTAGGTCTGCTTCAGTGATGAGGTCTTGGGAGCCTCTGTGTCTCTGAATATCTGGTTTGGTAGGAGTTGAGTGTCCTCTATGTCTATCTCCTTCACCCTTGTGCTGGTACCAGGTTCACCAAGAAAGCAGCATTCTTGCTCATTTCTCCCATTACTCTTAGTTTCAGCTGGGGCCCTTTTGAGGTGTGATGGGCTGTTTGTTTAGAATTTTAAGTAGTATCTATTTCTCCTGGAATCTGTCTCAAGACAATGACATAAACCAGAAAGTTAAACTTTATGGGGAATGAGACTTTCATGAAGCATTTAAATATTAGAGAAAAGGTTTTGGACTGCCTCATATCTGTCCAGCAGGCTGAGGCAACTTGTCTTCATGTAGCAAGCAGCTTCTCTTGGCTTTGTATTTGATTTCCTCCTTTTTGCCATAAGAAATGACAAGGCATGTTGTCTGATGTCACAGACTTTAGTTTCATTTCACTCTTGTCAGATCCTAAACGATTATGTTAAAGGAGGCTGTGATCCCTTTAGAGCATGGAAAGAAGCATCTTTATATACACATTTAACAAACCCAAGCAAAGTCCAAGGTCATGAAACTTACCAGACTTTGGATATGTGATTATGAAGACATCATCATTTCTAATTTTGAAATCGTCTGCATTTTCTATTATTTCCATTTTAACTAATGATCTTTCAAAATTGTAGCCTTTATAGTTAAGTAAATATGTGCTTGTGTTGTCCATATTTAGTTATCTAGAAGTAAATACATAAAATTCTCAAATTCTTAGCAATATACAATATTGAATAATTCTTTTAAGTGTTCAATATATACCAAGGACCATTTAAATATCTCATGTATACCAATTTTGTACTCTGATACACATATTAATGAGTTAAATTATAATTCAAAATAGTCTAACATTAGTATATTTTATTATTACTGTATGAAATGTGAGGAAAGAAAAATAAGAAGTTAAATAGATTTTTCTAGAATTCCATGTGGGAAAATTTATGATAACTCTAAACATACTAATGAAGAAGTTAAGTTCAATCAAATTAAGAAGTTAAGAGTTCAATCAAATTATTCAAGGTTTCCCATCTAGTGAAGCGAAAAAGATTTGATAACAGACAATTTGGGTGCTGGGGCTATGGCCCAGGAGTTAAAGCAGATGCAGAAGTTCCAAAACAGAAACACAAGAAATACAAAAATCAAGGCATAAGGACATCTCTGAAAAACACTAATACCACAATAACTGACTCTTAGAGTGAGTAACATGAAATCCTAGATAACAAATCAAAAGAATGGTTATAAAAATGTTCAATGAAATCAAAGAGGGCACCCTTAAACAGCCAAATGAATTCAAAAAGCACAATAAACAGCTGAATGTAATAAGGAAGTCAATAATGTATAAGATAGAGGAATTAGAGACAGAGAATTGTTTAAAAAAGAACAAATTGAAATCCTGGGGAAAAAAGCTCAATAAGTAAAATAAGAAGACAGTAAAAAGTCTCGTGAATAAAATGGATCAAGATAGAACATCATGGATTGATATTAAGGTAGATAAAATAGGACATTCAGACAACAGCAAATATAAGATAATAAAAAAGGATGAACAAAACAAACAAATCTACGAGCCTCCATCAAAAACCAAATCAATGAGTAAAATGCATAAAAGAGGATAAAATTATAGGTAAGAAAAAAAAACTATATTCAATAAAACTGTCAAAACATTTCCCATGCCTAGGAAAAGATAGGGCCACCCAAATACAGGAGACATTTAGAATTCCAAAGAGAAAATATTGGAAAAACATCTTCCCACAACATATTGTAATTATAACACAAAGTAAACAGAGGAAATGAAGAATGTGAAAACCTGAAAAAAGGTACTACCAACTCAAATACAGGGGAAAATTCATCAGAAAAACCACGTATTTCTCAACAGATAAAGGTAAAGGTCCAGAGGGTATAGAACTACGTAGTTTAGCTTCTGAAAAGCAGTAACTTTCAACCCAGACTATACATCACAAAGCTCTGTTTATAATTGAAAGAGAAAGAAAAAGCCTTCCATGATAAACACAAACTCAAATAATTCATGACCACTAAGCCATCCCTACAGAAATGACTTGAAGGAATCCTACACACTAAAGAGAAAGTAAAAAAAAAAAAAAAATCATTGAGGACACAGGAAAGAATAAACCACACTAGAACATTAAATAAGCACAGGAGGATTAGGAAATTACCAAATGTTACAAAAAGAACAAACTGACAGGAACTAATACACTCTTTTCAATAACAATTCTTCACCTTTTGGTCTCAATCATCTAACCAAAAGGCACAATTAGAAGGTTGTACCCATTTCTGTTGCCTACAAGATATATACTTTTAAAAATTATTTGTTTATTTATTTATTTGCATGGGTGCATGTATACATGCATGTGTGTGTATGTGTCTGTGTACACACGCACACCAGAGTCTTTTGTCACACAAATGTACATCAGAAGTCTGTGCCACTTTTTAAAAAGTTCTTTTATTTATTTATTTGAGAAAGAGAGAGAAAAAGAGTAAAAGAGAGAAGAGAGAGAATATGCACAACAGGTCTTCTAGACACTACAAATGAACTCCAGATGCATGCATCTGCATCTGGCTTATGTGGGTTCTAGAGAATTGAACCTGTGCCAGTTTTAAATGGATGGTGGGAAATTGAATGCAGTGCCTATGAATTGAATCTGGTGCTAGAGCGTCAAATCTGGAGCTGTGGAATTACACACAGGTTAGCAGATTTTGCATGCAAGTGCCTTTAAGTGCTGAGCTATATTCCTAGCCCCAAGACATGTCTAACCTTCAACGAAAAGCACAATCTTATGGGGAAAAGATGGAAAAAAATCATTCGAAGAAAATGGAACTAGAAAATAAGCACATACGTATGTCAACACTAACATATGATACTGAAGATAGACATAAAACCAAAATTAATCAAAAGAAATAACTATGTTCATTTCATATTATGCTATTAAAACTCTAAACATTTATGCACCAGACATTGGTGTACCCAATTTCATAAAGCAAATGCTGTTTGATGTAAAGTCACTGACTGACCTCAAGCCAATAAAAGTGGGTGACTTCAAAATCCTTCGTTGATCAATAGATTAGGTTATCCAGACAAATAATTAACAAATGGATATAAGAGTTGAGTTACATTACAGATTACACGGACTTAATAGGACTGGGGAGCTAGCTCAGTGGGTAAAGTACTTGCCACTAGCATGACAACCTGAGTTTGGATTCCCCAGACTTCATGTAAAAGGCTGGACACTGTGGCATGTGCCTATAATCTCAGCACTAGGGAAGAAGAGACAAGAAATTCCTGGTGTTCACTGGCTAGCTATCTAGCCAAATCAGTTGGTAATGTTCAACTACAGTCCCTGTCTCAAAGAATAAGATGGACAGCAACTGAGGAATGTCCCCATGTAAACTGCTGCCCTTCTCATGCATGCATACACATTTGCAAGGACACCCAATGCACATGCATCCACTCACATACACCCACACACATATTAACATGCATAGACACAAGCATAAACACACATACATACAGGTGCAAAAAAGAATGTTTAAGCACAGATACAATGAGAATGTTCCAATAAAACACAGCAGTAGTACACATTTTTAGTAGCTCAAACAACTTTCACTAAAATTACATTTTTAACACAAAGCACATCATAAACAATGCAACAAAAAGAAACAACTTCCTGCATTCTATCTCATCACAATAGAATAAAAGTAGACATCAAAAGCAAGAGAAACAATAGAATATACACAAAGTCATGGAGATTAAACAACACACTATTGGATGATGAAGACCTAATTGAAGAAATCAAGAGAGATATTTTAAAAATTCTAGAAGCAAATGAAAATGAACATGCAACATACCCAAATTCATGAGATACAACGAGAAAAATTCCAAGAGAAATGTTTATAATGGTAAATATCTTGCATTAAAAAAAATAGGGAAGGTGGTGGCGCATGCCTTTGATCCCAGTACTCGGGAAGCAGAGGTAGGAGGATCACCATGAGTTCGAGGCCACCCTGAGAATACAGAGTGAATTTCAGGTAAGCCTGGGCTAGAGTGAGACCCTACCTCAGAAAACCAATATATATAAATATAAATATAAATATATAAATATATATATATATATATATATATATATATATATATATATATATAACCAGAGAGATCATTCAGTGGATAAAGTGCTTGCTATGCACCGGTGGGGTCCAGAATTCAGTCCCCAGAACTCATGTAAATGCTGGGTGGACATGGCAGCCTGCCTTTTATCTCAGCACTTGGACAGTAGAGAAAAGGTATCACTGGGGCAAGTTTGCTAGTTACACTAGCTGAATAAGCAAGCTTTGTACTAAAATGAAAGACCGTGGCTTAGTCAATATAATGGAGAGCAATTCAGAAAGACACGCAAAAACAACCTCTGGCTTCCATATGCATGTACTTGCACATCCACACACATATGCACCCGCTTATGCCTGCATGCATATACACATTCATGTACATTACACATTCAAAAAGTTAGGGAAATCTGAAACAAATAACTTAATAATTCATGTCAAGGTATTAAAAAAAATAGGAACAAACCAAATCCAAAATCGGTAGAGGAAAGTATGACGTAGATCAGGCATTAACAAAAAATGAGGAACAAAAAAAACTTGCTTCTTTGAAAATACAAGTTGACAAACCCTTACTTAACATAAGCAAAGAAAAGAGATAAAAGATCTAAGTTAATTAAAGGAAGGATGATAAAGGATAGAATACAATAGATACTGGTGAAATTTAGAGGATCATTACAGGATAGTTTTGAAACTTGTCTTTTCAGTAAATTGTTAAATATAGAAGAAATAGATACATTTCTAGATTAGGGTTGGAAAGATGGCTTAGTGGTTAAGGCACTTGCCTGTGAAGTCTAAGGACTCATGTGTGATCTCTCTCGAGATACCTCATAAGCCAGACACACAAAGGTGAAGCAAGTGCAAGGTTGTACATGCCCACTAGATGGCACAAACATTTGGAGCTTGATTTAAGTAGCTGAGGCCCTGGTTCACCAATTCTCTCTCACTCTTGCTCTCTCTAAAAATTAATTAACTAAACTAAAAGGATATACACAAGTTAATAGATCTCTCTATAACAAGAAAAGAAATTGAAAGCATAGCAAAACGTTTCCTAACAAAAAAGCTCAGGCCTGAATGGATTCATATTGAATTCTATCAGGTTTTCTTTTTTTTTTTTTTTTTTTTTTTCAGTTTTCCGAGGTAGGGTTTCACTTTAGCTCAGACTGACCTGGAATTCACTATGGAGTCTCAGGGTGGCCTTGAACTCACAGTGATCCTCCTACCTCTGCCTCCCGAGTGCTGGCATTAAAGGTGTGCGCCACTACGCCCGGCGAATTCTATCAGATTTTTAAAGAAGAAGAAATACCCATTCTCAAACTATTTCTCAAATAGATAAGGAATAAAAAAAACTCATTTTATTAAACATATAGCAAATATCATCCAGATACCAAAACTGAAAACAAAAAAATGACAATTTTTTATGATGACCATGGATATCAAAATTGTCAATAAAATATTTGCAAAATGAGTTCAACTATACATCAAAAAGACCATTTACCCTATTAACTGAATTTCAAGGGTATGCATATGGAGGGCAGAGGTTGTTGTCTCTTTCTGAATTTCTCTCCATTTTATTTAAGGAGTCAGTGTGCAAGGATTATTTAACATATTTGAATTAGTAAATATAACATATGCAATAATAAAATCAAACATATCAACTCAGTAGATCCACAAAAGGACCTTGGGCTGGAGAGAAGGCACAGTCATTAAGGTGCTTGCATGCAAAGACTAATAACCTGGTTTCTATTCCCCAATACAAACATAAAGCTAGATGCAGAAAATGGCATGTGTATCTGGGGTTCATTTGCAGTGACTAGAGGCCCTGGATTGCTCATATTGTTTCTCTCTCTCACTGTGCTTACAAATGAATAAGTAGATAAAATATTTTTTAAAGGCTATTAGCAAGCCAGGTATGGTGGCACACACCTTTAATCCCAGTACTCAGAAGGCAAAGGTAGGAGGATTGCCATGAGTTTGAGGCCACCCTGAGATTACACAGTGAATCCCAGGTCAGCCTGGGGTAGAGTGAGACTCTACCTCAAGAAACCAAACCAAACCAAAACAAAACTAAACAAAAAGGTTCTTAACAATGTCCTACATATCTTTATCATAAAATCCCCAAAGAAACTAGTTATAGAAGTAATCTACCTTAACATAATAATGGCTATACATTATAAACCTTTAGCTAACATTATACTAAGTGGTGAAAAAAATCAAAAGCATTTTCACTCAATTCAGGAAGGAGACAAGGCTGTCCAGTTTCTCCATTCTTAGTCAACATAGTTCTCAAAGTCAAGAAGAATAAAAGACAAGAGAAAGAAATTAAAGGAATATAAATAAGGGAGAATTATATTATTTCTATTTACATATGATATGATGTAGTACATAAGAGACTCTACCTCTTCCACTAGAAAACTTTTAGAACCAATAAACACTTTCAGCAAACTAGCAGGGCACAAAAGCAACATGCAAAAACCATTAGATCTTCTATATACCAATAACATTCAGAAAGATAAATTTAAAAAAACAAGCCCATTTGGAATAGCTTTAAAATAAACCTAGAATAAAACTAACAAGGGTAGTGAAAAACATCTACAGTAAAAATTTTAAAGAAATAAATTGAAGAAAATGCCAAAGGATCAAAAGACCCCCTGTGTTTATGTAACAACAGAATTAATATTAAGAAAATGTATATATTACCAAAAGTAATTGTTGCATTCAGGTTTGCATCGCTGGCACAAATCACCCGACCAAGAGCAGCTTGTGGGGAGAAAAGTTATATTTTGCTTACAGACTCGAGGGGAAGCTACATGATGGCAGGGGAAAGCGACAGCATGAGCAGAGGGTGGACATCACCTCTTGGCCAACATCAGGTGGACAACAGGAACAGGAGAGTGTACCAAAAACTGGCACGGGGAAACTGGCTGTAATATCCATGAACCAGCCTCCACAATACACTGCCTCCAGGAGGATTCAAGTCCTAAATCTCCATCAGCTGGAAACCTAGCATTCAGAACACCTACATTTATGGGGAACACTTGAATCAAACCACCACACTCCACCCCTGGCCCCATAAACTGATAACCATCCTTGATATAAAATGCAGTGCATTCAGTCCAACTTTAAAAGTCCCCATAGTTTTTAGCAATACTAATGATGTTCAAACATTCCCATAATCAATGATCTTTTAACTGAGCCATAACACCAAAAAAAAACACCCCATAATTGCACAGAATAAATATTCACACTGCAAAAAGTAGCATTGAGGGGTTGGGGCTTAGTGGTAAAGGTGCTTGCCTATGAAGCCTAAGGGTCCAGGTTCAATTTTCCTGGTTCCACGTAAGCCAGATGCACAAGGTGGCACATACATCAGGAGGTCGTTTGCAGTGGCTACTGGACCTGGGGCATCCATTCTCTCTCTCTGTCTCTAATAAATAAATAAATAAATAAATAAAAATATTATTAAAAAACAATATTGGACATAGCAAAGAAATATTCAAACAACACAAGATTTAAATAGAGCAAACACCAAACCCTGTAGCTCCAAGTCCAACAATTCTGGTTATTGACAAATCTCCAAGTTCAATAATTCCAACCAGTAACTAGTCCCTGGAAGTCCAATTCTCCCCCTCTAGCTAGGCTATTCACAGTCCTGAAAAAAACTTCATCTGGGGCCAGGAGCTCTCGTCAGCCTTTTCATAGTCCCAACATCTCCACCTGCTCCACACTGCCCATGGCTGTGTCCAAAACAGAAGACTATGTTGAAAATTCAATGACCCTCTCTTTCCTGCATTTGATATATTCCATAATAGCAGGTGGGGTGTCAATTTGTTAACTCAGGGTAATAAAGCAGACTTTGAAGACTAGGACACTCCTTGAGCATTCAGGCCCCTTGAAAAGACTACTTCTGTTGTCCCAGTGAAGGTTAGCTGGCCCCAATCTCAATGGTTGTAATCTCTCATACAATTTCAGCTGAATGGGCAGCAGTGCTGGCCTAAAGATTTCATTTCTGTGCCATATTCCTCTGCTCACACCAGTCCATTTCTACCCAAAGCAACCGTACACAAATTCTTAGGACAGGGGCATAATAGCATGCCTCTCACACAAACTGCCTCAAGCCCAGTCCAGGCAAAACTCTTTCTCACCCTCACAAGCCAAGCCTCACAAACCTTAGTGCTTATTGCATTCAGTTCTTTCAACTCTGACCAGAATAATCCATCAAGCTGTACTTGCAGCAGTTACAGCAAGGCATCTCTTAGGCCAAGGTTTCAAATCCTTCCACATTCCTCATGAAAATCATCTCCAAAGGCCAAAGCCACACAGCCAGGTGCTTAGCAGCAATGCCACTCTTGGAACCAATTTTACTGTTGCAATGAAGTTGACATTGCTGGCAGAAATCACCTGAGCAGCTTGTGGGAAAAAGGTTGATTTTGGCTTATAGACTGAAGAGGAAGCTCCAGGATGGCAGGGGAAAACAATGGCATGAGCAGAGGGTGGACAATCATCTCCTGGCCAACATCAGGTAGACAACGGGAACAGGAGAGTATGCCCAACACTGGTAAGGGGACACTGGATATAATACCCATAAGCCTGCCCCCAATAATACACTGCATCTAGGAGGTGTTAATTCCCCAATGTCCATCATCTGGGAACCTAGCATTCAGAACACCTAAGTTTATGGGGGACACCTGAATCAAACCACCACAGTGTTCTACAGTTCTCATCACAATTCTACTGACATTCCTCACAGTAATAGAAAAATATCTTCAAATTCACATGGAAGTACATAAGACAACAGATAGGCAAAAAAAAAAAGGAGTAAAAAGGAAGGCTAGACAAGTCAACATACCTGATTTCAAGTTATATTACAAACAACAGTAACAAAACTAGCGTAGAGCTGGTACAAAACTAGACATGTAGGGCTGGAGAGATAGTGGTTAATGTGCTTGTCACCTGGATTTGATTCCCCATTACCTACATATACCCAGAGCACAAAGGGGTGCATGAATCTGGAGTTTGTTTCCAGCAACTAGAGGCTGTAATGTGCCCATTATCTCTCTCTCTCTCTCTCTCTTTCTCTCTCTCTCTGTGTGTCTATCTGTCTGCCTGCCTGTCTTCTCTGTGTCTCTCTCTGCTTGCTAATAAATAAATCAAAACTTATTCAAAATAGACATGTGCCTGGAGAGATGGGTTAGCAGTTAAGGCACTTACCAGCAAAGCCAAAAGACCTAGGTTCAATTTTCCAGTACCCTCGTAAATCCCAGTATACAAGGTGGCACATGTGTATGGAGTTCATTTGCAGAGTCTAGATGCCCTATGTTGCCCATTCTCCCCATCTGCCTTTCTTTCTCTTACTCTCTCTTCAATAAATAAATAAATGAATATTTTTTAAAGTAGACACGTAGATAGATGGACTAGAATAGAGGGTGCAGAATTAAATCGACACAGCTACACATACTTTATTTTTTCATATATAAAACCATAATTTTTTGAGGAAAAATAATAAATGAACAATTTAAGTTACATTTTCTGACTAGTGATTTCAAGGTTCCTAAGAGAACATCAGGCAGTAAAGGACAGATTTTAACATCCACGGTAGATTTGTGAATTCCAAATTGTGTGGATATAGCATTTAATACACTAGTTGAATTATAAAGTTGCTACAGAACAGACATTGTAGAGAATTACTTATTGTCAAAGGAAAAGAAAGATATTAAAAGAAAAAAAAGATAAGAAACCAGCCAAAAATAGTGGCCACAATTTAAAAATCTCTTTCAATTAACAGGGAGCTACATGGTCTGCTGATGAAGAGCTTGATAGAAATTGACTATTTGTATTTAGTGGCTGATCCCCATATCTTTGTCAGATAAAATCCTAGCATTATGTGTTACCATGGATACCACAAACTACACTGCCATTCACTAAATAGCATTAGAGGAAGACAACATAATTTTCAGGAACTAGTCCTGTTTTTCCTTCATAAATTGTCTTTAACCATCCTGGTTCCACTGATGGGTACACATTGAAATTACTGGCCATCCCCCTCGCCAGAGAAAGGAGAGCTGTGCTTGGTTTACAAGAATGCATGGCTTTGGCTTTGGCTTGGCCCCCAGGAGATGCTTGCTTGAGTAACTCAACATTTTTAAACATCTAAACCTTGGCTGCCACTACTGAACCACACAGTTGATATTTGACAAAGATGTCAAATATTTGTTAAAGATAAGTGATGCTGGAAAATATTCTCATCCTGTATAAAAGCAAAATCAAATAGATCAAACATCTTAATGTACTATCTGAAAATCTAAAACTCTTAGGAAAAACATAGAAAACACTTCAAGATCCATCTATAGGCAAGGACTTTCTGCAAAATACTCCATTAGAACCTTCTTCCTGGATACCGTTCTATAAGTCATTACCCTCAATAAGGGGGCGGAGCCTAGCACAGAAGAGCGTCATAAAAGGTGGAGAAAACATAACCCATAAAGCCTCCAACTTGGCAGGGATAAAATCAAACTCCACAGGTAAAACATTAAATATTAATGATCTTAACTCACCCATCAAGAGACACCAGTTAAGAAGGTGGATCAGAAAAATGGACCCTTCCTCTTCTGTCTTTGAGAAACCCACCTCACCACTAAGGATGTACACCACCTCAGCATGAAAGTACGGAAAATAATTTTCTAAGCAAATGGAAATAAGAAGCATGAAATAAACAATATTTATCAAACTTTCAATATTTATTTATTTGAGAGAGTAAAACAGGCAGAGATAGAGAGAGTAGGCAAGGGAGATAACAGGTGCACCAGTGCCTTTGGCCACTGCAAATGAACTCTATATGCACACATCACTTGATACATCTGGTTTATGTGGGTACTGGGGAATCAAACCTGTGTCCTTTGACTTTGCAGGCAAGCACCTAAACCACTAAGCCATTTCGCTAGCCCCACATAAATAATCTTTAGTACAATAATCATATAATCATTTTAATTGATACAGAGAAGGCCTCCAACAAAATACAACAACACTTCATCATCAAAACAATTGAAAGCCTAGGCATGGTGGGGTTATATCCCAACATAATAAAGGCTATAAACAAAGCACTTGAAGCCCAAATCATACTTAATGGAGAATTACTCAAGGATTTCCCATCAATATTGGGAATAAGACATGGGTGCACACTCTCAGCACTGCTCTTCAACATAGTATTAGAAGTCCTAGCCCAAACAATGAGACAGGAGAAATAAATAAAGGGGATACAAATTGGAAAGAAAGAAGCAAACCTTGCCCTATTTGCAGATGAAGTGATCTAAAGGATTCTACCATGAAACTTGTAAAGGTGATAAATTTCTTCAGCAAAATGGCAGGATACAAAAACCAACACACAAAAATCAGTAGCCTTCATATACCAAAAGACAGACAAACAAGAATCCAGCAAGGCTGTCCCATTTTCAATAGCCACAAAATAACACAATAACTTGGAATAACACTAAACAAGGAAGTGAAAGACCTATGTAATGAAAACATACACTCAAAAAAGACCAAGGAGGGGCTGGAGAGATGGCTCAGCGGTTCAGCACTTGCCTGTGAAGCCTAAGGACCCCGGTTCAAGGCTCGATTCCCCAGGACCCACGTTAACCAGATACACAAGGGGGCACATGCATCTGGAGTTTGTTTACAGTGGCTGGACGCCCTGGCGTTGCCCTCTCTCTCTCTCTCTCTCTCTCTCTCTCACTGTCTGTAGCTCTCAAATAAATAATTTTTTTTAAAAGTCTTAAAAAAAACAATCCACTCAAAAGAATGGGGCAGATAATTGAATAGGAAATTTCCAGTGGAAGAAATTCAAATGGCTAATACTCACCTAAGAAAATGTTCATCAAGAAAATGCAAATTTAAACATCTATGAGATTCCACCTTACTTCAGAAAGGATGGCAATCATTAAAAATATCAAATGACAATAAATTTTAACTAGGGTGTAGGAAGAGAGAAATTCTCATTAAGTGCTAGGAGGAGTGCAAACTTCTACAACCACTATGGAAATCACTTTTGAGACTCCTCACAAAAGATGAAAATAGAGCTACCAACTGACCCAGCTAATCCTCTGCTCCATATCTACTCTAAAAGTTCTACTCTTCGTTGCAGGGATATTTGTTCAACTATGTTTATACCTGCTCAATTCATCATAGCTAAGAACTGGAATCAACCCATTGTTTGTTGCATGGTTAACGAATATATGCTGCATACACACAATGGAATTCTACTCAGAAATACAGAAAAATCATATAATTAAATTTGTGATGTATTCATACCAAGTTTCTACTTAACAAAAAAGTATTCACAAATGAGATTATATGAAGTTAAAAAGTTTCTATGTAACAAAGGATACAGTTACTCAAGTGACCATACAGCGTGCAGAATGAAAGTCTCTGTTAGCTATTTCTCTGATGGAGGATTCATATCTAGATTATGTGAAGAACTTCAAAAGCTGTCACCCTCCAAAAAGAACCAATCAAGAAATGAGCAGTCTTAAAGATGAAGTATAGGGCTGGAGAGATGGCTTAGTGCTTAACATGCTTGCTTGCAAAGCCAAAGGACTTAGGTTCAATTCTCCAGGATCCATGTAAGCCAGGTGTGCAAGGCGGCACATGTGTTTAGAGTTCGTTTCCAGTGGTTGGAGGCCCTAGCATGCCCATCCTTCTAATTACCTGCAAGGCACCCATCCACTCCTTAACTAATCACTGAAAATTCCTGAGGTTCTGATGAGGAAAGAATGACAAGCTTCATCAACAAATATATTGAGTGAATCATTTTATTGTTATTTATTGTGTTTGGTCACTCAAAAGATCTTTTACACTCTTAGGAGAGAGAATTTTTCAAGGTTGTGTGTCCCAGAAATAAGGAAGATGGATGGAAGGGGTTCACTTAGACATGGGCATGTTTTGAAGAAGGTCTGTTTCCTTATCTTTAAGTGGAATCTAAAGAAAAGGATTAAAATAGAAAACCAGGAAGAAAATATTATACACATCATGCAAATATTGAGGCTTGAAAGATGCTATAAATCTATCCTTTTCATACTCACAGTTACAGATCAGTGAAGAAGCCAAACTGATTCGGATAAAATTTTAAGGATCACAGGAACTGATGTGTTTCTGGGGTATAAATTACCCTACAGAGTTTGTTTTGGCAAATGATCAGTCTTTGTGAGACTGTTCTGGTAGTTTACTTGAATAAGTTGGGTAAGATTTTGTTGACAGTTGGGAAAACTTATCAGATACTAGACAAACTTTACTAAAGTTGCAGTTTAACTGAAAGTGAAAGCAAAAACCTTCCATGATAAACACAAACTCAAGGAATTCATGACCACTAAGCCATCCCTACATAAATGACTTGAAGGAAACCTACTCAGTAAAGAGAAAGTTAAAAAAAATCATTGAGTACACAGGAAAGAATAAACCATACTAGAACATTAAATAAGCACAGGAGGATTACGAAATTACCAACAGTTACAAAAAGAACAAAATAACAGGAACTAATATACTCCTTTCAATAGCAATTCTTCATCTTAATGGTCTAACCAAAATTTTAATTATCTAACAAAAATGCGCAATTAGGATATTGGACCCATTTTTCTATTGCCTATAAGATACATACATTTCTAAATTCTTATTTATTTATTTACATGGATGCATGTGTAGTTGCATATGTATTCTTGTGTGCACATACACCATGATTGTTTGTATTTACAAATGTACACCAGCACCTGTGCCCATCAAAAACTTTATTTATTTGCAAAGGTGACAGAGGGAGAAAGAGGCAGATAGGAGAGAATGGGTATACCAGGGCCTCTAGCTACTGCAAAGGAACTCCAGATGCATGCATCTCCAACTGCATTTGGCTTATGCGGGTATTGAGCAATTGATCCTGTGTCACTTTTTGCATCCAGTTTTAAATGGATGCTGGGGAATTGAATCCAGTGCCTGTGAATTTAATCTGGTGCTGGTGAGTCAAACCTAGTGCTGTGGAATTACACACAAGCTGGCAGACTTTGCGGGCAAGTGACTTTAAATGCTAGCCATCTTCCTAGCCCCAAGACATGTCTAACCTTCAACAAAAAGCACAGTCTTAGGGGAAAATATGGAAAAAGGCATTCCTGGAAAATGGAACTAGAAAACAAGCACATACATAAATCAACACTAATCACTGATACTAAAGATAGACATAAAACCAAAGTTTATCCAAAGAAATAAATGTTCAGTTCATAATATGCTGTTTAAATTCTAAACATTTATGCACCAGACATTAGTATCCCCAATTTCATAAAGCAAACGCTGTTGTGTATAAAGTCACTGACTGATCTCAACCCAATAGTACTGAGTGACTTTAAAAACATTTCTTTATTTAAAGAAACAACAGAACATTTTAAGATTTATTTATTTATTAGAGATAGAGAGAGGGAGAAATAAAGAAAGAGAGAGAGAGAGAGAGAGAGAGAGAGAATGGGCATGCCAGGGCCTCTAGCCACTGCAAACGAACTCCAGACACATGCACGACCATGTGCATCTGGCTTATGTGGGACTTAGAGAATTGAACCTGAGTCCTTAGCCTTCATAGGCATGTGCCTTAAGCTAAGTGGAAGTTATCTCTAAGTGCTAAGCTATCTCTTTAGCCCTAAAAAACCTTTCTTGACTAATAGATTAGGTTAGCTAGACCAAAAAAATAAACAAACAAATATCAGAGTTGAATTACATCATAGATTACATGGACTTAAAAGGGCTGGGGAGATAGATGAGTGGGTAAAGTACTTTCCACAAAGCATGAGGACCTGAGTTTGGATTCCCCAGAACCCATGGAAAATGCTGGACACTGTGGCATATGCCTATAATCTCAACACTAGGGAAGCAGAGACAACAAATCCTTGGTGTACTGGCTAGATATATAGACAATCAGTTAGCTATGTCCAGCTACAGCCCCTGTTTAAAAAAAAAAAACATGGACAGGATCTGAGTAATGTCCTCATGTAAAGCTCTGCTCTCCTAATGCATGCACGAACATGTGCGAGTGCACCCCCATGCATCCTCACACATACATCTGTACACATATGAACAAGCATGGATACTTACGTACACACCACACCACACACATACACATGCAAAAGAGAATATTTAAGCACAGCTGCACTGAGAATGCTCAAACACAGCAGGAATACACGTACTTATCACCTGAAGCAGCTTTCACTAAAATTACATTTTTGGACACAAAGCACACCATAAACAATGCAATAATACAGAAATCATTTCCCATTTTCTACCTCATCACAATAGAATAAAATTAGACATCAAAAAGCAAGAGAAACAATAGAATATACACAAACCCATGGAGATTAAGCAACACACTACTGAATGATGAAGAACTAATTGAAGAAATCAAGAAAGAGATTTAAAAAAATTCTATAAGCAAATGAAAATGAAAATACAGCACACCCAAACTCATGAATACAATGAGAAATGTGTTAAGAGGAATGTTTATAGTGGTAAATGCCTGAGTTGAAGAATTAGGGAAGGGGGCTGGAGAAATTGCTTAGTGGTTAAGATGCATGCCTGTGTAGCCTAAGGACCCAGGTTTGATTCTCCAGGTCCCACATAAGCCAGATGCACATAGTGGCATATGCATCTGGAGTTCGTTTGCAGTGGCTAGAAGCACTGATGTGCCCATTCTCCCTCTTTCTCTCTCTCTCTCTCTCTCTCTCTCTCTCTCTCTCTCTCTCTCTCTCTTTGGCTGTAATAAATAAATAAATAAACAATATTTAAAAAATTAGGGAAGGGCCAAGGGAGATCACTCAGAGGATAAAATGCCTGCTATGCATTTTTGTGGTCCAAATATCAGTCCCCAGCACTCATGGAAATGCTGGGTGGACATGACTGTCTGCCTTACATCCCAGCACTTGGACAGCAGAGACAAGGTATCACTGGGGCAAGTTGGCTAGTTAAACTAGCTAAATAAATAAGTTTTGGGCTCAAGTGAGAGACTCTGATTTAGTAAGTAAAATTGAGAGCAATTCAGGAAGACAGCCAACAACAACCTCTAGCTTCCAGACACATGTGTTTGCATATCCACGTGCACATATGCACCCACATATACAAGCATGCATATATACATGTATACACATTACACATGCAAAGTTAGGGAAATCTGAAGCAAATAACTTAATGATTCACCTGAAGGTGTTAAAAAATAAGAACAAATCAAACCAAAAATCACTAGAGGAATGTATAACACAGATCAGGCATTAACAAAAAAATGAGAAACTAAACAAACTTGGTTCTATGAAAAGACAAGTTGACAAATTCTTCCTTAACATAAGCAAAGGAAAGAGATATAACACCCAAATTAGTAAAAATGAAAGAAAAAAGAATGATAGATTATAATAGATACTGATGAAATTTAGAGGATCATTAGAGCATAGTTTGGAAACTTATTTTTCAGTAAATTGCTAAATATAGAAGACATGGATACATTTCTCTACACATATCACCTACAAAAAATAAACTAAAAGGATATATACAACTTAAATAGATTTATATATAACAAGCAAAGAAATTGAAACTATAACAAAATACCTCTTAACAAAAAAGCTGAGGCCTGAATGGATTCATGTTGACTTCTATCAGACTTTAAAAAATACTTTATTTTTATTTATTTATTTACTTATTTATTTATTTGACAGAAAAAGAGAGAGAGAGAGAGAGAGAATGGGTACGCCAGGGCCTCCAGCCACTGCAAATGAACTCCAGATGCGTGCGCCCCCTTGTGCATCTGGCTAACATGGGTCCTGGGGAACTGAACCTGGGTCCTTTGGCTTTGCAGGCAAGTGCCTTAACTGCTAAGCCATCCCTCCAACCCAACTTCTATCAGACTTTTAAAGAACAAACACCAGTTCTCAAACTATTCCACAAAATTCCACAAAAAGGTAAGGAATGCTTAAAAACCTCATTTTACAAAACAAATATTATCCAGATACCAAAACTGGAAAAACAATACAACAAAAAATATGACAATTTTTTATGATTAAAAATATATCAAATTTTCAATAAAGTATTTACAAAATAAATTTAACTATACATCAAAAAGATCATTCACCATGAGTAAGTGGGCTTCAGGCACGTGCATTTGGAGGCCAGAGGTGGTTGTTGGCTCTTTCTGCATTTTTCTCCATTTTATTTACTGAGTCAGTATGCAAGAATTATTCATCACATTTAAATTAATAAATATAGAATATGCAATAATAAACTCAAACATATCACCTCAGTAGATATGAAGAAGGCCCTTGGGCTAGAGAGAATGCTCAGTGGTTAAGGTGCTTGCCTGTAAAGAGTAATGAGGTCATCTCAATCCTGCAATACCCATGTTTAGATTCAGAAAGTGGCACATGCATTTGGAATTCATTCACAGCAACTGCAGGCCCTGGCATGCTAGTGGTAAGACCCTACTGCTGAAGACACCTTATGTGATTGACATGCAAATTAGAATGGCATGGGTGGAAGTTGGAAGAGAGTCAGTCCCCAGACAGTCAGCGCGTCTAGTGCCAGAAGGTGCTACATGGGCGACTGGGGGAAAATGACCAATATCTGTCGAAGCAACGCATGGTCTAACCTACTTAGCAACAAATAACTTGTTGTGATGCCCACACAAGTGCAATAGTGGCACACAGCCATGGTGGGGAACCAACTGCTCTGAATTTGGCTAACTGATGCCCTCAGTGGTATGGGACCCATAGCTGGAGCTGGGAAACAAGACAGAACCATGTCCAAACATAAGCCCACTCTCCAATATCAAGCTACCATCAATTGTGGGCTACAAGAGGGCCTACACCTATTAAATTCTCTAAAAAAAAAAAAGTAAGGGTTATCTCATTTGTCCTGGTGCTAACTTACTCTCCATTGGAGAATCTGCTTCTCTTTTTCAGATAGATGTAGATCCTAAGGAGAGAGCCACCCCATCATACCTCAAAAGGGCCCCGGCTAAAACTAAGAAAAATTGGTGAAACAAGCAAGGGGGCTGTTTTCCTGATGAACTGGATACCAGCACAAGGGGGAAGGAGATCAGCACAGAGAAAAATCAACTCCTACCAAATCAGAGAGCCAGAGCCTCAGAGGCCCCCAACACCTCATCACTGAAGCAGACCAAAAATGAACCTAACATGGCTCAGGGAAATTTTGCAGAAGAGGGGGCGGAAAGAATGTCAGAGCCACATGTTGGGTCATGATATGCAGAGACATTTAGCTTACCCATAACTGTGGGCTAACTCCACAGTGCGTGACTCATACACCTCAACAAGGAGGGGCCAAGCGGAGGGGGTAGGTCACAGATGAGCCTAATAATGGTACCAAACTGACTGTATTTGCTGAATACAAAACTAACTAATAAAGAATAAAATAAAAAATAAAAAATAAAAAAATAAAAATAAAAAAAGGAAGGGTGGTTGGAGGGGATTATGATCATGGTATATTGTCTATATGTATGTCAAATAAAAGTTTAAAAAAGTTTAAAAAAGAAAAAAAAAGATGACCTTCTCCTTCCAGAATGAACAATTAGAGAGAAAAAGGAGGTCACTAGTTTCATTTATGATAACAACTTCCATTAGATTCCAGGACCTGGGAATACCTGTGGTTTTATGCTGTCCTCTGTGCACACTACGATGGCCGCTCCCTGAGCCAACCGCGCTCTGTGTAGTAGTCATGCTTTCTTTTCCTACATGATTGCCCAGGGATGTTGCTTCTTCTAGCTCCTGGCATTTGGCAGCAATTTTTGATGCAGTCTGGCTTGTAATCATTCAGGTGCATTATTCTGTCTATTATTATATTAAGACATGGCTATCCTCTCTCTTTTTCTGTTGTTTTTTGTTTTGCTTTTGGCCTCTCACTTCTTGATATTAAATCCTTCTCCATGAATACCTCATGGTCACCTGAAGACCCTCTCTTCAAGCCCTCCCTTACTGTGTGCTTCAACAGCTCCATTTTTTTCTTGCTGAAAGAATTTTGGTAAGGAACTTCAGAACTATTGAGAAGCAAAAAACGTCCCTCAACCTCTTCCAAGACCTTTGTCTTCTATCGATTCCACTCTTTCTTCTGCCTTGTATCATTTTCACTCTTCTAAAAGTTCTTCACGTGTGTGTGTGTGTGTGTGTGTGTGTGTGTGTGTGTGTCTGCATGAGCACACATGCATGTATGCATCTTGTAGTGATCTTTACCTAAGGTTCATGCCAGGCAAGTGTTCTGTTACTGAGCAAAACCCTCATTCAGTTTTTGACTCCTTTATATGCCCTCCACCAAGTCCCTTCTTTTTCCTGTGTTATCCACTTCTGCCTTGAATTCTGGCCATCTCCAGCCTCTTGGTAACTAGAATTCTAGGAACCACATCCTACCTCACAGACTGATATGGGACACAGGGATCCCTATAATCAACAACCTGAGGTTGAAAATGCTATCTAAAACCTGATAGATATTTCATTTACTTAGAGGGGTGTTAGACATTCAAAGAAGTGCTAGATATTTTTCCAATCACGCACTTAAAATTTGCATCATAAGAACATATGCAAGGGCAAAAGAAAATCTTAGTTAAATGACTTATCCACAAATATTTGCTAAAAAAACTACCTATTTAGTAGGTTATCTCAACTTCCCTTTTTCTTGTTCTTATCTAATTCTCTAGATTCCTAACTTTTGATAATATGAATTAATGTATTGTGCATTTAACAACTCCAAATATTAGTATGTAATTTTTTAAGGAATAATGTGCATAAACATGCACAAAGCCATTATATGTAACCATATGGATATTCACAGATGATCAATCTTAACATCAAGAAAAATATATTCCCCAGGCCCTAGGTGTCTCTTATGTGTATTCAGTTTTCACAGTATCAAGTATTAATTTTCTAGCTTCTTGTTTTTTAATTTTTTTGTTTGTTTGTTTGTTTGTTTGTTTTTACTTCTTTTTTTTGTTTTGTTTTTTCTCCATTTTTATTAATATTTTCCATGATAACAAAAAAAATCCCATGGTATTACCCTCCCCCCTTTCCCCTTTGAAATTCCATTCTCCATCATATCCCCTCCCCATCTCAATCTTTCTACTTACATATATACAATACCAACCTAATAAAAGCCCTCCTCCCTTTCTTTCTCTTCCCTTTCTATCTCCTTTTTTAACTTACTGGCCTCTTCTACTGAGTTTTTTCCTTCTCACACAGAAGCCCAATCATCTCTAGCTAAGATCCACATATGAGGGAGAACATGTGGCGCTTGGCTTTCTGGGCCTGGGTTACCTCACTTAGTATAATTCTTTCCAGATCCATCCACTTTTCTGCAAATTTCATAACTTCATTTCTCTTTACTGCTGAGTAAATCTCCATTGTATAAATGTGCCACATCTTCATTATCCACTCATCAGTTGAGGGACATCTAGGCTGGTTCCATTTCCCAGCTATTATAAATTGAGCAGCAATAAACATGGTTGAGCAAGTATCTCTAAGGTAATGAGATGAGTCCTTAGGATATATGCCTAGGAGAGCTATAGCTGGGTCATATGGTAGATCAATCTTTAGCTGTTTTAGGAACCTCCACACTGATTTCCACAATGGCTGGACCAGATTGCATTCCCACCAACAATGTAGAAGGGTTCCTCTTTTTCCACATCCCCGCCAACATTTATGATCATTTGTTTTCATGATGGTAGCCAATCTGACAGGAGTGAGATGGAATCTCAATGTAGTCTTAATCTGCATTTCCCTGATGACTAGGGATGTAGAACATTTTTTTAGATGCGTATATGCCATTCGTATTTCTTCCTTTGAGAATTCTCTATTTAGCTCCATTTCCCATTTTTTGATTGGTTTGTTTGATTCCTTATTATTTAACTTCTTGAGTTCTTTGTATATCTTAGATATTAATCCTCTGTCAGATGTATAGCTGGTGAAGTTTTTTCCCATTCTGTAGGTTGCCTCTTTGCTTTCTTCACCGTGTCCTTTGCAGTGCAGAATCTTTGTATTTTCATGAGGTCCCAGTGGTTAATCTGTAGTTTTATTGCCTGAGCAATTGGGGTTGTATTCAGAAAGTCTTTGCCAAGACCAATATGTTGAAGGGTTTCCCCTACTTTTTCCTCTAGCAGTTTCAGAGTTTCGGGTCTGATGTTAAGGTCCTTAATCCATTTGGACTTAATTCTTGTGCACGGAGAAAGAGAAGAATCTATTTTCATCCTTCTACAGATATATATCCAGTTTTCCCAACACCATTTGCTGAAGAGGCTGTCTTTTCTCCAATGAGTATTTTTGGCATTTTTATCAAATATCAGGTGGCTATAACTACATGGGGTTACATTTGGGTCCTCTATTCTGTTCCATTGATCTACGAGTCTGCTTTTGTGCCAGTACCATGCTGTTTTTGTTACTATGGCTCTGTAGTATAGGTTAAAATCAGGTATGGTGATACCACCAGCCTTATTTTTGTTGCTCAGTATTATTTTAGATATTCGAGGTTTTTTGTGATTCCAAATGAATTTTTGGATTGTTTTTTCTATTTCCGTGAAGAATGCCTTTGGAATTTTGATGGGGATTGCGTTAAATGTGTAGATTGCTTTTGGTAAGATTGCCATTTTCACAATATTGATTCTTCCAATCCAGGAACAAGGGATGTTTTTTCCACTTCCTAGTGTCTTCTGCAATTTCTCGCTTGAGTGTTTTAAAGTTCTCATTGTATAGATTCTTTACTTCCTTAGTAAGGTTTATTCCAAGGTACTTTATTTTTTTTGATGCAATTGTGAATGGGAGTGATTCTCTGATCTCATCCTCTGTGTGTTTGTTGTTAGCATATATGAAGGCTACTGATTTCTGTGTATTTATTTTGTATCCTGCTACATGACTGTAGGTTTTTATCAGCTCTAACAGTTTGCTAGTAGAGTCTTTAGGGTCCTTATATATAGAATCATGTCATCTGCAAATAATGATAACTTGACCTCTTCCTTTCCGATTTGTATCCCTTTTATGCATGTCTCTTGCCTTATTGCTATGGCTAAGACTTCCAGAACTATATTAAATAAAAGTGGGGACAGTGGACACCCTTGTCTTGTTCCTGATTTTAGTGGAAAAGCATCCAGTTTTTCCCCATTTAGTAATATGTTGGCTGTAGGCTTATCATAAATAGCCTTTATTATATTGAGATATGTTCCCTCTATTCCCAGTCTCTGTAGGACTTTTATCATGAAGGGATGTTGGATTTTGTCGAATGCTTTCTCTGCATCTAATGAGATGATCATGTGATTTTTGTCCTTCAACCCATTTATATAATGTATAACATTTATAGATTTGCGTATGTTGAACCATCCCTGCATCTCTGGGATAAAGCCTACTTGGTCAGGGTGAATGATCTTTCTAATGTATTCTTGTATTCTGTTTGCCAATATTTTGTTGAGAATTTTTGCATCTATGTTCATGAGGGAGATTGGTCTGTAATTTTCCTTTTTTGTTCTATCTTTGCCTGGTTTTGGTATCAGAGTGATGCTGGCTTCATAGAAGGAGTTTGGTAGAATTCCTTCTTTTTCTATTTCATGGAAAAGCTTAAGAAGCAATGGTGTTAGCTCTTCCCTGAAGGTCTGGTAAAATTCAGCAGTGAATCCATCTGGGCCTGGGCTTTTTTTAGTTGGGAGATTTTTGATAACTGTTAGGATCTCCATGCTTGTTATAGGTCTATTTAAGTGATTAATCTCATCTTGATTTAATTTAGGTAGGTCATATAAATCAAGGAAATCATCCATTTCTTTCAGATTTTCATACTTTGTGGAGTATATGTTTTTATAATATGTCCCTATGATTTTTGAATTTCTCTGGCATCTGTCGTGATGTTACCTTTTTCATCTCTAATTTTATTAATTTGTGTCTCTTCTCTCTTTCTTTTGATCAGATTTGCTAAGGGTTTATCAATCTTGTTTATCCTTTCAAAGAACCAGCTCTTTGTTTCATTAATTCTTTGTATTGTTTTTTTGGTTTCTATTTCATTAATTTCTGCCCTAATCTTTATTATTTCTTCCCGTCTACTGATTTTTGGTTTGCCTTGTTCTTCTTTTTCCAAGGCTTTAAGGTGAAGCATTAGGTCATTTATTTGCGACCTTTCTAATTTCTTAATATAGGCACTTAAAGCTATAAATTTACCTCTTAGAACTGCCTTCATTGTGTCCCAGAGATTTTGGTATGTTGTGTTTCTCATTATTGTTTGACTCTATAAATTTTTTGATTTCCTTCTTGATTTCTTCATTGACCCATTCATCATTTAGTAATGTATTGTTTAGTTTCCATGATTTTGTGTATGCTCTATATCCTTTCTTGCTATTGATTTGTAGTTTGATTCCATTGTGGTCAGATAGATGCAAGGAATTATTTCAATTTTCCTGAATTTGTTAAGATTTGCTTTGTGTCCTAATATATGGTCTATTTTAGAGAATGATCCATGTGCTGCTGAAAAGAATGTATATTCTGCAGCATTTGGATGAAATGTCCTGTATATGTCTGTTAGGTCCATTCCTTCTATGACCTCGTTTAGTCCAGATGCCTCTCTGTTTATTTTTTTTCCCGGATGACCTGTCAATTGATGAGAGTGGGGTGTTAAAGTCACCAACTACCACTGTGTTTGGTGTTATCTGTGACCTTAGTTCTAACAGTGTTTGTTTGATGAATTTGGGAGCCCCCATGTTAGGTGGCATATATGTTTAGGATTGTAATGTCCTCCTGTTGGAGTGTGCCCTTAATCAATATAAAGTGACCTTCCTTATCTTTCTTGACTAATGTTGGAGTGAAGTCTGCCTTGTCAGCTATTAGGATAGCAACCCCTGCTTGCTTTCTGGGTCCATTTGCTTGAAACAACCGTTTCCAACCTTTCACCCTAAGATAATGTCCATCCTTTGTAGAAAGGTGAGTTTCTTGGAGACAACAAATTGTAGGGTCCTGCTTTTTAACCCAGTCTGCAAATCTATGTCTTTTGGTTGGAGCATTGAGGCCATTGATATTAAGAGATATTATTGAAAGATGTGTATTTATGCTTGCCATTTTTTTTTTTTTTTTTTTTGTGGTTCTGGTTCTACCTTTGCTCTCTTATATTAACTAGTATTTGAGTGTTGTTTGCTGTTTTCTCAGGTTCCTTATATGTGTGTTTTTCTTTCTCTTCGGCATGGAGGATTCTTTCAAGTATTTTGTGTAGAGCTGGTTTTGTCTTCAAATACTCCTTTAGCCTGCTTTTGTCATGGAATGTCCTTATTTCTCCATCTATTTGAATGGATAGTTTTGCAGGATAAAGTAGTCTTGGTTGAACAGTTGTTATCTTTCAGAGTTTGGAATACTTCACTCCAAGCCCTTCTGGCTTTGAAAGTTTGTGTTGAGTAATCTGCTGTGATCCTGATGGCTTGCCTTTGTAGGTAACTTGATTTTTCTCTCTAACTGCTTTCAATATTTTTTCTTTGGATGTGTGTTTGGTAGTTTGATTATAATATGGCGAGGAGAGGTTCTTTCCAGGTTTTGTCTGGCTGGGTGTTCTAAATGCTTCCTGTATCTGCATTGGCACCTCTTTCCCAATTTGGGGAAGTTTTCTTCTATGATTTTGTGAAGATTACCTACTATACATTTGGGGATTGAAGATTTCTTGCGCCTTCTACTATAAACCCTGAATTCTTATATTTGATCTTTTCATAGTGTCCCGAATATCTTGAAATTCCCATTCATACTTTTCTATTAGTTTGTCTTTCTCTTTGTTGGATTGTATTAGATTCCTGCCACCTGGTCCCATCTATCTTTAGAATTCTGTCCACTCGCTTCCAACCATTCTACTGTGAATTTCTACAGAGTTTTTCATTTCATTAACTTGGTTTCTCATTGCTAGTAATTCTGACTGGTTTTTCTTCATTATTTCTATTTCCTTATTTATGTCTTGTATTGATTTCTTTATTTCATTAAATTGGTGTCCTGTATCTTCTCTGATTCCTTTGATTTCTTCTTTGAGTTCATTGAACATGTTTACAATCATTCTTTTGAAATCTTTCTCAGGCATTTTCTCTAACTCGTTTTCCACTAGAGGTCATTTCGAACATTGATGCTTTTTTAATTTTTTTGTTTGTTTGTTTGTTTGTTTGTTTTTACTTCTTTTTTTGTTTTGTTTTTTCTCCATTTTTATTAATATTTTCCATGATAACAAAAAAAATCCCATGGTATTACCCTCCCCCCTTTCCCCTTTGAAATTCCATTCTCCATCATATCCCCTCCCCATCTCAATCTTTCTACTTACATATATACAATACCAACCTAATAAAAGCCCTCCTCCCTTTCTTTCTCTTCCCTTTCTATCTCCTTTTTTAACTTACTGGCCTCTTCTACTGAGTTTTTTCCTTCTCACACAGAAGCCAATCATCTCTAGCTAAGATCCACATATGAGGGAGAACATGTGGCGCTTGGCTTTCTGGGCCTGGGTTACCTCACTTAGTATAATTCTTTCCAGATCCATCCACTTTTCTGCAAATTTCATAACTTCATTTCTCTTTACTGCTGAGTAAATCTCCATTGTATAAATGTGCCACATCTTCATTATCCACTCATCAGTTGAGGGACATCTAGGCTGGTTCCATTTCCCAGCTATTATAAATTGAGCAGCAATAAACATGGTTGAGCAAGTATCTCTAAGGTAATGAGATGAGTCCTTAGGATATATGCCTAGGAGAGCTATAGCTGGGTCATATGGTAGATCAATCTTTAGCTGTTTTAGGAACCTCCACACTGATTTCCACAATGGCTGGACCAGATTGCATTCCCACCAACAATGTAGAAGGGTTCCTCTTTTTCCACATCCCCGCCAACATTTATGATCATTTGTTTTCATGATGGTAGCCAATCTGACAGGAGTGAGATGGAATCTCAATGTAGTCTTAATCTGCATTTCCCTGATGACTAGGGATGTAGAACATTTTTTTAGATGCGTATATGCCATTCGTATTTCTTCCTTTGAGAATTCTCTATTTAGCTCCATTTCCCATTTTTTGATTGGTTTGTTTGATTCCTTATTATTTAACTTCTTGAGTTCTTTGTATATCTTAGATATTAATCCTCTGTCAGATGTATAGCTGGTGAAGTTTTTTCCCATTCTGTAGGTTGCCTCTTTGCTTTCTTCACCGTGTCCTTTGCAGTGCAGAATCTTTGTATTTTCATGAGGTCCCAGTGGTTAATCTGTAGTTTTATTGCCTGAGCAATTGGGGTTGTATTCAGAAAGTCTTTGCCAAGACCAATATGTTGAAGGGTTTCCCCTACTTTTTCCTCTAGCAGTTTCAGAGTTTCGGGTCTGATGTTAAGGTCCTTAATCCATTTGGACTTAATTCTTGTGCACGGAGAAAGAGAAGAATCTATTTTCATCCTTCTACAGATATATATCCAGTTTTCCCAACACCATTTGCTGAAGAGGCTGTCTTTTCTCCAATGAGTATTTTTGGCATTTTTATCAAATATCAGGTGGCTATAACTACATGGGGTTACATTTGGGTCCTCTATTCTGTTCCATTGATCTACGAGTCTGCTTTTGTGCCAGTACCATGCTGTTTTTGTTACTATGGCTCTGTAGTATAGGTTAAAATCAGGTATGGTGATACCACCAGCCTTATTTTTGTTGCTCAGTATTATTTTAGATATTCGAGGTTTTTTGTGATTCCAAATGAATTTTTGGATTGTTTTTTCTATTTCCGTGAAGAATGCCTTTGGAATTTTGATGGGGATTGCGTTAAATGTGTAGATTGCTTTTGGTAAGATTGCCATTTTCACAATATTGATTCTTCCAATCCAGGAACAAGGGATGTTTTTCCACTTCCTAGTGTCTTCTGCAATTTCTCGCTTGAGTGTTTTAAAGTTCTCATTGTATAGATTCTTTACTTCCTTAGTAAGGTTTATTCCAAGGTACTTTATTTTTTTTTGATGCAATTGTGAATGGGAGTGATTCTCTGATCTCATCCTCTGTGTGTTTGTTGTTAGCATATATGAAGGCTACTGATTTCTGTGTATTTATTTTGTATCCTGCTACATGACTGTAGGTTTTTATCAGCTCTAACAGTTTGCTAGTAGAGTCTTTAGGGTCCTTTATATATAGAATCATGTCATCTGCAAATAATGATAACTTGACCTCTTCCTTTCCGATTTGTATCCCTTTTATGCATGTCTCTTGCCTTATTGCTATGGCTAAGACTTCCAGAACTATATTAAATAAAAGTGGGGACAGTGGACACCCTTGTCTTGTTCCTGATTTTAGTGGAAAAGCATCCAGTTTTTCCCCATTTAGTAATATGTTGGCTGTAGGCTTATCATAAATAGCCTTTATTATATTGAGATATGTTCCCTCTATTCCCAGTCTCTGTAGGACTTTTATCATGAAGGGATGTTGGATTTTGTCGAATGCTTTCTCTGCATCTAATGAGATGATCATGTGATTTTTGTCCTTCAACCCATTTATATAATGTATAACATTTATAGATTTGCGTATGTTGAACCATCCCTGCATCTCTGGGATAAAGCCTACTTGGTCAGGGTGAATGATCTTTCTAATGTATTCTTGTATTCTGTTTGCCAATATTTTGTTGAGAATTTTTGCATCTATGTTCATGAGGGAGATTGGTCTGTAATTTTCCTTTTTTGTTCTATCTTTGCCTGGTTTTGGTATCAGAGTGATGCTGGCTTCATAGAAGGAGTTTGGTAGAATTCCTTCTTTTTCTATTTCATGGAAAAGCTTAAGAAGCAATGGTGTTAGCTCTTCCCTGAAGGTCTGGTAAAATTCAGCAGTGAATCCATCTGGGCCTGGGCTTTTTTTAGTTGGGAGATTTTTGATAACTGTTAGGATCTCCATGCTTGTTATAGGTCTATTTAAGTGATTAATCTCATCTTGATTTAATTTAGGTAGGTCATATAAATCAAGGAAATCATCCATTTCTTTCAGATTTTCATACTTTGTGGAGTATATGTTTTTATAATATGTCCCTATGATTTTTTGAATTTCTCTGGCATCTGTCGTGATGTTACCTTTTTCATCTCTAATTTTATTAATTTGTGTCTCTTCTCTCTTTCTTTTGGTCAGATTTGCTAAGGGTTTATCAATCTTGTTTATCCTTTCAAAGAACCAGCTCTTTGTTTCATTAATTCTTTGTATTGTTTTTTTGGTTTCTATTTCATTAATTTCTGCCCTAATCTTTATTATTTCTTCCCGTCTACTGATTTTTGGTTTGCCTTGTTCTTCTTTTTCCAAGGCTTTAAGGTGAAGCATTAGGTCATTTATTTGCGACCTTTCTAATTTCTTAATATAGGCACTTAAAGCTATAAATTTACCTCTTAGAACTGCCTTCATTGTGTCCCAGAGATTTTGGTATGTTGTGTTCTCATTATTGTTTGACTCTATAAATTTTTTGATTTCCTTCTTGATTTCTTCATTGACCCATTCATCATTTAGTAATGTATTGTTTAGTTTCCATGATTTTGTGTATGCTCTATATCCTTTCTTGCTATTGATTTGTAGTTTGATTCCATTGTGGTCAGATAGAATGCAAGGAATTATTTCAATTTTCCTGAATTTGTTAAGATTTGCTTTGTGTCCTAATATATGGTCTATTTTAGAGAATGATCCATGTGCTGCTGAAAAGAATGTATATTCTGCAGCATTTGGATGAAATGTCCTGTATATGTCTGTTAGGTCCATTCCTTCTATGACCTCGTTTAGTCCAGATGCCTCTCTGTTTATTTTTTCCCGGGATGACCTGTCAATTGATGAGAGTGGGGTGTTAAAGTCACCAACTACCACTGTGTTTGGTGTTATCTGTGACCTTAGTTCTAACAGTGTTTGTTTGATGAATTTGGGAGCCCCCATGTTAGGTGCATATATGTTTAGGATTGTAATGTCCTCCTGTTGGAGTGTGCCCTTAATCAATATAAAGTGACCTTCCTTATCTTTCTTGACTAATGTTGGAGTGAAGTCTGCCTTGTCAGCTATTAGGATAGCAACCCCTGCTTGCTTTCTGGGTCCATTTGCTTGAAACACCGTTTTCCAACCTTTCACCCTAAGATAATGTCCATCCTTTGTAGAAAGGTGAGTTTCTTGGAGACAACAAATTGTAGGGTCCTGCTTTTTAACCCAGTCTGCAAATCTATGTCTTTTGGTTGGAGCATTGAGGCCATTGATATTAAGAGATATTATTGAAAGATGTGTATTTATGCTTGCCATTTTTTTTTTTTTTTTTTTTGTGGTTCTGGTTCTACCTTTGCTCTCTTATATTAACTAGTATTTGAGTGTTGTTTGCTGTTTTCCAGGTTCCTTATATGTGTGTTTTTCTTTCTCTTCGGCATGGAGGATTCTTTCAAGTATTTTGTGTAGAGCTGGTTTTGTCTTCAAATACTCCTTTAGCCTGCTTTTGTCATGGAATGTCCTTATTTCTCCATCTATTTGAATGGATAGTTTTGCAGGATAAAGTAGTCTTGGTTGACAGTTGTTATCTTTCAGAGTTTGGAATACTTCACTCCAAGCCCTTCTGGCTTTGAAAGTTTGTGTTGAGTAATCTGCTGTGATCCTGATGGGCTTGCCTTTGTAGGTAACTTGATTTTTCTCTCTAACTGCTTTCAATATTTTTTCTTTGGATTGTGTGTTTGGTAGTTTGATTATAATATGGCGAGGAGAGGTTCTTTCCAGGTTTTGTCTGGCTGGTGTTCTAAATGCTTCCTGTATCTGCATTGGCACCTCTTTCCCAATTTGGGGGAAGTTTTCTTCTATGATTTTGTTGAAGATGCCTACTATACCTTTGGATTGAAATTCTTCTCCTTCTACTATACCCTGAATTCTTATATTTGATCTTTTCATAGTGTCCCGAATATCTTGAAATTCCCATTCATACTTTTCTATTAGTTTGTCTTTCTCTTTGTTGGATTGTATTAGATCTGCCACCTGGTCTTCTAGCTTAGATATTCTGTCCTCTCCTTCATCCATTCTACTGGTGAGATTTTCTACAGAGTTTTTTATTTCATTAACTGTGTTCTTCATTGCTAGTAATTCTGACTGGTTTTTCTTCATTATTTCTATTTCCTTATTTATGTCTTGTATTGATTTCTTTATTTCATTAAATTGGTGTCCTGTATCTTCTCTGATTCCTTTGATTTCTTCTTTGAGTTCATTGAACATGTTTACAATCATTCTTTTGAAATCTTTCTCAGGCATTTTCTCTAACTCGTTTTCACTAGAGGTCATTTCTGAAGCATTGATGCTTTTTGGTGGATTTATATTGCCTTGGTTTTTGGTGTTTCTTGTGTTATAATGTATATATTTTTGCATCTTGGATTAAGTTACTGCTTAGATTTTCCAGTTAGCTGGGTATCCTTTGCTGTATCTATTGATCTGATATTGTATATCTTCTATGTAGGAGATTAAGATGTTAGGTGTGGCTCTTACCACTCTCAGAGTATCTAGACACGTGGTCCTAGGGGTTAAGTTTGCCTGCTATGGGGGTATTCAAATAGGTTGAGTGGAATAAAATACAGGTATATTCTAAAATTTAACTAAACCCTATACACATTCAGTCAAGAACAGCACCGAGCATTTATGCAAGATTAGGTATTTTAAAAACCAGATCCTCTATCAACAAAGAAGTTAAGATTTCTGGTCTGTTGAGGGATCCAAGTCAGCTTGTGACCAGGTGAGACCCTTCCCTGGTTCAATCCCAGTTACCTCTTTGGATGCTTTTGGTCTCAGTCAAGTTGCTGGCTGGGATGTTGGGCCGCTGTTCTGCTTTCTGGAACTGGGTACTGGCTTTTCCTGTGGGGCAAACCAAGCCTGGCAACTGTGGCCCTGCAGATTGGCGCCCCTGATGCTGGATCCCCGCTGCTGCCGCTGGAGCTGCCGCTGCTGGGACCACTGCTGCTGGATCCGCCACTGGAGATGCCGCTGCTGGGTCTGCCCCCGCTGATCTGCTGGAGCTGCCGCTGCTGGGTCCTCCGCCTCTGATCCGCTGGTGCTGCCGCTGCGGGATCCGCCTCTGCCGCTGAAGCCGCTGGAGCCTCCGCTGCTGGATTCACTGCCCTGAAGCCGCTGTGGCCGGTACCGGAGCAGCTGATGGTGTTTTTTTTTTTTTTGTTTGTTTGTTTTTTGAGGTAAGGTCTCACTCTAGCTCAGGCAGACCTGGATTTCACTATGCAGTCTCAGGGTGACCTCGAACTCACAGTGATCCTCCTACCTTTGCCTCCCGAGTGCTGGAATTAAAGGCGTGTGCCACCACACCTGGTTCTAAAATAATATTTTTTATTTATTTGCAAGCAGAGAGAGATAGAGAGGAGAGAGACAGACAGAAAGAGTATGCCGGGCCTCCAGCCACTGCAAACAAATTCTAGACGCATGTGTCACTTTGATCATCTGACTCTGTGTGGGTATAGGGAACTCAAACTCAGGTATTAGGTTTTGCAAGCAGGTCCCTTAACCACTTTGGCATCCACTCAGCCCCAGTTCTCTATCTTCTAAACCATTGATTAAGTTCCACGTGTTTTTGAGTCTTATATAACGATTCATGACTAAGCGTCTTGCATAATTCTAAAATACACTGGATTTGTGAGATTCATATGTTTCCATGCAGTTGTAATTCAAGCATTATGTTTTTATTTGGGTGTTGTTTCACTGAAAAGTTCATGAATTAAAGGCTTAGTCCCTGATGCAAGCAGTGTTTGGATGTGTGGCTTTGGGAGGTGATTAGAAAATGAGAGCTCTGCCTTCATGAATGGATTATTTTGTTGATAGATTTATAATCTCATGGATATATTAGGAGGTAATGACAATGTTAAGAGTTAGGACCTGATCACTGGGTTGTATCCTTGAAAAATGCAGTTGCCATTTTGTTCAGTTTTCCTTTATAGTCTTTCATGAGTCTCTGCCCCACCACAAGTTCAAAAGCAACAAATACAGTTGACCGTGGACGAAAATGTCTGAACCTATGATCCAAGATATTTTTTCTGTTCTTAAATTTCTCCTTTGTGATATCTTCCATAGAGAGGAAAAATATAATACACATTATTATATTGTTTCATTATCTGAAATGTCATAATTTAATTATTTATCTTAACATATATAGATAATAAGACATGCTACAGTCTTGATAAGTGTTCCTCCAATGGTAATATGTTAAAGGCTTGTTTCCTAGTCCATGTTGCTATTGGGATTAGCAGGAACCTATTACAGATAGAGCCCAATGAAATCAAATCAGGGGGCATGCCCTTGAAAGGGATATTGAAACTTTGCCCCTTTGCTCTTCTTCTCTTTGTATCCAGCTCTCATGGAATAAACTGCTTTGTTCTGCCACATACTTGTACTTGTCCTAAAGCCACACTGGATTGAAACTTTTGAAACCATAAGTTGAAATAAGACTTTGGTCCTTGTAAATTGGTTATCTCAGGTATTTTGTTATAGTAATTGAAAGCTGCCTAACAAAGGTTGTTTGAAGTTGATGACTGTAACGAATAGTGCTACCCTTAAATATTCATGATTCCAAATATACTATGCTTATTATTTTGTTTCTTTTATTGTATTTGTTTCCAATTTTCTCCATTTTAGATTTATAAATAACTTCAGGTATATTTTTCTAGCTGTTTAATTGTTAAATGTATAACATAATTGAATTTATGTGGCATAGGCTTTATAGTTTATATATTACAGATATAGCTATATTTTCACCCAAATAATGATTAAACCAGTTTATGTTTAATTCATTCAGCTTTCATTTGTTATTCTCTAGTATAAACTATGAACTGTTCTAATAATAATACACAGTGGTGGAGAGATGGCTCAGTGGTTAAAGGCACTTCTTTGCACTGCCTGACAACCCAGGGTTTGATCCCTTAACATCTGTGCAAGATCAGAAACACAAAGTGGCTCATGCATCTGGAGTTCATTTCTTGTAGCAAGGGGCTTTGGTGTGCCCATACACACACTCTCACTCTTGCTCTCTCTCCATCATTCTCTGTCAAATAAGTAACTTAAAAAAAAAAAGAAAACATCAAAAATGAGGCATGTTTATACATGACATCTCCATTACACATAGCATTTTAAGCAATCACATTCATTTTGAAGCCAAAGAATTAAAGTTCAATCCACAAGAATCAAAACACTTCTAATATTTATGTAGACCTAATCATATGAATCAAGGAAATATGTGCACTCTAAAATAATTTTAAAAGTCAACTATAATGACTTCAAAACTTCCCTGTTTGATGTTTTTTGTTTTCTTGTGTGCGTGTCTCTCTCTCTGTGTGTGTGTGTGTGTGTGTAGTATATATGGTATGTGGTTGTGTGTGTGTGTTATATACAGATGATTGTTCCCTGTGTGCACTTGTGGAGGCCAGAGCAGAAGATCAGGTGTCCCACTCCATCATCCATTGCACGTTTCTTTGAGATAGTCTCTTACTGATTCTAGAACTTGCCATTTTTACAAGCCCTAGTTATTGTCCAGTCTCTGCTCCCCAAAGCACTTGGGTCACAGATTTGAATGGTGAAAACAATTATTTACAAGAATGCTGGAGTATTGAACTCAAGAATTCTCAGAGTCCCAAACGCCCCCTCAGGGCCTTATTTTTGTGTAGGAAGTGCACTTAATAAGTGATACATCTCTCCAATCCCTGTTTTCCCCTCTTTGTGTAGGATACCAATGCGAAGTAGCCACCCAAAATAAAATTTTTGACATTCATGCCATGGCAAACAATCTAAGCATGGGTTACTTTTTTGTTCATTATAATTATGACTTACAGTTAATATTTAAGTTACAATTAGTGATTAAATAATAGAACAAGTTAACATCAATATTAAATTATGTCCTAACATTAGATTTTTATAATAATTCACATGAAGATTAAAATTCTAATCCTCATTCATATCCCAGATGAACTTTAAGGGAATGTCTTTCATGTTCTTCTGGAATACGCTGTCAAATCTTTCACTCTGCTCCACAGTGAAATGATTTTTCCAGTCTCCAATGGTACCTAATGGGAAAAGCACATGGATAACACCTAAGTGAGTAATAAAAGCTATCAGGGTAAAGGTTATCCTAATCCATTTTAATCTCTTCTCCAAGCCATACTATATATCTGTGAGTTCTCTATACAGCTTTGTATCTCAACTTGCCCTACAGGAGTCTACACTGGAAAATTAACTTCAATGCAGTGACACTGTAAATAATTATCAACAGATACTTTCTCCAAAACATAACCAATCTTTGGGAAGAAAATTTTTCTATTGTAAATGATATGTGTGTGTTACAATATGAAAAATGCATTTTCCTATATATCAAGCATAATACTAAACAAACCACACCAATATAAGTTTCTTCACTTTTAAATTGAAAGAAAAATAGGCCTAAAATTTTTCAATAAGTGAAGCCAAAGTCACTTAGGGTGTCAGATATGTAAATGCTGTCATTTTACCTGGCATAAATTTGAAGCAATTATTTCATCAATTTTAAGTGCAAACAGGGCTGGAGAGATGGCTTAGCGATTAAGTGCTTGCTTGTGAAGCCTGAGAACCCCGGTTCAAGGCTTGACTCCCCAGGACCCACATTATCCAGATGCACAAGGGGGCGCACGCATCTGGAGTTCGTTTGCAGTGGCTGGAAGCCCTGGTGCACCCATTCTCTCTCCCTCTCTTTATCTGCCTCTTTCTCTCTCTGTCTGTCGCTCTCAAATAAATAAATAAAAATAACAAAAATAAGTAAAAAAAATTTAAATGCAAACAGTAATTTTGCATCTTCAGCTGCCAGAGATGATTGTGGAACATTATTATTCACATTTAGAACAGACAGCAAAGTATTGTAGGGATGGGAATTGGTTAATATTTGATTTAAGTGAAGAATGAGATATGGGAATTACTGTTAAATTGCAGAAAGGAAGCCGGGCGTGGTGGCGCACAACTTTAATCCTAGTACTCAGGAGGCAGTGGTAGGAGGATCGCCAGGAGTTCGAGGCCACCCTGAGACTACATAGTGAATTCCAGGTCAGCCTGAGCCAGAGGAGACACTACATCAAAAAAAAAAAAAAATAGGGCTGGAGAGATGGCTTAGCGGTTAAGTGCTTGCCTGTGAAGCCTAAGGACCCCGGTTCGAGGCTTGATTCCCCAGGACCCACGTTAGCCAGATGCACAAGGGGGCGCACACATCTGGAGTTCGTTTGCAGTGGCCAGAGGCCCCGGCGCACCCATTCTCTCTCTCTATCTGCATCTTTCTCTCTCTGTCTGCCGCTCTCAAATAAATAAAGTAAAAAATTTAAAAAAAATTGCAGAAAAGAAAATTTTTTGTAAAGTATCAAAATCTAAGGAAATTTCAATAACATATTAAAATAATTTTAACAAAGTAAAACATGAGCAAAACAGATATCAATTTATGGTTTAGAATGTTATACGTTAAATGACTATATTAAAAATTGAAATTCAGGTGTATCAAGAAGAAAACATTCAGCCGGGTATGGTGGTGCACACCTTTAATCCCAGCACTCGGGAGGCAGAGGTGGGAGGATCACCATGAGTTTGAGGTCATCCTGAGACTACATAGTGAATTCCAGGTCAGCCTGGCCTAGAGTGAGACCCTACCTTAAAAAAAAAAAAAGAAGAAGAAAACATTCATTATTAACAATAACTTTTCACATATAATTTGACCATAACAATTTGTTGCCTATTTATATAATTGAATTCATAGCAGATAAAGCTAATAAGACATTGGATGTCTAATTTTTTGTTGAAATTTCATACATGATGAAACTGTACTTCAACATTCCTGCATTCTATGTAACCACATACTTGTTTGCTTTCTAGAGTATCCTAGAAGAAATATAAGGAAAGAATGAGAAAACTCCTTCTTGTGTGGCCATGCACAATGCCTCAAACCTATGATTCTAGAACTAGTGATGCTTAAGCAGGAGAATGATGAGTTTAAACCATTTTTGGCTACATAATGAGCAAGAAGCCTGCCTGGGCTACATTGTGAAACTCTATGTCACTAAACAAAGCAAACAGAACAAAACAAGAATTATAATCACATTCTAACATATCAATAATCTTTTTCCACTAGACTACTGGCACATTTTAAAGAGTTGGGTAATGAGACCAAGAAGTAAGGACAATACATTTATTTAATAAATAAATTAAATTGTCAATTATGTGTTAAAATAGAACTAGGTGTCCCAAGAAACTCTTCAGATGTACTTTCAATTAATATGTTTGATACTCTCTCAGCCTCAAAGGGAAACAACAATTAGACATGGATTTGTTTTCCTATGGACAGGGTCTCCAGAGAAGCTTAACATTTTTGCTGTGATACACTATGGGCCATCACCTTTGCGCAGAAACCTTCCTTCACTATTTCTTGTCCCAATTTCATTTTTTATAATATCTTCATAATTTGCTCGAGAGTCAGATTTCATGTTCTGGAATGCAGCTTGCTTCACAACAGCATCTACATCTTCTGCACTTAGGTCTTTCTCAAGGAAATGGCAGATTTTAAGCACTGAGCCTCTCAGGTCCTGAAATAGTCATGAGTGGAAAAATTAGTCATCTTTTGAAGAATGCATGAGTTACGGTGTGTATCAGACAGCTTCAGGTTAGCTGAGATGAACTTCCAGACCAGGCACAGTTATGGAGGAAGGGATTTATTGAAGCTTACAGATCCAGGGGAAGTTCCATAAAAGCAGAAGAAACTGGCCTGCTTTTACAGACCCAAGCAGAGAGAGAGAGAAGAACAAGCCTAAAAGCCAAAGCCAAAAGCCAAAGCACACTTCAGGAACTCCAGCTAGGCACACTTTGTATATCTTTAGATTGAAATCTCAAACCCACCACCACACCTTAAGATCCACACAATGGCACTGACTCCAGCCAGGTGGCTGCAGATGCAAACTACAAACAAACAACTGGATATATTGGGGGCCATCTATTCTATTCAAACCACCACACGGTGAAATACAACATCATTGAGGTTCACTCCTGAATGGAGTCAGGGTCATTTATCACAGAAATAGGACAAAGAAAATGCTGAAATTATCATTGCAATTGACATAAGAAATACTTTTAATAAAATATGACACTTTTTTGAAACCTGGTAACCCAAGCTGGCCTGGAACGCCACTGTGTAGCTGAGAATTGCCTCAAAGTCATGTTGTTCCTCCTGGTATAGATTCTCAAGTGCTGGGATTATAGGTATGAGCCACTGCACCAGAGCCAACAACTTTTTTTTACTGCCAGGAAACATAATACATTAGCAACAGAAACAAAGTGCTTAGATGCAAAAATTGGCCACATGTGGAATACTGACAGCTAAAATAACACATAAGGGAGAAAGATATGGTAATTTATACCTGAGATCTAGAATAAGCCAAATTTTATTATTTCTATTTAACACATCACTGAAAACAATAGATAGAACAATCAATAAAAGGACAAAATGTACATACATTAGAGACAAAGAAGTTATCTCCCTTAAGTTGACAACATGATCTTCTATGAAAAAATAACAAAAGCCCCAAAAGTTCATTAGAACTATGAAGTTTTATAAAGTTGTAGGGTATAAGCTAAAAATAAACACAAACATGAGTTAAATTTCTAAATACATAAAATATTAATCTCAAAACAGCATAGAAAATAACTACACATATTTTGTATCAATAGAATTAAAAACCTTAGGAATAAACAAAACCCAAGGAGGTGAGAGACCAGTCTATTCAAAACAACACACATGACTGAAAGACATAACAAAAAACCCAGAAGCACACAGAGTTCTATTTCACAGACATGAAATGGAAGATAGTTGTTTTAAGATGCCATATGGAAAGGCCCACAAATTCAGTCCAATTCTTTTAAAAATACCAATGGTAGGTATTCTTTGCAAAAAATAGAAAAACGATGAAGACTGAACTTAATCTTCTACATTCTCTCTCTCTCTCTCTCTCTCTCTCTCTCTCTCCTCTCTAACTCTTTTATATTAGTTATCTTTTTCTTCCTTTTCTTAGTGGGCACTGATCTGTAACTCTCAGTACCAGCAGGTGGCTATCATCCACAATGAGCTTTTGATCAGAGAGACCTACAAGGTTTCCTAAAAGAATGACAGATTTCTGCCAGAGTACTTGATGACCCACCAAAGGTTAGTGGTAAGACCCCACTGCTGAAGACACCTTATGTGGTTGACACATAAAATGGAATGGCATGGCTGGAAGCTGGAAGAGAGTCAGTCACCAGACAGTCTGCGTGTCTAGTGCCAGAAGGTGCTACATGGGCAACTGGGGGAAAATGACCAATATCTGTCCAAGCAACTCATGGTCTAACCTAATTAGCAGCAAATAACCTGTTGTGATGCTCACACAAGTGCAATAGTGGTACACAATCATGGTGGGAAACCAACTTCTCTTGATTTGGCTAACTGATCTGCTTAGTGGAATGGGACCCATAGTTGGAGCTGGGAAGCAAGTCAGAACCATATCCAAACATGAGCCTGCTCTCCATTATCAAGCCACTACCAATTGTGGGCTACAAGAGGGCCCACACCTATTAAATTATCTATAAAAAAAAATAAGGGTTATCCCATTTATCTAGTGCTAACTTTAGTCTCCATTGAAGAATCTTCTTCTCTTTTTCATATAGATGCAGATCCTAAGGAGAGAACCACCCCATCATACCTCAAAAGGGCCCCAGCTTAAACTAAGTATAATTGGCAAAACAAGCAAGGGTGCTGTTTTCTTGGTGAATCTGGTACCAGCACAAGGGTGAAGGAGATCGACACAGAGAACAATCAACTCCTACCAATCAGATATCCAGAGACACAGAGGCTCCCAACACCTCAGCACTGAAGCAGACCCAAAATGAACCCAACATGGCTCAGGGAAATTTTGCGGAAGAGGGGGTGGAAATAATGTCAGAGCCACACATTGGGCCATGATACACAGACATTTCCTCCTACCCATAACTGTGGGCTAACTCCACAATGCCTGACCCATATACCTCAACAAGGAGGGGTTAGGGGGAAGGGGAGTAGGACACGGAGGAGGCTAACAATGGTACCAACTTGACTGTATTCACTGAGTACAAAACTAATTAATAAAAAAAATAAATTTTTTAAAAAATAGAAAAATCCACCACAAATTTCTCATGAAATTTCAGAGATTCAGCAGAGTCAAACAGTCCTGAAAAGGAAGACTAAATTTGCAGGTTTCTCACTTCCCACTTTCAAAAATTACTTCAAATTCATGTTATCAAAACAGTGTTGTAATGGCATAGAACCAGAAATATGAACCAATAGCACAAATAGACTCCCCAGAAATGAGTTCTCACTTAAAGTGTCAAATGGCTTTTGACATAAGTGTCAATAACTATCAAAAGTCTTCAGCAATGATCCTGAGAAAATTAGATATCTGTATGCAAAAGAATAAAGTTGGATTTACCTTGTGCAATATTAAAAAGAACTAAAAATTAATCAAACATGAACTATGATGCTCTTAGATTGAGACACAAGGTAAATGGTTCATAATATTGGATTTAGCAATAAGTTTTGGATATGCCACTACATGCACAGACAGCAAAAGAAAAATAGATTAAATTGACTTCATCAAAATACGTAACTTCTATGTCTCAGAGGGTATGAACAACAAAACATTAAGGTCATCAATGGAATCAAAATAATATTTGCAATTTATGTGTCTGATATGGAGTTATTCTCCAGAAAACAGTGAGCTATTCCACGAGTTCAACAAAAACAACAAAATCAATCCTCAACTTAAAAAGTTATCACATGATTTAAATAAATATTTAAATATTTTACAAATATCTATTAAGTATAGCAAAAGATGCACCACAACACTAGTCATTTGAAGAATGCAGCACGAAGGCATACTTCTTACTCATCATGATGTCTAGCACATAACAAGCAAACAGAAAGAGTGGCAAAAAGAAACTGGGGAGATAGCAAGTTAAGAAAGTGTTTGCCTTGGAAGCGTGAAGTTTTTGACTTTAGTCACCAGAACCCATTTTTATAAAAGCTATACACTTTAATCCCAGCACTTGGGAGGCAGAGACATGTGGACCCCTAAGGCTCACTAGCTAGCCAGAATAGCCCAGTTGACAAGCTTGAGGCCAGTGAGAGACCTTGCCTCATAAAGGGTGAATAGGGCTTGAGGAAAGACATTCAACATTGTCCTCTGGGAAATTTGAATCTTTGTGTGCTTCTGGTAGATAGGTACACTGATGTAGTTGCAATGGAATATGGCATGGCAATTCAACCTTAAACAAAAAATAAAATCACCATATGACCAAGCAATTCCACCTCTGGGTTACAATTTTGGTTTTAAAAGAACTTAAATGAAAATTTAAGATCGTGTGTGTGTGTGTGTGTGTGTGTGTGTGTGTGTGTGTTCCAAGAACCGTGAGAGGCCCAACTCAGGCTTGGCTATGGAACCTCATAGTGTGCTGAACAGAAAGACAAATATGAGAAATCCTGGGGCCAAGAGAGATCTGTGACTATGCAACTACAAAATTCTAACACATGATACATGATAGATTATTCCTGAAGACATTATACTAAGTTGAACAGGTCAATCAAGAAAATACAATTGTATGATTATGCTCATATGAAGTACTAAGCATAATGAAATTCCCAAAGAAAGAAACAGTGAGTTATTCAAAAGTACTATAAAAGCAGAAGTATTAGAGGTGGTTTTCAGGGACTGAGGGGAAGGTGAGTGAAGAGTTATAGTTGAATGATGAAAGAGTTTCATTGTGGCAAGAATAAAAGTGTTTTGGAAATGGACAGTAGTGATAGTTGCATAACTATGTCTAAGTAGTATAAATTTATAATAGTTAAGATGGTGTATCTTATCGTATGGATATTTTTAATTACAATAAAGATTCAATAGGGGAAATAATCAGATTATGAATGGGACATAGAATAGTAGTTCTTAGAAGCACTTCAAATGAAGCACTTGGTGAATGACTTTGATCAAAATTACACTCAGATGACCAAAGCAATGTTGAACTAGGAAGTAAGAACAGTGGAAACATTGATGGTCATATAGCATAAAGAGATGAGTACTGGATGGTTTCTTTGGAGAAAATTTCTGCTTGTAATATAGGTTACAGGATTCTCACTCGTTTCTCTCTAATGTTATATACCTATGTGGTGGTTTCAATCAGATGACTCCTATAAACTCATGTGTTTTGAATTTTGGTCTCCTGGCTGATGGCAACTTGGGAGGCAGAACTTTGCTGGAGGAAGTGTGTTTCTGGGGGTAGGCCTTGAGGTTTATTAGCCCCTAGTTTGCCAGTGTTAGTCTGATCCAGTCTCTTGATGGTATTTTCCACCTGTTGTGGGAGAGGTTATGTCCAGTGTCTGCTCATGTCATGATTTCCCCATACAGCATGAAGCTTCTGCTCAAGACTATTAACCAGAAATAAAACTGTTATTCTGTTAGCTAGAATAAAAACTTTCCTCCAATCAGTTGCTTTGTTTGGGTTCTCTGTCTCAGAAAGGGAAGGTATCTGTAACAGAAAATTGGTACCAGGAGTGGGATTATTTCTGATTTAACCCTGACTGTGTGGATTTTGACCTTTTGGAACTGATCTGCAAGAAGAGTGTAGAAGGATTAATATTTTTGGCTAAAAGACATCTTCTAGTGCTTTAAAAGCAGAATTTGATGGAGCATTCAGGTCAGAGTTGAAAGACCTAAATGCAGAACAAAAAAAAACCAAAAACCTGTGGACTATACAGGCTTGGCTTATGAAACAAAGTTGAACTTTGTCTGTACTGGGTTAGAGACAGTTTTTGTGAGAGGCTAGCTTCTCTGGTTATGTGATAAGTACTTGAATAATGTTAAGTTTAGAAGAAGTAAACTAATGTGAGAAGATTCACTTTAAAGATTCACAGTGACACAGATATAAATAAAATTCTGGGGCAGGAGAAAGCAGCCTGCTTCAGCTGCACTTGTTTGAGAGATTATCACCATTGAGAATCTGCATTGGGGCAGTCGGCAGAATGCTGAAGGCAGTGTTCCTGTTCTTTACAGTAAGCTTTGTTCTCCACAGAATTAACAAAGTAGTCTACCTGGCATTATGGAAATATAAAAAAAAAATCAGTAAGTAAATGGTTATTGGTTTTGCAATGCAGTTACAGGGTTGTTGAAGACCCTGAATGGAGACCACTGGAGACATGAGGATGAACCATGGGTTTCAGAGGAGAACCCAGGATTTTAGAGATGCCAGGAATGTGGTATGGCTGTCAAGGAGAACAACTGGTTTGGGAGTTCTCCCTGGGCTGTGAAAAGCCCAGCAGGTGGGGCAGAGACTTCACTGCAGGGTCCCAAATTAACATAGAACTGTAATATTTTTTTGTTTTCCCTGTTTCTTTTAGATCTTGCATTGGTTCAATATTTTCTTACTATGCCCAATTCTATCTTTTGCAGTGTGAATATTTACACCATTATGTGGTTTTGGTTTGAAGGCTCACAGTAAAGGGATCTTGTACTAGAGGGATGTTTAAACAGTGTTAATATTGATAAAAACTATGAGGACTTCTTTAAAACTTGGACTGAATGCATTTCAAGATGGTCATTAGTTTATGGGCAAGCATAGAATGTGGTGGTTTGAATCAGATGCATGTGTTATTTTTAATATTTTATTTTTAGTTACTTACTTTAGAAATATAAAGGAGAGAGAGAAAGAAATGGAGAGAGAGAGTGAAAGAAATAGAGAAAGAGAGAGAATTGGCATGCCAGGGCTTTCAGCACTGCAAATGAACTCCAGACACACCCATGACCTTGACATGGGTCCTGGGGAATTAAACCAGTGTCCTTTGGTTTCGCAGGCCTTAGCCACTAAGCCATCTCTACAGCCTGGGATGTATGTGTTTTAAATTCTTGATTCCCAGCTGACTGTCATTTGGAAAATGGAGTTTTGCTGGGGTAGCTATGCTGTTTGGGAAGGCCTTAAGGTTTATTATCTCTTAGCTTGCCAGTGTTTCTCCCTGATGTGGAGATGTAACCATCTTCCTGCTTAGGTCTGTCATTCCTTCTCTGCCCTAGTGAAACGTCCCTTTAAAACCGCTGCTGCAGATTTTTGACATTGACTGGCACAGGTGGTTACACAAGAAGGCATGCAAAAGAAAACTGTATGCAGGGAGAAGATAGCACTGAGGAATACCAGTAAATAAGAGAGATATTAGGAAAGATAACTTGGAGTATATGGATTAACTAGGAGAAGAAAGACTGAAGGGAAACAATTTAAAAAAAATAACTTTCTCATCTTACCTTCTTCAGGTCTTCATAACTTATGAACAGAATATTGAAATCATGTCTATGTTCATACCAGCCTTTTATGTGATCAAACCAACGGCTTCCTATCACTGAGGGAAATGTTAATTAGACGAAATCAAGATGTTATGCCTTTTTTTTTTTTCTGGGGGTTAGAATCTCACTCTAGCCCAGGGAGACCTGGAAATCACTCTGTAGTCCCTGGCTGGCCTACAACTCATAGTGATCCTCCTAACTTTGCCTCCTGAGTGCTGGGATTAAAAGTGTGCAGCATCATGCCCAACAAGATAGTACACTGAACAACAGACTATATTCTTTCTTTTCTGTTTCAGAATCTTCACAAATAAAAATAAATCTCCCACAGCTGAACATCTATACATTTTAAGATGAATATGCTTTGGGGAACATGAGGTTCACAGAATTCTGCCTGTGTCAAGCTACTCTATACATGCATGAATGCAACAGTACAAATATCAGAAGTATAAGAATCCAAGTCTGAGGCTGTCTATAAGGCAAATAGCTTCATTTTCTTATGTCTCCACTGAAAACACAGGTCTTAATTTCTGTTATATTCTCTAAGATTTCTGGGCAGCAGCATCTGCTGCCAACAATGACACAGAACAGGAATCTAACCTTACAAGTGAGTGGGCTCTTGGTTCCACACTCTGTAGTGTGGAGTTGCATCAGCTGCATCAGTCAGTTCTCTTCTGCAGTGCAATGAGCTCTTCCACAGCTGTACTATAAGCCTCCCACAGGCCCATGTGTAGCACCCACTCACCCTGAACATTAGCTGCGTGACTCTACCCTCACCACTGCTAGAAGGAATTGATATTTAAACCTCTTATTATCTTGACAAAATTCTTCCTAAACAATCAACAGTTATAAGCCTGACCCTCCCACTCTATTGTTCTGCATTATAATCCGTAAGTAGGAGAATTTAACTAACTGGAAGTTTTTAAAATTTTTTTTGTTTATTTATATTTATTTGAGAGCGACAGACAGAGAGAAAGAGGCAGGACTGAGAGAGAGAGAGAATGGGTGCACCAGGGCCTCTAGCCACTGCAAACAGAACTCCAGACATGTGCGCCCCCTTGTGTATCTGGCATCTGGCTAACATGGGTCTTGGGGAATTGAATTGGGTCCTTAGGCTTCACAGGCAAGCGCTCAACCACTAAGCCATCCCTCCAGCCCTAACTGGCAGTTTTTTAAGCTTTTATTTATTTATTTACTTACTTACTTGCTAGCAGCCACTGTAAACAAACTATAGATGCATGCTGCTTTACGTGGGTACTGGGGAATTGAACCTGGGATGTTAGGCTTTGCAGCCAAGCACCTTATCCACTAAGCCATCTCTCCAGTCCCATGGAAGCTTTGATTCATACTTATGAAGGTGGGTAAGCGAATTCAGTTACCTTTTCCTTCTAGAAATTTTTCCATAAAATTTTCTTTTGAATCACTAGCTTCAAGTATAACCAACAAATTTGAAAAATGAAATAACGAGGTCAAAATGTCTTTAGGATTTCTGTAGATATAAAGAATCTGCAGACAAAATTATAAAATAATTTTAAATAATTTTTATAATCTTAGAATTTTAAAAATAATTTCATTATATTGTATTATCATAATAAATCATAATTATTTTCTTCTAGTCTACTAGTCATGGAAAATCAATGATACCATTTTTGTTATTGCAAAGAAATTTTCAGTACATATAGTTATTTTGATGACAATACATATATGTGCAATAATATAAAAGTTTTCTAAAACTGTTATTATTTAAAAAATTGGTAAGTATTACAAATTAATTTGCCTTGAGTCTGCATCAGCAAATGCTCTGTATTTTGTGATATTTGATGTATAAACAAGCCTGCAAATGAGGTATGTGAAAAAAGAAAGACTTGTTGTGTTGGTACAAGTAGCTGCCCACATATGATTTTAAAAGAAATTAAATTTTTTGTACAATTCAGGAAAATCATTTAAAAATGGGTTAAGCTTATAAATATCTTAAACAATTGGCATTTAAAATATTTTTAACAATGAGGTGGTTCTGGTGACCCATGACTATAATCCCAGTACTTTAGAGGCTGGAGTATGAGAGAAAATGGAGCGTGCAAGGCCAAAATGGGCTACATAGTGGGACTCTGCCTCAAAAAAGAAGACAAAAATAAAAACAAAAGGATAAAGGAATAAGAATTTTTAAAAGGAAAACAATTAGTTTTATTACATTAAAGTTAAGAATATTGTTGGTAAAGATATACCATGTTGTTATATTCTATATGGTGTATTTTTGCTATATACCATATTGCAAAATAGTCACAAAACATAAGCAACACAAAGAAGTGTAAATATATTAATATGCAGAAGTGTTAGAAAATCACTAAGAAAACTATAATAAAACATTGGGCCAATGTCAGTGCACTGTCACAGATTAAAATATAGAATCATGGCCAATAAGTATCAAACATGCTTAGTCTCATTACTGATATGGACATGAACATTAAGATCGGTTTGAGGGATTATTTCATAACTGCCATATTGACAAACATTTGATAGTCTCATATGTCACATTATTAGGGTAAAGATAATAACTCATTCATTAGAGATTTCAGGATGAAGTTATATATCTGCTTCCTTTAGAAGTATAATACCACCCCTATTAAGTCGAGTTTGGTGGTATGTGTGGCTTTGCAATTCCATTCTTGAATGTAGAATGTGTCCAGGGGACAATCTCACGAATGTTCATATCAGCATGCTTTGTAATAGTAACACTGATATAACCCAATTATCAAATCTTCAAAGAAGGCATTTTGTACTGAGTACTGAGTACTGTAACATACTTTAGCTTTTTTGTTCTTGAGAGCTTTTGGAACTAAATAATATGGGATGTGGGAAGCAAAGATGCGAGGTGATGGCATTTTGTTATAGTCCAAATTATATATATTATATTCAAAGAATGGTATTCTATCCAGTGTTCGGAGGTTTTGTGTTCTGTTCCGGTGTCCCTCAAAATATATCAAGCTGAGTATCTGCTGAGTCCAGATGGTTCCTGTAAAAAATAAATAATATTGTTCTTAAGGTGGAAGAATGTTTTAGCACTAAATATCAGAAGAAATGTGTTGCAGTCAGGTTCATATTGCTGTCAAAAAACAGCTAAAAGAGCAGCTTGTGGAAAAAAAAATATTTTGGTTTACAGACTTGGGGGAAAGCTCCATGATGGCAGGGGAAAATGATGGCACAAGAAGGGGGTGCATATCAACTCCTGGCCAACAGCAGATGGACAACATCAGCAGCAGAATGTGCCAAACACTGGCAAGTTTTATTACAATGGCTGTAATACCCATAAGCCCTCCCCCAACAATACTCTGCCTCCAGGAGGCATTAATTCCCAAATCTCCATCAGCTGGGAACCTAGCATTCAGAACACCTAAGTTTTTTTTTTTTTTTTTGGCGGGGGGGGGCACCTGAATCAAACTACCATACAATGATATCTATCTTAAAATACTGTAAGGTTGATGTTCCTTTAAACACTCCAGGTATTCTTGAATATGTCCAATATCTCATTTATTGTTGTCTATATTGAAAATTAAAGTTGGCAAAAATAAAATCAATGTCTTAATGCCTCTTTTTACTTGAAAAAGGCTGTGCTTGTTCTGATTTCTTGATAGTGATGATTCAGATTATTCCTACAGTATCTTTATGAATACTACTTGCCATGGCAGGTTCTTCCTGCAATTTTAACTTTTTTTTTAGGTTTCATCCAAAGTTTTATTACAAATTGTGTAGCAGATTTCTCTGAACTGAAATGATAAAAGCTCAATATTTAACTTTTTAATGATATATCATACTTGCATATATCAGTACGTATAGTGTGATCATAACACACATTATGGGAAAAGAAGGGCCCAAAGATTTCAGTGTTCTGACTGATTCTTAGTGTCTCGACCCTTAAAGTTAGGTCCTAGCAATGGAAGAATTTAAGAACTTCTTGTAAATTTCCAATCCATCTCTATTAAAAATGAATCTAGTTGTGGTCAGACAAAATGATATTGAAGTTTGGTATCACTAGTTACTAATTACTAATTCATGCATAGCAATGTATATTAGTTAACTTACACTTTTTCTGATGAAGAGAGATGGTATATTGTATGAAACACAACCTTAAAATTTGAAAGAATTCGTCATGTCCAATGCCAAAGACTTCAGAGCTGGTAACAATGAATGTTTCAGGTTTCTTTTATGACACATCATGAGCACTCATCATCCACTTCAGTCTTAGGCAGGACCTTCAGTAACATCGGGCAATTGTCTAGAGGCTAAGTTACTTAGTGGTCATTCCAGGTAGGGGTTTCCATAACGATGTTTGCTTTATTCTATTGCTTCATTGTCCTGTCAGCATGGCTTGGCAACCTAGACCACAGCCAGGCTCTCAGAGCTAGTCATGGAAAGCCTAGGAAGTTACATCATTTAGAAACTGAACTGACACCTAATCTCCATAAATAAGCATTTCCCTCAAATACAAGAATAATTATCTAGGTTAATATGTACTCATAGAGTAGGCAAATGTTATTCATCTCAGGGAAATTGTTGTGCTTCATCAGAATGATCTACGAGGAACTTTCAAGCATTATGCTACATAAGGATGGCAGAAGACAATTTACCAAAAGGAAACCAGGCAAACAAGAGGTTATGTCTGTTGTGCCAAAAGTGACAAAACTCTGTCTCTAACCAGGTAGTTTCTGAGTACACCTGCAAAATAATGGCATGTTAACATGCTAGCTTATATACAGGAACAAATCTGAGGTCCTTCTCAGGGGTGATAATGGAGGCCTTGGGCTCCAGATCTATAGTAAGGCATACTGATCCCTTCAAGTCTGTAAATGTGTAACATGTAAAGAAGGAAACCAAAGCAGGATTCAGTATGGACAAAGCAGTAGGTTTGGAAAACAGTTTTTTAATTTGCATGGCCAAACCATGTGAGGATCATAAATTTTTGGTGTTCTTGCGCAGCTATACCAAAACTAAGCCAAAAAAAAAAAACGTCTTTGAAACCGTAATATCTACTTTAGTCTGCATCAACCACTATAAAACTCACACCGCTTCTCTGAATTTCGGCCTCTGCTGATGTTGAAGCCACAGTCATAAAGGCATTTTCAGTACCTCCCCCGCTTCACAGGACAGAGGGTCACTGTTTCCTCATCCTCCTGGGCTTCACACTCTCTCAACTAGCTTTCCAGTGGACCCCACCAGCCAAGCCCTATTTCTTACCTATTTTTGTTGTTTTTGTTTAGAATCTTGAGAAGCATCTATTTCTCCTGGAATACGTCTCAAGATGACATAAATATAAGCTAATCTTTATGGGGAAGGAGACTTCATAAAGCATTCAAATATTAGAGAAAAGGTTTTGGACTGTCTCAGATCTGTCCAGCATGCTAAGGCAACTTGTCTTCACGTAGCAAGCAGCTTCTCTTGGCTTTGTATTTGATTTCCTCCTTTTTGCCATAAGAAATGACAAGGCATGTGGTCTGATGTCACAGACTTTAGTTTCATTTCACTTTTATCTGATCCTAAATGGTTATGTTAAAGGAGGCTGTGATCCCTTTAGAGTATGGAAAGAAGCATGTTTATACACATGTTATCAAACCCAAGCAAAGTCCAAGTTCATGACACTTACCAGACTTTGGATATGTGATTATGAAGACATCATCATTTCTAATTTTGAAATCGTCAATATTTTCTAGTATCTCCATTTTAACAAATGATCTCTCAAAATTGTAGCCTTTATAGTTAAATAAATATGTGCTTGTACTGTCCATAATTAGTTACCTAGAAATAAAAACATAAAATTCTCAAATTCTTACTGATATACAATATGGAATAATTCTTTTAAGTGTTCAATATATTCCAAGAACCATTTAAATTCTCATTCTTATCAATATTTACTGTAACAAACATATTAATGAGTTAAATTATACTTCACAATAATCTAACATTGTTATATTTTATTATTACTGTATGAAATGTGATAAAACAAAAATAAGAGGTTAAATAGATTTTCCTAGAATCCCATGTGGGAAAATTTATGATAATTCTAAACATACTGATGAAGAAATCAAGATACAGAGATGTCAATAAAGTTACTAAAGTTTGCCTATATAGTCAAGCCACAAAGATTTGATAGCAGACAATTTGGGTGCTGGCACTATGGCCCAGTGGTTAAAGGCACTTGCTTGCAAAGCCTGCTGACCTGGGTTCAATTTCCCAGTACCCACAAAAAGTTAGATGCATTAAGTGGCACATTCATCTGGAATGCCTCTAGAGCAGTAAAATTAAAATAAATTAAATAAATTGAATAAATAAATAAATAAATAACTCATTTAAAGAAATAGACAATTTGGGCACAGTGTCCATGTATGTAATGTATAGTTTCTATTTTACATTATTATTCTTTAAACTTTTCTTACAAAAATAAGAAAATTCTTAAAGTGTGTGTTTGTAACTTTTATTTATTTTTGTAAAGTAAAAATAACCTGCTCTCTCTGAATGGTATCTGAGACATGTCATCTGAAAGTTTCTTTCTAATGAATAATGGAAAACATTTGCCAGACTAAAACCCATGATTGTATTTTTTAAATCTTGGCATTGTACTGTCACAGGATATTAAAATTTTTAATAATTATGCTATAATTGCCAACAGAAAAATTTAGAAATATGATATAAACCTCTAAAAGAATTTTTTTAGAAGTTTTATGTATTTATTTGCAAGCAAAGAGAGAGAGACACACATAGAGAAAGTGGGTGTTCCAGGGCCATTAGACACTACAAATTAACTCCAGATGCATGTGCCACTTTGTGCAGCTGGCTTTACGTGGGTACTAAGGAATTGAACCTGTGTCGTTAGGCTTTCCAGGCAAGCACCTAAATCACTGAGCAATCTCACCAACCCTAAAAGCAAGGTTTTTAACTAGAATTCAAAGTGGCCGGTTTTCTCGTGGAAATTTCATTCACAGTGTTGTTGATCCTCCTCCCTCATTGCTTCTCCCCATGGACCTGTCCACCCTCCCTTCTGGAACCCTTCTCCCCAGTACTCCTTTTCCTACTTTTATATCACATATGTTCCATTACCCTTCCAACCCCTTTCCTTAAAACTTTTTTTTGTCCCTCTCATGGTCCCTTTCTAGTTTCATGGCACATATCCCCACTTACTCCTCCACAGCTACACATATCTAAAAATAAGAAATTAAGGTCTGCACATGAGACAGAGCATGCAGTATTTGTCTCTTGAGCTTGTTACCTCATTTAATATAATATTTTCAAGTTACATTGCCTGGAAATTTTATGATTTCATTTATCTTTATGATTGAATAAAATTTCATTGTGTGTATGTACCACATACTCGTTAATCATTATATTTTCCTGCTGTTGTGAGTAGGACAGCAATAAATGAGGATCCACAAGTATCTGTGTGATAGGCTATAAAGTCCTCTGGGTATAACTACAGGGGTGGTATGGCTAGGTCATGTGGCAGTCCTACTTTTAGTTGTTGTTTTTTAATAGAAACACTGGGCTGATTTCCATAGTGCCTGTACTAGTCTACAAATTTACCTACAGTAAATCAAGGTCCCTCTTTCCTGACATCCTCCTCAACAAATAAAAATGTAAGCCAAGTGGAAGATGATAGACAACAGCCATGCATACACTGTTAGAATCTCCAAGAGAAAGGAGTAAACTGAGAATATTTGCACAGGATCTATCCTGTGGAATGGATGATCATAGAAAAACAATATAAAGGAAACTTTGGGGAAAAGAAATGGAAGTAGACGGTGAAGAAATTGTTCCTGATGGCTGAGGTTAAACTGGGGAGTTCTGTCGTTCCAGTACAAGTGAGTTTAACTGTGAGGGGCTAGAATTATGGTTCAAGAAAGAAAGCCTAAGAAAATTTGTATTTTACTTCCAGTGGCAGATAAGAAAGAGGGAGAGAGGGGGTGAGAGAAGAAGGTACACATGACAACTGTACTGGCAGAGGGAGGGGCGTGGATAATGTCCTTTCTTCTTGGAATTCTAGTGGAGGATGACAAGAAGCCATTTTAACAAGTTCCTTGGTGAATCGGAAATTAGGCAGCTCTAGCAGCCCTTACCTTGGGAACCCAAAGGAAGTGTTTTGGGTCTATACACTGAGACCTGCCCTAGAAAACACCTTAGGAAGAGAACCAAGCGGGACTCTGTGATGTGGAATCTGGCTGTAGCCACAGACTGCAGTGGACTACATGGAGACAAACCTGGAACAAGTATCCATGTGAGGGTCCTCTTGCAGACTCAGCACAACCTATAGCCCAATTTTAACTTAGTGAACCATTTTTGTCCTGCTCTGTTTTCTTTATCCCATTATTGCTTTTTGTCTTTCTATCTTTATAGACTTTTCCAAAGAACACAGATTGGCCTGGGCACAGAGGATCTCTTACTTCAGTCTGAGTGTTGGGATCATTTCAAGTCGTCACATTGCATTTTTTTTCTCATTCTCTTTTCAAACTACCGTAGCCAGAGCTTTATATTCTCTCTCATTTTTACTGTTTATCTTTCTGTTTAATTTTCCCTCTCCATTTTTTCCATGAGCCTTGCTTTGCTGACTGCTTTTTCTATTTTGCCCTTAGTAATGGATATCTTAATAGACACCATAATATCTTCATTCCTTTATTCATCCTAAATCATTGGAGTTGAAAGGGAAATTGCTTATAATTGGCTGTTACTGTGTTTTAATAGTATATCTATCTGTCTATCAATTATTTTTGTCTCTGTACTGTTCTACTCCTTGAATGTAGCTAGAAATCAAGCCTGTTATCCTGAGCACATAAGATGAGGGCTGAGCTACCAATTCACATGTTTAGTCTAGTAGGGAGAAATGACACCTCAACCTTACTATAACCTTATTCCCAATTGAACTCTGAAAGGATATGGACAATTAAAATACCCACTCAAAAAGATAATTCCAGATGCAAAATTTCCAAAACAGAAACACAAGAAATATGACAATGAAGGTATAAGGACACCTCTGAAAAACATTGATTCCACAATAACTGACTCTTAGAGTGATTAACATGAAATTCTAGATAAAGAATCAAAAGAATGGTTATAAGAATGTTCAATGAAATTAAAGAGGGTACCCTTAAATGGCCAAATGAACAAAAGAACAAAATAAACAGCTGAATAAAATAAGGAAGTCAATAAAGTATATGAAAGAGGATTTCAATAAAGAGAAATATTGGAAAAAGAACAGATTGAAATTCTGGAAATGGAAAAGATCAATAAATAAAATAAGAAACAGCAAAAAACCTCATCAATAAAATTGATGAAGAAAGAACATTAGGGACTGGGGAGATGGCTTAGCAGTTAAGGCTCTTGCCTACAAATCCAAAGGTCATAGGTTTGATTCCCCTAGACCCACATAAGCCATGCATCTGGAGTTCATTTGCAGTGGCTGGAGGCTCTGGCATGCCCATTCTCTCTCTCTCAAATAAATAATAAATAAATATAAATATAAATAAAAAATATATCAGGGATTGATATCAAGGTAGGTAAGTTAGGGCATTTAGACAATGACAAATATAAGATAATAAGAAAGGATATAAAAAACAAACAAATCGATGAGGCTCCATCACAAACCAAATCTATGAGTAATAAGCATAGCAGAAGATAACAATTTTAGGTAAGACAAACAAGTATATTCAGTAAAATTATGTCAAAACATTTCCCATATCTAAGAAAAGATATGGGCATCCAAATACAGGGGGCATTTAGAGTCTTCCCACATCATATTGCAATTATAACACAAAGTAAACAGAGGAAATGAAAAATGTGAAAACCTGAAAACAGGTACTACCAACTCAAATGCAGGGGAAAATTCATCAGAATAACCACATATTACTCAACAGATAAAGCTAAAGGCCCAGAGGGTATGGAACTATGTAGTTTAGCTCTGACAGGCAGTAACTTTCAACCCAGACTATACATCACAAAGCTATGTTTATAATTGAAAGAGAAAAAGCCTTCCATGATAAATACAAACTCAAGTAACTCATGACCACTAAGCCATTACTACAGAAATGACTTGAAGGAATCCTACACACTAAAAAGAAAGATAAAAAAAATCATTGAGGACACAGGAAATAATTAACCACACTAGAACATTAAATAAGCGCAGGAGGATTAGGAAATTACCAACTGTTACAAAAAGAACATGACAGGAATTAATACACTCTTTTCAATAACAGTTCTTCATCTTTTGGTCTCAATTATCTAACCAAAAGGCACAATTAGAAAATTGTACCCATCTATCTGTTGCCTACAAGATATACACCCTTTAAAATTATTTATTTATTAATGTGCATGGGTGCATGTATGCATGCATGTGTGCATGTGTGTGTGCACAGGCACACCAGAATCTTTTGTCACCCAAATGTACATCAAAAGTCTGTGCCACTTTTTTAAAAGATGTTTTATTTATTTATTTGAGAAAGAGTAAGAGAGAGAGTGTGTGTACACAACAGGTCTTCTAGACACTACAAATGAACTCCAGATGCATGCATCTGCATCTGGCTTATGTGGGTACTAGAGAATTGAACCAGTGCCACTTTTTTTGCATCCATTTTAAATGAATGGTGGGGAATTGAGTGCAGTGCCTGTGAATTGAATCTAATGCTAGAGAATCAAATCTGGAGCTGTGGAATTACACACAGGTTAGCAGACTGCAGGCAAGTGCCTTTAAGTGCTGAGCTATCTTCCTAGCCCCAAGGCATGTCTAACCTTCAATGCAAAGCACAATCTTATGAGGAAAAATGGAAAAAAAGCATTCGAAGAAAATGGACCTACAAAGTAAGCACATACATATGTTAACACTAATATCTGATACTGAAGATAGACATAAAACCAAAATTAATCAAAAGAAATAACTATGTTCATTTCATATTATGCTATTAAAATTCTAAACATTTATGCACCAAACATTCATGTACCCAATTTCATAAAGCAAATGCTGTTTGATGTAAAGTCACTGACTGACCTCAAGCCAATAAAAGTGGGTGACTTCAAAATCCTTCATTGATCAATAGATTAGGTTATCCAGACAAATAATTAACAAATGGATATCAGAGTTGAATTACATTACAGATAACATGAATTTAATAGGACTGGGGAGCTAGCTCAGTGGGTAAAGTACTTGCCACATAGCATGACAACCTGAGTTCAGATTCCTCAGACTTCATGTAAAAGGCTGGACAATGTGGCATGTGCCTATAATCTCAACACTAGGGAAGGAGAGACAAGAAAATCCTGGAGTTCACTGGCTAGCTATCTAGCCAAATCAGTTGGTAATGTTCAACCACAGTCCCTGTCTCAAAGAATAAGATGGACAGCAACTGAGGAATGTCCCCATGTAAACTTCTGCCCTCCTCATGCATGCATACACATTTGCAAGGACACCCACACGCCCATGCATCCACTCACATATACCCACACACATATGAACATGCATAACACAAGCATAAACACACATACATACAGGTGCAAAAAAGAATGTTTAAGCACAGACACAATGAGAATGTTCCAATAAAACACAGCAGTGGTACACATTCTTGGCAGCTCAAGCAACTTTCACTAAAATTACATTTTTGGACACAAAGCACATCATAAACAATGCAATAAAAAGAAACAACTTCCTGCATTCTATCTCATCACAATAGAATAAAAATAGACATCAAAAGCAAGAGAAACAATAGAATATACACAAACTCATGGAGATTAAACAACACACTATTGGATGTTGAAGACCTAATTGAAGAAATCAAGAGAGATATTTTAAAAATTCTAGAGGCAATTGAAAAATGAATATGCAACATACCCAAACTCATGAGATACAATGACAAAAATTCCAAGAGAAATGTTTATAATGGTAAATACCTTGCATTAAAAAAAATAGGGAAGGTGGTGTTTCATGCCTTTAATCCCAGCACTTGGGAAGCAGAGGTAGGAGGATCACCATGAGTTCGAGGCCACCCTGAGAATACAGAGTGAATTCCAGGTAAGCCTGAGCTAGCGTGAGACCATACCTCAAAAAAAAAAAAAAAAATAGGGAAGGGCCCAGGGAGATCACTCAGTGGATAAAGTGCTTACTATGCACTGGTGAGGTCCAGAATTCAGTCCCCAGCACTCATGTAAATGCTGGGCAGACATGGCAGCCTGCCTTTCATCCCAGCACTTGGACAGCAGAGACAAGGTATCACTGGGGCAAGTTTGCTAAAGCAAGTTTTGTGCTAAAGTGAGAGACCATGGCTTAGTCAATAAAATGGAGATCGATTCAGAAAGACAGCCAAAAACAACCTCTGGCTTCCATATGCATGTACTTGCACATCCACACACATATGCACCCGCAGATACCTGCATGTATATACACATTCATGCACATTACACATTCAAAAAGTTAGGGAACTCTGAAACAAACAACTTAATAATTCACATCAAGGTAAAAAAAATAGGGACAAACCAAATCCAAAATCGGTCGAGGAAAGTATAATATAGATCAGGCATTAACAAAAAAACGAGGAACAAAAAGAACTTGGTTCTTTGAAAATACAAGGAAAGTTGACAAACCCTTACTTAACATAAGCAAAGAAAAGAGATAAAAGACCTAAGTTAATTAAATGAAAAATGAAAAAAGATAGATTACAATAGATACTGATAAAATTTAGAGGATCATTAGAGGATAGTTTTGAAACTTGTTTTTTCAGTAAATTGTTAAGTATAGAAGAAATAGATACATTTCTATATACATATGACCTACAAAAATTAAACTAAGGTTGGAAAGATTGCTTAGTGGTTAAGGCACTTGCCTGCAAAGTCTAAGGACTCATGTTTGATCTCTCTCCAGGTATCATAAGCCAGACACACAAAGGGGAGGCAAGTGCAAGGTCGTACATGCCCACTAGATGGCACAAACATTTCGAACTTGATTTCGGTAGCTGAGGCCCTGGTTCACCAATTCTCTCTCACTCTTGCTCTCTCTAAAAACAAATAAATTAATTAATTAAACTAAAAGGATATACACAACTTAAATAGATCTCTCTATAACAACCAAAGAAATTGAAAGCATAACAAAACATCTAACCAAAAAGCTCAGGCCTGAATGGATTCATATTGAATTCTATCAGACTTTTAAAGAAGAACAAACACCCATTCTCAAACTATTTCATAAAATAAGTAAGGAATTTTTTTAAAAGCTCAGCTTATTAAATAAATAACAAATATTATCCAGATACCAAAACTGAAAACAAAAAAATGACAAATTTTATGATAAGGCCTGGATATCAAAATTGTCAATAAAATATTTACAAAGGAATTCAACTATACATCAAAAACATCATTCACCATATTAACTGGGTTTCAATAATATGCATATGGAGGGCAGAGGTTGTTGTCTCTTTCTGAATTTCTCTCCATTTTATTTATTGAGTCAGTGTACAAGGATTATTCAACATATTTGAATTAATAAATATAACATAAGCAATAATAACCTCAAACATATCACCTCAGTAGACCCAAAAAAGGACCTTGAGCTGGAGAGAAGGCTCAGTCATTAAGATGCTTGCCTGCAAAGACTAATAACCTGGTTTCTATTCCCCAATACAAACATAAGGCTAGATGCAGAAAATGGCACGTGTATCTGGGGTTTATTTGCAGTGAGTAGAGGCCCTGGCATGCTCATATTATTTCTCTCTCTCGCTGTGCTTACAAATGAATAAGTAAATAAAATATTTGTTAAAGGCTCTTAGCAAGCCAGGTATGGTGGCACACACCTTTAATCCCAATACTCAGAAGGCAAAGGTAGGAGGATTGCCATGAGTTCGAGGCCATCCTGAGATTACACAGTGAATTCCAGGTCAGCCTGGGCTAGAGTGAGACCCTACCTCATAAAACCAAACCATGGGCTGGAGAGATGGCTTAATGGTTAAGCACTTGCCTGTGAAGCCTAAGGACGCCAGTTCGAGGCTTGATTCCCCAAGACCCACATTAGCCAGATGCACAAGGGGGCGCACACATCTGGAGTTCGTTTGCAGTGGCTGGAGGTCCTGGCACACCCATTCTCTCTCTCTCTTTCTCTCTCTCTCTCTCTCTCTTCCTCTCTCTCTCTCTCCCTCTGTTGCTCTCAAATAAATAAATAAAAATGAACAAAAAATTGAAAACAAAACAAAACAAAAAAGTCCTTAACAAAGTCCTACATATCTTTATCATAAAATCCCCAAAGGAACTAGTTATAGAAGTAACCTACCTTAACATAATAATGGCTATATATTATAAACCTTTTGCTAACCTTATACAAAATGGTGAAAAAGAATCAAAAGCTTTTTCACTCAATTCAGGAAGGAGACAAGGCTGTCCAGTTTCCCCATTCTTAGTCAACATAGTTCTCAAAGTCAAGAAGAATACAAGACAAGAGAAAGAAATTAAAGGAATATAAATAAGGGAGAATTAAATTATTCCTATTTACATATGATATGATGTAGTACATAACAGACTCTACATCTTCCACTAGAAAACTTTTAGAACCAATAAACACTTTCAGCAAACTAGCAGGACACAAAAGCAACATGCAAAAAAACATGAGATCTTTTATAAACTGATAATAAAAATCCAGAAAGATAAATCAGAAAAACAAGCCCATTTGGAATAGCTTTAAAATAAACCTAGAATAAAACTAACAAGGGTAGTGAAAAACATCTACAGTAAAAATTTTAAAGAAATAAATTGAAGAAAATGCCAAAGGATCAAAAGACCCCCTGTGTTTATGTAACAACAGAATTAATATTGAGAAAATGGATATATTACCAAAAGTAATTGTTGAATTCAGGTTTGCATTGCTGGCACAAATCACCTGACCAAGAGCAGATTGTGGGGAAAAGGTATATTTTGCTTACAGACTCGAGGGGAAGCTTCATGATGGCAGGGGAAAGCGACAGCATGAGCAGAGGGTGGACATCACCCCCTGGCCAACATCAGGTGGACAATAGGAATAGGAGATTGTGCCAAACACTGGCACAGGGAAACTGGCTACAATATCCATAAACAAGCCCCCAACAATACACTGCCTCCAGGAAGATTCAAGTCCCAAAACTCCATCAGCTGGAAACCTAGCATTCAGAACATCTAAGTTTATGGGGGACACCTGAATCAAACCATCACATTCTGCCCCTGGCCCCATAAACTGATAACCATCCATGATATAAAATGCAATGCATTCAGTCCAACTTTAAAAGTTCCCATAGTTTTTATCAATACAAATGATGTTCAAACATTCCCATAGTCCAAGGTCTTTTAACTGAGCCATAACACCAAAAAAAAAAAAAAAAACCCATAATTGCACAGAATAAACATTCACACTTCAAAAAGTACCATTGAGGGGTTGGAGAGATGGCTTAGCAGTAAAGGTGCTTGCCTATGAAGCCTAAGGGCCCAGGTTCAATTCTACAGGTTCCACAGAATCCAGATGCACAAGGGGGCACATGCATCTGGAGTTTGTTTGCAGTGGCTACAGGCCCTGGAGTACCCATTCTCTCTCTCTCTCTCTCTCTCATAAGTAAATAAATAAAAATGTTGTTAAAAAACAACATTGAGGAAAAAGATAACTAAGAGATAGAGAGAAGAGAGAGAGAGAGAGGGAGAGGGAGGGAGGGAAGATGTAGAAGATTAAGGTTAGTCTTGATACTACCCTCTCCAGTGTCTTGTGGTTCGGGTGTTCCCTGTAAGGGCCTGGTGAAGGTTTAGCCATTTGGTCTGTCTTTTAGGAAGTAGAATTTTATGGCACCATTGCCATTTCGGTCTAGATTTGTGTTTCCCACCCCTTCGACCTATAACTCCCAGTACCAGCATGGGGCTATCATCCACAATGAGCTTTTGATCAGAGAGACCTACAAGGTTTCCTAAAAGACAGCCAGATTTCTGTCCAAGTACCAAAGGTTAGTGGTAAGACCCTACTGCTAAAGACACCTTATGTGGTTGACATGCAAAATGGAATGACATGGCTGGAAGTTGGAAGAGAGTCAGTACCCAGACAGTCAGCACGTCTAGTGCCAGAAGGTGCTACATGGGTAACTGGGGGAAAATGACCAATATCTGTCCAAGCAACTCATGGTCTAACCTACTTAGCAACAAATAACTTGTTGTGATGCCCACACAAGTGCAATAGTGGCACACAGCCATGGTGGGGAACCAACTGCTCTTAATTTGGCTAACTGATCCCCTCAGTAGTACGGGACCCATAGCTGGAGCTGGGAAACAAGTCAGAACCATATCCAAACATAAGCCCACTCTCCAATATCAAGCTACCATCAATCATGGGCTACAAGAGGGCCTACACCTATTAAATTCTCTATTAAAAAAGTAAGAGTTATCTCATTTGTCCTGGTGCTAACTTACTCTCCGTTGGAGAATCTGCTTCTCTTTTTCAGATAGATGTAGATCCTAAGGAGAGAGCCACCCCATCAGACCTCAAAAGGGCCCCAGCTAAAACTAAGAAAAATTGGTGAAACAAGCAAGGGTGCTGTTTCCCTGATGAACTGGATACCAGCACAAGGGGGAAGGAGATCAACACAGAGAAAAATCAACTCCCACCAAATCAGAGAGCCAGAGCCTCAGAGTCCCCCATTACCTCATCACTGAAGCAGACCAAAAATGAACCCAACATGGCTCAGGGAAATTTTGCAGAAGAGGGGGCGGAAAGAATGTCAGAGCCACATGTTGGGTCATGATATGCAGAGACATTTAGCTTACCCATAACTTTGGGATAACTCCACAATGCATGACTCATATACCTCAACAAGGAGGGGCCAAGGGGAGGGGGTAGGTCATGGATGAGCCTAATAATGGTACCAAACTGATTATATTTGCTGAATACAAAACTAATTAATAAAGAAAAAAAAAACCAACATTGAACAAAGCAAAGAAATCAAACAATACAGGATTTAAATAGGGCAAACACCAAACCCTGTAGCTCCAAGTCCAACAACTCTGGTCATTGACAAATCTCCAAGTTCAATAATTCTAACCGGTAAACAAGTCACTGGAATTCCAATTCTGCCCCTCTAGCTAAAATACTAACAGTCCTGAAAAACTTCATCTGGGGCCGGGAGCTCTCATCAGCCATTCATAGCCCCATCATCTCCACTGGGTCTCCACTGGAACCCATGGTTCATCCTCATGGCTCCGTTGGAAATCCATGCAAGCATCCAGCAAACCTGCACCATACTGCACATGGCTGTGTCCAAAACAGAAGACTATGTTGAAAATTCAATGATCCTCTCTTTCTTGCATTTGATATCTTCCATAATAGCAGGTGGGGTGTAAATTTGTTAATTCAGGGTAATAAAGCAGACTTTGAAGATAGGACACACCTTGAGCATTCAGACACCTTGAAAAGACTGCTTTCTTTCTGTTGTCCCAGTGAAGGTTAGCTGGCCCCAATCTCAATGGTTGTAATCTCTCATACAATTTCAGCTGAATGGGCAGCAGTTCTGGCCTAAAGATTTCATTTCTGTGCCACATTCCTCTACTCACACCAGTCCATTTCTACCCAAAGCAACCGTACAGAAATGCTTAGGACATGGGCATAATAGCAAGCCTCTCACACAAACTGCCTCTAGCCCAGTCCAGGCAAAACTCTTTCTCACCCTCACAAGCCAAGCTTTACAAACTTTAGTTCTTACTGCATTCAGGTCTTTCAACTCTGACCAGAATAATCCATCAAGCTGTACTTACAGCAGTTACAGCAAGGCATCTCTTAGGCCAAGGTTTCAAATCCTTCTAATTCCTCATGAAAATCATCTCCAAAGGCCAAAGCCACACAGTTAGGTGCTTAGCAGCAATGCCACTCTTGGTACCAACTTTACTGTCGCAATCAGGTTGACATTGCTGGCAGAAATCACCCGACCAAGAGCAGCTTGTGGGAAAAAGGTTGATTTTGGTTTTAGACTCAAGGGGAAGCTCCATAATGGCAGGGGAAAACATTGGCATGAGTAGAGGGTGGACAATCACATCCAGGCCAACATCAGGTGGATAACAGGAACAGGAGAGTGTGCCAAACACTGGCAAGGGGATACTGGCTATAATACTCATAAGCCTGTCCTCAATAATACACTGCATCTAGGAGGTGTTAATTCCCAAATGTCCATCATCTGGGAACGTAGCATTTAGAACACCTCAGTTTATGGGGGACACCTGAATCAAACCACCACAGTGTTCTACAGTTCTCATCACAATTCTACTGACATTCCTCACAGTAATACAAAAATATCTTCAAATTCATATGGAAGCACATATGACAACAGATAGGCAAAAAAGTGTGAGTAAAAAGGAAGGCTAGACAAGTCAACATACCTGATTTCAAGTTATATAACAAACCACAGCAACAAAAAAAGCATAGAGCTGGTACAAAACTAGACATGTAGGGCTGGAGAGATAGTGGTTAATGTGCTTGTCACCTGGGTTTGATTCTCCAGTACCTACATAAAGCCAGAGCACAAAGGGGTGCATGAATCTGGAGTTTGTTTCCAGCAAGTAGAGGCTATAATGTGCCCATTATCTCTCTCTCTCTCTGACTCTCTCTCTCTCTCTCTCTCTGTCTGTCTCTCTTTTGTGTGTGTGTGTGTGTGTGTGTGTGTGTGTGTGTGTGTGTCATTCTGTCTGCTTCTCTATGTCTCCCTCTGCTTGCAAATAAATAAATAAAAACTTATTAAAAATAGACATGTAGCTGGAGAGATGGGTTAGCAGTTAAGGCACTTACCAGCAAAGCCAAAAGACCCAGGTTGAATTCTCCAATACTCACATAAATCCAGGTGTACAAGGTGGCACATGTGTCTGGAGTTTATTTGCAGTGTCTATATGCCCTGTTGTGCCCTTTCTCTCTATCTGCCTTTTTTTCTCTTCCTCTCTCTTCAATAAATAAATAAATAAATATTTTTAAAAGTAGACACATAGATCAATGGACTAGAATAGAGGGTACAGAATTAAATCAACACAGCTACACCTACTTTACTTTTTCATATATAAAACCATATGTTTTGCGGAAAAATACTGAATGAACAATTTAAGTTACATTTTTTTGACTAGTGATTTCAAGGTCCTTCAGAGAATATCAGGCAGTAAAAGAGAGATTTCAACATCCATACAGTAGATTTGTGAATTCCAAATTGTGTGGATATAGTATTTAATAAACTAGTTGAATTATAAAGTTGCTACAGAAGAGACATTGCAGAGAATTACTTATTGTCAAAGGAAAAGAAAGATACTAAAAACAAAAAGATAATAAACCAGCCAAAAATAGTGGCCACAATTTAAAAATCTGGTTTTCTCTTTCAATTAACAGGGAGCTACATGGTCTGCTGGTGAAGAGCTTGATAGAAATTGACCACATGACATCTTGCCATGTACCACATTCAAGTCCAAATGGATCAAAGACCTAAATATAAGACCAGAAACTCAGCTACTACTGGAAGAAAATATAGGAGGAACTTTCCATGATATAGCAATGGCAAAGGACTTCCTGAACAAACCCCAGTAGCACAGGATCTTAAACAGTCACTCAGCCAATGGGGTCACATGAAGCTGAAGAGTTTCTTCACAGATAAGCATACAGTAAGCAAAGCCAATAGATTAACCACAGAATGGGAGAAAATATTTGCTGAATATCCAACTAACAGATGCCTAATCTCTAGAATCTACAAAGAACACAAAAACCTAAACAATAAAAAGTCAAACAACTCACTCACAAAATGGGTAAAGAGTTGGACAGGAAGTTCACAGAGGAAGAAATACAAATGGCAAACCCACACTTAAGAAAATGTTCATCATCCCTAATCATCAGGGAAATGCAAATTAAAACAACTATGAGATTCCATCTTACCCCAGTAATGATAGCAAACCTCAAAAAAATCAAATGAAAATAAATGTTGGTGAGGATATGGAGAAATAGGAACCCTCATCCACTGTTGGTGGGAATGTAAGATGGTACAACCACTTTCAAATGCAATATAGAGGCTCCTAAAAAAGCTGACTATAGAGTTATCAACAGACCCAGTTATTCCCTTACTGGGCATGTACCCTATAACCTTCAAGCCTCAGTCCAGAAAGATTTGCTCAACCATGTTTATAGTGACTCAATTCATAATAGCTAAGAGCTGGAATTAACCCAGATGTCCATCACTAGAAGGATGAAAAACTAAGATGTGGTATATCTACATGATGGAATTTTACACATCAGGAAGAAAAAATAGTAAAATGAAATTGGAAGAAAAATGGTTGAACCTTGAACAGATAGATCATTCTCAGTGAACTTACCCAATCACAGAAAGATAAATGCCACATAGTCTCATTCATCTACAGCATCTAACCTGAATCTACCCAAATGCTGACATACCCAGCAAGCATCTCGAGGACTAGACAATAGGGTGGGTGGGAAGGGAGGGGAGGGTAAGGGAGGGGGTGGGGGACACAAACCTAGACCAAAATGGCAATGGTATCATAAAATTCTACATCCTAAAAGGCAGACCAAATGGTTGAACCTTCACCAGGCCCTTAGAGGGAACACTTGAGTCACAAGGCACTGGAGAGGATACAGTGAAGACTGACCTTAGTCTTCAACAGCTTTCTCTCTCTCTCTCTCTCTTTCTTTCTCTCTCTTCTCTCTAACTCTTTTATGTTAGTTATCTTTTTCTTCCTTCTCTTAGTGGGCACTGATCTGTAACTCCCATTACCAGCAGGTGGCTATCATCCACAGTGACCTTTTGATCAGAGAGACCTACAAGGTTTCCTAAAAGAATGACAGATTTCTTCCAGAGTATTTGATGACCCTACTGCTGAAGACACCATATGTGGTTGACACATAAAATGGAATGACATGGCTGGAAGCTGGAAGAGAGTCAGTCCCCAGACAGTCAGCGCATCTAGTGCCAGAAGGTGTTGGGGGGAAATGACCAATATCTGTCCAAGCAACTCATGGTCTAACCTAATTAGCAGCAAATAACCTGTTGTGATGCCCACACAAGTGCAATAGTGGTACACAATCATGGTGGGAAACCAACTGCTCTTGATTTGGCTAACTGATCTGCTTAGTGGAATGGGACCCATAGTTGGAGCGGGGAAACAAGTCAGAACCATATCCAAACATGAGCCTGCTCTCCATTATCAAGCCACCACCAATTGTGGGCTACAAGAGGGCCCACACCTATTAAATTATCTATAAAAAAAATAAGCGTTATCCCATTTATCTAGTGCTAACTTTAGTCTCCATTGAAGAATCTGCTTCTCTTTTTCATATAGACAAGGATCCTAAGGAAGAAACCACCCCATCATACTTCAAAAGGGCCCCATCTTAAACTAAGAAAAATTGGCAAAACAAGCAAGAGTGCTGTTTTCTTGGTGAATCTGGTACCAGCACAAGGGTGAAGGAGATCAACACAGAGAACAATCAAGTCCTACCAAGTCAGATATCCAGAGACACAGAGGCTCCCAACTCCTCATCACTGAAGCAGACCCAAAATGAACCCAACGTGGCTCAGGGAAATTTTGTAGAAGAGTGGCCAGAAAGAATGTCAGAGCCACACGTTGGGTCATGATACACAGAGCCATTTCCTCCTCCCCATAACTGTGGGCTAACTCCACAATGCATGACCCATATACCTCAACAAGGAGGGGTTAGGGGGAAGGGGAGTAGGACATAGGAGGAGGCTAACAATGGTACCAACTTGACTGTATTCACTGAGTACAAAACTAATCAATGAAAAAAATAAATTGACTATTTGTATTTAGTGGCTGATTCCCATATCTTTGTCAGATAAAATCCTAGCATTATGTGTTACCATGGATTCCACAAAGAACACTGCCATTCACTAAATAGCATTAGAGGAAGACAACAAAATTTTCAAGAACTACTCTTATTTTGCCTTCATAAATTGTCTTTAACCATCCTGGTTGCGCTGATGGGTACACATTGGAAAATACCGGCCCTCCCTGTCTCCAGAGAAAGGAGACCTGTGCTTGGTTTACAAGAATGTATGGCTTTGGCTTTGACTTGGCCCCCAGCAGATGCTTGTTTGACTAACTCAACGTTTTAAAACACCTAAGCCTTGGCTGCCACTACTGAACCACACATGTGATATTTGACAAAGATGACAAATATTTGGTAAAAGATAAGTAATGCTGGAAAATATTCTCATCCTGCACAAAAATCAATTCAAATGGATCAAACATCTTAATGCACTATCAGAAAATCTAACCTTCTAGGAAAAACAGAAAACACTTCCAGACCCATCTATAGGCAAGGACTTTCTGCAAAATACTCCATTAGAACCTTCTTCCTGGATATCATTCTATAAGTCATTTCCCTCAATAAGGAGAAGGGGGACTGGCACAGAAGAGCGTCATAAAAGGTGGAAAAAACATAACCCATAAAGCCTCCAACATGGTGGTGATAAAATCAAATTCCACAGTTAAAACATTAAATATTAATGATCTTAACTCACCCATCAAGAGACACAAGCTAAGAGGGTGGATCAGAAAAAGGGACCCTTCCATCTTCTGTCTTTAAGAAACCCACCTCACCACTAAGGATGGACACCTCCTCAGGCTGAAAGTATGGAAAATAATTTTCCAAGCAAATGGAAATCAGAAGCATAAAATAAATAATCTTTATTAAACTTTAAATATTTATTTATTTGAGAGAGTGAAACAGGCAGAGATAGAGAGAGTAGGCGAGGGAGATAATGCGTGCACCAGTGCCTCTAGCCACTGCAAATGAACTCTAGATGCGCACACCATCTTGTACATCTGGTTTATGTGGGTGCTGGAGAATCAAACCTGGATCCTTTGACTTTGCAGGCAAGCACCTAAACCACTAAGCCATTTCTCCAGCCCCACATAAAAAATCTTAAGCACAATAATCATATAATCGTTTTAAATGATACAGAGAAGGCCTCCAACAAAATACAATAACACTTCATCATCAAAACACTTGAAAGCCTAGGCATGGTGGGGTTATATCTCAACATAATAAAGGCTATAAACAAAGCACTTAAAGCCCAAATCAAACTTAATGGGAAAATACTCAAGGCGTTCCCATCAATATTGGGAATAATACATGGATGCCCACTCTCACCACTGCTCTTCAACATAATATTAGAAGTCCTAGCCCAAACAATAAGACAGAAGAAATAAATAAAATGGATACAAATTGCAAAGAAAGAAGTCAAACTTGCCCTATTTGCAGATTAAATGATCCTATACATAAGTGATATGGGGCTGGAGAGATGCCTTAGAGGTTAAGAACTTGCTGGAGACCCTGAGGACCCCTGATCGGGGCTCGATTCCCCAGGACCCACATAAGCAAGATGCACAAGGGGGCGTGTCTGGAGTTTGTTTGCAGTGGCTGGAGGCCCTGGCACACCCATTCTCTCTTCCTCTCTCTCTCTCTCTCTCTCTCTCTCTCTGCCTCTTTCTCTCTCTGTTGCTCTCAAATAAATAAATAAAAATGAACAAAAAAGTGTGAAATACCATAAGTGACCTGAAGGATTCTACCATGAAATTTGTAAAGGTGATATATTCCTTCAGCAAAATGGCAGGATACAAAAACCAACACACAAAAATCAGTAGCCTTCCTATACACAAACGACAAAAAAACAAGAATCCAGCAAGGCTGTCCCATTTTCAATAGCCACAAAATAACACAATAATTTGGAATAACACTAAACAAGGAAGTGAAAGACCTATGTAATGAAAACATAGATACACTCAAAAAAGACCAAGGAGGGCTTGAGAAGGCAGAAGGACCTTCCATACTACTAGATAGGTACAATTAAAATAGTGAAAATGACAATTCTACCAAAAGCAATATACAGATACAATGCAATAACAATAAAAATCCTAGCATTATTCACAGAGGTAGAAAAAATAATCTCAAACTGCATATAAAATGGCATAAGCCCCTAGATATCAAAAAATGCCCTCAGCAAAAGAAATACCTCTGGAGGTATCACCATACCTAATATAAAGCTATACTAGAAGCCAGGTGTGGTGGCACACGCCTTTAATCCCAGCACTTGGGAGGAAGGGGTAGGAGGATCACTGTGAGTTCAAGGCCTGCCTGAGGCTATATAGTGAATTCTAGGTCAGCCTGGACTAGAGTGAAACCCATCCTCAGAAAAAAAAAAAAAAAAAAAAAAAAAGCTATACTACAAAACCTTAGGAACAAAAACAGTATGGTACTGTCATAACAACAGACAAATAGGAGAGAATTGAAAGCCCAGCACTAGAGTTCACGCAACTACAGCTACTTGATCTTTGACAAAGGAGCCAACAACGTCCACTGGAGACAAGACAGCATCTTCAACACATGGTGCTGGGGAAATTGGAGAATCACATGTAGAAAAATGAAAGTAGACTACTCCTCTCACCATGCATAAAAATTTAAGACCTGAAACTACTACATGAAATAATAGGGGGAACTCTCCATGAAATAGGCGTAGGAAAAAACAATATCCCAGTGGCCTAGGAAATAAAACAATCACTCAACCAGTGGAACATCATGAAGCTTGAAAGCTTTTGTACATGCAAACATACCATAAACAGAGCCAACAGACTACACAAACAGAATGGGAGAAAGTTTTCATCAGCTAACAACTGACAGAGGATTAATTCCCAGAATCTATGAAGAACTCAAAAAAATTATGCATTAAAAAAAAATCCAGGCTGGAGTGATGGCTTAGTGGTTAAGCGCTTGCCTGTGAAGCCTAAGGACCCTGGTTCAAGGCCCGATTCCCCAGGACCCATGTTAGCCAGGTGCACAAGGGGGCGCACGCATCTGGAGTTTGTTTACAGTGGCTGGAGGCCCCGGCGTTGCCCACTCTCTCTTTCTCTCTCTCACTCTCTCTCTCTCTCTCTGTCTCTGCCTCTTTCTCTCTCTGTCTGTCACTCTCAAATAAATAAAATTTTTTTTAAGTCTTAAAAAAAAACAATCCACTCAAAAGAATGGGGCAGATAATTGAATAGGAAATTTCCAGTGGAAGAAATTCAAATGGCTAATACTCACCTAAGAAAATGTTCATCAAGAAAATGCAAATTTAAACATCTATGAGATTCCACCTTACTTCAGAAAGGATGGCAATCATTAAAAATATCAAATGACAATAAATTTTAAATAGGGTGTAGGAAGAGAGAAATTCTCATTAAGTGCTAGGAGGAGTGCAAACTTCTACAACCACTATGGAAATCACTTTTGAGACTCCTCACAAAAGTTGAAAATAGAGCTACCAACTGACCCAGCTAATCCTCTGCTCCATATCTACTCTAAAAGTTCTACTCTTCGTTGCAGGGATATTTGTTCAACTATGTTTATACCTGCTCAATTCATCATAGCTAAGAACTGGAAACAACCCATCGTTTGTTGCATGGTTAATGAATATATGCTGCATACACACAATGGAATTCTACTCAGAAATACAGAAAAATTATATAATTAAATTTGTGATGTATTCATACCAAGTTTCTACTTAATAAAAAAGGATTCACAAATGAGATTATATGAAGTTAAAAAGTTTCTATGTAACAAAGGATACAGTTACTCAAGTGACCACACAGCGTACAGAATGAAAGTCTCTGTTAGCTATTTCTCTGATGGAGGATTCATATCTAGATTATGTAAAGAACTTCAAAAGCTGTCACACTCCAAAAAAAAAAAAAAAACCAATCAATAAATGAGCAGTCTTATGAAGTATAGGGCTGGAGAGATGGCTTAGTGCTTAACATGCTTGCTTGCAAAGCCAAAGGACTTAGGTTCAATTCTCCAAGATCCATGTAAGCCAGGTGTGCAAGGCAGCACATGTATTTAGAGTTCGTTTCCAGTGGTTGGAGGCCCTGGCATGCCCATCCTTCTAATTACCTGCAAGGCACCCATCCACTCCTTAACTAATCACTGAAAATTCCTGAGGGTCTGATGAGGAAAGAATGACAAGCTTCCTCAACAAATATATTGAGTGAATCATTTTATTGTTATTTATTGTGTTTGGTCACTCAAAAGATCTTTTACACTCTTAGGAGTGTAGATTTTTCAAGGTTGTGTGTCCCAGAAATAAGGAAGATGGGTGGAAGAGATTCACTTAGACATGGGCACGTCTTCAAGAAGGTCTGTTTCCTTATCTTTGAGTGGAGTCTAAAGAAAAGGATTAGGGCTGGAGAGATGGCTTAGCGGTTAAGTGCTTGCCTGTGAAGCCTAAGGACCCCGGTTCGAGGCTCGATTCCCCAGGACCCACGTTAGCCAGATGCACAAGGGGGCGCACGCGTCTGGAGTTCGTTTGCAGTGGCTGGAAGCTCTGGCGTGCCCATTCTCCCTCCCTCTCCCTCTCCCTCTCCCTCTCTCTCTCTCTCTCTCTCTCTGTCACTCTCAAATAAATAAATAAAAATGAAAAAAAAATTTTTAAATAAAAATAAAGAAAAGGACTAAAATAGAAAATCAGGAAGAAAATAATTATGCACATTATACAAATATTTTGGTTTGAAATATGCTATAAATCTATCCTTTTCATACTCACGGTTACAGATCAGTGCAGAAGCCAAACTGATTTGGATAAAATTTTAAGGATCACAGGAACTGATGGGTTTCTGGGGTATAAGTTACCCTACAGAGTTTGTTTTGGCAAATGATCAGTGTTTGTTAGACTTTTCTGGTAGTTTACTTGAATAAGTTGGGTAAGATTTGTTGACAGTTGGGAAAACTCATCAGGTACCAGACAAACTTTACTAAAGTTACAGTGTTGGAACTAGTACAAAGAACTGCAAATAAAGTTCATATTTAGTTAACTATAGGCATTTTGAAGGGAGTAACAATATGTATTTGAAAGCTACCGCCACTCTTTGCTTAGACAGACAGGAGTGTTGGTAGGTAAAGCCTTTCAAATGTGTCAGTTTCCGTTCCTCCGTGCTTTTTGTTTATTATCCTATGCCCTCATCCCACCCCTAACACCACCCAGTTTGATTCTTCTATGGCAAAACTATTTTCTTTATATGATTGAAAGGTTCTGGTGTTTTTATAAACTCAATAAGTATATTAATTCATTTTTATTTATTGAGTTGCAGAGAGAGGAAAGAGAGAGAGAGAAATGAGAGTGGGCACACCGGAGCCTGGTGCTACTGCAAACGAACTCTAGACACACACACTGCTTTTGTGCATCTGGCATTACATGGATCCTAAGGAATCAAACCCAGGCCTTCAGGTTTTGTAAGCAAGTGCCTTTAACCATTAAGCCATCTCTCCAGTCCCTATTAATTCATCTTGATGCCCAAAGTTGTCCTTTTACAGTAATGTCCTTCTAACACTGTTCCTTTCCTTTTTTTAAAATTATTATTTGAGAGCGACAGACACAGAGAGAAAGGCAGATATATATATAGAGAGAGAATGGGCGCGCCAGGGCCTCCAGCCAGTGCAAACGAACTCCAGATGCGTGCGCCCCCTTGTGCATCTGGCTAACGTGGGTCCTGGGGAATCGAGCTTCAAACCGGGGTCCTTAGGCTTCACAGGCAAGCGCTTAACCGCTAAGCCATCTCTCCAGCCCGACTGTTCCTTTTCTTAAAGGTAGCCATTTCCTGACTCTTTGTTTTCTACAATAATTGGTTTTTGTTCCCAGCCTCTCTTCCATCATCTGTTACCTATATAAACTACTCTTAGATTTGCAGGTTCCCATAAACACAAAATTCGATCCTAGGAAAGATTTAAAATTTTTTCAATGTAAAAATCTTCCCTGGTAAGGAAATAGGACATAATCTAAAAGTAAATTAAGCTCTTAAATATTGGGCCTGTCCCTGTGTTTAAGAATGTTATAAATTAGGGAAATGTTGTTAAAATAATCCCTGTTGTGAGGACAGCATAGTCCAAAAAGTGGAATTCAATGGGAGTAGACTACTTATTGAAGTGAACAGTCAGGCATGAATTTCTGATTACATAACACAAACTATCATTGAACTGGATGTTTAAGATTCTTGAATCTTATATAAGGAGACAGAGAGACATTGGAAGCAAATATAAATAATTTATGACATGATCAAGAATAAAGAGCCTTCTCCTACTCATATAGCTTTTATTGTATGTTAAAATTATAGCCATATAAAAGGAGTTAATGCAATTTAGCAGAAGTAATTTTTAATGTTTATGATTATGAAATGTGAGGTTCATTATGCATAATTTCTTTAAATTGGCAAGCAAATGGGGTAGAGAGATGGCTCAGAAATTAAAGGTACTTGCTTCAAAACCTATGGCCCAGGTTTCATTTCCCAGTAACCACATAAATCCAGATATACAAAGTGACACATGAGTGTAGGATTCATTGGCAGTGGCAAAAGGCTGTGACGTGCCTGTATTCTCTTCCTCGCCCTCCTCTCTCTCTCTCTTTCTCAAGTAAAGGAATAAAATAAATTCCAAGATAGTTACTAAAAAAATTAATTAGCAAAACAACCCAATGGAATATAGGACAGAAAATAGCAATATGTAAATATATGAAAGAAATATGAATAGGGTAATAAGCTATACACTGAATTTTCCTTTTGGCAATAATCATTGAAATATAAAACAAAAGGAACTCATAGCTTTTAGGTCATCAAATTTATCAATATTTTTTATATGTCCTTCAATTTGGTTATCTTCTTAGAAAGGCCTTATTATTATAGGAATATTAAACAGTATACATGCATTTCTTTTACCCTTGCTGTTATTTTATTTAATTTTAGATATCTTTTTAGATGTATTGGTTTCACTAATGACAGAAATACAAATTAATCTCTTTTCACCTACTTTGAGTATTCAACAAGATCATGAACAAATATTTTACCTAAGTGCACAATGCCCCAAATTACTATACTTTACAATACAATTCATGGTTGTTGTGTGGGTTGCAAAAATGGTGGCCAAAACCAAGGCAAGTATAAATCTCTGTCTCCCAGCATATAATTCTTTTGACTTCACGTGGGTATGAGGGGAGCCTAGTAGGGGCATAGACAGGTAGAGAATGGGTCTAGGGGGTTTCTGACACTTGGATACAGACAATCTAGAATCTAAAAGGTGTGCTTATAACTAACTGCTGGGGCAGAAATTCATAAAAACAGAAGGTGGGAAAAAAGGAAAAAGAGTTCAAAAGGCCATCAGATTTAGATTTTGAGGGGGGATGTGTTAAGGGTGTTAGATGAACCTATATCCTTCATTGCCATGAAAGAAGGGGGAGAAGGAGATCAAACACCATTCCAGAAGCCCACTGAAATGGACTCCCAGCTCTGGGGTCCTTCTCTTCCCAAAGCATGCTTTTAGCTTGTAATAAAAAGGAACTTTGATACTTTTGCTTTCCATTTATCAATTTGAATGTGACGTTTAGTTCCTCTCAGAAATAATTTTGTGTTTCTATGTATCCATTTAAAAATAATTTAAGCCGGGTGTGGTGGTGCATGCCTTTAATCCCAGCACTTGGGAGGCAGAGGTAGGAGGATTGCTATGAGTTCGAGGCCACCCTTAGACTACATAGTGAATTCCAGGTCAGCCTGAGCTAGAGTGAAACCCTACCTCAAAAACAACAACAATAATAACAACAATATAGATAGATAGATAGATAGATAGATAGATAGATAGATAGATATCACACTATCACACATCCTTGGCTCCCAATAGACTCATGATCATCTCATGTTGAAAATTATATATAGTCCAACTTTAAAGTTCCCATTAGCCTTTGTTAAACTTAAGACTGTCTTAACCAACTACTACTACAAAATCAAACAAGTTATATATTTCTAACATCTAATGGCACGGAGTCAACATTTCCATTGCTATAAGGCATAACAAGGAGAGACTAGACCAATGCATAATAAATGTCAGGTAAATATCAAACATCTGAAGTTCAAGTCCAATATCTATAACCAGTGACCAGTGATGGTCTATGGATTTCACAATTCTGACCCGTAAGCTAAGCTGAGTAGCCAGGGAAAACTTCCATCCTGAGCCAACAGTGCTCTTTGGTTTCCTATGCACAGTCCAGGTATATCCAAAACATATTTGGGTCTCCATGCAAACACAGTTGCTCTTCCAATGGCTTTACTGGCCTCTTTATCAGGGTCATCACACCCTGCCTCATATACAACATCTCAGCAGCAGCTTCTGGAACCATGTGCACTTCATGGCCAACTCCATGCATTTATCATGCTTCTGAAACTAACAACAGGTGTGCAAGACACAGCTGTGTTGTTAATTTAGGAAGGAAATAAATATTGACCTTGAAGAACAGTTTTCTTTCAGTCTTCTTCTTTCATAAGAGTTTGCATTTGTATCATTCAGTCTTTCCACCATTGGCATCCTTTTAATTGTTTCAATGTAAAGTACTTGAGGCCATCCTTAATCATGGATATATCTCCTTAACAATAGCAGCTATAGCAACAAGTCTCAGTGCCAGTAATTTTAAACTGATTTTAATTTCTCCAGTGTTAAATCTTATATCTCGCAGTTCCATATCTTCTGCCAAACACATCAAATTACAAACACATAAAAGGTAAAAAGAAACTAAAAATATTTAGCGAGCCTGCTACCCATGCTACACAACACAAGGACCCCCTATGGGTCCAAACAGATCCAATTAGGTTCCAGGCACCTTCCCTATTCAAGGAGGTAAGTCCAGAATAGCACCTGGACCCTGGGACCTTCCTACTACATGTCATCCACTTCTGTGACATCACACATGACTCCATATGCATGGCCAGTTCTCAGGCTCCTCCTTCAGCCTCTGCTTCCCACCACTGGGAATACCTACTGCTATTAAAACCCCACACATGAGTCCAGAATTCAGACATAGCTATGAGGAATCAAGATCCCTCTTCTGTCTCTTGTTATGCTGAACACCACTGTACACCCAAATGTGAGTACAAATAGACCCCAGACTCTCCTCTGGCCCATATTACACACCACTGGGACCCCGCATCCTGGTCTGGATGCCCCTTCTTGGGCAAGTGATGCTGATAGGACCCTATACATGATTCCATGCACAGCTGCCCTCAGAACCTTTACTACCTGCTACAAGTAGGACTCAAAATGTGAATATTGGTATAGCAACCCAGTCCAGTGCCCACCCAAACTGCATGCTTCTCTTCTAGCCCAAGTGCCACAGCCTGGATCCCACCTTTTAGAATATGCACTACCTTTCCCTCTCAGCCTATTGTTTTAGATAAGGGTTCTCACATTCTCCTTCCTGCCAGGCTCCACCGGCGGGGACAGGTAGTGCTGAGGAAAGGACCAGGCCTGCTGGTTCCTCCCAAGGGGTTGAGGAGGAGATGAGCGTCCGACGACTCAGACCTCTCCTGGCCACCGGAGAAAAACCACACTGAATCGGGAGTCTTGTTGAAGCAGGAACTCGCTTTATTGTTACAAGCAGTTGTCTATATGATGTTGAGAACGAAGGCAGGGATTCTAGGATGGGGGGAGAGGTAAGGGCCAATAGTAAACTGTGACTATTGAAATGATAATTCCAACTCCCACGCGGAAGTAGCAGGCAACAAGCCATTAGGTGTCTTACTGAGTCCTAGCTGGCCAGAGACAGGTCGCCAAACTTTAGCTAGGCTCAGGAAGTTCCACCAGGCCTCGCATCTGGGCCTCTCAAGGCCCAACACCCTCCCTCACACAGTGAACTGTTACTTCACCTATCCTATCAACAAATCAGCTCTGAGTGTCTCCATGTGAACTTCAAGAGCACAGAATGACCCAAATATGACCCAAATACTCATTCAATATGGGTGCAACAGAAAAACTCAACCAGTGCATTATTTCCAGATATGTAAGTCCTAGTGTAAAATTAACAACATTACAAGTCATGTCTCCTCCAGAAAATTACCAATTCTATATGAAGGGGTCCTCAATGAGAGCTACTTAGAGGAAATTATAGATAAAGAATTAAAAAGGAAGTATTGCAAATATGAACAAAGAACTCAAAGAGGATGAGAATGAATGTCCAAGTGAATTCCAAAATAACACAGGAAACTGAAAAAATTCATAGGACACCAGTGAGTGATATCTAGGATAACATTGATGACTAAATAAATAAAGAAAATAAATCATAAATTTAATATGGAATTTAATAAATTGGTAAAATACTGAAGAAAAACAAACTAAATTGATAATGGAAATTAAAAATACAGTAAGTCAAATAAAAACCTCCATGGAAAGCTTAACCAATGGAATGGATCATGGAGAGAAAAGTATAAATGGGCTTGAAGACAAAGTGGAAAAATTGGATCAATTAGTACAATTCAATGACAAGTTCAGGAAAGTATGAATGGAACACAAGATAGAATTAGAACATCATAAAAACACCAGAAGACAGATTTATGTCAGAGTGCTTGATGACCCACCATAGGTTAGTGGTAAGACCCTACTGCTGAAGACACCATACACTGTTGGCATGTAACATGGAGTGACATGGCTGAAAGCTGGAAGAGAGTCAGTCCCCAAACAGTTAGCGTGTCTAGTGTCAGAAGGTGCTACATGAGTGACTGGGGGAAAATGACCAATATCTGTCCAAGCAATACATGTTCTAACCTACTTTGTAGCAAACAACCTGACATGATACTCACATAAGTGCAATAGTGGCACATAGCCATGGTGGGAAACCAACTGCTCTCGATTTGGCTAACTGATCTGCTCAGTGGAATGGAACCCATACCTGGAGCTGGGAAACAAGTCAGAACCATATCCAAAACTCTCCATTAAACTCTCTCTAAAAAATAATGGTTATCACATTTATTTGGTGCTAACCTTACTCTCCATTGAAGAATCTGCTTCTCTTTTTCAGATAGACACAGATCCTAAGGAGACAACCACCCCCTCATACCTCAAAAGGGCCCCAGCTGAAACTAAGAATAATTGGGGAAACATGCAAGAATGCTGTTTTCTTGGCAAACCAGGAACCAGCACAATGGTGAAGGAGATAGACACAGAGAACAATCAACCCCTACCAAACCAGATATCTAGAGACACAGAGGCTCCCAATAGCTCAACGCTGAAGCAGACCTAAAATGAACCCAACATGGCTCAGGGAAATTTGTGGAAGAGGGGGCGGAAAGAATGTCAGAGCCACACATTGGGTCATGACATGCACAGACATTTCCTCCTACCCAAAACTGAAGGCTAACCCCACAATGCATGACCCATGTGCCCCAATAAGGAGGCTCCCTGTGGAGGAGGGAGGGCAGGGAGGAGGCTAACACTTGTACCAACTTGACTGTATTCACTGACTACAAAAATAAAAAATAAAAATATCACCAAATTTATATATTACATACATAGAAGAGGGGCCAAACACATAGAAATTGCTTTCAATAAAATTATAGAATAGAGCTGGAGAGATGACTTGGCAGTTAAGGCACTTCCCTGCAAAGCCTAAGGACCCATGTTCTACTCTCCAGATCCCACATAAGCCAAATGCACAAAATGATGCAAGCACAAAATATTGCACATGTGCACAAGATGGAACACATGTGTGGAGTTCAAATGCAGTGGCTGGAGGCCCTGGCATGCCAGCTTTTTTTTTTTCTCTCCCTCTCTCTCATAACAAAAATACAAAAAATATATATATAGAATAAAAGTCCCAAATCTTTGGAGAGTGATGCCCATCCAGGTCCAGAGGCACATAGAATATCAAGTATACAAGAGTAGAAAAGAAACTCTCCATATTATATGATAGTCAAAGCACTAAATTTATAGAACAAAGGAAGTGTACTGAAAGCTGCAAGAGAGAAATATATCCAATCTCATATAAATGCAGGCCCATCATGACTACAACTTATTTTCAATAGAAATTCTAAAAGCCTAAAGTGCTTGGAATGAAGCATTTCAAGTATTAAAAGACTACAGCTGCCAATCCAAACTACTATAACCAGCAAAACTATGTCTTGTAGTAGAAGGAGAAGGAGAAACTTTCCACACTAAAGGTAGGCTAAAAAAATTTATGACCAAGAAGTTAGCAGTACAGAGGATACTCAAAGGAATACATAGGAACAAAAAGGATAAAATCATTCAAAAGGCTATAGGAAAGAAATAATCAGTGATAGGGTAGTTGATAAACAAAAAAAACCTAAGAAACATCAAATACCACAAAAGGAATTAACACACATTTTTCAATAACAAATAAGTATCAATGGTCTCACTCAGTAAAAAGACAGACTAGCAGACTGGATCAAAAAGAGGATCTGGACTTCCAATCAAGATGGCAGACTCATAACCAAGCTACAGCTTCAGGGGTGCAATCAGAAAGCAGTAAGAATGAGGACAACCAACATCAAGACAAGAATAGATAGCTGGCTCCCTGGCAAGAGATTATCCAACCCTCCCACAGCAACTAGGACCCAAGTGAAACCACAGAGGAACTGGTGAGATAAGAGCACTGCTTCCATGATAAGCCTGACAACCTGGGCCAGGGTGATGCGGACAATCACTGAGGATACTCAAAACATAACAAAGTAGAATTCTAGAAGCTGCTGAGAGCTCAACACTAACGCAGACTTAGAGAGCAACCTCCAAAGAACAGGGAATCTTACAGAAGAGGGAGGGGAAAGAATATAAGAGCCACAGGATGGGAAGGAATGTCCAGAGACATTAACTGCTCCCCCCCCCCCACACACACACACATGCAATGACTGATTGCTGCTATCACAATTCATAATCCACAGCTTCATGGTGAATACCAGCAATCCCACTAAGGAGGGCCCTCAGTGGAATGGGGGCAGGGAGGAGGGAAATTATGGCCCTAATATATGATGTGTACATACAAAATTTCTACTTAATAATAAAATTTCATATAATATATCTAGTATCTCTTTAGCCAGAAAAAAAACCAGATCCATCTTTTTACCTATCTCAAATTCTTTACCATGAAAGACAAACACTGCCTTAGGATTAAATAAATAATGTAAAGGTATTTTATGCAAATTGCACTAGGAAAAATTCAGGAGTGAATATTCTCTTATTTGACAAAATAGCCTTCAGGATGACATAAATCAGAACAGATGACAAAGACTACTTCATATTGTTTAAGAGAACAATATATCAAGAGTAGATTTTATATATTATGTATCAAACACCTGTGCAGTCAATTTTTTAAAAACATACTAGACATGAAATCACAGATAAATCTCAATATAGCTATATTAGTTCACTTCAACATATCACACTCACCAATGGCTAGGTGTAGTAGTTTAAATGTGAATGTATGTCCCCCATAGCCTTACATATTTATTTTTATTATTAATGAGAAACTTTGTTGTAAGAGCAAATCATATGTTCGTCCCATTCCCCTCCTCCCTGTCCTCATTCAACTTAGGGCCCTCCTTAATGGAGTTACTGATATATGGATGCAGTAGGTCAGTCATTGTGTGCGGCTGGGTCTCAACGTCACTGGATATCCCTTCTCACCTTGTGGCTCTTACAATCTATCCGCCCTCTTCTGCAATGTCCTCTGAGCGTTGGTGGTTGTGTTGCAAGTCTAATTTACTGCTGAGCTCTTAGAAACTTCTGGACTTCTGCTTTGATATGCTTTGTGTATTCTCAGGGTCTATTGCCATCATATTGACACAGGTTGTCAAGCTTGCTGTGAGAGCAGCACTCAAGTTTACCTTACCATTTCCACTGTGGTTTCACCTGAATCCTGGCTGATGAGAAAGAGGTGGCACATCTCATGATAGGGAATCACCTATCTTTTATTGTCAGGTTGATGGAGTTTGATTCTTGCTGGTTTCCACTACCTTGTGTAAAAAATAAAAAAGATTTTCCAATGTAATCATTGGAGAGTGACAGCAGCATAGGTTAAAGGGGATAAGAACAGTTAATTGAGAGAGATTTTTGATGGGTGTGGCCTCTCTTTTTGGCCAAAGGCTAGTGGGAGCTTCTTACTGATGTCTATGATCATCATCCTTGTATTTTATTTGATCATAATGCAATAAAAGTATAAAATAACAAGAAAAAAATAAGAACATTCTGGAGATAAAAAAAAAACATTCTATTGAAGAATGAATGAATTGTTCAACAAATTAAGGACTAAGTAAAAAAGTTCTTAGAACTGTAATAAATTAAAACACACCATAAAAAATGTATGGGCACAATGAAGGCAAACCTTAGAGGAAAGCTTATGGGTCTAAGTAACTATGTTACAAAAAGAGAGAGATCTCAAATAAATAACACTGTGATGCAGCTAAAGATCTTGCAAAAAAAGAACAAACTAAACCCAAAAGTACTAGATGAAAAAAAATAATGGTAGAATTCAACAAAATAGAAACAAAAAAGCAGTAAGAAATAATCAATGAAACAAGGACTCTGTTTACCAAAACAAAACTTGACAAACCTGTAGCCAAATTAGCCAAAAGAAAGAGATAATACCTTGTTCAGTAAGATTAGAAATGAAAATGGAGATATTAAACAAATCCCAGTGAAATTAGGACTCATAAAAACATACTACAAAAACCTGTATTTTACCAAAGTGAAAAAATTTTAAAGAGATGGATGATTTTCTCAATGTGCATGACCTATCAAGTTTAAACTGAGATGAGATAAATAATTAAAATAGACCTATAATAAGCAATTAAATTTAAGCAATAATTTTAAAAGTCTCCCAATCAATAAAAAAACAATAAAGTTCAGGTCCAGAACTGCACAATTCTCCCAGATCTTTAAAGATTTCAAAACACTCTCCTAAAATTATTCTATAAATTAGAAAAGGAAAACATGGCCCCAAGCTCTTCTGTGAAGACAAACTACTACCAAACCAGAAGAGACATTGTGAAAAAGAACAGGGTACACTAGCATATTGGTGAACACGTATGCAAAACTTTCCAAAAAATACTAGAAAATAAAGTACATATGAAAATTATCCTATACCACAATCAAGTTGTCCTTGTTCTATCATGTCATAAATACATCCCTCCATAATTAGCCTCTGCTATCATAAAGTCTTCTGCCTTTCTTTCTTCTTACAAGGACACTGGTTTTTCAGAATAAGGGCTTATGCTCCTCAGTATGTTGTTATTTTCACTGATTATGTTTATAATGACTTTATTTCAGACAAGTGGCATTCATCAAACTTCTCTGTAAATAATTAATTTTGAGCCCATATATTAATGTTACTCTCACTTTTAAGAGAGTTTCTCTTTTCAGATGGTGCTGACATCTGGCATGAACCAAAACTCATCAAAGTTCTGAGAAGAAATGACACTGGTTTGCTCAACATTAAGTAAGACATCTCTATCATACCCTCTAGGCTCATGGACCATTCAAAATGAGATGGAAAAAGAACATAAAAGCCAAAGAAGGGAAGAGTGCTTTGCAATACTGTTTTCCATACACAAACTGACCATGGTATTCATGACATTATAGTGGCTGATACTACCTACACAAGACCCAGAATATAGGAGGGAAAATGATGACATCAAAATATAAAAGAGACCACTTAGAAAGAAGAAGGGATTTGGTGAGCAGTAGATTTGGATGGGGAAAAGGGAGGGGACTATGATCACAGTATATTGTCTATACATATGGAATATGTCAATGAAAAGTTAAAAAAAGCAAAAAACAAAAAAAAAGTATCATAAAAGGAGACATTACATGTAACCACTTCAGAATATTCATATGGGAGACAATTCATGTTATAGGAATGCTTCCTTGACCTTCAATTTACACCCTGGCCAAATGTAAAATAAACATCCTCTATTCCAACATATCCATAAAGTGTTAACCTACGGGAAAACTAACTTCAATATATAATCAACTTCAAGTATCCAAAATAATATCTTAGTTACATGATGTCTTACTCAGTTATTGTCTGCCTAATATCCTACACAACCAAGGTCCTATTTAAAAAGTCCTTCCCTAGGATGAAGAGATGGCTTAGCAGTTAAGGCACTTGCCTGGAAAGCCTAAGGACCCATGTTCAATCTCTCTCCAAATCCCATGTAAGCCAGACACACAAAGGTGAGGCAAGTGCAATGTTGCACATGCCCACTAGGTGGCACAGCATCTGGAATTCGATTGTACTTACTGAGGCCCTGGTACACCAATTCGCTCTCTCTCTCTCAATAAAAAAAAAAAATAAATTAAATTTAAAGCCCTTCCCTAAGCCTATATCTGGAAGTGATATGTCTCTCCAGCCCCTGTTTTCCCTGTTTTGTGGAGGATATCAATGCTAAATTGAGCCCTAACAATTACATTTTTTAGATTGATGCCATGGCAAGTAATCTAGGCATAAGTTGCTTATTTTTTTCGTTGTAATTATGATTTATAGTTAAGGTTAGGTTACAATTAGTGATTACATAATAGAACAAGCTAACATCAACATCAATTTGTGTCCTCAGCTTAGTAGATTTTTATGATTAGTTCACATGGAGATTAAAATTCTAATCCTCATTCATATTCCATATGAACTTCAAGGGAAAGTCTTTCATGTTCTTCTGGAATACTCTATCAAATCTTTTACTCTGGGGCTGGAGAGATAGCTTAGTGGTTATGCACTTGCCTGTGAAGCCTAATGACCCTTGTTCAAAGCTTGATTCCCCAGTGCCCACATAAGCCAGGTGCATAAGGTAGCACATGCATCTGGAGTTTATTTGCAGTGGCTAGAGGCCCTGGTGCTCCCATTCTCTCTCTCTCTCTCTCTCTCTCTCTCTCTCTCTTTCTCTCTCTCTCTTTCTCTCTGTCTCTTTCTCTGTCTGGCACTCTCAAATAAATAAATAAAATAAAATAAAAATCTTTTACTCTGTTCCACAGTGAAATGATTTTTCCAGTCTCCAATGGTACTTAATTAGAAAAGCACATGGATAACACCTAAGTGAGTAAGAGAAACTATCAGGGCAAAGGTTATCCTAGTCTATTTTATTCTCTTCTCTGAGCCACACTAAATATCTGGGAGTTCTCTATAGAGCTCAATGATCTCTTATTTCCCTACAGAAGAATACACTGGAAAATTAACTTCAATGCAGTGACATAGTAAATAGACATCACCAGGTACTTCCACTCAAACATAACCAAGTTTTGGGAAGAAAAACAATCTATTATAAGTAGCATGTGTATGTTAGAATTTGAAAAGTGAATTTTCCTGTGTATCAAGTATAATACTATCCAAACAACACCAATAAAGTTCATAATACAACCATCTGAGTTATAAATTTCTTCACTATTTAATTGAAAAAAAATCAGACTCAAAGTTTTCAACAAATGAAGATCTATGAATGCTATCATTTTACCTGAAAGAAGTTTGAAGCAATTATTTTATCAATTTAAAAGGCAAACAGGACTTCTGATTAAGATGGTAGCATAGGGCTGGAGATGGCTTAGTAGTTAAGGCATTTACCTGCAAAGCCAAAGGACCTCAGTTCTATTCGCCAGGACCCACATAAGCCAGATGCACAAGGTGGCACATGCATCTGAGTTTGTTTGCAGTGGCTGGAAGCCCTGGCACACCCATTCTCTCTCTCTCTCTCTCTCTCTCTCTCTCTTTCTCTCTCTCTCTCTTTCCTTCTCATAAATAAATAAATAAATAAGTTTAAGAAAAACTTTAAAAAAGATGGTAGCATAATAGCCATGTCAAAGCAGGCTGGCTGGGCAAAGGGCAGAAAAACAGCAAAATATACTCTTCTACTGAAAAGTAAAATTATTTAAGAAATTATTAACCCCAGCAGAGAAGTAGGAAGGGCCCAGAGCTTCTAGAAAGCACACAATCAGCCAGAATTGGCTCCAGTCACAGTTCCAGCAGCTTGCTGGGAAGAGCTACTTGCCTGCTCCTGCCACAGCTGGCAGAAGATGAACTACAGCAAAGGTATTCTCCACTCACCCCAACTTCACAAAGTCAAAAAACCTGAAGGAGAAGACAACAGGGGCCAGGTGAGCAGCTCTGGAACAACCTCAGGCATTCTCCACAGTCTCCCCTCCCCCAACTGCCAGCACTGGGAACCACTGGAGAACTCAGAACTCCAAGGGATCTAGGCAACCCCTCAGGCATAATGCAACCCAAACAAAACAGCAGATCAGAGGAACAGATCCACTGACCCAACCAGCCTAGCCAAGCCCACAGCATAACAAAGAGGGAACCAGGTGGGAACTCAGCATAGGTGAGACCAGAAGCCATCTCAAACGGTAACAGGGCCTACTTACTCAATTCCGCATATATATGGCCTTCACTGCTAATCACACCTTCCATGTCAGGGCAGGTTATATGTTACATTTGATTGATGTACTTTTGATAAGCTTTACCATTCTTGAATAAGCTGTGTTTTGGGGTTGACTTGTGTTGCTTTTGATATTTCCTGATTTATAGTGCCTTTTTGTCTTTTGACCTTTAGGCCTATGCTCCTCTCCCTCTCTCTCCTCTCTCTCTCTCTCTCTCTCTCTGTGTGTGTGTGCTTGGGCCTGTGAAGGCAGGCCAGCTTTTTCTGCCATTATGGAACTTCCCCTGGATCTTTAAGCTTCAATAAATATCCCTTCCTCCATAACTGTGTCTGGTCTGGAAGTTCATCTCAGTGAACCCGAAGCTGTCTGCTACAGAACTTGATACCGAGGAGTGGACTGAGATGAACCTGACCATGTGGATGTTGATCTTTTGGAAACTTTGTTTTGGAGGAATAGGCATGGACTTGGTGCTTGCAACTGAAGGTGTCTTCTGGTAAGCCAAATTTTATGGACTGTTCTAATAATCTTAAAATGCTAAGTGTAGACAGCATTGAACTTCGAGGCTTGGCTTACGAGCTTTCTAAGGGGAAGAAAAGACTGCAGGGGACTTTGTTGGAACTGGGCTACTGGCATAAGGGCTGGCTGCGTCCTGCTGCCCAGGCCCAGAGAGTTTGATCAAGGTTAAATTTGTAATGGACTGATGTGCTTGGCTGAAGATATTGAACTGAGAGATTTAAGATTTTAAGCTGGAAAACCTCATGCAAGTTAAAATTACAGACACTGAGACTGGTTTTAGGTTACTAAATCTGCTATTGTCAAACACATTAGCAATCTTAAAGGAAGATGGTCCAATTGCTTTGCCATGGAAAGGATGCCTGAGGGAAGACTATCATAGAAATGCAAACACTTTTGAGTGGGTGCTCTTGGAGGTGGAGGTGTCGCTCTGTTTCTTTCCTGCCTTTTCTCTGGCAATTTTCAGTACTTCTCGAGCTTTCGCGTGATCCACGTTCTTACTGTGGAGGACTTTCTTGGTACCCAGCGGAGCCTTCCCCAAGCTGGCCTGAGCTGGCACGCGCACCACCGGGCCTCTGGCCGTGCCCTATGCTGGACACCCGAACCACGGCGCTTCTTTTCTGGCTCTCGCTTTGTCTTCTCCCGTCCACCTTATGGTCAGTTTTCTGTTTTTTGTTGTTGTTGTTGTTGTTCACAGTAGCTACGCTTTCATTTCTCCGCTTTTTATCTTCATATTTAGAAGAGTCAGTCGCACCACTACCTTTCCTTATTTCCTTTTTTTCAGCATCAACCCTGTTCTTACACTTGTCACACAGGACTTGCCTGGGTCTTAAGTTTGATAGCATTCGTTATTGACGTGGGCTCTTCCCTGTACATCTCTTCACACGCCGCTATCAGAATCCCAGCTCAGGGTCCCTTCCTCCCCCGGGTCCGCTTAAAAGCGCAGCTCCACCCGCTCAGCAGGTGAGACCCCTTCAGGAACCCGGAGTCCCTCCAGGCAGGATGCATGTACCTGCCGCCTCCTCCTCCAAGGAAGAGAAAAGGCGCAGTAATTCCTTGAAAATGAAAATCTTTTCCAAAAACGTCTCTAAGCGTATCACAATAGATGGCAGGACCATATGTGTAGGGGACATTGTTTGGGCCAAGATAGATAGATGGCTTCCCTTGGTGGCCAGCCCGCATTCTTACCATAACTCGTGAGTCGGAAAGATAACGGCCTTTTAGCCCGACAGGAGGCTCGTATTTCATGGTTGGGGTCTCCAACAACATCTTTCCTCGCCCCTTTCACAACTCGCCCCCTTTTTAGAAAACTTCCAGTCCCGCTTTAATAAGAGGAGAAAGGGCCTGTACCGCAAGGCCATCACAGAGGCCGCTAGGGCTGCCAAGCGGCTGACCCCTGAGGTGCGCGCCCTGCTGACCCAGTTTGAAACGTGAACATGGACAGTAAGGTAGGCGAGAGCATTGGAAGGCGCCATTTCAACTCTAGTTAGGAGTCATTTCTACGAAAGATCTGGCCAAGCCGGAGAGGTCTCCGTTGGCTTTTTATACTTATCTATGTAGCCATTTTTTTAGACTAAGAAACTGAACATTCACTCTGATCAAATTTTGTCTTAAGGAAGTGCAATTTTAGCAGTATTTTCCACTTTTGAAATCTCAAACCATCCTAAGGCATAGAAGCCATAACCTCAACTGAGAAGTGATTGTCAGTGTCCCCTTGTTGGGACAAATATTTTAGGTCTCTCACTGGTACCCAAATGGATCTTTTTCTTCTTACAAAGTTTTCCCATGGACAAAAATTCCATGAGCTTCACACAAGTTTTTATCAAAAAACTCCTTTCTGTTACAGAGTTTTTGCACTTCAATCACTTCTCAGTACAAAGGATTATCCCAAGGTTGGGAAACAAACAAACCCTTTGATCCCAGCTCTTATCAGTAACACTGAATGTGCATAATCATGTTTACATGTAGGTGCTAAAGTCTTGCTGTCAAATGGCCCAGAGCTATGGATACAAGGTCAGGCAAATGGCTCCAGACAATTCCTCCCCCCTCCCCCCCCCGCCTTTTTTTTTTTTTTATCAACCATGTCATGATCTTTTCCTCCTCTTATGAAGGTCTTGTGTAGGTAGTGTCAGGCACTATGAGATCAAGGATATCCAGGCCATTTTATGTCTGGAGGGAACACATTGTAAGGAGTCCTACCCTTCCTTTGTATTTTATTTGGATCTTCACAAAATAAAGCCCAGGTCACTAGCCTAGGTTTTACTGCTATTTGTGAGCAACTCCAACTCACAACTTAGACTATGTCAGAAGGCAATTTTAAAATTATAAAAAAATAACAAAATTGAAGTGTGTTCAGTTTTCCCCCTTTCTCCTAGTTCTTAAGCTTCTTTAGTTCGAGTTTTTTTTTTTTTTTTTCTGGGCTATCCTCAGGGATAGATCATAACACACATTATGGCAAAAGAAGAGTACAAAGATTTCAGTGTTCTTCATGATTCTCAGTCTTGTGGGTTCTGGCCATGAAAGGATTTAGGAAACTCATTTAATTTTCTAATCCATTTCCATTAAAAACAAACTTGAAGTCCATCTCAGGTTTGATAATGAAGGTCTTGGGCCCCAGACCTATAGTAAGGCATACTGACTACCTCATAGATCCCTTCAAGTTTCTAACTTTCTAATATTCAATGATAGAAAGCAAAGCAGTACTAAATGTGAACAAAGCAATAGTTTTGGAAAATTTTTTTTTTTTACTTATATGGCCAAACCATATAAGCACCATAATCTTTTGGTGTTCTCGTACAGCTATACCAAAAGTAAGTGAAAAAACATTCCTGTGAAAGCTTTCTTATTTTTTTTTAATTTTTATTTATTTATTTATTTATTTATTTTGGTTTTGCAAGGTAGGGTCTCACTCTAGCCCAGGCTGACCTGGAATTCACTATGGAGTCTTAGGGTGGCCTCGAACTCACGGCAGTCCTCCTACCTCTGCCTCCCGAGTGCTGGGATTAAAGGTGTGTGCCACCACGCCCAGCTGCCTGTGAAATCTTAATAACTACTTTAGTCTGTGTCAACCACTATAAAATTCAAACCAACATCTCTGAGTTTCATCCTCTGCTGAAACTGAAGTCAGAACTATAAAGGCATTTTCAATACCTACTGAGCCCACCAAGACAGTGTGTCAATATTTCTCATCTTCATGGGCTTCACAAACTCACAATATTTCCAGTCAACTCCACTGGTCAAGGACTGTTGCTTTTGTTTGTTTTGTATTATATTTTTTTTGTGTGTGTGCATGAGTTTGTGCCTTGTAATTGAGTTTTAATTCTTTTCTCCTGGAATACTTCTCAAGAAAATGAAATGTACTGGAAAATAAATACCTATAAGATATAAAGTCTCTACTAAAACATTCACATTTTAGAGAAAAAGTTTTGAACTGTTCCAGTTACCTTTGTTGCTGTGAAAAACATCTGAGCAGAAGAAGTTTATGTGAGGAAAGTGTTCATTTCAGGCTTACAGAATCCAGGTAAACACCATCAATGGCAAAAGAAACTGGTTCACTTCCATAGATCCAAGCAGAAAGACACCATCAAATAGCCAGCAACACAAAACAGCCAGAGATTTAACTACTCTGAACACACCTTAGGGCTGGACATGAGATCCATCCCCAGTGACATCTCTCCTAGCATGTTGCTAAAGAATCTGGAGTTCATTCACAGTGACTAAAAGGCCCTGATACACCCATTCTCTCTCTCTCTCTCTCTCTCTCTCTCTCTCTCTCTCTCTCTCTGTCTCTCTCTCTTTCTGTCTCTCTCTCTCTCCATCTCAAAAATAAAAACAAAATTTTTAAAAGCTTAAAAAAAATTCCTCAGGCTAAGCCAGGCATGGTTTCACATCTCTTTAATCCCAGTACTTGGAAGGCCAAGGTTGGAGGATCACTGTGAGTTCAAGGACAACCTGAGATTAATTCCACATCAGCCTAGGCTACAGTGAGACCCTATCTCAAAACACCAAGAAAAAAACAAACCTCAGGTTATGGGGGACATACATTCACATTCAAACTCCACATGGACTAACTGTCCAATAGGCTAAGGTAACTGGGCATCAGTTACCGAGCAGCATCTCTTGGCTCCATATTTGATTTCTTCCTATTTTCTATAAGAAGTGATGTGTCACATTGCACATGGTCTTATGTCCTAGAGATCTGTGTTTAACTTAACTTTTGTCTGATCTTAAATAATTATATTAATGTAGGCTGGGCTTCCATTGGTGTCTGGAAAGGAGCACATATATATACACATGCATATTACTGAAGCAAAACAAAAACCAAGGCTACCTGGCCCACTCCTGACACCAGATTTTATTTTAAATATGTGATTATGAAGATATCATCATTTCTAATTTCAAAATCTTCAATATTTTCTAATTTCTCTATTTTAGTGAAAGATTTTTGAAACTTATAGCCTTGAAAGCCTTTAAAGTTAAGTAAAGATGCACTGGCTTTTTTTTTTTTTTTTCTCTTTGCAAAGCTCTCTCTGTATTCTTCCTTCTTATCTCTGCTTGGAGGCACATGAGTCCGACTTCCCCCTCACTTAGCTAGGCTGGGTGAGGGAGGAGAGCATAAGCCTGTATCTTGGTCTGGGGGAGCTTTCTGCTTGCCTCTGCTATATAGCTTGGGTTAACTTCTCACTTTGATTAGATACATGATTCCTCTGGCTTCTGATCTACCACGTGTGTATCTCTCTTACACTCCAGATCTGCCACGTGGACGCTCTCACCAACCTGTGTGATTTCTTTAAACTCGGGGTAACTATGAGTATAACTCTCTTCATTACTCATTTCTCCTCTGAATTTCTTGGTCTCTGCTGTCATATTATCCTTCGTATTCTTCCTTGAGCCTCAGTGTTTGCCCTCTTATTCTTTCCTTGAGTTTCGCCATTTGCCCTCTTAACTTCCTTCCACTTGAAAGCACACAGCAGATGCTATGTGTGTTCCTTCTAAATATATATATATACATACACATACCTAAGTTCTATATTCCATGTGCTTGCAGCCCCACCTCAGCCTTTCCTTAAATGCCTCAGTTCAATTCACTTCCACATACTTGCAGCTGTACTCCAATTTCTTTTTCAAAAAAAAAAAACTCAATTTCTCTTAAATGAACCTATAAACTATGTTCTATTTCCACATGAGAGCATGTTTCCTACTTCCCATGTATTATATGACTCTGTTCTAGCCTTCCTAGATCCCAGTCTCCCTTAAATAAATGCTACAATTTATGGTTTCTCCCTTAAGCCCCACAGATTGTGATTTCTTGCTAAATAAACTTAATAATTCATGATTTAAAAACTATAGGCCAGGCGTGGTGGCACACTCCTTTAATCCCAGCATTCGGGAGGCAGAGATAGGAGGATCACCATGAGTTCAAGGCTACCCTGAGAATACAGAGTAGATTCCAGGTCAGCATGTGCTAGAGTGAGACCCTACCTCGAAACAACAACAACAACAACAACAGCAAAAAACTATTGACTTGTATTGTCCATAGTTATTCACCCAGAAGAATAAACATAAAATTCTCAAATACTTAATATTTTAAAATACTACTTCTTATTAAGTACTCAATATGTACCAAGAACCAATTTAAATGTATTATATGTATGGGTATTTACTATAAAATCATATTACATAGGTTAGATTATTTATACCTCACAATAATGTACCATTGTATGTTTTTTTCCTTATTCTTATATGAAATGTGATGAAACAAAGATAATAAGAACTTAAAAACATAGCTCTACATACTCTAATGAGGAAATTAAGAAACAGAAAATTTATATCACATTATTCAAGGTTACACAGTTAGCCAAGCTGGAAGATTTGATAACAGGCAATTTGGGCTCATTGCATATAATCTAGAATTTCTTGCTGATTTACATTTGTATTCCCTACAGTTAAATATATTTATTTGTTTATTTGCAAGAAGAAAGAAACAGAGAGAAAGAATGGCCATGCCGGGCCTCCAGCCACTGCAAATGAACAAAGATGTGGCACATTTATACAATGGAATTCTACTCAGTGGTAAAGAAAAAAAATGAAATTGGGGCTGGAGTGATGGCATAGCAGTTAAGGTGTTTGCCTGCAAAGCCAAAGGATCCCAGTTCAATTCTCCAGGATCCATGTAAGCCAGATGCACAAGAGGGTGCATGCATCTGGAGTTCATTGCAGTGGCGGGAGGCCCTGGAGTGCCCATTCTCTCTCTCTCTTTCTCATAAATAAATTAATTAAATTAAATATATTTTAAAAAAAGAAGTTATGAAATTTGCAGGAAAATGGATGGATCTGGAAAGGATTATACTTAGTGAGGTAACCCATGCCCAGAAAGCCAAATGTCACGTGTTCTCTCTCATGTGTGGTTCCTAACTACAAATGACTGGACTTCTGTGTAAGTTGGAATAAAATTCAGTAGCAGAGGCCAGTTAGAACTGGGATATAAAAGGAATGGAAAGGGAGGGAGGAGGGACTTAAGAGGATGAGGTCATGGGTATCCAGGCCATTTTGCATCTGGAGGAGCATGTTGTAAGGAGTCCTACCCTTCCTTTGGCTCTTAAATTCTTTCCACCACCTCTTCCGCAATGGACACTGAATCATGGAAGGTGTGATAGAGATATTGCAGTGCTGAGCACTCCTCTCTCACTTCTTCTCAGCACCATGGTGCCTTCTGAGTCATCCCAAGGTCACTGCCATCTGAAAAGAGAAGGTTCTCTAATTAAAAGTGAGAGTAGCATTAATATGTGGGGATGAATAGTAAGAGAAGTGCTTACTGGGCAGTTTCTTGAGCATAGTATATACATTTAGCCAGACACCAGCAGACATTTTACCCCTAGGGCTCATGACTACCCCTGTTGTAGATTTTCAGTATCAGGGGTGTATTCCCACTCATGGATCTGTCCTCCAGTCAAATGAGAGGGCAGTTGGTTTCCCCCATAACAGACATGCTACTATTGCACCCATTGGCTCATTTGGCCTGGGTGACCAAACATAAGGCTTGCAGTGTCCACTGTTGAGTATCTTCACTGGTGATTTCTCTCTCCCCATTAAACTGCATGCAGAATGGCTTCTTCCAGCTTTCTGTCAGCTGATCTACATGGAGGAGGTTATCAGCTCAGTTCCAGCAGGATTTCTCAGTGGCCTTGCAGCATGGAGTCTTCAGCAATAGGGTCTTACCATCTATTCCTGGTGGGAAACCAAGGACCTCGGCAATGGCCTGTAATGTTTTGGGGGCGTCAGGGACCTCCCTGGCCAACAATTCACTGGAAGGTATCCCATCCCTGGCACTGAAAAATTTCTAGCAACAATCTATGGCTCCTGAGTGTTCCATTGTCCAAAAAAATCGATTTTTATATGATTTATTTATATCCTCTTAGATTTTGATTAGCACTCACTCCACCTTTCCTTTACTCAATCTCTTCCCCTGACCTCACTTGGGCCTTTTCACCTCCGTTAATCTATTCTTCCTCTTACATATATACAATACCATCCTATTAAGCACACCCCGCCCTTCCTTTCTCTTCACTTTATATCTCTTTTCTAGCTTACTGGCCATTGCTACTGAGTTTTCTTCCTACTCACACGGAAGTCCAATCATCTGTAGCTAGGATCCAGATATGAGAGAGAATATATGATGCTTAGCATTCTGGGCCTGGATTGCCTCACTTAATATAATCCTTTCCAGATCCATCTATTTTCCTGAAAATTTCATAACTTCATTTTTCTTTACCGCTGAGTAGAACTCCATTGTATAAATATGCCATAGCTTCATTATCCACTCTTCAGTTGAGGGACATCTAGGCTGGTTCCATTTCCCAGCTATTGTGAATTAAGTGGCAATAAACATGGTTGAGCAAGTATCTCTAAAGTACTTCTCTGCTGCTGTTGGTAATTTGTTATGCACCTCACTTTTTAGTAGAAGAGTGTATTTTGCTGGCTTTATTTCTTTTTTGGCTTTTTCTCCCCTAGGCTGCTTTGGAGTAGTTCCTACACTGCCATCTTATTTGGGAGTCCAGAGTTTTAAATTTTGATGGGTCAGTATAATACATTTTTGTAGTGCCATATGCAAAAACATTATTGTGAAATGTAATGTTATCTATCATTTCTTATCTCCCTAATGGCATCATAATTTTGCTTAACATTTGCATGTAATCAATTTTCAGTTGAATTCTATGTGCAATATAAGGTATGTATCCAACTTTAACCTTTGATATGTAGACATCTGATTTGCTGAGAACCATTATAGTGAAAAGGCTGACCTTTCCTATTGAATGATTTTGGCACTCATCAAAAATTATTTGACTATTATGAGATCTGACTTCTAAGAGTCTATAGCATAACAGTGGTTCATATTGCTATATTTATGCCTTTGCCACACTGTTAGTTTCCATAATTTTATGTAGTAAATTTTGAAGTTTGGAGGTATATATTCTTTAAATTTGATCTTCTTTTTCAAGAATATTGGACTATTTCATATGCTTTAAGTGAAGAGCTTTTCTATTTTTTTGTAAAAAAATTATTGGTGTTGTAAAAGGAATCACATTGAATCCATGGATCATTTTGTATAACAACTTAAAATATAAATCTTCCAATTCATGTACATGTATTTTTTTCTTTTTATTTCTGTATTCTTTTCTTTCTCTCAGCAATTCTTTGTTTCGATAACAATTGCACCTCCTACTAAGAGTCCTGGAATCTGAATAAAATCCTTGAATCTCCATTGCAACCCACAGTTTATCCTTATGACTCCATCAAGCCTCCCTGTAGGAACTCCAAAGACATTGCCTTACATTTCCCAATGGCTTTCTCGAAATCTTCCCTGCATTTGTCATACTTCCATAGCACTTGGTGGACTGCCAAATTTGTTAATCCACAGGGGAATAAAGCCCACTTTGAAAAGAAAGACTCTTCTTCAAAATTCAGGCTCCTTACTTTCAAAGTCAGCTGAGTCAATGCAAAATAGGTGCTCCAATCTCAATAGTGGTGATCTCTCAAACAATTGCAGCTGAATGGGCACTGTCTCCATCCTGAAACTTGTTTCTTTCTGTGCTATGCTTGTCTGCTCACACCAGTGCATTTCTTCTAAATTCACCCTGATCAGATTTTCATGACACAGGCAGAATGCAGCAAGTCTCTCATACAAACTGCTTCTAGCCCAGTCTGGACAATGTTCTTTCTTCCCCTCATGAACCATGCCTACACAGTCCCCTCTGACTGGAATGGTCCATCAGATTCTTATTATAGCACTGCAAGGTTTCTCTTAAGCCAAAGTTCCAATTCCTTCCACATTCCTCCAACAAATCATTTCCAAAAGGCACAAGTCAGGTTTCAAGCAGTAATGACCGTATTCCTCTGGTATCAATTTTGTTTTTTTGAGATTACCTTCTCATTTCTGGCACATAACACCCAACCAAAAGCAGCTAGTTAGAGCAAAGTTTCTTATTTTGGCTTATAGTTTCAAGGGGAAGCTTCATGATGGCAGGAAAAGCATGGCATTAGGAGAAGCTTGACATCACCTCTGCTACACAGGTGGAAAAGAGCAGTGGGAAAGTGAGCCCAGCTCTGGCAATAGGAATGTGGCTATAATAGCCCACAGCCTGTTGCTACAGCTCCTTCAGCAAGGCTCTACTTCCCAACTCGCCACCAGCTGTGGACCAAGTATACAAAACACATAAAGTTATGGGAGACATCTGATTTAAACCGCCAAACTATCTCACAGTTATGACATGTACTGCTACTCTCCTTTATTAACCCAGTCCTTCTTCTGGTTTGATGTCGTATATAAAAGCTAGGATTCACAAATGAGAAAGAATGTGATATTTGTCTGGGTCTAACTTATTTTGCCTACTATGACCTCTATTTCTATCCATTTTATTAAAAATAACATAATTTTGTGATTATTTATGGCTGAGTAAAACTCTATTGTGTATATATACTACATTCTCTATCCATTCATCTGTTGATGGATGGTTAGACTGATAGTGTGACAAGCATTTTAATAAACAGGAATGTACAAGTGTTTCTGTGGTATGTTGACTTAGTCTTTTAACTGTATACCAAGCATCTCATCAACTGAGCCATCTCCTCAGCCCCTTCTGTAATTTTTTAACACGGGCTTTGGCTGCAATAAACTATCCTGTTAGAGCAATTCTCATTGTATTTCACTAATACTAGAGTGTTTAGCACACTCTCCTACTGCTCTTGGTTGAGTGTTTTCTGCCAGCAATTTGAAGCTGACTACAACAATTAAAATTGGTACTAAGAAGTGGTGTCATTGCTGCTAACAACCTGACTGTGTGGCTTTGGTCAATTGGAAATAATCTGAGGGAGGAATATGTTAGTATTTTAAAACCTTAGCCTAACAGATGCCTCACTGTAATTACAGCTTGATGGACCATTCTAGTCAGAGTTGAAAGACCTGAAAGCAGCAAGAACTATGGACTGTGAGGTTTGGCTTATGAGGGTAAGAAAGAGCATTGTCTTAACTGGGATATAAGCAGTTTGTGTGAGAGGCTTACTGTTATGCCCATGTCCTGAGAACTTGTGCATGGTTGCACTGCATAGAAATAGACTGATGTGAGTAGATGGATATGGCACAGAAATAAATGAAATGATTTGGCCAGAACTGCTGCCCATTCAGCTGCAATTGTTTGAGAGATTGCAGCTTTTGAGATTGGGCCAGCTGACCTGCATTGGAACAACAGGAAGAATGTAGACTCTTTGGAAGGGGCCTGAATGCTAAAGGAGGGTCCTATTCCTCAAAGTCTGCTTTATTCCCCCTGGACTTACATGTTGGCAGCCCACCTGGTATTATGGAGTATAACAAATGCAGGAAAGAGAAGGTCATTGAATTAACAACACAGTTTTGTATTTTGGAAATGGCCATGGGCAGGGTGAAGCAGGCTTTTTGGATTACCTGCATGGGGGCCTTAATGGAGCAATGAGGATGAACCATGGGTTGCAGTAGAGACCCAATGGAGATACTAGGACTATGAGATGGCTGCCTAGCAGAGCTGCCAGCACTGGATTAAGTTTTCTGGGACTGTGAGTAGCCTAGCTAAACAGGTGGAATTGGAACTTTAGAGATTCATCACTGGTTAAAATTATTGAACTTGGAGAATTGTCACTGGTTAGAGTTTCATACTTGGAACTACAGAGTCTGATGTTTGCCTTGTGTTTTTTTTTTTTTTTTCTCCATTTTTATTAATATTTTCCATGATAACAAAAAAAATCCCATGGTATTACCCTCCCCCTTTCCCCTTTGAAATTCCATTCTCCATCATATCCCCTCCCCATCTCAATCTTTCTACTTACATATATACAATACCAACCTAATAAAAGCCCTCTTCCCTTTCTTTCTCTTCCCTTTCTATCTCCTTTTTTAACTTACTGGCCTCTGCTACTGAGTTTTTTCCTTCTCACACAGAAGCCCAATCATCTCTAGCTAAGATCCACATATGAGGGAGAACATGTGGCGCTTGGCTTTCTGGGCCTGGGTTACCTCACTTAGTATAATTCTTTCCAGATCCATCCACTTTTCTGCAAATTTCATAACTTCATTTCTCTTTACTGCTGAGTAAAACTCCATTGTATAAATGTGCCATATCTTCATTATCCACTCATCAGTTGAGGGACATCTAGGCTGGTTCCATTTCCCAGCTGTTATAAATTGAGCAGCAATAAACATGGTTGAGCAAATATCTCTAAGGTAATGAGATGAGTCCTTAGGATATATGCCTAGGAGAGCTATAGCTGGGTCATATGGTAGATCAATCTTTAGCTGTTTTAGGAACCTCCACACTGATTTCCACAATGGCTGGACCAGATTGCATTCCCACCAACAATGTAGAAGGGTTCCTCTTTTTCCACATCCCCGCCAACATTTATGATCATTTGTTTTCATGATGGTAGCCAATCTGACAGGAGTGAGATGGAATCTCAATGTAGGCTTAATCTGCATTTCCCTGATGACTAGGGATGTAGAACATTTTTTAGATGCGTATATGCCATTCGTATTTCTTCCTTTGAGAATTCTCTATTTACCTCCATTTCCCATTTTTTGATTGGTTTGTTTGATTCCTTATTATTTAACTTCTTGAGTTCTTTGTATATCTTAGATATTAATCCTCTATCAGATATATAGCTGGTGAAGATTTTTTCCCATTCTGTAGGTTGCCTCTTTGCTTTCTTCACTGTGTCCTTTGCAGTGCAAAATCTTTGTATTTTCATGAGGTCCCAGTGGTTAATCTGTGGTTTTATTGCCTGAGCAATTGGGGTTGTATTCAGAAAGTCTTTGCCAAGACCAATATGTTGAAGGGTTTCCCCTATTTTTTCCTTTAGCAGTTTCAGAGTTTCAGGTCTGATGTTAAGGTCCTTAATCCATTTGGACTTAATTCTTGTGCACGGAGAAAGAGAAGAATCTATTTTCATCCTTCTACAGATATATATCCAGTTTTCCCAACACCATTTGCTGAAGAGACTGTCTTTTCTCCAATGAATATTTTTGGCATTTTTATCAAATATCAGGTGGCTATAACTACATGGGGTTACATTTGGGTCCTCTATTCTGTTCCATTGATCTACGAGTCTGCTTTTGTGCCAGTACCATGCTGTTTTTGTTACTATGGCTCTGTAGTATAGGTTAAAATCAGGTATGGTGATACCACCAGCCTTATTTTTGTTGCTCAGTATTATTTTAGATATTCGAGGTTTTTTGTGATTCCAAATGAATTTTTGGATTGTTTTTTCTATTTCCGTGAAGAATGCCTTTGGAATTCTGATGGGGATTGCGTTAAATGTGTAGATTGCTTTTGGTAAGATTGCCATTTTCACAATATTGATTCTTCCAATCCAGGAACAAGGGATGTTTTTCCACTTCCTAGTGTCTTCTGCAATTTCTTGCTTGAGTGTTTTAAAGTTCTCATTGTATAGATTCTTTACTTCCTTAGTAAGGTTTATTCCAAGGTACTTTATTTTTTTTTTGATGCAATTGTGAATGGGAGTGATTCTCTGATCTCATCCTCTGTGTGTTTGTTGTTAGCATATATGAAGGCTACTGATTTCTGTGTATTTATTTTGTATCCTGCTACATGACTGTAGGTTTTTATCAGCTCTAACAGTTTGCTAGTAGAGTCTTTAGGGTCCTTTATATATAGAATCATGTCATCTGCAAATAATGATAACTTGACCTCTTCCTTTCCGATTTGTATCCCTTTTATGCATGTCTCTTGCCTTATTGCTATGGCTAAGACTTCCAGAACTATATTAAATAAAAGTGGGGACAGTGGACACCCTTGTCTTGTTCCTGATTTTAGTGGAAAAGCATCCAGTTTTTCCCCAAATAGTAATATGTTGGCTGTAGGCTTATCATAAATAGCCTTTATTATATTGAGATATGTTCCTTCTATTCCCAGTCTCTGTAGGACTTTTATCATGAAGGGATGTTGGATTTTGTCGAATGCTTTCTCTGCGTCTAATGAGATGATCATGTGATTTTTGTCCTTCAACCCATTTATATAATGTATAACATTTATAGATTTGCGTATGTTGAACCATCCCTGCATCTCTGTGATAATGCCTACTTGGTCAGGGTGAATGATCTTTCTAATGTATTCTTGTATTCTGTTTGCCAATATTTTGTTGAGAATTTTTGCATCTATGTTCATGAGGGAGATTGGTCTGTAATTTTCCTTTTTTGTTCTATCTTTGCCTGGTTTTGGTATCAGAGTGATGCTGGCTTCATAGAAGGAGTTTGGTAGAATTCCTTCTTTTTCTAGTTGTTTTTTTTTTTTAAATCTTGTATTGGTTAAATATTTCTTTGCTATGCCCAATGCCATCTTTTGCAATGTGAATGTTTATTCTGTGCCATTATGTTTTTGTTTGTTTTTGGTATTATGGTTTAGTTAAAATATGAAGAGCTTTGAACATCATTGGTATTTATAAAAACTCTGAGATACAAAGGGAATAGAAAGGGAGTGAGGTGAATTAATAGGATGATATTGTACATATGTAAATAGAAGAACAAATTAATGCAGGTGAAAAGGCCTAAGTAAGGTCAGGGGAAGAACTGAATAAAGGAAAGGTGAAGGGAGGGCTAATCAGAATCTAAGAGGGTATGAATAAGTCACATGAAAACCTACTTTTTTGGACAATGGGACACCAGAAGCCATAGATTGTTACTAGAAAATTTTCAGTGCCAGGAATGGGATACCTTCCAGTGAGTTGTTGGCCAGGGAGGTCACTGATACCCCCAAAATATTATAGGCCATTGCCGAGGCTCCTAGTTTCCCACTAGAAATAGATGGTAAGACCCTATTGCTGAAGACTACATATTTGGGCTGCAAGGTCACTGAGAATTCCTGCTCGAGCTGAGCTGAAACCCTCCTCTGTATAGACCAGATGATAGAAAGCTGGAAAAAGCTATGTTGCATTCATATCAAGGGGAGAAAGAGAAATCACCAGTGGAGATACTCAACAGTAGACACTGCAAGCCTTATATTTGGCCAGCCAGGCCAAATGAGCCAATGGGTGAAATAGTGGCACACCTTTTATGCAGAAAACCAACCACCCTCTAATTTGACTGGAGGCCTGCCCCATGGAAGGGAATTCAACCCTGATACTGAAAACCTACAACAGGGATAGTCATGAGCCCTAGGTGTGTAACGTTTGCTGCTGTCTGGCTAAATGTATATACTGTGCTCATCAAACTGCCCAATAAGCACTTCTTTTAATGTTCATACTCATATATTAATGCTACTCTCACTTTTGGCTAGAGAATCTTTTCTTTCCAGATGGTGATGACCTTGGGATGATTCAGAAGCCACCTTTGTGCTGAGAAGTGACAGAGGAGTGCTCAGCACTAAAATATCTCTATCATACCTTCCAAGGCTCAGGGTCCATTGTGGAAGAGGTAGAAGAAAGAATGTAAGCACCAAAGGAAGGGTAGGACTCCTTACAAAGCTCTCCACCAGACACAAAATGGCCTAGATATCTATGACCTTGCAGTACTGGACACTATCTACATAAGACCATCATAATAGGAGGAAAAGATGATGACATCAAAATAAAAGAGAGACTGACTGAGCGGGGTGGGGAGGAATATGATAAAGAGTGGAGTTTCAAAGGGGTAAGTGGGGAGAGGGAGAGAATTACAATGGGTTATTGTCTATAATTATGGAAGCTGCCAATAAAAAAGTAAATTAAAAAACTATGGGAACTTTTAAAATTGGAGCGAATGCATTGCATTTTATATCACACATGGTTACCCATTTATGGGGGCCAGGGGAAGAATGTGGTGGTTTGATTCAGGTGACCCCCATAAAATTATGTGTTCTGAATGCTAGGATTTTAGTGTTGGCAATTTGTTAATTGAAGATGCCTAGAGCCAATGTATTGTTGGGGGTGGGCTTATGGGTGTTATAGCCAGCTTCCCCTTGCCAGTATATGGCACACTCTCCTGCTGCTATTGTCTACCTGATGTTGGTCAGGAGGTGATATTCACCCTCTGCTCATGGCATCATTCTCCCCTAACATCATGGAGCTTCCCCCTTGAGTCTGTAAGCCAAAAATAAACCCTTTCCTCAACAGGCTGCTCTTGGTTTGGTGTTTTCTGCCAGCAATGTGAAGCTGACTGCAACATGGAGTGACCAACTAATTTTGTTAGTAAGTCTATTATTAGTATCAGATATTAGTATTGCCATGTTACTTAATTTCTAGTTCCCTTTGCTTTGAATGTCCTTTCCCATTTTTTTTTTACTTTAAGACTGTGTTTTTCTTTGCAGATTGAATATGTTTATCTTAGGTATCATAGTGATGAATTTAATCTGCCAATTGTGTCCTTTGTTTAGATAATTAAGACCATTAAGATGTAGAGTTAATATTGAAAGTTATTATTGAAAGGTATTTCTGGCATGATGTTCTTTTAGTAGTGTTTGGAACTTTTCCAATCCTCATTCGCTTATTTACTATTCTAGTGTGGTTCTCTCCTGTGGCCTCATGGATTATTTATCTTTCTCTTTAGTGTATGGGATTCCTGCAATTTCAATGGGTGGTTTAGAGGTCAGAAATTCATTTAGTTTATGTTGACATGCAAAGATTTTTTTCTACTTCAATTGTAAAAATAGCTTTAGGCTGAAGAGATGGCTCAGCAGTTAAGGTGCTTGCCTGCAAATCCAAAGGATCCAGGTTCATTTCACCAGTACCCAAATAAAGCCAGATATACAAGGTGGCACATGCATCTGGAGTGTGTTTTCAGTGGCTAGAAACCCTGGTGTGCCCATTCTCTCTCTCCATCTGCCTCTTTCTCTCTTTCTATCTCTATCACTCTTTCAAATAAATAAATAAATTATTTTTAAAAATAACTTTGTTGGTTATAGTAATCTGGGTTGGAAGTTATTGCCTTTCAGCACTTGAAATACATTGTTACATGCCCTCATGGTTTTTACATTTTTATGTTGACTAAGAAAGCTGTTTTTCTGATAAAGTTGCCTCTATATATTAGTTGGTATTTCTCTCTAAGTTTTGGTTTTCAGTATTCTTTATTTCCTCTACATACTTTGTCCTTTAATTATAATTTGATGTGGGAATGCTATTTCTAAAGTTTTCTGTTTGACATTCTAAATGTCTACTGTATCTGGATCACCATATTTTTCTCTAAATTTTGGAACTTTTTTATTAGTTATGTACACAATGTGTATACAGTCATGTTGATACCATCGTTAGCCTCCTCCCTCCACAGGGACCCTCCTTGATGGGAAATATGGGTCATGCATTGTACTGTTAGCCATCAGGTTTGGGTAAGAGGCAATGTCTCTGTGCATAATGACCTAACATGTGGCTCTAACACTCTTTCTGCCCCCTCTGCTGCAAATTCCCCTCAGCCATGTTGGGTTCATTTTAGGTCTACTTCAGTCAGTGATGAGGTCTTGGGAGCCTCTGTGTCCCTGGTTATCTGGTTTGGTAGGAGTTGAGTGTTCTTGGTGTCTATCTCCTTCACTTTTGTGCTAGTATCAGGTTCACCAAGAAAGCAGCACCCTTGCTCATTATCCCAATTACTCTTAGTTTCAGCTGTAGTCCTGTTGAGGTGTGATGGGCTGATTCTGTCCTCAGGATCTGTGTCCATATGAAAAAGAGAAGCAAATTTTCCAATGGAGAGTGAAGTTAGCACCAGATAAAGGGATAACCATTGTTATTTTAGAGAGAATTTAATAGGTGTTGTAGCTCACGATTGGTGGGAGCTTGATAACGGAGAGCAGGATCATTTTTTGGATATGGTTCTGACTTGTTTCCCAGCTCCAGCTATGGGTTCCATTCCACTGAGTGGATCAGTTAGCCAAATCAAGAGCATTTGGTCTCCCACCATGGCTGTGTGCCACTATTGCACTTGTGGGAGCATCACATCAGGTTGTTTGCTGCTGCAGTATCTTAGATCATGAGTTGCTTGGACAGATGTTGGTCATTTTCCCCCAGTCAGTCATGTAGCACTTTCTGGCACTAGACAAGCTAACTGCCTGGGGACTGACTCTCCCAGATTCCAGCCAGGTCACTCCACATGTTCCATACAAACAGCATATGGTGTCTTCAGCAGTAGAGTTTTACCACTAACCTTTGGTGGGTCATCAAGTACTGTGACAAAAACCTGTCTTCTTTTGGGAAACCTTATAGGTCTGTCTGATCAACAGCTCATTTTGGATGTGAGTCATAGGCTGGCACTGGAAGTTACAGGCTAGAACCAAAGAAAAGAAGGAAGAAAAAGATAGGTAATATAAAAAAGATAGGAGAGAGAGAGAGAGAGAGGAGAAGATTAAGGTTAGTCTTCATCATACCCTCTCCAGGGCCTTGTGATTCAGGAGTTCCCTCTAAGGACCTGATAAAGGTTCAACCATTTAGTCTGTCTTTTAGGATGTAGAATTGTATGGCACTGTTGTCATTTGGGTCCAGTTTTGTGTCTGCCACCCCCATCCTTACCCTCCCTTCCTGCCCCACCCACCCCATTGTCTGGAGCCACAGATGAGTGAGACTATGCGACAATTATCTTTCTTTGATTGGGTGAGTTCACTGAGAATGATCTGTTCCAGGTTCAACCATTTTTCTTCAAATTTCATTGTGCCTTTTTTTCCTTACTGCTGTGTAGAATTCCATCATGTAGTTATACCACATCTTGGTTATCCATTCATCTAATGGTGGACATCTGGGTTGATTCCAGCTCTTAGCTATTATGAATTGAGCAGCTACAAATATGGTTGAGCAAACCTCTCTGAACTGAGGCATGGAGCTTTTATGGGAAATGCCCAGTAAGGGAATAACTGAGTGTGTTGATAACTCTATAGTCAACCTTTCTAGGAGTCTCCATATTGCTATCCAAAGTGGTTGTATCATCTTACATTCCCACCAACAGTGGATGAGGGTTCCTATTTCTCCATATCCTCAACAGCATTTGTTTTCATTTGATTTTTTATTGTTTGATATCCTTACTGGATATCCTTACTCATAGTTGTTTTAATTTACATTTACCTGATGATTAGGGATGATGAACATTTTCTTAAGTTTGTGCTTGCCATTTGTATTTCTTCCTCTGAGAACTGCCTGTCCAGTTCTTTGACCCATTTTGTGAAGGTGTTGTTTGACTTTTTATTTTTTAGGTTTTTGAGTTCTTTGTAGATTCTAGAAATTAGGCCTCTGTCAGTTGTATAGCCAGCAAAAATTTTCTCCCATTCTGTGGGTAATCTATTGTCTCTGCTTATTGTATGTTTGTCTGTGAAGAAACTATTCAGCTTCATGAGATCCTAATGGTTGAGTGATTATTTAAGATCCTGAGCTACTGGAGTTTTGTTCAGGAAGTCTTTTCCCATTCCTATGTCATGTAAAGCTCCTCCTATTTTTTCTTCCAGTAGTAGCTGAGTTTCTGGTCTTATAGTGAGGTTTTTGATCTTTTTGGACTTGATTTTCATGCATGGTGAGATATGTGGATTAAGTATCACTTTCCTGCATATGATTATCCAGTTTGTCCAGCACCATTTGTTGAAGATGCTGTCTTTTTCTCCAGCCTATATTGTTACGTCCTTTGCCAAATATCAAGTAGCTGTAGTTAGTGGACACAAAGTTCAAGTCCTCAATAGTGTCCATTGGTCTATACTCATATTTTTATGCCAATACCATGCTGCTTTTATTACTATGGATTTGTAATATAGCTTTAGATCAGGTATGGTGATGCCTCCAGGGCTGTTTCTTTTGCTGAGGATATGCTTGGATATCCAAGCCCTTCTGCCTTTCCATATGAATTTTGAGATCATTTTTTTCTACCTCTGTGAAGAACAATGTTGGGATTTTGCTTGGTATTGCATTAAATCTGTGTATTGCCTTTGGTAAGATTGCCATTTTCACAATGTTAATTCTGCCTATCCAGGAGCATGGGAGATCTTTCCATTTTCTCAAGCCCTCCTCAGTTTCTTTTTGAGTGTGTTTATGTTTTCATTGTATAGGTCTTTCACATCCTTGGTTAATGTTATTCCAAGGTATTTTGTTGTTGTTACTGTTGCTATTGAAAATGGGACAATGTTGCTTATTTCGTTCTCTGTATCTTTGTCTTTTGCAGTAAAGAAAGGCTACTGATTTTTGTACATTGATTTTGTATCCTGCTACTTTGCTGAAGGAGTTAATGACCTTTAAGCATTTTGAGATGGAGGCTATTGGGTCTCTTATGTACAGATCATATCGTCTGCAAATAGAGCTAACTTACCTTCTTCCTTTCCAATTTGTATCCCTTTCATTTCTTTCCCCTGTGTTATTGCTTGAGCTAGGACTTCCATTATTATATTGAAGAGCAGAGGTGAGAGTGGACAGCCCTGTCTTGTTCCTGATCTCAATGGGAATTCCTCCAGTCTCTCTCTATTAGGTATTATTTGGACTTTAGGAGCTTTATATATAGCCTTTATTATGTTGAGATATAAACTGTCCATGCCAATTCTCTCCAATGTTTGATCATGAAGTGATGTTGTATTTTGTCAAAGGCCTTTGCTGTATCTATCGAAATAGTCATGTTTTCTGTGTTTAAGCTTATTTATATGGTGAATTACATTGACAAATTTCCATATGTTGAACCACCCCTGGGTTCCTGCGATGAAACCTACTTGATCAAGATGGATAATGCTTTGGATGTATTGTTGAATTTGGTTTGTGAGGATTTTGTTCATGATCTTTGTGTCTACGTTCATCAGGGAAATAGGCCTATAGTTTTCTTTTCTTGTGGCATCTCTGCCTGATTTTGGTATTAGGGTGATAGTAGCTTCATAGAAGGAGTTGGGGAGCTTTCCTGGTTCTCTGATTGTGTGGCACAATTTGAGAAAAATTGGTCTTAGTTCTTCCATGAAGGTTTGATAGAATTCAGCTGAGAAGCCATCTGGTCCTGGACTCTTCTTTTGGGGAGGTTTTTGATTACCTTTGCAATTTCATTGGATATGATAGGTTTATTCAGGAGAATAATCTGCTCTGAGTTTAGCTTAGGTAGGTGGTATGTGTCCAGGAATTCATCCATTTCCTCCATATTTTCCAGTTTTGTGGGGTAGAGGTTTTTGAAATAAGTCCTGATGATTCTCTCAATTTCACTTATGTCTGTTTTATCTTTCCTTTTTCATTTCTAATTTTCTTAATTTGATGTGTCTCCTTTTTTTGCTTGATAAGATTAGCAAGGGGTTTATCAATCTTATTTATTTTTTCAAAGAACCAGCTCTTTGTTTCATCAATTTTCTTAATTGTTTTCTCAGTTTCCAATTCATTAATTTCTGCTCTGATCTTAATTATTTCTTTCCATCTGAAGCTTTTTGGGTTGTATTCTTCTTGCTTTTCCAGTGCCTTTTAGGTGGATGGCTAGGTTACTGATTTGGGATCTCTCTGTCTTTGTTATGAAGGCATTTAGTGCTATGAATTTTCCGCTAAGGATTGCCTTCATTGTGTCATAAGTTTGGTATGATATGTTCTCATTGCCATTCATTTCTAGAAATTTCACAATTTCATTTTTTATTTCATCCACTACCTGTTTATTATTTAAAAGTGTATTTTCAGTTTCCAGGAGCTAATTGGATTCCTGGTGCATATTTTGTTGTTAATTTCTAGCAATACAGCATTGTGATCTGATATCATGCAGGAAATTATGTTGATCTTCCTAAATATATGGAGGCAGTGGCCCAGTCTATGATATATTTTAGAGAAGGTTCCATGGGCTTCCAAGAAGAATGTGTAGTCTGTGGATTTGGGGTAGAATGTTCTGTAGATGTCCATTAGGTCTAATTGTTCTTTGGTTTTGTTGATCACTCTCACTTCCCTGTTGATTTTCTGTTTGGATGATCTATCTATTGCTTATAGTGGAATATTAAAGTCCCCAACTATGATGGTGTTGGTGGTTATTTCTGTTTTGTTGTCAAGTAAGTTTCGTTTTATAATTGTGGTGCACCTGTGTTTGGTGCATAGATGATTGTGATATTCTCTTGTTGGATCATTCCCTTGATATGTAGGAAGTGGCCTTCTTTGTCTTTTCTGATTACTTTTCATTTGAAGTCTATTTTATCTGATATTAGTATAGCTATGCCTGCTTGTTTCTTATTCCCATTTGCTTGGAATATCATTTTCCACCCTTTCACCCTGAGGATGTGTCTGTCTTTAGTAGTGAGGTGGGTTTCTTGAGGATAAAAGATTGAGGGGCCTAATTTTCTGATCCACTGTGTTAGCTAATGTCTCTTGATGGGTGAATTAAGGCCATTGATATTTAGGGTAACAACTGTGAGGTTTGATTTGATCCCTGACATATTGGGGTGGTTTATGTGGTTTGGTGTTTTCTTGGATTTTGCAGTTTTTTTGTGACTTCTCTGAGTTTGGTTATTGTGATCTGCTTCTTCTAGGCACTTGAGATTGATTATTTGATTCTTCTGTGTGCAGAATTTCTGGAATTACTCTCTGAAAGTTTGGCCTTGTGTTCATATAGTTGTACATCTGAGTTTTATTATGGAAAGTTTTTCTTTCACCATCTATTATAAGGGGTATTTTTGCTGGGTAGAGTAGTTTGGGTTGGAAACCATAGGTCCTTAGACTTTGCACTGTTCCATTCCAGGCCTTTCTGGCTTTAAGGGTTTCCACTGAGAAGTCTGAAGTAAATCTGATGTGGTTTCCTTTACATGTAATGTGTTGTTTCTCCCTAGCTGCCTTTAGGACTTTCTCTTTGGTATTGATGTTTAGAGTCTTAATGACAATATGTCTTGGAGAATTTCTTCTTTGGTCCAGTCTTTTGGAGTTCTGTTGGCTTCTTGTAGCTTGATGGGCCTTTCTTTTGAGAGAGTGGGAAAGTTTTCTTCTATTATTTTATTGAATAAGCTCTCCATGCCTTTGGTCTGAATTTCTTCACCTTCTGGTATTCCCATGATCCAAATGTTGGGACATTTAAGCGTATCCCACTGTTCCCTCATGTTCTTTTCACAAAAAACTTTGAACTTATTGATTGAAAGTTTTGGACTCATGAACTGTTTCTTCTGTTTTTTCTTCCAGTTCTGAGTTTCTATCCTCCACATGACTGACTCTATTCTTGAGAGCTTCTATAGAGTTTTAGGCTTGTTCAATTTGGTTTGCATTTTCTACTACTTTATTATGTATAGTTTTCATCCTCTATCAAGTTCCCTTTTCACATCATTTTCTGATTTTCTTAATGCTTCTTGGAATTCATCCTTGCATTTCTTTATGTCTTCATTGAGCTTAGCCATCTGGTTATTGAGGTCCTCTTTTTCTTTTCCCCTTTTCTGTTGTCCTTCAGAACATTTAACTGTCTTCGATCCCTTCCAAGTTCTTGTCTATTAGGTCTAGTCTAGCAAGGACAGTATTCATATAATTATCAGCCTTTTGTTGCTTTTCTGCAAGTTCTGCTATTTGCTTGGTTAGGGTTGCATAGCTTATATCTTCATTTTGGAGTTCTGATCCTACTGTCTCTTCTATGTTTTGATTGGAGACATCCATTGAGGGACTGGGTGATTTTATTGGATTTACTACTTGCATTTGAGTTTTCCTGTTATTCTTTTTGTGCTATGGTCTGCCCATCACAGTGTAGGAATCTTATTTAATTTAGGAGGAAGCAGTACTCTACCCTTGAAGTGTGTTCTGTGGTTATTCCTTTTTATGTTTGCTTCCACAAGACTTCTGGTGGCAATTGGGCCTGCCTGCTCAGAGGGAAGGAGCCCATGAGGCTCTGGTGGGGGCCCAAGGACCTGATGTAGGGCCTGTTGTTCCATGACTTGGGGTGTGGGAGTGCATGGTCAGGTGGCCCAAAGTGTACAGTGGAGTGGGGGTTGGTGGCCAGTGGTATGGTGTTTCCAAGCCTGTAGATGCTTCTGTAGCTACTCTGGCCTACCTTGGCTGGTGCATGGGGTGGGGGTGGGCAGCGAGGGGGATGGCGCTCCCAAACCTGGATGTGTAGGTGGAGCTAATCTGCCCTGCCTGGGTCCACAAGGGTATGGGGGGCAGTGGCGAGTAGGATGATGTTCCCGAGCCTGGAAGCATGCATGGAGCTATACTGGCCTGCCTAGGTCCACACATGGGTTGGGGAGCAGTGGGGAGTGGGATGGTGTTCCCAAGCCTGGAAGAATGGGTGGAGCTGTGCCGGTTCCCTGGCTTGGGTCTGGGCACATGGGGTGGGGGGCAGCGGTGAGTGGGATGGTGTTTGCATGTGGCAGTGAATGGGACTGCATTGGAGCCCTGCACGGAGGCAAGCGGGAGTGTTGAGGCATGTGGCGGTGAGCGGGAGACATTCATGTGCTCAGCAGTGAGTGGGAAGGCGTTTGCACACATGGCAGGAAGTAGGACAGTGTTTGCCCACGACCAATATCTGTCAAAGCAATGCATGGTCTAACCTACTTAGCAGCAAATAACTTGTTGTGATGCCCACACAAGTGCAGTGGTGGCACACAGCCATGGTGGGGAAACAACTGCTCTCAGTTCAGCTAACTGATCCCCTCACTGGTATGGGACCCATAGCTGGAGCTGAGAAACAAGTCAGAACCATATCCCAACATAAGCCCACTCACCAATATCAAGCTACCATCAATTGTGGGCTACAAGAGGGCCTACTCCTATTAAATTCTCTACAAAAAAAAAAAAAAAGTAAGGGTTATCTCATTTGTCCTGGTGCTAACTTACTCTCCGTTGGAGAATCTGCTTCTCTTTTTCAGATAGATGTAGATCCTAAGGAGAGAGCCACCCCATCATACATCAAAAGGGCCCCAGCTAAAACTAAGAAAAATTGGTGAAACAAGCAAGGGGGCTGTTTTCCTGATGAACCGGATACCAGCACAAGGGGGAAGGAGATCAGCACAGAGAAAAATCAACTCCCACCAAATCAGAGAGCCAGAGCCTCAGAGTCCCCCATCACCTCATCACTGAAGCAGACCAAAAATGAACCCAACATGGCTCAGGGAAATTTTGCAGAAGAGGGGGCGGAAAGAATGTCAGAGCCACATGTTGGGTCATGATATGCAGAGACATTTATCTTACCCATAACTGTGGGCTAACTCCACAGTGCGTGACTCATACACCTCAACAAGGAGGGGCCAAGTGGAGGGGGTAGGTCACAGATGAGCCTAATAATGGTACCAAACTGACTGTATTTGCTGAATACGAAACTAACTAATAAAAAAAGAAAAGAAAAAGCCACTGGAAACCAACATCCCTGTTCACCTGAGTCAGAGGGTTAGTGAGCCAAAGGACAAAAACTTGTTTCCTCCTCAATAAAATAAAGAGTCTTCCTAAAATTGATAGAAAACAGTGTAAAAAAGCCAATGAAAGTCAGAAAACTGAGAGGTCTCCTCCAAGGATATCTAGGTCTACAGTGGAATCCTCCAATGAAGTCATAGAGAAATCAACAGAAATTCATTCCCGAAATGAATATACAACAACCAGAGACCTGATCAAAAAAAAAAAAAAATGCTGAACTAGAAGCAAACTAACAAAGAACCAACAATCGTATCAGCGAAATTTAACAGAATTGTCTCCTAGAGCATCCAGCTTTTGACAGTAGGCTTAACTTGATTGAAGAAAATGTTAGAACCCTCCAAATCTTGCAAAAGAGAGGCCCATCCAGATACCAGAAGCCCATAGAGCACCAAATAGAACCAAAGAACAAACTCACCAAGACACATCATAGTTAAGACTCTTAACAATGAAAACAAAGACAGAGTGTTAAAAGCAGTAAGAGAGAAACAACTCGCTACATAAAAAGGTAATCCCATCAGAATTACATCAGATTTCTCAATGGAAACCCTGAAAACCAGAATGGCCTGGAATGGAACACTTCAAAGTCTGAAAAGGTATGGCTTCCAACTCAAACTACTCTACCCAGAAAAAGTATCCCTCATAATAGATGGTGAAAGAAAAACTTTCCAACTATATGATTAGATGAACACAAAGACAAACCTACAGAGAATACTTGAGGGAATACTCACACAGAGCAGTCAAATAGCCAATCTCAAGCACCAACAAGAAGAAGATCACAACCAAAATAGACCAGGCTCAAAACAGTACCTAGCACAAGAGAGTGCCAAACCCCACAAGAAACCTCATCATGGCAGGGATTAATGCAAACCTCACAGTAATAGCCTTAAATATTAATGGTCTTAACTCACCTACCAAAAGACACAGGTTAGCAGGATGGATCAAAAATACTGGACCCTTCTATCTGCTGTCTTCAAGAAACCCACTTTACCACTAAAGATAGACACCTCCTCAAGGTGAAAGGTTGGAAAATAATATTCCAAGCAAATGGAAATAAAAAACAAGTGGGTGTTGCTGTATTAACATCTGATAAAAATAGACTTCAAACCAAAAGTAATCAAAAAGGACAAAGAAGGCCACTTCTTACTCATCAAGGGAATGATCCAACATGAGCACATCACAATCATAAATATATATGCACCAAACACAGGTGCACCACAGTTTATGAAACAAAATGGACTTGACAATAAAACAGAACCAAACACCAACACCATCATAGTCAGAGACTTCAATACTCCTCTGTCATCAATGGATCATCCAAGCAGAAGATCAACAGGGAAATAATAGAGCTCAACAACATCATAGATCAACTAGACCTAAAGTATATCTGAAGAACTTTCTACTCCAACTCTACAGAACACACATTCTTCTCAGCAGCCCACAGAGCCTTCTCCAAAATCGACCATATAGTAGGCCATAAAGTTGCCTTCATAAAGTCAGGAAAATTGAAGTAACTTCCTGCATCATGTTACATCACAATGCTTTAAAGCTAGAAATTAATAACAAGAGACACATCAAGAACTCTACCAGCTCCTGGAGACTAAACAACACACTTTTAAACAATGAGTCATGGAAGAAATAAAATAAGAAATTGTAAAATTCCTAGAATTGAATGACAATGAAACCCAACCTACCAAAACTTATGGGACACAACAAAGGCAGTCCTAAGTACTAGCCCAAGCAATAAGACAGGAGAAAGAAATAAAAGCAATTCATATTGGAAAGGAAGAAGTCAAGTTAGCCCTATTTGCAGATGACATGATCCTGTATATAAGTGACCTGAAAGTCTCCATCTCAAAACTTCTAAAGATGGTAAATTCTTTCAGTAAAGTGGCAGGATACAAAATCAATGCACAAAATTCAGTAGCCTTTCTATACGCAAAGTACAAATATACAAAGAAATCAGTGAGGTCCCATTTCCAATATCAACAAAAAATTAAATACCTTGGAATAATATTAACAAAGGATTTAAAAGACCTATATAATGAAAACATTAAAAAAACTCAATAAAGATTGAGGAGGACTTGAGAGTGAAAGACCTCCCATACATCTGGATAGGTAGAATTAATATTCTGAAAATGGCAATGCTAGCGAAAGCAATATACAGATTTCATACAATACCAATAAAAATACCAGCACCATTCTTCAAAGAGATTGAAAAAATGATCTCAAACTTCATATGGCAGAATGGCAGATGACTTTGTATATCCAAACATATTTTCAGAAAAAAAATCACCTCTGGTGGTATCGCCACACATGATCTAAAGCTAGATTACAAAGCAATAGTTACAAAAACAGTATGGTACTGGAATAGAAACAGAAATATAGACCAATGGAACAGAATTGAAGGCACAGACCTTAGGTCATGTAACTACAGCTGCTTGATCTTTGACAAAGGTGCCAATAATGTAGACTGAATGAAAGCATCTTCAACAAATGGTTTGGACAAATTGGATGACCATATGTAGAAAAAGGAAATTAGACCCACTCATTTCATCAAACACAAAAGTCAAGTCCAAATGTATTAAAGACCTCAATATAAGGCCTGAAACTCTTCAACTGAAAGAAACTCTTCAACTGGAAGAAAAAATAGGAGGCACTCTCCATGATATAGGACTGGGTAAAGACTACCTGAACAAAACCCCAGTAGCCCAGGAAATTAAACAAGCTCTCAACCAATAGGATCTCATGAAGCTAAAAAGCCATTAACAGACAAATATACCATAAACAGAGCCAATAGATTACCCACTGAATGGGAGAAAATCTTTGTCAGCTATGTCATTGACAGAAGCCTAATATCTAGAATCTACAAAGAACTAAAAAAAAACTGAACAGTAAAAAATCAAACAACCCCATGCCAAAAGTAGGGCAGAGAACTAAATAGAGAGTTCTCAGAGGAAGAATTACAAATGGCTAACACACACTGAAGAAAATGTTCAACATCCCTAACAATTAGGGAAATGCAAATTAAAACTATGAGAACTCCACCTTACCCCTGTAAGGATAGTAAACATTAAAAAATTGAAGGAAAACAAATATTGGTGAGGATGTGGAGAAATAAGAACACTCATTCACTGTTGGTGGGAATGTAAACTGGTACAACCACTATGGATGTCAAAATTGAGACTCCTGAAAAGGATGAATATACAGTTATCAACAGACCCTGTTATTCTCTTACTGGACATTTACCCTAAAAGCTCCACATCTCAGTTCAGAGATATTTGCTCAACCATATTTATAGTCATTCAATTCATAATAGCTAAAAACTGGAATCAACCCAGGTGCCCATCTTTGGATGATCGAATAGCCAAGATGTGATATATCTCCATGATGGAATTCTCCTTAGCTATAAGAAAAAAATGACACATTGGAATTTGTAGAAAAATGGTCAAACTTGGAACAGATCATTCACACTATCACAGAAAGACATCCATTGCATGTTCTCACTCATCTGCAGTTCCTAACCTGGATCAGCCTAAATTGCTGGTGTAACTGAATAGCATCTCCAGGTTTGGACAATAGGGAGGGTGGAGCTTGTGGTAAGGGGAAGGATGGGGGACACAAAACTGAACCCAAATTGAACTCATACCATAGAATCTTATATTCTGGAAGTTAGACTCAAAGGAGGAATCCTTAAGAGGATCTTAGGGGGAGCGCCTGAATCGAAGGTCCCTGGAGAGAGTGAGACGAGACCTAACCTCAAATTTCTCCTGTTCCTCTTTCTTCTCTTTTTCTTTTTTCTTTTCCCTTACTGCTGGCCTGTAATTCCCTGTACAAGGATGTGGTCTACATCCACATGAGCTGTTGATCAGAGAGACCTACTAGATCTCCCAAAACAAACAAGATAGACTTCTGTCAGAGCACTTGATTACCCACCAGAGGTTAGTGGTAAGACCCTGCTACTGAAGACACCATATGCTGTCAGCACGGACCATGGAGAGACCTAGCTGTAATCTGGAGGAGAGCCAGTCCCCAGAAAATTAGCCCATCTAGTGCTGGAAGGTGCTATATGAGCTACCAGGGGAAAGTGGCCAACATCTGTCCAAGCAACTCAAAGTCTAAGTGACTCAGAAGCAAACAACTTGACATGGTGCTCACACAAGTGCAATAGTGACACACAGCCATGGTGGGTAACCAACTGCCCTTGGATTGGCTAACAGATCTACTCAGTGGAAAGGAAACCATATTTGGAACTGGAAAACAAGTCAAAATCATATCCAGATAATGTCTCTGCTTTCCATTGTCAAGCTCCCACTAACCTTAGACTATAAGAGGGTCTACATCTTTTTTATTCTCTCTAAATTAATAATTATTATCCCATGTAACTGGTGCTCACTTCATTCTCCATTGGAGAATCTGCTTCTCTTTTTCAGAGGGGAGCTGGACCTGAGAGATAAAAACCCAGTGCACTCCACCCCGGCCCCAGCTGAAACCGCAGAGGATTTGGGGAAATGAGGAAGAATGCTGCTTTCTTAGTGAATCTGATATCAGCAGAAGGGTGATGGAAATAGATACTAACAATACTCAACACCTACCAAACTAGAGATCCAGAGGCTCCTAAGTGCCCTTCACTGAAGTAGACTTAAGATGCTCCCAGCATGGCTTAGAGAATTTTGCAGAAGAGTGGGCAGAAAGATTGTTAGTGCCACAAATTGGGACATTTTGCACAGCTACAATCCCTTCCCCCTCCCCCATAATGCATTACCCACAATCCCCATGGTGTTGATCCCCAATGAGGAAGTCCTCTTCAGAAAAGGGGCAGGGAGGAGGGAAAGGATGGTACCAACATGTGTTGTTTACATAAAAATTATGTCCATATTTAATAAGGCATGGTGATGCACACCTTTAATCCCAGCACTCAGGAGAGAGAGGTAGTAGGATTGCCGTGAGTTTGAGGCCACCCTTGAGACTATATAGTCAGTTCCAGGTCAGCCTAAACTAGAGCAAGACACTACCTTGGAAAAAACAGAATTAATTTTCCAGTACATTTCATTTTCTTGAGAAGTATTCTAGGAGAAAAGACAGAATACTGAGGGGTGGAAGGTCTTGAAGGAGATGGAGGTAAGAGTGGGAGGAAAGAAATACACAAAACTATGACAGCATCAATAAGTACCATAGAAACCTTCATCTTGGTTAACTAATTTAAAGATATAACTCTTTTAAAACTTTTGTTTATTTTTTTTAGAGAGAGTGAGACAGAAAGAGGAGAGAGAGAATTGGCATGCCAGAGCCTCAGCCACTGAAATCGAACTCCGGTCACTTGCACCACCTAGTGTGCATGTGCAACCTTGTGCTTGCCTCACCTTTGTGCATCTGGCTTATGTGGGATCTGGAGAGAGATCGAACATAGGTCCTTAGGCTTCTCAGGCAAGCACATTAACAGCTAATCCATCTCACCAGCCCTAAAGGTATAAGTCTTAATAAAAGAGTGGGATGGAATAGTCTAGAAAGAAGTACCTTGTAAGGGGAGGAGAAAGCTTAATAGTAAAACCATAGCCTCTTGCTAGTAAATCATAGTGCCAGAACTGGGTTACTATCTACAATGAGCTACTGGTCAGGAGTCCTATGAGGACCCTAAAACAATGCAGGACATTGCCAACACATTTGATTTCCCACCATTTCTAGCTGGTTAGACCCTATTGCTGAAAACAAAATAGGCAAGTGGTCACATAAATTTGAGAGATCATGCTATAACTGAAAAGAAAGGCAGCTCTCAGTTGGCTAACCCTCATAGTTCTGAAAAGTGCTGCTTGAGAGGCTGGAGGATAATGGTTACCAACAGTATAAACAAGCAGGTTAGGATCAAATCAAAATCAATCAGCCAGTCAAGATGTACATATCTGTGCAATAGTGGCAATAGGCTATGGGGGTAATCATCTGCTCTCTGACTGGATATGAGGTCTGCCCAGTGGGAGGGAATTCATACCTGGTACTGGTAACCAAATCAGAAGCTTATAATTTCGAAGGTCATAAATTCTTGAGGGTAGCTCACACTGTTTTTGGCTAAAATGAGCGGTTATACCTATCAAGAAGTCTTCTAAATGTCTATGTCTACTTTTATACCCTGATCTATGCTGCTGTCACTCTTGGCTAGAGGATCTGCTTTTTTACAGATGGCCACAAATATTGGGGAGACCCAATTCTATCAGTATGACAAGAAAAGAAACCTGACTGTCCAGCATTAGACAACTCATCCCTATCACGTACACCAGGGAGACAAGGAAGTTCAGATTAAATATGAGTTCTACTCTCACTACTAACCTAAGAACCTCCTCCACAGGAATGTCGGTAGATGCTGAGAAGATTCAAAATGCATGAAAGCAGAAAATCAGAGGCTATTGTGAGCTCAACACTAAGGTAGATTTCTTACATGCTCTTCAAGGCTCAGGGAACATTGCAGAAGAGGTGGCAAAAGAATGCAAGAGCCACAGGGTAAGGACTATTCCAAAGCACAGCTCCTGGCTCCCAGAGACTGGTGAGCTCACAGTGAAAACCAGTAACACCACTGAGAAGGTAACACTCAGTAACACTCAGGGGGATGGGTGTAGGGGAGAAGAGTATAGTCCTAGGGAAATATGACCAATATGCAATATGTTCTTAGAGTAAAGTTCACACTTAGTAGGCAGGCCCACCTCATTCCTAACCAAGCCAAACACAATTTGATACTAAGGCAGTGCAAATGGCCACACGCACACTTGCACACCACTGTCTGCAGCTGGGGCAGCTAGTTGCTGGCCTTCAGGATCCCTGGGTGGCCCTGCTTCCCCCGGCCCAGGTGCAGAACATCTTCAAGAAAACAACCTGGAGGCCATCCATCCAAGAACAGCAGCTCCACCCAAGTCTCCTAGAGTGGAGAGGGTTGCTCAGTAAATTTCAGGATTTCTCAGTTTCTTGAGGCTAGATATTCAGCCCTGGTGCATGCACCCCACAACTCTCTGACTGATCACCAAAGCATTTCAGTGGCTGGGGAGCAACAAAGCCTTCTTTGAAGGCAGCTGATCTGCATCCAGTCTACCCTCAACAACTGCCCTGGCACTTTGGCATCGTGCCTGGAGTGTCTAGAGTTTTACCACTCTCCCTCATGGTAGTGACACTAGGCATTCCTCCTGGAGCTGGCGTCTGGCTGCTTTGAAATGGAAACCTCGATTCACACACATGATGCCATTTCATGTGTATATGTTCATGACACTCAGAAATAACCGGAATGTTCCTGGATGAATGAATAAGTGCACAAAATGTGGTTTATACATACAGTGGAATATTATTTGGCCTTAAAAAGGAAAGAACATGAATATGAGATGTGGATGCACACTGAAGATAAGCTAAATCAAATAAGCCAACACTAAATATTACTTGAGTCAATTTAGAAGATGTACTTAGAATTGCCCATTTAAAGCCAAGTATGATAGTTGCATGGTGATGTGTATATGCTTCATGCCACAGGAGCCGTGTGCTTCAAATGATTAAAATGATCCATTATAAACTATATATATTTTTCTTTTTTGTTCTTTTAGGGTAGAGTCTTGGAACTCACTCTGTAGACAAGGCTGGCCTCAAACTCACAGCCATCCTCCTACCTCAGTCTCCTGAGTGCTGGGATTAAAGGCGTGCACCTCCACACCCAGCCTTATGTTACACATATTTTTTCCACCATGAATACGTTAAATGATGGTATGTGAAGGGTACAGTGATTCATTGTACCTGTCATATTACATATTTTCTAGGTGACTACCCAGATGGTAACCGTGTGGTTTGATTTTTAGTTGCTTCTCATTTGTTTTCAAAAAGGATTGTATTTAGTTAGGGTCATGTTTGCATGTTCTAGTAACATTTCTAACACAGAAGGTACCGTGAAGGAATGACCTGCTGTAGGAACAACCTCTCCACCGTCCACGGGAGCGAAGATGAGCTTGTCTCTGGCGCTCCCTGGTGGTAATAATGGGAACTGTCTCCCAGGGGCTGGAATCCATCTGAATCTTTGTGCTTTGTAAGCCTATTGGAAGTTCAACAAAAATTTGTTGGTCTGTCCTTCCTCGGTGTGGTAGCCCATAACAAACACAGCCATCTTGTATGTGGTCGTGAACAGAACTTAATGGTGCTTTTCTATAAGCACCAGATTTACAATGCATAAAAATCTATTACTACTGCATTTTTTTTTGTTTTGTTTTAAATTTGTGTAGACAGTACTGTTTGTTACCTAGTTGGCAATGCATAGTGTCTCAGTTACTATATGGGTTATAAATATCTCTAATAGGGGCTGGAGAGATGTCTTAGGGGTTAAGGCACTTGCCTGCGAGGTCTGAGAACCCAGGTTCACTTCCCCAGTACCCACGTAAGCCAGATGCCCAAGGTGGGACACGCATCTGGAGTTCATTTGCCATAGCTGGAGGCCCTGGTGCAGCCATTTTTTCTCCCTCTCAAATAAGTAAATAAATAAGACTATTTATTAAAAATATCTTTTATAGTACATTTGTAATCAACCCAACTATTTATTGAACATCTGCTTCTGCAAGGCCTTGAGCTAGTGCTGGGGGAGGCAGAAAGCTTCCACTTTTTCTACTCAGAATATTCGTCGTGTCCAGTTCTGAGTCGGTCTCTGTCCACAAAAGGATTTAGCAACCTGTTCATTCAAAATTACAGAGTGTTAATTCACAAGCAATGTGTATCTTAATAAGGCAATGGTAGTAAAGAGTGGTGCACGCCTATAATCCTAACACTCAAGAGGCTGAAAAGCTACATGCATCTGAGGCCAGCCTGAGCAGCATAAGTAGAACAGTATGTAAGAGAGAAAGGATTCTAAAATCAAGGAGTTAATGCTCTGTTATTATAAAAATCCAGCAGGGAATCACAACCCCCATACTCCAAACTCTGAGCATTGTGGGAGCAGGGAGGCAGTGAATCACTGTGCATTCTATTCCCTACCATGACAGACACTGGGCAGAAGTGTTTACATATAAGAATTCATTCAACCCTGCCAGAAACCCAGTAACGGTCAAAGGATCTCAGCTTTTCAATGACAAAATGAAGGCTTAGAGAGGTGAAGGAACCTGGCCCAAGGCCACACAGCTAGTAAGTGACACATACAGGACACTGATAAGAGTTGCTAAGTAACCCCAAGCTCTGCTGGTAACCAGACCTATGGACATAGCTTAAGGAGAATACATTATGCGAAACACATCCTTAGGCAATTTGGTCATTGTGCAAACCTTGCAGAGCGCACCTTCAAAGGCCTAGATGGTGTGGCTCAAGACATACCCAGGCTGTATAGGATTGCTTACTGCTATGAGGCTATAAACCTGAATAACAGGTCATTGTGCTGAACGTCATAGGTGACTGCATCACTGGAATAAACATTTGTGTTTGTAAACATTCCTAAACAGAAAATGTATAGTAATTCTAGGAAACAGGAATTTTTAGCTCCATGATGTAATGCTGTCCACTGTGGACTGAAATGCCATTAGGTAACGCAAGACTCTAACTGCCCATGGGCAGAAAGATAAGAAGCCAAGCCTGATGGCACAGGCCTGTAATCCCTGCTTCTCTGGAGGCCAGGGGCAGGAGGATCACAAGTTCAATGTCTGCCTGAGCAACTTAATAAGAAGACCCTCTCTCAACATTTTATAATTTTTATAAAAAAGGGGAGGTGGGTATTAAAAGTCTGGGATCATAGATCAGTGGTAGATCATGTTTGCCTAGCATGACTGAGGCCCTTGGTTCACTCTCCATCACTGCAGAGAGAGACAAAGATGGAGAGAGAGAGAGAGAGAGACAAAGAGGGGGAGAGAGAGAGAGAGAGAGCACTTAAAGCTTTAGTATTATGTGGTGCCTCATTCAGCGGGACCCTTAAGACCTGTGGACAAGGAGAGTGCTGGAGAGTGCCTCTTATTTCAATCCATTACATACACCCTATCAATGACATCCGAAGTGCTGGCTTCCAAATGTGATTCTCTTCCCTGAAGGGTCCAGCAGATGCCGTGGTAGAGCTAGCCAGAGCGTCTGGGGGCATATGAAGGCAGGGGCTGGCCAGAGAAAGAATCTGTGTAGAGATGATGACAACCTGGGAAAGGAAGGATGAGTTCAAGCTTACTTTATTATACTGAATTGTTCCTATTGAAGGGGGCAGGATCTCACGCTGTAGTCCAAATTGGCTTGGAACTCACTATGTAACCAAGACTGGCCTCAAATGTGTCATATTTTCTCTGCCTCATCCTCCCAAGTACTAGGATTGCATAAGGCATCTGACTCAAGTTCAAGTTCAGTTAAGACTGAATATTAGCACAGGGTGTCAAAGCATTGATAAAACCTCTTGGATGATCCAGTTGATTTTGGCGTCAAGTGTACTTCTCAGCTATTGCTGTAAAGTGCAGGGGAGGAGAGCTGAGTGTCTTTGACTTACCTAATGGGAGGGCTGAGCTTCCTCAAGTGGAGCTGACTCACTCCGGGACCCTGAAGATGGTTTGAAGGGGTGAGGGAACCCTGTGCATATTAATACCTCAACCTAAAGTAATTTTCACTCTTCTAGGAAGGACAGAGCAGGAGAGAGCCGCCAAGCATCCCTACTGCTGAGGTCGGGGGGGGGGGCAGGGGGTGCTGCTGTCGGTGGTGTTCAGAGACTGCCTTCTCGGATCTCTTCTGACTCTTTGGCTTCTAGTCTCCTATTGCTACATTTTCTTTTCCCTTACCTTTTCTAGTCCTTTCCCCCGGATACTGAAACCAGAAGGTGCTCAAGGCCTTTGTGCTAAGCTGTTCAGTTTTTGAATATCACTTACTCCAGATGAGTTACAATTCCTAACAACACGTAAATGCTAGGATGCCATATAGAGTTGTTCCACTGTGTCATTTAAGGAAGACAAGAAAAAGGCCTACACATGTTCAATACAGATATAATCTTGATTCTTTTCTTTGTTTACTTATTTGCTTTTTAAAGCAAAAACTCACTAGAGACTCTAGCACAGGCTGGCCTGGAACTCACTGTATAAACTCAGGCTGGCCTCTAACGCATGATGATTCTCCTACCTCAGCCTCCTGAGAGCTGGGATTATAGGTGTGAGCTACCATGCCCAGCTGTAATTCTGTTTTTGAGGTTTGGTTTGCAGCTGGTTGAACATGCAGTTGCAGAACCTGTGACTGGGGAGGGCAAATTCCACATCATTTTTTCTCATCCTCACCTTGGTTCTCACTGCCGGTTGTGCTTCTCTTCTATCAGTCCTTTCTATGAAAGGCCCTTTTTTCTCCTCCTTCCTTCTACTTATAAAGGGTCATCAGGCAGAGGTGGTGATGGGTGAGATTCCTCTAACTCTGATTCCTAGGTTTAGGAATACAAATTAGACTGTAATGTACAGATTAGGAATCTGAGAGAAAGAATCAAAGGGAATATTTTAAGAGACTATTAGAGGTGCTGCCACACTCCCTGCAGTATATAATTATGAGAAACACATAAGGCTCAATATACTCCAGAAGTGTGTGTGTGTGTTTGTCTGTTTGTTTTCCAGTACTGCGTTGGTAGTTGGACATTTTGTGGAGGCTGAGTGTGTATGACAGAGGCATGCCATAGGAATGAGTCTAAGAGGTATGTAAGAAACCTCTGGTGTGGGGAGTGAGCAACTCTGAAAGGGATCAGCCACAGGATTACTCTGAGGATGGGTCCTACACAGACAAAGATAAACCAGGAAAAGTGCAGGAAGAGGTCGTCTAGATCACAGGGTATAAAATATCATCACAATGGCAAAATAAGGGAATGGCTAATCCATAGGCTCTCTTCTCTCTCATTGTTGCTAAAGAAGGGGGGACAGGATATAGGGAACCCCAGACCCAATCAACAGAAAATTTCTCAAAACAAAGATTTCAAGACACGGTTCTGCTTTAGTTGAAATTTTTTTTTTGTTTTTGTTTTTCAAGGTAGGGTTTCACTCTAGCTCAGGCTGACCTGGAATTCACTCTGTAGTCTCAGGGTAGCCTTGAACTCTCAGTGATCTACTTCCTCTGCCTCCCAAGTGCTGGGATTAAAGGTGTGAGCCACCACGCCTAGCTTCCTTTAGCTGATTTTTAATAAAAACTACTTCTAGGTGTTTTAAAGTTGTTGGTAAAAAGAATGTCTCCAGGGCTCAGAGTAGCTCATAGCAGTACCTATGCCATTATCAAGTTTAAATACTGTGTATTTATTCTCAATAATTCTGCTACTATCTCATCTGCTTTACAAGATATACAAAACCAGGTTCAGACCATGCCAGACCCCATCATTCCATTTAATGAACAACTTTAGAAACGAATTTATGCTTCTTCACGATGAAAGAATTCTGTCTATAATTTCTTGTAATCGTAATTCTGTTAATGTTTTTGGACCTTGGGTGCTCAGCTGCTGCTTTAACTTTATCTCCTCCTGTTTACACTCATTCCACACTCAGATGACCCTGTGACAATCTAACTCCATCTTCCCAGTTTTCCTTCATTGCCCTCCAAGAACTTAAAGTCTTAAAACACTGAAGAGCCCCAATTAACTCAGTGCCCACTTCTGCCCGGCTTCTCTTGCTTTTATTATTTCTCACCAACATCTTTAACCAGGACTGTCTTCCTGAAATAAAGCAATGCACTCGGGGTGCCCTAGGTAGACCCACTGGACAGGCACTCCAACTGCCACACCTGACAACTCCACTCACTTGAAGAAGCCTGATCAGTCGTTTCTCCAATTCCCTAAAGTCAGTTAGCGTTGCTTCTTCAGAGGAGGAAAATGAGGCAGCTTAGGTAACCCTAAACAGGGCCCCTGCAAGAAAACCAACAGTAGCTGAAGGCCAGAAATGACACTGATCCTATAAGGGGGAATCTAGCTTTTCCTTCTCTTTTGCTAAAGGAGTTCAGTTCCTAGATCATTTTTTCCTTAACCCTGACTCCCTACCTAGATCTCTTCCTCCATAAAGGAATTCTCCTTCCTATTTAAAAAAAAAAAATGATTAGAATAACCAGGTGGATTACTTGCTTGGAATGCCTCCTGCTTTGTAGAAGCTCTGCCTTCTTTCCTTCTCTTAAATTTTATAATAAAATCTTTCTAAACTTCACCCTCTATGATCTATGGATTTTATTTGAACTCATAAGATAAGAACCTGGAGGTCACTGACTCAACACAACATGTGTGTCTGTGACAGTCCTGTTAACTCCTAGGTTAGGCCAACCAAAACCCAAAAATAGATCTATTACTCTCAAAGACACCCCAAATTAAAATATATATCATCACAACACCCTGCTTGTTCCCTACTTTAATTTCTTACAGTGCTTGGAATGGAACACAGGTCTTCACTAGCAAGTACTTCAATCAGAGCCATGTACATAGAACTTATAAAGTAACTTGACATTAATGTAGTATCTATATTGTAATTTATAAAAGCTTAGATCCTTATGAGTTACAGGGGAGGGAAACACCCATGAGTTTTCACTAATAATGCCATTATTTTTCCTTCTTTGCAAAAGCTAGCTGGTATGTCTATGGAGATGTTTACATAATTAATGAATGCCTCAAATGTTGAAAAAATTCACTGCAAAACAAACCTGTTCTTTTAGTTTGGGAAGAGAACAAACTGATAGAAATAAAAGCCTAATCCTCTGTTCCTTTTTCTCCCTCTTTTCTGTCTCTGAAAAGGCCCCCTTTTGCTAAGAACCAGACCATTGCTGAAGAATTTGTGCTCCTGGGCCCAAGCTACTCCTGGGTAGCCACACTTGATGAACAAACAGGACAAATTTAATTTTCATCTGACCCAAGATTCATTTTATTTGATGTGTAGGAACAACAAGTGGCTAGTGGCTTACAGTCATGTGATATTGCCTTAACAGATAAAATTGTCAAGCCTCTTGAGAAAAAATTGACATCATTTTCCAATAGGATCATCAGTGATGTCCCCAAGGCACAGCGTATTTGCCACAAAGGCAAAATAAAAGGTCTCATGTGCACAGATTTCAGTTTACAAGGTCCTTCTGTTTAGAAAGGCCAGGCTACTTATTTTCCAAGGAAAAGAATGCATAAGCCACCAGGCTCTCAGAGACAAGCCATCTTCTTTATGCCCTAAGAGTGGAGCAAGTTTAATCTTGTTCTTTTTGTCAGAGCTCACAGGCCCACCGAGCACTAGATGTTATCTAGTGTAGCTACTATAGCTGTTATTCACTAGGCATGTTTAAGTACTGACCACACTGTTCTAGGAACATGCTATCAAGAAGCGTAGTATATATTTGCTCATTTATACCTCATCAACATGGAATAACATCAGTAAGTCTTTATCAATTCACACATACCGGGTGGCCACACAGGCCTGTGTGAGCTCTGTTTGGATTTACAGACTAACAATATACACAATAAACAGTCAAACACATGGACAAATATATATTTCATTAAATCCAAGGTATCATTGATCATAAGACTTATGGTGAGCCATGTACCACCAAGAAAAGCTACATCCATGATTGCTAAATGTCATTGATTCTAGGACCCTCCTTTTTATTTCAGAGATGTGACCATGAGAAATAATTTTGTGTCTCATATTCTCTGTAAAAAATTACGATACAAGTCAATTATGGCTCATAGTGAGCACTTCAAAGAAGAAAACCATCCTAGAATTCAGAGGCAAAGATGGGAGGATTGCTGCAAGTTGAAGGCCAGATTGGCTTGTCCACACAAGGAGTTCCAGGTCAAGCCAGGGCTGCAGAGCAAGACTCTTAACTTAAGAAAAGGAGGAAGAGGAACTAAAGGAGGAGGAAGAAGAAGGAGGAAGAGGAAGAAGAGAACAGAAGGAGGAAGGAGAAGAAGAAGAAAAGTATGGTATTATAAAAAAGACTGATGGAAGCTCAGCATGGTGGTGCATGCCTTTAATCCCAGCACTTGCTAGGCAGAGGTAGGAGGATTGCCATGAGTTTGAGGCCACCCTGAGACTGCATAGTGAATTCCAGGTCAGCCTGAGCTAGAGTGAGACCCTACCTCAAAAAAACAAAACGCAAGCAAACAAAAAATAAATAAATACTTATGGAAAACTTAAGTTTAGATGTGGGATACAGGAAAACGAGAGTCCAGAGGAGGAAACTCAGCACAGCGCTACACTGGAAGCAGAAACAGGGCTGGAGTTGGAATAATGTGAGTCTCAGGTGGAAAAAGCAGCCCAGCAAGGTCTGGTCATCCCTGCTGCTCAGGAAGCTGAGGCAGGAGGATCACACATTTAAGGTCTTTGGGCAACAGAGTGAGTTCAAGGTCAGCATGGGCAACTTAAGAGACACTATTTCAATTTTTTTAAAAAATGAAACAGAAGGCACCAGTTAGTCTCTGTGGAGAGGCAATGCTTCTGAATATGCCTTACCACACTATGGCTCTTACATTGCTTCTGCCCTCTCTTCTGCAGTGTTCACCAAGCCTTGGAAGGTACACTATAATATCTTTAGTATTGAGCTCTCAGCAATCTCTGGTTTTCTGCCTTTGAGTCTCCTCAGTGTCTACCATCCATAGTGAATACAGATAATCTTACTAAGGAGCATCCTCAGTGGAATGGGCCAAGGGACAGGGAACATAAGATTATAACCCAATGGTAATATGACCAATATGTAATATGTTCATACACTAAAGTTCTCAATTTAAAAAAAAAAGTAAAAAGAGGGCTGGGGCAACAGGTTAGTATGTGCAAGGTCCTGGGCTGTTCAGTACTCATCAATACATGTGCACACGCACACACACACATACACACAAACACACATGCATGTGAAAAGAAAGTCCAAACAAGGAAGACAATATCAGAAAAGAGAAAAACTAATGGCTTAATAAAATTCATCTTATAATTCTTACAGAATATCAAGAATTCCCAGTAGCCAAGACCATCTTGAAAAGGAAGAACAAGGCTGATTTCAAAACGTACTTCAAAGCTATAACAATCAAAACAACATGGTACTAATATAAAAGTAGACATAAAGACCAATGGAACAGAATAGAGGGCTCAGAAAGAAACATATATATATATATGTATGTGTATATGGCAACATGACTCTGAACAAGGGGTCAAAGATGACTACATTCAGGAAAGGACAGTCTCTTCAACAAATAATATTGGGAAATTATAATTCACATTCAGAAAATGAAATTGGGCTCTAACCATATATTACACACAAAAGTTATTTAAAACATATTAAATTCCTAAGTGTGAGGCTTACAATAAAACTTTTGGAAGAAAGTATAGAGCAAAAATTTCACAACTTTGGATTTGGAAGCCATTTTATCAACATGACATTGAAAGCACAGGCAACAAAATAAAAAATGGAATGATTGTACTCTGTGGAAATTAACACTTTTGCACATTGAAAGACACTATCAACAGGGTAAAAATCAGACTATAGAATGAGAATATATTTGCAAGTTATATATATGATTAGGACCTGATATCCAAAATCCACATAGAAATCCTCAAACTGCAACAACACCCAAACCCAGGACTGATCCTTAACTTCCCTCCCCTCAAAGACAGTTGGAGGTGGCTGTGGAGGCCTGCGGCTGTCATAGGTGTACATGCCCTGTGTAGTTAGGTTTGAGAGTAGGAATCCATCCACCCTACTGTGATGCAGGGACCTTAGCAGGTTATCACATTGTAGCAGAGTATCCATTGTGATATAATAAGAGGAGAGGAAGATCTGGAACCTTCCAGACATGAACTTGAAATTGGGCAGATAAAAGCTATAAGGAAAGTCAGGTGGGTCTTCAGTGAGTGAGTGGGGCATGAGAGGAGAATGGCTATGAACTTCCACTGGGACTAAAAGCCTCAGGATGAGTTTTGGTCTGTGAGCTGCTTGGTGGTCAGGGATCTGCCACCAGGGAGAAACCAGTGGGGGAGACCTAGCCAGTACCAAGTTCCAAGGGCACATGGTTTTCCCTGGATGGCCTGCTTCACCTATCTGAACTCTTGACAAGCCTCACTATGTCTGCTTAGTGGATTTTACCCTTCCATACTTAGTGTCCTTTCAGACCTTCTGGGGACACCCTTACGGTTGTGAAGCATTCCCCCAGGCGACTGGGGCTGACGTAGCCTCTGTCCACTTGTTCTATAGATACAGCAGACACATTGGCAAGTTAGAGGGAGGCATTCTGTGGGTTCACTGAGTTTCACCCACAATATATCTGTGGCAAGGTCTGGTGAGGGCCTTCCCTGAGCTCCCTTTCTGTTGCCATAACAGATTACATGGGATTGGGTGACACAAAGAGATTCAAAGTTGAGTAGGGTGGCACATGTCCATAACCCCCAAACTCAGGAGGATAGCTGCAAGTTCTAGATCAGCCTGAGCTATGTAACACGATTCTGTCTAAACACACACACACAGAGAGAGAGAGAAAGAGAGAGAGAGAGAACAGGGGGCAGACAGACACACACACAACACTCTGAGGGCTGGGGACATGGCTCAGTGGTTAAAGGTGCTTACTTGCAAAGCCTGATGACCTGGGCTTGATTCCTCAGTACATGCATAAACCCAGGTACACAAAGTGGCACATGCATCTGGAATTACTTTGCCATGGCAAGAGGCTCTGGCATTCTTGCTTGCACACACACACACTTTCTCTCTCTCTCTCTCACTCTCTCTCTTTCTCTCTCTCTCTCTCTCTCTCTCTCTCACACACACACACACACACACACAAATAAATAAAAAATAAAAAGAGAGAGAGACACACACACACACACACACAAAACACTCAGGGCTGGAGAGATGGCTTAGCAGTTAAGGTGCATGCCAGCGAAGCAAGGACCCCGGTTGGATTGATTCTCCTGGACCCACACGTTAGCCAGATGCACGAGGGGGCGCATGTATCTGGAGTTAGTTTGCAGTGGCTGGAGGTCCTGGGGCGCCCATTCTCACTCTCTCTCTCTCTCCTTCTCTCTGTCTCTAATAAATAAATAAAAATAAAATCTTAAAAAAAAATAAAGAAGAAAGCCAGCTGAGCACTGGAAGTCACCAAATTTATCTTTCTGCTTCCTCAGGCTGGTGAAATGCGATCAGTGCCCTCATAGTCCTGCTGCCATGTCTTTCCTGCTATGGTGAACTGTAACCTCAAACTGTGAACTACAATAAACGCTCAATTCCCTAAACAATCAAACAAAAATCCCAAAGCAAAATCAAGAAAAAGAAAGAAAGAAAGAGAGAGAGAGAGGGAAGGAGGGAAGGAAGGAAGGAAGGAAGGAAGAAAGGAAGGAAGTCAGGAAGGAAGAAAGTCAGGAAGGAAGGAAGGAAGGAAGGAAGGAAGGGGAGAGGGAAAGAAGGTGTTTTGTTGTTTGGTCCTGGTTCCAAAGGCTAGAAAGTTCAGGATTAGGAATTGGAATCAGCTTGGTTCCTGGTGAGGGCTTCCTGCTGCCCCATGCTTGGTGAGAGAGGGATGATGAGCAGGTGGAGGAGAGGAAAGGGAGATAGATTCCTATGGCAGCTAGCCCATGCCCATAAGATTCTTCATGGTCCAGTGCCTTACAGGCACCCCCTTGGGACCAAGTCTCAGTATGAATTTTGGTAGGAACAAGCCATATTCAAACTAGCGCCTCCCCAAGATCAGAAGAAAATAAGCAACACTCAGGACAAGAAGATGGAACTCTCTAGAGCTCAGCTTTAAAATTGGATATTTTATTCAGTGTATTTTATTTGAGACAGGGTTTCACTAGGTAGTCCAGGCTGGCTTCAAAACCCTTCTGAGGTCTCGGTCTTCTCGTGCGTAGGGGTTGAAAGTACGCACCACCATGCCAGGTGCTGTGGGACATTTTGATAGCTCTTTCCAGGACAGATTAACTACGTGCACATGGATGCTGGCCTCTTCTTGGCCTGAAGGCAGTGCCACACAGGAGCAGCCAGAGGGCACGGAGCTTTGCAAGGCAGATTCTACCTCCAGATGGAGTGGAGGAAGAGATAGAGAAAAGTAGAGAGAGAGGGAAGGAGGGAGAGAAGCAGCAGAGTCATACACTCATGGAAATAGAAGTGTGCAGGGATGGCACCCCATCTATGGCTGAGCTGTCATCTGATTCAGGTAGTAGACTCCTGATCTCACATGTTGATTGCTCGGGCAAGGACAGGACTAGAGCCTCTATGTGGGTGCTATAAATGCTCGAGTGTGGATGGCTCCTTAGCCAGTGATTTTTCTCACGCCCTGGTTGTCCTCATAGCCTGGTTCCCCTGTATTTCTATCTTCCTTCCCTGTTAGCTTGGAGCAATAGTTTCAATGGACGTCCCCCAATACTTTTGGCAGTTCATTAAAGCTTTCAATTTAGGTCTCCAGCCACCTGGCTGGAGGAGGTGTCAGTGTGGGCGGATCCTAGGGTCCAGCCCTAAGGTGTGTTGGGGGCGGAGCTGAATTCCGGCTAAAGATATGCAAAGTGCCTGAGTCCAGCCTTTATGGAGTTTCTGAAGTGTGCTCGATGCTGCTGGTGGTGGTAGTGGTCTCTTTCTGCTTGGACCTGTGAAAGTAGGCCAGTTTCTTCTGCCATTATGGAGCTTCCCCTAGACTTGAAAGTTTCAATAAATCCCTTCTTCCATAACTGTGCCTCGTTTGGAAGTTCATCCCAGCTGCATGAGGCTGACTGCTACACCTGGTCTCTGGCTGTCCCACCCACGTCTCCCCCTCCTATCTCTCCACCCCACCTCTTCCCCCACCCCCACCCCACAGCTCATACTGACGCAGTGGTCATGCTTATCTGTGGTTTAGTCAGTGAAGAATGCTCAGGCCTTCCCGCCTTCTCTCCTTCAGCACTTTCTCTCTCAAATGCCCCAGTGTTATTTCTTCCCTGCTATGAATCTTCTGCTTCCTCATTGGAAGTGAAAGATGAAGCCCCACACCCTTTCACAAAACCAGTCTTGACCTGGTGTTGGCATCAACTCAGAGAAGTCAGAAAGCTTGCTGAATCACACACAATGCTCCCACACCCTTGCAATTACAATAATCGCAGCCCGTCTTCCACTGCTGAATCACCGCAGCCGCAGGTCTGAAATGAGACAAGCTCTAGGGCCCACTCCGGCTTTATGAACCCAAGAGACAGAGTCTGCCTTTCCTTAGAGTTCGGGGGTGCTGCCTGTTTCTGGCTTCTGCAGAGGAGGAAACGAATGCGTATGGATTAGTGAAAGATCATTTTCCTGCTGTTTGTCTTGGCCTAAGTACTTCAGAATTCGAACACTTGTATTCTTGACCTTGCAGAGATGGGAGGAGGGTGTTGAATCTACTTCCTGTCGGATTACCAAAATATTCCCTCTCTAGTTAAAGTCCCTGCTCTGATACCATTTAATTGTAATGCTCTATTTCTTCGGCAAGGTTGGGGATGATGTTCAGAGCAGGTGCTATACTACTGAACCATTCCCATTTCCATTCCACACTGTCTGGGGTTTTCTGATATCATTTTTATTTATTTGCATGTGTGTGTGTGTGTGTGTGTGTGTGTGTGTGTGTGTGTGCATGCGCACACATGCACGAATATGCAAGACAGTCTCTTGCTGCTGCAAATGAACACCAGATGCTTGTGCCACTATTTTCATCTGGCTTCATGTGGGTGCTGGGGAATTGAGCTCCAGCCTGCAGGCTTTGCAAGCATAAGTCTTTAACACGGAATCATCTCCCCAGCCCTTGTAGCCACTCAGCCACGCAGAACAGTTTAGGCTGTTCGGAATTCACTATGTAGGCTGCCCTTGAGCTCATGGTGGTCTGCTTGCCTCACCTCCTCCGTGCTAGGGATTATAGGTGTGAGCCAACAACCTGGAATGGTTTGTTTTTAAGGAAGGAAGGGTTTTGTTGTTGTTTTTTATTTGTTTATTTGTGTGTGTTTCCATTTACAATAACAGGCCTCTTACCTCAGCCTCCCAAGCGCTGGGATTATAAGCATGAGCCACTCTTCCTGGCTTTACTTTTGCCTGATTCTTTGGGGACAGGGTCTCAAACAACCTATGTAGACAGGATGAATTTGAACTTCTGATCCTCCTGCCTCCAGCTCCCCAGTGCTGGAATTATAGGCATGTGCCACCATGCCCGGCTCCCTGATACCATTTTGAACTCATAGAATGCACTTATCTGAAGTTGAATGCCTGCTGTTGAAACACTAGGGAAGCTTAAAAAATAATTTACCAGTTATGCAATAGATTTTAGGGCACATATTCGAATTGACACCTGTAAAATACCAAAGACTAAGTTCTTTCAGAGTTTTGCTTACGGTCTTCCTTTGGATAAATCCTTTGGCTCTCGGAAGTTCAGTCTGCTCTTCTGTAACACGGGGAAGATCATTCCTAATTTATTGGCATTTATAGAGATGGAGACGTTGGCAAAGAGAGGAACAATTAAATCTACCGAGGTTGACAGTGTATGTCAGCAACTCTGCCAGCGCTTTCTTATCTTAATCATTTGAATTAGTCTGAACTCTTAAAAGCTTATGCAAATGTTGACAGTTATTATTATAAGTTGTTCTGTATAATTAGAAGTTGTATTACCTCGGGGGAAATGAATCTCTCTGAACTCAGCTTCTTTATCTGCAAACCTAGAATAATAATAAGACCAAACTCAAAGGGCAGAAGAGACGTAAATATGGGGGAAAGGGGAAAATGTTATAGAGCAGTTTAGAAATATTAGATACTCTCATTAATGTCGATGACAAATTCTTCAAATTGCTGTGTGATAATTATCTCTGTACTCCTCCCAAGAGGGACCTACCTTTCCTGTGTCCCAGTTAAAGACAGCTTGCTGGAGTGTTTCTATAGTCTTTTAGTCAATCCAGACTTTAAATACACCCTGTGATTTGATCACAATGTCAATTAAAAAAAAAAAAAAAAAGGTTCAGAGCCAAAACCCACACTATAGCCACCCTGGGGCCTCCATTCCAAATCTGGAAAGGGAGCTCTCTCTGGGAAAAGAGGCTGGAATGTTTTTCATGGTTTTTGTTTTCTGTTTTTAAGACAAAACACGCTTTGGAACCTTTTATCTTAAGAATCCTAATGGTTGTGAAAGCAAGTAAGCCGGTCACTGTTCAGCTGACCTCATTCTGCTGTGAAGCATCTGCACCACGTACAGTCAGGTCAAGAAACTCTGAATAGCCTCAGCATACCTGAGACCTGACAAGTAGGTGAGGCTTCCTGTTCCTGAAAGAGGAGGCATTTAAAGAAGGAGGAGGAGGGAGCCCAGAACCATCACACAGGCAGCAAGGATCTCAGCCTCTTGGTAGACAGAAGTTATTGGTGGGAAACCTTGCCTTATTTACTCCTTGATGTTAGACTCTCAATGTTAGAGAGGAAAGACCCTGGCCCTAGAGCTCACGCATGAATACCGAAGCTGGAAGGAGACAATACCTGTCTCCTACTTGATGTCATCCCCGCTGACTTTAACAGGGTCCCCAGGCACGGGCCTGGCCTTCATCTTAAGCTCCTATCTCCCAGCCCTATTAACTGGGTAAGCTCAGATTGAAGAAAGTTGGTGCAGAGAAATGTAAAACCGATAGGGACTTGGGCTGCTTAGAGAAATTGGTGTCCAGAAACTACCATAAAGTGTCTATCATTGAGTGATAGACAAAAAGCTATAGATGCCTTCAAGTGATCTGAACCATGGTGGCAACTGAACAAGTCTTCCTGGTCTTCATTAGCTCCACGTTCTAACCCACTGAGCTAACCAGCAGTCCATCCTGGTCTTTGTAAAGCAAATGCCCCAGTGCTATGCGATTCTGGTTAGATGGCTGCTTGGTCAGAGCTGCAGTCTCCAGGCTGGATTTTGTTTTCTATTTTTTGGGGGGGGGGACAGGGGAGGGTATTACTTTTTAAAAAATTTAAATTAGAGCAGGAGAGATGGCTTAGCATAGCCTAAGGACCCAGGTTTGATTCCCCAGAACCCACATAAGCCAGACACACAAGGTGACACATGTGCACAAGGTGGAGCATGCATCTGGAGTTCAATTGCAAAGGCTAGACACCCTGGTGCACCAATTCTCTCTCTCTCTCTCTCTCTCTCTCTAATAAACAAATTTAATTTTTTTTAAATTTTAAAACTTTTAAAATTGTTTAAATTTGTTACATTTTAAAATGTTGGCATTTTAAGCATTTTTTAAATTAAATTTTAAGAAATTTTAATTGGGAAGCATCTCACTATGCAGCCCAGGCTGGCCTTGAACTTGCAACCTACCTAACTCTACTACCTCCACTTCCCCAGTACTGGAATTACAAGTTGCACTCCTTACATCTTAATTTTTTCCCCTCCTTCTTGTCTTCCTTCCTTTCTTCCTTTTTCTTCTTGTTTTCTCCCTCTTTTCCTCCCTTTCCTTCCTTTCTTTTCTTCTTCCTTCTCTTTCTTTCTTTTTTTTTCTTCTTTCTCCTAGTTTTTTGTTTTGCTCAGACAGCTGCCACAAGTACTGCTCATCTGTCTGCAGCTCTCTGGGAAACGTCCAGGGCTGCTGCTCAGGACTTCTGGAGAGATGCCAGCCCGGATAAACTGGGAGGCGTGGGACCCTTGATCCCATCAGGACCTGTTCCTGCCCTCCCTGGAGGCAAGCCGTCATGTTGCTCAGCACATGCGCAACTGGAAAAAGGGCCGTGCTGGAGAGGCCGAAAAGCAGGACAGTCTGCCGGCAAGTAAAAGCCGGTGCAAAGACTCGGTGCTTTCAGAAGAATGGAAGAGTCACCATCTGGGAGAGAAAGCACCTAAAGTCACATGGTGGGTCACACTCCTTGAAAGGTTAAGAAAGGTACAGAAGGGGACCAAGAACTCAGGGCACAGCAGGGAAGGTAGCAGGAGGGACACCATAGCTTGGTCGATACTGGTTCTTCTAGACTTTATCTTTTTCTTGATTTTTGTCACCAAACATCCCCCTTTGGTTAAAAATAAATAAGTAAATAAATAGCTGGGCGTGGTGGTGCACACTTTTAATCCCAGCACTCGGGAGGCCGAGGTAGGAGGATTGTCCTGAGTTCAAGGCCACCCTGAGAATACAGAGTGAATTCCAAGTCAGCCTGAGCTAGAGTGAGAACCTACCTCGAAAAAACCAAAAATAATAAAATAAAATAATTATTTTTCTTAAAATTTTATTTTTTTAAAGATTTTATTTTTATGTATCTATTTATTGGAGACAGGGAGAGAGAGAGAGTGATAATGGGCATGCCAGGGCCTCTAGCCACTGCAAACAAACTCCAGACCCATGCGCCACCATGCGCATCTGGCTTACGTGCATCTGGCTTACGTGGGACCTGGAGAATCGAACAGGGGTCCTGAGGCTTCACAGGCATGCCCCTTAACCACTAAGCCATCTCTCCAGCCCAAGAAGTTCATTTTTCCCAATACATGTTTACAGGAGTACAGTGGTTCTTTCCATACATGTGCACACCGGGAGTAATCCAGTCAAGGTGACTCGCATCTCCAGCACCTCAAGCAGCTATCGGTTCTTTGTGGCAAGAATATTCAGGATCCTCTCTGACAGCTATCTTCAAAGGTACATTAACTTTTGTTCAGTGCTGAGATGGAGCCCCGGGCCTAGCATGGTAAGCAAGTGTAGTTGTTTGACTATAGATGCTCCCAGTACCCTCAGTTGTTTTTGATTAAACTTCCTACTTAATCTTAATTTCCAGAAGGTGGAGCTCTGCTGGAAGAGGATGTGTTGCTGAGGCTGGATCTTGAGTCTTACTACGGTTGAGCACCAGCTTGCCTGAGCTGTGTTCCCCCCCCTCTCTCTCTCTCTCCCTGCACACATATAATGAGATGAGCCAGCTTCTTCCACCATGATGAAGCCTTTCCCTCAGAACTGTAGGCCTGAAATAAACCCTTTCTTACCATAAGCTGCTTCTGGTCTGTTCTGGCAACAAGAAAGAAGGTAACAATACTAAGAGTTCTTATCACTGAACTGTACCACAGCCCCAGTGTGGTTAACTTTAATCACTTTATTGTACAGTAAAGCACCAGAACTTATTATTTAAATTAATTTATTTTTTTTTCTTTTTAAGACAGGGTCTCATGTAGCTCAGGCTGGCCTCAGACTCACTATGTAACCAAGGGTAACTGAACTCCTGATCTTCCTGCTTCCACCTCCAGAATGCTGGGGTTATAGGAACACACTACCACATCTGATTTAAATATCTATTTTAAATTTTATTTATTTGTTTGTTTATTGTGTGTGTGTGTGTGTGTGCACATGCACACGCACACAGACGTACACACACATGCATGCCAAACCACACACATGGAGGTCAGAGGACAACTTCAAGTGTCTGTGCTCTACTTCCTTGAGACAGGCTCTCTGGTGCTATCAGACTGCAAACAAATGTCAATGGCAGACTAGCTGAGAGACTCACTTTTGACCTCATTCCAGTCACACGAGCCCCAGACCCCACCACTGTTCCCAGCCACACTGCCCGGTAACGTTACCAGATCTTCCCGCAGGGTGGCTGCTGTCGCCCACTGTAACTGGCTCCGCGAGGCGCCTTCACCTTCCCTCGTGGAGATAGCTTCCACTCCTGTCCCAACCATCCCTGCATCCCTCAGCCAGCTTCAAGCACTCAGTCCTGTCACCGTGTCTAGTCTGCCAGATCCTAACGCCTTTCCTCACTCCCAGCAGAGGTAACGGTCTCCTTTCTTCTCTCTTCTGGCCCCTGGAACACTTTCATGCTAAGTCCAGACCTCGTTACCTCCCCCACATGCCCTCCATCTCTTTCCCTCCAGGGTCTTGCCCCCACTCATGACCTCAGGCGTCATGCTACAAGGACAAAAGCCACAAGACGGCAGCCCGCATGAGTGTTTCTAGCCCTGATGGTTTTGGGTTCTGTTAAGCAAGCCCTGTACCACTGAGCCATGCTGCCAGCCCTTCACCCTGATTGTTTTTGCATGAGATTTAACCAAATCTACTGAATCCTATTTCCTACCGTTCAAGCAAGAACTTTTTTTTTTTTTTTTTTTTTGATTTTCTGTCTCCCTCTGTCTTCTGCTTTGTAGTGCTTGCTGGCCTCAAACCTCTTATGTAGCCAAGGATGACCCTGAACTCTGATACTCCTGCCTCTACCTCCCAAGACCTGGGATTACAAGCGTGTACCACTATGCCTTGCCATCCTCTGCATAAGAATCTCGACCACCAGTGCTCAGCTCCTGCGCTCCCTGGCATACTTTGAGCTCTAACAAGTGGGCCAGCTTCTTTCCTTTGCATTGGACACATCTATGAATGAATGAATGAAACCAAGTCAGTTTACAAAATTGAGAACAGACATAAGCAACCTAGGAAATTAATTATTTAAATTAATTAAATTAATTAAAAACAGAGTCTTGGACATCTGTCACTTCTAGTCTGTCCTCCTCTTTAAGACTAGCATCTTAACTCTCCTATAACATAGGCCAATATGTGGTTATTTTCCCATTCAGAATGTGCCAAGAGGAAATCATTAAGAAACAAAAAGGATAGCAATAGAAGGTGTTCACTTCCTGTTTGTCATAAAGACTTAGTTGGCAGTGGGCCTGATGGTGCATGCCTATAATCCCAGTTACTCAGGAGGCTAAGGCAGGAGGACAAAAAGTTCAAGGCCTTTCCTAACCTACAGAGTAAGCTTAGGCTAATTTCCAGTACTGGAAAGTGATAGGAAAACAGCGTGTGGGGGCGGGGGTAGTATACTAGTAGGGTTGGAAAGGGTTAAGCAGGGATGAGGACAAGGGCATGAAGGAGAAGAAGGAGTTGAGGGAAGAGTAACAAAAACTTAGTAAATTTGAAAAAGCCATAAGAAAACCTATTACTTTGTAAATGTAAAAAATATATAATTTAAAAAATAGTACAATGGGGCTGGAGAGATGGCTTAGCGGTTAAGCGCTTGCCTGTGAAGCCTAAGGACCCCAGTTCAAGGCTCGATTCCCCAGGACCCACGTTAAGCAGATGCACAAGGGGGCGCACGCATATCTGGAGTTCGCTTGCAGTGGCTGGAAGCCCTAGCGTGCCCATTCTCTCTCTCTCTCTCTCTATCTGCCTCTTTCTCTCTCTGTCTGTCACTCTGAAATAAATAAAAAGATAAAAATAAATAAATTTAAAAAATAGAACAATGAACAGTACATAGATGGATAATAGTGTTCCCAGTAGCCACAGTTTTATACACACACACACACACACACACACACACACACACACACACACACACATTTGAGGGAGAGAAAGAGAGAGGGAGAGAATGGGCATGTCAGGGTCACCAGCCACTGCAAACGGACTCCAGACGCATGCGACCCTTTGTGCATCTGGCTTATGTGGGTCCTAGAGAATTCTACCAGGATCCTTTGTCTTTACAGGCAAATGCCTTAACCAAGAAGCCATCTCTCCAGCCCAGCCATGGTTTTATTTTAAAATATTATTTATTTATTTGCAAGCAGAGAGAGATAGAGAGAAGAGAGATAGACAGAATGGGCATGTCAGGGCTTCCAGCTACTGCAAATGAACTCAAGATGCATGTGCCACTTTGTGCATCTGGCTTTATGTGGGTACTGGGGAATTGAACCTGGGTCCTCAGGCTTTGCAGGCAAGTGCCTTAACCACTGAGCCATCTCTCCAGCTTAGCCATGGGTTTGAAACAAGAAAATATCAATGCCAGTTATACAATACTTTCCTATGACTTGTTGGTCAGGAAAACCCCAGAGGCTGCCCCACTCACCCCACCCCCCAAAACCCTACAGGATATTGCCATTGCTCTTGGCTTCCAGCCAGAACTGAATGGTAAGAGCCCATTGCTGAAACGCCATGTTTCAGTTGCAGGACACTGAGAAATCAAGCTGGAGCTGAGCTGGAAGCTTCCTCCCTGCTTGCTATTTTTCACAGTGCTGGATGGTGCTCTGCAGGCTGCTGACAGAAAAACATCATCAACGGTTTCACCCAGCAGTGGACCCTGCATTCAGCTATACTGACTTACCATGTAAAGTGTGCCCTCTGATACAATAGTGGCATGACTGTCATGAGGGCAACCAACTGCTCTGTGATTGAATTTGAAGCAGCTCCTTGGTACTGAAAACCTTATGGCTGGGGAGACTGTGGGCCCTAAGGGAATGAAAACTTACTATTAATTGTTTTGCTAAATAGATGTATTGTCAAACTGCCTTCTAAATATTTATCTTTATGTCCACAGATAAGTGCTGCTCTCTGCCCTGGTTGGAAAAGCTTTCTCTCTTTTATTTTCAGTAGGAAGCAGTTAATGCAGAGACTCATAACTGCTCGAAGTGCTGAAAATAAGTGATGAGTGCTTAGATCTATACGAAATATATGTATTTTCCCTTCCATGGCTCAAGGATAATCAAAGAAAAGGGACAGAAAGAATGTACGAGCTAGAGAATGGGGAGGAGCAGTGTGACACACTCTGTTGTCTGGACATGGCAAGGCCATTGCACTCGTGAAGTGACAGCAGATATGGTCACCTGCACAAGACCTGCACATGACAGTAGAGACAGAATGACTGAGGAAAGGCGTAATGAGACTTACGGGTGCCATTTTGGTTCAGGTTAGGAAGATGAAAAAGTTCTGGAGATGATTGGTGGTAATGGTCCCACAGCAGTGATGTGAACTGTATACTTAAGATAGTCAAGGTGTGGCTGCAGTTAAGGACACTTCCTGTGCAAGCATGAAGGCCTGAGGAGGCCTGAGAGGCCACTTCAAGTTTGGTCCCCAAGATCCACATAAGCAGCTGGGCATGGCCATACACATCTGTAACCCCAGACCCACAAGGGAGCGGAGACCCAAGAATTACCAGAGCACAGGATCAGTAAGAGACTCCAGCTCATATAAGAATGGTCGGGAGAGTGATGAAACAAGACACCTGTCATTCTGCTCCAGTTGTCACAGAGGCACACCTCCCACTCCCAAAAGTGAGCACATGGGACACTGCATAGGCACATGCATACACCCCACATACCACGTTCACAAACACATGCACACATTCCCACATACCATGTTACACATACACAAGCATACACCCCCACATACCATGTTACACATACACAAGCATACACCCCACATACCACGTTCACATACACATGCACACATTCCCATATACCATGTTACACATACACAAGCATACACCCCCACATACCATGTTACATGTACACAAGCATACACCCCCATGTACCATGTTACACATACACAAGCATACACCCCCGCATCCTGTGTTACACATACACAAGCATACACCCCCACATACCATGTTACATGTACACAAGCATACACCCCCATGTACCATGTTACACATACACAAGCATACACACCCACATACCATGTTACACATACACGCGCATACATCTCCACATACCATGTTACATATACACATGCATATATCCCCACATACCATGTTATACATACACATGCATACATCCCCACATACCATGTTACACATACACATGCATCCACCCCCACATACCATGTTATACATCCACGTTTATACCCCCCCACACACACACCATGTTACACATACACCCAAGCAAAAAGATAGTGAATGGTCTCTACTGAAAGACAGTGACTGGATTGTAAACATGTAAAGAGAGATTCTGAACTCAGACAGACATCAAACACTGTTAATATCTCTATCGTATTTTATTAGCACTATATAGTACACCAAAATAAACACCAAAGCCCATATAAATTAACCATAAACATTAAACAAGTAAGACAAGTCTGTGCACAGAGCTGATGCTTACTTCATGAAAAAAAAAAGCATGTTTGGTTGTTAGTCAAATTATTTGGGGAAGAAGTATCAGAAAACCCCTTCCTCACATACGCGGGACGTGCACTGTGGGGCCCCAGCACTGTAGATACCCCTCTAGGCACTGCAGTGTTGCTTATACTCTAAACACATGCAACCTGCACTACAGTATCATATGTACTCTAAACACATGCTACATGCACTTCTGTATCGCCTAAACTCTGACACTGCTATAAATGCTACAGTATCACCTATGCACCAAACACAGTCTACATATACTTTAGTATTTTTTGCACTCTATACACATGGTACATGCACTGCAGTATGGCCTGTACTATGGTCCTAGATGGTAAAACTTCAAAATCTAAACAGCAGAACTGTTCATGAAGCCAGAGAAAAAGCTGACATAGCCTAATGTGGTGGCACATGCCTTTAATCCCAGCACTCAGGAGGCAGAGGTAGGAGGATCACCATGAGTTCAAGGCAATCCTGAGACTTCATAGTGATTTCCAGGTCAGCCTGAGCTAGAGTGAGACCCTACCTCGAAAAAAAAAAAACAGGTAACATAAAAACTGGCATAGCGTTTCTAAATAAAGTCATGAGATCATAGGAGTTTGCTAAGAATGCACTTCACCTGCTTGTACTGTTTGTGAGGAAATTGCGTGTGAGGACCTTATTTCCACTTTGTATAGTCGCTGTAACAAAACAACAGTATCTACAAATTGGAAATGCAAACCACACAGGAATGGTAGCAAGGAGATTTTTAAGGAGGAGTCTATGTGGCTGTTCAAGTAGAGGGGTATCTTAAGATGTTGGCTGATTCTCCAGAGCATTAAGGGTACCGCACCATGAGATACCCTTTGTTGACAGCAGGTGGCAGCAGAGAGAGGGTTTTTTTTCCACCTTTTCAGGGTCTAGTCTGTACAAAGGGTTTGCTAATAATAATAATAATAATAATAATAATAATAATAATAATTCAGCCAGTAATAGCAATTGGAAAAAGAGACCTTGACAAGTTATTGAGCTTCTCAAAGAATCCAAAAAAGATCAAACTAACCACTAGCCTCATGTCTTTTATATCTGAGCTTTCATGAAGTTGTTCCTGACCACCCTCATAAAAACTAAAACAAAATTACTGAACTCTTGTAAAATTTGGTGCCCAGTCATAGTCAGCTTGTGCTGTGCACTGTCCTGTTTTGTAAAGTGACCGCCTTATCCACACCTGCCACCTGCATTGTGACTTACTTTCAAAATCATCTTTGTGCTCTATAGGCACATGTAAAGATATCAATAACTGCTTTATTTTATTTATTTTGTGTATGTATGCATTTGTGTGTGGTGCATACATGTGCATATTCATATGTATGTGGGCAAATACACACACACACACACGTGTCTGTGTATGTGTGTGTGTGTGTGTAGGCCAGAGGTGTGATTGTCTTCCACCTTATGGTTTGCTGTTGTTTTTGAGCTAGGTTCTCTCACTGGACACAGATTCACCAATTCAGTGAAACAAGCTAGCCAGCAAACCCTAGGTATTCTCCTGTCGCTTGTCTTTCCAGCACTGGGATTGCAGGCACATGCCACCACGCCCAGCTTGTTTTCCTTTTAACATTTTATCAATAACTTCTGTACATATAGACGACAACATACCATGATCATAATCCCTTCCCACCACCTTCCCTTTCTCCCTTCAGAATCCTTTGTCCACTGAGTGCTTCTTCCTTCTAAGCAGTCTCTCTTCTAATTTGACGTCATCATTTTTCCCTCTTATTATGCAGGTCTTGTATAGGTGGCATTGCCACTATGAGGCCATGAACACCATGACTGCCCAGCATTTTTACATAGGCACTGGGGATCAAACTCAGGTCCTCGTGGTTGTGCAGCAAGCACTTTACCAACTGAGCCATCTCCCCAGTGAATTTTATTTATTTATTTATTTATTTAATTTTTTAAAGAGAGTGAACAAGAGAGAGAGACAGAATGAGAGAAAGAGAAAGAGAGAGAATTGGTACACAAGGGCCTCAGCCACTGAAATTAAACTCCAGACGTTTTTGCACCACCTAGTGGGCATGTGTGACTTTGTGCTTGCCTCACCTTTGTGCATCTGGATTACGTGGGATCTGGAGATTTGAACATGGGTCCTTAGGCTTTGCAGGCAAGTGTCTTAACCACTAAACCATCTCTCCAGCCATCCGCTGTGAATGTTTTAATAAAGTGGTAGACATGATTTGATACTTTTGAAAAAATAAGCCCTGACAAACTCTGCCATAATTTCCTTATGTTATATTAAGATGGAAGCCTGCAAACTAAATGTTGTTAAGTGCATTTATCTTTAAAAGTCCAAACTTGGATCTTATTGGTAAATGAACTGATGTGGAGGTAGAAGAAACGTTAATGGCATTCCATAGTCAATATTTTTATTGGCTTAAGTGACCATAGAGAAATCAAACTGACAAGAAGCCATGAAGTTTGAAAGAACTTCTAATAAGCTGAATAGGGTTCAAAAAGATCTAGATGAACTGGAAGGGTGAGATTTAACAGGAAAAATGGACATCCCTGGATGTAGATTAGGAAAATCTATTCCACATGTGCTACAAAGAGGATATCTGTTTAGTTAGGGAATAGGAAGGTAGTTTTGTGAAAAGTTGGAATCAGTACAATGACTCTTTTTATGAGCAAGGGGGAGAGAGAGAGAGAGAGAGAGAGAGAAAGAACTGGTATGCCAAGGCCTCCAGCCACTGCAATCGAACTTCAGATATGTGCACCATCTTGTGTGCATGTGTGACCTTGCATGCTTACATCACCTTGTACATCTGGCTTACGTGGCATCTGAAGAGTCAAACATGGGTCCTTAGGCTTCACAGTAAAGCGCCTTAACCACTAAGCCATCTCTCCAGCCCTATAATTGACTCTTAACAAGGAGATTATTATTAAAAGAACAACAATCTCTATACTGACCTGGAAAGAGTTCTAAAACATTACCAAATAGTAAACTATCACAGAAAAACTGATGTAACAAATAGAAACAAAATCATCATACATCTTTGTGTGCATATGTAGATAAGAACAGATGCTCCTTGACTCATATATGATGTGGTGACTTACATCCTATAATGTAAGATGAAGCTATCATAAGTTGAAAGTGCATCTAACCCACTCACCCTTCTGAACATCCTAGCCCTGCAGCACAGCACATTATAAAGTGTTCTGGCTTCTTTCCCTTCATATTCTTAAGGCTGACTGGGGCCTATAATGACTACCATTGCTCAACAATGACAGAGGAACAGACCACACAGTGCTAGCCTGGAGAAGGTCCAAATTCAATTTTAGTTTCTACTAGATGTATATCACTTTTGTGCCATCATAGAGAAAACTATTGTTAATTGGTACTGTGTATACAACTATATGTAGAAAAGGGCTGGAAGAATATACACTGAGAATATATATATGTGTATACATACATATATATATATATATATATATATATATATATATATATATAGAGAGAGAGAGAGAGAGAGAGAGAGAGAGAGACAGAGAGACAGAGAGAGAGAGAGAGGAGACTGAATTTCACTTTTGACTTTGTATCCATCTATACTTAATTTGAAATGAAGATGTGCTTGTATATTAAGTCTTTAATTACACAAAACACATTGGTTGCTTTTTCGTTTAAAAGTAAGTCAAAGAGATAGTAATATTAAATGCTAAATTGAAATCAGACACTAACATTGTGTCTACTACAGTGGTTCTGTGGTGTGGACCTCTGGATGCGATGCTAAGCACTGAGCACCATCTTCCTTTCAGGGAGATCACCTGAGGCCTTGTAAAGCGAACTGTCGGAAGTCATTACAATTTGATGGTCAGAGTTGGGTCTGATTATACTTAGGCATGCCTAAGCCAGCTTGTACTTACTAGAGTAGCTACTTATGTACAGAGCAGTAGCTTAATGTTGAATTGGTGAATGAACAATCTGGGGAATGTGGAGCACAAGTCTGGGCTGAACTTGACTCTATCCTCTGCTATTCACATGGTGCTCAGGTGGAAAATGGCTTTCTTTGGGTCTGCTAATGAGGGCAGAACAAATGCCAGAGAGCAGCTGTGGCAAGAAGGTAGATGTCAGAAGAGCAGAAGTCTTGCAACGGTAAGCCCTCGGAGAGGCTGACTGGCACCATGTGAATCGGCCTTCTCCTTTGGCCTCATCATCTTTCATCACCCCTGCTTCCTGGTACCCAGTCCTGGCCATTCTCTTTCAATGGAACACTTCCCTGTGATATTTGAGTTACTTGTTGTTTGCCGCCTTCCTTTGCAGAGACATCACACCGCCCCCCCCACATACACACACACCAGCCTATGTGAAATAGCAATTCCTGTCTCCCTTCCCCTTATTTTTTGCCCTGAAGTGGGCCTGTAGAAGACAACATCTACTAGGATTTGTCAGCCTCCTTCAACATGGAGACTGAGGTTTTGTTTGTTTCTCAGCTCCAACCCTGATAGGCCTAGGAGTTCTTGGCACTCAGTTCGTGCTCAGTGAAGGCAGCCTGATGACAGAATATTAGAGATGTGTTAAGAATGGACCAGCTTCTACTGCCGGGGTCTGAGTTCCTTGCACGATGGGAACTGGACTCGAGAGAAACGACCCAGCACACTCCACCCAGGCCCCAGCTAAAACCACAGAGGAATTGCAGAAATGAACAAGAATGCTGTGCTCTCAGTTAAGGTGATATCAGCACAAGGGTGATGGAGAAAGATACTGAGGATACTCAATACTTACCAAATCAGAGATCTTGATGCTCCTAAGTGCCCATCACTGAAGTAGACTTAAAATGCTCCCAGCATGGCTCAGGGAATCTTGCGGAAGAGGGGGCGGAAAGATTGTTAGAGCGACCAGTTGGGGTATTTTGCACAGAGACATTGCCTCTCCCCCATAACTGACTGCTGCCCCCATAATGCATGACCCACAATCCCCATGGGGTTGACCTGCATCCCCAATGAGGAAGGCCTCTTCAGAAAAGGGGCAGGAGGAGGGAAAGGATGGTACCAGCTTGTGATGTTTACATACAAAATATGTCCGTATCTAATAATAATAATAAAAAGAATGGCTGGGCTGGAGGCATGGCTTAGCAGGTACAGCGTATGCCTGCAAAGCCAAAGGACCTAAGTTCAATTCCCCAGGACCCGCATTAGCCAGATGCACAAGGGGGCGCACGCATCTGGAGTTCGTTTGCAGTGGCTGGAGGCCCTGGTGTGCCCATTCATTCTCTCTCTCTCCCTCTTTCTCTGTCAAATAAATTAATTAATTAAAAAATTTAAAATATATTTTAAAAAAAATAATAAAAAGAATGGACAAGCTCCTTGTGAGGCTGTGACTTCCCCACAGGCCCCCAGCAGCGTTATGAAAGATGGGGGTAGGCGGTGACTGTGGTGCAAGAAGGAACTGTATTAAAGGGATTCCAGGCATCCAATCCACACAGTTTCTGTGTGGCAGGACCAGCTGCTGTTGGCCTTTGATCTGGGTAGCTCCCAGAGCTGTGCCTTTCTGACCCCTCCATAGGAACAAGACTGGTGGCCTGTTTCTAGAATTGCTGTGAGGTACTCAATGTCATATGTAAGTCAGGTAGTATAGTGACTCCAACTAAACAAACCTATAATGGTCTTTGCTATCATACTAATTCTCTTGTCTATTCACTTACTTATGCATTTACTTATTCATTCACTCATTCATTTGTGGTTTCTTGGAGACAGAATCTCATGTAACCCAAGCTTGTTATGTAGCTGAGGATAACTTGAACTTTCTTTGTTTTTTTTTTTAAACTTTATGTATGCGTGTATGTGTGCACAAGCACACATGCATGCACATGTGTATGCAAGCACCAGTTTTGTGCCACTTTGCATCTGGCTCTACGTGGGTTCTGGAGAGTTGAAACTGGACCTGCAAGCTTCGCAGGTAAATGCCTTTAAACCACTGAGACATCTTCTAAGCCCTGACCCTGAACTTCTGATCCTTCTGCCTGTTCCTCCCAAGCACTTGGATTACAGGTATAAACCACCAGTTCTGACTTACTTATTTATTCATATGTTTACTTACCTTCCCAGCACTGAGGGTGGAATACAGCGCCACATGCATATTAGCAAGCATTTCACCACTGAGCTGCTCTCCCAGCCCTGGCTTTTCTTGAGTTACACAATAGCATAGCTGTTATTTGTCTTCTTTTTTCTGCTGGCATATTTGAACATAGCCATTCTTCCTCTGCTAACATGGCTGGTCTCTGAGGTCTCTGTGCAATGCTTATTTCAGACTCTATGTCTACATGTACTTTTTCAAGCTTCCATTTCATTGAGTTTTGCTGAAGGCATTCCGATAAAATATACCACCCACCATTGATCTACTTGGGATCTATGTAGTGGAAAAGAAATGACAGTAATATTGCACTGCTGTCCTAGATACAGAGGTTTTATATAAATTACCTTGGTTTCCCCAGATTTGGAAACTATTCAAGATGCTCATTTTAAGATGAGGAAATTGAGGCCAGGCTGTGGCTGGCTTCTCAGTGGCGAGTCATTTGCTTAGACCAGTGACCAGAGGCAGCTCAAGTCCCAGGCCTCTGTATTGTCACTGTTTCTCTGAGTGGACCCAATCCACAGACCAGCTGTGGCCTTCGACAGTGACACCTGAGTGACACCATGCTTCCATTTTTTAGTGAATGTCATGCAGGTCGGGTCAGGAGCCGGACTGTGCTCATTCCTCATAACCTCCAGAGCTCATGTACACTGAAGGCTACTCCTCTCTTGAACAAATTGTCAGTTGATGGTTCAGGATTATCATTTTCAGAGTCCAAACTTGAACTTTCAAGTATGTGACCACACCTCCCTGTCACTTCTAAAAAGTGGTTAGTACTGGTCTGTTATTATTTTTGCCCTGCTTTTTAATGCCTTGAGAGTGATAATCTTCATAATTTGTAGGAGTGAAACTAGCTATTTAAAATGGTTGTTACTTTAACAGGCTATGTGCAAGACACCTTGGAAGGTAGGGCAGGACCATTCACTTCTGCTCTTTTACTGGGTGGAACTGGGATGATTTTTGTCCCTTTAGTGCCATTTTAAAAGTGAATGGTCCTCCATAAAAATATTCATTATTATTAATGTGTGAAATGCTTTGACACCCCCTAACAGGAAACTTATACCCTGAGCGGCAGAAGCATTGGTGGCCATCACAGGGAGAGACATAGGCAGGTATTCCCTTACCTGGCATTTTTAAATATGAAGAATATTGTATTTATTTATTTCTGTGATGTAGAAGATCAAACCCAGGGCCTCACACATGCTAGGCAAGTACTCTATCACTGAGCTAAATCCCCGACCCAAGAACATGTTATAATGTCAGTTTCCGTGGCTCATGTTGAAGCCAGACTGATCATGTTGTCCACCCTACAAGCCACAAAGTTCTAATCCACACACCTTACAGTTCTTGGGGCTTAAAACCTGTTATAGATGGTATGAATTTGGGCAGAAATTCTTTTTCTCTCTCATTTTTTCATTTCCCCATCATTTGTTCAGTTACAGAAGAATTTTTGGGGTAGAATTCCAGAGCAGTGGGTAGATAACCTGTTAACAAATTCATGGGGTGTTGCAAAAAATATATATATATGTATACATACAAAAGTAGCTATTAAGTTAAAATTTGCACCTCCATTAAAAACTGATTGCTTACAAATTAATTGATTTTAGTATTTTAAGTAATATTTGAGACTTTGAAAAATTATTTTAGTGACAACCATGTAAATATCACTGCAAAACTGTTGTTGCTCTCATTGGAATATGTTAAGCACCATTCTTTTAGAAGCCATATCAAGCAGAAAGCAATATTAGGGTTCAACCTGCCTTACTCTAGTTTCTATTTTTTCAAATGTCTATTAATTCTGTTCTCACTTTAAAAAAAAAATTAGATGACCTCCATTCAGCTTTCCATCACAGTGGAATTATGGATATTTCACCCCTTTTTGTTTTGTTTTAAAAAAATAAACACAAAACTTAAAAAAAATAGATGCTAGAGAGGAAACCAAACATTCAAAGTAGAAAAAAAAACTCATTTTTAATCAACAGAATTTAGATTCTAGAATTTCCATTGATTCTTTGAAAACATTTACCTTCCCACTCCCTGCCCCCTTTTTATCTGCACCATTAAATTGTACTGTGGCAGTAAAATTCCCAAGCAACTTCATGAAGTCAGTGTTCTTCTGATGTTGTCTACTGTGTCCCACAGTAATGGACAAGGCAAACGGGAGGGAGGGAAGGACTGAGTTAGGCTCTTTGCAGGTAGCAGTTGGAGTATATCCAGTCTATTTCTTATGCAAAGTTATACTTAAATTCTTGAAGTGAGGCCACTTGCTGGCAGAAGGCACCATGAAGAGCTTCCAGTTATCACATTTGAGACAGGCTGCTATGTGAAGTATAACACAGATGGCTGCACACTGCAAATTTCTCATAAAACAGACATCTTTTCAATGAACTTATATAATCTAGTTACACACCATGTACAGATCATAATCTGGACTACTGAAATAGGAACAAGGTATATGGTTTTCAGAATATCTTGAGACCAAAAGACTATCTTATTTTAATGTTGTCATTTACAAAAGAATGTACAACAGAACTTGGAGAATTAAGTAACTTTGTCCATTGTTACAGATTAAAACTTCCAAAGCAAATAAAAGAATCATGATTCTCCATGTTTATCTTTTAGCCAGAAACTTGGCAAAAGACACCCTAAGGGAGGCACTGAACTTTCTCAGCATCTTTTTTAGGACTAGGTCCTATCTCTCCTCTCCTCAGAGAAGGAGAAACAAATGCTGAGATTCTTTGTTTAAGCTATGAAAAGAATTCTACAGGAGCAGATCCTACCAGCATGGGTCTTAGGGGAACTAACTGTAGTTTGATTAATACAGGCTTAGAATTAAGCCTTTGTTTTGGAGCTTTGGGGTAGGGGAGTCCCATTGAAGCATCTGAAGTTTCATGTGAGGCCTACTGGGACTTCAGATGGTGGCCTTGGAGATGGGGATCTTTGTCTTAGGAAATGCTGGTGGCTGAGTTTTGACAGCTAAGCACAGTTTGCCCCTTCCTTTTATGCAATCTATAATCTTGTAACCCAGCAGTGCATTAAACTGGTTTCTTTGACTTTCCTGAACAATATCTAACAAACAAATAACACAATTCTGTGATATTTAGCAGGATGCAAATTCCAGACACAGAAATCATGAACACAGTAAAGACAGTCTTTTCTGTAGGCCTGGAAATGAAGCAGTCCACTGTATTGGGACAAGGCCAGGCATTACACTTTACCAGACGTTGCATGAAGAAGCCATTGTACATGATGTAAAAGACATACATAAAGACAGCTTCAAAAATGAGCCGGAAGAAGATGCTGGTTGTGTAGGTCCACCAAAGGGACCCTTCAATACGCACTTTCTGGGTTTTGATCTCTTCGATGTCCTTAAATTCATTCTTTATCTCTCCCTTCATGAACTTCCTCTTCTTCTCGTGTCTCCGGTAGGCCACATGCATGGCCACCAGGAGTGCTGGCGTGGAAACAAGTATCAGCTGCAGGGCCCAGAGCCGGATGTGTGAGATGGGAAAGTGGTGGTCGTAGCACACGTTCTTGCAGCCGGGCTGGAGAGTGTTGCAAGTAAAATCAGCTTGCTCGTCTCCCCACACCTCCTTCGCGGCCACCACAAGGATCATGATGCGAAAAATGAAGAGGACGGTGAGCCATATTTTCCCAATGCTGGTGGAGTGTTTGTTGACACCCCCCAGGATACTCTGTAGAGTGCCCCAATCCATCTTTCCTCTGGGCGGTTGGCACTAGAAAAGACAAATGAACATGACATAGGGATCACTAATCTGGTCAGAATCTGCGTGCTTTCTCAAGTTTTGGGTGAGTACTTTTAGCTTTCTTCCTGAGCAAACACTGATGTTTACGCAACCTCAATTAACTGGGAACAATATTAGTTTACTTTGCTATAGGATTAAGTATGTTGTTCCCAAACCATCTTGAACATGTTTCTATGCGTTCTCCAAGAAAGAGTGGCTTGTTTACCTGCGTAATTCATCCATCCTTTAACACATAAAAAAAGTAGGGTACAGCTGTGCAGCAAACCAAGGAATCTGTTAGTTTAAAGACATAAATAAGTTCTGGCCAAGCCCAGTGAGCCCTGAAAAGGTAGCCTCATGTGTTTCCACCTCCACACAAGTCACTGGGTGCTGGGCTCCATAGATAGCACTAAATTTTAGACTATACCACCGGGATGGGCCAGAGCTTGGGCCAGCCTCACTTTAAAGGCCCAGTTCCGATGATACACTTTATGGAAGCCCACCTAATCCACTGTTTTCTCCATACAGAGGTTGTTTATTCAAAGTATTTCAATGAAGGCCAGGCATGGTGGCGCACGCCTTTAATCGAGCACTCAGGAGGTAGAGGTAGGAGGTTCGCTGTGAGTTTGAGGCCACCATGATACTACATAGTGAGTACCAGGTCAGCCTGGGCTAGTGGGAAACCCTACCTCGAAAAACAAAAAACAAAAAAAAAAAAAAAAAATTTAATTTTTATGGGCTTAAGGTACAGGGGTAAAATGGCTATTTCTAATGGTTACATTTACATTTTGGTCCTCAAATTAACATTTTTCTAACAGCCTTGCTTCATTCTTCTATATGAAAGGAGCAGGGTAACAGTAAAGTGTCTTCACAGAGAAAAACCATTTGTGCTTAGATTTTTGTGTGCAAGTTGGAAGCCTCACCGTCACATTAGGGAAGTTTGGTTAACACTCACTATCTGTTTTGATAAGTGCTACAAGTAAGCATTGCGATTGTGGACTAGAATTTTAACTTGGAACCACTTAGGAACTATTGGTCCAACCAAGTGGCACCAACTCTAAACCAAAGCTGGCTGATTCCACATAGTCCTTATTGGCCGTGTGTGCCTCAGATGATCTTCCATGAGCCAGCGGCCTTCAATTGCATCCAGGGTAGGAACTGTCCTCACTGATTCATAGCTACACCCCTCTGTCACAATCAACCCCTCTTCTAAACTAGATCCCACCCTCCCTTCGGCCCTGATGAGTCACCTGCTTCCACCCCTTCCAAGCTGTAATGAATCCTCTTGCTCTTACTTAAAAGCATCCTGCCCTCCTATTTTAGGCAAGTCGCATCCTGTTTCCTGCTGGACTCAGAGCAAGCTCAGGATGAATGTCCCTCAGTACCCACGGGTGCTGTTGGGTGTGGGAATCAAAGTGGTGTTGAGCCCACTCACTTGACCAGAGGGGGCCAGAGAGCTATGGACACATAAATCAAGTCACATTAGTGAAACATCTAGCCTTATTTAATTTGAAAAACAAAAACGCCACTGGAAGAAACAGTGGTTTAGCAAGTTCAGCCCTGACCTACTTAAATCCAAACTGTGGAGAGGTCCTTAGGGGAGCCAGGTGTCCTTTGAAAGGTCCCACAGCTCTACCTACCTAGTACTTCCCTCCAGCAGCAAAACCACTGAAAGCAACAGTGTTCCAAGTTTAACAAAACCATCTCATGGAACTCGACCTTCTAGTTCTACGTGGGCACTAAGTGAAAATCAGAAAAATCACTGCTATAACCTTGCCAAAACTGTGGAGGTGAAGGCAGGTGAGGCATGTACCTATCTCTCTTCTACAGTGTCAAAAACAGGTCTGGTACTCTCCAGAGACCAGCACACTGGTTCCAAATACACCACATGCAGCTGTTTCTGTTTTTTGTTTTTTTTTGGGGGGGGTTGTTAATTTTTAAATTACCTTTAGTTTCTATATATTTATTGGCTTTTAAGTTGGGGGATCTTGCTATGCTGCCCAGGTTGGCTTATTCCTGAGCTCAAGAGACCCTTCCGCTTCAGCTACCAAAGAGCTGGGGTGAGTCTGGTATGGTGGTGCACTCCCAAAACTCTGGAGGTTGAGTCAGGAGGGTTGCTCAACTTTTAGGGAAGCCTGGTCTACATAGTAAGAACCAGCCTCAAAAGACCAGATTCCCAGATTCCCCCACACACACCAAAAAAAAAAAAAAAAAAAAAACAGGTACTTGGGATCACAAGTGGGGGAACCTGCTTGCAACTAACTCCCTGTTTTAGTGGTCACTCCAGGAAGGGGAGCATATTAAAACTTGACCTTCCAAGGGGCTAGAAATAAAACATGGTAAAATTGTCAATATTAAAATCTAGTGGAGGACTTGCTCTCCTGGCCTTCTGACCCAGGGAGGTCACCTGCAGGGCCATCTGCTTGGAGCACTGCCCAGAGTGTAAATTGGGTTCAGTTCTTTATGGAAGGTACTGGTGAATTACCAGCACCCGGAAAATAAAGAGAAGAAGGTTCTTTAGGACCCATACCTGCCCACCCCTCACCCACCGGACTGGCGGTCAACCTCCAAAAGCTGTCCTAAATGCCCAGTCCCCCCTCTCACGAGTGCGTGTAATTGTAATTGATTTAGCACTATAATCCCAAAGGGTAAAATGGGGACATGGCTGTGCACACATTTCAAGACAGTTCCAGGTCTTAGAACCCGGCTCTTAAGGAAACTGGAAAATTGACCCCCCCACCCCCAGGATTATGCACCTCTCCAGAGAGGTGGCACCGAGAGGCTGACGCAAGTTTTTTTTTTTTTTTTTTTTTTTTTTTTTTTTTTTTTTTTTTTTTTAAGGGACACGTTTCTCAGCCTCACACCACCGGCGAGCAAGTACCTGGGAAGTTTCCTTGTAGCTGCCAAGTGGGCACCTGGAAGCAAAAACCTCTCAATGTGTTCCAGAGAACGAAAATCTCCCACCCCAAAATCTCCTCCCAGCCTCCTGCCGGGGTCTCCTCGGGGGGGCCCCGGGGAGCTGCGCTGGGCGCGCGTTCTGGGCAGCCGCCGGCGCCACCCCAGCGCGCTGTCCCTCGGCGCCGGGACGAGGTCGGCGTCCTCCGGCAGCCGGGGAGGGCCTCCCGCCCAACGAACGAAACCGAGGTTCCTCGCGAACGTTTCGCTTAACCTAAAGCTGGCGGCGGACAAAGCAGCCAGGGCGGCTCGGCGCCCAGCGCGAAGGAACCCGGTGGCGCGCGGGTCCGCCGGGCTGCGCGCGGGACTTCGCCCCGCTCGGCCGGCTGCGGCCCCGCGAGCTCCGGGCGGAGACGCTCCTCCCGGCCCAGAAACGCGCTCGCCCGTCCCGGGTGCGTCCCGGTCCCGGTCGGTCGTGCAATCCCGGGCGCCGAGGGCTGCAAACTCACCTGTCCGTGTCGAGAGGAAGGGGCGGCAGCGAGTGGCGGGCGGCGGCGACGGGGGCGCGGCCGCTGGTGCCCGGGGCTCGCGGGTCGCTCTCGGGCTGGTCCCCAGCGGGTCCGGGCTGCAGGCGCGGAGAGCCGGGCTAGCCAGACAGGGCCGGGAGCGGAGCGCGCCGCGCGCTGCGGATCGGCACCTGTCTCCGGCAGCGTCGCTTTTAACCGCGCCCCACGCCCCACACCCCACACCCCGCCTCTTCCCCGGAGCGATTGAGAAAGTTACGGCAGGAGGAGGGGGTGGGGGAGGGGGAGGCTCCACGCCGCCCTGCTGCCCCCAAGCACCGCGGGCCGACGACGGACGGACGGACAGACGGGCGGGCGGGCGGGCGGGCGGGGCTGGCCCCGGGCCTCGTGGGGCCCCAGCCCGCGAGCCCCGAGCACCAGATTCCCCTGGCTCCCCGGGAACCCGGGACTTTCCAAAAGGCCTTTGCTAGCGAAGCCTGCAGCCTTGGGGTGGGGGGGGGGGGTGTCTAGACCCTGGAGGACCTGAAGCCCATGCCCTGACTCCCTGCGTTTGGAGGAGCGCTGGCATTCAAAGACAGTGCATGATATAGTTTTTATTCCCTCTAGTTCAAGCTGCTTTCGGATCTCTCTGCTTTGTTATTTTTATTACTAGAAAAAGCGTGAGTTCCAAAGACCAGAAACTTTCTGCAGACCCGCAGGTTCCAGTGGTAGGCGAGGCTTCTCTCTCTCTAAAGGGGTCCTGGCGCGCAGGGAGCCAGGGTCCTCTTTGGAATTTGGGGTCAGGGAGGACAAATAGGGAGTGTCCCGATTTAATGCGCTCACTTTGAGCACTGTGTCAAGGGCTAAACCTGGGACGGCGCGGAGGTGATTTTGACGACGGTGTTTCTACCAGCCCCGCAAGCCCTCCAGTCTCTGGAGGATGCTCCACCTTGGAGCCTACATTGTGTGGGAAGGAAAGGGCCAAGAAAATCTGCCAGCCTCCTGCCTCCTTGAACGCACGCTGCTGCAGAGTACGCTGGGTGGCGTGTCAAATCTTTCTCCGCCAAGCTGGATGTAGCCTTATGAAGGCTCAATGTTTACACTGGTTGAGTATTTGGACGTCTTGAGGTGCAGTGACAGAAAGTGGATATTCGCAGAACATGGGGATTAGAAAGTCAAATGTCAAAAGCAGACACCGTTTGGGAACAGACAACTCACGCTAGCCTCCTCTTACTCAGGTAGCTGCTACCCGAGTCTCAGATGAAACAGTACCGGGGGCAGGACTGCACGTCCTCACGCAGACGTTTGCTCAGATCACTTTTACGTGAAGTAAAGACGTGATTCATTCCGACAAGGCCCATCTGACCTACGGAATGGCTTTCCCTTGCACAGCAGGCCAACCTGGACTGCTCTTGCATAGGCGAACGTGAGTTTTGTACCGTAGTTACTACCCCACCTTTTAGCTGTAAGTCTTAGCCTAAGAGGGTGTGTCTGTTCATGAAGAGACAAAACCCCAGGAACCCCAGATGCCTACATGGCTCCTTGAAGAGACATGCTGAATCAGCTTATGAGGAATGACTATGTGAAAGCCAGGTGAGGTGGAGGCAACTTCCTTGATATGAGCACACCTTAGGATGAGGTGATGGGGGTGGTGGCAACTGGCTAGGGGCTCTTTCTCCCTTTATTTTCTCAGGGACAGTGTTGTTTAGGAGTTTATTGGCGCTCTGGTTAATTTAGCATGGAAGAAGGTTCTAGAACCATTGTAGGAAGCTGGTTGGTAAAGATGGATGACAGATCAGAATTGACTTACTTTTCCCCCATTGAACAATTTCACTAAAAAGTTTTAGTGTTCACATTACGGTTATAAGTTAAAATTCTGATTCCTGTCTTCCTTGACTTACTTCTACAAGTTTGCATGATTCTTGACTATCAGAGCTCCCGGGAAGTTTTAGGACTATAAATCACAGTTCCTTAACTGCTCTTAAGTCTTCACTTACAATTCAGCACTTGATTTTATTCTGTCTGGCATGATGTCTCTCGTTTCTCTGTGTTTTCCTCCAAACTCTATTGGGAGGCTCTTCTAGGGCAGAAAATTACATACCTTGTGTGTGTGTGTGGGGGGGAGGTATTTTCCAAAGTAGGAGTGGGGCTGGAAAAGAGTAGAGAAAGGCTGCTTATTTGAAGTTATCTCCAAATGAACTTAATGCACATCACACCATAAATTAATGCTTTAAAATATAATTCTGACAATCATTTTGTAACTAGCACAGTCATACTATTGTTTTTTGTGTTTTTTTTTTTTGTTTGTTTGTTTGTTTTGTTTTGTTCCAAGCACTACTTTGGTAAATGTGAGCACTGGAAATAAATCATAATCTTCTCACCTTGTGTTCACGTTGTCATCTTTTCATCCACTGACTCAAGAAAAGCTCAGGCCCAGACTGCCTTATGGGGCCTTCCAAGAACCACACTGGGAAGGGAATGGGAGCTTCCATACCTGCTGCTGACAGGCTTGCCTGTGTCTCATCTACTTGTAAGACTAACCAGATCAAGGAGAGTTTTTTTGTTTTGTTTTGTTTTGTTTTTAATTTTTTTCGAGGTAGGGTCTCACTATAGCCCAGGCTGACCTGGAATTCACTATGTAGTCTCAGGGTTGCCTCAAACTCATGGCAATCTTCTCCTGCCTCTGCCTCCTGAGTGCTAGGATTAAAGGCGTGCGCCACCATGCCCAGAAAGAATAGGTTTTGATTTGGATTTAAGCAAAAACCTCAGGCATCTCCTAGGTTGGCCTTGAGTGAAGCTAATAGTGAGGCTGGGCAATGGTCAGGGCCTAACTGATGAGGACAACCACACCTCGTCGTGTGGAAGCATCAGTACGAGTGAGTGCTGCTTTTACATGTGTGGTTAGTACCAAGGGCAGAAATCCCAGGTGATATTTATTGAGCTGACCTTTCATGCAGATGTTGAAAGTGATGTTCTTACAAGGCTCTAAGGTGAAAATTCTAATGCTTGAAGCTACTTACTGTTTTAATGTGATAGTTGTTTTCTATACAAACCCAAAAGAACTGGCTATGGGGGCAGCAATCAGTGCAAGTTAACTTGTATTTCTTGACATTTTGTTGAATGCTTGCCGGTTGCTTATTGGGGAAGCTTATTGAATTCCCCTGGGAAGGATGCTCTGACTGCATGTTTCAAACGTCAGTACCATTTCTGACTTGCAAATCAAAGGTAGGTGAGGGCAGAAAAGGTTGCAAGACAAGAAAAGACTTGTGATCACATTGAGGCCCTGTCCTGTCACTTGGCAGTTTGAGAGTAAGTTGGATCTGCCTCTTCAAGGGTCAGGAGCCATTTTGATTTTGCTGTTGAAATATTTACCATACTAGTATATTAGTAAATTATATTCAGCTCTTCCCAAAATAGCATTTGGGAATTGGCTTCCCTGAATAATTAGTAAGGACTTACATAGGATAATGTAATGCCACGACAGGCGTGGCTCCTCTGTGATCCTCAGTCTGTGTGGGTGATTATTACAGGGAACATGCTTTCACTACAATTTCTTTGTCGATGCCTTGTTTTGTTTTTGAGATAGGTGCTCTAGCCTGAGCTGGCCTTCAACTCCCCGTGTACTTGAGAATAACTTTGAACTCCTGATTATGCTGCCACAAATGTCTTAGTGTTGAGATTACAAACATAAGCCATCTCTCCTGGTTTATGTGGTGCTAAGTGTTCAAATCTAGGGCCTTGTACATGCTAGAAAAGCACATTACAGACTGAACTACATCACAAGCCCTGGTTTGTAATTTTTTTTTTTTTTGAGGGAGGATGAGAAGGATCAGGTTCTCATTCTACAGCCCTTAGCTGGCTTACAACTTTCAGCAATCCTCCTGCCTCAGCCTGCTAAGTGCTGGGGTTCCAGGTGTGCACTACCATACTTGCTTTTCTATAATTTCTTTTTCTCTAAATCTCTGAGTTACACTTACCATGCTTTCTGAAATTTGTTAATCATAAATCACTGAAGAAGAAAAAACCAACTGTTATACTCAAAGTGTTTCAGACTTTGCTAATTTAAATATCCCTCTCTTTCAAATTAAAGACATCTCATTTAAAAATCACATCTTTTAAGGAGTGACAAATTGTTGGAAGTGGTTCTTTTTCCTTCATTCTGCTCTTATCTTGGCACATAAGATATTCTGTAGAGAATGAAGTGTCTGCGTGTGTCTCGGCTGCAAGACCGTGGAAGAAGCCGCGCTCTGTGGTGCTGCTGGCTGAACAGTTTCTTACTCGCAAATACATCTGTTTCTTTTGTGACTATTTAAGCAGACCATGGGAGAATTCCAAAGATGCTTCCAAATGTATCTGTGTCTGAAATAAATGTACACCCATAGCTCCCTTGGTTGGCTGATAGAAATATAAAATTAAATTCTGTATGCTGTAGTGGCCACTCAGCACGGGACATTTGCTTCATCTTCCAAGAAGCAAACAAGGCTTTTGAATTCTAATTTTTGCTGTGTTTTATTTTGGAGGATTTTTGTAGCAAGTTAGGGAAAGTACCAGTGCTGCTGTAGAAAGAATATGATGATTGACAAGGAACTATTGTTCCTGGTTATATTATATGATAGGATTTACAAGGCACTATTGTTCCTGGTTATATTATAGTATTTGATAATCGACAGGATTGACAAAGGGCTATTGTTCCTGGCTATATTATATTTGAAAGGCTACAGTGGCTTTGTATGAAACACCCATCTACAATGTCTTAAATCTCAGTTTTTCGTTTTCTGGAAGCCACTGATTATGTGGTTAGTTTTATGCTCCTGAGGTCTCAATTATGGGGGTGTTCTGCAACTTACAAATGCCCCTTTTCTAGGATTAGATGTGAAGTCTTTGGTCTTAGGATTCGGAATATTTTCCTTTTTGAAGAAAAGATCGCTGATTTTAACTCATTTTTAAAGATAGAGAAAGAAAATGAAAAAACAGAAGAAGAAGAAAAAAAGATCCAGGGTGTAAACAATTGTGCTTGCAATATTCAGATCTGACAGTAGATGGCACTGGAATTTGCCTGGATCTTCTGTGCAGTAAGCAAACTTCACATTACAATGACTATCTTTCTTCTCGTCTAGTATTACTACTCCTGATTTCATTAGTGAGCTAGTAAATAAATTTATTTCCTATTCTTAAAAATGTCATGAGTTAAATTACAAAAAAGATTTGTAATACTTTAGGAAACATTTGTTCCCTGTGTATGCTTTCAAAATGTACTTCTTGCTGTCAGTCTCTATCACAAGATTGAGTGGCAAATGAGAAAGCCACTATTCTGTTCCATTTGTAGGGAACCAAGCCATATGATAGTGGCTACAGGTGAAACAGGGTTATAATGCAGAGAGAGCTGGAGAAGCCATGCTCTGAAGTGCTGTGTTTAAGAGGATGGCCATTGATCCCAGTAGGCCCCAAGCTCATGAGATGTGCTGTGTATGGGTGACTCAAGAGACTTTCTTCAAGCTGGACACCTGACCTACTTATTAGATTTATTTCCCAAGGGATCCTGTTTCTGATCTGAATAACAATAGCAATATCTGGCTATGTCTTTTATAAATAATAGTCTAAAAAGTGATACAAGTAGAGCTTTGGTAGCCAGTGTGACCCACAGTCATGGATTAGCCATTTTAGTGGATTACATTCCTAAAGAAATACTGGAGACTTCTTTTTAGGTGTGTGTGTGTGTGTGTGTGTGTGTAAGAGAGAGGAGAGAGTGAGAGTTTGTGTGTAGGCCAGATGACAACCTCAGATGTTATGTTCAGGAACACTATTCACCTTTTGAGATGGCTTGGCTAGTGGGCCCCAGGGATCCTCTTGTCTCCTCCTCCCCAGCATGGGGATTATACACTCACAGTCAACATACCTGGCATTTATCTTTAATTACATTCTGCAAAAGTAGAAACTGAGTCTTAATAATCTAGAAGCTTTAAAGATACGTGTACACATATAATACAAACATTATATATAATGAAGACTAAAAGTGTAGTTCAGTGGTACAGTGCTTGCCTAGTATGCACCAGTCCTTGAGTTCAATCTCCAGCACTGACTCATACAAACATACATACATTCATTTATTCATATAGAAAGGAAGAAAGAAAGACATAACAACTTTTGTTATAATTTTTAAGATTTTCTACAAATGGCCCCTGACTTTTGAGATTCAACTTAAGAAGTTTTTACTTTATTACAGTATAAAAGTGGTATAGGGCTGGAGAGATGGTTTAGCGGTTAAATGCTTGCCTGTGAAGCCTAATGTGGTGGTTTGAATAGAATTGATGGCCCCCAATATATTCAGTTGTTTATTTGTTTGTAGTTTGCATCTCTAGCCACCTGGCTGGAGTCAATACCATTGTGTGGATCTTAAGGTGTGGTGGTGGGTTTCAGATTTCAATCTAAAGATATGCAAAGTGTGCCTAGCTGGAGTTCCTGAAGTGTGCTCTGGCTTTTGACCTTTAGGCTTGTACTGCTCTCTCTCTGCTTGGGCCTGTGAAGGCAGGCCAGTTTCTTCTACCATTATGGAACTTCCCCTGGATCTGTAAGCTTCAATAAATCCCTTCCTCCATAACTGTGCCTGGTCTGGAATTTCATCTCAGTGAACCTGAAGCTGACTAATACACCTAAGGACCCTGGTTCAAGGCTCAGTTCCCCAGGACCCACATTAGCCAGACGCACAAGGGGGCGCATGCGTCTGGAGTTACGTTTGCAGTGGCTGGAGGCCCTGGTGTGCCCATTCTCTCCCTGTCTCTCTGTGTCTCTCTCTCTCTCTACCTACCTCTTTCTCTATCTGTCACTCTTAAATAAATAAATAAAAATAAACCAATTTTTTAAAAAGTGGTATGTATTCAGCAGAAATTGGACTTCAAAGTCTGAATTTGTATCTTTCTCTGGGCTAGCTATATGTACCGTGATAGTGTCTCATGCTCTGCAGCAGTAGTGAGCTGCTGAGGCAATCATTCTATGGAGTGTTGTGTTGCTATACTATGATGTTTATAGGCTAGGTGTATTATATACATTCTTGATTGATATTTTCAAGCTACCATTGGTGTACCAGTAAATTGAGGAGTATCTAGGTATAGGAATGTGATATTAATATATGTGGGATTTGAGAGGTGCTTGGAAATGAACTCAGGGCCTTGTGCATGCTGAGCAGGCATCCTACCAAAGAGCTATGTCCCTAGCATCTTTATAAAATTTCAATCTATATGAAGAACAATGACTTTTCTTCCCCCTTTACACAAAAGGTAAAATATTTTAAACACTATTCTATGTCTTTATGGGGATCAAATGTTCCCCATAAACTCGTATGTTTCGTATACTTGGTCCTCAGCTAAGACAACTTGGGAGGCGGAGCCTTGCTGGAAGAGGTATATCACTGGAGGTGGACTTCATTGGCCCCTAGCTTGACAGTGTGAGTTCAGCTTGTTCTCTTGTTGCTATTTGCCACCTGCAAAGGCAGAAGTAATGTCCAGCTTCCGCTCATTCCATGTTTTCCCCAACCATCAGGAAGCTTCCCCTCAAAACTATAAGCCCAAAGAGATTTTCCTCCCATCAGCTACTTTTGGTTAGGTGCTTTGTTCCAGCAACAAGAATGTAACTAAGACAGAAAATTGATACCACAGAAGTGGGATCACTGCTGCTAGAAACCTGACTAAGGCTTTTGGCCTTTTGCAATTAATCTGTGCAAGGAATGTGGAGGGATCTGAAACCTTGCCTAGGAGACAGTCTGCAATGTTGGAAGCAGAGTTTGACATACTATTCTGGTCAGAGTTTGGAAGATGTAAATGGAGAAATAACTGAGAAGGCTTGAGTTATGAGAAGAAAGAGCTTTATCTGGACTGAGATAGAGGCAGTTTGTGTGAGAGGCTAGCTGCATTCTACGCTGAGTTCCTGAGAACTTGGTCAGGCTTGAGTTTAGAAGAAATGGACTGGTGTGAGCAGATAGACGTGGCACAGACAGAAATGAAAGTCAGACTTGAAACAATAGCCTACTTCAGCTGCAGTTGTTTGAGAGATTACCACCATTGAGATTGGGCCAGCTGTTTTGCATTGGGACAGCAGAAAGAATGCTAACTCTTTTGAGAGCTGAGGGTTTTGGGGTGGGGAGATTGCTCAGTGGTTAAAGTCACTTTCTTGAAAAGCCTGCCAGTCCTGGTTTTATTCACCAGTAACCATGTAGAGCCAGATGCACAAAGGGGCACATGTGTTTGGGGTTCAATTGTAGTGGCAAGAGGCCCTGGCATGCCCATATGTACTTTTTATCTCTCCTTGCAATAAATAAATAAAAATATTATGGGGCTGGAACGATGGCTTAGTGGTTAAGGCATTTGCCTGAGAAGCCTAAGGAAATGGGGTCAATGCTCCAGAATCCACATAAGCAAAATGCAGATGGTGAAGCATGCATATGGAGTTCATCTGCAGTAGCTGGAGGCCCTGGTGTGCCCATTTTCTCTCTCTCTCTCTCTCTTTTCCCCCTCTCTCTTTCTCTGTCTCAATAAATAAAAATAAAATTTTAAAAATATATTAGGGCTGGGGAGATGGCTTAGTAGTTAAGATGCCTGTTTGCGAAGCCTGAGACCCAGATTTGATTCCCCAGTGTCCACATAAGGCAGATGTACAAGGTGGTACATGTGTCTGGAGTTTATTTGCAATGGCTAGAGGCTCTGATGTTCCAATGTTCTCTATCTGCCTCTCTCTCTTTCTCAAATAAATGAATACATAATATATATGTATGTATTATAAACTGGCCATGGTGGTGCATGCCTTTAATCCCAGCACCCAAGAAGCAGAGATAGGAGGATCTCCTTGAGTTCAAGGCCACCCTAAGACTGCACTGTGAATTCCAGGTCAGCCTGGGCTAGAGTAAGACCTACCTCAAAAAAAACCAAAACAAAAAAATGTCTGTGTGTGTGTGTGTGTATGACATAGTTGGTCTGAATGTTGAAGTAGTATCATGCTATTTCAAGTAAGCTTTACTCCCCCTTAGGTTACCAAATTTAGCCTGGTACTACAGGGGTATAAGAAATGCAGAAAAGATAAGGTCATTGGATATGCAACGCAGTTTTGTTGGAGATGACCACTGGGCAGTATGAGCCAGGGTTGTTGGAGTACCTGCATGGAGACCCAATGGAGCCATGAGGATGAACTATGGGTTGCAATGGAGATTCTAGGATTTTTTTTTTTTTTTTTTTGGACATGCCAGGACTATGGTATGGTTGCTAAGGAGAGCTGCCGGTGTGGGATGGATTGTTCTCTGGGCTGTAAGAAGCCCAGCTTGAGGAGCGAAATTGGGATGCCAGAAACTTTTGTTACTGGTGACAAATGTCGGACTTGCAGCTACAGGATTTGAGGTTTGCCCTGTTTGTTTTAGATCTTGCATTGGTTCAATCTTTCCTTGTAATGCCATTGTTTGCAGTAAAATGAATGTCTGTGCCATTATGTTTTTTTGTTGTTGTTGTTGTTTTGTTTTTTTGTTTTGTTTTGTTTTACAGCCCACAGATAAGAGAACTTGGATTATGGGGATGTTTGAACTATGCTGGGATTGATAAAAAAAAAAAAAAATCTATAGAGACTTCTAAAGTTGGACAGAATACATTTCATTTTACATCATGGATGGTCATTAGTTTATGGGGGCCCAGGGCAGAATGTGGTAGCTTGAATGAGATGTCCCTCATAAACTCGTGTACTCTGAATTATTGGTCCCTAGCTGGTGGCAATTTGTGAAGTGGAGCCTTCCCTAAGGAAGTGTGTTTTGGGGGCAGGCTTATGAGTATTATAGCCAGTTCCCCTTACTAGAGCTTAACTCACTCTTCTGCTGTTTTCTACCTATTGTGGCAGAGGTGATATGCAGCCTCTGCTCATGCCATGCTTCCCACTCCTGCCATTATGAAGCCAAAAACAAAGCAAAAAACAAAAACAACAAAAACCCCCACAAACTTTTCCTCTCATCAGCTGCTTTTGGTCTGGTGCTTTGTCCCAGCAATGATAAGGTAAATATAAAAGCCTGGTTTGCATGATATTTCATAAGTTTTTTATTTTTATTTTTTTTTAGGTAGGGTCTCACTCTAGCCTAGGCTGGCCTGGAATTACTATGTAGTCTCAGGGTGGCCTTGAACTCATGGTGATCCTCCTACCTCTGACTCCCAAATACTGGAATTAAAGGCATGCACCACCATGCCCAACTAAGATCTTATTTTTGCTAGGAGAATTTAATCTTAACACTAAATGTTCATATGAGAAAACATTCATCATCACCAGCTCTCAGGAAAGTACGTATTAAAACCAATACTTTGCACTGCTTTACTAAGTAGATGAGCAACAATTAAGGTTCAAAAGAACTAAAGTTGGAAATGATATGCTGCAACAAAACCTTTTTATTCTGTAATTTTAATTTTTGACAATTTCATATATATATATATATATATATGTATGTATGTATAGTATTCCAATCATATTCATGCCCATTATACCTCTTCTACCCCTCCCACTTCTGCTAAACCCCTCCCTTTGTCCAGCCAATAGCTTTCCCACTATCATGTCTTTTGTTTCCTGTGACCCACTCAGTTAAATTAGGGAAGCTTGCATGAACATGGGTGAAGGTTATTTACTAGAACACGGGCAACCTACCATGACTACACCACGGAAGAACACGACTCCCCTTCCCCCAACTACAAGTAACTGCCAGTAGCTCCTTGAAGAGGAGTGGCCGCTCATGAGCTGCAATGGAATCCTTTTTGTATGCTTAAGCAATGAGTCCCCTCATCCTTTAATACAGTGTTATAATAGTCCTTAATATGACTTTTCAGTAATTTATTTAAAACTTCTTTATTGACTGGTGCTTGGATTGCTTTAATTCTTTTGCTATTAATTTTTTTTTTTTTGTCACTTTGGCTTTTGCTTCCCTTAGGAAGTATAATGCAAAATGCAATGCATCCAGTGGTCACGATAACAAAAAGCTCATAAAGTGAAGATTGTACTATTCTGCAGAACAACTGGCAGAGGGATCTCTGAAGGACTGACCTGCAGAAGCCGTGCTGAGCACAGGGCTACAGTGGCTACCACCTCTGAGGCAAAGTGTTGGCTTGTGTGTAGCAAGATGGAGAAGATGAGACTTTGCAAGTGAGGAAAAACCAATGAAAGCTTTAGTAGCAGTGTGGGGGAGTGTAGAATTCAAAAGCGACCTGTTATGGATTGGATCTTAAATATCCTCCCCAAACTCGTGTGTTGAAGACTAGGTCCCCAATGAACATGAGCTGGTAGAAATGTAAAAGGTAGAGCCTAGTGGAGGGAGGTTAGAACACTTGGGATGTGCCCTTGAAGGGGTTACTGGGACTTTAGCAATTCTTGTCCCTCTCCTGAATTCCTGGCATCTAAGAGGTGAGCAGGTTTGATGCCTTCATCCATGATACTCTTTCTTTCAATGAAGCCAAGTGACTATCTATTGAAGCTTCCGAAGCCATGAGCCAAAATACACATTCCCTCCTTTTTATTTTTTTGGAGGGGGGGGTTTGAGGTAGGGTCTCACTCTAGTCCAGGCTGACCTAGAATTCACTATGTAGTCTCAGGGTGGCCTCGAACTCTTGGTCATCCTCCTACCTCTGCCTCCTGAGTGCTAGGATTAAAAGGGCGTGCGCCACCACGCCCGGCCAGTCCCTCCTTTTAAGATGTTTATCTCAGGTATCTTGTCAGTGACAGAAAGCTAACTATTGGGCTAGGGAGATGATTCAGTGGGTAAAAGAACTTGCTGCACAACTCTGTGTTTGGATCCCCAGATCCCATGTAAGAGCTGGAAGCTGTGGCAGACTTCTATAATCCTAGTGCCCCTGTGGTGAGAGGGGAGGCAGACATGATTTCCCAGAAGCTCATGGAGCAACAAGAGGCTCTGACTGACCTTCACCATGCATGCCATGACATGTGTACAAATGTACACACACACACCCTAAATAAATAAATACTATAAAAAAGAAAGCTAACATATGAACAAATGTGAAGGTAAATTGCTAGGCTCTACAATCACCCCTTCTTCCAGTTTTATGACGAAGGTGGCAGTAGAGGCAAGGCTGGAAAACAGAATGAGACAGCAACACAGGGCTTCAATTTTGGAGCCACGTCAAAAACGGTGAATGTGAGGTGAACTCAAAACAGTGTGAAATCTGTTTCAACCTCTTTCCAGCTCAAATGCTGATGAGACAAAAGATACAGACATCTCCACAGGGAAGGTGTAGGAAGGTACAGTGAGCTTGGGCTGCGATATCAGAGGTACTCAGTTTAACATTTCAACTCAGGTTCTCATCCCAGCCACCTTTCAGGAAAAAAAAAGAGGACTTATAATCACCGGTAATGAACCAACAAGCAAAATACTTCTGGAGATTATTTTATATAGTTTCCATCTTTTAGTGAAAAAAAATTTTTACAAGATGTGTGAAGAAGCAAGGAAAAAAAACCTCAATAGAAGTAGACCCATAGGTAGATTGAAAGTAAAAGAGTGAGAAAAATAACAAACCCAAACCCAAGGGAGGCTGGAGCTCCTGTACTATAGAAAACATACTTCAGAACAAGATTACCAGACATGATTTTTGTATATGTGTGAAGTGTAATGTGCATGGTCTAGTGTGTAGTGCATGCATCCCATGCATGTGTGAGCGGCGACCAGACATTAAGTGTCCTTCTTTATTGTTCTGCTTGATTTCTTGAGATGAAGTTGCTCATGGAATCTGGAGCTTCCATTCTTGTTCAGCCTGGCAGCCCAGCAATGCCCCACAATTCTCCTGTTCCTGCTCTCCACAGGACTGGTGTTACAGGAGTACGAGGCCACATCAGCTGTTTACATCAGTGCTGGGGCTGGAACTCAGGCTTTCATGCTTGCGAGACAAGTGCTCTTATCCGTTGAACTATTTCTTCAGCCCTAGATTCCTAGTTTAAGAGACAGTCCAAGTAGTCAAAAGGTCATTTCATCAAGAAGACATAAATCCTACTACATAAGTCTCTAAATGGATTCACTGTGTGACAGAGCTCCAAAATGCATGAGGTAAGACTGAAAACATCAAATGGGAAAACACCAAGTCTCTCCCTCCCTCCCTTTCTTTCTTTCTTTATTTCTTTTTTTTTCCTTTGTTTTTTCAAGGTAGGGTTTCACTCTAGTCCAGGCTGACCTGGAATTCACTATGTAGTCTCAGGGTGGCCTCAAACTCATGGCAATCCTCCTACCTCTGCCTCCCAAATGCTGGGGTTAAAGGCATGCGCCACCACGCCCGACAACAAATCCACATTCATAGAGTAACTGAGGATTGATATAACATGTACACAAAAATTAAGGACATAGAAGAGCTAAACAAGTCTATCAAGTGGCTTGATCTCATTGACATGTGTGGAATAATATATCCTGACATTGCACATGACTTTCAAGTGTATGTGAAATTTTTGTAAAAAAAAAAAAAACTTGAGTCATAAAACAAATCTTAACAAGTTTCAGTGGATAGAAACACACTGAATTTTACAAAATAAAATTAAATATTTATGTATCTAGAAATTGCCAAATGTTTGGGAATTAAATAAAATAACAACACACAGACAAAAATTGAATCCAAATAGAAAAACATTATATATTTTATATAGTTATATATATATTTTTTTTAAGGTAGGATCTTGCTGTAGCCTAGGCTGACCTGGAATTCACTATATAGTCTCAGGATGGCCTCACACTCATGGCAATCCTCCCATCTCTTCCTCTCGAGCATTGGGATTAAAGGCATGTGCCACCATCCAGGCTTAAAATAATTCACTTAATTTTTATCTTATTTTATTTTGAGATGAGATCTCACAGTGTTGCCCAGGCTGTCCTAATTCCTCTACCTCAGTTTTCAGAGTACCATATATTATAAGCATGTTACCCTGCCCAGCATTATATTTAAAGTATTTTTAAGAAATGAAAATGACAGCATAAAGATAAAAAGTTAAGCAATCAGTGCAAATAACATGCACTATTGCCTTGAACATATGTAACTAAAGAAAAGAAGAAAGATTTAAAATCAACTGTATCTTAATAAATTTGAAACAAAGATCAAGTGAAACTCAATGTAAGTATAAAAAGAAATGAAAGAGAAGTCAATGAACTATAAAATAAATAACAGAGAAAATAAAACAAAGCCAAAGTTTAATACTTTGAAAATATTAATAAAACCAATTAACTCTTTGTCTTAATCATCTTGGGCTTCCATAACAAAATACAATGGGCTGGATGAATTAAACATCAGAAGTTAATTTTCTCACGATTTCTGGAGTCTGAAAATTCAAAACCAGCATGGGCAGTTCTCGTGAGAGTTATCTTCCTTGCTTTACACAGCAGCCTCCTGTGTCCTAACATGACTGGGAGAGAGGAGAGCTAGCTCTTTCTTTCACATACAGAAATAGTAACTAGCCAGGTGTAGTGGTGCACGGCTTTAATCCCAGCACTCTGGAGGCAGGGGTAGGTGGATCGCCATGAGTTCAAGGCCACCCTGAGACTACATAGTGAATTCCAGGTCAGCCTGGACTAGAGCAAGACCCTACCTCCGAAAAAAAAAATAATAATAATTGAAAGTAATATAGGGCTTAGAGATGGCTCAACAGTTAAAGGCACTTGCTTGAAAACCTGCAGGCCTGGGTTAAATTTCCCAGTACCACAAAAAACAGATATGCAAAATGGTGCGTGTATCTAAGTTTGAACATCAGGAAGCATTACTGTGCCCCCTTCTTTCCCTCACTCCCTCCCTCCCTCCCTTCCTTCCTTCCTTCTTCTTCCTTCCTTCCTTCCTTCCTTTTGAGACAGAGTCTCACTATAGCCTAGGCTGACCTGGTCCTCATTTCTACAACCCAGGCTGGCCTTGAATTTGGTAATCCTCTTACCTCAGCCTTTCCAGTGCAGGGATTATAGGTGTGGGGCACCATGCCCAACTGGTGTGTGAGTGGATTTCTGGTGACAGATCAGGAGACAGTGACAGGCACTTGGGCTGAGAAGTGACCTTGGGTGCTCTCTGAATCACTCAGCCAGTTGCTTGCAGACTTGCCTTTGCCTGACTTCCTCCCCAGGCCTGCAAGTTTGGGTGTGATTTCTGAGTGAGGGAAGAACATAGTCTTTTTTTGAGGGCAGGACATAGTCTTAACTTCCAAGCGCCTGGTATGTAGGTGAGAGGTGAGAGGCACATTTTAAGCCAGACAAGGTCATTTCTAGTGTTAAGGTTGATCCCAAATACTAAAATTCTCTCCCACTCTATTTCTCTGTCTCTTCCTCTTGAGTGCTGGTAATATTATGGGCATGCACCACCACACCAAGCCCAAATGCTAACACTTGAATAGTATTGAGCATCCCCTCCTGGGAACAGTTCAGAGACCAGTCATAGGTTTCTCTTAGGGTCAAAGTTGCAGAAGCAATAACCTCTTGTTTTATCCCTTCACTTTTCTCGCCAGACTGACCTGAAACTCATTATATAGCCCAGGCAGATCCTCCTGCTGTAGCCTTTTGTATGCTGGGATTACAGGCATAAGCCACCATGGTTTTTCTGAAAAGTTGAACAGACACTAACAACGAGTCAGAAGAGATTGTCTCTGGCTGTGCTAATGGTTTGTTTGTTTGTTTTTGTTTTTCAAGGTAGGGTCTTGCTCTAGCCCAGGCTGACCTGGAATTCACTATGTAGTCTCAGGGTGGCCTCGAACTCATAGCAATCCTCCTACCTCTGTGTCCCGAGTGCTGGTATTAAAAAGGTGTGCGCCGCGACACCCAGCTGTGTGTTAGTGTATCTTGAATAGGAAATTCACCTCCTAGTGAGAGACATGGGTAATATAGTATACAAAGGAATAATTCCATACAGCTTATTTCTGGCTATAATTTAAAATAACATATTAATCCTGGATTCATAATATAAAAATTGTTTAAAAAAAGCTAGAAATGCATTATGTTCATGCCTGTCTAATACATTGTTCACAGGAATAATTCAGGCTGACAAGCACCTTCATGTTTCTGAGGGTGATGAATGATGGAGTCTCTGCTGTCTATGGTATTATCTTTAAAGAGATTCTTGGCTGTTGTTTCACAGTTAATTGAATTCCTCATCTGGGTGAGTTTTTCCCACTGTGTTCTGGCATCTGAATGGCTTCAAGGCATTCTGCACCGACTTTTATTTCCTATTAAAATGACCTGAAAAGGTCTTGGCTAGCCCCATTCTATTCGTCAATCAGCATTCCACCTAGTTCTCCTTGTGGGTGGGAGAAACCATGGTGACTGCAGAGCTGGCAGGCAGGGAAGTTGTTCACTTCTGAGCTTATGGTAGCTAATGAGCATACTTCCCTACCCAACTCTCAGGCCACAAACTTGAGAGAGAAAGTGTTGATATTCCCGACCTTCACCAGTTCAACTTGCATTTATTGGTATTGACTATGTGAAGACACATGTTGAAGAACAAAGAGAGTGAGAATTGCTCTCCTCTGCTAGGAGCTGCTGCATTAGCCAAGGAGTGGAGAGAACTCAGGAAAGCTCATACACACCCTCTGAGAAGCCTGGCGGCAAGGGCAAGGGAGGAGTTGGACAGCCTGTGGTGAGGCAGAGGAAATGTCCACAGCTGAAGACTTTGAACTGGTCTAGGAGGACAAGCTGAGGAAGGGACATGTAAGCAGGATAGTCTGATATGAGAGAGTGTGTGCAACACCCAGAGGTAAAGATGAACTGACCCCCGGGGAAACAACAGGTGCCCTGGGAGGTTGGGAATGGGGTGTGTGGCAATATGAGTGAGAGATTAGTGGAGAAGTTTGTGTTGAGGGCAGAGGAGGTTGTAATCAAGTGACCCAAACACCCACGGAAGCAGACTAAGAAAAACCTCTCAAAATATAAATAAATAACAACCTAAGTAAAGCCTTCTATCTCTACTCAAAGGACCAGTAAAAGAGACTCCTAAGAAGACAAAAAAAAATATTATATATGACACGGAACTTTAGCCAAATATCCCATAACAACCACAGTCACACAAGCAAAAGCCAAACAAGGTGCTGAGACCAGCAGTGAGATTATAATGCTCCCCATCAAGTGTGTCAGGGAAGTTCAAGTAGGGTCTTAGACTTCTACCCAGCTAGGATCCGGCCTCCCTGCCTAATGGTACCAGTGGACACCATATGCCAGTCTGGACTCTCTGCCTACCAAACAGTAATGGGGCACCACTTCCCTTCTCCCTGGGTTGTGTCAGAACAGGTTTAGGAGAAGTTAAGATTGTCACCACTGCTCACCCCCCACTTCAGGACCTAGAACCTATTACAGTTCAGAAGTCACCCCTCCTCCTCAGGCAAATGGAGACCCAGTCTACCTCCACTTGCTAGTGATGCGCAGGCCACCTCCCAGCTGTCCCCTTGAAGTGGTCTTAGAGCACACCAGCTAAAACTATGAGATCAACAGTTTCATAACAAAACTGTAATTGTCCTTAAAAATCCCTTGTTATACCAAGAACCGAGAAGATTTCAGTATGAATGAGAACAGTCAATAGCTACCAATGCTGAGATGAAAGAGATGTTAGAATAAAAGATTTTAAACAATTGTAATTAAAAACTCCAATAAGCAATTATAACCATTATTTAAATTTTTGTTTATTTTTGTTTATTTATTTGAGAGTAACAGACAAGAGAAAGAAGCAGAGAGAGAGGGAGAGAGAGAGAGAGAGAGAATGGGTGCACCAGCGCTTCCAGCCACTGCAAATGAACTCCAGATGCATGCGCCACCTTGTGCATCTGGCTTATGTGGGTACTGGGGAATCGAGCCATGAACCAAGGTCCTTAGGCTTCACAGGCAAGTGCTTAACCACTAAGCCATTTCTCTAGCCCGCCATTTTTTAATGAATAGAAATCCTCAGTAAAGAAATAGAAAATTTCACTAAAGACATGCTCAATGGTACAGCATGGGCCTAGCATGTATGAGACTCTTAGGATCAATCCCTAGCCCCGAAGAATACATAAGCACATATATATACTCACATACACAAATAACATAAATGGAAATTCTAGAATGGAAAAATATACCAAATAAAGAGCTCAGTGTGTGGCTCCAATAGCATAGAAAGAATTGGTGGGCTAGAAGAACAGAAACCACTTATTCTGAGAGAGAGAATACAGACTGAAAAAAAAAAAAGTAAAAACACCCTAATCCCAAATAAAACCAACCAACCAACCAAGCAAACAAACAAAAAGTCTCAGGGATTGTCAAGGACCTGTATTACCCTAAGAAAAGTCATAATATTTGTGTTGGTAGAGTCTCAGAAATTAGTGTAAGAAAACAGAACTTTAAAAATATTGAAATACTTGCTGAAAACTTTCCAATTTTTAGTTAACAGAGCCAAGAAGTAAACTTTAGACAGATTTTTTTTAAAAAAATGGAATCATACTAAGGCATATCATAATTAAACTTCTGAAAAGTATAGACCAAGGAAAAGAATCCTACATGCACCCAGAGAGAAACAACACTTTACCTAACAGGGAAAAGAATACAAATGATACAGGATTTCCTGTAGGGCAGTAAAGCTTTTCAAGTCAACCCAGAATTCTATTCCCAGCAAAGATATCTTTATACATCAGCATGGTGGTACACACCCGTCATTGCAGATAGAAAAATTGAGAGTTTGAGGCCAGACTGGCTTCATAATGAGATCCTGTCCCCTCCAAAATCAGTCAACCAACCAACCAACCAACATCAAAAACTCCGAAACAACCAACAATAAAGAATGACTAAATGATGTTCTCCATATGGTGAGGAAATGATAGGAGAAATCTTCAAACATGGTAAACAAACATATGAGTAGATACTATGGGGCTTTCTCTTTTGTTTTCTAATATATGTTTGACAGTTAAACTTCTGACACCTATTAACAGGACTTTAAATGTATGTAGAGAAGATCAGAAAGGAAATTATAAATGGACAGAGGGTAAAGGAATTTAATGAGAGATGCAAAATTTCAGTAGCCCTAGATAAGTAATCGCTAGAGATCTGTGGTATATCATACCTGCCGATAACAATGTAACTTTGTACACTTCAAAATTTATTCAAAGTGGATCTCATGTTTAATATTTTTACACAAAACAAAGGAATGTGAGGACATATTTGGAGGGGACAGAGACACTTAATACCTTGAATTGGTGATGGAATCTCAAAGTATGTACAGGGCTTAAAGCTCATCAAATGGGACATATTATGTGTAGACCTTATGTATTAATAAAGCTAGAGAGTGATTATTCCATGCAGATTGAGAATTGGACCCAAGGATACATTATCCATCTCTTGTACATCTTTTCTTTCTTTAGGGATTCATTTGGTAGCCATTCAAACAAGCATTTCAAAAGACAAGAACCTCTTGGAGAATCAAGAATTAAAAACGCTGGTTAAATTACTTTTTTCAGTATGATGATGGAATTGATTTTGTTAGGTCTTGTTTTCTATAGACTGGCACTAAAATGCTTATTAATGAAATACATTTAGGATTTACTTTACACTGAAGAAAATGAGAATTACTTTTCCATTCTTCTGAGAGAAGTTCTGAAGCAGATCTTTTAGGAACCCTCATGGTATGTCAAGACCTTCTATATGTCCATTAGGTGCCCTCCAATTAGTGTCATGAGTAATTCAGAATGGTGATGCACTGAGCTCCATATTAACCATGCCTTGCCACAGAGTTTGAGTTTGTGTTTCATCACCCTCAAGAGTGAGCAGTCTTCACTGACTCACCCATGCCCACCCTAGAGGTGTCTCTGTTCAACCTGGAAATCCCTGGGGAGAGGTTTCCCCATTTCTGGGTAGGGAGCATGGGTGCTTTCTGAGTCACCATAGACCAGTGTTAGTTGCTCAAGGCTGCTGCTATGGGCTGGATATGGTTTGAGTGTGCTGCCCCAAGGCTCCTGGTGTGGTGCTGTTGAGGTAGCAGAACCTGTAAGAGAAGAGCTAGTTGGAAAGCAATTAGGTTATGGGAACATGCCCTTGGAATGCGTGAATGCTGGTGTTTCAAGTCCCTAGAGTGGGTTGTGATAAGCAGGCTGGACACTTTCCCTGTCACTGGCTTATTTTCTGCCTTGTAACATGACCTCTCCCGCTCACAACGGCTTCTGCCATGAAGCTATCTTTTATGTTGTGTGTTATGACCCTGGAGGCCTTCTCCAGGCCCTCTCCTCTACCCAGCCTCAGACATTTTGTTATAGAAAAATAAATGAACAAAAAATAGCTGCACAAGACCTTCCTAACCTTCTCTCTCCCTCCCTCCACATTCTCTCTCCTTCTTTGTCTTTTTTTGGAGGTAGTGGTGAGGGATTGAGACAAGATCTTACTATGTAGCCAAGGCTAGCTTCACTATGTAGTCAAATGCTGACCCTGAACTCATGATCTGCTTGCCTCAGCTTCCAAAATACTGAGATTATAGGTGTGCAATCAAATCTCTGACCCAGAGGACACTTTCCGAGAGTCCCTTTCCAAACTGAGGCCTTAGTAGGCTGTTAAATTCAGCTGCTGTTCATTTGATATGAGAATGCAAGAATGCCTTTTGAGATCTGAGCACCTCAACCCATAGTCACTGGATTCTCAACAGAAAGTAATGAGCCAACATATCACATCTCTAGAAACAGCAACACATATTGTACACAGAGCCCAAAGCAATGGGATCAAGCTTTATTGGTGTGACCGTATTCATGTCTCTAGTGCTCACAATAGCTGGAAAACAGGTTAGCTTAAAAAAGTGCCCTACTTCCCCATAGTCTAATCTAGATTCAAAAACAGCAAAAAATGCATTATACAATGAACACTCCACCTTAAGAGCATCATGACAGTTCGTAAATTTGTCAACAGACACTGCAAAGCAATATTCATAAGCTAGACTCTTTGTAAGTTCAAAGTTTAGATACTTGGGGTGTATACTTAAAGGTTTAGATACTTGGAATGTATCCTTGAAAAGCTAACTATGAATGTGTTTTCCAGGTAAGGAAAATCAGTCATTATAAAAATATTTTATACAAATTCAAAGTCAGTCCTATAAAAATATCTTTACTAATAAAAATATCAATTTCTAGATAAATGTTCAGGGGATACACAGTAAGTCAGACAGTCCAGGTAAAACAAACTTGTTAAGGTAACTTCAAGGCTCAGTTGTCACCAGTGTGTCTTCGAAGATGGAGCACATATGTAACTCTCACTGCATGCGACTGGTGCAGGTACTCTACTAAAAGTACACCTATTTACTATAAGTCATTTATGGAGACAAGCTCTTCATCTAGAAAGGGAATTGCCAGGTTGATGTTACCTCTCCAAAGGACAAATGCCTTGTCAGGTTTCACCTATGCTTGACCTTGAATTGTTTAACTCGGAAAACTTGTGATTGTGTTTTGACCACTATCTGAGATCAGCTCATTCACTTCATTCTGCTTGCTTTCTTTCAGGGAATGGTTGGGGTGATTTCTCTGTGCCTGGGTTCTCTTGGATCTCCTAAAACATAACTTCAGTAGCAGGTAACACAACTCGGCCACATTGAGCAGCATGCAAATCACAGATGCAGAGATCATAAAGATGGTGAACACAGTTTTCTCAGTTGGTCTAGAAATAAAGCAGTCCACAAGATTGGGACAGGGCTCAATCCCACATTTCAGCACCCAGGGCAGGTGGTACCCGTTGTAGAGGAAGTAAAACACGTACATGAAGGCAGCTTCGAAGATGATGCGGAAGAAGATACTGCTGGTGTATGTCCACCACAGGGACCCCTCAATCCGCACCTTCTGCTTCTTGATGTCCTCTAGATCTTTGAATTCCTTCCTCTTCTCTCCCCGTCTAAACCTGCGGGCAGTCTCATGTCTGTAGTAGGCCACATGCATGGCCACCAACAGCGCTGGGGTGGATACAAAGATCAGCTGCAGGGCCCAGAGCCGGATGTGGGACACTGGGAAGAAGTGGTCATAGCACACATTCTTGCACCCTGGCTGCAGGGTGTTGCAGACGAAGTCCTCCTGTTCATCCCCCCACACTTCCTGGGCTGCCACCACGAGGATCATGACCCGGAAGATAAAGATGACTGTGATCCACACCTTCCCAATGCTGGTGGAGTGTTTGTTCACGCCACCAATGAATGTGTGTAGGGTTCCCCAATCCATCGTGCAGGCTTATTCCTAAACAGGCAAAAGAGAACAGAGATGATTGGTGGAAAGTGCCTGTGAATTAACAGACCAGCATGACAGTGAAATTACAGATTCTGGCAGAAACCTGCTTAAAGTAGGCTCGCCTATTCTGCTAGCAGGAGCTTTTCTGATAAGGAAGACCCACTCTAAAGACATCCTGTCATTTCTGACCACAAATAACTGCTCTGGAAGAACCTTGTTTGCCCTCTCCACGAAGCAACATCAACAGGACAACTCCCACTCTAGGTGAGGTCTGTCTTTATCAATGACTTTCCTAGTAAACAGGTACTTGAGTTCACCAGCGATATAAAACATCTCTGGTTCAACTTCACTCAGACGATACATGAAGCTGCTGCTTTCTAGTAATCCAGGAACTCGGGTCAACAAATTCACGTCTAAGTTTCCCTTCATTTGCTATGTAAACACACAGTGTATCAGTCTGATTTTACTCACGTATTCAGAATTTCCACAGTACATCTTATTCCTTAAATGGCATAACCCAGTCACAAAATAAGACAGGATCATGCAAAGTTGTCCTTTTGTGACTGGGTTTTGTCATTTGGCACAATGTCCTTAGTCCATCTATATTGCAGCAGGTATCAAAATTTCTTTCCTTTTTATAGCTGAATAGTATTCCACTGTAAAGATAAACTGCATTTCTTTATCCATCACCTTTTGTCTATTGTGTGTAATGTAGCTATGAACATGAGTGTCCAGATATTTGACACTTTCAATGATTTTGGGTATATACCCAGAAATGGTATTACTGGACATAAGTAAATATTTATATAAATGGAGTATTTATATTCAGAATGAAAGAGGAGCACACATCTGTAACTTTAGCATTTGGGAGTCTAAGGCAGGAGGATCACTGTGAGCTTGAGGCTAGGCTACATAAACAGTTAGCCTGGCCTATACATTGAAAAAAAAAAAAACAAATAATGAAAGAGGTACTCAATGACTGGAGGACAAATATTTGGATTTTCAGAATACTATTAACACACACACACACTCTTTCTCTCTGTATACGTGTGTGTGTGTGTGTGTGTGTGTGTGTGTGTGTGTGTGTGATATGTATGTATTTGACCTGGGGTCATATCTACATGGGGTCAAGTGACACATTTGACCTGAGATACTGTTTGGAGACAGGGTCTCACGTAACTCAGGCTGATCCTAAACTTACTGTATATCTGAGGATGACCTTGAACTTCTGATCCTCTTGCCTCCACCTCTGAGTGCTAGAATCACAGGCATGAGCCACCACACCTTGGTTATGCAGCACTGGAGATGGAACCCAGAGCTCCATGCATGCCACACAACCACTGTACTAACTGAGCTACATCCCCAGCCCTGAAAGGGACTCTCTCTTTAACCTCTAGCAAAGTTCTAAAACAGCATTGCTAAACCTTGCAAGAGTTTGGTAACAGTGACCACGACCATAGCATGGACAGAGTGTCATGGATACAAATGTACAAATGGTATTTGTAGACATCTTTCATACCATCTGTAAGTCAGTTGGATTTCCAGAGTTCATTCAATAACTTGTCCTAACATTGCACTGAAGGAAAATTAGTGTTCCATATAAGGAGTATCCTTATCAGAGGGCTTGGTTGCCTTTCCACCAGGTTGTGGAAAAGAAACCTAGGCTGCATGAGAGCTCCCTGTGCCTCAGGCTCCCTGAAGGCATGCTTACTTTACCCTTCAAGGAAGATCCTGGCATGCTGAGGGCAGCTGCAGGAGTGTGGACATGTGGTGGATTCTGTCATGAGGGTCTCATGTTTTTCCCAGGGAAACATCAAAGACAGCACAACAAAAGGATCCAAATTTTGGGCTAATCTGGGACTGAGAGTTGGCTTGAGTGTTTAGGATTAACAGAAAGATGGAGGGTTTCTTTCTTCTTAAAAATTTTATTTATTTGAGAGAGAGAGAGAGAAGAGAGTGAGAAAGACAGGGAGGGAGAGAGAAATGGGCACATCAGGGCCCCCAGCCACTGCAAACAAACTCCAGAGGCATGCACCACCTTGTGCATCTTGCTTACGTGGGTCCTGGGGAATCAAACCTGGGTCCTTTGGCTTTGCAGGCAAGCGCCTAAACTGCTAAGCTATCTCTCCATCCCTCTCCCCCATTTTTTAAAGAGGAAAAAAGTTAAAGTGGGCTGCAGTTCCATAGACCCAGAAGCCTTCAGTCAGAGATGAGCTGAACCCTGCTAGGCTAACATAGAAGAATGCAATTGAGAGCATCTGTTAAATATCCCCTCTCATGTACTACTTATTCCACACCCCAAAGACACTTTCATTTCATAGTAAGTGCCCTGTGATTTTAAAAACTCACCTTAAGTAATATGAGTTATAAAACTGATTTTTTAGTTCTTGATGAAAGCCAGTACAAGGATTTTTCCTAATTGTGGCTCTCCTGTCCTGGAGGCACTTCAGGACGTCACCTGTGGGGCAGCAGAAATGTATACATCTTGAGGTTTAAACATATTTTCTGGTAGCTATTCCCTTATGAAGCTAGTCTTTCTAGTTATAAAATGATGTTCTTTCATTAACCAGCTAGTACTTTCCTCTCCAGTTTGCTCAACAACACGTCATCAGTCAGGTTTTGATTAACCAAATAAAAACTTTACCTTTACACCCAATGATTCAAGGTTCATGGAATCTGAACAGCTCCATAGGGATCCTCTCAAATTTCCCTATCACATCACCTGCCTGAACAATGGTACATTCGTGGGTCACCTGTCACCTGCCCTTCTAGGAAGCAAGCAGATCAAGATGTCAAAGGACCACAGGGCTTAAACGAGTTTGGAGGGGCTAAAGTCACAGAGGAATTCAAGAGATCACATTTCCTCCCAAGAATATTGGTCCCAGATTCCTAGAAGCAGGACAGTTAGAGAAAATTATGAACATACTAACTTTTGCTTCTGGGCTTCCACATGTTCCAAATGGAAACTGTTTCTGCTATCCAAGCACCAAATCTGAACAGAAAATAATGTTTCACTTGGATTACTTACTGGCTCTGATATTTAAAAGCCAGCCAGTTTGCTGGGTATGACAGTGCATACCTGTAATCCAAGCACTGGGGAGGCTGAGAAGGACTGCAAGTTCCAGGCCAGCCTGAGCTATGAGAGCGTCACAAACACTCCGAACAAAACAATGCCAACAATATATGTACACCTTAAAGGAAGACAACTAAGATGCTTAGGCCACTCAGTAAAATCAGACTAAGAAAAGAAAGGTGAGGTCACTTCACAAGTATTATGAGAGAAGCCAGGGAGGTGGGTGGTTTTGGGGTGCCTGTGTCCTAAACTTTCTGACACATGGCTTCAGTCCCCAGGAAGACCTACCTCCAGGAGACTCTTCCTCACCCAAGAAACCATGGGAGGTGAAGGTGGCAAACAGCTGAAGATTCTGTGCTGACTGAAAGACAACCTGCTAATCCTGCCTTTGCCTTGCCAGTGTGAGCAGATGTGATCAGTGTGGGTACAGACTGAAAACAGGGCCTGGGTGCAGGAGCAGGGACCACGAGAGTTCCTACCTTTTGACTTCCTTTCTAGAATCCAGGGCACTTTTTTTGTAAGTACTTTGGTTAGAAAGAAATGGAGGGCCCAAACACTCTTGGGAAATTGTCACTAATTAAAATTGAATTTCCCAAACTAGTACAGCCTCCAGAACCTTTTATAATGGTGGGGAACAAAAATCCCCCTTGGCTTTCATGCTTCAACAGGGCTGCAGCCAGTGGGAGGAGTTTTTCCAGCAAAAAGCAAACCATTAACTCTTGGTTTGTACACCAGAGGGGTTTGTTTAAACTGGCACCTTCTTGGCTCTCATATCAGGAACAAAGAGATATGCTTATCCCTGCAGATGTCATCTTACAAGAATGTGATTGCATTTAGGCTTAAGACAAATGGCACCTGCTTTTGTGATATATTTAATTATAGTGATAACCCCACTCTTGACATTAAAGCTCCAGTCTTAAACATTTAATTCCAAAAAGAGATAACACAAAATAATGCATTTTGATACTATTTATCCCATCAGTCCTTCATACTATCCCACAAGAAGCACTATAGACTTCAGATACTGTCTTCTCAACTAATAAATGAGACACTACCTTGATCAATCCCTCATGCTTGCCTATCACACATGCTAACACACTGGAGAAAGAGGTCACCAAACTCATAAATACCAGAAATGTCTACACAGAATATGAAATATTTAAAGGAGGCACTAAAAATGTATAAAGTGCTGGGCATGGTGGCACATACCTTCAGTCCCAGCATTTGGGAGGCTGAGGCAGGAGGATCACTGGGCATTGCAGGCCAGCTTGAGACTAGTAACAATGAGCTCCTTCGGAGGGAGCATACAGGACTGTGCAGCTGGATTTCTCTTCCCTTCCACAGTTCAAATCAGTTAGAGCTCTACTGGCATTCCAGAAGCAATAGGATTTTTCAATTTTTTAAAGACCATCTATCTATCTGTCTGTCGTCTATCTATCTATCTATCTATCTATCTATCTATCTATCTATCTATGTATTTAGAGACAGGTCTTGCTATGTCAGTCTGGCTTCCTAGTACTCTATTGCCCAGGCCTCACATTTGTGGCAGTTCTCCTGCCTCAGCCTCCTGAGTGCAAGAATTACAGGTGTGTGCCACCACACCTGGCAATTAAAACACTTTATTTAGGAATTAAATCATAGCTGGTTGAACAATGGCATTTTAGTTTTATTGAATAACACCCAAACCAAAGCTCTTGGCATGTTAGAACATTTTCTCTCAGCATACACCAAGGGGTGGGAGAATCTTCCTGTTTCTATATGTTTCTACATTGTTGTTTTTTTTTTAAATTGACAAATATTTAATACATCTGAGAGGAAAACATACTCTTTACAATGTCCATGTGAGCTCTTCAGAGCTAAAGTTAAAAAGAAACGAGGTCCAAATAAAACAAACAAACCTGTTTTAATTTCCAAGGATTCCCAATGTGTTAGGCTCTGAGAACTGGGGCTCTTCAAAGGCTTCTGGCTTTCTCCTCCTCTTCTTCCTCGTTGTCCTCCTCCTCTTCCTCCTCTTCTTCCACTTGACTGCTTGGAAGGCAGCACTGCACAAATAAAAGCTCCCTTTTATTTCTGGATGGCAGTGCAGATGTCACCTGTCAAATGAGAAATGAAAAGTTGTTGCCACATTCTTTTGGCTTCTGCATGTGGTCATTGAATGAACTCTGTGAGTAGTTTTTCTTCATCTTCAGTGTCATCACAGAATTTGTCATTTTCCTAATACTTTGTACTTCAAACACATCCTTTAAAAAAGTCAAAGGTAGGGCTGGAGAGATGGCTTAGTGGTTTAAGGTGCTTGCCTGTGAAGCCTAAGGACCTAGGTTTGATTCTCCAAAACCCACATAAGCCAGATGCAAAAGGTGGCACATGTATCTGGAGTCCATTTGCAGTGGCTAGAGGCCCTGGTATGCCCATTCTTTTTCTCTCTCTCTCAAATAAGTAAATAAAATATTTTTTAAAAAATCAAAGGTGGTATCTATCTAGTTAGGTAAGTTATTTCCCTATCATTATATTAGTAATGGGGAAGATGATATACTCTATCCCAAATCTCAAGCCCATTCTTTTAAAAATATCTTTATTTATTTATTTGCAAGCAGAGGGAGAGAGAGGAAGAAAACTGGTGAGCCAGGGCCTCTAGCCACTGCAAATGAACTCCAAAAGCGTGAACCACTTTGTGCATCTGGCTTTACATGGATACTGGGGAATCGAACCTGAGTCATTAGGCTTTGCAAGAAAGCATCTTAACTGCTGAGCTATCTCTCCAGCCCTCAAGCCCATTACTTAAGCACCAAAAGCAAAAACAAAACAAAAAAAAAAAAAAAAAAAACAGGAGTGGGAAATAGTTTGATAAACTGGGTACAAAATTGGCAGCTTAAAAACAAAGCTCAAAGTCTCAAAGTCTTTTTATTTTTAATCAAGAAAAATCGTTATCTTTTTGACTGTAGACATCTCAAGTGATCCAGGAGACAACCTAAGAGTTGAGGTTTAAATTGAATGACATAAAACTATCAGCAATTGTGCTTTCAAAATAACGATAGCAATGACAGCTGGTTTAGGATTTATATACTTCTTCAAAATTAACTCAGTGAAATGAAACCTGTGTCCATGAGTTTAAATATAAAATCAGACAATCCACAGAATTACATGTTTTTCTACTTCATGTAAGAATTCATACAGTCACAAAAACAATTTCCATTCCGTTCAGCTTCCCTTTTCTGGGTCTTGTTAGCAGAATCTGCTTCAAACAAACCTCTATCCTTTCCAAATATATATGTTCAACTACAATTGACTGTCCTTGGGAATAATAAATAGTGTAGGATTATGCCATCACGGATCAAGAAACTTGGGCTGAAAATTATTTTCCCACAATTTTATTCTATTTAACATTCTAATTAATGTACATGGGGCTGGGGATGTATGCTTGCCTAGCATGCACAAAGCCATGAGTTCAGTCACCAGTACCACCACCAAAAGAAAAAATATATATATAAATAACTAATGTACACAAACCCCTCATAGCTCCTGGAATTTTCAGACTGAATCAGAAACCCACAGTGAGGATGGACAAGTCAGAACTTTTCTTTCATTATTGAATTTGTTGATAGACTTGACACTCCTTTTCCTTCTCCACTCAATTCAGAAAAGAAAAAGTAAGACGAGAATAAAGTCACTATTACCTGTAACCGAATTTGCCTTTATAAAACCACCACTGGTCACCCAGTGATCACCCAGTGGTGACGGTGAGGGGGATTCCTTCAAAGCCCCACTTATGTGACAGGTTAGCGCCAGGGTACTCTTTCTCCATCCTCTTCCTCCCCTCTTTGGCATGGTTCAAACAACTGCCCCCCCCCCCCGCGCCAAAGATTGCCCGATCCAAACAGCTGACAAAGCTCTCCACAGGAGCCCTTTGGGGCAGCACCCTGCAGTTCCAAGGAAACGTCATCAGGACAGGACATTTTCTTCTGGAACACTGGTCAGATTATGCTAGAACTGGGGCAAGGAAGACAAAGTCTACTTGAAAGAAAACAACAAGGCTGCAGGGCTAAACTCAATTGTGCTGAAACTGACAATGAGCTTCCACCTCAGGGACCCTGAGGTCATTGGGCCTCGTGTCCCTTTCCGAGCTACAGGTCCTTAGCCTCTCCAACGTCCATAGCTGCCTGAAGCCACATGCACCTGGACAGGCTGCCTCCAAGTCTGCAAAACACAGGATACCAATACCTGGGCCTGGGCCCCTTCAATGCACAGGATGTACCAAATGCTGTCTGAATCTTTGAACTAGATGTGTCACCAATTACTTTTAATCACTGTAGCCCTGTCATCTGCATTTCACAAGTTCCTGGGACTTTAATCATACAGCCTCAAGGGTCATTTCTGTCCAGAACTTATCTGCTCTTCTAAGTCGTAGGTTTGGACTCAACTTAAAAGAAAAAAAAAAAAAAAACATCATCTCTTGCTCTGTCTTTTCGCTCCACAAATCCAAGTGGGACAGGTCGGCGACTTCCCATATCGAAAACAATCCAAAATGTAGCAAAAGGAAATAGGGAAAGGGGGTTCTTGGTCCCCACTCTGGCCACTTACAAAACCTTGGTACATTCATAAAAACCTGTCCTGCAAGTCAGAGGGGCAACCATGCTCCTCAGAAGTCAAACCAGTCCATCCCGGTTCCTGGAGCAGAACGCAGAGGAGAGGGCGGTGACAGCGGCGCCCACCGGGCAAGGGCTCAGCCTGGATGCGGATGGGAGGCAGATAAGGATGCCCGCCACCCACTCTCCACCGGCGGCTCTGCTGGGGCCACTGAGCCACCGGGCACCGGCTCCCCCGAGTCTTACGGGGACGAGATGGCGAGGACCGGGACAGGCCTCCGCCTTCACCTGCTTGGGCGTCCAGAGGGAATCCTCCCACCCCGGGTGGGCCGGGTGGTCCAGCGCACCGCTTACCTGCTCGGCGGGACCCGGGCCCTGGGCGCGTGGCGGCGCCCTCCACTCTCGCCCGGTGCGCAGGTCGGCTCGAGAGCCGCCGGCTCGTGGCGGGAACCGAGCTGCGCGGGTGGAGCCGGGATCCCACCTGCGGCCTCTTTTTAACCGCGCCCCAGCCCGCCTCTGCCTGACGCGGCTCCGGCAGGCCGCGGGACAGCAGCGCGGCCACTCGACGCGCGCCGCCCCGTCCCGGGGCGCAGCGGCCCCTCCCTCGGGGCTGGGGGCGCAGGGCGTGATCCCTGGGCAGGGGGCGGGGTTCCACTAGCCAGAGGGGAGCGAAGGTGCAGGGGGACTCGCCCTTAGCAGCTGAGGGCGAGGGCCAGGTCCCCTTGGAACGGCGGGTACAGGTGAGCCCTCCCTTCCTTTGGGGGCGCAAGGAAGATTCCCAGCCCCTTCGGCGGGGCGGAACTAAGAGGGCCTCCCCTTTTGAGGCCAGAGTCTCACGGCTGGTCCCTCCTTCGAGGGGGCGGGAGCAGCAAGAACCTCCCTCCTTTTGGGGGACCCTCCTGGGGTCCCTGGGGGTACCTGGACTTCTGGTGAGTGGAGCCCAGCCCGATCCAATCAGGAAGGGGACCAGGTAGCCCGCTGTGGACACCAGGAGGACTTGAGTAAAGAGCAAGGCAGTGCCTGGGTCCCCACGGACATGTACTTTGGGTGAGTGGGCCCACCGCGCAGAGAGCCACCCACCCCTGATGGCAGCAGTTCGGGGACAGGTTTGTTTCCTCCAGGATGCGTCATCCTTTTCTGGACCCTCAGGATACCAGTGTGCTGGCTCCAGAGCAACCTAGAGGTTCTGTGTCCATTAACGACCTCTTAGTGGAGTGCACCAGGGTTATTTTAACTAGCTGCCTCCATTCTGTAAAGCCTCCTCCAGGGGAGAAGTTGTGTCCCCCTTGTCACAGACAGGGCAAGAAAGCTCAAAACACAGGGTGGTGCAGAAGCTGGTGGGGAGGAAACCTTTGAATCTATTTAGGGACCTGGCTTTACAGGTTCTGACCTGTTCTACATCAGACAAGAGATGTGTAACTTGCTTGTAACCCAAAATTGGTTAGCAATTAAATGTCGCCACGTTTGCCATATTCTTCTTGTTGGTTCATACTCTCTCATGAAAGAGAAGTAAAGATAGTTCCTAAAGTGTGTTTTTCGGGTCATGGAAGTTAAGACTTTATAGAAACCCTTCTTCCAAAATACTTGAATTATAAGGGTCTCAGAGACTTGGTCGTAAACCAAGCAAATTTAGAACGTTTTGGGGTGGTCCCTGAAATGGCCTTGAACCCAGGGATGGAGACACAGACGAGACAGCTGCAGGCTGCCCTGGTGTTCCCTGAGCCTTCACTCTGGCTGCTTCTCAAGAGCCTCCCACCCTCAGTTCCTTCTCCATCTCTCCTCTAACACATATTTCAGGCACACCTTCCCATTGCTTCAGGAAAACAAGCCGTTTCTTCAAAGTAGATTAGAAACTTCCTTGAGGATTATAAACAGTGTCAGCTTTTCTTGCTTTCCTTTTTTCTTTTCTGCATTCCTACAGTAATGTGTATTTTGCACATTTTGCGCTGTTCCATGAATATTTGTGTCTCGCTAGGCAGAACTGCATCAGCACTGCAGAGAATCCTGGGAATAGCTTTTGCTTTTCCTACTGAATGGCAAATCTCACTCATAGAGCTGGCTCCTTGCAAAACAGGGCTGGAGGGGGCCAGTGGAAGGTGCTTCCTGCAGCCATGTAGGCTACGAGTCAGGCTAAAGGAGTCATGAAGACTATGTCACTACACAGACTTCCGGCTTAACACGGCAAGATTTCTTCTTTTATTGTTCAGGCTACCTCTACCACCTCCAAGGTGCCGCCTTTTTATTGTCAGGTATTTCTCAGTGTTTAGCCTCATTGTTCAATTTTCCACTTTTTGGGTAGTCTTGTTGCAGAGGAACTTAAGTGAGGACCACATGAGCTTACTGTTCATGAGAAATTCACTGGGACACTGACAAGCCAGTTCATTAAACATTGTTACTAATGCACAAACAAATGGAATGGTCATGGATTACTTGAATTTTATGTATCAAATGTGAAAAATGTTCTGTCTACTTAACAGTATTGTAACAGTCTTTAAAAAAGGGGGCGGGGGATGGAGAGGTGGCTTAGCGGTTAAGTGCTTGCCTGTGAAGCCTAAGGACCCCAGTTTGAGGCTCGATTTCCCAGGACCCACGTTAGCCAGATGCACAAAGGGGGCGCACGCATCTGGAGTTCATTTGCAGTGGCTGGAAGCCCTGGTGCGCCCATTCTCTCTCTCTCTCTCTCTCTCTCTGACTGTCACTCTCAAATAAATAAATAAAAATAAACAAAAATACTTTAAAAAAACACTTGTAGGGACTGGAGAGATGGGTCAGCGGTCAAAGGTACTTGCTTTCAAAGCCAGGTATCCTGAGTTCAGTTTCCCAGTACCCTACTTAAAGCTAGGTGTCTGGAGTTCATTTACAGTGATAGGAGGCTCTGGCATGCCCATACTCACTCACTCTATCTCTCTCAAATAAATTTTAGAAGTATCTTTATTATTAATTTATTTGCAATGAGAGAGAGAGAGATAATGGGCACACCTGGGCCTCTCCAGCCTCTGCAAATGAACTCCAGATGCATGTGCCACTTTGTGCATCTGGTTGTAGGTGGGTTCTGGGGAAGCAAACCTGGGTCATTAGGCTTTGCAGGCAAGTGCCTCAATGGCTGAGCCATCTCTCCAGCCCCTACAACGTATTTTTTTTGTTTGTTTTTTTGTTTTTCAAGGTAGGGTCTCACTCTGGCTCAGGATGACCTGGAATTCACTATGTAGTCTCAGGGTAGCTTTGAACTCACAGTGATCCTCCTACCTCTGCCTCCCAGGTGCTGGGATTAAAGACGTGTGCCACCATGCCCAGTACCCTACAAAGTGTTTTTAATAAGACACTCATAGTTTTGATATTTAATTTTTTATTATTACTTATTTATTTATTTATTTATTTGACAGAGAAAGAGGGAGAAAGAGAGAGAGAATGGGAGCGCCAGGGCTTCTAGCCACTGAAAATGAACTCCAGACGCGTGCACCCCCTTGTGCATCTGGCTAACGTGGGTCCTGGGGAATCGAACCTGGGTCCTTTGGCTTTGCAGGCAAATGCCTTAACTGCTAAGCCATTCCTCTAGCCCCACTTGTAGTTTTGATTGCAGTGACATAAATTTATTTGATTAGTGTCTCCTCATCTTCTTTTTTATTTATTTATTTATTGTGCGTGTGTGTGTGTGTGGGTGTGGTCAAGACAGGGTCTCTTGGTGCTTGCCCCAAGGGTCCTCTGTCTCCTGGTATTTATGTATGTCTGGGAAGCTGAACTTGGGTTCTCACACTTGCATGGCAAGGGTGTATTCTGAGGATCCAAACTGAGTCTTGCGTGGCAAGGGCTTTATCTACTGAGCCATCTCCCAGCCCTTCCCCTCTGTACCTTAAGGGCCAAAGTCAATTGGGGTCAACGTGTGTAAGAAGTGAATTCTGCACAGTGAGATGTGAAAGGATGATGGGCGTGAGGCTGTTTTGGATATCTGAGTGGCCTCCTGTCTGTGGAAGGGATGGAGGAGACTCTGGCATCCGCTCTGTCTGGCCGCTGGCACATGTGCTCAGGAGAGGCCCCACGGCCCACTGCTCCGGCTTTCACTGCTCATTCTGAAAACACAGTGCACGACTCTGTCTTCTCAATGACACAGCCCTCCATGCCAGGCAGAGGAAAATGTGTGTTCTTTGAAATAAAAGCTAACATCTGTCTATTCGTTCAACAGAAATAGCCCGCATTGCATTTTGTAGACTTCCTTCAGTCGGGGTTTGCCTGATTCTGTCCTCATGATTGGGTGAGGTCAAGTGTGTGGATTAGAAGATCATACAGACGGTCAGTTTTCCTCACACCATATCAAAGACGCATAACTGTAATGTCATGACTCCTTTGCTGATCCTGACCTTGGCCACAAAGCTGAAGTAGTGTCTGTGAGGACTTTCCTCCACCAATTCACTTCCCCTCCTTCCACAGTGCGCTTCTTGGAAGGACATTACTTCCGTAACCCATGCTTAACTCAAGCGTGAGATTCCTCTCTGAGGCTTGAGTGGTGCCCCATCTGATCGTTTTCTGCACCGGAGAGTTGTTCTTTCTCCCAACTTATTAATTACTTAATTAATTATACTTATTTACTTTTTGGTTTTTCTAGGTAGGGTCTCGCTGTAGCCCAGGCTGACCTGGAATTCACTATGTAGTCTCGGGGTGGCCTCGAACTCATGGCGATCCTCCTATCTCTGCCTCCCGAGTGCTGGGATTAAAGGTGTGCACCACCACGCCCGGCCCAATGTATTTATTAATCCAATCATTTGTTCGGTTAGTCTAAACTCCTGGATATCTACTCTCTATTATAACCCAGTGCTGCCTTCATTGTTTTAGATTGTATCCACGTTGGCCACTGAGAGCTCTTTCACTGGACCTCTTGTTTCCCTTTTGCTACACACCTGGAATTGTGAGGGTGTGTGTGTGTGTGTGTGTGTGTGCACTTGTAAGTGTGTGAATGTGTGTGAGTGTGTGTGTGTGTGTTTCAACACCTTCTGTCACTACAATGATCTCCTTAGGCACTCCCAGCACCATTCTTGGATTTAACTATTTCTCCAAGGTGCTGTGTCCCTTTATTGAGGAAGCACTGTGTGTGATTGCTTAGTCATCGTCTTCCCATGCAGCTGTGGGCTCCTTGCTGGCAGAAACTTGGCTGCATTGTCCAGCTCTTCCTACCCTAGGGTTCCAGCAGGCATTTGTTGAAAGAATACATTAAGTAAATGCTCCATGGGGGCTTGGGGAGATGCTCAGTGATTAAAAGGCTCTTTCTTACAAAGCCTGCCAACCCAAGTTCAAACCCCTAGTGCCCAGGTAGCACCAGACCTGAAGTGGCTCATGCATCTGGCACTCATTTGCATCAGCAGCCAACCCTGGCAGATGGGGGCATGTGCACACCTGTGTGTGTGAACGCACACACACACACACACACACACAAATAAAACATTTTCAAAGCAGGCAAACAAAATTTCAAAAGGTGAAATATTTAATGGGCTTGAGACATTACTCAGCTGGCAGAGCGGTTGCCTAGCATGCACAAGGCCCTGGGGTAGATCTCCAGCACTGTGTCAGCTGGGTGTGGTGGCGAAGGCCTCTTTCAGCTACATAGTGTGTTGGAGGCCAGCCTGGGCTACAGGAGACCCTGAGACCCTGTGTAACAAAAAGTGATTGTTGTGTGAATTAATTGCAAATATCTGGAGAGGAATCTGATTAGTGAAAACAATAGAGAGTTCTAGCACAGTTGCTCATCAGAGCAGCGCTGCTAGAGAAGAACATACAGACATGCTGATGGTAAAATGGTGAGATGTGACATAGAGGTGTGACACACGCTGTCTTTTTGCTCTGAAATCTCAGAAACAATGTTGTTAAGTCGTCAAACCTAGAAGAGATTGGAGCCTAGTCTATGCAAATGAACTCCAGAAACATGTGCACTTTGTGTATCTGGCTTTACGTGGGTACTGGGGAATCGAACCTGGGCTGTCAGGCTTTGCAGACCAGCATTTTTAGCTGCTGAGCGATCTCTCCAGCCTCTTCTTTTATATATTTATTTATGACAGGGAGAGAGATTGGGAGAGTACAGGTATGCCAGGACCTCTTGCTGCTACAAATGAATCCAGATGCATGTACCACATTGTGCATCTGGCTTTACATGTGCTGGAGAATTGAACCTGGATTGGAAGGCTTTGCAAGCAAGTCCCTTTAATCACTGAGCCATTTCCCCAACCCTTCTTTTACCATCTTCTTTTATTTTTTCTTTCTTTCATTTTTTTTTTTTGTTTTGTTTTTTTGAGGCAAGGTCATACTCTAGCATAGACTGACCTGAAACTCACTCTGTAGCTCAGGCTGGTCTCAAACTCATGGTGATCCTCCTACTTTAGCCTCTCAAATACTGGGATTTTAGACCAAAGATATCTTGTTTGGCTCACCCCACTCCTTCTCATCTTCTTTTTCTTTTTTGAGGCAAGGTCTCACTCTCACCCAGGCTGACCTGTAACCTGCTATGTAACCACAAGCTGGCCTGAAACATACATAGCAACCCTCCCACCTCAGCCCCTGAGGGCTGGGACTGAAAGAATGGGCAATCACACCACGCTCTTATTTTATTTTTATTTATTTATGTATTAGAGAGAGGGAAGCAGATACAGAGAGAGAACGGGCATACCAGAGCCTCCAGCCACAGCAAACGAACTCCAGACAAGTGCACCACGTTGTGCATCTGGCTTATGTGGGTACTGGGGAATTGAACCTGGGTCCTTAGGCTTTGCAGGCAAGTGCCTTAACCACTAAGCCATCCCTCTAGACCCCAGGCTCTTATTTTTGTTTAAAGACCACGTCACATGTACATATCCCACGCTTACCTCAAACCCTACTATGTAGCTGAGGATGACTTTGAACTTCAGATCCTCCAGGCTTCACCTCTTAAGGGCTTTGCGGAGCCTCTCAGCATGGCTGGTGGACAGCAGAACCCACATGGGTGAGCAGCCCAAATCTTTCACTGATCCTTTGATTTATGTTTGCTTTCTCCGCCTTGACAAATCATTCTTATCCTTCAAGACTTGGTGAGTGCTTGCTTCTCACTAATAACAATTTTTCCTCTGGCCTGAAGTGCCTCATGCAAGTACTCAGTACTTGGGCCACTCTATGGTATTATATTGGAGATTTTTAGAGTGTATTGCAGTCAGGTTTGCATTGCTGGCAGAAATCACCCAACCAAGAACAGCTTGTGGGAAAAAAAAAAGTTTATTTTGGCTTACAGGCTCGAGGGGAAGCTCCATGATGGCAGGGGAAAACGATGGCATGAGCAGAGGGTGGACATTACCTCCTGGCCCACATCAGGTGGACAACAGGAACAGGAGAGTGTGCCAAACACTGGCAAGGGGAAACTGGCTATAACACCCATAAGCCAGCCCCTAACAATACACTGCCTCCAGGAGGCGTTAATACCCAAATCTCCATCAGCTGGGAACCTAGCATTCAGAACACCTAAGTTTATGGGGGACACCTGAGTGAAACCACCACAGAATGTTTTAGAATAAAAGGCCCTTGAGGACAGAAAACATCATCCTGCCTCTTCTTGTACTTAGTGTCTAGCACTATCACCATCACCAGCATCTACACCAATCACTAGTACTTGCCCTTGGCAACTAACACCTAGCATCAACACCCAGTACTAACATCAGCATCTAGCATGTAGTAAGTTGCCTTGTATGCAGAAAGTTCTCAGTGAATTTTGTTAAACTGAATGAGCACTGACTTTCTTGATCCAATTACTCTAAAGAAAATGTTTCCTTTATTAAGAAATCATGACTGTAAATTTACAATTCTATGGGTGTGAGACTGCTGTAAACGTTTCCCATGTAATTAAAAATTACTGTTGTATAATTGCAAACACCCTGAGTCCATATAATTTATTATGGTGTAAGAAGTAGTGAAGGATAAGGTAGAAATGACAGAGAGGAAGAGACATTATGATTAGCAGACTTGGGGGAAGTGAAGTTAAAAGTTTAGTGAGGGAGTCATTGATGATCTTGGTCATTGGACTGGTGGGATAAGGTGGTTGGAAGGTGTGCCAGCCAGTTTCCCATCATTGTGATTAAAAACCTGAGATATCAACTGATAAAGAGGAAAGATTTAGTTTGACTTGTGGTTTCAGTACATAGTCACTCAGTGCTGCTGCTTTAGACTCATGGTGGCACAGTATATCATGGTGAGAGATAAGGACAATGTTTTCACGTCATGGTGGACTAGAAGTGAAGGGGGGGGCTTAAGAGATGGATAAGTGGTTAAGATCACTTCCGATGCATGCATTAGGGCTTGAGACTGTCTGAGTTCTATTCCTTAGCACCCATGTAAATAGCTGCTCATGGTCACGCAGGTCTGCAACCCCAGTCCAATGGAGAGCAGACTCTAAAGGGTTGCTGGGGCTAGTGAAAATGACAAGCTTTGGAACCAGTGAGAGACTTGGTCTCCAGGAAACATGCCCAGAAGTAATCTAACAGACATCTGACATTCTCCTTTGGCCTCCCCGTGTGTGCCCAGGGTGCGCACACCTGCATACACATATGTATACACCACACACATATACTACACGAGGGAGAGAGAGAGAATAGGGTCCCAGTATCTCTTTGCAGGGCATACCACAGTGACCTAACTTCCTCCCACCAGGTCCCACCTCCTAAAGTTCCCGTCATCTCCCAGGATTGCTGTGGGTTAGAGACCCATCCTTTAACACAGAGGGCTTTGGAGGACAGTGCATATCCAAACTATAGTAGGGAGAATGAGGTGGTGTAGATAGGGGATATAGACAATAGTCCCTCTCTAGGAAGCTGCTTTCTGTGGCAAGCTTTCCTTCCTCTCAAACCTGTACATATACAGCTAGGGCTGTAGCCTAGCGGTAGTGTCTGCCTAGCATGCACAAGCCCTGGGTTTGATCCCTAGCATTACAAAGACAAAAACAGAAAGTGGTGCATAAATGTGAGGGAGCCTTGATTTCACAGACCTTTTTCCAACAGTGTATTTCCTCTATCTATTGCTTCCCTGCCCTCCAAGGCCCCAGAAGCAGCACACTCACTCTATCCTGAAATGTTCTCAAGTTCTGGGTATTGTGATCTCATTGCTGGTGTTGGTAACACTCAGGATGAGTCAGCACTGGCCTGCTTGACATGGCAAGGGGATATTGTGACAGCTCCAAATTAAGCAGTTGGTGTTTGGGTAAGGAAGCAGGCATGTCCCCAGAACTCTCCCTGTTACGCAGATGGAGGTATCTTTGTGCCATCGTCCTCCTTTTTCTCCACCTGTGGAGAAACTTCACACTAAATCTGTGTCGTGGAGAGAAAGAACATATTGGCGAGAAAGGGATGGGGAAAGAGAAGGATGATAACCTATGGTTATAATATGGCACAAAGAATTAAAAATGTCAAAAGGAGCACAGTGTTGTGGGCATGGGCTACAATCCCAATACTAGAACGGTAGAGGCAGGAAGATTGAGATTGCAAATTTGAGGCCCACCCAGGCTACAAAGTGAGACCTTATTATAAGCAAACAAACAAAACAAAACAATCCCCAACACAAAACAAAGAAAAAAAAAGACAAAAAGAATAACAAAACCAAAGTAAAGTCAAAAAGGGGATGCAAACAAAATACTAGGGATCCTCTGGGACAGAACAGAGTCATCAACAACATGACTGTTTCATCAGTGACTGGCCCAATGTACAATGGTGGTCCCATAGATTATAATGGAGATTAAAAAAATTCCTATTACTGGGTATGGTGACTCACACCTCTAATCCCAGCAGTCAGGAAGCCATGAGTTTGAAGTCAACCTTAGCTACAGTGTAAGTTCCAGATCAGCCTGGGCAAGAATGAGACCTTGAGTGAAAAAATAATAATAGTAATTCCTATTGTCTCATGATATCATAGCTAGCCTGACATCATAACTCAGCATGTTAGTCGGAGTTTATGGTGATGTTTTTGGGTGTGAAGAAGCCTATTGTGGTATCAGGGATATAAAAGTATAGCCATGCATACAGATACTGTACAGAGTACTTATTAGTGATAACAAACCACTATGGTATTGGCTTATTTATTTTTTGCTAGTCTATAACTTTTAGTCACTATTTGAGTTATTTTCAGGTGTACTTTTTCTACTTACCAAGTAAGCTTATCATAAATAGCCATGGTCTATTATGCCAGCAGCAGATGTGTTTACACCATCTCTGGACTTCATCAAGAAAGCACATTCCAGTGATTCACTGTCGAAGGTTTATGTGAGTGCACTCTAGGATGTTGAAGAATAATGAACTCTGATAACAACACACTTGTCAGAAGGCATGCCCATATTAAGTGCCACATGATTATACTGACTATATTCATATATGTACAGTCAAGCAGCCTTAGTGGGTGGCAAGATAAAACCAGAAGGAAGAAGCAAGATGGTGGCAAGGCTGTGACCAGAGAGAGGACTAATTTCTGGACATGGAGAAAAGTCTGAACATGCCTTTGGGGTAACAGGTTGACCAGATCCCTTACCCACACCATCTTGGTTGTGCCTATTAGTTTCTTCTTTTGCCTTTAGTGACCAGGAATAAACAAATGACTACCATATAGCTTTGAGCTCTTTATGACCAAGAGAGCTTGTTATTCTGGGGCCATCCTGTGACATCATTGTGAATCAGAACTTCAAGCTTTTCTGTGGTGGGAGCAGCTTCTTACATAGCCACCCATTTCACTATCTAGAGAGAACGACCTGTGAGTTCCAGTTTGTGTGAAGACAGCTTGTCACTGCCAGTGGACACGACACTTGTGGATACGTGATAAAGAGTAGATAAAGTTTCTAGCCTCAAGAACATTGTACTTTAATTTGGGAAACAAGAGATACCCAAACTGTCCACCTATGTCAGCAAAAGTCTCTAGACCTAATATAATTGCATTGCACAGTAGGAACATGGAGTAGGTTATGGCTTCCTGAAGGTAAGGAAATGCAAGCTAAAGTAAAAATTACAGTGGAGTAAAATGAAGCCAGAGAGGGTGTAGGTCTAGGATGCAGGAATACACATGGGATATTTAAATATGTATCTGGTTGTCATTGTGCAAAAGCCCCTGTAAGTTAGCCCCTTCCTCTCGATCCTCCATGAATTGTCTTTGCCATCTTTCTTGTTGGTCCAGTCCTTACTAGTGATACATTTTCATTTAATCCTCACAGACAACTCCCTCGTAGGTGGCAAGAGACATCTACTCACCCCTAATTTTTTTCCCTTTACAACCATCTCGGCTACTGGAGTGGTTTCCTGGACCCTGTTTCTTTCAGGCACAGTCATCCCTCACTCTTCATGGGGTATTGTGTCCAAGGCCACATGCTTACCTCTCATCCCTACCCTCACCATGGATACCAAAATCTAAGGATGCTGAAGCCCCTTCTGTAAAGTGGTATACTGCATTAAAACTATGAATATCCTCCCATGTACCTCACACCATTTTTGGTGATGTGTCATATCTAACATCACATCAATTCTCTGTAAAAAGTTGTTGTGCCTTATTGCTTAGGAAATATTTTTTTATTATTTACATGTTCTTTACATGTTCAAACAGATACAACTTATTTTTCAGATCTTTTAATCCCCAGTTGCAGAACTGGCGTGCAAACTCTGTTTATGTTTTCTTCCCTGAGATTAGCTTGTGGATGATCTGTGGTTACCGTGCCTGCTAGAAATACTGTGTACATTCCCGACAGCTGCAGTTAATGTGTCCTCAGAGCTTGCAGTATATTTCATGCATCAGTTTTGCCTTCACTTATTTGCAAATAAGGTGTAAGTAGATGCATCTTCCCATTTAGATTTTAAGCTTTACAATGAGCTTTGAAATACATGAGTTGCAGGCCTCCTTACACAGTTGGGGTCGCTGAAGCTCACAGGTAAAGTCATATGCACAACATGCACAGAGCAAGTGAGTAGGTCCTGAATACCCACTACCTGAGGCCGGCTCCACATTATCACTTCAGGCATTCCCTATCTGGAATCCACAGCCTGCCAGCAAAGATGCAAAGATGGACTTGTGACCCATGAGCTCTGTGAAGTGGTTCACAACAGTTGGTGTCTATGTGCTCTGTGCCTTTTTCCAAGGGAGTTTAGCTGACATCTCTTTTTCTATGAATGTTCTTCACTCAGTATGTTGAGTAACTATTTTAAAGGATGAACAAAATATAATAAGAATGAAAAAAAGACAAAGAGTAAAATATGAGTTTGCATCATTCATCCACTCATTCCTCATTCATTTTGAAAAGGTTTTGTTATGTAATGCTGGCTGGCCTTGAACTTGTGGTCCTTCTGACCCAGCCTCCTGAGTGCTATGCCTGGCTTAGAGGTTGCATTTATAGAGTCAAATGTCTGTATAGCTCAGGAGAGAGATTGAGGCAAGTGAGTTGAGCTAATAAATGTGAGAACTCCTAGGGCTGAGAGCGTTGCCACTGGTTATGGTCCCCTCCCTCTTCCTACCCATAGCTATTTCCTCTGACATAAATCAGTCACCCCCAGAAAGAGAGGGATGCTTATGAGACTCAGGACATTCAGAAAGTTACAGTCTCCACAAGACTCCTTCCCAAGGTTATATAAACAGGAAACTATCACTAGTGAGAGGAAACCCTCTTTAGTGGAGCTACCTGAAAATAGGGTAAGTAGATGTGAAATACAGCTTTTGAGAACTGTCATCATACTGAGATGGGTTTTTCCATGATTCAACTGCCTTTGAGTCACTTATACTCCTATAAGTAGCCCCAAAGAACTAAACTTGGAAGGAATTGTTTCTTTGATTTGTCACTGGCACCCTCTCTGGAGTGAACAGACATTTGTTTATGTCTGTCCAGGCATGGAGACATCACACAATACCACACAAAACCAAAGGAATATTTGAATATTTGTGTGATTGAACAATAATTGGCCTCTTTGAAGATCTCCTATAAAAGGCAAAGAGTTTCACCAACAATGGGATTTCAGAGTCATTAAGTTTTCTGTTGCCATATAACAAGCCATTCCATACCATAGTGCTTTAAGCGCCTAATACACCTAATAGCTTATTATTTCTCATGGCTGTGGATTAACTGGGCTTAACGGGCCATTCAGATGCTCCCCATGGAGTCTTTCATGTGAACTTTGTCTAGCTGGAACCCAGGCTGGAAGGAATGTTACTAATGATCTCTCTTGCCTTAGGGTTCTTTCTCATGGCCTCCTAGTTTAGCTTGAGTTTCTCATGTGTGGCTGGATCCATGGTGAAGGCCTGGAGTTATTACTTTTCTATAGTATCTTGACTGAGGCAAGTCACAAGGATGGACCACATTCAAGCAGTGAGAACATTGCTCCATCCTTTCTTGTCTTCATTGTTCTATCACAGTTATCTGTTTTCAGAGTATGTCATAAGGCCTGTTCACACTGTCCAAAACATGTTTAACAATTGCCCAATACGATCTTCAGGATATTTAATTATAGCCCTTTCATCTTAGAGAACCAGGGCATGAGAGTGACTTGCCCTACCTAGGTCCTGTCAGCAGTAAGAGGTAGAGTGACCTCTCTGGGCCTCTCCTGACCCCTGACTCCATGTGGACAAGGAATCCACCAGTGGGAGTGGATCTGATTTTTAGAAATGCTCGAATGTGGTTCTGCATCAAGTTTCGTTAAGTGACATAATAGACTGACTGAGCTGGGCAGGCACTGTTTGGCCACTTATAAAGTGAGACCATGCTACTTTTTCCTGACATGACTCCACAATGATTCTTAAGCAGATGTAGGATGAGTGTGGTCTCCTGGGGTGCAAGTTCAAGTGTATGTAAGTTGTTCTGTTGTGACACATGTCATCCCCTGTGAGAATGATGTACCGGGAGATGTGCATGTGAAGCTGTTTGGGCTGCCGAGGAGCCCAGTGATCTCAGGCAGGAGAACAAGCTGAAGGACCACCATGGTCCACTTCTACCTCCGTGTTGGTGAGCTGTATCACTGCTGTCTTGGTTTGCAGTTACTAAGATTTCTTTTCAAACCCTTCCGAAAGATTCTGGGAAAGATGAACGCTTTGAAATTAAAAACTTTTATCTAATTGTTTTTCTTCCTAAACAGGTTCCTCCAGTTTTCTGTCACTTTCCTCCCTCTTCATTCGGGGTCCTGGTTCTCCAAAATGGCCCTTTGTCATTTTCTGGAAATGTCTTCTCCTTACATCCATTTCTGATGCTTCTATAGGGTTCCATATGTTCACCATGTGTTGTACTTGTCGTTTCCTTCTTATTCCACACAAATAGTTTTACAACAATTCTGTAAATTTTCCTGTTTTTTTGGGGGGGGAGGGGTGGAAGACAAGGCCTTATATAGCACAAACTGGCCTTGAATCCATTATGTAGCCAAGGATGACCATGCGTGTCTGATCTTTGGAATTCCCAAGTGCTAGCATAATAGGCAAGCCCCACCATGCCTGGCCTGATTTTATAGTCATTCTTGTGATAATGACTCTTTCATACAGCTAATTGCAGCCTCTCACTTTCATGAGACAATTAGTTATTTGAAAACATATTCTTGGAGTTCTAACATGTCCTTTACATTTTTCCTTCATAGCACGGAAGTTATTATTTGACTTCATAGCTTGCCATTTGGTACTCACTTGGAGAACTTTTCAACAAGCTTTCTAACAGCCATCCCCTCACCAAACAAGGATGTATCAGGTTCCCTGTACTATACTTACTGACCTAAACCTGGGGTCATGGTCATCAGTAAGGTTGACACAGCCCGGGGGATTTTGTCTTCTGAACTGAAATCCTGGGCTGTACAGTTTTCTGACAAAAGTGATAGCACTGGCAGCTGCTATTCATTTAGCTTTAAACAGATGGCAGAAGCCATAACCAGGACAACACAATTTTAGATAGTCTCATGCAATGGCATGCTGGGTTTTTTTCCCTTCATTTGAACCATCTTCTTTTCCTCTTGCTTTCCCACAAAAGGACAGAGTCATCAATAGAACACTGTATCTCCTCACAGTTTCTGGTACTCCACACTAAATACTACACATTCTCTAGTAATGAACTGTAGAAATGATTCCCGGGGGGCTGGGAAGATGCTTCAGTGGCTCAAGGTGCTTGCTTGCAAAGCCTGCCAACCCAAGTTCGATCCTCCAGCACTTACATAAAGCCAGTCACAAACGGGTGCTCATGTCTGTGATCCCAATGAGCCTATGACAAAGAGGCAGACCCAGGTGAATCTGAAGTTCCCAGACCAGTTAGACAGGCATTTGTTTACAGCAACAAAAGAGCCTGTCTCAAAGAAAGTGGAAGCAAAGCAGACACCTTGAGGTTGTCCTCTGACCTCCATACACATGCCATGGCATGCACATACTCATATACACATATTTGGTGATGTTTAGAATACATCTTTGTGTGCGTCAGAAAGGTTGACCTGAGCAAGGAAGACCCACCCTGAGTGTGGGTAGCACTGTCTCCTGGGCTAGGGTCATGGGCTGAACGAAAAGAAGAAAAGAAGTTGAATAGCAGCATTCATCTCTCTCTGTGCTTCCTCATTGCAGACACAATATGACCAGCTTCCTTCCACTCCTCTTGCCATGCACTTCCTGCCATGGTGAACTATTTCCCCTTGACCTCTGAGCCAAAATAAACCCTTCCTCCCTCAAGTTACTTCTTGTCATGTATTCAATCATAACAATGAGAAAAGTAGCTAATACAGAGTCATTGCCTTTCAAACTTCTTAATGTTGATAGTGTCATAAGATAGTATCAGCAGAGATAATGTACTTTAAGGGTCATTGTAGGTGATGTTGAAGGCTCTTTTCAGCATAAAGCTTCCACTTCCTAGTTACTACTTAAAATCAAATCTTGATATTATGTTAGTTGATCATTTCATTGTTTAAACTGTCAACTTCAAGTTTTAATTGTATTTTACACTATTTAGCTAACTGTATATTAACTAAAGTATTAACTATTCAAATTTTTATCCAGATAACAAATGTATACAGTTTTAAAATTCAAGCGGGGCTGGAGAGGTGGCTCAGCAGTTAAGGTACTTGCTTCCAAAGTTAACAATGTAGCTTCGATTCCTCAGTACACATGTAAAGCCAGATGTGCCAAGTGGTGCATGTGCCTGGAGTTTGTTCACAGTGGCAGGAGGTCCTGTAACACCCATATTCTCTCTCTCTCTTTCTCTCTCTCTGTCAAATAAAAAATTGAATTAAATTCAAATAGGACTAACTAAAGGGTTTGCAAGGAAATATTTTAGCTTTCTGGCCAACACCTTTCATTTATTTTCATGTTTTTGAAATTTTTTGATGTTAATTTTTCAATAAATGTTTGCATTTTATTGCATGCTCTGGTCTGGCATCTGGGAACAGGGGATAGAATCAAGATCAGCCAGTGACATGAGCTAGGATCCTACACTCTAAGAGATACAGTGCCCCATACCTAACTAACACTTCAGTCTAGAACCTTTCTTTTTCTTTTTAATACAGGGTCTCAAGTAGCCTAGGCTGGCTTCAAATATGATATGTAGCCAAGGATGATGTTGAACCTCTGATCCTCTTTACCTCTACCTCCCAGGTGCTGGGATTATAGGCATATACTCCCACACCCAGTTTTACTCAATGCTGGGGATTTCTTTGCGCATGCCAGCCAAGCACTCTACAAACTGAGCTATATCACCAGCCCTTACTATAATATTTGTAAATAATGTGCACTTATGGTATTTACTGATTTTTGGATTTTTGATCTATGGTCATTTTGATTGTAGCAGTTGCAGTTTAACTCTTACATAATTCATGTTTCTCTTTCTGCCCAACCCAACATCCTTCCCCTCATCCACACAGAATATAATGCTGACTCATATTTTAGATAAGTACATATTGGTTTGCATGATTTGAACTATTTACATAATCACTTCTGGGCCAAGTGGTACTCTGTGTTTACATTTTCTGTCTCCTACAACTTTCCCCCACAGAGGAAAGCATGGCTGTGTTTTCTCTATGCTTAGTTTTCTATATCTATTATTCAATTTCTTCCTATTCTTCCCCCATACCTATTACCTGCCTGGAAATATTTTTTTCAAATTCTCAGACATGGTTCTGAACTCACTCTGTGTTCCATCCATTTCACGACAATCTTCCTTTTCCTCTTGCTCCAGGCAAGGCCTTATAAGTCTCTTGCCTATGGCCTTGTCTCCCAGCCCCGCAGCATCTCTGCTCTCTGGGCTTCATGTCTTCCCATATGCCTTCGTCTTGCTAGTGGGAGGCACAGGTAGCTGTAGTCTGAGGAGCTCCCCTCTTGTGATGCTGCTGAGGTGAGGCCCAGATCATGCCTTGTACTGCAGAAAGGAATTTCACAATGAGTCAGCATAAAGTAGACTTGGAATTTATTTTTTTAAAAAGGAGTATATGCTTTAGACTGAAGCATGAGCAAACATATCCAGAGAGAGAGAGAGAGAGAGACTATCTTAAAAATGACTATATGATTTTGTGGCTTTTGAAGTCACATTGCTCAAAGGACATCATTTATAACCAGATTCAAAGATTAAACAAAATATAAAAGTTAACTAAAATCTTGCGGCTGGGGAAATGACTTAGCAGTTAAGACACTTGCTTGAAAGCCTGTCATCCTGAGTTTAATTCCCCAGCACCAGATGCAAAATGAAACAAGTGTCTGTGATCCCAAAGCACCTGCGGCAACAAGAGGTAGAACCAGGAGAATCCTGAAGCTGGCAGGCAGCTAGTCGGGTGCATGCAGTGGAAAAACCATGAGAGACTATGTCTCCACAAAAGAAGGTGGAAGGAGGAGTCCATCACTCCAAGGTGGTCCTGAGGCCTCCACAGGTATGCTATGGCATTGCATGCATACACACACGCACAATGCACACCATCTATCCATACACACATAAAGAAACTAAAAAACGATGGGCAGATTTACTCATTTCTCTTTTTGCATAATAAAACTGTAGGTGGTTTTATAAGGTGACTTGTTCAGGTTTAGGGATGAGAGAGAAGCGCTGATCAAGGGTAAACTTGTGGGACACATATTTTGGTTAGCTACCATAATAGTCTGGTTTGGGAAATCTCTATGAGAAAGAAGCACAGGCAATCTTCATCCTCTTTATTTGCTGCTATATATTAATTGCACATAGTACTAGATTTTGTAAAGCCATCTTTATACCAGCATATATAATGTACTTTGATCAGGTTTCCCCCAAGCTCCCTGCCCTCCCCACCTGCCTCCCATTAGACGTCTTCCTTCCTCTAAACAGTTACATTTTCACTTTCATGTCATATAGACATGATTTTACACATCTGTAAAAATCTAGGATCCACAAATGCAGAAAAGCATGTGATATTTGTCTTTCTGAGGTTGATTTAAATTAGCTAATATGATAATTTCCATTTTCCTGTAATTGGCACAATTTCCTTGTTCTTTATAACTGAATAGAAAGAATTCCATTGTGTGTATAAAACACATTTTGTTTAGCTTTTTATTTTCTTCTGATTTTTTTTAAAGACAGGATCTCAAATAGCCTAATGTGGTGGTTTGATTCAGGTGCCCTCCATAAACTTAGGTGTTCTGGATGCTAGGTTCCAAGCTGATGGAGCCTTGGGAATTAACGTCTCCTGGACGGAGTGTATTGTTGGTGGTGGGCTTATGGGTATTATACCCAGTTTCCCCTTGTCAGTGTTTGGCACACATTCCTGTTCCTGTTGTCTACCTCATGTGGGCCAGGGGGCGATGTCCACCCTCTGCTCATGCCATCATTTTCCCTGCCATCATGAAGCTTCCCACTAGAGCTTATAAGCCAAATAAACATTTCTTCCCAAAAGCTGTTCTTGGTCAGGTGATTTCTGCCAGCAATGTGAACCTGACTGCAATACCTAGACTAGCCTGGAACTCACCACACAGTTGTGGATGACCTTGAACTTCTGATCCTCCTGCCTCTACATCACAAGTGCTATGATTACAGGTATGCATCACCAAACCTGGTTTATACAATACTGAGCATTAAGCCTAGGGCTTCATGCATGCTAATAAGCACTCTACCAACTGAGCTACATCCCAAGTCCTATACCACATTTCAATATCTGTTCCTCTGTCTTTGGACACCTATACAGGCTCATAACTTAACTATTGTGAATAATGTTTCATTAAACATTGATGTGCAAGAATTTCCATTATATGTTGACTTGGGTCCTTTGGGTAGATACCCACGAGTGGTATAGTTGAATGGCAGTCATTAAGAAAACAAACAGCAACAGAAGATGATGAGCATGTGGGGAAATTGAGCTCTTATTCACAAATGGAAAAGAATGTAAATTCAGTTACTATGGAAATCAGTATGGAGACTCCTCAGAATATTGAAAATAGAACTCACAAATGACCCAGGCAATATTTTATTTGTTTAGATTTTGTTCTCTTTTTATGCTACCTCAATCTTGCTAGAAGCACACCTTCCATTAGGTTCCTAAGGAAAGGAATGCAGATCAGGCAAGAGATGGCTCAGTGGACAGAGCACTCGCTGTGCAAGCATGAGTGTCTGAGTTTGGAACCCCAGCACCTACTTAAAAAGCAGGCATGTGTAATCCCAACCCATAGGTGAAAAGGAAGGCAGAGACAGGAGAGTCTACTGGAAGCTCAGGGTTCAGGTAACCTGTCAAAAGCAGTGGTAAACAAGATGAGATTCTACCTCAAATGAAGTGGAAGGCAACCCAAAAGTTGTCCTCTAATCTCCATATGCATTCACACACATAACACACACACACACGGGGAGGAGGGTGCTTGACAGGAGAAAAAGAATGCAGAAGTAAAATTTGTGACCTTCTACTGATTGGAAGAACTGAGGATTCACACCTGAATTAAACACTCCTCATTCTGTCTTACAGATCACTGAAGCCCAAGAGATTGAGGCCAGCCAACCTTGGCCTACACAGATCAGCTGAAGCAAGGACTCAGATGGGCTTTCAGGAAAAGGTAGAAGATGGACAGGGATCATGGGAAGTATAATCCCAGGTAAAATAAGTAACTGAGGTGTGCAGGCAGCATTGAAGAAGAGCAGCTACAGGGCCAGCTGTAGAGCCACGCTACACAATGCAACAGAACTAGGTCAGAGCCCCAGGTGGGTCTTGGCTGAGCTCAGCTTGCTCCCTAGGTGGACGCAGGCAAGTGACTGCTCAAGGAACTGGATTTATTGGTGAGGGACAGTGGGGTGCTATGACCATAGCCTCTTCACAGCAATATTTAGAGGACTGAATAACAAATTATACAAAAATGAACAAACTGTGAACTTTGAAGAACCTTATACATATAAAGATTTTTTTTAATATCTTATTTATTTATTTATTTATTTGAGAGACTGAGAATGGGCCCACCAGGGCCTCTAGACATTGCAAATGATCTCTAGATGCGCATGCCACTTTTGCATCTGGTTTACCATGGGCACTGAGGGAATCCAACTTGGGTCCTTAGACTTCGCAGGCAAGCACCTTAACTGCTTAGCCATCTCTCCAGCCTAAACTGTACCAGACTTGGAATGCTGATATGCAAAATTATTATGTTCCCAGTCAAGGGAGAAACAGAAAATAATTCAGATAGGGGAGCGTGGCTGTGAAATGGGCAATGTCTACTGTCCTGGAGCAGTCTAGAAGTGTATTTGCCACTGAATAGAGTTTCTGCTCACAAGTGAGACCAGTGGAAAATTTTAACCTGCTGTTGGGAACTGTGCACACACTGTGGAAACTGAAGATGTTCCTTTGAAAGAAAAATCATTGTGCTTTTAAAACTCAAATGACAGCTTTGACTATGATCTGCTTTACTCTCTTGCCAATTTCCTTGGGATGTTATCAGGGCCAGCATCAGAACAATGCTCACTTCTATTTTGTGTTTAACCTGAATGACAAATGACCAATCAGCTGATGTAGGCCATGCAAGGAAGTTCCTCTTACATGCTGGATTTCTGCAAAAATGCAGTGGCATGATTTGTTTTTGGTTTTTTTTTTTTTTCTTTGCCTTTTCTTGTCACCAATAAAGGTACTTCTCATGTTCAGGTGGAGAGCTACTGAAGATTGAGAGATTGACTGTTGAGTGCCAGTTCTTCTGACATTTTCTGTTGCCAACCATTTATTCATTATTCCCCCCCCCCAAAAAAAAAATCACACAAGCCAAAATTACTTCCCCGAACAATTCCAAGACAAACTCCGCAGACAGAACAAAATAAAACTCACCAACAAACCCCCTAGGATTGAGAAGCAGGATGCTTTTAGGTACTACCAACATTTATTTACCAGTCTCTCTCTCTCTCTCTTCTGTTTCTCTTGTACCCTCTAGCCTTACATAATTGTTATTATCTTTAAAAGTTATTTTTTTCCATCTATGGTTCCTTTCTTGAAAGATGAATTAGATAAAATGAACTGTTGGGAGTCCTCTTGAATTAAAGTTGATGTTAGGGCTAGAGAGATGGCTTAGCGGTTAAGCGCTTGCCTGTGAAGCCTAAGGACCCTGGTTTGAGGCTCGATTCCCCAGGACCCACCTTAGCCAGATGCACAAGGGGGAGCATGCATCTGGAGTTCGTTTGCAGTGGCTGGAGGCCCTGGCGCACCCATTCTCTCTCTATCTATCTGCCTCTCTCTGTCTCTCTCTCTCTCTCTCTCTCTCTCTGTGTGTGTGTGTGTGTGTGTGTGTGTGTGTGTGTGTCACTCTCAAATAAATAAATAAAAATGAACCAAAAAATATTTAAAGTTGATGTTAGGGGTTCATCAGGGTGAGTTTCTGGGTCTGCCCTAGTCTCTTCTGCTCTCCGAGCCAGCACTTCAGCAGCTAGCACTTGACCACATGGTTGTGCTGACAGGTGTTAACACTGTTCCCTCCCTGTGACTGGTGAACTGTTGAGGAAGCACATGTCTTCCACTTGGCTCCTTGTTCCAGCAGGCATAACTGCCCCACAGGTGCTCTGGGACTCCATCACTGATGCAGAGAACCCTGCTAGCACTGAGATGGGACAGGAATGTGCTGGGTTCAGAGTGTGGAGAGGAACCAGTGTTCTGCATAGTTCTGGGAACACAGAAGCCTCAAGCTCCTCACAGGCTCCACTGGCTACACAGCAGTGTGATCTCACTGCGCCCAGGTGCCACGCATCTGCAGCTGGCCTCCTCCACTCACAGACCTCGGCCTCCTAAAGGACAGAGTCTCAATCTTAATCATCTCTTTATCCCTGCCTTCATCTCTTGCCCTGAACTCTGTGGTCATTAAATGATGACCTAGTGAGAAGAGGAAGTCGGGCAAGGAGAAAAGATCTTGGGGGTCTAGCCTCTGTGTCCCAGGCTTTTGCCAAGTTTCTGAATCTTTAGCACTCACACTCTGGGTAGGATCTGAGTGTTCCCTAGCCATAGTGGTGGTTGTCCAGGCCTGGTGGACTTTCCAGAAGCTATGTCTGTAATCGTTAACCCTTGGACAGCAGCTAGAGTGACAGTGGTCACACTTGTGCATTGAAGGCCCAGGGCAGGCTCAGTGCGTATTCCAAAGTAAAAGACAGAGACATCTGCATTTTACTGTATGGATTTTTAGCTTGTTACTTGCCTTTTGTATGCTAGGGCTAAAAATACAAAAAAAAAAAAAAAAAAAAAAAAAAAACAGTATAAAACAGCTTTTAAAAGTCTACTAGAAGCCGGGCGTGGTGGCACACACCTTTAATCCCAGCACTCGGGAGGCAGAGGTAGGAGGATCGCCATGAGTTCGAGGCCACCCTGAGACTCCATAGTGAATTCCAGGTCAGCCTGGGCTAGAGTAAAACCCTACCTTGAACCCCCCCCCCCCGCAAAAAAAAAAAAGTCTACTAGAAGCTGGGTATGGTGGCTCATGCATTTAATCCCAGCACTTGGGAGGCAGAGGTAGGGGATCACAATGAGTTCCAGGATACCTTGAGACTACATAGTGAATTCTAGATCATCCTAGGCTAGAGTGAGACCCTACCTCAAGAAAAAAGAAGGAATGAAATGAAATAATCTATTAGAGAACTGGAGAGATGGCTCAGCATTTAAGGTACTTGTCTGCAAAGCTTAATGACCTGGGTTTGATTTCCCAGTACCCACAAAAAGCCAGATGCAAAAAGTGGCACCTGCATCTGGGGTTCATTTACAGTGGATAGGTAGATAGAGGCCCTGGTTCACCCATTCTGTCTGTGTGTCTGCTCTCTTCTCTCTGTCTTGCAAATCAATAAAATAATTTTTAAAATCACTTTAAAAATCTACTAGAATGTTTTGCTTTGTTCCCTGCAAAAGGTCACAAAGGGTGCAAGAAAACAGGACATGGCTCTCATGTGCTTCCCTTGTGAGCAGCAGGGTGAGAGCCCTTTCAAAGGCAGGCTTTATCTAGACACTAATGGCTCTGACAAAAGTGAGATAGCAAGCAGCTGTATGTGCTGTCTAAGGGGGGGGGATTTCCATTAAACTTTCATAGCGATTTATAATTTTACTTGCCATCTGAAATGTACCAGAACAGGAGAGAGGTATGCACACATGTGTATGCTAGAATAGACACACATATGAATTTCTAAATTACCAAGTCAGAATAAGAGTTTTTCCTATGAAGGATAGACATACCACAATGTGTGTGAGATATATTTAAGTCACTTTATCAGACTATCTCTTCTAAATATGAGCAAACACAGTTCTTCCAAAAGGAAAATCTAAGAGTAAGCTCTGACTTCGTTTCTTAAAAAAAAGGTTGGAATTTCGTACTTCAGTAGATAAAAGTTCAGTCTTGGTATTGTCCTCAAAAGGCATCATAGGGGGCTGGAGAGATGGCTTAGTGGTTAAGCGCTTGCCTGTGAAGCCTAAGGACCCCGGTTTGAGGCTTGATTCTCCAGGACCCACGTTAGCCAGATGCACAAGGGGGCGCACGCGTCTGGAGTTCATTTGCAGTGGCTAGAAGCCCTGGCACGTCCATTCTCTCTCTTTCTCTCTATTTACCTCTTCCTCTCTCTGTCACTCTCAAATAAGTAAATAAACTGAACAAAGTAAAAATAAAAGTTTTTTTTTTAAAAAAAGGTATCATAGTTTGAATTGTTTACTCTATTTTAACAGGGCAAAGGCAGAAAAATCCCAAATGCTGATGCTTTATTGGTTAATTTACATCTTAAGCTCTGTGATTTTTCCCATCCAAGTGAGATACTGAATTTGCTGACCCAGTAATGCAGTGAGACTTCAGAAAACCTCAGATAAATAAAACATGTGAATGCATAATGAGGAGTATTAGTAAGTCTGGTTTAGCTATCTCTAAATGTCTGAGCTGTGAATATTAGTGTACAGTTAATACATGAAAGATATACCTCTGAGTTTCTCTACATTGTTATTAGTAATGACAGAATAAAAACAGCTACCACTTTACATTTTTACTATGTGCAGACTAAACCTTTATTAATCAACACCTTACTTAATCCTCAAAACACTTCCATGAAGCAGGGCTATTATTATCCCCATTTTACAGATAAACAGGGTTACATAGGTTAAAAAATTTCTCCAGGTCATAGTACTGAAAGCTCTGGAAGCCATTATTTCAGTCAAATTCTAACCAACTGTGCATTTTCAGCCCTTGTATTATATAGGCTTCTAAGAAAGGCATACTCTGGGCTGGAGATATGGCTCATTGGTTAACACACTTGTCTGCAAACCCTAATGACCCGAGTTTGATTCCCAGTACCCACATAAAGCTAGATGTACAAAGTAATGTATGCATCTGGAGTCTGATTGCAGTGGCTATAGGACCCGGTATACCTATTCTCCCTCTACTTGGAAGAAAATTTTAAGAAAATTTAAAAAGGCACACTCTGTTTTGTTCATATCTTATATTGCTAGATTAAAAAAAAAACACTGGGGCTGAAGAGATGGCTTAGCAGTTAAGTGCTTGCCTGTGAAGCCTAAGGACCCTGGTTCGAGGCTCAATTCCCCAGGACCCACGTTAGCCAGATGCACAAGGGGGAGCACGCATCTGGAGTTTGTTTGCAGTGGCTGGAGGCCCTGGCGCGCCCATTCTCTCTCTCTCTCTCTCTCTCTCTCTGCCTCTCTCTCTCTCTCTCTGTCTGTCGCTCTCAAATAAATAAATAAAAAATAAACAACAACAAACAAAACAGTATTCTCATTTCATATAATGTCTTAAAGATGCCCCTTTAGGATGTTACACAATACCACTTAGCTGTTGATAAGTATAGTCTTTGGAGCTGGAGGTGTAGGCCAGTGGGCACAATACTTGCCTAGCATGCAGGACACCCTAGATTCGATCCCTAGCACTACATAAAACAGGGACTGGTTGATGCACACTTATAATCTCATAGCTTGGAAGGTGGAAGCAAGAAGGTCAGAAGTTAAAGGCCATACTTGGCTATATAGCAAGTTTGAGGCCAGCCTAGGATACAAGTGACCCTGTCTTAAAAACAACAATAACAACAACACCACACACACACACACACACACACACACACACACACTGGCCAATAAAAGCAGATCTTTGAATGGGCACCATGCTCAGTGACCTGCAGGAACAACCTGTTTGGATAGAAAACAGAGTCCAATACCCCTGTCCTTCCTCCGAGAGGTGCTTCTCACAGGTACATCAAGTTCATAGAAGAAAGAACTGCTTCCAAAGGGAAGGGTTGTCTTGAGGCTCAGAAATCTAAACAGGATTGTCCCTGTGAACTTAAATGAATTTTAGCTGACCTGACTGGGCTCTTCTATAACCAATTCTATTGGCATTCATTATGAAAAACAGTGCTCAGCCGCTGGGTGTGCTGGCACATGCCTTTAGTCCCAGCACCCAGGAGGCAGAAGTAGGAGGATCACCATGAGTTTGAGGCCACCCTGAGACTACATAGTGAACTCCAGGTCAGCCTGAGCTAGAGTGAGACCCTACCTTGGAAAACCAAGAAAAAAAAAAAAAAAAAAGAAAGAAAAATAGTGCTCAACTTATTGCCTACAAAACTTTCCATGGAAAATATTAAACAGCAGCTCCCAGACTTCTTCTGCCAACTTCATTCAGGTGCTCTGCTTGAGCAGGGAATTGCAACACACAAGGCAAAGTGGGTGGCCCAGAGGAGCGGGTCTCCATTGCCCATGTTGTGGAGAACACCAAGAACATTAGGGCATTGAATGCCTCCACCCATGTATGCAGTGAAAACCCTCTTCCATTGCACAATACTTTCGCAAGATGTAGTCACGAGCGTATTCTAATTTACTTCATATCAACTTCTTTCCGCACAATGGTAATAACTGAGAGGATCCTGGGGCTGAGCATGAATCTGACAAATGCAGACAAGCAGCCCCACAGAGCCGCAGAAACTGTGCAGAGGCAGCACTGCTCATAGCCACAGGACCTGTGTCTGGTAAAAGATAGAAAATTGCCCGTGTGTTTTCTTTCCTTTCCCCACCCCCCCGGTTTTCTTGTGCTTTATGAGACAGGGTTTCATTTTGTAGCGCAGGCAGGCCTGGAAGTCATTCTGTAGCTAAGCCTGGTTTGAGCTTGCAGCAATTCTACTGTTTCAGTCTACCAAGTGCTGAGCTTATAGGCATGGGTCACCAGGCCCTGCTCACAGATGTGTCTTCAAAGCTTCAACTTCCCAAGACATACAAGCTTCTCTCCCAGTTTGAGGAACATGAATTTACCTTGAATCATGAAACTTAATGACAGTTTTGCAAGGATGCCTTTGAAGCTTACGTGTTGTGTTTTGAAATAAGATGCTCTACAAGGGAAATTGCCATTTATTCACTTACCAGGAATCAGCAGCTGTTACTAGTTCATGTAAATTCACATGCTTACAAATGTATTTATGCATGCAATTCCATAAAATTAATAGAGATGGGACATGAAGAATAACATAATATTCTGTAGCATATAGTAAGACAACTGTGGTTGACAAATAATTGAATATTTTAAAATAGCTAATACAGATTCTGAATGTTCCCAACACGAAGAAATGATATGTATCAGAGGAGATGCAGTTGTCAATTGCCCTGATCTGATCATTACCCATTGCATACACATATCCTACCCCATAATGTTACACTGTACTCCACAAATCTGTGCATTTACAATGCACCAATGAAAAATATAAGTAAATAAACATGAGCCAGTCTTTTTCTCAAAAACTGAGCAAAGAAAGCTACATGAAATAACTATTTCACAAAGTAATTTTTATTAATGATCATAATTGGAAGATTAGAGTCCAGTTTTTAAATTTTATTTATTTATTTGGAAGCATAGAGAGACAAACAGAGAAAGAGAATGAGAATGAGCATGCCAGGGCCTCTAGCTCCTACAAATGAACTCCATATGCATAAGCCCCTTTGTGTATCTGGCTTTAAGTGGGTACTGGGTAATCAAACTCGGGTTGTTATGTTTTGCAGAAAAGCACCTTAACTGCTTCACTATTTATCCAGCCCCCTGGTTTATTTATTTTTTAAAAATATTTTATTTTATTTATTTATTTGAGAGAGAGGGAGAGAGAGAGAGAAAGAGGCAAATAAATAGACAGAGAATGGCATGACAGGGCCCTCTAGTCACTGCAAAAAACTCTAGATGCATGTTCCACCTTGTGCATCTGGCTAACATAGGTCATGGGTAATTAAACCAGGGTCGTTTGGCTTTTCAGGCAAACTCCTTAACCACTAAACTATCTCTTCATCCCCCTGAATTTTTTCAAATTGTATTCAATTCAATCAATTTGATTTACTTGAGGATTAAAAAGCTGCTTCATTTTGTGAGTTCTGTCAACCACTGATTATATCTTATGGTTCAAATGTAGAACTGGGTCTGGTGTTTATGGTAAAGATAACTTTTAGGAGGACTACAGACCAGGTCCTCACTCAAAAGGCCTTGGCTCATGAAAGGGCAATAAGAATTATGCACCAACCCTTGTCTCTGTCCATGTTTGAGGGGTTGGTGCCTAGGTGTTCCTGTTGCTCTGGGGTGCTCAGGGCTGTCCATGGCATTCAATCCTTTGGGTATTGTAGATATGAGGACTAAAGACTTGGATCTTTGCTCTGCAAATCAGGAAGGGATGACCTGCATGCTCAGACCTTATAATGTGGTTCAATTCCTTGAAAACATTCTCCTTACTGACTTAGCAGTGAATGGTCCTCTGTTAGAAATGAGTCTAAGGTCCAAGAAAAACCACACAGGCAAGCAAGCACCTTTCATCACTGAGCCATCTCATGAGTCCCAGCATTGCTGTATTATTTCCATTATTTTCAGTGTGCATATTGGGACATACACTATATATATTATAACTTTTAAATTTTTATTTATTTATTATAATGTTCTTTGTTCTTTTTTGCATGTGTGTTTGGTGTATGTGTATGCATGTGGGCCCATGTGTGCAGATGTGTTTATGTGTGTGTGTGTGTGTGTGAAAACCAGAAGTTGATGTCTGGTATCTTCCTCAGTTGTTTTCCACCTTATTCTTTGAGATAGAGCCTTTATTTTGACCCTACAGTTCACTGATTTGGCTAGACTAGCTAGCCCAACAATCCCTAAAGATCCTCTTTGTCTCTACCTGTCTGGCTGTAGGATAATAGATACACACACCACCACACCTAGAATTTTCTATGGGTACTGGAGGTCTGAACCCAATGACCTCATGTTGGGGCAGCAAGCACTTTATGCATTTAGTCATACTCCCAGAACTATTCTTTCTTTTCGCATTTAACATACTGTGAGCATATTTTTATACTGGGTTATATTTTCAAGATAACTTTTCAAGGCTGAATGGACAGTATTCAACTTTATGACAATCACACCATTCCTTTAGCTTTTCCTGCTTTCAAGAATAGTAAGTGTGTTTAGTAAACTGATAATATAAATGGCTGTAGTGGTTTTCTTGGTGACATGTGTTTGTATACATTGAAAGTCAACAAAAATGACTTTATAAGACTTTCATTATTAGTTGATTTTATTTCATCAATCTGTTGTTAATCCTGGGAGTTATAATTCTAAGAAACTGTTTTAAGTTTTGAAAGGTAGAAATAGTAACTCACCTTCACTGGTATGTCTTTTAGTGCCATAAAGTTACACTATTCTTTTTTTTTCTATTTTTATTGGTCATTTTCCATATTCTTTAGAAAAATTCTGTTCATAATATTCTTCCTATTTTTAAATCTGGAAAAGAAGGCATATAATTTTAACATATTGACAATATCAGCACATCATAATATTCATTACTAACATTCTAGCTGCCACTGATCTTTATTTTGTTCTGGTAGTTTTTGCACCATTTTATGTATGTTAAGATTGTATGTCTGGTACTGTTGATCTCTGTAGTAGTATATAGCAAACATTCTCTTTTAGCCTTTGCTTAGGTAGTTTATGTCCTGAACTTGAAACTTCTGTTCCACATTCTGAGTTAATAGAGCAGAGCTTTCCCACACAGCCAGCTAAAAACTGTTGTTCTAAACTACACTGAAAACAATCTCAGCTTGTCTGCTTGTTTTATGTTTTCAACATTAGTGTATTGTAATCCTACAATTTCATTCAGGAAAGTCATACTGAGTTCTTGGTTCCTTAATGCCAGGGCATGTCCTTCTTTAAAGTAGTCAGTGAAGACAATCAGTATCAACTTTGCATTTCTCACGGTGATAATCGCTCTCATTATCTTCGTGCAACAGTCTTGATCGGTTTATCTTCTTAAAGAGAATCACTTACCCTTGGATCTCTGATACTTTTGTTTTGTTTTGAAACAAAGTCTTATGTCTCTCAGGCTGGCCTCAAACTTGCTATGTATTCAAGCTTGGCCTATGTTGACTCCTGCCTCTGCTTCTCAAGTGCTAGAATCACAATTGTGTGTCACTATGCTTGGCGTATCTCTGGTGCTTTTTGCAGCTGTAAGATTTTATAGAAAATCATTTTAGAGTGTCTGCCTTAAAAATTGTTTCATCTTGGCTACAAATAGAAAATATGTTAGTGTTTATACTGCTGCTTCTGAAAGGTAAGGTCTGAATCTTTCTTAAATTGGAATCTTCAAAAAAAATCACATATTATGTACTGACAAATGTTAGCTGTGTATAATATATACAAAGTGCTGCTATGGTTTCTCACCCAATGTTGAATGACTAAGTGAAGCCAACCAAGCCATTCATCTCTTCAAACATATGATATCTTACATGATAAGAACATTTAAAATTCCCTTGCCCCTCAACATTGAAATATACAGCATATACTGAAATCAAAGAATTTTATACTAAATAAATACATACTGAAATAAGCCAATCACAGAAAATCAAATACTGTGTGTTAGATGTGGAATCTAAGACAACTGACTTCCTAGAGGCAAAGTGTAGAATGGTGGTGACCAGAACAGGTGGAAGGAGGGTGGGGGGGGGGGAAGATTTTGAGTTTGGACCTTTTCCTGGGCTATGGATGTGTGGTACATGATTATGAAGTTGAATAGCCAATTTTCTGCCTTATGTTGATAAGCTCTGATGGCTAGAGGGGTAGATGTATTCCATGCATGTCTGACTTACAGTATTATCACCTCAAGATGATTTGTCAGGATAGAACCCCTACTATAAGTAGAGGAGTACTTGATTCTTCAATAGTAGTTTTAACTGCAGCTGCCCCTCTCCTCTCCTAGAAGCAGACATAAGAGCCTGGCTTTGTCTTGATACCTAAAAAATGTTCAGTGAAGGATGTGAGGGTTCTTTGAGAATTCTCCCATGGGGAAATTCTTTTTCCTTTAAAAATTTTTGCTATTGTATGTTCAGTTAGGAAAAACACTTGGATTATTAATCTAGATTCCTTGTGGTTGGCTTTGTAAATCTGTTCTTGTTGCTGAGTGTGGTGGTACATGCCTGTCATCCCAACAGCTGGGAGGTTAATGCAGGAGAATGAGGAATTCAAGCCAGCCTGGGCTATATTAGACACTGTCACATACAGAGACAGACAGACACACACACACACACACACAGAGAGAGAGAGAGAGAGAGAGAGAGAGAGAGAAGACAGATTTTTTCTTGGCTTTAATTGGTGAACTTCTTTGGTCAATGAGAGATTCTGTCTCAAAAAAGGGTGGATGCTATTCCTGAGGAATGTCAGAAGTTGTCCTATGTCCTACGCACACACACACAGAGAAAGAGAGAGAGAGAGAAAAAAAGAAAAGAGAAGAGAAGAGAAGCGAACGAGAAAGAGGAAGAGGAAGAAGAAGAGAAAGAGAGATTTTCTCTTGGCTTTAATCAGTGAACTTCTTTGGTCAATGAGAAATTCTGTCTCAAGAAAGGGTGGATGCTATTCCTGAAGAATGGCAGAAGTTGTCCTGTGTCCTAAAGACACACACACTCACATATGAGCACGTGACACATATAAAATAGTAATACAATAGCTTTGCTCTTATTTCCCATCCATCTGTGTCTGTGTTTTTGCCTCCATCACATTAGGTATGTCTCTGTGACTCATGTCTGAGTCTGCTGTGTCTGGCTCCATGCTCTGCCATGCGGCTCCTCTTGGACTTCCTTCCCGATGGTTCAGATACTCTAAGAATGTTATTAGTTTATGTTATTTAAAATTTTTGTATTTTTCTTGTAATACTGGGAATTGAGCACAGGACCTTGTATACACTAAGTTAAGTGCTTGAACAATGATGTTCATCATCAATACTCATTTAAAGTTTAAAACCAAATGTGAATCACGGGCATTTTCCTTTAAAATTTTAATTTTGGAAAGTATTTATATGGCAGAAATAGTATAAGCACATTGTATTAAAAACTAATAATTAGCCAGGCATGGTGGCTCAATCCTTTAATCCCAGCACTCGGGAGGCAGAGGTAGGAGGATCACTGTGAGTTCGAAGCCACCGAGACTACATAGTGAATTCCAGGTCAGCCTGGGCTAGTGTGAGACCCTACCTCGAAAAAAAAAAATAAAACTAAACAATTACCTGTACAAATAATGCCCCTACATCCCTACATCTCAATCTCAGAAAAGGTTTACCTAATATATAAACCTTGGTGTGTTATATGTACTATACTTGCTAAAACTAATTTGGTTACATACTAAGTTACAGCCATTCTTCCATGCAACTATATGCAGGACCTCCTCATGCTTTTTCTAGTTGCAAAATTTGTCATTATATGGATGCATCATACATTTATGAAATAACTCTATTTTAATAAGCATTTATGTTATTTCTGGTTTTTATAATAGAAGCAGTACATCATTAACTGCTTAACCACATATTCACATACAACCTGTGTGAAATTTTATTTCTATAGGATGTTTAGAGTAAATAAACTGATGAATATATCTATCTTTGCTATTGCTGGGTTTGAGACAAAGTCTTACTCTGTGGTCTAGGGAATTATTTATTTTAGTTCACAATCACTTGGCCCCATGTGCTTGGATAAGATATTTGGCAGAAGATAGCTATTCATTTCATGGTAGACAAGAAGCAAAGAGCAAAATGAAGGGGAAAGGGATTGACATCATAGGCATGACCTCCAAAGGCACACAGTGCAGTGAACTGGTGATCTACTTATTCCAGCCAGGAATCTACCCTTTAATGTTTACAACCCCCTCCCCATAGTAAGTACTATCAGTGGGAGGAGCAAGTGTGAGAGGATATTACCTACTCAGGCCTTAATAGTGACGACACAAATTTCTGTTGCTTAAGTCATAAGCAATACTGAATTAAATATTAAATTTAAATGGCAAAATAGTACAGTGATGCTGGAGTATAGCTGAGGCCAAGCACAATGCTAGCATTCCCCAGGCTCTGACTTCATTTCCTAGGTCACCCCCACAGCAAAATAATGGTCTAGTTTATCATGTTCTTTCTTTTTTGATTAAATTTTGGGCCCTTCTTGCCTTTCATATATAGAAGTACAGTTTACATGTAGCAGTTTTAACTAGTAATGCGGGTGGAAGTTCATATTCTCCATTCAGATAGTCAACTGATCAAGTACCTTTCTTTTGCTTGTGTGTGTGTGTGTGTGTTTGTGTGTGTGTGGTGTATGCATGTGTATGTGTTCATGTTGTGCTTGTCTGAAGCAGGGTATTCTCACCTGCAGTGGCCTGAGCAGAACCTCAGGTGTCTCACTCCACCATTCTTCGGCCCATTCTTATTTGAGCTGAAGTTTCTTCCTGATCCCAGATCTTGCTATTTTTTTTTTTTTTTCTCAAGCTCTAGCCATATCTGGTTTCTGCTCACCTATAAGACTAGGGCTGCAGATGACATCTCCACACCCAGCTGTTCGTGTGAGTCCTGGGGTTTGATCTCTCAGGCCTCCTCAAGCCTTCATGCTTACAGAGGAAGTGTTCTAACCACTGCACCATCTCTCCAGACCCCATTTAAAAAAATAAAATTTGTTTGTTCACAACTACTCAGTCTTAAGTCAAGCAACCAAACATGCGCTGATCTCTTTCTTGCTATATTCTACTCTATTGGGCAACTCACCTAGTCTCAGTCAATACTATGACTGGTAGAACAAGTTCTTCTAGGTTAATCATCTTCACAATGTCTTAGCTATTCTTGGTACTTTGCATTTCCATATAAAAGTTTTTCAGCTTTGTTGAAATATAATTAACAAATAAAAATTCTATCTCTTCAGGGTATGCAACCTAATGTTTTGATATATGCATATGTTGTAAAGCCATTACCACAATCAAACTCATGATCTTCCTGCCTTAGTCTCTCCATGTTGGTATTACAGTCACATGCTACAATGGCTAACTTTAGAACCTAAAATGTACTTTGTGCCTTTTGAACCATGTCTCTCTATTTCTCCCATCCTTCACCTATATATGTTTTAGAATTGACTTTTAAAAAAAATATCTTTTTTTTTTTTTTTTAATTTGCAAGGAGAGAGACGGTGAGAACAAGAGAGAAAGGACATGCCAGGGGCCTTTGCCACTGCAAAAAAACTCCAGATTCATTCACTACTTTGTGCATCTGGCTTTACTTGGGTACTAGGAATTGATCTTAGGTTATCAAGCTTTACAAGCAAGCACCTTTAACTGCTGAGCCATCTCTCCAGCTCAGAATCTGCCTTTTTATTTCCATTTAAAAGAGCCGTTTTGGAACCAAGTATGGGATACATACCTGTAGTCCCAGATGTAGGGAAGTGGAGGCAGGAGGCTCAGGAATTCAAAGTCATCCTCAGGTCTCAATGAGGTATAGGCAAGCCTGGGCTACATGAGAACACATCTTTAAAAAGCCAAAAATTTAAATTAAATTAAAATTTTAAAATATTTTAAAATTTGGGCTAGAGAAATGGCTCAGTGATTAAAGGTACTTTCTCACAAAGCCTGCTGGTCCAGGTTCAATTCCGTGGTATCAACATAAAGCCAGATGGAATAAATGGCATATGCTCTGGAGTTTGTTTACAGTGGCAAGAGAGATCTTGGCACACTCATTCTCATTCTCTCTCTTTCTCTTTCTTTCCTCTCTCTTACATACAAATGAAAATATTTAAAGTTTTTTTTTTTTTTTTTACTTACTGGGATTCTTGGCTTTGCACATGCTAGGCAAATACTCTAATGTTGAGCTGCACCTCAGTAGTTTTTTTATTATTATTTGATTTTGTGGCAGGGTCTCATTATGTAGCCCATGCTGGTCTTAAACTCTCGATCCTCCTGCTTCTGCTTCCCAAAGACCGACAGATAATTGCATGACCTTTTTCTTTCTCTCGATGCTAGGTATTGAACCTAGGGACTTGTGTATGCTATGCTACATTCCACTGAGCTACTGAGCTCTTTGAGATTCCTTCTTGGACTGGGTTACTTTGGGGACATTTGCCATTTCTAGAACACTAAGTCATTCAGTCACATACATGATACATCTTTATGTATATTTAGATCAATACCTTTACTTCTTTTCAGTAGTATCTTGTAGTATGAGTTTTAGAGATGTTGAATATCTTTTGCTAGCCTTATTTTCAGGTACAGTATGTCATTATTTGTGGATTCTATATTTGGACTTGCTACAATGTATTTGTAACTTCAAAATCAATAGTTGGGTCCAGGTGTGAGAGTGCATACCTTTAATCCTAGCATTCAGGAGGCTGATGTAACAGATCACCATAAGTTTGAGACCAGCCTAGGCTTGAGTGTTCAAAAAGAATTTTTGTGAGACTTGGGTGAGTGTAAAACTAATTGGATTACTGATTCAATGTTTCTAGAGACCTTATAGAACATAATTAGGGGCTAGAGAGATGGCTCAGTGGATAAAGCCACTTGCTTGCAAAGCCTGACAGCGTAGGTCTGATTCCCCAATGCCCATGTAAAGCCAGATGCACAAAGTGTCATGTGTCTGGAGGTCGTTTGCAGTGTTGATGGGCCCTGGCACACCCATATTCATTTCACTCTCATTCTCTACCCCTAAAAACAGAACTGACTATTGGATATTTTATATACCATTGCACATATGATTGTTTTGAAATTTTTAGTTTGAATATTTCTTTCTGGCACTAGGAAATACAACCAGCCCTGGTTGTGGTGGCCCATGCCAGTAGGAAGTTGCTGAAGAGGTGGAGGCAGAAGAATCAAGAAATCCACCCAGGCAAGGAGCATATGGTGCACACCTATAACCTTAGCACTCAGGAAGCTGAGAAAGGAAGGCTGAGAATTTTAGGCCAGCCTGGGCTAAAATAGTGAGGTCCTACATCAAGAAAAAACAAAGCAAAGAAATACAATGGGTTTTTTATAACTATAAATTGATTTATTAAAATTATTCAGCATGAGATTACATTTGAAAGTTATTAGTAAATAACAATAACAATTATAGAAAAATACAAATGTTTGTAGCTATTCCTTTAAATACCTATGCGTTTATAATATTATTTTGTAAAATGTCACAGGGGTGAAAAGATAGAGCTTATCAATTTAAGTGTAAGACAAACATCATTATTTTGGAACCAATTTTAAAAGAATATAACCATTGAATGCAACATGTTTTATAGACTCATGACATAATGAATAGTTTAGAAAGTGACAGCTATAGCCAAAAAGAAATTCTCATAAGAACTTTGTCACCATGGTTGACCTAGGATCAGTTACTTACAACTGCTGAGAAGTAGTTGTATAGCATTAAAATTTCACTGCAAATTTTTTAGTGATCATACAGCAAATACAATGTTTTGTATGTGTATGGTATGCATACACATATGTATGTTTATATATATGTGGGTGCACATATATATGTGTGTACTTGCATGCGGAGGCCAAAGGTTAATGCTTGGCATCTTCCTAAATCATTCTTCACTTTGTTTTTTTAAGACATGATCTCTGAACTCAACTAGCTAGCCAACAGGCCTCTGGGATCCTCTTGCCTCTGCCCCTTCAGTGCTTGATTACAGGCACAGCTTTTATTACGTGGATGTTGGGCATCCCAACTCCTGTCCCCATGCTTGTGTGGCAAGCACTTCACTGACTGAGCCATCTCCTCAGTCCTGCAAATATAATTTTTATACAGACATATAGTTCTGTGAATTTTAGCACTTGGTAGATTTTTTTTTTGTGACCTTCACAGAGACTGAGTGTCAAATAGTGCAATGGCTTCCACCCCAGTTCCCAAAGTTGTTCACTCATCTGCTCCCCATCACAATGCTTTTGTCTTTTGGAGAAAGATCAGTTGCAAGAGGATAAAGCACAAGATTTTTCACAATCTGGACTTTGCCCACCTTTCTGGTGAAAATCACTTTGATTTATCATTTAATCTGTTAATCTTTCAAAACATACATCAACAGCCTCTCTGGAAAGTATCCTTGGACTTCTGCTCACGGGAGCAGGTACATGCCCTTTCCAGGGCCTCGCCCCATGTCCACATTCTTTGGGCCTCGTGCTTTTCACGTGTCATACTGTGGTTTCCTCTATTATACTGCATGCATTTTAGGAGCAGATTTTATACCTGATTCAAATTTGTTTCCCCATTGCACATATGTATGCAATTAGTAATTATTTATTAAATACTGAATGAATGGGTTAATATTTATTAATAGAAATGCTAGGGAAGGTGACATTGATATTTCTAACCTTTCGTTGCTGGTTAAAAGCAAGTAAATTTGTGAATTATGAAGATTTGAGGTGATTCCCTAGGAAAAAAAGTCACAAATTAGCAAGATGTTCCTAATCAAATTATTTGCTAAATATTGCACCACACAAATACCCAGCTAGTTCACACAAGGTATTTCAATAAATATGCATATCTTACGGCTAGATGTGTGAATGCAAATGGTGAGTTCAGAGCCACAGAATTTCCCAGGCCACTGGCTTCCTGAACATTTCACATCTTTATTTGCTCTAAAGTGGAGCTTTGGAATTATGTCTAGAATCCATGGATCTGAGTGACAAGGTCCCAGACCTCTGACCTCAGCTTTGATCAGTGTCTTGCTTTCATTTGTTTTAATTATAAGAAAGGGTTATGCTTCTTGAAAAGATAAAAGTATGAAAGCCACTGGCTTTAACTTAAGGGCAAGCACATTTCTTGTCCATAGGTGCTGTACCAACTGCCCTGAGTCCTGTTCTCTGGGGTATTCTTTGACTCCATTATCTTCTTGGCATGTGGTCCTATTCTATGTTAGGATCCTCTTGCCCTGCTCTCAAATTTCTGCCATGTTCCAGAAAATTTTGTTAATTTGATGGCTCCATGGGAATATGGTCTTCAGCACACTCCCAGAACTACTTCATTAACCACTGAGCACCCCATCCCCACATTTTAGAGTGCTTTGTGATAAAAATCCTCCTCAGTAGACAGTTATACTAATTAACCACACTTGCTTCAATAATTTGTGCTGTTCATTTTCACTTACTTCTGGGATTCATTCATCAGGTAGCATGAATGTATGAGTCTTATAAATAGCAAAGGTGGTACTGTTAAGTTAAACTCACTTGTACATAATCTAAATGCAATTAGGATGACCTCACATTGACATCGCATACCTTATGTGCTTAGTTTTCCATTCTGACTGGAAAGGGACACAGATAATCACCTTTAAAGAAAGGTGACAAGGAATAAAGAATAGGGAGGGGGTAAGGAATAACCAGGTGGTGAAAGAGGACAGCAGGTTCCTTGAGTGTGATTCAGATGAAGGATAGAAGTTGAGGGAGTTCATCCCAAGAGAGGGACCTCCCAGTAGGAGGTCCTGGAGGTGGACCAGTTCAGAGTGACAACATGCTGAAAAGATCAAGATGTGACACTGCTGATGGGTGGCTGGGCATCAAGTGAAGGCCAGTGCAGGAGTGGAGGTTCGCAAGTCAGATGCATAGTCCACATGGCTGCTGCTTTTGGCTTTCTAGGCAAATGCAGTGCCATGTCCAGCTTCTAAGAGAGTCTGCCTTTCTTGGTCAAGTGTTCCTAATACATGTAAAGCAACCTTGTCTAACCCTTGCTGCTGATTCAGCTCTAGAGAGAGTCATTTGACTAGAAAACAGGATAAGCCAGCCTTACAGAGAACACTGGATGGAATTCTTCACACTGAAGAGAAAGTAAACATACTCAAGAGGTCACAGAAGGGGGGGGAAAAAATCAAAACTAGAACACATGTGAAAGCAAATGAAGATCAAGAAAACACCAAACTCAGCAAAGTCTTCAACTTAACAGGGGTAAAGTCAAACTTCTCAGTTGTAACTCTGAACATCAATGGACTCAACTCCCCAGTCGAAAGACACAGGTTAACAGGCTGAATCAGAAAACTGGATCCATTCATCTGATGACTTCAAGAAGCCCATGTTACCATTAAGGATAAATACTACCTGAAGAGAAAAAAATATTCAAAGAAAATAGAAATAAGAAAAAAGTCAGTATGGCTATATTAATATCTGACAAAATAGACCTTAAACAAAAAGTAATTGAAAGAGTTAAAGAAGGCCACTTTATGTTAATTAAGTGAACCCTGACCAAGATAATATTACAATGATAAACAAATATGCAACAAACATGGGTCCACCAAATTTTATAAAGCAAAATCTACTAGATATTAAATCAGAAATAAATAACAGCACAGAAGCATTGGGGTGACTCTGATACATCAATATCATCAATCAATCATCTAGACATAAAATAAACAAACAATGGAGCTAAACAACACTACAGATCAAACTACAGATTACATATTCTTGTCAACTGCTCATGGAAGCTTTTCTAAAATAGACCATATATTAGAGCATAAAGCATGTCTCCATGCATTATATCCAACAACAATGCAATAAAGCTAGAAATCAATAGCAAGAGAAACAAAAAGTACACTAACTCCTAGAGATTGAACATTCACTATTATACAATGAATAAGTCACTGAAGATATAAAATGGAAATAAATAAATTTCTCAAATTGAATGATAATGAAAACACAACACATCCTTAAAAGGGACATTTATAGCACTTAATACCTACATTACAAAAATAGAGAGATCTCAAGTTGATAACTTAACCATCCATTTCAAGGCATTGGAAAAACAAGAACAATCCTAATCCAAATGTACCAGATGGAAAAAATAATCAGGATCTGGGCAGAAATCAATGAACTGAAAATGAATAAAAGAATACAAAAATTCAATGAAACAAAGAGCTGATTATGTGGGAAAAAAATAAATTAGATTGATAAACTCCTGGCCAAATAGATTAAAAAAAAAGAAGAAGAAGACTCAAGTCAATAAGATTAGAAATGAAAGGGAGATATTACACCAGATATCAGTGAAATTGGGATATATTTCAAAAACCTGGAAACAATCCCTGGAAAATCTGGTAGCTATGGGTGAACTCTTTAATTCATATTACCTACCAAAACTAAACACAGAAGACATAAATTGCTTGAATATAGCTATAACATCAAATGAGATTGAAAATGTAATTAAAAGCCTCACAACAAAAATAAAGTCTAGACCCAGACAGATTCATTGCTGAATTCTACCAAACCTTCATTTAAGAACTAAAACCACTTTTTCTCAAGTTATCTCACACAATTGAAGAGGAGAGAATGTTCCCTGAATCCTTCTATGAATCCAGCATTGCACTAATACCAAAACCAGATACCCAACAAGAAAAGAGAATTATAAATTATAGACTGATATCCCTGATTAACTTAGATGTGAAAGTCAATAAAATTCTTGCAAAGTGAATACAAGAACACATCAAAAGTGTTATCCACCTTATCAAGTAGGTTTCATCCCAGCGATGCAATGATGGTTCAACATCCAGAAATCAATAAACCTAATACATCACAAAACGGACCTAAAGATAGGAATCACATGATCATTTCAACAAATGCAGAGAAGGCCTTCAACAAAATACAACCTCATTTCATGATTAAAATATTGGCAACATTTGGGATGGAAGGATCACATCTCAACATAATAAGGGCTACATATAACTGTCCTAAGACCCATGTCATTCCAAAAGGGGAAAAATTTGAAGGATTTTCATTAAGGCATGGGACAAAACAAGGGTTCCCACTCTTACCACTACCCTTCAACATAGTACTTGATGTCTTAGCACAAGGAATAAGATAACAGTAAGAAATCAAAGGGATAAAAATTGGAAAGGAAGAAGTCAAATTAGCCCTTTTTGCAGATGATATGTTCTATGCATGAATAACCTGAAAGACTGTACCAGAAAACTCCAAGAGGACTGGGGAGAGCTCAGTAATTAAAAGCACTGATTTTCAATGTCTGCTTGCCCTGGTTCAATTCCCCAGTACCCAAATAAAGCCAAATGCACAAAGAGGCACATTCATCTGGATTTTATCTGCAGCAGCAAAAGGCCCTGGCTTGCACATACTCTCTCTCTCTCTCAAATAATTAAAATATATTCTAGAAATTTCTATAGGTAATAAATTCTTTCAGCAAAGTGGCAAAATATAAAATCAACACAAAAAATCAGTATCCTTTGTGTATGCCAATGACAAGCACACAGAGAAAGAAATCAGGGAAGCCATCCCACTCACAGTAGCCACACAAAATTAAATATCTTGGAATATCCCTAACAAAGGAAGTGAAACACATAAAAACATAAAATCACTGAAGGAAGAAATGGAGGAAGATACACAAAAATGGAATGACCTCCTATTCTCTTGGATTGAAAGAACTAATATTACAAAAATGGCCACCCTACTAAAAGCAATATACAGATTTAATGCAATTCCAATCAAACTTCCAGCAACATTCTTCACAGAAATAGAAAAAAAATCTCAAAATTTTTATGTAAGCAAAAAATATTCCTTGGATAACCAAAAATATGCTCAGGAAAATGTAATACCCCTGATGATATTACCTTACCTGATATCAAGATATACTATAAAGCCATAGCAATAAACCAGCATGGTACTTGCTCAAAAAATAGTTACATAGATCAATGGAATAGAACGTAAGACCCATCTCTAAATCCAAGCAACCATAGCTACCTTATCTTTGACAAAGGGGCCCAAAATATACACTGAAGAAAAGATAGCATCTTCCACAAAAAAATGCTAAAGAAATTGAATAACCACATGTAGAAGAATGAAATTAGACCCACTTCTCTTACTCTGCACAAAAGTCAACTCCAAATAGATTAAGGACCTCATCATAAAACCTGAAATTCTAAAATGACTGGAAGAAAAGATAGGGAGAACACTCCAAGATATGTGTAGGAAAGGACTTTCTAAACAAGATCTCAGTAGCTCAGGGAATTAGACAAATTAGACAACAATTGTGATCTCATGAAATTAAAAAGCTATTGTGCAGATAAACAAACCATCAACAGAGTCAATAGGTAACCTACAGAATGGGAGCAAATCTTTACCAGTTGTACATTCAACAGAGGTTTAATATCTTAAACTTATAAACAGCTCAAAAAAACTAAATAATAAAAAAATCAAGCAATCCACTAAAAACTGTGGGTGGGAATTCAACAGCTAGTTCTCAAAGGAAGAAATACAAATGGCCAGTAAATACCTAAAGAGTTGTCCTACATCTTTAGCAATCAGGGAAATGCAAATTAAAATGACTTTGTGATTCCATCTCACTCCAGTCAGGATGGCAGCCATCATAAAAAAAATGAAATATTCTGGTGGGGAAAGAGACGTCCTTATCCACTGATGGTGGAAATGAAAACTTGTACAAACATTATGGAAATCAGTATGGAGACATTTTCAAAGAGCTGACGATAGGTTACCATTTGATCAGGCTATACCACTCCTGGGCATACACTCTAAAGATTACTCTTCACAACAGAGGTATCTGCTCAGCCATGTTTGTTGTTCTACTCCCAATAGCTAGGAACTTGAATCAGCCCAGATGCCTGCCAATAGATCAATAGTTAGTGAAATTCTACTCAGCAGTAAGGTAAAATGAAATAATGAAAGTTGTAGGAAAATGGATGGACTTGTTAAAAATCACACTAAGGGAGGTCACACAAGCTCAGAAAGACCAATGCTGTATGCCCTCTCTCTCCTAACTTGGAACAGCTTGAGTTGCATGTAAGTGGTAATAAGCATCAAGAGTATAGACAGGGCACTAGAATAAAGCTAGAAGAAAGTTGAAGAAGAGGACAGGATACTTGACAGGCAACTTGAGAGAGAACACAGGTAGTGAAAGGATCTTGGGAGGGATAAGGAAAAGGAGGGTGGGTGGGGATATAGACAAAAGTAATGACAGCATGAATCAGTATCATATAAACCTTCTTCCTGGATATCAAACTAAAAGATTTAACCCTTAATAAGAGGATGGGGAGAATCCCCTGGGAAGAAAGGCCCTAAAGAGGTTGAAGAAATCCTAATTCTAAAACCATGGGCTCTGGCTTGTAAAGCAGAAATCCAGAGGTTGCAGAGAGATCAACACTAAAGTAGTCTTATAACATACCTGCCGAGGCCCAGGAAACATTGCTAAAAAGGGGGCATAAAGATCATAAAAGACGCAGTGTAAGAGCTACTCTGAGACATTTATGCCCAACAGAGACTGACTGGTACATTTATGACCCCACTGTGAATACCAATAACCCCGCTGAGGAGGGCTCTCAGTGGAATGGGAATGGAGGAGATGGAATATAAGAACATAACCTAAAGTAAATATGACCAACATATTTGTTCATACAGTAAAGTTCATAATTAATAACAATAATTGTTTAATTATATTTCTTTATTTTTTTATTAACAACTTACATGATTGTAAACAGTATCCCATGATAATTCCCTCCCTCCCCCCATTTTCCCCTTTGAAACTCCACACATTGGAGAAAAAATAGTATATTTGACAAATGGTGCTACAGAAACTGGGTAGCTATATGTAGAAAAATGAATATAAACACTCTTTTCTCACTTTGCAAAAATATCAACTATAAATGGATCAAGGACCTCATTATAAGATCTTAAATAATAAAATGTCTAGTAGGAAAAAAAGTGAGAACACTCAATATATAGGCATAGGGAAAGACTTCCTGAATAAGACCCCGGGATCCCAGGGAATTAGACAAACTCAACCACTGGGATCTCATAAAACCAAAAAGGTATTGTGCAGTTAAGCACAGTATCAACAGAATAAACAAACAACCTGCAAAATGAGAGAAAATCTTTCCCAGCTATATATACAACAGAAGTCTAATATCTAGAATTCATGAAAAACTCAAATATCCAAGCAATAAAATATCAAATTAACCTATTCAAAAAAATGAGTCAGGGAACTGAACAGAGAGTTCTCAAAGGAAGAAATACAACTGACCAACAAACATCTAAAAAGATGTTTAACATCTTTAGTCATCAGGGAAATGAAAATTAAAACAACTTTGATATTCTGTCTCACTATGGTCAGAATGGCCATCATCAAAAAATGAAATGAGGGCCAGAGAGGTAGTTTAGCGATTAAGGCACTTGCCTGCAAAGACTAAGGACCCAAGTTTGATTCCCCAGATCCCACATAAGCCAGATGGAGCTGTGGTAGAGGTATTCCCATCCCCTCTCTATGGTGTTCCCTGCCACTGGGAGCCAGAACTTGCCACAGATGACGAATGGACATTTATTCCCCAATGAATGAAATGAGTGACAGACCTGTTCTCTCCACTGGCCTTCTTGTTTTTCCTTTGCCTCGTGTTTCACAGACAACCCACCCAAAAGTCCTGAAGCTCTGCCTTCAAGACCCACATACCAAGTGCCACTAACTGCCTCCACCACCGAACACTGGGCCAGGTCACCGCCGTCTGTCACCTGCTGAACTACAGTGTCCCCAACAGCTTTCCTGCTCTTTCCCTTCTAGTCTGCTTTCCACACATCAGTCTAGTTGTCACTCAGAACTCTACAAAGGGCCTTCTCGATTACAGGGAGTAAAAACTGAAGTTCACACGGTGGCCCCCTCACAAGGGTAGACCTGGCCTCTGTTCTATAGCCTCGGCAAGGCTTCAAACGCAGTGATCTTTCTGCTCCTTGTCTATCTGCCAAACATGCCCCTGTCTCAGCACCCTCCTCTATTCCTCCTAGGAATAACTCACTAGTTCTTATATCTTCATCAAATATCTATTGGGAGCCTCCCATGGTGTCCACCAACACACACACACACACACACACACACACACACACACACACGGGCCCTCCTTGCTGGTTCCCTGCTTCGTGTCTCCACAAAGCCCTCAGCACGGTGCACCATACTGTGGAATTCCTTTGCTTCCTATCTCTGATTTCACAGGGGCAGAGATTTTCATCGTTTGCTCTCTGCAACATCCTTTGTATAGTGAGTGGCTCAGTGAAAGAGCACAGAGAGAATGTGGTGGCTTCAAGTTCACCCTGGTGCCCCAGAACTCATTAGGGTCAGAAGCCAGTGTCTGCAGGGAGCTGGAGACAGTCGAGAGGATGGGGTGCAGTTGAAACAGCAGAGCATATGGCTTCCTCCTTGAGCACGTGCCCTGGGAGTGCAGTGCCCTGCCTGTTTCACAGCCTCTGACACAGTGGCAACTGTTCCGTGCTGTTTTAGTTAGGTTGTTGACAGGTAGGGATCGTGGGAAAGCCAAGAGGAAGGGAAGGATGAGTGATAGAGGTGAAACCTGCCCATCTTTTGAGTGCCATACTGGAAAGTGTAGATCAGTCCCCTGTGTTACTTCCCAGCAGTGCTCTGAGACAGGGGCAATGCTGGTATTATCATGCCTACCAATGGATGACAGAAATGAGGTGTGGGGACACATCCAAAGCCACAGAACAAGTGGCAGCAGAAAGCCAAACCTCAGGCCCTTCTGGCACCCCTTTGTGCCAAAGGTAGAATTGAAGCCAACTCTAGCTTGTGTTCTTGGAAACTGTCTTGCCAATTGCCTTTGGGTTGTGAAACACAACCAGCGTGACCACAACTCACTAGGGAAAAGATGGTGAGGGAGTCATCTTTCCTCTTACTAAGATGTCTCAGTCAATATTTAAACATGGACTGGAGAGATGGCTCAGCAGTTAAAGGTGTTTGCTTGCAAAGCCTGAAAGCCTGGGTTCGATTCCCTGGTACCAATGTAAATAAAGCCAGATGCACAAAGTGGCACATGCATCTGGAGTTTGTTTGCAGTGGCAGGAAACCCTGGTGTGCCAATTTCTTCTCTTCTCTCTCTCTCTCTCTATCTATATCTGTGTTTAATAGATAAATTCTTTTTTAAAAAAAGATTTCATTCATTTATTTATTTGAGAGAAATGGAGGGGGAGAGAGAGAGAGAGAAAGAGAGAGAGAGTGTGGGGCAGAGAGAGAATGGGCACACCAGGGCCTCCAGCCGCTGAAAATATACCCCAGACACATGCACCACCATACGCATTTGGCTTATGTGGGTACTGGGAATTGAACCTGGATCCTTTGGCTTTGTAGGCAAGTGCCTTAGTCACTATGCCATCTCTCTATCCTGACAAATACTTTTAAAAATTATTAAAATAGACTCACAAGAGATGGGATGAACCCCCACATTGGCACTTGTTCAACATCAAGTATGTTTGTAGACACTGTTCCAGGTGCCTGATGCTCACATCCTCAGAATGCCCGTGCAGAAAGGACATCGATATTACCTCTACTATACATGAGGACACTGAGGCTCAGTGGCATTGGGTTACCTGCCAGGGACCTCAGTGCAAGGTGGAGCCAGTCTCAGCTTATATTTGTCTGGCTGCACAGCCTTGTTCTTCTGGCTGTCCAGGATATCTCCTTATAGAAATAGGGTGGTTTCCAGGTTAGGGTATTTAGCCTGTAGCACGCATCACCTCTCATCTGTTTAGTAACATTCAAGAAACACAAAAGGTAAGGGTGTTTCTAGAGTGACAAGTCTCCTCAAAGCCTGAGTCAGGCTATAATTAGTTCCAGTACAAAGTGTGGATCACATCATCAGCTCATCGGGTTTGGTGGCTGTTTGTCTTCTTATTCCATGTATTCTCAAAGATTCCCTTTGTATTTGATGTGTCAAATGGGAATTACCCTTAAAGAACACACACACACACACACACACACACACACACACACACACACACACTTGCTCTCTCATATAAAAAAAAAAATAAGAATCCTACCATTATCCTAGGGGCCTGGGTGCTGGTGAGAACAGAATGAAAAGACATAAAGGAAAAATTTAGAGTTGTTGAATATTGATCCCCACTGTTTTCATTGGGTTGTTTGCATTTACATGGGCTGTAGTAGTCTGGTTAGTCTCTCCTGGAGTTGCTCTAAAATGTGGCTTCTTTTTTGGTTTTTTGAGGTAGGGTCTCACTCTAGCCCAAGCTGACCTGGAATTCATTATGTAATCTCAGGGTGGCCTCAAACTCAGGTGATCCACCTACCTCTGCCTCCCAAGTGCTGGGATTAAAGGCGTGTGCCACAATGCCCGGTCTGGCTTCTTTTTCTTTTTTTAATTCATTGATTTTTTTAATAAAAAATGTTGCAAACAGACCTCTTCACCCCCACCACAATTCTGCTGATGGTCTTTGGTGATTTCTAACATGTGGAACTTTTCCTAGTCCCTTTGATGAGCTTTAGAGAGGAAAACATCCCTGTGTAAGTTTTAGAATGAGTTGACTATGATAAGCTTTTGAAATATGATCATCTGACTGGAGTTGTTCTCCGATATAATTCGGTCAGTAGCTCCACCACTCACTTGCAGTATCAGCACTGGACAGGGACAGTGGGCCTCGCATCAGTAGTGGTAGAGGTCCTGGGCAGTAGTCAGCAGAATGAACTGTGGCGGGGTGGGGAGGCTTCCTTTAGGCATTCCACCTAACTCTTTTTTAATATCTTATTTTTATTTCTCAGAGAGAGAGAGAATGGGCATGCCAGGGCCTCTAGCTAGTGCAAATGAAGTCCAGACAAATGCACCACCATGTACATCTGGCTTACTTGGGTTCAGGGGAATCAAACCTGGGTCCTTAGGCTTCGCAGGTAAGCACCTTAATCATTAAGCCATTTCTCCAGCCCTCCACCTAACCTTTTGATAAAAACAAAATCTTTCTTACTGAGAGTTTCACTACAGCAAGTTAAAAATCCTTTATCTAAAAGGCTTGGGACCAGAAGTGTTCTTGATTTTTAAAAATTAATTAATTAATATATTTAATTTTTATTGCATGTATGTGGTATGTATACATGCACATGTGTGTATGTGCACATATGTGCATGTGTATGTGGTGGCCAGAAGACACTGTTGGATGTTAGCCTCAGGTACACTGTCCACTTCCTTTGAGGAAGGAGCTGGCCTGGAACTCACCAGTTAGGTAGACTGGTTGGCCAGCAAACTCCAGGCACTCCTATCACTGCCACCCAGCCTTAGGATTACAGGTACATACCACCATTCAAGCACTGATGTGGGTACTTGAGATAGAACTCGGGTCCTCACACTTATAAGGCGAGCACTTTACTATTTATCCAGCCCCAGATTTCTTTTCTGAGATATTTCTATATACATAATGATAAATCTTAGGGTGAGACCCAAGTCTAAGCACAAAATTAATTTGTTTCACATATACTTTCTAAATACACCCCAAAGGTGATTGTATAGTCTTTTAAATAATTCTATATATGAGATACAGTTTGATATGCGGAATTTTGTATTTGTGGCATCATGTGGGTTTGCAAATGATTGGATTTTGGAACATTTTGGATTCTGGACTTTTGGATTTAGTGTACTTTGCCTGTAGAAGTCATACGCACAACAGTATTTTAAACACCTATCATCCCAAATTTTAGAGCCATGTATATTCATTCATCAAACATTTTAAATTCATATACACCAGGGATTGTGCCGGGCACTAAGTACAGTGGAAAACAGATATGTTCCTCACTTTCTGACGCTCACTGTCCAGGCATGTTAAATGAAAATAAGCACTCCACTACCATTATGAAAGAAGGTCTGAAAAAGAAGGATATGGTACAAGGATAATGTGTGACAACAGGGAAGACTCTTAGCTAAACTGAGACATCATCTCAAGGGAAAACTTCATCATGGCCAGAGAAGGAAGGCAGAGCAGAGACTGGGTGTCCTACAAAGCAGCTGTCAGGAAGCAGCCAAGGAGTGAGCTGGGCCGAACTGCTGCTACTGGCAAGAGGAACTGGGCTGTGACGCCCCCCAGCCCTACCCCCAGCAGCACACCTCCTCTGGCAAAGTCCCGCCTCCTAAATTTCCATCAACGGGGAGCCAAGTCTTCAAAACACATGAGGCTATGGGGGGGGGGGCATCTCATTTAAGTCGCCACCCCCTAGTGGAGTAGGGGTGAGTGAAGAATTTTGCGAGAAATATCCTTTGATATTTATTTTTGGGAAAAAGTTTACTTTCAATTTATGTATCTGTTGACATATTGATTTAGAGACAGGGTGGCATTCTGCACTCACGCTCACTCGGAGTTCACTATCTAGCCAGGATGGCCTCGTGCTCCAGAGGTAAATCCTCTTGCCTCACACACCTAAGTGCTGTGACTATAGGCATGGGCCACCAAACCTGGCTTCACCTTTTGATTTCTTCTGTAATAGAGTATAAATGGCAAATATACATGGATAAATTCTGTAAAATTCAAAAGATTCATCATTATCTTGAGAACTAGAATAAACTGAGTACTATTAAATGTATCACCTTGGTCATGAACTTCCTTTTATTTTTCCTTCCTGAGGTAGTGTCTTGCTCTAGCCCAAGCTGACCTGGAATTTACTATGCAGTCTCAGGCTGGCCTTGAACTCACAGTGATCCTCCTACCTCTGCCTCCCAGGTGCTGGGATTAAGGGCATGCATCATCATGCCCCACCCTTTTCTTTCATTTAATGATGAAAGGCAGAAAAAAGAAAGTGAATCAATGTGGCCCCATTGGGAAGTACAGATGTAAGAGTTCAGTGTCCCCCCAACTCCATCTTTGGGGTACTGATATGAAGAAGAAATGAGTCAGGAAGCAAAAGGCGTTCATAATTAAACAGTATTCATCAAATGCTCACTGGGTATTCTTAAAATATATCAACCTCTCAATTATGAAGTAACATGTTATGTTCAACCAAATTTCATAAATTAGACAAATTTTTTTTACTACTGTGTGTGTGTGTGTGTGTGTGTGTGTGTGTGTGTGTGTACACATGTTCCATAGAGTGCATGTGGAGGTCTACGGACAACCTCAGGGTACTGGTCCTCTCCTCCCACCTTCTTTGAGACAGAGTCTCTTTTGCTGTTTGCCACTGGGAAAGCTATACTGTCTGGTCTATGAGCTCTGGGGTTTTCCTGACTCCACCTCTCATTGATGTATGTGTTTTGGGGTTATAGACATGCATGCCATTCTATGTCTAGCTTTACATAGGTGCTAGGGATTCAAACTGCAGCTGGCAAGCTTTAACCACTGAACAATTTCCCCAGCCCTAATGATTCATTTATTAAAATGGTAAATAGGGCTGGAGAGATGGCTCAGCAGTTAAGGTGCTTGCCTGCAAAGCCTAATGACCTAGGTTCAATTTCCCAATACCCATGTAAAGCCAAATGCACAAACTGGTGCATGCATCTGGAGTTCCTTTGCAGTGGATGGAGGCCCTGGCATGCCCATTTTCTCTCTCCCTCTGTCTCATTTCTCCCTATTTCTCTCTGTGTGTGCAAATAAATAAATCAAATATTTTAAAAAATTAAAGATAAAATAAAATGGTAACTAGTGGCAGAACCTGAGTATTTTTAGACTAAGAGCCACATATTAACTGATGTTCCCTGTGTATGTGTGTCTGTGTGCATGTGAGTACACATGTGGGTGGGTATGTGAGCATTTGTGTGAATGTATATATATGTGAAGGCCAGAGGTTGATGTTGGATGTCTTCTTCAATCACTCTCCACATTATTTTATGAAGGCAGGAGCTCTTATTGAACCATGGGCTTTCCCATTCAGCTAGTCTAGGTAGCCCTTGCCCTCAGGATCCTCTGTCTCGGCCTCCTGAGCTCGTGGATAAGTGGGCTGTCAGGCTTACCCGTCATGTATGTGGGTGCCAGGGATCTAAACTCTGGCTTTCATGCTTGTGCAGGCAAGTACTTTATATGCTAAAACTCTTCTGCCCAGTCCCTTCATTCATGTTCTTTACAAGGAAAGCTAAGAACATCATATATATATATATATATATATATATATATATATATATATATATATATATGGCTATGAACTATGAAGATATATATATATATTTATATATATTAAACACATGGAACTGGGGAGATGGCTCAGTGTTTAAAGCTGCTTGCTTGCAAAGCCTCCCAGCCCAGAGTTCAATTTCATATACACCCACATAAAGCTGGACATTCTTTTGTAGTGGCAAGAGTCCCTGGTGTGCACACACACACACAAAATGAAAATTAAAAATAAAATAATAAAATAAAAACACAAAATATAAATGCACACACACAAATATTTCTATAGTAATATGAAGTGATCACTAAGATAGATGGCTAATGAAAAAAGCAAGGCAGAAAAAAGCCATCGTGGAATTCTGTGATTTACTTAAGGTAAAAGTATGGAAATACACACACACACACACACACATATATTGGGCTTCCAAGAGGAATTACTAACTCCAGGGTTGGAACAAGATACATTTCAGAAAATAAACAGATTTGTTGAAGAAGGGCCTTCAACATCTCCTGATGCCAAAGCCATGACAACAGGACTCAGAAAGTACCTTGTGGGTTCCTACTGGTCAATCAGGACACTGAGTATAGCAGGGGAAATGTATGAAATAGACTTAGGATTTCACATACAATATGGTTACCTTCAGTTTGCTACTTTTAAAACTGATGAACTTAGGGAAAGAGTCTCACATGAATCCTTCTTTTTGTGTACAAAAATGTTAGGTATCATGCACCAGTGAAAGACTCAGCACCACCCATGAAATGTCTTCATCCGACAGTATGAGCCTGAATCCATCTAGGCTTCTGGGTCTAATGTCAGTTCACAGGGAAGGCGGAGGATAGAAAACTGTGGTAAATCACCTCACAGTCCTGCTACTGAAAGAGCAATGAGCAGAATACAAACTGTGGGGAGCTCTAAGGGTTAGAGGAAAAAGCAAGGAAAGTTGTCTGCCGGGGGGCCTCGTGGGTGGAAGAGACTGAAGAGGCACAGTAGAAAAATCAAAGTCTATGGGCCTTCTTTTGTCCTTATTAAAATAAGTAAAAATGTTTTTAAAATTATACTTCAGTCTAGGGGTATGCTTAAAGAGTCTCATTACTGGGCATAGTAGTGCATGCCTTTAATCCCAGCACTTGGGAGGCAGAGGTAGGAGGATCACTGTTAGTTCAAGGCCAGCCTGAGACTACATAGTGAATTCCAGGTCATCATGGGCTAGAGCAAGACCACTGTGAAAAACCAAAAAAAAAAAGGGTCACATGCTCTACCAACTGAACTAGTTGGGTGGTCATTAGGGGTATACTTATACTTCAGTGGTAGAGCACCTTCCTGCCATATGTGAGTCCCTGTTTTCATCCCTGGCATCATAATAAATCAATAAATATTATAGTAGGGAAAATGGAAACATTTACCAACTATTAAGTAATATTGAATAACTATGAAAGTGGCAGCATATAGAATTGTTATTTAGAAGAGCCATCTATACCTTTGGAAATATCTGTGATATTTGGCCTTTGCCTCAAAACCCTTTGGAGAGAGAGGGAGGAGATATGGAAAATATAAGATTACTTGGTAGAAATTCTGGATTGTTTATACTTTACTCTTGTATCTCTCTCTCTCTCTCTCTCTCTCTCTCTCTCTCTCTCTCTCTCTCTGTCTCTCTCTGTGTGTGTGTGTGTGTGCGTGTGTGTGTGTGTGTGTTCATAGCAAAAGTCTCTGCAATTACAAGGTTGTATACAAAGAATAGAATGGGCACACCCTTCAATAGCTCATCTGGCAGAGCAGAGATCTGTAGACTGAACACAAAGAAGAGAATGGATTGTATTTCAAAATAGGTAACCACCTCTTGCACCAAGTTTTGTATTGGTCAGTGAAGAAGTTGCTCTAGCACCCAAAAATATGTTTTTCCCCTAATAAAACATTTTAAAGGTTAAGAATTGTGCTTTAATTGCTAGCCATGACAAAGTGACTGATATGTGACTGAGCCAAGCTAGGAAACTGGGCAAACTGCATGAAGTAACAACCAATAGTGAAGACGTGACCCACCAAGAAGAAAGGTATAAAACCTTTGCTTTCTGAGTGTGAGGACCTCAGTACCATAGCAAAGTCCAAGGGAATGGTGAGGGGGGTCTTGCTAAGATGAACAGAGTAGGAATTTGGGAAGTATGAGGCAACTGAAAGATTGGACGGAGTATTGGGGAATAGGGAGCTAGAACAATGAGGGTGGCTGCCCAGCAGTATTGGTAGAGACTCAGGGCACGTTCTGATGGATGGCTGGTCTGTGCAGGGCATGACTTCAGGCCTCACCACAAGTAGAGACATGAGGGATGATGGAACAGGTTGTGCCTTGTTGTTGAATAAAAGAACTGCCCCAGCCAGAGTTGAGACTCCAGAAAGAATGTGCTTCAGATAAAAGGCCACAAAAAGAGCAAAAGCACACCCTATGATTAAGTCCAGAGACAGAGCAAACCACCATAATGAAGAGTAAAACCACACTTGACAGTACAAAAAGATTGCTGATAGAACAATCCTCAACACTCTTTATTAAAAGATGACATTATCCATGTTCCACATAAAATATCACCCACATTGTAGAACATATATAGCATTACAGACTTGTGAAAATAGGATCTATGACCTACAATCAAAAGAGCAGCAGTTAATAGAAACAGGCCTCACGATAATCCAGATGTAGGATGAAGCAGATAGAAAATTAAAAACATGAACTTAAAGATGTGTATGCATTTTATACATATGGAAAAGGTTTCTTTTTATTAGTTATTTACACAGTGTGTATACAGCCATGTTGGTACCATCGTTAGCCTCCTCCCTGTCCTCCCCCCCACCCCAGGAAGGACTCTCCTCATTGGGGAATGTGGGTCATGCATTGTGGGGGTAGCCATCAGTTATGGGGAAGAGGCAATGTCTCTGCATAATGTCCCAACTTGTGGCTCTATCTTCCTGCACCCTCTTCCATGAATTTCCCTGAGCCATGTTGGGTTTGTTTTAGGTCTACTTCAGTGATGAGGTCTTGGGAGCCTGTGTGTCTCTGGATCTCTGGTTTGGTAGGAGTTGAGTATTTTCTGTGTCTACTTCCTTCACCCTTGTGCTGGTACCAGGTTTACCAAGAAAGCAGCACTCTTGCTCATTTCCCCAATTACTCTATGGTTTCAGCTAGGACCCTGGTGAAGTGTGACGGGCTGATTCTCTCCTCAGGTTCTGCATCCATCTGAAAAAGAGAAGCAAATTCTCCAATGGAGAGTGAAGTCAGTACCAGATAAATTAGATAACCATTATTATTTTAGAGAGAATTTAATTGGTGTAAGCCCTCTTGTAGCCCACAATTGGTGGGAGCTTGATATTGGAGAGCGGGCTCATTTTTTGGATATGGTTCTGACTTGTTTCCCAGTTCCAGCTATGGGTTCCATTCCACTGGGTGGATCCGTTAGCCAAATGAAGAGCAGCTGGTTTCCCACCATTGCTGTGTACCACACTATTGCAGTTGTGTGAGCATCACATCAGGTTGTTTACTGCTGAGTAGCTTAGACCACGAGTTGCTTGGACAGATGATGCTCATTTTCCCCCAGTCGCTCATGTAGTGCCTTCTGGCACTAGAGGAGCTAACTTTCTCGGGACTGGCTCTCTTCCATATTCTATCCAGGTCTCTCCATGTTCCACACCAACAGCATATGGTGTTTTTGGCAGTAGGGTCTTACCATTAACCTTTGGTGGGTCAAGTACTCTGACAGAAATCTGTCTACTTTTGGGAAACCTTGTAGGTGTCTCTGATCAACAGCTCATTGTAGATGTTAACCACATGCTGGTACTAGGAGTTATGGGCCAGCACCAAGGGAAAAGAAGAAAGAAAAAGACAGGTAATATAAAAGAGTAAGAGAGAAGAGGGAAAGAGAGAAACAGGAGATTAAGGTTAGTCTTCTTCATACCCTCTCCAGGGCCCTGTGATTCAAGTGTTCCCTCTAAGGACCTGATGAAGGTTCAAACTTTTAGTCTGTCTTTCAGGATATAGGATTTTATGGTACCATTTCCATTTGGGTCCAGTTTTGTGTCTCCCCCCTCCCTTTACCCTCCTCTCCCACCCCACCCTCCCTATTGTCCGGTCCTCAAGATGCTTATTAGATATGCCAGCATTGTGGGCAGATTAAGGTTAGGAGTCACAGATGAGTGAGACCATGTGATGATTATCTTTCTGTGATTGGGTGAGTTTGCTGAGAATGATCTGTTCCAAGTTTGACCATTTTTCTTCAAATTTTATTGATTCATTTTTCCTTACTGCTGTGTAGAATTCCATCATGTAGGTATACCACATCTTGGTTATCCATTCATCTGATAATGGATATCTGGGTTTATTCCAGCTCTTAGCTATTATGCATTGAGCAGCTCAGAACTGAGGCATGGGGCTTTTAGGGTAAATGCCCAGTAACGGAATAACTGGGTCTGTTGGTAACTCTATAGAATACTTGGGTCTATTGGCAACTCTATAGTCAACCTTTTAAGGAGTCTCCGTATTGCTTTCCATAATGGTTGTACCATCTCATATCCCCACCAACAGTGAACAAGGGTTCCTATTTCTCCACATCCTCACCAGCATTTGTTATCAATAGATTGTTTAATGTTTTCTATCATTATTGGGGTAAGGCGGAATCTCATAGTTGTTATAATTTGCATTTCCCTGATGATTAGGGATGTTGAACATTTTCTTAAGAGCGTGTTTGCCATTTGTATTTCTTCCTCTGAGAACTCCCTGCACAGTTCTCTGCCCCATTTTGTGAGTGGGTTGTTTGAGTTTTTATTGTTTAGGTTTTTGAGTTCTTTGTAGATTCTAGAAATTAGGCCTCTGTCAGTTTATAGTCAGCAAAAATTTTCTCCCATTCTGTGGGTAATCTATTGGCTCTGCTTATTGTATGTTTGTCTGTGGGAAAAAAAAGGCAAATTTTCAGCTTCATGAGATCCTAATGGTTGAGTTATTGTTTAATTTCCTGAGCTACTGGGGTTTTCAGGAAGTCTTTTCCTACTCCTATATCATGGAAAGTTCCTCCTATTTTTTCTTCTAGTAGTACCAGAGTATCCAGTCTTATATTAAAGTCTCTGATCCATTTGGACTTGATTTTTGTGCATGGCAAAATGTGTGGATTGAGTTTCATTTTCCTGCATATGGTTATCTAGTTTGTCCAACACCATTTGTTGAAGAAGCTATCTTTTTTCTAGCCTACATTGTTAGGGCCTTTGTCAAATATCAAGTAGCTGTAGTTACTTGACCCAAAGTCCAGGTCCTCAATTCTGTTCCATTGTTCTATAATCCTGTTTTTATGCCAGTACCATGCTGTTTTTATTACTATGGCTTTTTAATATAGCTGTAGATCAGGTATGGTGATGCCTCCAGAGGTTATTCTTTTGCTGAGGTTATGCTTGAATATCTGAGGCCTTCTGCCATTCCATATGAATTTTCAGATCATTTTTTCTCTCTGTGAAGAAAAATGTTGGGATTTTTATTGGTATTGCATTAGATCTGTATATTGCTTTTGGTAAGAGTGCCATTTTCGCAATTTTAATTCTGCCTATCCAAGAGCGTGGGAGGTCTTTCCATTTTCTCAAGTTCTCCTCAATTTCTTTCTTGAGTGTTTTTATATTTTCATTGTACAGGTCTTTCACATCTTTGGTTAATGTTTTCGCAATGTATTATATTTTTTGTTACTATTGAAAATGGAACAATGTCACTTATTTCTTTCTTTGTATCTTTATCTTTTGCATATAGAAAGGGTACTAATTTTGTGCATTACTTTTGTATCCCGCTACTTTGCTGAAGGAGTTAATCACCTCTAAGAGTTTTGAGATGGAGGTTTTGGGTCACTTATATATAGAATCATGTCATCTGCCAATAGGGCTAACTTAACTTCTTTCTTTCCAATTTATATCCCTTTTATTTCTTTCTCCTATCTTATTGATTGAGCTAGCACTTCCAGTACTATGTTGAAGAGCAGAGGTGAGAGTGGATACCCCTGTTTTGTTCCTGATCTCAATGGGAATTCCTTCAGTCTCTCCCCATTAAGTATTATTTGGGCTTTAGGAGCTTTATGTATATCCTTTATGATGTTGAGATATAAACTGACCATACCAGTTCTCTCCAATGTTTTGATCATGAAGTAATATATTTTGTTAAAGGCCTTTTCTGCATCTACATAAATGATCATGTGATTTTTGTGTTTAAGCTTATTTATGTGGTGAATTACATTGACAGATTTCCATATGTTGAACCACCCTTGTGTTCCTGGGATGAACTACTTGATCAAGGTAGATAATGCATTTGATGTGTTGTTGAATTGTGTTTGTGAGGATTTTGTTCAGGATCTTTGCATGTAAGTTCATCAGGGAAATAGCCTATAGTTTTCTTTTCTTGTGGCATCTCCACCCTGTTTTTGTATTAAGCAATACTAACTTCATAGGAGGAGTTGGGGAGCTTTCCCTATTCTCCGATTGTGTGCCACAGTTTGAGAAAAATTGAATTCAGTTCTTCCATGAAGGTTTGATACAATTCAGCTAAGAAGCCATCTGGTCCTGGATTCTTCTTTTTGGGAAAGTTGTTGATTACCTTTTCAATCTCAATGAATGTGATAGGTTTGTTTAGGAGATTGTTCTGCTCTGAGTTTAGCTTTGGTAGGTGGTATGTATCCAGGAAATCATCTATTTCCTCCATATTGTCCAGTTTTGTGGAGTAGAGGTTTTTGAAATAAATCCTGATGATTCTCTCAATTTCACTTATGTCTGTTGTAATCTCTCCTTTTTCATTTCTAATTTTGTTAATTTGAAGCATCTCTCTTTTTTTTCTGCTTCATCAAATTGGCCAGGGGTTTATGAATCTTATTTATTTTTTCAAAGAGGCAGGTCTTTGTTGAATCAATTTTCTTAATTGTTTTCTTAGTTTCCAATTCATTAATTTCTGCTCTGATCTTAGTTGTTTCTTTCTGTCTGGAGTTCTTTGGGTTGGATTCTTCTTGTTTTTCCAATGCCTTTAGGTGGATGGTAAGGTTATTGATTTGGGATCTCTCTGTCTTTGTTATGAAGGCATTTAGTGCTATGAACTTTCCCCTGAGGATCACCTTCATTGTGACCCATAAGTTTTAGTATGTTGTGTTCTCATTGTCATTCATTTCTAGAAATTTTGTGATTTCATTTTTATTTTATCCACTACCCATTTATTGTTTAAAAGTGTGTTGTTCAGTTTCCAGAAGCTGGTGGGATTCCTGGTGCATCTTTTATTGTTGATTTCTAGCAATACAGCATTGTGATCTGATATTATTCAGGAAATTATGTCGATTTTCCTAAATATATGGAGGCAGGCTTTATGACACAGTATATGATCTATTTAGAGAAGATTCCATGGGCTTCTGAGAAAAATATGTAGTCTGTGGATTTGGGGTAGAATGTTCTGTAGATAACTGTTAGGTATAATTGATCTATGGTTTTGTTGAGCTCTCTTTCTTCCCTATTAATTTCCTGTTTGGATGACCTATCTATTGCTGAGAGTGGAGTATTGAAGTCCCCAACTATGATGGTGTTGTTGGTTATTTCTGTTTTGTTGTCAAGTAGGCTTTGTTTTATGAATTGTGGTGCACGTGGGTTTGGTGCATAAAGATTGACAATTATGATACTTCTTGTTGGATCATTCCCATGATAAGTAAGAAGTGGCCTTCTTTGTCTTTTTTTATTACTTTTGGTTTGAAGTCTATTTTATCCAATATTAGTATAGCTATACCTGCTTGTTTCTTATTTCTATTTGCTTGGAATATCACTTTCTACCCTTTCACCCTGAGGGGGTGTCTGTCTTTAATGGCAAGGTGGGTTTCTTGAAGATAGCAGAATGAGGGTCTAATTTTCTGATCCACCCTGTTAACTTATGTCTCTTGATAGATGAAATAAGGCCATTAATATTTAGGGTAATAACTGTGAGGTTTGATTTAATCCCTGCCATATTGTGGGATTGGATTTTGTAGTTTTTTGTGCCTTCTCTGAGTTTGGTTATTGTGATCTACTTCTTCTAGGCACTTGAGGTTGGTTATTTTATTCTTCTGTGTGGAGAATTCCCCGGAGTACTCTCTTCAGGTTTGGCTTTGTGTTCATATAGTTGTAAAGCTGAGTTTTATTGTGGAAAATTTTTTCTTTCACCATCTATTGTGAAGGATACTTTTTCTGGGTAGTGTAGTTTGGGTTGGAAGCCATAAGTGCTTAGACTTTACAGTGCTCCATTCCAGGCCCTTCTGGTTTTCAGGGTTTCCATTGATAACTGTGAAGTAATTCTTAGGTGGTTACCTTTATATGTAATGTGTGTTTTTTTTTCTCCCTAGCTGCTTTTAGGACTTTCTCTTTGTTATTAATGTTTAGAGTCTTGGAGAATTTCTCCTTTGGTCCAGTCTGTTTGGAGTTCTGCTGGCTTCTTGTAACGTAATGGGACTTTCTTTTGAGATAGTGGGAAAGTTTTCTTTGATAATTTTGTTGAGTAAGTTCTCCATCCCTTTGGTCTGAATTTCTTCCCCTTCTGGTGTTCCCATGATCCGAATGTTGGGACACTTAAGGGTATTCCACAATTCACTCATGTTCTGTTCACAAAATTTTTGAACTTATTGCAACTTTTGAACTCATGAACTGCTTCTTCTGTTTTGTCTTCCAGTACTGAGTTTCTGTCCTGCACATGGCTGACTCTATTATTGAGATCTTCTGTAGAATTTTGGGCTTGTTCAATTTGGTCTGTATTTTCGACTGCTTTTTTATGTATAGTTTCCATCTCTTTGTTGAGTTCCCTTATCACATCATTTTATGATTTTCTTAATGCTTCGTGGAATTCATCCTTGTATTTCTTTATGTCTTCACTGAGTTTAGCCATCTGGTTATTGAGGTCCTTTTATTTTTTTTCCTTTTTTTTTTCACTCTCCTTCAGATCATTTAACTCTCTTTGGAACCCTTCCTGGTTCTTTTCTATTAGGTCCAATCTAACAATGTCAGCATTCATAGAATTATTGGCGCTTTCTTGATTTTCTGTAAGTTCTGCTATTTGCTTGGCCAGGGTTGCATAGCTTGTATATTAATTTTGGGGTTCTGATCCTATTGTCTCTCCTATGTTTTGATTAGTGGCATCCATTGTGGGACTGGGCAATCTTGTTGGATTTACTTGCATTTGATTCTTCATGTTATCCCTTTTGTGCTGTGGCCTGCCCATCACAGTGTAGGAGTCTTGTTTAATTTAGGAGGAAGCTGTAGTCTACCCTTGAAGTGTCTTCAGTGATTATTCCCTTTTATGTTTGCCTCAATTAGTCTTCTGATGGCAATGGGGCCTGCCTTTCCTTCCCCTTGAGGTGAGGCATGGTGTTGCAGTCCGGTTCACATTGCTGGTAGAAATCACCCAACCAAGAGCAGCTTCTGGGAAAAAGAGATTTATTTTGGCTTACAGGCTCAAGGGGAAGCTCCACAATGGCAGGGGAAAACGATGGCATGAGCAGAGGGTGGACATCACCCCCTGGACAACATAAGGTGGACAATAGCTACAGGAGAGTGTGCCAAACACTGGCAAGGGGAAACTGGCTATAACACCCATAAGTCTGCCCCCAACAATACACTCCCTCTAGGAGGCATTAATTCCCAAATATCCATCAGCTGGGAACCTAGCATTCAGAACATTTATGGGGGACACATGAATCAAACCACCACGTTCTGCCCCTGGCCCCCATAAACTGATAACCATACATGATGTAAAATGCAATGCATTCTTCTAACTTTAAAAGTTCCATCATTTTTATCAATTCCAATGATGTTCATATATTCCCATAGTCCAAGATCTTTTAACTGAGCCATAATACCAAAAAATAACCTCAAAAAACCCATTATGGCACAGAATAAGCATTCACATTGCAGAAGATGGCAGTGGGCAGAGGAAACAAACATTCAACCAATACAAGATTTAAAACAACCAGGGCAAACATCAAACTCTGTAACTTCAAGTCCAACAACTCTAGCCAGTGACAAATCTCCAAGTCCGATAATTCTAACAAGCAACAAATCTCTGGCATTCCAATTCTGCCCCTCAAGCTAGGGTAATCACAGTCCTGGAAAACTTCATTGGGGCCAGCAGCTCTCCTTGGCAGCCATCTCGTGGTCCTGGCATCTCCAATGGGTCTCCACTGCAATCCACAGTTCATCTTCATGGCCCCATGGGGTCTCCATGCAGGCAACCAGCAAACCTGCTTCACGCTGCCCATGGCCATTTCCAAAACACAAGACTGTGTTGCAAACTCAATGACCCTCTTTCTAGCATTTCTTATAATCCACAATACCAGGTAGGGTGCGAATTTGTTAATCCAGGGGGGGAATAAAGCAGACTTTGAAGAATAGGACACTCCTTGAGCACTCAGGCCACTTCAAAAGAATAGACATTCTTCCTGTTGCCCCAGCTCAAGTCAGCTAGCCCAGTCTCAAAGGTTGTAATCTTTCAGTTGCACCTGAATGGGCAACAGTTCACCCAAAGATTTTTCTTTCTGTGCCATATCCCTCTGCTCACACCAGTTCATTTCTGTGCAAAGCAACCCTGCACAACTTCTCAGGACATGGGCATAAGAGCAAGCTTCTCACACAAACTGCCAGCCCAGTCCAAGCAAAGCTCTTTCTCACCCTCATAAGCCAAACCTCTCAGTCCATAGTTCTTACTGCATTCAGGTCCTGCAGCTCAGACCAGAATAGTCCATTAAGCTGTACTTGTAGCACTTCAAGCCATTTCTTAGGCCAAGGTTTCAAATCCTTCCACATTCCTCTTGAAAATCAGCTCCAAAAGGCCAAAGCCACACAGTCAGGTGTCTAGCAGCAATCCTACTCCTCAGTACCACTTTACTGTTGCAGTCATGTTTGCATTGCTGGTAGCAATCACCCAACCAAGAGCAGCTTCTGGAAAAGAGATTTATTTTGGCTTACAGGCTCAAGGGGAAGCTCCACGATGGCAGGGGAAAACGATGGCATGAGCAGAGAGTGGATATCACCCCGTGGCCAACATAAGGTGGACAATAGCAACAGGAGAGTGTGCCAAACACTGGCAAGGGGAAACTGGCTATAACACCCATAAGCCTACCCCCAACAATACACTCCCTCCAGGAGGCATTAATTCCCAAATATCCATCAGCTGGGAACCTAGCATTTCAGAACACCTAAATTTATGGGGGACACCTGAATCAAACCACCACACATGGTTAGGCAGATTCCATCTTGACTGGAAATTGGAAAAGGTTCCTTACAAGAAATGAAAATATACAGGCTGGAGAGGTGGCTTAGTGGTTAAGTTCTTGCCTGTGAAGCCTAAGGACCCTGGTTCAAGGCTCGATTCCCCAGGACCCACGTAAGACAGATGCACAAGGGGGCGCATGCATCTGGAGTCCGTTTGCAGTGGCTGGAGGCCCTGGCATGCCCATTCTCTCTATTTCTCTGTCTGTCTGTTGGTCACTCTCAAATAAATAAAAATAAACAAAATAAATTTTTAAAGAAATTAAAATATAAAGCTAGAAAATGCAATGTCTGAAATAAAAATTCATTGTACATGTGTGTCATTCCTGAAAATGTACCTTGCATTCCTCTTCTTCCAGGTGGCGTGGCTGATTGCTGGCCCCCATGAGGCACTTTGTTCTCCGTCCTAGCATTTGCCTATAGATTGTATGGACAAAGAGATTCATTTTATACCGAGAATTACATTTTATCAATGCTAAAGGAGAAAACCTTACTAATCTGGAATATTTTTTAAATATTTCATTTATCTATTTGAGAGAGGGAGAGAATGGGCATGCCAGGGCCTCTAGCCACTGTAAATGAACTCCAGATGGATGTTCCACCTTTTTCATCCAGCTTATTTTGGTACTGGAAAATCAAATCAAACCTGGATCCTTAGGCTTTGCAGGCAAGTGCCTTAACTGCTAAGCCATATCTCCAGCCCTAGAATTCTTCTCCTCTCTTTCTTTCTTTTTTTTTTTTTCTTTTTTTTTCTTTTTTTTTTTTTTGGTTTTTCGAGGTAGGGTCTCACTCTAGCCCAGGCTGACCTGGAATTCACTATGGAGTCTCAGGGTGGCCTCGAACTCACGGCGATCCTCCTACCTCTGCCTCCCGAGTGCTGGGATTAAAGGCGTGCGCCACCACGCCCGGCTCTTCCTCTCTTTCTTTCTTCCTTTCTTTCTTTCTTTTGAAAGACAGAAACAGAGTGCCAAGGCATCTTGCTGCTGCAAATAAACCAAATGCATGAGGTGCTTTGTGTATCTTGCATATCGAACCCAGGCTGGCAGGCTTTGCAAGCAAGCATCTTTAACTGATGAACCATCTCAGAATTCTATGTTCAATGAAAATAGCCTCAAAACTGAGGGCAGTACACTGAGGATGTGGTTCAGTGGGTAGAGTGCCTGCCTGTCATGCAAGAAATCCTGTGTTAGATCACAGGCACCAAACTGTGCATAGTTGTACACACCTGTAATCCCAGCACTTGAGAGGTAGAGACAAGAGAATCAGAAGTTCAATTAGAAGTTCCCAGCTACCTAAGGAGTTTAAGGCTAGCCTGGGGCTACATGAGAACCTCTCTCAAAGAAAAAAAGAAAACTGAGAATAAACTAGAAATTAAAGCAGAATCAGACCCATGCTGCAAGAAGCACTGAAGACAATTTTCAGTCTAAAAAAAGTTACATCACATGGAAATTTGGGTTGTCAGAAAGGAACGAACAACAACAGAAAATATAAATATATGTGTAAGAATGAAGGGTATATTTTTATATTTCTTTGGAAATAAATGAGTATTTAAAGCAAAATAGTCCAGGGTTTTCCTTGTACATAAATATAAAATATGTAATAAAAGTAGCCCAAAGGGCCAGGCATGGTGACACATGCCCAACCCTAGCACTTGGAAAGCTGAGGCAGGAGGGTCTGTGTGGGTTTGTGGCCAGCCTGGGGCTACAGAGTTTTAGGTCAGTCTGGGCTAGAGTGAGACCATACCCTACAAACAAACAAATAAAACAAACCTCCAACCATGTAAAAATGATATTGATGTTAATGGAATATTTTCAGATATATACTCTCTAGAAAGTACATACTTAAGTACAAAGAAAGGTGAATAGGAAGGAGAAAGAAAAAGATGTATGATGAAAATGGTAAGTACAGGGGATGGAGAGATGACTTACTGGTTAAGGCATTTGCCTGTGAAGCCTAAGAACTCATGTTTGAATCTCCAGGTCTCATGTAAGCCAGACACAGTGATGCAGGCATGCAATGTCATACATGCACACAAGGGGACGCATGCTTTTATGTCTCTCTCTCTCTCTGTCTCTGTCTCTCTCTCTCACACACACAAAATAAAATAAATGAAATAAAAAATAATAAATATAGACATCTGGTATAGTTATTTTAATGTGCGCCTATAGTAGGCTTTAGGAAAGGAGAGTAACAGAAGAGTTTTATGGGGAGGACATATTGAATCTAGTGTACATGGCTAAAACTAGAGCTTTAAAACACATGAAAGAAAACCCACCAGAATTAAAGAGCAGCCTAGATAAAATACATAGACATAGAAGTTTTAAACACTTCTCAATAAAGGTTAGAGCAGACCTAGACAAGATCTGAAAGAATGTAAATTATATCAACCTCATTATCAACCCTTTGAATTATTAACATTTATGAAGAACAATACCCCAAAGGAACAATATATTATCTTTTCAAGTATACTGTAATGGGGGACATTCATCATGATAGGCTATGTGTTCAATGAAAAAAAGTCTCAAATTCAAAAGGTTTATCTTAAAGAATATGTTCTCTGACTACAATGAAATTAAACTAGAAATCAACAGCAATATTATACCTAGAAAACTTTTTAAGTATTTGGTAGTCAAACAATGAACTTCAAATTACCATGAGTTAAAGATGAAATGACAAGGGCAAATATGAAAGTGATTATGAAAATCCAACACATGAAAGCATATAAGATAAACCTACAGCAATGGTTAGAGAGAAATCAGAGCTTTAACTCTTAGAAATCAAGACAGGAATAAAGAAAAGGATCTAAATTTTTAACCTTAAGAAGTCAAGGAAACAGACTGGGGAGACAACTTAGTGGGTAAGAACACTTGCTGTTCAAGCATGAGAGCCCGGGAGGGCCTGAGTTTCCCCAGCCCCCTTGTAGAAAGCTGTATGTGGGCACACACATCTGGGGTGGGGAGCAGAGATGAGAATCACTGGGGCTCACTGGCCACCCAGTCTGATTGCAAACAGCAGTTCTGGAAAACATGCAGGGTAAGTAGTAGAGGAGGACATCTGGCATTCTTCCCTGACATCCTTGGGCATGCCTATAGGGCATGCCTTTTCACACACATATTACTACCCCTACTACTATACACACACCAGACCACACATACCAAAAAACGGAAGGAAGAGCAAACATGGCATATGCAGAAAGAGGAAATGATAAAGGAAAAAAATAAATGAACTCTATAACAAATTATCTAGAAATGATAAATCTTTAGCAAGACTGATTAAGATAAAAGGAGGAAGAAGAGAGGATGAGATATTAGAGAACCTACATACATTCAAAAAACAAAAAGGTAATATTACAATGTTGGCATCTATGAATAAGGTAGTATTATAAGATTAACACCTATGTCAATATAATTGATGAAATTCGCTTTGATAAAATATATAACTAATTTTTAATATAACTCAAAGAGTATAACAAATAAAGGAAAAATATGAATTATATATCAAAGAAATTTAATTCAGTGATGAATTATACCATAAATCCAAAGAAGAAATATTACCAGTCTTACACAAACTCTTTAGGAATATAAAGGAAAAAGAGAAAGATTCCCTATATGTCAGGCACTGCCAAGCACAGGCTGGAGCCTTCAGGAGAGGGGCCTGAGCTTCCAGGCTTGGCTATGGACCCCCAGGCGACAGGAGGCCACTCCCTGTCCAAGCCCAGCACACCTGAACTCAGGCTCTGCCCATAGCCCTGTAATCTTTGGCCAGTTGCCTAGGAAACTCCTTATCAACCTTCACACAGTCCTGAGACCCTAGATCACCTGCCCCCCCCCCGCCATTGCCTACGTGCTAGAATGAATGTCCCCATATGCTAATTAAACATCAGAAATTAACTTGGTACATCCAATCCCCTTAGGACCCCTCCCCCCACTCTCAGATGCTTATAAACCCATTTCACTGACAATAAACTGATAGAGCTGTTCAACTTTCTCCCGACAGTGTTTCTCTCCTCATGCGCTCACCCACCCCTGGTTGCCTGGATGCCTTTCGGGGGAGCCGTGGCTGGCCCCCAGAGCAAGAATCCAGGAACCCACACCTACATACTTTTTTAAAAATTAATTTATTTATTTGTTGTAAGAGAGAGAGAGAAAGATACAGAGAGAGAGAGAATGGGCATGCCCATTCTCTCTCTCCCTCACTCTGCCTCTTTCTCTCTCTCCCTCAAATAAATAAATAAAAATAAAGTTTAACAAATATTTTAGCAACATGATTACAGCTAATTCCATTCTGTAGACAAACTGGAATGGTCTTAAAAACGTCCATAGGTAAAACAGCTCACTCTTTAATGAGTATTTTCACAGGGCACATCAGGAAGGACATCATGTGGTCATGTTTAAAATGTTATTAGAGGCTGGAGAGATGGCTTAGTGGTTAAGCGCTTGCCTGTGAAGCCTGAGGACCCTGGTTCGAGGCTCAATTCCCCAGGACCCACATTAGCCAGATGCACAAGGGGGTGCACGCGTCTAGAGTTCGTTTGCAGTGGCTGGAGGCCCTGCCGCGCCCATTTTCTCTCTCTACCTGCCTCTCTCTCTCTCTCTCTCTTTCTGTCGCTCTCAAACAAATAAATAAAAAAAAAAAAAGTTATTAGACCAGCCATGAGATGTTGTTGAAGAATTCTGAACCAGAGAACAGAGCAATCAGATCTTATAGTCCTAAATCGTTGTGGGGGAGTGCCAAGGCAGGAGAAAGGTAGAGGAGGACTGGAGCCATGGAGGCCAATCAGCAGACTTTTAGAACATTCCAGAAGAAAAGGTAAGATGTGGGCAAGGGTAGTGGAGGGTGATGTAGAGGAAGGTGGAGGTTTATTTGGGTGCTGTCAGGACAAACCCTGATGTTTAATTAGGTGTGAGGTAATGGATGTCTAATTCAGGTTGTCTTGGGCAGCTGGGTGCATGATGACTTCTCAGATGGAAATGAAGGCAGAAAGAGGACAGAGAGTGATGATGAATTTGGACTTGGTAGCACTGAAAGTAACCTGTAACACATTCAGGCTGGGCTGTAAGGATGGGAAATAGATTTGGCAGGTAACAGTGAACAAATGGTGATAATTTCTTAGGTGGGATGAGAAGTTCAAGGGAAATGATGTAGAGCAATGAGAGAAAAGATTGCTAATGACGAAGAACTAAGGAGATGGGGAACGAAATGCTTAGTAACTTGGGTTGTTACCTTAGCAATGTAAGTAAAATGTCCTATAAATCCAAGGTTCCTAGAACAATGAGCTATCTTCTCACTTGAGTAATTATCTCCATTTTAATGGTATCATTCCTTAGGCCTTTTATGATTTTTAGTTATATCGAATGCTTTTGGAAATAAGATAACATAAATTATAAGGAAAAGTGTCAATTTCTTGACTCTGATAGTTTTTATCCCTTTGATTCTAAATTTTCGAGCAGACTCCCTGTTACACTGAATTTTCATTTTAAAAAATTTAACGTCCCCATTTAGCTTATATATAATGGGTTTTCAAATAATCATGATTAAAACAAACAAATGCAGGCAACATTATGTAACAAATTCCTTTGTTTTGCAACTCTTCCAATGTTTCTATTCTAGAGTTTTGTAAATCGAATAGTCAGCAAAACTTCTTTTCTCAGTATAACTTATGATGCCTGCTTAGCTGTACTTGCATGTATTTGGGGTGTGTTATTTTCTTTATACAGAGTTTTTAGATATGACTAGTGGTTGGTCTATTGGTCTAAAATCTCACAATTATATGTAATAGTAATATATTTCTTCTAAAGAAAGAACTCAGTGCCTAGGTCCATAGTGAAATAGGCCTGGGCTACTACTTACTGAGTCATTAGAGTACCAAGTGTTATGTGATAATTTTGAAAATAAATCATCTCAAGGATAGAGGGATAAAGAGATACCTCAGCAGTTAAAGGTGCTTTCTTGCAAAGCCTGATAACCCAGGGTTCGATTCCCCAATACTTATGTAAATCCAGATGCACAAAGAGGTGCATGTGTCCAGAGTTCGTTTGCAGTGGCAAGAGGCCCTGGAGAACCCATTTATCTCTCCCCTTGCAAATAAATATAAGATATATTTTTAAAAGAAACTAAGTCATCTCTGTGGTAGACACTGAATAACAGGAAATGTCACTGCGCAGACATTCTTGAAGGCTCACATGGAGTAACGTGCCTGACTGTTCGCTCCACTTCAAAGGAGAAATGGCCACATTGCATTGATGCACTAGTTCCGTGAACACTCACTCGAGTCATGGGTGAAGAGGAGTAGCAGGCGTGGAGGTTATGCCTGAGCTCAGCAACACTGACTTACACTCACCAAGCATGACCTTGCTATATCCACTGCTGAGCGCCCAGTATGTCAGCAGCAAGGTCCACACTGCATCCTCAATATGGCACCATTCCCCAGAGTGACCAAGTAGTTCTCTGGTGGCAGGTGGATTGCACTGACCTGCTTCCATTCCCAGGAGCAGCTGTGTTGTGACCTAACACTCAGGGGATGGATTGACCTCCCCAGAAGGTCAAAGTTACCATCCACATATTTATAAAATTCCTTATCAAACATTATGGTATTCCACACGACATGGCGTCTAGCCTAGGAATTCACTTCATAGAAAATAACTCCTGACAATGAGCTTCTGCAGTAGAATCCAGTGTCTTACCATTTTCCACCTTCCAGAAGCAGCTGGGTTAATGAAAGGTGGAATGTAGCACTTAGAAGCAGTATCTTGAATAACTGGAGCAGGATCCTCCAAGAGGCTCTGTATGCTCTGAATAATTATCCAATACATGAATGTTTCTCCCATAGCCACAATTCATGGGTCCAGAAATCAAGGGGTAAAAATGGAAATGGTGACCCATGAGCAAACTTAGCTCTTTTTTCTCATAACCTTATGTTCTGCTGGCCTAGAGGCCCTAGTTCCAGGGGGAGGATTCTTCCACTGGAGTTTTAACAATGATTCCACTGGGCTCCTCATAGCTCTTAAGCAATAGGCAAAGCAATTGAGTCACTGCGCCACCTGAGAAGACAGTCAAAGGGAGAGTGGACTACTTCTCCTGTGAGAAAGGAAGAGCATGTCTGGGATAAGAGGGGGACCCTTAAGGGCATCTCTGAGTTTCTACGACCTATGACTAAGGATTAATAAAAAACTGCAACAACTCATGTAAGGTACAACTATGAATGGCCCAGATCATTCAGGAATGACAATTTGGATTACCCTGCCAGGTAACTCCCACCAACTGAGGTGCCTCCTCTATCAACTGAAAGCCTACATAGAAGAAAATAAAGGACTGAACTGCCCTAATGAAGAGGGAATTCTTCATAACATTGCTTTCAAATCACAGCCTCAAACACGAATCTTCTGCTGGGTCTCTGGCCAGCTAACCTACCCTGAAGATTTGTGCACTGACACCCACCATCATCATGTGAACCAAGTCCTTAAATTAAAATGCTATGTCTGCTTCTGTATCTGTATGTGTCTACATCATCATCTATATCATCATCATCATGTATATCTACATATACACTTTCTAATATAGGTCCATAGATAGGTAATGATGATACATACATACAGAGACAGACAGACCGACAGATAGCTGTGTGTGTGTGTATGTGTGTGTGTGTGTGTGTGTGTGTCTGTGTGTGTCTGTGTGTGTCTGTGTGTGTCTGTGTGTATATATATATTCTCTATTTTTCTGGAGAACACTGAGCAATACTCCTCTAAACTCTCATCTGAAGACTGTAATCTTATTTTATTTATTTGGTTTTTTTTTTTTTAGTTTGCGGACTGATTTATTTCTTTCTAGACAGTTATAACTCACTCTTTCTGATTCTAATACAAAAGAATATTGTATTAGCCCCATAGCATTCAGTTTTAATTTGTTTTTAACATATATATATATATATATATATATATATATATATATATATATATATATGGGGTTATGAAGGCCTTAGTGAGTCCCTATGGAGTAGTGACAGGGGGATCATGTTTCAGGGTATTTATACCCACTCTGTGGCTCTCACAATCTTTCCACTTTTCCACAATATTCTTTGAGCCATACCAGGCCTGTTGGCAGTGTGTGGGAGGTAACCCAATTCATGGCCTAGGATTCACAAGACAGAGCCCGTGGTTTTAAGGTTAAACCTTTCCCACATTCTGTCAGGACTTTCCTGTCTCCCCCTTTATTGTGGTTATATCCTATAGAATGCTAGTCAGAATGAGGGTTTCAGTGGAACAAATTCATATCATCTTAACCTTTTTTTTTTACATATTTTTAATTAAGTTGAAATTTTGTATGGACACATCATGTGTTGGTACTTTCCCTCCTCCCTGCCCACACTCCACTGAGGGACCCCCTTAGTGGTATTGCTGGTATTCACCATGGAATTGTGGGTTATAAGTTGTGAGAGGAACAGTTAGTCCTTGTGGGGATGGGAAATACCTCTGGATATTCCCCTCTCCCCTTGTGGCTCTTGCATTCTTTCTGTCCCTTCTTCTGCAAAAATCCCCTGACCCTTGTTTTAATTCTACTTTAGTGTCAAGTTCTCAGAAGCTTCTGGATTTCTACTCTGGTGCATTTTTGAGCATCTTAGTGTCTGTCTCCATCATCTTGGACCAGGATGTCAGGCTCGGTGTGGAAGCAGCACTCTTGCTCATCTTGCCAGTTCCTTTGTGTTGCCACATGAGCCCTGGCTGCTGTGGCAGGGGTGGCTCACCTGCTGACATGGAGTCAGCTGTCCTCATCCTACTGATAGACTTTGATTGTCCTCAGTTCTCATTGCTTTTGGAAAAAGAAAAACAGATTCTCCAATGGAGAGTGAGATCAGGATAGGTTAAAGGGCATAAGCATTGTTGATTTAGAGAGATTTTGACGGTTGTAGCCTCATTTTTGGCAGAGACTAGTGGAAGCTTCTCAATGGAGTCCATAATCTTGGTCTCCATAGGATTATGACTTGGATCTCAGCTCCAGCTATGGCTTCCTTCCCACTGAGCAGATTTCTTAGCCAATCAGAAAACCACTGGTTACCTACATAGGATGAGTGCCACTATTGCACAGGTTTTTATATATTGTCAGGATGAGTGCTCGCACATAGCAGGGTCCCGCGCTTGCTCACAGCATCGATGGTCATTTTCACCCAGCATCTCATGTCATGATTTTCAGCCCAAGCAAACAATCTGTGAGCTGACTTCCTTCCAGATTCAGCCAGATTTCTCGATTTTCTGCATTAGCAGCATGTGTTGTCTTCAGTAATAGGCTCTTACCTTTCCCCTCAGGTAGGTAATCAAGTGCTTTGATAGAAAACTTTCTTGTTTTGGGAACCTCATAGGTCTCTCTGGTCAACAGCTCAGTGTGGGTTGTAACCAATTTCTGGTACTGGACTTTACCAGCCAGAGCCAAATAAGGCCCTGGAAATCCAAAAATATCCTCAGCAAAAGAAACACCTCTTGAGGCATCACCATACCCAATCTAAAGCTACACTACAAAGCCATAGTAACACAAACACCATGGAACTGGCATAAAAAACAGACATATAGACCAATGGAAAAGAATTGAAGACCCAGCCCTTAGTTCAAATAACTATAGCAACTTGATTTTTCTTTTCTTTTCTTTTCTTTTTTTTAGCTACTTGATTTTTGACAAAGGAGCCAACAATGTGCACTACATAAAAGACACCATTTTCAACAAAAAAATGTGCTGGACAAATTGGATAACCACATGTAGAAAAATAAAACTAGACCCATTCCTCTTACAATGCACAAAAATCAACTACAAATGAATTAAAGACCTGAAGTTCTCAAACTGCTGAATTAAAAATAGGGGCAACAAGACTCCACAATATAGAAGTGTGGAAAGACTTCCTGAATATGACCCTAGTAGCCCAGGAAATTAAACATTCATTCAACCAGTGGGATCTCATGAAGCTGAGAAGCTTTGGTACAGACAAACATACCACAAACAGAGTCAACAGACTACCCAGAAAATGGGAGAAAATCTTTGCCAGCTACACCACTGACAGAGGCCTAATATCCAGAATTTACAAAGAACTCCAAAAACTAAGTAACAAAAAATTCAAACAATCCACTCAAAAAATGGGGCACAGAACTGAACAGGGAATTTTCAAAGGAAGAAAAATAAATGGCTAATACTTACCTAAGAAAATGTTCACCATTCTTAAGCATCAGGGAAATGTAAATTAAAACAACTATGAGATTCCACCTTAATCCAGAAAGGATGGCAATCATTAAAAAATCAAATGAGCCAGGCATGGTGGTGCACACTTTTAATCCCAGCACTCAGGAGGCAGGGGTAGGAGGATTGCTGTGAGTTCAAGGCCACCCTTAGACTACATAGTGAATTCCAGGTCAGCCTGGACTACAGTGAGACCCTACCTCAAAAAAAAAAAAAAAAATCAAATGACAATAAATGTTGGTGAAGATGTGGGGAAAGAAGAACCCGCACTCACTACTGGTAGGTGTGCAAACTTGTACAACCACTATAGAATTTAATATGCAAATTCCTGAAAAAGATGAAAATAGAGCTACTAAGTGACCCGGCCGTTCCTCTACTGGGTATCTACCTAGAGTGTCACGCTTCATGACAGAGATATTTGCTCAACCATGTTTAGAGCTGCTCAATTCATGATTGGTAAGGACTGGAATCAACCCAAATGCCAATCATTTGATGACTGGATAATGAAGATATGGTACACATACACAATGGAATTCTACTCAGCAGTAATGAAAAATTATACAATGAAATTTGTAGGAAAATGGACAGGCTTGGAACATATCACACTAAGTGAACTCACACAACCACTAAAGGCAAAAGCTGCATGTTGTCCTGAATTTGTGGGTCCCACACTGGAAGAGCTTGTATTGGTATCATCCCTGACATGCAACTCAAGGACCAGATAAGGGGGATGGAAGGGTTTGTGGGGAGGGGAATGGCAGGGTGGGGGAATATACACAAAACCAAATCCAAAATGAATTGGTACCATAGAAACCTTCCTCCTGGATAGCAGACTAAAAGATATAACCCTTAATAGGAGCGTGAATGGATTGTCTGGCAAGATGGGCCCCTGAGAAAGTGGAATGAAGCCTAACCCTAAAATATTTTTCTTAACTTTTGTGTATTTCCCTTCCTCCCTCCCTATCCCCTATCCTCCAAACCACTCTCACCCCCAAAGTTCTTCCCCTCCCCTAACCTGTCAGGTAACTCCTCCTTTCCTCTCTCCCTATTTCTTTCTTCTCCTCGTGTCACTCTAGCTTTATGCCCATGTTCCTGGTGCTTGCTATCATTTGCACTCATCTCTAACTTATCTGTCAGGAACCTCATGTGGCATCTGTCTTTCTGTGCTTGCATGGCCTCACTTAGAATGACTTTTTTTCCAATTCTATCCGTTTTCCTACAAACTTCGTTATTTCATTTTTCCTTACCACTGAGTAGAATTACATTGTGTAGTATATGTATCACATCTTCATTATCCATTCATCAGTTGATGGACATCTGGGCTGATTCCAGTTCCTGGTAATTGTGAATAGAGCAGCCACAAACATGGCTGAGCAACTACCTCTGTAGTAAAGAGTGCAGTATTTAGGGTATATGCCCTGGAATAGTATAGCTGGATCAAATAGTGGATTTATTTTCATCTTTTTCAGGAGTCCCCATACCAATTTCCATAGTGGTTGCACAAGTTTGCACTCCCACCAGCAGTGGGTAAGGGTTCCTCTTTCCCCACAGCCTTGCCAACCACTCCCTCTTCTTCAATAGTGCAAAATAATTTGAGAAGTGATTTTAGTTCTTGAATGAAGGTTTGGTAGAACTTAACAGTGAATCTATCTGGGGCTGGACAAATGTATGGGGAGTTTCGGAATTACTTTTCAATTTCATTAGAAGTAATAGGTTTGTTTAGAAAATCCATCTGTTCTGGGTTAAGTTTTAGAAGTTGGTATGAGTTAAGGAACTCATCCATTTCTACCAGTTTTTCCAATTTTGTGAAATACATGTTTTTGAAATATATGCTGATGATTCTTCCAATTTCACTGGTATCAGTTGTGACATCTCCATTTTCATTTGTAATCTTGCTGACTTGAGTCTTCTCTTTTTTTATTTTGAAAAATCTGGCCAGAGATTTATCAATTTTGTTCATTTTTTTTTCAAAGAGCCAGTTCTTTGTTGCATAATGTCTTTAAGTTGTTTTATTTCCAATTCATTAATTGTTGCTTTGAACTTGATAATTTCTTTCCATCTACTACATTTGGGCTTAAATTGTTCTTTTCTTTCTGGTGACTTCAAATGGATATTTAAGTTACTTATTTGATATCTCTCTGTTTTTGTAATGTAAGTATTTAGTGCTATAAACTTCTGTCTTAGAACTGCTTCATTATGCCCCATAAGTTTTAGTATGTTGTGTTTTGATTGCCATTTGGTTCAATAAATTTATGGATTTCCTTTCTGACTTCTTCAACAATAAATTTGTTGTTTAATAGTGAATTGTTCAGTCTCCAGGAGTTAGTGTGTTTTCTGTTGTTACTGTTGTTGATTTCTAGTTTTAATGCATTGTGATTGGGCTTTTTTTTCTTTTTTGGTTTTTGCATACTTTTATTTCCATTCTAGTTTTTATTGTTTCTTTTTCTCTCCTCATGTGCATGTTGGTTCATCTCCTGAATATGGAGTACTCCAATCAGTATTCTCTGTAGGGTTGGTTTGGTGACCATATCATCATACATGATTTATTTAGTGAATGATTTTTGTTTCATATTCCATTATGAGGAATAATCTTGCTGGTTACAATAGTTTGGGTTGGTAGCCATGGTCATTTAGCTTTTGAAATACTCCATTCCAAGATCTTCTGGCTTTGTTTCCATTGAAAATTTTGTGATAATTCTGATGGACTTACTTTTGTATGTAATGAGCTACTTTCTCTTACCGCTTTTAGTACTCTCCTCATTTTCTGTATTTAGTATTCTGAGTATTATATGACATGGGGTGTCTCTTCTCTGGGCCTGTCTATTTGGTGTTCTATGCCTATGTTCTGTACCTGGATCGGTCTCACTTTTGTAAGGTTGGGAAATTTTTCTTCAATAATTTTGTTGAAGATATTCTTTATGCCCTTGGCCTGTATTTATTTCCCTTCTGGTACCTATGATGTGAATATTTGGGCTTTTTAAAGTATCCCAAAGTTCCTTCATGTTCTGCTTGCATTTTTTTTTTTTTGAACATGAGAATGTTTCTGGAGTCCCAGTCTAATTTGTCTGCCTTGTCATTGAGATCCAAAATTCTGTCCTCCATGTGGTCTATTCTGCTGGTAAAGTTTTCCTGGGAACTTTCAAGAGGGTTATTGCACTTGTTTTCTTTGTTTTTCTTTACATTTCCACCTCTTTCTTGAATTGCATTGTGTTTCTTGATTTTACCTTGCTATTGTCTCTTGGAGTTCATTCCTGCATTTGGGTATGTCCTTGTTGAGCTTGTTCCATTGGCCTATGAGCTCATTTATTCTTGACTTCACAAAATTCCTTTAACCTTTTGTTGATTTCCTTTTGATTGTCTTTTTATAGGAGGGAGATAAAGAGAGAGAATTGGTGTGCCAGGGCTTCCAGCCATTGCAATTGAACTCCAGGCATGTGCACCATCTTGTGTGCATGCACAACCTTGTGCATGTATTACCTTGTATCTGCCTTATGTGGGGTGGGGGAAGACAAACATGGGTCAGGTCCTTAAGCTTTGTAGACAAGCACCTTAACTGCTAAACCATCTCTACAGCCCTTGATTGTCTTTGACTTCATTAAGCTATCTATGGAGTACTGTTTCTTGATTCTCTTTGGCTTCCTTCAGTCATTTGTTGAGATATTCTTCTTGATTATCTTCCATCATCCATTCTTTGAGTTTTTTGTTCCCTCTCTTCTACTTTATTGAGCCAAGCTTTGATTTGTAATTTGAATTCTTTTTGCAATTTTTCTTCCATTTCCTTCAGCCATTATTGGAGTTCCTATTTTGTTACTCATTATCCAGTTTCTTCCTGTTCAACCATCCGTTTGCTCATTAAGTTCATTTAAATGCTTGTTGAGATTTCATTCCAGGCTTCTATGTCTTGGGTTTTCTCTAAGCTTTTATTGGAAGCTTTCACTGTGGGACTACGTAATCTTGGTGGGGATTCTTTTGCTGGTTGTTGTTTGTGATTTGCTTTGTGTTGGGATCTTCCCATCTTGAGATCAGTTGTCTCACTGAGGATGCAGCAATATCAGCTCTTGTATAGCCTTGTTGGGTAGCCTGGTCTAAATTAATCAAAGTTGGTATGGGATTGAAGACTATTCACTAGGTTGGGGTGGGTGCACTTGAGCCTGAACAGGATCTACTTTGTGTGTGCCCCCCATAAGCAAATGGAAATAGGAAAGAAGTAGGAATGCATATACTAATATTTGACATTAAACCAAAAATAATCAAAATAGATTAGGCCACATTATGCTCACCTAAAGAATATGATAATCACACACATATGCACAAAACACAGGTGCAACAAATTTTGGTTTGGGGTTTATTTTTTTGAGGTAGGGTTGCCTTGCAGTCATGACAATACTCCTACCTTAGTATCCAAAGTGCTAGTATCAAAGGCATGTACCACCATAACTTCCTCCTGTATATCAAATCTTATAAAGCAAAATCCACTACACATTAAATTAAAAATAAACCCCAACACAATAATAGGAGGTGATTTCAATACCCCATGATAATCAATAGACATATCATCCAAACAAAAAAGTAGAGAAACAATGGAGCTAAACAACAACACATGTCAATTGGACTTAACAGATATCTATAGAACATTCTACTAAATCACTAAAATATACACATTATTCCCAGGAATTCATATAGCCTTCTCTAAAATAGATTATATGTTAGGACATAAAGTTCAGGAAAATGGACACAGTGGTAGTGGGTGACTTCAACACCCCACTCTCATCAATTGACAGGTCATCCCAGGAAAAAATAAACAGAGAGGCATCTGGACTAAATGAGGTCATAGAAGGAATGGACCTAACAGACAGATATCTACAGGACATTTCATCCAAATGCTGCAGAATATACATTCTTTTCAGCAGCACATGTAACATTCTCTAAAATAGACCATATGTTAGGACACAAAGCAAATCTTAACAAATACAGGAAAATTGAAATAATTCCTTGCATTCTATCTGGCCATAATGGAATCAATCTACAAATCAATAGCAAGAAAAGCTATAGAGCACACAAAAAATCATAGAAACTAAACAATACGCTACTAAATGATGAATGGGTCAATGAAGAGATCAAGAAGGAAATCAAAAAATTCATAGATTCAAATGATAATGAGAACACAATATACCAAAACTGTTGGGACACAATGAGGGCAGTCCTAAGAGGGAAATTTATAGCTTTAAGTGCCTATATTAAGAAATTAGAAAGGTCTCAAGTAAACGACCTAATGCTTCACCTTAAAGCCTACTTCTCTCTCTCTCTCTGTCACTCGCAAATAAATAAATAAAAATGAGCAAAAAAAATGGGATTGAAGATATGGCCCAGCAGTTGAAGGTACTTGCTTACAAATCTGACAGCCCAGGCTAGAACCCCCAGTGCCCATGGAAAATCAGATGCACCAAGTGGTGCATGTGTCTGGAGTTCATTTACAGCTTCAAAAGGTCCTGGCATAACCATTCTCTCTCTGTCTCCCCCTCCCTCTCTCTCCCTTTCTCTCTCACTAGTAAACAATATTTTTTTAAATAGCTTTTATTTGTTCTCACCCTTATATTTCACATCTTCTTTGTTAGTCCTGTCTAATGAACTACCTATGGAGTATTTGACCTAGTCTTGGAAACTTCTGTTCACTAAAGACGTCTAACAGGTAGGAAGGGATTTGTGATTTAGCAGTGGCTTATTGGGAGGCATGATAAAGAAGTGAAGCCACAGCAAAGGAGATTTTTAAAGTTGTAATTGACTGATTTACTCTTTGGCTGAAATCAAGTTATGAAAAGGATTGAACAGGTGACTCACTTACTACAGTCAGTAGAGTTGAGTCAGCCAAGATAGTGCTTGCTTTTACCAGGAGTGTTGCAATCAGGTTCGCATTGCTGGCAGAAATCACCCTACCAAGAGCAGCTTAAGGGGAAAAGGTTTACTTTGGCTTACAGACTTGAGGGGAAGCTCCATGATGGCAGGAAAAATGACAGCATGATCAGAAGGTGGACATCACCCCCTCGCCAACATAACATGGACAATAGCAACAGGAGAGTGTGCCAAACACTGGCAAGGAGACACTGGCTATAATACCCATAAGCCTTCCCCCAACAATACATTGCCTCCAGGAGGCATTCATTCCCAAATCTCCATCAGCTGGGAACTTAGCATTCAGAATGCTTAAGTTTATGGGGGATACACGAATCAAACCACCACATTCCACCCCTGGCCCCATAAACTGATAACCAGCCATGATGTAAAATGCAGTGCATTCAGCCGGGCGTGGTGGTACGTGCCTTTAATCCCAACACTCAGGAAGCAGAGGTAGGAGGATCGCCATGAGTTCGAGGCCACCCTGAGACTACATAGTGAATTCCAGGTCAGCCTGGGATAGAGGGAGACCCTACCTTGAAAAACCAAAAAAAAAAAAAAAAAAATGCATTCAGTCCAACTTTAAAAGTCCCCATATTTTTTTAATCAATCCTAATGATGTTCAAACATCCCCATAGCCAAAAAGTAATAATAATAATGGCACAGAATAAGCACTCATACTGCAAAACATGGCACTGGCCATAGCAAAGAAATATTCAACCAATAAGATTTAAACAGGGCAAACATCAAACTCTGTAGTTCCAAGTCCAAAATCTCTAGTCAGTGAAAGGTCTCCAAGTCCAATAATTTTAACCAGCAACAAATCTCTGGAGTTCCAGTTCCACCCCTCCAGCTAGGCTACTCACAGTGCTAGAAAACTTCATCCAGGGACAACAGCTTTCCTTAGCAGCCATCTCGTGGTCCCAGCATCTCCGCTGGGTCTCCACTGCAACCCACAGTCTATCCTCATGGCTCCATTAAGCCTCCATGCAGGCAATCCTGCTTCACACTGCCCATGGCCGTTTCCAAAACACAAGACTGTGTTGCAAATTCAATGACCCTCTCTTTTCTGCATCTCTTATATTCCACAATACCAGATAGGGTGCCAATTTGTTAATCCAGGGTGGAATAAAGCAGACTTTGAAGAATCAGAACACTTCAGCATTCAAGCCCCTTCAAAAGACTTCATTCTTTCTGTTGCCCCAATTGCAAAGGTTGTAATCGCTCACGTAATTGCAGCTGAATGGGCAGAAGTTTCAGCCCAAAGATTTCATTTTTGTGCCATATCCCTCTGCTCACACCAGTCCATTTCTACACAAAGAAACCCTGCACAAATTCTCAGGACATAGGCATAATAGCAAGCCTCTCACACAAACTGCTAGTCCAATCCAGGCAAAGCTCTTTCTCACCCTCACAAGCCAAACTTCACAGTCCATAGTTGTTACTGCATTCAGGTCTTTCAACTCTGACCAAAATAGTCTATCAAGCTGTACTTACAGCACTGCAAGGCATCTTTTAGGCCAAGGTTCAAATTCTTCCACACTCCCCTTGAAAATCAACTCCAAAAGGCCGAAACCACATAGTCAGGTGTCTATCAACAATTGACACCACTCCTTGGTACAGTACCAACTATACTGTTATAATCAGGTTCACATTGCTGACAGAAATCACCCAACCAAGAGGAGCTTTTAGGAAAAAAGAGTTTATTTTGGCTTACAGACTTGAGGGGAAGCTCCATGACGGCAGGTGAAAACAATGGCATGAGCAGAGGGTGGACAACACCCCCTGGCCAACATAAGGTAGACAACAGCAACAGGAGAGTGTGACAAACACTGTCAAGGGGAATCTGACTATAATATCCATAAGCCCACCACCAACAATACACTGCCTCCAGGAGGCGTTAATTCCCAAATCTCTATCAGCTGGAAACCCAGCATTCAGAACACCTAAGTTTATGGGGGGTACCTGAATCAAACCACCACAAGTAGCTTTACTTAACATGAAAAGGTTGGTAACTAGTTGAAAGGAACAAGTAGCCAAAGGTAACTCTTGTCTTTAGTAAAGAAAAGAGGAGTTGTTTTTGTTTCCAAAATTATTTTCCATGGTTAAGGCCCTGATGGTTTTTAACAACTTACTATTGCAGCAGATGACCCCAGACCCCCCCCAAAAAAAAGCAGATACCCTTGAAGAAAAGGAAACATGATATGTTCCCAGGAATGAAATTTATACTTACTGACCCTAAGGTTCTATAGCAATTTTTAAGACTAGTTTTGGCATCTGCCTTGTACTTAATATTTAATTGGCTCATTTATTCACATTTGTAACTAGTAAATATGTAGGATCCTCAGATCACCAGAGGATCATGGAGAAATGATGATTACTTTTAAGGTATCAGTTGTTTTCCATATCTTAAAAAAATATGATAAAGTGAAAAAGAATTTAGGCTAAAGTCCTTGTGAAGGAAGAAGCCACTTGTTGTTATAAGAAAATTTCAGTGCCAGGAGTGGGATACCTTGTAGAAAGTTGTTGGTCAGAGGGGTCCATAATGCATCCAACACATGACAGGCTATTGCCTACAAGAACTAGATGGCAAAAAATATTGCAGAAGATATCACATAATTGGGCACATGACATTGAGAATTCAAGCTGGAGCTGAGTTGGAAGACTCCTCCCTGTTGACTAGCTGTCAAGATGCTGTAAGGAGCCTGTTGGGGGGAAAAGTCATCATGGCTGGAGGAATCACTTAAACAGCAGTGAACCCTGCAGGCTTTATGGCTGGCCAGCCAGGCCAAATATACCAATTTGTGTAATGGTGGTATATCTGTTATGGGGAAACCAATTTCTCCCTGATTGGACTTGAGACCTACTCTATTTTTGCATGGTAATGAAAACGTTATCAAAAGCCTATGGGTCATAAGCCCTAGGAGGGGAAACTACTATTGTTGTTTGAGACATTACACCCACCAACTTCCCTCAAATAACTTACACTTATGCCCATATAGTAATACTAATCTCACTTTTCTTTAAAGAAGCTTCTCTTTTCAGATGATGGTGACTACAGGCAGACTCAAAATTCACCAAAGTGCTGAGAAGAAGAGACAGTGGAATGTCCAGTACTAAGGAGACATCTCTAACACACTCTCCAAGGCCCAGTGACTATTGTGGGAGAAGTGGTGGAAAGAAAGTATTAACCAAAAGAAAAGAAGGAATGTTTTGCAATACTAACTTCCAGCACAAAGTAGCCTTGATACTCATGACCTCACAGTGCCTGATGCTACCTGCACAAGACCTGCATAACAGGAGGGGGGAAATCATGACATCAAAACAGAAGACAGACTAGTTGGAAAGCAGATATCCAGTGTAGGAGGGGCTTGAGGAGGGGAACTGGGAGAGTGATAAGGGGAGATTATGATTATGGATTATTGTCTATATATATGGAGGTTGTCAATAAAATTTTTAAAAAAGAAAATGAGAGAAGACTATAATCAACCAGAGTGGAGAAGAAAAAGGAGATGTTATGATAGATACCAATGAAATCATTGAGGTGTATTTCAAAAACACATAATCCACAAAATTGGAAACCCTGGGAGAAATGAAAAAATTTAACTCACCTGACCTACCAAAGCTAAACCCAGAGAGATAAATTACCAGAATGAGCTACAACTAATGAGATTGAAGGAATAATTAAATGCTTCCCAACAAAAAAGTCCAGGCCTGCATGGATTAACTGCTGAATTCTACCAAAAATTTATAGAAAAATAAAACCAGTGCTTCTCAAGTTACTTTACAAAATTGGAAAAGAGAGATTGTTCGATAGCTCCTTCTATGAAGCCAGCATTACACTAATACCAAGATGAGATAAAGGCACAAGAAAAGAAAATTATATACCAATATCCATGATGAATTTACACACAAAAGTTCACAATAAAATGTTTTAAAAATCAAATCCATGAGTTTCAAAGGGGGAAGTGGGGGGGGAGGAAGGGTATTATCATGGGATATTTTTTATAATCATGGGAGTTGTTAATAAAAAACATGAAAAAATAAATAAATAATCAAATCCATGTAAACATCAAAAGTAACATTTACCTCAATCAAGTAGGTTTCATCCCAGAGATGGTTCAACATGAAGAATCAATAAATGTATTATGCCACATAAATAAACTTAAAAACCAAAATTACATTTTCATTTCAATAGATACAAAAAAAAGGCATCTGATGGAATACCACATCCCCTCATGATTAAAGCGCTGGAGAGTCTGTGGATGGAGGAGTCATATCTCAAAAACAAAATAGAGGATATTTACAACAGACATAAAGCCCATATCATACTAAATAGGAAAAAATTGAAGCAGTCCCATTAAGGTCTGGAACAAGGTAAGGGTGTCCACTTTCCCCACTGATATTTAATATAGTGCTTGGAGTCTTAACTCAAGAAATGAGACAAGAGAAAGAAAAGAGATACAACTAAGAAAGAAATAATTTAAACTAGCCTTATTTGCAGATATCATTCTATATTTCAGAGACCTAAAAGATTCCACACACACACACACAAACTCCTAGAGCAGATAGACTAAGCAAAATGGCACAATATAACATCTAAACAAAAAATTCAGCAGCCTTCATGTATCCTTTATGTATACCAATGACAAATACAGAGAAAGAAATCAAGGGAGCAGTCTCATTTAAAATAACTACAAAAAATTAAATATCTTGGAATGTCCCTAGCCAAGTAAATGGAAGGCCTATATAATAAAAACATTAAAACACTGAAGAAAGAAATTGAGGAAGACTTGAGAAGATAGAAAGATCACCTATGGTCATGGATTGGAAACATTAATATTGTGAAAATGGCCATCCTACCAAAAGCAATAAATTCACTGCAATTTCCATCAAAATTCCAGCAGTATTTTTCACACAAATAAAAAATACTCTAAAAATACATATAGAAACACCATAGGCCTCAAAATAGCCAAAAATGTCTCAGCAAACAAGTACTACTGGTGGTATAAAAATACCTGATTTCAACATATACTACAAAGCCATAGTAATAAAAATAGCATGGTACTGGCACAAAAACAGAGACATAGGTCAATAGAATAGAAGATTAAAGTATAAGTTCTAATACCTACAGCCAACTGATCTTTGACCAAACACACACACACACACACACCACACACACACACATGAGAAAGGACAGCATTTTCAACAAATGTGCTAGAGAAACTGTATAACCACATGTGGAAGAGTGAATCTAGACACTCTTCTCTCATTCTATGCAAAATTCAACTCCAGATGGATCAAGGAACTTAATATAAGACCTGAAACTCTAAATGTCTGCAGCAAAAATAGTGAGAACACTATAAGATATAGGCATGGGGAGAGACTTTCTGAATAAGACCCCTGGAGCCCAGGGAATTAGACAAACTCTCAACCACTGGGATCTCATAAAACTAAAAAGGTATTGTGCAGCTAAGCACAGCATCAACAGAATAAATAGACAACCTACAAAATGAGAGAACATCTTTCCCAGCTATATATACAATAGAAGTTTAATATCTAGAATTTATAGTCAAATTCAAAAAACCAAAAGCAGTAAAACAAATCAATCAATCCATTCAAAAAATGGGTCAGGGGACTGAACAGAGAGTTCTCAAAGGAAGAAATACTGCTGGACAATAAACATCTAAAAAGATATCCAACATCTTTAGCCACTGGGGAAATGCAAATTAAAAGTACTTTAAGATTCCATCTTACTCTGGTCAGAATGGCTATCATCAAAAACTCAAATGACAATGAATCTTGGTGGGGAGCGAAAATTTGTATGGCAACTATGAAAATAAGTACAGAGGTTCCTCAAAGATCTAAAAATGGATCTACCATTTGACCCCATTATGCCACTAATGGGCATATACCCTAAAGATTCCACTTTTTACTTATGGAGATGCTTGCTTAGCCATGTTTGTTGCTGCTCTATTCACAATAGTTAGGAAATAGAATCAGCCCAGATGCCCATCAGCTGATGCATGGATAAGGAAGATGTGATAAATATGCACAATGGAGTTCTATTCAGCAGCAAGGCAAAGTGAAATTATGAAATTTGGAGGAAAATGGATGAGCCTGGAAAAATTATACTAAGTGAAGCTAAACAAGCCCAGAAAGAGAAATGCTACATGTTATCTCTCATATGCAAATTCTAACTTGTAATGGTTTTATTTGCTTATAAATTATAGTATACATAAATAGTACTGGTTAGGAAGCTAGAAAAAGGACTGGAGGGAGAAGAAACAGGGAGGAATTAGAGGAGTAGAGGAGACTGGACAGGCAAGTGGAATGACTGAATACAGAGGTCAGATGTGTATGGCGGAGAGGGAGGAGATACACAGAACTAATAATGGCATGACACCTACATGTTTGTTAAAATATATAGCTCTCTTAAAAATAGATAGGGAGAATAGTTTAGGCAGAAGCACACTGAAGGGATGGAGAAAGCTTTACCCTAAAACCATAGGTTTTTGCTTGTAAATCCCAGTACCAGAATTGGCTTACCTCCCACAGTGAGTTAATAGTCTGGGAGACCCATGAGATTACCAAACCAATGCAGGCAATTGCTAAAGTGCTTGATTACCCACCAAAATGAAATGGAAAGGCTTTATTGCTGAAGACATCACAGACTGTAATCACAGGACATTAAGAGGTCATGGTAGGATGGGCGTGGTGGTGCATGCCTTTAATCCCAGCACTTGGGAGGCAGAGGTAGGAGCATCACCATGAGTTCGAGGCCACCCTGAGACTATATAGTAAGTCCAGGTCAGTCCAGGCTAGAGTGAAACTCTACCTCAAAAAAAAAAAAAAAAAGAGGTCGTGGTGGAACTAAGAATGGAAGCCAGCTCTGCTGGATAGCTATCATAGTGCTATAAAGTGCTGGATGATGAAAGTCACTAACAGGGCTGGAGAGATGGCTTAGCAGTTAAGGTGCTTGCCTACAAAGCCTAAGGACCCAGGTTTGATTCCCCAGTACCCATGTAAGCCAGATGAACAAGGTGGTGCATGCATCTGGAGCTCATTTGCAGTAGCTAGAGGCCCTGGTGTGCCCATTTTCTCCCTCTCTCTTTCTCTCTCTCTCTCTCTCTCTCTCTTCCTCTTTTTTTTCTGTCTCTCTCAAATAAATAAATAAAATAGTTTTTAAAAGGAAAGAAAAAGTCACTAACGGTATGAACAAACAGTGGATCCTGCAAGCTACAAAATCAATGAACATGGCAAGATAATGTACCCATAAGTGCAAGAGTGGCACATAGGTGTAACCAACTGCTCTCGGATTGGATATGAGGCCTACTCAATTTGAGTAAATTTATGCTGGATAGTGACAACCAAGTCAGAAGCCTATGTCACAGGAAAGCTGTGGACCTTGCAGGAAAGCTTGCAGTGTCCTTTGGATAAAAGGAGAAGTCATTCTGTCAAAATCCTGTAAATGTCTGTGCTTATCTCCTTTTATCCATGCTGTTCTTACTCTTGGTTTAAGATCCTGCTTGTTGCAGATGATGGCTGTTGCAGTTACCTTCTCATTGCTGGCATAGAGCACCAGAGCCAAAAGCAGCTTGTTGAAGGAAAGGGCTTATTTTGGCTTATCGTCTCAAGGGGAAACTCCATAATGGCAGGAGGAAATGGGGCATGAGCAGAGGCTGAACATCACCTCATGGTCAACATCAGGTGAAAAATAGCAGCAGCAGAGTGTGCCTAACACTGGCAAGGGGAAGCTGGCTATAACACCCATAAGCCCGCTCCCCAAAACACTCCTCCTCTAGCAAGGTTCCAATTCCCAAATTGCCACCAGCTGGGGACCTAGCATCCAGAGCACATGAGTTTACAGGGGACACCTAATCCAAACATTCTGCCCCAGCTCTCATAAACTGATAACCAACTATAATGTAAAATGCCATGCATTCATCCAACCTTAACTGGCCCCACAGTTTTTCCATTCTAGTATTCTTCAAACATCCCCATAGTCTAAGGTCTCTTACCTAAGCCATAAAAGCAAAAACACATAGTGGCATAGAATAAACATTCACACTGCAAAAGATGGCACTGTGAATAACAAGGAGAGATTAAACCAATAAAAGATATAAAGCAAACAGGGCAAACATCAAGTTCCATAGCTCCAAGTCTGACATATCTATCCAGTGACAAAGTCTGGAGCTCCAGTTCCACTCTCCAGCTGGGCTGCTCACGCCTGAGTAAAAACTCCACCTGGAGCCAGCAGCTATCACTGGTGCTGTCCCATAAGCCTGGCATCTCCACTGGGTCTCCCCTGCAACCCGTGGTTCATCCTCATGGCTCCATCATGGCTCCATCAGGTCTCCATGCAGAAACTTCCAACAACATTGCCTCACATTGTTCATGGCCATTTTAAAAAAATGTATTAAAGTGACCCTCTCTTTCCTGCATTTTTTATACTGCGTGTTGCAGTAAGGTTTGCACTGCTGGCAGAAATCACCAAGAAATCGACCAAGAGCAGCTTGTAGGGGGAATGTTTATTTTGGCTTACAGGCTGGAGGAGAAGCTCTGTGATGGCAGGGGAAAGTGATGGCATAAGCATAGGGTGGACATCACCCTCTGGTCAATATAAGGTAGACAATAGCAACAGGAGAGTGTGCCAAACACTGGCATGGGGAAACACCCATAAGCCCATCCCCAACAACACACTGCCTCCAAGAGGCATCAATTCCCAAATCTCCATCAGCTGGGAATCAAGTATTCAGAACACTTAAGTTTATGGAAGATGCCTGAATCAAACCACCACACTCTGTTATACCAGCTAGGCTACCAAATTTATTAATCCATAGTTCTTACTGTACTTAGGTCTTTCAACTCTGACAAAAATGGTCTATCACACTCTGGTTAGAGCACTGGAAGGCATCTCTTAGACCAAGGTTTCAACATATTACAACATGGATGAATCTTGAAATCATTTTGCTAAGTGAGATAACTCAGACCCCAAAGGTCAGACACTCTACTTTTACAAGACAAGTTTATATTGACAGAAAGTAGAATGGTGATTGCCAGGGTCTGGGAGAGGAGCAATGGGAGTTAGTGTTTAATGGGTACAGACTTTTAGTGTGGATGATGAAAACAATTTGGAAGTGGAAAGAAGTGATGACTTTGGCCAGGTGTGGTGGCACATCCCAGCTCTCAGGAGGCCAATGTAGGAGGATCACTGTCAGTTCGAGGTCAGCCTGAAACTACATACATAGTGAATTCCAGGTCAACCTGGACAAGAGTGAGACCCGACCTTTAAAAACAAAAACAAAAAAGTGATTATATTGTGCAATATTGTGGATGTACTTAATACCACTCTCCAAACTGAGCACCTTAAATTGCTTATGATAACAAAATTTATGTTTGTGTATGTCTTCCATAACTTTTTAAAAAGTTAATAATAGGGACTGGAGAGATGGCTCAGTGGCTGTAGGTGCCTGCTTGAAGAGCCTGATGGCCCTGGTTCAATTCACCAGTCCCCAGATAAAGCCAGATGCACAAGGTAGTACATGTATCTGGCAGTTCATTTACAGTGGTAGTAGGCCCTGGCATACCCATTCTCATTCTTTCTCTCTCTCTCCCTCTCTCTGTCACACACACACACACACACACACACACACACACACACACACACACCTCCTTGCAAATAAATAAATATTTTAAAAGTTAATAATAAAGTAGTATTCCCCTTTAAGTGGATGGATTATATGATATGTAAACTCTGTCAATGAAGCTGCTTAAAAATTCTTTTTATAACAGCAATCAGGCAAAAGAAGGCTTGCCAAGCATTGAGCTAGCTGCATCATGCTGACCTGAGAGGCATAATCTGGGTTTTGGCAGCAGCTCAGATCAACCCCCTGTGCAGAGCAGGCCTGGTGTGTGTCCTGGGGACTTTGTGTTTCTAGTGTTATATTTATTTTTAAAGCCATTGCTGAGTTCAACAGAAATTTTCCAAATCCACTTGTATTTTGCTTGGTACTCGCTTTCTTACAAAAAAATGGATAATAAAATCAATGAAAACAAAAGGTCCAATTATTGGTCCTCATTTCATTCCAAAGACAAACAAGATGCACTTCTTTTAAAAAAATAAAATAGAAAGTAATGTCAGTCCCTTTAAGAAGTGCTTAAAAATCCCAAAGTCAGGCTGGAGAGATGGCTTAGCAGTTAAGCACTTGCCTGTGAAGCTTAAGGACCCCGGTTCGAGGCTCAATTCCTCAGGACCCACGTTAGCCAGATGCACAAAGGGTGTATGCATCTGGAGTTTGTTTGCAGTGGCTGGAGGCCCTGGTGCGCCCATTTTCTCCCTCTCTCTCTCTCTCTCTCTCTGTGTGTGTCTCTCTCTCTCTGCCTCTTTCTCTCTCTGTCTGTTGCTCTCAAATAAATAAATAAAAATGAAAAAAAAATCCCAAAGTAAAGCATTTTTTCCAAGATTGAGAGTATTTGTAATTACATAGCCATGACTATAGAATTAATTCCACCCCAACAAGCACTGAGACTCATGCAGGCCCCTGTCTCCAGTTATGCTGCTTTTGCATTACACCACCTGCAGAACTCCTCGGGGGGAGAGGGTGAAGCTCTGGGGTGATAGATATCTGGAGTCTTCATTTTTAATCAACATCCCTGCTGATTTATAGGTGCAGCTGAGAACTGCTTGTATAAATGGGCTTGCTTTCACATACTAAGACATTGCAGACTCAGCTAACATGCTGTAACACCACAAGTCTTAACTATAAGTGAAATCTCTGCCACAGGGAACCCTGTAGTAACACCCTCTGCTACTGGCTGAACTTGTCCCACAAAAGCTCATATGTTGGGAACTACATCCTCAAATCCAAATGCTGATGCTATTTGGAGGCGGGCCATTTGGTAGTGATTAGAATTAGCTAAGGTGATGGCGTTAGTGATTATGTAAGGAGTCCAGAGCTGCCAGGCTGTGCTGCAGGCAGAGGCCCTCCCCCGATGCCTGTACAATGTGCGTGGGCTTCTCAGACTTCAAAACCATGAGCTATGAACCTTTCTACTGTATAAATCACACAGCCTATGGTATGCAATCATAAGAGCAGGAACTGGACTTTGACACCTCTGACTTGTGTGACAAAAACTTGAGGAGGCTAAAACCCTCTGTATGTTTTTAGGCTGGTTCCAGGATATGTCCATGCGCTGCACTTGGCCCCAAACATCTCCAGACTGAGCTTTGGCCCTCTGCTGTCTGCTGCCCTGCTTCCATTCCCAAGAAGTCTGCCTTAGAGAGAAAGTTATTTCCCAAACTCTGACCTGAAGCTGAGTAAAACTTCAACAGTAGAACTGCTAAGTGATTTACATTCAGATACTTCTGGGAAATATCCTCACACAATTTTAGCAGTGCCACTAAGAGGCTAGTATAGTTCCCTAGCCTTGAGGTCTGGCTTAAATATGGAACATCCCATGTGAACATGCTCCCAGGAACATCTGACATCTTCTCATTGTTGATGGTGGCACTGAAATCCCAGGTCTGAACCACGTTTTTACAGGGGAACTTCTGGTGCACATCTAATGCGTTCCAGGTCCTCTCATACCATCTTCCTGAAATGATACCTTTAATCACTCTTTAAAAGAAGTGCTTACTGCTAACTGCCACCTCACTGAAGATAATTGCTGCCAGAATTGATAGGCTGTGGTTACTGCTTGGTAGGATGCCTCTTTTCTATTTCAAACATCATTCCACCTTAATTTTTAAAAAAAAATCCTTGATTTAAAGAAGGGACCGGAGAGATTGCTCCGTGGTTAAAGGTTCTTGCTTGCAAGACCTGGGGGCCCTGGTTTGATTCCCCAGTACCCATGTAAAGCTAGATGCATAAAGTGGTGCATGCATTTGGAGTTCATTTGCAGTGGCAGGAGGCTCTGGTGTACCCATACTCACTCTCTGTCTGCCTCTTTCTCTGTGTCTTTCTCTCTATATCTTTCTCAAATAAATAAATAAAAAGTTTTTAAAAAGAATGCAGTAAGATGGGCATGGTGGCATATGCCTTTGGGAGGTAGAGGTAGGAGGATCACCATAAGTTCAAGGCCACCCTGAGACTATATAGTGAATTCCAGGTCATCCTGGACTAGAGTGAAACTCTACCTCAAAAGAAAGAAACAAAAAAAGAAAGAAAGATTGAAAAAAGAATGGAGTGTCACAACTTGAAGCTAAATCCTGGCACAGACTGTAATCCTAGCACTCAGAAGTTGAGACAGGAGTAACATAAGTTCCAGGACAACCTAGGTTACATAGCAGGACCCTGTCAATAAAAAAATAAATAAATAAAAACAAGGCAAGATTTACTTTGACTTTTTCTCAGTCCTTTCAGAGATTTCAGTCCATGTTCATCTGGCCACATTGCTTTGGATTTAGGGAAACACAGCCTATTAAATAGGACCCACCATGATTGACAGTCAGAACGCAGAAGGGATAGGTGTCCCAATAGCTGTTTCAAGGGCATGATCCCAGTGACCTAAGTAACTCCCATTAGGTTACACATTCTAAGTGGCCCAGTTGGACGTGGGCTTTTGGAAACGATGCAGGATTCACAGCAGAACAGCTTCCTTAGAAAAGTACTGTAGCTTCCTGGGAAGCTCTGAAGATGAGGCTTAATAACACAAAAGCAGTTGATGCCCATTAAAGACCTGCTCTGTCCAGCATGATCTTGAACAGCTCATTTGCTCCCTTAGCAGTCCGAAGGGAATGATGAATTCCTTTCAGGTATGAAAGGAATAGCACTTGGAGGTCAGGTTGGGAGTTTACACGAATCAAGATGTGAACCCAGTGTCTGTGATCACTGCAGTTGCTGCTGGTTCTTCAGGTATCTGTTAGCTCAAGTAGAAGTGGATCTCTTCCTCCCTGCCTCCTGTTGAGAAGTTCTTCACTGTGGTGAGGGCAAGTTTTGTTGTCCTATGAATTCTCTTCAAGCTAACTGTCCCTCAGCCTTCCATGACTACTTAAACTCTAGAAATATCTAGTCCCTTTGTCATTCTGGTTATCTGGAATACACCACAGTTAACCTTGATACAGCTTGAAGATGGTTGCTCAATTGGAAGGATGGGAACTGCAATGTGGGGCCAAGTCACTATCATTATTCAAACAAAATTTACTGAAAACAAATAAATGTGTTTTCTTTGTTAAGCTGTGCTCAATACCTGTGTGACACTTTTTATGAACATGAGCATGGGAACTTATACTTGACTTTGATTCATTGCTTCCTGATAGATTCAGTACAGTGCTCTGATTTATTTTAGTATTTTTAAGAATCCAGTTCTGTTAGTCAATACATTTTCTTTGTTTCTAGCCCATAGGCTATGCAGCATTGTCAAGTAGATAGAACATGTTTAAGGCTATAAACTACCCTGGGCTCAAATTCCAGTTTTACCACTTACTAGCTATGCAACCTTGGACAAGAAGGTACTTAACCCCCTCAGCGCCTTTATGTAACATATGTATCATTATTTAGAAATAATGCTCTCAGCCAAATGGGAGGAGACCAGTATAGGAATCGTCTCTGGGGCCTGAGGGCTACAGAGCAGCGTTGGAGTGTAACTTGGGAAACTGAATCTAAGCAAAGTGAGAGGGGCCTGGGCAGAAATCAAAGATGTGACCCAAGAGATGGCTTGGCCTGCACCTGACTTGGGGAGCCAGAGATTATGTCTAAGGGAGGGACCTTGCTCCCAAGATGACCAAACTTTCTGGAAGAGGTTTCCTGTGATCTTCACCTACAAGTGGATAGTTTCACTAGTGCCTAAATGTACCATATCAGGCAATGGCTGAGCTTCCGACCACTCAGAACTGCTTGAGATCAATGGGAATGAACACACTGACCCTGTCTTCACCTCCTCTGACCTATAATCAGCTAACATATTCTCATCTGCAGTACAGGACCCCAGTGTCCTCTGGAGAGCTTTATCACAGTGACCAATTGGACAACATAATGGACAGCATACAGCAACTGTCCTGGAGCCTCAAGCCTCCCAAGGGCTCAGCCCCCTGCCTTGATCATCACCTTACTGCCACCTGCTCATGCAAACCAAATCTCACAGGGCACCACTACAAACCCTGTCCTGGGAAACATTTTCTGTTCATAATCTCCTGAGTAATAACTGTAATTAACTATTTCATTATATTCATATGATTTATATATTTTATAAACAGATGTTTGTTTATTTATGTTTATTACAATTCTGGGTGTGGTAATAAATTTAATAAACTAATAAATTTAATTAATTCATTAATTTATGTGATTTATATATTTTATAAACAGATTTATTTATTTATGCTTATTTATTACAGTGCTGGGTATGGAACCCAGAACCCAGCACATGTTAGGACAGTCCACAATTCCTCAGGCACACCTCCAGCCCAAGCACAGTATTTTTTTTTTTTTTGATGAAGCAACAGATAAATAGCTTTATTGGAAATCTGATCAAATTTTTGGTTTTTTATAATTAAGTTGAAGCTTTGTATGGATACATCATGTGTTGGTACCATCATTTCCCTCTTCTCTGCCCATACCCCACTGAGGGCCCTCTAGTGGGATTGCTGGTATTCACCATGGAGTTGTGGGTTATGAGTTGTGAGAGCAGCAGTCAGTCATTGCGGGGGGGGGGGGGGGGATGGCAATGACTCGCTATTCCCTCCTACCATGTGGCTCTTACTTTCCTCCCCCTCTTCCACAAAATTCTCTGAGCCGTGGTGGGTGTGCTTTAAGTCTACTTTAGTGTTGAGCTCTCAGCAGTTTCTGGACTTCTGCTTTGGTGCATTTTGAGTATCCTCGGTGTCTGTCTCCATCACCTGGATCAGCTTGTCAGCCTCAGGCTCACCATGGAGGCAGCACTCTTGCTCATCTCACCAGTTCCTTTGTTTTCACCTTGGCCCTGGCTGATGTGCTAGGGGTGGTTCACTGCTGACATGGAGTCAGTGATCCTTGTCCTATTGATAGATTTTAGTTGTGCTCAATTCTTGCTGCTTTCTGAAAAAGAGAAACAGATTCTCCAACAGAGTGCGATCCGGGTAAGTTAAGGGGATAAGCACTGTTAATTTAGAGAGATTTTGATGGTTGTAGCCTTACTTTTGACCAAAGACTAGTGGAAGCTTCTCACTGGAGTCCATGATCTTGGTCTCCATAGGATTCTGACCTGGTTCCCATTTCCAGCATGATTTCCTTTCCACTGAGCAGATCTCTTAGTCAATCAGAAAGCCATTGCTTACAACCTACGGAGGGTGTCACTATTGCGCAGGTATGTACACCTTGTCAGGATGGTTGATTGCATATAGCAGGGTCCCCTGCTTGCTCACAGTGTTGTTGGCCATTTTTGCCCAGTATTTCATGTTGTGGTTTTTAGCACTATGTGGACTAATCATCTGAGAGCTAACTTCCTTCCAGATTCAGCCAAATTTCTCCATGTAGTGCATTGGAAGCATGTGTTGTCTTCAGCAACAGGGTCTTACCTTTCCCCTCATGCAGGTAAGCATGTGTTTTGACAGAAGTCTGTCTTGTTTGGGGGACCTCATAGGTTTCTCCAATCAACAGCTCAACGTGGGTTGTAAACCATTTCTGGTACTAGGATTTATCATCCAGGGCCAAATATTTTAGGGTTAGGTTTCATCTCACCTTCTCTAGGGCCCATCTTATCAGAGAGAATCCCTCTATGCTCCTATTGAGGGTTATATCTTTTAGTCTGCTATCCAGGAGGAAGGTTTCTATAGCACCAATTCATTTTGGATTTGGATTTGTATATATTCTCCCAACCACCACCCTGCCATTCTCCTCCCCACAAACCCTTCTATCCCTCTTATCTGGTCCTCAGGTTCCATGTCAGATGTGACACCCATACAAGCTGTTCCAGGTGTAGGACCCTCAGATGAGGAAGACATGCAGCACTCGCCTTTCTGTGATTGTGTGAGTTCGCTTAGTATGACCTGTTCCAAGTCTGTCTATTTTCCTATAAATTTCATCACATCGTTTTTCCTTACTGCTGAGTAGAATTCCATTGTGTATTTGTACTACGTCTTCATTATCCAGTCATCAAATGATGGGCATCTGGGTTGATTCTAGTTCTCAGCAATTGTGAATTGAGCAGCTCTAAACATGGTTCAGCAAACATCTCTGTTGTGAAGTGTGGACACTCTAGGGTAGATACCCAGTAGAGGAATGGCTGGGTCACTTGATAGCTCTATTTTCATGTTTTCCAAGAATCTCCGTAATGATTTTCATAGTGGTTGTACAAGCTTTTACTCCCACCAGCAATGTATGGAGGGTTCCAGTTTCCCCACATTCTCACCAGCATTTACTGTCATTTGATTTTTTTAGTGCTTGCCATCCTTTCTGGAGTAAGGTGGAATCTCATAGTTATTTTACTTTGTATTTCCCTGATGAGTAAGAATGTTGAACATTTTCTTAGGTAAGTACTAGCCATTTGATTTTCTTCCTTTGAGAATTCCCTTCTGAGTTCTCTGCCACATTTTTTGAGTGGATTATTTGATTTTTTAAAAAAAATTATTATTATTGCTTAGTTTTTGGAGTTCTTTGTCAATTCTGGATATTAGGCCTCTGTCAGTGGTGTAGCTAGTGAATATTTTCTCCCATTCTTTGGGTAGTCTGTTAGCTATGTTTATGGTGTGTTTGTCTGTACAAACACTTCTTAACTTCATCAGATCCTACTGGTGATTGTTCAATTTCCTAGGCTACTGGGATCTTATTCAGGAAGTCTTTCCCCACTTCTATTGCCCCTATTTTTTCATCTAGTAGTTTGAGAGTTTCAGGTCTTTAATCGTTTGGAGTTGATTTTTGTGCGTGGTGAAAGGAATGGGTCTAGTTGTATTTTCTACATGTGGTTATCCAATATGTCCAGCGCAATTTGTTGAAGATGCTGTCTTTTCTCCAGTGTGCGTTGTTGGCTTCTTTGTCAAAGATCAAGTAACTTCTATATTGTGGAGAGTTCCCCCTATTTTTTTTCATTCGGTACTTTGAAATTTTTAGGTATTATATTGAGATCTTTAATTTATTTAGAGTTGATTATTGCACATGGTGAGGGTAATGTGTCTACTTTAACTTTTCTACATGTGGTTATCCAACTTATCCAGCACAAATTGTTGAAGATGCTGTCTTTCTCCAGCGTACATTGTTGGCTCCTTTGTCAAAGATCAAGTAGCTGTAGTTATTTGAACTAAGGGCTGTGTCTGCAATTTTCTCCCATTTTTATGCCGGAACCATGCTGTTTCTGTTACTATGGCTTTATAATACAGCTTTAGATGGGTATGGTGATACCTCCAGAGGTCTTTCTTTTGCCAAGGATATTTTGGGACATCTGAAGCCTCCTGCAAAGCCATATTAATTTTGAGATTATTTTTTCTGTCTCTGGGAAGAATGATACTGAGAATTTTGGTGTTGGGTTGAATCTGTATATTGCTTTTGCTAGAATGGCCATTTTCACAATATTAATTCTACCTATCCAGGAGCATGGGAGGTCCTTCCATACTCTCATGTCCTCCTTTATTTCTTTCTTGAGTGTTTTTATGTTTTCATTATCTAGGTCTTTTACTTCCTTGATTAGTGTAATTCCAAGACATTTTTTGTGGCTATTGAAAATGGGACAGCCAGCCAGGCATGGTGGCACATGCCTTTAGTCCCAGAACTTGGGAGGCAGTGGGAGGCAGAGGTAGGAGGATCACTGTGAGTTCAAGGCCACCCTGAGACTACATAGTGAATTCTAGGTCAGACTGAACAAGAGAAAGAACCTACTTCCAAAAAGAAGAAGAAGAAGAAAGAGGAGGAGGAGGAGAAGAAGAAGAAGAAGAGGACAGCCAACCAAGCAACTCAAGGTCTAAGCTACTCAGAGGCAAACAACTTGATGCGATGCTCACACAAGTGCAATAGTGGCACACAGCCACGGTGGGTAACCAACTGCTCTTGGATTAGCTAAAAGATCTGCTCAATGGAAAGGAACCCATATTTGGAACTGGGAAACAAGTCAGAATCATATCTAGATAATAATTTTGCTCTCCAATATCAAGCTCCCACTAATATTGGGCTATAAGAGGGACTATGCCCTTTAAATTCTCTCTAAATTAATAATGCTTATGCCATTTAATCTGTGCTGATTTCACTCTCCATTGGGGAATCTACTTCTCCTTTTCAGATGGGAGCTGGACCTGAGGACATAAGCAACCCAGTGCACTTCACTCCAGCTCCAGCTGAAACCACACAGGAATTGGGGAGATGAGCAAGAATGCTGCTTTTTTGGTGAATCTTATATCAGCACAAGGGTGAAGGAAAGAGACACTAAGGACACTCAACACCTACCAAAGTAGAGATCCAGAGGTTTCTAAGAGTCCATCACTGAAGTAGACTTAAAAACCACCCAACATGGCTCAGGGAATTTTGCAGAAGAGGGGCAGAAAGATTGTTAGAGCCACAAGTTGTGATATTATGCACAGAAGCATTGCCTCTCCCCAGTAATTGATGGCTGCATCCACAATGCATGACCCACAATCCCCATGGGGATGACCTGCATCCCCAACAAGGAGGGCCCCTTTGGAAAAGGGGTAGGGATGAGGGAAAGGATGGTACCAACATGTGTTGTTTACATACTAACTATGTCCACAACTAATAAAAATAAATTTAAAAAGAAAATGGGATAGCCTCACTATTTTCATTCTCTGTATATTTATCTTTTGTGTATAGGAAGGCTACTGACTTTTGTGTGCTGATTTTGTATCCTGTCACTTTGCTGAAGTAATTTATGACCTTTAGAAGTTTTATGGTATTGTCTCTGGAATTCTTAGGATTGGTTTGTTATTGCTTTTCCAACACCTTTAGGTGGATGGTTAGGTTATTAATCTGAGATCTCTCCATCTTTGTTATAAAGGCATTTGGTGCTATGAATTTTCCTCTTAGGACTGCCTTGTGTCCCATAAGTTTTGGTGTGTTGTGTTTTCACTATCATTCAGTTCTAGAAATTTTACAATTTCCTTGTTGATTTCTTCTACAACCCATTGATTATTTTAAAATGTGTGGTTCAGTCTCCAGGAGCTGGTGTAATTTCTGTTGTGTCTCTTTTAGTTAATTTCTAGCTTTAATGCATTGTGGTCCAATATGACACAAGAAGTTATGTCAATTTTCCTGATTTTATAGAGGCATGCTTTATTCTCTAATATATGATCTATCTTGGAGGAGGTTCCATCATCTGCTGTGAAGAAGAATGTGTATTCTGTAGAACTGGGGTGGAATGTTCTATAGATGCCTGTTACATCTAATTGATCTATGATGTTGTTAAACTCTATTATTTCCCTGTTAATTTTCTGCTTAGATGATCTGTCTATTGATGATAGTAGAATATTAAAGTCCCCCACTATGATGATATTGGGGTTTATTCGTGGTTTGTTATCAAGTAGGTTTTGTTTTATAAACTGTAGTGCACCTGTGTTTGATGCACATAGATTTATGATTGTAATGTCCCCTTGTTGGATTGTTCTCTTGATGAAAAAAGTGGCTTTCTTTTTCCTTTTGATTACTTTTGGTTTGAAGTCTGTTTTAGCAGATATTAATATAGCCACACCCACTTGTTTCTTATTTCCATTTGCTTGGAAAATCATTTTCCATCTTTTCATCCTAAGGAGATGTCTGTCTTTACTGGTGAGGTGTGTTACTTGAAGATAGTAGATAGAAGGATCCATTTTTTGATCCACCCTGTTACTTGCATCTTTTTATGGGTGAGTTAAGACCACTAATATTTAAGGTTATAACCATGAGGTTAGATTTTATTCCTTCCATGTTGGAGTCTTTGTGGGATTTGGTGCTTTCTTGGGCTTTGTAGATTTTTGAGCCTGCTCTAGTTTTGGTTAATACGATCTTGGTCTTGAGATTGGTTGTCTCTTCTGTGTGAAGTATTCCATGAAGTATTATCTGTAGGTTTGGCTTTCTGATCATATACTCATAGAGCCACCTTTTATCATGGAAAGTTTTCCTTTCACCTTCTATTATGAGGGATACTTTCACTGGGTGCCAGAGTTTGGGTTGGAAGCCATAATTTTTTAGACTTTGAAGTGTCCCATTCCAGGCCTTTCTGGCTTTCAGAGTTTCCATTAAGAAGTATGAGGTAATTCTGGTGGAATTACCTTTGTATGTAATGTGTTATTTCTCTCTTGCTTCCCTGTGCACCCTCTCTTTGTTTTTGTTATTTAGAGTTTTAATGATGATATGCCTTAGAGAGTTTCTTCCTTGGTCCATTCTGTTTGGAGTTCTGTGAACTTCTTGTACCTGAATGGGTTTTTTGTTTTGTTTTCTTTTATTTTTTGTTGTTATTTTTGTAGAGGGCTGGAAAGTTTGCATGAATAATTTTATTAAATACATTGTCCATGCCTTTGGCCTGAATTTATTCCCCTTCTTGTACCCATGATCTGGAGGTTTAGTTTTTTTAGGGAATCCCACCATTCCCTAGTGTTCTGTTCACATGATTTCTTTAACTTATCAAAGCTTTTGGACACCCAACCTGTTTCTTCTGTCTTGTCTTCCAGATCTGATAGTCTGTCTTCCACCTGAATCTGTTAGGGAGCAATTCTAGGGAGGCTTTTACAAGCGCTACATGGTTTATATTCTCTGTTGCCATTTTCTGTAAAGTATCCATGCCTCCAGCAAGTTCTAATTTCAGATCATGGTGTTATTTCCTTGATGTTTCTTGGAATTTATTCTTGCATTTAATTATGTCTTCATTAAGCTCTGTCATCTGGTTATTGAGTTCCTCTATCTTTTGATTCACCTTCAATTCATTTGTCTGTCTTTTAAGGCCCCTGGTTTTCTTCAATTAAGTTAAGCCTAGTGATGAAAACTGTGTGCTGTAATAGATTATTCTACTCACTTTCATTTATTTGATTGTTGGTTTTTTGATGGTTTGCTTCCAGTTCAGCGATTTGCTTGGTCAGGGTAAATAAGCTTATTTTGCTTTCATTTTGGGTTGCAACTTCTGTTGTGTACTCTGTTTCCATTGGAGACTACCACTGTGGAACTAGGCAGCCTTGGTGGAGATCTCTCAGTTTGTTTTCTCATGTTGTTGTTGTTTTGCATTGGAGTCTACCCATCTTGGATTAAAAGTTTTTTTTTTTGTTTTGTTTTTATTAAGAAGGAAGTGAGTGTTTGTCCTTGTACAATCTCCAGTGGGTGTTCTACTTTGAATTTGGCCCAGATTTAAGTGATACGGAGCTGTATCAGGTTGTAGAGGTTGCACATGTGCTGAAGCTCTGGGCTGTTGGTTGATAGGAGAACTGTTGTTGGACATCTGGAATCTCTTCAACCCATGACCATAGCTGTGCCTTGCCTGTGGGGCCTCAGTGCTTGCCCTTGCTCCCCACTGTACCCAGGTGAGCAGATCACAGAAGACTCACTGGTACACCCTGGTGGGTGGTTGCCAGATGTTCCTGTGCTCCCTGTCTGGGGCAGGAGAGATGTGTTAAGGTGGCACTTGTAGGCAGATGCCAGCAGTGTGTTGGAGAATAGGAGCAGGGAGGGGTCATGGGGCACTGGGCTCCAGGGACTAGGCTGGAGCTTGGGTCTACAGAGTTGGCACCAATTCAGTGCACAAGGCCCAGTAACACTGAGCCCCTCACCAGTCCATTGAATATAGGCCCCAGACATGTTCCACACACTCAGGCACCCTGACCGCACAGGCTCCTGACATGCCTGTGCCTTCTCCAGCCCAAACTGCACCCAAGCATGGTATTTTCAAGCAATGAAGGAGAGATAGATTTATTTTATCACTGTGGTTCATGGCTGAGGCATCTATGATAAAAGGCCAAACAGCAAGAGAAAAGCACACAGTACTTGGGAGGCAGAGATAGAAGGATTTCTGTGAATTCAAGGCCATCTTGAGACTACATAGTGAATTCCAGGTCAAGCTGGGCTAGTGCAAGACCCTACCTCAAAAAAACCAAAATTAAATACATAAGAAAGAAAGAAAGAGAGAAAGGCACACAGGTGTACTTAATACAAGATTTACATGACACGGAATCCTTCCTAAGGAACTGAAAGACCCAAAGAAACAGAGAATCTTCTGTATTCACATGCTTACATTTGATGAGAAGTAGACAGTCACATAGAGGTGATGGTGCAAGGGTCAACAGCTTGGGGACACTTAAACAAGGCCTGTTGGTTCAGATTCTCTGATGCTTTTTGTCTTCAGAGATAAAGACGCCTCATCTGCATGCAGAAAGGGCACCTCTGGATGAGGGCCTCATGACCCAGTGAAAGGTCTCCAGGAGGAGAGGAAAAAAATTCAGGTTTTCTTGCCTCTGATGTTTCCTCAAATGCTGGGGTATCATATATTTAGAGGTGGCATGTCCTTAACCCCATCAATAGTTTTGCCAGCCTTCTTGTCCATAGTGTTCCTAAGCTTGGCTGGTTCTCAGGGTATCATATTGAAGTCCACAGGAAACATGTCTGTACATTTCTCTGAATTTTCTACCATGCCTATCAAAAATAAAATTGGTTTAGAGTAACATGATTTTTTTTGTTTTGGTTTTACTTGTTCCAATAAAGTACCTCATTAAAAATTCATTAGAGAATATTTCCAGGATAAATGTCAACTCAGGATGTGGCTTGAAAAATCTTTTCTTATTTGTTGATTTCTTATTTTGAAAATTAGATATACATATTCCAATGGTTACCAAGTCAGCCTTTTCCTAATTTCTTTTTTTTTCTCTCTCTCTCTTAAAATTCATAGTGGTTCAACTCTCCTGGTTATAAAGACTCCCCAGATTATCATCTGTCTAGTCAGGAATCATAGCCACTTAAAGCATCTTTGCATTCCACTAAACTTTCCTTAAAGTCCCCTTTTTTCAATGAAAAAGAGGAAAACCCCCTAACATTCCATATCCCAACTAGATTTAAGCACTCTTACCATCATAATATATTTTACTTCTAGATATGGTGGAGGGTGGTTGAGGTAGGGTCTATCTCTAGCCCATACTGACCAGGAATTTACTAGTCTTAGTCTGGCCTTGAACTCACAGTGATCCTCCTTCCCCAGCCTCCCAAGTGCTGGGATTAAAGGCCAGCAGCACCACACCTGGCTCTATTTCTAGTTTTTTTTTAAAGAAACTTTTCATTGTTTTTATAAAAATGATATAATTATATCAAGTATAACCCCCCCCAGTAAATAGAATTATATTAAATGGAATACCCAATTCTGCATCAACAAATCACTAACACTAAGTCAACATTGTTTCAGATATCTCCCTGTGTATAGGTAAAGAAAGGAAGGCTTGTAAAAATATTATCATTAATAAAAAATCTTAAACCCAGTTTTTTGTTAATTTAATGGGAAACAATAAACAGAGAGACTATTTGTTTGCAGAGTTTTTGTTGTTGTTTTGTTTTGTTTTGTTTTGTTTTGTTTTGAGGCTGTTGCAGTGAGGTTCACATTGCTGGCAGAAATCACCCAACCAAGAGCAGCTTGTGGGGGAAAAAAAGGTTTATTTTGGCTTAGACTCGAGGGGAAGCTCCATGATGGCAGGAAAAAACAGTGGAATGAGCAGAGGGTGGACATCACCTCCTGGCCAACATCAAATGGACAACAACAACAGGAGACTGTGCCAAACCCTGGCAAGGAAAAACTGGCTATAATACCCATAAGTCTGCCCCCAACAATACACTGACTCCAGGAGGCCTTAGTTCCCAAATCTCCATCAGCTGAAAACCTAGCATTCAGAACACCTAAGTTTATGGGTACACCTGAATCAAATCACCAAAGAAGCATAGTCTCATTCTAGCCCAGGATGAACTGGAACACACTCTGGCCAAGGCTAGCCTCAAACTTTCAGCAATACTCAAAGGTTTGTTGACTTCGAGGCCTGAATTTTGATTTTTGACATAGTTGTGCATTTTTTTTAAGTTTTGGGTTTTTTTAATTTTATTTATTTATTTGAGAGAGAGAGAGAGGCAGATAGAGAAAGTGGGCATGCCAGGTCCTCTAGCCACTGAAAACAAACTCCAAATGCATGTGCCATCTTGTACATGTGGCTTATGTGGGTACTGGGGAATCAAACCTGGGTCCTTTGGCTTTGCTGGCAAGTGCCTTATCCACTAAGCCAGCCCAGTCGAAGAATTTTTTTTACTTTAGTTTTTGTTAATTTATTTATTTATCTTTGAGGACAGTGAATTATGTAATCCAGGTTGCCTCTGAACTCTAAGTAGTCTGCTATGATTTTAATTAAACCCCCGATTCTTCTGCCTCCACCTGCAAAGTGCTGGGATTACAGTTGTATGCCACCACACCAGCTGGTTCTTGACTTTAAAGATAATGATACATTTTTACCTCTTTCTTCCTTAGGCCCTGTTTTCATTTCCCTAATATTATTTTATTCAGGTTTGATATTTTCATCTTTCATGGTGACATGTCATTCTGATTTAGCTCACAGGCAGTCCTTTAACCGCAACACTCACAGTCCTGAGTTCTCTCTTGTTTGAGAAGGCTGCCTGGCCCCTCTTCATCATAGTGGTACTGACTGGCACAGTGCTCCTGGGATCTTGGCCCTTCAGTACCCCACACACTGTTCTGTTGTCTTCTGCACAGAATGCTATTTAAAAGAAGTTGAAGATCAAACTGGGTTTTGCTTTTTGTTTCTGTTTTTTTTTTTTTTCCTCTAGAAGGTATTTAGATTTTTCTGCCTGATTCCTTAATAATTCATTCTGTGTCCCTGAAATTTAATTGCCTCACTATGACTTAAGTGTTCTATATCAAAATGTCCTGAAACATGATGTATAATTTTTAGTGTAAAGATGCTATTCTTTTTCCTTGTTGATTTTTTGTGTGCTCTATCTTTGAGTGCATATTCTGTTCCATGTGTGAGTTATCTCTTCAATCCTTATAAAGATTGTCTTTGTCATTCAGATGGGTTAGGGTTTTCCAAATTTTCCCTTTGTTCCTTTTCATGGCTGTCCTTTGGCTCTCCATTCAATTTCCAATTTCCATGAGCATTTAATTCTGTTTTAGTTTTCTTTTCCAATCTATTATGTCAACATTGAGATTTATACCCTGCTTGTTTTCTTATGTCCACAATATTTCTCTTCTTAAATCTTTCTGTATTTTATTTAATTTGTATTATTACTTATATTTTATTTGGCTGCTTTAAGATTTTTTTTCTTTTCTCCACTTTTTTTATTAATTAGTTTTGTACTCAGTGAATACAGTCAAGTTAGTACCATTGTTAGCCTCCTCCCTGTCCTCCCCCCTCCTCCTGGCCCCTTCTTGTTGAGGTATATGGGTCCATGCATTGTGGAGTTAGCCCTCAGTTATGGGTAGGAGGAAATCTCTCTGTGTAGAAGAGGGTGAGGAAAAATTTTTTTTCTTAATTGAGAATTTTAATATATAAACATATTGGAAATTGGTCATATTGCCATCAGGTTATACTCTTATGTCTTCTCTCCCCCCATCCTCATTCCGCTGAGGCCCCTCCTCAGTGGGGTTGTCTGTAATCACTGTGGAGTCATAAATGTATCAGTCAGTCTTTATGTTTGGGGGATGGCTGAGTTTACACGTTTCCACCCTGTGAGTCTTACAGGCTTTCTGCCCATTCTTCCCCAATGTTCCCTGAGGCTTGGAGGGCATGGTGTAAGTCTCCTCTAGTGTTGAGCTCTCAGCAGCCTCGAGTTTTCTCCTTTAATGAATTTTGAGTCTCTTCCATGTCTACCTCCATTTCTCTGGAGGAGATTCTCCGGCTAGCAGTGAAAGCAGCACTCATATTTAATCTTCCACTTTCTCTGCAATACTTCCTGGGCCATGGCAGATGCGATAAAGACAACTTATCTTAGTTAAGGCTTTCTTGTCTTGTCATTCTGATGGGTCTTAGGTCTCCCCAGACTTCACTGCCATCTGAACAAAGCAAACCCTCCAACCAAGGGTGAGAGCTGCATGGATCAAAGGAGATAAACATACACATTTAGAAAACTTTTTGATGGCTTTAATCTCTCCCTTTAGCCAAAGAACAGTGCAAGCTTCCCACTAGGCTCTATGACTGTCCAAGTCACCAGCCTCTGACTTAGTTCTCAATACCAGGTATAAATTCCCTTCCACGGAGAGGAGCTCAGAGAGCAGTTGGTTACTCCTATAACCTGTGTGCCAATATTGAACCTGCAGGTACATCTTGCCTGGCTGGTTAATTTTGTAGCGTTTAGGATCCATTGCTTACTCACACTGTTGGTGACTTTTGCCACCAGAGCTTGCATGGCATTTCCATCTCTATGAGAGCTAGCCAGCACTAAGGTGGCTTTCAGCTCAATTGCCGCATGATCTCCCAATGTCCTGTGATCACAACCTGTGATGTCTTCAAAAATAGGGCCTTTCCATTTAGTATCATTTAGTTCTGGTGGATAACCAAGTGCTTTGTGATGACCTATAACATGCATTGTTTTGGGGGCCTCATGAGCATCCCTAAACAACAGCTCACTATGGTCAATAACAGTTTTGGCACTGGGATTTAATAACAACAAATTATGGCTTTAGGATAAAGCTTCTCCATCTCTGCAGTGTGTTGCCACTGCTGCACCTTGCTCCTCCTGATCCTCCTCCTCTTCTTCCTCCTCCTCCTTCTCCTCTCTCTATCTCTGAGATATATCTTTTAATTAGCTAACAAAAGATAGGTTTCTATCACACCAGTTCATGCCATGATTAGTTTTGTATATCTATTCCATTCCTCCCTATCCATGTCTTTCCCCACACACCCCCTATATTCTGTCCCTCCACTAGCCTGTCTGCTATCCCCTAGTGACCCTCGCTGCTTCTCCTCTCCCTGACCCTCATTCTAGTTTTCTAATCAAATACTACTGATGCTTACAACTTTAAACAAATTGAACAATTCCATGTTAGGATCTGCATAGGAGAGAATATGTGGCACATGTCTTTCTGAGCCTGGGTAGCCTCACTTAGTATAATTTCTTTTTCAAGTTCACCCATTTTCCTGCAAATCTAAGTTTTCCTTACTGCTGGATAAACTCCATTGCATGTATGTACCATGTCTTTATTATCCACACATCAGCTGATGGACATCTGGACTAACCATTGCCTAGCTATTGTGAATAGCGAATAGTGGCATTTCCACTATAACCAACTAACAAGGCTGATCAAGTATCTCTATACTAAAGAGTAGAGTATTTTTATTTATTTGAGAGAGAGAGAGAATGAGGGAGGGAGGGAGAGAGAGAGAGAAATAGAATAAATAAGGGTACACCAGGGCTTCCTGCCTCTGCAAATGGACTCAAGACACATGAGCCCCAATTTGTGCATCTGGCTTTACATGGGTACTGGGGAATCTAGCCCAGGCTGTCAGGCTTTCTAGCAAGAGCCTTTCATGGCTGAGCCATCTCTACAGCCCCAAGATATTCCAGGAGTGGTATAATTGGCTCAAATGCTAGAGAAAAATTGATTTTTTAAAGATTTTTTTAAGAACCTCCATGCTGATTTCTACAATGGCTGTACAAGTTTGCATCCCACCAACAATGGATGAAGGTTCCGCTTTCCACATACCCTCCCCAGCATTTGTTGTAATTTGATAGCAAGCATGAGATGGAATCTCAAAGTACTTTTAATTTGTATTTCCCTGATATCTAAAGATGTCAGACATCTTTTTAAATCAATCTATTTATTTTTAAATATGTTATATACTTTATTCCTTCTGCCCTGTTCCTATTACCCTGGGTTCCTCCTCTGTAGGGTTATGGGATTTACTGTTGGTTCATAAAGGCCTTAGTCAGTCCCAATGGGATAGTGGGGGGGGGGGTCTCATTGATTGTCTTATTGATGAATCTCAACTCTCCTCCATTTTTTCTGCCACCTGTAAAATAAAGTAGATTCTCCAACCAAGAATAAGAGCAGCTTGGGTTAAAGAGCGTATAGAAATTTATTTGAGAGTTTTTTGTGGGCCAGCCCACTCTTCTTTTCCAGAGAGAAGTGGCAGCTTTTCGCTCAAGTATAAGTTTCCTGACCATGGGATTCTGGCTTGGTTTCCAGTACCAGGTATGAGTTCCCACTGAGTGGGCCTCATGTCCAATCAGAGAACAGTTGGTTACCCCACAGAGGATGTGTGCCACTGTTGCACAATTGTGTACTTCTTGTCCAGCTGGTTGATTTCATAGTCTGCAGGGTCCCCTGCTTATTCATGCTGTTGGTGACTGTTTTCTTCCAGAAGCTCCCATGGGGCTTTCCAGCACTGTCAGGGATATCTAGGAGGGAACTAGTTTCCCTTTTGGTTCCAGCATGGTAATCCAATGTCCTGTGACCAGAGCCTATGGTGTCTTTAGCACTAGGGTCTTACCTTTTAGCCCTGACAGATAATCAAGTGTTTTGGCAATGGCCTACATTGTTCTGGGGACCTCATGGGTCTCCTTAGCCAAGAGCTCATTGTGGGGGCGGGGGGGGCTACTCAATTCTGGGTCTGGGAATTACTAGCCAGAGTCCATGATTTTAAGGAGGTTAAGCTTTTTCAACCTTCTGTCTGAACTGTCCTCCCTCCCCCTTTATTGGTGGTTGTGTCCTATAGCACACTAGTCAGAATTAGGATTCATGTTGTCTCAACTTTTGTCTAATTCCACTCCCTACACCTATCCTTCCAACCCCACCCCCCAATATTCTGTCCTCTCCTTCTTTGTCAGCTAACTCCCACTCCTCTCTCACTAGTTCTTCTCTCTACTGGTCTTATTCTAGTTTTGTGCCCATATTTCCAGTGCTGACTACCATTTTCACTCATCTCTAATTGATCCCAGTTAGGAACCACAGATGAGAGAGTGCATGCCATGTTTGTCTTCTGTGCCTGTGTGACTTCGCTTAGAATGATTTTTCCAATTCCATTCATTTATGTATAAATTGTATTGCTTCATTTTTTCTTACCACTGAGTAGAATTCCATTGTATATATGTACCACATCTTCATTATCCATTCATCAGTTGATGGGCATCTGGGCTGAGTCCATTTTCTAGCTATTGTGATTATAGTAGCCACAGACATGGTTGAGAAATTATCTCTGTAGTAAAGAGCAAAGTCTTCAGAGTATATGTCCAGAAGTAGTATTGCTGGATCAAAAGATAGTTCTACTTTCAACTTTTTCAGGAGTTTCCATACTGATTTGTATAGTGCCTGTATAAGTTTGAACTCCCACCAACTCCCACAACAGCTAGGGTTCCTTTTTCCCCACAGCCTCACCAACACTTATTGTCGTTTGACTTTTTGATGAATATCATCCTGACTGGAGTGAGATGTAATCTCAGAGTTGTTTTGATTTGCATTCCTCTGATGATTAAAGATGTTGAACATCTTAATTGTATAATGGCCATTTGTATTTCATCCTTTGAGAAGTCTCTGTTCAAGTCTCTGTCCCATTTTTTGAGTATGCTGTTTTGAATTTTTTATTGCTTAGTTTTTTGGGTATTTTGTAATTTGTAGATATTAGCCCTTTGTCAGAGGAATAGATGGTGAAGATTTTCTCCTATTATGTGGGATGTTTATTGACTGTTAGTAGTTTGCTCCTCTGTACAGTAGCTTTTCAGTTTCAAGAAATCCCAGTGATTTAGTGTTGGTCTAATTTCATGTGCTACTGGGGTCTTATTCAGGAAGGCTTTCCCTGTGCCTGTGTCATGGAGTATACTCCCTATTTTTTTTCTTTTAGTTGCTTTAGAGTTTCAGGTCCTATATTGAGGTCCTTACTCCATTTGGAGTCAACTTTTGTGCCAGGTGAGAAAAGTGAGTCTAGTTTCATTCTTCTACATGTGGTTATCCAATTCCTCCAACACCATTTGTTGAAGATGCAGTCTTTTCTCCAGTGTGTACTCTTGGCCCCTTTGTCAAAGATGAGGTAGCTGTATTTGCTTGGATTTAGAGATGGGTCTTCTATTCTACTCCATTGATCTGTATGTCTGTTTTTGTGCCAGTACCATGCTGTTTCAGTCACTATGGCTTTGCAGTATATCTTGAAATCAGGCATGATTATACCTCCAGATGTACTTCTTTGGCTGGGGATATTTTTGGCTATCTGAGGCTTTCTGTTCTTCCATATGAATTTTGTGAGTATTTTTTCTACCTCTGTGAAGAATGTTGGTGGGATTTTTATTGGAATTGCACTGAATCTATCTAATAGTTTTGGTAGGATGGCCATTTTCACAATACTAATTCTTCCAGTCAATGAGCATGGGAGATCTTTCCATATTCTCATATCCTCCTCAATTTCTTTTCCAGTGTTTTTATATTTTCATTGTACAGGTCTTGTGTGTCTTTGCTTAATAATACTCCAAGGTATTTAACTTTTTGTGTCTATTGAAAACGGGATAGAGTCACTTCTCTCTCCATATGTGTATCTTTGGAGTATCTGAAGGCTTCTGATATTTTTGCGTTGATTTTGTATCCTGACACTTTTACTGAAAGAATTTATCACTTTTAGAAGTTTTTTTTTTTTTTCGTGGAATCTTTGGGTCATTTATATATAAAATCATGTCATCTGCAAGTAAGGAAAGTTTGAATTCTTTCTTATGAACTTGTATCCCTTTATTTGTTCCTGTTGTCTAATTGCTTGAGCTAAAAGTTCAAGTACTACATTGAAAAGCAATGGTAAGAGTGGGCATCCCAGTCTTCTTCCAGACCTTAATGGTGATGACTCTAATTTTTCCCAGTTTAGTGTGGTCTGGGCCTTAGGTGCTTTATAAATAGTCTTTATATATTGAGATATGGTCCCTCCATAACAAGTCTCTCCAGTGTTATGATCATGAAGTGGTGTATTTTGTTTAAGGCCTTTTCTGCATCTATTGAAACAATCATGTGATTCTGTGTTTAAGTTTATGTGGTGAATTACATTAATCAATTTCAGTATGTTGAACCATATCTGTATCCCTGGGATGAAACCTACTTGATTAAGGTGGATGATGCTTTTGATGTATCCTTGAATTCGGTTCACAGGGATTTTATTCAGCACTTTTAGTCTAAATTCATTAGAGATATCAGTCTATAATTTTCTATTTTTGTTGGATCTCTGTTTTCATTTGATCAAATTGGCCAAGGGTTTATCAATCTTGTTGATTTTTTCAAAGAATGAGCTCTTGCTTTCATCAATTTCTTAATTGTTCTTGTTTCCAATTCATTAATTTCAGCTCTGAGCTTAATTATTCTTTCTATAAGGAACTCTTAGGGTTGGATTGTTCTTGTTTTCTGATGCCTTTAGGTGTATGGTCAGGTTATTAACTTGAAATATCTCTGGCTTTGTTATGAAGGTATTCAGTGCTATCAGTTTTCCCCTTAGGTCTGTGAAGTACTCCATCCAGTGTTCTCAGTAGAGCTGCTTGGTATTCATATAGTCATAAAGCCAGCTTTTATCATGCAAAGTTTTACTTTCACCTTTTACTGTTAAGAATAATTTGGATGGATATAGTTTGTGTTGGCAGCCATGGTCTTTCAAAATGTGAAATACTCCATTCCAAGCCCTTTTGGCTTTTAGAGTTCCCATTGAAAAATCAGATGTAATTCCAATGGACTTAACTTTGTAAGTAATGAGCTGTTTCTTGAAACTTTTAGTACTCTATTTTTGTTTTCTGTGGTTAGTCTTTTAACTATAATGCAATATGGGGAATCTCTTTTCTGATCCTGTCACTTTGAAGTTCTCTATGCCTCTTACACATTGGATGTGTAATAATATTTCATAATATTTGAATATTTTTCTTCTATAATATTATTCAAGATATTCTCTATGGCCTTGGCCTATAGTCCTTCCCCTTCTCGTATGCCCATGTTTCAAATGTTTGGTCTTTTAAGTTATCTCTCATCTCTCTCATGCTCTGTTCATACATTTTGTTTTAACTTGTCAGGATTTTGACATCCTCTGTCTTGTCCTCAAGCCCTGACAGTCTGTCCTCCACTTGATCTATTCTGTTGATGAGACTTTGGGGGGAGTCTTTTAATTGAGTTATTTCATTTTTTTATTTTGATTAAGTTTTCCTTCAGAGTATCTTGTCTTTATATTGAGTTCCATTTTCATTTCTTTGTTTGACTTTATCATTCCATTGATTTGATTGTCTGTGCTGTCTTGGAATTAATTCAGGCATTTGATTATGTCCTCTTGCAATTCATTCTGCTGTGTATTGAGTTCTTTTTGTTGATTTTTATCCATTTCATTTATCCATCTGTTCATGGCCTCACTACGTTATTTTGAATATTCTTATCACAATTGCATTTTTAAATTCTTTGTCTGTAATTTCCTGTAAGCAATTTTCACTGATGCTTCCTCTATGGAACTAGGCATTTTTGGTGGAGCTATCTTGCCTTGGTTTCTTATGTTATTTGCATTGGAGTTTGTCCATCTGGAGATAATCTCTTTTTTCTTGCTGAAATGCAGCAGTAACAGCTCTAGTGAGACCAATGTCGAATCACTTGTCTGCCTTGATCCAGGTGGGCACGAGCTGGCAGTCTATCCACAGGTCTGGGCTGGGCACACTGGAAACTGAGTAGCTTACTCCATGTATCAGTATCCACAGGGGTCTGGACTGGGCAGTTTAGGGAGTACAGTCAGTGGGATCAGTGCTGGGAGGATCTTCTGTAGTAAGCCCTTCTCAATGTGGGTTCTGACAGGCAGACTGGGGAGCAAAGAGAGCACCAAATGGGTCTGATCCCCAGTTGGGGCCTGCATGAGCTGCAGTTTTGCCCTTGTGACTGAATATGCAAGGTAGGGTGCTCACCTGGATATTATTAGCCTACTAAGTGCCCAGGAAGTCTCTAGAAGGGCCTGGACTGAAGAGTGTGGTCACTCTGGGGAGATCCTAATCTAGTTATCTCTGTATTTTTTTGTTTTAATTATTTTGTTGACTTCTTATAAAATATTTGCTATTTTCCCCCCTTCAGAGTGAAGCAATTGCAAAGGATTTACTTCTGTTCCTTAAGTTATGTTTTCTCTTCTATTAATCTCTTTGTCTTTTATTCCTATTTCCTACCCCACCCCTTGCTTTGTTAGCTGAAACCTACTTGAGAAGCTGATTGCCAGTCCTTGCTATCTTATTCATATTGCAAACCTGATGAAGTATGAGAGACTATTTACCTCTATGCCAGGAGCCTTTTCCTTCTGAGTTTCAGAATTTTGTATTCTTTCCATGGAGGGAATGGGAGAGCAAGAAGAAAGTTCAGTTGATATGATAGTATCTACCCTCAGTGTCTTAGGAGAGTCGGTCCTAGAACCACCATCTAAAGACACCAAAACCCACAGATGCTCATAGTATTTGCGTGTAACCTGTGCACATTCTTCCATATACTTTAAACAATTTCTAAATGACTCACAATGCCTAATCCAATGAAAGTACAATGTAAATAGTTGTCATACTGCATTGTTTAGGGAATAAACACAATTTTAAAACTGCTCCCATTCAGAACAGATGCAATTTAAAAATACTTTTAATTTTTTAAATATGTTTATTTATTTATTTGGAGGTGTGTGTGTATGTGTGTGTGTATTCTGAGTCAAGGTCTCACTGTATAGTCCAGGCTGGCCTCAAACTCAGTCTTGCAGCCTCTGTCTCAGGTTCTAACTTGGAAAGTGATTTACATGGCTCAGGTGGACATCCTTCCTAGCTTTGATTTCATTTTTCTCCCTCTAAAGATGCAAATTTGCCCCTAAGTCCCTTTTCTTCGTCACTCACTGTGACCCCTTCTCTTAGCTACACACATGTCCATAAGGGGTACTGGAAGAGTAGGTGTGCACACAGGGGTCTGCCCAGCACGGAAGGTCATACTGAGCAGATGCCTGGTCAGCCTGGAGTGGGCAGGTGAGGACATGCATTGTGTGGCAGAGCAAAGCACAGAGTATAAGGAGGTGGTGAGGGCACAGAGGCCCTTCTCTTTGGCATCGTGAAAAACCTGGATGTCCTCCCTACAGTGATGGGGATGAGGCATTATGGAAAGGCTTTAAGGGAGAGATGTAGGCTGGGCGTGGTGGCGCACGCCTATAATCCCAGCACTCAGGAGGCAGAAGTAGGAGGATTGCCATGAGTTCAAGGCCACGCTGAGACTACATAGTTAATTCCAGGTCAGCCTGGACCAGAGTGAGACCCTACCTCGAAAAAGAGAGAGATAAATGAGGTACATTTCTAGTTTGGAAAAGCCATCTGCAGCATGGAGAAAGGGGTGGACACTAGAGCTAATGACAGAGATTTGCTAGGGAGCTGGGTTTTGTAGGGCCAGGGGGGAAGAGGAGACTGTGGTAAATACCCCAAGTTCACTTAGACAGGAAGGATTTACCTCTGGGGTGCAGGAACTGCAAGATCATCCTTTGAAAAACACTACTACATCACATTGGTGCTTTGGGTCTTGGCACAGTGGAGGAGTGGAGGGCCAGATAATTGATTAGGTTGGAAACAGCATGCATTTATAGGTCTAAAGCCCAAAATCTAAAATCTCTAACATCCAAAATAATCCTTTCTTTTGCTTTCTTTCCTTCTTTCTTTCTCCCTGCTTCCTCCTTCCTTTCTTTTGTGTAAAAACAAGTTGTCACTATGTGGCCCAGGCTGGCCTTGAACTTCCAGTCCTTCGGTCTCAGCATCCTGAGTGCTGGGATATCTTGTATGTGCTGCCTTGCCTGGTTTCTAAAGCCTGTTAGAGCTCTCACATGGCAGTTCAAACAGCAAATTTCATCCTGAGCCTCACATGACAGGTCACAGTAAAAATGAAGCCCCACTAAAAAATATCACATAAAATTACCTTCAGGCTAAATGTCTAAGGTGTTTGAGAAATATAAACGAACTTCATGTTTAGACTTGGGTCCTATCACCAATATACCCCATTATACAGATGAAAATATTCAAAAAATCTGATGCATGTTAAAACATAAAGCACTTTTAGTCCCAAGTATTTCAGATAAAGGATACTCAAACCTATGTACAAAATGATATTAGCACAGTAATTTAGATTTTCATGAACACACCCCCTCACACACACACACACACACACACACACACACTACTTTCACACCACACCCACACACATTGCATCATACACACCTATCTTTCAGTTTGTAGCCATTGCTTTAGAGTCACTACTCCATCATGAAGACCGTGTGCAGGAGCCTATAGCAGCTTCCCCTGGTCCCACAGGATGTGGTGAACACATAGGAAGCCACTAGAAGACACGTGTCCAGAGAGTCCCACTTCCCAGGACACAGAGTCCCAAAGGTCATGGAAGTGGTGTGTTTCCTGATGTCCACTGTAGCCAGCATACCGCCCAGCTCCCAGAGTGTTGGGCATGGAGTCAGACCACTATTTGGCATATCAGCATCTGTGTGTCTTCTGTTGTTCATTTTGTTTGTTTTGCATTTGAGACACGGTTTCGTGTAGCCTGGGCTATCTTTCAACTCACTATGTAGCTAAAAATAACCTTGGAGTCCTAATCTTCCTGCCTCCACCTCTTAAGTGCTGAGATTATAAGCATGTTCCAATATGCCCCATTTTATGTGGTTCTGTGAATTGAACCCAGGGCTTTGTGCATGATATGCAAGCGTTCTACCAACTAAGCTACTTTCCCAGCCATCTTTAGGTCTTTTGATGATTATTATATTTGTGTACACACGCACACACACACACACACACACACACACACACATGCACACTGCTCTTTCAGAACATTCTTTATAAAATCTATGCTAAGTTTTGTCACTCTTAAGAGTTTATCATTGTGAGAAATAGATAGACATGCTGTCTTTCTGTCAAAGGATTAAAAAGATAGAGAAACTCAATTCTGGGAGTATGCCATTCTGTGGGAAGCCCCCTTCTGAGTTAGCCATTCCTTGAAACCAGAAGAGTTAACAGTCCTTGAGACCAAAAGCCAACAATCTTTGAAAGCAAACTTCTATTTTTGCATCTGGTAAAAGGGCCCCTAAATCTTCCCTTTCTTTACCTTTAAACTGGGTCATTTTTTTAATTTTACTTTTATTTATTTATTTGAGAGAGAGAAAGAGACAGAGAGAGAGGAAGAGAGAATGGGTACACCAGGGCCTCTAGCCGCTGCAAACAAACTCCAGACGCATGTGCCACCATGTGTATCTGGCTTACATGCATCCTGGGAAATTGAATCTGGGTCCTTCGGCTTTGTAGGCAAGTGCCTTAACTGCTAAGCCATCTCCCCAGCCCTGGGTCATTTTTACATTTTAGCCGATTGCATGTGATTGTGATGCCAAACTCTGACTCAGAGTAACACCTAGGTCCCTGCCTGCAAGAGGGAATATCAAAATGCCAGCAGACCCCTGCTTTTATTCCTGCTTACCAGAAGTCTTTTAAAAGCTATGAACTTGGGTTGGAGAGATGGCTCAGCAGTTAAGGCACTTGCCTGAAAAACCTAAGGACCGGAATTCAATTCCTCAGTACCCATGTAAAGCCAGATGCACAGTGTGGCAAGCACATATCTGGAGTTTGTTAGCAGTGGCTAGAGGTCCTGGCATGCCCATTCTCTCTCTCTCTCTCTCTCTCTCTCTCTCCTCTCTCCCTCTTTCTCTCTCCCTCTTTTTCAAATGAATAAATAAATAAAATACTTTTAAATAAGCTATGGACTGTTCTGCAGAAGTAAACATTGCCTTGCCAATCTACTTAAGATTATGTAATCATTCTCAAACCTTAGACTGATTTCTAACACTCTTCTAGGCATTGATGTAGGGACTTGCACTGAAATTTCCATTTGTGATTAAGTGGCTGTGCATAACAGGACTGTGCATCTATTCATTCACACTCTGAACACCCAGAAAGGGGTGATTGTGACAGCAGGGAAGCAGAGCTGCCTGAGGTAACAGAGGCCCACGTCTGAGCACAGCACACTCCTTGCTGGAAGCATCCTGTCCTGCTTTCTGTACCAAGCCTATTGAAAGCCGCTGAATCTTTTCTGAGCTCCCAAGAGTTGCCTGGAAACCTCCTCCCTACTGGCTAGCTGTCATAGTGCTGGAAATGCTGTCTATGCAAGCTGCTGGGAGAGAAAAATCACCACAGTCTTACCAGCAATGGATGCTGCAAGCTATACAACTGGCCAGCTATGCAAGATATGCCCACAGGTGCAGTTGTAGCATGTTTGTTATGGAGAGAGCCAACTGCTCTCTGATTGGATTTGAGGTGTACTCCATGGAAGGACTTCATTCCTGGTACTCAAAACCTAGTCAAGGGCAGGAGGGATGGCTTAGCGGTTAAGGCATTTGCCTGCAAAGCCAAAGGACCCAGGTTCAATTCCCCAGGACCCACACTAGCCAGATGCACAAAGGGGCGCACACATCTGGAGTTAGTTTGCAGTGGCTGGAGGCCCTGACACGCCCATTCTCTCTCTCTGTCTCTCTCTCTCCCTCTTTCTCTGTCAAATAAATAAATTAATTAATTAAAAAAAAAACAACCTAGTCAAAAGCGTATGGCTGAGAAACTCATAAGCCAGGGGGGAAACCTTACTACTCTTTGGCTAAATAGATGTGTTGTGCTCATCAAATTACCCACTAAATATTTATGTTCATGTCCATATATTAGTGCTCTTCACACTTTTAGTTAGGGAAACTTTTCTGTTCAGATGGCATTGGCCACTGGGAAGATGCAAAACTCATCAAAGTATTGAGAAGAAGTGACGGTTGAGTGCTCAGGACGGGATGAGATATCTTTATGATACCCTCAAAAGCTCAGGAAACATTGCAGAAGAGGTTGTGAAAAAAATGTAAGAGCCAGAGTATGGGGAGGGGTACTTTGGAAAGTGGTCTTCTGGACACAAAGTGGTGAGTGCACTCATGACCTCACAGTGGCTGCTGTCACTTGCACAAAATCTGCACAATATTAGGCACATCAATATGTTGTCATGGATGATGGAGGAGGGCAAAAAAAAAAAGGATATCAAAGTAAAAGAGGAGAACAAGAAGGGTTTCAGTAGAAGGGGTTGGGAGAGAGGAAGAAAACAAAGTAATGAGAAGGGATTATAATCTAAATATATTATGTATATAAATGAAAATTGACCACAAAAAGGTTTTTTTTTTTTTTAAAGTAAAAGCCAGGTGTGATTGTGCACAACTTTAATCCCAACACTCAGAAGGCTGAAGTAGGAGGGTTGCTTGTGAGTACAAAGCCAGCATGGGCTAAAGTGAGACCCTGCTTTAAGAAAAAAAAAAAAAAAAAAGAAGTTACAAAAGAAAGAGTTTCCTGGAGAGCCACTGTCACCACTGTCTGTGACCTTCCACACCCATGACACCACAGTGATTTGTTGATAAGGTTTCAACATGAAGGTCCAGGAGTGGCCACCATTGCTCGCTGGGAGAAACAGGAGGGATGCACTGCTCTTGAGCCCAGGCCCTCGCATCCCACACCCAGCGCTTTGTAGCTGGGTGTCCGTCAGCAAGTGACTTCACTTCTCTGAGCCTTGGATGTCTCATCTTTAATGGGGTAATTATAATTGCCTTACTGGCTTCTCAGGGTGGCTGCAAAAGCATTGCAAATACTAATCACGCAAGCTTTGTTATTAAGCCTAATAATAACCTTGCAGGCAGGCAGGGCATGTAGTCATTCATATTTTATAAATGAGGAGAGCGCTCAGCACTGTTAATGTGATTCATCTGGTGTCACAAGCTTCCTTGGGAGGAACAAACCAAAGCCCAGATCTTCCAATACTCAGTTTAAAGCTATTTTCCCTGTAATATAACCAAGGAGAGACAAGGTAGTGACCTTCAACTAACATTTCATTGTTTCAGACTAATAGTTTAAGAATAACCAGGAGCTATGATCCATGCAGATTAAATCTTTCTCTTCTTAACACTTTACATAAAACCTAAAAGCATACACAAAATTTCCTTCCTTCATACTTATTCAATTAAAAGTGTAGGTAGCTGTGTTCTTTCTTCATATAAGATCATACGGTGCAATGGTCAGGAAATACCTGAGGTAACACCAAGGAAAGAGCCCACACGTGGTGCTTGTATGTTGTATCATTTGTGGGCTTCTCTTTTGTTTGTCGTTTGTTTGTTTTTTAACTTGGATTATTTTGAATTTCTTATTTAAATTTTTATTTAGAGAAATTATTTAATTTAATTATCTAATTTTTTATTTAGGAAAGGTCAGGGTCACTAAAGAAACCAGAGCAGTCCCCAGTGACCCAGGGGATAGAACCTAATGTGAACTACTTGTCTATTTCTGCATACGTGTTTAAGCTACTCTCTTATTTTTCTTAAGTGGTAGAGAATAGGGTTTGTAGTGGCTGAGATCCTATCTTCTCATCACAGTCATCCAAGGGAAAAGGGCTTTTCCCCACAGGAATATGCTCTGATTCCAGGGATATGCTGATGGACTTGGCTTTGGTCAAGGATATACTATACTTAGTAGGGCCCATAAATTCCTGACTAAAATAGAGGAGAAGGGCTGGAGAGATGGCTTATCAGTTAATGCATTTGTCTTCAAAGCCAAAGGATCCTGGTTCGATTCTCCAGGACCCACATAAGCCAGATGCACAAGTGGGTGCATGCATCTGGAGTTCGTTTGCAGTGGTTGGAGGCCCTGGAGTGCCCATTCTCTCTCTCTCTCTCTCTCTCTCTCTTTCTCTGTCTCAAATAAACAAATTAATAATACAAAAAAGAATAAAATAGAGAGAAACAGTTTCATTTAGGGAGTACAGCCATCAAAATAAAGGAACATAGCCAAGCATGGTGGCGCACGCCTTTAATCCCAGCACTCAGGAGGCAGAGGTAGGAGGATCGCCGTGAGTTCAAGGCCACCCTGAGACCACATAGTGAACTCCAGGTCAGCCTGGACCAGAGTGAGACCCTGCCTCTCAAAAAACCAAAAAATAAAAGAAAATAAAAAATAAAGTAACATTTCTGCTATGCAGAAAAAGTGATTGATGATTTTATGGTTCTATAAATAAAGTAACAATGTCTGGGTTCCAGACATTTTTCTCTACATTTAAAAGCACATAATATATTCTTTTATGTTTTTCACAAACAGCTATGGCCAATTTCCCTTAGGCATCTGTCAAGGCATCTGTCTTTGTGTTCTCTCACAAAGTACTGGTATACTCTTTTAATCAGATAATGAGAATTCTCAAATCCATTATTCCTTTTCTTGAATGTTAGGAAACTCGGAACTAAATTTAATGCTCAGTTACCTAACTATATTAAATCTCAACATTACACTATTTAATTCCTTCTTCTCTTCATACTTTTAAGTTTCTATTTCTTAGTTTGTCTAGCTTTACAAATGTCATTGCAAACCACCTCAAAATCTCTTTCAAAGAAGATGGATTTTTATAAGGCTCTTCTAATACTTAGCATTTATTAACTTTAATATTTTTCTATTATCAAAATGAGGAGGGCTGGAGAGATGGCTTAACTGTTAAGGCACTTGCCTGCAAGGCCAAAGGACCAAGGTTCAATTCCTCAAAACCCACGTAAGCCAGATGCACAAGGTGGCATATGCATCTGGAGTTCGTTTGCAGAGGCTAGAATCCCTGTTCCCCCTCTCAAATAAATAAGTAAAATTTTTAATGTTTTTTTTTAATTTGGAGAGAGAGAAAGAGGCAGATAGAGGTATCTCACTGCACCAAACCAAACCAAACCAAAAGCCAGATGAGAAAATTCTGGAGATGAATGATGGTGATGGTCAACAAAGGAAGTGCATTTAATGCCACTGAACTATGCACTTATAAATGATTAAGGAGATAAACTGTATACCATATGTATGTTACTAGATTAAAAAGAAAGGCAGTGGCTCTTGTATGGATCCACTGCATTGGTGAAGTCAAGAGACCAAGCTTAAGCCCGAAATAAAGCTCCTTGCCCTTGAAAAAAAAAAAAAAAAAAAAAAAAAAGACAGGCAGAGGAGCCTGCAGGAAGAAGACAGCTGGCGGTGGGAGGGACCTAGTCATCTCCTATTCAACATGTCCCTCCTAGGTTGGTACCAGGATGCAGCAGTTTTAAATCTTTGATGTGCAAGAAACTCAGTAAAAAAAAAAAAAAAAAAAAAAAAAAAAGGTTCATTTTCTTCTTTCTCACTTATCTTGCCTCAATGTGTCTAACTTGGGGCTCGTCTATAGCATTGTTAGACACGGACACCATTTCACAGTGGGTGCTTCTGCGGGGCTACTCGGATAATGGTGATGGCTGTCACGTCGTGTCTGCACTGGGCATGTCAGTGGCAGGGCAGGGATGTGGAGAGATGTCAGGTCAGTGGAGGAGCAGAGGAGAGGCTGTCTTCCACGGGAGTGCACAAAACGTCCTCTTGCAGCAGGGTGTTCTCATGTTACATGCCATTGTTCACATGCTCACACACATGCTCTCACACACACACACACACACATGCTTGCACACTCATACATGTTCATACACACATTCTTCCATATTTGTACTAACACATGCATTCTCACGCATTTATGTGTGTTCATACACATGATAACATTCACATACATGTTCACATGTATACATGCTAACACTCAGAAACTCATGTAGTTATATTTGTGCACATACATTTATACTCACTGCTCACAAATACATGTTCACAAACTCACACGTGCTCACACACACATGTTCACATTCACAGTGCTCATCCATAATCACGTATCTGCTCACTCACACATCTATTCACATAATGACTACTGAGACACAGGTTCACAGTCACATATGCTCACACTCACACACATTGTGCACATCTACTCACACACACAGTCCCAATGATCGCATTCCCTGTCCCTGCGCTATCTCCATGTGGCCGAACACACCTCCCACTCCTCAGTCCTGCTCTGGATCCCCACGATGCCCTTATGGCCATTTCTTGCCCTTTTCAACCCCAACCCCTTCCTTCTGCACAGTGTTCCCTTGCTCAGTACTGTTCCTATCCTGCACCTTTCACCAAGGTCGTGCTTTGGGGCCAGCCCTCAGGTCAGCGTGATGCCCTCATGCTGGCACTGCGCTGGCTGAACTCAGCATTGCTCTGCTCTGTCCTCCCATTCTCTCTCCTCGTGGTCAAGGCTCATGGGCTGCAAACACCCTTCAGTGAGCAGTGTTGTCCTTGGCGCAAACGCTCCCTTGACTGTCTAGAGCAAATGCGTTTCAAAACATGCCAGGCTCTACCCATCCTGCTCGGATTCCCTCCAGAACCACTCCCTTCCCAAGACTGCTGAAAACAAGAACACAGAGGTGGCCCTCCACATGCCCTCTCCGCAGGTGCACAGCAAGGGCCCGCTATCTGTGACCAGGCAGGCCCATCCAAATATTAATGATGGATGCTTTCCTACTTTAAACTTGAAACACTCTGTACTCAGAGCCCACCCTCCAAAGAACATAACAGCTTCAGTTTCCTTTCTTCCAGGGGATGGCACACGGCTGTGCTTGCCTTATTTGAAAGGTGCCCAGGTTTTCTGGGTGCTGGCTTGGACTGCTGATCTTCGCGTAGCTGCCCAACTCCAGGGGAGGTGGCTTTCAACTCCTGCACCTGGTTTCAATATGGCTCCAAGACACAGCTCTAACCCATGACCAAAATCAATATTTTCCATTTTACTATCTGATGACACAACAAAGGTCAATTTATAAATTAGGAAAGTGTTGCACAATGAGGTAACACTGACTCATGATGTCTTTTTTTTTTTTTTTTAATGAATCAGACTGAAGTTAGATTGTGGTTTCTCTGGTTTGATTGCCACTTTCTCAGGGTGGATTTTAATATTCAATGGACTACTGAGCTGAGGAAATCCAGGTTCATACGCAGCATGTGTTCTCATTCCTAATCTGCACTGCTTTGAGTCAGTTAAAGGATAGCAGCTCCAGGGAGCATGAGCCCCCAGCCCAGGAGCTAATGCATCTGTTCCTGCAGCAGCAACCAGGCAAGAAACTCTACTTACATGATGTTTACAATCTGTATGAGCTGAAACTGGAAACAACCAAGTGCCTGTCATGTGAGGAGTGAACAAATAAAATATGGGATATCTAGACAATGAAATACTAATCAGCCATAAAAAGAATGAAATATTGATACTCTCTATAACATATGAATCCCTGGAAACTTTATGATAAGTGTGAGTCCAAATGCAAAAGGATAAGTAATGTGTAATTCCATTTACATGAACAGGCATATTTATGGTTTCCAGAGGTCTGGGAGAAGTAGCGATGGGGAATTATTACTAATGGTTATGGGGCTTCCTTTGTGGGATGACAAAAATATTCTAAAATTTATTTTGCTGATGGTTATACATATCTGCAACTATACTAGAAACCACTAGACTGTACACTTTAAATGGGTGAAATGATAGTATGGGATCTATAAACCTCAATAAAACTGTTTTTAAAAGTTATACAAGGCTGGGGAAGTTGCTCAGTGACAGAGCATTTGTCTAGCATGCATAAAGCCTTCCCAACATGGCCACTTAATTAATTAGTTAATTAAAATTATACCTTTGTTGTATATACAGCTCCATTTAAAATAGCCCAATTTAACATAACAAATGGTAACTTTAAAAAAAAAAACTTTACTTTTAGTTTGCAGAAAAGCCATTTAGACAGACAGCAATGTTGGTGTTAGATATGGCTAAGGCTCAAATAAGAAGCTATTAAAAAAAAAAAACAAATATATTAGTAGCAACAAAAATTATAAGTGGACTAAACTCAGTAGATAAAAGACAGAGACCTCAGCCTCTCTATTTACCCTCTGCAGCCCACTCATTTCTACATGCACATCTCTAGGTCCTGATCTCAGCCCTGTGTTTAATACTCTCATAACTTATCTCCTACTTAACATTCCCACTTGCAGATGTTTCCATTGGAGACATCTCAGATTTAACATGGCCCAAACATAACTTTCCAACATTCTCTCTGATTTTCTCCAACCTCAGTCACCAGTTCAGCACATACTTCATTCTTGTTTTTCACTATTCCTCCACAACTAGCTCCCAACTCCTATAGTTTTATCTCCCACAGCATAAGGCATTCTACTGTTCCGCCTGCCTCTGCCCTCTGTTGTCACCATTCAACTCTAAGTCCTCTGTTCTTCCTCTAACTCATCCCTCTGTGGGTCTACTCAAGGTCTCTTTTACAGACTAGTTCCTATACCAAGGCCAGAAGATCTTTGTAATTTATAAAATATTCTATCTTACCAATATTATCATATAAATTGTGTTTTGTAGTTTATGTAGCCCAGTAATAAAACAACATTAGTGAATCCTCCCACTCCAGAGAAGAATTAGCAGAACATTCTTATTAAAATTAAGGCTGAATATGTTGTTTCCCTGTTTAAAACATCTACATGGGCATGGTGGTTCATGCCTATCATCTCAGTACTTGAGAAACTGAGGTAGGAGAATTTCTACAGGTTTGAGACCAGCCTGGGCTACAGAGTGAGTTCAGGTCAGCCTAGTGCACTAGAGTGAGGTCCTATCTCAAAACACAAACAAACAAAACTGTTCATGGATTACATTACACTTAGAATATAATCCTGACTCCTGCTTCTCCAAGTTTCTATTGTACTCTTCTCTTTCTGCCTCACTGAGTCCCAATCACATGGACCTACTTTATGCCCCTAGAACATGCCCCAGGGCCTTTGTACTAGCTGATGTCTTTGTCTTAGGTCTTCAGTGGTCTGGCTCTTGGTGTCACTGAAGTATCAGCACAAACATCATCTTTCCCAAGAGATATGCCTGGGCCACCATGTCTCAAGAGTATTTACATATGGGTTCTGATTTTCTGCAGAGCACTTATCACTAGCTAGAGGTAATTTTTCTCCTTCCTTTAAGCTCCATGATGGGAGAGAGCTTGTTTGTGTCTTTAGGAATATATATGTAGTATATATTTGGTGTTCATTAAACAGTTGTTGAGCAATCAAACCAATAGACCTAAAGTGAGTTAAAGTGGTTAAAGTTCCCTTGTCAATAAGTTTTTTCTTTGAATTCTTTATTTTAAAGCTTATGTCATTCTTCTATGAGAAACTATTAGTTATTGATTCCAGAAATTGTGAAATCCTCAACGCCACATGGAATAACAGCATCATTAAATTTGAGGTTGGTTTGGAACACTGGGGACAGTGTCAGTTTTGCAAGTGAAATTTACACGACTTGCTTCTGAGGGAGGTAAGCAGACAGACCATATTCTCATTTGCAAGTGACTGCTAAAATGTTGGCCCAGCTCTGAGCATTTTTCCCCTTGATTTCTGTAATGAATCCAGCCAGATTGTAATGTTGTGCCTCATTTTGTGTGCCTTTCTGTGAGTCATCAAGTAAGTACATATCACCTTTCTACTTTCCTGTCCACTAAACTATGGTAATTTTAGGTCATGAAACACTATTGCTTTCCTCAGCTATTCTAATAACCATCCAATGGCCTGAAGTCCCACAACTCATCCATAAATTTACTTATGTACTGAGCATCTGCCACATGCAAACAGTAGGTGCAGTGGAAATAACAATGCAGAGCCTCTTAGGCTTAATGCACGTAACAATGGCCCATGTTCTTGGCTAAAAAATGCAGCCTTACTCCAATTTGGGAAGTTTTAGGTAGAACCAGGGATTTGTACCTTTCAGTTCATCCCACATCAAACACAGGCAGTCAGCCAGCTACACTCAGACAAGCCCATGAGGAAATTGGCTGGGGTTTGTCTGTCAGTGAGACACACAGTTCCTCTTCTGGGGTCTGGACTAGTGCCCATCACCACCACCAGAGCAAAGCTTCCAGAAACTCTAATGCCCCTGTTCACCCATTTTGTTGACATCCTCTGTCTTTCCCAGCTCCACTGTTTACCAAAAAAATTCCACTCTATGCTAACAATTCTTTATCAAAATTTTACACTGGTACCTCTTTGCCAAAGGCTATGTTTTAACAGAATTTTTTTAAGGAGCATTTTTGGGTTTGCAGAGAAGTTGAGCTGGGAATACAAACCTCCTCTCTGCCCCTTCCCTCTGGTTTCTTCACTTCTAAACATCTTACATTCGTGGGGTACCTTTGTCAGGACTGATGAACCCAAATTGAGGTCTTACAATACTATCCATTGTTTGCATAGATCCACTCTTACTATCCACAACTGTTGGCCTTAACAAATGTGGAATGTACCCAACGTCACCATATCACACAAAATGATCTCACTGATATAAAACTATGCAGGGTTCCCTTCCCTGTCTATTCTTCCCCCTTCTTCTTTTCCCTCAAAATATATTTTTCATTTTAACAGGTGCCCTCAGAGGATCAAAACTAGCTTCACTATCCATTTTCTTATTTTTATAAATATATTTAATCATAAAGTATGAATTCTGACTAGTCTTTGAACTTGACATAATGTATTGCATGGCTACCATCAGCATAAACAGCACCTGAATGTTATTTCACTGTGCCTCTGGCCATTGTCTGGGCCACATTCCAGAGCCTCATATAGCTCATATTTTATGCCTTCTTTGAAATGCCTCCAGTCATCTGTCATGCTGGTCCTCCTCCTACCAGCACCAGGGAGGAGGAGGGTCCACGGCTAAGGTACTGTGATTTAAGGTTCATAGTAGACCACAGCTGGGGCTGAATTTTCCTGATAGCTTCTTTTCCCCCCCCCAATGAATTATATAACTAGCTATGGTCTCAAGGTAAAGTTATGGGGCAATAATGGTCTTCCCAAACATCTGGCTGCAGGTCGTTGGGTATTGTGGGCAGTGGAGTTCATCTAGAAAGCAGGAACAGACATACTTTTAAAGGAAATTGAAGGTAGCTTTTTTTTTCCTATCCTTACCCACCATGATTTGAACGTGGTTTGTCCCCCAGACCTTCATGTGTTGGAAGTATAGTGTGTTGAGTATACTCAGTATAGTGGTGTTGAGGTGGTGAGACGTTTATAGGGTTGGAGCCTAGTGCAAGATGACTGGATCATTGGAGGCACTACCTGCAAGAGGAACTAATGTAGTTCTACCAGGACCCCAGTCAGATCCTGAAAGAACAGGTTGCGGTAAAAAGATCAAGTCTAGCCCTGATCTTTCTGGCTTCTGTCTTGGCATGTGCTTTCTCCCTCCCAGACAGGCTGCCACCATAATGCCCTCTGCCATATTGTGATACAACAAGAGGTCCTCACCAGAACAGATTGGAGGCCAGTGCCATACTTTCAGCCTCGAAATTATGAGCTAAATAGATTCCCCTTTCTATATGCATTACCTAGTCTCAGGCAACAGAAAAGATGTCCAGTGTACTCCAAGATGTCCACTATACTCTGAATAAAGAAAATGATGATATCTGGCTAGCTGCAAGATTATTATAAACAATAACCATCAGCATGGAGAAAACAGTATGAGGATAAAGTTTCCATTCTTACAAATGTTTTGAAACCTGTGTGTATGTTTAAATTTTGAACAGAAAAAGACTGCACAGAGAATAAGTTACGTGGAGGAAATTGTGAGCATTTTTTACACTGACAATGGAGGTTAGTGTCTGTTTCACTCTCTTTGTGCTTAACTGAGACCCAGATGTCTCTTGTCTCTCAGCATGTTCCTGTTACCTCCCTGCTGAGATGCCACTGGACTTGACACTCTGCCCAGCCCAACACAGGACACTACTGTCTTTCTTCCCTGTGGGAATGTGTATCCAAGGCCAACTCCAACAATTCCTGCCTGGGCATCATTTGGATGGTGCTGGGGTAAGTTACAGGCTTGGACCCAGAGAGTGTGGCCTGAGGTCCCAGTGGTTATCCCCCAACCCAACAGATGGAAGAAGACAGAACCAGTGTGGTGAACACACCCTGAAAAACTGGATAATTACTCCATGAATGAATGTTTCTGCCACAAAGGGAGCATGAGCATCCCAAAGCCAATCTTCAACAAGGACTGGAGACTGGGTAACACATGTGGTCTTGTCCCCCTCCCCATTGGTTACTGCCTACTCCAAAGGTATAGCACCTCATGGTAATGAACACTCAAGAACATGGACACAAGAAGGCACAGGTGCCTAATGCTTGTAGCCAGAGGTGAGGGGCTGGCCAGGGAAGAGTGAGGTTTGCCGCTGGGACCCCTCTCTCTTCCCGGGGCTCGGCCTCAATCCATTCGGTGATGTAGTTCTCTCATAAGAGGATGGAAGGACATGAAGAAGTTGGCATGTGAACTGTCTGCCTGTGCTTAGTAGGGAGAAGCCACCAGAAGACAAGCCCTGAATGTGACACAACATTTTGAACGTAGTCTTTCAGCCAGGGTTTTTGTTTGCTTTGTTTTGTTTTTTGAGGCAGGGTCTAGCTGACCCGGAACTCACCCGGCAGCCCTGGCTGGCCTCCAACTCACAGAGATCCTATACCTCACTCTCTCCAGTGCTATAAAACACCCAGACCCATCTCAGGGAGTGTTTGTTAATTTGTTTGTTTTTTTTTGTTCTTGGAATAAGCTCACAATATTTAGCCAAAACCAGCCTTAGACTCTCAGTCCTCTTGCCTCCACTTCCAGAGTGCTGGGGTTTCAGGTGTTTGCCACCACGCCCAGCTTCACTTGTTTTTGTTTGGTGGGTATAGGGATTAGATTGCAAGGCCAGCACTCTACCTCTGAGCTATATTATATGCCACCACCTTTTTTTTTTTTTTTTTCATTTTACATGAATGACTTTAAGTCTGAAAATTTTTCTGAGGTGTTTCCTTTCCATCAAAATTCTGCAAGAAAGAGACAGAATCACCTAACAAAGCTTTTTGTAAAGAAGTAAATGTGGAAGGTTGAGAGAAGTTTAGTGGTTAAGGAGCTTGCCTGAAAAGCCAAAGATCCAGGTTTGATTCCCCACGACCCACATAAGCCAGATGATGCACAAGGTGGTACATTAATCTGGAGTTTGTTTGCAATGGCTGAAAGCCCTGGTTTACCCATTCTCCTTCTCTCTCTCTCATAAATAAATAAAAAAGAAGTAAATGTATACACTTGTTTTCATTCATTATTCTAATGTCTTATATTGAATCTTTTAGGCTAATGGTTACTGTGTACTTAAATTTTGTAAGACTGGCAAGTCAAGTTTCATTTTCTAGTGTATACGGTATCTACTATGTTCACATTCTTGCTAGTATTTATTTAATTCAATTTGCATTAAAAGTAGGTTCTCCTATTCGCTGAGAAGCAATATCTCACTGTGCTTTTCATTTTATTACTCTTGATTAATTATCTTTCTAGATGTCTTTGGATAGTTTATGCATCTTTTATCCACCTTGATTTTTACTAACAGCTGTATTGGGAACCATTACTTACTGTAAATCTCACCCCTTTGAAGTTGATAATTTGGGAGTCTAGTATAGATGTAAAGAGTTGTACAAGCATCACTATCACCATATTTTAGGACATTTTTCATCACTCTGAAAAGAAACTGTATACAGATCACTCACACACATCCAGCTGCTGGCAAACTCTAACCTGTTTATTGTCTCTATTGGATTTATTATTCTGAACATTTCATACACATGGATTCAAACATTGTCCTCCAATATCTGGTTCTTTCTCATGGCATGTTTTTGAGGATCAGTCATGTTGTATCATGTATCAGTACTTCATTGCTTTTGTGGATGAATAATCTGTGTCTGGCTTACCAGATTGAATTGGTACATTTGTCTGTTCTTTCCATTTTGTTACCTAGTATGAATCATGTTACTGTGAACAGTTCTGTATAACTTTTTATGTGGATGTACATCTTCTGTTCTCTGGGTACTGAGCCACTAACTTTTTAAATAAAAGGAGTATCACCATGGATATATCACTTCTTGTCATATTAGTGATTACAGCCAAATATTCTGGAAATGTGGCCTGATATTTTCCATGTTCTGAGCGAAGTGCACTCTGAAGGCTGTGCACTATCACTGAATGCCTCTGCGTGCCACTATGTTCAGAGCACTGGAGATGTCAGAGGGCAAAACAAAGCCTTCGTCTCTTGACTCCCATTCTATTTCTCTCATAGCTGCTCCGTTACCTCTGCATAGCCGTGGTCTGACGTATTACAAAGCAGTTTTATCCAGTTACTGGTAGTGAAGGGTGATGTAGAGGAAAGTGGAGGTTTATTTGGGTGCTGTCAGGACAAACCCTGATATTTAATTAGGTATGAGGTAATGGATCTACAATTCAGGTTGTCTTGAGCAGCTGGGTACATGATGACTTCTCAGATGGAAATGAAGGCAGAAAGAGGACAGAGAGTGATGATGAATTTGGACTTGGTAGCACTGAAAGTAACCTGTAACACATTCAGGCTGGGCTGTAAGGATGGGAAATAGATTTGGCAGGTAACAGTGAATAATGGTGTCAATTTGCTGGGTGGAATGAGAAGTTCAAGGGAAATGATGTAGAGCAATGAGAGAAAGGATTGCTAATGATGAAGAACTAAGGAGACCGGGAATGAAATACTTAGTAACTTGGGTTGTTGCCTTACCAATGTAAGTAAAATGTCCTATAAATCCAAGGTTCCTAGAACAATGAGCTATCTTCCCACTTGAGTAATTATCTCCATTTTAATGGTATCATTACTTAGGCCTTTTATGATTTTTAGTTACATCAAATGCTTTTTGGAAGTAAGACAACTTATAAATTATAAGGAAAGGTGTCAATTTATGATAGTTTTTATCCCTTTGGTTCTAAATTTTTGAGCAGACGTTTGCCGACTCCCTGTTGCACTGAATTTTCGTTTTTAAAAATGTAACTTCTCAGGCTGGAGGGATGGCTTAGCAGTTAAGACATTTTCCTGCAAAGCCAAAGGACCTTGGTTCAATTCCCCAGGACCCACATTAGCCAGATGCAAAAGGTGGCACATACATCTGGAGTTAGTTTGCAGACTCTCTCCCTCTCTTTCTCTTTGTCAAATAAATAAATAAAAATATTTTTTAAAAATGTAACTTCTCCATGTAGGTTATATATAATCTTTTGTCAAATAATCATGATTAAAATAAATAAATGCAAGCAACATTATGTAATAAATTCCTTTGTTTTGCAACTCTTCCAATACTTCCATTCTGTAATTTTTGCAGATGTAACAATATTCAGCAAAACTTCTCTCAATATGATTTATGATGTCTGTTTATCTGTAGTTGCATGTCTCTAGGGTGTTTTATTTTCTTTGTAGGGAATTTTAGATATGACTAGTGGTTGGTCCATTAGTCTGAAATCTCACAATTATATGTAATAATAATATATTTCTTCTAAGAAAGAACTCAGTGCATAGGTTCATAGTGAAATAGGCCTGGACTACTACTTATTGAGTTGTTAGAGTTCCAAGTGTTATGTGATGATCTTGAAAATAAGTAATCTCTGGCCTAGGGGCTGGAAAGATGGCTCAGCAGTTAAAGGTGCTTGCTTGCAAAGCCTAAGGACCCAGGTTCTAATCCCAGTCCCCCAAAGCTAGATACATAAAGAGATTCATGCGTCTGGAGTTCATTTGCAGTGGCTAGAGGCCCTGGAGCACCCATTCTCTGCCTGTCTCTCTCTCCCTCTCTCTCTATCTGCCTCTTTCTATCTCTCTCAAATAAAACAATAAAAAGTAAATAAATAAGAGCCGGGCGTGGTGGCACACGCCTTTAATCCCAGCACTCGGGAGGCAGAGGTAGGAGGATTGCTGTGAGTTCAAGGCCACCCTGAGACTATATACTTAATTTCATGTCAGCCTGGACCAGAGTGAGACCCTACCTCGAAAAACCAAAAAAAAAAAAAAGTAAATAAATAAAACTCCTTGGGGCTAAGTCCTGAGGCAGCAGGACTATAGCTGCCCTGCCCTGGGCCTCTGAATTTCACCAAGTATGTTTGATCAGCAGAACACAGTCCCAGCCAGGCCTTGACACTGGTGACTTTCAAGCTCACTTGCTGCAAAACAGGGAAGAAAGTGTGATGGACCCTGACATCAGGCCTGACATCTCCACACACAGGTTCCTGTGGATTAGGATGGAGACCCTCAGACAAGTTCCCAGGCTCAGGAACCCTGGAATTTCTATCCCGGTTCACATCCTAAGTGTCTGCCTCACACTCTGCTTCCTGTTTTCTACTCCAAAGCCTCACACAGGCCTCAAACTGTTGTTCAAGACATCAGTGACGACTTCTCCAACTGTCCTTAGGAGGCCACTCCCTCTCTGAGCACTGTATCCTTAACTTCCTCCAAACACAGTAAGTAGCATGTCCATAACCTTAGAGTGAAAAACCACTGACTGATCTACGATTCTTCCTATATGACAACCTTGAAGCTCCACATAGGCAGAGAATCCTATAGAAACAATGTACATGGTGATACACACTTGTATTTCTAGCACTTAGAAGACCGAGGCAGGAGGATTATGAGTTTGAGGCCAGCCTTGGCTACATAGAAAGGCCCTGTCTAAAGGAAAAAGTCCTAAAAAAAGGAGCTGGAATCAGGTTCATTGCTTTTCTCCAATTGTCCTGGCAGTTTTCTAGTTCAGAGCTTTAATTAGAAAAACCATTCATCTCCTCAGGAATGGCTGTTTCCTACATTGCTCAAGTGATGACAGTGCCAGCCCTGTTTCTCTCTCTCTCTCTCTCTCTCTCTCTCTCTCTCTCCCTCTTTTCATGTGTATGTCTGTGTCTGTGTCTGTGTGTCTATGTATGTGTTATTCTGGCCTCAAGAGCAACAGAGATAATGTGCATGAAAAGGTACTGTAGATCATTAATGCTATAAATGAGCCCATGATCTTGGCCCATCCATCTGGGCTCCTCCTGCCCTGTGGAGACATGACTAGACTGCATCTGTGTCTTGGGTAAACAGCTGAAGTGAAACAAGTGGAGCATGGAGCCAGGAGACACCCAATGTATGGTTTGGGATTGACTATGGGGACTAATTAAGAATTGGCACAAATGCAAACTTTTTGAATCTGTGCTTCTTCAAAACAAATAGTATTGGATAAGAAGGCCTTACTTTTTCATCTCCAGGGAGGTCCATGAAGCAGCCATAAAGGAGGCCAGTGCTGGCAGATATAATCTTGACCACTCACTAAGCAGGTCCAGGCTTATTATGTATGCAGCCACATATGACAAAGGATAAATAAGTAGTGAGTTTATATGAGAGAGACGAGAACTGGGAAGCTTCAATAGTTTCCCTGCACTGTGCAGGGAGAAAAGAAATTGAGATAGGTGTATCAGTTACTTTCTCATTGCTGGGACTAAACACCTTACCAAAAACAATTTATGAAAGAAAAGGGTTTATTTCTAGCTTACAGTTTTGAGGAGAAGTTTCACCAAGGCAGGGGAAGTATGGGGGGGAGCAGATAGCCAGACATCACATCTTCACATTAGCAGCAGGAAGTAGCAAGAGTGAGGTGGGTGTGGCAAGTAGGGCTAGGCTATAATTCCTCAAAGCCAGGCCCCAGTGACACATATCTACCACTCCTCAAAGTCTCCACTACTGGCTCAAATAGCAATACCAACTGGAGATTAAATATTGAAACACATGAGTCTATTCAGGACATTCTACATTCAAACCACTATATTCCACCCTTGCTCCATTGGCCATCTCATGATGCAAAATGCATGCAGTCGAACTTTAAAAGTCCTGATAGCCTTTACCAGTCCTGACACTGTTCAAGATTTCAGAGTCTAAAGTTTCATCTGAGACTCAAGGCAATCTCTTCAATGTAAGCCCTATAAAATCAGAATACAAATTACAAACCTCCAATAAAGGCAAGGCAGATATTTCCACTCCAAAAGGGATGAATGGAAGCATACCAAAGAAAAATTAGATCAATGCAAGATCAAAAGCTAACAGGGCAACTGTCAAATTCTTCAGCTCTGTTCCTGACACCTGAATATATGAGGAAGTCATGTTATGCCTTTTCATCTATGCTATTTGCAGCCCCTATCTTGGCAGGATCCACCCCAACCCTCAGCTTTTCCTGGCAGACATTCCATGGTCCTAGCATCTTCAACATCCCAAGGTCTCCACTGAAACACACAGTTCATCTCCATAGCTTCACACAATTGCCTCATAGTGTGAAGGACTTCAACACTGCCTCACATTGCCTAGCCTCAGCAGCTCCCTTTAACTATGATGTGATTCATGACCCTCTACTTCCTACATTTCTCATTCTTCCAAACTCGGTATCATGGTGGGCAATGTTGCCAATATTCCTGCCAGGAGGGGAAGAAGCCTGACCTTGAGAAGCAGGAAACTTTTTCAGCATTCTTCCTTTAGGTCCCCATTTTTTTTTCAAAAGAATTAGCATTTCATTAGTTTAGTCCTTCATTGTGTTGGGTTTTGCCCTCAAGACATCTTTCTTGTCCCAATGAAGGGAAGCTGGCTTATCCTCAATTGGACTTAAAACATGTTACTGTTTCTCCTGTACCAAACTTTATGTTTTTCATATCCTTCTGCTTTGAATTTTCCTCTGCCAAACACACCAGACTTGTTCAAGTTCTCAGGACACAAACAGAGCATAGTCAGCTTCTTTGCCAGAAAATCACTTGAACTGCTTCTAGCCCAGGCATGATACAGTCCTTTTATTCCCTCTGAGACCTCATAAGCCAAGCCCCCTCAGCCCACACTTTCTTTTCAGTTTGGTCTTGTAAATTTTCACAATAATAACTCACTGTAAAACTTTGTTAGTCCAAAGTTTCAAATCCCTCCATATTCCTGCTGCAAGCCAGTTCCAAAAGACTAAAACACATATGGTCAAGTTTATCACAGAAATGGCCCCATCTCCTGGCACCAACTGTCTTATATCAGTCACTTCCTCATTGCCGGGACAAAACACCTGACCAGAAGCAACTTATGGAAGGAAAAGGTTTGTATTTTGGTTTATAGTTTCAAGGGGAAAGTTTTGGAATGGTGGGGAAAATATGGTAGGAGCAGACAGTCAGGCATCACATCTTCACACCAGCATGAAGGAAGTAACAAGAGAGAGCTAAGAGCAGCAAACAGAGTTGGACCATACCACATTAAGGTATCACCCCCAAGACACCCTTCATCCAACAAGGCTCCCCACCATAAATGTTATTCAATGGTCCCAAATGGTGTTACTGGCTGGAAATTAAGTATTTAAATAAGCACATGAGTGTATGGGGGCCATTCTACATTCAAACCACCATATGTTCTTGGTTTCTACTGCTGCAAAAAAATATTTCAGGTTAGGTGAGTCACGGAAGAAAAATACTTTTTATTTAGATCACAGTTCAGGAGGTCTGAGGGCATGGTGATAACATCTTCTGAACTTTTGGTGGAGGGTCTCATGGCAGATGGTCTCACTACTGAGATTATACACAGAAGAACATGTGTCTGAGAGAGGTGAAGGAAAGGGCCAGGCTTGCTCTAACAATAGCTAACCCATTCTCAGGAGAACTTCATTAATCCCCTTCTGACCCCAAATGCCTCTGCAAGATGGCTTTGCTGGGGACTAAGTTTCAATTTATTTTTGGTGGAAATGCCACAACCAAGTCATAGCAGAAGGCAAGTAGATTTTTTTAATTGACTTATTTGCAAGAGAGGTATTGAAAGAGGGAAATAGAATTAGTGTTCTATGGCCTCTTGCCACTGCAAATGAACTCCAGATGTATGTGTCACTTTGTACATCTTGCTTCACTTGTGTTGGGCCTTGAGAGGCCTGGACGTGAGGCCTATTGGAACTTCCTGAGCCTAGCTAAAGTTTGGCGACCTGTCTCTGGCCAGCTATGACTCAGGAGGACGCCTAATGGCCTCAGGCCTGCTACTTCCGCATAGGAAGTTGGAGTTCTCTCACACGCGTTTAGAACCAATCATCTCAAAAGTCGTGCTATGCTATTGGCCCTTACACCTCACCCCATCCTAAAATCCCCACCCTCGTTCTCAACGCTATATAAGCAACTGCCTGTTACAATAAAGTGAGTTCCTACTTCGACAAGACTGCCAGCTCGGTGGTTTGTTCCTGGCCGTCGACACCCACCCTCCTCCTCAACCCCTTGGGAGGAACCAGCAGGCCTGGCCCTTCCTCAGCACTACTTGCCGGAGGAGCCTGGCAACTTGGGCACTAGGGATTCAAACCTGGGTCATGAGGCTTGCAAACAAGTGCCTTAATCACTAAACCATATCACCAGCCCCTATTTTTTCCAATATAAACCTAACTTCACTATAAGTTATTTAAATTTATTTTTCATATTCAAAAGAATGCTTTTTGCCAGAAATGCCGTGGTATTGCCTAAGGAAGTACAACTGAATATACACAATAAAAACACATTGAGAATGTGACCAGTAAGACTGCTGTTGTCTGGGATCAGTTAATGTCTATGTCTGGGTTCTTAATACAAAGTAAATGCAAACATATCAAATCAACAAATCCTTTTGATCTGTTCTATCAGTAATTTATATTCATGAGGATGACATGATTTGTCATGAATTTGAACTCAAATATCCAACTTCTCTTAAACCCATTTCAGGTAGTAATAGTGTTGTTGGTAGTGATAGTAGTGGTGGTGGTGGTGGTAGTAATGGTGGGGGTGGTGGTAGTGGTGGTGGTGGTGGTGGTAATGATGGTAGTTTGCATTGCAACCCAGAACATCATCTATGGTAGGTAAGTGCTCGACCACTTAACTACATCCCCATCCCTCCACATTCTTAGTCTTAGTAAATACCATGGCTGATTTCTAGACTCCATGTACATATAATTAATTTGTAACAAAATGTGCTAGAAGACTGTAAGAATAGTTTGAATATTAAAATACAAAGGACAAGTATTGATGAGAGAAAAGCTACTGATTTGGGCATTTTCATTCAGGAAAATGACCCACAAAAAGCCAGATGCACAAGTGCATGTATCTGGAGTTCATTTGCTGTGGCTAGAGGCCCTGGTGCACCCATTGTCTCTCAATCTCTCTCTCTCTCTCTTCTGTGAAATAAAATATTTTTAAAGGAGGAAGAGAATTATCCTTGAAGCTGTAGTTTGTTGTTTAGAAAAATAGCAACAATGGTTCTGGAGTAGTCAACTTCTCATTGCTGGGACAAAATACCTGACAAAAATTAGTTTTTAAGAGGAAGAGTTTATTTCAGCTCACAGTTCCAGGTTCCCATCATGGTGGGGAAGGCATGGCAGCAGAACTTGAGGCAGCTGATCACACTCAACACAGAGAGCGATGAATGCTGATGCTCAGCCAGCTCTCAACTTTTTATATACAGTCCAGAACCCCAACCATGGAATGGTGCCACCCACAGTTAAGGCGGGCCTTCCCACTTTACTTAATCTAACAAAGACAGTCCCTCATAGAGGCTAACCTAATCTACACAAGCCCTCACAGGTGAGTCTGGGTCTGGTCAAGTTAACTATCAATATGAATCACCTCAAGTCCATGCTTAGAACTTAGGCCTATGGGTGCTGATGGAACTTGAGGACATGCAGTGTTCAAAGCAGGCATTTGTGTACTAGGAATCACTGAGTTGTAACACAGTTACCTGGTAATTCCAGCCTTCTCTACTTGGCTTAGTTTAGTGTGAAGAAAACTGACTTACCATTGAAGCGCATTTTCAGGTTTCATTAAGTCATAGTTAGATAAATATATAAAATAATAATAACAATAACAACATAATGAGCTAGCTGGACCTCAGCACCATACAAGACAAATAAAGCCCTCTTGATTTGTTTTAAAGGACATGAAATGATGGTGAAGGGGACAAGATTTCCTGAATACTGTGTCTTTTATAAAAAGAGAAATACTTCTTAAAAAGACTAACATTGCCATAGTTTACAAATACAAGGAAAATTAAATCCATGGATAAAGTTGTACAGAGAAAGAAAGACTCTTCCAGGAACTATTAAGAAATTATATAAGCCACAGACTGGAAACAAATATGTGTACTGCCTATGATCTTTCTAAGGACTTTTACTCAACATACATAAAGAACACATATAACACCGAATAACAAGCAATGCATTACAAATTGAAAGTGCAGAATATGGGTGTAGTAGCGAGAGAAATTAAGAACAAGATGACCTTTTGTAGATTCAGTTTAGGTACACAGGCCCAAAAGAACATAGACACCAACCTGCCATACCTCATTAAAGTGGGATAATAGAACCCCTCTGTGACTTACTTCAGCGGTGAATTGCTGCCTATCTCCTATATGATTTGGAGGTCTTAACTCTGAATGGAGGAATGCTGTATGTAGACAGACATTAGGCTTAGTGTTCCTTGAAGGAAGGATTCTAATTCCTGTTTCCTGGTAACATTATAAAGGAAAGAAACGCTTCCTCCTAACTAGGGAACAAAGTCCCCAGTGCCTGAGCGCCTGTCAGTCACTCACCTGGGTAGGAGGAGGAGTTGTCCTCTTAATGAGGTAATACACTGAACCTGCAGAAGCCCCTCCCTTGGTGCAGATGCTTGCAGACTCTCACTGCTGAGCCTACCCAGTTTTCTGAGTTCTAACTCAAAAAGCCTAACTTTCTTCACTCCCTTTCTCTTCTTTGGATGCTGATGTAAGCCCTAAGCATGCTTGCCCTGACACTTTGGGGATTTGAATTCCAATTAAGTGGAGCAGTTTGAGAAAAATTGGTTTCAGTTCTTCCATGAAGGTTTGATAGAATTCAGCTGAAAAGCCACCCGATCCTGGACTTTTATTTGGGGGGAGGTTTTTTATTACCTTTTCAATCTCCATGGATGTGATAGGTTTGTTTAGGAGATTAATCTGCTCTGAGTTTAGTTTTGGCAGGTGGTATGTGTCTAGGAATTCATCCATTTCTTCCAGATTATTTAATTTTGTGGAGTAGATGTTTTGGAAGTATGCCCTGATGATTCTTCCAATTTCATAGATGTCTTTTGTGATTTCTCCTTTTTTATTTCTTATTTTGTTAATTTGAGGCCTCTCTCTCTCCCTCTCTCTCTCTCTCTCTCTCTCTCTTTCTTGATCAATTTGGTCAGGGGCTTGTCAATTTTGTTTATTTTTTCAAAGAACCAGCTTTTCATTTCATTGATTTTTTAAAAATTGTTTTCTGAGTTTCCAATTCATTAATTTCTGCTCTAATCTTGATTAATCTTGATCTAATCTTTATTTCTTTCCATCTGGAGCTCTTTGGGTGCAGCAATCCAATGACCCAGCCAGCCTACTTGAACCCACAGTGCACCAAAGAGGGACCCGAGCAGAAGCACAGCATAACTGAGACCAAATCATCCCAAAAGGTAACTGGGATTATAGCAGGTCAGAACCCACCAAATAAGCCTGGTATATAGGCCTGAACTGGAAGTGCTAATTGCACCTCCCATATCAGGATAAATTATCTGTTAAATCTGATGGATGGTCAGATTTGCCATTCTTAAATAAGCTATATTTGGGCTTGTTATTTGTTGCTTCTTGATTAGTAGTGACTTTGTTTCCTCTTCTGTTGTACATTAGGGAAGGGTCTCACTTGGTCACAAGCTGACTTGGAACCCTCAACAAACCAGAAATCTTAACCTCCTTGTTGACAGGATTAAGGGTGTGGGGCACTACACACCCTAAGTGACAGTGACTTTATTAGAGGATCTTTATTAGAGGTTGTCATAATACCTACTCTTGCATAAATACTCTGTGCTGTTTTTCATTGAATGTGTACATTGTTTAGTTAAATTTTAGAATATGCCTATATTTTTTTTCCACTCAGCCTACTTGAATACTCTCATAGCATGGAAACCCAACACCTAGGGTCACTTTTGTAGATACTCTGAGAGTCTTGAGAGCCACACCTATCACCACCTTAAGCTCCTTAAGTTGAAGATATATAACATCCTATTGATTGATACATCTAATAATACTTCAGCTAACTAAAAAATCCAAGCACTAAATTAATCCAATATGCAAAAATACACACATTATAACACAAGAAACACCAAAAATCAAAACAATATAAATCCACCAAAAAGTATTAATGCATCAGAAATGACCTCCAGTGAGAATGAGTTAGAGGAAATGCCTGAGAAAGATTTCAAAAGAATGACTATAAATAGGCTCAAAGAAGTCAAAGAGGAAATCAAAGGAATCAAAGAAGACACAGGACACCAATTTAATGAAACAAAGAGGTCAATACAAGACATAAATAAGGAAATAGAGATAATAAAGAAAAACCAGTCAGAATTACTAGCAATGAAGAACACAGTTAATGAAATAAAAAACTCTGTAGAAAATCTCACCAGTAGAATGGATGAAGGAGAGGACAGAATATCTAAACTAGAAGACCAGGTTGCAGATCTAATATAGTCCAACAAAGAGAAAGACAAACTAATAGGAAAGTATGAATAGGAATTTCAAGATATTCAGGACACTATGAGAAGATCAAACATAAGAATTCAGGGTATAGCAGAAGGAGAAGAATTTCACTCCAAAGGCATAGCAGGCATTTTCAACAAAATCCTAGAAGAAAACTTCCCCCAAATTGGGAAACAGATGCCAATGCAGATACAGGAAGCCTTTAGAACACCAAACAGACAAAACCTGGAAAGAACCTCCCCTCACCATATTATAACTAAACTACCAGACATACAAACCAAAGAAAAAAATATTAAAAGCAGTTAGAGAGAAAAATCAAGTTACCTACAAAGCCAAGCCCATCAGGATCACAGCAGATTACTCAACACAAACTTTAAAATCCAGAAGGGCTTGGAGTGATGTATTCTAAGTTCTGAAAGATAAAAACTGTCAACCAAGGTTACTTTATCCTACAAAGCTATCCATTCAAATAGATGGAGAAATAAGGACATTCCACAACAAAAGCAGGCTAAAGGAATATTTGAAGACAAAACCAGCTCTACAGAAAATACTTGACAGAATCCTCCATGCTGAAGAGAAAGAAAAGTACACATATAAGGAACCTGGCAAAAACAAACCATACTCAAATACTAGTTAATACAAGAAAGCAAAGATAAAACCAGAAGAACTCCAAAAAATGGCAAAAATAAATACACACCTTTCAATAATATCTCTTAATATAAATAACCTCAATGCCCAAACCAAAAGACATAGGTTTGCAGACTGGGTTAAATAGCAGGACCCTTCAATTTGTTGCCTCCAAGAAACTCACCTTTCTACAAAGCACGGACACTATCTTAGGGTGAAAGGTTGGAAAACAGTGTTTCAAGCAAATGGGCCTAGAAAACAAGCAGGGGTTGCTATCCTAATATCTGACAAGGTAGATTTCAGTCCAACATTAGTTAGGAAAGATAAGGAAGGTCACTTTATATTGATTAAAGGCACACTCCAACAGGAGGACATGACAATCCTAAACATATATACACCTAATATGGGGGCTCCCAAGTTCATCAAACAAACGCTATTAGAACTAAGGTCACAGATAACACCAAACACAGTTGTAGTGGGTGATTTCAATACCCTACTCTCATCAGCTGACAGATCATGTGGCAAAAAATAGAGAGACATCTGGATTAAATGAGGTCATTGAAGAAATGGACCTAACAGATATATACAGGACAGTTCATCCAAATGCTACAGAATATACATTCTTGTCAGCAGCACATGGAACATTCTCTAAAATAGACCATATATTAGGACACAAAGCAAATCTTAACAAATACAGGAAAATTGAAATAATTCCTTGCATTCTATCTGACCACAATAGAATCAAACTACAAATCAATAGCAAGAAAAGCTATAGAGCATACACAAAATCACGGAAACTAAACAATACACTACTAAATGATGAATGGGTCAATGAAGAAATCAAGAAGGAAATCAAAAAATTCATAGAGTCAAATGATAATGAGAACACAGCACACCAAAACCTTTGGGACACAATGAAGAGACTGACTGAGAGGGAGAGGAGATGTGATGGAGAATGGAGTTTCAAAGGGCAAAGCGGGGGGAGGGAGGGTGTTACCATGGGATATTTTTTATAATCATGGAAGTTGTTAATAAAAAAAAATTGAAAAGAAAAAAAAATATGTGCCAAGATACTCTGTTTGTTTTGAAACAGAGACTTCCTATGTGGCCCAGGGTAGCTTCAAACACCTAACAATCCTCCTGCCTCGACCTCCAAGTTTCTGGGATCACAGGCTTTATGCCACTGTGTCCACCTGCATGTACCAAAGTTGTTTATTTTTTAACATATAAAAGCTTCTTTCTGTTGTCTAGCTACTCATCTTTTAATAACATAACCTGAGTAATGGAGATATATTAAACTTTATGGATAAAATCGTCCTTGCAAAATAATTTAAAATAGTAAAATTGTTTGAGCTTGTCGAGCAGAAAAGAACTGGAAATATCACCATACGGAAGAGCAGACAATAAAGTTCAAGGCTGGTTTTTAGTTATAAACTGAAGATAGGAAACCAAGAAAGTAGGATGGATAAAGGGGAGAACCAGAACGTCAGCATGAAACACCCTGCGGGTCCTCGGCTACTTTAGAAACTATGCGTGTGCACATGTATAGAGAAATGCTGGGAGCCCAACAAACAGCAGCAACCTAGAGGTCAGGAAACTGCTTCTTGGCAGGTACTAAGTGCTCAGAGTTATGAGTTCAAGTTCCCAAACACTTGGAGTGGCAAACACTGCAAGTTCTTCCTGAAAACCTAGAAGAACTGCACTTGAGGAGTCAGTCACATCCTTATATCAAAAACTAAGGCTGTGAGCAAGAAGACTGACAAAACCAGGTTAACAAAGCCTAAAACAGGTTTTCATAAGCTCAGGGAATCCATCAGTGAGTTAAGTATTTTCCAGGATATCCACCATATTTAAGAGGTAGTCAATGCAATTCAGGGTCTCTACAGTATATCCACAACTCGTAAAACTATAATAACTTAAAAATTACTAGACAGGCAAAAAGCCAACAAACAATAAATGAGATCCATAGTTGAGATCTTAGAAACAGACCTAGAAAGATCTAGATGTTAGGTTGCCAGGAAAGCAATTTAAACCAGCTTTTATACATGTGTTGTGGATTTACAAGAAGAGATGGAAATAAGGGGGCAAAAGATAAAGCCTGTTGGTAGAAAAACGGAAATGGTAAATTCTAGGATTGAGAAAGGCAGTGCTAGGGTGAAAGATTCATTGGTTAAGCCTCATCAATGACTACTCAGCAGACAAAAGGATTTTGATCTAGAAATTACCCACTTCTTGCCAGGTGTGGTGGTACATGCCTTATGATCCTAGCACTTGGGAGACTGAGGCAGGAGGATTGCAAGTTTGAGGCCAATCTGTTCTACATGTGAAACCCAGTCTCAAAAAAAAAAAAAAAAAAAATAGGAAGAAAGCCGGGAGTGGTGGTGCACGCCTTTAATCCCAGCACTCGGGAGGCAGAGGTAGGAGGATCTCTGTGAGTTCAAGGCCACCCTGAGATGGCATAGTGAATTCCAGGTCAGCCTGGGCTAGAATGAGACCCTACCTCGAAAAAAAAGAAAAAAAAAAAAAAAGGAAGAAACAGAGAAAAATATATCCACTTTCTGAAGCACAAAGAAACTTAAAAATGGAACACAGGGCTGGAGTGCTAGCTCAGCCAGTAAACTGCTTGCCTCACAAGCATGAGGATCTGAGTTCTATCCCCAGTATTCACATAAGTGCCAGGTGTCGTGGCTCATTCCTGTAGCCCCAGCTTTGGGAAGGCAAAGTCAAGTAGATCACTGGTGCTCACCAGCCGGCCCATCTAGCCTAACTTATGAGAGCCAGGCCAATGAGAAATCTTGTCTCAAAGAAAGGTGGACAGTGTACTTGGGAATGACACCTGATGTTGTCCTCTGGCCTCCACAAGTGCTAGCACATACACACACACACACACACACACACACGAACATGCCTGCACAAATGCATACACACTTCACACAAACAAAAAAACATGAACAGTAGAGTGTGGTGGCACATGATGATAATTCCAGCACATTTCCAGGAAGTTGGGGAAAGAGGGTCAGGAGTTTAAGCACACTTCAGAAACACCAAGTTTAAACCAGCCTGGGCTACATGGCCCTGTCTCAGAAAAAGGGGAGGTGCAGGGAAGATGGCTCAGCAGTTAAAGGTTGCAAAGCCTGCCAGCCTGGGTTTGATTCCCCAGTACCCATTTATAGCTGGATGCAAAGTGGCATGAGCATCTGTGATCCCAGGGCACATATAATAATGGGAGGCAGAGCCAGAAGACTCTGAAGCCCTCAAGTCATCGTCAGACGTTCCCTTCCAGTATAGAGTTCCTTTTGCAGCAGCAAAGACCCTGTGTAAAAGAAAGTGGAGCCGGGCTGGAGAGATGGCTCAGTGGCTAAAGGCACTTGCTTGCAAAGCCTGATGGCCCAGGTTCGATTCCCCAGTACCCACATAAATCTAGATGCACAAAGTGATGCATACATTTGTCTGGAGATTATCTGCAAAGGCAGAAGCCCTGATGTGCCCATATTCTCTCTCTGTCTCTCTCTCTCTCTCTCTCTCTCCCTATCTTTCTATCTAACTGCCCCTTTCTCTGTCTCTCATTCAAATACATAATTAAAAAAAAAAAGGTAGAGAGCTAGAGAGATTGCTTAGTGGTTAAGGCATTTGCCTGCAAAGCCAAAGGCCCTCAGTTCATTTCCCCAGGACCCACATAAGCCAGATGCACAGGGTGGTGCATGTGTCTGGGGTTCATTTGCAGTGGCTGGAGGCCTTGGCATGCCCATTCTTTCTCTCACATTCTCTCTCTCTCTCTCTCCCTCTCCCTCTCCCTCTCTCTCTCTCTCTCTAATAAATAAATTTAAATAAATAAAAATAAACAAATTTTGAAAGGTAGTGCACAGACACCTTGAAGTTTTCCTCTGACCTCAATATGCATGCCATGGCATACACACTGATAGACACATACACAATCTTTTAAAATAAAACAAAAATAAAATTGAATGGAAGATAAACATTGTGGCTCATGCCTGTAATCCCAGCACTGAGGCAGGAGGATCCATAAGTTTGAGGACACTCTAAGCTACACAGTGAACTTCAGGCCAACCTGGGCTACATAGCAAAACACTGGGAAGGAAGAATGGAGGGAGGAGGGACAGAAAGAAGGGATGGAGGAAGAAAGAAGAAGGGAGAGAGAAGGGGATGAGTGGCACAAACCATCTGAGACTTGTGGAGCAATAAGAAATGATTGGTCTAACATGTGCACATGGAGGCTCAAAGGAGAGGACAGACAGAAAGGATTAAAAAAAAAAAAAAAAAAAAAAAAAAAAAAAAAAAAAAAACTTGCCGGGCGTGGTGGCGCACGCCTTTAATCCCAGCACTCGGGAGGCAGAGGTAGGAGGATCGCCGTGAGTTTGAGGCCACCCTGAGACTCCATAGTGAATTCCAGGTCAGCCTGGACTAGAGTGAGACCCTACCTTGAAAAAACAAAAAAAAAAAAACGAAAAAAACAAAAACAAAAAAACAAACAAACAAAAAAAAAACTTGATGAAGAGTTGGGGATGGGGTTTAGTATCTGAGCACATGCTTAGCATGCATGAGGCCCTGAGTTACATTTCCAGCACTGCAAAGCCAAAACAAAAAACAGGAATATTTAATGAGATAATGGCTCCCCACAGCTCCAAGAACCACACCCCCCCCCAAGCATGACAAATACAATAGGCCTATCATAGATCATGGTCTCACATCTTCTTTTAATAAATTATTTAGGCTTCCAGGTAAAATGGTGGCATAGTAACCACACCAGAGCAGTCTAGGGAGGGAAAGAAGCAGAAACACGGCAAAATACACCATCTACTGCAAAGTAAAGAGTGTGTTATTATCGACCATAGAAGAGAAGCAGGAGAGACCGAGATCTTCTAGAAAGGAGGGAACCAGCCAGAATCCCGCTGAGGCACCAGCGGCCCCTGTCCAGGCACCCACCTGCCAGCCAGGCCGGCAGGGCAGAGCCATAGGAGCAGAAACCAGGTGAAGGATTTTCCACTCACATCATCCTCCTCCCAAAGTCAAGAAACCTGAAGGAGAAGTTAGCAGAGACCAGCTGAGCAGCTGCTGAAAGAGAAACACAAATGGGACCAGCTGAGTAGCTCTGGTACAACTCCAGGCACCCTGCATAGCCTCCCATCCCCCAGTCATCAGGGCTGTGAACCTCCAGAGAATTCATTCAGTCCCACTCCACCCCACCCCACCCCCACCCCCGGCCACCCAGCACCTAGAGGGATCGAGGTAGGCACTCAGCATTGGTGAGATTGGAAGCCACCCCAAAAGGTAACAGGGCCTGCTTACACAAAGCAAGATACACAGGCCTGCACTGGAAGTGCTAATCTCTCTTTCCATGTCAGGAAAGGTTACATATTACATTTCAATGAGATATTCTTGATTGGCTTTACCATTCTCAAGTAAGCTGTATTTTGGTGTTGACTATTGTTGCCTTTGATATTCCTGATTTTTAGGGCCTTTGTCCTTTTCTTCTGTCATGATTGGGGGCAGGGACTGACTGACTTGGAACCCAGTTCAGACCAGAAATCTCAGCCTCCTAGTTGACAGCATTAAGGGTGTGGGGCAACACACACCCTTAGGGACTTTGACTTTACTAGATTATCTGTTTATTTTAATCCCTATGCTTGTATAAATACTCTGTGATGGTTTTGATTGAATGTGTATATTGCTCAGTCGAATTTTAGAATTTGCCAGTAAGTTGCTCCACCCAGTCTACTACATAGCAGACAAACTCCACACCTAGGGTCACTTCTGCTGTTTCTCTTGGAGTATAAGAGCTACACCTGGCACCTTAAAGTCCTACACTGAAAATATATAAAGTTGGATTTACACAGCTAAGAACAGTGCACATAATTCAAACTTGGTTTAAGTATCAAATTAACTCAAGATCCAAAAATCTCTACAGTATAATATAAGAAACACAAGAAATCAAGATACTACAATCCTGCCAAAAATTATAAATCCATAAGAAATGACCTCCAGTGAGACTGCTTTAAATGAAATGCAAAATTTCAAAGAAATGATCATATCTATACTCAAAGAAATCAAAGGAATCAAAGAGGAAAATAAACTCCTGAAGGAATCCTAAGAGAACACAGGAAATAACTTAATGAAATAAGGAGGTCAATACAAGTCATGAATAAGGAAATAGAAATAATGAAAAAATACCAATCAGAAATACTAGAAATAAAAAACAGAGTAAGTCAAGTAGAAAACTCTGTAGAAAATCTCACCAGTAGAATGGATCAACAAGAGGACAGAATATCTAAACTAGAAGACCAGGTGACAGATCTAATACAGTCCAACAAAGAGAAAGACAGACTAATAGGAAGGCATGAATGGGAATTTCAAGACATTCAGGGACACTATGAAGAGATCAAACATAACAACTCAGGACACAGTACAAGGAGAAGAATTTTACTCCAAAGGCATAACAGGTATTTTCAACAAATTCATAGAAGAAAACTGCCTCCAAGTAGGGAAAGTGATGCCAATACAGATGCAGGAAGCTTATGTTTATTGCATGGTTTATACATAAACAGAAATAAAATGTATGGCAATAATAGCACTAGGGCTGGGCATGAAATTAGAATGTTATATGATTCTTTTTTTAGTATATTTTATTTATTTGAGAGAGAGAAAGGGAGAGAGAATGGGCATGCCAGGGCCTCCAGCCACCGCAAACAAACTCCGGATGCACACATGCACCCCCTTGTGCATCTGGCTTACATGGGTCCTGGAGAATAGAACCGGGATCCTTTGGCTTTGCAGGCAAACGCCTTACCTGCTAAGCCATCTCGCCAGCCCTGATCCTTATACTATAATGTGAAGTGGTACAATTTCAGTTTAAGGTTTGTGATAGGTTGAAAATATGCATAGTGTAATCTCTGAGACAACTGTTAAAATATATGAAGCAGAGACTAAAAGTCAATTCAAGAAATACAATACTAAAAATGAATTGCATTCGCTGAAAGAAGGTAGGAAAGGAACAAATGGGACACATATAACAAATGTAAAGACAGTAAACTTAAATCTACCCTTTGTACTCATTATATTACATAGCAAATGAGCTGAGTTGTTCCTGAGTATATTGGGATAACTTTTCCCACTTACCATCCTGGTATGAGCAAACAGCACAGAACACCTAATAGCTGCTTTTACACATTGAATGATGGCCAGCACAAGTCTGTGACCCAGAGAAGAGAGAGGCAAGCACAGTGAGTGATCCCAGCTTTCTGTCTGGATAGTTAGTGACCAGGCAGCTCAGGAAGGGGAAGTAGGACAGAACATAACAATCTGGCTGAACTAAGAAGCCAGGAATGGGGTTTTAGATATGAAGAGGGACTCTGAGCTGCAGTTCAGACACATCTCCACAGAGAAGACCTTGAACGTAGTGAGAGTCCACAAACCAGGCAAAGCAGAATTACCAGAGACTGAACCATCAGAGAGACACCCTCTAAGCACTTCTCAGACCTCAGCCAGGGCTGGGACATAGTCAAGTTCTGACACATAGTCAAGTTCTGACACATGCAGAGAGACACTGATGCAATGTAACACATCCTCAAGACATGCCTTTCACCTTAGGTGAATAGAAAAACAAGTTAAACTCAGAGTTAATTGAAAAAAAGAAATAACAGAGCTCAGACTAAAAATTAGGGACATAAAAAGCTATGAGGAAGAATCAGTGAAACTCAAAGCTGGTTATATAATAAAATCCATAAATATTGATAAGCTTCTGCCCAAATGATCCAAAAAAAAAAACCACAAAATATATTAGCAGGAATTGGAGAAGTAATGGTATTATGTAGTCTACATGTCTTTCTAATACAATAATGGAATATTATGAACAACTTCATGCCAATAAAGTAAGAGAAATTAAATGATGCAAATAAACCCCTTGAAAAAATGCAAGCTGTCAAAACTAACTTAAGAAGAATAACATAAATGACTGTTTTCTATGAAAGAAATAATTTTTCATTAAAAAGCCTTCCCAGACTCCAGTGGCTTCACAAGTGAATTCTGCCACACCTTTAAGGACAATAATCTTGACTCCATACAAATTCTCTGAGAACATTCAGGAGGACTATTTACCAAATCATCATATGAAGACAGCCTTTTCCAGAAACAGAAGAAAACAAGAAAGAAGTCAAAATAACAAACAAACAGAAATCTATGCTCCATATCATTCATGATCATCAACAAAATAATTCTAAAGAAAAACTCTAGCAAATAAATTCTATCTTAGGATACAGATATTAACCCCTCACTTCTTTTATTTTCTATATTAAGTTGGGGTTTATTTTATACTCAGTAAAAGTCACCAGGTCTTGAGTGCTCAGGTATATGAATTTTGAAAAAAAAAATGGATATAGCCTTGTAAGGTAAATCACAATAGAGCTACCTGTTGTATATTTCTCTGTTGAGCACTTCTAATTCACCCCTGAAAATCCCCTTGTGTCCCTTCCTAGTCAGTGAAGCCATTATGATGTCCATCTCTATAATTTTACATAGTTTAATTTCATATAAACATAGCCACATATTCTTAATTTTCTGTGGGGCTCCATCTTCACAATACAATGCCTTAGAGATTTATTGCATGTGTCATCAGCGCATTCCTTTTCCTGTAAAGCAGTAGTCTCATGATAAATGTATAGTCACTGATCTATTCACTTGTGGGTGAGCATTTAGGTGTTTTTCTGCTTTTAAGAAAAAAACCACTATAAACATAGTGCTTATTTCAGTTTCTAAAGGAAAATAAAATATGTTTTCATGTTTATTACAGAAACACACACACACACATAGGATGAGAAAGAAAGATCCCCCACAAGTATTGGTTATTTTGGAACAATGAGAATTTCTTTATTCTTCATATTATTTATAGTTTCAAATTTTCTTCAGTGAACACAGGATAGAATCAAAGAAAACAATGAAGTTTTTTGAATTGTCATTTTATCTTATGTTACTTATGTTTGTGTTTAGGTGTGGGCATGTGCATTTCATAGCATGAATGTGGAGGTAAGAGCAAGACTTCAGGTGTTGGTCCTCACCTTCTACCTTGTTTGTGGCAGGATCTTTTGTTGTTCACCACTTCTTATGCCAAGCTAGCTGACCCACACAAGCTTCTGGGATTGTCTTGTTTTCATAGCCCATTTTGCTGCAATCATGCCCTGAAACATATACTCCACCAAATTAGAAAATATAAAAGAAATGGATGAGTTTCGAGATATATATGACCTACCAAAATTAAAGCAAGATGAGATAAACCATGTGAACAGATCTAGAACAAGCAATAAGAACAAGACATTCATTTTTATAAAGTCTCCCAACTAAAAAACACAGGACTAGATGGACTCACTAGTGAATTTTATCAGAACTTCACAGAATTAACAGCAATGCTTTTTAAACTGTTCTATAGAATAGAAAAGAGGACTGGAGAGATAAGGCATTTGCCTGCAAAGCCTAAGGACCCATGTTCGGCTCTCCAGATCACACGCAAGCCAGATGCACAAAGGTGGGGCAAGCACAAGGTCTCACTTGCCCACTAGGTGGCGCAAGCATCTGGAGTTCAATTGCAGTAGCTGAGGCTTTGGTGCACCAATTCTCTCACTCTCTCTCTCTCTCTCTAAAATAAAAAAGAAATAAAAGGAAAAAAAATGGCAAAATAGACCAAAAGCATATCAGATTCAACGAATCAGCACCTTTGTCCTTGTGGGCTGGGTTTTGAATTCTACCCCCTCCCACCTGATTCTTTTCTTTAACACCTGGCCCTGATATGGAAGGTGCAATCAGCACTTCCAGTGCAAACCTGGTTTTAGGGTATGTCTTGCCCCAGTGTGAAACAGCCCACTTACATTTTGGAGTGAATATCGATCTCACCTACAGCTAGTGTGAGCCTGGTTCCCTCTTTGGTGTACTATGGGCTGGGTTCAGCTGGCTTGGTCAGTAAGCTCTTCAGATCAGCTGTGCTGGATGCTATGTGGGGAGGTATGGCTCTGATCCCTTGGTGTCCTGAGATCTCCAGTGGCTCCAGGTGCTCACGTATGGAGGAGGAAAGCCTTAGGAAGCTGTCTGCTGTTGTTCTGGAGCTGCTCAGCTGGACCCTGATGTCTTTGTTGTGTTTCGATTTTGCAAGGCTAATTTGAGTAGAGAACCCCTTTCTAGTCATTCTGCTCTTCCTGGTTCAGGAAGGGCCTGGTCACATAGAAGCACTTTGCTGTGGTCACAGGCTGAAACCAGATCCTGGCTGATTGTGTGCTTGCTGAAATCTCCAGATGCCTCCTGCCTCTGTGCAGGGGTCTTACTTAGTTAATAATTCCTTACATACCTTCACTTTTTGGTAGAAGAGTGTAATATGTACTAGCCTGCCATATTTTTCCCCTAAGCTTCTTTGGCATGGCTTCTATTCTATCATCTTTGCTGGAGGTCCTGATGCTGGCCTCTGGAATACACACACACATGAACATACATACACATACAAACACATGAAAAAAACATTAAAGTGATGTGGTAGAGTGGCAGATCTCTGGGTCTATCCTAGCAAGTTACACATGATGATATAATTTGAGATTTTCAATAGAACTCGGTTTACTACCATAAATTTGAAGGATTCCCTTTCTCTTCCTCATAAAAAAAATGATAGTTTCTTTAAAAACATGCTGAAAACCACAAATTGAGATTTCTGGGCTTTGTTATTTGAAGAATACTACAGAGGACCAAAGAGAAGACTTGATGGACATCATGAAAGTGATGCTCAGAACCAAGTAAGCAGCTCTAGGATTTGGTTAACCTGAGAAAGGACTTCCCAGAGCTGAGTGCATCTCATTGGTGGAGCATTTGCTTAACATATGCAAAGATCTGGGTTTGATCTCCAGCACAAAAGGAGGGGAGGGAGGGAGGATTTCTTTTCTTTCTTTCTTTTTTTTTTTCCTTTTTATTGACAACTTCCATACTTACAGACAATAAACCATGATAATTTCCTCCCCTCCCCCACCTTCCCCTTCACAAATCTATACTCCATCATATGCCCTCCCTCTCTCCATTAGTCTCTCTTTTATTTTTATGTCATCATCCTTTCCTCCTATTATGAGGGTTTTGTGAAGATAGTGCTAGGCACTGCAAGGTCATGAATATCAAGGCCAATTTCTGTCTGGTCCATTGAGAGAGAGAGGGAGAGAATGGATGCTCCAGGGCCTTTAGCCACTGAAAACAAACTCCAGACGCATGTGCCACCTAGTGCATCTGGCTTATGTGGGTCCTGGGGAATCAAACTTGGGTCCTATGGCTTAGCAGGCAAGCTCCTTAATCACTAAGCCATCTCCAGCCCTCATACTAGCTTTTTTATATCAGTTTTTGACATGAATGTTATCCACCCTTATAAAAAAGTTTTTTCAAAATATTTCATGTGAGATTAAAATTAATCTTTTCATGAATATTTGTATGATCTTCCAGGTAAGCTTCCTGAGCCTAGTGTTTCTCTTTGGGCAAGGTTGTTGTTGATTGTTTGTTTGTGATTTGAAACAGGGTCTCATGTAACTCATGCTGGCCTGGAACTTCTGGTCCTCCTGCCTCTCCCTCCCAAGTGCTAGGATTTTAAGTGTGAACCACCATATTCAGCCTCAGTTTTTATTTATTTATTTATTTATTTATTTACTTATTTGTTTATTGCTGTGTGTGTGTGTGGGTGTACATGAAATGCTTCTATCACTTTTTTTGGACACTAGAGACAAACATCTTTATTAAAGATACTACTAAATTTTTGGCAAACATTTCAAAACAGAATTGTAAACATAATGCTTCTCTTTTCAACTGGCTGCACTTTGAAAACACAATACCATAACACAATTTAAATCAACATTAGTTCAAAATATTTATATTTTTGACCACATAACTTATTTTTTACATGATAAAACAAGTGACAGTTTAGCTCAATGTCAACAAATAAACTCCATGAAATAGAAGTTTGAGCTGTTTGATGCATCACAATGCTATGGTTAAATATATATGCTCTTTTTTATACTTTTGACATCCAAGATGAAAAATATCTTTAAATATATGTCTCAAGTAGGTAACAGCTTCTTTGCATATCTCTCATCAAACAATACTTTATAGCAGCATATAAATAGGTTATCTACATATTTAAGTTTATAATTTTGGCCCAAAACTATGGATGTTTCATTTTTATAATGTATTAATTTTTGCCCAACATTAATTAAGCTGACAAACTGTTGAAATGGAAATTTGGGGGTGGGGGGGGCTGAAGAGATGGCTTAGAGTTAAATGCTTGCCTGCAAAGCCTAACAACCTATGTTCAGTTCCCCAGTACCCACATAAAGCCTGATGCACAAAGTGGCACATGCCTCTGGAGTTGCAGTGGCAAGAGGCCCTGGGGCACCAATTCTCTCTGCCTCTGTCTGCTTGCAAATAAATAAATAAAAATATTTACAACAAAACAAAAACCAGCTGGGCATGATGATACACACCTTTAATCGCACTCTGGAGACAGGTAGGAAGATCGCTATGAGTTCAAGACAAGACCAGCCTGGGACTACAGAGTGAGTGCCAAGACAGCCAGGCCTAGAGTGAAACTCTACCTTGAATCCCCGCCCCACCCCCCGAAAGAAATGGAAATGCTTTTTCTTCCATACCAGAAGTAGCAATTTGACAGGGGGACCATCCTACAGAAACGCTCATCAGTTGTTTAGCCTGAGCATCTAGCCTACTGAGAGTATCAGCTTTTTTCTTTAAGCATGCTTACATCCACTTCACCTCTACACACACACAAGTTGAACACATGCTTTCAGATGGTGGTACACACAGTATGAATCCCCGTTGCTGTAATCATAGAGAAACAGTACAGCTAATCATTAACCAACTACGTAAACAACTAGCAAACACCTTAAGGCAACCATTACAATGGGAGTTAACCTGCAGGGCAGATTTAATATTCTAGATCAAATCAGCCTGTAAATATGTAAAAATCTACACACATACTCACACAACTTTCTATTTTTTAACCCTCCGAAACAATGTTTTGATTTTTTTTTTTATATTTTGTGCAAATGTCTTAAATATTCTACTATTTAAGGCAGAGAGTTCACATTAAGAAGGGTCAGAAAACAGGCTTATATTTATCCAAAAGAATGTCACCTTTCACATTAGCATTTGTTTTATTTTTTTAAATATTCACAACTTTTCAATGTGAACATTGTATTTGCAATGTTTAAAAAATCATTTCTAATGACAAACACAAGTTTTCAAAGAAAAGTTGATTTGAAGAACAGATACTAGATCCCCAGTATCTAAATAAACATTTCTATTAACAAATATAAGACTTGAGAGGAAGGGGAAAAGGACCAGAAAAAAAGCACCTTCAAAATGCAAGGAGGCTAAGTAAAATGGAGCAAAAAAAGTAACTCAAGTTTACTAATAATGAAACTTTCATCAGGTAAAATTTTCTCTTCTTAGAATCTAGGGCCACTCACTTGGAATTTTAAATAAATAAGCCTAAGTTTATTTACATCTTCTGGTCCCAGCGGAGTTCTAGTGCCGTGACTCTGCTTGCTGTTGGTCCAGTTCTCCTGTGAGTCTTTTGATGTGACCCAGCTTGTCATGAAGAGACTCGAAGCAGTATTTTTTTTATGATAATTGGGACTACATTGCTTGATATTCTGATATTCTTGCAAGACTTCTTCATGAACATTCTGGTACTCTTTTGAGCCTGGAGAAAGATATTTTTGTTGTGTATCCAGTTGATAGATCTAGCTACGGTCTCCATTCTGACATGCAAAGCCTTGTACTCATCATACTCAGCACTGAAGTCATCCTTGTAATTCTGGCATTGTTCATAGGAGACAGTAACGTTATATTTTATCAAATAGCCCGGGAGTTCAATTGTGGACAAAGGCTCCACGGATGCAATGCAGACAGCTTTAGCTCCTTCATTGGGATTTGGACTGGAGTTGTTTATCTTGGCAATTTCTTCTCTTTGAAGATCTTCCTCCTTTTCCTTAATAGTCCCAATGGCCTGCTTCTTTATTTGGTCCTTTTCCTTGTTTCAGCACTTTTTGCATCTGGCTTATGCTTGAGATTTGAACACTGGGTGAGCAGGCTTTGCAAGCAAGTGCCTTCGACCATAGAGCCATCTTCCTAGACCAAGGGGTTTTTTAAATTTTAATTTTTAAAATATTTTTAGGGTTGGAGAGATGAGTTAGTGGTTGAAGCACTTGCCTGTGAAGCCTAGGGACCCAGGTTGGATTTCCTAGTACCAATGCAAGCCAAATGTACAAGGTGACACATACATCTGGAGTTTGTTTGCAGTGCCTGGAGACCCTGGTGTACCCATTCTCTCTCTACCTTTCTCTTTCTCTCTCTGTCTCTCTCTCTCTCAAAATAAATAAAATACATAAACTTTTTAAAATTATGTATTTATTTCAGAGAGAGATTGTGGCAGTTTGACTCCCCCCCTCCCACACATAAACTTAGGTGCTCTGAATGGTAGGTCCCCAGCTGATGGCAATTTGGGAATTGGAGCCTCCTGGAGGTGGGAGGGCTTATGGGTATTATAGCCAGCTTCCCCTTGCTAGTGTTTGGCACACTCTCCTCTTGTAGGTACCAGGTATCAATTCCCTCTCACTGAGCAGGCATCATATACTATAAGAGAGTAGTTGATTACCACCACAGCCTGCATGCCACTATTGCACCGGTGTGTATATCTTGTATGGATGGTTGGTTTTCTTTAGCTTGCATGATCTACTGTTCATTCATTTTGTTGATAACCATTATTCTCCAGAAGCATACATACCACTTTTTATGAGGCAAGATGAACAGACTGGTCTTTTTATGTGAGAGAGTAAGAGCAATAGAGAGAGAGAAAGAGGGCTGGAGAGATGCCTTAGTGGTTAAGGCACATGCCTAGAAAGCCTAAGGACCTAGGCTCAATTCTCCAGGTCCCACATAAGCCAGATGTACAAGGTGGCACATGCACCTGGAGTTTGTTTGCAGTGGATAGAGGCCCTGGTTTGCCCATTCTCTCTCTCTCTCTCTCTCTCTCTCTCTCTCCTTTTAAAAATAGAAAGAGAGCCAATTGACATTCCAGGGCCTCCTGTACTCAAACTCCAGACACATGTGTCACCTTGTGCACATGTGCAGCCTTGCACATGTGTGTCACCTTGTGCAACTGGCTTAGTGGGACCTGGAGAATCAAACATGGATCCTTAGACTTCATAGGCAAATGCCTTAACTCCTAAGCCATCTCTCCAGCCCAGCACTTTTTTTGTTGTTGTTGTTGGTTTTTTGAGGTAGGGTCTTGCTCTGGTCCAGGCTGACCTGGAATTCACTATGTAGTCTCAGGATGGCCTTGAACTCATGGCGATCCTCCTACCTCTGCCTCCTGAGCGCTGTGATTAAAGGCATGTGCCACCATGCCTAGCATCTCCAGCCGAGCACTTTTAAGCAGTATGAGACCCAACCAGCATGGAGGTAGCTCCCTTCTCTGATCCAGCATGATCTCTGGATGTCCTGTGACCATTCTGTGGTATCTTTCACAGAAGGGTCATACCATTTACATCAGGTGTATAACCCAGTGCTTTAGCAATGGCATGAATCACTTTGGGGACCTAATGGGTCTCCATGACCAACATACCACTTTGTAGGATACCCAGTTCTGGACTGGGATTTACCAGCAAGAACCTATGTTCTTATGGTAAAGCTTTCTCCACCCCTGAAGGTGCTTCTGCCCAAAACACGCCACCCCAGACACCACTTTCTCTATTATCAAGAGAATTATATCTTTGAAATAGCTAACCAAGAGGAATAGTTCTGTGGTACTGATTCATGCCATCATTAGTTTAGTGTATCTTGTACTTGCTCTCCCTGCCTTATCCCAGTCCTCCCCAGAACCTTCGACTTCCTGTATTCTGCACCTCCACCTGCCTGTAAGGTGTGCCCTCCTCTCATCCCTCCCTGCTTCTCCTCTATCCAAGCATCATTCTAGCTTCCTTACCAGTACTACTAATCTTTACTGCAACTTATAAACAAATCAAAGTATTCCTTGTTAGGATTTGCATGCAAGAGAGAACATGCAGTATTTATTTTTCTGAGGCTGGGTACTTGCTTAGTGTGATCTTTCTTCTAGGTCCACCCATTTTCATAAAAATTTCATGATTTTCATATTTCATTACTGCTGAGTACAATTCCATTGTGCATATGTGTACCACATCTTTATTATCCAGTTGATGGGCATCTGGGGAGATTCCACTTCCTTCTTTTTCTTTTTTTTGTATTTTTTAAATGTATTAAGTAGAAACTTATTATGGACATATAATATGTTGGTACTATCATTTTGCTCCTCCCTGCCTCCACTCCACTGAGGACCCTCCATAGTGGGGTTGATGGTATTCACCATGGTGTTGTGGGTTATGAGTTGTGAAGCCAGCAGTCTGCATTGTGGGGAGGGCAATGCCTCTGGCTATGTGGCTCTTACATTCTTTCTACCCCCTCTTCCATAGACTTCCCAGAGCTTTGGTGGAGGTGCTTAAGTCTACTTTAGTGTTGAGCTCTCGACAGTTTCTGGATTTCTGCTTTGGTGCATTCTGAGTATCCTCAGTGTTGGTCTCCTTCACCCTTGCCCAGGTTGTCAGGCTCGCCATGGAAGCAGCACACTTGCTCATCTTGCCAATTCCTCTGTGGTTTCACTTGGGCCCTAGCTGCTATGCAAGGGGTGGTTCATCTCCTGCCTGGGAGTCAGCTATCTGTCCTTATCCATTTCCTAGCTATTGTGAACAGAGTAGCGACAAGCACGGCTGAGCAAGCATCTCCGTAGTAAAGAGTAGAGTCTTTAGGGTCTATGCTCATTAGTTGTATAGCTGGGTCAAATGGTAGATTTATTTTCATATACTTGACCCTCAACACTTATTTCCATAATGGATATACAAATATGCACTCCCAGACTGGAGAGATGGCTTAGCTGTTAAGGCACTTGCCTGCAAAGCCAAAGGACCCAGGTTCAATTCCCCAGTACCACATAAAGCCAGATGCACAAGGTGACACATACATCTGGAGTTCAATTACAGTGGCTGGAGGCCCTGGTGCATCCCTTCATTCTCTCTCCCTCCTTCATTCTTTCTTTCTCTATCAAATAAATAGGATTTAAAAAAAAAAAAAGTTTGGACTACCACCAACAGTGAATGAGGGTTCCTCTTTCCCCACACCCTCACCAGCATTTGTTGTCACTTGATTTTTAAATATTTATGGAGAACTTCCATAAATATTAACAATATATCATGGTCATAATTCCCTCTCGCCACCCTCTCTTACCGCCCCCCCCCAGCCCCTTTTCCATGGAATCCCTTCTTTCCAACTAGTCTCTCTTCTATTTTGATGGCATCATTTTCCCCCTCCTATTATGCAGGACTTGTGTAGGTAGCTGTCAGCATCCGTGAGATCATGAATATTCAAGACACTTTTTGTCTGGATGACAGCATTGTAAACAGTTCTCCCCTTCCCTCTTACATTCTTTCTGCCATCTCTTCTGCAATGGTCCTAGAACCTTGAAGGGTGTGATAGGATTGTCTCAATTAGTACCAAACACCCCACTGTCACTTCTTCTCAGCACTATGGTGACTTTTTAGTCACCCTATCGGTCACCACCATCTGAAAAGAGAAGCTTCTCTAACATAAAATGAAAGTAGCATTAATATATGGGCATAAACATAAGAGTTTAGAGGGCAGTTCTGTGGATATAATATATCCATTTAGCCACAAAACAGTAGTCATTACTTCTCTAGGGATTATGACCTCCCCAGACATAAGTTTATGACTAGGTTTTCAGTACCAGGCATGTATTTCCTCCTGTGGAATGGGCTTTCAGTCCAATCAGAGAGCAATTGGCTTCCTCCATAACAGACATGCCACTATTGTACTGGTTGGTGCATTTGGCCTGGCTGGCCAGCCATAAGTGATGCAGAGTCTACTGCTGATTAACACTATTGATGACTTCTCTCTCCCAAAAGGCTGCAAACTGCACAGTTCTTTCCAGCATTCTGACTCACTTGACTTTTTTGATGATAGCCATTCTGACCAGAGTGAGATGGAATATCAAAGTAGTTTTAGTTTGCATTCTCCTGATGGTTAAAGATGTTGAACATCATTTTTGATGTTTATTTTCCACTGTATTTCTTCCTTTGAGAACTCTCTGTTCAGTTTCCTGATCCATTTTTGAGCGGGTTGATTGATCTTTTATTGCTTACTATTTTTGTGTTCTTTGTATATTCTAGATATTAAACCTTTCAGATATATTGCTGAAGATTTTATCCCATTTTGTAGGTTGTCTGTTGAATCTATTGACAATTTGCTTAGCCATACAATAGCTTTTTAGTTTTATGAGTTCTCAATGGTTGAGTGTTTGACTGATTTCCTAGGCTACTGGAATCTTATTCAGAACATCTTACCTTATGCCTACATATTGGAATATTCTCCCTATTTTTTCTTTTAGTTATTTTAGAGTTTCAAATCTTATAATATGGTCCTTATCCATTTGAAGTGCATTTTTATGCAGGTAAGAGAAGAGGGTCCAGATTCTACTTTCTCCAACACCATTTGTTGAAAATGGTGTCTTTTCTCCAATGTGTGTTTTTAGCTACTTTGTCAAAGATCAGGTAGCTGTAGGTTACTAGAATTTATATTGGAACATTTGTTTTAGTCCATTAGTCTGTATGTCTGTTTTTGTGTCAGTGTCATGCTGTATATAGCTCTATTCAGGTAATTTATGTCTTCTGGGTGTAGTTTTGGTATGTCATTTAAGTGGAGAAATTTATTTATTTCCTCCATATTTTCCAATTTTGTGGAATAGGTTTTTAAAATTTGTGCTAATGATTTTCCCAATTTCCTTGGTATCTATTGTAACATCTCCTTTTTCATCTCTAATTTTATTGATTTGAGTCTTCTCTGTTTCTTTTGATCAATTTGGCTAGAGGTTTATCATTACTGTTTATCTTTTGAAGATCCAGCTCTTTGTTTCATCAATTTTTTAAGTATTTCATTTTTATTTATTTATTTGACAGAGAGAAAGAAGAAAGAAAAAGAGAGAGAGAGAGAGAAAAGGGGCATGCCAGGACCTCCAGCCACTGCAAACAAACTCCAGACACTTGTGCCACCTTGTGCATCTGGCCTGGAATTCATTCTGCAGTCCCAGGCTGATCTTGAACTCATAGCAATCTTTGTACCTTTGCCTCCCAAGTGCTGGGATTAAAGGTGTGCACCACCAGGCCCAGCAAGTTTTTATAATTTTTTGTGTGTATTTATTTTTATTAATCAGAAACTTTGTTGCAAGGACAAATCATGTGTGGCTCATTATAATCTTTCTGCTCCCTCTTTTGCAATGTTCCCCAAGTTTTGAATGGTGTGTTATAAGTCTACTTTAGTGTTAAGCTCTCAGCAACTTCTGGATTTCTGCTTTGATACATTTCTGTTTTGTTTGTAGAGAAGCAAATAAGCAAATCAGCCCTGGTTACAACAGCCACCAAAAAAAATTAAATATCTTGCTTGGAATATCCCTAACTAAGGAAGTAAAAGACCTATACAATGCAACATATAACCTCTAAAGAAAAAAATGAAAACAGACATGAGAAGATGGAAAGACCTCCCATGCTCATGGATCAGAAGAATTAATGTCATGAGAATGGCCAGCCTACCAAAAGCAATATACCAATCAATGCAATTACAATCAAAATTCCAGCAGCATTCTTTACAGAATTAGAAAAAATACTCTCAACTCATATGGAATCACAAAAGACCTCAGATAGCCAAAAGCATCCTCAGTAAAAAAGTAAAGTCAGCATTTTCAACAAATAGTGCTGGAAAAACTAGATAGCCACATATAGAAGAAGAATGAACCTGGTCCCTCTTCTCTCACCCTGCACAAAAATCTACTCCAAATGGATCAAGGACCTCAAATAAGACCGGAAACTCTAAAGAGACTAGAAGAAAAAATAGAACACTCCAAGATAGGGATAGGGAAGGACTTTCTTAACAGGATGCCAGCAGCCCAGGCAAATAGACAAACATTCAACCACTAGGATCTTATGAAACTCAAAAGCTATTGTATAGGACTAGAGAGATGGGTTAGTGGTTAAGACACTTGCCTGCAAAGCCTAAGGACTCAGGTTCAATTCCCCAGAATCCATGTAAGCCAGATATACATGGTGGCATGTGTGTCTGCAGTTCTTTTGCAGTATCTAGAGGCCCTGGCATGTCCATGTCCATTCTCTCTCTCTCTCTCTCTCTCTCTCTCTCTCTCTCATAAATAAATAAATAAATAAAATTTTAAAAATAAAAATTGGATTTGTGCTTTTGTGGGCCCCAGGGCTAAGATTGCAGTCATTGTGAAGACCTCTGGTGTGTTAGATACTCTCCTCATGCTTTATGTATCAATTCATGGTCTAGCTGAAGTCTCCACATCCTATACTGCACTCTGGCTTCAGGTAAAAGTGTACCGAACACCTCAGTCTGGCTTCAGGTAAAAGTGTACCGAACACCTCAGTCTGGCTTCAGGTAAAAGTGTACCGAACACCTCAGCCTGGCTTCAGGTAAAAGTGTACCGAACACCTCTAGTGGAGAACCTGCAACCTCAGCCTAATGAGCTCTTCCTGCAATACAGCTGCCCTGTCTCCTTCATCGAGCAGGATTTCTTTGAGTTCCTTTCTATCCTCACTTACTGTGGCATCAGGGTGCATGTATACCCGTTAGCCATTCTCATTGAAAGTACAATCACATATGATTTGGCACAGTTAAATTATACTTGTCACATCCCAGTGTCATGCTACTTTCAAGGATTGTTTCCAATTACCTTTGTGATGAAACAGAGAGAGGAAACTAGGTGTGAGTATAAAAGGCCAGTGGAACAGAAATACTCAATGTCATCAGAACTTGAACACATGGAGTGTTACCTCAGAACAGTTTACTCCCTTTGGACGATGAAAGTTGGCTTCCTTCCTGTGTAGTGTAGGAATTAAGCTATACTTCCTGGATGAATCAGGAGTCTGGCAATCCCATGCACTGGCTGCTTAAGGATTTCACTCTCTCTCAGGAGTGGGACTAAAGCTTTGGAAACGGGCTTTTATAATTTTTAATAGGATTGTTTTAAACTAAAAATTTGCAATGATGTCCATACTTATGAATACTTTGGGTGAGATCAAGGTGTTCCTTGGATTTTAAATTCATTAAATAAAATTTAGGCAAACTTAAAAAATTAAAAATCAGCTGGGCGTGGTGGTGCATGCCTTTAATCCCAGCACTTGGGAGGCAGAAGTAGGAGGATCACCATGACTTCAAGGCCACCCTGAAACTACATAGTCAATTCAGGTCAGCCTGAGCTAGAGTGAGACCCTACCTCAAAAAAAAAAAAATTTAAAAACCTATTGTACAGATAAGCTTACTAACAACAGATTCAATAGACAACCCACAGAACTGGAGAAAATCTTTGACAGCTATACATCTGACAGAAGTCTGATAGATAGAATTTATAAACAACTAAAAACACTAATCAATAAAAAGTCAAGTAACCTCAAAAATGGGGAATGGGAACTGAATAGAGAGTTCTAAAAGGAAGAAATTCAAATGGCTAATAAACACTCAATCAGGAAAATGCAGGTTAAAATGACTTTGAGATACAATCTCACCCCAGTCAGGATGGCAACCATCAAAAAATCAAGTGAGGGCTGGAAGGATGGCTTAGCAGTTAAGGCGTTTGCCTGCAAAGCCCAAGGACCCAAGTTTGATTCCCCAGGACCCACATTAGCCAGATGCACAAGGGGGCGCACATGTCTAGAGTTAATCTACAGTGCCTGGAGGCCCTGGTGCACCCCTTCTCTCCCTCCCACAGTCTCTCTCCCTCCCTCTGCCTCTTTCTCTGTCAAATAAATAAATAAATAAATATAATATTTTTAAAAACTCAAGTGATAACAAACGCAGGCAGGGATGTGGAGAAAAAGGAATCCTCACCTACTGCTGGCAGGAGTACAGACATGTACAATCATTATGGAAATCAGTATGGAGACTTCTCAAGAAGCTGAAAATATGCCTATCATTTGTTCTAGCTCTAACACTCCCAAGCATATACCCAAAAGACTCTACTCTTTTCTACAGAGACACTTGCTCAGCCATGTTTGCAGCTGCTCTATGCACAATAACTAGGATCTAGAATCAGCCCACATGTCCATCAACAGATGAATGGTTAATGAAGATGTGGTACATATTTACAACGGAATTCTACTCAGCAGTAAGGAAAATGAAATAATGAAATTGGCAGGAAAATGGATGGATTTGGAAAAAAAATCCTACTAAGTGAACCCACACAAGCACAGAAAGACAAATGCCACATGTTCTCCCTCATACATGCTTCCTAACGTGAAACAGTGTGAGTTAAAGGCATACCTGACAGGCAACTCACTCAAGGGACAGATAACAGTGGGGAAAGGTTTAGAGGGAGGGAAAAAGGAGGGTGGGGGAAGATATAAACAAAACTAAAGACAAAATGAACTAGTGCTTTCTCCTGGACAGCAAACTAAAAAATATAACCCTCAATAGGAGTGTGAGAGGATCATCTGGACAGAGGGGCCCCAGAGAGGGTGGGAGGAAGTCTAATCCTAAAATCATGGGCTCTGGCTTCTAACACTCAGTGCCAGAAATGGGTTGTACTTTAGAGTGAGCTGTTGGTAGGAGAGACCTATGAGGTCCCCAAAACAAAGCAGCCTTCTGTCAGTGTACTTGATCAGCTGCCTGAACTAAAAGGTAAGACCCCATTCTGAAGATAGCACAAGCTGCCTACACAGAACATCGAGAAAGCATGCTGGAATTTGGAAGGAACACAGCTCCCAGATGGCTAACCTTCATAGTACTAAAAAGTGCTGCATGAGCTGCTGTGGGAAAGTGGCCACCAATGTTGTGAACAAGCAGGGGATCCTGCTAGAGACAAAGTCAACCAGCCAGACAAGCTGTACACAGCTATGCAATAGTGGCACTCGGCCTAGGCGAGTAACCAATGGCACTCAGATTGCATAAGAGACCTGCTCAGTGGGAAGAAACTCATAGCTGGTACTGAGATCCAAGTCAGATACCTATGGAGACGGGGGTCATGGACTCAAGTGAGAAGCTCCCACATAGAGGATACATCCATCAAAACCCCTTTAGTTAACTATGCCTATTCCTTTTAAACCATGATGCTATCACTTTCCATTGGAGAATCTGTTTCATAAAATTGCTTTCTTCATTTCCAATTAATTGATTTCTTCCTTGATATTTATTGTTTCTTTCCATCTCATATTTTTGGGTTTGTTTTGTTCTTGGTTTTCCAAAGCCTTCGGATGGATTTTTATTTGAGATTGTTCGGTTTTTGTAATGTAAGCATTTATCCTTATAAACTTCCCTCTTAGGACTGCATCCCTTGTGTCCCATAAGTTTTGGTATGTTGTGTTTTCAATCTCATTCAGTTCAAGTAATTTTTTTTAAAAAATTTCTTTTATGATTTCTTCAGTGATCCATTCATTATTTAATACAGTGCTGTTCAACTTCCAGTAGTTGGTATATTTTGTGTTGTTTCTCTTGTTCTTGACTTCTAGCTTGATTGTGTTCTGGCCATATATAATACAGGGAGTTAGGTCAAATTTCCTGAGTTTGTAGAGACTTGCTGTTTGTCCTAATATATGACTTACTTTAGAGAAAGCTTCATGGGTTACTGAGAAGAATATGTATTTTGTAGAGTTTTGATTGACTGTTCTGTATGTCTTTTAAGTCATTAATCTATCATATTCTCTAGCTCCACAATTTATTTTCTTTAGTTGATCTGTCATATTGACAATAGTGAGTATTATAATCACTCACTATTATTGTGTTTGGATTTATTCCTGATTTAATATCTAGTAGCTTTTACTTTATAAAATTTGGTGTACCTCTGTTGGTGCATATATGTTTATGACTGTAGTATCCTCCTTTTTATATGTTCATAATGAGTGTAAAGTGGACTTCTTTATCTCTCTTCAGTTCTTTTGGTTTGAAACCTATTTTGTCAGATATTAGTATAGCCACATCATCTTGATTGCTATTTCCATTTGCTTGGAATATCTTTTTTCATCCTTTAATACTAAGGTGGTGTCTACCTTTAATGGTAAAGTTGGGATCTTGCAGAGAGCAAATGGATGGATCCAGTTCTCTGATCCAACCTGTTAACTTTTGTCTTTATATTTTTTTTTAGTAATGCAATATTTTTTATTTTAAAATAATATGTATACAATGAAACATTAAATCTATTTTTAAAAAATTATTTACCTGTAGATCATAATAAAAATATTTAACAATATTTATGGTAAGATGTATTGATTAAACAATAAAACAGTATTTTCCAGCATAAAATATATTCCTGCACATTCACAAAGAGTGTGGACTACAGTGCTGAGAGCATATGTTACTGATTCATAATTCATCATTTCTAACACCTTGAATTACTTTGGTTCATAATTGTTACTATTAACCTCTACATTTAAAACAGTAATCAAAGTAGGTAGAGTCCTTTATAGTCCATTGCATACAATTATTTTAATTTAACTTAATGTATTGTTTAGAACACTCCTAGTTAAAAGTAATAATTATATTATGTGACCTATACATATAACAGTATAATTTTAAATTATTTTCCATACTAATATGTAAGATCACTGCTAAAACTCTATTTGCATTCCACAGTGATCTTCAAAAAATCTGGACTTACTTAGATTTAAATTTTTTATATTTTTTGATGGAGGTGTTGAGTACATTGATGTTCAGAGATATAACTGAAATGTGCAAGTTAATCCCTGTCCAGGTGAAGACTTTGTGAAGTTTGGTGTTTTCTTGATCTTCATTTGTTTATTATTTCTTCCCTCCTGTAGCCTCTCAAGATTTTTTTTGTCCTTCTATTCAGTGTTCAGTATTCCATGCAGTATTCTCTGTATGGCCTGGCTTAGAGTTCATATATGCACAAAGCATTCTTTTATCACGGAAAGTTCTTCTTTCACCTTCTATTATGAGGGATAATTTTGATGAATATAGTAGTTTGGATTGGTAGCCATGCTCTTTGAAAATGTGAAATATTTCATTCAAGTTCTTCTGGCTCGTAGGGTTTCCATTGAAATACTGGATTCTAGTGAGTCTACCTTTCTAATCAACAAGCTGTTTTTCCTTGCAGTTTTTAGAGTTCTCTCCCTCTCTCTCTTTCTCTCTCTGTTTTCTGTTTGCTGTTTTAAGTATAAGTGATGGGCAAATTTCTTCTCTGATTCTGTTTATTCAGTTTTCTGTGTGCCTCCTGTACCCAGATGGCTCATAAGATTCTTTCTATGATTTTATTAAAGATATTCTCTATACCATTGGCCTATAGTTCTTCCACTTCCTATTTTAAAGTTTTTATTTTATTTTTACTTATGAGAGAGAATGGATGCACCAGGGCCTTAAGTCACTGCAGATGACCTCTAGATGCATGTGCGACATTGCATGCTTGTGTCATTGTGCATTTGGCTTATGTGGAACCTGGAGATTCAAACGTGTGTTCTTAGGCTTCGCAGACAAGCACCTTCACCATTAAGCCATCTCTCCAGCCTTCTTCCACTTCTTGTATGCCCATAATTTTCTGATCCAGCCTGCTAACATGTATCAAATGTTTGGTCTTTTTAATGTATTCCACAATTTTCTTATGTTGTTTGTACATTCTTTTTAACTCCTCATTGATTTTGGTCTCCAGATCTATTTCCTTGTCTTGTCCTCAAGCCCTGATAGTTTGTTCTCCACATGATCTATTCTGTTGGTGGGGCTTTCTGAGAGAGCCTTTCAAATTTCATATTTGTTTTCCACTGGGTTTTTCTTCATCATCTCCATATCTTTATCGAATTCTATTTTTTTTCTTGATATGATTTTGACTCTAGAAATTCATTCCTGCATTTGGTCATGTCCTTATTGATGTCCTTAGTTCCACCCTTTATGGAGGTTGGTTTTTGATGTTATTGATTCACATTCACTCCATCCAGCCATCTATTGCTTTTTTTTAAATTGTTTCTCTTCCATTTCAATCAGCCATTCATTCATGGCCTCATCGAATTTACCATACTTATCATAATTACATTTTGTAATTCTATGTCTGGAGTTTCCTCTTAAGTAGTTTGCATTGGAGGCTTCCACTATGGCACTAGGGATTCATGTTGGCGGTATCTTGCCTTGTTGCATTTGTTTTGTGTTGGGGTTTTCCTATGTCAAGATCATCCTTTTGTCTTTTTGAAAAGGCAATTACATCAGTTCTTGTGCAGCCTCTGCTGAATGGCCTGTTCACCTTTATCCAGGTGGCTGTGGGAAGGCAGGTTCAGGCTGGGCACCCTAGAAGCCGAGCAGGGCTTCTCCTTGTGTGTGCAGTCTCCTCATTGGTCTGGGTTGGACCCTGGGTAGCCTAGACAACTCAGTGCCCACATCTGGTCCCTGGGAGACCTACTCAGTGCCCACCCAATGCTGGGGAGTGTGATCAGCTCAGGAGTTCCTACTCTGATGATGCTGGCTGGCAGCAAAATGTCTATTTTTTTTAACTCTTACATGAGACTCTCTCAGCATTTGCATAACCAATCACTTTAACTCTTTTTCACCACCTACTGCAACAGTACAATCTATTAAGCATCCATGGGGCATTTGGTTCCAGGATTCTTGTGGGTACCTAAGTCTGTGAGTGCTCAAGTACCTTATATAAAGTGGCATAGTTTGTGCATAGGACCTACGTATATACTCTTCTATATCCTCCAACATACTGTAAGTCATCCTAGATGACATATGACAGCTAATACAAGGTAAATACTGTAGAAACAGTTATTAGACAGGGTCAAGAAGAAAAGCTTGTATACAGCTTGTACATGATGCTTTTGGGAACTTTCTGGAATGTGTTCCCAAATATTTTTGTATCTCGTGTGGCTGAATTCTCAGATTCTTTTTATCTCAGAACATTTCTAACATCTTTACAAGAAGACTTGACAGCAAAAGTGGGAAAACAACCTAGACCTATAAAATCAATGTGTTCCCAAGTGATGCCCTGTGGTGATTTGAATCAATCTTTCCCCATGAACTCATGTGTGCTGAACACTTGGTCTCCAGTTGATGACAATTTTGAGGTAGAGCCTTGTTAAGGGAAGTATGTTGTTGGAGGTGTGCTTAGGGGTGCTCCCCTTGCCAGAACTTGGCTCACTCTCTTGCTGTCTTCGGCCTGTTGTAGCAAAAGTGACTTCCAGCCTGTGCTCATGCCATACTTTCCCCTGTGATTATGAAGCTTCCTCTCAAGATTGTAAGCAAAACAACCAGGCATGGTGGCACACACCTTTAAGCCCAGCACTTGGGAGGCAGAGGTAGAAGGATCACCATGAATTCAAGGCTACCCTTGAGACTACATAGTGAATTCCTGGTCAGCCAGGGCTAGAGACTCTACCTCAGAAAAAAAAAAAAAGATTGTAAGCAAAATTAAATACTCTCTTCCCATCAGGTGCTTTTGGCCAAGTGCTTTGCCCCAGCAATGAGAAGGTAATTACAACAGAAAATTTATACTAATGGAGTGGAGTTGTTGCTGCTAAAAACCTGGCTGTGTGGCTTTTAGCCTTTTGGAACTAATTTGTGGGAGGAATGTGGGAGGATTTTAAATCTTGGACTATAAAAACATCTTGCAGTGCTATAAGCAGAGATTGATGAACAATTTTGGTCAGAATTGAAAGATTATGAGGAGAAGAAAGAGCTTTGTCCAGACTGGGCTAGAGACAATTTGTGTGAGAGGCTAGCTATCTTCTTCCCATGTCCTAAGAACTTAATCAGAATTGAGTTTAGGAGAAATGGACTGGTGTGAGTAGATGGTTACAGCACAAAAAGAAATAAAAATTTTGTACTAGAGACAGTACATGTTGAGCTGCCATTGTTTCAGAGATTACTACCATTAAGATTTGGCCAGCTGCTTTTGCATGGGAACTGCAGGAAGAATGATGGATGTTTTGAAAGTAGGGAGCCTGAAAATGCTGATGATGTTTTCCTGTTCTTCAAGTTGACTCCCCCGATTAGCAATTTAGCAGCAAAGCCCACCTCTTACTATGGAGTATAACAAATATAGCAAGGAGAGTCACTTTTGACTTGAAACATGACTCTTTTAGAGATGGCCACTGGGCAATGTGAGACAGGGTTGTTGGAGTCCCTGCATGGAGACCCAACAGAGCCATGAAGATGGACCACAGGTTGCAGTGGAAATCCCAGAAACTTGGAGATGCCAGGGCTGTGAGATGACTTCCAAGAAGAGCTGCTGGTTTGGGATGGGGTTTTCCCCAGGCTCTGAGCTTGAGGGTAGAATTAGATCCCTGAATACTTTCTTGTGGGTTCCAGATGGACACAGAAATGTAGGATTTGATATTTGCCCTCCCTGTTTTTAGATCTTGCATTGATTCATTCTTTCCTTGCAATGCTATATTTTGTAGTGTAATGTTTACTATGTGCTCTTATTTATCTTTGGTTTTACAGGTTCAATTAAGAGACTCTGCACAGTGGGTGTGTTTGAAAAGTGTTGGGATTGATAAAAACTATGGAAAGTTTTAAAGTTGGACTGAATATATTTTTACATCATGAAATGGCTTATGAGTTTTGGGAGGATGGGGCGGAATGTGTTGATTTGAATTAGATGTCCCCCATGAACTCATGTGCTTGGTACCCAACTGATGGTAGTTTTGGAGGTTGAGTCTTGCTGGAGGAGGTATGTTTTGGGGGTCAGGCTTACAGATGTTATGGTCAGCTCCCTCTTGCCAGAACTCAGTTTACTCTCCTGCTACTGTTTTTCATCTGCTTTTGCAGAAACGATGTCCAGCCTCTCTGCTCATGCCATATGTTTCCCCTGCCATTATGAAGATTCCCCTAGAAACTGTAAATCAAAATAAAAACTTTCTTCCCATTAGCTGCTCCTTTCAGATGCTTTGTCCCAGAAATAAGAAGGTTATTGCAACATGCCCACTTCTATGCCCTAGCAGCACTGCTGCCTAGGACCAGGGCATACTCCTGTCTGGCTTTCTTAGGTCTTCATCTTGGCAGTCTTGGGCCCAACAGCTCATGTGGACTTTTGTTGCTTACTGATACCAAAAGCCAGATAGCCCATCTGTGTCCTGCATGAATCTAGGTCATTCTGATATGTGTGCCTCATGCTCTATCTGGGGCCTGGAGTCTTCATGGGCTCATGAGGGAAAGAAGCAGGCAACTCCTAGAACTGTATGATGACTCAGGAGACAAGACTAGGGAGTGCCTTGAGGAAAGGGTGGGAGAAGCCCCATGCTTCAGGAAGAGTGATGGGCTGAGTCACAGTTTAAGGACTCTGTGAAACTTAATCAGATGAAGAGGAAGCAACCTTCAGGATTCAACACTTCCTCCATGTCTTGCCACATTATCTACCCAGTGTGGTTTTAACATGTGGGATATTCTGATTCCTGCCACCCCTCCTCTCTTTCTTACCTTGTGCAACTCTGACTGTAGGCTTTTCAAATCCACTGCCTCACAGCCCTCACCACAGTCAGGCCTCCAGTCCTATGCACTCTGCTATCAGAGTGAATGTCCTGAGATTCTGACCTCTCCAGGTGCTCTCTGCCTACACGCTATTTTGGTTCCAGGCACAGGTCTAAACACTGGCATACAGCCCACGTTCTTCCCTATCAGAGTTCCTTCCTGGACAGAGTAAGATGAGCCACCCCCTTTTCCAGAACAACATGGCCCTTCCCCCAGGCTCTCCCTTTGCTTGTAGGGGTTGGCTCATTACCCATGCCAGGGACATGGGCCACCTCCATGAAACCTCTTCTACAGGGTCCCTCAAAGGTTTCATGCTCCCCATGCATGAATCTCTCGGGGTGGGGGGGGTGAGCAGGGATACCAAATCTGCCTTATGGTCACTTTACTATTGTTTCATGGTCCCCAGTATGTTCTGGAAGCTGGTGCCAGGAACAGACTTCATGCTGAAGAAGGTACAGGAAGTGAAAGTTAAGCAGGTATCTTTTCTGAAGAACTCTGTACCCCTTCATTTGCTATTGGAAAATTCCAAGACTGGACAGCTGACAATGTTTCTCAAATGTATCTGACTTGAGAACCCCAGAGCACCCATGCCTGAACCCACTTCAGGAAACACTGACAAAAATTGCTGGACTTTTAGTGAATGATAAAGGACCCAGAGCAAAGCATTTGCTCATTATCTACCCATCACTGTCACTGGAAAGCATGCCGAGTATCAGGACTAGAGGCCCCATTCTCAGAAAGAGCAGAAGAAAAAGGATGTCTTCATGGAATCAAAAACTTTTATTCAGAACAAGCACTAGCACAATGAAGGTAGTTACCTCATGGCAGGGCCCCAGAATACTCAGAAAAGGATTAGAAAATGATTACAAAAATACTTTTGAAGTAGATTTAAATAACAGGAAACTGCAATCATTAGCTGTAAAATGTGGCCATGTGTAATTCTTCTGGAAAGAAAAGGTGAAAATCTTTGGACTATTTGCCCAGATGGTACGAAACCTGAGCCTAACAGCCCACTTGTTACTATGACAACCCAGGTGGGCTTGGGCTCCGAGTGTCTATGACTGCCTATGGGGAGCACTGTGTGCGCGCTTCTCACTGATTTAGAGGAATTGGATCAAGTGCTTTGAATTTCCCCAAATGGGAATTCACAGCAGGAGGAGTGACAGTAGATTACAACAGTTTACTGGGGCTGCACCTGACGCTTCAGCTTGGCAAGTCTCATGAGACAGTCATCCCTCCACTGTCTTCTGGCAGCTAAGTGCACTGGGTCATCAGGAACCTTCATGCATAGATCCTGGGAAAAGGCAAAGGGTAGAAAAATAGAGGAAACATAAGAGGAAGTTATTTGTCAGAAATGCAAATGTTTCTCCTATGTATGCCAACTGTGCATATACTATTTTCAAAGACACAAGAAACACAGGAAAACTGCAGTTACCACAGGCTTCCCAGCTCTTAAGAGACCTCAGAGAAAACTCAAAATGAGCACCTGTTCACCCCACCCCCCACTGCTCTTAAATTCTCCTGGTGACCAGGATGCAAGTATGGGCAGACAGGAAAAATGAACCACCAAAATTAAGGGCCCAGGGCTGCAGAGATGGCTTAGTGGTTAAGCGCTTGCCTGTGAAGCCTAAGGATCCCAGTTCAAGGCTGGATTCTCCAGGACCCATGTAAGCCAGATGCACAAGGTGGCACATGCATCTGGAGTTCGTTTGTAGTGGCTGGAGGCCCTGGTGTGCCCATTCTCTATCTATCTGCCTCTTTCTCTCTGTCACTATCAAATAAATAATTAAAATAAAAAAATTAAGGGCCCAGACTGCAGCTACAGGTGAATGTCCACTTGCAGGTGGCAGGGGAGGGTGATGGCCAGCATTAGACAGCCTGTGGACTCCTGGAAGGTATACACACCTGATTAACTTTCTCCACTGTGGCCCCCGAGAACTCTGGAACAGATCCAAAACTCTTCAAGACATGTTTCATGCCTTCGCTGTATCTGTCACAGTAGCTTACCATTCCTGAAACAAAATGAAACAAGAATATACCATAACAGCAGAAACATTCTAGAGCTTTAGCCTAAGAGAGCATCCAGGGTCTCATCCCTGAGCAGGAATCTACGTTCTTCTCCAGGGGATAAAGAAAAGGCACAGACAAAGGTAAGTCATGGGCTATCCCTGGGAAAACAGGACCCTCCCCATGAGTCACTATCTCTGTTTTCCTTTTCTTTTCTTCGCCTTCAGACATGGTATCAAGTATCCCAGAGTGGCCTCCAACTTTCTATGTGTATAATAGCTTTGAATTTCTGAACCTCCTACCTCCATCTCCCACCACATACAGTTTATTGGGTGGCCATGATCAAATCCAGAAGTGCCTCCTACATGCTAGGCAAGCATTGTATCAACTGAGCTATATCCATAGCCCTGTTTTTGATCTTGATTGTGTGTGTTTGTGTGTGTGTGAGAGAGAGAGACAGACAGACAGACAGACAGGGTTTCACTATGTAGTCCAGGCTATCCCTGAATTTGTGGCTACTTTCCTCCTTGTTTATTTGGTTTGAGACAGGGCATCATGTATCCCAGGCTGGCCTCAAACTTGATGCATAATTAGGGTTGGCCTTGAGCACCAGATCCTTTTGCCTCCACCTACCAGTGATACAATTATAGGTATGCACCTCCATGCCCAGTTTGACAAATTATTTTGGATGGTAAAATATTAAAACCTAGCATTTTTCTGACATTGGTACATGTGATTAACCAGTGGATAAAGTTTAAAAGAAAGAATTTCATGTTAACTTGGAAATTCAGTTGTAAATCTTCCAGAAATGCCTAAGTTATCTCAGATGATTTAACATTTCTAGAGACCAGAGAACAGCCTAAATAGTCCCCTTAGAAATAAAGTATTTGCTTTACTTTTTCTTTTTTTTTTTTTAATTTACTTACACTAGACTATAGGTAAATGTACAGTGTACTATCACAATTATGGGGATGAATTATGAGAATGAACTATGGGAATACTTTTTATGGACCTTATAAATAACTCTTCTGAGAATATATTTATGGGATGCTTTTGCTGCTAAATTTGTGTCAAATAACTTGTCCTGAAGTTAGTGTTACAACAATGTATCAACCTACTTAGAACAATGTAACCAGATTTGCTATCCTTCCATTGCCTTTGCCCTGAACAGCACAGATGACCAATATTGACAAGGAATATTAAGAGATGCTGACTTAACCCATGCTCTTTGCCCTACTTCCTCAGTGACATGGTTGTACTTTTTACCTAGAATAATGTGTGCATATGTGAGACATACTAACTGTGTTGAAAGCAATGGATGTTAAAAGTAACGAATCAACCACGGAAATGTTGAAAGCAATAGACATGCTTAGAGTAACAGCATCAGTGAACTCCCTCTATTTGTGTGTGTGTATGCACATGCACACACATGTATGTTTTCTGGGTCAGTATAATTCACCAGTCCTGCCCCTAAATCCTTTCCTTTGAGAAAATGTTTGAAAAACATTTTAGAGTCAAAATTCCCTGTTTCTAGCCGGGCGTGGTGGCGCATGCCTTTAATCCCAGCACTCAGGAGGCAGAGGTAGGAGGATCAACGTGAGTTCAAGGCCACCCTGAGACAACATAGTGAATTCCAGGTCAGCCTGGGCTACAGTGAGACCCTACCTCAAAAAAACAACAAAAAAATAATAATTCCCTGTTTCTTAATCACGTAATGCCTAATCCTTACTCATGTGTTGCCTGTCCTTCCACACATATTTCTGTCTTTGCTGCTCAATAAAAACACTAATGAATGCCTGTCAACAGAGGCAGAAGCCACAGGGACATCAGAAGCAATGGCAGCAACAGAAGCAACAGTTTCACTCTTGGTTAAATGAACCAAGAGTCAGATTTCTTTCTTTCTTTCAGGCTCTGCTCTAAGAAGCAGGTGGCTCCTAGGTAAATGAATACAAGTCAATTTCTGTAATTTTAGGACAGTGCTGAAATTGGGTACAATATGACAAAATCTCTAAAATAAGGGCTGGAAAGATAGCTCATACATCTGGAGAAAGAATGAGAGAAAGAGAATATGAGAATATCAATGGGTGCACCAGGGCCTCTAGCCACTGTAAACAAACTTCAGATGCATGCACCACCTTGCTCATCTGGCTTACATGGGTGCTGGGGAATCAAGCCTGGACCCTTAGGCTTTGTAGGCAAGTGCTTGAACTGCTGAGCTCCTCCCTCCATCCCCCCTCAACAAATAAATACATAAATAAAATACTTTTAAAAATTCCTTGCCTACAAAGCTTAAGGACCCAGGTTCAATTCCCTAGTACCCACATAAAGTCAGATGCACAAGATGACACATGCATCTTTTATAAAATGTGAAGTTTTAAAGGAAATTTTATTTTTCTGACATAAAATATAGTGAAGCCATTCACACCACAACTCACAATCCCTCCTCTATGCAACAAAATTGGCTTCCATATGCAATGGAAAGAGAACTGAGTGAGAATTACTCTAAAATGTCAATTCCATCAAAAATGGAAAAGGCCCAGCTTAGCACCTTACCCTTATACCCCACTAGCTCACCCTATCTTTCTATCTTTCTAGGTCTTTCCTTCTATGTTCCCATGCCATCTGTTCTCTTGGGCTTTGCTTTTCCATCAACTTTTGAAGAGTTTAGCTTTTCAGAAGACATTAACCCAGTTTCTCAAGAGATACTTATGTGAACAAAAGAAAAAAAAAAACAGAAAGAAATATGGATAAGAACTGATTCTCCTAAGATTAGATTTAGCTTATCTTGCTGACATGGGTTTCCTCAGCAGAGAGCCCCTCTGGATGAAGTGGTGAGTTTTCCTGAACCTACAGCACCTCCACTAGCAGGAAGCATTCCTGCCTACTGAATTTACAGAGCAGATTCCAGACTCCATGTGGGGACACAGCCCACTGTATCACATGCACCCAGATGGCACCCATTGAGAGGCCAAATGTACCATGTGTTCAGTTTCTTGGATAGCCTTCATGGTACCCACACCAAAGTAGTATGGTTTTCATCCAAACTCACTTAGTTTGAGATAGGGATGCACAGAAGTTATTAAAACAAATCAAAAGGGCCTGAAATCATAGAGTGACACTCTCCGATGCCTCCTCCCAGGATCAAGTTCCTAAACTTGAACAAGAAGTCATCCAGGGTCAGAGAGTTACAGCTGCCCAGGGGGTCCCTTCCTTTATCAGGCCTTCCAGCTCAGCTGTTTCCACTGGCAATGATGGACTGAACCCACTACTAGACTTTCTGATTTAAAAAAGAGGGGGGATAAATGTCTATACATATCCAGTAGATTTGTGTGGCAAAATGGAAATGACTAGTTCACCTAGAAGTAGATTCCTAAGGCTGCCAGATCCTGAGATATTGTCACTCCTCAGTGAGAAAAAAAAAAAAAAAAAAAAAAAAAAAAAGAGCCCAAACAGCCACCAGGGACAAGGTGGAGCCTCAGCAAAGAAACAAGCCAGACCTGGCTCTGAGGTTTCCTCTATTCCACAACAACAACAACAACAAAAGGTTCTCATCTGTATTTATTTTGTACTTCCCTCTCAGGCCTGTGTGAATCTTTTGGGGGAAAACTAAACAGCCTTAAAAAAAAAAACAGCTAGGCATGATAGCACATGCCTTTAATCCCAGCATCTTGGAGGCAGAGGTAGGAGGATCACCATGCGTTCAAGGCCACCCTGAGATCACAGGGTGAATTCCAGGTCAGTCTGGTCTAGAGTGAAACCCTACCTTGAAAATAAATAAACAAATATTTTTTAAAAATCTGGAAAGATAATAAATTAAACAATGTTTAGAGAATCTATTTAAGAGGCTAGTGGTATAATTTAGTGGTAAAACTTTGTCTAGCATAAACAAGGCACTGATTTCAAATCCCTAAACCACAAAAAATAAAGTAAAAGTAAATAAGAAAAAAGGACAACATTCATTAAGGATATAATCTATGCCATCCATCCATTTGTTCCCATATGGTTTCTTTATTTCACCACTCCTGGGAGGTAGTTGCTGTTATCCCCACTTAACAGAGGAGAAAAGTAAAGTGCACTGAATTAAGTGAATGACCCAAAGTTATACAGCTAGTAAATGGGAAAGCCAGGGCAGGATCTAAATTACTGACTCTACTATCTGGAACCACTATTCTGTGAGTGTGTGCTTCCCAGGGAATGCTTTTACAAGTAGCCAGTCAGGGACTATTCAGAAAGAGGTAGCACAAAGAATGTAAGAGCCAGAGGAGGGGTGACAAAAGAGGGTCATGGGAGGGGAGTATGATCAGGGTACACTGTGTATATGGAGGTTGTCAATATAAAGGTTAAAAATAAAAAGTAGCCAACACTGAGTTAATAAACACGCTCCCCTCCTGTTTTTCAGTTTCTATTTAATTAGATTAAAAACAAGTTCTAACCCAATGGGAATATGACTAATATGTAGTATGTTCACACAATGAAGTTCTCATTTAAAAACAAAAACAAAATTTTTGCACTAGCTTTGATTAAAAAAAAAAAAACTGTAGGCTGGAGAGATGTCTCATCAGCTAAGGTGCTTGCCTATGAAGCCAAAGGACACAGGTTTGACTCTCCAGGACCCACATAAGCCATATGCACAAGGTGGTGCATGCATCTGAAGTTTGTTTACAGTGGCTGGAGGCCCTGGCGTGCACATTCTTTCTCTCTCTCCCTCCCTTCCTTCCTCCCTCCCTCTTTCTCTCTTTCAAATAAATAAACATATATATATATTTTTTTTAAAAAAAAAGGTGTGTGCCACCACACCTGGCAAGAACCTACACTTTATTAAAAAAAAAACAACTGTAACTTTTAATACTAAAACTTCCCCTTAACCTGAGATGGTTAGCTTCATAAGAGCCGTATCAGCAAAGCAGAAAACCCACTCGAACCTTCATACATTCCAGGTGACACCACTGCTGCCATGGCTTCCAGACAGATCTTATAATTGTCTACCTCTGGGCTTTGGAATGCTCTGATGTTGAAAACTGCATCCGTCCCGCCTTATCAGAGTAAGTCAATTAAGCTTTCTTATCACAGCAGCTTTGTTTGAAAAACTGTTACACGGCCTCCTTCCTGTCTGCCACACATTGATCCTTGAGTTTCTGGTGTCATTGGCTTCTGCTTCTATTTGTCTGAGACTCAAAGCTCTTCTCAGTTCTCTCCATATCAATTTCTTGTGATACCTCAACTATCTTATTTTTCTCAAGAATAAAAGAAAAATATGGTGGTTATCAGGCAGTGTCTATGTCCATTTCAAATGCCTGGCTATGTTTACCAATCAGAAGGGCTAGTTGAAGACTGCTGGAATTATACAAAAGCATTTTAATGATGCTTCAAAACTCTTATTTCACTTGTATGATGGCATCTTCCTGACATTACTTCCTATCCAATGGCTATCCTCCTACAAAGCATCACAGTGGCTGAGAAACTCCTTTCTTCCTTTAGCTACTCTTTTATTATTATTATTATTATTTAATTGACATACACAGAGAGAGATAGACAGAGCGAGGATGGGCATACCAGGGACTCTTGCCATTGCAAGTGAACTCCAGATGCATGTGCCTCTGTGCATTGGCTTTATATGTGTACTGGGGAATCAAACTGGGGCCACCAGGCATTGCAAGCAAGCACTTTAACCACTCAGCCATCTCTCCAGGCCCCGTCAGCTACTCTTAACAGTGCTCAACTTTCATGAAGCCTCCACCAGTTATTGCACCATGTTCACAGGGCCCCCATCATAAGTCCACTCCTGAAATCATACATGCTCTGGCATTGTGTAAGACTGTATTGATAAAGCTGCCTTGAATCATTCATTGGAAAACATATTCCATTTTCTACAGTGTTCTTGACCGAGCTATTAATAAAGCATCACAGAATTATAGGACTAAAATCAGACTCCAAAAGGTACCCACTCCAATTTTCACATCATGGCAGAAATTTCCTATCAATATCTAACCAAGCCCTCAAGTCACCCATACAGCCCTACTCCCTGTTACCAGCTCCAGTTACTAGAAAGTTCTTCCTGTCTCATATATACATACATACCTTCTGCCTGCCACTTCTAGTCTTTTAAAAAAAAAAACTTTATTGGGCCGGAGAGATGGCTTAGCTGTTAAGCCCTTGCCCGTGAAGCCTAAGGACCCTGGTTCAAGGCTCAATTCCGCAGGACCCACATTAGCCAGATGCACAAGGTGGCGCATGAGTCTGGAGTTCGTTTGCAGTGGCTAGAGGCCCTGTTGTGCCCATTCTCTCTATATATATATCTGTTTCTTTCTTTCTCTGTCTGTCGCTCTCAAATAAATAAATAAAAATAAACAAAAAATAATTTTAAGCTTTATTTTTATTTATTTATTTGAGAGAGAGAGGGGCAGAGAGAGGCAGAGAGAGGGAGAGAAAGAATGGGTGTGTCAGGGCTTCCAGCCACTGCAAATGAACTCCAGACGCATATGCCCCCTTGTGCATCTGGCTTACATGGGTCCTGGAAAGTCGAACCAGGATCTTTTTTTTTTTTTTCCCAGGGTAGGGTCTCACTCAAGCTCAGGCTGACCTGAAATTCACTATGGAGTCTCAGGGTGGCCTCAAAGTCATAGCAATCCCAGGATCTTTTAGCTTTGCAACCAAATGCCTTAACCGTTAAATCATCTCCCCAGACCCCCATTTCCAGTCTTTTGTTCTGGTTCCACCCCTTCAAAAGTTAGGAATGTAGCAAGGCCTGGTGGTATACTCCTATAATCCCAGCACTCAGTAAGCACAGGCAGGAGGACCAATTAATCTTGAGGCCAGCCTGGTCTACAGTGAGACCCTGTCTCAAAAAAAAAAAAAAAGCCAAAAAATAGGCGGGCAGGCAGGCATGCAAACACACACACACACACACACACACACACACACACACACGGCCACTTTTCTTGTGGGAAATCCCTAACTTTTCAATATTCTTTGTTAAATATAGACTGTGGTGCTACATACAATATTACTTTTCCATTTCTATATATGTTTTACCACTTAATGATATCTCTGGTAAAGTAGTGTGTAGCAATTGTATAAGTTTATGACAACACAGAAAAGTTAAAAAAAAATAAAGTTACTTAAGGGTTGGGGATGTAGCTCAGTGGAGTGTTTGCCTAGCATGCACAAGGCCCTATGTTCAATCCCCAGAACCACAAAAGACATAGAGGAAAACCAAAACAAATAACAAAAGAACCAAGACAAATAAATACAATTTCTGTCATGCCAGGTGTGGTGGCACGTACCATTTGGCAGAAGGATTGTGTGTTCAGGCCAGCCTGGGCTAAATATCAAGACCCTGAATAAAAAAGGAAAAGTTACTTTTATCCTATTGTTTTTAATATTTTTATTTATTTGCAAGGAGAGGGAGCCAGGGAATTGGCATGCCAAGGCCTGTTCCTATTGCAAATGCACTCTAGATGCAGGTGCTACTTTGTGCATGGGTACTGGGAAACTGAATCCAGACTGGCATGTGCCTTTAACCCTGAGCCATATCCCCCAGACCATTCCTGTTATTTTAATATCAGGAGATAGCCATGAGATCTAGGTAGCATATTTTTAGATGGTGATTCATTCCTTTGTTGATTAGTTTTGATTTGGGATGGTTTCACATATTGGTTTACACATGACTTCTTCTCTTTGGAGAAGAATCCGGTTTATCATTATCCTCAAGTCATCTTTCTTTTGTATTTAAAAAGTCACTCAGGAAGCCAAGTGTGGCAGAGGTAGGAGGGTCACCAGAGTTTGAGGTCACCATGAAACTACAGAGTGAATTCCAGGTCAGCCTGGGCTAGAATGAGACCCTGCCTAAAAAAAAAAAAAAAAAAAAAAGTCACTCAGGCTCATACTGCCTCCCCCTCCCACACTCCAGGCTTCTGAAGTCAATTTCCAGAGAGCTGTCTGGCCTGCCTTGCCCTGCCAGCTGCCTCCTGTGGAGACACCTGCCTCAAGGCTCCTGGCCTTTGGGAAGGGAGACCTACAACCCATGGACTCAAGTGTAGTCAGAAAATACTTCCAGGAGAAGCTCCTGGGGGTTAAGTTAGCACTGCTATCTTTTGATCACTTTTCTTTATTCTTGCCTCTGAGGGTAACTTTACCATCTTCTCTGGAAGCTACCACTTTCCCTTCCATCACATAAAAGGATATGCAGTGAGGTCCCATCACAGCGTGCCCCCTTTTTCCTTTTTATTTCCACCAAGGGCTCCTCACCACCCAGCCTGCTGAGGAGCACAGACCCCCTCCCATGGCCTGAGAGAGTCCCCCTCTAGATTCTACTATTTCTGCTCAGGTTAAAAAGACAAAAGCTGCCAGGCATGGTGGTGCACGCCTTTAATCCCAGCACTCAGGAGGCAGACGTAAGAGGATTGCCAAGAGTTCGAGGCCACCCTGAGAATACAGAGTGAATTCCAGGTCAGCCTTGGCTAGTGTGAGACCCTACCTCAAAAAACCAGGGGAAAAAAAAAAAAAGGTGGCCAATAAGAAAACGCATGGAAATACTCAGCAGCACAGTACCCCACCCTGGGCCCCCACATACCTTCAGCATTGAGGTGCATTGTCTCCAGAGGTCCGATGAATGCATACCGCATTCCCAGCCCATCTGACATGACCAGGTCCAGGTCATTAGGAGACACTATTCCTTCCTATATGGGGAATAGGGACAGCACATGGATGAATATTTTGGAAAAGCAATTTTGTCCTACCTTGTTTAAGGCTTTATCCCCAAACACTCTCCAAATGCAAATTTTGCACAACAAAGCTATCCTATATACATGGGTCGTGAAAAAGAGATTATTTTATGAAACGGTCAGATATCCATACCTGCAAGCAACCTGCACCTCCTCCCCAAGGAAGCATGAGGATAAGGGCTGCAAGGATTTTCTGGATATTTGCTTAGGTGGTGCAGAGTGAGTTTAAGCCACACAAAGAACAGGGCTTTGCTGTGCTTTGAATGAATGTGTATGAAATGCACCTCTGATGAAATAAATACAGCTTAGAACCATGGGCTTGTTTGCTGAGGTGGGACCCTAGAGTCTTCTGCAAATATGAACTGCTGAGGAAGAGGCAGGGTGTTATCTGCTAAGCTTAGATAGATGTCCATGACCTTCTGTGTCTTTTGGCCTGGTCTTGATCCAGTCACTGCCACATATGGCTTTGGGCACAGGGCATAAATATGTGATCAAGCTGCGGACTCATTCCTCCCTGAGAACCTCTGCGCCTTGGGCTTGATTCTTGAGAGGGCAGATGTGAGGAAATTCGACACAGTTCCCCCACATCTCAGTTACATTGGCAGCATTCCTGTGGGACTTGCCACCGTGGGGCTTCTTTCTTGAGAAGATTCCTTCAAAAAAGTCACTGTGAGGCCTGCCATCTGTAAGAGGCCACTAACTGTGCCATTTCTCCCATGAGCTCCCAGCTTGCCCTCAGTAGGCCCAAGTTCCCGTGCCCTGGAGGTACACCCACATACCATCATACCTTATACCCAATGACAGGCACAGGCAAGTGACCCACCAAACATATCAGCCTCACTCTGGTTTCCGGGCCTTTCCCATAAAGGGTTGTCTGACACCCTACTTGAAAGAAAAGCCTTGTCAGCTGAAGGAAGGCTCAGAGATGGCACCATTTTTCTTCCACAAGGAGACACCCTCTGCCCTGGTGCCAGAGACTAGAATGCCCCTTGTTATTCCAGCCTGATGGCCCCACTTCCTAGGCCTCAAAGGTAACCAGAGACTGGACGAGTTAAGAGACTACAGTTTGTCCATTCTTATTGAGGTATAAAAGTCACTGTTGAGCTGGGGAGATGGATCAGCAGCTAAGGGTACTTGCTTGCAAACCCTAGTGGTCTGGGTTTGGTTCCCAAGAACCTATGTAAAGCCAGATGCACAAAGTAGCACATGTGTCTAAAATTCATTTGCAAATGCAAGAGGCCTTGGCTTACACGCATGCATGCACACACACAGACACACACACACATTCCCTTTCAAGTAAATAACCAAAAATTAACATAAAAGTAACTGGTGACATGTCCAGCCTGCTGCTTATGAGTATCTGAGTTGTTTTTAGTGTGAAACTGCTGTACACAGGGCAACAGAGAACATTCTGGAACACAGCTTTGGCCTGCGTCTGAGGAAAACTGCTGGGACCTAAAACAGACAACCCTCCATTTTCCACTTTATAAGGCACTACAAACTCACTCTTCAAAGCACAGATCATGTGCACTGCCTCCAGCATGGTGTGCAGAAGTGTTCCCATGGCTCAGTGTCTTTCCAACACAGTATGCCATGAAGCTTGCAAAACTGCTGATCATCCTAGCATGTGTTCATTGAAACTGCAAAGAACAGCAAAGTCACTTATTCAGTTCTCTTGCATGCTGACAAGTACTTCCTTTCATTCCTCAAAACAAAACTGTGAGGGAGAAGCACCAGCCAGAGAAGAAAGAATCCATAGAAAGCTCACGGTATGCCCAGAACCATGGAGAAAACCATCCAATGTGAACCATCCTTCCCATTTGCCTCTTGCTTGACAAGCTCTTGGAGCAGGCAGAGGCGCTCTCCAGCTGGCCTGAAGGCTGGGCTTGGGTTCCTACACTCTGAGGGCTCGGGACTGCTATGAAAGGCAGCCAGGCAGGCAGAGGATTCTTCCATCAGTGCAGGATTCTAGGTCAACACTCCAAGATGCCTTAAGTTTTCATTTTAGGCTTGAAACTGTGAAGAATGTAAATGCAGAAGCCACCATGCACTTGCAATGCAATCAACTTCTCTTCTTCTACAAAGGGATTGGGTAATTTTTAGAACTGATTTCAAAGAACTTCAAAATATACAAAAGATGAGCCACCCAGAATAGTTGTGTTTTGTTTCTGCTGGGAATGCAAGCCAAGGCAACTCTACCACTGCATTGCACCCCCAGCCCAAGAGAGCTGAGTTTCAACTGACACCATCTGAGCTAAGTGCACCAAGACTAAGGCCTGAGGAGGCGGAGCATCGCTGGAAGGAGCCACATGACCCCCAATTCTCAGCTGTCCACCTCTTCTTCCTGTTTCATCTAGAGGAGCTCTGTCTATTCTCATCACTCACTATTCCCCATAGAACAAGACAGAGAAAGGAAACAAGTTTGCCATCTTCTCTTCTGCATTTGGGATTTGTAAAGGAGATTTCTGAAAGCTTGTTTTTACCAAGAAGCAAAATCTAGAGGTAGAAAATGACCACGGGTGTTTCCATTTATCTTGGCTCCTTAATGACTCAAAATTCATATCACCGAGGCAAATGCGCAGACTCCTCCCAAAGCTGCTATACTGTAGCTGCTGAGCTGAAGGCTTCGCATTCAGGATGTGGTGATGCTCAGTTCTGCTCCTAAGGTCAGTTCCACCCAAAGTTCCATGGCACTTGTGACCCAAAATTATAACCTGTATAATGAAGAATTGTGGTGGTAGCATAGGCAGAAACAAGTATTTATGTTGAAATGTTGAACTAACTAATGACTCCTGGAAACTGGATGGAGCCAGCACACTGATTTGAAGAGTGGAACCCAACCCCAGCCCAATTTCACATTTATCAGAACAGCTATCTATACTACTTCCTCCAGTTTGTGGCAAAACTCTCAAGACACATATACAAAGAAAAGTCCCAGGTGGTTAAAACAGACCTAAAAACTCATACAAAGCAATGAACACTGCAATCACTGTTCGTTCAGAACCTGGCTTTTGTACCATGGTCTGAGAAATAATGGGGCCAAGAGGGCCCAGACAGAGTAATAAGGGATCTTCTTTCATTGAAAAATGTTTTGCCTCAATTTTCTTTAGCTAAAACTTAGGACTTAGCACAATCCACTAACACCCATGCAAGCACATGTTTAGCACCTGGCATGTGACAAGTAAATGCCCAGGTTGGGGGGTGGGCAGGTGGGGGAAGTACAAGACTGTCATCCATGAAATAAGGAGAAAACAAAGTAAATAAAGTGCCCAATCACTAAGCATAATTTTAAGCATAATTAAAATGTTTGGGGTTGTACCAGACAGGGTCCTGCTAGAGACAGAATCAGTAGGGAACTCTCTCTCTCTCTCTCTCTCTCTCTTTCTCATTCTTGTGGAAGACTGATTCCAGAACATCCTTCACCCAATACCAAAGTCCCTCAAATAAAATGGTACATTATTTGCATGAATCCTATGTACACTGTTGTAGTTACCTTCTCATTGCTAGGATAAGCACACAACCAAAAGCAGCTGATGGGAGGAAAAAAAAATTGGCTTACAGTCTCCATGGAAGCTTCATGATGGCAGGGGAATGCATGGCATGAGCTGAGACTGGACATCATCTCTGCCAAAGCAGGTGGACAACAGCAATAGGAGAGGGAGCTGGCCATAACACCCCTAAGCCCACCCCAAGCAACACACTTCCTTTAGCAAGGCTCCACCTCCTAAACTGACATCAGTTGGGGACCATGCATTCAAAATACATGAGTGTATGGGGAACATCTGTTTCAAACCATCACATTCTATTCATGGCCCCCATAAACTGATGTCCACCCAAGATGAAAAACTGCAATCCACTTATTCCAACTTTAAAAGCCCCCATGGTTTTATCAATCCCAACACTGTTCAAACATCCCCATAGTCCAAGATCTCTTAACTCTAAGCCTGTAAAATCAAAAGAACATAACATAAACATTCACATTGCAAATGGATGATAGTTCAAGGAAAGATTGAACCAATGCAGTATCTAAAACAAGCAGGGAAAACATCAAATCATGTAGCTCCAAAATCAGTATCTGTAACCAGTGACAAAGTCTCTGGATTCTAATTCTGCTCCTCCAGCTAGGCTGCTTACAGCATGAGGAACAATCTATCTTGAGCCAGCAGCTCTCCTGGCATGTCTAAAATCCCTGTGTCTCCATTGTAACCTTATGGCTCCAAGGGAGTCTCCATGCAGGGACTCCAACAATCATGACTCACACTGCCCAGTGGCCATCTCCAATAAAGCCTCATTGCATATCCAAAGACCCTTTTTTCGTGCACTTGTTACACTCCCATAGTCCTAACAAAATTGGTTAATTCATGGAGGAATAAACCTGACTTTGTAAGCAGGACACTCCTTCAGTATTCTTCCTACAGGTCCCCTATTTTCAAAAGAGTCTGTTCTAATGCACAACAGCTGCCCCAGTCTCAATTCAATAGTGGTAATCTCTCAAACAATTGCAGCTGAAGCCAGCTATAGTCTCCAGCTAGACTTTCATTTCTTCCTGTAACATAGTTGTCTGCTCATACCAGTCCATTTCTTCTAAATTCAACCCTGCTCAAGTTCTCATGACATAGGCAGAATGCAGCAAGCCTCTCTCACAAACAGCTTCCAGCCCAGTCTGGACAAATTTCTTTCTTTCCTTCATAAACCCAGTATACAAAGTCCACAGTTATTTCTATATTTAGGTCTCTGAACTCTGAACAGAATGGTCCATCAATCTCTGAGTACAGCACTGGAATGTGTCTCTTAGGCCAGGGTTTCAAATCCTTTCATATTCCTCCTGCAAATCTGTCCCAAAAGACCAACAACCACACTCCTCCTGTACCAAACTTCTTGTTGCAATTACTTCTTGTTGCTGGGACAACACCTGAACAGAAGCAGCTTATGGGAGGAAAACATTTATTATAAGTGTAAAGATTCCAAGGAAAGCTTCATCATAATGGAAGAAGGTAGCTCACTCCATCATTCATCCACAGCCAGCAAAGCTCTCCCATATACTCTAAGTCACCTATAGGTGATTTCAATGGCTAATGCAGTATAAATGCTGTGTAAATAAGTGCTATGCCATATTGTTTAGGGGGTAATTGTAAGAATAAAAGCATGTACATGTTTATTACAGATTTAATTTTTCTGAATATTTTCAATCTGCAATTGGTTGAATCCATGGGTGGAGAATCCATAGACACAGACCACTCACTGTACAAAAATGTATATAATGATTAATTTCAAAGAATTGTCTTATGTGACTGTGGGGCTTGCAAATCTAAAATCCATAGAACAGAAGGGCAGGTAGCAACTCAGGCAGAACCTGCAGTCCAGAGGTCCTCAACAAAGCCTTGGTTTACTTTTAAGACTTCTTGGATATAGCCTACCCACATTGTAGAGAACGATCTTCTTTACTTCAGGTTGGCTGATACACAAGGCTCCTCAACAGCCACATTCAGACTGTTTGACCAAAGAGACAGGCTTGTCTGTCCTCACGTGGGCAGACAGTCAAAGCGTGTTCTGCCCCTCAGACACTTTCAATCTAGCACTTCTGCTTGTTTGTTAGCTGGGGAGAAGAGGAGACACATCTCAGGACTAACAATATAGTTGATTTCCCTTACTCTAGTCACTTTTTTCATTTTTATGCATACTACCTTCTCTTGTCTATTTTTTTAAAACTTCCTTCATTTTTTTTGTTTTGTTGCTTTTCATATACTCTCTCCTGAGTTATCAAGTTTTTTCTAAGCCAATACTCCTAACTTTACCACCACATTAACCATGGAGAAACTATACTTATTTCCCAGGCATGTAGATGGGGTTCCATATGAATCCCCCTCAACCAGAACTGCTAAGTGTAAACCTACTGTCTTGCCAGAAACAACAGAAAAATGTAAGGTGAGAAGTAGGAAAAGGTTGTATCTTGGGTAAGTTTCAGAGTATGAGATGCACAATGAATCATGGGATTCTGCCGCCTTCAGTCATCTGAGGACAAAAAAGAAGCTGGGTTTGTTTTGTTATGGTTAAAGACCACCAAGAAGGGATTACTGACCAAGAGGCTACTTCAATCTCTATTAGATAGAATTAACTTAAGCTTCAGCAATCTCTGGGTTTCCTAAAATGTTCAAGGATACAGTGGACAAGAATACTGACTAGTCTATAAATATCTTCAGTATAAGCCAGGGTGTGGGACTGACCCTCTTAGATGCTCCAATCTGTGAAGCCCTTAAAAATGGTATAGAAAGAGAGGAAGAGAGTTCCAGAGCTGGAAATTGAAACTGAGACGTCTTTGGACTCCATAGCTCAGTAACTACAGCGCTGGTCATGTAAACTGTGAACATTCACAAGGCTTCATGAGAGCCCATGAGAGATGAATTATGACTATGCATTAGTTCCCACCACTGGCATGTTCTTACATATTTCTGTTTTCTGTTTTCTTTACCACACATTGCTTTTCTTCCATGCAACACAAAAAAACAAGGGCAAAAACGCCTTGGCCCAACCATCCCCACCTCTTCCACCTTCTAGGGAAGAGGTGAGGCAACAAGAGATCTTAATAAGGAGAAAATAAAGGATGGCTAAGGGCTGCCCCCCTCTTACTCACAGGCTTGTGGTTGGCTTTGTGAGTGTCTTGGTCTCTTGCCAACACCTACAAGTCTTTTTTGGAAGCAGGACACAGACATTCTTGCAGAATGACTTGGGAAGATTTTGCTAACTGTAAAAAAGCTGCCACACTTAGCTGATGCAACAGAACACTGAATCGTGCTCATTAAACACTCACCCTGTCAAGAGCCTTCTGAGAGGACGCCCAGGAGTCAGAGTTCAGGGGCAGACTGTGAGAGACAGCAGGTGGCCACCAATGGTCCAGAGGGTGGACACAGAAAGCCTGTGTTCATTGTGGGTAGTAAGAGAAGTGAGTCTCACCTTTGATAAATGCACCAGGTTTCTGGCCATGTTTAATATGTGGTAACAATGTCACTCTCTAGCCTGCTGAGCCCACCTACCAGGTTACTCCATGAAAAGACTGAAGGGAAAAGGCACAGGTACAAAGAGGTCACTGAGGCACAATTGTGACAGAAAACATGAAGCACCTCAAAGCAAGCCTCAATGGGAGAAACACTCAGATTTTTAAAAACAAATCAGTGAAATGTCATGAAGCCACTTAAAAATGGATAAATAAAAACTGGGGTTAAGTGCTCATAATAGGAACTGGATGAGAATCCAAGGAAAAGGAAGCAGCTTGACTTGAGGTAGGGCAAACCCAGTGTGTATTTTCCCCCTTGAATTTTCATTAAAGTTTAAAAATAAGAAGCCAAAAAAAAAAGGTAAAAAGATTATCCTAATAAAGCAGTGATCCAGAGCTTTTTGAGCTACTGTGGTAATTCCTAGGGTGTTTTTTCTTAGAATCTTGCATTAGAATGTTTTCATAGAGGGAAAAAAAAACAATTACAGAGTATGAAAGAAAAGAAAGGTCTTAGCCTTAAATCAAAGAAAAGGACAAAAAGAATCCACCACTTTGAGGAATTTAAGTAATTTTACTATCTCATATCATCAAAGGCAGTGTACAGGCTGAGTATATTATCATTATTATTATTACCTTATGTGTATGTGTGTGCATGTGCATGTGTGTGTAGGGGGAGTTCCATATGTGCATGGCTACATGTGCATGTGGAAGCCAGAGAACAACTTGGGGTGTTATCCTTAGGAATGCCATCCACTTCCCTTGAGAAATGAGATAACTTATTGGCCAGGAGCTGGTCCATTAGGCTGTCTCTGTCCCCAGTGCTGGGATTACAGATATGTATCACCATGCTCAGCATTTACATGTGGATTCTGAGGACTGAACTAACTCAGGTCCTCGTGCTTCCAAGGCAAGCATTTTACTGGCTGAGCCAGTTCCTAGACTGAGTATCTTTCATAATGTTAAGAGCTGTAAGCGCACCAGATTCCAAAGTTTTTCAAATTTTAAAATATTTGTATATGCTACAAGTTGAGTGTCCCTCATGCAAAAATCTGAAATATAAAATTTTTTTGTACTCCAACACGAAGATCACTAAGTTGCAGATATTGGAGAATTTCAAATTAACTTGCACCTTAATTACGGCACCTTCCAGCAATAAAATCTGTACAAAGAAGTTTGAGCCAAAAAGTATAGCCACACTACCAGCAAAAATTAAATAAATAAAAGCAGAATAGCACAAACCTCTGTACTCCATAATGACCCAGGCAGGCCTGGGTATAAGGGTGAATGCTTCTAATCCTTGCACTTAAGATGGTGAGGCAGAAAAAAAAAAAAAAAAGAAAGAGAAGAAAAGAGAAGAGGAGGAGAGAGAAAAGGGGTTGAAGGGATAGCTTAGTGGTTAAGGCACTTGCCTGCAAAGCCAAAGGACCCACGTTCAATTCCCCAGGACCCATGTAGGCTGAATGCTCATGGTGGCACATGCATCTGGAATTCATCTGCATCAACTGAAAGCCCTGGTATGCCTATTCTCTCTCTCTCTCTCTCTCTCTCTCTCTCTCTCTCTCTCTCTTTCTCTCCCTCCCTCCCTCCCTCCTTACTCCTTCTCTATCAAGTAAATAAAATATTTTTTTTAAAAAGATGGTAAGGCAAGAGGGTGGCAGGTATTAAACCAACCTGGGATATACAGAAAGACTGTCTCAAAAGACTAAAAATAAAAACAAAGTTACCTTCAAGGTTTAAACCCCCGTGACCCCATGTTACCTTCCACCTGCAGCTGGTCAAAGGTGGCATCCCACAAGACAACAAGGCCACACAGATCTGCCTGTCACCTCCCTGTCCTGGGGACACCTTTCTCCCTCCTTGCCTCCATTTCAGAGACCCATTGCCTCTGCCTATTAATTTCCATCTTCAAACTAGGAGAAATGAACCCCCCATTTACGACTGGTTGATCACCTGTTGATGAGGATTAGTATGGTCGCATAGTAGCAGCATTTTCACTTACAGGTTTCTCTCCCTATCCCTCACCCTCCATCCTTCCCCCTCTTCCTCCTGAGACAGGGTCTCTAGCCTGGAACTCCACATGGTCTTGAATTCATGATGCCGGTTACAAATGGCTTCTCTGCTTCAGAGAGCCTCTCACTGTGGTTGATGCTGAACTGGTGGACACTCACTTACTTGGGAGTGTGGCTCTGATATAACCCCCTGTCTTTTGTCAGAGACCCTGAGTAGAAAGTAAGAAAATAGGTCTTGGTTAGCTGGATGACTGGTCCTAGTGAACATGGGATACATCAGCTCTAACAGCCCTGCAGTCTCAACTGACATGCTGTGGTATTGTTGTTGGACTAAGAAGCTGCATATGAGTTCTGTTAGATAGAGCTAAGAGTCACGATGATCTTCAGCCACTGTCACCTTCACTGGGGCGAAAGAGCGACAAGAGTTAAACCAAAGAAAACTCTCTAGTACCCTCTGGAAACTTGTTGGCTACAAGACATACTGATCACACAGATGTTGTGGGCAGCTGTCTTGCCCTCATTTCTGAAATCTTCAGTTAATCAGATACTCTTGCTTCTCCATGCTGCTGGCAGCTAGGGGCCCCCACATTCCTGAACTGCAAGCGGGCTATACCTTGCCACAGCTATGAACTATAACCCACCCACAGATGGGAGTGCCATTTCTGGGTTCTTCATCCTCCAGCTACCTGCTTCTGTCCACACGGGCTGGCTCTTCCTAACAGAAAAACATAATCACAATGTACACCACTGTTTGGGAAATCAAAGAGTTAGAACATGGCTGGTGCTGAGTTTTTGAGCAATGTAACCAGGTGTTAGTCTCCGAGCAAATTCAAGTGAGGCAGTGTCTAGCCGAGGAGCTTGTGATGTGGAAGAGAATTTTCATCCTCTGAACAGTTATAACCTCTCTCATTGTTTGTTCTGATGTGTTTATCTTTGCTTGCTTGCTTGTGACATGTTCTAATGTAGCCCAGACTGATCTTGTGGCCTTTAACTCTCTCTGTAGCAAAGGATGACCTTGAACTTCTGATCTTCCTGCCTCTACCTCTCATGTACTGGGACTACGGGTGTGTGCCACTATACCCAGTTTGTGTGCTGGGAACTGAACCCAAGCCTCATGTATGCCAGCTAAATATTCTACTAATTGAGCTACACACTCAGTGTTTATGTTTTAATGAGAAGTAAATTAAGTCTTTTAGAAAAATCAACTTTCATATATCTTTTGGGACATACAGAGGTATTCAGTGTCTTAACCCAGGCCTGAAAGTCACACAGTATCATATCATGTGAATCTTCGTTACGTAGAAGCTAGTTTCTATTATAAGCCTAAGTCCCAGATAAAAACAGAGACAAAATAGAACACACAGAAGTAGGCAGAGAAAAACAAAGAGCAACAAATAACCGAGGGTGTGAAATACAGTCTATCTCAGTGAAATGCAGACTCTATGAAGTAAAGTAAATTAGTATTTAATGTTCTATTAGGTAGGAAAAAGTGCTGCCAGTACAACTAAGGACACCATCTGCTGTAATATATCATCAGCTGTAGGCTGACTGAGAAGAGGTGTTCAAATGTCCTCCCCCACTAAAGAGTTTCTCTTAGAATAGATAAAACATAATATATCAAGACTCAGTCCCAGGCCTCAGGGAAATCAAGGCTTCTCCAACTTTGATGTCTGTAACCATCTCCCAGCTTGTCATAACGCAGATTCTAATTCAGCAGGTATGGGAGGACCCAGAAGGCTGCATTTCTAGTAAGCTCCCAGGTGAGGCCCAGGAAGCCCTCAGGTAGATCACCTGTATAGACAGGACATGAACACGTCAGCTCAGAGTGTCCCTGGTGACAGCTGCTCACCATAAAGAATAATGGATTCAGAAGATATCCTCATAAATTGTGTGCCAGACATTGGTCTAAGCCCTTGCACACAGACCCCAGGCTAGTCCTCAATGTAGCCCAGTAAGAAAAAAGATCCATTATCTCTGCTTCATGAATGTGGACCATGCTCCAGAGAGGGCTGGGTGTGAGTGTCAATTTTCAACCAGGCTGTAGTACGTGGAACAAGATATTTAACTTCTTGGTCAGTTCCAGGACCTGTATAGGTAAAAATAACAATGTGCTGCTCCTGAAGTTAAAAACTGACTGACTTAAAAAGATCTGGAACATCATGGGAAATAGAAAGGAAAGCACTCTGCAAGCTCTGAAATCCCTCAAAGAGGACAAGGATGAGCAGACACTTCTGTGGGGTGGGACATGCTGACTCCTAGTTCCTGCAGCATCTTCACACAAATGATAATCAACAAACGCGTATGGCACCGCTCACCAGAAACTTCATCTGCTAATCTGACTACATGATTCTTGAAGATCTTTATGTACATCTCCTAGCACTTGGAACTCATGTCTGAAATGAAGCTCATTGATAAAGTCCTGGATGCCACAGACCACACCTTCTGTGGCAAGTCAGGAGGCCAACAACTGACTCCCTACAGCTCAGTGGCTAAGGGTGCATATACTATCTCCCCGCAGCATGGCACCTTGGTATGCTGACTTTATATTACAGGCCTTCATCAGCACATGCTGAGAAATACTAGTCTGACTTTTTTTTACCTGCCTAAAGACTAGACACACCAAGAGGAAAACGACTTCCTTTAGCCTCCCCGAGGTTTCATTAACTAAACTAACCCATCATAGGAAGGAAGATGAAGAATGCCACCACCCGTGAACAGACTTTGTCACAAGCGGTCATCTGTCTCCTACTTAACTTCCAAAAAGAATGGCTTACAATGGTTTACTGTCTGCCTTCCAGGTCATTCTTTAGACCTATAAATTATTACCTCTTAAATATGACCTGTGTTCTCTTATTTCCCTCTCCCCATGAAGAAAGGTTCAGAGTTACTGGGTACATACTGCCTCCCTGACATTTCTCCCAGGCATGTTAACAAATTCAAATGTCTTTTCTTCTGTAACTCTCTCATCAGTTCATCTCAGCAAATCACTCGAGGGTAAGGGGGGGTATTCTCACCTCCACAGAGTCCTAAAAACAGGAATCTTACTTAGAGATTATACTGCTCAGAAGGAAAAAGGAATAAAACCCAAGGTAAACAATTTCCAAGCCTCACCACCAAAAAAAAGCCAACAGGCTAAGAAGCTAATGATGGCTTCATGATTCATTCCTGGCTTTTCCACCTACCTTGCCCCAATGGGAAACAATATGGTCAACAAACGCAGTTATTGTCTTGCCAAAGAGGTTTTCCTCATAACACAACTTCCTTCACTGTGTCAATGCCTCAGGAGTATGAACTTGAAATTATGTTCCCAGCCAACAGGATCTCGTCACCCAGTGATCCTGCCTGCTCTGGGCAAGGGAGGTAAGTATTACGAGACTACTGTAGCCAGACCTTTCCACTGCTTTGTTCCAATGTGGAGCCAAACTAGAAGAGGAGGGGACAAAATTTTTAAAAATTGAAAAAGAATCAGCATCTAGAAACAATGCTATAGACCCTATCAGATCTTTCATCTCCTTGGATATCATTCTGTTTTAGAGGGTCTGAGGTACTTATAGGCTGCGTAGGGACAGACAGTGAACAAATGATAGGAAGATAGCATGTCATGGCTAGGATATACAAAGTCAAAAAAAGTGCTTCTATTTCCAGTGCTTTCTATTTCTTACCTAGAAATGATGCTACAGAAATATAACCCTTTCACAAGCACCTACAACAGACACACCCTCAAGGGGAGTCTTCTCTCATCACCCCACCCTGCCCTTTTTTAGAATTTCTCTTAGTTTCTTGGCTGCAAAAACTCAAAGATGCCCTCCAGAATTAGTGACTGGGATTGAAAAAAAAAGAAAAATATAGACACAAGTCAATGAAACAAAAAGGTTTTGCTATACAGTATAGATAGATCTTAAATTCACCCAAAAGGCCAATGTATTAAGGCCTGAGCACTTAGCACTATCAGAGATTGTAGAACATTTAAGAGGCAGAGCCTAGAGGGAGGTCATAGGGAATATGCTCCTGAAGAGGATACTGGGACCCTTGCCTCAACTCTTCCTTTTTTTTTTTTTTTCAGAGGTAGGGCCTCACTCTAGATCAGGCTGACCTGGAATTCATTATGTAGTCTCAGGGTGGCCTTGAACTCACAGTGATCCTCCTACCTCTGCCTCCCAAGTGCTGGGATTAAAGGCATACACCACCATACCCAGCAACTCTTCCTCTTTAAAAAAAAAAAAAATACTTGGTTAGCTGAGCGTGGTGGCGCACGCCTTTAATCCCAGTACTTGGGAGGCAGAGGTAGGAGGATCACTGTGAGTTCAAGGCCACCCTGAGACTACATAGTGATTTCCAATCAGCCTGGGCTAGAGCAAGACCTTACCTTCAAAAACAAAAACAAACAAACAAAAAAATTACTTGGTTACCACGAAGTGCGCAGGCTTCCTATATGACACTTCTGCCAGGATGTGCTGGCTTACAATAGGTACCAGCCAGCCACAGACTGAACCATCCAAAATAATGAGCCAAAATAAACCTTTTCCTCCTCTTAAGTTATCTTGGGTATTTTGCTACTATAACAGAAAGTTTAATGACATGGTTTTGCTTCTCAAAATAAAATCAACAAAACTGATAAGCTCCTAACAATATGGCAAAGAAGAGAAAACCAGACACAAATCACCAACTTCAGGACTAAAACCAGGGATATCACTATAGACTCTAAAGCTATCAGAATGATTTAAAACGTAGTACCATGAATATCTTTATGCTCATAAATTCGCTACCTTAAAAGAAACTGATCCATTTCTCAGCAAGTAAAAAACCATCCAAATTCAATCAAGATGAAAAGAAACAGTCTTAAACTTAAAGAAATTGAATTTCTAATTCAAAATTCCTACAAAACAATTCTTCAGGTCCAGATGCTTTCACTGGCGAATTCTACAACACATTTAAAAGGAATTAAGAAAATACTCTGTATAATCTCTCCCAGGAAGCAGAAAATGGGAAAATTTCACAACTTACTTAGTACAACTAGAACTACTTTGATGCCAAAATCAAAGGACTATAGAACAAAAAACTACAGATAAGTTTTATGTCCTATGAATTTAGATGTGAAAATTTCTCAATATTATGTAAACAAATTGAACTCAGCAATGTCTAAAATGAATGACACACCATGTGGGAGTGTATATTGGAAGAACCATTATAGAGAATAGAATGGAGACTCTTCAAAACTCTAAAAAGTATAAAAAGTAGCACTGTCAAGTGATCCAATAATCCCACTTCTTGATCTAGATCCAAGAGAACTGAAATTAATATGTTAAAAGGATACCTATCTTCTAATATTCATTGAAGCTCTATCCATGTTAGCTAAGATATGGAATAAGTTTATGTGTCCATCAATGGAAACTTGGTAAAGACAATGTGACATACGTACATAAGAGAATATCATTCAGTCTTAAAAATGGCAGAAATCAGTCATTTCGCAGCAAGTACGGACATTATTCTAAGGCAACTAAGCCAGGCAGAAAGACAGATGCAATATTCTCTCACTCAGTGGCATGTAAAGGGAAAAAAAAATGAATTCCTAGAACCAGGTAGCAGGAAGGGGATAGGAAAAAAGTAATATGAATACATTGGCCAAAGGGTATGAAATTTTGATTAGACACGAGAATAAATTTTCAAGGTCTATGACACAGCACGGTGCCCACAGTTAACAGTGATGCTCAGAACTGTTCAAAGAATGGGTTTGAAATATATATGTATGTGAAGCAAAGGTTGTAACAGTTATGTTGGTATTATTCCAAATGTACACATATCAAATAACCACATTGTATCCCATAAGCACAATTATTTGTCAATTAAAAGCAAAATTTTAAATTAAAAAATAAACAATGACCAAGTAGGAGTTATTCCAGGCAAAGTTGGTTCAACACCAATCAATCAATGCAATTCTTGGTACCAACAGCAAGCAAGAGACAGGTAGCTTCATGTGCTCTTTCCACATCACCATCAAAATACCACTATGATGGATGGAAACACAATCATTGTTCTGTCCAGGCCCACTGCTTCTCCTACTCCAGCCCAATCCTAGATTAGGGTCTAAGCTTGGCAAATTCATGCTTAACTTTGATCTCTTCAGAGACTGCTCACATACAGATATCAGGGAAGATAATACCTCCCTGGGCTTGCTGATCCAGCACCAGGCTTCCTGGACAGAGGCTCATAGGCCCATTTTCAACAGGTTTTTTTTCATTCTGAAACCAAGTAACCTGGTACCTTTCTTACTCTGAAATTACCCCAACCACAACCAATGAATACACCAAACTTGGGCCAAGCAAGAAGAGCTCTGCTCACTTTCAACGTGCTTTGCAAATCCAAAGGACAAGGAGACAGAGTCCTTGGGGAGAGCCACCTCACATCCAAAAGCTCAGCTAAGTGTCGAGCACTTCTGACCATAAGTAAAATCCAGCCCAAGCCTTACTTGCAGAAAGAAGCTCCCGGCCGAGCCTGGTGATGCGTGCCTGTAATTCCAGCACTCGAGAGGCAGAGACAGGAGGATCAGAAATTCAAGGCTAGTCTGGGCTACATAATGAGTAAGCCTGAGATTGATAGCAAGACCTCATCTCAAAAAAAAAAAAGTGACAGAGAGAGTGACAGAGAGCAAGAGAGCGCAAGCAAACAAAAACGAATCAGCCTTATAAAGCCTATGGAACTTCTAACTCAAAATGTGTTGAAAACATTAGTCACTACAAAACTAGCCTAAGTTCTTCTCTGTTTACTATTTATTATTTATTGGAGAGAGAGAGAGAGACAGATAGATAGAGAGAATGGGGACATCAGGACCTCCAGCCACTGCAAATGAACTCCAGACAAATGTGTCACCTTGTGCATCTGGCTTATGTGGGTACTGGGGAATTGAACCTGGGTCCCCAGACTTTGCAGGCAAGTGCCTTAACTGCTAAGCCATCTCTCCAGCCCTTCTCTCTTTTTTTAAAAAAACAGGCATATTTTTATTAGTTATGTACATAGTGTGTATACAGTCATGTTGATACCATTGTTAGCCTCCTCCCTGTCCTCCCCCCTCCGCAGGGACCCTCCTCATTGGGGAATATGGGTCATGCATTGTGGGGTTAGCCATAAGTAATGGGTAAGAGGCAATGTCTCTGTACATAATGACCCAATATGTGGCTCTAACAATCTTTCCACCCCCTCTTCTACAAATTCCCTGAGCCATGTTTGGTTCATTGCTGGAGCTGGGAAACGAGTCAGAACCATATCCAAAAAACGATCCCGCTCTACATAATTAAGCTCCCACCAATTGTGGGCTAAAAGAGGGCCTACACCTATTAAATTCTAAAATAACAATGGTTATCCCATTTATTTGGTGCTGATTTCACTCTCCATTGGAGAATGTGCTTTTCTTTTTCAGATGGATGCAGATCCTGAGGAGAGAATCAGCCCATTGCACCTCAACAGGGCCCAAGCTGAAACCAAGAGTAATTGGGGAAGTGAGCAAGAGTGCTGCTTTCTTGGTTAACCTTGTATCAGCACAAGGGTGAAGGAGATAGACACAGAGAACACTCAACTCCTACCAAACCAGATATCCAGAGACACAGAGGCTCCCAAGACCTCATCACTGACGTAGACCTAAAATGAACCCCACATGGCCTTCTTCTCTTTTTATATATTAACATTGTTCTAAAGTTTTGAGGCAAACTTGTAAAACTTCAAATCTCAGTTCAAATTCAAATGCTGAAGCATTCAAAAATGTAAATCCAAGTTCAACTGACTCCGAAGTTATGAGTCAGGCATCATTTAACCTTGGCCTGGACCTGGACCGAGGCTCCGTATGCAGATTTTCAGCGTGGGGCTCTGAAGAGGTTTTCTAACCTTTGCTGACTTTGCAGCATTTGAAGAGGAATCAGACCACAAGCTGTGTCGCCTTTCCTACATAAAATCCATACAATAGTAAGTAACCTTAAACCTATACAGCTAATGGCTACAGTCAGACACACCTCTGCCTTCTATGTGGGAGATACTCTGCATCTGGCATAGTTATTGTGAGGAGAGTTTCTCTACAGCCACCTCAAGATGAACCATGACCTGCTGCCCAACCCAGGAGCTTTACAGAAATGAGGGTGTCCCTCTTGGCACTCAAGCCCATGCCAATAACTGCTCCAGGAGTAGATAACACATACAGTATGCCAATTTCCTGGATCCCAGCTAAAGAGATACTGCAGAGCAGCCCAGTGAAAGAAGGCCCACTCACAGAGGCCTCACCTCCTTCTACATCCCTAAGTGCCTAGCCCCAAGCTTGGATCCTCATAGCACAGAGACACAGTTGCAGTTTGGGCCTAACCATGGGCAGATCACCTTTACATCTGAATGCAGATTATCTTCTAGGCACTCACACTTCCTTAACTTTCCCCTATCTGTTGGCCTTTTCTCACATGGGTACCAACTAACACTGTGGCAGATTTTAGCACTCACACCAGACATGAGTCTCCACACCAGCCAACTCAGAAACACATGCAGGATTCACTTTTTTTGGAAGTATATCATTCCTGAAATCTATCAGTGAGAACATTCTACCAGCCAGTAAAAAGCACTACACTCAGTTTGCCATGAGCCCCTGGAAAAGAATGGACAACACAAGCCAGTAAGAACTTCCAGAGCAGCCAACTCAATGGCCCCTCCAGACCTCTAAAACAGGAAGAGACACCAAAATCCCATTTGGATTCCAATCTGCAGCCAGTTCTACCATGTGGTCAAAAACAGAATTCTTTATGAATCTCTCCTGCCCAATTCTTACACCAGTCTCCAAATTCTTTCTGGTGTTGGTTTACAGCTTTCAGAGTAGACCAAGTAACTCAAGGCACTAGATTACCTTACAAATAAAAAATTAAACCAGCCATAAGACCCCTGCCATATTTTACTACAGTATTGAATTCTTCTTACAGTCTATTAAATTGCTGCTCTAATATATTTTAAACAGATCTCAAAGAAGTGCTCGAGGAGCAGTGTTTCTTTAAAATAGCCAAACATAGACTGATATTCAAAGACATTCTGCAAGCATTAAGACATAAAAACTGGTCACTGTGAAATCCCAGCGTGTATCATGCAGGTGTAGGAGTATAAAACAGGTTTAAACACTGAGTCACAGCACTGAATCTAGTGTACAGCTAGTGCATGGGGAAGTGGGGTCACATGATGAATCTAACAGGGAAGTAAGTGGGAGGGTTGCAACATCATGCACATCTGCTAGGTTTAGGGGAACTGTTGAGTAGAAGCACAACACCCACAAAAGGTGAGGCGTAATTGCTTTCCGGTTCCTATCGCAGGCAAGGCTTGATATGTAGCCCTGAATCCCAACCAGGAACTGTGGGACGACCCCACCTAGTACTAACCGTCCTAGCCTAGAACTGCACTCCTCATCTGTGGACTGGGCAGTCCCTCACAGTCTTTATCATGCGCCTCCACCATGGCTGGGGCTGTGGTTTACTTGAACTATGCAGAAGCTTGGCAAGAGCCAGCTGAGTGGCACCTAAAACTTTCCTTCCATGTCCTACCGCTGCTTACACTTCTTTCCTGCCAGGAACCATAGACCGTCATACCATGTGCATGAGAGTACATGCATCTAGGTTACGTGTACTCATATGTACACCCTTTAATAAAAGGATAAGGGTAAATATACACAGTGGCAACATCTATACAATTGGCCCTTGGTATCCATGGGGTAGGTTCAGGACTGTCATGGATACCAAATTCCACAGATGGGCAAGTTTCTTATGTAATGGCTTAATATTTACATACTAACCACACACATCCTTCCATATACTTCTTTGTTTGTTTGTTTATTTTGTTTGAGACAGGGTTGCATGTAGCCCAGGCTGGCCTCAAACATGCTATTTAGCCAAGGATGATCTTGCATTCCTGAGCACCCTGTCTCCAAAATGCTAGGATTACAGGCATGTACCACTATGCCTGGCTTCCATATACTTTAAAATCATCTAAATGACTTGTAATTCCTAATACAATGTAAGTGCTATACAAATGGTATATTGAAATGTGTAGGCAACAATGACAAGAAAAAAATCTGTTCATGTTCAGAAAAGACACATTTTTTTCCAGTATTTAACCTATGGTTAGTTGAATCTACAAATCATATAACTGAGCGATACATATGGTCATGTGTGTGTGTGTGTGTGTGTGTGTGTCACACATACTTCCTATTTGTATTGAAGTTCATGGTTAACAAGTCTAGTATTTACTCATGCCCCCAAGTTATATAGGTATATTTTATACAAAATTTTTTCCTCTGGAAAAAAATCTAACACTTAAAAATTTGCCTTTGGGAAAATACAGCATGATGCATACAGGTAATTTTGTGAAAATGCTTTGAAAGAGAAGAAGAGAAGTCTGTCATCATGCCCTGATATCAAGTTATGGCTGTGATAAAGAAACCTCTAAAACAATGAACTACTATTGTATATTCCATTTCCCAAGGGAATGCCTTGAGCCTGCAGAATAAGACAGGAACACTGAGTGTCCTGTGACTTTCCCAGCTCCCAGTAAGTGACTCTGTCCTGTTCAACCACGGAAGCAAGGGAAGAAAGAAGGAGGGAGGGAAGAAAGGAGGGAGAGCAAATGGTTATGCAAGACACGCACCTCCACCAGTCTCCAGGCCTCACTGATGATGGCATACTGCAGGCGATTGAGGACAAACCCATCGATTTCTTTCAGGACTCGCACTGGGGACTGTCCAATCTTCCGCATCAAGGCATGGGTTCTGTCCATTGTGGTTGGAGCCGTCTCCGGGTGAGGGACCAGCTCGACCAGAGGAACATAGTATGGAGGATTCACCTTTGGAGAAAGACAGAAAGAGGAAAGGGGTCACAGCCACAGCTCTGGGGGGGGGGGTTGCTCTGACCCACTCTACTCATCTATTTCAGATGGTCAGGTGCGACAGGAGGAACTGTGAAAGACTTCATACTCCACTTTCAATGAAAGACACTGGAGAAAGAAATACAAGTACAAAGAAGAAAGAAAAAGAACTTGTATATAGGACTCTATAGTTTTATTCATAAAAAGATAATGAACACGCGAGCTATACCTTGCATACTATATATATTTATGGCTCATCTTCAGGCCCCCAGTCTGATCGGAACAATTTTCTGTGAACAACTGTCATATTCACAGCTAGTACCCATCCCCACCCTCCAGAACCACTTTTCCAACCTCGTCTCTTCAGGCTCTGCCATTCTCCTATGCCTGTGTTAACATGAACAGAACAGCTAGGCATGGTGACTCATGCTTGTAATCCCAAAGCTTGGGAGGGTGAGGCAGAATTGCCTTTAGGTAGAGGCCAGCTTGGGCTACCTAGTGAGTTTTAAGCCAACTTCTATGTTGCAAAATGAGGGCCTCCATCCGTGAAAAGGTTTCTTTCCATGAGTGAGGCCCTGGTAGAAATTCTAGTGTTGCCCTGTATTTAACCTTTCACCTCTGGTTTCCTTGGTCCACACTGAGAAACTTTCTTTGGCTATTCACCACTAAGAACTATCAGACTGCCAAAGAAAAGATTCCTTGGTAGTACCAAACCAACCTGAACCTCAGCCACCTGGTCCCAGAGCTAAGCTTGCCAAGGTCCTTCCCTCTGAATGTGGATGGTGACTGTAGGTAGATACACAAACACCTACTCTACCAGGACTTCTACAGCAGAGAGAAAGAAAACTTAAGGGTACCACTTTGCAGAGGCAACTAGTCTACCTAGGGCTCAGTTTTATTTTATTTATTTATTTATATGTTATTTATATTTTATTTTTTTGAGGTAAGTCCTAAGAAAGTATCAACTGCTGGTGTATAACTCACTAGGTAACCCAACCTGGCCTCAAACTGACAGAGACCCACCTGTCTCGGCTTTCCAAGCATTAAGTTCACAGGGATGAGTCACCATGCCCACCCCATAGTTGTGGGTGTTTTTAGTCAGTACTGGGGATTGAACCCAGGGCCTTAACTTATGCTTGTTAAGTGCTCTAGGCTGGGCTACATTCCTTTCTCACCCTTAAATAAATAACTTGCAACTCAATGTTCCAATCCAATCTCCTGTCTCCCGCTGAATTCTTATAAAAATGTTTAACCTCTGACCCTTTTAAAAACACATGACCATAAAAACCTGCATCAGATGAACTCTACCTTAGTATACAACAGAAATACTGGGCTTAGGCCTTTACAAAATGGTGTCACAGGTGGCAAAAACAGATGGAGACAAAAACAGACATGTATCACACAGTGTGTTCTCAGAAATGCTCTGTGGGTGATTCTGTCATGTGAAACATCAGAGAATGTACTTACAATAAGTAACACAGCTACTTTATCACTAGGTCATGTAACTTTTAGGTTTTGTTTTTTGGGGGGGCAATAGGGTCTCATACTATAGCCAGTCTGGCCTTGAACTCCAGTTATCTACCTGTGCTTGAGATTACAAGAGGGCCACCATATAATGGTCATAGAAGGTTATTAGACTATTGCTTTACATGCTATCCAGTGTTGATACATCAGTGTATCAGAAAACTTCCATTAAAAAGCACTTTTATGGAGAACTCACCAATTTCCTCATCTTGGATTTTGCAGCTGTCCACCTACTCTTCTCTCAGTGATACTGTTCCCCCTAAGCTGCTACAGCTGGCCTCTGTCTCTGCCTACTCCTTGGGTGTCACCATTAAGACACAAAGGCACCCAGACGTGTATGTGTGTCTCACGCAGTTCCCAGCCCTGTCCTGTCCATCTGTCCTGTCCATGTGGCCACATGTACAGCTGTGCACGGGACACCTTCCCCGGACACCACACACAAGCAGCCTGCCATCCTGGGCCCAGTGCAGATGGCTCTCTCTCTGCCTCCAATCTCCACGGCCATCATATCCCCACATGAAATCAGTTCCAGCAGAGGAACCTTGGTTGGCCCCTGTGGCTTTCTTGCCTAAGTTCCATCTATATATATATATATATGTATGTATGTATGTATGTGTGTGTGTATATATATATATATATATATATATAAACAAAACGACTTCTGGCTGGGCATGGCTGCTCCTATGTGTAATCCTAGCACTTAGGAGGCTGAAGCAGGAGGATTAGGAGTTCCAGACCAGCCTGAGCTACACAGTACGTGCCAGGCCAGTCTAGACTACATGCTAAAACTGTGTCTTAAATAACAAGAACAACAACAACAACAAAAACAGTGCTGTTACCAGCCCTCGACCCAGGGCCCAGACTCCAACTCACATTCTGGTACTCTCTCCTCCCTGCCTCCTTGCTACTGTTAGGAGATAACTTCAGGAAAACAGAAGCCTGATACACTCCCAGGGCCAGGAAAGAGAAGGTAGCAGGAACCAGAGAGAGCTTCATTCACTCTGGAACAGGTGGTCAGTGAAGGCACCCTGGTGTGAATACACTTAATACCACCCTTAAAATGGTCAATTTGATTATATGTGTATGGTATCATGATTAAGAGTTAAAAAAAATTAAAGTAGGACACTGATCACAGCCCCTCCATTTCAAAATTCTGCAGTGGTCCCCCACAGCCAGTGTAAGAGGCATGATAGAGACGGGACCCTTAGGCCTCTTGATCCATAGTCCTGTTCCAGGCACAAGCTGCAAGCTGCATGGAAGAGCCTCTAGTCAGCTCCAGCAGGGATCATGTCATTCAGGCCAGACTACCTGGCCCCTGACCATGAGATCAGAGATGAGACAGGCAGCAATGGTCGCTTGCTTTCATGCAGTACAGAGAGACAGCAGTAGGTTTTGTGAGGGAAGCAGGCACTTTGGAACATGGTGCAGCTGGTAGGGAGGGCATGGCATGACAAGGCGCAGGTCGAGTATGACTGGCTACAGCTATTGTGCGATTCGCCCAGAGGCAGCTCCTTCCTCAGGCCAGTGACGGGGTCCACAGTCTCCAGAGACAGTGGGCCACTGACAGCCACTGAACAGGCAGCAAGAGCAACCCCTCTCCCCACTTCTGGGAAATATGTTCTGTACTCAGCCCTCCTCCCGCTGGGGACCAGGAGGCAGGGACGCAACAGCAAGAATGTGAAACACCAGGGCCAACTCCATTTGGGACAGTGGAGTAAGGCAGCAGAAAAAGCACAGAAAGCCAGCCGCAATGGCACAGGCCTGTGACCCCAGCACAGCACCTGGGAGACAAAAGGATCATAGATTTGGGGCCAGCCTGGACTACACGGCAAGACTGTCTCAAAATCAAGTAAAACACGATTGGAGGTGGAACTCAATGAGACAGCACCATCCTAGCATGCATAAGCAGGTAATACGGCTTGGGTATCTGCTACTTTATTCAAGGAAGCAGGTCCTGATAGAATTCCAGGCAGTTCTGGAGCTCAGCAGCTGACCGGAAACCTCCTCAGGGCCTAATCTGCACCTGCCTCCTTCCATGCAGCCTCGTCCTCAGAGCACAGCATTGAGAGGTCCCCATCAGCTCCACCACACCACCTTGGTTCCCAAACAGATCAGGAGGAAGGGAGAAAGGAAAGCTCCGGGCTAAACTAAGTAGAAAGTTCTGCTGCTCTGATGTGTGGCTGATACCATAAAGAACCAGGGACACTACAATGGGAAGCACCTGCCAGGCATTCCTCAGGTTCCACACCCCTCCCACCACACTGTCTCTAAGTACTTTCCTTCCCACCCCACCCCACTCCAAGAGGAATTCTGGAGTCCTCTTCATAGGAGAAAAATTGTCATGAACACATCTGAGCAAGAACACCCGAGGAAGAGTAGAGGTGCGAACACCTCCTTCCTGGTCGGCATCCTCAGCCACTGTAAAGCCTGACCTAGGAGGCTGACACTGAAGCTCCTCTGAACTAGTCAAAGCTGGCAGCACACACCAAGCCTTCTGCTAACCCCTGGGGCTGAGATGACCAGAAATCCTGCCCTACCCCTGGAAAAGGTGCCTGAGATAATAAGAGGCTGTCCTAACATGCTGGCATCCCTATGTGGGGGTGAATATCCACTTGTGCCAGGGCCTTGCAGGGGCATGAATCTGCCTCCTCTGCCCTCTGACTTCCTGCCCAGGCAAAGACCACTGAGCGCTGCAGTGCTGAAGCTATGAGCTGGATGCTCGTCCTCTCTTGTCTGGCCATAGAGAAAGGGAGGGGCTGTGGATCCTCAAATCCTGTCCAACATACTCATTCAGGTTCCCCCATTTCCCTAGAGGTTGTAGAATTCAAAGATGGCTAACCTAGGGGATCTGAATTGCCTTAATTCAAAAATACTCTATAAGAGCGGTAAGAGAAATTGTGTGTGTGTTGCTGGAAACAGAACACAGGACCTTATACAAGCTAGGCAACTGCTACATCACAGGCCCATCCCAGAGATGATTTTTGGTTTTCTTCTTTTCTTTACTTTTTTTTGTTGTTGTTTTTAAAATATTTTTATTTATTTATTTATTTGACAGAGAAAGAGAGAGAGAAGTTGAGAGAGAGAGAGAGAGAGGATGGGCGTGAAAGGGCCTCCAACCACTGCAAACGAACTCCAGACGCGTGTACCCACTTGTGAATTTAGCTAATATGGGTCCTGGGGAATGGAAACCTGGTACTTTGGCTTTGCAAGCAAATGCCTTAACCACTAAGCCATCCCTCCAGCCCTGTTGTTTTTTGAGACAGAATCTGTAACCCGTGCTGACCTCAACCTTATGAACATTCCTCTTGCCTCAGCCTCAGATTATAAGCATGAGTCACCAGGCCCAGCTCCGGTGAGGTTTGGCCTTACTTTAACTATGTTGTTTGTGTTTAATTAAACAAGCAAAAGTGAGCAATAATGGAAAGAGTGTGATTTCGGAGGGAAATGTCATTATTCAGGCTACTGACCTTCTGGGTGGTCAGAGGAAGGTACTGAGCATGACAGAGAATCAGAAGTATTCCATCCATCAAGTTAAAACTGCAGAAGGGAGAGCTGGAGAGATGGCTCAGCAGTCAAGGCACTTGCCTGCAGAGCCTAAAGACCTGGATTTGATTCCCCACTATGCACATAAAGCCAGATGTACAAGGTGACATATGTATCTGGAGTTTGTTTGCAGTGGCTGGAGGCCCTGATATGCCCATTCATAGTTTCATATTCTCCGTCTCTCTTTCTTCCCACCCCCATTGCAAATAATTTTTTTTAAAAAACTGCAGAAAGGAAGGGAATGGCTTGTCCAGAATTTTGGTGGTAGTTTCTAAACAATCTGAATGATGCTGGAGTCCTGACTATGAGTTCAGCATGACTGCAGGAAACAAAAGCAGCCTGTTAGGGCAGGAAAGCTAAGGAAGTTCAGGTGTTTTTGGATATATCCCTAATCCTAAAAAGTTTGAAATCTGAAAAGCTCTGAAACCTAAAGCTTTGTTGAGCACTATGTCAATGCTCAGTATGTTTCAGATTTCTAAAATACTTCAGTTTGAGGTTTTTGGATGAGGAAAGCTCCACCAGCAGTTGGTTTTAGACAATCATGAGAGTTACTCTAAAGAACTGGGACCAACTTGGGTACAGAGCAGCGGCCCAGAGTGGTGGAAACACTGCTTAGTAAGCCAGGAGGGTCCTTGCTATAGTGCAGATAGGCAAGAGAGGGAATGCTGACAATACAGGTCACGGGGCAGTGTTTGACTTTGGGGGGACCAAGCCTAGGACGGAAAGCAGGTCCATTCTGCCTCAGAGCAGGAGCAGCTGAGAGTGAGGAGGTGCCAGTAGTCGATAAACATTCCAAAATTCAAAAACCTCCAAAATCAGAAACATTCCTAGTCCAAGAATTTCTGACAGGAATGCTGTCATGCTTGAACTGTGAAATGTCCCTCACTGGCTCATGTGTTAAAACACTGGTCCCCAGCTGGCTGCTCTGTGAGAAGCGGTTAAGAGATCAGGCCTAGCTAAAGGACGTGGGCCACGGGGCAGGGGCGGGCCTTGAGATTTAGAGTTCAGCCCTTCTCAGGCTTCCCACAGCCACAATGGTTGGAACCCTCAAACTGTAAGCCAAAATACATCCTTCCTCCCTTAGTTTGCTTTTTGTCAGGAGTTAGTTACACCAAGGAGAAAAGTAACAAACACAAATACTCAACCTGAATTCTTGAGTCTTTCCAACTTTCTCCTTCCCTGATATATGTGATTCCCCACTCCACAGACCCCTGGTGGTTCCTTTCCTGAGGATTTTGCTTATACCCTTCCCCAGCTTTACACACACTTCCCCTCATCAACCCAGCCACATCCTCTCTAAGCTCCTCTGTGTGGCTTCTCCTCAACCTTACCCTATGATGTCCCAGTCATGATATGATAGATGATCACATTATGGCTGGGGCTACATTAGCTTTCCTGCCCTAGCAGGCTGTTCCGGTTTTCTATAGTCATACTGAGATCATGGTTAGGACTCTAGCATCATTCACTGAGTGATCCTTGACTTCTTTAACCTCGTGTTGATACACCGACCTCAGAAAGATCCACTGAGCACTCACTTTCTAATGGAAGCCCATGTCCAAATTCACCTCCTCAGGGGCTCCTGGTGAGGAAGTTTGCCCAATTAGTGGTTAGGCACAAGACGAAAAACAGTGGCACCCAGGACCTTCGCTTTAACAAAACCAACCCTACTCTGAATTGCTTGAGGAAACTAAAGTGGACCAGAGACCCTTCCACAGTTGTTTTAAGAATACAAATCTTTTCTTTCCCTGAACTGTTAAAATGGAAACCAGTATTATCAAAACCTTTTTTTTTTTTCCTCAGGGATAGCTGTCTTGGACATGTGCATGTTTAATGCAGCACTTTGGTCAAATCTTTTTCAGGAATAACTGTCTTCAACATATGCACTTCCAGGGCAGCACTTTGATTCTTTTCAGGGATAACTGTCTTGGACATGTGCACTTTTAGGAGAGCACTTTCCCTTGATAATGGGATCGCTTGGTTAGTGGCAGGCTTCCTAGTACATGACAAATTCCTTGAGAACTAAAACCTTAAACATTGCTCATTACAGGCCATGACATCTTAGATACACACATAAAATTCCAAAGAATTTTTAGTTCATATTCTTTGTTATGAAAGATGGTGTTACACAATTCTAAGTTGTAGAATATCAATCAATGGATTGTGTGGTATGTGAATTATACCTCAATAAAGCAGGAGATTCACTGCAACTTATTGCCCTTGAAAACAGAATGAGGTGCAATCAATTCCCCAGCTTAACACACTGCCAGAGGCTGGGATATACCTTTGATAGAGCACTTCCTAACATTCATGAGGCCCTGGGTTGGAGCCCTAGCACCACAAAGAGAAAAACCAAAGCAAAGAGCCTGGAATGGTGGCACACACCTTTAATCCCAGCACTCAGGTGGTTGAGGTAGGAGAATTTCTATGAGTTCAAGGCCAGCCTGGGCTACAGAGTGACTTTTAAGTTAGCCTGGGCTAGAGTGAGACTGCCTCAAAAACAAATAAATAAACAAGACCAAACCAAATACTCACAGGATGAGCCACAATGCATTGTTTCACATGTGCCAAACCCCCAAACAGCTTGGAAGGCAGGAGACAAGAGGTGGAACTGCTTAAGATGACGCTGTCGTCGACAATGCTATCGAGGTGGGTAAAAATCTTCTTCTTCAGTTCTAAGTTTTCTGGAACACATTCCTTAAAAAGACATATTTCAATTACTACTTATGCTCACAGCACATGGGCTCCAAGTAAGACACTGCATTTGCTTCATTCCTACAGCGGACCAATTTGGAAGTAATGAGGTTCAGGACACACACTTCATTCTAGGGCACATTGGCATTTGAGAAAACAGCTGAAGCAGGAAGCTTTGCCTGACTTCTCTGTGGCCTTTTTGACTGCAGAAGGAGACAAAACAGTTTTCTTCCCTTCCCAGTAGCAGGTCACAAGACCCTCTACCAATACCCTGTGACAGAGGCAAGGGAGGGTGAAGATACAGGACAATGAACAGAAAGACCCTACCCGAATAAGGGTTGCTCAGTACCCCAGTTTATGACCATTAGGGCAGAACCCTGCTGTCCTCTCCTGTTTCTGAAGGAATGCACTCTTTTCATCAAACCTGGGTGTAAAAACTACATAGGTTTCTTTGCTTCTTTAGATCCTCACTTCTGAAAGCTCCAGTGTGATGTAAAACTTCTACTAAGTAAATGTGTGGGTTGTTTTTCTCTTATTAATCTATATTTTGTTACTGAAGACAAAGCTATGAACCTTCCCAGGGATAAGGAAAAGATAACTTGGTTCCTCCCCAACACCCGCCAAAACGTAACAGCCTAATTTAAGAGCAGAAAAGACTGCTAAAATGAGATGAGCATGTGACAAGGTAGTAATGGGTATGTGGGAGCTTGCTGTACACGTGGTAGAATGAGTATGAGAGAGCTTGCTGTACACGTGTAGAGTGATGAGTATGTGGGGGCTTACTGTACATGTGTGAAGTGATGTGTACGTGGGTGTTTGCTATACACTTGTGGTTTTGTATAGGTCTGAAATTTCCCATCGTAAAAAGTCTGCTGAGCTAGTGGGTGGGCACTTGTCTAGCATCTGGAACTGGCCCTAGCTTTCATTCCCAGATCCTGTGGAGAAGGAAGGTCTGCCAACTAAAAATTCTCATGATAAAAAAGTCTGCCACAAGGATGGATCATACAGCAGAACACAACACCTGAGGCAAACCCCTACAGACCTCTGCACTTTCATCACCACATACTTTCCATATCTGTTCTGACCATCAGATCCACCAGTCTTCAAGGGGAAATCTCATCCTCCTAAAATGAGCCAGTATTACAGCAATATTCCCCCGCAGGCACTTTGAGAACCCTTTCCTAATTGCAAGTCTTTCTGGAAAAGACCTTTGTTTCTAACAATTACAAGGTATTTGAAGGAGGTGGGCAACCAGATATGGAAGTAATTGGATTAAATACTGCAGGTAACAGCCACTCTGAAATTCCGACTAGACAGCTGGGCTGTACTGAGATGACGGCAAGTGTCGGCCTCGGGTGAAGCGTGTTCCTGTAAACTTGGGGTTGAGGGAAGCACCTGCCCTGCCCTGCCCTGGACAGAAGCAAGAGAGGAAGGAGAAGAGTCAGAGCTGCACCTCTGAGGATCACATTGGGGATCATTCCTACCAAGGGGTGTCCCTGCTCACCTGGGGACAATAGTGCTAGAGGGGCGAAAGGATAGATCCTCCAAATCCCCTTGTGACTTTGGCTTGAGTTTTTCTTATGATGGCCCAATAGCTAAATATCAGAATCTAGTACGTGCCTGTGAAAATGCAAAAGCCTGAACCAGACGTGGTGGGGTATGCCTTTAATCCCAGCAGTAGGAGGATCGCTGTGAGTTCAAGGCCATAGTGAATTCCAGGTCAGCCTGGGCTAGAACAAGACCCTACCTGGGGGAGGGGGCCAAAATCTCAGGCTCCCATTCCAGACCTAATTCCAGGTACCTGCACGGGTGGGCGTGTGTAAGCACACACATGCCACGGTGTGTGTACAGTGATGAGAACACAACCTCGGCTGCCAGGCTTCACCTTCCACCTAGCTGGAGCAAGTGTCTCTTGTTGTTTACCACTGTGTTCACCAAGCCAGCTGGCCTGTGAGCTTCTGGGGGATTCTCCTGTCTCCACCTTCCGTCTCACTGTGCCCAGCTTTACCTGGCTGCTAGAGATCTGAACTTAGATACTTGGGCTCATATGGCAAGTGTTTTATCCACTAAGCCACCTCTCTAGCCCGGCACATATATTTTTTTAATTTGTTTTTGTTTATTTATTTGAGAGCAATAGACAGAGAGAGAGAGAAATAGGCAGAGAGAGAGAGAGAGAAAGAGAATGGGTGCACCGGGGCCTCCAGCCACTACAAATGAACTCCAGATGCATGCGCCACCTTGTGCATCTGGCCTACGTGGGTCCTGGGGAATGGAGCCTTGAACCAGGGTCCTTAGGCTTCATAGGCAAGCACTTAACCGCTAAGCCATCTCTCCAGCCCTGGCACATATATTTTTTAACAAGCATCCTTGTGACTCCCAAAGCTCAGAACCACTCTTCTAAAAGTATAAATCCAAAGTGTGGTCGTTGCTATCCTTGAAAAAAGTAATTACTCATTACACTTGGTGACCCACCAATGTGCCATCCAATGCCTCAACTCTCATGTCATGGTCCCCTATCCCCTAGCTATCTACAGCAGCCAAACATGACCTTCTGGAAAACAGAAATATACTGGCACTGTAGTCACTTCAAGGTCTTTAACTTCCCAGTCACTTTTACTGAAATGTCGAATTTATATATAAGATACTGTACAACAGCAATTCAGTATTGATGTACTGCTAGAAATTATATCAGAATCACTCCTCAAAATTTATAAAAAGGGGATGGAGAGATGGCTCGGCAGTTAAAGGTGTTTGTCTGCAAAGCCTGTTGGGCTGGCTTCAGTTCTCTAGTACCCATATAACAACAAATGCACACGGCGTTCTTTGCAGCAGCAAGAGGCCCTGAAAATCCCATGTTCTTTCTCTCTCCCTCCCTTGCACATGTGAAAATAAAAATATGTTTAGGAAGGAAAGGAGGGAGATGGGTAGAAAGAGAAGGAAAGAAGAGAGGAAGTCAGCCAGGTTGGCAGTTTGTAATCCTACCACTCAGGAGCTAGTGACAAGAGCATTAGGAATTCAAGGTCATCCTTGGCTGCTTAGCAAGCTTGAGGCCAGCCTGAGCTACAAAAGACTTTATCTCAAAAAAAGAAAGAAAAATTAAAAAAAATATTTTCAAGTATGATTTAATAATACCTAGTAGATTATAATATAGAAATAACTAACATATTGAAATTATCTAAATAACAACCATGTGAATTTCTCTTCTATGTCACTTACAAGATTTAAAAAGTTTTATTCAAAATGGAAGGAGTCAACAGTGTGTTTGTTTACACTTTAAAAAAATATAATCAGGCCACATGAAATTTTATTAAGAACAAAAGGTCATATAGGCATCACATCTCCAAGACAGAAGCAAAAAAATCGAGTTATTTAAGAACTGTAAAGGCCATTGTGCTCCATCCCCTTATCAAAAGGGAAAAAAGAGCAACAGTAGCTGGCTGGTCCTTTTGAGTCCCTCCTGGATCAGTTAAGTCTGCAAGGTGGGATCAGTTTAAATGGGGCCTTGTAGCCAAGCCAGAGGTGAAGAGCCATGCAGAGCCTGTATAGGCCAGTGAGAGAGTCAGGGGCATGAATGGCCTCATTGTGATCCTGCCCCGCAGAATCTCCTCTGAAATCCTATGCCTGTCTTCAGATCGTCAGATCATCACAAAGGCAAGAAAACTTGAACCAGAGGAAACCCAAACCTGCTACAATTATGTCAGGGTTTCCAATGGCTCACTGGCGTGAAGTTTGGTTGTTCTTTCTGCTGTTTCTAAAGGTAACCCACTTGTGTGGGATGGACTGGCCACAGTCCTCAAGGCCTCTCCATGCCACACTTGAAGCTCATTTCCTTGCTCTATCTACTCAGTCATTTTCTGAGAAAGAGTGTGGAGCACGATTATCAGGCCGCAGATGGGAGGCAGTGCTGTGGTCCTCCTTGCCCTGAGGGCTGGGATGACAGGAAGAGCGGCTGACAGGTGGTGGCGCAGATTGAGCTGCTTTGGGCTCTCTAAACCACACCCTCTTGCCTTTCACACTCAGCCCTGCCCTGTAGGGACATTTTCTTAACAAAGCCACTAAATGTGAAGTGTCCTCAATCACTGCATCACTGTGGCAGGCAACCAGCTCACCCCCTGCCTAATTAGAGTGTGACTACGCCTTCCAAAGGGCTGGTTTATCTCTGTTTGTTTAGGTTTGTTTACTTTGAGGCAGGGAGATGTCACATCTAGCAAAAAATACTGTCATGCACAAACACCACCACAGGCATGCGGAGAGCCAGACAAACAAAACAAAACAATAAAATTCTAGGGAGTAAAGTACAACAAAATTTCCCAATGAGCATAATTATTAAAGGTATGTCAAAACAGCTTCCTCTGATGATGTCATTGTTTTTTTTTAATGTTTATATTTTACTTATTTATCAGAGAAAGAGAGAGAGAATGGGCACACCAGAGCCTCCAGCCACTGCAAACAAACTCTAGATGCATGTGCCACCTTGTGCATCTGGCTTTTGTGGTACTGGGGAATCAAACCTGGGTACTTAGGCTTCCAGGCAAGCGCCTTAACCACCAAGCCAACTCTCCAGCCCCTATTGTTTTTGTTTAGCGTCATGTAGCCTAGGCTGGCTTCCAACGCACTAAGTAGCCAAGACTGGCCTTGAACTCCTGATCCTCCTGCCACAACTCCTCCTCTTGCTACTCTTACTGGATCAAGTAGTAGCAGTGGCTAAGAAGTAAGGCTAAGCCTGAGCACTACCCTTCATGAAGGGAAGAAGCTGAATGATGGCACTGTAGGCATAAGGTTTAATTGTAACTTTTTAAAAAGTAAATCCCAAGGGGGCCAGGGAGACGGCTCAGTGGACAAAGCACACATGTGTACACAGACCCATGTACATGTCAAAAAAAAAAAAATCCTAGGGGTAAGTCATGAACACATCATCTATGAGGAGTGAAAGCTACCTGGGTAGTTTAGTTTAATTTATCAGGACTATACTTTGGAAAAACCTGCACAGCCATAGTAAGTCAGTATGTTGAGATAATTCCTGGGGAGATGAGCGCTAGGTAAGCATGCTGTTTTCAAGTTCTACCACTGTCTATGCAACATATGTTTCTACAACCAATGACATAAAGGGGAAAGATGAAATTCTGCTACGTTTCCCCAACAACCTAGGTGTTCTAAACAGGAATCCTGTGGTTTACATACAATATCTAGACGCAATCTTCCACATGCTTCCCAGGAAGAAAAAAACAATTTAGAAGAATGAAGGTATTTTGCATGCAAGAAAGTTCTAGTAGCCAGCCAGTTTCAAAGGGGTAAAACAACATGGCAAGGTCAGCCAATGAGCTCAAATCCTGTTGCCGTCAGACACAGGAAATTCACTCTAGGGTTAAAGATGGAAGCAAAATGCATGACAGGCTTTCGGTTGGTATTAGTTTAATCTCCTGCTTCGATCTGTCCAATTAATACCACCAGCTTCTCTTCAGTGTTTTGTCAAGAGTACAATCTTAGAAAATCTATGACTATATTCTTGAAGAGGTGGACAGCAAGAGAGGGAGAAAGAGGGGATGAGGGTGAGAGGAAAGAGATAAGAATGGAAATAAGGAGTAGGAGTTTTTCAAGCTCCAGAAGAAATAATGAAATGTGTAAAAGGAAAGAAAGGGAAAAGAGACATTCCTTTTCAACACCCAACATCAAAGGCAATAAACGACACTGTCCGAACCAGGGGCTCATTTGCCCCCTAAAAATCAAAGATTTTTCTTTAAAAGCATATTACTTGTCTGCACTTTGCTAGCACATGTACTGAAAAGCCTAGAGATTTCCACCACCATTCAGAACAAATTCTACCCCATCAAGGGACCTTTGTGATGTGGAAATCCTGACAGAGTGACTTCCCGGGGCTTAGGTGTTCTGCTTACACAGATTACTGCTATTTGCTCTAAGGAGCACTCCTGCCTCAGGTGATGGCACGGGAGCCACAGGAGGCAAGCATGGCACAGGCCCTGGCACTGTTCTGCTGTGTGCTGTGTATCTATGTCCATCCTCATTCCAGGGATATTTTTTATACCTTTTATGAAATTATTTATTTAGATTTAGATTCTTGACATGAAAAAAAAACACAATGCAATTAAAAGTATTTCCGTTAAGCTTTTATTTATCCTATTGTTTTATTGAATTTCTAAGGAGGAAGTGGCTTTTTGTTGTTGTTGTTTTGGTTTTTTTCGAGGGTTTCACTGTATTCCAGGATGACCTGGAATTCACTATGCAGTCTCAGGGTAGCCTCAAGCTTACGGCAATCCTCCTACCTCTGCCTCCCAAGAGCTGGGATTAAAGGCGTGTGCCACCACACCTGGCAGCATTTTTATTTTTTTAATGTTTTTACTTATTTGCAAACCAAGAGAAATAGAGAGAGACAGAGAGAGAAAAGGTATGCCAGGTTCTCTTGCTACTGCAAACGAACTCCAAATACATGCACCACTTTGTGCATCTGGCTTTACGTGGGTACTGGGGAATTAAACCCAGGTTGTTAGGCTTTGCAGGCCAGTATGCTAACTGCTGAGCTCTCCCTCTAGCCCAGAAGTGGTATTTTTAAACATTGGTAAGAATTTTTTGCTCTGGGAGGAGTTTGGGGTTTTTGTTGTTGTTGTTGTTGTTGTTGTTTTTTTGGGGGGGGGGTTGGTGTTTTGTTTCGTTTTTGAGACATGGTCACATAGAGCTCAGGCTCACTATTGTAGCTAAGGGAGATCCTGAACTCCTGATATTCCTGCCTCCACTTCCCAGGTGCTGGGATTACAGATGTATGTCACTATGTCTTGTTACAAATTAGGTGGGTTTTTTTTGTTTTTTCAAGCACTGGTCAAGGCCCACCATGGCTCAGGAACATCGCAGAAGAGGGGGTGGAAGGTTTGTAAGAGCCACAGAGTGGGTAGAAATACCCTGAGGCACAGTCCCACCAGAGAATGACTGAGGCCTCATGACCCCACAGTCAACACCAAAATCTCCTCTGAGCAGGAAAGGGGTGAAGGGATATAAGAGTATAACTTTTTATAAAGACAAAATAAATTTTAAAGTATTGGTCAAGCATGGTGGCACAAGTTCTTGCTCTGTAGCCCTGGCTGGGCCTGGAATTTAATGTGTAGCCTAAGCTAGTCTCAAACTCATGGCAACCTGCCTGCCTCCGTCCCTCTATTGCTGGGGTTACAGAAGCATGTCACCACACCTGGTCATGGCTTTTTATTTATTTATTTATTTTGTCATTTATTTTTATTTATTTATTTGAGAGTGACAGAGAGAGAAAGAGGCAGATAGAGAGAGAATGGGCGCGCCAGGGCCTCCAGCCACTGCAAACGAACTCCAGACGCGTGTGCCCCCTTGTGCATCTGGCTAACGTGGGTCCTGGGGAATCCAGCCTCGAACCGGGGTCCTTAGGCTTCACAGGCAAGAGCTTAACCGCTAAGCCATCTCTCCAGCCCCTGGTCATGGCTTTTTAAAGAAGACACTCAGACTACTTCCAATATTTAAAGAATACATTCTCAAAACAACACAATACAGAATTTGTTTTTGTTTGACTTAACTTTGACAATCAGATGTTTGCTTGTTTCTTTTCCTGATTCTTTTTTTTTTTTCCGAGGTAGGGTCTCACTCTGGTCCAGGCTGACCTGGAATTAACTATGTAGTCTCAGGGTGGCCTTGAACTCACGGTGATCCTCCTAACTCTGCCTCCCGAGTGCTGGGATTAAAGGTGTGCGCCACCACGCCCGGCTGATTCCTTTTTTTTAATCCATTCAATCTCTCTTCATTAGTTATGTCACTGAAAATAACAAACATTTTACTCTCCTTTAAAAAAAATTTTATAATTCTGGTTTTTTTTGTTGTTATTGTCCTGTTTTTTGTTTGTTTGTTTTGGTTCTTGTTTTGTTTTGTTTTTTCATTTTTGGTTTTGGTTTGGTTTTGATTTTTCAAGGTAAGGTCTTGTCTCCCTTTAGCCCAAGATGACCTGGAATTCACTGTGTAGTCTCAGGCAGGCTCAACACATAGTGATCCTCCAACCTCTGCCTCCTGAGTGCTGGGATTAAAGGCGTGTGCCACCACTCCCAGCTTTTAAGTTGTTTTTTTTCTAAAAGTGAAATCACCCTGCTTTTTCTTTAGTGGTCCTTATTTGATTTTTGGTGGGGGGTATACACCAATAATCCCAGCTCTCAAGAGGCAGAGGCAGCCTGAGCTACATGAGACTTTGTTTAAAATAAAATAAAATAAAATAAAATAGGAAATAGTAATTTTTTTTTTAAATGGGGCTAGAAAGATGTCTCAGTGGTTAAAGGTACTTGTTTTGCAAAGTTTGACAGCCCAGGTTCAATTCCCTAATACCCATGTAAAGCCAGATAAACAAAGTGGGGCATGTATCTGGAGTTTGTTTGCAATGGCAACAGGCCCTGGTATACCCATTCTCTTTTTCTCTCTCTCTCCTTGCAAATAAATAAAAAATTATGTTTGAAAAAAACAAAATAAAATAGGGGGCTATAGAAATGGCTTTTACTTGTAAAAGCCCTTGCTCATAAAGTCTGATGACCTGGGTTTGATTCCTTAGTACCCACGTAAAGCCAGACACACAAAGTAGCATTTGTGACTGGAGTTCATTTGCAGTGGCAAGAGGCCCTGGTACACCCATTCTCTTTTTCTCTCTCTCCCTCTCTCTCTTTCTCTCTCTCCTTGCAAGTAAATTTTAAAAAGTTTTAAAAATAAAATACGGTGCTGTAGAGATGGGTTTTACTTGTAAGCCCCTTGATTGTAAAGCCTGATGACCTGGGTTAGATTCCTTAGTACCCACATAAAGCCAGACACACAAAGTAGCCCTTGTGTCTGGAATTCGTTTACAGTGGCAGGAGGCCCTCACAGCCCTTTCTTTTCTCTCTTCCTTTCTCTTTCCCCTCTCTCTCTCTCTCCCTCCCTCTCAAATAAATAAATACAAATATTTTAAAAATAAAATAAATTAGTTTTTAATAGGTAGTCCAACTCCAAATCTCTGATGTAATTCTAGTCTGTGATAATAAGAACATACATCCGTGGAGTCCTGCAATTGTGACTAGTGTCACAATTTCTCCTTCTTATTACCAAAGAAAAACATTCCGAAGACCCCAGGTAGTATGTTATAGGGTAGATATCTTGTAAAGATTCATCCGTTTCCCCAAGACCTTAGATGTGAGCTTATCTCACCCAAAAATCATGAGGTTTCCTGGAAAGTGTCAGAGCAGAAGGAAGGTCGGATGGGAAACTTTGTCAATGACCTTTCTTTATAAGGCCACACAAAACTGAGGGAGCCCAAGGCATGGCTCTGTGTGATATGGTGATTACACTTACGTGTGTATTGGTTTTCATCCACAACTCCTTCCAGAGGCAAGTCATAGAAACTCTAATTGTTCCTTGCCTTTAGCTGGTCATAAAGAAATTGTCAGATAGTAGGTGCTGGGATTCTCCTCATTCCAGGAGAGTCCTGCCCATACCTTAGAGGAAGGAATGCTGCATATGGAAGCCAAGCAGAATGCTGAAGCCATGGGGCCTAACAGGGCTTCCCCACACACATTGCCACTATTAGATCAGACCTTTATTTTTACAAATGTTATTTACTATTATACTCTCTTTGGCCTTTCTTTTTTTTTTTAACTGTGTCTGTTTTTTATTAATTGTGAACTTTACTATGTGAACATATTGCATATTGGTCATAGTCCCACCAAGTTATACTCTAATGTTCCCCCTCCTTCAGACCCTATTTGTCCAATCATATTTCAACACAGCATATCTCAATCATTCATGCAGTGAAGTCTCGAAACAACCCAAAGGACAAGGTTCAAACAAGCTTCTGCACTGCTAAACAGGTGGCAAGTTGTGGAGTATGGCAGGCACAGGAAGGCCTGGAAGCTTGCCTCTGCCTGTCAACCCTCAGCCTCAGCTTATGCATCTATTAATCTGTAGTCTTTATGATGCCCTCTACACCAAAACAGCAAGTGGATCTGCCTGAGCTCTGTGGGCTGATCAAAACAAATTAATCAAAAAGAAAATGACTCAAATCTAATGAGGTGATCATGGGAACCATGACGTATAGAAAGTCAGAGTTCAGAGAAAAAAAAAATGGGTGTGTTCACTCACGCCTATGTTCCTAGCACTCAGGAGACAGAGACAGGAGGATGGTGAGTTTGAGGCCAGCCTGGACTACATAGGCTGGTCCAGGCCAGCCTGTGCTATACAAGTTCCTGTCACAAAACAAAACAAACAAGACAGAAGTATGGAGTAGGGAACAGCCTTAAAGACTAAGCTTGCCACCCATGGAAGATGGATAGTTTAAAGTCTGACTTAGACAACAGAGGGCTCAGCCAGTGTCTGTTGCTGCTGGTGTGTGGGGGAAACCACCCACACATCTGGAGCCTGTGAGTCTGTGTTTACTGCTAGTGTGAGAACAGAGGAAAGACATCACTTTGTGACTGACACACAGTCTGTTTAACAACAGTCCTGATGTCTTATCTCACATCAGGGAAGCCAACAGAAGAATGCAGAAGGAAATACTTAGTATAAATGTATATGTGTGTTGTGTGTTTTACTGAACACTCACTTTTGGCCTAAAACAGAATTCAATTCAAAATAACCCCTCACCACATTTCCCTATAGGTGCCACAATAGCTACATATAAAAAAAAGAAAATGCATTATAACCCTAAAAATAAGGGTGCACAGTTTCGTTCCAAGCTTAGAGACACAGGCAGAGACACACACAGAGAAAGACTCTCCATGTGCTAATAAAACTTTCTCCCACCAAACTGATGAGGGCTTCTAGTTCTGACAATATGAAACGATGGAAAACCTAGTCTTCCCTCTGCTAATACCACATGATTCTATGTAAAACTAACCGCCCCTTTACATGAAGTACTGAGCCATGAGCAAGGGAAACACACCAGATGAAAAGCCAAAGCAGCCAGGACTGGAGCTGTGGCCGGGGCCCTCTGGGGTGGGGAGTTCAATGATGTGGGTTGAGGGTTGCTTAAAAAGCTTTCAGGAAGGGCTGAAAGGATGGCACCAGGATGCCTATGATAAAGCTGAAACCCTCCAGAGGCTGCAATTTCAATGAACTGGTTCAATGCTTAAAACAATAGGCACCTTTTGAGGATGAAGACAGAGATAGCTGTCTAGATCTGGCATCCACATGGAAGGTCACAGAGGAGAGGAAAGATAAATTAGCATGTGAATTTATATGTATAAGCCCAAATTTTATCCAGGTGTGGAGTTAAAATTTATGCTATACACTGATCTGGAAGCAACACAAGCGCTATTCACAAGCCAATGATAAGACCGGCAGAAGCAAACGTTAAAAACCTCTACAGGGATAGCAGAGGGAAGAGGCCTTTTGCAAAATCAGAGCTCCACTGAAAAAAAAAGCTCACAACTGTAAAACATGCGAAATAACCTAGATGTCAGATATGAAACTTCACAGAAGAGCTGGAGACCTGGCTGAGTGGTTACAGACACTTGCTTGCAAAGCCTGCCATCCCAGGTTCAACTTCCCAGTACCCATGTAAAGCTCTATGCACAAAGTACTACAGAAATGCGGAGCTCATGCAGTGTCAAGAGGCCTTGATATGCCCATATTCTCTCCCTCTCCCTCCTTATCTCTCTCTCTCCCTCTCTGATTGAAAATAAATAAATAAAAATATTTTTTAAAGGACTAGGAAGTGGCTCAACAGTTAAAGGCATTTGTTTGCAAAGCCTACAGGCCTGAGTTTGATTCCCCAGTACCCATGTAAAAGCCAGATGCACAACATGGCACATTCATCTGGAGTTCATTTGCAGTGAAAAGAGGCTCTGGTACACCCATACACACACACACACACACACACACACACTTCCCCCTCTCGCTCCCTCTCTCTCACACACAGAAATCAGTCAATAAACAAGTAAATAAATATTTTTTAAGAACTTCACAGAGCTGAAATGGGGAATCTTTTTTTTAAAGAATAAAATCCATGAAGACTAGGCAGAATTTTAAAAGCATTAAATAGAATATCTTGACATTAAAATAAACCCACTGATCCAGCCAGTTAGCTCAGTTGGTTAGAATGCGGTGCTAATAAAATAAAGCCACTGATTTTTTTTTAAATTTAATAGGCTAAGCTATAGAATAGAAATAGCTGAAGAGCAAATTAGTAAACCAGAAGGTGGTGCTTAGGAAATTATCCAGAATGCCATGCAAAAGATAAAATAGATATAGAAAAAATGACAATGAAGAATCAAACAAACTCATCATTGCAAATCATGGTAAATAACATTTTAACACATAGTTTAAAATCCAGACCTCGGAGAGATGGCTTAGCGGTTAAGCACTTGCCTGTGAAGCCTAAGGACCCCGGTTCGAGGCTCGATTTCCCAGGACCCATGTTAGCCAGATGCACAAGGGGGTGCATGCGTCTGGAGTTCGTTTGCAGTGGCTAGAGGCCCTGGCGCACCCATTCTCTCTCTCTCTCTCTCTCTCTCTCTCTCTCTCTCTCTCCTCTCTCCTCTCTCTCAGTCTCTCTCTCTCTCCCTCTGTCTGTCGCTCTCAAATAAATAAATAAAAATAAACAAAACAAAAACTTTTTAAATCCAGACCTCTAACACCACCATCACCAGAAGAGATCCTGGATCTGACCTCACTCCAAAGCCCAGGGCAGTGAGTAGCACTGGGTGACCAGGGCCCAGGTGAGCTTACCCCTAACGCCCTGCTTGCCTCACTACTTGGCTTGGGCTGGCTGCCTGCGTTGCCCTAAGTAGGGATTCCCTAGCTGATCACACTCCATAGCTTGGGCATTCAGTAGGCTAGGCCTTTCAGGGTCTAGCCCAGACCCTTCAGAAGGCTGCATACACAGAGGTTTAATATGGAGAATATTTTTTAAAAAAAAAAAAACTCAAAAACCTAACAATAGGGCTGGAGAGATGGCTTAGTGGTTAAGGTACTTGCTTAAAGCCTAAGAACCCAGGTTCTATTCCCTAGTACTAAAATAAGCCAGATATACAAGGTAGCACATGCATCTGGAGTTCATTTGCAATGGCTAGAAGCCCTGGCATGACCATTCTCTCTCTCTCTCTTTCTCTCTACCTCTTTCTATCTCTCCAATAAATAGAATATTATTTTAAAAATTAACAATAATTCTGGGCGTGGTGGTGCACACCTTTAATCCCAGCACTCGGGAGGCAGAGGTAGGAGGATCGCCGTGAGTTCGAGGCCACCCTGAGACTCCATAGTAAATTACAGGTCAGCCTGGGCTAGAGTGAGACCCTACCTCGAGAAACAAAAAAACAAAACAAAACAAAAAAAAATTAACAATAAAGCCAGGCATGGTGGCATATGGCTTTAATCCTAGTACTCAGGAGGCAAAAGTAGGAGGATTGCTGTGAATTCGAGGCCAGCCTGAGAGTACATAGTGAATTCTAGGTCAGCCTGAGCTAGAGTGAGACCCTATCTTTGAAAAAACAAATTCACAATAAAAAAAAATCAACCAAATAAAAAATGGGGCAGGGAACTAGACAGGAAAGTTCTCAAAGGAAGAAGTACAAATGGCCAATAAATATCTAAAGAGATATTCAAAATCTTTAGCCATCAGGGAATATAAATTAAAAGTACTCTGAAATTCCATCTCACTCCAGACAAAATAGCTATCATGAAAAAAATCAAATGACAATAAATGCTGGTGAGAGTATGGTAAAAGAGGACCCTCACCCACTGTTGGTGGGAGTGCAAATTTGTACAGCCACTATGGAAATCAGTATAAAGGTTCCTCAAAGATCAAAAAATAGATTTACCATTTGATCCAGCTCTATCACTCCTGGACGTATACCCTAAAGATGCTACTCTTTACCACAGAGATACTTGCTCAGCCTTGTTTATTGCTGCTCTATTCATAATAGCAAGGACATATAATCAGGTCAGATGCCCATCTACTGATGAATGGATAAGGAAGATGTGGTACATATACACAACTGTGGTGGTCTGATTCAGGTATCCCCCATAAACTTAGGTGTTCTGAATGCTAGATTCCCAGCCTATGGAGATTTGGGAATTAACGCCTCCAGGAGGCAGTGTATTGTTGGGGGCGGGCTTATGGATGTTATAACCAGTTTCCCCATGCCAGTGTTTGGCACGCTCTCCTGTTGTTATTGTCCACCTAATGTTGGCCAGGGGGTGATGTCCACCCTCTACTCATGCCATCGTTTTCACCTGCCATCACGGAGCTTCCCCTCAAGCCTGTAAGCCAAAATAAACCTTTTTTCCACAAGCTGCTCTTGGTTGGGTAATTTCTACCAGCAATGCAAACCTGACTGCAACAACAATGGAATTCTACTCAGCAGTAAATAATAATAATAATAATAATAATAAAATGTGCAGGAAAATGGATAAACTTTGAAAAAATCATACTAAGCAAAATTACAGTCTCAGGAAAACAAATACTACATGTTCTCACTCATATGCAGATCCTAAAGATTGATTTGTTTGAAAGTTGTAGTAACTATCAGTAGTATTGGCAAGGAACTAGAACGAGGATAGGACAGAGTGGAAACAGGGAGAGATGAGAAGAGAGAATATTTAACATGCAAGTGAAAGGAAAGAATACAGGGTGTGGAAGGTTCTTGGGAGTATGGGGTTAAGAAACTGGGGGGGGGGCAGAATGAATAGCCCTCATTGCTGGAAAATGCTATGTGAGCTGTTGGGATAATGGTCACCCTCAGCATGAATAAGCAAGCTACAAAATCAACCAGCCAGGCAAGATGTACACACCTGTGCAATAATAGCACACAGATTATGGGAGTAATCAACTGCTCTCTGATTGGACATGAGGCTCATTCAGTGGGAGGGAATTTATACCTGGTACTGAGAACCAAGTTAGAAGCCTATATATAGGAAGGTCATAGACTCTAGAGAGAAGCTCCCACTGTTCTTTGGCTAAGAGGGGTGATGCTTATCAAAAAGTCTTCTACATGACAATGCTTTTCCCCCTTGATCCATGCTACTCTCACCCTTGGTTGGAGAATCTGCTTTTCCCCAGATGGCAGAGAATACTGGGGAGAACCAAGACCCATCAATATGGCAAGAAAAGATACCCAACTAACTGACCAGCAGGAGCTGAGTCATTTCTATCACATCTGCCAGGGCCCATTAGACATTATAGAGGAAGCGGAAATTTAAACATTGAGTGCTGCTCTTACTGCTAGCCTAACAACTTCCTCCAGGTAGATGGTTGTTGATGCTGAGGAGATTCAAAATTCATTAAAACAAAAATCCAGAGGATACAGAAAGCTGAATACTAAAGCAGACTTATAAAACCCCCTCCAAGGCTCAGAGAACACTGAAGAATCAGGGGTGGAAAGACTGTGAGAACCACAGGGGAGGAAAAAGGAGTATCCTGAATTATCTCTGCCCACCAGCTCCACACACACTGATTGGTACATTTATGACCCCATAGTGAATGCCAATAATCTCACTGAGGAGGCCCCCAGTAGAACAGAGGCAGGGGAAAGGATATAAGAGTATAACTCAATGGGAATATGATCAATACACTTTTTTTGTTGCTTTTTATTTTTTTGAGGTAGGATCTCACTCTAGCCCAGGCTGACCTGGAATATACTATGGAGTCTCAGGGTGGCCTCGAACTCACAGTGACCCTCCTATCTCTACCCCCCCCCCCCCAGTGCTGGGATTAAAAGCATGTGCCACCACGCCTGGCTTATCTACCTTATTTTTTAAGACAAGATTCTTTCTTAGAACCTGGAGCTCTAGCGGCCTCCACTTCCCTAGCACTGGGATTACAGGCACAGGTTGACACACCCAGCTTTTGTGTGGGTTCTGTAGATCCAAACTGAGGTCTCTATGCTTGCACAGCAAGCACTTCACCCACCAAACCAGCTCCTCAGCCCTAACTCTTTTTGAGGGCATATGTAATTTATACAAAATGATGGATTTATCATGACATTTTCATATATGTGTACAATATACTTTAACCATATTTGCCCCTCATCTCCCTCTTTTATCCTCCTCACAATAGTTCTCATTTCCTCCTAAACAGACATGGAGAATTTTGAGGTTCAGGAGCAGTCTTCCAATGAATAAACCCCAAGTTTTGACTTCTGTCTTACTTTTAATAAAGAATTGACTCAAGAAGGATAAATTATGAATTATTAAGTTTACTGAGGGGAAAAATCACAAACTGTGGGGTTTATTTAAGGGATAAATCACAAATTGTGGGGTTTAGGGAACACTTTCATGTGGAAAGCCTACATAGTTTATATGGTTTGTTTAAGAGAAACAAGTTTTGAGGAAAAAAACTGGAGTAGAGCCGCAAGCATGTAGACTTAAGAGAAACTGAGGCGCTTTTTCTCTCTCCCCTTTTACAAGGTAGGGTCTCACTGTAGCCTAGGCTGATCTGGAATTCACTATAGCCTCATACTAGCCTTGAAATCACAGTGATCCTCCTACCTGTGCCTCCCGAGTGCTGGAATTAAAGGTGTGCACCACCACACCCAGTGAAACTGAGGCTTTTAAAAAGAAATTAGAGTAAAGCTGCAAACATGTGGAAAGTGGAATCTAGGAGCCTGTTGAGGGAAACTTAGAAAAAAACAGCACATGGTAGATTCAGAAACCACAGGAAAATCATGCATGTAATCAAAAAGAGAAGTTACCCCAAACTAGAAAGTAGAGGCAAGCAGAAAAGCTGTCCAAACCAAGAAACAGTTTCTGCTCTTCCCCGCATCCAGCCAGGCTGGGTGAGGGGAAGCGCCACTCACATGTGTCCCTGTGGCCCTGATGAAGAGAAGTAGACAGGCCGGAGCAGAGAAACAGAGCTGAGTGGACTGGAACAGGGTGGAGAGAAGTTCACCTCACTACACAATAAGTTTATACAGTAAAATGCATAAGCGTACTTGTAAAGACCTTCCTGCCTTTGCTTCCCAAGTTCTAGGATTACATGCCCAATGAAGGAATTATTTTAAAATGGTTAAGGTCATAAAACATTCAATGAGACACTGTGCTCATTAAAGCAAGCAAGCTTATTCAAAATTAATAGACTAGGAAAGTACACATAATACAATGTTGGGTGGATTAAAAAATTTCTAATTCGTTAAGACTTTACAATATATTCATAAAATGTATGGGCTCTATTCTCTACTCTTGGGCAACAAGCACATTTTTAATTTTCTTTATTATTTTATGAACTTTCCAACTTTCTACAATTATCATGGATTACTTGTGCAATCAGAAGAAACACAGTTTTTTGAAAGCAGTAGGTTATGGTGTATTATACAAAGACTAAAATTAGATTAAAATGTGTAGTCGCTCCTTAGTGCCTGTGAGGGATTGGTTTCAGGACACAAGTAGACACCAAAACCCACAGATGCTCAAACCCCTTAAATAAAAAAAACTATATTTGTATAGAATCTATACACATACTCCTGTCTATTTTAAATCATCTCTAAACTACTTCTAATACTTAATGAAATGTAAATACTGTGCAAATAGTTATAATACTACATTGTTTAGGGAATAAAGTAAAAAAAAACTAGATCTGTGCATGTCCAGTACAGAAACTTTTTTTTCCTCTAACAAATAACATTGCAAAAAAAATAATAATCAGTGAACTAGCTGGGGGCTATAATGAGTGCCAGTGATATCTGCTACTTGAGAAGTTGAGGCAGAAGGTTTGTTGAGCCCAGGAGTTCGGGGCTATAGCACACTATATTGATTGGTATCATGATAACCTCCCAGGATTAGGGGACTACTGGGTTGTACATATTCATCAATAGTGGGATGATATCTGTGAATAGCTGCTGTACTTCAACCTGGGCAATACAGCAAGACCTTGTCATTTTTTAAAACAAGTGAAGTAGTGGCTATTGTAATCATGTATACACGGGCAGCTTTAAAAGAGCTTAACACATAGGTAATATGTCTCACCACTGCATTCACTTGAGCACTGTTCTTGGCTAACAATCTCTAACATTCAAGTTCAAAGACAAGACCAACCAAGCTGGCTCATAATGTCCACACATCCACCTATGTATGGAAGAAAGATTTAACCAGGAGCTGAAACATTCTATTCCATGTTGCAACAGCTGTTGGTGATGAGGACAAGGTTATTCCTAGCCACAGCCTGACAGAAAACTTTTAGGGCAGAATGAGGCCCACTGATTTCCCAACACATTTAAGACTATTCTCAGCACAAATAAACTTCTCCAGGTTTTAATGCATGCAGGAAAAACTGAGGGAAACAAATTGAAGTTCTCTGTGAACATCAAGTTCATTCAGTATGTGATATGAATACATTTTAATTCGCTGAAGGAGCTGGAGACAATAGCCTTAGAACTCCCATTACTGAACTGAAATAAAAGGAACTCTTATCTCTGAAGGAGGAGCAAGAATACATGCTGCCCACCCTAGGGAGGCAGGAACCCTGTGGAGGCCTCTACCAAGCCCCATGGACGGGATACCTGATACTGAGGAGAAATCAAAATCTTCCCTGGGCTGAACAGCTGTAATTAGCAAGTAAGAGAAGTCTGGGAGAAGGGCAGAATGAGAACGTGGAACCAGATCCCCTATGGGTGTGCAAAAGGAAGACTGAAAACTGTAGAGCTGTTGTAGAGGAGGAAATCCACAAGATCCTCTGGCCAGACAGTCCTCACCTTAAACACATGGTATTAGCAGAGAAACTAAAAGCCTTTAGTGAACCCAGGGTAGCCACAGCAACCTCAAATCTTAAACCTTGCCCAACTCCTAACCAGGTTGACTCAGATCCCCACAATGAAAGCCTTGCAGAAGGAAAGGTGTGCCAGTTCCCAGACGTTAAAAACTGTTTACGTCAGGATCTATTGTCCTGTTCAAAATGGCTGACTTTCAAAAATAAAAAATGTTGTAAGGCAGACAAAAAGGCAAGAAAAAACCAACACATACTCAGAAGGCAAAATGATCATCAGAAGTCGATTCAGCTATGACTCAGATATTGGAATTTAACTAGCTATGATTAATATGTTAAAGGCACTAATGAAAACTGTGGGCACATGCAAAATCACTTGTGTTATTTCAGCAAAGAAATAGAACATTAGAAAGTTCCAGAGAATGCTGGTACTGCAAAGCAAAGTAGTAAAAATAAAGGATGTCTTTGGCCAGCTCATCAGTAGAAGCAACACAGACGAGGAGGTAATCTACAAACTTAAGATCAGGTCAGTCAGCTGAAATTATCCAAATGAGAAAAAAAAAAAAAAAAAAAGACCAAAGCAGCTGAGAACAAAGCAAGTACACAAGACCTCCAATAAAAATCTCAAGTGACCTAACATGTGTAACTGAGGTCCCAAGACAATGGGACAAGAAAATGTTAAATAACTAATGGCTAAGAATATTGTAAAACTAATAAAAGTCATCAAATCACAGATTCAAGAAGGTCAAAGAACACATAAAAAGATAATATATAAGTTCTTTACCAAAAAATACTCCCACACACCTAAGTATATTATATTGAAATTACTGAGACTAACAGAAAAATTAAAGGCAGAGGAAAAGTCATCCATGCATACACACAAAAGAACAATGATAAGGACAATAGTTTTTTATTAGAAATAAAGAAAGACAGCCCACAATAGAATTATATCATTAAGTGTGAAAGAAAACCTTTGTCAACATGGAATCTTGCACCAAGTATTTTTCAAAAGTGAAAAATAAAAATGTGTCTGAGAAAAACAACTTAAAATTACCTTTCAGATACACACACACACACACACACACACACACACATTATTTACACACATTATTTATGTAATTACAAGGAGGGAAAAAGAAAATGAGTACACCAGGGCCTCCAGCCTCTACACACAAACTCCCAATGTGCAGGTGCCAGTTTGTGCATCTGGCTTTATGTTGGTACTAGGTAATCAAATCTGGGTCATCAGGCTTTGCAAGGCAGCACCTTTAACTGCTGAGCCATATCCTCAGCCCAAAATAAATATTTAAAAAACAAAGGGGCTGGAAAGATTGTTCAATGGTTAAGCCACTTGCCTGCAAAGCCTAATGACCCAGGTTCCATTCCCCAGTACCCATTTAAAGCCAGATGCACAAAGTTACACATGTGTCTGGAGTTTGTTTGCAGCACCTGAGGCCCTGGCATGCCCATTCTCATATTCTCATTCATTTTCATTCTCTCTCTCTCTGTCTCTCTCCCCCCTCCCCCCGCAAATAAATAAATAAATAAAATTTTTAAAAAGCCAGGTGTGGTAGTATACATATACACCTTTAATCCCAGCACTTGGGAGGCTAATGTAGGAGGATTGTTGTGAGTTCAAAGCTAGCCTGAGACTAATTTCAGGTCAGCCTGGGCTAGATCAAAAAACAAAAAAAACACCTATGTGAAATGATAACTTAGCCAGGCATGGTGGTGCATGCCTTTAATCCCAGAACTTGAGATGCAGAGGTAGAAGGATCACCATGAGTTCCAGTCCACTCTGAGTCTACACAGTTAATTCTAGGTCAGCCTGGGCTAGAATGAAACCCTACCTTAAAAATAAATAAATAAATAAAATAAAATAATAAAATAATAATAACTTACAGGAGAAGTAGTGAAATCCATAATTACTGCGAGAGACCTCAATTAGTCTCTTAGGACAAGCAGACAAAAATATCAATAATGTTAGGGCACAAATGAATCCTGTCATCAGCCAGCTTGGTTTACTTGACATTTTTAGACCTTTCTTCCAACAGAAGACTACATACTTTGGTGTGTAGACATGGAATAATCACCCAATAGTGAATGAGACCTGATTAGTTCTTGAGAGAGAAGAGATAGCATATTTTGCTATGAAATAAAACACAGATCTAAAAGAATATCTAGCATACTGGCATGTCTCTGATCATAATTGATTTAAAGTAGAAATAAACGACAAAAGAATAACTGGGAAAACTCTAAATATGTGGAATTTAAAAAAGACATCTAAATAAGTCATGGGAAATGAGAACTGTTGTTTGCTTGATTGTTTAGGAAGGGTTTCACTCAGTAACCCAGCCTGGCCTGGAACTTACTATACAGACATATACCAACATGCTTACTTTTTTAAAATTTCAATTCTTTAATCCTTTAAGAAACTAGGAAAAAAAATGGCTGAGCATCATGGTACACACGTGTAAAAACAGTATTTAGGAGACTGAGGAAGGGTTATCAGGAGTTCAATGTCACCCCAAGTACATGACAAGTTGGAGACCAACCTAAGTATATGAGACCTTGTCTCAAAACAGCAGAAAAGGGAGAAAAAAGGAAGGACAGGAAGAAATGATGGAGTGAGGGAGAGAGGGAGGAAAGAATTGAATATAACAGAAAGAAATTGTAAGAGGAGGAACAGAAATTGATGGGATTAAAAACAGAAAAAAAAACAATAAAGTCATAGTTCTTACAGGGGTGAGGATATGACAATAAAACTGATAAGCCATAAACTGATTAATAAATATAAAGAGAGAAGACAGAAAGTGCCAATATCAGAATTGAAAGAAAGACCACCACTGCTAGTCCTGTAGCTTCTAAAGGAATAATGAAGATTTATTATAAGCAATTCTTTATACAAAAAATATCCAGAAAGAGGGCTGGAGAGATGGTTTAGCAGTTAAGTGCTTGCTTATGAAGCCTAAGGACCCTGGTTCAAGGCTCGATTTCCCATTACCCATGTAAGCCAGATACACAAGGTGGAGCATGCATCTGGAGTTTGTTTGCAGTGGCTGGAGGCCCCTGGTGTGCCCATTCTCTCTCTCTCTCTCTCTCTCTCTCTCTCTCTCTCTCTCTCTCTCTCTCTCTCTCTGCCTCTGTTTCTCTGTCACTCTCAAATAAATAAATAATGATAAAAAATTAAAATATATATATATTTGTCTTTCACAAAATAAAAAATATATTCTAACTTATTGTGTCATCAGAACCATCCTAACAAAAAAAATTTCAGGGCTGGAAAGATGGCTTAGTGGTTAAGGTGCTTGTCTGCTAAGCCTAAGAACGCATGTTCGAATCTCCAGGTCCCATGTAGCCACACAGTGACGCAAGCATGCAATGTCGCACATGCACACAAGGGGCACATATGTCTGGAGTTTGTTTACAGTGCCTGAAAGGCCCTGGTGCACCCATTCTCTCTCCCTCTATCTCTCTCACTCTTAAAAATAAATATAAATAAAAATTTCAAAGATATTACATGATAAAAACATTATCCATCTTGAAAACAGATGCAAAATTTCTCAACCAAATAGAACATTAATTACATTAATGACTAATGAGTTTATCCCAAAACTTCAAGGCTGGTTCAATGTTTCCAAATCACTGCAATTCAAAATATAAACCCATTAAAAATAAAAAAAAACATGTAATTATCCTAAAAGATGTAAGAAAAAGCATCTAACACAGTTCAATATCCACGTATGATGTTAAGAAAAAACTCTTGGCAAACTAGGAATAGAAAGGAACTCCAATAACATGGTAAAAAGATAACTATGAAATCCATACTATGGATTCCCTATGCTACAGCTTCTTAGGCACATCTGCTTATTAAAGAAGGGAGGAGGAAAACAGGGCCTTATTGAAGCCCGGAAGGAATAACATATATTAACCAAACTGTCAAGGAATCCAAAGCCCAGAAAGGTAAAGAATGTTCTAAATGTCCATTGCTGCTGAACACCAAATATGACTCCAAGAATGTAAGAGAAAGGGCTCATTCTGAAATGTCACTATCCATGTTCTTTTTTTTTTTTTAATTAGGTGACTGCAAATTGTTAACAGTAGAAGTCTCTGGGGATTAGGACTGGGAAAGAGCTAGAGAAAAAGGAGAGCTTTCTACTTTGTATTCCAAATTATCACTGTATTTTGTTTTTTTAAATAGGAAGCAAATAAGTCAGTTATGCAACGTGTCCTAGGACACCAATTCTGTACCATATATCAGATTTCCTAGCCAGTGTAATAGCTTCAAAAGCATTCTCTCTCTCTCTCTCTCTCTCTCTCTCTCTCTCTCTCTCACACACACACACACACACACACACACACACACACATATAGAGAGAGAGAGAAAAAGTGGCATTAAAATCATACACACACACACTTTATTCACATAAGACTTGAATAGCTACATATAAAATTGCAAGCCGGGCGTGGTGGCGCACACCTTTAATCCCAGCATGTGGGAGGCAGAGGTAGGAGGACTGCCCTGAGTTCGAGGCCACCCTGAGACTCCATAGTGAATTCCAGGTCAGCCTGGGCTAGAGTGAGACCCTACCTCGAAAAACAAAAAAAAAAAAAATTGCAAAGAATCTATGGAAACCTTCAAGGCCAGGTGAGCCCAGCAAGATTTTAAAAAAACAAGTCAATCAAGTCAATATAAAAAAATTATATTTCTTCTCTGAGGCCACCTGCACTGCTTCTCAGCGCTGTTTGATATACTTTGTTTATCCCTTGCCACAGCCTTAAATCTGGGTTCCAGCCACAGAGAAACCCATGTACCACTTAGGGGCATAGCTATAGAAGGGTCCTAGAGGGATGGGTTTGGCACAGCAAGGGCAGTGCTTCTGAGTTCTGAGCTGGTTATGCCCATATAGCCTCAGGAAGATGTGAATACATTTAGAAATCTTATGTGTAATGCTCAACTTGAATGTCCCTTTCTCTGAAGAGTTATGCCTGACCCACTTATCTAAACCAGGCTCTCCCATAATCTCACATCCCCTTATTCCTCTCCTCCTAAGATGTCATCACTATTTATAGCTAACTATTCACAAAGGTCACATCAGGGCTGATCTTGTCAGCTAGAAGCTTGTGGACAGCAAGGCACAGGTGTGGCTTGTAAACCACGGTGTCTTCAGCCCCTGAGCCATCTCCTCAGTCACCTGTCCTTTACTAGGACTGATGACTGCTATTGGTTATAACAAAAAAGAGAGAGAGAGAGAGATAGGAAACCACCTAAATGCCCTCACATAGAAAAAATTGTTATGTATTGACACACCCGACCGTGGAGGCTCATGTAGCTGTTAAGAGTGTTTTGTTATATTAGGTATATTAAAGGGTAGGGTCAAAGTGATAAGCAACATATAAAATAAGTAGCACTTTCATTGAAAAAAATCCTAAATATTTGTAAAAACTAGAAAAATCTAATTAAAATGGTTTTAATGTACATTTACCTAATCATTATTTTATTTTATTTATTTGAGAGAGAGAATAGGCACACCAGGGCCTCTAGCCATTGCAAACAAATTCCAGGTGCATGTGCCACTTTGTATATCTGGCTTAGGTGGGTACTGTGGAATCAAATTTGTGTCCTTAGGCTTTGCAGGCAAGTTCCTTAACTGCTAAGCCATCTCTCCAGCCCCCTAATCATCGGTTGAAGGTTTTTTTCACATGCTGTTCAACATCCAGCTGTTAGCTATTGTGTACTATTTAAATGTGTTATCACTTTTAAAAAATTACAGTTACACTTTTAAGATCTTTATATATTCATAATACAAGTTCTTTATTAGAAATATGATTTTCATGGCTGGAAAGATGGCTTCACAATTAGGGCACTTGCCTATGATGTCTAAGGACCCAATTCAATTACCCAGGAGCCACATAAGCCAGATGCACAAGATGACACATGTGTCTGGAGTTTGTTTGCAGTGGCTGGAGGTCCTGGCACACCCAATCTCTCTCTCCCTTTCTCTCTCTCTCTCTCTCTCTCTCTCTCTCTCTCTCTCTCCCCCAAATAAATAAATTAAATTTTTAAAATAAATATGATTTTCAAATATTTTTTCTCCTAGGGCTGGGGAAATAGCTCAGCCCTTAAAGACACTTGCTTACAAAGCCTGATGGCCCAGGTTTAATTCCCCAGTATCCATGGAAAGCCAGATGTACAATACAGCATGTATGTCTGGAGCTCATCTGAGGCCCTGGCATGCCCATTCTCTCCCCTTGCCCCCTCTAATAAATAAAAATCTTTTTAAAATATTTTCCTAATTTCCTGAGATTTGTCTTTTTAATTTTTTGTCCACAGATATTTTTTGTTTTCCTAAAAAAATCATTTGTTCCAGGTGTGGTGGTGCACACCTTTAATCCCAGCACTTGGGAGGCAGAGGTAGGAGGATTTCTGTGAGTTCAAGACCAGCTTGAGACTACATAGTGAATTCCAGGTTAGCCTGGGCAGAGTGAGACTCTACCTCAAACAAAACAAAAATCATTTGTTATCCCCAAAACAGTCGACATCCCCCTCTGTCTCCCATGGAGATAAAGTAAAAGCCTCTAGATTTCACTGAGTTAAAACCCAGCCTGAAAAAAGCCAGGCGTGGTGGTGCACGCCTTTAATCCCAGCACTCAGGAGGCAGAGGTAGGAGGATCACTGTGAGTTCAAAGCCACCCTGAGACTACATAGTGAATTTCATGTCAGCCTGGGCTAGAGTGAAACCAGCCTGAGCTACTCCTTGGGCTAACCATGTATGTCAGTTGGGAGAGTCCCTCCCTAGCATGCACAAAGACCTGAGCTGGAGCCTCAGCACCCTATAAACTGGAATGGTAGGATATACCTGTCATCCCAGCAGGACAATCAGGAGTTCAAGGCCAAGCATGGCTGTGTAGTGAGTTTGAAGGCAGCCTAGGCTAAAAGAAAATAGGGCTGGATAGATGGCTTAGCAGTTAAGGTGCTTTCCCACGAAGCCTAAGGACCCAGGTTCAATTCCCCAGTACCACGTAAGCACAAGGTGGCACATGCGTCTGGAGTTCGTTTGCAGTGGCTAGAGGCCCTGGCATGTCCAGTCTATCTGTCTCGCTCTCTCTCATAAATAAATATAAATAAATAAAACACTTAAACATAACAATAACAACACAAATTCAATCTTTGTACCCCATTGTGGACATAGATAACATAGATTAGTAGGGCATTAAAAATTAACAGTTTAATTTTTCATTACTAATTGCCAAATTACTCTTCCTTTTGAGAGTGGTGGTACTAATTTATTCAAAGGCAATGTAGAGGAACTCTCATTTTATCCTCATCAATGCTGGGTGGTACATCTTTAGTCTTTGCCAATCTTTTTATTTATTCATTCATTTATTCATTTGTAAAGAGAGAAAGAGAGGTAAGAGAGAGAGAATGGATGCGGTAGGGCCTCCAGCCACTGCAAACAAATTCCAGAAGCATGCATCACCATGTGCATTTGGCTTACATGGGTACTAAGGAATCAAACCTGGGTCTTTATGCCTCAGTTATGCCTTAGCCACTAAGCCATCTCTCCAGCCCTAGTATTTTCCAGTCTCGAAGGCAAAAAGAACATGCAGCTGTTCTTTTCCAAGAATTTAGCAATTTAGTAATGAAGATTAACATATACACTGATGCACCACTATGACTGGCATATTGTGGAATTGTAATTTTAATAGGACATAAACATTGCGCATACTGGTATCATTCATATCATTTCTTTCCCTACAGAATTTTAATCTTGATAAACACAGATTCTCTTTTTTTTTTTTTTTTTGAGCCATGTAACACAGGATGGCCTCAAACTTGCTATATAGCCAAGGGATAACCATGAATACCAGATCGTCCTAGCTCCACAGGCATGCACCAGAATACCCATTTTATTCAGTGCTAGGGATCAAACCCAGAGCCTTTCACATGCTATGCAAGCATTCTACCAACTAACTTTGTTCTTTTAGGCTCATGAGTTTTATACCTCACTTTTTAAAATTGTTCTTTATTTATTTATTTGAGAGAGAAAGATGAGACAGACAGAGAGAGAGAGAGAACTGGCACACCAGGGCCTCTAAGCCACTGCAAACGACATCCAGACACATGCACCACCTTTTGCATCTGGCTTTATGTGGGTACTGGGGAATCAAACTTGAGTCTTTGGCTTTGCAGGCAAGTGCCTTAACCATATCTGCTGAACTGTAACTCCAGCCCTATGCCTCACTTTTGAAGCCCTTCTACTTTATGTTATAGGATTCCTTCTCCCCTCCCTTTCTCACTTCACCCCTTTCTCTCTTTTTCCTTCCTCCCTCCCCTCCTTCCCATCATGACTAGGTCTCACTATGTAGCTCATGCTGACTTCAAACTCAAAATTCTCCCAGAGAAGAACTAGCTTTGTTTCTGTTTTCTAAGTATACAAGCCATTTACTCATATTTAATAAGAGTATTTGTTAAGAATACCCTCTTGGAGTTGACTACCCAAGGTAAGCAGGCCCGCTCCTATAAATTATGTGGATCCCCATGCACAGCCATGTTCACAACTCTGTGGAGCTCAGGGCTATGGGAGGCAAGAGGTATGCAGTAAAGAGTTCACAGAGGCCTCTCAACAGAGTACCATGCCAAGGTGCCCGCTCAGTGTCTTGTCACAAGGAGGAAATGATGGAAGGATTTAAAATGGCAGGTGACTGAACAGAATGACCATTTAGAAAACTTAAACCAGTGACATGAGACAGAAAGGAGTAGATCCATAACTAGTTCAGGAAGTGGGATCAACCCATGGAAGCTGGGGATATAGGGATCTGGAGCTAAGAAGACTGCTAGGCATCTGGCACAGTGAGCTGGCAGAGAGAGGTACCAAAAATGTCTACACTGATGATACAAAGGACAATCTTCAAGTAGGCAGATGTTAGAATATGCTTTCAGCACTCATAGCAGAAGCAACGATCAAATCTGTTGCCTGAAAACAGGGCAACAAAATAAACTATGACAGGTTTGAGCACAGACCTAAAGAAAGTTCTGGAACCCAGCCAGTCTCTTAGAAAATGAATATTTTCAATAGCTTGCCAGTGTGAATATTTTCTTAGCAGCCTCCATTACCTGCCATTACGTACCAGCACAAACCATTTAGCAGCCTACACTTAGAATAATAACCAAGCAGTCATTTTATTTGGCCATATTTTCAGGGACAGATCACAGGTTTCATCTACTTGGCTTTGTTTGGGCCTGTGGCTATGGCTAAATCCAAGGCTCTCATCACAAGACAGCCTCCAGTTTGGCAAGTCATTTAATTCTGGCTCAACCACAGGGGAGGAGGTCACTGGGTTTACTCCTTCCTAAAGCAAGAGGCATACAGTATCCCACTGTAGGAATGTACCTTCCCACAGCTTTCATAATCAGAAATCCAGTCATAGGTGATTAAATTGCACGTAAGTATTAAAAGGTTTAAATAAAATTACCAACAATTTTTATTATTAATAATATTTTAAATACTGCCTGGTATGTGGTAAGTACTTTATTACCTTTTTGTTTAATTTTCAAAGGCTCATGTGACAATGGCTTGGTCTCCAGCCTATGACACTACTGGAGGTGAAAGGCCCTTTAAGGAGGTGGAGCCTAGAAAAGGTCTTAGGTCACTGGGAGGGGACACACTCTTGAAGGGCACGATAGGATATGAGTCTGTTCCTCTTCTTCTTTTCTTCCTGGCTACCATGAAACATCACATCCCCTCTACCATATGCTCCCACCATGATGAGCAGGCTCATCACAGGCCAAAAAGCAATGAGGCTAACAGACCATGGACTGGACCCTTCAACTCTATGAGCTAAACTAAGCCTGTCCTCTTTATGGGAATACTTACCCAAGGAATCTGTTACAGTAATAGGAAGCTGACAAATACTACCCACATTTTATAAACAGAAAAATGTTTCACAGAGCTTATGGAAATAAACAAGAAATAGGAATAGAAGTGGAAGCCACATCTGTCCCACCTTCAAGCTCCACCAGGAAGATTGGACACCCCAGCTTCCCATCAGCGAACTCAATACTATAATTACCTACAGATCTCACATACCTGTCACAGGACCCTATATATGAGGCCTTTAAAAAAAAAAAAAAAAAGAAGCATGTTTGGGGCTAGAGAATGATTTAGCAGTTAAGGCACTTGCCTGCAAAGCCAAAGGACCCAGGTTTGATTCCCCAAAACCCACAAAAGCCAGAAGCACAAGGTGGCACGTGTGTCTAGAATTCATTTGGCTAAAGGCCCTGGCGTGCCCATTCTCATTCATTCTCTCTCTCTCTCTCTCTCTCTCCCTCTCTCTCTCTCAAATAAATAAAATATTTTTTAAAGCATGCTTGTCACAGAGAAACCTGGCTGGAATTCAGGAGAAAGCCAGTCCCCAGACAGTTAGCCTGTCTAGTGCTGGAAAACACTACATGAGCTACTGGGGGAAAATGGCCAACCACGGTCTGATCAACCCGAGGTCTAAGCTACTCAGAAGCAAACACCCTGACACGATGTAAACGCCAGTGCAATAGTGGCACACAGCCTCAATGGGTAATCAATAGCTTTCTGATTAGCTAAGAGATCTGCTCAGTGTAAAGGAACGCATATCTGGAATTGGGAACCATATCAGAATCCTATGGAGACAAAGGTTTTGTTCTCTACTGTCAAGCTCTTGCTAGTCTTTGGCTAAAAGAGGGGTTACATACATCAAATTCTCCCTAAATTAATAATGTTTATCCCATTTAAACTATGCTGACTTCACTCTCTGCTGGATAATCTGTTCTTCTTTTTCAGAAGGTAGTGAGACCGGAGGAGATAAACTATCCCTCATATTTTAGCCAAGCCACAGCTGAATCCACAGGGGAATGGGGAGATGAGCAAGAGTGCTGCTTCCACGCTGTTCCTGATAATCATTTCCAGGGTATAAGAGGCAGGCCCTGAAGATACTCAACATCTTCCAAAGTAAAGATCCAGAGACTTCTAATAGCTCATCACTGAAGTAGACTTAAAACCCATCTACCACGACTCAGGAAATTTTGCGGAAGAGGGGGCGGAAAGACTGTAAGAGCCACTTGTTGAGACATCATGCCCAGAGGCATTCCCTCCCCTCAAAAAAAAAAAAAGAAAATAACTGACTACTGCTCCCACAATGCATAAACTACAATCCCATGGGGAATACCTGCAAACCCACTGAGGCACGTCCCCAAAGGAATGGGGGCAGAGACTAGGGAAAAGAGAGTACCAACACATGATGTATCCATACGAAATGTCTTGTTAATAATAATAATAAACATTTTAAAAAGAAGTTCTTCAACATGAAAAAAGCATACTTGTATCACTGTGTTTGTATCATGTATGTTCACTGCTAATTTAGACAAATCTCACTCAAGTTCCACCTCCAAGAAAAAGATCACTGACACTGTGAGTTTTCCTTTGGGGGGAATAGATCACTGCACACATGTTAAATTCACATGATAGTTTTGTTAACAACTCATTCCACATGAAGTTTAAGTAAAGGCATGCAATGCTGATTTTACTCAAGAAAAAAAAAAAAGACTCTTTCCCAATGTCACCCTGGGTTTTTTTGGAGGGGTGGTATTGTGTTTGTTTTTGTTGTTGTTTTATCTAGGTAGGGTCTTTCTTTAGCCCAGGATGACCTGGAACTCACTGTGTAGCCCCAGGCTGGTCTTGAACTCACATTGATCCTCCTACCTCAACCTCCGCAGAGGAAAGATTAAAGGCATATATCACCATGCCCACTGGATGTCACTCTGAAGACAGCCAACTAGTGTAAAGGCTGAATGACATCTTTCTTATTTTGATTTGTGACACAGTCTTGCTATGAAGGTGCTGCTGGCCTATTACTCACTATGTAGCCCAGGCTGGCCTCATATTCTGGCAATCCTCTTGCCTTAGCTTCATGAACAATCAGTTTATAGGCATAGACCACCAGATCCACCTGGTAACATCCATATTATGGGCATTTTCCTCCACTGGCTAGAGAAATGTTACCATTCCCTCTTTGAGTCAGAGGGTAAATTGACCTCAAATCTCCCAACAGAGGTGGGGGCTTCTCAAAGACAAATGCTGCCCATGAACTTGCTAAACTGAGCCTATCACTACTCTTCCCTTGGGTAAGAACACAAGTGCCTGTCATTTAATTCCAGTGCTAACCACAGAAACAAAAATTAAGCACACGAGCTATCACTTTACAGCCTGGCAAAAATTAAAGAACTTGATTATACCAAGTGGTGAAGAGGATGTGGAGAAATTATAATTGAAAAATGTGTAAAATGACACATTTGTGGCATTATGACAATATAATAATGATTAAGATGACATGAACTAGAAATACACAAGTACTACAAGCCAGATATATTAACACTAAGCATAAATACAAGGGAGAATAATTTTATATGTTCAAAAGGAGCCTACACACAGCTATGTGGGACACCACTGTACCTAAAAGCAAGAAGCTAACAAAACTTCATACCTATCAAATAGAGATTAGACAAATGAAAACATTGTCATATTGGCTGCCAATAAAATGAATACAATGGAATTTATGTGTTAGTAAGAACAGATTTCAAAAAGCTCAACACTGGAAGACAGATGCTATCATATGGTAAAAGAATGGAAAATGATATTTCAAGCAAATGGGTCTCGTAAACAAGCAGTTGTTGCTACTCTAATATCTAACAATATATACTTCAAACTGATATTAATTAGATGAGATAGAAAAAAGGTCACTTTATACTCATTATGGGAACAATCCAACAAGAGGATATTATAATTCTGAACATATATGTCCCAAACACTGGGTGTATTCAATTTCATATAACAAACATTACTATAAGTCTGCAGAAAACATCAAGCAGAATAGCAGTGGGTGACTTCAATATCCAACCCTCACCAAATGACAGGTCATCTCTGAAAAAAAAAAAAAAAGACAGAAAAGCATCTGGGTTAAATGACATCATAGAGTAAACAGATCTAACAGAACATTCCATCCAAACGCTACAGAATGCACATTCTTTTCAGCAGCACATGGAACATTCTCTAAAATAGAGCATATATTAGGACACAAAGAAAATCTTAACAAATACAGGAAAACTGAAATAATTTCTTGCATTCAATCTGATCACAATGGGATTCATCTACAGATGAACAGCAAGAAAGACTATAGACCATACACAAACTCAAGAAAATTAAACAATACACTACTGAATGATAATTGGGTCACTCAAAAAAAAAATCAAGAAGGAAATCAAAAGAGTCCTAGAATCAAAATGATAATGAAAACAGAACATATCAAAACCCATGGAACACAATGAAGGCAGTCCTAAGAGGGAGATTTACAGCTTTAAGTACCTATATCAAGAAATGAAAGAGGTCACAAATAAATAACTTAATGCTATACTTTAAAGCCTTAGAAAATAAGAACAAGATAAACCAAAAATGAATAAACAAGAAGAAATAGTAAAGATCAGGGCAGAACAAACAAACAAAAAATACAAAGAATCAACAAAACAAAGAGGTGGTTCTCTTTCTAGAATTCTGACAGCTGGTCAACAGGGAGGAGGCTTCCAGCTCAGCTCCAGCTCAATTTCTCAGTAACCTGCAGCCCAAGCATGTGGAGTCTTCAGCAGTAGGATCTTAACATCTAGTTCTGGTGGACAAGCAAGAGCCTTGGCAAAAGACGAATGTTTTGGGGGCATGAAGAGCTTCCATGGCCAACAACTCACTGGAAGCTATCCAACTCCTGGGGCTAAAATTTTTCTAGTAATAATCTATGGCTTCTGGGAACAACGTTATCACTTCCACAAGATACTTCTGCCCAAAATCTCACTTAAAATATTTTATTTGCTTATTTGCAAGGTTGGAAAATGATGCTCCAAGCAAATGGAAATAAAAAAACTAGCAGGTGCTGCTATTTTAATATCTGATAAAAACAGACTTCAAACTAAAAGTAATCAAAAAGGACGAAGAAGGCCACTTCTTACACATCAAGGGAATTATCCAACATGAGCACAGCACAATCATAAATATATATGCACCAAACATGGGTGCACCACAGTTTATAAAACAAAGTCTACTTGAAAATAAAGAGAAATAAACACCAACACCATCATAGTTGGAGACTTCAACACTCCACTATCATCAATAGACAGATTATCCAAGCAGAAAATCAACAGGGAAATAACAGAGCTCAACAACATCATAGATCAACTAGACCTAATGGACATCTACATAATTTTCCACCCCAGTTGTACAGAATACACATTCTTCTCAGCAGCCCATGGAACCTTCTCCAAAATTGACCATATATTAGGCCACAAAGCATGCCTTCATAAAGTCAGAAAAATTGAAGTAACTTCCTACATCATGTAAGATTACAATGCTTTAAAGCTAGAAATTAACAAGAGACACATCAAGAACTCCACCAGCTTCTGGAGACTAAATGACACACTTTTAAACAATGAATGGAGCAGGGCATGGTGGCACATGCCTTTAATCCCAGCACTCGGGAGGCAGAGGTAAGAGGATTGCCATGAGTTTGAGTCCACCCTGAGACTACATAGTGAATTCCAGCCCACCCTGGGCTAGAGTGAAACCCTACTTTAAAAAAAAAAAAAAACAATGAGTGGGTCAAGGAAGAAATCAAAAAAGGAATTGTAAAATTCCTAGAATTGAATGATAATGAAAACACAACCTACCAAAACTTATGGGACACAATGAAGGCAGTCCTAAGGGGAAAATTCATAGCGCTAAATGCCTTTTTTACAAAGTCAGAAAGATGCCAAATTAATAACCTAACTGTCCGCCTAAAGACACTGTAAAAACAAGAAGAATCCAACCCAAAAAGCTCCATATGGAAAGAAATAATCAAGATTAGAGCAGAAATTAACAAATTTGAAACAAAAAAAATTAAATATCAATGAAACAAACAGCTGGTCTTTGAAAAAATAAACAAGATTGACAAAACCCTGGCCAATGTGATAAGGCGCAAAAAAAAAAAAGAGAGAGAGAGAGAAGTCTCAAATTAACAAAATAAGAAATGAAAAAAGAGAGATCACAACAGACATCAATGAAATTGGAAGAATCATCAGGGCATATGTCTAATACCTGTACTCCACAAAACTGAATAATCTGGAAGAAATGGATGAAGTATTAGACACATACCACCTTCCAAAACTAAACCAAGAGCAGATTAATCTCCTAAACAAACCTATCACATCCATGCAGATTGAAAAGGTAATCAAAAATCTCCCCAAAAAGAAAAGCTCTAGACCAGTAGGCTTCTCAGCCAAATTCTATCAAACCTTCATGGAAGAAGTTAAACCAATTTTTCTCAAACTGTCTCGCATTATCAGAGACCAGGGACTCCTCCCCAACTCCTATGAAGCTAGCATCTCCCTAATGTCAAAACCAGACAGAGATGCAACAAGAAAAGAAAACTATAGGCCTATCTCCCTGATGAACTTAGATGCAAAGATCCTGAACAAAATCCTTGGAAACCAAATTCAACAACACATCAAAAGCATTATTCACCTGGACCAAGTAGTCTTCATCCAGGTATTCAGGGATGGTTCAACATAATATACCACATAAATAAACTTAACCATAAGAACCACATGATCATCTCAATTGATGCAGAGAAGGCCTTTGACAAAATACAAGACCACTTCATGATCAAAATGCTGGAAAAAAATAGGCATGGAGAGTTTATATCTCAATACAATAAAGGCTATATATAAAGCACCTAAAACCCAAATAATACTTCATGGGGAAAGACTCAAGGAGTTCCCACTGAGATCACAAACAAGACAGGGGTGCCCACTCTCACCACTGCTCTTCAACACAGTATTAGAAGTACTAGCCTAAGCAATAAGACAGGAGAAAGAAATAAAAGGGATTCAAATTGGAAAGGAAGAAGTCAAGTTAGCCCTATTTGCAGATGACATGATCCTATATATAAGTGACCTGAAAGTCTCCATCTCAAAACTTCTAAAGGTGATACATTCCTTCATCAAAGTGGCAGGATACAAAATCAATGCACAAAATTCAGTAGCTTTTCCAAATGCAAAGGACAAATATACAGAGAAAGAAATCAGTGAGGCTGTTCCATTTTTATTAGAAACAAAAAAAAATTAAATACCTTGGAATAATACTATCCAAGGATGCAAAAGACCTACATAATAAAAACATTTTTAAAAACTCAAGAAAGAAATCAAGGAGGATTTAAGAAGATGGAAAGACCTCCCATGCTCCTGGATAAGTAGAATTGATGTTGTGAAAATGGCAATTCTACCAAAAGCAATATACATATTTAATGCAGTACCAATAAAAATACCAGCATCATTCTTTATAGAGATCAAAAAAATGATCTCAAAATTCATATGGAATGGCTTCAGGCCTTGGATATCCAAACATATCCTCAGGGGAAAAAAAAAAAACACCTCTGGAGTTTTAGATAGTTTTAGATCACCATACCCAATCTAAAGCTATATCACAAAGTCAGAGTAACAAAAACAGCATAGTACCAGAATAAAAGCAGAAAAATAGATCAATGGAACAGAATTGAAGACACAGACCTTAGGTTAAGTAACTACAACTACTTGATCTTTGACAAAGGTGCCAATAATTAGACTGGAGAAAAGACAGCATTTTCAACAAATGGTGTTGGACAAATTGGATGACCATGTGTATAAAAATGAAATTAGACCCACTCATTTTGTCATACACAAAAGTCAAGTCCAAATGAATTAAAGACCTCAACATAAGACCTGAAACTCTTCAACTAGTGGGAAAAAAAAATAGGAAGTACTTCCCACAGTATAGGACTAGGAAAAGACTTCCTGAACAAAACCCCAGTAGCCCAGGAAATTAAACAAGCACTCAATGAATGGGATCTCATGAAGCTAAAAAGCTTCTGCACAAACAAACATAACATAAGCAGAGCCAATACATTACCCACTGAATGGGAGAAAGTCTTTGTCAGCTATACCACTATCAGAAGCCTAATATCCAGAATGTACAAAGAACTCAAAAAACTAAACAATAAAAAAAAAAAACCCACTCCAAAAGTAGGGCAGAGAACTAAATAGGGAGTCCTCAGAGGAAGAATTGCAAATAGAAAACACACACTTAAGAAAATGTTCAACATACCTAACCATTAGGGAAATGCAAATTAAAACAACTATGAGATTCCACCTTACCCAGCAAGGACAGCAAACATTAAAAATCAAATGAAAACAAATGTTGGCAAGAATGTGGTGAACTACAAACACTCATTCACTGTTGGTGAGAATGTAAGCTGATACAACCATATGGAAATCAAAATGGAAATTCTTGAAAGGGATGAATATAGAGTCACCAACAGGTCCTGTTATTCCCTTAGTGGGCATTTACCCTAAAAGCTCCACACCTCAATTCAGAGATATTTATTTGCTCAGCCATGTTTATAGCTGCTCAACTCATAATAGCTAAGAACTGGAATCAACTCCAGTACCCATCATTGGACAAGTGGATAACCAAGATGTGGTATATCTACAAAATGGAATTATACTCAGCAATAAGAAAAAATGACACAAGGAAATTTGTAGAAAAATGTTTGAACTTGGAAAAGATCATACTAAGCAAACTCACACAATCACAGTAAGACAACTGTCACACGGTCTCACTCAACTGCAGTTCCTAACCTGGATCAGCTTGAGTTGCTGACATACCTGAAGGGTATCTCAAGACCTGGACAATAGGGAGGGTAGGGCTTGGGGAAGGGGATGGGTAGGGAGGGACACAAAACTGAATCCAAATTGAACTGGTACCATAGAATCCTATATCCTGGAAGTTAGACTAAAAGGTTGAACCCTCAACAGGACCCTAGGGGGAGCACCTGAATTGAAAGGCCCTGGAGAGGGTGAGATGAAGCCTAACCTTAAATTTCTCCTGTTTCTCTCTTTTTTTTTTTTTTTTTTCCTGTCTTTTTATTTTTTCTTTTCCCTTGGCACTGTACCAGGACACGGTTAACATCCACAAAGAACTGTTGACCAGAGAGACCTACAGGGTCTCCCAAAACAAACAAGACAGACTTCTGTCAGAGCGCTTGATTACCCACCAAAGGTTATTGATAAGACCTTACTGGTGAAGACACTATACACTGTCGGCAGGGACCATGGAGAGACCTGGTTGAAATCCAGAAGACAGCCAGTCAGTTAGCCCATCTAGCGCTACATGAGACCATGCCTGCAGAAAAGCCAGTATTCTACTGAGCTCTCTGTAGGCCAGTGCAAAGTCTATACTTAAAAGAGGATCTTCAGAATAATATGCAAATAGGGAGTGGCATGAATCCACCTACTTGGAAACTGCAGAGCCTCAGTGTGCTCTATTTCTCTCAGTCTTACTCCAGGAACAAACTGTCCCCTACAAAGCCTACATGAGCTACCGGGGGAAAGTGGCCAACATCTGTCCAAGCAACTCAAAATTTAAGCGACTCAGAAGCAAATAACCTGACATGATGCTCACACAAGTGCAATAGTGGTACACAGCCATGGTGGGTAACCAACTGAGGGATTGGCTAATGGATCCACTCAGTGGAAAGCAAACCATATCTGGAAACTGGGAAACAAATAAGAATCATATCCAGATAACAATTTTGCTTTCCATTGTCAAGATCCCACTAATCTTGGGCTATAAGAGGGTCTACACCCTTTAAATTCTATCTAAATTAATAATGGTTATCCTATTTAACCAGTGCTGACTTCACTCTCCATTGGAGATTCTGCTTCTCTTTTTCAGACAGGAGTGGAACCTGAGGAGATAAACGACCCAGTGCACTTCACCGTGGCCCCAGCTGAAACCACAGAGGGATTGGGGAAATAAGCAAGAGTGCTGCTTTCTCAGTGAATCTGGTATCAGCACAAGGGTGAAGGAGGAAGACACTGAGGATATTCAACACCTACCAAAACAGAGATCCAAAGGTTCACTGAAGTAAACTTAAAATGTACCCAAACATGGCTCAGGGAATTTTGTGGAAGAGGGGGTAGAAAGATTCTTAGAGACCCAAGTTGGCACATTTTGCACAGAGACATTGCCTCTCCCCCATAACTGACTGCTGCCCACACAATGCGTGACCCACAATCCTCATGGGGTTGACCTGTATCCCCAAAGAGGAGGGCCTCTTCAGAAAAGGGGCAAGGATGAGGGAAACGATGATACCAACATGTGTTGTTTACATACTAAGTATGTCCATATCTAATAAAATGAATTTTAGGACTAGGGAGATGGCTTAGCAGTTAAGTGCTTGCCTGCGAAATCCTAAGGACCCAGTTCAAGGCTTGATTCCCCAGGACCCACATAAGCCAGATGCACTAGGTGGCGCATGCATCTGGAGTTCGTTTGCGGTGGCAGGGGGCCCTGGCGCACCCATTCTATCTCTATCTGCCTCTTTCTCTCTGTCGTTCTCAAATAAATAAATAAATAAATAAATAAAAAAGGCAGTGCCACCATGCCAAGCCATTAAAAATAAATAAATAAATAAATTTTTTAAAAGCTTTAGGTTTTGGAGCATTCTAGATTTTAGGTTTTTTGGATTAGAGATATTCAACTTGTATCAACAATAAGAGTTTATGTAAAAGAACAGAATAATGTCTTTAACAGCCCTTCTCAAACATTTTAAGATTGGACAATACCCACATCTTAAAAGATATCACACTTTTAAATATCCCAACTATTCACTGAGCTTAGTAGCCTAAAAGGATGCATAAACAAAGTTTCACAGCTGGGAATGGCTTGAACAAAGCAAAAACCAAACTTGGAGTCACAGAAATCCTTAACTACTTCCCACCCCAGCTGACCTGCTTCAGGAATCTGGGCAAGTCACTGGACCTCTTTGGACCCCTGAGCCTCAGAGAAATAAACATGCCCTGTTTCAGCAATGAACCTAAAACACTGTAGTGTCAAAGGTTTTCTGGGGCTGGGCTTGAGTGAAGAATTCCTAAGAACTCCTCAGGAGTAACTGGGAGGCTGGGTTTCTGTTTCTCCCTTCAGAAAGGAAAGAGCACTGAACAGGTAAGCAGCAGAGAACATCAGTGCTGGGCTCTGTAGGGGACAGTTCGTCCCTGGAGCAAGACTGAGAAAACAGAGGCAGGAACAGAGCACACTGTGGCTTTGCAGTTTCCAAGAAGGTGGATTCATGCCGCTCCCTATTTGCACATTATTCTGAAGATCCTCTTCTAAGCACAGACCTGACACTGGCCTACACAGAGCCCACTAGAATACTGGCAGCCATGGTAGATGTGCCTTCCTGCAGGTATGGCCTCACAGACTTCCAGATGTGCCTAGCATTAAAGAGGTAATGGTAACAACTGTGGACTTAGTTGTGCTGCAAAAAACAACTATGTGCATAAAGAAGACACCAGAAACATAGCAAAACAGCCTTAAAACCAAGTATTTAAGGCCGAGCATAGTAGAGCATGCCTTTAATCCCAGCAATCGGGAGGCAGAGGTAGGAGGATCGCCATGAGTTCAAGACCATCCTGAGACTGCATAGTGAGTTCCAGGTCAGCCTAGACTAGTGTGAAACCCTACCTCGGAAAACAAAAAACAAACAAAAAATAAAACAAGTATTTAGTATGTTAGATATAAAAACAATTGTTACAAATCAGTTAAAGAAAAGTTAAGAGATTTTTAAGTGGGCAGAATGGACAACAGGCCCTGCACTTTAAAAAAGAAAAGCAGCAGCTCAACTACCCAACCTTTCAGATACTCAAGAAACACAAACTAGAGCAAAACACTTCCAGAGCACACTGATATGACTAGCAGAAATTTAAATGCTCTCAGAGAGTTCTGATGAGAAATAAAACGGTGTGCTGCTCTGGAAAACTCACACATGCACATGAGTACGTGCAGGCATATGTGTGTGGTTTAAGTTGCACCTGCTACCTAAGACAGCGTGTGCTCAATTACAAACCCAAATTATCGGTGTAAAGATAAGAAGGTAAGAGTGTATGGTGTCTGTGCATGTGCACGTGTGCATGTGTGTGTGTGTGCGCAAGTGTGTGTGCATTTAAATATTCATTCCAGGGTTGGCCATGTAGTTTCTTCATTAGTAGAATGTCTGGCATACACTAAGTCCTGAGTGTGATGCGCAGCACTGGGGTTGATGTGTAAACTAGGTATAACACATGGTAGCAATGCCTGTAATCCCACATTTGGGAGGTAGAAGCTGAAGGATTAAAAATTCAAGGTCATCCTCAGCTACATAGTGAGTTTGAGGTCAGCAGGGGGTAAATGAGACCCTGTCTCCAATCAATCAGTCAATAAGCAAAGTGTTATTTTTAAAATATTATATTTATTTATTTGTAAGCAGCAAGAGAGAACCCCTAGATGGATATGCTGCATGTGGCTTTACGTGGGTTCTCTGAATGGGTACTTTGCGTGGGGACTGGGGAATCAAACTCAGACCAGCAGGCCTTGCAAGCAAGCACCTTTAACTGTTAAGTCATATCTCAGCCCCAATACAGTGTTGTTTTAAAAAAAACATTCACTGTAGGATTCATTATAAGTCAATATTATTAACAATGCTTGGACACTGGTTAACAAGGAGCAGATAAATTTTGGAATATCTGCATTAAGGATAGCAATGAATGAAGACATGTTTGAGAAGTAATGTAGTAGGAAAACATTTACATAAAATTTAAAATCATATAGTGTAATACTATGTATCATATAGAGGTGCATTTACATGTAGTCCAAGTACACATGGGGCTGAGAGCATAGCTCAGTGGTAGAGCTCTTAGCATGTGCAAGGGTCTGGGTGTGATCCTCAGCAAAACTCATACATATATACACATATACACACAAGCCACACGCACGGTGGGTGTGATCCTCAGCAAAACTCATACATACATACACATATACACACAAGCCACACGCACGGTGATGCATTCCTGTAATCTCAGTATTTGGAAGGCTGAGGCAAAGGGACATCTGAAAGTTCAAGGTCAACATGAGTTACGTAGTGAATTTAAGGCCAGCCTGGGCTACATAGTAAGATCCTGTCTCAAAAACCAAAACAAACACCAAAAATGACCTTTCATATAGTGATCCTTTGGGCCAAAACAGACCTTTAATAGGAAGCCATTTTTATAAAATACAGGGGTTTGGGGCTGGAGAGATGGCTTAGCGGTTAAGCGCTTGCCTGTGAAGCCTAAGGACCCCGGTTCGAGGCTCAATTCCCCAGGACCCACGTTAGCCAGATGCACAAGGGGGCACATGCATCTGGAGTTCGTTTACAGAGGCTGGAAGCTCTGGCGTGCCCATTCTCTCTCTCTCTCTCTCTCTCTGCCTCCTTCTCTCCGTCGCTCTCAAATAAATAAATAAACAAACAAACAAAAAAAATAAAAAAAATAAAAAAATACAGGGGTTTTCCCTCCTTAAGCTGGGTGGATACATGCATTATATTATTCTACATCATTTCTGTCTAGAATATTTTATTAAAATGCTACAAAGTCCCCTTTAAAATACCTGGAAAGATAGACATTAGTTCCTCTCTTGGGATGTTCTCTTTTATAAAAATATATATACTTATTTATTTGTGAACACAGAGAGAAAGATATAGAGGGAGAGATACAGAGGGAGAATGGGCATGCCAGGACCTATTGCCACTGCAAATGAACTCCAGACACGTGCCCCCTTGTGTATCTGGCTTTATGTAGGTATTGGGGAATCAAACCAGGGCTGTCAGGCATTGCAAGGAAGCACCTTCATCATTGAGCCATCTCTTCAGCCCCCAGGATGTTTTTTTAACCTATATTAAACATTATTTGAATTTTGCAAAAATTGCTAAAATGCCTAAAATTTTCAGTTTTGTAACAGTGAGTATTATCCTGACCCCGTTTCTCCTTAGAACTCACTTTTCATGTTGAAGCTGTACTTACTCAGGCTACTCAGCCGTCTTTGGTATGAACCAATGGCCACTGGCAGGGTTTGTCCCACTGGCCATCTGAGGACCACATAAGAAGCTGGTTTCCAAGGCTTCTCTCTAGAGGTACCAACATCACCTTTTCCCTGCGCCTTGCACTCCAGTTTCTACTGTGCTAAGTCACAGAGCGAGACACCAGGCTTCCAGAAACTTGTATATGAAAGAAGAAAATGGGGAGAATTGATTATAAGTTCTGCTCCAAAAGACAGTGTTGCAGTCAGGTTTGCATTGCTGGTAGAAATCACCCAACCAAGAGCAGCTTGTGGGAAAAAAGAGGTTTATTTTGGCTTATAGGCTTGAGGGGAAAGCTCCATGATGGCAGGGGAAAATGATGGCATGAGCAGAAGGTGGACATCACCCCCTGGCCCACATAAGGTGGACAATAGGAACAGGAGTATGTGCCAAACAATGGCATGGGGACACTGGCTATAACACCCATAAGTCCACCCCCAATAATACACTGCCTCTAGGAGGCTTTAATTTCCAATTGCCATCAGCTGGGCAACCCTAGCATCCAGAGCACCTAAGTTTATGGGGAACACCTAAATCAAACCACCACAGTGTCTCTCTATCCACAGTCAGGTTTCAACAAGTCTTAAGCATCTGTCCAAGATACAGCAATAGCCTACTACTTTCTAAAGCTTTTGAGGACCTAAAATAAATTGGGAAAGGCTTCAAATATATATGCTATTTTCTTCAGGAGGTTAACTAGGTATGAAAATGTCAAGGAGAAAAAAAAAAAAGCAAGTGCAAATTTAGGAGTTCCTTTTCAATTCCTTTATTCAGGTCACTAAAGTCCAGATCCAACAATAATTTATAATCTTTCTTATATGCATCTACAGACAAAACAAGGATATTTTACACCTCTAAACCCACAAACAGGTTTTAAAACCTACCAGGAAGCCTTTCAGAAGGTCAAGTCTGGGTCAGCATGTAATGTACCATCCTCACCAGTCAAGATGCTTTCAGTTACAAGTAATCACACACCTAATTCAGCCTGCCTTGAACAATACAGAAATGAGTTCTTTCACATTACAGAAAGGCCAGAGAGCAGGGAGACCTGGGGTTCAATTCACACAGTGGCTTCCATTTTTCTTTAACTCTTTAGTTTTACTTGGATATACATTCCTTCTTGTATCCATCTCATCATCAGGCTGGTGGCAAGATGGCTGCTATATTCCTCACAGCCAAGGGTGACAGTGTTTCATTTCCTCCTATATGGCTCTCTTAGAAGAAAGAACCCGAAGTCCCAGGAGACTTTTTGTAGCAGTTACCTTTTTATTGTCTTCACAAAACACCTGACCAAAACCAACTCTAGGGAGGAAAGGGTTTATTTTGGCTTACAGACTCCAGGGGAAGCTCCTTGATGGTAAGGGAATATGTGGCATGAGCAGAGACTAGACATTACCTCCTGGCCAACATCAGGTGAACAACAGCAGCAGGCAGTGTGCCAACTAATACTGACAAACTGGGGGTTAATAAACCTCTAGGTCCACCCAGTGACACACTTCCTCCAACAAAACTCCACCTCCCAAACTGCCATCAGCTGTGAACTAAGCATTCAGAATGCATGTGATTATGAGGGACATCTAATTAAAATGACATACCTATCAAGATCTAGGTGGAGCCATTCACTCTTCCTTGCCTGGTCCCTTAGGAGATCTATGCTGATATATTGGTGGAGGGCTCCTCATGACCACAGACCAGTTAAGGCCCATTCCTGATGCTGCAACAAACCACCCTGTTACACCAAAGAGAACATGATACCGAGGTAAAATGGACCTCGGGGGTATCTTCATCCATCTCCTATTGCTAGTTAAAACAATAAACTAGACAGGGTAAGGTTACAGTTGGTGATATTCTTCTTACTGGCAGACTTGAAAGTGGCAGAAGGCATCACATGGAAAGATCCAGAGAGCACTTGAGAGATCTGGCCATATGGGCATATTTGCATTTTTTTTTTTTTTTTTTGAGATGGTCTTGCTACATAGCCCAGACTAGTTTTGCATTTGTATCCTTCTGTCTCAGTTGACAAGGCTGGGATCACAAGTGTGTGCCACTACATCTGACCAAGCTGGCTTTTATAGCAAATCCACTATCAAGACAGTCCATTGTACAAATAGATTGAGCCTTAATCACCTTTTAAAGGTTCCACCTGGTCTCACCTCTTAATATCTCATAATAGGGATTAAATCTGAACATGCGCTTCAGGGATGAGAGTTCATATTCAAAGCACAGCAAGAAGACATCCTCAGTACTGGTTGCCCACCACCACAGAAGTTTGGGATTCAGTTTAGGTCTTTTATACCTAATGGTCCTTGAGAAGGCTACTGGCTGAGGCAGCCTGCAGTGTTGGTAGCAAGCTTAACTATCTTCCCTGTGTAATAGTTTATTCCTCCCTCAAATATTCTAAGAACAGAAATACATTCAGCTCCCCATTGAGACCAAAATCAAAGCAGCTGCAAAAGAGCTTCCTTCTGACCCTTGGAAAGCCTCTTCCTGCACCCCATGGCTCAAGCCCAGGCCTGGATGCAAATTCAAGTGGGCTAGGGCTGGCCTCTTCTCTAGTATACAGAAGTATAGGAATCTGCCAGAGCTGGACAGGGCCAAGCCAAGATCCACTGGGCCTAGACTGGATGGAATATATACAACCCTCAGGAGCTCTGCACCACAAGGGCTGAGAAACACTGACCTCCTGGATACTTTTTACTTTTCCAGGGACTGACACACACACACACACACACACACACACATGTATATGTATATGTATATGTATATGTATATGTGTGTGTGTGTGTGTGTGTGTGTGTGTGTGTGTGTGTATGTAGAATCATACAATTCAGAGTTCTGGTTAACAATAGATAAGAACTGAAAGGAAAGGGAAGAGCTGTGAATGGCTACAGTTACACTTTAAACTTCTTATCTCCCAGTCCTATGACAAAAATCAATAAAACTGGGCTAGAAAAAATGGCTTAACAGTTAAGGTGCTTGCCTGGGAAACCTAAGGACCCAGGTTCAATTCTCCAGGTCCCACGTAAGCCAGATGCACAAAGTGGCACATGTGTCTGGAGTTCATTTGCAGTGGCTGGAGGCCCTGGCGTGCCCATTCTTTCTCTGTTTCTTGCCCGCTCTCTGTCTCTAATAAATAATTAATTAAAATTTTAGTTTTTTTTTAAAAAGTCAATAAAATTATGACACACTCTCTTTTTAAAGCAAACATATTAGTTTTTGTCAAATAGGAACTTATTTATTTAGTAATTTATTCACTTTAATGACAACTCATACATATATACAAAAAATATATATAGATAAAAAAAGAAAAAGGAAATCCAAAACTGATAGTAACGATGATCCAGGCTATGTATTCCTTATCCTGAAATCTTGGGACCAGAGGTGTTTTCGATTTCTGAGGTTTTCAGTTTTAGAATATTTGCATAGTCTTTAATGGTTGAACAGCTCCAATTCAAAAATCCAAAAATATAAAATGCTCTAGATCCTCACATTCCAGAACATTCTAAATTCTGTATTTTCAGATTAGGATGCTCAAGTTTTAGGAAGTCAGTTCACTGGATGCTCCCTCCCACTTCCTCTCAATAGCAAGGGCAGTGAGAGTAAGACCACACACCAGTTCTCTTGTAAGCCCTGAATGAACGCGTGTTAGGCATTTCTTATCCAGGGAATCTCTGTTATCTCCATTTTATAGATGACAAACTTCTGTTCTCTAAGCTTTCTGTAAAGTTGGTAGCCATATTATACCTTCATAAGCAGTGGGGAGGCTAGCTGGAACTAGACTGTCCTTTCCAGCCTGCACCTCTAGAAAGAGGGCCTATGGCAAACTGAGGACAGAGCAGAGTGCCCCAAGCATGCTCCCAGCTCACTAAAGCAGCAGGAGGGGAAACTCTACTAAAATGCTCTGTGCTTCCTAGTCCGAAGCAGCCAGAGCATCATGTGGATCTTGGCTTGCTAGGGAGGACAAGATACCTCAAGACTTTGGTTGGTGTCAAGCAGGTGAGAAAATCCTGGGCTATAGTGGAAGCCAGATGGGCCCTCAGCATTTGGGAGGTACATGCTGTTTTGGACTCACTTGTAAACCTCTCTTTTGCAGGGTGGATGTTTGGGTTTGGGGAATCAATATCCAGGACGGGGTGGGAGGCAGGAATCAATTGAGTTTAAGGAAAACAGGGTCAAAATTACAGTCTTCAATCTAATTCTCATCTCCCTACTGCTGGCTGAGGTATATAATCAGGAAATGTTTTACTTTCCTCTCTATGTGAAGGAAAGCAGTGTAAAGCCAAGCGATTCATGACAACTGGGACTGAGGAGACATCAGGAGCAGGCACCCAGGTGAAACCTCACAATGGCCCAGCACACTGCTCACCATTGCTGCAGCATCCAATTTCAAGGAGTCACTAGGCAGTTACATCTTATGTAGAAAATGCCAGACTTGAACTATTCAAACAAACAAAAAAACTACATATACTTGGCTGGGGAATGGCTCAGTGGATAAAGCACTTGCCAAGCAACTTTGATTACTTGAGTTCAGATCCCCTGACCCCACATCAGAAGCAGGAAGCTACGGCAGGCTTCTGCGATTCCACTGCACCCATGGACAGCAGGAAGGTAGAGTCAGGAAAACTTCTCAGAAGCTCATGGAGGAAGCAAAACGGTGAAAAAGAAACCCTGCCCCAAACCAAGTGGAAGATGGAGACACACACAAAAGCTGTACACATCCCAGAGTCAGTTCCTGGGACCAGCCCGAGCCTCTGAACTAGCCTGAAGCTAAAATAACCAGTGGAGTCCTGAGTCTATCTGCAGACCCAGATTGTGAGGCCGCTGGGAACCCCACAGGACGGGATCAAAGTTCATGATGAAACAAAGAGCACATCTGAATGCCAAAGCCCTGGTGCTGGCCCTGTCTTCTCCGCATGTAACGTGGTCTCTGTTACAAAAGAACAAATGTATCATAAGACAAGACTCTGGTTATGGTATAGATGGGGAAGTACAAAACAAAACCTCAAATAAAATAATTCAGAGATATAAAGAGGAGTCATGAGCAGATACTGAGTGAGGTTTTTTTTATCTTTTATTTTAATATTTTACTTTTATTTATTTGAGAGAGAGATAGAAGCAGAGAGAGAGAGAGAGAATGAATGGACACGTCAGGGCCTCTAGCCACTGCAAATGAACTCTAGATGCATGCATCACTTTGTGCTTATGTGGGTACTGGGGAATCGAGCCTAGGTCCTTAGGCTTTGCAGGCAAGTGCCTTAACAGCTAAGCCATCTCTCCAGTCCTATTTTTTAAAAATATTTTTTAGTTATTTAAGAAAGAGAGAGGCAGATAGAAAGAGAGAATGGGTGTGCCAGAGCCTCTAGCCACTGCAAAGGAACTCCAGATGCATGGGCCACCTTGTACACCTGACATGGCTTTTGTGGGTACTGGGGAATCAAACCTGGATCCTCAGGCTTTGCAGGCAAGCACCTTAAACTGCTAAGCCATCTCTCTAGCCCCCAAATCACTCATTTTTAATTTCTCATTTTACCATTGTTTATGCAATAGAACAATGACTTCCATTTATTCTAATGTGTTCTCAGGAAAGTACCAAAATGTACCAAGCTTATTGTATAAGTATTTTTTTTTCTTTTTTTGAGGATCATTTACAATGCTATTAAAAGGTTGGGAGTTCTATCTAAGTGGACTCCCTACATGTAACCTGGGGAAAGAGCCGACACTGAACAAAAGTAACTGGCACATTGAAAAAGCCAAAGTATATAAGTTCTGATCTCTATAAAAGCAGTAATGGATGTATGTTGACAATAGCTACTGAAAATTGTCTCACTTAAAGGCTAAAAGAAGACAATAGAAGGATTTTTTAATTTCACATATATTAATAGATTATACTCTTTTATACCCTTGCCCCTGGTCCCATTTCCCTAGGGTTCTCCACAGTGGAGTTCTGGGATTCACTGTGGGGTCATGAAGACCTCTGTCAGTCCCTATGGGGTAGTAAGGGGACCATGTCTCAGGGTATTTCCACCCACTCTGTGCTCTTATAATCTTTCCACCTCCTCTTCCCCAATGTTACCTGAACCATGGCAGTCTGATTTAGTGTTGAGTTCTTTGTAGCTTCTGGATTTCTGCTTGTTTGGCTTAGTGGGTGGCTTGGGAATTGAACACAGGCCAGCAACTTTGTAAATAAACATCTTTAACTGTTCTGTTGAGCTATCTCCCCAGGCCCTGGCTTTATTTACCTTTTTTTTTTTTTTTTTTTTTTGAAACTGAATCTGTCTATAGCCCAGGCTGAACTAGAACTCACTATATAACCCAGGCTGGCTTTGAACTTGTGATCCTCCTGCCTCAGACTCCCAAGAATTGGAATTATAGGCATGTGCCACAATCCCTGGCTTGATAGGATTTTAAGGGAATAACAAGATATTTACCTTGTGACTGTGTATGTTCCTGTGTGAGTGCAAGTAAAGTATGTGTGTGCCATAACATGGGCGTGGGGGTCAGAGGGCAACGTTCAGTTATCAGTCCTCACCTTCCACACCATTTGAGACAAAGGACAGGTTCTCTCTTCTCTTCTCCCTCCTCTTCCTCTTCCTCCTCTTATTCTTCTTCTCTCTCTCTCTCTTCTCTCTTCTCTCTTCTGTCTTTGCTCTTTTCTTTATTTTCTCCTCTCCCCTCTGTGTCCATTGTTCTTCACTGCTGCACTCACCACAAACTTCCAGGCTTCCAGGAAATTTTCCTTTCTCTGCCTCCCATCTCACTGTCAACATACTGGAATTAAGAAGCCTGCCATGGCCGGGCATGGTGGCGCACACCTTTAATCCCAGCACTTGGGAGGCAGAGGTAGGAGGATCACCATGAGTTCGAGGCCACCCTGAGACTACATAGTGAATTTCAGGTCAGCCTGGGCTAGAGTGAGACCCTACCTCAAAAAACAAAAACAAAAAGCCTGTCATGGCTTCTGGTTTTTCACATGAGGTCTAGGGATCAGACTTGGACACTTAGACTTGAGCAATAAGAACAATATCCACTGAGCCATCTTCCCAGGTCCCACAACATGTTTTTCAAAGTTCTACTTTAAGCCATAACTGTGGATGTTAAAGTGCTAACTCGGGAGCTGCCGTGCCATGAAGTCTATACCCAGAAGCACATGTGTGTAGAGTGGTAGGAGCTGAGTCAGGAAGGAATATGGGCAAGGAAACATTCTGTGTTCCATAATGCCTAGTAAATGGCTGCTAGGAAGATGCAGAAAGTGAGTCCAGGGTTTAAGTGAAATGTGTGCATTACATGTTTCTCTGTATAGGGACACTTAGTGTATCATTCGCTAAATTTTGGGTGAAATAACACTTCTACAAAGTGCTCACCTGTGGCTCAGAGCTCACCTGAAGCTCCAGCAAGCAGTTGCCACATGGTGCTCATCTGCCCTCTCCTCCCCCAGCTATGGGGAGACAACTGAAAACTTCACTCTAATGTGCATGGAATGGCTCCACAAAGGGTTACTGCTGGGGATCAGAAAGTGATGTCCCAAAATGGTGCACTGATACACTAAGCACATTGAATTAAAGGAAATTAGGGGGAGGAGAAGGTGCTTCAGAGTTAAGATCACACTGACACTCCCTGGAGAACCCCCAAGTGCAAGGGAGACCTCTCTGGAGGAAATTCGTAAGAAACTGAACTGTCCTAACACCCTTTCCCTTAGAAATGTCACCAAGTAACCAGGAAAGGAAAGACTGAAAGCTACCACCACTCCAGACAGTTTGTTCACCTATTCTGAAGACAGTCCCCAGAGGTCATCTGGGGAACTTTTGTTTTTACAGCAAGACAGCCTTGGCCCCTCTACCCCTGACTGTCCTACAACTTGTTGCCAGCACCCCCAGAGTCAAGAGGAACCTTGCCCCACGCTCTTGGGTATTTTTTGAGTTCATTCATTCCTCTTGAAAATCAGTTACCACACCTCTAAAACTGCCTGTAGGCCTCTCTCCTTTCCCTTGGCGCTTCCTTGGAATTTCATAGTATGTGGCTCCAGAGCACAGCTGCAGTTATTAAGCCTGCATGCCTCTTCTCCTATGACCTTCCAGGTGTCAGTTTTTCCAGCACTCAATTACCTTCAGAGAGAGTATGGACCTCCTACACTGCTTGGCTTCGCCTCAGAACTCCTCGTCTATTCTCTGGCTGCTTCTAATTCTCCAATACACAGAACAAAGGAGGCAAAAAGCATGAAAGTCCACTTCCTGGAACTGACTCAGGAGTGGCAAGTCAAGCTCTTTTATATTTTTTTTTTATTTGCACAGAGAGAGGAAGAGAGAGAGAGAGAGAGGGAGGGAGAGGGAGGGAGAGGGAGGGAGAGGGAGGGAGGGATATGCCAGGGCCTCTTGTCACTGCAAATGAATCCAGATACGTGGCCCACTTTGTGCATTTGACTTTTCATAGGTGCTAGGGAATCAAACCGGGGTCATCAGGCTTTGTAAGCAAGTGTCTTTAACCCACTGAGCCATCTCGCCAGTCCAGGCAAGTCAAGTTCTGCTTGTAAGCCAAGCAGCCAGCACCTGGCTAGGGTATGGGGAAGGAGTAGGGACCCAACCAGAGAAGAGAAGAGCCAGAAGAGGGCTGCTCATCATTCCCAGTCCCCATACAGCCCCTTTTTGTCTCTCCTTCCCCTGGAGCATAAAGGTTCCAAGGGTCATGAGTCCAAATGCTACCTCTTCCACATACCCTCCACATACCTTCCACATACCTTCCACACATCAACATGGTTTTAGGTGGTAAGGAACGGCAATAATAAATAAAAGAATCAAAAATATTCCTAAGGTATGAAGGTAACAACTTTTGGGAAGTGAAAGAGTGTACAGAACAAATACTACTCCAGGGCTGGAGAGTGCTTGCCTGTGAAGCCTAAGGAGGCTCCATTCCCCAGGACCCACATTAGCCAGATGCACAAGGGGGTGCATGAGTCTGGAGTTCATTTGCAGTGGCTGAAGGCCCTGGCGTGCCCATATTCATTCTCTCTCTCTGCCTCTTTCTCTCTCTGTCTATCATTCTCAAATAAATAAATAAAAATAAACAAAAAAAAAAATACTACTCCAACCTCCACAGTAATCATGTGGACTGACCTAGGTCCTATGTAGAAAGTGAACAAGAAAAGGATCAGCATTTACCATTAGCAGGACCAAAGGGTTTCACTACCTCTGAGGAGTCCTGGCTTGACATTCAGAAGTTGCCATGTTATGGTAGATTGTTCTAGCAAAGCAAAGCTCAAAGCTATGGGGAGAGCACTGAAAGAGGAGATTCCTGCCGGCCACTGCCAGCTCGGTAGTGAAAGCAAGGTTGTTCATACTTACAAAACAAGAAAACGCCAAGGTCCCCAGGACAAATCCCTGCAGCATATGATGGAAACACAGGTATATAAGTTTATTCAGCCTTTAGAAAAGGCATAAGGAAACAGGCTTTGTCTAGGACGACCTGTCTCTGGCTGGTGTCACCTGCACTGTGTATATAGCAATGCAGTACCCAGGCAGAGATAAGACTCACACACTCCATTGGAGATAATAAGCAGCTGCTGCCCCAGGGCCAAAATAATAGTCAATATGACTTGTATCCCAGGGAGTATACTCCTAGAGTGTGCAACTCTATGGCGCTACAGGCCAGGGCTTCTACGTGACAGGAGGGCCTCTACTCGGAGCAGGGACCCACACAGCACAACTCACTCAAGATAGGCAAGCCATCAACTAGAAAGTAAACTTTTGATTCTTCACTTACCCCCAGTGGTTCACAGACTCTGAACATTGACTTTTAAATGAAAATAAACAACTAAGAGATACACAGTCAGCAGATATAAGTCCCCAGGAGTCTGAAGTCACTAGGTGAGCAACACGAGGCCCCAAGAGCCAAGAACACCAAACAAACCAAATGTGGATGGACACTTTCTACATTCATACAAACAGCAGGGTCCCGTGGACTTGGACCAGCACAGAGGTCTGTCCCAGGGGTTCCTTATTTGTTATCAATATTAAATTCCTGGAGACACTCCCTCACATGCCTTATAATCTAACTCCTAAACAGACCAAGTCCCTGGTGTGCTCGGTACAGCACACGGTATATAATGGACTCAGAGAAGAACAGCCGCAGGCCAACAGCCAACAGTGAATACACTGGGGGAAATTTCTACAGGAAAATATTATAGTTAAACTACTTGCTATTTATGAAGCACTGAATCTGCATAGTAGGCTGGGGCATAGCTCAGTGACAGCACTTGCCTGGCATGCCTGGGACACTGGGTTCCATCCCCAACACTGCAAATATGACAACATCAATATAATAACAGTAATAATAACAATACATGCTTGTGCCATGGCCACTCTCAATGGCTTCTTATATTTCCAAATTGATGAGATCAAACTATTACTTCCCTAACTAGAAGAAAAACTCCCTGCACTGGTCACACTTTCCAAGGCAACCAGCCCAGACCCCCGTGGAGACTGCCCATGCACAGAGTAAGCTGGCTGGCTTCCAGTGTGCCCAGCCCAAACCACAGACGGACCACCACCAAAGCCCACCCTTACCGAGGCTGACCAGGCCACTCAACACAGGCACCACTAGGCTGCTGTTGCTGCATTCACAGATACACAAAGGGATTATCTCCAGATAGAGACCTCAACACAAAACAAATAACACAAGAAACCAAGTAGATATCCTGACCAAGAATGCTTAGATCCACAGTGGAAGACTCCCATAAAAACCACTTGGAGGACACTCTAGACCGAAAAAAAAAAAAAAAATCTAAGATTCAATAATGACAACCATATTCAACAAACTTAATGAGACCAGGAACAAATAGCTGAATGAAATGGAAAAAAAAATCAACAAACAGAGCATGACAGACAGTAGAATGAACTCAAAGAAGACAGGACCAAATGCACAAGTATGAATGAAGTCCAAGAGAGCACAGACAATCAACTAAATGCAATGAAAAAGTCAAGCCAAGAAAGGAAAATGCAATTCAGTATCAAGATTTTTTTAAAAAAAAAAAAGCCTGATGGAAATAAAAATGAAATAACTAAGTCTCTCCAAAAAGCCTCACCAACAGAAGAGATCATGTGGAGGGCAGACTATTGGGGCTTGAGGACAAGACAGAGAAAATAGATCAGGAGGCCAAAATCAATGACAAGTTCAAAAATAACGTATGAGGGCTAAAGAGATGGCTGGACAGTTAATACACTTGCCTGTAAAGCCTAAGAAACTATGTTTAATTCCCCAGTACCCACACAGAGCCAGAAACACAAAGTAGTGCATGCATATGGAGTTTGTTTGCAACAGCTGGAGGTCCTGGTGTGCCAATTCTCTCTCTCTCTCTCTTTCTCTCTCTCCCCAAAGGGCATGGTGGTGCATGCCTTTAATACCAGCACTAGGGAAGCTAAGGTAATAGGAGGATCATTGTGAGTTCAAAGCCAAGCTGAGACTATATAGTGAATTCCAGGTCAGCCTGGGCTGGAGCAAGACCCTACCTCAAAAAAAATGCATGAACAGAACATGAGAGAAATGTTCAATACCTTAAAAAGACCACACATATAAATCATGGGAAAACTACAGACCAAAGACATAGAGAACACAGAAGAAAATTTTCCAAATCTTATGAAAGAAAGGCCCATCCAGCTATGAGAGAAGAAGTTTCCCGTGACATATAATAAGTAAAACATTAAGCACAGAAAACAAAGAGGGAGTACTAAAAGCTGAAAGAGAAAAACAGCTCACCACTTCCAAAGGCAAGCCTATCAGAATTGCATCTGATTTTGCAATGGAAACTCTAAAAATCACAATGAAGTATTTCAAATTTTGAAAGTCCATGGCTACCAACCCAAACTATTATAACTCAGCAAAATTATTCCTCATAATATAAGATGAAAAAAACTCTCCACAATAAAAGCCAGATTTATGAATTTATGGGCACTAAGCCAGCCCTGTAGAGAACACTGAATAAAGTACTTCACACAAAAGAGAAGAATAAACATGTTCAAGAAGCTATAGGAGTGAAAAACAAAAACAAAAACTATAACTGACATGAAAACAAATGAAGATCAAGAAAATACCAAACTCCACAAAGTTTTCAACTTATCAGGGATTAACTCATACCTCTCAATTATAACTCGGATTATGAATGGGCTCAACTTCCCAATCAAAACACACTGATTGGGCTGGAAAGATGGCTTAGTGGTTAAGGCACTTGCCTGCAAAGCCAAAGGACCCAAGTTCAGTTCCCCAGTACCCACGTAAAGCCAGATGCACAAGGTAGTGCATGTCTGGAGTTCGTTTGCAGTGGCTTCAGGCCCTGGTGTGTCCATTCTCCTCTCTCTCTCTCTCTTTCTCTCTCTCTCTCTTCCTCTCAAATAAATCATAAAACAGTTAAAAAAAGAAACACACTGATTAATAGGCTGGATCAGAAAATTGGATCCATCCATTTGGTGTCCTCAAGAAGCCCACCTTACCATTAAGGAGAGACATCATCCTAGAGTGAAAGGATGGAAAAAAATATTCCAAGCAAATGTAAACTGGAAATTTTATGCAGGTGTGACTATACTAATATCAGATAAAATATACTTTAAACCAAAAGTAATCAAAACAGATAAAGAAGGCCACTTTATAATCATTAAGGAAATAATTCAACGCAAGGATATTATGATAATAAACATATATGCACAAACAGAGCTGCACAAAATTTTATACAGCAAAATCTATTAGACATTAAATCAGAAATAAATGCCAACACAACAATATTAGGTGACTTTAATACCCCGCTATCATCAATAGATCATTGAAAAAGAAAATAAATAGAGAAACAATGAAGCTAAAACAACACTATAAATCAAATGGACTTAACAGACATCTACAGAACATTCCACCCAAACTCTACAGTATACAGATTACTGTATACAGTATACAGATTACTGTATACAGTATACAGAGTCTTTTCAGCAGCTCATGGAACCTTCTCTAACATAGATCATATATTAAAACACAAACCAAGTCCTCACATATTTAGAAAAACTGACAAAATCAGAATGACAAGAAAAGGAAACCAACTGCCTAGCAGGAGATGAGTGATCTGTATCACATCTGTCATGGCCCAGACAACGTTCCAGAGGAAGTAAGGGATTAGATATGAGTGCTGCTCTCGGTGCTAACCTGAGAACCTCCTCCAAGGAGATGACAAGAGACACTAAAGAGACTCGAAGCAGAAAATCAGAGGCTTCTGAGAGCTCAACAATAAAGGAAATATGCCTCCTAGGGCTCAGGGAGCAGTGTGGAAGAGGAGGTGGGAAGAACATATGAGCCACAGTGGGAAAGCGCATTCTATGGCATAATTCCTCACACAGAGAGTCTGGTGCGTTCATGGTCCCACAGTGATTACCAATAACCCGCTGAGGAGGGCCCTCAGTGGAATGGGGATGGAGGAGAGGGGCACATAAGATAAGCCACTGGGAATATGACTGATTTGCAATATGTTCATGTATTAAAGTTCTAAGAAACTTTTTTTAAAGCCAGTTACTTTCCTACTTGAATTTATCTATTCTATTTGAAAGATTTTATTAAGCACAAATGTTTAGATATCTGCTTACCTTGACTTTGAGCAATAACTGAACAACCTGCAACTTGTAGATAGGGATAATTAGGTTTCTATCTAGACTGATTATGTAATCAATACAAAGTCAAAAGTTTGTATCAATCACCATGCCATCCTTCCAAAAACATGTAGCATCCTATTAAAACATGGATTTGGGTTTCTATGGTTTAAGCTTAGAGGCCAGCAAGGCTCATTAGTATTTTGGGCTTTTTTGAAGGGGTGCATTGATGTTTTCTTCTGTTTTGTTTTGTTTCTGTTCATTCATTTTTTTTTTTTTCTGAGATAAGGCCCCACTATGCAGACTAGACTGGCCTCAATCTGATGTTCTTCCTGCCTCATCATCCCAAGTGCTATGGTTACAGTCATGTGCCATCATGCCTGGCTACTAATTTAGCTTGATAAGCTTGAACTCATGGTGATTGTCCCACCTCAGCTGCACAGTGCTGGAATTAAAGGTATGAGCCACCCTGCCCAACAGAAATTCCCTTTTTAATGAACCTTAACTTTAAACATTAACCAACAACATGAAGGAATGGAATAAAGGGATAATGGAGCAAGTTTAATTTGTTAAAGCACAATATTATTTTTGTAGTGGCCTCCAGCCACTGCAAACTAACTCCAGATGCTTGCGCCCCCTTGTGCATCTGGTTAATGTGGGTCCTGGGGAATTGAATGTGGGTCCTTTGGCTTTGCAGGCAAACGACCTAATTGCTAAGCCATACCTCCAGCCCATGTAGTCTTTTTGTTTGTTTGTTTTGGGCTATGCTGGAGATTGGATCTAGGGTCTCCCACATGGAGGCAAGCACTTGACCTCTCAGCTGTATCTCCAGCCCTAAAGTAAAGCACTAAAAAGTAGCAATAAGGGTGCTGGAGAGATGGCTCAGTGGTTAAGGCACTTGCCTGTAAAGCTTAACGACCCAGGTTTGATACCCCAGTACCCACGTAAAACCAGATGTATAAAGTGGCGCATACACCTGTAGTTCATTTGCAGCGGCTAGAGGCCCTAGCACACCCATTCTCTTTGTCTGCCTGCCTTCTCTCTATTTCTCTCTGCTTGCAAATAAATAAAAATATTTTAAGCTAGTAATAAGTACACTGCTTTCTATTCATCACTTCAGTTGATATATATACAAAACAGACTGCTACTAAGGTACATAATACCATGGACTAAGATGAAAGGGTTGTATGTTAATTAATAAAAGCAGTTCAGGACTGGAGAAATAGCTCAACCGTTAAAGGCACTTGCTTGCATAGCCTGATGGCCTGGGTTAAATTCCCCAGTACCAATGTGAAGCCAGGTAGAGAGTGGCACATACATCGGAATTCTTTTCAGTAGTGAGAGGCCCTGGTACACCCATTCTCTCTCCCTCCCCCGCCCCAAGATAAAAATAAATATTTTTAAAAATCAGTGCATAAACTGTAGTGATATGTGAAATGAGACTGAAAGTAAATAAATAAAAATGTAACAAATGTATATTGGGGTAACTGAATTACACATTTCCCATTTCTAGTATCTAGACTATGAACTTTCCTAATACTTTTGTTTTTGTTTTTGTTTTTTGAGATAGGGGCCTTTCTATGTAGCCAAGGCTGGCTTCAAATTTACTATGAAGCTTGGGCCATCCTCAAACTCACAGCAATCCTCCCACCTCAGATTCTGAGTACCGAAATTACAGGTATGGTCCCCCGAGCCCAGCTTTCTAAAGGGATGGTTATACTAGAGAACCATGGGATTCTTTCCAGGAACTTGCTTGCTCAGCCTAAGGCATGTCAATACTGAAATGGGAGCCCAGTTTAGGGCAATGGCACACCCCTAACTTCCCAACCTCCCTATCTTCACACAGCTCAACAACAAGATATAAGATACTGCTATCTGTCATCTGGAATTCTGTTTTACTACACTGCCTAAAGAAAGCCCAGTGTTGCACACCTCATAATTCCCTTCTTATTACACCTACCCTGAAGCCTAACTCAAAGCCACATCATTCCCAGCCTTCTAGACTGGACCTATTAAAGAATATCCAGGAAAAAAAAATCTAGTATGTGCCATGTGCAGCTTGGTATAAAGGGTAGAAAAGCCAAATTAAAGTCAAAACCTAGGGGTTGGGGGATAGGTTAGCAGTTAAAGGTGCTAGCTTGCAAAGCTTGGCCCAGGTTCAATATCCCAGCCACCACATAAAGCCAGACCCAAAATCTGGTACAATTATTTGAAGCCCTGGCATACCCCCTCCACACACACACACACACAGAGTCACGCATGCATACATGCAAATAAAAATGATAATAAATGTAATCAAAACCTAGACCTACACTAACCTTAGGCAAGGTTTCATGGTTACCAGAGTCTATAGCTTTCTACCATTATGCCCAGCACATGGGACTTTTCTCTCACCCTCAGAAGGTCGAGATTGGCCAATGATCATGGTAGAATAGTTTCCTAGTGATCATGTATACCCCATGTTGCTGGGACAGACAAGTCATCAGCTCATTTGTTACTGCAGAGCCCTGGGGTATGGATCAACTAGGCTGGCCATTTTCAGTCCTCACTGAAACCTGACAGAATGCCATGCCTCCTATGACTTCATTTCCCTCGGTGTATATCTTGACTATTCACGTTCACACATCCGATTTGGTAACAAGACATTAGAGTAATATGTCCCTTAAAGACAGAAAGAGTTCTGAGAACTGCGTCACTAGGTGATCTCATGGTTTTGCAAAGGTCCTAGCATGGAGTTACACAAAGCTAGCTGGTCCAGGCCAGCTGCTGCACATGGTCTTTCAGTGCACTCAGAAGACATGGTATGGGCTGAGGATGTGACTCAATGGTAGAGTATGAGCCTGGCATGCATAGGGACTGGATTCCAACCTAGCACTGCAGGCCACCAAAAAAAAAAAAAAAAAAGACATGTAAGTTTGAGATATATGAAGCTGCTATAGCATCACACATAAATTGTTTTAGTGTAATTTTTGCTTATTTTTATTTTTCATGTATGCATGTTTGTGTGTGTGAGGTTGCACGTTCATGTGTGTACAAGTGTGTATAGAGGCCATAAGACAACCTTGTTTGTTATTCCTCAGACACTGAACACCCTTTTTTTGAGACAGGGCCTCTTGCTGGCCTGGAACTCACCTAATTAGGCTGGCTGGCTAGGGACCCGCCTCTCTCCATGCTGGGATTACAAACTCTTACTACTACACCCAGATTTTTTTTCACACAGGTTTTAGGGATTGAACTTGGATCCTCATGCTTCCAAGGCAAGCACTTTACTGAGCTATCTCCCTATCATTGCTTTTGTTTTTTGTTTGTTTTGAAACAGGGTCTCATGTAGCCTAGGCTGGCCTCAAACTTGCTATTTAGTGGAGGGTGACCTTGAACTTGTCTCTACCTCCTGAGTGCTGGGATTAAAGGTATATGCACCATGCTTGGCTCTGTGTAAATATTCTGATACTATAAAAAGTACACTCTAATGATCAAAAGTGTACTACAGGGCTAGAGAGATGGCTCAATAGCTAAAGGGACTTTGTTTGCAAAGCCTGATGGTCCAGTTCCCACATAAAGCCAGATGCAGAAAAGTGGTGCATGTTTCTGGAGTTCATTAGCAGTGGCTGGATGCCTTGGAGCCCCCTTCATCTCTCTCCCCCTTCCTCCATTCCCCCCCCCTTTCTGTTTCTTTATCTCTCTCTCAAATAAATATTTTTTTAAAAAATACTACAAGTTGGTACGTTGTATGCCTGTAATTCGAGCCCTGTGGAAGCTGAGGCAGAAGAATTACCTCAAATTTGAAGCCAACCCAGGCTGGGCCACAAAATGAGCTCCAAACCAGTCTGGGCTTCAGTGAGACAGGAAGGAATGGAGAGAGGGAGGAGAAGAGAGGGGAGGAGAGGAGAGGAGGGAGGGAGAAAAAAATAATAGTACAGTAAACATATGAGCCAGAACCACAATTGCTTACTATGATGATCAAGTATTGTGCACTACACATAATTATACTGCTATACCAACAAGATGGGTAGTGAAGTTGGTGTATTCAACTGCACATTAACTACACTGCTATACCAATAAGGCTGGCAGTGAAGTTGGTATTTTCAACTGCACATAATTATGCTGCTATGTCAATAAGACTGGCAATGAGGTTGGTCTGTTCAACTACACATAATTATACTGTTATACTAATAAGAATGGCAGTGAAGTTGTTCTGCCCAAGTGCACATGATGGTGCTGTTATATCAATAAGACTGGCAGTGAAGTTGTTCTATTCGTACAGCATCATCACACATATGATTAACACATTGCATTTTGCTGTTAGGATGGCAGCAGCATATGGGATCCATCAGTTGGCTAAACCACTGTTAAGCAATGTGAGACTGTACATAACTACAGATTAAGAGAAAAACATGCCCCTCTCCAGCGTATATGAGAACATGTTTCATGTCTCATTTGCACTGTATCATTGAAATCTACACATGTCACAAAATAAAAAGGCAAATAAATGAAAATACAAATACACAGAAACAAGAAACAATACTTCCCACCCAGGGCTGAAAACACACTATTTGAACAAGGCAACAAGGAACCATTGGAAAAGTAAATGTGTGGTAAGAAGGAAGAAGCAGAATTCTTGGCACCCTTCACAGGTCAAATAGTGAAACTGTGCTCTTCCAAATGATCTGCGTATGATAGGACTTTCATCTGGACAACTCGGGAGCCCATGCTCCTTAGGGCCTGGTGCATTGGACACTGTAAGGCTCAACTGACTTCTCCCAGAGCTGTGAGGGCCAAGAGCAGTCAAGAAGACATTTTCTCTCCATGACCCACTTCTACATTTAGCACTACCTGAGACTCGACCTAAAACTACTGTATTCTTCCCTCCTGTCCAGACCTATGTGGAACAACAAATCCCAATGAATCTTCTTCCCTACAAGGTGTCTTTTATCATGATATGCCTCAGAAACCTCAGTGGCATCCCATTACCTGCAGAGGGTGGTGTCTAAACACCTCAGGCCTATGCACAGCCCTCCACATACAATCTCTTCCTTTGCCACTTGCTTTGAGAAAGTTGCTGATACCAAGCTTTGCTCTTGCCAGACACAGAACCAGGAAGGCAAGGAGGGGAGAGATCATGGTCCTTCCTACAGAAGATAAGAAGTGTCTCAAGGACTTTCTAAAATGCCCCATCAGAAAGTCCTTCACACGCCCCATTCCTCACCTCACCTCACCTCGCAGGTATGCACAGACTGCTCTAATAAAGTTTATTGTTAACATCCTGTGAGACTGCACAATTCAGAGGAGATGGCCTCTGGGTGCCCCGCCCCCAGTGAGCTGATGTCAGCCCCTGCCTTGGTTCTCCAAGACCAGTGGACTTTATGTCCAAGGAGCTTACTTGAATTTCTCTCTTTGGCTACAAAAACAGCTTCCCCCTCCCTTACACTTCCCTCTTTGTTATACCTCTGGTTTCCCATATTAGGATCCAGGTTATAATCTTTAATCTCATTGCTTAAGAAAGTCTTTATTCTTGGAGACAGTTGCCCTCTGTTCTTTCTTTGCAGCTTTGACACTCTGTAAGCCACACGGGGCACTCCTAGCGTCCTTAGACCTATCCTGAAAGCATCAGCACCACTAAGCTTTTGTTGACCAGACCAGACCTATACATGTTGGAATCAAATTTGAGGACAGTCAAGCAAGTACTGACTTTTGTTCATATTGACAATGGCTAGGAAACAATTTCCTAGGAAATTGAAACAATCTCACAGAGTCAAACCCAGTCAAAATTAAATATAGAATATTAAATTCTATATTTAGCATTATCTAAAAGGTTATTCTCACAAACTTGGTATATAGCTCAGGAGTGGTGGAGAGCTACATAAAGCTCTAAGGTTACATCCCTAGCATTCCAAACAAGTATTCCTATACCCAGAATGTACAGACTTCTCTTGTTGTTTCCTAAAAATATGGCATAACAACTATTTACACGTACATGGTATTCACTATTAAATAATGTAGAGATGATCTGTATGAAGAGTGTGCATAAGTTCTACATAAATATTGCACTACCCTATACAAGAGCCCTAAGCATCTTCACACTTTGGTATTTTCAGGAGTCTTGGAACCAATCTCCCATAAATGACAATTATAGATCAGTTTTTTTTTCTTTTCTCTCTCATGTGTGTGTGCGCGCGCGTGTGCATGAGGACATGTATGTGTGGAGGTCAGAGGACAACCTTGGGTATTGGTCCTTATGTTCCACCTTGTTTAAAGCAGGGGGTCTTATTTTTCACCACAGCATTCACCAGGCTAGCTGGTACAGTGGCCTGAATCAGATGTCACCCATAAACTCATGTTCTCTGACTGCTTTGGCCCCAGCTGGTATGGGAGGTGGAGCCTTGCTGGAGAAAGTATGTTGTTGTGGGTGGGCTTAGGGGTGTTAATAGCCAGCTCCCCTGGCCAGAGTGTGTCTCACTCTCCTGCTGCTGTCCAGCCTCTGCTCGTGCCATGCTTTCCCATGCTATCTTGAAGCTTCCCCTCAACACTGTAAGCCAAAATAAAAACATCTTTCCTCCCATCAACTGCTTTTGGTCAGGCTCTTTAAACCAGCAATGAAAAGGTGACTAAAACAGCTGGCCTGCAAGTTTCCACAGGATCCTCCTGTCTCAACCTCCCATCTTGCCACAGGCACACTGGGATCACAGACGCTCATACTTCTGCATCCAGTTTTACATGGGCCCCAGGGATCCAAACAGATTCTCACACTTGTGTAGCAAGCACTTTACCCACCGCACCATCCACCCAGCCTTGTAATTGGTTTTTAAGAACATTCCTGGTTAGCCATGTATGATGACTTGAACCTGCAGTCCTGGCATTCAGAGGTCTGCAGCAGGAAGATCACTATAAATTAGAGGCCAGTCTGGCTACACAGAAGGATCCTGTGTCAAATGAGAAAGGGTGAGAAAGAAGAAAGGAGGGAGGAAGGGAGGGACAGAGGGATGGAGAGCAGCCCAGGAATATTGGTGGTGAGTAAAAGCATAACCCTTCATCATGACAAAGCAGGCACTACGACCCCTGTATCACACAGGATGAAACTGAAGGACAGAGAAATCCATTTATCCAAAGGTCACTGTTTAGTGGCAGCATCCAGACCTGAACCCCAGAGATTACAGCTTGAAGGCCCAACTTATGCCACAAGTGGTGAATTTTCTTTTAAGGAAAGAAAGCACTTCTAATATACTCAGCATTAGTCAGCAAACAAACTATGGCCTAGGTCAACGCTGCCCATGCCCCCTTTGTGTAAGGCCCACAAGTTAGCAATAGCTTTTATTTTTGAATGACTGTAAAACACACACTCAAAAGCAAACTTTAAAATATACAACATAAACTATACCCATCCCTCAAACCTACAATATATAAAGGAAGGGTTTGTTGAACCTTGCATTAGAGTAACTTTATTGGCACTTGAAAACATAAACTGAGGCATATTAAAATTGAATACAAGCCGAGTGTGATGGTGCACACCTTTAATCCCAGCATTGAGGAGGCAGAGGCAGGAGGATCACTGTGAGTTCAAGGCCAATTTGAGACTGCATAGTGAACTCCACGTCAGCTTTGGCTACAGCTTTGACCTACCTCAAACAATTTTTTTAAAAGTATAGAGCATATTTGAGCAAACAGCAACTGCAGAATTAGGTATCACCAAGCCACAAGAACTTGAGGACTAGACAGAACAGTTTGCAAGGAAGACTTGCAAAGAATGAATGGAGATGCAGAAGAAGGGAATGGTCTGACTGGTTAAAGTCTGAGCAATTATCTTATCCCAGTGGAAAGCCCCTAGCTACACAATGAGTTTTCATGCCAGGCTGTCCCATGCTATCGTGAAGCTTCCGCTCTTTATGATTATCTAAGATCAAGCTACATTTACGTAAGCCTGGGGCTCTGGGCCCATTTCAACTCTCAACAAACTGGAGTTACAGGGAATTTCCTCAACCTGATAAAAGGCATCAAAAATAAAGTTTAAAGGGAACTCTAACACCATAATTAGCTATGAATTATGGAATGTTTTTAGAAACCCCATAGCAAGAAACAAAGCATGGAGGAATGATCTTATACTCCTATTATACTAGACAGCCTAGTCAGAAATAAATAAATGTCATATCAGTTAAAAACTATTCACATGCACATGACTATCCATACAGAAAATCCCAAAATACCACCAAAAAAAAAAGCTACTAGAAATAATGAATTTAGCCAGATCACAGAATACAACATTAAGTTACAAAAAATGAATTATATTCTTGTATACTAATGATCAAGTAGAAAGTGAAATTTTTGACAGTGTTATTTAAATGGCACTAAACCCATTAAGTATTTATGTGTACATCTAACAGAGTACTACAAGACTTATAATTTAAAACTGTAAAACACATGAGAGAAAATTTTAAGGACTAAATAAATAGAAGGATATACCATGTACATGGATTGCAGACTCAATTATGTCAAGATGCCAGTTCTCTTTCATGCTGATCTACAGAATCACTGGAACTCAGTCAAAATCTCAGCTGCAGATAGAAGGCAGCTCCCTGCTGGCTAGCTCTCATAGTGCTGGAAAGTTCTGTGCAAGCTTCTGGGAGATCGTAGTCACCAATAGCATGAACACTGTATGCTACAAACTACAAAATCAATCAGCCAGGTAAGATATAAACACCTCTGTGATACTGGCACACAGGCTATGGGGGTAATCAAGTGCTCTCTGATTGGAAATGAGGCTCGCTCAGTGCAATTCATACCTGGTACTGAGAACCAAGTCAGAAGCCCATGGCCTACAAAGTCATAGACCCTACAAAGAAGCTCTACTGTTTTGTTGATTAAAAGGAGAGGGTATGTCCATCTAAAAATCTTCTAATTTTTTTAAATATTTTGATTATTTATTTGAAAGCACAAAGAAAGAGACAATGGGTGCACTAGGACCTCCTGCCACTGTAAACAAACTCCAAGCACATGCACCACTTTGTGCATCTGGCTTTACAAGGGTGCTGGGGAATCGAAGCCAGGCCATGAGGTTTTGCAAGTAAGTGCCTTTAACCACTTGGCCATCTCTCCAGCCCCCTAAATGTTTCTTTATCCTCTTTAATCCATGTAGCTCTCACTCTTGGCTACAGAATCTGCTTTTGACAGATGGAAGATATTTCAGGAAGACCCCAAACTCATCACAATGACAAGAAGAGAAAGCCATTTGACTAGAATGAGATGAGTCATCTCTATCACATCTGCCAGGGCCCAGGACACATTATAGAGGAAGTAGCAGATTAAATGAGTGTTGCTCTCAATGCTAGCATGAGAACCTCCTTCAGGAATGTGGCAGTAGACACTGAGGAGACTCAAAACTCATCATATCTGGCCATGGTGCACACCCTTAATCCCAGCACTCAGGAGGCAAAGGTAGGAGGATCACTGTGAGTTTGTGTCCACCCTGAAAATACATAGTGAATTTCAGGTCATCCTAGGCTACAGCGAGACCCTACGTCAAAAAAAAAGAAAGAGAAAAAGAAAAAGAAAAAGAAAACCTCATCACAGTAGAAAAATCAGAGGCCGTAGAGAACTCAACACCGTAGGGGACTTTTAACACACCCTCCAAGGGCAGGGAACATTGCAGAAGAAATGACAGAAAGACTGTAAGAGTCACATTCATGACCCCACAGTGATTACTGATAATCCCACTAAGGAGGACCCTCAGTGGAATGCAGTGGGAAAGAGGGAACTTGAGAGCATAACCTGATGAAAATATGACTAATATGGAATATGTTCATACAGTAAAGTTCTTAATTAATAAAAATAAAAATTTTTAAAGGAAGAATTTGAATTGCACAAGTTCAAATAAGCTGGTAATAAACTACCCCACTTGTCTTCTAGAGAGCTGGAGAGACAAAAGCATCAGGAAAGGAAATCACAAAACAAACACATCACTGTTATAAAAATCCATATGGCTCACCCAGCCTCTGGAATAAACATTCAAAATATAATAATTACTCCTCAACTGATTCTTATAACAAGATGTGTTCAACCACATGACTTTCCTACAGGCCATTATTTAGTCGTGCCATATATCTTTCAATTTCAATTTACAGCATCCTCCTCCACACAGACGTGAGTATAAAGCTCATTTGAATGATGTTTTATCTATAGGCCTCTGAGCTATGTTGTAACAAGTACATGCAAGACAATGCTGTTTCAAACACTCACATCCAAAAGTACAGGACTAATTACCTGAAGCTAGGAAGACAAGGCAGAGAAGCAACCCCATCTGTGACGATACAGGGCGAACTCAGAAAGGAATGGAATGAACAAGACAGTCCCTCACTCAGTCTGCCCAGGACTGCCAGGAACAAGGTAGTTAGGGAGCCAGGCAAGGGCTTGCAGACACAACTTAACCACCTTGCAGAGTTTCATCTCAAATTCATCTACTTGGGCCAGATGTCAAGTAACACAGGCATTACAGAAAGCTCTCATGAAGCAGAAAGCCAAAATATGTCATGCTTTCAAGAGATACAACCAATGAACAAATGAGACAAGACAAAAAAATTTTAAGAAAAGAAAATCTTGGTTGAATTTCTTAAAAGAAAACAACAAACTGATTCTGAAATGTAAAATGAAAGAAACAGAAGAGCCACAACAAGTATGAGCAAGACTCAGACTGGAGAGATGGCTTAGTGGTTAAGGTGCTTGCCTGCCAAGCCTAAGGACCCAGGTTTGATTTCACAGAACCCAAGTAAACTGCATGCACATGGTGGCACGTGCATCTGGAGTTTGTTTTCATGGCTAGAGACCCATTCTCATTCCCTCCCTCCCTCTCTCTCTCTCTAATAAAATATTTTTAAAAAAAGAACCACTTGGAGAGTTCCTACTGCCTGTTTTCAAAACTTAATATCACAGAGTATCACCAGAGTAACACAGACACATCAGTCTAGAAACAAGCCTACATACAACGCCAATAGACCTTTAAAAAAGACATTAAGGCAGGAGGATCATGAGTTCAAGGGCAGCCTGGGCTACACAGTGCAACCCTGTCTCAAAAAAGACATCACCCAAGAGAAAAGGTGAGATTCTGCTTTTAGTTCAGTGCTTGGCCATTCCACTGACCTGTACTGCCTGAATTATTGCCATCCCCCCTGAAGGGACTATTGTGAGCCTCAGTGACTAAGACCAAAGGGCCAATAAGCATCTATTCTTTAAGAGACCATGTATATTTCTAAAACGCTGCTATTTATAAACACCATTTCCTGTAATTGATGCCTGTGTCCTTTTCAAAATGACCAGCACTTTCCTCATTGTAAAGGTGAAGTTCTGATGCAAATTCCAATCATCTACCCGGCCAGTGTGATTCTTACTTCTAGACTGAAGTAGTGGCGCTGCCTTTGGAAGCAAGCTCCATTTCAACTTCCTAGGTTAGTGCACCATTCTCACCGCACGAAGCAGCCACGGCAAGCTTGGGTCTTGAGTTCCAGAGATCAGATAATGCCTCCTGTGGCAAATAATGAGCCCTAATGCTCTTTAAGAGTCAATGCTTTTAGACAGGCTTTTCAAAAGAAACTTATTTTTCTAGCACAGTAGGCTTTCTTTCCTGGCAAGATTTGATTTCAAAAGTGCACTAAATTCTAGAAACTCAGGTTTCTTTCATTCATGCTCCCACATCTCAGCAGAGTATTAGGACACCTTATGACCCATGCTCCTACCCTCTAGGGCTTGGGTAGAAGATTATTTGCATGGAAGAATTACATAGCCTTTGCTAGTGCTCTGAACCACAGGGACTCAGCAAATCCTACAATGAGATTATTTTTGGTAGCGGAACTTACAACAGCAAGCTCCCTGGATATGTTTGCTTATCCTTTAAGCTCGACCTTCTACTTCTGAACATTTTCCTAAAATAACAACGTTTCTATCTTGTGTGTGTGTGTGTGTGTGTGTGTGTATGTGTGTATGTGTGTGTGTGTTCATGTTCTTGAGGGGGGTTACACATACTTATGTGTTCATGCGAGTGCGGAGAACCTCAGGTGTTCTCCTCAGTCTATCTCCATCTTATTTTTTTGAGACAGGGCCTCCGCCTCTCTCTAAAGCTGGAGCTCACCAATTCAGCTAGACTAGCTAGTCAGTGAGTCCCAGGGATCCTCCTGTCTCTGTCTCCCCAGTGCTGAGATAACAGGTACATAGCAACATGCCCAGCATTTTTTAAATATTTATTGATTGATTGATTTGAGGGGGGGAGACAGACAGAGCAAACGGGCATGCTAGGACCTCCTGCCACTGCAAACAACTGCAGCTACATGTGCCACTTTGTGCATCTGGCTTTACATAGGAACTGGCAAATTGAACCTGGGCCATCAATTTTAGCAAGCAAGTACCTTTAAGCACGAAGCCATCTCTCCAGCCTCATGTCTAGCATTTTTTTTTGAGGTAGGGTCTCACTCTAGCTCAGGCTGACCTGGAATTCACTATGTAGTCTCAAGGTGGCCTTGAACTCACAGCAATCCTCCTACCCCTGCCTCCCAAGTGCTGGGATTAAAGGAGTGCACTACCATGCCTGGTTTATGCCCAGCATTTTTAACATGGGTGCTAGGGATCTTAACTCAGGTCCTTATGCTTGTATAGCGAGCATTTTGCCCTAGTCCCTGTGACAATCTTTTTATAAGAAAATTGCTTCAAAGCAGCCTAGATGAATTTTTTTACCAGAAAAATTTTTCCTTGTATAAATCAGAAAAGGGAATTGTGAGGAGTAATAAAAGGGTGCAGTTCCTAAGAAGGTTCTAGCAGGCACAAACCTGGCATCCCAACACTTAGGAGGCTGACATAGGAAAATCTCAAGTTCAAGGTTAATCTGGGCTACATATCAAGACCCTATTTCAAGAAAACAAGAACTGGGGCTGAAGTTCAGTGGCAGAGCACTTGTCTGGCATATGCAAGGCCCTGCCTGAGTTTGCTCCTCAACACCACAAAAAATGAATTTTTTTTAAAGTATCATGCAGTTGGCGTGGTGGCGCACACCTTTAATCCCAGCACACAAAGGCAGAGGTAGGAGGATCACCATGAGTTTGGGGCCACCCTGAGACTACATAGTAAATTCCAGGTCAGCCTGGGCTAGAGCAAGACCCTACCTTGAAAAACCAAAAAAAAAAAAAAAAGTATCATGCTAAAAAAAAAAAAAATCATGTGAATTTTCCCAAGAAAATCAGTCATCTAACAAATATAAACTCTTTTGTCCTTACCACCTTTCCTGTGGATTAATTTCACTCTCCTCTAATCATTCTTCTTGGATAATGCTAATCAGGACCCACATTGTAACACAAACTCTATTCCTTAAGGGAAATATGGAAAGCATCCCAGCAATATGTATTTCTCTAAGCACTTTATAAATATTAACTCTTTCCATCTAAATAACTCTTCAGGTTGGCATTCAAAAACCATCCTGAAATGGTTCCTGCCCTCACCATCTCCTCTGCACTGGGCTTGTGTTTAAGTCACATGAACCTTCTAGAACATACTCATGTGCCATCTCTTCTGTTCACCTGTGTGTGTGTATGTGTGTGTGTGTGTGTGTACGTACACATGCCAAGGCACATGTGTGGAGGTGAAAGACAACTCCAAGTGTCTGTGCTTCACCTTCCCTGAGACAGTCTCAAAGTCTGCAAACAAACTGACGGGCCCTCGAGCTCTGTCTCCCATTGTCCTAGGTACATGTCTCTACTCTGTTTCTCCTTGCCTCCACAGACTGCACCCGTCAAATCCTATTTTCCTTAAACCTTCCCAGTCCTCTGTCAGAAAGACTCTCACTCCCCTCTGAGTTACTAGAGGCAGTTTCCTAAGACTGCAGTCTCATACAGGAATTAAACATAGCAGAGTCTGTGTCACCCTTCTCAATTCTTTTCCCCTTCTTCTGCCTGTGGGTGTCATTCTGCATGACACACACTGCCTACCACGTAAACACCTTTAACAGAGACAGACCTTAGCTACACAGCAGTTCTGCAGCACCTACTATGCATGTCATTTCCTTTTTGCCAAATTATATGCAAATTACACAATACATAAATTGTGAAATACCACTTATTGAACACTTTCAAAGTCAAGTACCTTATAAGGTAACATATCTTCAAATCATCACTTAAAGGAAAGAATTCATTTTCAAGTCATTATAATGCCTTTTTGTTATTAAGGACTTTCCATTTTCTTTGGTGTATGCGTGGGTGTCTGGATGTGCCTGCACAGTGTGCGGGTGCATGTGTTTACGTGTGTGAGCACGGGCACTCATGCCACGGCGCGCGTGTGGCAGCAAAGTTGAGAGAGGACAACTTTCAGGTGTCAGTGCTCACCTTCCAGTCCTCTGAGGTGAGGTCTCTCTCGTTGTCCCAATGCTCCATTTGGCGGGCTAGCTGACTCATGAGCTTCCAGTGGACTCTCCTTCCTCTTCCTCTCTTCCTGCTGTAGGCATACTGGGATTATAAGTGCCCATTACAGTCTCCAGCTTTTTATGTGGCTCTGGGATCCAGACCAAGGTACTCGTGCTTACATGGCAAGTGCTTTATCCACTGAGCCATCTCTCTAGCCTGGTTTTCCTTTTTTATTATTATTTTATTTCTAGAAACAGTATAAGATTTTAGATGTTTATGATAATCATATGATAGGACTTTTTTTTTAAAGGGGAATATATACATTTTCAAAGTTTGTTTTTCTGGTTTTTTATTAATTTTTATTTATCTTTATTTATTTGAGAGCAACAGACAGAGAAAGAGGCAGAGAGAGAGAGAGAGAGGTTGAAAGAGAGAGAGAGAGACAGAATGGGCGCGCCAGGGCCTCCAGCCACTGCAAACGAACTCCAGATGTGTGCACCCCCTTGTGCATCTGGCTAACGTGGGTCCTGGGGAATCGAGCCTTGAACCGGGGTCCTTAGGCTTCACAGGCAAGCACTTAACTGCTAAGCCATCTCTCCAGCCCAGACAAGACTTTTTCAAAAATGGAAAGTGAGGCACTGGAGAGATGCCTTAGCAGTTAAGGTGCCTGCCCTGCCCGCGAAACCTAAGGACCCAGGTTCAATTCCCCAGTACCCACATAAAGCCAGATGCACAAGGTGGTGCACACATCTAGAGTTTGTTTAAAAGAAAGAAAAAGAAAAAAAATGTTAAGAGGAGCTGGAGCGATGGCTTAGTGGATAAGACTCTTGCCTAAGAAGCCTAAGGACACAGGTTTGATTCCCTAGTACCCACATAAGCCAGATGCACAAGGTGGTGCATGTGTTTGGAGTTCATTTGCAGTGGCTAGAGGCCCTAGTGTGCCCATTCCCCCCGCCCTCTTTCTCTAGTGAATTTTTTTTTAATGGAAAGAGGAGGGCTGGAGATGGCTTAGCGGTTAAGGTACTTGCCTGCAAAGCCAAAGGACCCAAGTTCGATTCCTCAGGACCGTCATAAACCAGATGCACAAGGTGGTGCATGCATCTGGAGTTCATTTGCAGCAGCTGGAGGCCCTGGTGCACCCATTTTCTCTCTCTCTCTCTCTCTGTGTGTGTGTCTCTTTCTCTCTCTCTCTCTCTCATGTGTCTGTCTATCTCAAGTAAGTAAATAAAATTTTTAAAAAATGGAAAGAGGAGTCAAAGAACTATCCAGGCACAGTGGTGCACACCTGTACTCCCAGTATTTAAGAGGCAGGGACAGGAGGATTCCTTTAGCCAAAAAGAAAGGCCAGCCTGGGCAATATATAAAAACTCAATTCAAAATATTATTCCTTGGAACAGGGCATGGTGGTGCATGCCTTTAATCCCAGGTCAATCTGAGCTACAGTGAGACTCTGCTTCAAAAAAAAAATAAAACTTATTGCTTTATCATAAATAGACTCCTGGGACATTACTTCATGCCTGCTAGAATTTGTAAATGAGCTTTACAAAAATCACTTTTAAAAAAAGTCATCAGATAAAACTATAAGTAAAGATGGGAGTTCTTTCCTTGGGAGGGACAGGGGTTAAGGCAGGGTCTTACATAGCTCAAGCAGGCTTCTAACTTACTATGTAGTCAAGGATGACCTTGAACTACTGATCCTCCTGCTTCCACCTCCTGAGTGCTGGGCTTACAAGCCTGCACCATCATACCCAGCTAGGGATAAGATTTCAAATACCAACATCACAGGTGGATTCAAAAAGTTCTACCTGCTGAGCATCTCTCAAGTGGCAAAAATGACATGCTCAAGGAAGCTGGCTAGAAAGACACAAGGCAAGTAATAGCTCCTATAAGGATATGGCTATATGCCAACCCGTGCAATGGTGGCATATGTCTATTATGAGATAAACCAACTTCCCTCTGGTTGGAGTTAAGGTCCACTCCATGGGAGAGAATTCACAGTTGGTACTGAAAACCTAATCAAAAGCTTATCATAAGCCCTAGGTGTGGCTACTACTGCTGTTTGACTAAATAGATATATAATGCCTACCAAATTGTTCTCTAAAGATTTATGTTTATGCCCATATATTTATGCTCACGTTGTGGTTATAAAAGTTTCTCTTTTCAGATGACAATGACTACCGGGGACTCAAAAACCTTATTAAAGTGCAGAGAAGTCACAGTTCAGCACTGAGACATCTCTATCACATTCTCTAAGCTGAAAGGACCATTGAAGAAGAGGTGGTGGAAAGAATATAAGAGCCAAAGGAGGGGGAGTGCTTTACTGTCTTCCAGATACTAAGTGGCCATTCACTTCACAGTGCCAGGAGGCCAAAAAGAAAACAAAACTGATGACATCAAAATAGAAGAGGAATAAGCTGGAAAGAAGGCAGCATTCGGTTAAGTGGGGAAGGGTAGGGGTAAGAGGCAGCTACTAAGAGAGGATTGTGATCAGGGTACAGGAGGGTCTCCTTAGCTTCTATGCAAAACATAAGCACTCTCAGGGGAATGCTAAGGGATAACTATCAAATTAGCATCAAAAGAAGGTGTTTTGTAATCGTCTCACTGGAAAAAAATGGAGTCTTGCCTTCCAGAAGGGTCACCTTAGACACCCAGTTGGAGATTCTCACACCATCCCAAGATGAGAGCACTATCCTCACGCCATGCCAAAGGGAGGGTATTGTCCTCACACCATCCCAGGGCGAGGGTATTGTCCTCACACCATCCCAGGGCGAGGGTATTGTCCTCACACCAGCCCAGAGCAAGGGTATTGTCCTCACACCAGCCCAGATCAAGGGTATTGTCCTCACACCACCCCAGGGTGAGAGTATTGTTCTCACACCATCCCAGGGTGAGAGTATTATTTTCACACCAGCACAGAGTGAGGGTATAATCCTCACACTATCAGGGTGAGGGTATTGTTTTTACACCATCCCATCATCCTAAAGTGATGAGGAATTGGAGTTCAGGAGTTAGAAAATGTGATACAGTCATTTTTCAAATATGTCTAGGTTGTCACTGGGCTTGTCTGACTTGAATCTGTTCTGAACATGCCCTCATGTCTTTGCCACAAGCAGAAACTATAAATCTGAATTGTTCTGTTTCCTCCAGCAATCCCAGTAAAAGAAGCATACACTTGTCTTCAAAGCTAGATCTGCAAAAAGAAGTTGCTCTGCCAAGGCCAGACCAGAAAGCTTTTGTGCTTTGCAGAAGCAAGGCCCAGTTAACACAGGACAGGACATTGCTAGCTCATAACAGGAACCCTCTGATCTTTCACAGGATTCTGCCTCTCACACAGTTAATATGGGAACAAGACAGCTGTAAGCTCTCCACGGGACCCTGCCTCTCACACAGTCAAAAGACATCAAAAGGCAAAATAGCCAAGCATGATGACACACACCTGTAATCCCAGAACTCAGGCAGTAATGCAGGAAGGGTTTTGTAAGTTCAATGTCAGCCTAGGCTATATAGTAAGTTCCAGGATAGCTTGAAATACAGAGTGAATCCCTGCCTCAAAAAGAAAAAAAAAAAAAAAGAGAAAGAGAGAGAGACAGAGTTGGACATGGTGGTACATGCCTTTAATCCCAGCACTCGGGAGGCAGAAGTAGGAGGATCACTGTGAGTTTGAGGCCACCCTGAGAATACAGAAGGAATTCCAGGTCAGCCTGGACTACAGTGAGACCCCCACCTCGAAAAACCAAAAAAGAAAAAAATATATAAACAGTACCCCATCCCCTCATCCAAAGGGATATGATCCAAGCCCCCGTAGTTGCCTGAAATCGCAAATCGTCCCAAATCTATGTATACTGTTTTCCTATACATTCATACATACATATGATAAAGTTTGATTTGTAAATTGGCCCAGTAAGAGATGAACAGCAATTACTGATAAGAAAATAGAACAATTATAGCAATATACTGTAATAAAAGTTATGTGACTGTGCTATCTAGCTATCTATCCTGTCAAGGCAAATAATATTTTTGGACTGTTAATAACCCCCCAAGTATCTGAAACTGCAGAAAGTGAAACTGTGGGAAGGAGAGACTGCCTATACTAGAAAGAGAAAAAGAATTGAGAAACAATCATCCTCCTTTATTTGGTTACATATCTGTTAAAGACAGTAGAGAAATTTAAGAGCCACAAAGACCGAGAACCTGCACCTCAGAGCCTCTCTGGTTTGCCCTACCTTCTCAGCTTGAGTTTTGCCACAGAAACATGAGTATACAAGTGTCAGAAGAAAAGGTATTCCAGGGGGTGATTGAGAATAACAATCCTTTGAGTTCACTTGACCTTGTGGCAGTAAGTATGACCTTTCAAGACAGTTATACTTTGAAGTTCTTAACACAGGGGCAGGACTGCCTGTGTGGTGAGCACATGAGCTGGGGACTCCTGGGAATGATGGCTGAAGTCTCAGCCCTGGACTACGGGGCCCTAGCTTGAGCAATGCGTCATTTTTCTGAGTGGTGCCCATGACAATTACTCTTTTTTTATTTTATCTATTTTCCTAGCAGAGAGAGAGAGAGAGAGACAGAATGGGCATGACAGGGTCTCCAGCTGCTGCAAATGAATTCCAGATACATGTGCCACTTTGTGCAACTGGCTTTATGTGGGTACTGGGAAATTGATCCTGGTCATTAGGCTTTGTAAGGAAGCACGTTAGCCACTTAACCACTAAAACATCTGCAGCCCTGTTTCTTTTCTTTCTTTCTTTCTTTTTCCAAGGTAGGGTTTTGCTCTAGCCCAGGCTGACCTGAATGCACTATGTATTCTCAGATGGCCTTGAACCCTTGGTGATCCTCCTACCTCTGCCTCCTGAATGGTGGGACTAAAGGCGTAGCCCTATTTTTCTTTGGTGTGTGTGTGTGTGACGTTGTTAAAAGAAAAAAAATCATTAACTGCACATGAAATGTTTTTTAGGTGATATCTGAAGTTTTTATTTAATTACATTTGAGAACAAGAATGTACCCATTTAAGAGGGGATAAAAACAAAAGAAAACAGTCCTAGTAGTACAGAAAATCCATTCTTGTAAGATTCTAATCTCTTTTATTACACAGTATCATCATGGTAATTTGATGAGAACTTCTATGGGGGATGTTTTGGTGATTCTGTTTCCTGTCACATAAAACAAAACTCTATCCACATATCCCACTGCCTTTGATCTTGCTTTGCAAGGTCCAGAGGCCGTGTCCTTGACTCACCTGAATGTGCATGGCGCCCTCTACTGCTTCCGCCAGGTTGCCACAGCCACTAATGAGTGCCAGCTGCTGCTGAGCACTCAGAGAGCCTTTCAGAGCACCTGACTGCTCCATCAGCTTCATCTCCTTTCTGGAAGGAAGTAGAGAATAGTCACTGTGGGTAATCGTAAACAAACTTAGGGTCTGGGGAGACAGCTCAGCAATTAAAAGCGTTTGCTGGCCAAGAAGAGCCTAAGAAGTCCTGAGACCTCCTGGGTTTGATTCTCCAGCACTCATAAATAGCTGGCTCAGACACACACATCTGCAACTGTAACCCTAGTCCTGTGGGGCTGTGGGGAGCAGAGACCTGATCATCACTAGGGTTTGCTAACCAGAAAAAAAAAAAAAAAGCAGATTTGGCTTCAGTGAGAGACTCTTCAAAGAAAAGGAAACAGGCAGATAAGCAACATCCAATGTTCTCCTCTGGCCTCCACATGCATACACACAGATCTCACACATCTGCATGCACATACATGCATACATCACATACCACACCACACATGCTCTATACACATGGGCCAAAAGAAACAAAATTTTAAATCAAAGCTCTCTCTCTCTCTGCATCTTTCTCTCTCTCAAATAAATAAATATTTTTAAAAAATAGAAGTGTCAGTAAAGATGTAGAGAAACCGGTATCCTTGTTCACTGTTGGTGGGAAAGTAAAAAAAAAAAAAAAAAAAAAAAGCATGGTTGCTATAGAAAACAAGTAGATATTTTTCAAAAACCTGAAAGCAAAATCACCACTTGTACAATGAGTCTACTTCTAGGTAACACCCAAGAGACTTGAAAACACAGTCTGAAAGAGATTCTGTACAGCCCTGATTAGAACAGTTGCTCACAATAGCCAAGAGGTGTAAGCAACAGAAGAGACTGCTGACAGATTATCAGAAAAATAAGATGGAGTGTTACACAAATGGAATACGATTCAGCCTTACAAAAAAAACACTCTGGTTTGTGCTATGGCATAGTCGAATCTTGACGATATCCTGCTGAGTGAAATAAGCCAGCACAAAATACAAATGCTGAGACTGATCACACTGATGTAACCTAGCAAGAACAGTTAACTCATGAATGGGGGGGAAGGCAAGGGCTTTGAGGGAATGAGGAGCTAACGGATGGTAGTGACAACTGCACAGCAGTATGAATGTGCTTCATGTCACTGGACTTTGGGCTTAAAATGATTGTGATAACATATTCTGTTACATGTACTTTGCCACAATTTAAAAAAATTTTAATTACAATTTTTAAAAACAAAGGGTGAAACAAATCCCATAGAAGGAGAAATATAAAGGCAATGGTTCATCTTCATTTCTAGGTTACTAAATTGAAATGTCAGTTAAAAGAGAAATTTTAGCCAGGTTTTGGTGGTACATCTGTATTCCCAGCACTTGGGAGGCTGAGGCAGGATTGTGAATATGAGACCAGCTTGAACCATATAACAAAACAGTGTCTCAAAAAAAAAAAAAAACAGAAATAGGAAAAAAAAATGAAAGGTATCACCTATAATCAGAACCAGCTTTGCAGCATGTGACTTGTGTGGTAACTCAGGGCCAGGAAACAACTTGTAAGAAGTCCCACATTTTCACTGATGCTCACAAATTGTGTAGCCAGTGCTACTTACCCTCATGCAACACTAAGCCACGCAGCATACATCTACACAAACACCTACAGCTGCCTGAGGAACGATATCTGTGCTTTCCAAAATATTCTGTAGATGTTTACCAGCAAGCCAGATGGATTTTACCTGTGTTTTTTTTTCTTTTAAGCAAATGTGGGCTGGAGAGATGGCTTAGCGGTTAAGGTACTTGCCAGCAAAGTCAAAGGACCCAGGATTGATTCCCCAATACCCACGTAAAACCAGATGCACAAGGTGGCGCATGCATCTGGAGTTCATTTGCAGCAGCTAGAAGCCCTGGAGTGCTCATTCTGTGTGTGTGTGTGTGTGTGTGTGTGTGTGTGTGTGTGTGTAGTGTGTACTGTATCTGCCTCTTTCTCTCTCAAATAAATATTTTGTAAAAACAAATGCATCAAAATATATGTTTATACAGTACTAGGTGGTATTTTGATATATGTACACATGGTATAACAGGCAAATCACAGTACATGTACTTATATCACATTACAATTTCTTTATAATGCAAACATTTAAAAATCCCTTCTAGGGCTGGAGAGATGGTTTAGCGATTAAGGCATTTGCCTGTGAAGCCAAAGGACAGAGATTTAATTCCCCAGGACCCACATAAGCCAGATGCACAAGGGGCATGTGCACTTGGAGTTCATTTGCAGTGGCTAGAGGCCCTGGTGTGCCCATTCTGTCTGTCTCTCTTCTCTCTACCTCTCTCTCTGCTTACAAATAAATAAATAAAATTTAAAATAAAAGAAAGAAACCCTGCTTTTAAAAAAAATCCCTTCTAGCTTTCTGAAAAAAGATTGTGCATTATGTTCTCTGTGGTCACCTTTCTGTGCAATAATTCCCCTCTATCTAAAACATGGTATCCTCAGCTCAATCTGTCTCTGTCCCACCTGGCCAGCTACCCCAGCCTATCATAGCCATCATTCTACTCTCAACGTGTGAGGGCACGGGCATGGGTACTTGTCTTTTCTGTGATGGTTTTTCTCTTTAAGCTGTCAGTATCCTTCAGCCAAAACCATCAGGAGCACGCTGCATCAGAGCAAGCCAGTCTGTGACAGTGAGGGAGACTCACACCATAAGACTTCTGGGCATCTCAGGAGCAGGATGCCAAAGAGAGTCTGGTACAGGGTTCAAGCTTTGCTAGATATCTGAAGGGAGCCCAGGGAAGTGGATGCCATCTGAAAGTGAGTGCAACTAAAGATTGGGTTCCCCAAAAAAAAAAAAAAACACCTCACATCAAAGCTGTGTGGGCAAAGAATGACAGTTGCTCACTTCAGCCAAGAAAGGACCATCTGGAGCCTATGGATCACTTGGTGACTCAGCTCTTTCCATGCTCAGACACAGTTATGAAGCAGCTTTACTCGGTCTCATTTTGTCGGTGTTGGGGTGGTGACCTGGGGCTGCTTATGTCCAGCAGGAGAGCACCATGGCACGTTGTGAGGCCAAGCAGCTTCCCAGTCGTAGGCGTTGCTCTTTGCTTTGGGATTGGTTTCTTCTTCTTTCGTGTGTGTGTGCGTGCATGTGTGTGTGTGTGTGCGTGTGTGCGTGTGTGTGTGTGCGTGTGTGTGTTTCGAGGTAGGGTCTCACTCTAGCCCAGGCTGACCTGGAACTCACTATGTAGTCTCAGGGTGGCCTCGAACTCACAGCGATCCTCCTACCTCTGCTTCCTGAGTGCTGGGATTAAAGGCGTGCACCACCATGCCCAGCTTTTAAAATTATTTATTTATTTGCAAGCAAAGAGAGAGAGAGAGAGAGAAAGAATGGATGGGTGCGCCAAGGCCTCTAGCCACTGCTAAGGAACTCCAGATGCATGCACTACTTCGTGCATCCAACTTTACATAGGGACTGGAGAATCAAGCCCAAATCTTCAGGCTTTGCAGACAAGTGCCTTAACTGCTAAGCCATCTCTCCTGCCCCAGTTTCTTCTTTCTTAACACTGTGCATCTTGTATTTGGTTTTAGATATATGGCACCTTCTGTTACTGCAAAAGAAAAAAATGCTAAAATATATCAAAATATAAAAACTTCTATTTTATCTTTAACAAATGTGATTGCTAATCTTCACTGTCAACTTGACAGGATTCAGAATCCCCATGAAAACACAGCTCTGGGTGTATCAGTGAGGGTGTTTGCAACAAGGCTAAACTGAGCAAGGAAGACCTACCCTGAATGTGGGTGGCACCATAACATGGGCTGACATCCAGGCTGAATGAAATCAAAGGGGAAAGCTAGCCAAGCACAAGAATTCACCTCTGTGCGTCCTGGCAGTGGACACAATGGAACCAGCTGCCTCATGCTCCTGCCCTCATGACTTTGCCCCGATGGAACTGTGAGCCAAAACAAACCTTCCTTTCTTAAGTTACTTTTGTCAGGAATTTTGTCAAGGCAATGAGAAAATGAACTACATCCTAGAAAACGACAGTGCATCCTCCATGAATCACGCAGATTCAGCCTCTCCTGCAAGAGATAAAAAAAAAAGGGGGGGCACCGATGGCTTGTCAAGATATATAGGGCTTAGAATTAATTTTTGACATGAGAAAAAGCCTTTCTCTGTGGCCAAAACCTAGCCATGACCTCACAGTAACCCTGAACTCATAATCCTCATGCCTCAGCCTCCTGATTCCTGGAAAATACAGGCATGTGCCAAGTCCAAACTGGAATTTGAATTTTTTCCTCATTAAATTTTATTTTAATGGCCTCAAAATTCTGTTAGGAATTTTTGGTTAACTATAATACACTAAAGATAAAAATCACATGATCGGGCTGGAGAGATGGCTTGGTGGTTAGGTGGTTAAGTGCTTGCCTGTGAAGCCTAAGAACCCCGGTTTGAGGCTCAATTCCCCAGGACCCATGTTAGCCAGATGCACAAGGGGGCACACGCATCTGGAGTTCATTTGCAGTGGCTGGAGGCCCGGGCATGCCCATTCCCTTTCTCTCTCTCTCTCTCTCTCCCCCTCTTTCTCTCTCCATCATTCTCAAATAAATAAATAAAAATAAACAAAAAATTTTTAATCACATGATCATCTCAATAGATACAACAACAGCCCTTCATGATAAAAATCCTAAGGAAATTGGGAATAGAAAGAATATATCTCAACTTAATTAAGGCTATATATGACAAACCTATTGCCAACGTTATACTAAATGGGGGAAAATTCAATGCATTTCCACTGAAATCAGGAACAAGACAAGAGTGCCCACTTTTCCCATTTCTATTTACATAGTGTGTGAAGTCTTAGCTGCAGTAATAAGATGAGCGACACAAAGAGAAAAGGGAAAAGTCAAATTATCATTATATGCACATACTATGGTGTTGCAGTCAGGTGTGCACTGCTGGTAGAAATCACCTGACCAAGAGCAGCTTGTGGGAAAAAGAGGTTTATTTTGGCTTATAGGCTTGAGGGGAAGCTCCATGATGGCAGGGGAAAATGATGGCATGAGCAGAGGGTGGGCATCACCCCCTGGCCCACATGAGGTGGACAATAGCACCAGGAGAGTGTGTCAAACACTGGCATAGGGAAACTGGCTATAATACCCATAAGCCCGCCCCCAACAATACACTGCCTCCAGGAGGCGTTAATTCCCAAATCCCCATCAGCTGGGAATCTAGCATTCAGAACACCTAAGTTTATGGGGGGCACCTGAATCAAACCACCACATATGGTTCTGTACATAAGGGGCCCTAAAGACTCTACCAGCAAACTGTTAGAGCTGATAACTGCTTTTAGTAAAGTGGCAGGATACAAATTAACACAGAAATTGGCAGCCTCCTATAACCATGACAAATGTGCTGAAGATGAAATCAGGGAAAAGCTACCATTTATAATTGCCTCAAGAAAAAATAATAAAAGCTTGGAATAAACCTACCCAAGGAAGTAAAAGATATCAACAGTGGAAACTTTAAAACACACAAGAGAGAAGTTGATAAAGACACTAGGAAATGTTCATGAATTGGAAGAATCAACATTGTGAAAATGTCTGTCTTACCAAAAGCAATCTATCTACACATTCAATGCAGTCACCACCAAAATTCCAATAGCATTTTTTTACTGAAAGAGAAACAACAATCCTAAAGTTCATCTGAAGCACAAAATCCTCAGACAGTCAAAGCAATCCTGAGCAACAAAAATAAGGCTGGCATATGACCATACCTGATGTCAAGCTATATTTAAAGTCGTAGAAACAAAAAACATTGTAATAGCACCAAAAACAGACATGTAGATCAATGGACCAGAATAAAGGACCCAGATGTACACCAGGCAGCTACGACCATCTGATTTTTGACAAAAAAAAAATGTCAAAAATGTTACTGGAGAAAACACAGCCACTTTAACAAATGATGCTGAGAAAAGTGGATGTCCACATATAGAGGCATGCCATTAGATCCTTCTCTCTCTCCATTTACAAGAATCAACTCCATATGGATCAAAGACCTTAGCATCAGACCTGAAACTCTGAAACTATTAAGAGGACAGAACAGAGAAAACACTTCAACACACAAGCACAGGCAAGACTTTCTGAATAGAATCACAATGGCTCAGGGAGTGAAACAACTAATCAGCCACTGGGACCTCATGAAATTTAAAAGCTTTTGAATAGCAAAGGATACTGTTTATCAAGCAAAGTGACAACCTACAGAGTGGGAGAAAATCTTTGCCTGCTATACATCTGACAGAGGATTAATAACTAGGATATCAGGAGCTAGAGAGATGGCTTAGTGGTTAAGGCACTTGCCTACGAAGCCAAAGGATCCAGGTTCAATTCCCCAGGACCCATATAAGCCAGATGCACAAGGTGGTGCATGCATCTGAAGTTTGCAGCAGCTAGAGGCCCTGGTGTACCCATTCTCCCTCTCTCTACCTGCCTCCTTCTCTCATTCTGTCTCAAGTAAATAAACAAAAATTTTAAAAAATATTTAAAAAAAATAACTAGGATGTACAAGAAACTAAATTAGCAATTTAAGGAGCTTGCTTGCAAAGCCTGACAACCCAGGTTCAATTCCTCAGTACCCACATAAAGCCACATGCACAAAGTGTCACATGCATCTGGAGTTTGCAATAGCAAAAGGGAGGCCCTGGTGTGCCCAATACCATTCTCATTCATTCTTATTCTCTCTCTCTCTCTCCTCACAAATAAATTAATAAAGTATTTTTAAATCACTAAACAAAGAGTTCTTTAAAAAGTCAGAGCTGAAGAGATGGCTCAGCAGTTAAAGGTGCTTGTTTAAGCCAGGCATGGTGGTGCACGCCTTTAATCCCAGCACTTGGGAGGCAGAGGTAGGAGGATCACTGTGAGTTTGAGGCCACCTTGAAGCTACATAGTGAATTCCAGGTCAGCCTGGGATTCAGTGAGACTCTACCTTGAAAAAACAAAAAAAGGGGGGGGTGCTTATTTGCATAGCTGATGACCAGGTTCGATTCCCCAGTACCCATGTAAAGCCAGATGCACAAAATGGCACATGCGTCTGGAGTGCATTTGCAATGGCAAGAGGCCCTGGCATGCCCATTTTCTCTCAATCTGTGTGTCTCTGTCTGTCTTTCTCCTCTTGCAAGTAAATATATAAAATATTTAAAAAGAAAAAGAAGAAAAGCAAATGACCAATAAATATTTTTTAAAATGTTTGACATCCTTAGCCATTGGGGAAATACATATTAAAACTACTTTCACATTTGATCTCCCTCCAATCTAAATGGCTATCATCAAGAAATCAAATAAGGGTCTGGAGAGATGGCTTAGCGGTTAAGCACTTGCCTGTGAAGCCTAAGGACCCCGGTTCAAGGCTCAATTCCCCAGGACCCACATTAGCCAGATGCACAAGGGGGCACACATATCTGGAGTTTGTTTGCAATGGCTAGAGGCCCTGGCGCGCCCATTCTCTCTCTCTCTCTCTCTCTCTCTCTCTCTCTCTCTCCCTCCCTCCCTCCCTCCCTCCCTCCCTCTTTCTCTCTCTGTCACTCTTAAATAAATAAATATAAACAAAAAAATTTTTAAAAAAGAAATCAAATAAGGAATGGAAAGATTGCTCAGTAGATAAAGGTGCTTGTTTGCAAAGCCTAATAATCCAGGTTCAACTCCCCAGTACCCACATAAAGCCAGATGCACAAAATGGCACATTTGTCTAGAGTTTGTTTGCAAGAGACCCTGGTGTGTTCACACTCACTCTCTTCTCTCTGCTTCTTTCTCTCTCCCCACCCGTCTTTATCAAATAAGTAAGTAATTAAAACAATATGTCAGGACTGAAGAGATGGCTTAATGATCAAGGCCCTTGCCTGCAAAGTCTAAGAACCCAGGTTCAATTCCCCAATACCCATGTAAGCCAGATGCACAAGGTGGCACATGGATCAGAAGTTGGTTTGCAGTGGCTAGAAGTCCTGGTACACCTATTATGTCCCCCCTCCCTCAAATAGATAAACAAGATATAAACTTTTTATTTTTATTTATTTATTTATTTGACAGAGAGACAGAGAGATAGAATGGGTGCAACAGGCCTTCCAACCACTGCAAACGAACTCCAGATGCTTGCGCACCCTTGTTCATCTGGCTAACATAGGTCTTGGAGAATCGAACCTGGGTCCTTTGGATTTTCAGGCAAACACCTTAATCGTTAAGCCCTCCCTCCAGCCCTAAATATTTTTTAAAAAGAAATCAAATGGCAATATATTGGTGAGGGAGTGGGGGAAAACAAATCCTCCACTTTGGTGGGAGTGTCAACTGGTGCAGCCATTGTGGAAATCCTGAGACAGCTAAAACTAAATCTACCATTGGACTCTTGAACATACACCCTAAGGACACCATACTTTGCCACAGAGATACAAAATTAACACTCTGAAATCAGCAGCCCTCCTATATACCCGTAACAAACATGCTGAGGATGAAATCATGGAAACCCTACCATTTACAATTGCCTCAAAAAAAAAAAATAGCTTGGGATAAACCTAACCAAGGAAGTGAAAGAGTCAGCAATAAAGATAAGGAAGCTAGAAAGAAGCCATGAGGAAGGGAAGCAAGGGAAGGGCTTAAAGGTAGGGCATAATAGGTATGTAAGTAAAGGAACAGAATCCTGGGGGTGGAATGCTCTAAATGGAGTCAAGGGAGCAGGATGGAGGAGAAGGGAGGGTGGGGTGGAAAGAAGGTTAATCAAAGTTAAAGATGCTATGAATAAGCCATGAAACCTATTACTTCATCATATATATATATATATATATATATATATATATGTATTTTTTTTAAGTTTGGGCAGAAGTACTCTGTTGGAGGTGGATAATGATACACACAGAAGCCACAGATTGTTACAGAAAAATTTCAGTGTCAGAAATAGGACTTTCCAGTGAGCTGTCAGTCAGGGAGGCCTATGGTAACCACAAAACAATATAGGCTATGTCAAGGCTCTTGGTTCCCACCAGAACAAGATGGAAAATCACTATTGCTAAGGATACCACATGTTTGGGTTGCAGGTCACTGAGAAATCAAGCTGGAGCTGAGCTGGAAGCCTCCTCCCTGTTGACGAGCTGTCAGGATGCTAGAAAGAGCTAACAGGATGATGGGTAAGAAAAGTCATCAATAGTCTCAACCAGCAGTGGACCCTGCAAGTTCTACAGCTGGCCAGCCAGGCCAAATATGCCAACTGATGCAATGGTGGTATGTCTGTTATGGGGGAAACCAACTCCTCTCTGATTGGATTTGAGGTCTGCTCCATGGGAGGGAATTCATGCCTGGTACTGAAAGCCTATCATAAGCCCTAGGTGTAGCTACTACTGTTGCTTGGCTAAACGGATACATTATACCCACCAAAATGCTCTTGAAAGATTTATGCTTATGCCCATATATTTATGCTACTCTCACTTTTGGTTAGAGAAGTTTCTCTTTTCAGATGACAATGACTACTGGGGAGACTCAAAACTTATCAAAGTACAGAGAAGCGACTGTGGAGTGGGTTCATTACTGAGACATCTCTATCACACTCTCTAAGCCTTGGGAACCACTGCAGAAAACGTGGTAGAAAGAATGTAATAGCCAAAGGAAGGGGAAGAGTGCTTTGCAATACTGTCTTTCAGATATTAAGTGGCCATGCATTCATGATCTCACAGCAGCTGATGCTACCTATATAAGAACTGCATAATAGGTGGGCAAAAAAAAAAGAACTTATAACATCAAAATAGAAAAGGAACTAATTGGAAAGAAGTGGAGGGGAAAAGGATAGAGGAGTTAAAGGAGAGTGGTAGGAGGAGAACATTAGGGACATGTATGTATGTATAAATGAGAGAGAAAGAGTATGTCAGTATTTTGTGGGTTTTTTTTTTTTTTTTTGTTTTTTTTTGAGATAGGGTCTCACTCTAGTCCAGGCTGATCTGGAATTCATATTCCCAGGCTGGCCTTGAACTCACAGCAATCCTCCTACCTCTGCCTCCCAAGTGCTGGGATTGAAGACAAGTGCCACCATACCCAGCTAATAAACTGTGCTTTTTATAAGCCAGGCATGGTGGTGCATGGCTTTAATCCCAGCACTTGAGAGGCTGAGGTTGGAGAACTGCAAGGAGCTTGAGGCCAACCTGGGCTAGAATGAGACCCTACATCAGGAAAAAAAAAAAAAAAAAAACGCTAATTTGGGGGCTGGAAAGATGCTAAGTAGTTAAGGGCACTTGATTGCATGGTCTGACAGCCTAGGTTCAGTTCCCCAGTGCCCATATAAAGTCAGATGCACAGAGTGGCACATGCATCTAGAGTTCAGATGCAGTGGCGGGAAGCCCTGGCACACCAATTTCTGTTTTTCTCTTTCTCTCTTCTTTCAAATAAATAATAACTATAAAATTTTCTTTTAAACTATTGATATGGGGCTGGGGAGATGGCTCAGCAGTTAAAGACACTTGCTTGCAAAGTCTTCTGGCCTGGGTTCAAGTCCCCAGTAGCCATGTACAGCCAGACACAAAATAACACACACATCTGGAGTTTGTTTGAAGCAGCAAGAGACTTCAGTGTGTACACGTATGCATGCATGCTAGCAAACAAATAAAAATTGTTAAATACTGATTTTAAAAACTAGTAAGAGGGCTGGAGAGATGGCTTAGTGGTTAAGATGCATGCCTGTGAAGCCTCAGGACCCAGGTTCAATTCTCCAGGTCCCACATAAGCCAGATGCACATGGTGGCAAATGCGTCTGGAGTTTGTAGTGGCTAGAGGTCCTGGCGTACCCATTCTCACTCTCTCATTCTCTGTCTCTCTCTGTCTCTCCCCCCACCACGTCTCAAATAAATAATAAATCATTAAAAACTAATTAAGACTCTTAAAACTGTCCCCCACACACACGCACACACATACACACACACACACACACACAGGTCCACAAAGCATTCTCCTTTCCTTCTAAGGGTTAAGCTTAAAGTCAATGAAGACAAACAGTTCTGAGACCATTCCTCCACCACTGGTGAAGACGGGAGTGGTAGGTGTTGGGGTGACATTCACTTGGTCTTCTGAGCTTTCTGGGCAGATCTGGTGACCTTGTCTGTTTTGAAAGCACTCACATCACAGTAACCACCTGTCTCGTATCACGAACAGCAGGACAACCAAGAGGATGATCAGAGCATCTTTCCACAATGGCCTTGCCTCGAACCGTATCGATGATGACAGTGTCACCAGATTTCCAGAATGCAAGACTGTCTTCCAGTACCTTACAGAGTGGTGATCAATCTTTCTTTCCACTCAGGAAACTTGCAGAGAAATGTGAGCAGTGTGACAATCTAGTACAGGGACAAATCCAGCAGTGACTTAGCCTGGGTGGCACAGGGTAATCAGCTGAGCAGTGAAGCCAGCTGCTTCCAGTGGTAGGTCATTTTTTCTGGCTGCACATTGCCAAGATGAACGTCTTTGATATTCTTTTTTAACTTTTTTTATTGACATTTTTCATACATGCAGATGGCAGCTTTTCAAATTATAGTCCCCTCCCATTACCTTTTGTCCACCTCTCCCTGCCCTCTTTCTTCTGAACCCCTTCTTCCTTCCAACTAAACCCCTATTCTATTTTGAAGACTTGTTTTGCAGTTTGTTTGTTTTGTTTTCTTCCCTCTCTCATCATCCAGGAAGTAATGTTAGTGAGTCCAATATCACGCAGGGACACATTCTTGACATGGAAGTTCACACTGTCCTTAGGAAAAGCTACAGTTAAAGTCTCATATTGAATTTCACCAGACTTTACTTCAGTCGTGACATGGACAGAAGCAAAAAGGACCAACATGCCAAGTTTGAGGTCACTAGCCTCCACTCAGCCCACAGGCTGACATTTACAGAACATCTGGAGGAGCAGGCACTTGTCAGATGGACAATTCGGTGGCAGGATCATTCAAAGTTTCCAACAGTGTGAGTCCACTGCCATCTCCAATGGCGACTTTCCATTACTTGAACAAAGCCATATAGCATTTGGCTCCAGTATGCTGTCACCATTCCAAACAGAAAACAGCTCAAGGGCTATTGTGTCGGGATGGTAGTCAACTTTTTCAATGTAGGTGCTGACTTGCTTAACAATTTCCCCACATCTCTTCTGGCTGTAGGGTGGCTTGCTGGAATCCATTTTGTTGACACCAATAGTTAGCTGCTTCCCACCCAGAAGGACATGCTCACAAGCCTGCCTATTCTTGAGCGATACCAGCCTCCAATTCACCTATACCACCAGCAATGATCAGAACAGCACAGTCAGCCTGAGCTGTGCTGTAATGGTGTTTTGTTTTGTTGTTGTTGTTTTGTTTTTTTGTTTTTGTTTTTGTTTCTCTTTCTCTTGTTTTTATAGATATGGAGTCCAATGAAAGTCTGAAATTTTTCACTTATCCTCAAAATAATACAACGGAGTGAAACAGAATTCTTTTTGTGTTTGTGATTCACATTTTTTATTTTTTTTAATTTTATTTGAATTTTTTTGTTAGTTTTGTACTCAGTGAATACAGTCAAGTTGGTACCATTGTTAGCCTCTTCTCTGTCCTCCCCCTCCACATGGAGCCTCCTTGTTGGGGTATGTGGGTCATGCATTGTGGGGTTAGCCATCAGTTATGGGTAGGAGGAAATGTATCTGTGTATCATGACTCAACGTGTGGCTCTGACATTCTTTCCGCCGCCTCTTCCACAAATTTCCCTGAACCATGTTGGGTTCATTTTAGGTCTGCTTCACTGATGAGGTCTTGGGAGCCTCTGTGTCTCTGGATATCTGATTTAGTAGGAGCTGACTGTTCTCTGTGCCTATCTCCTTCACCCTTGGGCTGGTACCAGGTCCACCAAGGAAAGAGCACTCTGGCTTGTTTTGCCAATTAATCTTAGTTTCAGCTGTGGCCCTTTTGAGGTATGATGAGGTGGTTCTCTCCTTAGAATCTGCGTTTATCTGAAAAAGAGAAGCAGATTCTCCAACAGAGAGTAAAATTAGCACCAGATAAATGGGATAACCATTATTTTTTTATAGAGAACTTAATAGGTGTAGGCCCTTTTGTAGCCCATGACTGGTGGTAGCTTGATAATGGAGAGCGGGCTCATTTTTGGATCTGATTCTAACTTGTTTCCCAGCTCCAGCTATGGGTTCCATTCCACTGAGTGGATCAGTTAGCCAAACCAAGAGCAGTTGGTTTCCCACCATGGCTGTGCACCACTATTGCACTTGTGTGAGCATCACGACAGGTTATTTGCTGCTAAGTAGGTTAGACCAAGAGTTGCTTGGACAGATATTGGTCATTTTCCCCCAGTCACCCATGTGACTATCTGGGAACTGACTCTCTTCCAGCTTCCAGCCATATCACTCCATGTTACATGCCAACAGCATATGGTGTCTTCAGCAGTGGGGTCTTACCACTAACCTTTGGTGGGTCATCAAGTACTCTGACAGAAATCTGTCATTCTTTTAGGAAACCTTGTAGGTCTCTCTGATCAAAAGCTCATTGTGGATGATAGCCACATGCTGGTACTGGGAGTTTCGGGTCAGTGTCCACGAAGAGAAGAAAGAAAAAGATAAGTAATATAAAAGAGTTAGCAAGAAGAGGGAGAGAGAGAGAGAGAGAGAGAGAGAGAGAAGCAGTAGAAGATTAAGGTCAGTCTTTATCATACCCTCTCCAGGCCCTTGTTACTCAGGTGTTCCCTCTAAGGGCCTAGTGAAGGTTCAACTATTTGGTCTGTCTTTCAGGGTGTAGAATTTTATGGTACCATTGTCGTTTGGGTCCAGTTTTGTGTCCCCTACCCCCTTCCTTACATTCCCCTCCCTCCCCATCCACCTATTGTCCGGTCCTCAAGATGCTTGCTAGGTTATGTCAGTATCTTGGGCAGATTCAGGTTAGGAACTCTAAATGAGTGAGACTATACGGCGATTATCTTTCTGTGATTGGGTGAGTTCACTGAGAATGATCTGCTCCAGGTCCAACCAATTTTCTTCAAATTTCATTGTGCCATTTTTTCTTACTGCTGTGTAGAATTCCATCGTGTCAATATACCACATCTTAGTTACCCATTCGTCTAATGAAGGACATCTGGGTTGATTCCAGCTCTTAGCTATTACAAATTGAGCAGCTATAAACATGGTTGAACAAATCTCTCTGGACTGAGGCGTGGAGCTTTTAGGGTATATGCCCAGTAAGGGAACCAGGTCTGTTGGTAACTCCATAGTCAGCGTTTTTAGGAGTCTCCATATTGCTTTCCAAAGTGGTTGTACCATTTTACATTCCTACCAACAGTGGATGAGGATTGCTATTTCTCCACATCCTTGCCAACATTTATTTTCATTTGATTTTTTGATGTTTGCTATCCTTACTGGGGTAAGGTAGAGTCTCATAGTTGTTTTCATTTGCATTTCCCTGATGATTTAGGGATGATGAACATTTTCTTAAGTGTGTGTTTGCCATTTGTATTGCTTTCTCTGAGAATTGCCTGTCCAGCTCTTTGCTCCATTTTGTGAGTGGGTTGTTTGACTTTTTATTGTTTAGGTTTTTGAGTTCTTTGTAGATTCTAGAGATTAGGCCTCTGTCAGTTGGATATTCAGCAAATATTTTCTCCCATTCTGTGGGTAATCTATTGGCTCTGCTTACTGTATGTTTGTCTGTGAAGAAACTTTTCAGCTTCATGTGATCCTTTCTTTTCTTTTCTTTTCTTTTCTTTTTGGCTTTTTGAGGTAGGGTCTCACTCTAGCTCAGGCTGACCTGGAATTCACTATGTAGACTCAGGGTGACCTTAAACTCACAGTGATCCTCCTCTACCTCTGCCTCCCAAGGGCTGGGATTAAAGGCATGTGCCACCACACCCGACTTGTGTTTTTTATAAAGCCTCTGTGTCCTGGGGCATCAACAGTAGTCACATAATACTTGCCTCTCTTAAATTTCCACAGTAAGATACCAGTGTGATACCATGTTTGTATGCAGATCACTTTATCTGAGACCGGGACGTACTTCAAGGAGTCCTTTCCATCTCAGCAGCTCCTCCTCAAATTTTTCAATAGTTCTTTTGTTGATCTTGCCACACTCACAGATCAGATAGACAGTAGCAATGGAATCTGCCAGCATGTGTATATGTAATAACTATGATACTGAAATGAGTCTTTTCCATTCCCATTTCAGCTTCAATTTAGCTGTGGTATTAATTTTTTTACCCATTGATCTATTGGTTAACATCTAGGCTTGTTCCATTTCCTAGCTATTACGAATAGTGTGGCAATAAAATGGATGTGCAGTTACCTCTGTGGCAGGACTAAAGAGTGTTTTGGGTGGATACCCCAGAAGTGGTGTAGCTGGTCATATGACTGATGTATTTTTAGGTTTTTGATAAACTTCCATACTGACTTTTATAGTGGCTGAACAAGCTTACATTCCCATCAGTAGGGTATAAGAGTTACTCTTCCCCCACATCCTCAACAGCATTCACTGTCTTTTGCTTTCTTAATGTTAAATCTGGTACAAATATACAATGTAATTTTATGCAGCTATAAAGAAAAAGGAAATCATGACATTTGCAGGAAGATGGATGGAACTTGGAAATACTGCACTAATAAAATAACCCAGACTCAGATAGACAAATGCTGTTTTCTCTCACATGCAGATCCTAGTTTGGTTTTCTTGTTTGTTTGTTTGTTTTAGCTGGAGGGGGGGGAGGAAACTGGTGCACCAGGGCCTCTAGCCACTACAATTGAACTCCATACACAAGTGCCACCTTGTGCGCCTATGTGACCTTATGCACCTGTATCGCCTTGTGCATCTGGTTTACGTGGGATCTGGAGAGTCAACCATGGATCCTTAGGCCTCACAGGCAAGCACCTTGACTGTTAAGTGCAGAATGCATGAGATTTTCCTCATACACATACCCTAGATGATCTGGAATACGTGAACTAACATCTATATATGTTTAAGCATGTTAATAAAGATATAGTTTAAAATGAGAAAACTGGGCTGGAGAAATAGCTCAGTCAGTAAAGTGCTTGCTGCACAAGCATGAGGACCTAAGTTCAAATCCCTAACACCCATTAAAAACTGGGCATGGGCCAGGCGTGGTGGCACACGCCTTTAATCCCAGCACTCGAGAGGCAGAGGTAGGAGGATCGGCATGAGTTCGAGGCCACCCTGAGACTACACAGTGAATTCCAGGTCAGCCTGAACTAGAGTGAGACCCTACCTCGAAAAAAAAAAAAAACTGGGCATGGTACGGGTGTACCTGTAATCCCAGCACTAAGGTGGTAGAAACAGAGGATCCCTGGGACTGGCGGGCTGCTTCAGTTCAGTATAGACCCAGTTTAAAAAAAAATAAACTGGAAGGTTGGAAAAGTGGTTCAGTGGTTAAAGTGCTTCCTGCACAAGTGTGAGAACCTGAGTCCAGATTCCTAGCACCCACATAAATGCCAGGCAGGCGTAGCAACTTTCCTATAATCCCAATTCTAGAAATTTGAAACAGAACATCCCCAGGGCAAGCTGGCTAGCTAGACTAGCCAAATCAGCAAGCTTGAGTTCAAGGGGCTCAGTAAATAAGGCACAGGGTAATGAAAAATACACCTGTCAACCTTTGACCTCCACATGCATGTGCATGCAACTGTACACACACATAAAAACATGCATACACATGCACACAGTCACCACAAATACAAAAACAATAAGGTGGAAAGAGACTGAGAAAGACACTTAACATCAACCTGTGGCCTCTACACATGTGCCCACACACACGCATGTACATCTACATGTGCACCCATATACATACAAATATTTATTAACATATATTCACTGCACATATTGATGAGATCTCTGTGATTCTTCCATATACACATCCAGCATTCACTGATCAAATCCAATCTTTTCAACCCTCTTAGTAACACTGTTCCACATTCACAATGAAACTTTTTAGCTCCCAGATGAAAGAAATGTGGTATTTCCTTGTTTATCTATGTCTGACTTATTTCACTTAATATAATGACCTCCAGTTTCATCCACTTTGTCCCAAATGACAATGATATCCAATTGTGTGTGGGGGGAGTGGATACTACATCTCTTCATGCATAAATCTGCTTGTGAGCAACCACACACAATAAACATAGTGTGCAGGCAGCTCTTTAGTATACTGATTTAATTTCCTTTGGATATATAACCAAAAGCAGGATGCCTGAATCACATGGTAGACCTATATTTAATCATTTGAGAAACCTCCACACTGCTTTCCAAAACCTGGCTGTATTAATTTATATTCCGTTAACAATATATGAGTCCCTTTTTCTCCATATCATTGCCAGTCTTTGTTATTTTTGTTTTGCTTTTTTCCCCTTTTCATATATAATATATATTACATATGTTTGGTTATATATTTTAATATATACATCTAGGGCTGGAGGGATGGCTTAGCGGTTAAGGTGTTTGCCCGGAAAGCCAAAGGACCCAGGTTCGATTACCCAGGACCCACTTTAGCCAGATGCACAAGGGGGCGCATGTGTCTGGAGTTCGTCTGCAGTGGCTGGAGGCCCTGGCACGCCCATTCTCTCTCTCACCCTCTTTCTGTCAAATAAATTAATTAAAATAAAATATTTAAAAATTTATATATATATATATATACATACATACATCTAGATACAAACAGAGAGAGAGAATATAGGTGCTCCAGGGACTCTTGCCACTGCAAACGAACTCCAGACACATGTGCCACTTTGTGTATCATCTTTACATGGGTACTGGAGAATTAAACAAGGTCAGCAGGCTTTGCAAGCAAGTGCCTTTAACCATTGACCCATCTCCCCAGCCCTGCAATACCTACTTTCATTGAGGTTAAAGTTGAACACCTCCTGGAATCGTGCAGCACATACAACCCTTCAAAGCTAATTCAGGGCTGGAGAGATGGCTTAGCAGTTAAGGTGCTTGCCTGTGAAGCCTAAGGACCCAGGTTGGATTCCCCAGGATTCATGTAAGCAAGATGCACCAGGTGATGCATGCATCTGGAGTTCATTTTCAGTGGTGAGAGGGCCTGGCATGCTTATTCTCTCTATATTTGTACCTCTCTCTCTCTCTCTCTCAAATAAATAAACAAATAATAAAATATTGTTAAAGAAGTTAATTCACCTTATCCTCATAACGGCTGCAATGTACCAATCCTACCACAAGATGTCAGGCTAACACTACAGACTAAGCTTGCATCCAACTATTAGTGGTTAAATTATTTAAAATTAGGTAAGGGCTGACATGACTCAGTGGATAAAGCACTTGCCAAGGAAAGCAAGGACCAACACCTGCAGTTATCTTCTCATCTCCACATGCATGTCATGTCACACATGCACTCATGCATGTAAATATGCACATACATCTCACTGAGAGAGAAACCCAACATAGCACAGGCCTACAATTCCAACACCTGGAAGGTGAAGGCAGGAGGATCAGAAATTCATCATCATTCTTGATTACACGACATGAGATTCTGTGGAAGGGAGGGACCAAGAGGAAGACATTTTCTTCAACGGTATAGCCTGGTAAATTGCCAGACAACAGTAATTACTGCTCAGCCATACTCTACAAGTAAACAATCAATGCTATTTAAACTCAATGGGTCACAAGAAAGGAAGAACTTAGGAGAGGGCTCATCTAGTAAGGTGCTTGCTTGCAAAGCCTGCTGTTCAATTCACCAACTCTCCATGTAAGCCAAACACAAAGGGTGGCACAAGCACCTGGCATGACTTTGCAAAGGTAAGAGGCTCTGGGACACATCCCCACCCACATGTACAAATAAAGACATGAAAGTAGAGTGAAGACTACTTAGGAAGAGAGAGGTTTCAGTGCAAAGGAGACAAGAGAGAGTAATGGAGAAATGAATATAACCAAAATACATTATATACATGTATGAAATTGTCAAATAAAATTAAAATTTTTAAATTAGAAGGGAAATGTGCAAGCAATTCTCACTATAAGGCAAAATATGTTTATTTTACTTTTTATATTTCAATTTTTGAAGTTTTATTCAAAATGAGCATCTGTTGAAATAGGTGAGGACAGTGGCACACTGACAGAAGGAATGAATGTGATGCAGCTGCTGTGAAAACCAGTATGATAATTCCTTTAAAAATTAAAAACAGGATGGGCTGGAGAGATGGCTTAGTGGTTAAGCACTTGCCTGTGAAGCCTAAGGGCCCCGGTTCAAGGCTTGATTCCCCAGGACCCACATTAGCCAGATGCACAAGGAGGCGCACACATCTGGAGTTCATTTGCAGTGGCTGGAGGCCCTGGTGCACCCTTTCTCTCCCTCTCCCTCTCTCTCTTTCTCTCTCCCTCCCTCTCCCTCCCTTTCCCTCTCTGTCTCTCTCAAATAAATAAATAAAAATAAACAAAATTTTTAAAAAATTAAAAACAGGGGCTGGAGAAATGGCTTAGCAGTTAAGGCACTTGCCTATGAAGCCTAAGGACCCAGGTTCGATTCCCCAGTAGTCTGGAGTTCATTTGCAGTAGCTAGAGGCCCTGGTGTGCCCGGTTCTCTCTATCTATCTAGCTATCTATTTATCTATCTCTATACCTGCCTCTTTCTCTCTCCCTCTAATAAATAAATACATAATTTTTTTAAAAAAAATTAAAAACAAAGTTCCTATATGACCTGGGTGTACACCCACTGAAAGCAGGATCTCGTGGAGATGCCGCACCCTGGAGTTCCTACAGCATCATTCAGCAGAACGAGGATGGGAGAAGCACGTGTCCCTCAGCATGAGTGGATGAACACGAAGATCCAGCCATACACCACAGCGCAATGCACACGAGGACACTAGGACTCCACTGACAGGAAATGCCAAAGTAGTCGAATTCATAGAGGAGAAAGTACGGTGGTGGATGCTGGAATCTGGGGATACAGGACAGTGTAACGGCTTCAGAGTTCCAGTTTTAGAAGATAAAAAGGTTCCAGAGATTGGCTTCCCAACTCTGTGGATGCCCTGACCACCACCAAACCACACACTTCAAAACCTCAAGGCTGGTAGATCTCCATGTGAACTTAGTGAGAGAACGAACGACGGGCTCAGACTGCCAGGGTGAGCCAGCACACCACTTTGGCTGCTCATCCCCAATGATTCACATGAGAATGTGGGTCTGTGCTTCAAGTGACACACTGTGAAGACTCGCCCAGGAGACAAAATACACAGAAGATGGAAGCAACACAAAAGTGGCAAGCGAGGGAATGTCTGGGTGGAGTGGAGGAGGCCAGACTGAAATGCAGAGAAGGGAAGCCAAATGAGAAGCAAGCTAAAGCAGTAACCCAGAGGCCGGGGCTGGGCGAGAACCTGCAGCGCGAGGCCAGTGCAGACTCGACAAGTGAAGACGACAGCTGAGGAGTGTGTGCCAAAAGCCGTCAACCTAGTAGCTGATGAGTCCCCACCCTCCTAAAAAACATAAATAGGCCAGACATGGTGGAGGACAGTACTGTGGAAACCGAGGGGCAAGACACCGTTCTAAACACGCAGGTGTGCACACACACACACACACACACACACACACACCATGTTCATACCACATGCCAAATATCATACATCACACATACACAACACATGTCACAGTGCACCACATACACATACACCCCCTCACCACACCTACACACCATATATATACCACACATGCATCACATACCACACATACACTGTGCCACACACCATATACTACATGCCACAATACACACACTACACAGATACTGCATCACATAACCATATACCACACACACTAACACACTACACATACTATGCCACACACAGTACATACCACAATGCACACACTCATATATGACACATATCATACATGCATACAATGCACACACACAATGTACATACCACATAATGCACCACATCAACACAGCACATACGAACTTCACCGTACCATACACCCAGCACACTGACCACACACACCATATAGTCCAGGCTGGCCTAAAACTTGCTATATAGCACAAGATGGTTCTCAACACATGATCCTCCTGCCTCAGCCTCCCAAGTGCTAGGATTACAGACATGTGCTACTACTCCCAGCATTTCACATCACATTATTTTAAAAGTCCAGTTTTCAGGGCCTGGGGAGGTTGCTCAATGGTTAAAGGCACTTGCCAGGAGTTCAATGCTCAAGCCACCCACATAAGCAGGATTCAAAAAGTGGTATCAGCATCTGGTATTCATTCGCAGTGGCAAGAGGCCCTGGAAGACCCATACACACTCTCACAGACACATACATGCAAATAGATATTTTGAGAAGTCCAGTTTTCAACAAAATCACAGACACTCAAAGAAATAGTATTTTCCATACAACTCAAACCCCAAAACATAAGTACTCTTTTACCACCTGCAATGATTTACATCAGAAATGACTCGCAAAAGCCCATGTACTAAAGGCTTGGTATTGCTGGGTGATAAGACCAAATGTGACAAAGTTAATCAACGGCCCTTAATGGGGATACTGGAGCCTCTGTACTTGCTCATGTGTCCTCTCCCTCCCTCTGATTCTCCTTCCTTCCTGGCCACCCTGAGGTGAGCAGCTCTGCTCCACTACATACTCCCCGCCATGATGTTCTGCCTCACAGGCCTAAAAGCAATGGAGCCAGGTGACCATCAACTGAGAGCCAAAATAAACCTTCCCTCCTTTAAGCTGACTTCTCTCAGGCATCTGGCCAGTGACAGACAGCCAACACACCAGCCATATGTCTTTTCCCACCATCCAAAGTTCTAACACTGCTACCACTAAACTTTCAGCACCCACAACTCCAATGCCCAACACAGGGGCAGCTCTTCCTTGTGTGGTTGCTGTCTTGTTGCTTTTCCTTCCAGGTGGTGTTCGCACACACCTCCTACACTTGCTTTGGGTTTTTGTTTTTGTTTTTGTTTTGCTTGCTTGCTTTGTTGTTTGTTGATTTTTCAGGTTTTTCTTATTTTTTGCACCCCCTAATCTACTCTGGCCACTGCCATCAGCAGAATCCATCCTAGATGTGAGCCAACCTCACACTCCTCTGAGATTTACCTTCTGAAAAGCTGTCGTCATGTTATCCACCTGCAAGAAAGACCAGTGGTTTCCCACCACTCGGCACCAAGCTCAGTGCCTACCTGGCAAAAGATTATTCTTTAAAAGAGTGAGCACTTACAGGATAAAGTGAGAGCTTGTAAGATAACATCTGAATCCTTTGTTGCTGCTCTAACAAATGATACATAAAGAACATGGGCTGGGGAGCTGGCTTGGCGGATAAAGTATTTGCAGTGTAAGCATGAGTGCTCAAGTTCAGATTCCCTGAATCCACATAAAAAGACAGATCTGTAACATGAGCATCTGTAATTTCAGTGTACCTAGAGGAAGAAGGGAAGCAAAACCAAACTGCCTGGAAGCCAGCTAGCCTGGTGAATGTAGTGTAAACAACCTGAGATCATGCCTCAAACAAGGTAGAAGGAGAAAACCAACATCCAAAGTTGTTTTCCAGCCTCCACATGCACACTGAGGCAGACACAGGCACACCTGTACTCGCACACAAACACACACATCATACACAAGCACATGAAAAGAAAGAAATTGATTTCTCACAGATCTGAAGGCTGCTAAGTCCAGGAGCAAGGCACCTGCAGGTTTACTGTTTGGTGAGGGCTACTCTCCTGCCATCCAAGATGACACCTATTGTTGCGTCCTCACATGGTAGAAGGGACAGAAGGGCAAGAGTGCTCCCTTCAGCTGTGGGTCCTGCATAAGGGTGTTAATCCCATTAGGCCCCATTTCTTAATACTGTTGCATTGGAGATTGAGTGTCAACATAATTCTGGAAGGGACAAAATCGTTCACAATGTAACAGATGAGAACTCAAAGTTCCCTTCAACTGACTTCAGCCTCATTTCTAATCCCATGTTGCCATCCTATGCTCTGCAAAAGAGGTCCTCTCTTCTGGCAAGGAGTTGTCCTTCTGGTCCCCAAAAATGTCATACCACTTCCTGGTCCTCTTGCTCATTGTTACCTATTCTTCTTTTACCTCTGAAGCAATAGGAAGATCGTTACAAACATGGGTAACAGATTCAAAATCCATCTGCTCAGAACTTCTATGGCTAGTTCTCATCACACATCTGCCCCACCAGACTCCATGCCCTACATGCCCTGGTGGGGTGGTCCGAATTCAATGTCCTCCGTAAACTCATGTGTTCTGAATGCTTTGTCTCCAGCTGGTGGCAGTTTGGGAGATGGAGCCTTGATGAAGGAGGTGTGTCACTAGGGGTGGACCTTGAGGTTTATCAGCCCCTAGCTCGCCAGTGTTAGCTTGGCTCACTCTCCTGCTGCTGTGTTCCACCTGCTGTGATGTCCAGCCCCTCTCATGCCGTGCTTTCCCCCACCATCATGAAACACCCCAGCCCCCAGCCCCTTGAGACTATAAGCCAGAAGAGAAACCTTTCCTCTCACCAGCTGCTTTTGGTCACCTGAGACTATAAGCCAGAAGAGAAACCTTTCCTCTCACCAGCTGCTTTTGGTCACCTGAGACTATAAGCCAGAAGAGAAACCTTTCCTCTCATCAGCTGCTTTTGGTCAGGTACTTTTATCCCAGCAACAAGAAGGTCACTATAGCACCTGAGAACTAACTAATTAATAAGAGCAGCACCAGACTTCCTTTGTTTAATACACACTATTTTTTTAATTTTTATACACATCTGGCTGATTAACACAGTTGGTGCTAATAAAATTTAAAACACTTTACATCAAAGACTATCTTCAGTTTGCCCAAGATACCCTCCCACTGAAGTATTCACACCTGTTACCTACCCAGTCCCTCAGCCTTCAACCTCTGAAACCCTCTCACAGAGGCACATAGACTTGAATGTGCATCCTCTTGGGTATTTCATTACAGCAACACAGGTCAGGGTAACACAGAAATGATGACGAGGTAACAGTCACAGCGTTCTTGAGCCCACACCCTCAGTACTATTTAAGTCTTCACCACTTCCAAGCTCTCCCTGCGCCAACATGTCCACACACAGGAAGCACACAGGGCCCAGATGGAACCATGCGTCCTCAAAGTGGAGAAGCCCAAGTCAACTTTCAAGTGTGCAGTTGTTACTCTGCGGCTTTTACAAGTTAGATAAAGCGAAGTGATTTCTGTTTGGGAAGAAAAACAGTAAGGGAAATGAAGCAATTATTTGAACAGTCCTGCTGACAGCCAAGTGATAGCAGGATCTGTGAACACACTGATAAATCGGGAGGAATGACCGGCTGAATCCACAGCCCATTGCTGTGAACTTTTAACCACAGGACCTTATATTACTCATAGTTATCTCAGTCAAGCAAGGAGTCAAGAACCTGCCCTGTGAATCTACTTCTAGGTAATTCAACTAAGAATGATAGGCTCTTGCCCACAAACAGGGCATCTGTCTCTCCATTTACTTAGATTGTATTTACTCCGAAAAAAAAAAATGAAAACATTTCTCCATGGGTAGCATCTATATTTTCTTATATTTATACATATATATATATATATATATATATATTTTTTTTTTTTGGTTTTTCAAGGTAGGGTTTCACTCTAGCCCAGGCTGACCTGGAATTCATTACGGAGTCTCAGGGTGGCCTCGAACTCACGGCAATCCTCCTACCTCTGCCTCCCAAGTGCTGGGATTAAAGGCGTGTGCCACTACACCCGGCATTTATATATATATTTTTATGTCTGCTGATAATTATAGAATGTTTTCCCTTTTGCCATGTGTGTGTGTTCATATGTAGGGTGGGCAAATGTGTGGGCATGCAAGTGTGGAGGGTCAGAGGTAGACATTGAGTGTCTTCCTCAATCAAGCTCCACCTTATTTTTTTGAAACAGAGACATACTTAACCCACAGCTCACTAATTCAGTTAGACAAGCTAGTCAGCAAGTGTCGGGGATCCCTGTCTCTGCCTCCCAAGGGTGAGGATTACAGGTGTGCACCATCATGACTGGCTTTTACATGGGTACCAGGAATCTGAACTCAGGTCCTCATGCCTGAGTAGTAAGCACTTTATCAACTAAGCCCTCTCCCCAGCCCCAGAATATTATCTATTATGTTTTCTGTGTGTAGCCAATGTATAAAAATATAACTGAGGGCTGGAGAGATAGCTGGGCTGAAGAGATGGCTTAGTGGTTAAAGTGCATGCCTGTGAAGCCTAAGGACCCCGGTTCAACTCTCCAGGTCCCACATAAGCCAGATGCACATGGTGGCGCATGCATCTGGAGTTCGTTTGCAGTGACTAGAGGCCCTGGGCACACCCATTCTCTCTCTCTCTCCCTCTCCCTCTAATAAGTAAATTATATATATATATATATATAATTGATTTTTTTCTTGTACCTAGTATGTTTTCTCCATCCTGGGAATTTCACCTATAAAGTCTATGTTCAATTTTTCCTTTTTTAAGCATTCATAATTGGTTTGCAAAAACAACTAACTTCTACTGAAACCTCATGGTGCATTAATTATTACTCCTATATCACTGATCTAATTCCTATATGTGCGGAGCAGTATTTTAGGCTTTGTGGGAAAATGGTCTTGGTCATAACTATTTGTTATACAACAAAAGCAACTAGATACAATCTGTAAACAAATGGGTAGGACCGTGTTCAGTAAAACTGCATAGAATATTCCTATAAGACATGGATTGGGGCAGTGGAAGCAGGACAAAGCCAGAAGCCCTCAGGCTCTAGAGTCAGTGGTATTTGCTGACCCCCAAAAGCCCAGCCAAGGCAGACAGATGAGTTATCCACATGCTCTGTCGAAGTCCCAGGGTAGGCCATCTTGCCTGGGCTCACTCACATGGCTGCAATCATAGTTACTGTCTAAGTTATTTCCCTCCTCTGTCTAGCAGTCAGTGCCAGGTAGCCCTAAGAAGTCCTGGCTGGTCCTCTGGGCTAACAGATGGGAGGGAGGGAGGAAGTGTTCTGAAACTGCCAGTGAGGGCACCTGAAGACACTGGGCCTTTCAGGCTTTGACCAAGTCCAATGCCAGAGAGTGAAAGGAGAAAAGCCACATTGTACTAGGCATGGTGGCACATAGTTACAATCCTAGTGTTTGGGAGCTTGAGACAGGAAGATCTCAGTTTGAAGCGACTCAGGGCCACATAGTAAAGATAGAGAGGGGAAATTTTATTCCAATGATTAGATTTACTTGGTTGTTTGTTGTTGTTCTTGGAGGTCTCATGTAACCCGGCCTGGCCTTGAACTCCTGATCCTCCTGCCCCCACCACCTCCCAGGTACTGAGAACACAGATGTGTCCCATACCATGCCCAGTCCATTATTCTAATTATTCTAGCCAAAGATGTGTTGAAAACAAAGTTTTAAACCAGAAGAACAGAACAGACTAATCCAAAAGAATCCAAATAGAAACAAAGTTCAAGATAAATACGGTTTCGGCCAGAGCAGAAAGACAGATAGTAAGTTAAAAACTAGAGAACCCGTAATGCCAGTCACCAGTAATGTCTGAGTTCAGGAACAAGTTCAGTTATGTAGGAGATGGAGGACTTTGTATCAGAGATTACTACTAGTGGTTTATTAACCTGGTCTGTGTAAAAAGCTGAGTCATGTGGCATGACTGCTGTTCCAGAGCTGCAGCGAATATACGGTCCTTGAGTGAGGAGGTACTGGAAGCACGGCGGCTGGGCGCCCCGAGGTGTCACCTGGCTGGAGGCTGCTGGTGCAGGCTGGCAACCAAGGGCTCGGTTGTGGCACAGTGCTGCCCCGGGCTTCGGGAATAGAGCAAACATCTGGCTTTTCATTAGAAGTCTCCATGGTAAGAGTAGTACTTGGGGATGAGCGCCTTTCTGAAGAAAATGTCCCATTTGTTAAGCAGCTGGTCTCCCATGAAGATAAAGCCCAATTATCAAGTAAACTGAATTCCCTTGAAAGATGAACCACAGCCTTTACAATCTTGAGAACCAGGTTCTTCTAGAGCTGCACTTATTGCCCTTGAAGCTGGGCATGATACCTTCAAAGACCAAGGATGGTCAGAAGCATGTGTCACATTACTTCAGTACAGGATTGTCAGGTCTTGGGCTGGGGAAATGGCTTAGTGGTTAAGGCGTTTGCCTGCGAAGCCTAAGGACTCTGGTTCAATTACCCAGGACCCACTAAAGCCAGATGCACAAGGGGATGCATGAGTCTGGAGTTCGTTTGCAGTAGCTGGAGGCCCTGGAACTCCTATTCTCTCTGCCTCTTCCCCTCTCCCCCACCTCTCAAATAAATAAATAAATAAATAAAATATTTTTTAGAAAAAGATTGTCAGGTCTTAAAATACACTTCTAAGGAAAACTATAAGGGAAAAATGGCAGCCCTGACTGGAGAAGGAAAAACTCTGTCACACTTCCATAAACCTCCATCTATATTGGAATTTTACCAAGAATTTGGATTACTGCCAAAACAGATGGTTAAAACCTCCTGTGAAACAGACGATGCCTGTAATGAAGCCAGGCACTCCTCTTCATGCTACTCACTTTGGTCCAGGACAGGGTGTGGACGTCACAGCTAAAACCGTCAATAAAGGTTTTCAAGGTGTCATGAAAAGATGGGGATTTAGGTCAAAGGAAGACCCATAGGAGGCCTAGAGCTATTTCGACTGGTGATGTGGACAGAGTTTGGCCCAGAACAAAAATGCCTAGACAGATGGGAAACATAAATAGGACAGCATATGGCCTGAAAGTATGGAGAGTAAACACAAAACACAACACAATCTATGTGAACAGCTTTATGCCCGGACACAAGAACTGCTTAGTAAAGGTCAATGGTTCAATGCTGCCTGCATGTAAGGACTTTTGTTAAAGTCTGCCCTTCCCTACCTATTTTCCTGATGGAGATGAGGAAGATTTGTACAATGGAATGTGTGGCAGCCCAGCACATCTTCTACTGAGTTTGCCTAGTGTCGTCAGGAATGGCAGAGCCGTTCAGATTCTGTGAGCTGTGATGAGCTGTTGCAGTAACACGGCCAGGAACAGCATTCTCCTTATATAATCAGGATCCCACACTCCTGTCTTTATCACAAGGTGTAAAGCACATCACTTCTTCACTTGAATCGTACTAGAAAAATGACTGCATTAAATAAACACTTCTGTAGATTAGATTCACTAAAATTGATAGCTTGCATATTAACAAAATATTTTCCTTCTGTGGATTCATTCTTTGTACACATTTCCCAAGATTTTATAAATTTAACTTTATATTAAAGCTGTATTAATTCTTGTGAAACAAAACAAAAAAGCTGAGTCATTTCAGAGAGATGTGAGTCTGAGGGCAGAGTTAGTAGGGGAGGAACAGAGAAGTCACCAAAAGACAAAACTGCAGACAGGACTAGCACCACATGAGACAGCGTGTTTATGCCCAGAGGGGGATGGGAAGTCACAGAGCTACCCCACAGCCTGTACCAGGATGGCCTGGTATATGGAGGGATATGTGGAAATGAGACAAGCTGCAAATTATAAGAAATAAAATACTCAGATCTGAGTTGGAGAGAGGGCTATCAGTTAAAAGCACTTGCTTGCAAAGCCTGAAAGCATGGGTTTGATTCTCCAGTACTCACATGAAGCCAGAGGCACAAAGAAGTGCAAGCATCTGGAATTCTTTGCAGCGGCAGGAAGCCCTGGGGCGTGCCCATTCTTCTCTCTCTCTCTCTCCTCAAAGTAAATAAATAAATATTTTTAAATATTCAGATGTATGGGCAACATTAGTACTTTGTTTACTTGGTTTCAGTTTTTCTCCTTAAAATGCTTCTTTTGTCCTCTGAAAGTCTTACCTGAGACCCAACACCTGCCAGCTCTATGCTAGAACAAAGGCAAAGCTGTGAGGCGCTGGCCAGGCTGCTTCCTCTGAAGCCATTCTTCCAACGGAGTGAAAGTTCAAGTTTCTCAGTGCACCTCCCCACCCCCACTAGAAAGATTAATCTTGGGTGACTTTTTTCTGTACCTTGAGATCCCTCGGCATGTTATGACTTGTAACAAAACTTCTTTAATCTTGTCATGTCTTTTTGTTGTTGCTTGGGTTTTGTTTTGGTGTGTGTTTGTTTGTTTGTTTGTTTTTTGGAGACTGATATCACTCTGTATTCCAGGCTAGCCTCGAATTCACCAGATAGCACAAGAAACAAACCTCTTCTTCAAAGGCAGACCCTGTCTCAGGGTGGAAGGATGGAAAGTGGAATTTCAGGCAAATGGACCTAGGAAACAAGCAAGTATCACTGTTCTGATATCTGACAGGATAGACTTCAAACCAATGTTTGTTAGAAGAGATGAAGGAGGTCACTTCATACTGATTAAGGGAACAATCCAATAAGAGGATATTACAATTCTAAACAAATATGCACTGAACATTGGTGCAATCAATATAATTAAACAAACATTACTAGATGTAAAGTCCACAAATAACCCAAAGCACAATAGTGGTGGGCAACTTAATACCCTACTGTCAACAATGGATAGGTCATCCAGCACCTGGATTAACTGTCATCATAGAACAAATGGACCTAGACATTTACAGAACTTTCCACCCAAATGTGACAGATTATATGTTCTTTCCAGCAGCAGATGCACCCTGGGATGTAGTTTGTGTTTCCTGCTGACTGAGAATCTAGAAACTTCAACTGAGAAAACCAAGAAAGATTTTACAACATTCATTCATGGTAAAAGTCCTAAAGAACCTTGGAATAGAAGGAACATATCTCAATACAACAAAGGCTATTATGACAAACCTATGCCAACATTATAGTAATGGGGGAAAACAAAAAACTTAGATCAGGAACAAGACCAGAGTGTTCACTTTCTCCATTCTTATTCAATACCAGAAGTCTCAGCTGCAGCAGTAAGACAGACACAAATAAATGGATACAAATAGGAAAGGAAGAAGTCAACTTGACATTATTGAGCCGGGCGTGGTGGTGCACGCCTCTAATCCCAGCACATGGGAGGCAGAGGTAGGATCGCCGTTCGAGCCCAGCCTGAGACTACATAGCTAGTTCCAGGTCAGCCTGAGCTAGAGACCCTACCTCCATAAACAACAACAACAACAAAAAAAAATGACATTATTTGCAGATGATATGACTCTATATATAAGGGAACCTTAAGACACTACCAGAAAACTGTGAAAGCTGATAAATATTTTAAGCACAGTAGTAGAATACAAAATTACCACATAAAAATAAACAGCCTTCCTATATACTAATAACAAACATGCTGAGCATGAAATCAGAGACAGGCAGAACAATGGAACAGGAAAGCGTTCCCAGATGTAAACCTAGGTAGCTATAGCCATCTGATTTTTTGACAAAAATGCCAAAACTATTCACTAGAGAAAACATATCCTTTACGAAATAGTGCTGGATGGATACAGCCCCTCTTTTAGCCAAAGACTAGTGAGAGCTTGACATTGGAGAGCATAATCTTTGTCTCCATAGGATTCTGATCTGGTTCATAGTTCCAGATATGGGTCGCTTATCCTATTTAACGTCTGCTGACTTCTCTCCATTGGAAAATTTGTTTGTCTTTTTGAGAAGCTAGTGAGACCTGAGGAGATAAACCACCCCTCGCATCTCAGTCAAGGCCCAGACGAAACCACAGAGGAAGTGGGGACATGAGCAAGAGTGCAAATTCATGGTGAGCCTGACAATCAGTGTGAAGGAGACAGTCGTGGAGGATACTCAACACATACCAAAGTAGAAATCCAAGGCTCCTAAGAGCTCATCACTGAAGTAGACTTAGTTTTTTTATTTTTGATTTTGGTTTTTTTTTTTCAAGGTAGGGTCTCATTCTAGCCCAGGCTGACCTGAAATTCACTATGTAGTCTCAGGGTGGCCTTGAACTCAAAGCAATCTACCTACCTCTGCCTCCCAAAACACACCCACCAAGGCTCAGGGAATTTTGTGGAAGACAGGAGCAGAAAGATTCTAAGAGCCACAGGTTGGGATGTCATACCCAGAGGCATTGCCTCCCCCCAATAACTAACTGCTGCTCCCACAGCACATCACCCACAACCCCATGGGGAAGACCAGCAAGCCCACTGAGGAAAGTCTCCAGCAGAACGGGGGCAAAGAAGAGGGAAAACATGGTACCAACACGTGATATAGCCACACAAAGTATGTTCTTAATAAAAAAGAATTCAACACTGCACCAGGCTGCCAACAGGCCTGCTATGGCTCAGGGAACATTGTGGAAGAGGGTTGGAAAGACTGTAAGAGCAACAGAGTGGGTAGGAATATCCTAAGGCATGGGCCCCTGCTACCCCACAGGGACTGACTGAGACCTTCAGATCCTAAAGTGAATGCCAGAACTCCACTGAGGAGGGTCTACAGGGTAATGAAATCCTGGGGCAAGTGTATAAAAGAGAATAACCTGTTATAATTAATATAAAATAAATTTTAATATTAATTTTTTAATTGTGAAATCATACTGACTAAAATCTTTACACAAAAATGGCTTGGGGGCTGGAAAGGTAGCTTAGTAGTTAAGGTACTTGCCTGTGAAGCCTAAAGACACATGTTCAATCTCTCTCCATGTAAGCTGTCAGATGCACAAAGCTGACACAAGCACAAGGTCACATATGTGCACTAGGTAGCACAAGCATCTGGCTTTGATATCAGGGGCTGAGGACCTGGCACACCAATTCTCGCTCTCTCACTCTCGCTCTCTCTAAAAAAATGGTTTGGTCTCTGTCTTAACTTTATCTCCATGTACAGTAATGGCACATTAGAGTGAAGATCTTGTGGTTCAAGAAAGGAAAATAGATAGCTTTACTTAAAAGTCACTCAAGACTTAAAAGTCACTCAGTACTCCAGAGGGGACATCATGGCAGGCTTGGTCTGGTTTTCCTAACCATTAACTAGTCATCATTTGAAAAGAGGTCGTAGGTCACAAGAAACCCTATGGTCTTTACTTCCTGCCACAGAAGTATAACTAGTTCCATGTACTTAAGTTCATTCAGCTCAAATGTATGTTAAATCATAAAAATAAATGTTCTACTCTTAGAGAAAGAGTTGTGTGCACGCTTTAAGATCTAAACGCATAAGAAAACAAGGTAGTTGCTCCTGCTACAGGACTGCTAACAGTAACAAATAATTTTGGCTACTGTTTCAAAATCTTACAAACTTATATCTAAAAGTTCTACTTAATTGAGTATTAATAAGAATAAGGAAAACTGCTTGCTGTTTTTGAGACAGGATCTCAGGGAGCTTAGGCTGGCCTTGAGATCACTATGTACATGAGGACGTCCTTAGCTCCTAATCCTCCTGCCTCCACCTCCCAAGTTCTGGGATTCTAGGCATGTGTCACCAAGCTAAGCTTGAAAAATATAGCTCTTCAATTAAGGAAAGTAGTAGGAAAATTTAAAAATTAAGGTAAAAAAAATAGGAAAATAGCCTTTTTTAAACTTGATTTTTAAAATGCTAAATCTTTAAACCTTGTTTTAATTACATCTTTGTAACAATGTCGCTTAGGAATTATATATATGATTATATATCCACTGTAATCACCTAAACACAACTCTTCTGAAATGCCCACACTCAAGTCTTGGGTGTGTGCTGTTATTTTTTGATGTGTCTATCTCTAAATGCCCATGTTTAGAAGTAAAGCACACACTCTCTTGTATCTCTCCTTAATAAACTCTTTAACCTTGCTTCACTCCAACTCATCCTGAAACTTTCTTCAGTGTAGTCGACGATTAGGCTTAACCTAAATGGAGGTCCTTCTAAAGGGGGTCCTCTTCAGGGCCACCAGCAACAGTGCTGGGCTGTGACTTCCTTCTGCTACGTGGATCGGCTACAGACTGAATTCTCCACACGCAGGGTTTCCTCATCCCTGGCCTTCCCCTCCAACACTGGGCCAGCTATGAAAATACTCTCATTCAGCTCCAGACCCAACAAAACCACAAACATGGTCACAAGAAATCCAGTGCCAAGTGCAGGCCTGCTGGAAACCCAAAGCTGTCATCCAAGGATGCAAGGCCAAGGCGTGTAGCCTCCAGTGACAGGAGAGGAAATATTCTAAAGAGATACTTGTGCCCCTCCATCAGCTGTCAGACTACTGAAGCAATGACCCCAAGAAGTTAAAAGGAATCTCATGGGGGAAGTGAAAGGGTAAAGCCTGGTGCCAGCCACAAGAGGAAAGCCTCCCAGGAAGAGATTTCACATAGTTCTGACAACTTGTCCGACCACAGTCTAAGAAAGATCAGAGCTTAGGGGTCAAGGATGTATGTGACCACACCTTGACCAGGACTAGTGAGCTATGCACACCTCTTGCCCAGTATTTAAATCAAAACCTCAGGTCAGTACCCCAAAGACAGACTTGGGGATCACTAGACCCCTTTACTTGTTCCTCTTCCCAATATGCCTTCACTGAATAAATCATTCTCTGATTTTCACTAGTACTTGCCTCTTTAATTGTCATATTAGGGCAGGAAATCAAGTCATTTGTTGGTGCAGCCAGAGCCCAGGCTTTGACCCTAAGAGCTCCACTAACAGGCACTTTTACCAGCCACTATTTCTGAAGCAAAGTCTACAAAACTCTGACATAAACTACTTAAACTGGGATGGAAGATGAATTTAACAAAGAATTGCTTTTCCTTCCCATCTGTTGGTTCTGTACCCTCAGGTAGCTACAAATGGAAAATAATCAGAAAAAAAATGTTTTTCATCTGTACTGACCATATACAGACTCTTTTCTTGTCATCATTCCCTAAACAATACATGCCCCCCCCACCAAAAAAAACACTGTATTTGGTAACATGAGTCATCTAGAGATGATTTAGAGATAGCTCAGTTAGTAAAGTGCTTGCCTTGCAAGCATAAGGATCTGAGTTTAATCCCCAGAATTCATGTAAAAGTGCTGGGCATAATGGTGCTTGCCTGTAATCTCGGGGGAGGTGGAGACAGGGGGATTCCTGAAGCTCAGTGGCCAGCCACTCTATCCTTGCTGAGCTCCAGGCCAATAAGAAACCCTGTCTTATTGACAGCTCATGCTCAAACTGAGATGCTAGCTAGTTCTCATGGTGCTAAAAACCACTATGCAGGCTGCTGGGGGAATAAAGATCAACACTGTGAACAAGCAGTAGATCCTGCAGGCTACAAAATCAAGCAACCAGACAAGATGCACACACTAGAGCAATAGCGGCACATAAGTTATGGGGGAAATCAACTGCTCTCTCATTGGAAATGAGGCCCACTAACTTGGTGAAAATTCATGCTTGGTACTGAGAACCAAGTCTTGGAAGATCATACGCTCTAGAAGCTTCCACTGTTCTTTGGCTAAAAGGAGAGGATATACCCATCAAACAGTCTTCTAAATGTCTATGTTTATCCCTTTTGATCTATGATGTTCTCACTCTTGACTAAAGAATCTGCTTTTTATAGATGGCAATGAATACCAGGGCATCATGGTTTGAATTGGGTGTCCCCCATAACTCATGTTCTGAATGCTTCAGCTGATGGCAACTTGGGAACTGGAGTCTCCTGGAGGAGATGTGTTGTTGGGGTCAGACTTATGGGAGTTATAGCCAGCTTCCCCTTGCCAGTGTTTGGCACACTCTGCTGATATTGGCCAGGAGGTGATGTCTAGCTTGTGCTCATGCCACAGTTTTCCCTGCCATCATGGAGCTTCCCCTTGAGTCTCTGAGCCAAAATAAACCCTTTCCTCCCTCAGCTGCTTTTGGTTCAGCAATGCAAAGCTGACTTCAACAAAGGGAGACCCCCTAAGCTCTGATCTTTCTTGGACTGTGGTCTGTTTGGGTAATTTCAGGCATGGTGAGGTCAAGAACACCAATAGGCCATTTTGTGTCTAGAAGATTGCATTATAAGCAGTCCTACCCTTCCTTTGGCTCTTACATTCTTTCTGTCACCTCTTCCACAATGGATCTTGAGCCTTGGACGGAGTGATAGAGATGTCTCAATTAGTGCTGAACACTGCACTGTTATTTCTCAACACTAAGGTGAGTTTTGAGTCACCCCAGTGACACCCCAGTTTTGAGTCACTGCCATCTGAAAAGAGAAGCTTCTCTAACTAAAAGTTAGAGTAGCATTATAGCATTAATATATGGGCATAAACATAAGTGTTTAGTGGGCATAATATATCCATTTAGCCAGACATGGTAGTTGACATTCTCAGAGTACTTATGACCATCTCAGCCACAGGCTTTTAATTAAGTTGACTAACTTTTCAGTACCAGGCATGAATTCCCTCCCATGGAGAGGACCTCCAATCCAATCAAAGGGCAGTTGGTTTCCCCCATAACAGACATGCCACTATTGAACTAGTTGGCACTTTTGGTCTGGCTGGCCAGCTGTAAGGCTTGCAGGGTCCACTGCTGGTTAATACCACTGGTGACTATACCATCCTCTGAACATTGCTGTAAGCCTAAAACATCTCTAAAAACTTAACACTGTTTTTATTTAAACCCAAACCCAAAAAATGTTAAAGTTACATCAGATTTGGCCTTCTGACCATGGTTTGCCAACTCCTGCTCTAATATATTACATATTTCAGTAATTCATTTTGTACTATCTACTTCTCTACTCTGTCCCCTACTCTCACAGTGAATGTGAGTCCTACAAATTAGAGAACTGAGTCTGTTCTGTTTACTGCTTAATCCCTAGTATTTAATTGTGCCCAGCACACAGAAAGCACTCAACTAGTATTTTACTTTTGAGGTATGGTCTCACTCTAGCCAGGCTATCCTGGAACTCTTTCTGTAGTCCCAGGCTGGCCTCGAACTGACAGTGATTCTCCTTCCTCTGCCTCCCGAGTGCTGGGATGAAAGACTTCAACTTTGTTTTTTTTGTTTTGTTTTACATTGTTTTGTTTAAAGACAACATCTCACTAAATCTGACCTATGGTATATTATGTAACTTTAACATTTTTAGATTTTGGCTTTAAAAGCAGTTTCACGATCTCACTTTGTAACTGTGGCTGGTCTTAGAGTTGTAGCAAGCTTCCTGCCTCAGCCTCCCAAGTGCCAAAATTATAGGCACCATGCTGGGCTTCAACAGGTTTTTTAATGAATGCAAGTATGAGCAAGTGAATGAGAAAACAATTTCTTTAATTTATTTTATTTCAGAGACACAGAGAGACAGTGAATGAGTATGGACACACCAAGGCCTCCTGTTACTGCAAACAAACTCCAGATGCATGTGCCATACTTTATATATCTGACTTTACATGGGTACTGGAGAATCGAACCCAGGTCATCAGGCTTTGCAAGCAAGTGCCTTTAACTGCTGAGCCATCTCTCCAACCTGAGAAAAGAATTCTTTAATTTCAAATGAAGGCCACTGCTGCTCTACCAGGAGCACTGTAGACACTTCTCTCTAGCACTGTAGACACTTCTCTCTAGCACTGTAGACACTTCTCTCTAGCACTGTAGACACTTCTCTCTGGCACTGGTATTCATTCCCAGCTTCAGAGAACTTTGCTGCTAAAGGCTCACAGCCTTAAGAGTACTCCCTGTACCCAGACCAAATAGCTGTAAATGCCTGGGACTTACATCCATCCAGGAAGGCCACAGTGAGTGACTCACACAGGATATGAAGGCCCAGCACCTTGACCTAAGGGATAAAATGCAGTACACCCTATGCTCCAGATCTCCCACAGTCAATGTTGATGAGCCCAGGGCTTCTGAAGTCAGACCTTTGGTCGTTTTCTTCCTCTTTGATGTCCTGTTTCCCTGGCTTCCTTGCTGGTTTGGCCCAGGAGCCCTGATCTCAGAACCTGACTTAAGACACCCTTGGGTGCTAGAATTATCAGATACACAGTACAAGTCAATACTATATTACACACTAGAGGACCGGAAAACGGAACCACAAAGAAAAAGCAAATCATGACAGACCATGGAAACAAACAGAGGTACATGAAGAAGAGGCAAACTAAACTGTTGAAAGAGCAAATTAAAATATTTCAGTAAATTTAGAAGATGACTTAAACAACACATTAGACACAGCTGGCTATTTTACTCTTCTTCTTAAATGGACATACATAAGCACTCTTTTTGAGATGTGTGTTTATGTGTGTGCAGGCACATGTGAGCTACACACACATGTATGTACACACGCATATGGAGGCCAGAGCACAACTTTGGGTGTCATCCTCTCATTGACCTGAAGCTGGCCAATTAGGCTAGACTGGTTGGTCAGCGAGCCCCAGAAATCCTCCTGCCTCCATCTTCCCAGTGCTAGGACTACAGGCATGCATCACACCAGCATTTTCACCTGAGTTATAGGAATTGAACTATAGTTCTCATGCTAACAAGGTAAGCACTTTATCAACTGAGCTATCTTCATTTATCCTATTATCATATATTCCAAAGATTAAACTAAAAATATTTGAAAAATCTCTCTAAAGCATACAGACAAACAGATGATAGATAGATAGATAGATAGATAGATAGATAGATAGATAATAGACAGATAGATGCTAAAGATACTTAACATGACTTTGAAGTCAGTAGAACAGGGCTGGAATTATGACTTACTGTAAATCTTATGTATCCTGAGCAATTAGTAATCATTCACAGATATATTTTCATATAAAATCATGGCAATAATATCTGCCTCAAATTTATTGTAAGAACAATTGCTAGGCTTGGGCTGGGGTGTATTTCAGTGGTAGAGCACTTTCCTAGCACTTGCCCAGGCCCTTAATTCCATCCCCAGCACCATAAAACAAAAATAAGAAATTTGACCAATGCTCTTGGTTTCCCCCCAGAACTAGACAGTAACACCTTCTTGCTGAAGACAACACATGGGTTGGTTGCAAGATACTGAGAAATCAGCTGGAACAGAGCTGGAAGCCTCCTCCCTACTGTCAGAAAGTGCTATGCAGACTGCAGGAAAAGAAAAGTCATCAACTGTCTTACCCAGCATACGACCCTGCAAGCTACACAGCCTGCCAGACAGGCAAGATGTGCCAGTGGTGTAAAAGAAGCATGACTGTTATGGGAGTAACCAGCTGCTGTTTAACTGGATTTGGGGCCCACTGTACAGGAGGCTAAATGACTATGTTATGCTCACCAAACTGCTCTCCAAATATTTATGTTTATGTCCATAAATTAATGCTGTTCTCACTTTCATCAGAGGAGTGTCTTTTCGTAGATGGCGGTAACTACTGATAAGAACTCAACATGGTGAGAAGTGACAATTAGGTGCTCAACACCGAATAAGACATGTTTATCGCACCTACCAAGACTCACGGAATATTGCAGAAGAGGTGGTAGAAAGAATGTCATCCCCCAGGGGATGGGGAAGAATGCTCTAGAATGCTGTCTTCTTCTGGACATGAACTGGCCACTACATTCATGGCCTCACAGCAGCTGTTGTTACCTGCCCAATACTGGGTCTATCAACATGTTGTAATGGATGATGAAGGAAGAAAAAAAAGATATCAAACTAGAAAAACTAGTTGGAAAAGGAGGTGTGGAAGATGTGTGGGATAAGGGAGGCAAAAGAAAATAATGGAAGGGGATTATGATCAAAATACATTAGGTCCATGTACGAAAATTATCAATAAAGATTATACTATAAAAAAGAAACAGGACTAGGCTATAAACTGCAGGACCATTATCTGTACTACTCAACTATATAACCCCTGTAGGTAGCACATGCCTGGCTAATTCCTTCCAAGGCAGTGCAGTGTGTGTGGTGGGGGAGGTTGTTGTTAGTTGTTTTCTGTTTTGGTTTTCACTTGGCAGTTTTTGTTTTTCAGACTGGCTTTGCATTGGCTGTATAGCAATATGTAAGAAGTAACTTCTCTGGGCTCAGGTTCTGAATCCATAAAATAATAAAGTTGGACTAGAATATATAATTCCTAAATGCTTGTAGACTAACAACACACCTTATATGTGAGTCTCTTCAGTATGTCTGATTTTGTGATATATAAAAAGACAACTTTAAAGCTGGGTATTGTGGCACATACCTTTAATCCCAGCACTCAGGGAAGCTGAGGCAGGAAGATCACTGTGAGTTCAAGGACAGGCTGAGACTACCTAGTGAATTCCAGGTCAGCTGGAGGTAGGACAAGACAAGAAAGACCCTACCTCGAAAAAAAAAACAAGATAAATTTAAACTACATATTCATGAATAGGAAGATAGTATCTAATTAAACTATGCCAAGTCAGATTTGGCTGAAATTTGCTTGGCAACAGTCACTAAGATTTGCAGGTGGATGCACCTACCAGAGACTTTTGCCTTCTGTCACACTGCAGTAGCTCAGTTCCCTTTCCTTTCATCTTCTATGCACTGGGCGTCTGACTTTGGTTCCTGGTCTTCTTCCCCTATGACTACCATTCCTATCACTTGGTCATCAATATTTCGTAAACTTATCTACTCTTACCATTAATCAGTGTCATTCTTACAGTCACTGACACACTGACACATAAATAACTCAGTTCTGACCTCTCATATATGTGCTCACCTTATAACTAAAACCTAGTATTTTTAAGTATTTTACTGATTTATTTGCAAGCACAGAGAGAGAGAAAGAATGGGCATGCCAAGTCCTCCAGCCACTGCAAATGAACTTGAGACACATGCGCTACTTTGTGCATCTGGCTTTACATGGGTACTGGGGAGTCAAACCCGGGTTGCTAGGCATTGCAGGCAAACCCTTAACCACTGAGGCCATCTTTCCTGCCCCTTTGTATGTTTTGATTTGTGCCCTTGCAATCATTAGACCACAGGTCAGAGTTCTGTTCCTCAAAGTGGTTAATACCAAGCAGCTCTGGCTATCAACTGCTGGACATGGCCTTGCCCAGTCCAGAGAGAGCACAGAAACTCTGGCCCTCCGGCTGTTGATGGCATGGCAAGGGATTGAAGGCTGATGTTCACATGTGGCTCCTCTACTAACCTCTTACTTCTTCTCAATCCGAAGAGGCCACTCCTCACAGTGGGAGACCCTTCCCCAGTCTGGATTCATGTTCTATCCCAATCACCTTAAATTTGGCATTTATCATCTCAGAGGCACTGCAAGAGCTGATGAAAATGGACAAATACAGGTGGTAACAGCCTGAAAACAAGACCAACTAGAGAAACAGGGCCATTTCATTACCTGATGTTTTCCAGGGCGTTTGTTATCTGCTGTTGCTCAATGTCATAGAGTTTCACCTTGAAGCCTCCACTGGCAAACAGCATAGCCCAGCTTCTCCCGATGAGTCCACTGGGGAGAGAAAGTCAAAAAGACTCAAGTTCATTTACTAATCAAACAACCTTCCATGATGTATCCAGCAGTAACTGAGAAATTATAAAGTTCCACACTTTTTCAAAATTTCATCTTCAAAGTGCACATGTTGGACTAGAGAGATGGCCTCAGCGGTTAAAGGCACTTAAAGCTTACAAAGCTTGACAGCCAAGGTTCGATCCCCCAGTAATCACGTAAAGCCAGATGCACAAAGTGGTGCATGCGTCTGGAGCTTGTTTGCAGTGACAGGAGGCCCTGGCGCTCATTCTCTCATCCTCACTTTCTCCCTTCCCTCTCTCCCAAATAAATGAAGTCATGTTTTAAAGTTCAAATGTTGATAGCTGTATTATGTGTTCTGTTTCCATCTGCACTGCACACACATAGGTGGAAAGTGACATCTGTAAGCCACAGAAACAGCACTTGTCAGTATTTTCTAAGCTATGCACCTATTATTCTGTATTAGGCAGTATAAGAAACTTAGAGGTGATTTAAATGTATACACTGCTGTATTTTATGTAAGAGACTAAAGCCTCAGCAAATTTTTGTGCCTCCAGGGACACCTAGAACCCATACCCACATATACTGAGAGACACCTGTATTTACCCTGTCCTCTTCAAATAATTATTACCCCTACCAACAAAATTGATCAAGAAACAGATGCTAGACACTCTTAGATACTTTTTGGGATGTACCTCTGTTAATCTTTGCAATAACTCTACAAGGAAAGTACTGTTTTTTGTTTTGTTTTGTTTGTTGGGTTTTCGAGATAGGGTCTCACTCTACCTCAAGCTGACTTAGAATTCACTATGGTAACCTCAAGCTGGCCTTGAACTCACAGCCCATCCTCCTACCTCTGCCTCTCAAGTGCTGAGATTAAAGGTGTGCACCACTATGCCCAGCTGTTTCCATTTTATACATAGGAAAAGTGAGGCATCAAGAAATTAATTCCAGACAGGCCCTTCATGCTGGAGCTAGGAGAAGCTGAGAGGTCTGACTCTTACTCTTTTTTTTTGTTTGTTTTGCTGTTGTTGCTGTTGTTTGGTTTTTTAGACTTTTCAGGAAGGGTCTTACTCTAGCCCAGTGCGGTAGTTTGAATGTGTTAGTATGGATATATGGCTCCATAAACTCAGGTGTTTTATTAAAATTGAGCTTGCAACAGCCCCTAGCAGGCAGACCCCTGCTAGACAGGGCGCGTCACTGGAGGCAGATCCTGGAGTCCAGCCCGAAGCTGTGCTGGAGGCGGATCTTCAGTCCAGCCTACTAGGTATGTTCAGACCAGATGAGCTCTGGCTGCACTTGCTTTCTGGTGCTGGTTTTTTAATCTCTTCTAAGCTGATGTATGATGGAGTGATCCAGCTTCTCCCACCATTCATGGAACTTCCCTTGAATGCTGTACACCTGAAATAAACCCCTTCCTCCCATAAGCTATGTCTGGTAGGATGTTCGGCCCAGCAACGAGGAGCTGACTACAACACCCAGTCTGACCTGAGACTTACTCTGTAGCCTAAGGCTGACCTTGAACTCACAGTGATCCTCCTACCTCAGCCTCCCTGAGTGCTGGGATTAAAGACACGCACCACCATGCCCAGCCAAGAGCCCTTACTCTGCCCTCCACACCCTACCCAGACTTTCATCATTATAGAAAGATAAAATAGGAGATATGGCTTAGCAGTTAAGGTGCATGCCTGCGAAGCCTTAAGGACACCAGTTCGATTCCCAGTTCCCACAGTTAGCCAGATGCACAAGGAGCACATGGGTCTGGAGTTTGTTTTCAGTGGCTAGAGGCCCTGGCATGCCCATTCTCACTCTTTCTCCCTCCTCTCTCTGTCTCAAATAAATAAATAAAAATTTAAAATAGGAAAGATAAAAGACAAAAAAAGTCATACAAAGTTCACACGGGGGCTGGAGAGATGTCTTAGCAGTTAAGGTACTTGCTTACACAGCCTAAGGACCCAGGTTCGATTCTCCAGGTCCTAGGGAAGCCAGATGCACATGGTGGCACATGTGTCTGGAGTTAGTGTCCAGTGGCTAAAAGCCCTGGAGCGCCCATTTTCACTCTCACTCACACACATACTCTCTCTCCCTTTCTCTGTCTCTAATAAGTAAATAAATCAATCTTTAAAAAAAAAAAAAGAGTTCACATGGAGTTGTTCAAATGGTTAAAAACAAATATACAAAACACATCATAGAAGGCTGGAGAAATGGCTTAGTGGTTAAGGCACTTGCCTGCAAAGCCAAAAGACCCAGGTTTGATTACTTAGTACCCACATAAAGCCAGATGCACAGGTGGCACATGCTTCTGGAGTTTGTTTGCAGTGGCTAAAGACCCTGGAGCGCCCATTCTCTCTTTTTCTAGCTGCCTCTCCCCACCCCACCCCCGCCCGCCCAAAATAAATAAAATATTTTAGTTATATTTTTATTTATTTGAGTGGGGGAGAGGGAATGGGCATGCCAGGGCCTCCAGCCACTGCAAATGAACTCCAACTGCATGTGCCCCCTTATGCATCTTGCTTACTCGGGTCCTGGGGAATCCAACTGGGGTCCTTTGGCTTTGCAGGCAAGTGCCTTAACCACTAAGCCATCTCTCCAGCCCAGTAAAATATTTTAAAAAAAACATCATGGTGTGTTGGTACATGCCAGTAATACTTTATCTTGGAGGCTGAAGCAGAAGTATCATGAGTTTGAGGCCAGCCTAGGCTACATAATGAGATTCTGTATAAAAGTAAAAATTTAAATTTAAAAAAAACCCACAGGCAGACTGTAAACCTTAGTTTCTAATATCATTCTGCAATCAAGGAAGCAGAACTCCTCAGAGAAGTAAATCAGTTTAAGGCTCAAGAGGAAAAATACAAGATTAGCTTGGTACAGCCTGTAGTACCAGAAAGTCAAGAAGCATTAAAGCAAACACTTGCCTTGGCAGGGCATGTTGGTGGATACAGGGGCCCAGGAGAAGAGCTCCCAGGGCAATAAAGGGACAACTTGAGAAATAAAACAGAGTAGTACTGAGTCACAGCACAGAGTACAGAAAAAATACCCATGAGTCCATTCTGTGAGAAGTGAATGTTCAAATAAACAGGTGTTGGAGAAGACAAAGTTCCCTTTCAAAGTAATTAAAATTTATGTAGCTACACCGCCCTCAGAGACACAGAATATTACTCTAGCCCCTATGTGTAGGCTATGCAGAGTGACTTACATTAAAGTACAGTATGGAAAGGGATGCAAAGAATGACTGAGCAGTGGAGAGCTCTGGCAAACATTACTCAATGAGGTGTTCAAGGTCACGATCAACCATGATGAGCTAGGCTAACAGTTTGCTGCCTTTGTGGTGTGATATGATGAGAAAGGCACTTGACCTCTGTAGTCTTCCTCCCATATCCTCAGTATAATCAAGAGCAAAACATCCGTGGAATCAACAGAGGGCCATTCTACAGCCAGACAGGTATTCTCCAAACTGTCAAGGTCACCAAAAAACAAGAGAGTCTGAGAAACTATCCCAGTCTACAGAAGTTAAAAGAGAACAAGCATGGTGGCACATGCCTTTAATCCCAGCACTCAGGAGGCAGAGGTGGGAGGATCGCCAGGAGTTCAAGGCTACCCTGAGACTACATAGTGAATTCCAGGTCAGCCTGAGCTAGAGTGAGCCCTACCTCAAAAATCAAAAAAAAAAAAAAAACTATATTAAAAAATTGAAGTTAAATCAGTGAAAGACTGGCTCCAGGACCCTCCTACCCACCTCAGTAGGTCCTCACATTCCTCACATAAGATGGCGCAGCATTTGCACAGAACCACACCCATCCTCCCAGACACCTTAAAGCATCTTTAGATGATTTACAATATCTAACAACATAAATTCTATATAAATAATTCTTATGACATTGTTTTTAAAAATAGTGACAAGAAGCCAGGCATGGTGATACATGCCATTATCCCCAGCACATGGGAGGCTGAGGTAGGTGGATCACCATGAGTTCGAGGCCACCCTGAGACTACACAGTGAATTCCAGGTCAGCCTGAGCTAGAGTGAGACCTTACCTCGATAAACCAAAAATAATAATAATAGTGACAAGAAAAATGATATATGTAGTACAAGTACTTTTTTTTTTTTTTGGAAATATTGTCACTCCACATTTAGTCGAATCAGTAGACATGGAGCCCACAGATACAGAGATTGGCTATAAATGCAAGAAGGTGTCCCAGGTGAGGACCTGGAACAGAAAAAATGGACATCAGATAAAAACCAAGCAAATAAGTATGAAAAAAAGAGAGCTGGAGAAATGGCTTAGAGGTTAAGGCACTTGTCTGCAAAGCCAAAGGACCCTGGTTCAATTCCCCAGGACCCACGTAAGCCAGATGCTCAAGGTGATGCTTGCGTCTGGAGTTCATTTACAGTGGCTAAAAGCCATGGAACGCCCTTCCTTTCTCTCTCTCTCTCTCTCTCTCTCTGGCTGTCTCTCAAATAAATTATATATATATATATATATATATATATATATATATATATATATATATGAACAAAGATGTTAGTAAATACTAATGTATTGATTTGTTCTATAATAGCCAATAGTATTATTATCAACAATGTTATTAGCAAACAATAGTGAAATTGCTGGTTAATTACAACAAATGTACCATACTCAATGAAGATGTTAACAAAAAGAAAACTGGATGAGGTGAAGGACTCTCTATGCTATACTCATCATTTTTGTGTAAATCTAAACTTGATCAAAAGGGTGGGGAGCAAGCCGGGCGTGGTGGCGCACACCTTTAATCCCAGCACTTGGGAGGCAGAGGTAAGAGGATTGCCATGAGTTCGAGGCCACCCTGAGACGACATAGTGAATTCCAGGTCAGCCTGAACTAGAGTGAGACCCTACCTCGAAAAACCAAAAAAAAAAAAAAAAAAAAAAAAGGGTGGGGAGCCATGCTGAAGATTGAACCTATGGCCTTGTGCATGCTGGGCAAGCCCTCTATTATTCAGCTGTTCCCCCGCCTACATTAACATTTACATGGCACTATTTTAACAACTAGATGGAAACATACAAATGTTCATCATGAATAAAATGTATATTTTATATATATATATATACACACACATATATATATATATCACATATAATAAACAGGATAACCTGAAGAATGGATGCAAAGAACACTTGACTGTCTTCAGCCTGTTGCATTTTAAAAAGTGAATACTAATTTAGCCTTTAAAAGGAAGGAGACATGCCACCACACAGATGAGCCTTGAGGACACTGTGCTCTATGAAATTAGCCAATCACAAAGGGACAAACATTCATTGATTCCAGTTATTATGACTGACTTAAAGTAGTCAAATTCAGAGACCGAATGGAAAGCTGTAATTCCAGGAGCTCAGAGAGGAAACTTCAGGAGTGGAGTTTCGACACTGCAACAATGGGAAAGCACTTAACACTAATGAAAACTGCCAAGATGGTCTACACAGAACCATAGCACCCTGCACCGATCTCATCTAAGCAGAGTTGTGCCTGTTTAGAACTTGACAGGGAAAAACTGTCAAGATAGCGAGTTTTATGTTATGTGTATTTTACTACAACTGAAACTTCAAACCAGACAGGATACATGCCTGGAAGAAAGAAAAGGAGAGGGGAGGGCAGGGGAGGGCAGGGGAGGACAGGGGAGGGGAGGAGAGGGCAGAGGAAGGGAAGGGAAAAAGGAAAGGGAAGGGAAGGGAAGGGAAGGGAAAAAGGAAAGGCAAAAGGGAAGGGAAGGGAAGGGAAGGGAAGGGAAGGGAAGGGAAGGGAAGGGAAGGGAAGGGAAGGGAAGGAAAGAAAAAGGAAAGAAACAAACAAAGTACTCATCTAATACACACAAAGTCCTGGGCTCAATCCCTAGCACCACCACCACCAAAAAAAAAAAAAGTAATTTAGTACCACCAATCTCTAGTTCTGGGGAAAAAATAAACTGAAAAACAGCAACTTATCCTTCAAGAGACTGATTCTGAGTCTGGACAAGGTTTGCTCACCCCACCAGAGAAGTATTCATTAGAACTTTGTTAATCATCCATAAAAACATGTATTTCTTTAACTTTCTTTGCATCTCAGCGGCAGAGGTTCTTCTCCAACCCTCAACACCTGTCCCTCTGTTCTCTTGGGCAGTGACTCTTAAAAGGTAATAACACCCTATCCAGGTCCTAACACCTCAACCCAGGTTGTCTACAAATTCCACACTGGCATCTCCCCTCCATGTGTAGGCTGGCAAAGGAGTGACTGACAGTGCACAGGAAACAAATAACAAGTCCAAGGCCTTGCTTCCACCTTCACCTGGAGGGTTGAAAGGTTAAATATTCCTCTCATTTGTTGGTTGTGCACTGTTAGATCTTTCAGAATGTGAAGCAAAGCACATATAAAAACGGCAATAAGGCTGGAGAAATGGCTAAGCAGTTAGGCGCTTGCATGCAAACCCTAAGGACCCAGGTCTAATTCCCCAGTACCTATATAAGCCAGATGTACAAGGTGGCACATGCATATGGAGTTCATCTGCAGTGGCTGGAGGCTCTGATGCACCCATTCTCTCTCAAATAAATGAAATAAAAATTTAAAAATACATATTAAAAAACTGCAATATGGGCTCCAGAAATTGCTCAGTGGTTAAAAGCTTTTGCTTGCAAAACCTGGGTTCAAATCCCCAGAACTCACATAAGGCAAGATACACAAAGTGGTGCATGCATCTGGAGTTCCTTTACACTGGCTAGAGGCCCTGATGTGGCCATTTCCTCTTTCTCATTCATTCATCCTCTCTCTCTCTCTCTCTCTCTCTCTCTCTCTCTGTCTCTCTCTGCTTGTAAATAAACAAATTAATTTTTAATTTTTTAAGTTTATTTATTTGAGAGAAAGAGAAAGGGGAGGAGGAGAATGGGCACACCAGGGACTTCAGCCTCTGCAAACAAACTCCAGACACATGTGCCACCTTGTGCATCTGTCTTACCTGGGTCCTGGGGAATCAAACCTGGGTCCTTTGGATTTGCAGGCAAGCACCTCAATACTAAACCATCTCTCCAGCCCCATAAATAAATTATTTTTAAAAAGCTTCAATAAATTCTGTACAGGGAAAGAGAAAGCAATGCATATCAGTATTACAAGTTGGTTTTGTTCTCTTGTTTGATAGGTTGAGCTCTGTGCACTAGGAACCTTTGTAATCCTGGCACATTGTAGAGCTTGATGAATGTTAGTTGCTGGCAACAAAAACGCTGACATGTGCTAGTGACAGACTTTTAACAGTCAGCAGGCTCTTCCCATGGGGTTAACTAGAGGGCAGCAATGGTTTACTCAGGATCTACAAAGTGCCTGCTATGTGCCAAGCACTGCTCCAGCTCCTGATCAGATGGAACTTGCAGAAGGCAGCAGATATGCTAGGGAAAACCAGATAGCAGGGAAGACAGAAGGGAGTGGGGCCTTAGAGGCAGAGAAATTCCAAAAGCACCACCAGGAACTATCTCAGTTGGAAGTGACATTTTAGCAGAACTGAAGGTGGTGAGGGTCCAACCCATGAAGATGTCTAAAAGTGTCTCCAGCAGAGTCAGTGTGTTTACAGGTCCCGGTGGATGTTAGCATGGCAGTGGAGACGGGGAAGTGAGTTCATAACATGCATTACACCTCAGAGGCACGGTGGGATTTAGGCTTTTACTATGGATAAGCTGGGAAGCTAACAGATGGTTCTAGATGAAAGGCATGAACTGACTTCAGTTTTAAGAGGAACTTTCTCATGAATGAATACTGTAATTCCAGCATGTAGCATTCAGAATTCAAGAGGCCGAGTCAAGGATTTTGAGTTAAAAGCTATCCCAGGCTATATAGGAAGACCTTAGCGCAGAAAAAGAATGTTTTCACCTTACAAAGGACTTATCAGCATGGCCCCATCAGAAGATGAAGAGCATCTGGACTTGGGCGTAGGTAGAAGTAAGGAGACCCGAGGTCGAGAGGCTGTTGGGATGACAGTAGGTTGGACAAGGACAGAAGTAAAGAGGGATGAGAAATAGTTAACCAAGCTCTAAGAAATGGTAGGACATGATGGTTTGACCTTTTGGCTTTAAGATGATACAAAAGCAACAGGCATTCGATAGAAACTGTACTTACAATTTCAAATTTGGATCTTTTCCTGAGTTAGTGACATATGCTCCAATCCTCTCAAGATGCTAGGCATCAACAGCAACTATACCCCAAGACCACTAGGGTTTTGTAGGATTTGTGGGCTTTTTTATTAAAATAAAAATTGGGGATTCAAGCCAGGCATGGTGGCACACGCCTTTAATCCCAGCACTTGGGAGGCAGAGGTAGGAGGATCGCCATGAGTTTGAGGCCAACCTGAGACTAGAGTGCATTTCAGGTCAGCCTGGGCTAGAATGAGAGCCTACCAAAAAAAATAATAATTGGGGGCTGGAGAGATGGCTTAGCAGTTAAGGCACTTGACTGCAAAGTCAAATGATCTAGGTTCAATTCCTTAGTACCCACATAAAACCAGATGCAAGGTAGCACATACATCTGGGCTTCTTTTGCAGTGGATAGAGAATGTAGTGTGCCCATTCTGTCTCCCTCTCTCTCTGTCTCTCTCTCTAACAAATAAATAAAAATATTTTTTCTAATTGGAAAGGAGCCAGGTGTGGTGGCACAAGCCTTTAATCCCAGCACTTGGGAGGCAGAGGAAGGAGGATTACCATGAGTTTGAGAATACCTTGAGACTAATTCCAGGTCAGCCTGGGCTACAGCAAAACCCTACCTCAAAAAAAAAAAATGGGGGCTACTTGGTTTCCCACCAGGAATAGATGGTAAAGACCCTATTGCTGAAGACTCTACATACTTGGGCAGCAAGTCCACTGAAAAATCCTGTAGGAACTGAGCTGAAAACCTCCATGTAGATTAGCTGACAGAAAGCTGGATAAAGCTACGGTAGCATGCAGTTCAATGGGAGAGAGAGAAATCACCAGTGAAGATACTCAACAGTGGATACTGCAAGCCTTATATTTGGCCACTCAGGCCAAATGAGCCAACCAGTGCAATAGTGGCACATCTGTCATGGTGGAAAACAACCACCCTCTAACTGGACTGGAGGCCCACTCCATGGGAGGGAATACATCCCTGATACTGAAAACCTACAACAGGGGTAGTCATGAGCCCTAGGGGTGTAACGTCTACTGCTGTCTGGCTAAATGTATATACTATGCTCATCAAACTGCCCAGTAAACACTTCTCTTAATGTTCATACCCTTATATTAATGCTACTCTCACTTTTGGCTGAGAACCTTCTCTTTTCAGATGGCAGTGACCTTGGGATGATCCAGAAGTCATCATGGTGCTGGGAATAAGTGACCGAAGTTCTCAGCACTGAAATATCTCTATCACACCTTCCAAGGCTCAGGGTCCACTGCAGAAGAGGTGGCAGAAAGAATATAAGAGCCAAAGGCAGGGTAGGACTCCTTACAACGTGCTCCCTTCAGACACAAAATGGTTTGGATATCCATGACCCCACAGTGCCTGACACTGCCTACATAAAACCATCATAATAGGAGGAAAAGATGATGACATCAAAATAAAAGAGAGACTGATTGAGAGGAGGAGGGGATATGATGGAGAATGGAGTTTCAAAGGGAAAAGTGGGGGGAGGAAGGGCATTACCATGGGATATTGTTTATAATCATGGAAGTTGTTAATAAAAAAAAATGGGGGCTAGAGAGATGGCTTAGCAGTTAAAGTGCTTTCCTGCAAAGCCAAAGGACCCAGGTTCGATTCCCCAGGACCCACATAAGCCAGATGTATAAAGTTGGACATGCATCAAGTTTGTTTGCAGCAGCTAGAGGCCCTGGCACACCCATTCTCTGAAAAAAAAATTGGAAGGGGACTGGAGAGATGGCTTAGGGATTAAGGCACTGGCCTGCAAAGCCTAAGAATCCAGGTTCAATTCCCCAGAACCCACTAAGCCAGATGCACATGGTGGCATATGCATCTACAGTTTGTATGCAGTGGCTAGAGGCCCTGGTGCACCCATTCTGTCCCTTTCTCTTCCCCCTCTCTCATAAATAAATAAATAAATAAAAATAAAATATTTTTTAATGGAAAGGCAGAGAATTTTCTTTATTCCCTTTGGTTTTGTTTGTTTGTTTATTTTTGAGACTGTGTCTCCAATAGCTGAGGCTGGTTGGGAACTTCTGATCCTCTTGCTTCCACCTCCTAGGTCTGGGATTACCAGCACGTTTCAAACATTTGATCTTCCTGCCTCAGGGTCCTTAGTGCCAGGGTTCAAGGTGTACACCATGCCTGAGACAGGATCATTGGCATGGAGCTCACCAGTTAGGCTAAACTGGCTAGCTAATGAACCCAGGGATCTCCAGTTCTCAAACTACAGGCACATGCTCCCACACTTTGCTATCTTCCCCAGCTTGCTTGGTGGTGGTGGTTGATCATTTTTCCTGTTTATTTCATACAAGGTCTTATGTAGGTAGTCCAGGTTGGCCTCAAATGCCATATAAAGCCAAGGATGACCTTGAACTTCTGATCCACCTGTCTCTACCTCCCCAATGCCAGGATTACAATGGTGTGTCACCATACTCAGTTTATGGGGTGCTAGTGATCAAACCAAGGCTTTGTGCATGCTAGGCAGCCACTCTACCCACAGAGATACAACCCTAGCCCTGTTATATTTTTAATCACAATCTCACTATATATATAGGCCAGGCTGGCCTCCAACTCTCAATCCTCGAGCCTCAGCCCAGTCTCCCCAATACTGGGATTACAGGGGCTCATCTCCACACCTAGCTTCATCTACTTCTTTTCACTTTTTTTTATGTGGACCTGGGATCAAACCCAGGACTTTTCATATGCTAGGTAAGCACTCTACCACTGAGCTACATCCACAGCCCCTCTTTATACTTTGTAAATGCAACTACCAAACTACTCAATTACTTATGTGGCTTGCATTCATGGCTCACATTTCCTAATAAGCAGAATAATTTAAATACACTAATCCTGTTGTCATTCAACCCTTTACCTTACTAGTATGACTTATTTGGTATCAAGACAGAAAACTAAACCCAGCTATGTTACTACTGTGGTCTCAAGAAGTCAGACACAAGGCCAAGACGGCCCCTAATTCTCCATCTGCAGTGGGCTTGATAAGGGGTTGGGAAGGGAGACGTTTCCAACCTTTCCATCAAAGTCAAAGTCATTTGAACAGACAGCAGGCCACCATGTTTGAATATAGGTTCCCAACTAAATTTTCTTATATAACACTGCTTATAGTTCTTTTTTTTAAAAAAAAAAATCAGAGTAAAACAAAGTTCCAAAAGGAATAATATTTTTTACTATATGTTACAAAAAAATTCCCCATAAGTAGAGAAGAAAAAGATGAATATACCAAATAGATGGGGGTAGAACCCTGGACAGAATATTAAACAAGTAATTAAAACTAGCTTGAAAATGCACAATTCTGCCTCAGTCTAATGACTGCAATAAAACCTACACTGACCTATTAATGTCAGATAAAATGCCTGACCCTTAGTGCTGATGAAGTTATGGGAGATAACTGCTAGCACACTAACAAGGGGAAATTGTACGAAGTACCTAGAAGACATTCAAGTAACAGCCCTATCAAAATTGCCATGTTTATAATATTTATGCTTGAAAAGATTTGTCTAAGGTTAGTATAGACAAAGATATCCGTTCACAACAGAATTTTTGCTTTGGAAATAGTGTTGCTATGTAGTCAGGGTGGCCTCAAACTTGGGATCCGACTCCTTCAGCTTCCCAAGTACTAGGATTATAGGCATGCATCACCATGCCTGACTACCATATGTGTATCTTGACTTTACATGAATCAGGTATGAAATATTCCACTTGTGACATCATGTCATCAGTCAGAAAGTTTCAGAACTTGGAGCAACTTGGATTTAGGATTTTTAGGTTGGGGATGCTCAACCTGCATAGCAATCTAATTGTTGGCTATAGATGTGATAATGTGGGTAATCTTTTCTGCCATAGTTTCAATTTTTCTGTGTTTGAGAATAACAAAAATTTGGGGAAATTAATAGCAAATGTTAAAAGCAAAATAGATTTATTTACATTGTGATGGATTTCATCTTCTGCTTAGTGAACCCATAGCAGAAAGCTGACTCCTGAGGCTGTGCGTAAGTTCAATGATAGAGCACATGCTTAGCCTGTGTGAGGATCTGGGTTCCATCCTGAGCACCAAAAGCAAGCAAGTAAATAAATAAATAAGGACTCCTGGGAACAGGCTGGTGTCCCACACAAATACACATACTTAGCCACTGACAACTGGACAGGATACCTGACCCAAAAGCTGCCAACCAAGTAGCTTACCAACACCCTACAAGGTCTGTGGCGTGGCTCACAGACAGGTGCTGAGCCAATCACATTTCCTGTCCTGAAAATTAGACCTAAAATATAAGAAGTATACTAAGTCATTAATAAGCACTGTAGTTGAAAGCTTATAACTGAAGAGTTGCCAGCAACATACAAGAAAAAGAAGCAGGGAAGCCAGGCATGCACTTGGGAGGCAGAGGTAGGAGGATCGTCGAGTTAGAGGCCACCCTGAGACTACATAGTGAATTCCAGGTTAGCCTGGGCTAGAGTGAGACCCTACCTCAAAAAAACAAAAAAACAGAAAGAAAATTAAAAAAGAAGAAGAAGAAGCAGGGTAATGGCCAAAGTGAGTTTAGCACAGCAAGGGAACAGGTACAGACAAGTCACCTGATATGGGGATGAAGACCCCACCCCAGAGCTGGAAAGTTCCCTGCCTTTCTTTCCTCTGCTTTCCTGTCCCTGATACTATATAATTAGCTTTCTGTGTCTGCACTACTAGATGATACCCTGGACTTAATGGGCCCAGAATGCTTCCAGTGCGCCACTCTGCTCCTGGGGACCATGTAACAAAAGCCAGTAGTAAAAGTAATTTTAGGGACCTCCCATTCTGAGGTGCTTTGAAAATACCTAAATCTGGGCTGGACAAATGGCTTGGCAGTTAAGGCACTTGTCTGCGAAGCCTAAGGACCCAGGTTTGATTCCCCAGGACCCATGTAAGCCAGATGCACAAGGTTGAGCATGCATCTGTAGTTTGTTTGCAGTGGCTGGAGGCCCTGGTGTGCCCATTCTGTCATTCTTTCTCTCAAATAAATAAAAATATTTTTAAAAGAAAATACCTAAATCTTGATTGCCATAAAAAAGCTAGCGCAGGGCTGGAGAGATGGCTTAGCAGTTAAATGCTTGCCTGCAAAGCCTAAGGACCCAGGTTTGATTCCCCAGGACCCATGTAAGCCAGATGCACAAAGTGGCACATGCATCTGTAGTTTGTTTGCAGTGGCTGGAGGCCCTGGCGTGCCCATTCTCTCATTCCTTCTCTCTCTCAAATAAATAAAAATATTTTTTAAAAGAAAATACCTAAATCTTGATTGCCATAAAAAAGGTAACGCAGGGCTGGAGAGATGGCTTAGCGGTTAAGTGCTTGCCTGTGAAGCCTAAGAACCCTAGTTCGAGGATCGATTCCCAGGACCCACGTTAGCCAGATGCACAAGGGGGTGCACACGTCTGGAGTTTGTTAGCAGTGGCTGGAGGTCCTGGCATGCCCATTCTCTCTCCCTCTATCTGCCTCTTTCTCTCTCTGTCACTCTCAAATAAATTTTTTTAAAAAATTTTTTAGCCAGGTGTGGTGGCGCATGCCTTTAATCCCAGCACTCGGGAGGCAGAGGTAGGAGGATTGCCATGAGTTTGAGGCCACCCTGAGACAACATAGTGAATTCCAGGTCAACCTGAGCCAGAGTGAAGACCCTACCTCAAAAAAACAAAAAAAAAAAAAAATTAAAAAGCTAATGCAGGCAAACATTTATGGTACTATATTCTAACAATGCAGCAGGGAAGGAGTTCAGTTGGCCCACTATAATTTTGTCAATAATGTCAATGAGCTTTGGTTTATCCACTTCAGGTACAGCATTTGTTGGTTTTGTTGTTTTTGAGATTTTTTTTTTTTTTTTTGGGGACAACGTTTTGTTATATAGCCAAGGTTGGCCTTGAACCCTGCTTCAACCTCCCAGGTACTGAGCTGACAGGAACACACTACCACACCTACCTACCTCTAGGTTCTTTTAAAATCATCATCTTATTCTTCAACTATTATTTTATCAAGTGAAAGTTGAAGTAAAATTGTACATATACCCTTGATCAAAGGGAGTTATGGAAAATATTACATATTCTCTGTGTGTGGAAAAAAGAATAGATTTCCAAGAAAATACTTAAGATAACACAGTGAAGAAACACCATGCCTCACAGAGTTTCATACATACATATATATATGTGTGTATTTATATATGTGTGTGCATGTATGTATGTATGGATGTGTGTATATATATATATATGTGTGTGTGTGTGTGTGTATACACACATATATATTCATACTCACTCAAAATCTGTCTCTCAAATAAATAAAATATTTTTTAAAGTCTGAAATCTTAAAAATGAAGACAATTCTAGGGCACAGATCTCTTTTTAATGTAAAGCAACATTCTCCCATGGGCTTTAGATATTGGGGTGTTCCCTACAACAGGCACTAACACATCTGTCTACCAGGACCAGTGGGAACAGGCATGGTGGATATACAAGTGGGGACAACACCATTTCTAACCTAAAGGGAGTGTCCAAAAGCCAAATTTTTCCTGGTGGAGATGGTCCCTGGGTTGAGAGCTTAAAGAGTGTGTCCCCAGGCCTGGGAAGATGACTCAGCAATTAAAGACTCTTGACTGACAGGCTGCCAGCCCGAGTTAAACTCCCTAGCACACATTCAAAGCTGGATGCAAAGTAGTGTACAGCATCTGTAAGCCCTACGAGCCAATGGTAATTGGAGGTGGAACTAGAAGAATCCAGAACAGGCATACACTAACAGCAAAACAACAAAACCAAGGAAGAGCCAGGCATGGTGGGCACACTTTCAACCCCACCACTTGGGAGGACTAAGGTAGGAGGATCACCATGAGTTCAAGGTCAGCCTGGAGCTACAGAGTGAGTTCCAGATCAGCCTGGGCTAGAGTGAGACCCTGCTTCAAGAGAAACAACCAACCTCCCCACTCCTAAAAAAAAAAAAAAAGAAAGAAAAGGAAGCTCCTATCTCAAGCAAAGTGGAAGGAAGAGAGGACAAACACCCCAACCAAATTGTCCTCAGATCTCCATACATGAACCTGCGGCATGCATGTGCCCATACACACACACACACACACACACACACACACACACACACGAATGTGTCCCCTGAAAAGGAGATAAAAGAAAGAGCAGGTGAAGCACCAGGAACATGCACACTGAGGACCCTCCACCAGACGGGCTTAAAAGTTAAGTGCATTAGAAAACATAAAACTCATAGCAGATGCCAGGCGTGGTGGCACATGCCTTTAATCCCAGCACTTGGGAGGCAGAGGTAGGAGGATCACTGTGAGTTCAAGGCCACCCTGAGACTACAGAGTGAATTCCAGGTCAGCCTGAGCTACAGTGAGACCCTACCTCGAAAAACCGAAACAAAACAAAACAAAACTCATAGCAGAGCTGTATGAAGGTGAGGCTGACAGATGAAGTTGCCATTACCAGATTTTCTCTTTTGTTCCTATAGCTCTAGAGGGTTCCCCCCCCCCCGTCCTTAATTTCTCAAAACCTACTCTTTTCCCACCATTCTAAAAAGGCTTGCTCCACAAGTTCATAAGGCCAGAGAAGTTCATAGTCCGAAAGACTATGTCCAAAGTCCGAAGAAAAGTAGCCTTGGTGGGGAAAAAAAAAATCAATGGAAAATTAATTAAAGCAAGCTTGTATTTCAAACTGGGCGTGGTGGCACACACCTTTAATCCCAGCACTCGGGAGGCAGAGGTAGGAGAATCACCATGAGTTCAAGGCCGCCCTGAGACTACATAGTGAATTCCAGGTCAGCATGGGCTAGAGTGAGACCTTACCTTGAAAAAAAAAAATGCATTTCTAGCTGGTGTTGTGGTACAGATCTATAATCCCAGCACTTGGGATGCTGAGGAAAGAGGATCAAGAGATCAAGGTCATCCTCAGCTACATAGCCAATTTTGAGGCTAGCCTGAGCTACATGAGACCTGTCTGAGGAAGACAAAACAAAACAGTTCAGCATTTAAAGCCACTTGTTTGCAAAGCCTGCTGGTTGGGTTTCCATCCCTCAGTACCCACAAAAAGCCAGATGCACATGTGTTTGGAGTTTGTTTGCAGAGGCAAAAGGACTTGGCAACCCACTCTAACCCTTTCTTCTCTCCCTGTGTGTGTGTATGTGTCTGTCTGTCTGTCTCTCCTTCTTTCCCTAGAAAATAAATAATACTTTGAAAAAATAGAAAGCAAGAACACTCAGAACCAGGGATGGTGGTAACTGTCCATGGTCCCATCGCTTGGAGGGCTAAAATAGGAGGATCATGACATCAAGGGCAGCCTTGGCAACACAGTAAGACTCTATCTCAAAAGGGGCGGTGGGGGGGAGCTGTGGCTATAGCTCAATAGAGAGCACTTGCCTGGCCTATGCAAGGACCTGGGTTTGATCCTCAGCACTGTAAAGAAACAAACAAAAAATATACATATTGACTTCTTTTCAAGGAAAAAAAAGTGAAATTCAGGTCTTGTGTGTTGTTATTTGTTTTTGTTTTTGTTTGAGACTGTGTTCTTGCCCAAGTTAGCCTGGAACTCAAGACATCCTGCTGTCTGAAATCACAGCTATGCATGACCCTGCAAAAATCCACAACCAAGTTTCAGAGAATTACTTTACGTTCTGAGCACCACTGTTGAATGGATGTTCTTTGGGATCACTTGGGGGGGGTGCGTAGGGGAGGGAGATAAACATAGAGATCCAGGGTAGCTCTTCCCTTCCCAAGAGAAGGATCTTTTATTATTATTATTATTATTATTATTATTATCTAGTTTTTCAAGGTAGGGTATCAATCTAGCTCAGGCTGATCTACAATTCATTATGTAGTCTCAGAGTGGCCTCGAACTCACAGCGATCCTCCTACCTCTGCCTCCTGAGTGCTGGGATTAAAGGCGTGCACCACCACACCCAGCTTCCAAGAGCAGGTTTTAATAAAGCATCTTAAAAAAAAAAAAAAAAGACACAGAGAGCTGGAGAGATGGCTTACCAGTTAAGGGGCTTGCTTGCAAAGCCTAAGAATGCTTGTTCAAATCTCCAGGTCCCACGTACTCAGAAGCAAAAGTGATGCAAGCATGCAATGTTGCACATCTGCACAAGGGGGTACACACGTCTGAGGTTCATTCACAGCAGCTGAAAAGCCCTGGCATACCCATTCTCTCCTCTCCTCTCTCTCTCTCTCTTTCTCTCTCTCTCAATCTCTCTCTCTCAAAAATAAAAAATAAAAATTTAAGTAGGGCATGGTGGCACACACCTTTAATCCCAGCACTTGGAAGGTAGAAGTAGGAGGATCACTGTGAGTTCAAGGCCACCCTGAGACTACACAGTGAATTCCAGGTCAGCCTGAGCTAGAGTGAGACCCTACCTTGAAAAACCAAAATAAATAAATAAATAAAATAAATTTTTTTAAAGACAGAAATAGCCAGGTGTGGTGGTGCACGCCTTTAATCACAGCACTCGGGAGGCAGAGGTAGGAGGATCGCTGTGAGTTCGAGGCCACCCTGAGACTCCATAGTGAATTCCAGGTCAGCCATGGGCTAGAGTGAGACCCTACCTCGAAAAAAAAAAAAAAAAGACATAGAAATAGAGATATAAGATAGAGATGATAGGTAGGAAGATAGAAAGAGGGAGTGACAGAAAGAGGGAGGAAAAGGAAGCATAGGAAGATAGAGGCCAAGTGCCCCAGAAGCAGAGCTGGGTGTTCATGGAGGCATTCAGGGTAAGCCAAAGACAGGACTTTCATGCTATGAGACAAAGAAATGCAATCATAATATTCCTGGGATCCTTAAGGTTTGCCAACCGTCCTCTACTTCCTTGTCGAACTTCCCTAAGGACTCAGAAATAAAGTGCCAAGTGCAGCTCCTTCTCAGGAGACTATCCAGAATCAGATGAGGTGTAATCAAGTCAAAATCACACTTACAACCCTGTGGGTCAGGTAGACCACTGGTCCACAGGATATAAGGTAGGCAAACCTCTAGCCCTAGACCTTCCACAGCTAGAAGGCAAGACGGCCTAATTACCACCACAGGGTCAAAGTGCACTTTTAAACATTTCTTCACTATTCAACCACAGCACCCACAGGAAAGGACAAAAGTACAATAAATTCCACAGTCCTGTGTGAGAGAGTAAATGACAACAAGCATCCTGTCACCTTCCTTCAATGAGCTCTACAGGAAAAACCCTGAAAGTTGGCCTAGGACTCTAGACAGAACTGTAATGTGATGGGGAAGAGGGTATCGGGCCAGCATCTCAGAGGTATGAAGGGACTCACAGCCGCCCCCCAAAAAAATGCTTTTAGCTACCAGTACGGGAGTATTAACATGTTGATAGGACTGTAGGCGGGCAACCAATGGATAAACGCCCCCTCCTGACGGAAATAAATTGCAATAAAGAAAAATGAGAGACAGAGGACAGGAAAACAGAAATCAGGAAGTATGACAGCCTGGGCGCCCTGGAATGCGGGGTCTCTGCAGGCTCTGGCTAAAGCCTAGCGGGGGGGCCTATCGGAACCTCCCTGCAGGCCTAGTCCGATCTCAGACATTATCACCTTGGGTAAATCGCTTCTGCTGTTTTCTCATTTGTGAAAAATGGGAATAAAAAACAAGAGTTCTCAAACCGCTCGTGGCGGCGTACGTCTGTAGTCCCAACCACTTGGAAGGTAAAGGCAGGAAGACCGGGAGTTCAAGGACAGCCTTGACTACCTACGGAGCTCGAGGCCAGCTGGAAGCTACATGAAACCCTGCCTCCCATTAGAACACAGCTCTTGCAGGGTCGTTAACGCCGAGCACATCCGTGCGGCATCGCTGCACGGACTCCAGGAAGCGCAGCGCATCGCAGCGCATCGCAGCGCAGCCCGCTTGGAAACGTGCGGGTCTCCGGAGCGCGGGAGGACTCTGGAGCGCGCGGGCCCCGCGGCCGGCCGGCCAGGGCCGTCCCCGCGCTCCCCCGGGCCGCGTCCACAGCGGACACTTTTACCTGCCAACGATCACCACCCCGCCGGCCGCAGGGGACGCCATGGCCGGGAGCGCCGAGCAGAGAAGCAGGCGCGGAGCCGTGCGGACGCGGCGCGGGGCCGGGCCGGGCCGGGGCGGGAGCGGTGGGGGGGGGAGGGAAAGGGGGCGTGTCCACGTCCTGCGCCCGCGCCCATTGGCTGCGACGCTCCAGGCCGCGCGTGGGGGGCGGGGCGCGGGAGTGAGCGGTGAGAGCTCTTAAGGAGAATCTTGGGATATTCAGAGCGAGCTTCTTTCTTCCCCACCCGAGTATGTGTGAGTGACTTGGGGAGGTCTCCCAAGGATGAAGGCCGGTTGCCAGGACAACCAGCCCTGTGATAACAGAATTTCCCTTCTTCTGAGGACACTGGCGCTAGCTAAGCACTTTGTTTCCGAGTTTACGCTGCAGATCCGTGCCTGCCAAGATTACCTGGACCCCCCCCCTGGATTCACTTCAGGTCTTGGCACTTGGCACGGCTGACGAGAGAAAATCGGGGTGGGTCACTGAGAAACGGAAGGACGTGTTTTAAGTTCCGTGTGCTTTATCACCGCCACTGCACTTCCTCCTTCCAGAGGAGGATTTTGGCTTGTGTGTAAGAAAAAGGGAAAACCAGGCAGAGCTTGGTGGTGGTGTGTATCTGCTGACAGCCAGGGAAACTGAGCCAGGAGGATGGCAAGTTCTGACCCAGCCAGGGCTACATACAAGACCCTGTCTCAAAAAGAAAAAGAAAAAGAAAGAGAAAAGAAAAGAAAGGGAGGGATGGAGAGATGGCTTAGCTGTTAAGGCGCTTGCCTGCCTGCAAAGCGTAGGGACCCAGGTTCGATTCCCCAAGACCCACATAAGACAGATGCACAAGGGGGCGCACGCATCTGGAGTTCGTTTGCAGTGGCTGCAGGCCCTGACGCGCCCATTCTCTCTTGCTCACTCGTCGCTCGCTCGCTCTCAAATAAATAAAAGTAAACAAAAAAGAAAAAAGAGCTCTAAAGGTGAAAAGCATGTCTTAGAGTATTCAGAACAAGCCTCTTTCATCCACACCTGAATTTATGTTAGTGAATGACTTGGGAAGGTCTTCCAAGGATGAAGGCTGAGCTGGTTGCCAGGAGAATAAACCATGTGATAAGAGAGTTTTTTACCACATCCATCCATCTCCTAGGGAGATGGAGGACCTAAAGATGATCGATAATTATCTTAACTATCAATGACCAGAGTTTAATGAATCATGCCTGCACACTGAAGGCCCCATAAAGCCCTGAAGGATAGGGCTCAGCCAGCTTTATGGTAGTAAGCAAGTATGCATCTATGTGGTCTGGTGATACACCTCAAAACTTCATGAGAACAGAAACTCCTGGCCTCGGGATCTTTCCAAACCTCACCATATATATTTCATCATCTATTATCTATATCCTTTACTATGTCTTTTATGATAAATTGCCCATAGTTATAGGACTGGGTACCCATCTCTTACCATTGGCCTCTAAAGTAAAGTCTGTGAACTAAATCCTTCATCTAGGGGTTCTGTATTAACCATCAAACCTGAATTAAGTTGTAAGACATTCAGTCATTATCTGATGAAAATTTTTAATTATTGTCAGGGGGGAGGGACCCACACTGGAGCAGAGGAGATGACTCAGCAATTAAAGACCCAGGTTTAATTTCCCAGTTACCTACATAAAGACAGCTGCAAGGAGTGGCGCATTTGTAATGACAAGAAACTCTACCCTGCGCGCGCGCACACACACTCAAGAAAATAATTATTTTTTTTAAATCTTGTATTGGCTGAACATTTCTTTTTTTATTGACAACTTCCATAATTGTAAACAATATCCCATGGTAATTCCCTCCCTCCCTCCCCCAGCAAGTAAGTTTTTAATCCACACACATCCACTGTTAGAAGTGAAGCATTAAATGGCAATGGAGAGGAAACAAACGTCCTCTTACAATGACAAAGACATTCTAGTGAGAGCTGCGTACAATGTGAACACTCTCAACACTCCGAACTGTACTTTCAAATGGTTCAAATGAACCAGGCATGATGGCACACGCCTGTAATCCCAGCATTTGAGAGGTAGAGGCAGTCGGATCAGGAGCTCTAGGCCAGCTCAGCTATGCAGTGAATTTGAGGCCAACCTGAGCTACACACGACCATGTTTCCAATAAATAAATTAATTAAACAAATAAGTAGCTGGGCTTGGTGGTACATGCCTTTAAATCTCAGCACTTGGCAGGCCAAGGTCGGAGAATGGCGGTGAGTTCCAGGCCAGCCTGAGATTACATAAATCAGCCTGAGCTAGAGTGAGACCTATTTTTTTTATTTTTTTGTTTATTTTTATTTATTTATTTGAGAACGACAGACAGAGAAAGAGGCAGATAGAGAGAGGGAGACAGAGAGAGAATGGGCACGCCAGGGTCTTCAGCCACTGCAAACGAACTCCAGACGCGTGCGGCCCCTTGTGCATCTAGCTTAAGTGGGTCGAGCCTCAAACAGGAGTCCTCAGGCTTCACAGGCAAGCACCCAACCGCTAAGCCATCTCTCCAGCCCGAGTGAGACCTATTTTGAACAACAAATAAATAAGCAAATAAGTAAGATATAAAGCTATCAAAACTATAAAGTGGCAAATTGAGCCAGGCATGGTAGCACACTTCTTTAATCCCAGTACTTGTGAGCCAGAGGTGAAAGGATTGTTGTGAGCTCAAGGCCAACCTGGGGCCTACAGCATAAGTTCCAGGTTAGCCTGGGCTAACATGAGACTCTTATCTCAAAGAAACAAAAACCATGAGTTAAAATAAAATGGCTTTTTTTTAAATTTTTTTGTTTTGTTTTGTTTTCTTTTAAATTTTTTTTTGTTTTGTTTTTATTTATTTATTTGAGAGTGACAGACAGAGAGAGGAAGAGGCAGAGAGAGAGAATGGGCGCGCCAGGGCTTCCAGCCACTGCAAACGAACTCCAGACGCATGCGCCCCCTTGTGCATCTGGCTAACGTGGGTCCTGGGGAATCAAGCCTCGAACCAGGGTCCTTAGGCTTCACAGGCAAGCGCTTAACCGCTAAGCCATCTCTCCAGCCCCTTGTTTTGTTTTCTGAGGTAGGGTCTTACTCTAGCTCAGGCTGACCTGAAATTCACTATGTAGTTTCAGGGTGGCCTGGAACTCATGGCAATCCTCCTACCTCTGTCTCCCAAGTGCTGGGATTAAAGGCGTGCGCCACCACACCGGGCTAAAATGGCAAATTTTATGTTAGTATATTTTACAGCAATTAAAAAGGCAAAACAGGATCTGAAGAGATGACTTAGTCACTTGCCTGTGAAGCCTAAGGACCCCGAGTCTCCATTCCCCAGGACCCACGGAAGCCAGATGCACAAGGTGGCGCATGCATCTGGAGTTCATTTTCAGTGTCTGGAGGCTCTGGTGTGCCCATTTTCTCCCTATCTATCTGCCTCTTTCTCTCTGTATGTGTCTGTACCTCTCAAATAAATAAATAAAAATAAACAATTTTTTTTCTTTTAAAAAAAGAGATGAGTTAATGGTTAAGGTGCTTGCCTATAAAACCAAAGGACCCAGGTTCAATTCCCCAGGACCTACACAAGCCAGATGCACAAGTTGGCACATGCATCTAGAGATGCAGCAGCTGGAGACCCCAGCATGCCCAAATACATAAAATAGTTTTTTAGGAGACAAAATTATGGGGCTGAGGAGATGGCTTAGTAGTTAAAGGCGCAAATGTGAAGGGGAATGTTTTCTGATTTCATCCTCAGCACATTTATTTGTGGGCTTGATATTATGTTTTTTAAGTCCTCTTCAGGTCTGTCCTCTAAAATGGGCCAGGATTATTGTGACCCCATCTTACCACCTAATATGAATCCCTGCTGTCCAGATCTTATTCTCTTATGCAATTCTTCACTAGAAGAACATGTTAGGGCACAAGGCTTGTCTGGTACACTTGTGTCCTTAAAGGCAAGAAAGCTAGAAGAGATTTTATGGTGGGACATAAAAGGGACCCAGGAGTCAAGTCTTCAGGGTGGTAGCAATGGGGATGTATGGCAAAATGCTCTTCTCATGTGTGACTTAATTCATTGTCACAGGTTTTGCTATGGTTTGATTGTATCCCCCAAAGTTCATGGATTGCAACCTTACTTCCTCTGTGCAGCGGTGTTGGAAGCTGAATCCAGAGGGAGGTGCTCAAGTCATGCAGGCAGAGCCCTTCCACTTCTGACAGATTACCTTCTTTCTCCAAGCAGCCTCCAAGCAGCACGAGGCTCTTAGCAGCAGCTAAATACAGAAACTGATACAGAGCTATGCTCTTGAACTTCCCAGCTTCCAGACTCAAAGGCAAAATATAACAACCGCCCCCCCCAAGGGCCTCCAACATGTTAGATGAACACTCTACCATGTGAATTGGAGTTTTCTTAATAAGCTCCATCTATATTCAAGGACTTACAGACTGTTTGACTGGAACATAGTGACTGTAGAGAGATGGGATGTTGCCAAAAATTAGTTATCTTAGTTCCTTTTTAAAAAGTCAATAGTTTAATATTGTCAACTCAGTTATAATCTCAGCACTGGATAAACTTTTGGAATAGAAACCAACAAACCTCTAGCTTCCATCAGCCTAAAACTAAGAAGGCAATAACATATGAATACTATATAAAGAGGCTGTCGGATGATTTCAGCCATATACTTTGCAACATATTAATTCATGACTTTCATTTGTTCTACAACTTCAAAATCTCATGTAAGACAGACTTACATGTAATCTCATTATTCAGGGTAACCTAAATCTGTATTCAAGGGCTATAGTGACTCATATTCGGCTCATAAGAAACAATTTTCTTATTTACTTTAAAGAAAAATTAGGTGGGCATGGTGGCACACACCTTTAATCCCAGCACCCGGGAGGCAGAGGTAGAATTGCTGTGAGTTTGAGGCCAGCCTGATACTATATAATGAATTCTAGGACAGCCTGGGCTATAGCAAGACCCTACCTCAAAAAGAAAAACAGAAAAAGAAAAGTTGTTGTTTTGTGTTGACAAACACAGCCCTATAACTTTTTTTTTCTTAAGTATCCAGTCTCAATTTTAGGTATTTTGTTGCAACGGAAAACAAAAAAGCTAAGGATGTAGCTCAGTTGGTAGAGTGCTTGCCTAGCATGCATCAAGCTTCAGGTTTAATCTCCAACACTGAATAAACTGGCCTATGATCATGCATCTGTAATCCCAGTACTTGGAAAGTGGAGGCATGAGAATCATAAATTCAAGATCATCTTCAGCTATATAACAAGTTTAAAGCCATCCTGGGCTACACAAAACCCTGTCTCAGAAAAAACAATAAGGAGCTGGGTGTAATGGCACACACCTTTAATCCCAGCACTCTGGGGGAGGGGGGCAGAGGTAGGAGGATCATCATGAGTTTGAGGCCACCCTGAGACTACATACTGAATTCCAGGTCAGCCTGGACTAGAGTGAGACCCTACCTCGAAAAACAAAAACAAACAAACAACAAAAAACACTAAGATAAAATATAGAAAGAAAACAGATTAAGATTTATCTTCAAAGAATTAAGGCTGGGGAGATGGCTCAGGAATTACATGTACTTGCTCATATAGCCAGCTGACCTGGGATCAATTCCCCAGTACCCACGTAAAACCAGATGCACACAGTAATGCATATGTCTGGAATTCATTTATAGTGGCAAGAGGCCCTGGTTCATTCTCCCTCTCTCTCTCTTTCTCTTTCTCTCTGTCTCTCACATGTGCATGCAGAAATAAATATTTTTAAAAAGGAATTAAGTATAAAGATTTCAGAGAATAAAGAACACATGGTATACATGTTTTTGTGTTGTAGCAGTACACTGCTCTATATATGAGAAAGTCAATGTCAATTATGGCATATGTATAATTAAAGTTTGGCATGATAGATCCAACCTGTAATCTCAGCACTTGGGAGGCAGAAGCAAGGAGGATCAAGAGTTCAATGTCAGCCAGGCATGGTGGTGCACGCCTATAATCCCAGCACTCAGGAGGCAGAGATAAGAGGATTACTGTTAGTTTAAGGGAACCTTGAGACTACATAGTGAATTCCGGATCAGCCTGGGCTCTAGTGAGACCCTACTTCAAAAACAAAACAAAACAAAACAAAAAAAGAGTTTAATGTCTTTTCAGCCACATAGTTTTAGGCCAGCCCAGCTAAATGAAATACTATCTCGCAACCCCTCCATCCACGAGTAAGTACACTTGAGAAGGACTGAGAGCATATAGCTCAGGGGCAGAGCATGTAGTTAGCATGCACTAGGTTAAATTCCTACCCCCTAAAGATTGTATAGTTAAGAAACTAATTGTATAATATTTTGTAATAATATGTTAATTTCCTACCATTTTAAAGCATCTAAGAGAACTTTAGAATCACCTTGGGATTATTTGTAACTTTGCTTTTATTAGACTTTATAAGACTTATTTGGGGGTGGTTTTTTAGGTCAGACTAATTGAAATACACAAAGATGAATTCAAGGGCTAGGAAGATAGATCAGTGGTTGAAGGTGCTTGCTTGCAAAGCCTGCTATCCCAGGTTCAATTCTGCAATTTGCTTGTGAAGCATAATGTACAAAATGCCACACACATCTAGAGTTCATCTGCCCTGGTATACCTTTGCTCAATTAATTTCTCTCTCTGTCTCTTTGTCTCTCCCTAATAAATATAAAAGAGGAATTCAAATATAGGACATTTATAAATGCAGTTTTTCTTAATTTTTATTTGTTTATTTATGAGAGAGAAAGAAACAGAGGCAGGGAGAGAGAGAGAGAGAGAATGGGCACAACAGGGCCTCCTAGCCACTGCAAACAAACTGCAGATGCATGGGACACCTTGTGTACCTGGATTTATGTGGGTATTGCGGAATTTAACCTGTGTCCTTTGGCTTTGCTGGCAAGGACCTTAACCACTAAGCCATTTCGCCAGCCTGATAAATGGACTTTTAAGAATGCTATGGGGGTGCAATAGTGGCACATCTGTCATGGTGGAAACCAACTGCCCTCTAATTGGACTAGAGGCCTGCTCCATGGGAGGGAATACATCCTTGATACTGAAAACTTAAAACAGGGGTGGTCATGAGCCCTAAGGGTGTAACGTCTGCTGCTGTCTGACTAAATGTATATACTATGCTCATCAAACTGCCCAGTAAGCACTTCTCTTAATGTTCATACCCTTATATTAATGCTACTCTCACTTTTGGTAGAGAATTTTCTCTTTTCAGATGGCAGTGACCTTGGGATGACTCAGAAGTCATCATGACGCTGGAAAGAAGAGACCGGAGTGCTCAGTACTGTAATATCTCTATCACACCTTCCAAGGCTCAGGGTCTAATGCAGAAGAGGTGGCAGAAAGAATGTGAGAGCCAAAGAAAGGGTAGGACTCCTTACAACATGCTCCCCCCAGACACAAAATGGCCTGGATATCCATGACCCCACAGTGCCTGACACTACCTACACAAGACCATCATAAGAGGAGGAAAAGATCATGACATCAAAATAAAAGAGAGACTGATTGAGATGGGGAGGGAATATGATGGAGAATGGTGTTTCGAAGGGGAAAGTGGGGGGGGGGGGTATTACCATGGGATATGTTTTATAATCATGGAAGTTGTTAATAAAAATTTGGAAGAAAAAGATATATTAAAAAAAAAGAATGCTATGGGATCAGTGGCAGAGTGGTTGCCTAGGATGCATAAGGACCTGGGTTGCCCTAGAATTGAAAAATAAATGCTATGAAACTAAGTTAATTTACTAAATCCAAAGACCTCTTTGAAATGATTGATAGAGACTTCTGGGTAAGATTGCAGCATAGTAGCCATGCCAAAGGTGACTAGGGGGAGAAATAGGCAGAAAAACAGTAAAATACACTCTTCTACCGAAAAGTGAAGGTATGTAAGAAATTAACAACAGCAGCAGAGAAGCAGGAGAGACCCAGAGCTTCTAGAAACCAGGCAATCCTCACTTTTATTTCTCGGAGTCCTGCTGCTTACCCCATGTACCTCATAATCTCATGAATCTTCTTCTACTGAAAGATAAAGAAGCTAAACATGGTGACAAATAAATGTAACAACATATAAGGAAATAAAAATGCAGGTCGTACTAAGTATGATATAGGAAATAAAGCAGAATAAAATGTTTGATGAAGATACAGGATTGGGGAGATACACCTGTGCACTGAACCCTCCTGAGTCAGCCTCTTGAGTCTGCCAACCAATCAGGTTGCTCTCTTACGCATCTGAACCTGATGATGAGGCCCATGCTAATTGCATGTTTGATCCATATGAAAAAGTCTAACCAGGTGTGTGCATCTCTTGGTCCTTTTTTCATTCTCTTGGCACCTGACTTTCCTGGTTCTTGCTTTGGTAAGCTCTCCCCCTTCCCAGCCTGGCTAAGAATGGCAAGGATTTCTTTTCTGCTGGGCATTTTCCTGCTTGTTTTCTTTTCTTAAAAAAATTAATTTATTATTACTTATTTATTTGAGAGAGGGGGAGGGAGAATGGGCGCACCAGGGCCTTTAGCCACTGCAAACGAACTCCAGACGCATGTGCCACCTTGTGCATCTGGCTTACATGGGTGCTGGGGAATCAAACCAGGGTGCTTCGGCTTCACAGGCAAGTGCCTTAACCACTAAGCCATCTCTCCAGCCCTTTCTACTTGTTTTCTACAAGTGACTTGTTCTGGATGTCCTCATGCCCAACCATGAGTGTATCTCTTTCTCTTTCTTGGTCCTCTGTTCACTCTCCTGGATTTTGCCTCCTGGACCTTGTTGGTAAATTCTCTCCCTTCCCATTTGGGAAAAGAGAGGATTTCTTATATGTCTTATATGTTATATGAAATATTATATATTTCTTATATGTTAGCAGTGTGAATAATAATTTAATAATTATTTCTTATTAGCCTGGGCATTTTCCTGCTCGCTTTCTACCTGTGTTTTGTTCTTGGATGTTTTCTTGCTTTGCTACATGTATGAGCTCTCTGAACTCTATGTGAGGGAAATCTTCTGACTTTGGATCTCATGCTTTGCTTCCTGTGTGTGTGTCCCCAGACTTTTCCCTGTGTCGGGGAGACTTTCTCTGTCTCTCCTCCCCCTTTTGGCTTAGGCTTCCTACTAGCTCTCTCTGAATCTAAACTCTCCCTAAAATAAATCTTATCATTCATAATTTAGCCTTCTTGGAGTTCATGTTTTCAATTCTTTGCTAATTCAGATAAGAATCCAAAAGTTGGGTCCCACAGATCTGGAATCTCTTGCATCTTCATGGAATTTAATCCCTCCCTGAATCCAAAATCCTGCATCACTAATGAAGGAGGATAGGAGAATGCTAGCTTTTATAAGGCAGTTTCAGTTAGAAATAGAGGCCCAAAGAGAACCAGAAATGCCACACCACATGCCACCTCACCCTGGCACAAGAATGGAACTCTTGGCAGGAATGGAACTCATGTCTGATCAAGACTGATCTACAGTGCCCCCTGCTGCCCACAGTTAAACACACTACCTAGACAGACAATCCAGGTAGGCTGGCCCTGGGGTCCACCCTTCACATCTACAAACTAATCAAGTCTTCCGCTTGCATCCTGAACTTGATGCTATAAAGGCTGTGTTAGGGGCTCACGCCTTTAATCCCAGCACTTGGGAGGCAGAGGTAGGGGGACTGTTGTGAGTTCAAGGTCAGCCTGAGACTACATAGTAAATTCCAGGTTCAGCCTGGGCTAGAGCGAGACCCTACCTTGAAAAACAAAAATAAATAAATAAATAAATAAATAAATAAACAAACAAACAAACAACAAACAAATAAAGGCTGTCAGGTCTCTTCCCCCTCTCCGTGTAATTCTCTCTGGATTCCCTCTCATCTCAGCTTGCACACACGTGAGTCTGGCCTCTACCCTTGGGTGGGGGTGGGAGATCATAACATTGTTTCTTGAGCTGAGTTTTCCTGCTGGCCCCTGTTTTATAGTTTGTAGTAATTTCTCACCTTGATTACTTTTATGATTTGTCTGTGAATCTACCACGTGCATACTTCCCTTACACTCCAGATCTACCATGTGGGTGCTCTCACCGACTCTAGGCCTGCTACCTGCGTAATTTCCTTCAACTCAGGGTAACTATGAGTATAACTCTCTTCATTACTTATTTCCCCTCTGAATTTCTTGGTCTCTGCTTTGATATTTTCCCTCTTATTCTTCCTTGAGCCTCACCATTTGCCCTCTTAACTTCCCTCCACAGGAAAGCACATGACAGATGCCATGTGTGTTCCTCCTAAGTCTCCTTACACAAGCTACTAAATTCTATTCTCCATGTGCTTTCAGCTTCACTCTAGCCTCTCTTTAGAAAAGCCTCAGTTTCTAAGTGAGCTTTCCATGTGCTTGCAGCTTTAATCTCTCTCTAAAGGCCTTAATTTCTCTTAAATGAGCACTCCCAATTTCCCTTAAATAAACCCCACCATTGGTGATTTTTCCCTAAGTAAACTTAATAATTCATTCTTGAGTCTGTCTTTATTAATTCTTCATTAAAGGTAGGACAGAACACAAAACTTGGGGTTATAAATCCTGCATCACTGCTACTGCTCGAAAAGTTTTAATATTGAAATATTGAAATAGTTGTACTGACCTATAGTCACTTCAAAAACTATATTGTGTTCATCATAAATTGTGTGAAACATCCTATCCTTCTTATCAAAGTTATGGTCAGAGCCTGTGCCTTGCCATTCCTTAACATGCCAGGCTTGACCACCTGTCCTCAAGGAATTAAAAGAGTCACATTAATAGTGAAAAGCATGAAAAGGAGATTTATTCAATGTGATCACATTGGGAAGAGAGAAAAAGAGATCCAGTGACCATCCTCCCAAGTCCATCTTCAGGGTCTTGACATAAGGTTTAAGTTTAAGTAGAAAGCCAGATGTATGCTTAGCTAAGCAGTCCTGGTCAAGGCATGGTCCTGCCCATTGTAGGTACCAGTCTCTCCTGTAATATGATCTGACAACTTGTCAGTGCGGTGTGAAATCCCTTTCTGGAGGAGACAAGGCTACCTCTGACTAGCTTCAGGCTTTGGCCCTTTTTTGTCCTCACAGCATGAGATACCTGAGGCAATTCTAGTTTCTTGAGGTTTATTGTTGCAATAGCTTGATAGCCAAAGGAAATGACAGAGGTGTTTCTTTAGACTACCTTCATTTCTGCCTTGTCCACTCCATTTTCCCTCTGTCTCGATGACCGCACCGCTTCATCCATGATGGCTGCTCTTTTCTGTGAGCTCCAGGTATACTGACTGCCAGCATTGCACAGTGTAGCCCTCCAATCATTTAGTTATTCATTCACTATTCATTCAGTATGTTTTTTGCACTGTGTAAGCCACTTTATTAAATGCTTAATGTTTACTCTTCAACTAAATAGCAAATGTCTTCAGGTTAAGGACTATGCCTCATTTTTTCCTTACCAAGCACATAATAGGTTTAATCTTTAATGATTCAAAGCTTTCTTCTGCTTATTTCCAAAATCAAGGGAAAGAACATAGCATTCTCCAATTTTGTAGATCAGAACATCCATTCCAACTGAATTTCTAGGTGTGTTGAATTGGTCTACTGTGCCCTACCCTATATAATGCAAAGTCAAACTGAAACAGGAACTTTGGGGTTCCTTGCCAATACACCAATATGCCAATGCACCGACAAATTTACGGTACCCCAGATTCATGCCTTATCACTTTAAAGAACTGAAAATCCATAGACCAGAGGTAAGGTTTAGAGAGACCTTATTAGACTAAGAGAAGAAAGTACAAAGAGCTCCTGCCACGTGGAGGGCAGGAGAGGGCACAGAGCCCACGTGGGAGGAAGAGAGGGTCTCTGGCTGCCAGACCGGGAGGTTCAGGAGCCAGCCAAGAGCACTTGTCTCCTGGCATGCATCTGTTTATAACCTTATCATGGTGGGTTTCACCTTCAGGCTCAGGTGAGCCTGAGAGAGAGCTTATTGGTCTGGGCTAGAGGCTGGCTCAGGAAGAGGCCAGCCATGCTGCCAAATTCTGAGGGCTAAACTTGACTAACCACAATGTCAGGATTATATTTAAATTCTAGGAAAGGGGACCTCCCTCTCAGGAGTGACTCATGTTGCTTGTGGAGAAACAGATCTAGGGAACTCATTTAGGCAAGAGATAAGAAGTCAGATCACCCCTTGATCTGTAGCAAAGTAGGAAATTGCAAGGGCAGACTTAAGGACATTTCTGCCTTTACTTTCAGGGGCCCAGTCACCCTAACTGCCTCAAAGCCAACAAATCCCAAAGTAGAATATGGAGCACAAAGAACAAAGAAAGTTATATTTCAAACAAGTTGAGATACAAGAAAATTCAAAATAATGAATATGCCAGGAACAGTGACATAACCCTATAACTGCACCTAATCAGGAGGCTGAAAGAAGGGGATTTGCTCAACCTCAGGAGCTTGAGACCAACTTAAGCAACACAGTACAACTTGTGCTGAAAAGAACAATAGCTTCCAAACACAATTTGGCCTTGATATCCATGACCTCACAGTGCCTAGTACTACCTACACAAAACCCTCATAATAGGAGGAAAAAGTGATGACATCAAAATGAAAGAGAGAGTAATTGAGAGGGAGAGTAGATATGATGAAGAGTGGGTTTTTGAAGGGGAAAGTGGGGGAGGGGAGGGAATTATCATGGTTTATTGTCTATAATTATGGAAGTTGTCAATAAAAAAAGTTTAAAACAAACAAACAAAAAAAGAACAATAGTTTGGGGCTGGAGCTGTGGCTCAGCAGTTAAAGGCACTTGCTTACAAAGCCTGCCTTCCCAGGTTCGATTCCCCAGCGCCTATGTAAAGCCAGATACACAAAGTGGGGCATGTGTTTGGAGTTTGTTTGCAATGGTAAGAGGCTCTGGCATGCCCATTCTCTCTCTCCGTCTCTCACTCTCAAGTAAATAAATATAATAAATATTTTTTAAAAGATATTGGATAGGAGCTGGTATGGTGGCTCACACCTTTAATCTCAGCATTTGGGAGGCAAAGATAGAAGGATCACCATGAGTTTGAGGCCACCTTGAGACTACAGAGTGAATTCTAGGTCAGTCTGGGCTAGAGTGAATTGGGAGGCTAAGGTAGGAGAATCACCATGAGTTTGAGGCCAGCTTGAGACTGATTCCAGGTTAGTCTGAGCTAGAGCAAGACCCTATCTCGAAAAAAAAATTCAAACTTTATAAATATGTTTCATAACAACAAAAATATATTTAAGAGAGTAAACTATAGAATTTATTTATGGAACTTAACTGATAAATACAATATAGAGAACTCTGTATAACACATACAAGGTATATTGAAGAACATGTAATCAAAACCCAATTCTACCTCGAAAAATTAAAGAGAGAGAGAGAGAGAGAGAGATTGAGCCTGGTTTGATGGTGCATGCCTTTAATCCCAGTACTTGGAGGCTGAGGTAGGATTGCCATGAGTTTGAGACCACCCTGAGACTATAGTGTGAATGCCAGGTTAGCCTGGACAGCAAGACCCTACCTCAAAAAGGGGGGAGGATGGAGAGATGGCTTAGCGGTTAAGGTATTTGTCTGCAAAACCAAAGGACCCCGGTTCGACTCCCCAGGACTCACGTAAGCCAGATGCATAAGGAGGTGCATGCATCTGGAGTTTATTTGCAACCTGGAATGCCCATTATCTCTCTCCCTTTCTCTCTCTCTCTCTCAAATAAGTAAATAAAAATAAGGCTGAAGAAGATGGCTTAGCAGTTAAGGCATTTGCCTGCAAAGCCAAAGGACCCTGGTTCGATTCCCCAGGACCCATGTAAGCCAGATGCACAAGTAGGTGCATGCATCTGGAGTTTGTTTGCAGTGGCTGGAGACCCTGGCATGCCCCTTTTCTCTCTCTCTCTCTCTTTCTCTCTCTCAAATAGATAAATAAAATGTATTTTTTAAAAAAGATACTGGATAAAAGTTAGATGTGAGATATGTTTCAAAAACATTTTCAGCTGGATGTGGTGGCACATGCCTTTAATCCCAGCACTTGGGAGGCTGAGGTAGGAGAATCACCATGAGTTTGAGGCCAGCCTGAGACTAATTCCAGGTCAACTTGAGCTAGAGCAAGACCCTATCTCAAAAAAAAAATCAAACTTTATAAATATGTTTCATAACAACAAAAATATATTTAAGAGAGTAAACTATAGAATTTATTGATAGAATTTAACTGGTGAATACAATATGGAGAAATCTATACAACACATACAAGGTATATTCAAGGACATGTAATCAAAACCCAATTCTATGGGCTGGAGAGATGGCTTAGCGGTTAAGCGCTTGCCTGTGAAACCTAAGGATCCCAGTTCGAGGCTTGACTCCCCAGAACCCACGTTAGCCAGATGCACAAGGGGGCGCATGCGTCTGGAGTTCGTTTGCAGTGGCTGGAGGCCCTGGCGCGCCCATTCTCTCTCCCTCTCTTCTATCTGCCTCTTTCTCTCTCTGTCTGTCGCTCTCAAATAAATAAATAAAAATAACAAAACAAGCTGGATAATCTGTTAGATTATCATTAAAAAAAAAAAACAATTCTAATTTTGTCTTCCTGCCCTCTTTTAGAAAGTGGTTTCTAAGCAATTCCTCTGTCTTTAATTAAAGAAAGTTTGAGTGGGCTCCTGATATTTCTGACCATATTTGGAGAAGAAGCCCAAGGGTAATTTAAATCCCAAATAGAGCATCAGTGAAGCAATTAAATCTCCCCTCCCCACTGGCACCTACCGCAGGGAAGGAGGGAGGGAGGGAGGACTCTATAGGATGAGGCCCTTTCTCAGTCACCTCACCTCTGCTCTGGCCACTGATTCACTGGCCTCCCTGCTCCATCTCCAGGTGGTAGAACAGGAGGAGGCTGGGGCTGAAGGCAAATGCTTCTCGGTCCACTGGTTCCCCTACAATGTGATTTTGTGGTTTAAACGTAAAATGTCTCCCATAGCCTTATGCATTTGTGATTATGCCTCATACTTAATTCCCCGCTGGCGGAGTCTTTGGAAGGTGTAGCCTTGCTGAAGGAGGTGTGTCACTGGGGTCAGCCCTTGAGGTCAGGTGCTTTATTCCAGCAATGAGAAGGTCACTGCAGTACTCCCAAAAGCAGGCAGCCCTCTGGAAGTTGCAGTGACCAGAACCTGTGGGTTCTCTTCTCTGCCTCTTTACAGCCTTCTGTCTTTTGGCCTCAGCTCTCCAGTCTCTATCATCTTCTTTTTTGTCCTTTAATTTTTAATTCTTTAGGGGGGAGGGGTTCGAGGTAGGGTCTCACTCTAGCCCAGTCTGACCTGGAATTCACTATGTAGTCTCAGGCTGGCCCCAAATTCACAGTGATCCTCCTACCTCTGCCTCCTGAGTGCTGAGATTAAAGGCGTGAGCCACCACACCTGGCTGTCATCTACTCTTTACTGCCATTGTTTCCGCCCTGGCCCTCTCCAAAACGGAATTGTCAGCTGCCTCTCATGGCTATTTCCACTATCACAGCTGTTGCTCTCTTTACCACTGTGCGCACTTGCTGCCATCATTGCCGTGGCCACCGTGTTGTCGCTACCTTCTCGTTGCCGGGACAAAGCACCTGACCAAAAGCAGCTGATGGGAGGAAAATTTCATTTTGGCTTAGTCTCAAGGGGAAGCTTCATGATGGCAGGGGAAAGCATGGCATGAGCAGAGGTTGGACATCACCTCTGTCAGAGCAGGTGGAAAACAGCAGCAGGAGAGTGAGTCAAACTCTGGCAAGGGGGAGCTGGCTTTAACACCTCTAAGCCCACCCTCAATAACACACCTACTCCAGCAAGCCTCCACCTCCCAAACTGCCTTCTGCTGGGGATGGAGCATTTGGGACATCTGATTCAAACCACCACTTTCCGCCTCTGCTTCTACTGTACTGGCTGAGCCTCTGCTGTGGCTCCTACCTCTACACCACTGTCACTGCCCCATTCCCTCTCCCCCTCTCTCTTTGGGTTTTCGAGGTAAGGTTTCACACTCTAGCTCAGGCTGACCTGGAATTTACCATGTAGTCTCAGGGTAGCCTCTAATTCATCCTCCTACCTCTGCATCCCCAGTGTTTCCAGCTCAGCTTGCTCTACTAATGATGGATATTTTTAAAAAAATAGGCAAGAAAACACACACACACACACTCCAGTCACCTCTTAAAGGGCTCAATGTTACAACACTGGGGAGAGGAGGGGTGCAAACAGTGTCTGCCAGCTAACTCACAAAGCAAGCCAAACGGGCTGGAGAGATGGCTTAGCGGTTAAACGCTTGCCTGTGAAGCCTAGGGACCCCAGTTCGAGGCTCGATTCTCCAGGACCCACGTTAGCCAGATGCACAAGGGGGTGCACGTGTCTGGAGTTCGTTTGCAGTGGCTAGAAGCCCTGGCGTGCCCGTTCTCTCTCTCTCTCTCTCTCTCTCTCTCTCTCTATCTGCCTCTTTCTCTCTCTGTCATTCTCAAATAAATAAATAAAAGTGAACAAAAAAAATTAAAAAGAAAAGCAAGCCAAACAAAGCAAGCTTCTATAGCTAGAAAGGGAAAGTTGGCAGCAATCACAGCTGATATTCAGACAAATGAAGGTTTGTGTTCACATCAGCCATGGCATTGTCCCTTTGGCACCCCATCACAACAGTCTCTTATGCATATATAAAGGACTATGTTTGCTCCAGTCACAGTCCTTCTTACTGGGCCACCAGGGGGAGTGCTCCTCTTCTGGTCTATATAGAAAATATTACAGGGTTATCTAGAGTCACCAAGACAAGCAATGGCAGAAACTAAAGTACAAGCTATTTGAAAGAGTTGTGGCTGGGGATAGTGCCATCAGAGGGGTCCTTTGGAAGCACGTATCTATGGTTGCCATGCCGCTTCCTCAACATCTGGTAAAATGTCGAAAATGGCCAGTGCTGACATGATGATAGCACTGGCAGCTGTGTTGACAGTCCTTTGCTCTAGGCAGCAGGGGAAGAAAGGAAGGGTCTCACAGCTACCAGTTTGGGTGGCAAGCTACCCAGCCCCCAACATCTTACCTTATTTATAGGAAAAATAAAGACCAGGAGCGTTGACCCAAAAAGAACACACACACACACACACACACTCACCCAGCTGGAGAGATGGCTTAGCTATTAAGGTACTTGCCTGTGAAGCCTAAGAACCCATGTTCCACTCTCCAGATCCCACCTAAGCCAGGGCTTCCAGCCACTATAATTAAAGTTCAGATGGGTGTGCCACTGTGTGCACCTGTGCGACCTTGTGCACCTTGGTTCACCTTGTGCGTCTGAGAGAGAGGGAGAGCGGAAAATAGAGATTGAATGGGCATGCCAGGGCCTTTAGCCACTGCAGAAAAAACTTCAGATGCATGAGTTACCTTGTGCATCTGGCTTACGTGGGTCCTGGGGAAATCGAACCTGGGTCCTTTGGCTTTGCAGGAAAGCATCTAAACCTTTAAGCCATTTCTCCAGCCCTTCATGGGTTTTGTTGTTGTTGTTGTTTGTTTTTCCAAGTAGAGTCTCACTTTAGCTCAGGCTGACCAGGAGTTCACTATGTAGTCTGAGAGTAGCCTAGAACTGACTGCTCCTCCTACTTCTGCTTCCCAAGTACTGGGTGACCTTGCTCCTTCATGGCTTCATGGCTATCTGAATAGTTTTTTTGGGGGGAGTATTGGGGTTAGAGGTAGGGTCTCACTCTAGCCCAGGCTGACCTGGAATTCACTATATAGTCTCAGGGTGGCTTCCAACTCACAGGGATCCTCCTACTTCTGCCTTACACACAAGTGCCGGGATTAAAGGTGTGTGCCACCACGCCCAATCTAAAACGTAGTATTTTTTTTTTTTTTAGTGGCACATGCCTTTTATTTATTTATTTTTTTATTGTTTGGAGTTTTTTTTTTCAAATTTTTATTAACAATTTCCATGATTATAAAAAATATCCCATGGTAATACCCTCCTTCCCCCCACTTTCCCCTTTGAAACTCCATTCTCCATCATATTCCCCCCGCCATCTCAATCAGTCTCTCTTTAATTTTGATGTCATGATCTTTTCCTCCTCTTATGATGGTCTTGTGTAGGTAGTGTCAGGCACTGTGAGGTCATGGATATCCAGGCCATTTTGTGTCTGGGGGGAGCACGTTATAAGGACTCCTACCCTTCCTTTGGCTCTTATATTCTTTCCTCCACCTCTTCCGCATTAGACACTGAGCCTTGGAAGGTGTAGAGATATTACAGTACTGAGCACTCCGGTCACTTCTTTCTAGCATCATGATGCCTTCTGAGTCATCCCAAGGTCACTGCCATCTGAAAAGAGAAGATTCTCTACCAACAGTGAGAATAGCATTAATATAAGGGTATGAACATTAAGAGAAGTGCTTACTGGGCAGTTTGATAAGCATAGTATATACATGTAGCCAGACAGCAGCAGACGTTACACCCCTAGGGCTCATGACTACCCCTGTTTTAAATTTTCAGTATCAGGGATGTATTCCCTCCCATGGAGTGGGCCTCCAATCCAATTAGAAGGCAGTTGGTTTCCACCATGACAGACGTGCCATTATTGCACCCGTTGGCTCATTTGGCCTGGCTGGCCAAATATAAGGCTTGCCGTGTCCACTGTTGAGTGTCTTCACTGGTGATTTTTCTTTCTCCCATTGAACTGCATGCGGAATGGCTTCTTCTAGCTTTCTGTCAGCTGGTCTACATGGAGGAGGTTATCAGCTCAGTTCCAGCAGGATTTCTCCATGGCCTTGCAGCCCAAGTATGTGGAGTCTTCAGCAATAGGGTCTTACCATCTATTCCTGGTGGGAAACCAAGGGCCTCGACAATGGCCTATAATGTTTTGGGGGCATCAGGGACCTCCCTGGCCAACAACTCACTGAAAGGTATCCCATCCCTGGTACTGAAAATCTTCTAGCAACAATCTATGGCTCCTGACTGTTTCATTGTCCAAAAAAGTAGGATTCCATATGATTTATTTATATCCTCTTAGATTTTGATTAGCCCTCCCTCCACCTTTCCTTTACTCAGTCTCTTCCCCTGACCTCACTTAGGCCTTTCCACCCCCATTAATCTGCTCTTCTATATATATATATATATGTCATCCTCTTAAGTTTCCCCTTCTATTTCTATTTCCTTTATATCCTCTTTCTAAAAAGCTTCTTAATTTCATGATGTCCCATTGGTTGATTAATGACCCCACTACCCAATGACTGGAGAATCTATTCAGAAAGTCATTGCCTATGCCTGTGTGAAGTGTTTCCTCTAATAGTTTCAGAGTTCCAGGTCTGATGTTAAGGTCTTTAATCCACTTGGAGTTGACTCTTGTGCACAGAAAGATAAGCATCCCTATTTTCATCCTTCTACATATAGATATCCAGTTTTCCCAGCACCATTTGTTTAAAAAAAAAAAAGCTGTCTTTTTTCCCCAGTGAACATTTTTGGTACCTCTGTCAAAAATCAGATGAATGTAGCTGCCTGGATTTACATCTGGGCTCTGTATTCTGTTCCACCGATCTGCATATCTGTTTTTGTGCCAGTAACATGCTGTTTTTGTTACTACGGCTCAGCAATATATCTTAAAATCTGGTATGGTATTACTGCAAGCCTCATTTTTATTAGTCAGAATTGCTTTGGCTATTCAAGGTGTGAGTGTGTATGTGTGTGTGTGTGCACATTCACGTGCTTCCAACTGAATTTTAGGACTGTTTTTTTCTATTTCAGTGAAGAATGCCATTGGAATTTTAATGGGGATTGCATTAAATCTGTAGATTGCTTTTGGGAAAATGTTAATCCATGAATATTAGATGTCTTTCTATTTCTCATTGTCTTCTTCAGTTTCTCTCTTAAGTGTCTTAAAAGTTTTAATTATAGAGATCCTTCACTTGCTTGGTTAAGTTTGATCCAAGGTCCTTTTTTTTTTTTTGAGGCAGTTGTGAAGGGGTGTGTTTCCTTGGTTTCATCCTTAGCACATTTGCTATTGGTACATAGTAAATGAAAGGGTTAATGAATCTGGGGGTCTCCATGAGTATTAAATTAGTCACGGAAATCACTGGGCCATGCTGGCTCTGGAACAGGCTTTAACACAGAAAATTCTTTTGGGTTGTAAATTACTTTCCAAACCACAGCCTAATAAGGTCACCTGCTGCACAGGAACCACTGTCCCAGGCTATATAAGAACCATTGCCCTAGACCATGCAAACAGGCCTATTATTAAGACCTAAGTGTCATATCTGGGAAAACAAGTCAGCAAAAGAAATAGCCCTGTTTCAATTGCATTTTTTTTTCCTTCTTTCCCCTTTCTCTGCCCTGCTTCCTCTTCCCGTTAAATATCCAGCTCAACTGTGGAGCACAGCAGCCTAAAACCTGTGGAAGGGACTCCCTGTCCTTTGCTGCTCACCTGCTTGCTCTCCAATAAAGGACAGCCTAGCCGGGCATGGTGGCGCACACCTTTAATCCCAGCACTTGGGAGGCAGAGGAGGATTGCTGTGAGTTTGAGGCCACCCTGAGACTAGTTCCAGGTCAGCCTGGGCTAGGGTGAAACCCTACCTCAAAAAAAAAAAAAAAAAAAAAAAAAAAAAAAAAAAAAAAAGGCCAGGTGTGGTGGTGGTGTACACCTTTAATCCCAGCACTCAGGAGGCAGAGGTAGGAGGATCACTGTGAGTTTAAGGCCACCCTGAGACTACATAGTGAATTCCAGGTCAGCCTGGGCTAGAGTGAGACCCTACCTCAAAAAACAAAAACAAAAAAAAGAACAGCCTGCTGTTGCAGTTGTATATTCTCTCTTTATTTCTATGTCGCCCTAGTTGGTCTCTGCAGATATCTGCAGCTGTGCTATGTAGATAAAAAGAAGCATAAGATGATTTACAATAGAGGCTGCAATACAGATCATGGCCTTGAAACAGCACAAAATCCACAGTGTCAGTCAGCACATAAGACTGGGCAGTCAGAACTTGACTTTGGGGGCAGGGGCTGCTACATTTCTTTTCCCCAATTTCCACCTCAGTAACTCTGCATCTTATTTATTGAGACAAGGTCTGTCAGTTAAATCTAAAGCTCACTGATTCTGCTAGCCTAGCTAGCCAGTTTGCCCTGGGGATCCCCTGTGTAAGCCTCCCAAGCACTGGAATTATAGGGGGATTACCATACCCACCCAGCATTTGCCTGGGTACTGGAAATCCAAACTTGGGTCCTCATACTTGTGTAAAAAAGCCTTTCACTGACTGAGCTATCTCCCTGTGCCCCTGGGCTGAATATCTCTAAAAATAATTTATTTGTTTATTTGAGAGAGGAGAGAATGGACATGCCATGGCCTCAAGCTACTGCAGTTGAACTCCAGACACATGCGCCACCTTTCACACCTGGCTTACATGGGTACTGGGGAATCAAACCTCGGTCCTTAGGCTTTGCAGGCAAGCACCTTAACTGCTGAGCCATCTCTCCAGCCCTATAGGCTAAACTTTTAATGTAATTTAATGTGAGAAAATTTAAACTGATTTTGAAATAACTTCCTGTAAGCTAAGTGGTTTCTGTGTTGGACAGCACAGCTTGCATGTGTCCTTTCTGCCAGGGTTGCCACCTTTCTGGCTTGTACATTTGTGACTTTGCCCCATAAAAAAAAAAAAAAGAATGAATGAAGCTGGGTATGGTGGCACACACCTTTAATCCCAGCACTCGGGAGGCAGAGGTAGGAGGATCACTGTGAGTTTGAGGCCAGCCTGAGACTACACAGTGAATTCCAGGTCAGCCTGGGCTAGAGTGAGACCCTACCTCAGAAAACCAAAAAAAAAGAAAAAAAAATGAATGAATAGATAAATAAATAGTGAATGTGTTATATTAGGCTTGGATATAGATCACTAATGCTATTTCTCCACATCCTCACCAGCATTTATTTGCATTTGATTTTTTGATGTTTGCTATCCTTTCTGGGGTAAGGTGGAATCTCATAGTTGTTTTAATTTGCATTTCCCTGATGATTTGTTTACTTTGTTTTTTGTTGTTGTTTTGTTTTTGCTTGTTTTGTGATTCTGGGGTAGAACTCAAGGCTTTTTGCATTCTAGATAAGTGCTCTACCACTGACCTGTACTCACAGCCCAGTTGTGTTTTTCCTTATCACCAATATCTTCATGCGATATCCTTTGGGAATTTGTGTGTTCTTAGTTTTTGGTGATTTTGGATGTTAAACAAGGGGAATTGACTTTGGATTAGAGAGATCATATATGTTTCTTTCCAAACACACATTCCAGCCTTGGCCAATCCTACTTTCAAGTTGAAAAGCTGAATTTACATCTGTTATTATGAAACTGATTTAATTACCAGCAGGAAAAAAATGAGTGTGTTGTACTAGGGAATAAGGCTTTTTATAGGCGAGCTCTTTTGAAGCAGAAAAAAGGAAAGTCCAAGGGGTGGAAATTTCCTTTGCCCATATACTACACAGACTGTCCTTTCAGAAACAGGCTTCAAGAAGCAGGGCAGCCTAGACTGACAACAGCGCAGTGTGCGAAGCTCATGAAAGGGAAGGAGTGCAGGTCCAGGGAGGAGACATTTCAGCAGGTCTCCCTTTGCTCCCAGCACACTGAGATCACACACGCAGCAAGTAGTGTGCACCACAGCCCCACTTCTACCATTTTCCATCAGTAAAAGTGATTTAGTATTTTTCCACTTTTCTCTTTTCCTTCTTCCCCACTCTGTTCTGTTTTACTCAGAAATCTCCTTTTTACACAGAATATGAAGCGATTGCCTTAAATGTAGAACATTCTACTTGTTCTTAAAAGGGAGAAATTTAAGAGGAATCTTAATCTTGAACCTGAGCTAAATTCCCTTTGGCAATTATTAAATATCCATTTCCTCATGAACAACAAGGCCACATGGTGTGAGGATCAAGCTGTTCTGATAAGTAAAAGGGAGTTAAGTGAGATCAAAGACTCAAAAGCAGATAGAGGGCTGCGGAGGGAGATGGCTCAAAGTTACAGGCACATGCTTGAAAAGCCTGTTGCTTGGGTTCAATTCCCCAGTGCCCACATAAAGCCAGGTGCTCAATGTAGTGCATGCATTTGGTGCTTGCAGCAGCAAAAGGCCCTGGCACTCCCATGTGAGCTCTCTCTTTTGCATATAAATAAATAATTGTTTTTCAATAAAGCAGTGAGGCTGGACAAGGTCAATCCTGACCCTTCCTTTTATAGGTGAAAAGACAGTCCTAGAAAAGGAAGGGACAAAAGTCATGTACACCAGAGTCTCTAACATAAAGACAAGCTTTCTTGGATGGGGAGACAACTCTTTTGGTACAGTGTTTGTCTGGCAAGCATAAAGACCTGAGTTCCATCCCCAGAAATTTAATATTCTTAATTTTATTTATTTACGTATTAGAGAGAGATAATGAATGGCCATACCAGGGCCCAATGCCATCTTTTGCAGTGTGTTTACTCTGTGCCAGTATGAATTTTTGTTGTTGTTGTTGTTGTTGTTGGTATTATAGCTCAGTTAAAAGACCTTGGACTATAGAGATGATTGAACATCACTGGAATTGATAAAAACTATGGAGACTTTTTAAAGTTGGACTGAATGCATTGTATTTTATATCATGGATGATTATCAGGTTATGGGGGCCAGAGGCAGAATGTGGTGGTTTGATTCAGGTCTCTTCCTTAAACTTTTGTGTTCTGAATGCTAGGTTCCTGGGCAATTTGGGAATTGGAATCTCCTGGAGGCAGTGTATTGTTGGGGCAGACTTATAGGTGTTATAGCCTTATAGCCAGTTTTCCCTTGCCAGTGTTTGGCACACTTTCCTGCTGCTGTTGTCCACCTGATATTGGCCAGGAGGTGATGTCCACCTTCTGCTCATGCTATCATTTTCCCCTGCCATCATGGAGCTTCCCCTAAAGTCTGTAAGCCAAAATAAACCCTTTCCTCCTGAACAAGCTTCTCATGTTTGGGTGTTTTTGCCAGCAACTTGAAGCTGACTAGAAGAGAGAGAGAGAGAGAGAAAGAATGGACACACCAAGACCTCTTGCCACTGAAAATGAACTCCAAATGCATGCACCACTTGTGCATCTGGCTTTACGTGGGTACTGGGGAATAGAACATGGGCTGTCAGGTGGTGTCACCTCCAAAGCAGCTCATCTTGCCTGGTCTTATCCGAGGACCAGAGAAGTGTGACATTTGGAACTATGACACTGGATTTACCTGGCACCCTAAGAACATTTGCCATTAGTGCTGAAGTGTTGGGTGTAGAAGCCATCATAGGGAGACACTGTAGCTGTGGGAAAGGCAACAAAGTGACACTTCAGTGAATTACTCCTTTAACAGTCTGCCCTTGGGACGTGTGATAGTATGGTACAGCTTACCTCATGCCTTCTTGGATATTTAACATTCATTTTGGCCTGTTAGTGGTTGTGGTTTTAAAGATGTGAGCAGACATAGGACCCTTTCATTAGGGTAATTTTACAGTCCAAAGTCCATTTATTTTAGAATAAGTTGAAATTATTGGCAGGCTCCAGTTAATTTGTAACTTGCAAGTAAGAAATATTACAAATCTGGGCTTACAGAGTGGCATTTTGTGTTGGAAATGTGAATACACTGCTTATTCAAAATTTAGGATCTAAAGATCCTGTCTAGGGCTGGAGTGATGGCTCAACTGTTAAGGCACTTGCCTGCAAAGCCTAACAACCCTGGGTTCTATTCCCTAGTTCCCACATAAAGCCAGATGCACAAAGTGCCACTTTGTTTGCAGTGGCTAGAGGTCCTGTACACCCATTCTCCTCTTCTTTGTCTCTGTCTCTCTTTGCTTGCAAATAAATAATTTTTAAAACATGAGAGTAACATTATTATGTGCAAGTCCTGGGTCACTGGTGTTGCACAAGGACAAGTCTTTTACTATAAATGGCGGTTTCTGGTGAGATTCCTAGAAAATTGCAAGCTTACAGCTGGGCAGGAAGAAATGCCTTGAGCAGTTGTTACTTGCACTGGAATTGCTTTTTTTTTTTTTTGGTTTTTCGAAGTAGGGTCTCACTCTACCCCAGACTGACCTGGAATTCACTATGTAGTTTCAGGGTGGCCTCGAACTCACCATGATCCTCCTACCTCTGCCTCCCGAGTGCTGGGATTAAAGGCATGTGCCACCACGCCCGATTTACTGGAATTCTTAATTCTCAGATGGCTAGAAGGTTCAACCAGACTCTGGGGTGAAGGGATCTTTAACCTTTCTATGACCTCATAGTTTTCTCTATCTTTCTATCCGTCTTCAATCCTTTTGCGTCAGTCTTCTGAGAGCTGGGATTATAAACTACCCCGCCACACCTGGCAATAACTATGAATTTAATTCTTCTTACATACTGTATCAAAAGCTTCACAAACGCATATTTCCAGGAGCCTGCAATGCAATGTTTCTTTGAGACACTGTCTATGGAGAAAACAGACATAATCACGTCATATTTTATAGTGTGACAATAAAATTCAATTCTGTACACACATAAGACAGGCCTCCAAGTGTTACAGGATGTGTATGATGGCACATTTCATTAGTCCGGCAATCTCCTTTGGTCTACTTTCTGGATGACTGTCTCAGGGTTCATCTTCGGATCCCGTCTAGCCCTCATCTCCCGGGCGGATGAGTCTCCCGCTGGTCCACCCCGCCAGGCCACAGGCCTCTCCGCGCGCCCCGCTTCCGGTCCCGCCCACCCGCGCGGAGCACTGTGGGAGCGGCTTCCTTGGATTCGCACCTGGCAACGGCCGGGCGTCGGGCTCGGGCCTGCGGGGTCCCAGTCGTCGGTGGGCGCTGACGTCGCTCGCGTCTTCCGTGGCTCCGCCGGCCGCCGTCCCCTGCTCCCCGCTGCGCGAGGTAGGAGAAGGGCAGGCGGGGCGCGTCCCGAGCCCTCGCGCGGAGCCGCCGGGTGCGGGAGGCCTGCGGCCGTGCCCTGGGACCCCCGCCCCGAGGGAAGGCGGACCCTGGGCCCGCCGCGTCCCCGCCTGGCGTGGCTGACGCACCCTGGAGTCACAGCGGCCGGGTACCACGCGCGCGGAGAGACCGTGTCGCATCCTCTGCGGCGAACGTTCCTCTTTAATCTCGGACCAGATCAAACTTTTTTAAGTTGTTTAATAAAAAGGTCGAATTAGTAGTGAAAGGATGCATACAGCACATAGCCCCGCAGATAGGAAAGCACTAAAAATGTGTACCTCCAAGGGACGGATTCCATCACCTTGGATACCACACTTCCCAAATGCTCAACTCCCTTATATAAGGTGTTACGGTATTTGTCATCGCTAGATAATTTTTTGATATCTCATACAATGTAAATGTCCTAGAAATAGTCGTTACACTGAATTGTTTAGGGAATAGTGACAAGAAAAAGTCTTGAGCCGGGCGTGGTGGTGCACGCATTTAATCCCAGCACTCAGAGAGGCAGAGGTAGGAGGATCGCCAAGAGTTCGAGGGCACCCTGAGACTACACAGTGAATTCCAGGTCAGCCTGGGCTAGAGTGAGACCCTACCTCGAAAAAACCAAAAAAAGAAAAAGAAAAAGTCTACATATTCAGTAAAGATGTAATTTTCTATACACTGATGGTTGAATCCAAGAATGCAGCCTACAGATAAAGAAGTCCTGGCTTCACTGGTTTCCCAAGTTTCTTTCTAAACCTAAAATTCCACCCTTTCTCTTTTTAGACCTTTTTTTTTTTTTTTTCTGGTTGTGAGTTTTGAGAAACTACGATAGGCATTTTGAACATAGGTATGGTAGAAGTACACTTTAAATTATACTTTAAAGTATAACTTTAAAATAGTTTACCAGCAATGTTGAGGTGGTGTTATCCCAAACTGTTTCAACATGAGAAACTTGTTATGTACTTACGCTGCTTTTGAGATGCCCGAAGAATGCAGAAAGCCTGCATTACAGTATTGGTTCTGCCACCCATACCTGTTAGTAACAGGGGTTTCTTTTTCACTTTTCCTGGTCTTGCTTTCCTCATCTTTAAACTTAATATATTCCTCTGTCTGTTCAGCTATGTATAATGGCTTCCGGAGTGATTTTCTTTTTGCTTAGGTATGTGTGTGGTGTACATGTATATGTCTCTTTGCAGGTTTGTATGCAAATACTTGCACATGTATGCATGTGCATGTGGAGGCCAGAGGTCACTGTTAGATGTCTTATTGGCTGCCTTCTACCTAATTTTTTTGTTGTTGTTGTATTGTTTTTTTGAGGAAGGATCTCACTCTAGCTCAGGCCGACCTGGAATTCACTATGTCATCTCAGGGTGGCGTTGAACTCATGGTGATCCTCCTACCTCTGCTTCCCGAATGCTGAAATTAAAGGTGTGCACCACCACAACCAGCCTACCTAATTTTTTGAGAGACTGAATCTGGAGCTCACCAGTTCTATCTAGCCAGCAAATTCTAGGGATTCTTCATTTCTTCACTGCTCCCAGCACTGGGATTACAGACACATGCCACTTGTACATGAGTGTGGAATATCTGTAAATAGGATTTATAATCAGGAAGTTAGCTGTGAGCCCCGTTAACACCAAAAATCAAGTTGTTTGCTTTCAATATACAATGGCACAGAGTCAGTGTTGCCATTCCAAAAGGGAAGAATGGAAGCATGGCAAGGAAATATCAAACCAAAGCAAGGCAGAAACCCAGCTAGGCAAAACACTAAATCTTGTAGCTCCATGTCAGTTGTGGTGATTTGAATTAGTTTTCCTCCATAAACTCATGTGTTCTGAATGCTTGGTTCCCAGCTGATGGTAATTTGGGAGGTGGATGCTTGCCAGAGATGTCTTGTTGGGGACTGGCTTAGGGGTGTTAAAGCCAGCTCCCCTTTGCTAGAGTTTGGCTCACTCTCTTGTTTATCACCTGCTGTGGCAAAGGTGATATCCAGCCTCTCTGTTCATGCCATCCTTTCTCCTGCCATCCGGAAGCTTCCCTTCAAGACTATAAGCCAAAACTAAATTCTTTCCTCCCACCAGCTGCTTTTGATCAGGTGCTTTGTCCCAGCCATGAGAAGATAACTACAACAGGAAAATTGGTACCAGAGGAGTGGGGTTGTTGCTGCTAGAAACCTGACTCTGTAGCATTTGGCTTTTTGGAATGGATTTGAAGGAGGAATGTGGAAAGATTTGAAACCTTGGACTAAAAGACACCTTGCAGTGCTGAAGGCATAGTTTTATGCACTGTTCTGGTCAGAGTTGAGGTACCTAAATGCAGAAAGAACTATGAACTGTGACACTTGGCTTATGTGGGGAAGAAAGAGCTTTGTCTGGACTGGGCTAGAGGCAGTTTGTGTGAGAGACTTACTGCATTCTTCCCATGTCCTGAGAATTTGTGCAGGGTTGTGTTGCATAGAAATGTACTGGTGTAAGCAGAAGAATATGGCACAGAAAGAAATGAAAATTTTGGCTAAAGACTACAGCTGCTTCAGCTACAGTTGAGAGATCACCACCACTGACATTGGGACAGTCTGCATTGAGACAGAAGGAAGAATGGGTACTCTTTTGAAAATAGGGGACCTGAATGCTGAAGGAGTATTTTGCTCTTCAAAGTTGGGTTTATCAACCCTTGGATTAACAAATTTTGTGGCCCATCTGGTATATGGGAGTATAACAAATGCAGGAAGAAAGGGTCATTGGATTTGCAGCACTTTTTTTTTTTATGGTTCTTGGTGATGTGAGGCAGGGTTGTTGGAATATGCTTAGAGTCATAAGGATGAACTGCGGGTTGCCTTGGAGACACCAGGAGATGCCAGGACTATGGGATGGCTGCTAAGGAGAGCTGCTGACCCAGGATGGATTGTTTCCCAGGCTGTAAGCAGCCCAGCTATAAGGATGGAATTGGAACTCCAGAGACTTGTCACTGGTTACAGATGTCAGACTTGGAGCTATAGGATTTGATATTTGCCCTGTTTGTTTTAGGTCTTGCATTGGTTCAATCTTTTCTTGTAGTGCCATCTTTTGCAGTCCAGATATTTATTCTGTACCATTATGTATTTTTGGTTTAGAGTTCTTGGAGTATGGAAATGTTTGAAAAGTATTGAGATTGAAAAAGCTATGATGACTTTTATGGACTGAATGCATTGCATTTTACATCATAGATGACCATCAGTTTATGGGGGGCAGGGGCAGAATGTGGTGTGTCCCCATAAACTCATGTGTTTTGAATGCTTAGTTTTCATCTGATAGCAATTTGGGAGGTGGAGCCTTGCTGGCAGAAGTGTGTTATTGGGGGACAGGGAGCTAGGGGTATTTTAGCCAGCTCCCCTTTGGTAGAATTTGGCTCACTCTCCTCTTACTGTTTTCCACCTGTTGAGGCAGAGGTCGTGTCCAGCATCTGCTCATACAATGTTTTCCCCTGCTATCATGGAGCTTCCCTCCAGACTGTAAGCTAAAACTAAATCCTTTCCTCCTGTCATCTGCTTTTGGTCAGGTGCTTTGTCCCAGCAATAAGGAGGTATCTGAGGATAATTAAATCATCTGGGCTCCAGAGGGTTTAAGTAGCTCTGAGCCCTCATCTCTGCTGCTTACAGTACACATAGCCTATCTCCATCCTGTACATGCAGCTGTCCTCAGTGGACATCCCATGGTTTTGGTCTCTCCAACATCCTAGTGTCTCCATTTTGACTTAGGCTTCACCTTAACTGCTTTACCTAGTGGCCTGTCAGCATCACTTTGCACGGAATCCAACCCTGCCTCATATTGCTTTGCTTTAGCAGCCTTCTGGAACCTTGGCATAAGCCTCCATGACCCCATTCTTCTTGTATCCATCATACCTATAAAACCAGCACCTCATGGATGATACTGCTGTCACCTCAAAATGTAGCCTGGTCTTCTTGGATCGCAGTTACACCAGGCTCTGTGTGCCTTCTAGACTGACCCTGGGAAAACACTTCCTTAGGTGTTTGTTTTCCAGCAGGGAACCCTTCTGTGACATTCTCAGTTTAGGCTGTCTCTCCTTTCAAATGAACTTGGATTTTTACCAGGTGGAGCCTTTGATGGCTTCAGGTCTTCCTTTTAGGTCACATTTCCTAGCATTCTAGTGCAGAGCATGAGGTTTTACTTTAAAGGGACTAATCTCTAACAATTATATCTGTTCTGCCTTGCTTCAACTTTAATCTTCCCCTGCTTTTCTTCCAAACAGACCATTTTCATATCTTTTTGTTCCACTTTTTTTTTTTTCTTTTCCGTTCTTCAAGGTAGGTTTCACTGTAGCTCAGGCTGATCTGGAATTCACTCTTTAGTGTCAGGGTGGCCTTGAACTCTTGGCGATCCTCCTACCTCTGCCCCCTGAGTGCTGGGATTAAAGGTGTGCACCACCATGCCTGGCTTTTTTTTGTTGTTGTTGTTGTTCCACTTGTTTCTCTCACTGTAGACATAGCTAAAAGTAGTGAACAGTCACCATGCCATAGCCTGAATACTATCCTGTTTTGAGATGTCTTTTTGCCACCCAAATTAGTCTTTTTATTTTAAAATTCATTCTTACTCAAGTTCTCAGGACATGGGCAGAATACAGCTGGATTCTTTTTCAGAATCTAACACAAGTGGCCTTTAGCCCCATTGCTGACAGAGTCCTTGTTTCACTCTGTAACCTCATGAGCCAGGCGTACACTGTCAGAATTTCTCTTGGCATTTTGCTCTTCTAAACTCCCACCAGAATGATCCATTGAGTTCTGCTTATAGCATTCTAAGTCTTCTCTACCTCAAAGTTCCAAACTCCTACATTCTGTCTGCCAACCAGTTCCAAAGGTCTTAGAACTATAGAGCAGGTTTGCCAGAGTAATGGTCCAACTTCTTAGTACCAGTTACTTTCTCATTAGTGTGACAAAATACCCTATGAAAGCAAGTTAAGGAAGGAAGGGCTTGTTTTGGCTCATAGTTTCAGGGTACAGTCCATCATGGTGGGGAAGTTATGGTAACAGGTGCTTGAAGCAGATCTGCAGTTAGAAATAGAGAAAAATGAATGCTCATGCTCAACTCGTTTTCTCTTTTTCCTTTAAATCAGTAGCCGCAACCCCTGGAATGTTGTCTCACATTTAGGTGAGACATCCTCTGTCAGTTAACCTAATTTAGAAACTCCCTTACAGACATACCCAAAGGTGGTTCTTCTGGGTGATTCTAGATCCTGTCAAGTTGATATTCTTAATTATCAAAATATGCTTTGGAAGTGTTTTGGGATGACCATTTGTGTTTATTTATTTTCTTTTGAGACAAGGTCTCATCATATGGTCCAGGCTGGCCTGAACTCACCATCCTTCTGTGTCAGCCTCCTGAATACAAGGATTACAGGTGTAGGCCACCATACCCAACTTAAAATGACATTTCTATGTGTTTGACATTGTCTGTCATAGTAGTGAATTTTTATCTTTGAAAAGCAATAAGAAATAAACTCAAGATTGATCAAAGATTTAATTTGTGGGAGCTAAAATCATGAAACTGTTAGCAAAAAATATTAAGTGTAAATCTTTTCTTTATTTAATATTTTTATTTATTTATTTGCAAGGAGGGGGAGAGAGAGATAGAGGAATATGAATGAATAAATATGAGTGCACCAGGGCACCTTCAGGCACTGCAAACGAACTCCAGATGCATGTGCCACTTTGTGCCTATGGCTTTATGTGGGTACTGAGAAATAGAACCCAAGTCCTTAGGCTTTACAGGCAAGCACCTTAATTGTTGAGCCATCCCTCCAGCCTGAATGTAAATCATTATCTTGGCTTAGGCAATTAATTGTTTCTTAGATGTGATACCAAATATACAAGTAACCAAAACAACAACAAAGACAAATTACACAACATCATACTTAAAACTTTAGTGGGGAGGGAAAATAAAAAGTATTAAAAACCTCAGTGCTTCAGTAGGTACTATCACAAAATGTGAAGACAGTACACAAAACAGGAGAAAATACTCCTAAAGCATGTATATGTTAGGGTCTAGGACTAGTACTGTAGCTCAAGGGTAAAGTGCTTGCCTACCATGCGTGAGACCCTGGATTCCATCCCCAGCACTGAAACAAAAGATCTTGTATTCAGAATATAGATGATTGTTATAACCTTTATAAGAAAAATAGCTGACTTTTTAAAAGTGGGTAAAGAATCTAAATGGATGTTTCTCCAAAGAAATGTACAGATTATTAATAAATAAATGAAAAGATGCTCAATATGAGTAATCAGGGAACATAGCAAATCCACAGCAAGGCATTTCATACTCACTAGAATGGGTTTACTAAACAGAAGATCAGAGCCAGTTATGGGGGCGGGAGTGGTACTAAGTGTATGCCACTGAGGCTGGGCCAGGAGAATCATGACGTCAGAATTAGCCTGGGCTACATGTAGTGAGTTGCAAGTCAGCCTGAGCTACATAGTACGATCATGGCTTTAAAGAGAGAGAGTGAGAAAAGACAATAACAAGTGTTGTCTAGTACATGGAAAAAGTGGAATACTTATACATTGCCAATGGGATAGCAAATATAGCTTACTTGAAAAATGGGTAGCTGTCCAAAACATTAGAGTTGCCATGTGACCCAGCGATTCCATTCCTAAGAATATACTCAATATAATTGAAAATATACTCATGCAAAACTCTTACATATAAACATTCATAACTATTGTTTATAAAAGCTAAAACATAGAACCAGCCCAATGTCCATTAACTAATGAATAGAGAAGCAAAATATAAGTTTATTATTCAGCCATGAGAAAGAATGCAGTACAAGTATAACAGATAGATATTACATTGTGGACAAACCTGAAAACATGAATATGAAACAGACCAGACACAAAGACCATGTACAGTATGACTTCATGTACATGAGATGTCCAGAAATGCAAATCTATAGAAGTAGGAAGTAGACTAGTAGTTTCTAGGCACTGAGTGAAAGGATAAATGTAGAGTGACTTCTTTATGGCATGAAGAAAATGTTCTGGAATTAGACAGCAGTGATGGCTGGACTCCTGTTGAATATACCAACTGAATGATGCACAATTCTTTTCTTTTTTTCTTTATTAGTTAGTTTTGTATTCAGCAAATACAGTCAGTTTGGTACCATTATTAGGCTCATCCGTGACCTACCCCCTCCCCTTGGCCCCTCCATGTTGAGGTATATGGGTCATGCATTGTGGAGTTAGCCCACAGTTATGGGTAAGATAAATGTCTCTGCATATCATGACCCAACATGTGGCTCTGACATTCTTTCCGCCCCCTCTTCCGCAAAATTTCCCTGAGCCATGTTGGGTTCATTTTTGGTCTGCTTCAGTGATGAGGTGTTGGGGGCCTCTGAGGCTCTGGCTCTCTGATTTGGTAGGAGTTGATTTTTCTCTCTGTTGATCTCCTTCCCCCTTGTGCTGGTATCCGGTTCATCAGGAAAATAGCACCCTTGCTTGTTTCGCCAATTTTTCTTAGTTTCAGCTGGGGCCCTTTTGAGGTATGATGGGGTGGCTCTCTCCGTAGGATCTACATCTATCTGAAAAAGAGAAGCAGATTCTCCAATGGAGAGTAAGTTAGCACCAGGACAAATGAGATAACCCTTACTTTTTTTTATAGAGAATTTGATAGGTGAGGCCCTCTTGTAGCCCATGATTGATGGTAGCTTGATATTGGCAAGTGGGCTTATGTTTGGATATGGTTCTGACTTGTTTCCCTGCTCCAGCTATGGGTCCTGTACCACTGAGGAGATCAGGCCAAATCAAGAGCAGTTGGTTCCCCACCATGGCTGTGTGCCACTATTGCACTTGTGTGGGCATCATAACAAGTTATTTGCTGCTAAGTAGGTTAGACCATGAGTTGCTTGGACGGATATTGGTCATTTTCCCCCAGTCGCCCATGTAGCACCTTCTGGCACTAGACGCGCTGACTGTCTGGGGACTGACTCTCTTCCAACTTCCAGCCATGCCATTCTATTTTACATGTCAACCACATAAGGTGTCTTCAGCAGTAGGGTCTTACCACTAACCTTTGGTGGGTCATGATGCACAATTCTTTAGTCTTTGTTTTTTGAGACAGAATCTCATGTAGCTCAGGTTGACTTGTAACTTATTGTATAACCATGGATGCTATGGTGGTTGGTGGTTGGTGGTTGAAATCAGATGCCCCCCCCCCCCGCAATAAGCTCATGTGTTCTGAATGCTTAGTCCCCATCTGGTGGCAGTTTGGGAGGTAGAGCCTTGTTGGAGAAAGTGTGTTGTTGGCGGAGGGCTTTGAGGTGTTATAGCCTAGCTCCCCCTTGTCACTTTGGCACATGCTTCTGCTGCTGTTTTCCATCTGCTGTGGCAAGGAGATGATGTCCAGCCTCTGTTCTACCATCTTCCCCTGCCATCATAAAGCTTCTCCTCAGGATTGGAATCCAAAATAAATCCTTTCCTCCCATGAACTACTTTGGTCAGATTTTTTTTTAAGAGGGAGAGACAGAGAGAGAGAGAAAGAAAGAGAGAGAGAGAAAGAAAGGGCATGCCAGGGCCTTCAGCTGCTGCAATGAATTCCAGACATATGTGCCCCCTTGTGTGCATGTGTGACATTGCACTCTTGCATCACTGTGCATCTATCTGGCTTATGTGGGACCTGGAGATTCGAACATGAGTTCTTAGGCTTTGCAGGCAAGCACCTTACCCAATAAGCCATTTGTCCAGCCCTCAGATATTTTTTTCTCAGCAACATATAGGCAATTACAACAGATAGCCTTGAACTCCTGATCCTTTTATCTCCTTCCAAGATCTGGGATTTCATGTGTGTGCCATACCTGGCATGATTCACTTATAAGGGTGAATTTTATGGTATGTGAATCATAGTTAAAAGACAATAACTTTAATATTTACAAATGTATGAATAATTTTAAGAGGTTCCGAGAGACCACATATATTTGGTATTATGCTGAGCAATAAGATTAAATAGAATTTTCTAGCAGCCTAATATGGTTCAAACTGACACACCATAGTTTATATACATTTCTTGACTAGCCTTTCATCTCCCTGCCTTCCCTAAGATATTGACACAATTTGAGTGACACTTATGGATGCTTTCTTAGATTTGCAAGCAATTATTACATTTACAGTATAAGTGTACAGTAATTACATTTATTTCATGATTTTATTTCCACTTTGCTTTGATATCTGTCCTGCATCTCTCTCAACATTTTGTTGTAAAAATGTTCAATTGTATAGCAAAGTTTAAAGAATTTGTACAGTGAATATTATACTTGCTACCTAGATTCTGCCATTATTACTCTTCTACAGTTCTTTTTTTAAGGTTACAAAGCTTCACTTAAGCTTTGAGATTTTTTAAAAAATATTTTTACTTATTAATTTATTATTTATTTATTTATTTGAGAGAGAGGCAGATGAGAGAGAGAGAGAGAGAGAATATGGGCACCCCAGGGCCTTTAGCCACTGCAAATGAAGTCCAGATGCATGCACCACCACATGCATCTGGCTTACATGGGTACTGGGGAATCAAACCTGGGTCCTGAGACTTTGAAGGCAAGTGCCTTAACCACTAAGACATCTCTCCAGCCCACTTATCTATGCTTTTTTTTTTTTATCATGTATTCCTTTATCTACCTCTCTCAGTGTAACTTCCATTTATGCATTTCAAAGTAAATTACAAGCATTTAAACTTTCTCTTAAATATATAGCCTGTTATAGTTCAATATTTGTTTACAGTTTTTACATTTATGGTTTTTCAAGGAAGGGTTTCACGCTAGCCCAGGCTGGTCTGGAATTTTCTATGTTGTCTCAGGCTGTCCTCTAATGCAAAACTATCCTCCTGCCTTGGCCTCCTGAGTACTGGGATTAAAGGCATGCTTAACATACCTGGACAGTTTTTTCTTCTTTTGTGACAAAATTTACAAAAAGCAGAACTCCTAAGTACGTATTTGCTGCGTTTTCTAGGCATATGCTCTACTACTGAGTTGCTTCCCCAGTTCCTAGGCTGAGTTTTCACTCATGCAGGCCAGTGTGACTCAGACCCCAGTCAAGATAGAAATCTGTCATCACCCCAGAAAATTCTCTCATATCCCTTTTTGTTCAGTCTCCACTAAGCCCAAAGAAGCAACTATTGCTGTAATTGTTTTTTTTTAAATAAATAAATAAATTATTTATTTATGTATTTAGAGAGAGAAAGAGACAGAGAGAATGGGCACACCAGGGCCTCTAAGTCACTGCAGATGAACTCCAGATGCATGTACCCCTTGTGCATCTAGCTTACGTGGGTACTGGGGAATCAAACCTGGGTCCCTAGGCTTTGCAAGCAAGCACCTTAACTGCTAAGCCATCTCTCCAGCCCCCAATTGCTTTCTGTTATAGATTAGTTTTACCTATCCTAGAACTTCATGCAAATTAAACAATGTCTACCATGTTATTTTATGTAAGGCTTCTTTCACTTAGTATAATTGATGGTCTTCCATATTGTCATGTGCCACTAGTGCATTTTATTTTTTAAAATATTTCTATTAATTTGAGAGTGAGAGGGTGGAGTGAGTGAGAGAGAGAAAATGTGCACACTAGGTAGGACCTCTTGCCACTGCAAACAAACTCCAGGTGCATGCAACTTTGTGTGTCTGACTTTACGTTGGTACTGAGAAATTAAACCTGGACTGGCAGGCTTTGCAAGAACATACCTAACTCTGAGCTCTCTCTCCAGCCCCTTTATTTTTTTAAATTTTTGTTTATTTTTATTTATTTATTTGAGAGCGACAGGCAGAGAGAGAAAGAGGCAGATAGAGAAAAAGAATGGGCACGCCAGGGCCTCCAGCCACTGCAAACAAACTCCAGACACGTGTACCCCCTTGTGTCTCTGGCTAACATGGGTCCTGGGGAATCGAGCCTCAAATTGGGGTTCTTAGGCTAAACAGCAGCCCCTTTATTTTTTATTTATATTTTAAAACTTCCATAAATATAGACAATATACTGTGATCATAATCATTTCCCCCTTCCAAATCCCTCCTCCACTGAATCTTTTCTTTCCAGTTAGTCTCTCTTCTAATTTGATGTCCTCATTTTTTCTTCCTGTTATGCAGGTCTTGTGTAGGTAGTATCAGCCACTGTGAGATCATGAATACCAAGGTCGCTTTGTGTCTTGAAGATAATATTGTAAGCACTCTTCCCTTTCCTTTGGCCCTTACATTCTTCCTGTCACCTCTTCTACCATGGTCCTTGAGTCTTGGAAGATGGAATAGAGATGTCTCAGTGCTGAATACTCATTGGCACTTCTTAGCTCAGTGCATTTTCTGCCTGTGAGCAAGCCTTTGTGCACACATGCCACATTTTGCTTATCCATTCTGTTTCTGCCTCCTGGTCTGACCATTTTTGGATTTTATGAATAAAGCTATTCTAAACATTCTTACAGAAATCTTTGTAGACATATGTTTTCATTTCTGTCAATTAAATACTGGAGTAGGGTTTTGAGGTCTTATATATACATTTTATAAAATTTATGAAACTGCAGAGCTTTCACAGCATTATATCATTTTATGCTGTCACTAAAAGGTATATGAGTGTTCCAATTGTTCCGCATTTGTGCTGATCTTATGGGTTGGATTTTATAATTTTAGCACTGTTAGGGGTACAATGGAGTACAGCTTACATTTTAATTGATTATTGCATTTATTTCTCCTGAACTTGTTACTAACCTCTGTGGAAATCATGATAATCAGCTGTACCCCTCTCTGTGCCTGTCACTATTCTTTTGATGTAGAGATGTGAAGTTGCCATAAAACGAGGGCAGTTAATGAAGGTTTTGACAGTTTTGAGAAGTTGAAAAAACTGGTGTCATAATAAAACATCTGAACATATGTAACAGTGCTGATTTTTTTTATAGGTACAAATGATGGAAAATGTACACCTGGCTCCAGAGACAGATGAAGATGATCTTTATTCTGGTTACAATGATTACAATCCAACCTATGATACTGAGGTAAAACAAAATCTAGGGTTTTTAAAATATTATTTTCCTTTTAATGAATTCAGCTGATTAATGAAGACTTTGGCTTTGCATATTTTCTGCCTTTTATGTTCTTTAATTAATCTAATTCAAAACCCTAGAAGAGTACTTAGTGAAGATCCTAAAATTCCTACCAGTGATTATTAGCATCAGCAGGAGGGAAGATCTCCAGAAAGGTTATATAAATGAATTAAGATGCTGAGTTATATATTCCTCAGCACTGACTATCTGAATATGCAAAAAGCTTAAACCTCCTGAGGATACATACCTAAGACCAGGTTTTGTTGTTGTTGTTGTTTGAGAATCTTTTGTTTTTTAAAAGTATTTTTGGGACCAGGTGTGGTGGTACATGCCTTTAATTCCAGCACTAGGGAGGCAGAGGTAGGAGGATCACTGAGAGTTTAAGGCCGCCCTGAACCTACATAATAAATTCCAAGTCAGCCAGGGCTAGAGTGAAACCATACCTTGAAAAACCAAAAAAGTAATTCTTTCAGCTGAAGACATGGCTGAGCTGTTAATGCACTTGCCTGCAAAGACTAATGACCCGGTTCAGTTCCCCAGTACCCATGTAAAGCCACAGGGACAAACTGGAGCATGTGTCTGGAGTTTGTTTGCAGTGGCTAGATGCCCTGGTGTACCTATTTCTCTCTCTCTTTTTCTGTCTCTGCAAATAAATAAATTTTAAAAAATTAAAATCATTGTTTTAAGAATTAAAATTTTACTTGGTTATTTATTTGCAAGGGGTGGGCATGGGCGCTCCAGGGCCTCTTGCCACTGCAAATGAATTCCAGATGCATGCACCACTTTGTGCATCTGGCTTTACATGTCTACTGGGGAATTGAACTTGGAATGTCATGCTTTCAAGCAAGTACTTTTAACCACTGAGCCATCTCTCCAGCCCCAAGAATCTGTTGTTTTTGTTTTATTTTATATTTTTTAGGCAGAGTCTTCTTGTAGCCCAGACTGATGTAGAACTCATTTTGCAGCCCAGACTAGCCTCAAATTCACAGCGGAAAAAACCATTACCATGGGCTGAGATGGCTCAGTGGAGTGGAGTTTGTTTGCAGTGGCTGGAAGCCCTGAAGTACCCATTCTCTCTCTTTCTCTTCTTTATTTTGATTTTTTTGAGGAAGGGTCTTGCTCTAGTCCAGGCTGACCTAGAATTCACTAGGTAGTCTCAGGGTAGCCTCGAACTCATGGCAATCCTCTTACCTCTGCCTCCCAAGTGCTGGGATTAAAGGCATGCACCACCATTCCCCGCTTCTCTCTCTGTTTCTTAAATAAATAAATAAAAACAACAAACAGGGCTGGAGAGATGGCTTAGTGGTTAAGGTGCTTGCCTGTGAGCCCTAAGGACCCAGGTCTAATTCCCCAGAATCCATATAAGCCAAATGCACATGGTGGCACATGTGTTTGGAGTTCGTTTGCAGTGGCTAGAGGCCCTTATGTGCCCATTCTCTCTCTTATAAATAAATGAAATAAAAAAACAACAAACAAAAAAATGGAGAATAATTGAGGAAGACCCCTGATGTTGATCTAAAGAGTTTTAAAAAAATATTTTATTTATTTGCATGCAGAGAGAGAGAGAGACAAAGAGAGAAAAGAGAGAGAGGAATGGGTGGGCCTGGGCCTCCTGCCACTGCAAACAAACTCCAGACACATGCACCACTTTGTGCATGTGGCTTTATGTGGGTACTGGGGAGTCAAACCTTCTTCCCAGTTATAAAAATAATACTGGGCTACGGATTTGGGTCAATGGTAGAGTGCTTGCTTAGCATGTACAAGGTACTGAGTTCAATTTCCAGTGCTGAAAAAAAAAAAAAGCAGTATATGCCCATTGTTGAAAGCAAAATTGCTGATGATGATTGATGCTCTTTTCTCTCATAAGTAATTATAAGTGAGCTAAGTGTTGTGATGCACACCTATAATCCCAGCACTTGGAAGGAGCAAAATGATCAAGATGTGGAGTGCAGCCTGGGCTATATATTCAGATCCTGTTTTAAAAATCCTCCAAACACAAACGATATCACATTGCTAACATTTTGTTGTTTTGTTTTGCTTCTATGCATATATACATGTTTCTTTCATCATGTTTGGAATTAAACTAGTATTTTTTTCTGTTTGCTTTTTTACACTCCACTGCATAATAAGCAATGTCATGATTGTAAACATGGAAATAGATAGGATTTTAATGACTGCACTGAATATCCTGAGTTGATTAGATGTATTGCTTTAGCATAGGTTTCCCCCTGCCCCAGTTTTCTGCTACTGCAGATAACATTGCAAAAACAATTTTGTGCATGAGTATTTCTGTGTATTTTCTGTGTTTTGCTTGCTTGTGTGTATGCAGCATAAGTCCCCCTGAAGCACCTTACACACTCATCTACAGCAGGGTACACTTGTTTGAGGTGGCTGGAGCAGAATGCTGGGTCTTCCACTCCTTTGCTCTTCTGCCCATTCATTCATTCATTTATTTATTTGCAAGCAGAGAGAGAGAGAGAGAGAGGAGACAGACACAGACAGAATGGGTGCACCAGGGCCTCTAGCCACTGCAAACGAACTCCAGACTCAAGCACCCCTTGTGCTTCTGGCTTACGTGGGTACTCGAGAATCGAACCTGGATCCTTTGGCTTCACAGTCAAGCACCTTAACTGCTAAGCCATCTCTCCAGCTCCTCTTCTGCACATTCTTGTTTGAGCAGAAGTCTCTTATCCTGGAGACTGAGCTCCGCACAGGTCTAGGGTTACATGCATGCGTGTCCACACTCATCTGTTCATGGGAGTCCTGTAGATTCAAACTGGGGTAGTCACAGACCCTCATGCTTATATATTTAACTCCTGAGCCATCTCTCCAGCCTCATTTCTGTATTTTGATCAAACATTTTTAGGATAGAGTTAGAGAGTGGAATTCAAGGGTCATGAAGATGATCATTTTTTAAAGCATAAAACAACTTTCTACCCCGCTGTGGTGGTTTGATTCAGGTGTCCCCCATAAACTGAATGCTAGATTCCCAGCTGATGGAGATTTTGGAATTAACTCCTGCTAGAGGCAGTTTATTGTTGGGGGCTGGCTTATGGGTATTAAAGCCAGTTTCCCCTTACCACTGTTTGGCACATTGTCCTGTTCCTGTTGTCCACCTGATGTCGGTGAGGAGGTGATGTTCACCCTCTGCTCATACCTTCATTTTCCCCTGCCGTCATGGAGCTTCCCCTCAAGTCTTTAAAGCAAAACAAACCTTTTTCCCACAAGCTGCTCTTGGTCAGATGTTTTCTGCTAGCAATGCGAACCTGACTACAACACCCTCTCAGTTTAATTTGAAGCAAGTATTTAGAATGTCAGGCCCTCAAGAAAAGTATATAGCAGAGAGGGAAAGAGAAAGATTTGAATCTCTTTTATTGCTCCAGCTTCTGGTAAGAAAGAGGAAAGACTGTGTCCTTGAACACTTGACATTTAATCAGGCATTATACCCACCCATCTGAACAGTAGGCAATAAAATGCCCTTAAAAGTGACTACCCTTAGTACTCTTCATAGGTGCAGAAGGAACCTCGACATTTGGGGAGGGGTGGCAGGGACTTGGATACAGGAATCCTTGGCCCCTCCTATTTGGGGTAAAATGAATTATAGAGAATCTTTAATACAAAAGAGTTTAATTTTTTTTTCACTTTATTTTGAATGTTAAATTTGCCTTTTCATTTTAGGAATTGGAGAATGATACAGGTTTTCAGCAAGCAGTGAGAACCAGTCATGGTAGAAGACCTCCAGTAAGTGAAATTTTTAAAAAAATGGTAGAAATAATATCATAAAATTTACCATCTTTTTAAAATTTTTTTTTGTTATTTTTATTTATTTATTTGAGAGCGACAGACAGAGAGAGAGAAAGAGGCAGATAGAGAGAGGGAGAGAGAATGGGTGAGGCAGGGCCTCCAGCCACTGCAAATGAACTCCAGACGCATGCGCACCCTTGTACATCTGGCTAACGTGGGTCCTGGGGAGTCAAGCTTCGAACCGGGGTCCTTAGGCTTCACAGGCAAGCGCTTAACCGCTAAGCCATCTCTCCAGCCCAAACTTACCATCTTAGTCACAATTAAGTATACAGTTAAATAGTGTTAAGTACATTGCTAAAAATGATAATCAGAACTTTGTTGTCTGCAAATCTGGAATTCTTGACCATTAACTCCTCTTTTCCTTCCCTAACCACCCCCCATACTATTAGCTACCACTCCTCTTCTGTTTCTGTGAATTTGACTACCCTGGCTACCTCACATAGAATATTTGTCTTTTTGTGATTGGCTTGTTTCGCATAGTAAATGTCTTCAAGGTTCATCTGTGTTGTGGCATATAACAGAATTTCCTTTGGTTTGATGCTTAATAATATTCCATTATATGTTTGTACCACATTTTGTCTATCCATTCATCAGTAAACGAACAGTTGTCTTGTAAAAAAATATTGTTTTTTGCAAGCAGAAAGATAGAAGAGAGACAGACAGAGAATGAGCATGCCAGAAACTCGAGCTGTTGCAAACGAACTCCAGATGTATGCACCACTTTGTGCATCTGGCTTTACTTGGGTACTAGGGAATTGGACCTGGGTCGTTAGGCTTTGTAGACAAGCACCTTAACCACCAAGCCATCTCTCCAGCCCCAGTTGTCTATCTTTGTTTTTCAGTTGAAGAAGTTAATTATATATTCTAGATTTAATACACCTCTTATCAGATCCATGATTTTCAAAGATTTTTCTCCCTTCATGTAAGGGGCACTTTATGTTGTTGACTATATTTTTTGATACATAAAGGTTTGCTGTACTCATTTTATTTTGTTGCTTTATGCTCTGGTGACATAGCCTAGAAGTCATTGCCAAGGCTAATGCTGTGGAACTTTGCATCTGTATTTTCTTCTGAAAGTTTTGTAGTTTTAGATTTTTTTGTCCTGTTGAAGTTAATTTTTTTTTTTTTTTGAGGCAAGCCCAACAGACTGTCTTTTATTCTTTTTTATGTGAGAGTGAGAAAGAGGAGAGAGAGAATTGGTGCACCAGGGCCTCCAGCCACTTCAATTGAACTTCAGAAGCATGCACCCCATTGTGCACATGTGGTACCTTGTGCACTTGCGTCACTATGCATCAGGCTTACGTGGGACTTGGAAAGTTGAACAAGAGTCCTTAGGCTTCATAGACAAGTGCCTTAACTGCTAAGCCATCTCTATAGCCCTTTAAGTTAATTTTTATGTGTATGATGTAAGATAAAAGTTCAGCTTCTTTCTTTTGCATGTGACTGTCTGGTTTTCACAACACTATTTGTTGAAAAGATGGTCCTTTCCCATTGAATGGTCTCTACACCCTTATACCAAAGAGCATTTGACCATATATACTAGAGCTTTTGATGGAATATCTTTTCTATTCTGTTGTTCTAAATATCAATATACTAGAAGCAACTGTTTTGATTATTGTAGCTTATGTTTTAAACTCTGGAGGCCCCAGTTCTCCAACTTTGTTCTTCTTTTCCAAAATAGCTTTAGTTTTTCAGAGCTTCTTGATATTTCATGTGAATTTTAGAATGAATTATTCTATTTCTGTAACAAATGATGCTGGGACTTTGATAGAGATTAGGTTGAATTTGTAGGTCATTTTGGGTTGTATGGACGTCTTAACAGCATTAAATCTCTTGCAACCCATGAGCACAGTACCTTTTCATTTATGAATGTCATCTTTAAATTTCTTCTTGTAGTGTTTTGTGATTTTCAGTGAAACCCATTAAATTAATTACAAATTTATTTTAGTTGATGTTATATTAGTTAGCTCTTGTTACCATAATGGAATTCTATAATGGAATAATTTTATAAAGGAAAGAGGTATATTTTGCTCACAGTTTTAGAGGCTGAAGTTCAGATAGCCCCATGGAATATGGTAGAACATGTGAAGAAAAAATCATGGCAAGTGGAGAAGTAAGCATGGCAGCAATATGTGGTGGGTGGCAGCACATGGCAGAGGACATGTGACAGAGAATGTGTGGGACATGTCAGAACATGTGTGGGAAGACTCATCAGTGTGTGGGAGGCATATGGCAGAGCCTTTATAGCAGGGAGATCATATGGTAAGGAGATATGTGGCAGAACCTGTAGTTGGGGGACACATGGCAGAGTGTATGGAGGCAGCACATGGGCAGATGACAGTATACATGGGGAGACAGATGGAAGAACAGGGGCATGTGGCAGAGTGTGAGTAGGAAGACATACAGCAAAACAAAAAGAGATTCAGGGATTAGGCTCAAGCATTTAAATTTTTTAAAAATTGATTTTCAAGCAGAGAGATATAGGGAGGAGGGAGCGTGTGTTTGTGTGTGTGTTTCTGTCTGTCTGTGTGTCTGGGCACCCCAGGACCTTCAGCCACTGCAAATGAACTCCACCTGCATGAGTCACTTTGTGCATATGGCTTACGTGGGTACTGGGGAATCAAACCCAGGTCATTAGGCTTTGCAGGCAAGCGCCTTAATCATTGAGTCATCTCTCCAGCCAGCTTAAGCATTTTTACTCCAGAATTCACTCCAGAAGACTAACATTTCCTTCTGAAAATAGTACCCTTATTTTTACTGGGCCTTACTTCTTTAAGTTTCATAATACCTAGTACTACCACTGTGGGGACCAAGTGTCCAGCAGGTAAAACTTGGGGGACAGACTAGAAACTAGAGTTGGGGAGATGGCTCAGTGGGCATATGTATGGATATGAGTTTAATCTGTATCCATGTGAAAAGCTGGGCATAGCTGCACATGCCTCTAACCTCAGCTGTATGTGGGGTGGAGGCAAGAGGCTCAATGGGGCTTGCAGGTCAGCATTCTAGCTGAAAATTGGTGAGCTCCAGGATCAGTGAGAAGACCCTGTGTCAAGGAAATAAGGAGGACACCCAATATTATTTATATGATGCATCAGAATGTTTACTTAAAAATTTTAAAATATTTATCTCTAACTCTTTGGATTTTATTATTTTCAGTTAGCATACTCAATATTGGGTTTTATTACAACATTTTATATATGTCATACATTGCTCATAGTCACCCCAAATTACCCTCTCTTGTTCCCCCATGTCTTCTTGCTGGTCCCCTTCCTCTTTGCAGATAGTCCCTAATTTCATTTAGTATATATCTATTTTGCTTATTTATATATCTGTGCATTTATTTATTTTTGCCATGCTGGGGATTGAACCTAGGGCCTGTGTATGCTAGGCAAGGTCTCTGCTCACTGAGTTATATCCCTAGCCATATTTTTCATGTCTTATATTGAGATCGGGTCCCTTCCACCACTATACATTCTTAAGTTGCTTAGGCTAGCTTTCAACTCACAATCCTCTGCATCAGCCTTCTAAATTAGCTGGAATTATAGGGTTATGCCACCAGGTCTGGATTTTCTTTCTAATATTTAATATCCTTCAAAATGTGGGCTTTAATAACTGTATCCTCTTTTATATTAATGATTTTCTGTTAATTAATCTTTCACCAGTATATAAATCACCAGTATATAAATCACTAGAGTATTTATTGTTATTATTTTTAAAATTTTTATTTATTTATTTATTAGAGACGAGGGGGGGGAGAGAGTGTGTGTGTGTGTGTGTGAAAATGGGCACGCCAGGGCCTCTAGCTATTGCAAACGTACTCCAGGTGCATGTGCTACCATGTGCATCTGGCTTACATGGCATCTGGCTTACGTGGGACCCAGAGAATCGAACCAGGATCCTTAGGCTTCGCAGAGCCATCTCTCCAGCCCTTTTATTATTATTTTGAAGGTTTTATATGTCATTCAAAGCATAGAAATTTGCTTTCTGTCCTGAATGAAATCTGAAAAGCTTCTATAGTTGAAAATAGGCAAGGTTAAGACTAGGTACAATAGTAAAATACAGAAATTATTTCTTTTCTTTCTTTCTTTTTTTTTCAAGGTTGGGTCTCGTTGTAGCCTAGCCTGACCTAGAATTCACTATGTAGTCTGAAGGTGGCCTCAAACTCACAGTGATCCTCCTACCTCTGCCTCCCAAATGCTGGGACTAAAGCCATGTGCCACCACGCCTGACTTCTTTCTTCTTATAAATAGTTTCTTTTTTAGTTTTTTTGAGGTAGGGTCTCGCTCTAGTGCAGTCTGACCTGGAATTCACTCTTGTTTCCGGCTGGCCTCAAACTCATGGTGATCCTCTTACCTCTTTCTTCCAAGTGCTGGGGTTAAAGGCATGAGCCACCATGCCCAGATACAAATAGTTTTTTGGTTTGTTTGAGTTTTACTTTTTGTGAGACAGGATTTCATATAGCTCAGGCTGGCCTCCAACTCCTTATATAGAGCCAAGTGTGATGGGTCATGCCTTTAATCCCAGACGCTATAGAGTAGCAGTTTTGAGGTGGGCACATTTTGTCCACCCCCACACCTCCAGAGTTCATTTAGCAATGTTTGGAGATATTTCTGGTTATAAAATCTTTAGTAGGTACTGCTGGCATCTTGTGGGTAGTAGCCATGGATGTTGCTGAACATCCCTTAATGTATCAGCTTCCCACAGTAAAGAATTATCCAGCCCTTTAAAAGTATCTTGTTTGAGGGGTGGATGATGCTGTTCCCAGAAGCCATAGGTTGTTGCAAGAAAATTCTAGTGCCAGCGATAGCAACCTCCCAATGAGTTGCTGTCAGGGAGGCCCCTGAGTCCTTCCCCATCAAACATTGTAGACCATTGCCAAGGCTGTTGGTTGCCCACAAGAACTATATGGTAAGATCTTATTGCTGAAGACACCACTTGCAGGATACTGAGAAGTCATGTGGGAACAGAGCTGGAAGCCTCATCCCTGCTAGCTAGCTGTCATAGTGCTGGAAAGTGCTATGCAGGATGCTGGGGGGTGGGAGTGGGTGGAGAGTGTTCCGTAGTCTTAACCAGCAGTCTTTGACCTGTACAACTGACCAGCCAGGAAGATATGTCTGCAGGTGGAACAGTGGCATAACTGTTCTGTGTTAGAGGAAAATGTAGGGAAACACTTCAGAGGTATAGGCATGGGCAGGTTCTGAGCAGGACTCCAGTTACATAGGAAATAATTCCAAGAAGTGATAAATGGGATTATGTGACATTAAAGAATCTGCACAGCAAAGGAGACAACAGTGAGCGGACAGACAACCTGCAGAATGGGAAGAAAAGCTTTGCCAGGCATACTCCAGACAGTATTACTATCCAGGTACTTAACTGCAAAAATTAAACACCAAAACAAGTCATCCAATCAATGAATGGGCAAAAATTCTTTTCTTTTTAAGTTTAGAGAGACTTTATAAGATTAAAGGAAAGAAAATTATGAAAAGCTCTTGCCCATGAAAAGGCACAAGGGGATAAAGCCCCTCCTTTTTGGTGTATGTGCCTATATGAGTATGTCTTGTGTTCTACCAACAAAGCTAACCAGGTGCCCTCCAATGTATTGTACATACAATTAAATAGATGTCTATTGTGATCATTTATCTTCCCATAATAAGACAAATGATTAAACCATTTATTATTTGTATAATTTTTTGGCTTATTGGTTATTTATAAATGTATTTCTTAGTTTCTAAAAATTTTAAATGTTTTGGTTGTCTTCATGATATTGATCTCTAGCTTTACTATTAGCTAGTCAGGGAACACAAGCTATATGATTTCAATTCTTTGGAATATATTAATATTCTAAGTATCTTTTTTTGCCTGTGTTTGGAGACAGGGTCTTTCTATATAACCCAGATTATCCTCTAACTTTCCACAATCCTATAGCCTTAGCCACTGAGATGCTGAATTACAGCCGTGTGCCCCCATCCCTGTCTTCAAGTGCATTTAAAAATTTTTTTTTATTCATTTATTTGAGAGAGAAACAGGCAGATAGAGAATGGATGCACCAGGGTCTTCATTGACTCCAAACTCCAGACACATACGCCACTTTGTGCATCCGGCTTATATGGTTCCTGCGAAATCAAACCTGGGTCCTTTGGCTTTGCAGGCAAGTGCCTTAATCATTAAGCCATTTCTCCACCCCAAATTCATTTTTAAAGAATAATCTGTAATTGATAGGTACAATGATTAGGTCAGGTATGTTAAAGCTGTTGTTCAGATGGTCTATAATTTTACTAATTTTTTTGTCTATTGGCTTGGGATAGTATAATCAAATTTTGCACTGTTGTTAAGGATTTATCTCTTTTGTGTCTTTTGTTTTATGTGTTTGAAGAAAAGGTAGAATGTCTTGAGGGCAAATTGAGCCTTGTATTGTTATGAAATGTCTCAGTTTCTAGAAATAATTTCTGTTTGTTTTGTCAAATGTTTATTTATTGATATAGTTACAGAAACTGTCTATTATCTTCACTGGATTTCTTTCCCATTGTTTTACTTCTAAATTTTCCAAATCTGTATTTAGGATATAGCTCTTAATAGCATGATGCAGTTGGTTTCCTTTTTTAAACTATAGTCTGATTTATTCTTTTAGTGAAAGTACATTTAATGAAAATACTGATTTAGTGTAAAATGAAAGTACCTTTAATAAAAATTCTTTATAATATAATATATATTATATATGATATAAATAAAATGATTTAATTTAAAGCATACTGTCTTACTGTTTGCTCATTTTTTTCCCCTCTTTTAAGTTCCATTTCTCTTTTGCCTTCATTGTTTGTTATTTCATTCTACTCTTCTGTTATCTTAGTAGTATATATTCTTTAACCATATTTTGGTGTTTCTCTAAAAATTACAACACTCAATTTTTAAATATTGATTTATGTATTAGATGTGTGTGTCTGTGAGTGTAGACACATGGGTAAAGGTCAGAGAAGGACTTTGAAGTGTCAGTCCTTGCCTTCTCCCTCGCTTGATGCAGGATCTCTTGTTCACCACTCCCAAATAGAGATTTGGGAGCTTCTGCGAAATTCTGATGTCTTTGCCTCCCTCCTCACCATATGTGCACTGGGATTACAGAAGCCTATCGCAGTTTCTGGCTTCTACATGGGGCCTGGGGTTCCAAACTCATGTACTCAGAATTATCCAATAAGTGCTTAATCTACTGAGCTATCTCTCTTACTCCAGTGCTTATTAAATTATGAAAGTCTAGCATAAATTAATAGTTTTACTAGTTTCTGGACAATTTCAGAATTTTACATTATTTTTAGTACTAGAATTGCCACGTATTCCTGCTTTTGCTTACTTACTTATTTGAAAGAGGGAGAAGGAGAAAGAGAGAGAGTATGGGTGCTCCAGGGCTTCTTGCCATGGCAGACAAACTCTAGGTGCATGCGCCATTTTGTGCGCCTGGCTTTATGTAGTGCAGGGGAATTGAACCTGGGCCATCAGGCTCTGCAAGCAAGCACTTTTAACCCCTGAGCCATCTTTCCAGCCCCTGGTTTTGTTTTTGAGACAAGGTCTCACTATGTCGCCCCAAGTGGCCTTGAACTTGGTGATCCTCTTGCCTCAGCCTGCCTGGTGCTGGGATTGCAGGTGCACATCACCACATTTGGCTCAGCTCTTCTTATTTTTTTATACATTTTTTAAAGTTTGTTTCCATTAACTAACTCCTTTTTCCACCATCATAAGAGAAACTGACATTTGTTCTTTCTGATCAGAGAAAAGACATTTTAGAATGGACAATCTGATTCTACTATAATATTCACTAAAGAAACAGGTCTTGGGCTGGAGAGATGGCTCAGCAGTTAAGGCATTTGCCTGCACAGCCAGAGGACCCAGGTTTGATTCCCCAGTACCCACATAAAGCCAAATGCACTAGGTGGCGCATGCATCTGGAGTTTGTTGCAGTGGCTAGAGGCTTGGCCCGCCAGTTCTCTCTCTCTCTCTCTCTCTCTCCTTCTCTTTCAAATAAATAAATAAAATAAAAATAAAAAGGTCTTAAAAAATCCAAGTGCAAAACTTTTCAGTAATCTTTCTATCTCCACTGTACCCTGTCAAAATATTCACAGCTGTGTTGTTTGTTTTTTGAGGTAGGGTCTCACTCTAGCCCAGGCCAACCTGGAATTCACTAAGTAGTCTCAGGCCAGTCTCAAACTCAGTGATCCTCCTACCTCTACCTCTCAATTAAAGGTGTATGCTACCACGCCTGGCTATTTTTTAAAATTTATTTATTTTTTGTTTTATTTTGTTTTGTTCTTCAAATTAGGGTCTTGCTCTAGCCCAGGCTGACCTGGAATTCACTATGTAGCTTCAGGCTGGCCCAGTCCTCTGCCTCCAGAGTTCTGGGATTGAAGACAGGCACCATCACACCTGATTTAGAATTTCAATCTAATCCTGAAAATTGTGGGGGGAGGGGTTTTTTGTTTTGTCTTTTGTTTTTCAAGGTAGGGTCTCACTCTAGCCCAGGCTAACCTGTAATTCACTATGCTGTCTCAGGGTTGCCTTGAATTCACAGCGATCCTCCTACCTCTGCCTCCCAAATGCTGGGATTAAAGGCATGCGCCACCACACCTGGCTTAATCCTGTCATTGTGGTTAGTCAAATTCAGCCCCCAGAATTTGACATCTTCCTGAGCCAGCCTGTATGTAGCCCAAACCAACCAGACCTCACTCTGGCTCACCTGAGCCTGAAGGTAAGACCCACTATAATAAAGTTATAAATAGATGCATGACGGGGGACAAGTCTCTCTCATGGCTGGCTCCTGAACGTCAAGGTTCTGGTGAACTGGTCAGAAACAAGAAGTGACCCCCTCACACACACCTTAGTCCTACATGGGCTCTCTACCCCCTCCTGAACTCCACATGGCAGGAGCTCTCTGCGCATTCTTCTCTTTCCTTCTCTTTTTAAAAAATATTTATTTATTTAAGAGAAAGAGGCAGAGAGAGAATGGGCACTCCAAGGCCTCTAGCTACTGCAAACAAACTCCAGACACATATACCACCATATGCATCTAGCTTATGTGAGTACTGGAGAATCAAACCTGAGTCCTTTGACTGTTCTTTTTTTAATTTCCAGTCTTAAAAAAAATTCCACATAAAATATATTAAAAAAAAAAAAGGCTGGAGAGATGGCTTAGTGGTTAAGGCATTTGCCTACAGAGCCAAAGGATTCCAGTTCGATTCTCTAGGACCCACGTAAGCCAGATGCACAAGGTGGTGCATGCATCCGGAGTTTGTTTGCAGTGGCTGGAGGCCCTGGTGCTCCCATTCTCTCTCTATCTATCTCTGTCTTTCTCAAATACATAAAATATATTTTAAAAAATAGAAAAAAAGTTCCAGTCTTCTAAAGTTGTTAGTCTTTTTAAAAAAAAAAAAAAACAAAGATTGATTCTTCTTTTAAAAAAATATTTATTTATTTTTTTATTTGAGAGAGAAAGAGGCAGACAGAGAGGGAATGGGCACATAAGGGCCTTCAGCCACTGCAAACGACCTCCATGTGTCACCTTGTGCATCTGGTTTACGTGGGTCCTGAGGAATCAAGCCTGGGTTGTTGGTCTTCTAACTCATTGAATATTTTAAACATGGTTATTTTGACTGGTATTTCTACTATATTTTTTCTGGGTTTCTTTGCATTCATTGGTTTAATTGGGTTTGGGTTAACTTTGGGTTAAGCCTCCCATTTTAGTTGTTTTTACTGAATGCCAGGCCTTTAATCTGCAAGTGAAAACTTGCAGAGATGATTTGTTTTCGCTCTATGTCTTCATTGTCTAATATGATGGCTAATAGCCACATGTGACTATTTGCATTTAAATTATTTAACTTGAAAATTCAGATCTTTGTAATACTAGTCACATTTCAAATGCCCAGTGATGTGTGGCCAGTACCTGTCTTACCAGAAAGGGCAAACAGAGTTCTTCCATCCCTGCAGGAAGTTCTACTGGACATAACAGAGTTTGGGAATCTTAAGCACTAGGAATCTCAGCACTTTAATTAAGTTGGATTTTGAGATGTTTCTTGGACTTCAGTCCTTTTGAGGGCTGGTGGAGTTCTGTTTACCTTTTGTCTTGGCATAATTTTTTGAAATGGCAGGTTTTAGCCTGGAGGATTACCAGGGCTGTCTCCTTGGCCTACCCTCACCTCCAGCACTTATCCCCCCAGGTAGTGAGTTGTCCGAACTGTGTACAGCTATGCAGCCATTGCCTGTAAAATGAACACATGGTGTGCCTCAAGGACAAAAACAACCTAGTGCAGGTTCCCTTGTCTTCCTTCTTGTAAGATATAATTCTTTACTTAGTGGTTCTCTAATGCATTCAAACAGATTTTAAAACATTTTTGTCCATAGCCTTTTTAGTTGTTTTCAGTAGGAAGGCTTTGTAAAACAATAGCCCATTATAACCAGAGGTAAAACTTCTGGAGTGATATTTCACCAAATATTTCAAACAAATATGCTTAACAACTAACATGTTTAGGGTGTTTGTATTGTCACAAGGTCCTGTTTGATTCCCACTACAGTTGTGTGATCAGTGTCCTTTGTGTCCTTATTTAAAAGATGAGTAAATTTAGGCTCAAAGATGTTACACACACACACACACACACACACACACACACACACACGTTGAGGGAGAAGAAGAACAGATTCAAGCTCATATTCTTATGCTCCAAATTCTATGTCTGCTGGTGGGGCCAGTGGTGATTAGTACTGAGACTGCTGCAGGTGGAGAATGAGTGATGTATGCAAGCATGAAAACTGGTCTTGTCGGCAGCTCAGGTCATTCCAAAGTCCCTGTTCTCTCTACAGTAATTGGGCTCCCTAGCATTTAAGATAGTTTAAGAGAAATCATTCTAAATCTTATATAATCATTTATTTATTGATGAGCCTAATATTTTCCATTTCTCTCCAATTTTCTGGAACATACCCTAATCTGAATACTGTTAACCATGTTCTTTTTCCTTTCCAAGATAACTGCTAAAGTACCAAGCACGGCAGTTACTAGACCTATAGCTACTGGATATGGGGTAGGTTTTTGTAAGCTGAAAAATCTTAAGATGCTTTTTCTTATACATAACTTCACATAAGGCAGTTGTAAATAATTTTGGATCATTTAGTTCAAAACTCAGATATAGTTTCATTTGGAGAGTTATAAACATTAAAAAGTCTAGTTTTATAAAACCAGCTTTAAACATTTTAGTCATTTTAATTTATATCAGAAAATATTGTGTTATCTTATTCCATTTGTTAACCTTATGTTTTTATTGACTTTTTGTTCATTTTCTACATGATACATGTGTGTTCCATTCATGGATTTTATGTGAAGTTAAATGTTATATGTTAATAATGTTTTTAAAAACCTGATGATTAATAAATGAAAAGATAAAATTTAAGGAAAGTGTTTCTGAGGCATGTATTTGGGTCTCTGGAGAGAAAGTCTCTGAAAAAGCTCTCTGAAACTTCATAAAAGCAAGAATCCTTTTAATCTTGCCTAACTTTCCTACATTTGGATTTTCTGGCTTACCTAAAGTAAGAGAGGAGTGGTAGAAAAAAGGAAGAATGAGGTGGAGTAGCATAGCTTAATCCTGATCAGAAAAATGGCTTCAGAACCCATAGGTTCAGGGCAGTTGTCTGCATAGTGGCCCTTTGTAGAAGTAAAGAAAGTAGCCTTCTGCAGGAAACAGTTTTATTAATCAGCCTGAGCATGCATTATTTATATATTTGACTTTTGGTCCTGTTTCATAATAAGAGGCTATGAAGAACCAGATATTTTAGGCTTTGCAGGTCATATGGTTTTTCTTGAAAATATCCATCCAATTGTATTTGTAATACAAAGGGTTGGCTATGGTCCAGTAAAACTTCATATATGCTGGGTGTGGTGACGCACTCACTCAAAAAGCAGATGTAGGAGGATCATTGTGAGTTCGAGGCCACCCTGAGTGAATTCCAGATCAGCCTAAGGTAGAGGGAGACCCTACCTCAAAAAAAAAAAAAAAAAAAAAAAGATTTATATATAAAAGTATCAAGTAGGGACTGGGAAGTGGTTAAGGTGCTTGCTTGTAAAACCTGCTGGTCCAGGTTCAATTCCCAACCACATAAAGTTGGATGGGCATTCGTTTTCAGTGAGCAGCAAGACACCTTGGGGCACCATACATGTGTGCATACTCATACACAAAAAGAAGAAGCTGGGCGTGGTGGCACATGCCTTTAATCCCAGCACTCGGAGGTAGAGGTAGGAGGATCGCCATGAGTTCAAGGCCACCCTGAGACTACAAAATGAATTCTAGGTCAGCCTGGGCTAGAGAGAGACCCTACCTTGAAAAACAAAGCAAAATAAAAAAGTGTGTGCTAGTTTGTGGTCCCCTACATTAGATTTTTGTGATTTGATCCCATCCTCTCAGGTGATAAATGGAAAAGTTATGTTTACATATACTGGTAGGTTGAATGAAGAAAAAATGTTTTAAAGAAAACCTCTACAAACCTCTTCCTTTTCATAAAATTAAAGATATCTGTTTTTAGGAATCTTTTAAATTTACTAAACTTCTGTTTATAGTCCAAGACATCTCTGGCATCATCCTTGGGAAGACCAATGACAGGGACTATTCAGGTAAGATGGATTTTTACTTTATGCCTTTCTTGTGGCTTGGAATTCATTACCAAAGGTTTCTCCTTGTTATCATATATTTAGCATTGTTGACAAAGATGTTGCTTACGTAGTGACCCTGATCCTTTAAGTTGTGGGTTGATACTTGGATTGTTCTGAAACTTCAGGGACAAGACGTCTTTGGGAGTTACATGCCATGTTCTCAAGTGAAATCCTGTTGGGGAGCAGACATAGAACTGGTGGTTTGCTTTCATGATACGTTTGGAAATTGCTTTTCTATAGTTTCTTTCCTGGGCACTTAGGAGACCAGCTAGAAGCAGGGGAGTAACTAACTAATAAGCTAAGTCCTCCTTTTTCAAACCAAGAGAAGGTCAGCTGTCTTAAGGCATTGGAATTTTAGAAAGGAAAGAGAAAGAAACAGGATTGATACATACAGAAACATACACATGGTAATTAATAATCAGCACTGAAAATTGTAGCTGCACTAGAATGTGTCATGTGCAGGATTACAAAGAGGTAATAGATCTTAAGAATACTTTCAGGGTTAAGGCACTTGCCTGCAAAGCAAAAGGACCCAGGTTCGATTCCCCAGGACCCATGTTAGCCAGATGAACAAAGGGGCACACGTGTCTGGAGTTCCTTTGCAGTGGCTGGGGGCCCTGGCATGCCCGTTCTCTCTCTCTCCCCCTCCCTCCCTCCCTTCCTCTTTCTCTGTTAGATAAATAAAAAATAATAAAAGATTTTTTTAAAAGAGTACTTTTAATGCTTCCTATTCTTTGCAGGATGGAGTTACTAGACCCATGACAGCAGTGAGAGCAGCTGGTTTTACCAAGGCAGCTTTGAGAGGTTGGTTATGCCTCTTTTACTAATTGTTTTTTTTTTTTTCCCAGATCTTTTTTACTTTTATTGTCACTATTTGTGCATATCATTACTATTTTAAATAAAATCCAATATGTTATTGATTATAAGATGCACCATGATCTTAGGAATCATTAAGAAAGGAAAAGGGTAAGTTAGCTATAATGATGCATATATGTAATACTAGTATTTGAGAGGCTGAAGCAGAAGGGTCATGAGTTCCAGGCCTGGGTTATATACCAAGAGCCTGGAGAGAAAGGTGGGGGAGGGATGCAGGAAAGGGAGAAAGGGGAAGAGAAGGGAGAGGAAAAGAAAGGAGATAGGGAGAAGAAATTGTATATTTAGTTGGTGTTATAGGTATGGTAGTGTGTAATTTGTCAAAAATTTTAACTATGTGTTTATTTTTAATATTTATGTATGTATATATGTATGTATGTATGTGTTTATTTATTTATTTATTTATTTATTTGAGAGAGAGAGAGAGAGCGCACATGTCAGGGCTTCCAGCCACAGCAAATGAACCCCAGAATCATGCACCACTTTGGGCATCTGGCTGTACATGGGCACTGGGGAATCAAACGCAGGTCTTTAGTCTCTACAGGCAAGTGCCTTACCTGCTGAGCCATCTCTCCAGCCGGAACTGTGCATTTAAACTATGGTTTATATGTTAGAGCTTGTGCTGACAATGAGAGGTAAAAGTATTTTTAAATGCGTAGCTAAATAATAGTTAAAATTATGACATAATTAACATTTATTATACTAATAAGGAAAATTAGAAAGCTAATAACAGGTTATATTTTACATGATTAGTTATTTAGAATTCACACAAAGAATACACTGAGAGAGAAAATAGAAACTCGGGAGTGTCTTATTTTTGTGTTTACTTATTTTACTTTTGTTAATTTACAAGTTTTATGTACATAGTTTGATGTATGTTAAAAATCTTAACAATTTCCTTATACATGAAATATTTATGTAGACATAATAAATGTTATATCTATTTAATAGATAACCTAAATGATTTAATAACTAGATAAATGAAATATATTGTGTAAAATTTTGTGCTTTCTTTAATTTCTCTGCATTTCAAATTAAATGTGAACTCTTGAATTGTGTCTCAGGCTCTGCATTTGACCCTCTTGGTCAGTCCAGGGGCCCTGCTCCTCCTTTGGAAGCCAAAAATGAAGATAGGTATGCAAGCCCCCATGCTGCTGTTCTGCTGCTGCTGCATAGCTTCTATTTTCCAAATGCATAATGCTAAAAGTTTTCACTAATGAAATGTCATCCCTAGTACTTGGAACTAGCAAGAATAAGAATAGTTAGTCGTTGCCGGGTGTGGTGGCGCACGCCTTTAATCCTAGCACTCGAGAGGCAGAGGTAGGAGGATCGCTGTGAGTTTGAGGCCACCCTGAGAATACAGAGTGAATTCCAGGTCAGCCTGGGCTAGGGTGAGACCCTACCTCAACCCCCCCCCCAAAAAAAGAATAATTAGTCGTGAATTCCATGCAATTTTCTTGGCATGTGTTTGGCTGAAGTTGTCTGATTTTTATGTATACCTACAGTGATTCTTTTGAAAGCCAAACAGGATTATATATGTCTGATTTTTTATTAGCATACAAAAAATTAAGTGCTATTATGTTGTATTTAAAAAAATTATTTTCTGCTTTTCTTCTTGTCCTTTCCTCTCTCCTCCTTGTGTCCTCTCCTACCATAGCTTCCTTTCCATTTTCTCCTCCCCCCCCAACACACTTTTTTTGTTTTTATGAGATAGGATTTTTGCATAGCCCAAGCTGGCTTTGAACTCCTAAACCTCATGCCTCCATCTATTGAGTGCTGGGATTGCAGATGAGTATCAGCACGCCTAGGTCCCTTCATTTCTTTACACATCATACTTATTTTCTTTTTTTTGATGGGGGTTTCGAGGTAGGGTCTTGCTGTAGCCCAGACTGACCTGGAATTCACTATGTAGTCTTGGACTGGCCTTGAATTCACAGTGATCCTCCTACATCTGCCTCCCAAGTGCTGGGATTAAAGGCGGGTGCCACCACGCTCGGTTCATTTTTTTTTTTTCCTTAATGCACATTGTTTTTACTTGGTGCTGGGAATTTAACACGGGATTACAAGCATGCTAAGCACACACTCTACCACTGAGCTACACTCTCAGCCCTTCTTTTCCACTTTCAGACTACATGTTTCCTTTTTGAAAAAAAAAAAAAAGATTTATTGATTTATTTGCAACCAGTGAAAGGGATAGGAGAGACAGAGAGAGAGAGAAAATGGGCGGGCCAGGACCTCCAGATGCATGTGCCACTTTATGCATCTGGCTTTACATGGGTACTAGGGAATCGAACCTAGATCATTAGGCTTTGCAGGTGTTGTAGTCGGGTTCACATTGCTGGTAGAAATCATCCAACCAAGAGCAGCTTGTGGGAAAAGGGCTTATTTTGGCTTATAGGCTTGAGCGGGAAGCTCCATGATGGCAGGGGAAAATGATGGCATGAGCAGAGGGTGGACATCACCCCCTGGCCCACATAAGGTGGACAATAGCAGTAGGAGAGAGTGCCAAACACTAGCAAGGGGACACTGGCTATAATACCCATAAGCCTGCCCCCAACAATACGCTGCCTCCAGGAGGCGTTAGTTCCCAAATCTCCATCAGCTGGGAACCTAGCTTTCAGAACACCTAAGTTTATGGGGGACACCTGAATCAAGCCACCACATTCTTCCCCTGGCCCCCATAAACTGATAACCATACATGATTTAAAGTGCAATGCGTTCATCCAACTTAAAAAAGGTCCCATAGTTTTTATCAATCCTAATGATGTTCAAACATCTCCATAATCCAAGGTCTCTTAACTGAGCCATAATACCCCCCCCCCAAAATATCCCCCCAAAACCCGTAATGGCACAGAATAAACGTTCGCACTGCAAAAGATGGCCTTTGGCCTAGCAAAGAAATATTCAACCAATACAAGATTTAAAACAACCAGGGCAAACATCAAACTCTGTAGTTCCAAGACCAACAACTCTAGCCTATGACATCTCCAAGTCCAATAATCCTAACCAGCAACAAGTCTCTGGAGTTCCAATTCTGCCTCTCCAGCTAGGCTACTCACAGTCCTAGAAAACGTCATCTGGGGCTGGCAGCTTTCCTCAGCATCCATCTTGTGCTTCTGACATCTCCACTGTGTCTCCACAGCAACCCATGGTTCATCCTCATGGCCCCATGGGGTCTCTATGCAGGTATCCAGCAAACCTGCTTTACACTGCCCATGGCCATTTCCAAAACACAAGAGCATGTTGCAAACTCAATGACCCTCTCTTTTCTGCATTTCTTATACTCCGCAATACCAGGTAGGGTGCCAATTTGTTAATCCAGTGGGGGAATAAAGCAGACTTAGAAGAATAGGACACTCCTTGAGCACTCAGGCCCTTTCAAAAGAGTCTACATTCTTCCTCTTGCCCCAGTGCAGGTCAGCTGGCACAATCTCAAAGGTTGTAATCTCTCAATTGCAGCTAAACGGGCTGCAGTTCACTCAAAGATTTTTCTTTCTGTGCTATATCCCTCTGCTCACACTAGTTCATTTATATGCAAAACAACCCTGCACAGTTTCTCAGGACCTAGGCATAACAGCAAGCTTCCCACACAAACTGCTAGCCCAGTCCAAGCAAAGCTCTTTCTCACCCTCATAAGCCAAACCTCACAGTCCTTAGTTCTTACTGCATTCAGGACTTTCAACACTGACCAGAATAGTCCATCAAGCTGTACTTACAGCACTGCAAGGTGTCTCTTAGGCCAAGGTTTCAAATCTTTACACATTCCTCTTGAAAATCAGCTCCAGAAAGCCACACAGTCAGGTGTCTAGCAGCAATCCTACTCCTTGGTACCACTTTACTATTGCAGTCAGGTTCACATTGTTGGTAGAAATCACTCAGCCAAGAGCAGCTTGTGGGAAAAAAAAGTTTATTTTGGCTTACAGGCTCAGGGAAGAAGCTCTATGATGGCAAGGAAAACGATGGCATGAGCAGAGGGTGGACATCACCCCCTGGCCCACATAAGGTGGACAATAACAATAGGACAGTGTGCCAAACACTGGCAAGGGGACACTGGCTATAATACCCATAAGCCTGCCCCAAACAATACATTGCCTCCAGGAAGCGTTAATTCCCAAATCTCCATCAGTTGGGAACCTAGCATTCAGAACACCTAAGTTTATGGGGGACACCTGAATCAAACCACAGCAGGCAAGCACCTTAACCGCTGAACCATCTCTCCAGCCCACATTTTCTTTTGTTCCCCCCCACACACCTCTTGTTTTCCTCTCATAGTCTATCTTAATTCATAGACTATACTCACTCTATCATTCGATTATTCATTTTACTTTTTATTTTTAAAAATATTTATTTATTTATTTGTTTGTTTGTTTGTTTATTTATTTGAGTGGGAGTGCAGATAGAGAATGGGCACACTAGGGCCTCTAGGCAACTGCAAACAAACTCCAGATGCATGCACCCACCACCTTGTGCATATGGCTTTATGTGAATACTGGGGAATTGAACCTGGGGTGGTTTTTTTTTTTTTTTTTTTTTTTGGCTTTGCAGGCAAGTGCCTTAACTGCTGAGCCATCTCCCTATCCCTTTTTGTGGCTTTTTGAGACAGGATCTTATTCTAGCCCAGGCCGATCTCAAATTCAGTGATCCTCCTACCTCAGCCTCCCTAGTACTGGGATTAAAGGTGTGAGCCACCAAGCCCAGCAGTTACGTTATTTTAAAAGGAGACATTTCAAACAAAAAAATTAAAAGAGCACATTGCAAGTTAGTCATATTATTATTGAGTGATTTAGTTTTTGCCTATGTGTATGGTAGTGAGGGTCCAATCTAGGGTCTTGTGCTTGCTAAGCATATGCTATAGCACTGAGCAGCACTTCAGCCTGAGCAATTGAAGTTTTTGGAGAATTAACTTATTAGTTCTGTACTGTTGTCTAAACAGCCAAATCTATGTTTACTAGTTTCTAAGGATGCATATGTTTTATAAATAGTTATAGCAGCTACATTTACTGAGCTTCCTATGTTCAGACACTATTGTAAGATCTTTGTACATAAAAAGGAAGCTGTTACTTTTACTAGTCATGGAAGCCCAAAGATCTTGACTTTCTGAGGCTAATAAAAGGCAGTATTGAGATTCAAATCCTGTTTGTCAAGTTCTGGAGCTTGTGCATTTAGTTGCTGTGTGAGTGATTGTGCATGCACGTGTGTGTATGTATGTATGTATTTATTGTGTGAGTGCAGGCACCTGTGCACACATGTATGTGCAGTGCTGAGGATCTAACCAGGGCTTATGCATGCTAGGCAAGCATTTTACTGCTAGGATCATCTTTAGCCCTACTGTTTGTTTTTAAATAGTGATTCTTAAACCCAGTAGTTGAGACATTATATAAATTATGAAAGTTCCCTTTTGACTAACAAGAAACCGCTATAGAAAACCAACTTATGAGGGGGCGGAAAGAATGTTGGGTCAGATATGCAGAGCCACATGTTGGGTCATGATATGCAGAGACATTTATCCTACCCATAACTGTGGGCTAACTCCACAATGCATGACCCATATACCTCAACAAGGAGGGGCCAAGGGGAGAGGGTAGGTCATGGATGAGCCTAATAATGGTACCAAACTGACTGTATTTGCTGAATACAAAACTAATTAATAAAAAAATTTAAAAAAAACAACAAAACTATACACACACACACACACATATATGTATATGTATATATAGATCCTGGTATCTGGCTTTATAACATTACAAGTGTTAATATGTAGTGATCTGTCTACTAGAATGGTACATGGTCATTAAAGCTTCAATACAGTTTAGTATATTAGAATGTCACTGACATTTGGCCTAGGTGTGATGATTGGTACAAAAAGTGAAGATCTCATAGGAAAATAATTTATTTTTAATGTATAAATTATATTAATAAAATATTGTCATCTGGTATATATGATTCATAAAGTTGGGGAAATGGCTCTCATGTTGTTAGCCCATTTTCTAAACAAATACTGAAGACTTTATTTTAAATGTTGAAGGTCCCTTTATCTCTTCTATCTTTCAAGTTAAGAATATGAAGATAATTAACACCTTTAAATTTTAATGTTAATTTTAATATAAGATTTTGGAAATTATTTTATTCAAAACTTTCTGTCAGTGGCAGGTTAAAGATAATTGTGGAATATAGTTATTTTATGGAATTGTGGAAAATTTTGGATTTTTAGAAGTATATTCATTGATGTGATTTTTTTTTGCACTGACTTGTTTAGTTCTAAAAGTGTGGCATCATTAATTAAATGAATTTGTGAAACATGATCAATTTTAAAAGTTAAAAGGAGATCAATTCAATAGATTTTAAGCTGCTGGTACTGAGTTCACTTTTGCCATCCAGACAGTAATTAGTATTTTAGAGGATAAGAAGTTTTCTTTCTGCTGTTCTTTTTTTATTGATCTAATGCTTTGGTCCAAGCCCAGCTACAGCCTCACTAAAATGTATCCAGCATATCTTTACCTCAACTATTGAATTTCTTTCAAAATGAAATTCCATTAATTAATTTATGTCTACTTTTTTTTTAAAAAAAAATCAGACTTTTGTTACAGGCACTTCACATAAAACAGTTAAAAGTGAGAATTACAGAAAATGGATGTCAGGTGTACAATTGTAGTTGAACTAAGTAAAATAGAATAAAATATGCATATTTAAGTAAAAAAAAGAAAGCCAATTTATTTCCTATCCTAGGTAATGACAGAATTTTTGCTAATGAAAACACATTATTTTAGTAAACTGTTACATAATTTAGGACCAGTTTAGCTGCTAACAAGAGAAGAGAAAACTTAAAATACAAACCTAGTAAGAACATTTATTGTGTCACATAGTGTGAGTTCTGGAGAAAGGACAGTTCTGCTGTGGATAATTTTACTGTTCCTCTAATTCTCCTGGCTTTTCCCAGAGTCTGCTTATCATGATGTTGAGAGAGTAGAGACAGTTCAAAATCACCATGTAATTGAAGTCTAGCAGTTGAAAGTTCCCAGTCTGAGTCATTTTCACAAAGCAAAGAAAATCTTTGCAAAATCTTTCTGCCCCACACAGACCTATTGGCCAGAAATGCATCACATGTCTGGGGTTGAGCCAACTCCACTACTGGGAAAGGGAATGCGATGCTATAGTCTGCATGACAGCAAGCAGGTTCCTGCGAGGCAACTATGGAACAGTTCTGCATATTAATGTTATTTTTGTGGTATTTTTTAGGGACAGAAGTTACCTTGAGTGTCTTCAGAAAGTTCCTTTAAGTATGTCTAACTTAGAACTGTCATATAAGGGCATAGGAGATAGTTAAGTAGGCCGCCCAAGCCTGCTGACCAGAGATTGGATCCTCAGGACCCATGTAAAGCAAGATACAAGTAGCACGTCTATAATCCCAACCTGACCTACAGCAAGAAAATCACGAAGCTTGTGGACCAGCTAGTCTAGCCTTCACCAAAACAATAACAAAAAAAAAATTAAAAAACCAAAAAAAAAAAAAAAAACTAAGAGAGACCCTGTCTCAAACAAGGTAGAAGGAGAGGATCACCATCCCCAAGGTTGTCTTCTGACCATATGTACCCGTAGCAACCCATGCATACACATACATATACATATGCACATGAAGTTCTATACAAATATTTGTAGTTTAATATCAGTTTATAAACAACATTTAAAGACATTCAATAGAGTGTTTTAGAAAACACGAGAGTATTTGAACTTCACTGTAGCCATTATAACTTTCCATTTCTTATGCTCATTGCTCAGTTTTAAAAATCTTTACAATCAATAGTCTATGGCTATAGACATTTTTGCAGGCTCCCCCACAGAATATGATTCTATAGATAAAACTGCACTGTTACATTTAGTCCTTTATTCTTATGAAAAGTCCATTTGTAAAGAATTAAGAGAATTGCTATCTATTTGGGTAAATCTTTAGGCATGGATATGCATTCATTGCTGGAACATAGTAGTAGCAAACCATCAATAATAATTATTTTGAAATATGACTCTTGGCAGCTATTTATTTATGCGTGTGTGTGTGTGTATGTGTTTGTTGGGAATTGAATCCAGGGCCTCACACATGCCAGGTAAGTGCTCTACCACTTAGCTGTATCTACAGGCCCAGGATAATTTGTATTTTTAAAAATATTTTTATCTGTTTATTGTTTGAGAGAGAGATCAGGACAAAGAGAGAGAAGCAGACATGTAGAGAATGAGAATGGGTGTGCCAGTGCCTCTTGCCACTGCAAATAAACTCCAGATTGCATATACTACTTTATGCGTCTGGTTTTACAGGGGTGCTGTGGAATCAGGGCTGTCAGGGTTTGCAAACAAGCACCTTTAACCACTGAGCCCCATGATTTGCCTTTAATGGAATCAAAATTTTTAATTTTTTTACCTTGTCAGAAACTTTCTTTTTTTTAAAAAAAAATTATTTTAGAGGGAGTGAAAGAGACAGAGAGAAGAGAGAATTGGCACTCCAGGGCTTCAGCCACTGCAATAGAACTCCAGGTACTGTACCACCTAGTGGGCATGTGCAACCTTGTGCTTGTCTCACCTTTGTGCTTCTGGCTTACGTGGGATCTGGAGAGTTGAACATGGGTTCTTAGTCTTTGTAGGCAAGCGCCTTAACCACTAAGCCATCTCTCCAGCATGGAAATTTTCTTTGTAGTATCTTTCTTTACAGAAGTAATTTTTTATGAACTTAAGTATTCCTAGCCATGACGTTAAGTTTTCATTTGCTATAGCATCTGAAACAAAAAGTACTCCTTTCTGGGGTGGTGATATCATACAGAGTTTTAGAGTACTTAGCTGGGACTAAGTCCTGGCTCCATCACTTAGTAGCTTCATGATCTTGGGCAAAAGACTTAACTTTCTAGACATCCTTTTCAATAAAATAGAAATAATGATAGTACTTTGTATTAAATATTGTTATGAGAATTAGATGGAATTATTAAAGCAGTTAATGGTGTATAATTTATTATACTTACGCTAAGTAGGAGTTAATTTGCATTATTACTATTGTGAATAACTTTCTAATGTAATTATTATATACACTGTTATTTTTGTTCTGTAGTGCCATGTATATGCTTATCATATTTGGGACATGTTCTTAAAGCTTAAGAGCATGTAATACACAATGTTAAAAGTAAATTTTGGTGTAGATTATTAGTAAATAATTTAATCTATATTCACTTTTTCTTTTATAGTCCAGAGGAAAAGATTAGACAGTTGGAGAAGAAAGTCAATGAGTTGGTAGAAGAAAGCTGCATTGCCAACAGTTGTGGAGACTTAAAATTGGTAAGTTCTGAAACTAGAATAGAATTTAAGATTATTATGTGTGGACATATTATGTGTGCTTTTTATTTATTTGTTTATTTATTGTATTTTTTTTTGAGGTAGAGCCCCTCTTGCCAACATAGGGTAGACAAGGAGAATGTGCACCAAACACTGGTATGGGGAAACTGGCTATAACACTCATAAACCTGCCCAAACAATAAATACACTGCCTCCATCCAGGAGGTGTTAATTCCCTTAGCTGCAAACCTAGCATTCAGAACACCTAAGTTTATGGGGGACACTGAATCAAACCTCCACAGGAACTGAACCCAGATCATTAGGCTTTGCAGGCAAGCGCCTTAACCACTGAGCCATCTCTCTAGCCCTGTATCTACTTTTATATGTGTACACACATTCCACATAAATATTTTATTTTGCCCTTGACTGACCTTAGGGTTTGATTGATAGACCTATAACTTTATAAGTTCTGATACCAAGACAAATACTTTTTATAATATTTAGCATTAGTCTTTTTAGTGTGGAATGCTGCCAAAAATCATAGCTACCAGGAACAATGAATCACTTGTGCTGCTGAGTACTGTTTTCCTTGTTGGTTTTTTTTTTATTTGTTTGTTTGACTATTTATTGTTTTTTTATGTGAGAGTGAGAGAGAGGATTGGCATGCCAGGGCCTCCAGCCACTATAGTCAAACGCCCAATGCTTGCACCACCTTGTGTACATGTGCCACCTTGCATGCTTGTGTCACTGTACATCTGGCTCACATGGTACCTGGAAAGTCAAACATGAGTCCTTAGCCTTCACAGGCATACGCCTTCACCAGTAAGCTATCTCTCCAGCTTTGATTATTTGTTTTTAATTGACACAGGGTTTCACTCTGTACCCCAGAGTGGTCTGGAACTCTTGATATTCTTGCCTGAGCCTTTTTTTAAAAAAAATTATTTGTTTGTCAAGCAGAGGATAAAGATGAGAGAGAGAGCAAGAGTGAGCATTGCCAGGGCCTCTAGCCACTGTAGATGAACTCCAGATGTATGAGTCACTTTGTGCATCTGGTGTTATGTGGGTATTGGGGAATCAAACTCAGGTTGTTAGGTTTTGTAGGCAAGTGCCTTAACTGCTGAACCATCTCTTCAGCTCCCCTAACCCTTTTGAGTATTGGGATTTACTGAAATTACAGGCAGGCACTACCTGCCTGATTCCTTAAGTGCTATTTTTTTGAAGCCTCACTAGCCTGAAATATTTTTTTCCAAAGTAAACCACAAAATCGTGGCTTGCTTTTTTTTTTAGGAATCCAACTAGTTTTTAAAAAAAATATGCATTTATTTATTTATTTATTTATTTCCAAGGAGAGAGAGAGAATATGAATGAGAATATGGGCGTGCCAAAGCCTCTAGCTGCTGCAGACAAACTGCAGTTGCATGCACCACTTCATGCATTCTGGCTTTATGTGGGAACTGGGGAATCGAACCTGTGTCCGTAGACTTTGCAGGCAAGCGCCTTTACTGCTGAACCATCTCTCCAGCCCCCAACTACTTTTGTATATTAAATTTTTTATTTACTAATTTTTTGTGTGTATGGTATGTGCATACATGTATGTTAATGCATGTATGTATGTTTGAGTGTATGCCAGAGGTTGACATTGGTGTCTTTTAAAAAATATTTTATTTAACTATTTAAGAGAGAAAGAGGTAGATAGATTGAGAGAATGCATGTGCCAGGGCCTCTAGCTACTGCAAATGAACTCCAAACACATGCGCCACCTTGTGCATCTGACTTATGTAGGTACTAGGGAATTGAACCTGCGTCCTTAGGCTTCGCAGACAAATGCCTTAACCACTAAGTCATCTCTCCAGCCTAACATTGATGTCTTTGATTGCTGTGCATCTTGTTTGTTGAGTCATGGTCTATCTTGAACCCAGAGCTTGCCAGCTTTGTTACAGAGCATAAATATTAATTATATTAGAGAACTATTCATTATTCAGCCTCCTGAGCACTGAGGCTACAAACAGACTTCCATGCCTGCCCAGCATTTTCATGGGTGCTGGTGAGCTGAACTTGGGTCCTCACTCTTACATGGCAATCATTATATCTACTGAGCTATCTCTCCAGCACTATTTGTTTACTTTATTTTATTTTTTATTTTTTTTTATTTTCTCAATTTTTATTAATATTTTCCATGATTATAAAAAATATCCCATGGTATTACCCTCCCCCCCTCTCCCCTTTGAAATTCCATTCTCCATCATATCCCCTTATTTGTTTATTTTTTATGGTGCCTGGGGATTGGTTCCAGGACCTTGTGCAGATTAGGTAAACACTGTACCACTGAGTGATATCCTCAGCCCTCTTTTTACATTTTATTTTGAGACAGTCTCACTAAGCTGCCTAGGTAGGCCTTGAACTTGCTGTGCAGTATACACATACCTTGAACGTGGAATTCTCCTGCTTCAGCCTCCCATGTAGCTGAGGTTATAGGCCTGCACCATCAGGCTTAGCTGTATCTTTTCTTTTTTTCAAATTTTATTTATCCATTTACTTCTATTAGCACACAAAGAATTAGGTTTTATTATGATGTTTTCCTTTTTTTTTTTATGTTAGATCTCGCTCTATCCCAGGCTGACCTGAAATTCACTATGTAGTCTCAGGCTGGCCTCAAACTCAGTGATCCTCCTACCTCTGCCTCCCAACTGCTGGGGTTAAAGGTGTGCATCACCACGCCCAGCTAAGATGTTTTTCAAACAAAGTCTGCTTTTGTGTCTCTTCCCAGGTCTTTACCCACTCCTCCAACCCCTTTGTTCCCTCCTCTACCATGGTCTCCTTTTTTTTTTTTTAACATTTCTGTTTATTTTTATTTATTTATATGAGAGCAACAGACAGACAGAGAAAGAGGCAGATATATATAGAGAGAAAGAGAGAATGGGCGCACCAGGGCTTCCAGCCACTACAAACAAACTCCAGATGCATGCGCCACCTTGTGCAACTGGCTTATGTGGGTCCTAGGGAATTGAGCCTCGAACCAAGGTCCTTAGGCTTCATAGGCAAGTGCTTAACCACTAAGCCATCTCTCCAGCCCCACAGTCTCCTTTTATACCATGTGTCCACCAATTCTTATCACCTCTTAGTTGTTATTTATAGCATTTTCAAATACAGTTTTTTGTTGTCAATTCCTGTTCCTGTTCACCAAATTCCCTCCCCATTGTATTTTTTTCCTTCTTTTTATATGTCACAAGTATTCGTTGTGCCCATCCTTCCTCCCTATTCCAGCTCATCTCTTTGTTCATTTTTAGTTATGTTTCTATGTTTATAGGTTCTATCTACATTTTCCCCCATACATACATACTTTTATGTGAGTTTTACAAAAGACCCCCATGTCAAAGAGAACATGTAATTTTGGTCTTTATGAATTCAAGTCACTTCTCTTAACATGACTATTTGCAGATCCATCTATTTTCTGTACTGCTGAGTAAATTTCATTGTTGTATATGTACCATGTCTTCATTATCCATTCATCTGCTGCTGGGCATTTAGGCTCCTTCCAATTCTGAGCTATTGTAAGTAGAGCTGCAATAGACATCGATGTGCAAGTATCTGGAGGTAGAGTGTGGAATGTTTAGGGTATATGCCCAGGAAAGGTATGACTGGGTCATATGGGAGGTTTATTTTTAACTTTTTGGGAAACTTTCACAGTGATTTCATAATAGCTATACTAGTTTGCACTCCCACCAACAATGAATGAGAGTTCCTCCTTCCCTGCATAGCATGTTTGTTTTCTTGATGATACCTTGACTGGGTATCTCACTGTTTTTTTGATTTGCATTTCCATGATAGCTAGGGAGGTTGAGCAGTTTCTTAAGCACTTATTAGTCATTTGGGTTTCTTCTTTTTATTTGAGACAGAAAGAGGGAGAGGGGGAAAAGAGAGGGAGAGATGGGCATACCAGGGCCTCTAGTCACTTCAGGTAAGCTTCACATGCATGTGCAGCTGGCTTATGTGAGACCTGGACAGTCGAACCTGGGTCCTAAGGCTCATAGTCAAATACCTTAACCGCTAAGCCATCTCTCCAGCCCTTGTGTTTCTTCTTTTGTGAACTGTCTGTTCAGTTCATTAGCCCATTTGGTGATTGGCAAATTAGTTTTGGGGGTATTTAACTTTTGCAGTTCTTTGTGTTTCTGGTTTTAGATTTAGATTTAGGTCCTTGATCCATTTGACATGATATTTGTATACACACACACAGATGTGTGGATTTAATTGCATTCTTCTGCAGGTGAATATCCAGTTCTGTCAGTACCATTTATTGAATAAGCCATCTTTTTTCCATGGAAATATTTTGTTCATTTGTCAAAAATAAGGAGATCACAGCACTGTGGCTTTATTTCTGAGTCCTTTATTCTGTTCCATTGGTCTATATGTCTGTTTTGGTGCCAGTACCATGCTGTCTTTATCATTGTTGCCCTGTAGTATAATTTGAGATTGAGTATTGTGAGACCTCCTACTGTCTTCTATTTCCGTAGGATTGCTTTTGCTATTTTTGGTCTTTTGAAGTTCCATATGACTTCCTGCATTAATTTTTTATACTCTGTGAGGAATATCACTCGAATTTTTATGGGAACTGTATTGAATCTATAGGTTATTATTATTATTATTAATATTTTCGCATGAATACATTATGTATTGGTATCCTCTTTGCCCTCATCCCTACCCACATTCCATTAGGGACAGTCCTCAGTGGGGTTGCAGGTATTCTCCATGGGGTTGTGGTTTATGCCTTGTGGGAGCAGCAGTCAGTTATTTTGGGGGTGAGGGAATGCCTCTGGGTATGATGTCTCAACCTCTGGCTCTTATAATATTTCCGCCCCCTCTTCTGCAAAATTCTCTGAGCTGTCGAGGGTGAGTTTTAAGTCTACTTCGGTGATGAGCTCTTAGAAGCCTCTGGGTCTCTGCTTTGGTAGGTGTTGAGTATCCTCAGGGTCTGTTTCCTATTCGCTGGTGCTGATTATCAGGTTATTTTTGGTATATAGCCATTTTCACAATGCTAATTCTGCCAGCCCAGGAGCACAGGAGGTTTTGACATTGTAGTACCCTCTTTGATTTCTTTTTAGTATCTTTAGTAAGTTTTCATTGTAGTGATATTTCACATTTTGGGTTGTTTATTCCTAAGTATTTAATTTTTTACTGCAAGTTTTAAACTTTTTTTTTTTTTTTTTTTTTTTGGAGGTTGGGTTTTACTGACTTGAAATCCACTATGTAGTCTCAGTGTGGCCTTGAACTCACAGTGATCCTCGGCAAAAGCCACTGATTTTGTGTACTGACCTTGTATCCTGCAACCTTACTGAAGGTATTTATTTATTAACTCTAGGAATTTTTTTTCATAGATTCTGTAGGATCTTTTAGTATAAAATTGGGGCTGGAGAGATGGCTTAGCAGTTAAAGTGCTTGCCTACGAAGCCTAAGGACCCAAGTTCAAATTCCCAGTGCCCATGTAAACCCAGATGCACTTGGTGGTGCATGTGTCTGGAGTTTGTTTGCAGTGGCTGTAGGTCCTGGCATGCCCATTCTCTGTCTTCTTTCTGCCCCTGTCTCTCAAATAAATAAAAATAAATATTAAAAAATCAGCATCTGTAAACAGGGATAGCTTGACTTTTTCCTTCCCTATTTTTATTTTCTTTATGTCTTCTTCAAGTCTTATTGCTCTTGTGAGGACTTCAAACATAATATTGAATAATATTGAATAGAAGTAGTGAGAGTGAGCATCCTTTTTTTTTTTTTTTTTTTTTGGTTTTTCGAGGTAAGGTCTCACTCTAGCCCAGGCTGACCTGGAATTCACTATGGAGTCTCAGGGTGGCCTCGAACTCACGGCGATCCTCCTACCTATGCCTCCCGGGTGCTGGGATTAAAGGCATGCGCCACCACGCCCGGCTTCTTTTTTTTTTTTTTAAAGAGAAAATGGTTATAGTTTTTCTTCATTTAATACAATGTTGGTTGTGGATTTTTCATATATGGCCTTTATTATTTTGAGGTATATTTCTTCAGATTTGTCACTTTTTCCTCCAGCTTACTTAATTTTTAATTTACTTTGAAGATTGTTTTGTCATGATGTTGAACTTGTTTTTTAAAAGCTCTTTCATTTGCCTGTTTGTAGAGTCTGCATGGTTATTAGTTACTTTTAGAACTCTAAATTCTTTCTCTGGCATTTCCACTATTGCATTTTCTGATTCCTTTTGGGGGAGTTGAAAGTTTGGAGTAAGTTATGGTGGCTTGTTGTCCCTTACTCTTTGAATTTCCTTATTGTGACTTGCACATTTATGGGAAGAAATATTTTTCTCCCTATTTTATTTGTCCCTCCTTTTCCCCCTGTACTACTTCCCATATCTGGCCTCCACTGAACCCCTGTTTTCCAACTCATCCTTCTTCTATTTTGATTTCATCTCTGCTTTTTTTTTTTCTTGCCCTCATATTATGCAGGTCATGTGTAGGTAGCATCAGTCACTGTGAGATCATGAATGCCAAGGCCTCTTTGTATCTAGATAGAAGACAGAATTCCAAAGCAGTCTTCCCCATCCTTTGGCTCTTACATTCTTTCTGCCACCTCTTCTACAGGCCATCCCTGAGCCTTAGACGGTGTTATAAAGCTATCATTTAGTGCTGAACACACTCCAGTGTCAGTTTTTCTCAGCACCTTAGTGAGTTTTGGGTCATCCTAGTGATCACTGCCATCTGAACAGAGAAGCTTCTCTAACCAAAAGTGATAGTAGAATTAATATATGGGCATAAAAATAAATATTTAGAGGGCAATTTGGTGGGCATAATATATCAATTAGCCAAACATTAATAGTAGCTCCTCCCCCTCCCACACACACACCAGAGCTTATGACTTCTACAACCATAAGCTTTTGCTAGGTTTTCAGTGCCAGGCATGAATTCCTCCCATGAAGCAGGCCTCAAAACCAATTAGAGAGTAGTTGGTTACACCCATAACAGATATACCACCATTCCATCAATTGACACATTTTGTCTTGCTGGCCAGCTGTGAAGCTCACAGAGTCCACTACTGGTTAAGCCCAGTTTATGACTTATCCTCCTCAGCAGTCTGGCTTTTCAGCACATTGTTAGCTAGTCATGGACAGGGAGGAGGTTTCCAGCTCAGCTCCAGCTTGATTTCTCAGTATTCTGCAGCCATAGCATATGGTATGTTGGAATTCTGAATATCCCGACTGTTTGGATTCTGCCAAATAGAATCTGTCCAAATATCTACCTTGTAAATTTGAATTAAAATACTCGCACAGTTAGGAATTTGAGGGATAAAACAAGTTAGATAGGTATAGTCAAACCTGCAAGATGTTGGAACATTAACTTGGAGCAGACATAAGAACATTAAGGTAGAGCAAATATACCCTACATTTCATCCTTGTGTTTTCCCCTTCATTCTCAGAAAAATCACATACACAATTCTATGTTTCTGAGCTCTAGTTTAAATAGTACTCTGCAGAATTTTGTATGAGACTACAAAGAGGGGTTTTGGGGAATTTGAGGTGGAGAATAAATTCAACCATATGTCACATAAATAGTTCCCAAATCTTCAAAAGTTCATGAATGCATAGAGCTGATCTTACAAAGTGTAAATCTGATTCTAGGCCTTAGAAAAAGCAAAAGATGCAGGAAGAAAAGAAAGAGTCCTGGTGAGACAACGGGAGCAAGTTACAACTCCAGAAAATATCAACTTGGATTTAACTTATTCAGTAAGTATTGATGTGTTGCAGAGTGTAATGTATTGACTAGGATCTCTGAATTCTAGGTCATTCTCTTTTTGCCTGTTTCTTTTCTTTTCTTTTCTTTCTTTCTTTTTTTTTTTTTTTTTTTTTTGGTTGTTGTTTGTTTGTTTCTTCAGTGCTAGTGAGTTCAAACCCAGGGCATCATACATGCTAGACCAGTACTCTGACACTGAGCTATATCAGCCCTGATTTGATCACTTTAGATGTTTTTTAACCAAATCATAAAAACTGTACATATTTATGAGCTATCATGGGGTACTTTGACAAGTGTATGCATTATATAATGCTTAAGTCAGATTAAGTATATCTGTCTCCTCAAACATTGATCATTTAAACTCCTTCTAGCTTTAAAAAAAATACATAGGATATTATCATTTTGTGTAATTACCTTGTGGTACAAAATGACTCACCAAAACTTTTTGTTTGTTTATTTATTTTTGTTGAGACAGCATGTTACTAAATAGCCTAGGATGACTGAATTTTCTGCATATCTTAGACTGACCTTGAATTTATAATCCTCCTGCCTCGGAGGCCTTCCAAGTGTGGAGAGTATAGTCCCTTGCCACTATACTCAGCAACGCTACACCTTCTTTATAAACTTTATATTCATTAGTCAATCTCTTCCTTTCCTTCACTTCTCTCAGAGACTTTTTTTTTTTTTTTTTTGCCTTGTTGGTTTTCCTAAAAATTTAATTTGGTTGTTTCTTGGTGTATAAATTACTTTTTTTTGTTGTTGCAACAAAATACCTGACAAAAACAACTTAAGGAAGGGTTTATTTTGGCTTGCAGTTCAAAGGCACGGTCATCATGGCATGGAAGTCATGGCAGCAGGACTGTGAGGAGCTGGTTACATTGCTTCAACAGTTTGGAAGCAAACAGTGATGAATGCTGGTACTCAGCTTGCTTTCTGTTCCATTCAGTCTGGGACCCCAGCCTATGGAATGGTACCACCCATTAGGGTGGGTTTTTACACCTCAGTGACTAATCTAGAAACCCTGGGTGATTCTAGATCCACACAAGTTGACACAGGAAATTCGTCATCACACTTGGGCACCCAGGATTAAGTACATATTTAGTTTATAAGACACTCTTTTCTTTGGTTTGTATAAAGATTTCTTTTGTTTAGTTACTTAGTTATTCAGATAGTTGTTCTTAATCAGTAATTGCAAACCTACCTTCCTATGCCTGTGTTTCTTAAAGATTGTTAATATTTTTGTTCTACGTAGGGTGATCTTAATGAGATTCCAAAGGAGACTTCAGTCAGTGATTTTCAAGGACTTAAACTAGATAAATAAGATAATGTTCTATGAAGATCGTGAAAAAGTCTTTAATTTTGAAAAAAATGTCTTTAATGCTGAAAAGATTCTTTCTTGATGTTTATCAGGTATAAAAGGTATTGGGGCTGAGAAAATGGTTCAGCAGTTAAAGGCATTTGCTTGCAAAGCCTGTTGGCCTGGGGTTAAATTAAATTCCCTGTACTCACATAAAGCCAGATACATAAAGTGACACATGTGTCTGGAGCTCACTTGCAGCAGCAAGAGGCCCTGGCATGTCTGTGTTCTCTGTCTGTCTCAAATAAATTTTTAAAAATGTTTAAAAATTAAAGGGTATTGTCAGTGGGCAGTGTGTTTATATGCTGATCAAATGAAAAAAAGGCATTTGAAATGTTAAAATATTCAATGTTGGTAGTTTATAGCTAATATTTTTTAATTCCATGAAATCTAGAAGACAGTTCTTCATCTCTTAGTATTCTTCTTTATTTGGAATGCAAGATTTTTTTGTATTCTTTAATTTCAGGTTGGTATTTCAATAGAAACAACTGAATTTGCTCATAGTTTTAATGTCTAGAGGGGCTAGAGCAGTCAGCATGTAACTCTACAATGTTTCTTCCTTAGGTTCTCTTCAACTTGGCCAGTCAGTACTCAGCTAATGAAATGTATTCAGAAGCACTGAACACTTACCAAGTTATAGTGAAAAATAAAATGTTTAGTAATGCAGGTAGGTGGATATAACACATTGTTTCAATAGATTTATAATTCTTTTGTAGTATTACCTAACATTTCCTTACTTTATATTCCTTATAATGAAATTATCTATGCTTTAGGCAAATTGGCACTTACTTTGGAATGTATTGCTTAAAGATTCAATGTGTGAAAATCCATAAAATACAAAGCAAGAAATATAGTTGTATGAAAGATGCTGCCCAATGCCAAAGCAAAACTGTCATCTGTCATAACATGTAGAAGGAGCCATAACAGTCCTGTGGGTTACTCTTTCCTGTTTGATGAGATTTCCAAGAAATGAGAGTTTATATTTAGTATTTATATTGTGTAGCTTTTGTTGCAATATTAAAGTTTATCAGATACCATTTATTTAATAGCTTATTAAAATGTATATAGCATTGATATTCATTTTAAAATGTCTTTTAGTCTATTTTTCTTGGCGGAGTATACTTATCATTTTATAAAAATAATTTTTTTCTGTTTTTTTTTTTTTAAGGTAGGGCCTCACTGTAGCCCAGGCTGATTTGGCATTCACTATGTAGACTCAGGTTGGCCTCAAACTCACAGCGATTCTCTTACTTCTGCCTCCCAAGTGCTAGGACTAAAGGCATGCACCTTCACAGCAGACTAATTTCATAAAATAAATCATTTTCCAACCATATTTTCAATAATTTACTTGTTTTAAGTTCCATTTCTTCATAGTGTGTAGATACATAATAGTTATATACTGTTTTAAAGTTAGAATTATTTTTGAAAACTTCATAACTTGAGAGTGCTTTAGATGGTATTAACAGAGGGCACCTGAAATATCATAAGAAAGTACAAATATGATATTATTCATTATTAATTTTTTAATTAGGGAGACTGAAAGTGAATATGGGAAATATTTATTTAAAGCAAAGAAATTTTTCCAAAGCCATTAAATTCTACCGAATGGCCTTAGATCAAATCCCAAGTATCCACAAAGAAATGAGGTAAGTGTGCACCATAATAAGTGTAAATTGTAGGTGTTTTAAGTTCTGGATTGTTGTCTGTGATCTGGGTATGTTTAGGTGTTTATTAATGAGAGGTATTAGATTCATGTTATATGAATGGTATTTTTCTGTTTCCTTGTGACTCTTTGCACATTTCTGTGTAATAACAAGTGAAAGGCTAAAGACATATTAGATATTTAAGTCTAATGAAACTAAACTGATTGATTAATAAGGGATTAACCATGCAGTTTATTAGTATTATTGTACAACTTAATACCAGAAATGTCACAATAGCAGTTATAAAGACTTGTCAGGCTGAAATACAAGGCTAGAATTAAGATCTCTGTCACTTTCTTTCTAGAGCTTGCCAGTGAAGTAGTAAAAGGAAGAGATAACTTCTGAGTTTTAGAAGAGGGAGAAGTTGGACTATTTTTTGTTCTTCCAGTATTCAAGAGCAGAAATGTGTATTTATTGGTTCTAATGTCCTCTACATAAAGGGTACATATCATCTGTGGCATTGGCTTTATTTGTAAATGTCACCTCTCTCGATCATTACAAGTTTGATTTTCATGGTATTTCATTATTATCAACAAATATTAACTAACTTAGAGAATACTCAAGAGGTTCTAATTTTTTGAAGTTTAGGCTTTTTATTTATGTTTATTTATGAGAGAGAGAGAGGGTGCACTAGGGCCTCTAGCCACTACAAACTCCAGACACATATGCCACCTTGTGCATCTGGCTTACGTGGGTTCTGGGGAATTGAACCTGGGTCCTTAGGCTTCATAGGCAAGTGCCTTAACTGCTAAGCCATCTCTCCAGCTTGTTCAGGCTTTTGTTGTTGTTGTAGTTGTTTTTTTTTTTTCAAGGTAGGGTTTCACTCTAGCCCAGGCTGACCTGGAATTAGCTATGTAGTCTCAGGGTGGCCTCAAACTCATGGTGATCTTCCTACCTCTGCCTCCCGAGTGCTGGGATTAAAGGCGTGTGCCACCATGCCCAGCTTGAAGTTCAGGCTTTAAAAAAAGTTTTTTTAATTTTTTTTAAATTAACAACTTCCATGATTATAAACAATATCCCATGGTAATACCCTGCCCTCCCCACTTTCCCCTTTGAAACTTCATTCTCCATCATATCCCCTCCTCCTTTCAATCAGTCTCTCTTTTATTTTGATGCCATCATCTTTTCCTCCTATTATGATGGTCTTGTGTAGGTAGTGTCAGGCACTGTGAAGTCATGGATATCCAGGCCATTTTGTGTCTGGAGGATCACGTTGTAAGGAGTCCTACCCTTCCTTTGGCTCTTACATTCTTTCTGCCACCTCTTCCGCAGTGGACCCTGAGCCTTGGAAGGTGTGATAGAGATATTGCAGAGCTGAGCACTCCTGTCACTTCTTCCCAGCACCATGATGCCTTCTGAGTCACCCCAAGGTCACTGCCATCTGAAAAGAGAAGGTTCTCAGCCAAAAGTGAGAGTAGCATTAATATATGGGTATAAACATTAAGAGAAATGCTTACTGTGCAGTTTGATGAGCATAGTATATACATGTAGCCAGATAGCAGCAGACATTACACCCCTAGGGCTCATGACTGCCCCTGTTGTTGGTTTTCAGTATCAGGGATGTATTCCCTCCCATGGAGCGGGCCTCCAGTCCAGTTAGAGGGCAGTTGGTTTCCACCATGACAGACGTGCCACTATTACACTGGTTGGCTCATTTGGCCTGGCTGGCAAAATATAAGGCTTGCAATGTCCACTGTTGAGTATCTTCACTGGTGATTTCTCTCTCTTTCATTGAACTGCATGCAATCAGGGAGGGAGGGGAGGAGGGTGAAGAAAGAGAGAGAGAAATGAAAGAAAATGAGAATGAATATGCACACCAAGGCCTCAAGAGGTACTTTTGACCTTGGTAAGACTAAGAATTTGAGCATTTTAGAGCAAAGTAATATTAAATAGCATATACTAAGTGCTTAATAACAAAGAAGACATTAGTTACTATAGCAATTCAGCTAAGGCAATAACTATTGAGAAGAATGGCCATGAAAGACTTTCTTAAGGAGATGTACTTGAGATAAGTTACTTAACTAAGATAAGAATTAACATCCCAGACAAAAGAAAGGAATATAATAAGTGATCATGATCCACTTACCTGATTGTATATAAACAGTAGGATCATATTGAGGGGTAGTTGGAAATAAGGTGGGATCACATCCTTTGGAATGACTTTGCTCATAAAGATAGACAATAACAAGTATTGACAAGAATGTAGAGAAGTTCAAAAATCCTTTACACTGGGTATGTAAAATGATGCAGCCACTTTGGAAGACAAGCAGTATCTAATAGTCTAGCATACATTTACCATATGACCAGTAATTCTATTCCTAGGTATATATCCAACAGAAATGAAAACTTAATGTTATTATCAAAACTTGTATGTGAGTACTCACAGTAACATTAATTATAGTATCCTAAAAGTGGAGATAATCAAAATGCCCACTAAGTAGGCAGTAGATATGTTAAATATGGTCTGTATCAGTACTGTAGAATACTGTTTGATGACAAAGGAGGGAAGTACTGATACTTGCTGTGATATGGAGAGAACTTGGGATCAAAGCAAGTGAATGAAGCCTGGCACATATTGTGGGACTGTTGTGATTCTATTTATATACACTGTCAAGAAAAAGCAGGATGATAGAAAGGACGTTAGTAGTCAAGTAGGGCAGACTGAAAATGTGGAGCATCTGTTAATGAGCACAGGTTTTCTTTTGAGGGCAATGGAAATAATTTAAATATGTGGTTATTGTTCTCTGCTGTATAAGTATAGCAGTAACTATTGAATCACATACTTGGAACAAATGAGTTTTATGATGTCTATTATACTATTGTTCCAATTCCCTTCTCATTGCTGGGACAAACACCTGAGCAGAAACAGCTTATGGGAGGAAAGGATTTATTTCAGGCTTACAGATTCCTGGGGAAGTGTCACATGTGGAAGAAGCTGCTCCCTTCATTACACAGCCATAGCAGAGAGAGAGAGACCACCAACAGCCAGGGCTCAAACTGGCTCTCTGCACACCTAGTACAGCTGGACTCAAGATCTGCCCCTCGTGATATGCCTCTGTCAGCAGAGCCCCATGTGCTGAAGACTAAGTAGGAAGCTTAATCAAAAATACCTGAGGTTGGGCTGGAGAGGTGGCTTAGCTGTTAAGCACTTGCCTGTGAAGCCTAAGGACCCCGGTTCGAGGCTCAATTCCCCAGGACCCACGTTAGCCAGATGCACAAGGGGGCGCACGCATCTGGAGTTCAGTTTGCAGTGGCTGGGAGCCCTGGCGCACCCATTCTCTCTCTCTCTCTCTCTGCCTCTTTCTCTCTCTGTCTGTCACTCTCAAATAAATAAAAATAAACAAAAATAAATACCTGAGGTTATGGCACCATTTGCACTTAAACCACCACAACCACATTAAAACTCTCATAAAATAAAATGAAGTAAAATGGGAAGGAAAGAAAAGTATAACATTTGTGAAACAACTTGAATGTCATACTAAGAATTCAGACTTTAAGGCTAATTTGTGTTTATTTTATTTAGGATTAAAATAATGCAGAATATTGGAATTACATTTATTAAAACTGGTCAATATTCAGATGCCATTAATTCATTTGAGTACATAATGAGTATGGCGCCAAATCTGAAGGCAGGCTTCAACCTAATTCTTAGCTATTTTGCCATTGGAGACCGTGAAAAAATGAAGAAGGCATTCCAAAAATTGATTGCTGTTCCATTAGAAATTGATGAAGATGATAAATATATTTCCCCAAGTGTGAGTATGAAAAGGACATTTATGTAACCATCTCCTACTTATCTGTGTTTTTCTGCTTCAAAAAATGAGAAATTTGGAATAGATGACTAATTGAAGTTCTTACAGGCCCATATTCTGGTTTTATCATATATTTGATATATTTCATTTGCTATTTAACAAGTTGAGAAAAAGACTTGAAATGGGGCTAGAGATGATTAAACAGACTGGACAATTTTAGTCAAAAATTTTTTTAATTTTTTGTTTGTTTATTTTTATTTATTTATTTGAGAGTGACAGAGAGAGAAAGAGGGAGAGAGAGAGAGAGAGAATGGCCTGTGCCAGGGCCTCCAGCCACTGCAAACAAACTCCAGATGTGCATGCGCCCCCTTGTGCATCTGGCTAATGTGGGTCCTGGGGAATCGAGCCTTGAACTGGGGTCCTTAGGCTTCACAGGCAAGTGCTTAACCGCTAAGCCATCTCTCCAGCCCCCAAATTTTTTTAAATGTCTCATTAAATATAAGATTTTATGTCACTAATTCATTAACTACTATGTTGACCTTTGTGTTCCTGTACTGGGAATTGAACCTAGAGCCTTGCATATGCTAAACAAATGCTTTGCTTCTAAGCCCATTGATCTTGGAACCTCAATTTGTTTTTTGTTTGCTTGTTTTGAGGCAGGTATTATGTAGCACTGGCTGGCTTGGAACTTCAGCTGAGACTGGCCTTAAACTCATGAGATTACAGGCATTTAACACCAGACCCAACTCTCAAATCCTTTTTAGACCTTTTTAAAGTCATTGTTGAACAGACCCATCATAAATCACCTGTACTAAATGTACTAAGAATGAAAAACACTTTTCCTGATCCATGGAGTAGAACTTACTAAAGCTCTGAAAAGTCCTTTTTTTTTTTTTTTTTTTTTTTTTTTTGAGACTGGGTTTCATGTATCCCAAGCCTAGAAGTCAATGTATTTGTGTGTGTATATGCTATACATGTGCATACACAGACATATGTTCATGTGTATGCACAGGAGTATGCCTGTGTGCATGTATGTACATATACATATACAGAACTCTGTCCACCTTTTGGGGGGATGAGGGATAGGACCTCTTACTGTCATGGAGCTCACCAAGTGGTTACACTGGCTGGCCAGCAAACCCCAGAAATTCTCCAGTTTCTACCTCCCCAGCACTGGGATTATAAGCACATACTACCATCCTTGTTTCTTTGTTTAAACATGGATTCAGGGACTCAAACTTCAGTCCTCATGTTTGCACAACAAGCGCTTTACAGACTGGGCAATTATCACAACCCCTAGGATTACAGGTGTGCAGAACTGTCCCATTTTATGTGCTGATGGTGGTCAAACCCAGGGCTTCATGAATGCTAGGCAAACACTCTACCAGCTAAACTACATTTCCAGTCCCTGAGAAGTCTTATTTTTTAAATATCTTGTGCTGCAGTCAGCTTCACATTGCTATTAGAACACACCTGACAAAGAGTAGCCTATGGGAGGAAAGAGTTTATTTTGGCTTACAGACTCAAAGGGAAGCTCCATAATGGCAGGAGTAAATGATAGCATGGGCAGAGGGTGAACATCATCTCCTAGCCAACATCAGGTGGACAACAGCAGCAGGAGAGTGTGCCAAACACTGGCAAGGGGAAGCTGGCTATAATACCCATAAGCCCGCCCCCAACAATACATTGCCTCCAGGAAGCTCCAATATCAAAATTGCTACCAGCTGGGGACCTATTATTCAGAACACATAAGTTTATGACCACACTTGAATCAAACCACCACATTCGGCCTCGACCATCATGCACTGCTAACCATCCATGATGTAAAAATGCAATACATTCAGTCCAACTTCAAATGTCCCCTTAGTTTTTTTTTTTTTTTTAGATTTTGTTGTTTTATTTTTATGTTTTTGTTGGGGGGATCCATCACCCCCAGCCAGTTATTTTAGCATTTTCTAGCTGGTATTTGCTTGCTAAGAGATCAAGGAAGACTGGGCTAATTTTTGCCAAAATGCACAATCCTCTCTTATCTTAGATTTCAAAAAATGTTGCAAGCACATTCATACGCACACACACACAAAATACAAAGAACTTTCCCAAGCTGCAGGTTCTTGATTCTGCCACACCACTGGCCTTTTGCTGCTACAGAAACTGATTGTTGTTGTGGGCTCTTTAGGGTGTGGGTCATGGCTTGAAACCATCAGTCACAGAATTCAGGCCAATACAGCAGAACACTGGGGAGCAGTGTGGACAGGGCTCCTCCTGGCCGAGCCATTGGTGGTAACTATGGAGGGACAGGGAAGGATGAAGGTGGGCATGAAGTATAGTCTCCAAAGGGTGGGCTCAGATACTGAGTAGAGTCCCTGAGCGGAGAAAAACTTCTGCCTGGTCCAGGTTTTCTGAGCCGCTGCAGGGGCTTAGGGCCTCACACTGCCAGAGTACATTATGTCCACCAACTCCATAGCTTGACATCTCCTCCTCGGGGGGCCTCACAGTGGTTTAGCACCCTGGAAACACCCCAAGGAAGAAGCAGTGAGGGAGCTTGGTGCTCAGCCTATACAAGATGAAGATTCTATTGTGGCCAGCAGCTCATTTGTCTCATCTTGCCAGAAAGACAGCTCCATGGTTCAGTATGCTCTCAACTCGGGGCAGAGGACACGAAGACAGATGCCTCATTTTACTTGACCACTGGTTGCAGTGTCCCCATAGTTTTTACCAACCCCAGTGATGTTCAAACATCCCCATAGTCCATGGTCTTTTAACTGAGCCATAATATTAAAAAAAAAAAAAAAAACGTAATGGCACAGAATAAACATTCACACTGCAAAAGATGGTATTGCACATAGCAAAGAAATAATCCAATACAAGATGTAAAACAAACAGGGCAAACATCAAATGCTGTATCTCCAAGTCTTGACAATTCTAACTAGTGACAAGTCTCCAAGTCTGATAATTCTAATCAGTGACAAATCTCTAGAGTTCCAATTCCACCCCTTCAGCTAGGCAAATCACAGCCCCAGAAAACTTCATCTCGTGCTGGCAGCTCTCTTTGGCAGCCATCCCAAAGTCCTGGCTTCTCCATTGGGTCTCCACTGCAACCCACAGTTCATCCTCATGGCTCCATCAGGTCTCCATGAAGGTAATTCAACAAGCCTGCTTCACACTGCCCATGGCCAGTTCCAAAACAAAAAACCATGTTGCAAATCAAAGGACCATATCTTTCCTGCATTTTTATACTCCATAGTACCAGGTGGGCTGCCAGTTTGTTAGTGGGGAAAAAAAAGCAGACTTTGAAGAACAGGATAGTCTTTCCACATTTGCTCCCCTTCTAAAGAGTCTCTATTCTTCCTGTTGTCCCAATGCAGATCAGCTGGCCCAATCTTAATGACTGTAATCTCTCAAACAATTGCAGCAGGACAGGCAGCAGTTTTGGACCAACAATTTCATTTTTTTCTGTGCCATATTCCTCTGCTGACACCAGTCCATTTTTATGCAATGCAGGCCATCACAAATTTCTAGGACACAGGCAGGCAGAACACAGCAACCCTTTCACACAAACTGCTTCTAGCCAAGTCCCGACATAGCTCTTTCTTCCCCTTATAAGCCAAACCTCACAGTCCATAGTTCCTATTGCATTCAGGTCTTTTGACTCTGACCAGACTCCATCAAGCTATACTTACAGTACTGCAAGGCATCTCTTAGGCCAAGGTTTCAAATCCATCCACATTCCTCCTGAAAAGCAGTTCCAAAAGGCCAGAAGCCTCACAGTCAGGTTTCTAGCAGTAACGACCCCACTCTCGGTGCCAATTTTACTGTTTCAGTCAGCTTTACATTGCTGTCAGGAAACACTAACCAAGAGCAGCTTGTGAGAGAGAAGGCTTTATTTTGGCCTATAGACTTGAGGGGAAGCTTCATGATAGCAGACAAAAATGATAGCATGAGCAGAGGGTGGACATCACCTCTTGGCCAGCATCAGGTGGACAATGGAACAGGACAGTGTGCCAAACACTGGCAAGGGGAAGCTGGCTATAACACTTAAAAGCCCACCCTCAACAGTGCATTACCTCCAGAAGTTTTCATTTCCCATATTGCCACTAGCTTGGGACCTAGCAATCAGAACACATAAGTTTATGGGGGACACTTGAATCAAACCACCACACCTGAAGAAATGAATAATAAGATTAAGTGAAAAAACACAGACCCATGCCTTACACATGAACAGAAAACGAGAAAGCATACACTGTAATAGAAACTGTAGTTTCTGGACAATTAGATGATTTTCCCTCTTTTAATGCTTTAAAACATAACCCAGATTTGAAAAATATTTATTTATTTATTTAGTAGAGAGCAAGAGAAAAGGCACGCCAGGGCCTCCAGCCACTGCAAGTGAACCCCAGACACATGCACCACTGCATATCTGACTTATGTGTCCCTGGGGAATCGAACCTGGGTTCTTAGGCTTCCTAGGCAAGTGCCTTAACTACTAAGCCATCTCTCCAACCCATAACCCACATTTTTAACCAGTGAGACATCTCTTCACCCTAACACCCAGATTTTTATATATAAATTATTGGAATTGGGAATTGTGGCCATGCCTTCAATCCCAGCACTCTTAAAATATAGGCTTGCCATGAGTAAGAGGTCAGCTTGGCTACTGACTGAGTTCCAGTTTACCCTGCCTGCAACAAACAAACACCCTGCTATTCTGTTACATTAATTTAAGCCATCATGAAATTTCCTGTACTTATAAATCAAAATGGTAAAGTATTTTCAGTTTAATAGAGTGGAACTCCAGTGTTTTTTTTTTTTTTTTTTTTTGCAGGGGGTGGGGGGAGGATAAGGTTTCTGTATTAACCCATTCTGGCCTCAAAACTTCATATCCTCCTGATTCATCCTCCCCAGGGCTGGTATTATAAGCATGGGTCATCATGCCCAGCAGCAGATTTCCTTAATGGAATGTAAGGGCATTATTGAGTAGTAGATTAAGACTGTAGGCTCTGTAGCCCTATGCCTGACTTACTCTCCTTGTACATCAGTTCCTTTATGTTTGAAATGGAATAATTGAAACAACCTACCTAAAGGTTATAAGGGTTCAATGATTGTAAATGCTTGTGAAATTCTAGAAGTTTACTTGGAACATAGTAAGTGCTAGGTAAATTTTAATTATTTTATGTTCTTTTCATGATGGAAAACAATATGTTGTTTAAAAGATCTAGTTTTTTTGTTTGTTTGATGGATGTTTGTTTGGGCTGGAGAACTAACCTTTCTACGTTCAGTGCTCCCATCCCTGAGCTCCATCATCCTCAGCCTCATTTGTATTTGTATCCTAGGTAGGGAGTAGAGACATGGATTACACTAAGCAGTTAATGATTATGAAAACACCAGTATTAGAGTTTAGAATTTATTGTATCACTTATTTATATTATCAGCCACAGCTCTTATGTACTTGGTTCTATTCTTGGTAGCCTAACCTTTTTATTTGCTACTCAGAACACATGTTAGTTCAATGGAGAATGTGACAGGCAATCAGAAATAAGAAAAAAAGGGGGGGGGGTGTTCTTTCTACTTTACATAAGGGAAGATAGGTTGATTTACTCACCATTTTATACATCCAGTTAGTTGGGGCTGTGATGAGAAATCTAAGTTTTTCATATTTACCTCTGACTTTTTTTCAATTTTATTTTCCCAGGATGATCCTCATACTAATTTGTTGATTGAAGCTATAAAAAACGATCCTCTCAGGCAAATGGAACGTGAAAGGTAATGTTTTAGAAACTCAGTAGTATAGTTTTAACTTATAAAATGAATGCACATTCTCATTAATTCTTACAAAACTCTAGTCCATATATGTCTTGAGTGGTGCTGCCATGTCATCGTTTCTGTACTTTACTGTATTCTCTATTCTTCTTAATATTAACTTAGTCCTCATGCTGATCCCAGTTATCCTTATTCAGTTATTATTCTTTCTAACTGTATTCAGGATTAAACTCAGGGCCCTGTACTTTACCAGTAAGCTTTCTCTTCACTTACTAAATTTTTGTTTGTTTGATGAAGTAGAGTCTCGCTATAACCCAGGCTTATCTAGAATTCACTATGTAGTCTCAAGGTGGCCTCGAACTCGCAGTGATCCTCCTACCTCTGCCTCCTGAGTGCTGATAAAAGGCATGTGCCACCACATCCAGCCTTTACTTACTATTTTGAGGCAGGGTCTCAGTAAGTTGCTCATCCTTGCCTTGAGTTCACTTTATAACCCAGGTTGGCTTTGAACTTGTGATCTTCCTGCCTCAACCTTCCACATAGCTGGGATTACAGGCCTACTTAACCATGCCTTGCCTTACTCAGTTTTTTAAAAAATTTATTTATTTACTTATTTGCATGTAAGAGATAGACAGGAAAAGGGAGAAAGAGAAAGTAAGAGTATGTTTGTATAGGCACACCAGGGCCATTTTCTGCTACAAATAAACTCCAGACACATGTGCCACTTTGTACTTCTGACTTTATGTGGGTACTGTGGAATTGAACCCCGGGCTCATAGGCTTTGTAAGCAAGTGCCTTTAACCACTGATCCATTTCCATGGCCCTCTATTATTTTTACCGTTTCCTTGGAACTCTCCCTCTGCATTTGGTACAATATTAAAATATACTTTATGTTGCCATTATTTAAAAAATGTCATACTAAAATTAGAGACTGCCAACAAAGAAAACCACAGATCAATTATCTTATGAATATAGGTACCAAAATTCAAAACAAAATGCTAGCCTGCCAAGTATTAGCAGAATATAAAATGTACCATAGTCAAGTGGGACTCACCTCTGGAAAGCAAGATTCGTTTGAGATGACAGAAAAACATTAATGTAATATAGGATATTAGGAGAATGAAGGACAAAAGTCATATTTCAACAGAAAAAAATTTGGGTGAACCCAAAATATTTTCATAATAAAAAACAAAGCTCAAGCTAGAACTAAAAGGAAGTTTTTCCCCAACTGATAAAATGCCATTTATACAACACTGACAGCCAACATTATATTTAAGAGTGAAAGACTGGAGTCTTCCCACTAACATCAGGAATAAGGTAAGGGATCTACTTTCACAAATTCAATCCAATATGTACTATAAGTACTAACTTTGATAGTTAAATAAATAACAACAAAGCCTCTGAATTGGATAGAAACAAGCAAAACTGTTTGCAGCTAACATGTATGTAGAAAATCTTAAGGAGTCCACAAAAACACATTTAATCTGCTACAACTAATTGATGTGTACTGGAAGTTGCAGAGAAAAAAGTCAATATACAAAACTCAACATAGTCTATGTAAATGAAAGATTTTTAAATATTTTATTTAGCATATATTATACATAATAGGTTTTAATTATGACATTTTATAATGTACATAATTTATTTCACTCATATCAGCTCCCCATTACCCTCTTGTTCCCCTCCCACTGATCCCCTTCCTCTCCCCAGCTTGCCACCATTCTGTCATGTCTTGTTTTATTTTTGGTGACTCAGTGAGTTTCAGTAGGGTTATTGACAGGAGAATGGGTGAGGGTTTGTTTACAGAAGCATGGGCATCTTACCAGCTGCTATGCCACTGAAGCAAATGTCTCTAACTCTCTCATATAAATCCTCAGGGAGGAGTGGAGATCCATGAACCTCCCTGCCCTCCATGACAGAATGTTGATGGGCCCAATTTTATGCAGATCTTGTGTAGGTCAACACAGCTGCCAGGGCCCATGAGACTTGCCACCTCTACCACATCTGCCAGGGCCCAGGAGAAATTGCAGAGGAAGTGACATCATGAACACTGCTCTTACTGCTAGCCTGACAATCACCCCCAGGGTGATGTGGACAGACACAAAGGTTAATAAAAATGTATGAAAGCAGAAATCCAGACGCTACAAAGAACTCAGCACTAAATCAGTCTGCCAACAGGCCTCCCATGACTCAGGGATTATTGCAGAAGAGGGGGCAGAAAGATTGTAAGAGCCACAGAGTGGTTAGAAATACCCTGAGACAGTTTACTATCTCATAGGGACTGACTGAGGCCTTCATGACCCCACAATGAATACCATAACCCCCCTGAGGAGGGCCCTCAAGGTAACAGGAGTTGGGGCAAGGGGATAAAAGTGTATAACCTGTTATAATATTCAATTAAAAATAAAAGTGTGGGGGCTGTAGAGATTGCTTAGTGACTAAGGCATTTGCCTGCAAAGCCTAATGACCTGGGTTCGATTTCCAAGTACCCATGTAAAGCCAGATGCATAAAGTGGTACATGTATTTAGAGTTCATTTACAGTGTCAGGAGGCCCTGGTGCACCCATTCTCTCTGTCTCTCTTCTTTTATCTCTCTCTACTTGCAAATAAATAAGTAAAAATATTTTTTTTAATCTTAAAAACAGAGTATGACAACCACGTTATGGCCCAAAGTCAGCACGTCATACCACCATTCACCTACTTCCTCCACTCCGTACTGTTTACCACCCCTCCTTCTGTGATGTTCCCTGAGCCTGGGAGAGGGGCTAGTATGGATGCTGCTAAACATTCAGCAGGACTTATTCGCAGCACTTTGACCAGTTACGAGTGCCTGCAGTTGCCACTGTAAAGAAAGCTACTCTAGGGACTGGAGAGATGGCTTAGTGGTTAAGCGCTTGCCTGTGAAGCTAAGGACCCCGGTTCGAGGCTCGATTCTCCAGGACCCACGTTAGCCAGATGCACAAGGGGGCGCACGCGTCTGGAGTTCGTTTGCAGTGGCTGGAGGCCCTGGTGCGCCCATTCTCCCTCTCTCTCTCTCTCTCTCTCTCTCTCTGTCACTCTCAAATAAATAAATAAAACAGAAAAATTTTTAAAAAAACAAACTTTTTAAAAAAAGAAAAAAAGAAAAGAAAGCTACTCTATGGCTTAAAGTTACTTAGAAGGTAATTTATTTTTATTTATTTGAGAGAGAGAGAGAGATACAGAAACAGGCAGGTAGAGAGAGAGAAAATGTGTGCACCACACCCCCTTGTGCATCTGGCGTATGTGGGTCCTAGAGAGTCAAACTTGGGTCCTTTGGCTTTGCAGGCAAGTGCCTTAACCACTAAGCCATCTCTCCAGGCCCTTAGAAGGTAATTTGATTTAACCTCATGTCCATTTAGGAAAACAACAGCAGTAGCTTTCCTGTGAAGGCCTATGACTCCCCAGCCATGGGGTTCTAACCAGGTTTACAATAGCAGATGAATTCTCCCCTGTGATAAAGGCCTGAAATCCATTCAAAAAGTGGTTGTTTACCCCCTTAACAGACTTAATACTATTGTAGCAATAGGCACGTCTTGCCTGACTCTTCAGTTTTGTTGCATGCAAGGTCCACATTTGAGTGATACTGTAGATGACCGTTCTCCCCCGAGGAGCCAGGTTAGCACCTTCCCACACTGTGAGGGACAGCCAGCAGGGAGGAATCTTCCAGCCCAGTACCAGTTTAATTCATCCTGTGACTTGTGTGTGTAGTGCTGTCAGCAGTAGGGCCTTACCGTCTACTTCTGGTGGGAAGTGAGAATTGCCTGTATTTTTTTTAACCACAAATTTGTGGAGCAGTGGAATTTTCATTTAATAACCTGTTACTTTTGGAGGCTGCCTTATTCTTATGGTCAATGAAGAATCCACTACAGTAAATATAGTAAATAAAAGCATAATAATATAATACATATATTATATATTATATTATAATAATAATATAAATAATATAATATAGTAAATGTTCCAAAAGTTAAACAAAACTTTCCTCAAAATGGACCATAGACCTAAACATAAGAGTTAAAACTAAAATTCTCTCTCTCTCTCTCTCTCTCTCTCTCTCTCTCTCTCTCTTTTTTTGAGGTAGAGTCACTCAAGCCCAGGTATACCTAGAATTCACTATGTAGTCCCAGGCTGGCCTCAAACTCACAGAGATCCTCCTATATCTGCCTCACAAGCGCTGGGATTAAACGTGTGCACTACCATGCCCAGCTTAAAATTCTTTAAACAACAAAAAAAGATTACTGACCTGGATTGATATAGGCAATGGTTTCTTAGATATAACATAAAAGGCACAAGTGCCGGGCGTGGTGGTGCACACCTTTAATCCCAGCACTTGTGAGGCAGAGGTAGGAGGATCACCGTGAGATCGAGGCCACCATGAGAATACATAGTTAATTCTAGGTCATGGTGGGCTAGAGTGAGACCCTACCTCGAACCCCCCCCCCCGAAAAAAGGCACAAGTGATAAAAGAACAAATATATAAGTTTAATTAAAATAAAAACTAGGTTTTCCAAAGGATGCTATCAAGAATGAAAACACAACCCACTGAATAGGAGAAAGTATTTTACAAACCATGTATCTAAAAAGAGATTTACTTCTAGTCTATGTAGATAACTTTCAACTCAATAAAAAGGGACCAATGACCCAACTGAAACAGATCTAAACAGAAATATCCATAAATGCCCAGAAGACACATGGAAAGATAACTCAAGTTCAGTACCTGTTAGGAAAATGCAATTCAGAACTATGGTAAGATACCACTTCACACCCACTAGTATGGCTATTAAAAAAAAATAGCACCAGAAATAGAGAAATTGGTGTCTTGTGTTGCTATGTCGTGTTTATACTTAAATATTTGTCATGTTTATACTTAAATATAACATTTGTATTTAATTTATAGTTAAATGTAGGGCTGAGGAGATGGCTCAGTGGTTAAAAGAGCTTTCTTGTAAAGCCTGCTGGTCTAGGTTCAGTTCCCCAGTACCCTTGTGCAGCCAAGTGCACACAAAGTGGTGCAGGTGTCTTGAGTTCCTTTGCAGCAACAAGAGACTCTGGTATGTCCATACGCACGCTGTCTGTTACACACACACACACACACACAAATCAATAAAAATATCATAAAAATAAATTTAAATATAATGTTTATATTTAAATTTTAAGAAATAAGTCTAGGTCTGGAGAGATGCAAAGCCAAAGGACCCAGGTTCAATTCCCCAGGACCCATGTAAGCCAGATGCACAAGGTGGCAAATGCACCTAGAGTTTATTTGCAGCGGCTGAAGGCCCTGGCATGCCCTTTCTCTCTCTCTCTCCAATAAATTAAAAAAAATTAAGTTTTTTAAAAAGAAATAAATCTAAACTACTTTTATATCTAAATATAATGTGAGCTGGAGAGATGGCTTAGTGGTTAAGGTGCTAAATACAGCATTTTGTTTGTTTAATATAGGAAAGCCATGGCAGAAAAATACATCATGACTGCTGCAAAACTGATTGCTCCTGTAATTGAAACATCTTTTGCTGTAGGCTATGACTGGTAAGAGAAAAATGCAGCAAAATTGCATGAATATGGCATTGTCATAATGTATATTGGCATTAGAAAAGTGTGTAAATGATGAATAGTGCTGATGTGTTCTTACCAAGTAGATATTATATGTTAATGTTAACATAGATCATTGTAAAAGTTCTAGTAAGATATTTGTGTGTGTGTGTGTGTGTGTGTGTGTGTGTGTGTGTGTGTGTGTGTTGTAGGCATGCTTGTGCTACAGAGCACATGTGTGGAGGTTAGAGGATAACTTTCGGGTCAGTCCTCGCCTTTCCACCCTGTTTGAGACAGTTCCCTTCTGTATTCTCACTCTGCTGTTCTTTGATGTGCTTCCTGTGAGCTTCTGGGAAATCTCCTGTTTCCATTTCCTATCCAAAGTCAACCAACGCAGTGCTGGGATTACAGAAGCCTGCATGGCTTCCCGCTTTTCACACCAGGTCTGGGGATCAAACTCAGGCACTCTAGCTTGAGTGGCAAGTGCTTTATCCACAGTGCTATCTCCTCAGCCCAAGCTATTTTTCTTATTCCTCATCATTTTTAATTTTTAAAAACATATTTATTTATTTGTGAGAAGAGAGAGAGAGATAGAGAAAGAATGGGCACTCTAGGGCCTCCTGCCACTGTAAATGAACTCCAGATATATGTAGCACTTTACATGAGTACTGGGAATTGAACCTGGGCTGGGAGGCTTTGCAAACAAACGCCTTTAACCTCTGACCCATCTTCCTAGCCCTCATGCCATTGTTTAAATTAAATAGGGGCGTGGTGGCTCATGCTTTTAATCCCAGTACTTGGGAGGCAGAGGTAGGAGGATTGCGGTGTGTCACCCAGGGACAACACAGTGAATTCCAGGTCAGCCTGAGATAGGGTGAGACCCTACCTCGAAAAATCAAAAAATAATAAATAAATAAATAGTTAGGGCCAGTGTGCTATCATTGCTATGTTTGCTTCCATTGTATAATTCCAACCTGTCTTCCTTCCTTCCTTTTGATTTTTTTTGGGGGGCGGGGGGCTTTTGAGGTATTGTTTCACTCTAGCCCAGGCTGACCTGGATTTCACTATGTAGTCTCAGGGTAGCTTTGAACTCATGATGATCTTCCTACCCCTGCCTCCCAAGTGGTGGGATTTAAGATGTGCACCACCATGCCTGACTGCCTTAAATTTTTTAATAAGAAGGTTTAACTCTTATATACCCTCTCCTCCATCCCAATTCTGTTGCAGGTCTTCCTTGGTGGAATTATTAGTATTCATTATGTGGACCAAGTGACATCAGCCAGTCTCTGCAGTTAGAGGGGACATAGTGCCTCATATTCCAACCTACTCTGACACTCTTACAATCTTTCCACCCTTCTCCTGCTATGTTTGCTGAGCCTTGGTGGGCATGATAGAAACCTGATTTAGTGTTGAGTTCTCTGTAGCCTCTGGATCTCTGTTTTGATGAGGTTTGACCGTAGTGTCTGCCACTATCTCCCTGGAATTGGTTTTAAGGCTGACTTTGAGAGCTGTATTCATGTCACCACTTCTGCAATGACTTCTGGGTTTGGGCAGATGAGGTGGAGGTGCCCTATCTCATGGTAGCAAGTTGACTATTTTTTTATGTATTTATGTATCCTGGTTCTCCCCAGTGTGTTCTTCAGCATTTGTAAGATAGAACAGATTCTCCAATAAAAAGTGAGAGCAGTTTGAATTAAAGGAGATAAGCATAGTTATTGGAGAGACTTATTGATGTGTATGCCCACTCTTCTTAGTCAAAGAGCAGTGAAAGCGCTCTCTGGAGCCTATTGGTTTCCATCCTAGGGGATCTGTTTCTGCCTTAATTTTATCATCTTACTAAACTTTCCATCCTGTGTAGTAGCTCTAAAGAGGCCATTGTCTCCTGTAATATATTTCCTAGAGAGAAGTAAAGTATTGTAGAGCTGGGAAGTCGCAGATTATTTGTTAAATGAGCAAATGGTTTAATATTTTCTCCACATAGTATGGGAATCTCTTCGACAACATCTTGTAGAGGTGATCATTTACTTTCTGCTTGGAATCTAATACTTATTAGTTTGATTTTCTAATATCTCTAAGGAGTAAAAAATTATTCCTGAAGCCGGGCATTGTGGCGCATACCTTTAATCCCAGCACTCGGGAGGCAGGTGTAGGAGGATCGTTGTGAGTTTGAGGCCAGCCTGAGGCTACATAGTAAATTCCAGATCAGCCTGAGCTAGAGTGAGACCCTACCTCGAAAAACCAATGTGTGTGTGTGGGGGGGGATGTATTCCTTGCATTAAATCCAAATTTACCCTCTCTTGTTTTGATTTTTTTATAGACATTTCTTTTATTTATTTATTTGTTTATTTATTTATTTGACAGAGAAAGAGGGAGGGAGAGAGACACACACAGAGAGAATGGGCACACCAGGGCCTCCAGCCACTACAAACGAACTCCAGACACATGCACCCCCTAGTGCATCTGGCTAACATTGGGTCCTGGGGAATTGAACCTGGGTCCTTTGGCTTTCTAGGCAAATGCCTTAACTGCTAAGCCATCCCTCCAGCCCTTGTTTTGATTTTTTGAACAAATACAATTGGTGACCTCTCCTGCATAGCACTTTACCAGAATTTTTAAAGTAAGGTAAGTGTTGTAGCCATAATTTTCTAGTTAATTTTCCTTTTTGAAAAAAAATATTTTGAGGGCTGGAGAGATGGCTTATTGGTTAAGGTGCTTGCCTGCAAAGCCTAAGGACTCATGTTCGACTCTTCACATCCCACATAAGCCAGACATACAAGGTGATGGAAGTATGCAAAGTCACACATGCACACAGGATGACTCTTGCGTCTAGAGTTTGACTGAAGTAGCTGGAGATCGTAGCATACCAGTTCTCTCTATCTCACTCTCTCTAATAAAAAAAGTAATATTTTTATTCATTTGTTTGAGAGAGAGAAAGAATATGAGAATATGGGCATGCCAAGTCCTGTTGCCATGAACTCCAGACACATGTGTCACATTCTGCATATAGCATTAAGTAGGTAGTAGGGAATCTAACCCGGGCCAGCAGGTTTCTCAAGAAGTGCCTTTAACTGATTAGCCATGTTTCCAGCCCTGGTTACTTTTCTTTGTTAAAAGTTTACTGTCTAAGCCGGGCGTGGTGGCGCACACCTTTAATCCCAGCACTCGGGAGGCAGAGGTAGGAGGATCGCCGTGAGTTCGAGGCCACCCTGAGACTACATAGTGAATTCCAGGTCAGCCTGAGCTAGAGTGAGACCCTACCTCGAAAAACCAAAAAAAAAAAAAAAAAAAAAAAAAGTTTACTGTCTAGTGCTAGGGACCCATGCTTACAAAAGGGGTCTGAAATGTAGGGAAGTCTTGTAAGACCGAGCTTTAACTTCAGCTACTTAAGTTAGTGACAGAATTGGGCTAAATTATGGCACCCTGTTGGGGATGAGAAGATTGCTCAGTGGATAAAATGTTTGCCTCACAACTCTGAGTATATGAGTTCATTCCCAGACCCCACATAAAAGCTGGAATCTGTGTCAGGGTTCTGTCATCCCAGTGTACCAACTGCATGAAGGGAGGCAAGAGACAGGAGAATTTCCCAGAAGTTCATGAAGTCTACAAAGCTCAGGAAGCTTCCCAATGGAGCCCTGAACATCAACGAAAGACCCTGCCTCAAAACAAGGTAGAAGGTGAAGACTTAACTATAAGCTGTCCTCTGATGTCCACACGTATGCCATAGTACCCGTGTACCCACACTCTCACATGTGAACATGCGCGCACACAGTAAACACATTTAAAATTTTTTTAAAATATACCCAGTAGTATTAGAAGAAAACTTGAGAATTGCTTGGGGTGAAGAAAGCCTCCATGCATTTTATGTCAGAATTGCATATAGAAAAAGGTTTCTTTAAAAAATATATTTTATTTTTATTTATTTATTTATTTATTTATTTATTTGACAAAGAGGGAGAGAAAGAGAGAGAGAGAGAATGGGTGCACCAGGGCTTCCAGCCACTGCAAACGAACTCCAGATGCGTGCGCCCCCTTATGCATCTGGTTAACGTGGGTTCTGGGGAATCAAACCTGGGTCCTTTGGCTTTTCAGGCAAATGCCTTAACTGCTAAGCCATCTCTCCAGCCCTAGAAAAAGGGTTTTATTTATTTATCTATGCGTCTTAACTGTCCCTTATATCTGTCAAATGCCAAATAATGTTTATGGAATTCTGTACAATATTCTAGGAGCACAGTCTGCCCCTTGCTTCTCGTCTTTCAGATGTTCTTTTATGAAGTGCGAATTCAGCCTTTTCACTCCTAAGCTTATCTTCTCTTCTGTCCTAACACATGTCCTGTTCTGAATTGCCTTTCTGACACCAGTGGTACTACTAGTTAACAGATTGCCTAAGCCAGACTGCCTTGGACTTCTCTGCATTCTTTCGTCTTACCTCTACATCAAATCAGCAACTACTCATCAATTTTGGCTCTTTAATAGCTCACAAAATGACCTCCTGCACCCTGACCTACTGTGGGGGTTCAAGCTTTTGTTCTTGTTTGGCTACTTCAGAATCTATCCACATTGTCTGCCTGGCTTCTGGGTTTCCTTGATAACTGCTATCCAAGTAATTTTTCTAAGAATTGTCACCATCACTCATGTACTTACAGTTCTTAATGCTTCTCGGGGACTTTGAAAGTATGGTGTTTATTCCTTGGATTACTACAAAAGATTTGGATGATGTGGCTTCTGCCTGTTTATCAGATCATATTTCTTTTCACTTCATGTGCACTTCTTAAGTTACAAAGTCTCCATATGGTGATTGAATCTGTCTCTTAAATATTTCCTCTGCATCCTTACAGATATTGTTCCCTTTTCTTAGAATGCCTTTTTCTTCTTTTCTCAAATGCATTCAGATTTGTCCTTCAAACTGAACTCTAATACCCTTCCAAGTTTGATGTAGTTCTCCCCTGTCTTGGATTTCTTTATCATTGTTCTGCCACAGAGCTTGTTTTATTGTTCTGCTTTCCCTGCCAGTGCAGGAACCATGTTTTATTCATCCTTGTAGCCCCAGTACCAAATATAATATCTGCAGTACAGTAGAATTTAATAAATGTGTGCTGAGTATATCAGTGTTTTCTAGATTATTTTGTTGGAACACAAGAAACTTCTTTTGTCCATGTCTCCAGATTCCTTTTCTGGGACAGTGCTAGGGACAGAAGGTCATTCAGTGACGTGCAGTGTAGTCAGGGCTTCGAGTCCTATGTCTCCTTCCTCCCCGCTCAAAAAAAAAAAAAAAAAAAAAAATTCTAGCTAGGTGTGGTGGCACATGCCTCAATCCCAGCACTCAGGAGGCTGAGGTAGGAGGATCACCATGAGTTTGAGATCAGTCTGGATTACAGAGTTGCAGGTTGGTCAGGGCCAGAGTAAAGCCCTGACTTCCCTTCCCCTGAAAAAGAAAGCAATATAAAGCTGTCAGGCTGGAGTGTTAGCACAGAAGTTAAAGGTGCTTCTGTGCAAGGCCTGATGGCCTGGGTCCAAGTCCTCAGTGCCCACAAAAAGCTGGATGTACAAAATGGCACACCCATCTGGAGTTATTTGCAGTGGCAAGAGGTCCTGGTATGTCCATTCATAGTCTCTCTCTCATTTGCAAATAAATTAATAAAATATTTTTTAAAGATTCTGCTAAAGGAAAGGGATTCTTGGGCTGGAGAGATGGCTTAGCGGTTAAGCGCTTGCCTGTGAACCCTGGTTCGAGGCTCGATTCCCCAGGACCCACGTTAGCCAGATGCACAAGGGGCCGCACGCATCTGGAGTTCATTTGCAGTGGCTGGAGGCCCTGGCACACCCATTCTTTCTCTCTCTCTCTCTGCCTCTTCCTCTCTCTGTCACTCTCAGATAAATAAATTTAAAAAAAAAAGGGGGATTCTTTAAGTATTTTTGAATCACTGGTCTAGGACAATGTTCCAGACCTTCAGTGAGAAATACTGTTTGGCTTTGTTTACTGAGTGAAATAATCCTTTTCTTCAATATATATACTGTCTTCTGAGATTTTTCTTGCCAGGCATGGTGGCACACACCTTTAATCCCAGCACTTGGGAGGCAGAGATAATAGGATTGCCGTGAGTTCAAGGTTAGCCTGAGACTATTTAGTGAATTCCATATCAACCTGAGCTAGGGTGGGACCCTACCTCAAAAAAAAAAAAAAAAAAAAAACCTGAAAATTTTCTTACTGTTTTAAATTGATAAATAAAAAATCTACATATTTATTATGTGTACATGCTGTTTTTTGTTTTGGTAGTTTTTAAATGTTTTACTTTATTTATGTGCAGAGGGGCCAGATAGAGAAAGAATGGACATGCCAGGGCCTCTAGCTGCAAACGAACTCCAGATGCATGTGATACCTTGTGCATCAGGCTTTATATGGGTATTGGAGTATTGAACCTAGGTCTGTGGGCTTTGCAGGCAAGTACCTCAACCACTGAACCATCTCTCCAGCTCCTACTTTGGTAGTTTTTAGTAGCACATCTTTTTTGTTTGTTTGTTTTCAAGGTAGGGTCTGCAGTTCACTATGTACTCTCAGGGTGGCCTTGAACTCACAGCAGTCCTCCTACCTCCGCCTCCCAAGTGCTGGAATTAAAGACATGTGCTACCATGCCTGGACCTATTAGTATACCTTAAGTGTATAAAGTATTGAGTTTCATTTGAGATATATATATATATACACACACATATATATATATATAATATATATATACATACATACATACATACACATATATATACACACACACACACACATTGTGAGATGTTACAGAAGTCTAACATATGCATTATTTTGCATACTTATTTTTGTGTGTGAACAAGACTTAAAGATCAACAGTTTTCAAATGTTACAGATGCATATGTAATTAAGTATATTCTATAAATTCTATAGAATTTTTCTTCTCATAAGAGTAATTTTGCTTGTGTGTGTGTGTATGTGAAGGGTGCACATGTATGTGGCACTCTGTGTGCTCCCTGTGGCAGGGTGGCCAGAGTAGAATATTGGGTGCTCTCATCCTTTGTTCCTTGGGTTCTTGTTTAAGCTGGAGTCTGTTACTGATCCCAGAGCTTTCCTGCTTTTGTTTTAATGTTTTATTTTTATTTATTTATTTATTTATTTGGCAGAGAAAGATGGAGGGAGAGAGGATGGGCACACCAGGGCCTCCAGCTACTGCAAACGAACTCCAGATGCATGTGCCTCCTTGTACATCTGGCTAACGTGGGTCCTGGGGAATCAAACCTGGGTCCTTTGGATTTTCAGGCAAACACCTTAACTGCTAAGCCATCTCTGCAGCCCAAGCTTGCCGTCTTTTCACAAGCTTCAGTGATTTAGGGATTCTGCTCCCCTATAGGACTGGAGTTATAGGTGGGCATGGCTATACACAACTGTTTAATGATTCAAAATTGAGTAGTCTCACTCCCTCTGAGATCCTCATGCTTCTGCAGAAAGCACATTTTGCTGAGCCCTCTCTCCAGCCCATGAGAGCATTTAAGAGGGGGAAAAAATAAGAACTGGTGATGCAGCTTAGCAGTAGAGCACCTGCCTACCATGTAGTCAGCCTGGGTTTGATCCCTGGCATGAAAGAAAGAAAGAAAGAAAGAAAGAAAGAAAGAAAGAAAGAAAGAAAGAAAGAAGGAAGGAAGGAAGGAAGGAAGGAAGGAAGGAAGGAAGGAAGGAAGGAAGAACGGAAGGAAGGAAGAGAAAGAAGAGAAAGAAGAGAAAGGAGGGAGGGGAGGGAAAAGAGTGAGGGAGGGAGGATAGAAAGAAGAAAGTCTCTCTTCTCTCTCTCTCTGTCTGCCTATTTTCTCTCAATCTCTCAAATAAAGAAAAATTAAAATTAAAAAAAAAAAGTAGGGCATGGTGGCACACGCCTTTAATCCTAGCACTCGGTAGGCAAAGGTAGGAGGATCGCCATGAGTTCAAGGCCAGCCTGAGACTGCATAGTGAGTTCCAGGTCAGCCTGAGCTAGAGTGAGACCCTACCTTGAAAAAATAAAAAAATATTAAAAAAAAAAACATCCTGGCATGGTGGTGTACACCTTTAAAAGAAAAAGAAAAAAGAGAAAGAGAGAGAGAGAGGCGAAGGGAAGAAGGGAGAGAGGGAAGAATGCAAAGGAAAGGAAGAAAGCAAGGGAGGGAAGAAGGAAAGGAAAGAAGGATGGAGGGAAGAAGAGGAAGGAAGGACAAAAAAGAAAAGAAAGAAAGAGCCGGGCATGGTGGCACACGCCTTTAATCCCAGCATTTGAGAGGCTGAGGTAGGAGGATCGCTGAGTTTGAGGCCTACTTGAGACTACATAACAAATTCCAGGTCAGCTTCAGCTAGAGTGAGACCCTACCTCAAAAAAGAAAAGGGAGGGCTGGAGAGATGGCTTAGCAGTTAAGCACTTGCCTGTGAAGCCTAAGGACCCCGGTTCGAGGCTCGATTCCCCAGGACCCATGTTAGCCAGATGCACAAGGGGACGCATGCATCTGGAGTTCGTTTGCAGTGGCTGGAAGCCCTGGCGTGCTCTCGCGCTCTCTCTCTCTCTCTCTCTCTTTCTCTGTCTGTTGCTCTCAAATAAATAAATAAAAATAAAAACAAAAAACATTTAAAAAAAAAAAAAGAAAAGAAAAGAAAAGGGAGGGCTGGAGAGATGGCTTAGCGGTTAAGCACTTGCCTGTGAAGCCTAAGGACCCCGGTTCAAGGCTCGATTCCCCAGGACCCATGTTAGCCAGATGCACAAGGGGGCGTTCACATCTGGAGTTCGTTTGCAGTGGCCGGAGGCCCAGGCGTACCCATTCTCTCTCTCTCTGCCTCTTTCTCGCTCTGTCTGTTGCTCTCAAATAAATAAATAAGCAAACAAAATTTAAAATAAGGGAAAGGAAGAAGGAGGAAGGAAGAAAACTAACTTTGAAAAAGTCACATTTAAGAAAATAAACTAAAAGCTGGGTTTGGTGTAGCATGTAAGTATAGACCTAGCACTTGTGGTATTGTGTATTATGTGTGGTACATATATGTATATATGCATGTATGCAGAGGCTGGAGGAGAACTTCATGTGCCCTTCTCTATTGCTCATCTGTCGACATCTTTGAGATGAGGTCTCTCCCTTAACCTGGAGCTGCTTTTCTCATCAGTGAGCACCCACTTATTCCTGGTCTCGAGCTGCTGTGGTCATGCATTGCGATTCTCAGCTCTTTTTATGTGGGTTCTTCAGGGTCAGCCTCAGGCAAGTCTCATGCTCTCATGCATAAGTAGAAAGCACTCAGCCACTGAGCCATGTCCCCAAACCCAGTCACTTTTTTATGCTTTGACTTTTTTATAGGTGTGTGGAAGTAGTGAAAGCATCTCAATATGTAGAGCTGGCCAATGATCTGGAAATAAACAAAGCAATTACATATTTGAGACAAAAGGACTTTAACCAAGTAAGTTGAAAAAGTTTTCTGTGGCATTTCATATGTTAGTTGGACAAAGCAGTTTCCTGTATTACATGTGATCATTCTGAAGTTAAGTAATTTGTTTTTCTGTCTTAACATAATTTCTATAAATTAGGCAAATGTTCTACCATTGAGCTATATCTCCCATTCATAAACTTTTTAAAAAATGATCTGTTAGTTCTGTTTCTTAAAATGTAAGTCCTTATATGGTATATTGTTAAATTACCAAATCATATGCTAGTCTAGTCATTAGCTTTATCCTGAAGTTGTCCGACTGCTTTGCAAAGGGCTAAGGCATGCAGAGCAGGGGTTCAGTGCAGGCAGCCTGAAGAACAGCCTGCTGTACCTCTCTCTTCCTTCCTCTCTGGAGCAGCTTCCTTGCAGGCTGGTTCATATTTGCTGCATTGGGAATGAAAGGGTCCCCTTGTTAGACACCAGGTTAGAACCTTCAGATCTGTCACTGGTACCCTTGCTACATTGCTGCCTTGAAGGTGGGTGGGGTGTAGGAGTTCCTTTTGGTGCTTGCTCAAGGGAGGCAGAGCTTAGACAAGAGCAAGTTTGCACAGCTTTAAGAAAAAAGAGGGGAGGGCTGGAGAGATGGCTTAACAGTTAAAGCATTTGCATGCGAAGCCTAAGGACCCAGGTTCTATTCCCCAGTACTTATGTAGGCCAGATGCACAGGGTGGCACATGTGTCTGGAGGCTCTGGCATGCCCATCCTCTCTCTCTCTCTCACATAAATAAACAAAAGAAAAGAAAAGAAAAAGAAAAGAAAAGAAAAGAAAGGAAAAGAAAGGAAAAGAAAAGAAAAGAAAAGAAAAACAAGGGATACCAAAAGAGAGTAAAATAAATGGTTGGTGTCGTGTGTCTCCAACTCAAAAACTCACTCAACCCAAATAGCAAGGACCAAAGAAAACCACAGTATCTTTCCCACAGGCCTGTGCTTTCCCTTTTGTTCCTATTTAAAGAACTGCCCTCTTGTCTGGGAAATAAAGGATAAAGATGGAGAATAACCATCTCAGAGAATATGAGAATAGAGTGAACTAACTCTGTGTTCAAGTAGTGATTATATGATGATGTGCTACGGTACCACAGGGTGGTTCATTGCATCTATTAATTCACCATGCCAATTTTTTGTTGTTGTTGTTTATTTTTGAGGTAGGGTCCCACTCTAGCCCAGACCAACCTGAAATTCATTTGACATCTCAGGGTGACCTTGAACTCATGATAATGCTCCTACCTCTGCCTCCCAAGTGCTGAGATTAAAGGTATGTGCCACCATGCCTGGCCCAGTTATTTATTTATTTATTTGCATTACAAAGCACTAAAAGACTTTCAAAGTATCTTTATATTTGTTGTGCTTTTTTTTTTTTTTTTTTTTTTTTTTTTTGGTTTTCAAGATAGGATCTCACTCTAGCCCAGGCTGACCTGGAATTCACTATGTAGTCTCAGGGTGGCCTCAAACTCATAGTGATCCTCCTACCTCTGCCTCGTGAGTGCTGGGCTTAAAGGTGTGCACCACCACGCCCAACTTGTTGTGCTATCTTCTTAAAAAATGTTTTATTTATTTACTTATATGGGAGAGCAACAAAAAAAGAGGTGGTGGGGAGGGGAATGGGTCTGTTGTGTCATTTTATCATCTCACTATTGGCCATTAACAATGCCACTAAGACCAAGAGCTCAAGCACATAATTCCAGCACTCAGGATCTAGGTAGGAGGATTGCCATGAGTTCGAGTCCACCCTAAATCTACAGAGTGAATTCTAGGTTAGCCTGAGCTAGAGCAAGACCCACCCTTGAAAAGCCAAAAAAAAAAAAAAAAAAAAAAAAGAAGGAGGAGGAAGGCTGGAGAGATGGCTTAGTGGTTAAGCATTTGCCTGTGAAGCCTAAGGACCCCGGTTCGACAGTTCCCCAGGACCCATGTAAGCCAGATGCACAAGGGGGTGCATGCATCTGGAGTTCGTTTGCAGTGGCTGGAGGCCCTGGCACGCCCATTCTCTCTCTCTCTCTCTGCCTCTTTCTCTGTCTGTCACTCTTTAAAAATAAACAAAAAAAAATTTTTTTAAAGAAGAAATTCAAGGACATATTTAGCTACATAGCAAATTCAAGGCCTGGCTGGCCTTCCTGAGATAAAACAAGCAAAAAAAAAAAAAAAAAAAGCCACTGAATGCTCTGTTAAGCTGTTGTAATGTGTATTGTGCATACAGGAAAATTGAGTGAAGTGAGACTATGAGGTCTTTGTTGTCCTGCTGAAGTGATTTTCCACTAGAAAAATATTTGTTATGACTGTGAGATGAACTGTTATAGAAAACACAATGAAAAAATTCACCCTTATTCATCTTTCCAGGCATTTATTTAAAATATATATATTTTGTTGTTGTTTTGTTTTTTTTCGAGGTAGAGTCTCACTCTAGCCCAGGCTGACCTGGAATTCACTATGGAGTCTCAGGGTGGCCTCGAACTCACGGTGATCCTCCTACCTCTGCTTCCCGAGTGCTGGGATTAAAGGCATGCTCCACCATGCCCGGCTCTTAAAAATATTTTTCTTATTTATTTGAAAGAGAGGGACAGAAGAATAGTGAGAGTAAGCATGTGTGCTCCAGGACCTCCTGCCACTGCAGACGACCTCCAGACACATACTTCACTTTGGGCATCCAGGCCATCAGGCTTTGCAAGCAAGTTAGGCATTTTATTTTCAAATGATCTTTAAAGAAGTTAATCAGTGCATTGCCATCGTTCATGTTTTAAAACTGTACATCAAGAAAGAAGCACTCTTGGGATAAAGCACTTCCTGTACTAGCATGAGGGCTTAAGTGAGACCTGAGAGACCACTTGAGTTCGATTCCCAGGACCCACATAAACGGCTGTCACGACTACACATGTCTGTGACCCCAGTCCTGTGAGGAGCAGAGACCAGAAACCAGAGATTTGCCCAGGCCTGTGAGGGTGGGCAGGTGACAGCAATCTCCAAGATTAGTAAGTCTTTAGTTCAAAACCGGGCAGAAGAGTAATGGAGGAGAACCCAACATTCCCTACTGGCCATCACAGGCAAACACATACCACATTACACATATACTTGCAAGAGAGAGAGATGGAGGGAGGGAGGCAGGGAGGGAGGGAAGAAACACACTTTTACATGTTCAAGATCACTTAACTGAGATCTCATTATCTGCTGCTTTATTTGCTGTTCTCTTTAAAACATGAGGGTGTTTTGTTATTTTATTTTCTGTTTTAGACAAGGTTTTGCTACACAGCGCAGGCTGGCCTGTAACTCCTTTTTCAGCCTCACAAGTGCTGAAATTACTTGTGTGTACCACCATGCCTGGTTTTATTCAAAATACCTTTTGTTACATTCATGTGTTCAATTTTTAAAAAAATCTGTTAATTTGCTTATATTTTAAATACCATTTTCTGCTTTCTTTTCAACATTTCTGCTTTACTTTTGTTTGCGTATTGTAAGTATGATGAGGTATGTATAACATAATCTTAGTTTGAAAAAAAAGCATTATAAGGTTAAGACAGTTTGGTTCATGTATCTCATTATGATCATTTGGTAAGACTACCTTATTTACTATTCAGAATAAGAGAAAAGAACTATGTCTAGAAGGGTGTAATTCTAGAGTTACCCCTCAATATTTTGTTTTTGGTTAAGAAAAGATTATGAGAGCCAGATGTGGTGGTACATGCCTGTAATCCCATGATTTGGAAGGCAGAAGCAGGAGGATCAAGGTCACCCTGGCCTAAACAGTGAGTTTCAGGTCAGAGTATTTCAGGCATCTGCAGCCATTACTGATGGCCATGGTAAAAATAGGCAAGATTTTTGCTTGGACAAAAGTGCTTGCCAAGAACAGAAGGCATCAAGATGTCAAGCATTTTCTACCCATAAACTTATTTTTTAATTTTTATTTATTTATTTTTTGACACAGGGTATTACTCTATCCCAGGTTGGCTTTGAAGTCACTGTGATCCTCCTATCTCAGCATCCCAAGTGCTGGGATTAAAGGCATGTGTCACCACACCTGGCTTATAAACTTATTTTAAAAGTAGGAAGAGCCGGGCATGGAAGGAGTTCCAGGTCAGCCTGGGCTAGAGTGAGACTCACCCTCAAAAGAACAACACGAAAAATGTAGGAAGAAAGAAAACTCATTGCCTGTCTTCAGCTTTTTCTTCCTTTCTCACTTTGCATAGTAATTTCTAGGGTGCGTTATCATTCACCTTCTGTGAGCAGCTGTATCTTGCTGTTTGGTTAGCATTGTCTCTGACTTGGCTGATGATTAAAATTTCTGAGCTGGAGAGATAGCAGTAAAGGCACCTGCCTGCAAAGCCTGAGGACCCATGTTTGATTCCCCAGTACCCACGTAAGCCAGATGCACATAGTGGTTGCATCTGGAATTCATTTGCAGTGACAGGAGGCCCTGGCATGCCCATTCTCTCTGTCTTAAATAAATAAATAACTTAAAAGTAGACTTTCATTTTTCATCACTTTAAAATGTAACTATATTTAAGTGTATTTCAGATTATTTTTGGTAATATTCCTAGAATTATTTTGTCATTGATTGATATTCATCTGTTGATCTTTCTTCTTCTTTTACAGTTCTAGTTTTATTTATATAAGACCTTTGTACTGTTTTCTATTTTTCTTATGCCTTTTTAAAGTACTTTTTTTTTTTTTTTTTGGTTTTTCAAGGTAGGGTCTCACTCTAGTCCAGGCTAGCCTTGAACTCAACAACAATCCTCTTACTTCTGCCTCCCAAATGATGGGATTAAAGGCATGTGACACCATGACTGGCTTAAAGTACATTTTTAAAAAATATTTTATTTTTACTTATTTATTTGACAGAGAAAGAGGGAGAGAGAGAATGGGTGCATCAGGGCCTCCAGCCACTGCAAATGAACTCCAGATACATGCACCCCCTTGTGCATCTGGCTAATGTGGGTCCTGGGGAATCAAACCTGGGTCCTTTGGCCTTGCAGGCAAATGCCTTAACTGCTAAGCCATCCCTCCAGCTCTAAAGTACATTTTTAATAAAACACCCTTTTCATTCTTTTGCTATACTTTATTTGTTTAGAAGATTTTTTTTATTTAAAGGAAACTATTTGCACATTGTTACAGTTTAATAGTTTTCTAAAAAATATTATTTATTTAAGAGAGAGAGAGAAGTAGGCAGGTAGAGAGAATGGGTGTGCCAAGGCCTTCAGCCACTGCAAATGAATTCCAGACTCATGCATCCCGCTGAGCATCTGGCTTAAGTGGGTTCCGGGGAATCGAACCTGGGTTCTTTGCAGGTAAATGCCTTAACCACTAATTAAGCCATTTCTCCAGCCCTGTTCAGAGGATTTTTTTTATGAGATCTTGGCCTTCAATTACTAGTAACCCTAGTAGTTCTCTAGTGCCTTCGAAAATAGTTTTAGGGGGCTCCTTACAAAACCTTATGGTCCGAATTCAATGTCCTAGTACTCACATAAAGCCAGAGGCACAAAGTGGCACATGTGCCTGCAGTTTGCTTGCAGTGGCAGGAGGCCCTAGCATGACCATACTCTGTATGTCTCTGTTTTCCCTCTCTCTCTCTCAAATAAATGAATAAATAAAAAATATTTCTAGTATTTTATATTAATTTTACAGTTGTTCTCTGGTGGGAAATAAGTATGATTTTATAGACTAATCTGTAATAGCCAGAAGCAAGTATCCCAGAATATTTTGTAAAGAGAAAATTTAATCATGTCAGGTAAAGCCTTTCAGGCCCTCATCCATTATGCAAGATGAACATAGGACATTTTCCTATGACTCACAGGGCTCAATATTCATCACTGACCTTCCTCCCAGTGACCAGTCCTCTAGTCAGCTATGTTTAATCTGCTGTTAAACCTATCTATATATTCTTTATTTCCTTTTTTCACACATATACACGTACATGTGCATACACACCAGGGTTTCTTGATCCGTAAATAAATGCCAGATGCCAGCACCGCTTTTTGCATCAGTCTTTACTTGGGTGCTGAGGAATCAAATTCAGACTGGCAGGCTTTGTAAAGAAATACTTTTAATAGCTAAGCTATCTTCCTAATTCTATATATTCTTAATTTTAGTTATTATAATTTAGTTCCAGAATTTCTATTTTGCTACGTTTAATAAATTCTTGAATGAAGTTTTCCTCTTGCCATCTATTTTCTTGAACATATTAATCCACCCCTTCTGTGCCCTGGTCTTACAGTCCACATGGACCTTTTCCCCAACCATATCCTTAAATACTGTTGTATTACAATGGTAGTAACTTCATGTATCACATTTTTAGGCTGTAGATACCTTGAAAATGTTTGAGAAAAAGGACAGTAGGGTGAAAAGTGCAGCTGCAACCAACCTCTCGTTCCTGTATTATCTGGTAGGTTTTGTTTTTTACAACTAATAGTTGTTCATACGCTGTTTTTGTATTGCTAAATTTCTGGGTAAGGATTGTGCCTAAGAAGTGTCCCCCGGAGGGGCCAAGGGGAGGGGGTAGGTCACGGATGAGCCTAATAATGGTACCAAACTGACTGTATTTGCTGAATACAGAACTGACTAATAAAAAAAAAAAAAAAAAGAAGTGTCCCCCAAAGAAGACTGATGCAGAATGTAAGTGGAGTGCACTGTAATGAGAATCTGGTCATGACAAGTGCCAGGTCTGGGATTGAGATGACAGACATGAGTGAGAAGACCATCTCTGGAAAAGGGGAGAAAAATTGTGGTAGTGAGGAAAACAGTTATAGAATGACAGCTACAAGATGAGCTAGACATGCTTCAGTTTCTTTGTGTTGGATATGAAGAAAGTGGTATCTTAGGTTAAATGACTTAAATAAGGTTACAGAGTGCCATCTGTAACAAGGACTAACTGAGTGCCTACTAGATGCCAATCATTAGGAATACTAACAGTATGTGGGTGCTGGTATGTCAGTTGCTTCCCAAGTACAGACTTGACTTGCCCTTTACCCAGCCTCTGATAACAGCTCTTCCTACTTCTGCAGGCTCCACTCACAGTTCCCTGTTTCTCTCATCCCTAACTGCATCATCCCACAGCTCTTCTAAGTTTTTCCTGTTCTCTTGTTGAAAAGACAGTGTTACACATTTTAGTTTTTTTTAAGATTCATTTATTTATTTATTATTTTGGTTTTTCAAGGTAGGGTCTCACTCTAGCCCAGGCTGACCTGGAATGCACTATGTAGTCTCCGGGTAGCCTCAAACTCATGGTGATCCTCCTACCTCTGCCTCTCAAGTGCTGGGATTAAAGGTGTGCACCACCACACCTGGCAATTTTTTTTTATTTATTTATTTATTTATTTATTTATTTATTTATTTATTTATTTGAAACAGAGAGAGATAAAGAGAGAGAATGGGTGCACCAGGGCCTCTAGCCACTGCAAACAAACTTCTGACACATGTACCACCATGAGCATCTGGCTTACATGGGACCTGGAGAATCGAACCTGGGTCAAACCACTAAGCCATCTCTCCAGACCCATTTTAGTTTTCAATTACTGCAGCACTCTACTTATTGGTACCATTTTTTACAACAGTCAGAATTCAGAGTCTATACAAAATCTTGCCCATAGATATTCACAACAGTATTATAACAACCACAGGGTGAGTAGAAGCAGGCAAGAATCTATCAGTGATGAAAGGATTAACAGAATATGCTATATCCACACAACACATGTTATTCAACTATTAAAAGCATCAGACTTCTGCTATATGCTACAGGGACCTTAAAAACATGCCAAGTGAAAGTAGCCAGACACAGAAGGCTGCATATCATACCTAAGATTCCATTTATATCCAATATCTAGGATAGGCAGGAACACAGAAAGTAGAGCACAGGTTTCCAGAGGCTGGGAGGAAGAATAATTCCTGATTGCTGATGGGCACAGGGTTTCTGGTGGGAGTGGGGAAAAATATTCTGATAACAGCTGGAGGTAATAACACTAACTGTCCCAACTGTGTGAAGGTACTGACTGCTACTGATTTGAGAATTTTAAGTATCCCAACTTTGTGAAGGTACTGACTGCCTCTAATTTAAGCATTTTTAGTGGTTCTTGCTTCACCAAGATGACCTGGTTCAAATGTTCACCAAAAGGGAGATGTCCCTAGAAGTAGGGGGTTCTTGGACCTCACAGGAATGATGACAAGATCTTGATCAAGCATGTGGCTGAGAGAGGGAGAGAAAACAGAGCTTTGCTAGCAGTGCAGGAGCCTAGTGAGTGATGCAGCCAGGTGCAGGGTAAGGGGGACAGCTAGACCTTTCCATCTATTTCAGTGCTTCAAGTGGGAAGGGAGTGTGCAGCAAATGAGGGCATGGGATTTGGGCGTTGAACATGGAGCCTCCTACCTATAAATACTGTTATTCATACCATGAGACTAGAGAAGTCAGCCATAAGAAACTTGGCTGTTTGAGCTTGACAGTTAAACATCTTTTTGTAAAAATAGCCTATCAAAACCAAGAGACTTAAAATATTTGTTTCTGTTGATTATTGTCTGTAATCTCAGAAAAATCTGTTTTACTGTATATATAATTTTGGAACAATCTAAAGAAACTGAAGGAAATTCAGCTTGTATCTTTTATACTTAGGAAAATGAATTCGTGCAAGCCAGCAGCTATGCAGATTTAGCTGTGAACTCTGATAGATACAACCCATCAGCTCTTACCAACAAAGGGAATACAGTCTTTGCAAATGGTGATTATGAGAAGGCAGCTGAATTCTATAAGGAGGCTCTAAGAAATGACTCTTCTTGTACTGAAGCACTTTATAATATTGGTAAGTTAAAAGGCAAAATTAAATTTTATGTGATATAGGAGTTGTTGACTTTCTTCAAAAACAAACATACATTGAAGCCAGGCATGATAGGTCATGTCTTTAATCTCAGTGCGTAGGAGGCTGAGGCAGGAGGATTGCTGTGAGTTTGAGGCCACCAGGGCCTACAGAGTAAGTTCCCTCTAAGCCAGAATGGCTAGAGTGAGACTCTGACTCAAAAAGCCAAGAAAAATAGAAGTTGATGCCTCTCATAATATAGATTATTCTAACTGGAATTAATAATTCAGAAACTATATACATGTAAATTTGTGTTATTATTGCCATATTGCCCTCCAAAATGCTTTTCCAACATCTGTTTCTACCACATTTTATAAAACTGACTTAGTCCCTAAATTTTTCTTGATACTAGATAATATTCTTTTGTACTATTCCCAAAGAAGTAGGAAAAAAAAAGACCCTCATCTTCCTTTTTAATTATAAACAACTTCAAATATATAAAAAGCATAGTGTGGCAATTAGCACTCCAGTTTAACACATTTTAACATTTTGCCATATGTACTTCAGACTTTGTTTGCAAAAACCAAAAGATTACAAGCTGTGAAGGCTCCTCACCATTTCATTCTCTTCCCCGCCATTTAGAGATTGCCTGAAATGGGCATTAATGCCCCTGGGGTGTTGCAAATACATGTCTGTAATACTAGTTATTATTGAACTTTCTTTTCAAATTTGCTTCTGCTTCTGTTTTTCATTGATTGATTTCAAGATTTTTTTGCTTGTTTCTTTTATTGCCTTTCCTCAGATGTCTGATGCCTTGAGCTGTCTTCTGATGGCCAGCAGTTTGTAAATGGGAGCTGAGTAGAGTGTGGGTTCATGAGTGAGAGTGGCATTTTTGCATGGGCAACCTGTCTGAACTGCTCTGTTTAGAACCTGCCTGACACTTATAAAAGTCTTCTCTGAGAGGAAAGATCGACTTATATCTGTCTAGAGGAGGAAGGAAGACCCACTGCCAGTCCTGGAAAAGAGGGGAGCCAGGAGGAAGTACCGAGTCAGGAGGGCCTCACTGAGAAATAACAAGGAGGGACAGAGGGTGTGGCATTTGGGAAGAAAAAGGCACAAGCCTTCATGGAGGAGCTTAATTGCCTAAATAAATGGCCATTAATTCACTTTGTAAATTTTCTGTGTTTTCCCTTTGTTGTTCTTTGGGTATTGTGTGGCATGAGAGATCATGTCAGGGCCTTGGCATGCTAGGCAAATACTCTGTCATTGAGCCACACTCTCAGCTCTCAGAGTTCCTTACTGGCCTAGAACTTGCCAAATAAGCTAGACTGGCTGTCCAGTGAGCCCCAGGGGTCTGCCTCTTTCCACCACTTTATTCTTTATGAAATAGGAAATATTTCATGACTGTGTATCATTCTTGTATGGGAGTGATTCTGATCGTTGGTCATATGCTGCTGAAGTGAGTACTTTATTTTGTGATGGTCTAGCTGAGTAACCCAACCTGGCTTCATCCTATTTCCTCTGTGGCCTTAGCCTCCAAAAGCTGTGATTATAGGCATAGACAACTACTGTTGATTGCATTAGCAATCCTTTCCTTATCCCAGGATTATAAAACAATTTTACTATAAAGCGTGAATATCCCTTACCTGAAATGCTTTAAGATTCATAGTTTTTGAACTTGATTTTTTTTATTTTTAGATACTTACACATATTTAATGAGATATCTTAGGAGTGAGACCAAGTCTAAGCACCAAATTAATTTATGTTCAGTAGATACCATATGCACATAGTCTGAAGGTAATTTTATAAAATAGCTTCACTCTTGACTTCAGTCCATCACATAGGTCAGACATGGAATTTTCTTTCGATTTTTTTTCTCCTTCTTTCTTCTCTTCCTCCTCTATGTCTCTCTCCTTATTTCTTTCTTTTTTTGAAGCAGTGTCTCACTCTAGCCCAGGCTTAACTGGAACTCACTCTTTAGCTCAGGCTCGCCTCAAACTTGTGGCAGTCCTACCTCAGCCTCCCAAGTGCTAGTATTAAAGGCATGTGCCACTACAGCCAGCCAGGCACAGAATTTCCTATCATGATGACATGTTGGAGTTTAAAAAGTTTCAGATTTTGGATTCTGGACTTTTGGATTAAGGATTCTCAACCTGTATTTAAATTTTTTTTTTAATTTTTATTTATTTGAGAGAGAGAGAGAAAGAGGCAGAGAGAGGGAAAGAGAGAATGGGCCAGCCAGGGCCTCCAGCTGCTGCAAACAAACTCCTTGTGCATCTGGCCTACATGGGTCCTGGGGAATTGAACCTGAGTCCTTTGGCTTTGCAGGCAAGCACCTTAACTGCTAAGCCATCTCTCCAGCCCCCCAATTTTTTTTTTCAAGCAGAGAGAGAAGAGAGACAGAGAATTCGCATGCCAGGTCCACCAGTGGCTGCAAACAAACTCCAGATGCATGCACCACTTTGTGCATCTGGCTTTCTGTGGGTACTGGCAAAGTGAACCCAGGTTGTTAAGCTTTGTGGGCAAGTGCCTTAACCACTTAACCATCTCTCCAACCTACAACCTGTATTTTTGTAGTGTTAAGCTGTATTCTTTTTTCAGTATAATTTAATTTTTTTAATTTTTAAAAATGAAATAAGGATCTGTACTTTTTCCTTTCATGTATAATAATAAACAAAATAAAAAGAAAATGAACTTGAGAATAAAAATAAAATTAAAAAATGAACATCATTTATCACTGGTCCCTTCATCTTCATTGACTTTATTAGCTCTTTTAGCTTTTTATTGATAGCTTCTATATCATAATTATAATCCCCTCCTACAACCCTTCCTTTTCCCCTTGTTCTATATCCCTTCTATTGAATCCCTTCTTTCCAACTAGTCTATCTTCTACTTTGATGTTGCCATTTTTTCCTCCTGCTATGTAGGTCTTGTATAGATAGCATCAGCCACTGTGAAGCCATTGATAACACTGTCACTGTGTTTCTGGAAGACAGTATTACAAAGCATTCCCTCCCCTTTCTTTGGCTCTTATATCCTTCTTGCCACCTCTTCTGCAATGGTCCCTTAGCCTTGAATGGCGTGACAGATATGACTCATTTAGTGCTGAGCACACCCCACTATCACTTCTTAGCACTTTGATGAGTTTTGAATTGTCCAACTGGTTACCCTCATCTGAAGAGAAAAGCTTCTCTAACCAAAGGCTTATTTGATTTTAAATGTGTTTTAACTACATTCTATAGCTGAGTCAATTTCTGAACTATTTATTCAACTTTTGGGGTCGTTTGTCTATTCCTGGCACCACACTTAAAAGCACGGAAGTTCTGTAGCACGTTTGGTGTGTGCATGGAAAATTCCCACCCCCTAACTGTTCTATTAAAATTCCTCAAGTTGCTGGATGTGGTGGCGCACACCTTTAATCCCAGCACTTGGGAGGCAGAGGTAGGAGGACCACTGAGAGTTCAAGGCCACCCGGAGACTACAGAGTGAATTCCAGGTCAGCCTGAGCTAGAATGAGACCCTACCTCGAAAAACCAAAAAATAAATAAATATAAATTAAAAAATAAAAATAAATAAAATTCCTCAAGTTCATGCTTTGTTGTTTGCTTCATTTTCTTTTTTGAAGGATTGTTTACTTGTATTTAGATATTTATTCCATTTACATTGAGTAAAATTATACTACTAATGGTAATTGTTTTTTGTTTTTTCTCTTACTTAAGGCCTAACCTGTAAGAAGCTAAACCGTCTAGATGAGGCTTTGGATTGCTTCTTGAAACTTCATGCAATCCTTCGAAACAGTGCCCAAGTTCTTTACCAGATAGCAAATGTGTATCTTATTTGAAAATTTAAGGATATTAATTCACTCAATTGCTGACTGAATTTCAATAATTAAATGATATTAGCCATTAAGGTAACTGATAATGATAATCTTACATGTGGTGAAAATACTATTTAACCCCATTTTTTAGGGATCATTTGCATGATGAGATGAATTAAACTGTTATTTATTAATTTGTAGATAAATATTGAATAAAGTTCAACATTTTGAGTACATAAGCTATTTGTTGAAAATAAATTAGATTCTTAGAATGTTGTATTAATTCTGATTCCTTGGGTATCATTGAAGCAGTAATTTACAAATTAAAAAGACTAGTGCTATTGAATTTTGATGAAGTATTTGTTTTAGCTAATGTGTAGAGACAGTAAATATAACTCCCCAGAGACCTTTATCCTCCAAGCTTCTGCACTTCTACAAACTCATTCCTTCAGTATTCATATAGTAGATATATGCCTGTATGCACAGCATTATGTTTAGAACTCTGGAGAAAATAAGACTATAAAATATTCAGTCATGTTACTTTCTTCTAAAACTCAGCTTTATTTAGTTGTTTTTTTCTAGCAGAAAAGCAGAAATATGTTGATGCCTTTCATGTGAAAAGCACTTTAGTTTCTCTCATTTTGATAAACTTTGGCAACACTGGGAAGAGTTAAAATATCAGGTAGTTTTTTTAAGTTTTTTTTTTTTTTTTGAGAGAGAGAGAGAGAGAGAATTGCTACAACTGGGCCCCTAGCCACTGCAGTCGAACTTCAGACATGTGCACCACCTTGTGTGTATGTGTGACCTTGTGCATCTCGCTTACATGTGATCTGAGGAGTCAAACCTGGTTCCTTAGACTTCACAGGCCAGCACCTTAACTGCTAAGCCATCTCTTCAGCCCTCAGGTAGTTTTAAAAAAATGATTTATTTATTTGCCTGTGGTAGGTGTGCACCAAGTCTGTTGCTGCTGACTTTATGTGTGTAACTGGGGAATTGAACTTGGAATGTAAGGCTTTGCAAGCAAATGCCTTTAATAGTTGAGCCATATCAGACCAGTCAAGGTAGGTTTTTAAGTTTTACTATCTTTTTTTTTTTTTTTTTTGGTTTTTCAAGGTAAGGTCTCACTCTAGCCCAGGCTGACCTGGAATTCACTATGGAGTCTCAGGGTGGCCTCGAACTCATGGCGATCCTCCTACCTCTGCCTCCCGAGTGCTGGGATTAAAGGCGTGCGCCACCACGCCCGGCAAGTTTTACTATCTTGATACAACTTTCATATAAATGTATGGAAGAAAAAAAAGTGTATTGTGAGGTATACGTTAATAATTTTTAAGTACTCTCTGCTATACTTTTGATAATACAGATTTTTAGATATTTTCATAAAAATCTTAGTTTTAGAGTGATAGAATCATCAATACATTCATTCTTTTTGTAAGTTTTTTTTACAGTGCTGGGAATTGAACCCAGACCTTGAACATGTTAGGCATGTGTTCTACCACTAAGCTAAAGATCTAAGCCTTTGTTGGACTATCTTTTCCACTCAACCTCTCTGAAACTATAAACATCATGATTTCATACTGCCCAGGTAGTGATCTTGTGGTATCACATTTATCATATTCAAAATAGGACAATAAGCTGAGTGTGGTGACAAATATATACAAGGCTGAGGCAGGAGGATCTTGAGTTCAAGGTTAGCTTAGGCAACTTAGACCTTATCTCAAAAACAAAACAAAACAACAAAAACATAGAATTTTAAAATACTTTTTACTGGGGCTGGAAAGATGGCTTAGCAGTTAAGGCTCTTGCCTGTGAAGCCTAAAGACCCAAGTTCGATTCCCCGGTACCCATGTAAGCCAAATGCACAAAGTGGTGCATGTATCTTGAGTTCCTTTCCAGTGGCTGGAGGCCCTGGTGCACCCATTCTCTCTTCCTCTCTATCTGCCTGTTTCTCTCTCTCTCTCTCTCCCTCTCTCTCTCTAATGAATAAACAAAAATGTTTTTAAGGGCTAGAGAGATGGCTTAGCGGTCAAGCACTTGCCTATGAAGCCTAAGTACCCCCGTTCAAGGCTCAATGCCCCAGGACATACGTAAACCAGATGCACAAGGTGGCACATGCATCTGGAGTTCTTTTGCAGTGGCTGGTGGCCCTGACATGCCCACCCTCTATGTATATTTCTGCTCTTTCTCTCTCTGCCTGTCACTCTCAAATAAATTTTTAAAAAACGCATATTAAAAAAAAAACTTGCCGGGCATGGTGGCACATGCCTTTAATCCCAGCACTCGGGAGGCAGAGGTAGGAGGATCACCGTGGGTTCAAAGCCACCCTGACACTACATAGTTAATTCCAGGTCAGCCTAGGCCAGAGTGAGACCCTACCTTGAAAAACCAAAAGAAAAAAAAAAACTTTATTGACAACTTCCATAAATATATATAATATACCATAATCATAATTTTTTGTTTGAGGCAGGGTCTCATTCTAGCCTAGGCAAACCTGGACCTCATTCTAGCTCAAGTTGGCCTTAAACTCACTGTGATCCTCCTACCTCAGCTTCCCAAGTGCTGGCATTAAAACTGTGAGCCAAGCCTGGCATGATGGTGCATGCCTTTAACCCCAGCACTTGGGAGGCAGAGGTAGGAAGATTGCTATGAGTTTAAGGCCACCCTGAGAATACAGAGTGAATTCCAGGACAGCCTGGACTAGAGTGAAACCCTACCTCAACAAACAAACAAAAAAAAAGTGTGAGCCACCACACCTGGAAAGAGACTTTTGTTTTGTTTTGTTTATGGATTTTTTTGTCTCGAGGTAAGGTCTCACTCTGGCTCAGGTTGACCTAGAATTAACTATGTAGTCTCAGGGTGGCCTCGAACTCACGATGATCCTCCTACTTCCGCCTCCCTAGTGCTGGGTTTAAAGGCGTGCGCCACCATGCCCGGCTTGTTTATGGTTTTTGAGGTGGAGTCTCACCCTAGCCCAGGTTGACCTGGAACTCACACTATAGCCCTAGGCTGGCCTTGAACTCACAATGTTTCTTCTGCCTCAGCCTCCCAAGTGCTGGAATTAAAGACATGTGCCACTATACCAGGCTTGAGACTTCTTTTTTAATAAACATTGGATTGAAATGTATTCATTTCATTGAGACACCAAATATAAACATAAATAGTAAGTATGTTAGTCAGCTTCTCATTACTGGGACAAAATACCTGGTAAAAATCAGTTTAAGGGAGGAAAGGTTTATTTCAGTTTACAATTTCAGAGGGTAGAGTCCATTAATGGTGGGCAAAGCATGGCAGGAACAGGAGGCTTTCTCACATTGGCTGGCACATCATAACATAGGAAGTAGAGATAAATGCTTCTGGCTCAGACAACTTTTTCCTTTTTATACAGTCTAGTACCCCAGCCCATGGAATGGTGCCAGTCACAGTTAAGGTGGGTCTTCTAGCCTTAATTAATGGAATCAAGAGAATTTCATCACAGAGGGACACAGAGGCTAGCCTAATTTATGTAATCCCTTGTTACAGTCACCTCCTCATTGCTGGTATAAACATCCAACCAGACATAGCTTATGGGAAGAAAGAGGTTTTTTCAGGCTTATAAATTTTAGAACACGAGCTGAAGAGATGGCTTAGTGGTTAAGGCATTTGCCTGCAAAGCCAAAGGACCCAGGTTCCATTCTCCAGGACCCACATAAGCCAGATGCACAAAGGGACACATGTGTCTGGAGTTCATTTGCAGTGGCTGGAGGCCCTGATGTGTGCGTGCTCGTTCTCTCTCTCTCTCTCTCTCTCTCTCTCTCTCTCTCTCTCCCTCTTTCTCTCTGTCAAAAAAAATTTTTTTAATTAGAAATTTCAGAACATCATCAATGGCAGAAGAAGCTGGCTAACTTCCATAAAGCCAAGCAGAGAGGCATGAGTACAGCAAGCAGCAAGCACCAATAGCCAACACCACAAACCTTAGAGGTGGACTCAGGATCTACTCCCAAACATACCTTAGGGCTAACCTCCAAGATCTGCCCCCAGTGACATGCCCCTTCTGTGGTAGGGCCTCTGCTCAATGGAGACTCAAGATTCAAGCCTGAGTTTATGGGCCATACATTTAAATGACTCCATCTCTCATAGGTGATTCTGGGACCTGTCAAATTGACAAGATAAACCATCACCATAGCCAAAATGTATTGATATAAACAAATTACTTGAGCATACGCAGAGAAATGCTAGGTTCTAAAGGAAACTATAGGAAAAGATCTGCCTGTTCTCAGACTTGCCAATCTACTTAGGAAAAACTCAAAAAAAAGTACATAGAAAGGATTTATTTAATATGCTGATAAATTTAAGAGATCTAGACATTTGGGCATTTTATTTTATTTTTACTTTTTTAAATTAATTAATTATTTTTTTGGTTTTCAAGGTAGAGTCTCACTCTAGCCCAGGCTGACCTGGAATTCACTATGTCATCTCAGGCTGGCCTCAAACTCACAGCAATACTCCTACCTCTGCCTCCCAAGTGCTGGGATTAAAGACATGTGCCACCACACCTGGCTTGAGGACAGTATTTTAAGGACAATCACAATAGTGATTGAACTGTTCTGCTAGAAATTTGCAAGTAGTAAGCAAAAGTAAAAGCAGGATAGAGAAAGAGCAAAAGTATTTATATATAGAACCACTCCATTTTCCATCTTCCTGGAGTAACCTAGAGCAGACAGTATAAAATAACACATTAGGGTAGACTAGGAATTGTTTTCATTGTGATAATGTTTTCAGTTTTGCTTATTGAGTAATGAATTTGGAGCAATTGTATTATCCTTAACTGCTATTGCCTAAGATATGAATTAATGGAAGATCCCAATCAAGCTATTGAATGGCTAATGCAATTGATCAGTGTTGTTCCAACTGATTCTAAAGCTTTGTCTAAGCTAGGAGAGCTATATGACAGTGAAGGAGACAAATCCCAAGCATTCCAATATTACTATGAGGTAGGTATGTTATTTCACTTTCCTTATATTTCTTGGCATTTCAGATTTTTTTTTCATTATCAACTAAACTAAACATTATTTTCTTAAATAGCCTTGTACCCATTTTATGAATCTTAAAGGGAGAAAGTCCTTAAGATTTTAGAAAGCTTATTTTATTTTTTATTTATTTATTCTGGTTTTTCGAAGTAGGGTTTTCGCTCTAGTCCAAGCTGACCTGGAATTCACTCTGTAGTCTCAGGGTGGCCTCGAACTCATGGTGGTCCTCCTACCTCTGCCTCCCAAGTGCTGGGATTAAAGGCATGGGCCACCACGCCTGGCCTAGGAAAGTGATATATTTAAAATAAAACATTCTTTTTTTTTTTTTAAGTTTTGGTTTTTTAAGGTAGGGTTTAGCTCTAGCTAAGGCTGACCTAGAATTCACTATGTAGTCTCAGGCTGGCCTCAAACTCCCTGCGATCCTCCTACTTGGCCTCCCAAGTGTTGGGCATGTACCACCACGCCCAGTTAAAATAAAGCATTCTTGAAATAGCTTTGGATTCATGAAATTGCTTTTGATTAATTTTAATTAGAATGAAAAAGTACTAATTTATTTTGCTAAACAATGATTTAAATTCCTTTTTTATTCTTTTAAATATTTAATATGACTCAGGCCAAGCATGGTGGTACGCGCCTTTAATCCCAGCACTTGGGAGGCAGAGGTAGGTGGATTGCTGTGAGTTTGAGGCCAACTCATTGAGACAGCATAGTGAATTCCACATCAGCTTGGTTTAGAACAAAACCCTACCTCAAAAAATAAATAAGACTCAGATCATATATAATTATAAAGATCTTTATAGATAATTGAAAACTATCAAATAAAGCTTAAGTATTTAAAATCTTACAGCATTTCAGAACTTGTACTTTTGACAGCTTATACTTTTTATAAAGAAATTTTACATTTTACCTTGAGCACATCAATCCATTCAGCAAGGAAAGTATTCAAAAAGTGTATTCTAGGCTGGGCATGGTGGTGCATGCCTATAATTCCAGCACTTAGGAGGCAGAGGCAGAGGCAGAGGCAGGAGGATTGTTGTGAGTACAAGGTCACCTGGAGACTACATAGTGAATTCTAGGTTAGCTTGAGCCAGAGTGAGACCCTACCTCCATGAAAAACAAAACAAAAACAAAGTGTATTTTATATTGCTACTGAACTCATATTGTCAACTTCCATGTTTTCTGTAGTCATATAGGTATTTCCCTTCTAATATTGAAGTCATTGAATGGCTTGGAGCTTATTACATTGACACCCAGTTCTGTGAAAAAGCCATTCAGTACTTTGAAAGAGCTTCTCTTATACAGTAAGTAACTATAAGGATCTTATATTTAATGTCTTGCTTTGAGATTTTTTTTTAATCCCCAGAACATTAGGATCTGACAGACCTAGTAAGTTCATGAAAAGGTATTTCTGAACATTTGCGAATTATTTTCATTTTCTTGTATTTTGTTATATTTTAAATACTATAATGTGCTTTTGTTTATATTTTTTTCTTGTCTAAATCTTAGCAAAAAGTATTAATTACATGTAATCAGAAAATATCTGTATTGTTCCTAAGTTAATTTCATTTCTAAAAACGTCTTAATAGAAAAGAATGTATTGGTTTCAATTTACAATTAATACACATTGTATATTAAAACAAGACTTGTAAATGTCTTTATGCTCATGTCAGAATGTTTTATACATCTCTTAGTCAAAAATTATTTCATGTTCTCCTATGTATTTGGCCAAATTGAATTAAAGAGAGGATATTTAATTTCAAATTATTTCTAAAATAAGGAAGGCCTAGTGATTTAAATGATCTTTATGTAGAATTTCTATTAGGCAACTAATTTTTGTTATTTGATTTCACATAAGTATATAAAACTGGAGGCTGGAGAGATGGTTCAGCAGTTAAAAGTACTTGATTACAAAGCCTGAAAGCCTGCTAGCCCAATTTTGATTTCTTAGTACCCATGTAAATAAAGCCAGATGCATAATGTGGTACATGTGTCTGGAGTTCATGAGTTACAGTAGCAGGAGGCCCTGGTACACCCATACTCACCTTTTCTGTCTGCTTCTTTCTTTTTGTCTCTCAAGTACATAAATAAATAAAAATTTTAAAAATGTATAAAAGGGGCTGGAGAAATGGTTTAGTGGTTAAGTGCTTGCCTGTGAAGCCTAAGGACCCCAGTTCAAGGCTCTATTCCCCAGGACCCACGTTAGCCAGATGCACAAGGGGGCGCACACGTCTGGAGTTTGTTTGCAGTGGCTGGAGGCCCTGGCACACCCATTCTCTCTCAGTCTCTCTCTCTCTCTCTCTCTTTCTCTCTCTCTGCCTCTTTCTGTCTGCCGCTCTCAAATAAACAAATAAAATAAACAAAATAATTTTTTAAATGTATAAAAGTACCCAGGTTAAGGAAATAGTTTAAATTTGATTACATCTATAGGGTTAAATTTATGTTTATTACATTAATCTTACCCTATCTTAGCCATTAGACCATTCCTCCTTTAAGGCTCCATCCACACTCTCCCATCTTTGATCATAATTTTTATGTGTCATATGCTAGTGTCACAGTCATTCCCAGACAGCCAAAGTGGCCCACACTTGTGATTTCATTGAGACAAGAGGATAGCTGTGAGTTGAAAGCCAAATTAGCAACAAAGTGAGACACTGTCTTCAGAACAAAACAATAGTGAGGTTAAGTAATTGCCTGAATGTCACAAGGGAGACTTTGTGCTTTAGATTCAAACAGACTCAATTAAATGAGTAGTCCACGCTTTCCATATTATTTTCAAAAGCTGAAAAATAAAGTGAAACAAGTCATTCCTTTATTTAGTATAATTCTTATTCTCTCTATCCCATCAATATTCTAGCCTCATAAGTTTAAAAAATTTTTCTATTGGCAGACTCCATAAATATGTACACTATAACATGATTATAATCCTCTCACATGACCCTACTTTGCTCCTTCATACACCCTCCACTGACTGCCTTCTGCTTTCCAACTAATCCTGGGTCTATTTAGAGTTCATCATCTTTTCCACCTCCTATTATGCAGGTCTTGTATAAATAACATCAGTCCCTATGAGGTTATGAATAGCCAGACCACTTTGTGTATGGAAGACAGTACTACAAAGCACTCTTCCCCTTCTTTGGTCTCTTACATTCTTTCCACCACCTCTTCCACAGTAGCTCCTTCATACCCCCTCCACTGACTGCCTTCTGCTTTCCAACTAATCCTGGGTCTATTTAGAGTTCATCATCTTTTCCGCCTCCTATTATGCAGGTCTTGTATAGGCAACATCAGTCCCTATGAGGTTATGAATGGCAAGACCACTTTGTGTATGGAAGACAGTACTACAAAGCACTCTTCCCCTTCTTTGGTCTCTTACATTCTTTCCACCACATCTTCCACAGTAGTCCCTGAGCTTTAGAGAGTGTGTTAGAGTTGTCTCACTGTTGTAGTTACCTTCTCATTGCTGACACAAAATATCCAACCAAAAGCAGCTTATGGGAAGAAAGTTGTTTGTTTTGCTTACAGTCTTGATGAAACGTTCTATGATAGCAGGTGAAAACATTACCATGAGCATCACCTGGGCATCACCTCTACTGCAGCAGGTTGCAAACAGCAGCAGAAAGTGAGCCAGATTCTAGGTAACTGGCTGCAATACCCATAAGCCCATGCCCACAACAGACCTCTTCCAGTAAAGTTCCACCTCCCAAGTTTCCATCAGCTGGAGAACTAAGCATTCAAAACACATGAGTTTATGGAAGACTCCTTACTACCCCATTCCATCCCTGACCACCTTAAACTGATAATCATTCATGAGATAAAATGCAGTGTATTCAGTCCAACAGTCTCCATTGTTTTTTTTTAATCAATCCCAGCATTGTCCAAATATCCCTATAGTCCAAAAGTCTCTTAACTGTTAGTGTTTAAGACCAAATAATAACATAATGGCACAAAGTAAATATTCACAGGGAAAAAGATAGCACTGAGCAGAGCAAGGAAAGATTGGACCAATACAAGTGCTAAAACAAACAGGGCAAACCTGAAATCCTGGCTCTCCAAGTCCAACATTTGTAACTAGTGACAAAGTCTCTGAGTTTCCAATTCTGCCCCTCCAGCTTGGCTGCTCACAGCCCAGGGAACAATCCATTCCAGACCAGCAGCTCTCCTGTCATCTTCTGAGATCTCTGCTGCAACCCATGGTTTATCCTCATGGCTCTATCAAGCTTCATGCAAGCATCCCAACAACCCTCTTCCCATTACCCAGCCAGTGGCCATTCCCAAAGAATGAACCAGGTCCTTTGGCTGTGCAAGTGCCTTAACCTCCAAGCCATCTCTCCAACGCCCCCTCCCCCATTTTTAAATAGTCTTTTATTTAACTAAGATGTGAGAGAGAATGAATGAATAGATGTGCCACAGCCTCTTGCCACTGCAAATGAAGTCCAGATGCATGCACCACCTTGTACATCTGGCTTTATATGCATATTGGGCAACTGAACCCAGGCTGGCAGGCTTTCTAATCAAGCACCTTCAACCACTGAGCTACCTCCCCAGCCCAGCCTCAAACATTTTACCCTCCCTAACTCCGTTGAGCTTTATCTCTTCTGAGGTCCAGCCATGTAGATCTTACTTGATGCTCTCAATACCACATTGACATTAGTAATATCTAGCTATCTGAACATAGCTGCCTTTCCAGTGTCCATACTGTCTACTTTCTAGTATGCCTGTCTGGTGGTAATTGAAACCTTCAGTCTCTCTTTTACTATTTTTTTAATTTGTTGACATTTTTTATACATGTTTTTTCAGGGTAGGGTCACACTCTAGCCCATGCTGACCTCGAACTCACAGTGATCCTCCTACCTCTGCCTCCCAAGTGCTAGGATTAAAGATGTGTGCCACCATGCCTGGTTTATTTTATAATTTTTAAGTCACATAATATGCATGTAAAAATGTTGCATTATATCCTTAAGTGGGTTAATTGTATGATATGTGAGTTATATCTCAATAATCCAGCTGTTTAAAAAGGTGAATATAGACCAGGCATGGTGGTGCACACCTTTAATCCCAGCACTTGGGAGGCAGAAGTAGGAGGATCGCAGTGAGTTCGAGGCTAGCCTGAGACTGCATATTGAATTCCAGGTCAGCCTGGGCTAGAGTGAGACCCTACCTCGAAAAAAAAAAAAAGTGAATACATAAATAATTTCATTCATGTGAAGTTCAAAATCAGGCTAAGATGACAGTGTTAGAAATTAGGTAGTGGTCACATTTATAAAGGAAGAGAGCTGATAATAATATTCAGCAACACAAATAACAACACTGGTAAGTGCAGTATAGTGCGATTCTAAGCTGTTTGGGGTATGCATAGAACAGTTAGATCCTACCGAGTGTGAGGAATATTAGAGATTGGAATGGGACTCCTAGCAGACAGATGATAATGTGTATGACCTAGAGTCTAGTACATCTAGCCATGCCCTGAAATGGATTTGCTAAAGAAGGGAAGATTAGACAAGCTCTGGTGGAAGAAGAATTGGAGAGGCAGAAAGGTACTAGAAAGTAGATAGACTATGTTAGAATCTTGGATTTGATGTGTGGGTACAGAAGATGACAGATTTTCAGGAGCATTTTATAATTATTTTATTTAGATCACAATGGGTGGGTGTGTAGGTGATGGGCTTGATAGCAATGCTATGATTTAAACCCAGCTCTATTTGATTCTAAAGCCAATAGGGTAGACATCAAATTGGATGTGAACCCAGAGGCTGTCTTTAAAGCCATTGGTTGATTAAAAGGGACATTTTAGGGCTGGAGAGATGGCTTAGTGGTTAAGTGCTTGCCTATGAAGCCTAAGAACCCCGGTTCAAGGCTCAATTCCCCAGGACCCATGTAAGCCAAATGCACAAGGTGCCACATGCATCTGGAGTTTGTTTGCAGTGGCTGGATGCCCTGGAGCACACATTCTCTATCTGTCTGCCTCTCTCTATGTGTCTGTCACTCTCAAATAAATAAATTAATTAAGTAAACGAAAAAAGGGAGAGTCTAAAGAAAGAGAGGTATAAACAGTTCCTCAGTCATTTTCATAAGTCTAAATAAAGGCATGAATTAGATGAACTTTGAAGGAGACTTAAATTTAAATGTACCAGTATTAATGGAACAACTAATAATGAAGGGATTATATATTTATCATTTAAAATAATAAAATGAGCTGGTTGTGATGTCACATGCCTCTTTAGTCCCAGCATTTGGGAGGCAGAGGTAGGAGGATCACTGAGAGTTCGAGGCCGCCCTGAGACTACATAGTGAATTCCAGGGCAACGTGGGCTAGAGCAAGACCCTACCTCATAAAAACAGGGCAATGTGGGTTAGAGCAAGACCCTACCTCATAAAAAAATAATAATAATAATAAATGATGTAACGAAAGTCAAAAGTAATTGAAAGGAATTACAGGTATAACATTAATTGAAACTGAGCATGTCATATTATTTTTGTTTCTTCTCTAATTTCAACTAATTTGATTTTTTCTAGGCCCATGCAAGTGAAATGGCAGCTGATGCTAGCTAGTTGTTTTAGAAGAAGTGGTAAATGTTCTGATTTTTTTTCTTATTTATTTCTTTTCTTTTAGTTAATTATGTGTTCCAGTTGAATGTTTATTAAAACACTTAACTTTCTAAATACACATAGTTGAAGCAGTATATGAAAAAGATAATACTTACTATGTGTAGAAAAAGTTATGCTTACAAAGTGGGGCTTTTTGTTGTTTTTTTTAGTGGGGGAGTTTGGGGCTCGGATTGAATTTAAGACCTAACACTCTGCTATACCCCAGCCCACAGGAAGATAGTAATAATTTATTCCAAAACCTCTTAAATATGGATTGTTTCTCAAAATTAACATGTAATCATTTTTTATGAGTTAGCCACAAAAATATTCTTGATATTTTAGTTTATTTGAGAAAGAGGGAATAAATGGATGCACCAGGGTCTCCTACTCCTGCAAATGAACTCCAAATGCAAGCACCACCTTGTGCATGTGGCTTTACATAGGTACTAGGTAATTGAATCCAGACCAACAGGTTTTGCAAGCAAGGTTAATGTTTACCAGTTTTTCCAAGGTAGGGTCTCACTTTAGCCCAAGCTGACTTGGAACTCATTCTGTAGCCTAAGCTGGCCTTGAACTCACAAGCAATCCTTCTACCTCTGCCTCCCACATTCTGGGATTAAAGGCGTGCACCACCATGTCCACTTACAGAGGAGGTTAATGTTCACCACTTCTATTTGCTGAGCCATCTCTTCAGTCCTATATATTAATTTATACTTCCATTTTTCTTTTTAAAATATTTTTATTTATGTGCCTGTGTGTATGCAAATGCGTGCATGCACACCCTGCAGGTGAATACCTGTCTGGCTTTATGTGGATGTCTGGGAAATTGAACCCAAGGCTTTGCAAGCAAGTACCTTTAACTGATAAGCCATCTCCTCAGTCCCAATATATTTCCATTTTCTACTCAAGTGATTCTCAATGGCCCGTGTGCTAACCAAATTTACAAAGGTATCTCATATGTAAAAATGTGAGGAAAACTCAGGACTAGGTCAATGGGGACTATATATTAGTTACAGCAAAGGTCACTAGATATAATGGCTTGTGTTTCCTACCCTGATTTGGTTCCGTTCTATACTAGCAGCACTGTTCCTGAAGGTTAGAGATGCTAATAGTTTTAGACTAACAGATATATGATCTGCTTAAAATATCAGTGATTCAGCGAGGAGGCTTTTTGGTAGAGCATAAAAATGTGCCCTGGGAGCCAGGCGTGGTGGTGCACGCCTTTAATCCCAGAATGTGGGAGGCAAAGGGAGGAGGATCACTGTGAGCTCAAGGACAGCCTAGGCTACAGAGTTCCAGGTCAGCCTGGGCTAGAGTGAGACCCTACCTTAAAAAAAAAAAAAAAAAAAAAGCCTAGGCAAAGAAAGTCTTCCACATGAGGAAAACACCAACTGTGAAAGTTTTGACAATATGTTCATACCTAACTGTATTTTTTATGTTTGTGAACACCTTCAGAATGGCACCAGAAGTATTTCATATTTATTTCATGTGTATTTTATAAATATTCAAATCACTGGAGGGTTTGATCTTTAATATTGCTATAGTTCCTGTTTCCTGTCAACTTGATTGTTTTGTGCACACTCATTAAATCCATGTGTTTTCAGCTGCCTGGGCTCATTGTTCTCAGTCAAGTGGGGCGTGTACACATATGTGCTAATCAGACTGATTTAAAGACAGCCTGCTAGTTACTGATGTCCAGATTCGAAGTAGCTAGTATTCATTGAGAGCCTGCTGAGTGCTAGTGCTTCCTCTTCTCTCACTCCAGTCTCACAACCCTTCAAAGGATGAGAATGGCCATCTCTTATACAGTAGGACACAGAGACATTCATAAATTGTTTGCTGAGGTTTTAACAAAGATCCTTAACCCACACCCATTTTCCTGCTCTTTGCTACTACATGAGCGAATTTAATTTTTATAATAAGTTGTTGGCTCAGCAGTAGAGTACTTACCTACCATTGTCAAGTGCCTGAGTTCAGTCCTCAGCACTACGAGAGAGAGAGGGGAGAGGGGAAGGAAGTGGGAAGAAAGAAAAGGAGAGGAAGGAAGATTAGAGAAAAACTGATTTCAGTAAAAATATATTTGTATATTTTCCTAATAAATGTATGCCATGGAAATTACTATTAGTGTAACACTTAAATTATTTTAAAATTTGCCAGTTGTTCTGAAATCATCGTTTTTAGAAAATTGAATGGATCTCTTCCTTCCGCTCTCCTTTCTTCCTTTCTTTCCCCTTCCCTTCCTTTTCTGCTTTTTTTATCGTGCTGGGGATGGAACCTCAGGCCTCATACATGTTAGAAAGCCGCTATAGCATGGAGCTACATCCTCAGCTCTGAATGGATATTAACTTTGGCCACTAAAGTATTACTGTTGAGAAGTAAAACTAAGTTTCAACCATTACCTACTTACTTCTACTCTAACCCTTTCTCAAACTTACTTATTTTTTGGTCTTTGAGACAGGGCCTCACTATGTAGACCAGGCTTAAACCAGTGACGGTCCTCTTTCTGACTCCTCAGTGATGGAATTACAGGGTGCCACCACAACCACAGCTTTAAATTTTAATTTTTTAAATTAATTTATTTATTTTGGTTTTCCGAGGTAGAGTCTCACTCTAGCTCAGGTTGACCTGGAATTCACTATGTAGTCTCAGGGTGGCCTTGAACTTGTGGCGATCCTCCTACCTCTGCCTCCCGAGTGCTGGGCTTAAAGGCATGCACCACCATGCCAAGCCTCAATTTTATTTTATATGCACATTTTTCTCTGAGAGATTGTTTAAGAATTTTTCATATTTGCTTGCAGTAAACATGAAAGCTTTCTATTAAAACCATTAAACAATGCTAGTATTTATACTAAAATTAATATTTGGCTAAATCTTATTAGTTTGTATAACTTGCTAATGTTACATTTTTTCTTTTTTACGTATAGGTAACTACCAAAAAGCATTAGATACTTATAAAGATATTCACAGAAAATTTCCAGAAAATATTGACTGTAAGTAACATTATATGTGATAACTTTGAAGGCAGAGATTCAATGGCTTGTGTTCTAATATATTTGCTATAGTAACTGCAAACGTGAATGTAACATATATTGTGGTACCTGTGTTTAAAAGTTCTTATGGAATCAGGAAATTTGACTATGTAAGTATACATTTTTATAGACTTTAATCATTGATAGGTTTAAGTATAATACCAAATTCTCTTTACTACTAAAAAAAATCTACATTTCAAACTTTTGTGAAATTTTTTAAGAATATATTTTAGAGGCTGTGGATGTAGCAGTTAGTAGAGTGCTTGCCTAGCATGCATGAAGCCCTTGTGTTCAATCTGGCTTTATGAGGGTATGGAGGAGTTGGACCTGGGCTGCCAGGCTTTCCAACCAAGCACCTTTAACTGTTGAACCATCTCCCCAGCCTGTATCACAGTTATTAAACCCATAAGTCTCCAAGCTTGGCCAGATGTCCCCTAAGGGGAACACTTGCTGCCAAATGAAAAACACTGAAGTAGCCACAAAACTGCGGCACAGGGCCAGCAAGGACAAGTACTTTCCTTTATAGAAAATTTTAAGAGTTACCCTAAAAATTAAATGAGTGTGTACGCTGTAAGGAATGTCCAAGATGGCTTTGGTCTATATAATTCTCAAAATAAATATAATCAATAGAATGCCTTAACCTGGACTTTAGAAAAAAAATCTGTGAAATGTTAATGTAAACAAAATAGTTTTATGGTAAACCCAACAGAATAACTTAATTTCAAAACATATGCTTCACCAAAAGTTGGTCTGCTCTATTCACTTAACAGATGATAAGTGACATTTCAGAGGACATCTACCAAAAAGGTGTTTAGGAGTTTTTTTTGTTGTTATTTGTTTGGAGGGTTGAGTGTTTTGTTTTGCTTTGTTTTAGATAGGGTCTTATGTAGACCAGCCTAGGTTAAAACTTACTATGTAGCCCAGACTGGCCCTAAACTCCTAATCCTCCTACCTCCACTGCCAAGTGCTAGGATTATAGTTGTGTGCCATCACATCTGGCTAGAAACAATCATTGTTGTTTTATAATTAGACATCCCTAAGCCACTCTTCTGAGAAGTGATAGGTAAAACAGACAAACAGTAGTCTTATCTATCTTAATATTTTCAAAAGTATAAACTACCTTCTTATTGTGAATTACTAAAGTCAAAACAGATAACTTATAGTATTTCTGATGTTTTAAATGATTTTAGGAGTGGCACTTTCACAGTATTTTAATGGTTATGAATTGACTATTTATGCATAAATTTTATTATGTTCCAGATACCATTTAGCAATGTGAATGTAGCAGAAAACAAAATAGACTAAAGCCCATGGTGCTATGGAGCTGGTTGTTATGAGACGAGAAGGACAATACATCGTATGTCAGTGGTTGCGCTATAAGAAAGGAGGTTCAGGGCCTGATGCTTCTGACTGTCAGGCAAGGGAGGTCTTTCTAACAAGGCAGAATTTCAGCAGGAACATGACAGACTATAAAGAACAAGATGTAAAGACTTAGAGGACTGCAGATGGAGTACAATGTAGACCATGTTATGGGAGACCAGGAGGTACTGAGCCAGTTAGAAGTGTCAGCATAGGCAGCTGTGTAGCAACGCTCTGCTTATCTTTAGGGAGATGATGGTGGCCACTGGAGACTTCTAAGAAGAATGATGTGATTTGACATGCATTTTCAAAGTGTCATCAGAGTGGAGTTGACTCAGACATTTGTATCTGAAGTTTAAATCAAACTTTGGCTGTTCTCTAGGGCAAAACAGGGGTATACAGTAGCCACATGAGTTATAATATGAGTTTAGACTCAAGTGATGGCAGTGGGACCGCTGAAAGGTGGTCACATTCTAATTCTGTTTTTAAAGTGTTGGTGACAGAATCTGTGGATGCTTGAACATTAGGTACGGTGTGGGGCATCAAGGATGACCTCACAGATCTAGCTAGAAGCAACTAGAAGGACAGAGCCTATTACTATTCACTAAGATATGGAAAACTATAGAAGGAGCAAGTTTTGGAGGGGAAAAGTAAAAAAAAAAAGTGCTTGGGATGTCTGCCTCTTAGGTGTCTCGAAGGTTATGTTCATTGTGCACCTAAAGTTGGAAGCATTAACATATACATTTATCTCAATACATGTTGTTTTCTTCTGTTAGAATATTATTACACAGGCTGGACAGATGGCTTAGCAGTTAAAGCGCTTGCCTATGAAGCCAAAGGACCCAGGTTCAATTCCCCAGAACCCACATAAGCCAGATGCTTAAGGTGATGCATGCATCTGGAGTTTGTTTGCAGTACAGGAGGCCCTACCATATCCATATCCTCTCTCTCTCTCTCAAATAAATAAATAAAATATTTAAAAAAGAATATTATTGGGCTGGAGAGATGGCTTAGTGGTTAAGCGCTTGCCTGTGAAGCCTGAGGACCCCGGTTCGAGGCTCCATTCTCCAGGACCCACGTTAGCCAGATGCACAAGGGGGCGCACGTATCTGGAGTTCATTTGCAGTGGCTGGAGGCCCTGGCGCGCCCATTCTCTCTCTCTCTGTATCTGCTTCTCTCTCTCTCTCTCTGTCTGTTGCTCTCAAATAAATAAAAATAAACAAAAAATTTTAAAAAAATCTTTAAAAAAAAGAATATTATTACAAATAACATTTTTGAGAAAACTATATATTTGTTAAGACTTTTCATATATTTGTTCCTCAAAATTTTTATCACCTTTTTTTTTTTTTTTTTTTTTTGAGGTAGGGTTTCACTCTAGCTCAGGCTGACCTGGACCTGGAATTCACTATTTAGTCTCAGGGTGGCCTTGAACTCACAGTCATCCCCCTACCTGTGCCTCCCAAGTGCTGGGACTAAAGGCATGCACCACCACGCCCAGCTACCTATTTTTTTTAATTGCTTATGAACTTTACTGTATGAACAAATAATATGTTGGTCCCATTCCCCTCGTGTTATCTTCTTATAACCCCTCTTCCCTGTTTCCACTCCACAGAATCCTCCTCAGTGGGGTTATTGATATTCACTGTGGGGTCATGAATGCATCAGTCAGTCTCTGTGGGGGGGGGGGAGCAATGTCTCCTGATACTCCTTCCCACCCTGAGCCTCTTACAATCTTTCCACCCGCTCTTCTGCATTTTTCCCTCAGCCTTCATGGTGTGTGAATCTACTTCAGTGTTGAGCTCTCTGCAGCCTCTGGATTTCTGCTTTGATGAGTTTTGAGTGTCCTCAGTGTCTTTTGCCATCTTCCTGGAGTAGTTTATCTGGCCAGCAGTGAGAGCAGCACTCATGCTACTTTATCTGTGGTGTCTCCTGGGCCCTGGCAGATGTGCTAGAGGTGGCTAATCTCATGCTAGGCAGTCAGTTATCTTTTCCTAATGGATGGATCTTGGTTTACCCTGTTTTTTGCTGCCATCTGTAAAAGACAAACAAAAAACAGATTCTCCAACCAAGAGTGAGAGGAGCATGGGTTAAAGGGGATAAGCATAGTTAATTGAGAGACTTTTTGATGGGTATTGATCACCTATTTCCTGTGTGCTTTTTTTTAAGTTTATTTATTTACTTGTTTGCACGTGTAGAGGGTGGGGTGTGCCAGGGCCTTTTGCCTCTGCAAACAAACACCAGACACATGTGCCACTTTTTGCATCCCAATTACATGGGTTGTCGAACAGTGTCACAAAAACATGATCTCAGACAAGCAGAGTTTGTAACTGAGCAGCCTCACAGGATGAGCTCCAACCAAAGATTCTCGCAGCCAAAAGGGGAGCTAGTCTTTTATTAAGTAAAGTACATCTGTTTACTGTCAAATTTGCAGGTAAAAAGTTCAAATAGTAGTTAACTAATTAAGGAACCTAAAGGGAGCACATCTGAGCATTGTTTATAAAAGCTTATCATTAAAGAGTTTATACATGAAGGAGAGCAGTGGATTTATCTAAAGACAGGGAGGATTTAGAATAGAACTCTACCAATACTGCGTGCAGATTTGGCAGAGAGCTTCCAGGTTGGACTGGCACTTGACATATCATCTGTAAAAGAAAACAGCAGAGAATATATGAAGACAGAATATATATATTGCAGATTACCTGTACCTGGGATTAGCACCAGGTATATAGAATGGGTCAAAAGTTCAACTTTGAGGGCTGGAGAGATGGCTGAGCAGTGCAAGGTACGCTTGTTTACACAGCTTGACAGACTCACAGGATGAGCTCCAACTCCCAGTACCCACATAAATTCAGATGTACAAAGTGCTGCATGCATCTGGAGTTGATTTGAAGTCATAGGGGGCTCTGGCACACCCATTCTCTCTCTCTCTCTCTCTCATCTATTCATCTATCTTTCTATCTCATGTCTCTCTCAAATAAATATTTAAAAAAAAAACAAAAAACAAGGTGGGGTTAGAGAGATGGCTTACCAGTTAAGGCACTTTTCTGAAAAGCCTAAGGACTTGGGTTCGATTCCCCAGTACCCATATAAAGCCATATGCACGAAGTGGTGCATGCATCTAGAGTTTGCAGTGGCTAGATGCCCAGGTGTACCCATTACCTCTCTCCCTAATAAATAAATTTAATTAAAAAATAATCTTTTGGGCAGAGCCTCACTCTAGCCTAGGCTGACCTGGAACCCACTCTATAGCCCAGGATGCTCAAACTTACAGCAATCCTCCTATCTCCACTGCTTGAGTTCTGGACCACCACACATGGTTTAATATATGTTAAATCTTGGGTCTTGCTCCCTAAGACTCTCTAGAAAAGATAACTTTAAATACCCAAAGTGCTGTGGAAGTTTAGAGCTCTTAACTCTGCCAAAATTGGGGAACATTTGCCATAAATTAGGTTTTCTTTTTTTTTTTTTTTTTTTTCTTTTTTGGTTTTTCAAGATAGGGTCTCACTGTAGCCCAGGCTGACCTGGAATTCACTATGGAGTCTCAGGGTGACCTTGAACTCACGGCAATCCTCCTACCTCTGCCTCCCGAGTGCTGGGATTAAAGATGTGCACCACCACGCCCGGCTACTCTTTCTCTTTTTTAAAAAAAATATTTTATTTATTTGAAAGAGAAAGAGGTAGAGAGTGAGAGAGAGAGAGAGAGAAAGAGAGAACGGGCACACCAGGGCCTTCAGCCACTGCAAACAAACTCCAGATGCATTTGCCCCCTTGCATCTGGCTTACGTGGGTTCTGGAGAATCAAACCAGGATCCTTTGGCTTTGCAGGCAGACGCCTGAACCGCTAAGCCATCTCTCCAGCCCAAGTTAGGTTTTCTTGGAGTAAGTGGCCTAAAAGGAAGAGAAGAGAGGCTTTTCTAGACAGGGAAGACTTGACAGCCAGACCTCCAGGAGAGGAGCAGCCCTGGGAGGAACAGAGATACAGGAATACAGCTATCTCAAAATGTCACTGTCTAGAAAAAATATAGCAGGTAGAACATGTTTTCTTTTTTAAATTTTGTAATTATTTATTTATTTCCATGTGTGTATATACACATATTCCAGGGCCTCTTTCTGCTTCAAATTAATGACAGATGCTTGGTCACTTTTTTATGTCTATCTTACATGAGTAGCTTGGGAATTGAACATGAGCCAGCAGACATTACAAACAAGTGCCTTTAGCCATCATCCGAGCTCCAGAACAGAAATAAAAACCATAAAAAAGACATTTAAAAAATTATAAACCTAAAAGGGCAAAGATACAATTAAGTCTTAGAAGATTTTAGAAAAGTTTTCTGTTTAGCCGATTAGACAAAAATAAAAGAGTTTATGACACCAACCCCAAGAAGACCCCAGGAAGTGGAAGCATCAGGAGTGGGAGGTGTTCTGGCCAGGGCTGAAGACAGAAGGGTTGTCTGAGTGTGTGGGTGTGGAACAATATGGTTCCCAGATCCTCAGTGGAATCTAGGCAGAAAGCCACGAGGCTGTTGGGGCACGTATGAAGAAACATGCTCAGAAGATATTTAACAGGGTCAAAATGAATAATTTGTAAAAGTAGGCAAAAGAAGAATAACTTGGATATTTAAGTAGAGGAGACATGGGAGGAAAAGTTAGGGATGATGTCAGTATGAGGCAGGTGTTCTCAGGTCTTGGGGATGTGGGTATCCAGTCTCCTTTAACAAAGTCTCCATGAAGAGGACAGTAGTGAATTCTGAGTAGTATGGGTCTGGAGTGAAAAACTAGCTTTAAATTATTAACTCAAAGTCTGCCTGAAGTTGATAAAAGGATGGGTCACATCATAAATTAATACCTGGAGCACACTCATATTTAAGGGAGGTAGAAGAAATTGAAAAGAGAAAAGAGAAGCCAGGAAAGTTAAAAGAGTAGTGCCCAGAAGCCAAGGGAGAAGGCATTCAAGAAGATGTGGGTGTCTGTGAAGGCTTGAGCTGGGGGGAATTCTGTGGAAGACTGCGTGCAGAAGACTTCCCCAGCACTGCAAAAGAGATGTTATAAACTGAAAGAAGGCCACTGACTCTAGGCCATCAGGGAAGTAGACGCTGAAGCAAAAATACAGTAAGTTTTAAGAAAGTACCTTTTTTGTAAAATATTTTTATTCATTTGTTTTTCAAGCAGAGAGAAAGAAAAAATGAGAATGAGAATGAACACATCAGGGTCTCCTGCCACTACACATGAACTCCAGACATGTGTCATTTTGTGCATCTGGCTTTACTGGGGAATTGAATCCAAGAGGCTTTGTAAGCAAGTACCTTTAATCATTAAGCTGTCACCCAGCCCACATAGTGGGTTTCAAGTATGAGGGAAAGCGAGGAATTGGTTGCTTAGATGTAATTTGTAGTCCCAGGAAGCTTTTTTTTAAGCATGACAAGAGGTGAGGATTTCTGTTGGCTGGGGGAATGGTCTAGGGGACACTGAAAATATGCCAGAGAAGCACAACAATGGGGATAAAAAGTCTGAAGGAATGTAATTAATTGTACAGAGTGGATAGGTTATTATTTTGTTAATGTGATGACACTTCTCATGCAAGAGAATACTTAAGAATCAGCCTTCTGAAGCAGGAAACAATTGTATCTACATCCTTCTAGACAAAGAACTGGGCCACTGGCAAGCTGTACTCTTATGTTGATAACTATAAGGTCTAGAGTTCTTCTCATTTGAGCCCTTATAAGGAAAGAACCAGTATGAAACTATGAAAAATAATGCTATTTACAAAGGAAATAAAGTTAGTTTTATCACCTGCAGAAATAGAGGAGATTAAAAAAATATTATAGAAACCAAAAGAAAATGTAGACAAACATTTGGCCCCTTCTTTAAGATTCACGAGGCTATAGGCTTCTATCTTTCTCATAGACAAAACTTACAAGCCAAAACAAATATAGGATGATACAAAAGAAGGAGGAGGGGTAACAAGAGTATATATAATGCATTAGAAAGGGTTACACAGAAATTAAAAATGTGTAGCAGAGGGCTGGAGAGATTGCTTAGCAGTTAAGGCCCTTGCCTACAAAGCCTAAGGACCCATGTTCAACTCTCCAGGTCCCACATAAGCCAGACGCAAGGTGACACACGTGTGCAAGATCACACATGTGCACTAGGTGGTACACATGTCTGGAGTTCAATCACAGTGGCTAGAGGCCCTGGCATGCCCATTCTTTTTCTTTCTCTCTGTCTGCCTCATTCTCTTTCTCTCTCTCAAATAAATTAAAGTAAAATAATTTTTTTTAAAGCTAGGAAGTTCTTATAGAGAAAACAAGAGTTAAGAAGATGAGAGCTGGAGAGATAGTTTAGGGGTTCAAATACTTGCCTGCAAAGCCAAAGGATCCAGGTTCAATTCCCCAGGGCCCATGTAAGCCAGATGCACAAGGTGGCACATGTGTCTGAATCCCATTTGCAGTGGCTGCAGGCTCTAACATGCCAATTCTCTCTCGTGCTCTCTCTCCCTCTCTCAAATAAATAAATAAAATATTTTTTTTAAAATGATGAGACTTTGAAATGTAAGAACCAAAGGAAGGGTAGGACTCCTTACAATGTACTCCCCCCAGACACAAAATGGCATGGATATCCATGACCTCACAGTGCCTGACACTACCTATGCAAGACCATCATAAGAGGAGGAAAAGATCATGACATCAAAATAAAAGAGAGAATGATTGAGATGGGAAGGGGATATGATAGAGAATGGAGTTTCAAAGGAGAAAGTGGGGGGAGGGAGGGCATTACCATGGGATATTTTTTATAATCATGGAAGTTGTTAATAAAAATTTGAAATAAAAAAGATGAGACTTTGATAAAGAAAATAAGAGAAATAGACAGTCTGAGAATTATAAATGTTGCCTTTAATCCCAGCACTCAGGAGACAGAGGTAGGAGGATCACCATGAGTTCAAGGCCATGCTGAGACTACATAGTGAATTCCAGGTCAGCCTACACTAGAATGAAACCCTACATCAAAAAACCAAAAAAGAAAAAAAAGAAAAAACAATGGCAGTGAAATAAAAAATCAAAGACATGGGCTGCAGAGGTGGCTTAGCAGTTAAGGTGTTTGCCTGTGAAGCCTAAGGACCCAGGTTTGATTCCCCAGGACCCACATAAAGCCAGATGCACAAAGTGGCACATGTATCTGGAATTCATTTGCAGTGGCTAGAGGCCCTGGCACGCCCATTCTGTCTCTCATCTGCCTCTTTCTCTCTCTGTCTCTGTCTCTGTCTCTCTTTCTCTCAAATAAATAAAATAATTTTTTTTAAAAATCAAAGACATAGTAGAGGAGAACATTTTAGAACACAGAAAAGCCCATCTAGTAATCTACAACTCTGAACTCCAGACACCAAATCCCAATGACAGTGGAACAGTCTTTTGCATGTAAATGCAATATAAAGATAGTCTTTGATATCTAAGATAGAGGCTAGCAAACATACTCACCTGTCTGCTTAGAGAAACAAAAATTTGGCTTGAAACTGAATTTGGAAGCTGGATGGAAAGCTGACTCAAACTTTAGGGCTGTGAATAGAGATTAATATCTAGTTAAATATAAATAATTACAAAGCATAATTTCAATGGTAGTGGTATGATAGCTAAGCTCTCCTGGAGGCTATTAGTTAGGCACCCTGGACAACATAGTGAAGTATCAATGAGAAAAAAAGAGAGAGGTAGGCAGAGCCATTTAAACCCTGATACGAATAGAAACAAACAAACAAAAAAAAACTATAGCAAGCATCCCTATTGTATGAGCACCATTCTGTTTTCATGGAAAAGAAAGCAGTAAGATTACTTAAAACTAAACTTCAACTGGGATTAGAAGCTCATAATACAGGATCTCTGGAGAGTAAATTTGAGACATCTGTCAGGCCCACTCAAGGATGAAGAGAGAGAAGATATGAATGGGTATACTAGGGCCTGTTACCACAGAAATGAACTCAAGATGTGTGCATCACTTTGTGCACCAGGCTTCACATGAATACTGGGGAGTTGACCGCAGACCAGCAGGCTTTGCAATGCGTAGGTGCCTTTAGCCACTGAGCCATCATTCCAGCCCAGAAATTTTACTTACTTGTTTATGTTTAAGAGAGAGGGAGCCAGGCGTGGTGGCCCACACCTTTAATCCCAGCACTCGGGAGGCAGAGATAGGAGGATCGCCGTGAGTTCGAGGCCACTCTGAGACTCCATAGTGAATTCCAGGTCAGCCTGGACTAGAGTGAGACCCTACCTCGAAAACCAAAAAAAAAAAAAAAAAGAGAGAGAGAGAGAGGGAAAAAATGGGCAGGCCAGGACCTCCCTCCTGCCTCTGCAAACCAACTCTACATGAGTGTACCACTTTGTGCATCTGGTTTTACATGAGTACTGGGGAATTGACTCCAGACCAGCAGGTTTTGTAAGCAAGTGCCTTTAACCACTGAGCCATTTCCCCATCCCAGAAAAAAAAAATGTTTAACTTAACTTTTGATTATTCTCTTGATAATTGAGAAAAATGTAAAAAGAAATACCTAAAATGTTTAGTTTTGTCTTGGGTTTGAGGAGTAATAGTTAACTTTAATTTTTCTTTTTTTGCTTTGTACTGTTACTTGTTTTACAAATTCTCCACCATAACTTACACAGTTGTTATATGTAGAGAAACAAATTACTTTGAAGACAATAAAAATACTCAAAGTAATTGGGACAGTAAATGGAAGAAGTCATTCCCATTAATGTAGAAAGAAATACATTGTGGTTTTTAGTATTTATTTTTTCTCTTTTAAGCTTTTATTTATTTATTTATTTTTATTTTTATTTTTTTTTTTTTGAGACAAGGTTTCACTCTTAGCCCAGACTGGCCTAGAACTCAGTATGTACCTAAGCAGGCCTGGATTTGAGAGCTATAGCAATCCTCCTGCCTTAGCTTCCTAAGTACTAGGGTTTACAGGCATGAACCACCATGCCCAACCTAATTTTGCTCTTTTATGAATACAGTCTTAAATCCAAAACAACTTATGAAATTCATAATTAAAACGGGCATAGTGATGTGTGCCTGTAAATCCCAGCACTCAAGACATAGAAGGAAGAGGATCAGAAGCTCAAGGTCATCCCTGCTACATAACAAGTTCAAGGCCAGCCTGGCATGTGAGACCCTATCTTAAATAAATAAATATTAAGAAGTAAAATACATAATATTTTGCAAGACCTCTAGCAAGCAAAACTAAATAACATGTTGGGTAATAAGACATAAGTTATAGAAAGGATTTTTATTATTGTTTTATGCAACAAAGTGATGAACACAAAAAATTTACAGATACAAGTGTGGGGAATGGATGTATATAGACAGATATGAAGTATTGGAATGTTCTTGTTCAATTCATTGGTGTTCACTTCCACGTTTCTTGTAATTATCATATATATATTTGATGTTGACTGCAAACCTGACTATAAAATAATCTTTTATTACATTCCCAGTGCTTTGCATATAATGTGAATATTTATTAAAAGAATAAATTTGCTGATAATAAAAAATCAGAAGTCAGGTGTGGTGGCACACGCCTTTAATCCCAGCACTTGGGAGGCAGAGGTAGGAGGATCGCCAAGAATTTGAGGCCACCCTGAGACAAGATAGTGAATTCTAGGTCAGCCTGAGCTAGAGTGAGACCCTACCTTGAAAAACAAACAAACAAAAATCAGTTCTTTATTATTTATGTATAAACTGTTTACATTTTGTAGCTAAGTCTCACTTTTTCTTCCAATCTCCATTGGCACATTAACAAATATCACATCTGTCTCAAGTTCCTACCTAGCAGTGCCCTTGTGCCATGTTCCTCCTCGGGGCTCACAGTGTGATGACAGGGCAAATCATGAGGTACAGAGATTACAAAGTGTGCCTACATTCTAAGAGAAGTTAAGTTTGTCAGCATCTGTTCTACCTCTGCCAAAAGTCTTAAGTCCATTGATTTGTTGGATTTTCACCACTATGCACATATTCTTTCTTAAATATATTTTTCACAATTTAGGTCTGCGATTCTTGGTTCGTCTCTGTACAGATATTGGATTAAAAGAAGTTCAAGAATATGCGACAAAACTCAAGAGGTTGGAAAAAATGAAAGAAATGAGAGAACAGGTACATCATATGGGCCAAAACCTGCTGTCTGTTAATTTTCAAAATGTCAGTCTGCTATAACTGAAATTGTGAAAATATAGCAACAAATGACTTTCAAAAATTTAATTATCAGCTGGGTGTGGCGGTGCATGCCTTTAATCCCAGTACTTAGGAGGCAGAGGTAGGAGAATCACCATGAGTTCAAGGGTACCTTCAGGACTGCAGAGTGAATTCCAGGTCAGCCTGGGCTAGAACGAGACCCTACTTTGAAAAACCAGTATATATGTGTATGTATTTATCATGCCTATAAAAAATATCTAAATTCCACATGTGCTTGCAAAATGTGATTGGTTATCTTTGCTATTAAAGTGTGATGCTATGAAATTAGATAACTTGGGTAAAAGCTTTGTAAGATAAACCTGGTATAAACAGAAATTCAGATGATCATAATTGTCATCATTAATTATGATTAAGTGTGTCTTGCTGGGCATGGTGGCACATACTTTCAATGCCAGCACTTGGGAGGCAGAGGTAGGAGGATCACTGAGTTTGAGGCTAGCCTGGAACTACAGAGTGAGTCCCAGTTCAGTCTGGGCTAGAGTGAGACCCTACTTTGAAAAAAAAAACACACACAAAAAAAGTGTGTCTTAAACTGGGCATGGTGGCGTATGCCTTTAATCCCAGCCCTCTGGAGGCAGAGGTAGGAGGATTGCTGTGAGTTTGAGGCCACCCTGATACTCCATAGTGAATTCCAGGTCAGCCTGGGCTAGAGCAAGACCCTACCTTGAAAAACAAAAAACAAACAAACAAAAAAGTGTCTTATTAATAAGAATCAAAAGTATATATTTCAAAGAAAGCATGTTTTTAGAATTCAATTCATTATTCCATAAAGTTCCTAATGTAGAACCACGGGTATGTGTAGAAAGTCACATTCTCCCCATGCCACAGGTTTGAGCGTCAGTAGTTTCAAGTTAGCTTACACTGAGACTTCTGCAGATGTGAATCATGCATACTATGCTTCTTGCAATTACAGCCTTTCTGGTTTCGTAGACTACAGGATTCGCCCCTTCCAAGTCATAAGAAGTAGCTTCTTGTAAGGGCTGAGGATAAAGCATACATACATGAAAATATATATATATATTTTTAAAGAGCACATTAACTCCCTGGGAGCTTCCTTGCAGGCACTTCACTAGGAATCTTTTGTTTTGCTTTGCTTTGTTATTGAAACAAGGTCTCATTGTGTCATCATTGACCTGGAACTCAGTGTGTAGCCCAGGCTAGCCTCAAACTTCTGACAACCCTTCTGCCTTAGCCTCACAAGTGCTGGGATTGCAGGTGTGTGCCAACACCCCAGGGTCACAATGTATCTACCTGAATGAAAGCACAAGTTTTAGGAAACACGGATTCCAAGAAATTCCTGGGAAATGAAGTTGAGAACTAAAGACGACATCCTCCCCCTTTGAATATACTTAGAATTACTTTTCACAAATGTTTTATAGTTGTCACTAATTTACTCTCTAAATTTTAGTTTCATCTAGAGTGGATCAGCATAGATGCTATTCTTTCTTTCCTTTTTTTTTTTTTTTTTTTTCTTTTTCCTATGTAGGGTCTCATTCTAGCTCAGGCTGACCTGGAATTTACCATGTAGTCTCTCTCTCTCTCTCTCTCATTAAAAAAAAGGAAAAAAGAAAACTCACAGAAACAAACTATTGGTCAGGGACACCAAGGAATTTTAGAAACATCCTTTCTTAGGCTGGGGAGATAATCTCAGTGGTTAAAGATGCTTGCAAAGCTTGCCAGCCCAGGTTCAGTTCCCCAGAACCCATGTAAAGCCAGGTACACGAAGTGGTACATGCATTTGGAGTTCATTTGCAGTGGCAAAATGCTCTGGCTTGTCAATATACATTCACTCTCTGTCTTTCTCTCTCTCTCTGCTCACATATAAATAAATTAAAAAAAAATTTCTTTCAAGGTAAGGTTTCACTGTAGCCCAGGCTGACCTGGAATTTACTCTGTATTCTTAGGGTGACCTCAAACTCACAGCAATCCTCCTACCTCTGCCTTCTGAGTGCTGGGATTAAAGGCATGCACCACCACACCTGGCTTTTAATTCCTTTTTTTTTTTTTTTACATCAACTTAGTGAGACAATAATGGTGGACACAGAGTAGCTCAGTCAGTAAAGTGCTAAGTTTGTGAGCATGAAGACCTTAATGCAATCCCCTGTCCCCTCGTAAAAATGCCAGGCACAGTGGTGCACACTTGTAATCCCAGTGGGGAAGAAGAGATAGGATCCTTGTCGTCCTAGCCCACTTGGTGAGGTCCAGGCAAATGAGAGAGCCTATCTAGGAAAAAAAAAAAAAAAAGGTGGAGGTGGATGATGTTTCTGAGATAGGACACTTGAGGATGTCCTTTGGCCTCCACATACAAGAACACACACACCACGCACACAGTAACAATGTGCTCATAGGTAAAGTACCTGCTAAGTATGCAGGTGACCCTGGGTTCCATTCCCCAGCACTGCTAATAGTGATGGCTTGCATTTATTGAATGCATGGAAGTATAGGCACTGACCTAAGCACTCCACATGCATGAACTAATTCAGTCATTTCAGTAATCCTATGATGCTGGATATGGTGTCCTTATGCTATGTTTTATAAGTGAGACAAGAGACTCACAGTGACTACACAGCTTCTGCAGTTCACACCACTATCTGGGGCAAAAGTAGGTTCCTGTGTACAAGCTCCTGCCTCCTATGCCTTACTGCCTTAAGGGTGCCACAAGTAATGGTTTTCAGTTGATACATACTCCATATTTACTCTGTGTCCAGAGAAGTTAGTAACTCATGTACTGAGAATTATATTAAAGTTTCTTTGTCATCAGCCTTCCATAATTAGATTAGGGGTTCTCAGAATTATACTATCTAAAGTGTGATCATGAGCAGTGGAGCCTCACAGTCACCTGAACGCTTAGTATTGCTAAATCCATGGTCCCAGCCCACCCTCTACCCCAGAATTAAAATCTCTGGGCATGGAGATCAGTCATATTTGTGTGTGGGTGGGAAAGGGGGATGGGTGAGTGTGTGTACACAAGTTTTCCAAGTAATTTATACTTACTGAAGTTAATAAGCACTCAAAATTCATTCCCACAAAAGTCACCTTGCAGGTGATTAAATACCAGCTCAGCATGTAGAATCTGATTTAAGAGGGAAGAAAATAGACACAAAATAAACCAAGCCATGGTCTAAGCCATACCTACCTTGGAAAACCAAAAAAAGACAAAGATTTGTATAGACTTAAGGAAAGAGGATAAGCCTAATGTAGGTCAGGACAGTTTTTCTCCATGAACCACTGACTCCTATTTAAAATGTTGAAGCCTCAGCTGGGGAAATGGCTCAGAGATTAAAGGTACTTGCTTGTAAAATGTTAGAGCCTGGGGCTGGGAAGATGGCTCAGTAGTTAAAGGCACTTGCTTACAAAGCCTGACGGCCTGGGTTCAATTCCCCAGTACCCACGTAAAGCCAGATGCACAAAGTAGCACATGTGTCTGGAGTTCATTTGCAGTGGCAAGAGGCCCTGGCATGCTCATTTTCTTCCTCCATTCCTTCTTCCTTCCCTCCCCTCCCTCCTCTTTCTTCCTCTCTGCTTCCAAATAAATAATAAATTCTTAAAAAATGTTGGAGCTAGACTTTAAAAAAAAAGATTTTATTTTTATTTTGTTTATTAGAGAAAGAGAGATGGGAGAGAGAGAATAGGCACACCAGGGCCTCTAGCCACTGCAAACGAACTCCAACACATGTGCCACCAAGTGCATCTGCCTTATGTGGGACATGGAGAATTGAGCCTGGGTCCTTTGGCTTCACCGGCAAGTGCCTTAACCACTAAGCAATCTCTCCAGCTGGAGTTAGACATTTTATCTAAGTGGACTTTTTGTAGAAATGAGTCTTCTTCCTGGCACTGTTATGGAAAAGAAGACTATTGCAGCCAGTTGCACATTTTACATTCATTAGTGCGAGCAGGAAGCTATGCTGAGTATAGGGTTGTTGACCAGGGTAGACAGATCTCCTCCCTGCATGCCATGACTCACCACTTGGACGCCTGCAACAAGTGTGCCCTCAGAATCTGTGATCCCTGCACCAAAAGTGTTTTTATTTTTATTTATTTATTTATTTGACAGAGAGAAAGAGAATGGGCACCCCAGGGCCTCCAGCCACTGCAAACGAACTCCAGATTTGTGCACCCCCTTGTGCAACTGGCTACTGTGGGTCCTGGGGAATTGAACATGGGCCCTTTGGCTTTGTAGGCAAACAATCCTTCCAGCCCCAAAAGTGTTTTTAAAAAGATGTCATGTTCTGTCTTTGAAAAATATGAGTGCAAGGAGTTTTGTCAAGACTTATTGAATGTGTAGAAAAGAGCAAAATTGGGTTGGAGAGATGGCTCAGAGGTTAAGGCACTTGCCTGCAAAGCCTAACAACCCAGGTTCAATTCCCCAGTATCCTCATATAGTCAGATGCATAAAGTGGTGCATGCATCTGGAATTCGTTTGCAGTAGCTGAAGGCCCTGGCACGCCCATTCTCCCTCCTCCCCTCCCTTTCTCTCTCTTTCCTTGCAAATAAATGGATAAAACACTAAGAAAAAGAAAAGAGCAAGCCGGGTGTGGTGGCGCACGCCTTTAATCCCAGCACTTGGGAGGCAGAGGTAGGAGGATTGCCGTGAGTTCGAGGCCACCCTGAGATGACATAGTGAATTCCAGGTCAGCCTGAACTAGAGTGAGACCCTACCTCGCAAAACCAAAAAAAAAAAAAAAAAAAGAAAAAAAAAAGAAAAGAGCAAAATGGGAAAAGGAAGAATTGAGTTCTTGGGTGTTTTAAATATAAGTAGGGAATACAAAAAGATCAACAAAAATACCAAAGAAAGTTAGTTTAAGAAAAAAAAAAAGGTTGTGCATGATGGTGCATGCTTTTATTCCCAGCACTTGGGAGGCAGAGGTAGGAGGATTGCCATGAGTTTGAGGTCAGCCTGAGATTCCATAGTGAATTCCAGGTCAGCCTGGGCTAGAGTGAGACCCTACCTCAAAAAAAAAGGAGGAGCTGAAGAGATAGCTTAGCAGTTAAGATGTTTGCCTGCAAAGCCAAAGGACTCAGGTTCTGTTACCCAGGACCCACGTAAAGCCAGATGCACAAGGTGGCACATGCATCTGGAGTTCATTTGCAATAGCTAGAGGCCCTGGTGTGCACCCATCCCCTCTCTCTCTTATAAATAAATTAAATAAATAAATAAATAAGGGGGAAGCTATTAATAAAGAGGAAAAAGAAAATGGATGTAGAAATAACATGAAATAAAGTTTTCATTGTTTGTCCAAAAGTTAATAATTCACACTTTCAAGTTTCTAAATTTTCAAAGTATTTAAATAGAAGAATGCTTTCTTTTAGCCAGAATAATATAATCTCATGTGCTATTCAAAACTAGTATCTCTCTCTCTCTCTCCAACCTAGAGCCTTGAGCATGACAGCTGTTCCACTGAGCTACATCCAAGCCCTTGATTAATTTCTTTTTTTTAATTTGTTTTGACCATTTTATACATGTGTATTTTGACTCATTTCTTTCCTCGTCCAGCTGAACCCCTTCTTCACACACTTAGCAGTGGCTACACCACTGAAGAGGATAATTCCCCCACCCCCAGCACCCATTAACCACCACTAGCTCCTCAAAGAGGGTGAGGCCTCATGATCCTCTACTCTATCCATGGAGGGATAGTGACAGGCCCTCTCAACCGCAGCTGTTGTGAGTTCGTGAGTGCAATGGCCGTGCCCTGTCCAGGTGGCAGAATTCTACTGTACTCCTTCCTCCTTATCCTCCAGTCTTAACATTCTTTTCAGTCCTTCTTCAGTGTTCCCTGAGGCTTATGGGGGTGATATAGATGTTTCATTTAGCACCGAGTACTCACCTGTCACACCACTCATCAGATTGTTTATTTTGTTTATTTTTTAAAATGTTTTAATGGAAATAACTTTTAAAAAATATATTTATTTATTTATGAGAGAGAGAGGGAAAGAAAATGTGTGCACCAGGGCCTTGAGCCACTGCAAACGAACTTCAGACACATGCACCACCTTGTACATCTGGCTTTATGTGGGTGCTGGGGAATCAAACGTTGGTTCTTAGACTTTGCAGGCAAGTACTTCAACCACTAAACCATCTCTCCAGCCTAACATGACTATCTTTAACAGGCTGTCCTATGCTATTGAAACATACCTGGTTCTATGCTAGACCTGACGTGAGTCACAAATCAGATTATATCAATGTAAGTGTGGCTGCTGGTTCTCCAGGAGTGGTTTAATGGCAGGAGAACCACAGGAAAAGTCCCTGTCCAATGTCCTGGGGAGCTACAGAGGCCACCATGGCCAAGAGAATCCATAGTGGAACCAATCAATTTAGCTGCTCTTTCCACATAAATTTTTATGTTTGTACCTATTTTATTTTCATAGTTTAATATTATCTTTTTCCAAAATTCTCCCCCAGTCTTTTTTGGTTTTTCAAGGTAGGGTCCCACTCTAGCCCAGGCTCTGCCTCACAGTGCTGGGATTAAAGGCATGCGCTACCACGCCCGGCCCCTTCCCCAGTCTTGATAAGCCTCTGGCCACACAAATTCTAGATCTGCTCTACTTTCTTATTTTCTTTTATCCCCACCTAAGAGCTATAATGCATTATTGTGGTGGTTTGAATTAGATGTTCCCAGGAAACTCATGGAGCCTTGCTGGAAGAGGTATGTTGCTGGGTGGACCTTGAGGTTTATTAGCCCCTAGCTTGCCAATGTTCATCTGGCTCACTCTCCTGCTGCTGTTTTTCACCTGCTGTGGCAGAGGTAATGTCCAGCCTCTGCTCATGCCATGCTTTCCTCTACCAACATGAAGCTTCCCCTCAAGACTAGAAGCCAAAATAAAAACTTTCCTCCCGTTAGCTGCTTTTGGTCGGGTGCTTTATCCCAGCAACAGGAAGATAACTACAACATTTATCTAGTTGAACTTTATTTTCTCTTTGATGAGGTACCCTGGCCTCTCTCTCTTACCCTGTTGGTGAGTATAATGCAGTGTATATAATATATACATTGCTATGTACATGTTATGTATGTCATGGAAACTCTCCTCCTCCCTCACCTAGCAAAGCTGTGTATGTCTCTGTAGCCTGGCCACTCCTGGTTCCTTCCATTCTTCTGGGCTCCGAATAAGCCGCTTTACCTCTTATCCCGTGCAGACAGGGCAAGACTAGCTCCTAGCCAGCCCCGGACTCCCTGAAGAGCATCCAAGAGTCAGACCCATGGCCTGGTGGGGTTGTTGCTGTCATGGCTCTGTCCCTGCAGGGTTTACTCTGAGTTGGCTAAGAATTTCAGTCAAGACTGAAACACCATTGTCAGATCTCTCTCTTGTAAATGACATCAGAGATGAACAGTTAACTGAGGCCTCACAGTTGCTTCCAGTTTCTTTGAACCTTATAAAACCAATATTTTGATAAATCTTTTGATGTTATATGAAGTTGCCTCTCTAACTTCCACGTGACATCCTCACTAGTGGATGGTCTATGAGACTCATTCTGGTGAGATTAGTTGATTTTTTTTTTTTTTTTGACTGCAAATGGCTACTCAGCTGGAAGAGAGGATGAATAACCACTCAGCACACAAGAAAGTGATGAGGGAGAATGTTGAGCAGCAGAGACAAGGTACTTGTACACAAGGAAGCAGCCGCCTGGGAAACACAGGTTATCTGGGAGTAGAGGAGCTGGAGGAAGCCCAGAAGGGCCTGGCAGGCTGAGGGCAAAGGCTGTGGTGCTCAAGGGAGGCTCCTGCCTTTGGTTCATGAAGCAGGCTGGAATTTGCTGGCCACAGGTGAGAACAGTGTGCTGTTTTGTGGGGGCACAGACAAGGACACTGAGTGGGCCATGGGGTGCCCTGGGGAAGCTGGGATTTACCCAGTGCCATGGAAGAAAGAGAGGATATAAGGATGAGGCAAAATGTTTCTCAACATATATGGTCTTTTAGATTTGCTAGAGATAATCAATATGGAATAGATGAAAATCAAGGTGTACAATAAAGTCAGATTATAGATGGGGAATTTTTTTTTGTTTGCTTGTTTTTGTTTTTGAGGTAGTCTCTCTCCCTAATCCAGGCTGACCTGGTACTCACTCTGTAGTCCCAGGCTACCCTCAAACTCACAGCAGTCCTCCTTCCTGTGCCTCCTGGGACTACAGAGTGCTGAGATTAAAGGTGTGTACCACCACACCCTGCAACATATTTAAATTCTTACTTTTTAATTCGTTAATATTTTCTTTTATCTCTGAGGGCAAGAGGAAGAATAGTATTGTGAGGGAGGCTTCTTTTCTTTATTATTGTTATTTTTTGTGAACCTACAAAGAAATGAATTCCATTTAACATTTTCAAACATACATGTCATTATACCTCATTCCTATATGTTCCTCATTGCCCTTCCCTATTCTTCCTGGTCCCCTTTCCCCTGCAGATGTCCTGCTTCTGTTTTCATATCATGTACATTGCATTATACTCTTGTTTTTTTCTGAGTTGGCATGTTTTTGCTTAACATAACAATCTTCAGTTCTATATATATACCTTCAGACATCATAATTTCATTTTTATAGCTGAATGAAGTTCCATGATGTATATGTACCATTATGTACCATAATTTTCTTCTTCTTTTTACTATTTTTATTTATTTATTGGTGTGTATGGGCACTCATTAGAGGTCAGAGAACAACATCAAGGAGTCTGTGGTCCACCTTCTGGGAGACAGAGTCTCTTGTAGGTACAAATAAATTACCAGACTGCAGGATACCCTGGCTCCGCCTCCCATTGTCATAGGTGCATTGGGATCACAGATGCCTGCTACTTTCCATCTGGCTTTATGTGGAAGCTGAGGAATTGAACTGAGGCCCACAAGCTTTAAAAGCAAGCACCTTTAGCTGAGTGATCTCCCCAGCCCCCTTCTTGGATTTTTTTTTTTTTTAATGAGAGAGATATAGAAAGAATTTGGTGTGCCAGGACCTCCAGCCACTGCTACTGAACAGACGCATTGTCCACCCTGTGCAAGTGCACAGCCTTGCACATGTGTCACCTTAGGTTTCTGGTTTACGTGGGACCTAGGGAGTTGAACATGGGTCCTTAGGCTTTGCAGGCAAGTGCCTTAAGCACCAAGCCATCTCTCCAGCCCTCTTTTCTTGGATTTTTGAGACAGGGTCATATAACCCATGTTGGTCTCAAATTTGATATATAGCCAAGGATATAGCCAAGTATAACTTTGAACTCCTCATTTTCCCATCTCCACCTCCCAAGGGCTGGGATCACAGGCAGGTGCCACCGCACTCAGCTCTGTAGCACATTTTCTTTGGCCATTCAGCTGTGGATGAATCTATAAGCTGCTTCCATATTATTGTGAATAGTGTGCAATAAACATGGGTGTGCAAGTATTTCTTTGACATGATGACTTACAGTACCCAAAAGTACCCAAAAGCTCGGTCATATGGCAGTTCTATCTTTAGTTTTTTTTTTTTTTGAGGAACCTTCAAACTAATTTCCATAATGGCTGTACCAGTTTATATTTCTTTTTTAATATTTTATTTTTATTTATTTGAGAGAGGGAAAGAGGCAGAAGGAGAGAATGGGCATGCCAAGGCTTCCAGCATCTGCAAATGAACTCCAGATGCATGCGCCACTTTGTACATCTGGCTTATGTGGGTCCTGGGGAATTGAACCCAGGTCCTTTGGCTTTGCAGGCAAGCACCTTAATTGCTAAGTCATCTCTCCAGCCCCCAGTTTATATTTCTGTCAGGAGTGCATAAGTGTTCCCTTTCCCCAAACTCTCAACTACATTTGTTGTCCTTTGTTTTCTTGATGACAAGTCACTCTGACTGGAGTAAGATGATATCTCAGAGCAGATTTATAAACTCTGTATTTATTCATTTGTTTATTTTTGCAGCACTGGGATTGAACCCAGGGCTTTCTGCATGCTAGGCAAGTGTTTTACACTAAGTTATATCCACAGACTTTGCGGAGCAGTTTTAATTTATATTTTCCTGGTGGTTGAGGATATTGAACACTTTCTTTCAAACATTTATGGGTTACTTGTCTTTGTATGACAAATATTCAGATCATTAGCCCAGTTGAGTGATTTAGTTTTTTAGAAAATGTTTTTATTTGTTTACTTATTCATTTATTTATTTACTTGAGGGTATGAGAGTCTATGGACACACCAGGACCTCTTGCCACTGCAGATGAATTCCAGATATATGCACCACATTGCACATCAGGCTTTACATGGGTACTAGGGAATCAAATTTGGGCCAGTAGGCTTTGGAAACAAGGGCCTTTAACTGATAGGCTGTCTCCCCAGCACAGATTTAGTTTTATTTTGTTTTATAAATATTTTTGATTTGTTTATTTTTAACATTTGGTGAGAAAATTTTAGATTAAGAGAGGGAAAGAGAAGAAAGTACAGAGAATTCTTGCCCATGGGAAGGCAGAATGGGGTGGAGCCTTCAGTTGGTTTTTGATATTTAAGTTTTTGCAGTTTTATTTTTTGCAAAGAGGTCTCACATAGCTTGAGCTAGACTTAAACTCTATATGGTGAGAACTGAACTAACAGACATGCTAGACACTAGTTTGGCTTGTATAGCCAGGCATGAAGCTTGCAGAGTCCACTGCTGGTTAAAACTATTGATGATGTTTCTCCCAAAGCAGGCTACATAGCAATTTCTAGTACTATGACAGGTAGTCAACAGGAAAGAGACTTTCAACTCAGTTCCAGCTTGATTTCAAAGTATCCTGCAGCCCAAGCATGTGGCATCTTGTTCTGGTAGGCAACCAAGAGCCTTGGCAATAGTTAGCATTGGTGCGGAGGTAGGAGGCGGGGTGCATCAGAGACCTCCCTGAATAACAACTTGCTGGAAGGTATCCCATTCCTGGCACTGAAATTTTCTTGTAACAATCTATGACTTCCTGGGCACAGGATGATCCAGGGTACTTCTGTCTAAAGTCTTTTTAAAATATACCACATATATATTTGGCTAGTAAAGAATTAGCTTTCTGTGTGACTTACTGAATGTTTTAAAGTTTTCATTGCAGAGTACTTTCACTTCCTTGGTTAGGTTTATTCCAAAGTATTTTTTTTTTGAGGCAGTTATAAATGGGAGTGTTTCCCTGATTTCATCCTTAGAATATTTATTATTGGTATATAGGAAGGCTACTGATGTCTGTGTGTTAATTTTGTATCCTGCACTTTGCTGAAAATGTTTATCAGTTCTATCAGTTTAATTGTGATAAGTCATACATATCTAGAAATTCATCCATTTTTCTAGAATTTCCATTTTAGTAGCTTATATGTTTTTAATGTATGTTATGAATATCTGAATTTCATGGGTTGGTTTTTTTTTTTTTTTTTTTTTGGTTTTTTGGTTTGTTTGCTTTTCGAGGTAGCCCGAGCTGACCTGGAATTCACTCTGCATTCTCAGGATGGCCTCAAACTCACAGCGATCCTCTACCTCTGCCTCCAGAGTGCTGGGATTAAAGGTGTGCGCCACCACGCCCAGCTTCATTGGTATCTGTTTTAATGGTACCCTTTCACCTCTGGTTTTTATTCATTTGGATCTGCTCTCTGTTTTGGTTAGTTTAAATAATTTTATTTTTATTTGTTTGAGAGAGAGAGAAAGAGGGAGAGAGACAGACAGAATGAGCGCACCAGGGCCTCCAGCCACTGCAGACGAACTCCAGACACATGTCTCACCTTGTGCAACTGGCTTACATGGGTATTGGAGAATCAAACCTGGGTCCTTTGGCTTTGTGGGCAAGTGCCTTAACCATTAAGCTATCTTTTCAACCCCTTGGTTAGTTTAAATAAGGGTTTGTCAATCTTATTTATTCTTTCAAACAACAAACTTTTCTCCAATTTTATTAATTTGTATCTCTCTTTCTTTTGGTCAGATTTGTAAAGGGCCTATCAATCTTGTTTTTCCTTTCGAAGAACCAACTTGTTTCATTGACTCTGTAGTTTTTTTTGTTTATAGTTCACTAATTTCTGCCCTAATATTTTTTCCCCCTCTACTGATTTTTGGTTTGCCTTGTTCTTTTTTTCCCAAGGCCTTAAGGTGAAGCATTAAGTTTTTTACTTGTGACCTTTCTAATTTCTTAATATGGTCACTTAAAACTATAAATTTCCCTCTTAGGACTGCCTTCATTGTGTCCCAAAAGTTTTGCTATGTTGTGTTATCATTATCATTTGATTCTGTGAACTTTTCATTCCCATCTTGATTTCTTCAATGAACCATTCATCATTCAGTAATGTACTGTTTAGTTTTCATGATTTTGTGTATGCTATAGTTTTATTGCTGTTGATTTGTAGTTTAATCCCATTGTGATCAGATAGAGTACAAAGAATTATTTCAATTTTCCTATATTTGTTAAGATTTGCTTTGTGTCCCAATATATGGTCTATTTTAGAGAATGTTCCATGTGCTTCTGAAAAAATGTATATTATGCAGCATTTGGATGGAATGTTCTATAGATATCTGCTAGGCCCATTTGTTCTTTGACCTCATTTAATCCAGATGCTTCTCTCTTTATTTTTTTTTTAATTTTTTGTTTACTTTTATTTATTTATTTGAGAGCAACAGAGAGAGAAAGAGGCAAAGAGAGAGAATGGGCACACCAGGGCCTCCAGCCACTGTAAACGAACTCCAGATGCATGCGCCCCCTTGTGCATCTGGCTAACATGGGTCCTGGGGAATCGAGCCTCGAACCAGGGTTCTTAGGCTTCACAGGCAAACACTTAACCGCTAAGCCATCTCTCCAGCCCTCTATTTTTTTGCTGGAATGACCTGTCAGTTGATGAGAGTGGAGTGTTGAAGTCACCCACTACAGTTGTGCTTGGTGTTATCTGTGACCTTAAGTATAATACTGTTTGTTTGATGAAATTTGGAGCCCCCATGTTAGGTGCATATATGTTTAGAATTGTAATGTCCTCCTATTGAATTATTCCATTAATCAATATATTACCTTCTTTATCTTTCTCACTAATGTTAGTTTGAAGTCTATCCTGCCAGATATTAGGATAGCAATACCTGCTTGTTTTCTAATTCCATTTCCTTTAAACATCATTTTCCATCCTTTGAACCTAAAATAGTGTCTGTCTTTTATGGAGAGGTAAGTTTCTTGGAGGCAACAAACAGAAGGATCCTGCCTTTTAATCCGGTCTGCAAACCCGTGTCTTTTGGTTGGAGCAATGAGGCCATTGATATTAAGAGCTATTATTGAAAGGTGTGAATTTATTCTTGCCATTCTTCTTGTTTTCTAGCGCTTCCTGTTTTTCCTTTACTCTCTTGTATTATCTCTTATTTGAATATGGTTTATTTTTTTCCTGTTTCTGCATATGTGTGCTTTTCTTTTTCTTCAGCATGAAGGGTCCCTTGAACTGTTTTCTGTAAAGCTGGTTTAGTCATTATGTGTTCCTTTAGCCTTTTGTTTTGTGGAGAGTCCTTGTTGCTGCATCAACTTGGATGGATAGTTTTGCTGGATAAAGTAGTCTTGATTGACAGTTGTTATCTTTCAGGTCTTGGAATACATCTTCTGGCTTTTAAAATTTGTGCTGAGTAATCTGCTATGATTCTGATGAATGAAATTCTTCTCCTTCTACTATACCCTGTATTCTTATGTTTGATCTCCTCATAATGTCCTGAATGTCTTGAAATTCCCATTCATACCTTGCTATTAGTTTGTCTTTCTCTTTGTTGGACTGTACTATATCTGCCATCTGGTCTTCTAGTTTAGATATTCTGTCCTCTCCTTGATATATTCTACTGGTGAGACTTTCTATTTGACTTACGCTGGTTCACATTTTTAGTATTTCTGATTGGTATTTCTTCATTTCTGTTTCCTTATTCATGACTTGTATTGACCTTATTTCATTAAGTTAGTTTCCTGTGTTCTCTTGGGATTCCTTCAGGAGTTTGTTTTCTTGTTTGATTCCTTTGATTTTTTTTTCTTTGATTTTTTCCAGATTTTATTTTGAATTCTTTGTCAGGCAGTTCATCTAAATCAGTCTCACTGGATATCATTTCTGGTGGATTTATAATTTTGGTGGAATTATATTGTGTTGGTTTTTTCTTTCTTGTATTATATTAGAGGTTTTTGCATCTTGAGTTAATTTGATGCTTGAGTTTTCTAACTCTTTGGAGTATTCTTCAACATGTAAATTCAGTGTTATATATCTTCAGGGTAGGAGCTTAAGGTACCAAATGTGACTATTCTATTACTCCCAGAGTAACAGCAATAGTGACTCTAGGTATTGTTTCCCTGCTATGCAAGCCTTCTAGCAGGTTGGGTGCAGCAAAATACAGGCAAATTCTAAAATTAACTGACAAATATACACATTCAATCAAAACCAGCATGGAGTAGTCATGCAAGAGTGGGAATTAAAACAAACAGATAATTAAACAAAGTCAGAGTCCCTAAGGGTGTGTTTTGCCCCATACCCTTTATCCTGCCAACTGGGAAGTTGAGATTTCTTGTCTGTAATGGGTTCCAGGTCAGCCTGGGGCTGAGTGAGACCCTATCCCCAAGAATGACAGAAGAAAAAGACAAGAAGCACTATAAATCAGGAAACATCAAAAGTAACAAAAGTCAACCCCAAAATACAGCTTACTTAAGAATGGTAAAGTCAACCAACAGTACACCGGTCAAATCTAACACATAACCTGCCCTGACATGGAAGGTGCAATTAGTACTTCCATTGTAGGCCTATGTACCTAGATTTGGGGCAGGTATTGACCCATTGTAAGTAGGCTCTTTTACCTTTTAGATGGCTCTCAGTCTCACCTATGCTGAGAGCCTGCCTGGGTGCCTCTTTTTTGTGCTGTGAGGTCAGCTAGGTTGTTTGGGTCGGTGGATCTGCTATTCGGATCAGCTGTGCGGGAGGCTATATGGCTTAGCAGTGGCCAAGATCTCTTGGAGCTCTGAGTTTCTAATAGTTCCCTGGTGCTGGTGGTTGGGGAAGGGGAGGCTGTGGCGAGTACCTGAGTTGTTCCAGAACTGCTCATCTGGTCCCTGATGTCTTCTCCTTCAGGTTTTTTGACTTTGTGAGGAGGCTGATGTGAATGGAGAGTCCCTTCACTGTGGTTCTACTCCTGCTGCTAGGGCAGGGCCAGACACAGGTATAACTCTTCCCAGCAGACTGAGCCATGGCTGGAGCTGATTCTGGCTAGCTGTGTGGTTGCTAGAAGTTCTGGGTCTCTCCTGCTTCTCTGTTGTGGTTGATAATTCCTTATACACCTTCACTTTTCAGTAGAAGAGTGTTGTGCTGTTTTTCTGCTCATTTCTCCCCCTAGGCTGCTTTGGTGTGGCTAGTATACTGCTATCTTAATCAGAAGTCTGAGGGTTTTTTAATTTCATCTTGATTTCCTCAATTACCTACTCATTATGCAGTCATGTATTGCTTAATTTCGATGAGTTTATTAAAGTTCTATCATCTTTGTTGCTGTTGATTGGCAATTTTATGCCATTGTGATCAAATAGAATATAAGAAATTATTCCAGTTTTCCTGTATTTGTTAAGATTTGCATTTTGAGGCTAGAGAGGTGGATCAGTGGTTAAAAGTTGTTGCTTACAAAGCCTGATGACCCAGGTTTGATTCCCCAGTGCCCATATAAAACCAGATGCACAAAGTGGTGCATGTACATGGAGTTTGTTTGCAGTGGCAGGAGGCCCTGGAACATCAATTCATTCTCTCGCTCTCAAATAAATAAATAAAAATGTTTTTTTTTTTTTAAGACTTTTTAGCTGGGCATGGTGGTGCACACCTTTAATCCCAGTACTCAGGAGTCTGAGGTAGGAGGATCACCATGAGTTCAAGGCCACCCTGAGAATTCTAGGTCAGCCTGAGCTAGAGTGAGACCCTACTTTGGAAAAACCAAAGATGCTTGCCTGCAAAGCCAAAGGACCTGAATTTGACTCCCCAGTACCCACATAAAGCCAGATACAAGGTTGTATATGCATCTGGAGTTCATTTGCAGGAGTTAGAGGTCCTGGTGCACCCATTTTCTCCCTCTCTCTCCTCCTCTCTCCTCTCTTTCTGCCTCCCTCTCTCAAATAAATAAATAAATATAATATTTTTAAGTTAAAAAATGATTTGCATTATGTCCTATATATGATCTGTTTTAGATAAAATTCCTTGTGCTTCTGAAAAGAATGTGTATTCTGAAGAATTCGGATCAAATGTTCTGTAGATGACTGTTGGGTTCATTTGTCCTATGATGCCATTTAATCCAGATGCTACTCTGTTTATTTTTTGTAGGATGACCTGTCAGTTGGTGTGGGTGAGGCATTGAAATCAACCTCTACTATTGTGCTTGTATTAATCTGTGACATAATATCCAGGAGTGTTTGCTTAATGAAAGTGGGCACACCCATGTTTAGTTCATATATGCTTAGAATTGTAATGACGTCTTCTTGGATTGTTTCATTAATCAGTATCAAGTGACTTAGTTTATCTCTTCTAATATTGGTTTGAAGTATATCCTGTGAGATATTAAAATATGATATCTGGGCTGGAGAGATGGGTTAATGGTTATTAAGGCATTTGCTTGCAAAGCCTCAGGACCCTGGTTCGATTCCCCAGGATCTACATAAAGCCACTTGCTCAAGGTGGCACAAGCATCTGGAGTTTGTTTGCAGTGGTTACAGGTCCTGGTGTACCCATTCTCTTTCTCTTTACCTGCCTCTTTCTCTCTCAAATAAATAAATAAATAAAATTAAAGAAAATAATGACATCTGCTAAGTTCTTAGGCCCATTTGTTGGACATGCTATTTTTATCCTTTTATCCTAAGGTAGCAGCTTATTTGTTGGACATGCTATTTTTATCCTAAGGTAGCAGCTCTATTATTATTATTATTATTATTAACAAGATGTTTCATGTGGATACATCATGTGTTGATAACCTCTTTTCCCTCATCCCTGCCCCATTCCATTGAGAACACTCCTCAGTGGGGTTGCAAACATTTGCCATGAGGTTGTGGTTTATACATTGTGGGAGCAGTAGTCAGTTATTTTGGCGGGGATAGGAATGCCTCCGGGCATGATACCTCAACCTGTAGCTCTTACAATCTTTCCTCCCCCTCTTCCACAAAATTCCCTGAGCTGTGGTGGGTGTTTTAAGGCTACTTCAGTGATGAGCTCTTAGGAGCCTCTGGATCTCTCAGCACCTTCCAAAGCATCTGTCTTTTATGGAGACATGAATTTCTTGGAGGCAACAGACAGAACGAATCTGCCTTTTAATCCAGGCTGCAAGTCTGATTGGAGAATCAAGGCTACTGATACTCAGAATTATTACTGAACGGCATATATTAATTTCTGTCATTCTTCTTGATTTTATAGCATTTTCTTTCTTTCTTTTTTTTTTTTTTTGTTATGCTTTTGCAGTAGTGCTTATCCTCGCATGGATTATTCTTTCCTGTGGCCTTGTGTGTGCTCTTTTCCTTCTCTTCAGTTCAAAGGTTCCCTTTAAGTATTTTCTGTAGAGCTGGCTTAGTAATCATGTATTCATTTAGTCTGTTTTTATCATGGAAATTTCTTATTTTTCCTTCAATTATGATGGATAGCTTTGCTGGACATAGAAGTCTGGGTTGGCAGTTGTTATCTTTCAGAACTTGGCATATATCATTCCATGCTCTTCTAGCTTTCAGTGTTTATGTTGAGTAATTGTTTTTTATTCTGATGGGTTTGCCTCTATATGTGACTACATGTTTCTCTCTTATTGCTTTCAGTATATTTTCTTTGATCTGTATGTTTAGTAGTTTAATTATAAAATAACAAGGAGAGGTTCTTTTCTAGTCTTATCTGTTTGGTGTTCTAAATGCCTCCTGTATCTGTAATGGCATCTCTTTCTCTAATTTAGGAAGACTTTCTTCTCTGATTTTATTTAAAATACTTACTATGCCTTTAGATTGAAATTAGTCTTCTCCTTCTTTACCCTCAATTGTTAACTCTGATCTCCCTCAATTGTTAACTCTGATCTCTGCAGGGTCCCAAATGTCTTGAAATTTCCACTCACACTTTCTTATTGCTTTGTCTTTCTCTTTGTTGGAATGTTCTAAATCATCCACCTTGTCTTCATGCTCTGATATTCTGTCCCTTTGTTGATACATGCCATTGGTGAAACTTTCTACAGGGTTTTTTCACTTGACTTACTGTGTTTTTTCATTTCCAGTATTTCAGATTGCTCTTTCTTCAGTATTTATATTTTTTTCTTTATTCATACTTTGTATGAACCTCCTTATTTTATTAAGTTGATAGCTTGTATTTTCTTGGGACTCCTTCAGACTTCTTTGAGTATACTCATAATAATAATTTTTAATTCTTTGGCATTTCATCAATTCAGTCTCACTGGATATCATTACTTTGGCTTTATAATTTATTATTATTATTATCTGTTTGTTTTTTGAGGTAGGGTCTCACTCTAGTCCACACTGACCTGGAATTCACTATGTCCTCTCAGGGTGGCCTCGAACTCACGGTGCTCCTCCTACCTCTGCTTCCCAAGTGCTGGGATTAAAGGCGTACACCACCATGCCTGGCTTGACTTTACAATTTTTGAAGGAATATAGTACCTTGATTTTTTGTGTTTCTTATATTCCTGCATTAAGATTTCTTAATTTCAGTTTATTTTATTGTTTGGGTTTTCTGTTTATCAGCTGTATTCTTAGATGTGTAAATTGGAAGTTATATATTCAGGGTAGGAGCTCAAGGTACCAGATGTGTCACCTATATTACTCCCAGAATAATAGCAGGTATGACCTAAGCTGGTAGATATGCCTACTATGCAAATGTCCTAGCAGCAAGTTAGTAGTGTTGTCCTTTTTGATTCCATTAATTGTTGGTGAGTAAATAATGAGTGAGTAATAAATAAAATAATGCTGGCTTGAAGTAGGGAAGGGTTTTGATTACTTAGAAGTAGAAGGGTTGTAGAGTGGATTCAGGTGAAAACTAGTACTGACTGAAAAAAATAGAGGTGGCACAGATACCTGGGAGAGAGAAGCTGAGTTACTGTTAGGTTCCACAGATTTTTTAGGTTGTTGAGGATATAGAAGATTTTAGTCATAGAGAATAAAGAGGAGGGATACAGAGGAGAAAATATGGCAGAGAGATTGGAAAGAGAAGGAAAGTAAACAAGTTATGCATGGAAAGCATGGTAGAAAGTAAGCTGAATGGATAAAAATACAGAACAAACCTAAAATCCAACTAAGCAACTTAAAAATTCAAGCAAAACTAACATCAAATATGTATGCATGAGTGGAAATTAAATTAAAAAGTCTCCATATAAGCTCAAGCTTGGCCTATACTTCAGTGGATTCCAGGTCAGCATGGGCTAAAGTGAGACCCTGCACCAATTAAATACACACATACTAAAACTTAAGAAATATCAAAAGTGACAGAAGTTAATACTAACACCTACACTGAGTTGTAGAATTTATTCCCTCTTCAATGCACTATGGGCTAGTCTCAGCTGGTTATGTCAGTCAACCCTTGGGATCGACTAGTCTGGATACTGCGTTGGGGAGGGGTGGCTGGGATCCCTTGGTGTCCTGCAATCTCCAGTGACCTAGTGAAGTTCCAAGTGTGGCTATGGAGGAGGGGAAGTTGTGGAATTCTGTCTGGACATGTTCTGGTGCTGCTTGGCAGAACCCATTGTCGTTTCTTTTCAGATTCTTTGATTTTGCAGCCCAGTATGAGTAAGGAGAAGCCCTTCCCAGTAGTTCCCATTGATCTTGATGGCTCAAACAGAGCCCAGTCCTCACTGATTGTCTAATTATGGTAGCTCCTTTCTGCTCTGCAGGGGTCTCAACCTGGCTTAATAAGCTCCTTGCACCCCTTGACTTTTTTTGGGGGGGGGGAAGTGTATTGTGTGTTATCTTACCTCTATTTTCTTCAGGTTCCTTCTGCAAGCCTCCTATTCCTCCAGCTTAACTAGAAGTCCTTGGATTGAGATACATATTTTTTCAACTATGAATTTTATTTTTCTTATTTATTTAAGAGAGAGAAAGAGGCAGAGAGAGAGAGAGAGAGCATGGGCATGGCAGGGCATCTACATCTAGCCACTGCAAACAAACTCCAGACACATGTGCCACCTTGTGCACCTAGCTTCACATGGTTATGGGACAATTGAACTCAGGTCCTTAGGCTTTTCAGGCAAGCGCCTTAAATACTGAACCATTTCTTCAGCCCTCAATTACAAATTTTAATGTACAAACAAAATGCATGTCGGTCATATTCCCATTGGGTTATAGTCTTTTATTGCCTCTCCCCCACCACCATTCCACTGAGGGCCCTTCTCAGTGGAGTCATGAATGCATCAGATAGTCTCTGGTCAGGGGGCAATGCCTTAAGATACTCCTTGCCACCTTGTAGCTCTTACAATCTTTCTTCCCCCTTCCACAATTTTTTAATTGTTTTCTTCATTTCCAATTCATTTATTTCTGCTCTGATCTTGATTATTTCTTTCCATCTGGTACATTTGAGTTTGGATTGTTCTTATTTTTTTAACACCTTTAAATAAGTGGTTATTAACTTAAGATCTCTCTATTTTTGTAATGTAAGTATTTATTGCTATAAACTTCCCTCTTAGGACTGCCTTCCTTATGTTCCATAAGTTTTGGTATTTTGTGTTTTCATTATCATTCAGTTCTAGAAATTTATTGACTTCCTTTTTGATTTCTTTAATGACCTACTCATTGTTTAATGGTGAGTTGTTCAGTTTCCAGGAGTCATTGTGTTTTCTGTTGTTTCTCTTAATTGCTTATTTCTAGCTTTATTGCATTGTGGTCAGGTATAATATAGAGCATGGTATCAGTTTTCCTGAACTTATGGAGACATGCATTGTGCCCTAGTACATGATCTATTTTAGAGAAGGTTCCATGAGCTGCTGAGAAGAATATGTATTCTGTGGAATTAAGGTGGAATATTCTTTAGATGTCTGTTCATTTGATCTATGGTATTGCTTAGCTCCATTGTGTCTTTATTTCTGCTTAGATAATCTGTCTATTGATGATAGTGGGGCATTAAAGTCTCCTATTATTGTGTTGGGATTTATTGTCTATTAGATTTTTCTTTTCAAAAAATGGTGCACCTGTTTTTGGTGCAAATAAGTATGATTGTAATATTCTGTTATTGAATTGTTCCTTTAATGAATGTGGTAGTTTGAATAGATGGTCCCCAGTATATTCAGTGTTTTATTAGTTTGTAGTTTGCATCTGCAGCCACCTGGATGGAGGCAGTGTCACTGGATGGATCTTAAGGTGTTGTGGTGGGTTTGAGATTTCAATCTAAGATATGCAAATTGTGCCTAGCTGGAGTTCATGAAGTGTGTTGTGCTGTGTGGCTTTTAGCTTTTAGGCTTGTGCTTCTCTCTGTGTGTCTGGTTCTGTGAAAAAAGGCCAGCTTCTTCTGCCATTATAGATCTTCCCCTGGATCTGTAAGCTTCAATAAAGCCGTTCCTCCATAACCATTCCTGGTCTGGAAGTTCATCTCAGTGAACCTGAAGCTGTCTGCTACAGTGAGTAAGAAGTGGCCTTCTTTATCTCTTTAAAGTCTCCTTTGTTAGCTATTAGTATAGCCACACCTGCTTGTTTCTTATTTCCATTTACTTGTAATATCTTTTTCCATCCTTTCACCCTAAGGTAGTATCCATCTTTAATGGTAATGTGGGTTTCTTGTAGATAGAAAATGGATGGATCCAGTTTTCTGATCCAGCCTGTCAACCTGTGTCTTTTGATTAAGAACTTGAGTCCATTAATGTTCAGAGCTATAACTGTGAGGTGTGAATTAATCCTTGTCAAATTGAAGGTTTTGTGGAGTATGGTATTTTATTGAACTTTAAATTTTTTCAGGTCTGTACTAGTTTTCATTATTACATTTCCCCTTCTGTAGCCTCTTGAGTATGTTTGTTTGTCTCTTCTGTGTGGAGTATTCCATGTAGTATTCTTTGTAGGATTGGCTTAGCGTTCATATATTCATAAAGCTGGGCTTTATCATGGAAAGTTTTTCTTCCATGTTGTATTATGGATAATTTTTCTAGGTATAATAATACTTTGGGTTGGCAGGCTTGGTCTTTTAAATTTTGAAATGCTCCATTCTAAGCTCTTCTGGCTTTTTAAAGTTTCCATTTGTTGCAATCAGGCTGGCATTGCTGGCAGAAATCACCCGACCAAGAGCAGCTTGTGGGGAAAAAAGGTTTATTTTAGCTTACAGACTCAAGGGGAAGAAGCTCCATGATGGCAGGGGAAAACAATGGCATGAGCAGAGGGTGGACATCACCCTCTGGCCAACATAAGGTGGACAATATCAACAGTAGAGAGTGTCAAACACTAGTGTGGGGAAACTTGCTATAACACCCATAAGCCTGCCTCCAACAATACGCTGTCTCCAGGAGGCTTTAGTTTCTAATTGCTATCAGCTGGAGAATACTTAAGTTTATGGGGGACACCTGAATCAGATCACCACACCACTGAAAAATCAGAAGTGGGCTGGAGAGATGGCTTAGTGGTTAAAAGGTGCTTGCCTGCAAAGCCAAAGGCCCCAGTTTTGACTCCCCGGTACCCACATAAGCCAGCTGCACAAGGAGGTGCGTGCATCTGGAGTTCATTTGCAGTGGCTAGAGGTCCTGGTGTACCCATTCTGTCTGTCTCTCCCTCTCTCTTTCTCTGCTTACAAATAAATAAAAATAAATAATAAAATAAAAAGGTAAAAATAGCCAGACATGGTGGTGCGTGCCTTTAATCTCAGTACTCAGGAGGCAGAGGTAGGAGGATCACTGTGAGTTCGAGGCCACCCTGAGACTACATAGTTAATTCCAGGTCAGGCTGGGCCACAGTGAGACCCTACCTCAAAAAAACAAAACAAAACAAAACAAAAAGGTAAAAAGAAAAAGAAAAACAAGAGGTAAATCTAATGGGCTTACCTGTATATTTAGCAAGCTACTTTTTTCTCTTCCAGCTTTTAGTACTCTCTGTGTTTTCAGTGTTTAAAGTTTTAAGTATAATGTAATGTAAGGAATTTCTCCTTTGGTCCTGTCATTTGTGTGTGTGTGTGTGTGTGTGTTATCCCTGCTTCCTGTTCTTAGATGGGTCTTTCTTTTATAAGGTTGGGAAATTTTTCTTTGATTTTTTTTTTTTTTTTTTTTTCTGAGGTAGGGTCTTGCTGTAGCCCAGGCTGACCTGGAATTTACTGTGTAGTCTCAAGATGGCCTCAAACTCACAGCAATCCTACCTCTGCCTCCTAAGTGTTGAGTTTACACACCCAGCTTCTTTGATCATTTTATTGAAGATATTTTCTACACCTTTGGCCTGTGTTTCTTCCCCTTGTATGCTCATAATTCAAATATTTGTTTTTTTAAGGTACCTCACATTTTCCTTATCTATTTGCCCTTATTTTTTAAAATATATTTTATTTATTTATTTATTTGAGAGAGAGAGAGAATGGGCATGCCAGGGCCTACAGCCACTGCAGACAAACTACAGATACATGTGCCACCTTGTGCATCTGGCTTACTTGGGTCATGGGGAATTGAACCGGGGTCTTTTGCCTTTGCAGGCAAATGCCTTAAACCGCTAAGCCATCTCTCCAGCCCCTTATTTGCCCTTATTTCTTAACATGTCACTATTTTTGGACTAGTGGTCTATTTCCACTGTCTTTTCCTTGAGTTCTGATAGTCTGTAGTTGGTGAGGCTTCCTTTTATAAGAGTTACTTCATTTTTATTTTCCATTGTTTTTCTTCAGTGTCTCCATATCTTTTTTAATATTTTATTTATTTATTTAGGAGGGAGAGAGAAAGACACAGATAGAGAGCGAATATGGGTACACCAGGATCTCAAGCCACTGCAAATGAATTCCAGATGCATGTACCACCTTGTACATCTAGTTTATGTGGGTGAATCAAACCTGGGTCCTTAGGCTTTGCAGGCAAGCACCTTAACCACTAAGCCATCACTCCATCTCTTTTTTGAATTCCATTTTCATTTACTGTTTTGACTTTCTTATTGTCTCTTGGAATTCATTCCTACATTTGATCTTGTCCTCATGGAGTTTGTTTCACTGACCATTCATTTCAATTTTTTGGTTTATTTTCATCCATTTGATTTATCCATATATTGAGTGTCAGTTTTCCCCATTTCGTATGTTGACTACCAGTTTATCATAAATAGCAAAAGTATTTTTAAAATTATTTATTTACTTATTTAAGAGAGAGTAAAAAAAAGAGAATGAGTATTCTGTACCACTGCAAATAAACTCCAGATGCATTTGCCACCTTGTGCATCTGGCTTTATGTGGGTACTGGGGAATCAAACCTGGATCCCTAGACTTTGCAGGCAAGCACATTAATGGTTGAGACTCTTTCCAGCCCCTAGCAAAGATATTTCTAAAAACATTTCAAGACCTACACAAACTAAGATAGTTTATAATCACCAAGTAAGCACTGTAGAAGATGTTTGAAGCAATACTATACAAGGAAAAGTAAGAAAGTCTTTATCACAAGAGTACAAGGAAAGAATAAAGTTTATGAGAATAGATGGTCTAAGGGGATCTAGGAAGGAATCCATCATGACCAACACATCCCTAATAGTAATAGGAAAGTAAAGATGAAATACTGGGCTGGAGAAATAGCTCAGTAGTTAAGGCACCTTGCCTGCAAAGCCTAAGGACCTGTGTTCAATTCCCCAATGCCCACCTAAAGCTAGATGCACAGAGTTGCACATGCACCTAGAGTTCGTTTGCAGTGGCTAGAGGCCCTGGCACACACCCATGTTCATTCTCTCTCTCTTCTTGCAAATAAATGAATAAAATAAATTTAAAAATCTTAAAAAGAGAATTTCTACTAAAAAAAAAAAAAAGATCAAATACTAACCCAGCCTACCAGAAAAATAGGCAACACAAGTACAGGAATTAGCAAGTTACTCTCAATAACAACAAAGTAAAATAGCAGACAGCTAACGGAATGTAAAAAACTCCAGGGCTGGAGAGATGGCTTAGTGGTTAAGGCACTTGCCTATGAAGCCTAAGGACCCAGGTTTGATTCCCCAGTACCCACATAAGCCAGATGCACTAGGGGACGCATGTATCTGGAGTTCATTTGCAGGGGCTAGAGGCCCTAGTATGCCCATTCTTTCTCTCAAATAAATAAATTAGAGTAATTTAATTTTTTTTTTTTTTTTTTTTGGTTTTTCGAGGTAGGGTCTCACTCTAGCCCAGGCTGACCTGGAATTCACTATGGAGTGTCAGGGTGGCCTCGAACTCAAGGCGATCCTCCTACCTCTGCCTCCCGAGTGCTGGGATTAAAGGTGTGCGCCACCACGCCCGGCTAAGTAATTTAATTTTTAAAAACTCCACTGTCTTCTGCCTGTAAGAAACAAATTTCATTGGTAGGTACCCACAGAATAAGAGTCATGGATGGAGATATAATTCTCAAAGAAACAAGCTGGAACCAGGTTATCATAGTTATTCTGACATTTGCTAAAGTACATTTCTAGCTGAATTTGACAGAAGGGTTAAAGAAAACCACTATATAAAAAGGAAATAATTCATCTGAATGCATAACAATTATAAATATATATGTATTATATGTGGGCTTCCTGATTTCATTAATAAACAGTAAAAGGTCAGATAGGTTCTAAAACAAATATAATCACTTCAATACCCTACCCTCATGTTTAGAAAGCTCATCCAAAGAAACTACAGAGTTAAACTGTATATAGATTAAATGGATTTAACATACTTACAGTGTATTCCATCCAACAGATCCAGGATACATATTCCTCCCAGCAGCCCATGGAATAATCTCTAAAATAGATCACATTCTAGGTTACAAAATAAGTCTTAATAAAAACAAAACAATCAAAGTAATTTTTTGTGTGTTATCAGATTACAGTGGAATAAAACTAGAAAGCAATAGCCAGAGAAACCACAGAAACAAACCAGATACCTGGAAACTGAACAATACACTCTTGAGTGACCAGTGGGTCATTGAAGAAATTTAAAAATTCTTAGAATCAAATAAAAATGAAGTCACAACTTATCAGTACTTTTGGAATATAATTAATAAATGTAAATACAAAATAGACTGTCATAGCTTAGAAATGTTTATTATTCTTTGAGAATAGGTATGGATCCCAGAAAGTAAACTGTTAGACTAATCTTAAGTATTTTGTGAGATTTTAATTGTGCCTTTATTTTAGAGCCTAAAGGAGCATTCAAGAGGCTGAGGTAAACTGAGGTAGGAAGATCACTGTGAGTTCAAGGCCAGTCTGAGCTAGAGTAAGTTCTAGGTCAACTTGGGCTAGAAGGAAACCCTACTTTGAAAAAGGAAAATTAAAATAAGTTGAATAAACCAAGTTACTTTTTGTTTTCAAATAGATTAGCACTAGGACATGAAGTATCTTTCTCAAACTGTTATATTTAAGTGCTGAACCTTTGCATCAAGCAAAAGCTGTTTGAGGCCTGGAGAGATGGCTTAGTGGTTAAGCGCTTGCCTGTGAAGCCTAAGGACCCCGGTTCGAGGCTCAATTCCCCAGGACCCACATTAGCCAGATGCACAAGGGGGCGCACGCATCTGGAGTTCATTTGTAGTGGCTGGAGGCCCTGGCACGCCCATTCTCTTTCTCTCTATCTGCCTCTTTCTCTCTCTGTCTGTCACTCTCAAATAAATAAATTAAAATGTACAAAAAATTAAAAAAATAAGCCGGGCGTGGTGGCGCACGCCTTTAATCCCAGCACTCGGGAGGCAGAGGTAGGAGGATCGCCGTGAGTTCGAGGCCACCCTGAGACTCCATAGTGAATTCCAGGTCAGCCTGGGCTAGAGTGAAACCCTACCTCGAAAAACCAAAAAAAAATAAATAAATAAACACAGAGAAAAATCAATTCCTACCAAATCAATGAGCCACAGACCCAGAGGCCCCCAACACCTCATCACTGAAGCAGACCAAAAATGAACCCAACATGGCTCAGGGAAATTTTGCGGAAGAGGGGGCGGAAAGAATGTCAGAGCCACATGTTGGGTCATGATATGCAGAGACATTTATCTTACTCATAACTGGGCTAACTCCACAATGCATGACCCATATACCTCAACAAGGAGGGGCCCAGGGGAGGGGGTAGGTCTAATAATGGTACCAAACTGACTGTATTTGCTGAATACAAAACTAATTAATAAAAAATTTAAAAAAAAAGAAAAAGCTATTTGATTTTTTTTTCCTTGTATGGATAAGCAAAAGACTGTTTTTGGATGAAAATGCCATTTGTGTATACTGCAGGATTCTGACAAGGTAGGCATTACTTCCAGAATGACTCCTCCTTTTTTTCTGTTGACTAGGCTCTCTCATGGTGATGAGATAATTTTAAGGATTACATAGTAATATTCATTTTAATCTCAACCTTTAGCTGCATTCAACTTTGAAGGAATATCTTTTTTTTATTCTTCTAAACTTGTTTTCTTATCATTTTAGCGCATAAAGTCTGGCAGAGACAGCAGTGGGGGCTCTCGCAGCAAACGAGAGGGGAGTGCTGGCAGTGGTAAGTATTTCCTGTGCCCTGGAAGACTGGGCTTGACAGCTTCTCATACATGGCCTTCTAGAAACATAGCAAAATAACTTATATAGATAGGTATGGTGGTGCTTGCCATTAATCCCAGCACTCAGAAGGCCTAAGTAAGAGGATCACTGTGAGTTCAAGACTAGCCTGGGCTACAGTGAGATCCTTCCTTGAAAAAAACCCAATACTGTCCTTTATATGTTTGTCTGTTAGTTTCATACATAGTAAAAGCTCACTTATTCTAATGTTTTTGTTTGTTTGTTTTTGTTTTTCGAGGTAGAGTCTCACTCTAGCCCAGGCTGACCTGGAATTCACTATGTAGTCTCAGGGTGGCCGCGAACTCATGACGATCCTCCTGCCTCTGCCTCCCGAGTGCTGGGATTAAAGGCGTGTGCCACCATGCCCGGCTTTTTTTTTATTCTAATTTTTTCAGTCATTTGTCAGGTATGTAAGTGTAAATATTACCATATTTTAGTTCTTAAATTACATACTTATTTCTGATCATTGAGTTCAGGTTGAATAGATTATCATAGAGTGGACATATGGATGAGCTTTTTACTGTGTTGTGTTTGTTAAATTTCCATATGAGGGACTTCAGTAGGGTGGTCTTGGGGAATGCTGACAGTCAAGGTCTTGTCTAACTTTCTGTTCCAGCTCCAATCTACCAAATAGGAGATATGGCAAGTCCCGTCTTGAACATGTCCATACTTCTGTCTGCACACCAGCCATATAAATGCATTAAGTGCATCTAAAGTTCTTGGCATCTATGTATTTCTTCAACTCTGACTCCTATGGCATCAATTCTCAGTAAAAAGTTTTAGTATGGCTGGAGAGATGGCTAGGTAGTTAAGGCATTTGACTGCAAAATCTAATGACTCAGGTTCAGTTCCCTAGTACTGCCACATAAAGCCAGATGCACAAAGTACAGTGGCAGGAGGCCCTGGTTATACCCATTTTCTCTCTCTCATTCTCTTTCTCCCTTCTTCCCTCTTTCTCTTTGTCTCTCTCAAATAAATAAATTTTAAAATATTTTTTAAAGTTTTAGTAAATTTTGTGTTCCTTTTCTCATCAGCCACAATCTTTCTTTTTAAAATATTTTATTTATTCATTTGAGGGGGGCAGATAGAGAGAAAGAATGGGTGTGCCAGAGCCTCCAGCCACTGCAAACAAACTCCAGCCACCTTATGCATCTGGCTTATGTGGGTACTGGGGAATCGAACCCGGGTCCTTTTGCTTTGCAGGCAAGCATAACTGCTAAGCCATCTCTCCAGCCCTTACCTTCTTTTTTGACTTCTGTCAGGTAGTGGAAGTTAAATTTAATAGAAATTTGGTGCTTTTAAAGAATCTGATTGCCGGGCGTGGTGGCGCACGCCTTTAATCCCAGAACTGGGAGGCAGAGGTAGGAGGATCGCTGTGAGTTCGAGGCCACCTTGAGACTCCATAGTGAATTCCAGGTCAGCCTAGGTTAGAGTGAGACCCTACCTCGAAAACACCAAAAAAAAAAAAAAAAAAAAAGAATCTGATTGGAAAAATTAAATACTAAATTGAAATATGTGACTATATCTACAGTCTTTCCTATCCATGCACAACATGGTCCTACATATGTGACCGAGTTCTGAGTAACTAGTCATGGATATTCTGATGTAGGAGTATGGCAGTGGTAAGTAAAGAGAAATGAGATGTGGCCCTTGCACACAATGCAGTTAGCATCTCGTTGGAAAAACAGGTGCACAAGTTTGAATACTGCTTCCCGAGCTGCCCTAACAAAAACTTCACACAGGGTTTCTTACATTCCTAGGAATTGAAAACTGTAGTGAAGACAAAGATTTGTACTTGAACTCAGAGTTCTGCTTAGCTAAATATGTTTTAGGCAATTATAGTGCTTAAACACCAGTGGTGCAAAACTGCTAGCCAGGCAGCTTGGTTATGCAAGGGCTAGTCTAGCTTCTCCACTAAATCTGCTCCTGACCTCTTTCTACTTCAGCCACAGAGCTACCTGCCCAGAGTTTGAGAAGTTAGTGGTGTTGAGCCCAAGTCCCATAAAGTACCAAAGGCGATTTGCTACATTAAGGAGTAATGGTCCTCCTTCCTGAGCCTCCCATGATCTTGATGCTCTGCTGTTGTCTTGCTGTTACTCAGCCTCCAGATATCACCTCATTTCTACCACATCCTCCTCCCTCAACTCCTGTTTTAGAGAATCCATTTAACTTTCTGGAATTAGGTCTTAGAGATCCAGCCCAGAAGTTCTTTATAAGCTATAAGTAGCTATGTAGGTCCCAAGAGCCCCACCTAGAAGCTCTGTGCCAGGCAGATTGTGGAACCATCCTGAATATCCAAGAATGGAATTCTTATGAATTCAGTGTCACAAATAAATATCCTTACTAAGGAGAATCAAGACTGCAAATAGCCTGTAGTCAAGTCTTGTGCCCAAGAAGATCTTGTATTGCCACCTGAATACCTAGCCTTCAATTTTTGAAATGTGGAACTACAGGAGAGGGATTGAGAGTCTGTTCCAAAAAAAAAAAAAAAAAAAGTTATTAACTGCCAAGAATTCAGCAGACAACATATTGTGTATCAGTTAAAAGAAACTGCTGGGCTTGGAAGATGACTCATCAGGTAAGAGCGCTTGAGGATTAAGGATAAGTGCCTTTCAGGCTAGAGACTTCCAAGTTCAATTCCCCAGAACCCACCTAAAAAGCTGGGAGTAGCTACAGACGTCTGTAATCCCAGTTAATGAGGGGTGGAGACCAGAGACTCACTGGGGTTTCCTGACAGCAGGTTTGGGTTGAGAGAGAGATCCTGCCTCAAGAGAAGAAATATGTGAATGAGTAATAAGAGGGCACCCATCATTCTCCTCTGGTCTCCGCACACATGCATATGGAGTATGTACATCTGTACACGTACATCTCTATACCATACATCACATGCCACACACATACGCACATACTCTACACACAAGAAAACAAGAGAGTGAAAGAAAGAGAAAGGAAAAGAAAACTCCTAAGCTGGGCCAAATGGTGTTCTCTTGTGATTTCAGCTCTTTGGAGAATAAGGCAGGAGGTTTAAGGCCAGTGTGGGCGATATAGCAAGACATGATCTCTCTCTTAAAAAAAAAAAAAAAGAGTTCTAGGCTGGAGTGATGGCACAGCAGTTAAGGCGTTTGCCAGCAAAGCCTAAGGACCCAAGTTCAGTTCCCTAGTACCCATGTAAAGTCAGATACACAAAGTGGCACATGCATCTGGAGTCTACTTGCAGTGGCTAGAGGCCCTGGCATGCCTATTCTCTATCTGTCTCTCTTCTCTCTGCTTGAAAATAAATGAACATTTTTTTTAAGTTCTAACAAACTCAATGCTACTTAATCATAGGAAGCAAGAAAATACATAATATGACATCCTAAAATTGAGTATCCTTTTAAGGAGTAATTGTCATGGTATCTCTTAGGGAAGGAGTAAATGTGTATTAAGACCAAACTAGGTGAAGTGGATCACACTTGTAATCCTGAGTACTGACTCAGAAGGCTGAGGCAGGAGGATTACCACAAGTTTGAGTTCCAGGCCAGCCTGGAGCTACAGAGTGAAAACCTGTCTCAATAAAACTAATCAGAGGACTTGAGATATGGCTCAGTGTTTAAAGACGCTTGCTTGCAAAGCCTGACAGCCCAGGCTTGATTCCACAGGACCCACTTAAAGCCAGATGCACAAAGTGAGTTTGTTTATTTGCAATGGCAAGAAGCCCTGGTGTGCCTATTCTCTTTCTCTCTATTTTCTCTCTTTCCCTGCTTTCCTCTCAAATAAATAAAAATGTTTTGAAAGCTAAACAAAGTTAAACATTATATACCTTTATAAAAATTATTTTAAAAAACCCAGGCGTGGTGGTGCACGCCTTTAATCCCAGCACTCGAGAGGCAGAGGAAGGAGGATTGCCATGAGTTCAAGGCCACCCTGAGACTACATAGGGAATTCCAGGTTGGCCTGGGCTAGAGTGAGACCCTACCTTGAAAAACCAAAAAAAAAAAAAAAAAAAAATTTTAGAGTATTAAACAGAACAGTGAAAAAAAATCCTAAATAAATTAAAAAAAAAAAAAACAAGAAAAAAAGAAAACTATAGCACTAGTCCCACCATACTCTGAGGACCTGACACCTGTATGAAAACCTAAGTTTGAAATAACCATCTAGATCATTCCTACTAACCAACCCTACATTCAGTTCTCAGTCTCCTGGTCATGTGTAGACTTGTAAAATCCTCCTAAAAGCCTGCCTGAGCACCCCCTGCAGGGTTTAGGAAAGCGTACTGCATGCAGCCCCAGGAAATGCTGAGGTAGTGTGACTCAGGAGGGAAGGCAGAGGTTCCCTTGCAAAGTCTCCCCCAAGGCTTCCCCACCACCCTGTACTACAGGAAGACTGTTCAACCTCCCTAGCGGCCTTTCCCATAATGTTCCTCAAATTCTTAGAGCCTCAGAACAATAGAGGCTTTCCAGAGTACAGGGTTCCTCCAAGGTGGGTAGAGAAAGACCAGCATGAAGACAGGCGGGGCTGCTAGCTAGGATACCTGCGTGTTGGGGAAGAGGCCCTTCTGTTGAAGCAGTCCTGGCAGGGGCCTCAGTAACTGCACTGCTGCAGATTTTAATCAATCTTTCCTTCTCCCATCCAGTCTGCTTCAGGCCAACACAAATAGCACCAGTAGACAAGTGAGCTTTATGCTCACATGAGGGTGTTCCAAGGAGAAACTCAGCCCTAGTGAGGCATTTTCCAAGCAGGGTTTCATGCTGCTTTGCTCACTTGGCACCAGTTTAAAGCATTAAGCAGGCCCTTTCCAGAGTGCATGGTTGCTTTTTTTTTAAATGTGTTGGTGTGTGAAGGCGTGCACACATGCACAAAGCCTTTTGCTGCTGCATGGGTCACTTTGTATTTTGCTTTGTAAGCAAGCACTTTTAACCACTAACCCATCTCTTTAGCCCCCAGAATTACTGGTTTTTATGATAGCTGTTTCTTGAAGACTCTGCGCTCATGGGGGTTTGTATGTGTGCATTAGACTAGTCTCACTGCAGTCCTGATTTTGCTGTTGACGTGTTTGCTCAGCCTTAGCGCCCTCCCACAATAGCTCCCAGACTGAGAATCACCTGGAAGGCTTGTTAGACTGTTGAACCCTAACCCCAGGGCTTTGGAACCATGCCTGACAAGCTCCTAGCTACACTTCCTCTGCTACTGCCCATGCTGGAAGAACCCCGGATCCACTTTGAAGGAGCCAACGCCAAGATCCAAGCCATTGCCGCTATTACCATCAGAGCCTGTTCCCATTGTGTGACAGTATGGTCACCAGCCTGCGGTCTCACTCTGGCACTGTCTCTCTAAAGATGTCACCTTGAGAAGCCTCTTTCATTGGTGTAGGAAGTCCATGCTCAGCCAGTAGGACTGGCCCCCACACTGATGGCCACATTCTGGGTCCTGAGTAAATTATACCTGTTGTTTTTAATATGATGTTGACACTTTTGAGAGAGACACTGTAATCCAGGCTGACCTCAAATTTTCATTAATCCTCACTCTCCACAAATATGCACCACAACATCTGGATATGGTAACTCTTACTATCATTATTTGAAAAGTACTTGGTTCAGAGATTTTATCATCCTAGTCTAGGATTTTCAGTCTTTTTTTATTTTTTTAATATTTTTATTTATTTATTTTAGAGAGAGAAACACACACAGAGAAAGAGGTAGGCAAAAGAAAGAATGAGTATGGGCATGCTAGGGCCTGCTGCCACTGGAAATGAACTCTAGATGCATGTACCACTTTGTGCATCTGGCTTTACATGGGCACTGGGTAATCAAACCTGAGTTGTCAGGCTTGCAAGCAAGCACCTTTGGCTATTGAGCCATCTCTCCAGTTTTTATTTTTACAGAAAGTAATTAAAACAAAGTGAACTTGTTTTAACTACTTAAAGATGCATTACTCTTTATTATGCTGGAGTAACTCAATGACAAACATCAATCCAAAGATATAAAAAAATTTAAATGGAGCCACGTCAGCTTCCAACATCATAGCCATGCATTCTATAACTTCAAAGTCTTGATAGTCCCAATATTTATGTTCTTCATGGATAAGCTGAAGAGAATAACCTCATTCTTGTCTGTTGTGTCAGCTACATTTAAGAAGTCAAGAAATCACCTGAACGCTTAAGCTTCTCATGTGCATCTCTCCTCAGGTCACAAGAACACCTCCTTGTACAGCATTTTCTATATTGGCATGGTTTTGTGAGTTATTTTGAGTACTGTGTTATGAAGTTTTCATTTTAAATTGCTTTTTTGTTTATTGCTTATGGTTCATTGTGTTTTTGAATATGATTTCTATGATGTCTTATATGTGAACTCTTCCAAGGAAGATGTAAGATGATGTAACCGTTTTATGCTAAAAATAATTCTATAATGAAAATAAAGATATTGGTGACTCAGTGAACAGAAATTCATGTTATAGTCAAACTTTTTGAGGAACGTGTCTTTCATAAATTATATTATAACCCATTCTTATTTTATGTCTTAAAGTCAAACTTTCGGGCTGGAGAGATGGCTTAGTGTTTAAGGCACTTGCCTGCAAAGCCGAAGGACCCAGGTTTGATTTCCCCAGTACCCATGTAAAGCCAGCTGTACAGGGAGCACATGTGTCTGGAGTTTGTTTGCAGTCACTAGAGGCCTTGGTGCACCCATGCTGTCTGCCTCCCTCTCCCTCTCTCAAAATATTTATATAAAAAAGAGTATAATAGTTTCTTTCTGAAGTCGAATTTTAACTGAAGATTTTAATCATAAGGGCACACAGGATTTTTTTACTAGAACACCTTAACATAGTTAGGTTTTGATGGTGTCATAAGCAGAGTAAATAAGCCACACCCCTGTGTTCCTTGGAGTGGAGAGACCCAGATTATTGCCCTGGAATGGTCACCCAGGTCACTCCAAGGAGGCACCCAACTGAGTACAGAGCAGTAGAAGGGAGAACACATATGGAGGAACAAACCTTGAGAGGCCAGTCTTGGGTGCCACCATTTTTCCAAATATTGTTCTTGGTCACCTTCAGGGTCATCACAGAGATTAAGTTCATCAGTTTGATGTGTACCCTGGTTTCTTGTCACTTTACATCGTACCACAAATGAGGCCTTTTTAGTAACAAATTTTAGAAGATAGCTTATAGCATGTGTAATGCTAAAGTATCTTAATGGTAGAGTCCAAAAGAACCTTGTCCATGCTAATACCCTCTGTCATGCTGTGTTGCCAGGATATTCTGTTTTTTGACTCAGTTATTCTCTATGCCCAAACTAGCAACGGCTAGTGTAGGCTTGCAGACCACATTTCTGTGAGGGAATCCCATCCTACTATTGTATCAGGAAAGCATCTACAGATGGTATATAAATGAATAAGCATCAAACTTTATTACAATACAGTGAAATATGAATGCCATCTGGGTTTCATATGTTTCAAAATATTCTTCTTTGCTTTTTTCCACACTATTTAAAGCTGTGTGACCCATTCTTAGCTTACTGATAAAAAAGATTGAGCCACAGGCTGTACTTTGCCAAACTCAATGAAAACTAAGCTCTCCATGACAGTAATGACAGGTAAGCCTAGGACTTATCCTTGGGATCAAAGCACCTGAGTCCTGTAGTCAAGTACACAGTCTGAACAGTGAGAGATTTTGACCAAGACCACCACCTCCCTTTTGTGAGGCAGAGTTCTACTCTACCCAGGCTGACTTCAAACTCATGGCAGTCCTCCTAACCTCAGTCTGTCCAGTGCTGATATTAAAGGTGTGAGTCACCATACCCAATAGTCCATGACCTTCTCTTGAAAGCACTTTAGGTGTTTATATCCCAGCTGCTTCCAAACATACCATCACACCTAACAATTTTGTGTTTATGTGGTAAGGTTTGGGGTTTTCAAAAAAAACATTTCCTCTTAGCCTATCCTGAATTTGAGGTCACTGAACTTGGTTCCTCAGACCTGGTGCTCACTTAACATCCATAGAGCCCCTTTGTCACAGTTTCCCGTCAATAAAATGAGGGTGAAAATAGTTCATCCCCTAAGAATTGTAGAGAGGAAGAAATGAGTTCACATAGGGAAAACTCTTAAGATAATGCCTTAAATGGGCAAGTACTGGATAAAGGCCAGTGTTGCACTTTAACTCTACTCAGAAGTACCTAAAACATTAGTGTCTAATACCACATCCAGCCATGTTCTTACACAGCTGGATACACTGCCTTGAGTTGCTTGGTTCTCACTATTTTTCTTGTCACTGTTGGAGCATATTTACCAATACATGAAAATACATGCAACAAAATGTACCTCTGGTTTCCTGAAGAATTTAATTTTTTAAACAAAAACACTAGAAATTGTATAAAGAAGTTTCTCCCCCTAAGGGAGCATCTTGCTGTAGTCCAGGCTGACCTGGAATTCACTATGTAGTCTCAGAGTGGCCTTGAACTCACAGTGATCTTCCTACCTCTGCCTCCGAGTGCTGGGATTAAAGGTGTGAACCACTACACCTGGCAAGAACTGTCATTTTTTTAAAGTTACTAATTTGAAAGGCTGAATATCTATTTCATTAATAACATTCACTCAAATACTTGTGAAACTCTTTTGAATGCCAGAAGCAAGCTACTAAATCACAAGAAATGCAGTCTAAAAAATTTTTAAAGATTGCAGATATACACATATGTGTATACATATCTAACTGTAAAGTACTTACATCATGAACGTATACACGTGTATTTCATGTATACACATTCTTGGAGTAAGACTAGGTCTCAGTGAAATTTTGAGGATCAGAGCTGTTGATATCATTACTTTCTTAGATGGTAGAGGTTAGAGGGCAGTTAACTTTGGAAAGGGACAGAAGCAACGTGAAATAGGCTGTTTGTAGTCAGACTACCGAGCACCTGCATGTAAAATGGACCATAGGTTCATGCCAAGGTTCTCAAAGGTGTACATTTGCTTCAATTTCTTTCTCTTTCGCTCTCGCTTTCTCGTGCGCATTGGCTATAAGGTTATGACAGATACCTATCTTTTTAGTATATACAGTCAGGCTGGCTTTGAACTCACTGGATGGCCCAAGCTGGCCTCAATACTCTTATGTCAGTGTGAGCCTTTTTATAGGTTTATCACAGTTGCTGTCCATTGAGCTTCTTGAATTAGGATGCTCAGTGTTTCCTCAAATTTGAAGAGTTTTCAGCCACTATTTCTAAAGACAATTATTTTGCCCTGTCTTCTCTGCTCTTCCTCTGGGTCTCTAGTAATGCTTGTGCTCCACGCACTGCTGACCTAGATTTCCCTTAGTCATGCTTCTCTTGCCTTCATTCTGCTTTTTATCCTTTAACTCAGTAATGATTGGTCTTGGAGTTCACTGATCATTTTTTTCTGTTCCTATTTCCCTCAAGTAAATTTTTGGTTTAGTTATATTCATTTGCTCCAGAATCTCTTTTTTCTTTTCTTTCTCTCTCCTTTATCCCTTCCTTTCTTTAAGACAAGGCCTCATGTAGCTCAAGCTGATCTTGAACTCACTATGTAGCTAAGGACAACCTTGAACTTTGTGATCCTCCTGCCTCTGCTGCCCAAGTTCTGGGGTTATGGCTGGCCTGCTTTTATGTAGTGGTGGTGATTGAACCCAGGGTTTCATGCATGCTAGGGAAGCACTCTGCCAGATGAGTTACATCTCCAGCCCAACTCTAGATTTTTTTTTTTTTTCTTGGTTTTTTGATGTAGGGTCTCACTTTAGCTCAGGCTGACCTGGAATTCTCTATGTAGTCTCAGGGTGGCCTCGAACTCACAGTGACCCTCCTACCTCTGCCTCCCGAGTGCTGGGATTAAAGGTGTGCGCCACCACGCCCGGCTGGTTTTGGTTTTTTGAGATAGGGTCTTACTCTAGCCTAGGCTGACCTGGAATTCACTATGTATTCTCAGGGTGGCCTCAAACTCATGGCGATCCTCCTACCTCTGCCTCCCAAGTGCTGGGATTAAAGGCGTGCGTCAACACGCCGGGCCCCAGCTCTAAAATTTTTATTGATTCTTCCCTTTCCTGATTTTGTCTTGTTGATGGTATTCTCTTATAACCCAGTGAGCTTCTTTAAGATAATTATTTTGAATTCTTTGTCACATTATTCATAAAAATTTCCCTAGGGTTGGTACCTGAGTTTTTTTAAATTTTTTTAATTAATTAGTTTTGTACTCAGTGAATACAGTCAAGTTGGTACCATTGTTAGCCTCGTCCATGTCCTACCCCCTCCCCCTGACCCCTCCTTGTTGAGGTATATGGGTCATGCATTGTGGAGTTAGCCCACAGTTATGGGTAGGAGGAAATGTCTCTGCGTATCATGACCCAATGTGTGGCTCTGACATTCTTTCTGCCCCCTCTTCCGCAAAATTTCTCTGAGCCATGTTGGGTTCATTTTGGGTCTGCTTCAGTGATAAGGTGTTGGGAGCCCCTGTGTCTCTGGATATCTGACTTGGTAGGAGTTGATTGTTCTCTGTGTCGATCTCCTTCACCCTTGTGCTGGTACCTGAGTATTTTGCTTCTTTGACATATTAACTGTTTTTCTCATTACTGTGGTCCAATACCTGACAAAAGTATGGGCTAGGGATTGAACTCAGGGCCTCATGTACACTAATTATGTACTTCTCAGCTCCTGACTGCAGATTTTTATACCCATTACCAAATTATTCTCAGAAAGTTTATTTATTTCATTTACTAACCTGATATTTTACAATTTTAATAGTCAAAATTAAATTCTGCATTTAGAATTTGGAGCCAGATATGGTGGTGCACACCTTTAATCCCAGTACTCAGGAGGTTGAGGCAGCTGGATCACCATGAGTTCAAGTCCAGGTTTAAGACAGGATCTCCTAACCTAGAATTTACTTTGTAGCCCAGGCTAGCCTTGAACTCAGGGTTGTCTTCCTATCTCCCAAGTGCTGGGATTATAGGCATTAACTATCATACTCAGCTAGACTTTTGACACAGGATCTCACTTTGTAGTCCAGGCTGTCCTAACTCATGGTAATCCACCTGCCTTTTCTTCCCAAGTGTTGGAATTGCAAGTGTGAGCCACCATTCCTGACTTTAGATCTCATATTTACATATAATACTTGTAGCACCTTTATTAGGAAGCAGATAATAAAATAAGAATTCTTTTTTTTTTTTTTTTTTGAGGTAGGGTCTCACTGTAGCCCAGGCTGACCTGGAATTCACTATGTAGTCTCAGGGTGGCCTCGAACTCATGGCAGTGCTCCTACCTCTGCCTCCCAAGTGCTGGAACTAAAGGCGTGTGCCACCACGGCCAGCCAAAATAAGAATTCTTGAAGCTATCATAAAGTATTAGATAACCAGAAATAAGAAGATATTCAGTGGAAGTGGTATAGGGGAGAGGGAACTAGGGCTGGAACAGTGGTTCTTTTGAAAAACTTAATAGAAATTAAGAGTTTAAAAGTATTTTCTGCCAGGCGTAGTGGCACACCCCTTTACTCCTACCACTTGGGAGGCAGAGGTAGGTGGATCGCCATGAGCTCGAGGCCACCCTGAGACTCCATAGTGAATTCCAGGTCAGCCTAGACTAGAGACCCTACCTCAAAAAACCAAAAAAAAAAAAAAAAAGTTAAATAAATAAAAAAAGTATTTTCTATTACAGTTAGACTTCATCCTCAGAATCTTAAATGATATGAATTGTATTTTTCCCAAGTTAGCCATGCTTTATTTGAGTAGCTGTAATTCTTTTCAAGTTTTGACTTTTTAAAAGGCCTTTACTTATTTATTTGTTATTTACTTATTGAAAGAGAGAGTATGGGCATGCCAGGCCCCCTTGCCACTACAAATAAATTCCAGATGCATGTGTCTCTTTGTGAGTCTAGGCTTTACATGGTACTGAGGAATCGAACCCGGGCTGTAGGGCTTTGCAAGCAAGCACCTTTAACTGCTGTGCCATCTTCCCAGCCCTTAGGTTTTGTCTCTTACTGAGCCAAAATCTACCTCACTACACATGGGGAATTGTTCACCTTGTATGGGAACATTTTTTAAGTGTTTGAAGAAACTGCTTGTGTGCCAGTCCGGTCCCCTGGGTTAAAGCAAACCTAAGCTGTCTGACACTTATGTAATTTAGGTTCTCTGTAACCTTGGTTCAATTTATCAGCCTGTAATGCTACTTCCCATATGGTGGGACATACCTGTAATTCCAGCACTTGGGAGGGTGAGACAGAAGGATCACAAGTTCAGGGTCATCCTTATCTACATGGTAAGTTTGAGACAAATATGGATACCTGAGACTTGTCTCAAAAAGAAAAAAACTTCTCACATGTTGCTCTTTTAGGCGACTCACAAACCTTGAAACAAGGTTCATGATACATACCATGTACTGATTCTTTGCCCTCCCATTTAGTCTCCCTTCAAATGCCACTTATTTTGAGCTGTGCTTTTCAGAGTAATCTCTCAACTTCTGTAAAACTGAAACCTATAACTAAACATACATATGAACAATACAGTCAAAGACTACTTAAATGGTATTTTCTATGTGTTACAGATTTCCCACAAGAGATTTCTTTCAAACAATAATTCCATTTCTGAGAAGTTGGCTTCCAGTGAAAGTCTGCCTGCGAAGCTGTGCAGTGTCGTGTTGTTTCCTCAGCCTGTTAAACAAAAACATTTTTATTTTTGTGTTTTCAGATAGTGGCCAGAGCAGTAGTGCCAGCAGTAAAGGGGAACGACTGAGTACCAAACTTAGAGCTCTACCTGGGGCAGAGGAACCTTATGAAAGCAGCAGTAACAAAGACATAGGCAAGTGCTGCCCCACCCCCAGCAGACCAGTGTGATGGCAAATGTATGCCGGGAACTCCTGTGAGTTTGATATGTGCAGACAAAGCTCCCAGTGACTTGAGAGAGCATTTCTGTTCACTCCGAGTTAACTCAGTTTTGATTTGAGTCCAGAATATTTCATATATCTTTGTTTTTCTCTGTTACTCTAATGACATGATCTATTTTGAAACCTAGATGCCTACTATGTGGATCCACTGGGACCTCAAATAGAAAGACCAAAGACTGCAGCCAAAAAAAGAATTGATGATGATGAATTTGCAGATGAAGAGTTAGGAGATGACTTGCTTCCAGAATAATATCAACTTTAATGCGTCATTTATAAAAGGAAAGAAGTTGCCTTATGAGATATATATGCATTTACTCATTCTCTTTCTATCAAATATGCAGACTTTACTTTTTTACTTTACATATATTCTGTTCTTTGAGTATTGATATGTGTTGTCATTTTTACGAAATAAAGACATGTGAAACTAATGCCTTGGACCAGTGACTTCCTTACCTTTCTAGTAACAGTGACCTACAGTAAGAAGCTTTGTAGAACCACCTCCTATACACACACACACACACACACACACACACATACACACACATGTATATAATCACAAGATTCTTTCTACCATGTTCCAAATAGCTCCTGAGCTTTGGAGGGTGTGATGAAGATGTATTACTTAGTACTCAACAATACTCTCTCTTCTCAGAACTTTGATTAGTTTTGAGTCTCCTTGGTTGTCACTCCATCACTAAGTTTGAGTAGGAACTGGAGAGATGGTTTAGAGGTTTAGGCATTTGCCTGCAAAGCCTAAGGACCCATGTTCGATCTCTCTCCAGATCCCACATAATCCAGATGCACAAAGGTGAGGCAAGTGCATAATCACACATGCTCACTGGGTAGTGCAAGCATCTGGAGTTTGATTGCAGTGGCTAAGGCCCTAGCACACTAATTCTCTCTCTCTCTAAAAAAAAAAGGAAAGAGTAGTATTAATATAGGCATAAACATAAGTATTTAAAGGGTAGTTTGTGGGCATAATATATCATTTAGCCACTAGGGCTTATGACCTACATAGCGTAGGCATTTGATTAGGTTTTCAGTACCAGACATGAATTCCCTCCCATGGAGCAGGCCTCAAATCCAATCAGAGTGCAGTTGGTTTCCCCATAACAGGCATGTTGCCATTGTACCAGTTGGCACATTTAGCCTGGCAGGCCAAGTATGAAACTTTCAGGGTCCACTTCTGGATAAGATGGCTAGTAACTTCTCATCCTCACCCAGCTATGTATCTCTTTTCAGCATCCTGACAGCTAGTCAACAGGAAGCTTCCAGCTCAGCTCCAGCTTGATTTCTCAGTGTTCTGCAGCCCAAGCATGTAGCGTCTTTAGCAAGAGGGTCTTACCACCTAGTTCTGGTGGGCAACCAAGAGCCTCTGCAATAGCCTGTAATATTTTGGGGTCATTAGAGGCCACCCTGGCCAACAACTCACTGGAAGGTATCCCACCCTTGGTACCTAAATTTTCTAGTAACAATCTATGGATTCTAGGCACAGAATTATCCACCCCCACAAGGTACTTCTTCTCCAACTCTTTTTTTTTAACATCTATATATATTTTTTGACTGCAAAGTAGGTTTCCATATGACTTATTTATAACATTTTATGATTAATTTCCCACATCCTCTTTTTTAAAATATATTTATTTATTTGTTTATTTGAGAGAGAGAAAGAAGCAGAGACAGAGAGGGAGAGAATGGGCGTGCCAGGGCCTCCAGCCACTGCGAACTCCATACACATGTGACCCCTTGTGCACCTGGCTTACATGGGTCCTGGAGAATCAAACCAGGATCCTTTGGCTTTGCAGGCAAACGCCTTAACCACTAAGCCATCTTTCCAGCTCCCCCCATCCTCTTTTTATTCCCTCCCCCTAACTCCACTTAGACCCTTTCTGCCCCTCTATTTACATAGCAACATTTCCCTTCAGCCCTCCCCTCTCCTTCCTCCCTCGTGGCCCATTTCTAGCTTACTGGCCTCTACTACTGGCTTTTTTTTTTTTTTTAATATTTGAGAGAGAAAGAGGCAAAGAAAGGCAGATAGAGAGAGAATGGGCATGCCAGGGCCTTCAGCCACTGCAAATGAACTCCAGACGCATGTGCCCCCTTGTGCATCTGGCTTACGTGGGTCCTGAGGAATTAAACCTGGGCCCTTTAGCTTTGCAGGCAAGTGCCTTAACCATTAATCCATCCCTCCAGCTCCGGACTTTAAAAAAAAAATTATTTACTTATTTGCAAGCAGGGACAGATTAGAAGAGAGGCAGATAGAATGGGCATGCCAGGGCCTCCAGCCGCTGCAAATGAAGTCCAGATGCATGTACTACTGTGCATCTGGCTTTATGCGAGTACTGTGGAATCAAACTCAGGTTGTTAGGCTTTGCAGACAAGCGCTCCAACTGCTGAGCCATCTCTCCAGCACTGCTACTGACTTTTACTCCAACTCACGAGTGTAAGTATTTGTAGCTAGGACCTGCATATGAGAGAAATCATGCAATATTTGACTTTCTGAGCCTAGGTCACCTCACTTAGTATAATCTTTTCCAGATCCATTCATTTTCCTGCAAATTTTCTAATTCCAGTTTTCTTTACCACTGTATAAAACATCATTGTAAGTTGGGTGTGGTGGCACATGGCTTTAATCCCAGCACTCAGGAGGCAGAGGTAGGAGGATGGCTGTGAGTTCAAGGCCAGCCTGAAACTACATAGTGAATTCCAGGTTAGCCTGAGCTAGAACGAGACCCTATCTTCAAAAAAAATTTTTTTTTGATTAAAAAAAAATCAAGCCAGGTGTCATGATGCACATCTTTAATCCCAGCACTCAGAGGTAGGAGGATCACAGTGAGTTCAAGGCCACCCTGAGACTACATAGTGAATTCCAGGTCAGCCTGAGCTAAAGTGAGACCCTACCTCGAAAAATCAAACAAAAATTCATAAATAATAAATAAATAATAAAAAGCTTTTTATTAGTTGAGAACTTTACTATATGAATGAGCATATTGCATATTGGTCATATTCCCACCAGGTTATGCTCTATGTTCCCTCTCTCCCCCAGTCCACTGAGGGTCCGCCCCAGTGGGGTTGTGGGTATTCACTGTGGTGTCATGAATACATCAGTCAATCTCTGTAGGTGGGTACAATGCTTCATTCAGAGTACACCTTCCCACCATGTGGCTCTTACCATATTTTTGCCCCTTCTTCTGGAGTGTTCCCTTAGCTTTGGAGGATGTGTTAGTGTTGAGCTTTTAGCAGCCTCTGATTTTCTCCTTTGATGAGTTTGAGAATCCTCAGTGTCTACTGCCACCTCCCTCGAGTTTGTTCTCTTGGCTAGCAGTGAGAGCAGCACTCATATTTAATCCACCATTTCCTCTATAACGAAGATGTGACCGAGATGACTCATCTCATGATGGATGAGTCATCTTATGATGGGTCTCCCTGGTATACACTGCCACCTGGACATGAGTCTGCCTACCCTACTCAGTGTCTAGGGCTGGGGAGAGACCAGCTCTGGAGTTCTGACTCTGGAGTAGTGCTGGAAGTCTAGAACATTTTTTTTCTTTTGGCTATTTTATTTGGCTATGGTATTTTTTCCAAAACCATTCATTTCTACAACCCATTCTTTGATGGAGTTGTTTCTTAATTGGGTTATTTAGGTTTTTTTTTTCAGTTCTTTGTATATACTAGATAGTAATATTCTGTCAGATATATAGCTGCCAAGGATTTTTCTCATTTTGTAGGCTGATTCTGTTCTATTCACAGTGTCTTTTGTTGTTCAAAACCTTTTTAACTTCCTAAGTTCCCAATGGATGATCATTTGTCATACTTCCTGAGAAATGTGGGTTATATTCAGAAAAATTTTGCTGTACATATATGTTGAAGTGTTTCTCCTGCTTGTTCCTCTAGCACTTTCAGAGATTCATGCTTTGGGTATTCAAGGTTTTCTTGAACTTCCAAATGAAGTTTAGGATAATATTTTTATTTTGGTAAAGAATGCCATTGGAATTTTATGGGTATTGCATTAAACCTGTAGACTGCTTTTGGTAAGATAGACATTTTCACAATACTGATTCATCCAATCCATGAGCATGAGATGCTGCAGTAGTTTGAATGCCCCCCCCCCCACCTAAAGAACTCAGGTGTTTTTATTAAAAAGCTTGTGTCCAGAGCTGGAGAGATAGCTTAGCAGTTAAGGCGCTTGCTTGTGAAGCCTAAGGACCCAAGTTTGATTACCTAGTACACACAACAACCGGGTGCACAAGGTGGTACATGCGTCTGGAGTTCATTTGCAGTGGCTAAAGGCCCTGGCATGCCCATTCTCTGTCTGTCTGTCTCTCTCTCTCTCTTTCTCTCTCTCTCTCTCTCTCACACACACACACACACACTCTATTTACTTCTTTCTCTCTCAAATAAATAAATAAAATACATATAAAAAATAAGCTAAGCTTGTGTCCAGCCACCTGGCTGGAGGAGTTGTCAATGGGGACAGATCTGATTTCTAGCCCAAAGGTATGCAGAGTGCTTGAGCTCTGCCTGGGTTCCCTGATGTTTGCAGCCAGACTGCGCTTGCTTTTGGTGGTGCTGCTCGTGGTTTTTCTCTCTGCTTGGATCTGTGAAAGGGAGGCAGCTTCTGCAACTATTTGATGGAGCCTCCATGGATCTGTAAGCTTCAAATAAATCCCCTCCATAAACTGTGTCTGGTTTGGAGGTTCAATCCCAGCAGTGTGGAGCTGACCACAACAGATGCCTTTCCAATTTCTTAAGTCTTTAAAGTTTCTTCATTGTAGAAATCCTTCACTTCATTGATTAGGTTTATTCCAAAATACTTTTTTGTTTTTTGGCAATTGTGAATGAGAATGTTTCCCTGATTTCATCTTCAGCACATTTGTTACTGATACGTAGGAAGGCTACTGATTTCTATGTACTAATTTTGTATCTTTCTACTTTGGTGAAAACAGTTATCAGCTCTAAAAGCTTTCTGGTAGTTTTTAGGGTACTTTATTTATTTATTTTGGTTTTTCAAGGTAGGGTCTCACTCTAGCCCAAGCTGACTTGGAATTCACTTTGTGGTCTCAGTGTGGCCTCAAACTCACAGTAATCCTCCTACCTCTGCCTCCCAAGTGCTGGGATTAAAGGCATGTGCCACCACACCCAGCCTGTACTGAGTTTTTGTTTGGGTTTTATTCTTTTTTCTAAGGCTTTAAGCATTAAGTTATTTATTTGTGTCCTAACTGCTTTTTTAAATTAATTTTTTGGTTTGTTTTTAAAACTATTTTTACTGACAATTTTTATATATGTATATAATATGTTTTTTTAACTTTTTATTTGTAACCTCTGTACACACTTTCTCTGCCAAATCTGAATGAAGTATTGACAGGATTCTTTTCTAAAAATTTCCAGTCCTCTCTTTAGGTAGGATAAGGCTACCGCTCTCTTTCATGTTTAAATTCCTTTCATGACTAGCCTTAATAAACAATACCCAGATGTACTCTCTTCAAGTTCCTTAATTGCCTACTACTTAAACTTTTTGCCTGTAACTTTGATAATAAAAAGATGAACTTTCCCTAATAAAACATGAGCTCCTCTTTCAGCTATGTTCACCTTGAGTCAGAGTACATTCTGTGAGGTCTCTAGTACAAATTTTGTCTGACACCATGTTTTTTTCTGTCACCATCCCAAAAGTCAAAAGCCAAGAGTCCCTCTTCATAATCCACTCCCACCACCCTCCTTTGCCCCACTCATATATCCTGCCTCCACTTGAACCTTTTCTTTTCAACCATTTTGATATAATTTTTCCCTTCTAATATGCAGATCTTGGGTAGATAGCATAAGGTACTGTGGGGTCATAACTATCAAGGCCACCTTGTCTTTGGAAGACAGTATTACAATGAACTCCTCTAACCTTGGCTCTTACATTCATAGTAGTCTGGGTGAAGAAAAATATAGAAGAAACCAAAACCAGCAGGAAATACACAACAAATAAAATCAGAGCCAGGCATGGTAGCACATAGCTTTAATCCCATCCCAGCACTAGGGAGGCTGAGCTAGGAGGATTGCCATGAGTTCAAGGCCACCCTGAGATTACAGTGAATTCCAGGTTAGCCTCCACTATAGTGAAACCCTATCTCAAAAAAACAAAAAATAATAAATAAATAAAATCAAAGGCCCTAAACCATATGGGTGTGGTCTCTTATTCTGATCAACTGGGAGGCTGAGCTACAAGGCTAGCTGTGAGTTGAGAGCTCACAATCTGCTTGAGTTGCAATGACTTCCCAGTCAGCCCAGGCCTGCATGATACCCTGCCTCAAAAAAATAAAGCACTTATAATTAAGAAATCCAAAAATGGACACAAGTTTACATTAACACACAACTAAACTAAAATCAGATCTAACAGGTGGGGCCATCAGTTCAAATCTCCAGATCTCAGATAAAACAGCTGGGCTTGGCCACACATACCTATATCCCAAGTCCCAGAAGGCAACAAAGACCCAAGAATCTACAGAACCCTGCAAGCCCCGGAAACAGTAAAAAAAAGACTGTAGCTCAAAACAAGGCCAGGCAGAAGAGCGATGAGCAGCGATATCCAACATTCCACTCTGGCCACGCTAGGTGAGCAACTCCCCACCACATGGGAGCATATGAGGGGCTGCAAGGGCACATACACATACACACACACTGCATGCATACATATGTATGCACACAAACAAATATAAAAATGTGAGACCTGGGCTGGAGAGATGGCTTAGTGGTTAAGCGCTTGCCTGTGAAGCCTAAGGACCCTGGTTCGAGGCTCGATTCCCCAGGATCCATGTTAGCCAGATGCACAGGGGACACTCGCGTCTGGAGGTCGTTTGCAGTGGCTGGAGGACTGGCGCACTCATTCTCTATCTACCTGCCTCTTTCTCTGTCTGTAGCTCTCAAATAAATAAATAAATTTTAAATGTAAGACCTAACTATATTACTTACAAGAAACATGTTTTAAAATATGAAAAATAGAAGCTGGAGAGATGGCTCAGTGATTAAGGTGCTTGCCCACAAAGCCTAAGGACCCTGATTTGATTCCCCAGTACCCACATAGAACCAGATATACAAGGTGACACACATATCTTGAGTTCATTTGTTGCAGTGGCTAGAGGCCTTGACATACCTAATCTCTCTGTCTTTCTCTCAAATAACAATAAAATTTGGAAGTCAGTGCTGAAGAGATGGCTTAGCGGTTAAGATGTATGCCTGCAAAGCCTAAGGACCCAGGTTCAATTCTCTAGGTCCCACATAAGCCAGATGCACATGGTGGTGCATGCATCTGGAGTTCATTTGCAGTGGCTGGAGGCCCTGACATGCTCATTCTCACTCTCTCTGTCTCAAATAAATAAATTAAATAAATAAAATGCTTTTAAAAATTGGGGGAGGCAGAGGTAGGAGGATTGCAGTGAGTTTGAGGCCACCCTGAGACTACATAGTGAAATTCAGGTCAGCCTGAACTAGAGCAAGACCCTACCTTGGAAAACCAAAAAAAAAAAAAAAAAAAAAAGATTACAAAAAAATTTGGAAGTCAAATGTGCCATTTTCATGCCAGTGGGAATTATTGTCCAATTTAAAAATATTATACATAAAACAGATTGAAAAAGAGAGGGTGGGAAAAGATATACCATACAAACATTAAAGGAATGAAGGAGCCCTTAACTATGTCAATGGATGCAGAAAGTCTCAAAAGATAAAGACATCTATGACTTTGGTAACAATTATATATTACTGTGCCCTTGTTAAAAGTCACTGGAATAACTATGGGGATAAGTCCCAATTGTAGTGAGTCAGATTTTTTTTCAAACCAGAGAATAAAGATAATTCAGAACTTTGCTATATGGGAGAAATTAGATGGTAAGTAGAGTTAGGATGTGGGGTCAAGAACAGGTTCATCAGATGCCTCAAGAAAGAAGGCAGTCTATGTGAGTTCAAATGCAACTAGGTGTTATTTGGTGATGATGGGTCTCTTTTCTAACTATGCAATATGTAAGGAGGAAAATGTGAGATATGTTGAAAGATGTAAATTAGTGATCTTGGAAAAAGGGAATGAGATGGGGAACTTAATAGGGTACTTGTGATGAATGTTGTTAATGTCCTGGTTTGATTGTGGAACTCCTCACAGGTTCCTGTGTTTGAACATTTGGTCTCCGGCTGGTGGCACTGTTTTTGGAGTTGGTGGAATGTTGAGTAAGTTCCACCTCATTATAGGAAATGGGTCACTAGGGCTGGGCCTTTAGGTTCATAGACAGACCCTACTTCTTGTCAGTCTTAGCTTCCTAGTCCTCTGAGATACAAACAGCTTCACCCTCTCAGCTGCCAAAGAGCCACCATGCCTTATCCACCACATATCCCCTCAAAATGAGCCAAAATAAACACCTTCCTTAAATTGCACTTTTGTCAGGAACTGGTCACAGAGAAGATAACTAGCATAGTCAACTTTCCACTATTATGACAAAATACATGAGATATTTTGGCTCATGGTTTTTAATTTTTAGTACATGGTTAACTGGACCTGTTACTTTGAGCCTGTGGCAGAAGGATGTCACAGAGGAATCCTGTTCACTCACAGTGGCCCAGAATCAGAGACCAGGATCCCTTCAAGGGTATACTTTCAGTGACCTCTCTCTAGGTCCTTCCTCCTTTATTTATTTATTTATTTATTTATTTATTTATTTTATTTTTTTTTTTTTTGAGGTAGGGTCTCACTCTAGCTCAGGCTCTCCTGGAATTCACTATGGAGTCTCAGGGTGGCCTCGAACTCACAGCAATCCTCCTACCTCTGCCTCCCAAGTGCTGGGATTAAAGGCGTGCGCCACCACGCCCGGCTTTCCTTCCTCCTTTAAAAGGTTTCCCTCCTCCCCAATAGCTAGTACCACAGGCTGGCAACCAAACCTAGAACAATGCACCTTTGGGTAACATCCAATCTATCACAAATGCTAATCTGTGATTTAGTCATAAATTAGAAATTTTTTTTCTTTTTTGGATTTTTGAGGTAGAGTCTCATTCTAGCTCAGGCTGACCTGGAATTCACTATGCAGTCTCAGGGTGACCTCGAGCTGACGGTGATCCTCCTAACCTCAGCCTCCTGAGTGCCTCACATAAATTAGAGCTTTTTTTAAAAATTTTTGTTTTGTTTTGTTTATTTGAGAGCGACAGAGAGAAGGAGGGAGGGAGAGAGAGAGAGAGAGAGAGAGAGAGAATGGGCGTGCCAGAGCTTCCAGCCTCTGTAAATGAACTCCAGACGCGTGCGCCCCCTTGTGCATCTGGCTAACGTGGGTCCTGGGGAATCGAGCCTCGAACCGGGGTCCTTAGGCTTCACAGGCAAGCGTTTAACCGCTAAGCCATCTCTCCAGCCCAAATTAGAGATTTTTAGTCACCTCACTTGTATGACTTTTTGAGTTGGATTATTCCAGACAAGTTCAGCAGATGAAAAGAGTTAGGAATTATGAGGAGCAACAGTGTTAACTATCTAGTTGAAATCAGAACTAGACACCAAGGGAAAAAAGACTTTAAAGTGGAATGCTAGTTAAAAAGTGACAGGATTTGAAGACTGGATGATGTCTGAGAAGTACAGGAGTGGGAAAGGCCCAGGACAGCGGAAGCAGATGTTGGGATGTGGTTCAACTACTGCTTATGAGGATAACTTCAGTGGAACCATACAATTTGATGGCTGAGTTGAGGAAACAAACGATAACTGGAGCTAACATGGTATGTTAGAATCAGGATGTTGACATCTGTGAGTAGCCTAAAGATGCCAGGTTTGATGAATGAGTAGGTCCAGTTACTAAAAACCACCACTGAATAAAAGAAAGACCTGGAAAGATGATAGCAATGAAGACTGCCCTTTAAAAGACAGGTATGTGTGTTGTTCAGTAACCCAGGAAGGTAAGCATGGGAATAGTCAAGCATACACTGACTTTCAGTGGTATGGTGCCTGAGAATGATTTAAGACTTCTCCAAAGCTTTGTCCATGACAAGGAGTCTTGCAGCTCCTGCTGGTCTTGAGTGAATCAAGAGGATGTGAAGTCAGCCCACAGGACTGCACTCATAGAAACATCATCAGCACGGGGCACTACAGGAACCACAGCTCCTAAGGAACACTGTGAGCTTAATGTTGAGTATTTTGTACTTTTTCCACTGTGTTAATTTTGGACTAATTATTAATATGTCTTGCATCTTCATAAATATGTTGAGATTTGGAGGGAATTCATTATGAGAAATATTTGTGCCTGTCCACAAACCCTGCTTACATCTCATATGGATTTTGCTCTACTAGGTGGAATTTTCAGTGACTGTGACCTTTTACAAATTAGAAAGCAAATATTTGCTTCTTCGCTTCCAAGGTAATCAGGAAGAAGTGAGAAGCCATGTGATCAGACACTGGAAGGTACTTTGTTGACTAATAAAACAGAACTGACAAACTGGTACTGTCACGGTAAGTATGAAAAGATGTTACAGAGACAAGGTATTCCCATGAAGCTCTTACAGTAATAATCTCTCCCCGAAAGGTGCCTTTTCTTTTCTTTTTTTTTCCCAAATAGAAAATAAGCAGTATTTGAACACTGATGTCTTTATTCCCATTTTACTACAAACAAAAAGAGCATGAACAATTTATCTGCTAGTCAGAAAGTGTTTTATAACCTCAAAGAAATTTTTAGTAAGAACTGTAAATTGCTTAAATTGGAGAGTTTGGAGGGATTTTAGCAGCAATTACTAAGTTCTTCTGTTACAGAACATTGAGGGCATGTAACTTTTTTTCTACATAGCCTAACTGAAATGTAGCTTAAGCAATGGTTTACAATTTACCGAAATCCTACAGCTGTATACATTTAGGGAGCCAAAGGTTACCATTCCGCACATTTTCAAAAAGCTTTCAGCTACTATCAACCACTTGTTTTCATTTTCAAAGCACTGCTGCTTAAAAATATTAGCTAGCCACCTAGCAAGCATTAGACATTTATTTGCAGAATGAACACGCACATTTTCTTGTGGTTTTGATAAATACCATTGTTCTTTATTTGTGCATATTTCCTTTGATATTCACAGAATTTTAGGCTCATTTTAAAGCACTGTTCACACACAATTTAGTCAAGAGTTCTGCAACACTGTAACTTCAGACCCAGCGATGCCCACTTACAACCGTGTTCAATGAAGTACTTAGCACTTCGCATTTTAAAGCTGGAGAGAGAGAGAGGCACAGGCTCATCTTATAGGGTACTTAGGGGAAGAAGAGCGTCTCAGCTCATTGAACATAGATTTTTAAAATCTGGAGCGCATTTCCTGGAATTATGAAATCTCAGAAGAGGACGTGGTCCTAAGGAGGAGAGTCGTGGGTTTTTTTTGAGTTTTCTCAGGTGGACTATTCCACTGGAGGTGGGGGGGGGGGTGTTGTTTTGATTCCTCAAGAAAGTCCTTTTCCTCTGAGCCCAAGCGGGCCCCACTCGTCGGCTCGGGAGACGTCCAGGCCAGATACCACTTACTTCTTCAGCCAGCCAGGCTGGACCACACCCGGGCAGTGGCAGTGCAGGCGCCGGGGTCAGGCCCACCGCGACACGCTGGGAGCCGCACGGCCGCCGGTCCCCGACCCCGCGAGCTTGGACCGAGCCCTCGAGTGTGTGGCGCTTTTGTTTCATTCAGCAAAATAAGCGCTGCGCAACCATCTTCACCACAAATTCGGAACCCTTTCGGGCGGCGCGATGTTGGGCACCGTGGTGAGTACACTGCCCGGGGCGGGGGGCGTTGGCGCGGGGGGCCTCCGAGGTGGCGGCCGGGGACCCCGGGCCGTGGCGCACGGGGTGGGGCGCGGGCCGGACGCCGGGGCGGGCGGGCGGGCGGGCGGATGACGAGGCGGGGCTGGCTCTGCGGGCTGGCGGGCTGGCGGGCGGGCGGCGGCGGTCCCCGGCGCGGGCTCCGGGCGGGATGGCGCGCCCCGGGGTGAGGCGCCGGCGTCACAGGCACTCGCAGCCCGCCGCGCAGCAGCCGGGCAGACACACGCACACGTGCACGCGCGGCCCGCACCCGCCCCACGCGCGGGCTCCGGCTCGGGGCGGCGGCGGCGGCAGGGGCTGGGGACGCGCGGGCCGGTGGCGGGCGGGACCCCGGGAGCCCCGCGGACGGCGGGCGGGCGGGGAGGGAGCTCGGGGGCCCGTCCGCGCGGCACCCATGCTGCGGAGGGTGGCGACGGGGCGGGAGGGGAGCTCACGGTCTGCGCGGCGGGAGGGCGAGGCGCTGAGCTCGGGCTGTGTGCCCCGCAGGTCTGGGTGCTCGTGGCCGGCTTCCTGCTGGCGCTGGCGCCGGGCGCGGGCGCGCTGAGGGCGGGAAGACGCCCGGCGCAGCGGCCGCGGGGCTGCGCCGACCGGCCCGAGGAGCTCCTGGAGCAGCTGTACGGCAGGCTGGCGGCCGGCGTGCTCAGCGCCTTCCACCACACGCTGCAGCTGGGGCCCCGCGAGCAGGCGCGCAACGCCAGCTGCCCGGCAGGGGGCAGGCCCGCAGACCGCCGCTTCCGGCCGCCCACCAACCTGCGCAGCGTGTCGCCCTGGGCCTACAGGTGAGCGGAGAGGCGGGCCGGCGCCCGCGGGAGCCCACGGGACGGGGGCGGGGGCGGGGGCGGGCGGAGCGAGAGGGGCGGGGCGTCCCTTGGGTGGGGCCGGGTGGAGCAGCTAGCCTCGGGTGGCCTTGGGTGCCCGCCCGGGTAGGGAGGAGCCAGGGAAAGAGAGAGAGAGAGAGAGAGAGAGACAGGTGGAGTAACCAGGTTGGGAGCTGTTCAGTCCGACCAAGGTTTGTCACTTCCTTTGAAGAAATCCTGTCTTCCTCTTATCCTCTCTTCCACTTTTTCTTATGCAATAATTGCCTTAATTCTTCGCTAGGCACATGGTTAAGTGGGTTCAAGTCGATTGACCCGCTGACTAATTTGAGTGGGGTTTTGTGCGGGAGGCCTGTGGAAGTTGCACCATGGAGAGACTGAGCACGGGGAGGCACGCCCCGTGAGAGGGTGACCGGGAAAACCCTAAATACAAAGTAGGACGTGAGGTGACACGCAAAGCTTCCAGGATGTGGTAGCTTAAGGGTGGGGGTGGGAGAGGGTGTTTTCAAGGATGAAAATGGCATTTAGAATCCGTGGAGAAAGCTGGGGGATGTAGCTCCGTTGGCAGAGTGCTTGCTTAGCACGCACAACGCTCAGAGTTTGATCCCAGCGCGACATAACCTGGGCATCACTCTGCATGCCTGTAATCCCAGTACTTGGAAGGTAGAGGCAGGAGAATCAAAAGTTAAAGGTCATTGATGCAGTCAGGTTCGCATTGCTGGTAGAAATCACCTAACCAAGACCAGCTTCTGGGAAAAAGAGATTTATTTTGGCTTACAGGGTTGAGAGGAAGCTCCATAATGGCAGGGGAAAACGATAGCTTGAGCAGAGGGTGGACATCACCCCCTGGCCAACACAGATTGGACAATAGCAACAGGAGGGTGTGCCAAACACTGGCATGGGGAAACTGCCTATAACACCCAAAAGCCCGCCCCCAACAGTACACTGTGGCCTCTAGAAGGCATTAATTCCCAAATATCCATCAGCTGGAAACCTAGCATTCAGAACACCTAAGTTTATGGGGGACACCTGAATCAAACCACCACATTCTGCCGCTTGCCCCCATAAACTGAAGACCATACATGATGTAAAATGCAATGCATTCATCCAACTTTAAAGTCCCCATAGTTTTTATCAATTCCAGTGATGTTCATACATCCACGTAGTCCAAGATCTTTTAACTGAGCCATAATACCAAAAAAAAAAAAAAAAAAAAAAAAAAAAACTCAAGAAAACCCCATAATGGCGCAGAATAAGTGCACTGCAAAAGATGGCATTGGGCATAGCAAAAAAAAATATTCAATCAATACAAGATTTAAACCAACCAGGGCAAGCATCAAACTATATAATTTCAAGTCCAACAACTCTAGCCAGTGACAAATTTCCAAGTCTGATAATTCTAACCAGCAGCAAGTCTCTGGCATTCCAATTCTGCCCCTCCAGCTAGGCTACTCACAGTCCTGGAAAACTTCACTGGGGCTGGCAGCTTTCCTTAGCAGCCATCTCGTGGTCCGGGCACTGGGTCTCCAGTGCAATCCACGGTTCATCCTCATGGCTTCATTGGGTATCCATGCAGGCATCCAGCAAACCTGCTTCACATTGCCCATGGCCATTTCCAAAACACAAGACAGTGTTGCAAACTCAATGACCCTCTCTTTCCTGCATTTCTTATATTCCAAAATATCAGGTAGGGTGCCAATTTGTTAATGGGGGGAGGGGAAGCAGACTTTGAAGAACAGGACACTTCTTGAGCACTCAGACCCCTCAAAAAGGGTCTATATTCTTCATGTTGACCCAGTGCAGGTCAACTAGGCCAATCTGAAAGATTGTAATCTCTCAAACAATTTGTAGGTGAATGGGCAGAAATTTAGGCCCAAAGATTTCATTTTTTCTGTGCCATATCCCTCTGCTCACACTAGTTCATTTCTACGCAAAGCAACCCTGCACAACTTCTCAGGACCCAGGCATAACAGCAAGCTTCCCACATAAACTACTAGCCCAGTCCAGGCAAAGCTCTTTCTCACCCTCATAAGCCAAACCTCACAGTCCATAGTTCTTACTGCATTCAGGTCTTTTAACTTTGGCCAGAATAGTCCATCAAACTGTACATATAGCACTGTAAGGCGTCTCTTAGGCCAAGGTTTCAAATCCTTACACATTCCTCTTAAAAATCAGCTCCAAAAAGCCAAAGCCACACAGTCAGTTGACTAGCAGCAATCCCACTCACTCCTCGGTACTTTACTGTTGCAGTCAGGTTAACATTGCTGGTAGAAATCACCTGACCAAGAGCAGCTTGTGGGAAAGAGAGATTTATTTTGGCTTACAGGCTTGAGGGGAAGCTCCACGATGGCAGGGGAAAAAAATGGCATGACCAGAGGGTGGACATCAGCCCCTGGCTAACATAAGGTAGACAATAGCAACAGGAGAGTGTGCCAAACACTGGCATGGGGCCACTGGCTATAACACTCATAAACCCTCCCCCAACAATACACTCCCTCCAGGAGGCATTAATTTCCAAATCTCCATCAGCTGGGAACCTAGCATTCAGAACACCTAAGTTTATGGGGAACACCTGAATCAAACCACCACAGTCATCTTTGGGTACATAGCATATTCAAGGCCAGCTAAAGATGAGTGAAACCATGTCTCTCTCTCTCTCTCTCTCTCTCTCACACACACACACACACACACACACACAAAATCCTGGACAATGGCTTCATTTCAGAAGAAAGTGGGAACATGTCAAAAGGGAAAGTTGGAAATGCTGGGAGTGTGAAGCAAGGGTGTGGTGAAGGTGTCCTGTGCAGACACTGGTGACTGTCCCCTATGCTCTTCACAGAAAGCAGGAGCATCCTTAACGAGGGAGCCCTCACACTGCTGGGACGAAGAGAAGAGCTGCACCTTAGCAGATGAGAGCCTGCCAAAGATGGGGGTGGTCTATAGGGAAAGACAGCTGTAGCAAGGGGAGAGGAAGAGGATGGTGCCTGTAGAGCTCCCCAGCAAGTTTTCTTGTTTGTTCATTTGTGTTGTGGTGCTGGGGGTGGAAGTCAGGGCCTCATGCTTCCCAGGCAAGTGCTACACCAGTGAGCTGTAGCTCAATCAGTAGAATGTTTCTTGATCACCCAGGTCATACAGCCAATCACCCTTGTGTTCCAGGAAGGTGTGTGAGTCAACTTGCCCTTATTGTAACAAATACCTGATGAAATTATAACGGTAAAAGGTCATTTTGGCTCACAGTTTTAGAGGCTTTGGACTTGATGCTTTTAGGTGAGGAGCCAGGTGGCAGTGTTAGGGAGCCTCATGCAGAGCAAAAACATTCACCTCATTACTAGGAAGCAAGAGTGAGAGAGAGAGAGAGAACAGGAAGGGACCAGAGTCCCACACTCACTTTCAAAGATGCATCAAATGACCTAAAGGCCTCCCACTAGACCCTCTTAAAGGCTACATCACCACCCAGTAGCACCAACTTGGGGAGCAAGCCTTTAACACATGGACCTGTGGGGGACATTAAGACGCAGACTATATATAGTAGGTGTCCCAGTGAGGGATGGGGGTGCTGGACAGGTTCACTTCAGTGATTCTAGCAAAAGGCAGTGAAGGCCTCTGCTGAGGCAGAAACAGTGGAGACAGGATGTGTGGGGACAATGCAGATCAAAGGAGGAAGGGCTGGGTGAATGGGTGCTTGTGTATGTGGGAGGGAGAAGAAAGGGCATAAAATGTGTTCTAGGTCACTGGTTCAGACCCCAGGCAATAGAACAGGTGTGTCTAGTAACACATGCGGATATTTTCCTGAACTGCCACCTGTTTTCTCTCTTTGCTTCCCAGTAGTGAGGTGAATGGTTTTATTCCATCACATGTTCCCTACTATTGCCAGCTGGCGTCCCCACCAAAGGCTTAAAAGCAACAGGTCTGGGACTGGAGAGATGGCTTAGGGTTAAGGTGTTCGCCTGCGAAACCAAAGGACCCAGGTTTGATTCCCTGGGACCCATGTAAGCCAGATGCACAAAGTGGCACATGAGTCTGGAGTTCATTTGTAGGGGCTGGAGGCCCTGGCGTGTCCATTCTCTCTCTCTCTCTCTATCTGCCTCTTTCTCTGTCTTTTATTTTCTCTCTCTCTCTCAAATAAATAAATAAATAAAATAATTTTTTTAAAAAAGCAACAGGTCTGAAACCTCTAAAACTGTGAGCTAAAGTAACCATTTACCCAGGTGTGGTGGCGCATGCCTTTAATCCCAGCACTTGGGAGGCAGAGGTAGGAGGATCATCGTGAGTTCCAGGCCACCCTGAGACTCCATAGTGAATTTCAGGTCAGCCTGAGCTTGAATGAGACCCTACCTCGAAAAACAAAAAAAAAAAAAAAAAAAAAAAAGACATTTATTATTATAATTTCATTATATTTTTACTCAACAACTACCTTTATTCAACATCTCAGGTTGTCCCGGAAAGCCGACTTTTAGGCCCTCCTTCCAGCTGGCTGCTTTACAAAAGGCAAGTTCATCTGTGGCCCATCCCCTGTCATATCCCCGCTCACATAGAGGTGGCACCAAGACCCCTTCTGACTTCCACCCATAGTTCATCTGTTGCCTCCCAGTCGTGTCCCCATCAGCCCCGGTGCTGTTGGCTTCATTTTCTTGCTTTTCTCCTGTCTTCCCATTATTTCCTAGACTCCAGAGTGGGCTATGACATCATTGTCTCCCTCCAGTCTCACATGATATGCCCATGATACACTAAGTAGTATTAAGGGGATATCTCTCAGGACAACAATCTGGCTTCTTCGTACTCTGTAACAAATCCTACTCTCTCTAGGGGCTGGGTTGAAGGTCTGGTGAGCCAAAAGGCATGTGTGTGTGCTACACAGAGAAGCTAGGTGTGGTCTAATCAGGTCCTCCTGTTTGGCATGTCCACCATAGTTCTGGCTTAATATGTTTGAGCATATTTAAACAAAATAGGGAAACAGAATGTGGAATAAGTGTTTTGGGAGGAAGCATGGAGTTTGGTCTTATGCCTCTTGAGTCGTACCTGCCTGCAAGGTCAGCCATGGTCTGGTTGTCAGAGCTCAGGGCAGAGAGCCAGTATCTGGCACATAAAAACTTACATTAAGATGCTCCTTTGGAGGCTGGAGAGAAAGCTCAGCAGTTAAGGCGCTTGCCTGCAGAGCCTAATGACCTGGGCTAAAGTTCCCAGTACTCACATAAAGCCAGATGCACAAAGTGATACATGCAGCAGTTGGAGGCCCTGGTGCGCCCATTCCCTCTGTCTTTCTTCTGTCTCTTCTCTAATGTGGAGGTAGAATGGTCCTATTGGCAAACCAGAATGCTAAGAAAGATGAGTAGGGAAACAGACCACAAGTCAGAAATATCATGAGCAAAGAAAGGATCACTTTAGATGGTAAGGTAGGTTATATTTACTTTTTAATTTATTTATTTGTAAGGGGAGAGAGAGAGAGAAGATGAATGGGCATGCCAGAGCCTCTTCCCACTACAAATAAATGCCAGATGCAGAACAATGCTTTCTGTATCCAGCTTTATGTGGGTACTGGGATATTGAACCCAGGCCATCAGGCCTTGCATGCAAGCACCTTAACCGCTGGGCCATCTCCCAGCCCATAAGATGGGTTTTTAAAACAGGCATTGGACTATCAGTAGTCTCTCCGTGTTATGAGGATAGGGAATCATGGTGTCAGGACAGCTGGTTTTTCAGGTAAAAGAATACAATTGTACTTTGCTTCTATGTGAAAACAAATTTCAGATGATTCAAAGATTTAAATGTAAAAAAAAGGACCATAAAAATAGAGAAAAACACAAGAAATTTATTTATAATCTTGGAGTGGAGGAGGTCTATTTAGCAGCTCACAGTCCTAGACATCATAAAAGATTAAGAAATGCAGTTATGTAATTACATACTGTGTCTTCTTGGCAAAATAAAACAAGAGAAATACAGAACAACTAAGGGGAAAATATTTGCAACTGTGTCACAAAGGTTCCATTTCTAAAAGAGACCCCACAAACCAATAAAGAAGCCAATGATAAACATGAGAAGATGGGCCAAAGTCAGGGCCAGTTCAAGGAAGGAAGGTCACATGACCCAGCACTTGGCACACGAGGAGCTGCTTTTTGCAGGCAAGGAAGTGAAACACATGTTGAAACCATATGAACTTTTTCTTTTTATTTACAACCATAAGGTTGCTTTGGCAAGGGTGGGAGGAAGAAAGAAGACATTCTCTTACAGTGGAGGAGTGTAAATTGTCAGGACTTATAGAAGGGAGCTGAATAGAACTACCAAAAAATGTTTTGAGAGGGACTGGAGAGATGGCTACACAAATCTGACAATCCAATCTGGGTCCCATATAAAGCCAGGTCATGCGTAAAAGAGAGAAGGAAGACAGAGGCAGGAGAATCCTGAAGCTCACAGGCCAGCTACCCTGGTGAGCACAGCTGTGAATAGCAAGAGACCCTGCCTTGCGCTGGGCGTGCTGCTGCTGCACACCTTCAGTCCCAGCACTCTGGAGGCTGAGGTAGGAGGAAAACCATTTGTTTGAGGCTAGCTTGGGGCCACAGACTGAATTCCAGGACAGCCTGAACTAGAGTGAAACCCTGCCTCAAAACAAGGTGGAAGCTGAGGACTGACACTCGACATTGTCCTCTGATGTCCCTGTGTGACTGTATTCACACGCATACACACGCTACAAAAGTGTTTTGAGACCGGTTCTTGCTGTGTTGCCTAGGCTGGCTTCAGATTCCTGGGCTCAAGTGATTCTCTGTCTTCATCCTCCCAAGTGACTGCAGGTGTGTGCCACTGTGCCTGGCTAAGTATCAATTTGTTGAATTCACGCACAGTTTGATCCAGTAACCTCCTGCAGACTCATGTCGAACAAGTATGTGAGCTCATTGCTTTAACAGCAAAGGCTGGAAGGCATCGGACATTCAACAAACAGCGGGGTAAGATGTAGCTATGAAGAGGGTAACTTTTAGAGCACTCTAAGTAGACCAGTCAGGTATTTTTGTATTGAGAAAAGCATAATATATGATTTTTTTTTTTTTTCGAGGTAGAGTCTCACTCTAGTCCAGGCTGACCTGGAATTCACTATGGAGTCTCAGGATGGCCTTGAACTCTCAGTGATCCTCCTACCTCTGCCTCTGGAGTGGTGGGATTAAAGGCATGCGTCACCACGCCCAGCTGTTTTTTTTTTTTTTTTAATTATCTTTATTTCCTAGCAGAGAGAGAGATTGATTTAGAGAGACAAAGTATGGCACACCAGGGCCTCTTGCTGCTGTAAACAAACTCCAGATGTGTGTGCCTCTTTGTGTGGCTGGCTTTACATGGGTACTGGGAAATCAAACTAGAGCCAGCAGGCTTTGCATGCAAGTACCTTTGAGCCATCTCCCTATCCCTGTTTACACTTTCCAATTTCAAGTAGCAGTCTAAAGATACTTTTTCTCTAGGATATAAATAATGCCCAATGATTTATTCTTAGCCTTTATTACTTTTTTAATATAACTTTTTCTGTAGGGACTCTTAAGAGGCTACACCTACATTTATTTTGCAGCAAACAGCTCTGTGGCTACCAGTAACAACCAATGAGTAAATGGAACAATAAATAAACAGAAGAGAGCAAAGGAGAAGGGAACAGGGAGGCCGAGTGACTTAAAAATAGACATACAGCTGGGAGTGGTGGCTCATCCCTTTAATAATATCAGCACTCAGGAGGCTGAAGTAGGAGAACAGCCATGAGTTTGAGGCCAGTGTGGGCAACAGAGTGAGTTCCAGGTCAGAGTGAGATTTAAAAGAAAAAAAAAAAAATAGACAGGTCCCCAGGAAGGAAGAGGTAAGGCCACCTCCAGGTTGGCAGCAAGGTAGTGGGGTACCCAGGGCAGGATGGCCTACATGGCAAGGAGAAATCATCCTAACACAGGCACCAGCTGAACTATATGGGATTTTTTTTTTTCCCCGTGGAAAACTCAAGGAACCAGAACTTTCAACAGGTGACTTTGGGAAAAGAGAAGTTGGAAGCACTTAAATTGACCTCAGGGGTTTTGGTGGAAAAACACACAGACACAAAAGAGTGTTGGCAAGGGATTGGGAGTCATCTTAACATTCACATACCAAGCAGTACCACAGTTAGATGACATGCCAACCAGCCATAAAGAACTGTGCTGTTTTCAGTGCATCTAGAATCTTCCACCGGCTATCTGTACCTGCACAACTCATGCAGCCCCCAGCTACGTTGTGGGCAGATAGGGTTAACCCTGCCTCAGTGATGACCCACTGATAAATCAGCCTTAGGCTGTGACAAACTGTTGCCTGGTGCTTGCAAGTGTTGCCATTTAGCAGGGTTCCATCAGGAAAGGCTGGGTTTGTAGAAAGAATGGCTTTGCTGAATTCATTAAGCACCCTGTCTGCTGTGTGGGGTGTTCACTAGAGGTTCCATTTCCCAGCACAACTGAAGGTCACATTCAACCATCAGACACTAGCAGAGGGTTGTGCAGGGCCCACACTGGCCTTGAGTGCTCCTCCTATGAACACAGGCATCTGTTGCTTTCTGCCCAGCAAAACGTTTAAAAAAAAAAAAAAACTTATTAAGAACAGCCAGGCAGTGGCACTCAGGAGGCTGAGGCAGGAGGATCAAGTTATACAGGCCAACCTGGACTATATAGCAATATCCTGGCTCAAACAAATATTATCTAAGGAATTGGGGCTAGAGAAATGACTCAGTGGTTAAGGCACTTGCCTGCAAAGCCTAACAACCAGGGTTCAGTTCCCCAGTACCCATGTAGGGCCAGATACATAAAGTGCTGCATACATCTGGAGTTTGTTTGCAGTGGCTGGAGGCCCTGGCATGCCCATATTTCATTCATTCATTCTCTCTCCTTGTGAATAAATAAGTAAATAAAAATTTTAAAAGGAATATAATAAAGAAATTTGGAGCACACTCACTCCCCCGCCTCTTGATTTCTGTGGTTTCAGTTATCCAAAGTCCCTCACAGTAGTTCCCATAAGGGAAGACTGCAGTATGTTAGAGAAAGTTCCCTATGCAACTATCCTTTTAAAAATATTCCTACTTTGTTGCTTTCAAATACATCCTCCCTGCTTTCTGTACTTTTTGTGTGCGAAGACTGAGAATAAAGACTTCCACAGACAGAACTGGGAGGGAGGGCAGGTATGGCCCCAGCCCTCAGGCACCAGGACCTGGTCCGCAAAGATATTTGCAGAGGCGGCTGTGGTCGACAGGGGGCAGCACCGCGCCAGCATCCCAGCAGATCGCGCCAGGGCTACTCATCCCTATGATCTTTAGAATTTGGGGCGGGATCCGTTTCTTTTGTAATAAGGTTTTCCCATAGTAAGTTCACTTTTTCCTGGGTCTCTGCTTCACCCTGTAGATTTCTCTAATGACCTTATTATAAACCTCTCTTGGAGAAAAATCTGGATTCTATTATCATATGACCCCGTCCCTTCCGCTTCATTATCAGGATAATGTTCTGTTAAGACAAGGGAGCGATCTGGGCAAAGAGGAAAGAAGAAACTGAGCAGAAAGAATGCCCGTGGCTGGCTGATAGTCTCTATTTTAGCCCACCACACAAGATCCTGTAGAAAAGAAGGCATGTATTTTAGCTTAAAGTGGCTTACTAAGAAGTTCCATTATCTTTCCTCCAAATATTTGTATGAACAAGTGACCTTGATTCCACCCACGTACAAGGCCGGTTGGTGGGCGTCTCAAAATACAGCCGACTCTACTGTTTCACGAAGTAAAAATAAAAGCATTGTCATGGTGCATTGTCCTGGGATTACCATCGCTTTGATGGTTGCTCCCCAGGGCTGGGGCTTTACTTTAGCATGCTGAGTGCAGCCAGGGAGGATGACAATATTTCACTCCCTGGCACCTCTTTCAACGCTCCTCACCTGAAAAAAATGTGTGTCATGCCCTGCAAATGCAGGCGGTTCCACACATGCCACAAAGTGACATTCCTCTGGTGTCTGTCCTTCAGAGGTGACAGTAAAAAGGGTAAAGGAAGATATATGGCTCCTGAAACTAAGTGGTCAAGGAGAAAATATCAGGAAATCTTAAGAGTTCAAGGAAGGCTGGGCGTGGTGGCGCTCGCCTTTAATCCCAGTACTCCGGAGGCAGAGGTAGGAGAATCGCCATGAGTTCAAGGCCACTTTGAGACTACATAGGGAATTCCAGGTCAGCCTGGGCTAGAGTGAAACCCTACCTCAACCGCCCCCCCCCCCAAAAAAAAGTTCAAGGAAGAGGCTAGGTTCTTGTGTATAAACTATCCCTCCACGGTGTGGTGACAGCTAGCTCCCTGGGCCAGATGGGCTCCCCTTGCACCCTCAGCAAGGGCACATCAGAGGTGACTCTGGACCCACATTCTGCAGCTTTCCCTGGAGAGCTAGCCATCTTATGCGCATGAGCAATTTTTTCCTTGAAGAGCTGCTTCCCAGCTGCGCCAAATGCTGCGTGTACCGTGACCAACAATAAAAGCCTGGAGAGATTTCCTTCTCTCCCTCTACAACACTCCCACTCCTGCCTGGAATGATCCTTCACATTCTTTCCCAAAGCCCAATACACTGTCTACTCCTCCCCTCCTCCTGGGTTGGACCTTCAGTTTACTAGGTGCCAAGGGACCACCCGCTAAATATCCAGAGTGTGCAGCCATTCCTTGCGGGCAACTGGGCTAACCCAAGTGGACAAGCTCTGCCCTGATGGTGCCTCAGTCTCTCCTAGGAGTGAGAGGGAAAGTAGGCAGGCTGGACTTTCCTTCTCTTAAGAGGCCCTAAGCCGGATCATAGGCAGAAGAGCTGTCTTCACCCTGGAGCTGCCTCATGGACTCAGCCTCAGCCTTGGTGCCAAGCTCAGGATGCTTGCAGTCTTTCTCAGTCCCCAGATGGAGCAAGACCAACCTCTAGCTCTTCTTGGCCAGGTGAAGCCCATGGGGATCTGTGCCCCAGTCAAGCCTGATGCAAGCCCTAGCTAATTTTTCCATGTCCTCTTTCAGGAGAAATGCACAGTGATGTTTTCTTCTAGGGGCCAGAAAAGCATTTTTCAGAGCTTCTTGGCAGCACGCTCTGTAGCTCTTTGGCTCCCTGGGGCCTCAACAAATGGAAGGAGGGTGGAGCTGATAGGCCTGCTGGCCACAAGGTGCCCCTAGAGGGAAGCTGTTTGTGACCTCCAGTGTCCCTAGTTACCCCTTGGCCACCCCACAGGGCCCACTGTTACAGGCCCCTTGGCCTTCAGTGGTGATATACAGTGAGACGTTTCCTCTCTAGCTGCAGGGCTTGTTCCAAAGGGAAAATGAGCGATTAGAACGTTAATACAAGTCACTCTCAATTGCATACTTATTCAGTGCTAGGGATAGAATCTAGGAAAGCAAATACTGTCACTGAGCACCACCCAGCCTCCAAACCCTGTCTTAATGATTCATGATTTCTTTTTGTTATTAGGCTGTGGTTTTCAAGGTAGGTTCTCACTCTAGCTCAGGCAGGCCTGGAACTCACTCTGTAGCCCCAGACTGCCCTTAAACTAATCATCCTCCTACCTCAGCCTCCCTGGTGCTAAAATTAAAGCCATATGCCACCACTCACAGAGTTAATTTAGCTTTGAGGTGGGATCTTGTTATGTAACTCAGGCTAGCCTCAAATTTGTGGCAGTCCTCCTGCCTCAGCCTCCCAAGTGCTGAGATTACAGGTATGTGCTATCAGGCCTGGCTTCCTTCTCTCTTCTTTATTGTTTATTATTATTATTATTATCTTGGTTTTTCAAGGTAGGGTATCACTGTAGCTCAGGCTGACCTGGAATCCACTATGTAGTCTTAGGGTGGCCTCAAACTCACGGTGATCCTCCTACCTCTGCTTCCTGAGTGCTGGGATTAAAGACATGTGCCACCATGCCTGGCTTCCTTACTTCTCTTAAATGTTGAGACTAAATGGCCTGTACAGAGCTGTTTGTGAGAGTCATCTGGGGAACTTTGCAGAAAATACTAACATCTCGGCCCCATTCCAAAGCAATTAATTCAGAGCCTCTAGGGGTCAGGAAACAGCATCACTATTTTTAAAAAACTAATTTGTATGCCTCCAGTGAAGAACATCTAAGATCCCAAAGCTGTTCCATTGGCACTGCCAACTCTGCTTGGGTTGTTATGACCTTCTGTGTGAATTACCCTTTGCATGCAGGGCAGTCCTGCACCGGGAAGATGCCGTCATCCAGTTGTTGGCCACCAGCTACTGTGGCCATGTCTGTTGGTGCTAATGCCTAACTACCCAAGGCAGATGTTGCCTAACATCGATGGTCAGTGCAGCCCAGAAGGGGTCTCTGAGAATTCCTCTTCACTACACCCAGTTTAAATGAGTCAAGTAGATCACTGGGCAGTAAGTGAGCACACTTAATCACTCAGTGGGTGTGAAGCCTGAGAATCGGAATTGTTTTTTGTTCTTTACAAGTATGTATTAATCTTATTGCTACAATAATTGTGTACATTTATAGGGTACAGTGTGATGATTTAATACATATATGCATGATATGATGAAAAAGTCAGGATAGACGGCATATCCCCCACTCCATCTCTTTCTCACTGGTTCTCACCATCAGTGTAGCCCAGGTTGATCTGCAATTGGATCCTCCAGCCTTTGCCTCCCAAGTGCTGGGATTAAAGGCATGTACCACACCCAGCTTCCCCATAGTTTTTGTTAACATCTTCCTGTCTGGTAGAGGGAGTCTACCCCCTCATTTTCCCTCAAAAGTGACCTGACTGTTTCAAGCCCTTTTCCTGCTATGTGAGTTTTAGGACGAGCTCACCAAGTTCTCCATTGGGATTTTGGTTAGGGTTGCATTGACTGTATAGATTGAATAGGCTCATTTGGGGGAATTTTCCAAGACTTTGCAGACTCAATTCATTATATCAGGGCCTCTTGCTGCTGCAAACACACTTCAGAATCATGTACCACTTTGTAAATCTGGCTTTACTTGGGTACTGGGGAAGTGAACCATCAGCCAGCAGGCTTTGCAAGCCTTTAACCACAGAGCTATCTCCCAGCCCATCATGGGGTTTTTATAGTAATAAATCAAAACACTTTTCAAATATGTTGGTGGAAACATCAGGTAGGTGGTTATAGCAAAGGCAGGACATCTCTGCTGTATGTCTCAGATGCTCTCTGATGACATGCTTAGCTTTTGGCTTGGTGGAAGCTAGGGGTCTGTTTGTACAGATTTACTTAATAGTCACAGAATGTTAGGTCACACACAACTGGGCAACTAAATGGCCACTTAAGGAACTAAGATAGCCCAAGAAGAACTGGCTGTGGACCTGCAACTTTCCAACTTCCCACAATTACTAAGGACAACATAGCAGGTGCAGTTTTCTTTCTGGAAACTTAAAGTTCACTATCACAGTGTCTTCTAGGTATAAAACATTGGTGTAAGTGCCACATGCTGGGTTCCACCCTGGGAAGCTGGGGAGTGACCTTGTCAAATCCATCCTTTTCAATAGGTAAAACACAACGTGTGTTGGGGGGGGGGTGATTTGCCCAATGTCACTGGCTAGATTGGGCAAAATTTTTCAGTCTGGGACTCATTCTAATTCTTTCCTGCCCCTAGAAGAAAGTATGCTGGGCTGAACTTGGGGCCTTCAGTGCTGGTGGGCCAGGCTGCTAAGGTCATTTTTATCTGCTCTTACTGGTGGTGCCCTAGGCTTTCAGGAAAGGGGCAGGTGTGTCCCCCTGGCCCTGTTCCTGGGACTGTGTGGAGGGTCCTTTGGGTAACTGTGAGAGAATCAGTCATCTGCTGCAGAAAAATGGAAATAATTTCATGTTTTGCAAAGTAGGAGGTGAGCCACATAGGGGAGTGTGAGCCAGTGAATGCCCAGCTATACTTGGGACATCAGGTGGCTGATTCCTGGGGTGGGGGGTGTTCATTGTTCTCTAAGCCAGGCCTCTGGAGCCGCTTCACATTGTTTCCTAGTGCCGCCAGGCCCCAGGGGCAGCACTCTTTTTCTGTCTCTGCTGTCACTTACATTCCTTCCCAAGCTCAGTTTCCATCACCTCTAATCATCTCTTGTCCTTTGTTCTTGGATTAAGCCCGACCAGCTGTCACTCACTTGGGCCAAACTTCACACAGGTCTGAGGCCACTCCTGAGACCCTGTCAGTGTCAGAGGGGAAAACTTTGTGTGTCCTGAGCCAAGTTTGCACAGAGCAGCAGGTGGAGACAAAGGAGTGACAGTGCAGGGAGGCCAGGAAGGTTTCTGCTAGGCTGTATGTATGTCCGTGTTTGGGAAGAGAAAGGGTCAGAAGGAGGTCTTGTGTGTGTGTGTGTGTTTGTGTGTGTCTTTCTGTAACCAAAGACATTGCTTGCTGGCTGGTGATTTTCCCAGCATAGGCAGGAAGCTGGGAGTGGGTGAGTTCAGGGTCAACCTGCCTCTGCCCTAGTTTCTGGGGCTTCTTTCTTAATAGCTTGCCCAACCTTTACCTGGCCCCCTAGACCTGCTGGGCTGACCTCTTTCTCTGTGACACTGGTCCACCTGAATCGGTGCCATGGATGTCCCACCTGGTGTAGCACTTTCCTGTCATGAAGGAACAATCCAGGTCTTCTCAAGCCTATAATTTTAGGTTTTGGTTTTTTTGTTGTTGTTGTGTTTTTGGTTTTTCAAGGTAGGGTCTCGCTGGACCCCAGGCTGACCTGGAATTCACCAAGTAGTCTCAGGGTGGCCTTGAACTCATGGCAATCCTCCTACCTCTGCCTCCCAAGTGCTGGGATTAAAGGCGTGCGCCACCACACCCGGCTCAAGCTTACAATTTTGAAAACACCTCACATTGGTCCCTCTTTTTAGTATCTTAGGTCCCAGGTGGAGATGAGAGGTGTCTCGTCAACAGGCTGTAGGTGGTCACAGTGAAGGTGGAGGGTCTGGTCTGGGGTCAACTGGAAGGCTGAGGTGGATATTTTAGGTGGATGAGCTTCCGACCACTATGTAGAGAGAAGATTCACCCCACTGTTAGAGTGCAATGAGAAGACTCTCCGTAGATGACAAGCAGATGCTAGGGCCACATTCTTGGGCTCCCCAGCCTTCAGAACAGTGAGCTGAATTCAAAATAAACTTTTTTGGGGAGGAAGGGGTTTGATACTTGTTCTTACTATGTAACCCGCACTGAGGTTTTGAAAACCCTCTTGTCTCATGCTCAGGGAAGGGGGAAGGTAGGGCTTCTTCTGGAAGCCAGTGAAGGCTAAGTAGAAGAGTCGGGATTTTGATGAGGGTCAGGTGTCAGATTAGTGGGTGACAAGGGTATGCCATAAGTAAGGAGATGATAGCAACAGGCTTAAAAGGTGGTTTTTTGCCTATTTGGGGACATGTTGGAGGGAAGCACAAATGGACAATATCAGTGTTTTTGCTTCAGAGATGTTTTCATTTTGAACCCCACCCTGCCCATTGTAGCTTTTGCCCTGGGCCCTGTCTCTCTGCTCCCTGGAGCAGTGTAAGAAGGGGGCTGAAAGGTTCCATGCCCAGCAGGCCTTGACTTCAGAACCCCCAGCTTTGGACCTCTACTGGTCCATCCTTCCCTGGCTGGCCCCACCCCTTCTTTAGTGTGGATAACCTGAATGCACTCTTCAAAGGACAGTCTCTCTTTTTTTTTTTTTTTTTTTGGTTTTTTGAGGTAGGGTCTCACTCTGGTCCAGGCTGACCTGGAATTAACTCTGTCGTCTCAGGGTGGCCTTGAACTCATGGTGATCCTCCTACCTCTGCCTCCCGAGTGCTGGGATTAAAGGCATGCGCCACCACGCCCGGTTTCAAAGGACAGTCTCTTTGTTGGGGTTGTCATTAGCATTGAGGACCTTAGAGAAAGCATGTCCTTGGGTTGGCACTGTACTCTGCAGGATGGTATGGTATGGCCAGTACCCAGCACCCCCCCCCCCAATCTGAAGATCTAGGACAGAAATTCCTCCAAACCTGCCCTTTTTCTCACTTCTCTTTTCTTCAGAGGCTGCTAATGGGTTCCTTGTGTCCTTCAAAGGACACATCATGGGCCTGCAGATGTGTTGCCAGGCAGGTTAGAGAAGTCAAGGCAATGTGTGGGAAATGAGAATCTCTAGAACTCTGCCCAGAAGGAAGAAGAGCAGATTCATAGGGTGGGTGTGCTTTGGATGTGTAGATTCATGGAAATGAATTTAGGCTCATGGCAGTCCCAGGAGAAACTGGGGAAAGTGATTCCGCCTGCAATGGGGACATTCTAAAAGGGTCCTGGGTCCTTGCCAATGAGTCCTTGGGCTTCTGTGGTTGTGAAGGTGGCTGTTGTGAGGGCAGACTGTGGCCTGTAGCTGCATTTTCCTCCCAGGAAGCCATCTGGCCCAGCTGCCCTGTGGACTCTAATGCCTGCAAGCTGTTCTGGAAGCACCACTTGGCATCACTCACTGTCCAATTGCCTGGGGCCAGCCAGGCCTGTTTTAGTCCCTTCACAGAAGGCACCCTGTGGTCTGTATGCAGATATGGTGCATTAACCAGGTAAAGGGTATCTGCTGTGCCTTGCACTGGTCCCATCCTGCCTCCCAGTCCTGGGGATCCATCCTGGGGCTGCAGAGCCTGGTGGGCTAGGAGGGGACCATTACAGAGGTGTTTCTTCTGGGCTGGCATGGGAACGTCATGGAGACGTTCTGTCCATTGGGCACCTGTGAGCTCTCTGCAGTGGCCATGGTATTTTCCTTCACTTAGGTTGAGCTCAGACTCGGTGGTGTTATGGACAGGCTCAGGATAGCTGTCCATGCTGCCTCCCACAGGGGTCCAGTTCCGTGGTGTAGCTAGGTATGTGTTCAAGGCTGAGCCTCAAGCAGAATGCTAATTTACTGGATAAAATACCAGGCCCAGCCTTTCCCCACACCAGTGAAACAATGACCTCAGCAGACTGGAGATTTTCTTTTTTTTTTTTTTAACTAAAAAAAAAAATTATTAGAGAACAGGCATGCCAGGGCCTCTAGCTGCTGGAAACGAACTCCGGACACATGCACCTCCTGTGAATGTGGCTTACGTGGTTCCTGGGGTATCTTACTAGGTCCTTTGGCTTTGAAGGCAAGCGCCTTAAGCGCTAAGCCATCTCTCCAGCCCAGACTGGAGTTTTTTTATATTATCATCATCATTATTATTATTTTGGTTTTTTTTTCAAGGTAGGGTCTCACTCTAGCTCAGGCTGACCTAGAATTCACTCTGTAGTCTCAGGGTGGCCTCGAACTCACGGCGATCCTCCTACCCCTGCCTCCCTGAGATTAAAGGCGTGCGCCACCACGCCGGGTCAGACTGGAGTTTTTAAGGTAGGGACTCGCTCATAGCGCCAAGTTAGCCTGGGACACTGGGACATCATGTTCTGCAGCCCAAGCCGGCCACAGACTCGTGGCAGGCCTCCAGCCGCGGCCTCCGGGCTCCTGGGCTCACCGGCATGCACCGGCACTGTCTCTTGCTCGCCCGCAGGATCTCCTACGACCCCGCGCGGTTCCCGAGGTACCTGCCCGAGGCCTACTGCCTGTGCCGCGGCTGCCTGACCGGGCTCTTCGGCGAGGAGGACTTCCGTTTCCGCAGCGCGCCCGTCTACTCGCCCGCCGTGGTCCTGCGGCGCACGGCGGCCTGCGTGGGCGGACGCTCGGTGTACGCGGAGCACTACGTCACCATCCCCGTGGGCTGCACGTGCGTCCCCGAGCCCGAGGCGGACGCGGCCGGCGCCAAGCTCCTGCTCGCCCCGGGCGGCGGGCCGGCCCGGCACTGAGGAAGGACGGCGGCAGGGCGGGGCTGCGGCTGCTCATCCCGCTGCCGGGCGCCAGCCCCTGGAGGAAGAGCTGCGGAAGCTTAAAAAAAATTCATATATATATATAATTTTTTAAAGTAGAGACTGCGTACCTTAGTATTTTGAGTAAGGGCCAACATTATTTTGATGTTAGTAATATAGAGCAAGTATAGTTTGAAAACCGCCATGACACAGCGATTTATAAACGTTCTTTTAGCTCCGGTAGGAGTTTTAGGAGCATGGTGCGGTGCTTAGATGAATTTTTTATCTGGCACCGTGCCCTGGGTCTCTGCATTCCGCCTGTGGCGAAGGCCGACCCGCCACAGTGAAATGGACGCTCCACATTGGACCATCCACTAAAGGCTTCACTGAGGAAGGGAGGGGGTGCCTGGGAGCCTCGTAGTCATAGAAGCCCAAACTTGCTTTTACTCATTACTGTATACTGGTCTCAGTTCCGGGCAGAGGTGGAATGTGACATCTTTGCCAGCTCTTGGAAAGACCCAAGCACATTTTGTGTTAGTTGTAATAACTGAAGACCAAGCCAAATACAAGGAGAAAGTGGGCCAAACCGGGTCTCCAAAGAGCAATACTGAGTGAGGCCTTTCTTCCTATTACAATGTGAGCTAAATCTTTACTCTCTCCTTTAGGTTGTCTGTTCCTAAAAACAATTATTTGTAAATTAAGTATTTTTAAAATGATTAAAATAATGTTAGATGAAGGATATGTTGGCTGTGTGAATTTCTCTACACATTCTGCTAAAGCGAACTTGTTTGCCTAGAGTGTGGGGATGGTGGGTCACTTTTCTCCACCCTGTGAGAAACTACCCGACTAAACTAAACCCTTAGCAACTTAAGGAAGGAAGAGATTGTGTCGGTTTACAGCTTGAGGGCAGTCCATGATAGTGTAGAAAGCGAAGCATGAGGTACTGTCATATTGCATCCTACCTCAAGAGGCAGAGGGTGAATGTAGAATGCTGTTTACTTCTACTTAGTCTAGAACCTCAGCTCATAGGATGGTTCCACCCCATTTAGGGTGCATCTTCCCATCTCAGTTAACCCAATCTAGATATCCCTCACAGGCTGCCCAGAGGTTTGTCTCCTAGGTGATTCTATAGCCTGTTAAGTTGACAATATTAACCATCACAGGATGGAACCCAAGCCCCTTTAATTTAAGCACATCTCTACCAGTGAGCTACAGCCTTAGTCCTCTGGCTTTCAGAGGAAACAACAGGCTTTTTGTTGTTTTATATGATTTGAAACAGGGTCTCTCTATGAAGCTCAGGCTCTCTGGAACAAGTCATCCTCCTACCTCAACCTTCAACATACTGGAATACAGGTGTACCACTAGAACAGACAAACAGTATGTTAACTAAGGTCTTTATCTTAATTCTATAGGTGAGATTTAAATTAAGCAAGTCATGATTTGGTCTTCTTAAGATAACTAGTCATGTAAACTCAATTTCTAATCTTTGGTGATACTCTAACCAACCAACCAATGTACTTTTTAAAAATGTATTCCACCCCAAAGCTTCAGTGTCACAGAAAAAAAAAAAGTGCCATTAATTTCTCTTTCTCCCTTCCTCCCTCTCTCTCTCTCATTTTTTAACTATCTGAGAGAGAGAGAGAGAGAGAGAGAGAGAGAATGGATGTGCCAGGGCTTCTAGCCACTGCAAACAAACTCCAGATGCATGTGCCACCTTGTGCATCTGGCTCACATAGGTATTGGTGATACAGGAATTTTGGGTTCCTTTCATGGAAATGTACCGATAATTTGGGGTGTTCCCAGAACCTTATCCTGTGAATTTGAAGAATGAAATCCACAGACCAGAGGATAAGGTTTAGAAAGATCTTATTTTAGCTTAAAGCTTTAAGAGGATGAAGAGAAGGGGTCTTAAGCCTAGAACCTAAGAGAAGGAAGCCAGGTGGAGCTCTTGTGTGGGGGGTGGGGGGTGGGGGGAGTTGTAAAGCCCACCTTGAGACTCAGATCCTGGTTTTTTACGGGGAGTGCCTACATGAGGAAGACCAGGTCAGCAGGTTACTATGGACAAAGACCAGATTTTACAGCTTTGCCAGTCATCTTAGGTAAGGGTCAGAGTTTCTGTCCTCTAGGAAAGGCATAAGCTTAATCTAGAGAACTTTCCCGGCATGTGTAACATCCAGGTTTCTGCAAGCTTAGTGACATTTCCTGCTTTTAGTCAAGGAATAAAAAAATCATTCACTTTTGGGTTTCTGTTACCCTGACTACCTAGCCAATTCCTGTCTCCCATCACTGGGGAATAGAACCTGGGTCCTTTGGCTTCACAGGCAAGTGCCTTAACTGCTAAGACATCTCTCCAGCCCCATTTTTAAACTTTTTGAGTTAGGAGCTTGCTATGTATCCCAGGCAGGCCTCGAACTTGTGGCAAGCTTCCTGCCCCAACCTTTCCTAGTGCTGGCATTACAGGCATAAGCCACCATGCCCTGCCAGACCTCTATCTATATCACTGACAACTTGAACTTGATTTGGAATTTTCAGCTTCTGCATGTTGACAGAAATTGTGCCTGAAAGACATAGTAAAGAATACCTGAAAGGCATAGAGATAAGTACTTTCATAGAGTTATAAAATTTCACTTTCCTATTCAAATTGGGGAGAAAATGGTATCCTAGATGGCACTATGTCAAAAAGGCATTTGTTCCAAAGAGAGCTGGTGTAGAACAACCACACAAATACATAAATTAGGGCTGAAAATATATAAATTGGTAACGTGCTTGCTTAGCACGGAATTATTCTCCAGCTCCCCATAAAACTGGGTGTGGTTCCAGGAGCTGGAGGCAGAGTTTCAGCTCCATGTCAAGTTTGAGGTAAGCCTGGGCTACCAGACTCTGGCTCAAAAGTGATGTATCAATTCCCGTTTCTGCTTATTGATCTGGGTGACCGTTTCAGTCATTGCTGGTACAGGGTAACATTCCGCTACTCAAGCATAAATGCACATGGCAAAAGAGGCTCAGACTGAGGATCAACTATTTTTTTTTTGTGGTCTTTATTTTTTTTTCTCAATTTTTATTAATATTTTCCATGATTATAAAAAATATCCCATGGTATTACCCTCCCCCCTTTCCCCTTTGAAATTCCATTCTCCATCATATCCCCTCCCCATCTCAATCTTTCTACTTACATATATACAATACCAACCTAATAAAAGCCCTCCTCCCTTTCTTTCTCTTCCCTTTCTATCTCCTTTTTTAACTTACTGGCCTCTGCTACTGAGTTTTTTCCTTCTTGCACAGAAGCCCACTCATCTGTAGCTAAGATCCACATATGAGGGAGAACATGTGGCGCTTGGCTTTCTGGGCCTGGGTTACTTCACTTAGTATAATTCTTTCCAGATCCATCCACTTTTCTGCAAATTTCATAACTTCATTTTTCTTTACCGCTGAGTAAAACTCCATTGTATAAATGTGCCATATCTTCATTATCCACTCATCAGTTGAGGGACATCTAGGCTGGTTCCATTTCCCAGCTATTATAAATTGAGCAGCAGAGGATCAACTATTTGCACAGGGAAATGTTAATGAATAGGCAATCTTTGTACCTTTTTCTCTGCCTTGAGGATTCACCCATTTAGTGATATCTGGATGATTTTTTTGTTTTCTTTTTTTGAGGGCTTGGGATGGAATCCAGGGCTTCTGACATGCTAGATAAACACTCTGCCCCTAATCCACACCCCAGGCTTCCTGGTTTGAATGCTGACTATCCCCTAAAGGTCCAAATGTGAAGCACCTGGAACCCAGGGTGGTGCTATAGACATTTAGAAGGATGGGCCCATGGGAGGGCCTCAGGTTACTGGGAATGTGCCCTCAAGGAGGACTGTGGGACCTGTCTTCCTTCCACTTTCTTCCTTACTTATATTTTGTTTTGCCTGCCACACACTTCTCAGAACTGTCATCTGGCATATCCACTAGGGGCCCGAAGAAGTGTCTGGATGACTTTAAGCTGGAACCTTCATAACTGTGAGCAAAAATAAGTCTTTTCTCTTATAGGTTAAGATCTCTGGCATTTCATTACAGTAACCAGAAGTGTTGCAGTCACCTTCATGCTCTGGGATAAAACACCTGGCCAAAAGCAGCTCTTTTGGAGCAGCTTTTTGGGAAGAAGGAATTTATTTTGATTTTTACTCTCCAGAGGAAGCTTCATGGTGGCATGTCACAAGCTGAGGCCATCATCTTGCCACACACAGCAAGTGGAGAACAGCAGTAGGAGAGTTTGCCAAACTCTAGCAAGACAGAGCTAGCTATAACACCTCAAACTCTGCCCCAACAACACACCTCCTTCAGCAATGCTCCACCTCCTACACTGTCACCAGCTGGGGACCAGGCATTCAGAACACATGAGTTTATGGGGAAGATCAGATTCAAACCATCACAGGAAGTTAGGTTCCACTCGCCAGTTTCCTAGGTGACGACTATGGACAAGAGTCTCTTTCTTCAACTAAGACAAGCTGAAGCCAAAGCTGCCAAAGCGGAATTGCTGCCGAGCACCAGCGCTTCTCCACGGGGGCTGCGTTCCCAGCCCGCATTCCTTCCATGCCGTGTGCCCTCATGCCTTAGTCACCCTTCTGACCTTGTGTCCAAATACCTCAGAGCAATCAACTTCAAAAGGGAAGTTTTAAAAGTTTAAAAGACTAAAGGTGGCGCACACCTTTAATCCTAGCACTCGGGAGGCAGAAGTAGGATCACTGTGAGTTTGAGGCCACCCTGAGACTACATAGGTCAGCCTGAGGTAGAGTAAAACTCTACCTCGAAAAACAAACAAACAAACAAAAAAAGTTTATTTTGGCTCCTGGTGTCAGAGGTACAGTCTATGGTTTCATGGCCATGTTACTTTGGGTCTCTGGTAAGGCAAATGTCATGGTGAGGAGCATGTGGTGGAGCAAAACTGCTCACTTCATGGTGACCAGAAAGGAGGGGGTAGCATCCCAGTATGACCCTGGGTTCAATCCCCATCACCAAACTTGATTTACACATAATTTTGATGAACTAAGTTGTCTATGTCCTTCCCTCCTTCTCCGCTGGAGAAGACATAAAACTTCTCTTGGACTAAATGTCAGATTTATAAGACAACTAAACTACTAGGATTTCTAGGTTGTTCTATATCTACAATTCCTAATTGGACATTTCATTTTTAAAAAAATTTTAAAGTATTTATTTATTTATTGAGAGAGAGAGAGAGATTAGGTGTGTCGGGGCTTCTAGCCACAGCAAACAAACTCCAGATGCATGTGCCACCTTGTGCATCTGGCTTACATGAGTACTGAGGAACTGAAGCTGGGTTCTTTGGTTTCATAGGCAAGCGCCTTAACCATTAAGCCATTTCTCCAGCCCCAACACTTCATTTTTATAAATAATTTATCACAAAACCTATTTCTGGCCTAGAAAACCTGTTTCTGTTTATGGCAAACTGGCTCATAAAGAAACAAGGTATGGACTACTGTTTAAAGAACAGCATATGAAGAATGTATAACATGTTCTAAGTACTGATACACTGATAAAATTATATTAATAATACACATAAAAATACACAGTAGTTTGGTTTTTTGTTTTTGTTTTTATTGGTTTGTCGAGGTAGGGTCTCACTGTAGCTCAGGCTGACCTGGAATTCACTCTATAGTCTCAGGGTGGCCTTGAACTCACAGTGATCCTCCTATCTCTGCCTCCTGAGTACTGGGATTAAAGGCATGTGCCACCACGCCTGGCTTACAGTAGTTTTTAAAGTAAAGTTGCCCAGAAATATGATAGCCAAGGTCTGAGCAAAAAACAATAAAAAGCAGATCTCTCTGGTTCTCTAAGTGTGGGCTCCTGAGTGCCAAGCCCCTTCTATCTGGATCATTTACAACAGGCTGAGTTTCTCTGTCTTGAGTAAAGTGCCCACCCTCTCTGATGTCCAACAGCAAAAGATCATTTCTCACTTCAATTCCCTGCCCTGTGGAACCTGTAGGTCAGTTGTGGCCCTTCCACACTCAAGAAACAGACAGCCAGAGCAGCTTCTGCCTGGAGAATTGCGAGTCAGTGTGTCAGGGGGAAGTAGACCTCTGGTTCAGGTGAATGTCATTTTCTCTCACATTTTGTTGGTCAAAGCAAGTTGAGGGAAGGGAGGATTTTTAATTTTGAAATGATTGTAGATTCTTAAAAATTGCAAAAAAACCACAGAGGCTTTGTGTACCCTTTGCTTCATTTCCCAACAGCAACATCTTAGGTAACCATAGTGTGACATTACAGCCATGAAAGCAAGACTGATATAATCCTCAGACATCCCCCCCCCCCGCCAATCTGAGATAAGCCAATTTTTCATGTACTCGTGTCAGTGTTTAGTTCTAAGAAATGTGTCATGTGCGGATGTGTGAAACAGCTGCCCATAGACAAGGCACAGTACCTTCCAATATCAAAGTCCCCTTGGTGGCCACATCGGGCCCTCTTTGTCTGACTGCATCCTAATTCCTGCCATCCACTATTCTGTTCTACATGGGTGGATGTTATTATATAACCAGAAATATAGCATGTGATTTTTGGGATTGGCTTTTCCACTCAGCATGAAATTGCTTAAGGTCCATCGAAGTTCCTTATATCTGTGGTTTGTTTTGCTTTTGAGACAGGGTCTTGCTAGTCAGTTCTAGGCTGGCCTTGAACTTAGTAAGTAGGCTAGACTGCCCTCGAAGTCACAATCCTCCTGCTTCATCCTAGGATTACAGTGTGCCGTCTCACCCAGCAGTTGGTTCCTCTTGATTGCTACGTGGCCTTCTAGCATACAGATGTGCTGTGAATAGCTTTTGAACAGCAAGGGTCCAGCACACTGCTCAGCTCCGTTTCTTGGTTATGGAGTTGGTTTGGCACAGCCATTTCTTCAGTCTGTCTGGGGTGAGGTGCTGAGGCAGAACCATACTGAGACACCAGTGCTACAATCCCATCACGGCTCCAAAACTGGAAAGAGGGGGAGGAACCCAGGAGGAATGGGGACACTAGTTGCTTCGATGATCAATATATTTCATGGGAGCAGGTCAGGTCTCCTTGAAAACTGGAGTTGATGGTGGGTGGGACAAGTCCCATGATGCTACAAGATACCTGTTGGATCCCCGCCTCGAACACTGGCAGGCAGAAGTAGCCCATTTTAGAGGACTCTCTACCCAAGGCAGATATGAGGCCCTACAAAGTTCAGGAGGCCTTGCCTTGCCACGTAACTGTTTGTTCTTTTGTTTTCCACTGATATTAAACAAGGAGAGTGACTTATACAGCTTCTAAATGTTTTTTTCCCCACTCTAACTCCATGAACCTAGGCTGGCAGAAGAATCCCAATCTCATTACAGAAACAATAATGAGAAGTTTTATTTTGAAAACGAGACCAGGATAGGCCCTGTCTGAGGCAGGGTAAAGGAGGAGGTTATAACTTTTCACATAAAAGAATACAAAAAGCAGTAAATAGACATGTCACCTGGGATCCTTTACTGTAAAATGTCTGCATCTGTATTTAGGTGCCACAGTCCAGCCCAGAATCATAGTTAACATAACAGCAGAACTCATTTGCCAAGTTTCGTGCGTGTTCTGGAATAAACTTGCATACCTTCACGCCCAGGAGCTGAGCTGCCACCTCTCCCATGATGGCTCCTGTGAAGAACAGATGTAGTAAACCAAATGAAATGCCACACAAAATGTCATCCCGAGGATGGGCTAATCCCAAGCTGCACAGCAAGTTCTAGGCTACCACACTGGAGACAATTAATCTCACTCCACATGGTAGCGTGGAAAGAGGCAGTATTTCATGCTTTCTATTCTCTTTTATCTGCTCTAACATTTTTCAAAATTGTCTACCTTTTACACTTCTTTTTCAGAAATTTCTAAGTAGACAATATTCCACACTGAAAAAACCAGAAGCTCCTAATGTCAAGTGCCTTTTTTTTTTTTTTTTTTTTTGGTAACATCGTCTTGCAAAAAATCTAAATGAATACATTCCTAACTCCCTTTGCCCACTTCTCCTGTTACTACTAGCCCAGTTCTTACCCATTGTCTGCCTTTCTTGGCCAGCTCCCTCAGTATGTCTCTTCCTCAACAGCCACACCAGCAGGAAGCCTGGCTCAGTAACCCAGGAAGCTCTTGGTTTCTGTCCTTCTTTTCCCTCCACACCCAGATCATAACAAGGTCTTCTGATTCTATCTCCCATGTGTAATCCATTCCTGGGGCAGCTACCTTGCCCAACCCACAGTTACTCTTGCCTGGACATTGTGGTGGCGCATACAGTGCCTGGGTCCATCTGCTGCAGCAATTCTCCCTCCAATACAAAGCTCAAGGGAATGTCTTTAGACAAAGTAGATCCTGTAACTTTGGACTGAGCACTGTAAAAGAAAGTTCCAGCTCCCAGATGTCACCTGTATGGAGCACTGGGGAACCTCAGTTGCCCCTCATAGGTCTCCAGCCACCTGATCCTGAAATCTGCACCAGGCCAGCAACTCCTGCTTGAGTAATGGTCCTCCTGGGGTCTCTGCTGAGACACAGGTACCCCAAGGAGGGACCTCATCCTCCTTCTCACAGTTCTCCAATCCAGCTCCTCCTCCTGTCTTTCCTGGCACCACACTAACCATCACTAGTGCTTCATTTCCTTGGCCTCTGTTGGCATATTTTAAAAATGCTTCTTGTACTGGGTGTGGTAGCTCATTCCTAGAAGACTGAGGCAGAGTTATTCCAAGTTGCAGACCAACCTGGATTACCCTATTTCAAAAATAAAAATAAAAAGGGGCTGGGAGCCAGGTGTGGTGGTGCATGCCTGTAATCCCAGCACTTGGGAGGCAGAGGTAGGTGGATCACCGTGAGTTCAAGGCCACCCTGAAACTATATAGTGAATTCTAGGTCAGCCTGAGCTACAGTGAGACCCTACCTTGAAACCACCCCCCCCAAAAAAAGGGGGTGGGTGTGGGTTGGGGCTGCATGCAGCTCAGTGGTAGAGCACTTGATCCTCAATAGCACAAGCAAATAAGTATAGATGCTTATCACCTAAAACTAAGACATTCCCCAGGAGATTAGACCACCAGCCCACAGCTGGCCTAAAGGCTTTGAAACAACTGTTAATGAACAAACAGTAAGGAAATTATATACAAATAAAAATATTTGTATGCACAAAACTCTGCATTCTTTTTGTTTGGTCTGAGGATACTGAAGATTGAACACAGAGCCTCATGCATGCTAGGCAAGCACTCTACCATTGAGTTACAGCCACAGCAAAACAAACAAACAAACCCCACAAAGCTGACAGTCTTAACCAAATAATTCTACACTACAGAACAGACCCCTGTAACTTCAAGGTATGGTGCAAGGTTTGCAGGAAGAAGAGGTTCCTGGAGGACTTGTGGATAGGGCCAGGAACATGGCTTGAGGGCCTGGACACAAGGCTGCCCACAAGTAAAGAGATCAGTGGAAAACGTTTTTTTATTTTATTCATTATTTATTTATTTATTTTTAATTTTAGTGAGAAAGAGAGAGTGAGCAAGAGACAGAGAATTGGCACACCAGGACCTCAGCCACTGCAACAGAACTTCAGACACTTGTGCCACCTAGTTGGGCATGTGCAACCTTGTGCTTGCCTTACCTTCGTATGTCTGGCTAATGTGGGATGTGGTGAGTAGAACACGGATCCTTAGGCTTCAGAGGCAAGCACTTTAACTGCCAAGCCATCCCTCCAGTCCAGAAAACATTTTAGTTCTCAAATTTTACTAAAACTGCCTGAAAAATGTATCAATTGCTCCCTACAAAAACCTCTTTGTAGGCTGGAGAGGTGGCTTAGTGGTTAAGTGCTTGCCTGTGAAGCCTAAGGACCATGGTTCGAGGCTCAATTCCCCAGGACCCACGTTAGCCAGATGCACAAGGGGTCGCACGCGTCTGGAGTTTGTTTGCAGTGGCCGTTGGCCCTGGCATGCCCATTCTCTGTCTCTCTTTCTCTCTGTCACTCTCAAATAAATAAATAAAAATAAAAATAAACTCTTTGTAAGCTGGGTGTGGTGGTGCATGCCTTTAATCCCAGAACTCGGGAGGCACAGGTAGGAGGATTGCTGTGAGTTCAAGACTACCTTGAGACCACATAACGAATTCCAGGTCAGCCTGAGCTAGAGTGAGATCCCTACCACGAAAAACAAATAAAATAAAATAAAATAAAACAACAACAACAACAAAAGCCCTCTTTGTTGGGCTGGCGAGATGGCATAGTGGTTAAAAGCTTGTCTGCAAAGCCTGACAGTCTGAGTTTGGTTTCCCAGTAACCATGTAAAATCAGATGCACAAAGTGGTGCATGTGTGTGGAGTTCGTTTGCAGTGGCAGGAGGCTATGGAGTGCCCATACGCACTCTGCCTGCCTCTTTCTCTGTGTGTCTGTATCACAAATAAATAAATATTAAAAAAAAACAAAAAACACTTCACCAGGTATGGTGGCACATGCCTTTAATCCCAGCACTTGGGAGGTAGAGATAGGAGGATCGATGTGGGTTTGAGGCCAGCCTGAGATTTACATAGTAAATTCCAGGTCAGCCTGGGCTTGAGTGAGACCCTACCTCAAAAACAAAAAAAACACCCCCCCCCCAAAAAATCTTTGTCTCCAATGACCTAATGTGTTTAGATCTATAACCTTAGGCAACTCACTTTACAGATTCCTAGAATTTTCTTAAACATGCACAGAGCTATGCTACCAATGACTGCTATGACTAAGTAAAAGAACAGCTAACAGGTGTCCATGTGCATAGGACAGATTGACAGTAAACACTTATGTACACAGGTGATATTAAACACTTTACGTGCATGGTGTCATTCAACTCAACTCACAAGGAGCCTTGAAGGCAGGTCCCAATGTACAGATAAGGAACCTGGAGCATAGAAAGGTTAAATAACTCATTTAAGGTCACAGTAAGAGGCAGATTCAAGTATCAAATTTTAAGATCTCTGCCAAGTCTTGAAATCCCAGACACATCGTAGACTTTGGTAAGATGCAGAAGGTGACCTCTACCTGTGCACAACAAAACCTTGCCCCGAGTCAGGTACTTGATGGTTTCAGACGTCTTCCTGAGACATTCCTCAGAAAGGTGAGGAGGGTCTGCGACTACGATGTCAAAACTATGTGCAGCAATGTTCCCAGGTAAATCCAGTGGATTGTTGTAATCATAGAAGATGAACTCTTCTTTATACATGGCGAATCTTCTGTCATACTCAAAGATGTATGTGGAGAAGTCTTCCCTGTGCAGCTCCTTGAGCTTCTGGTACACACTGGGTGCACTTACACATGCTATTCTGGAACAGAATAAACAAGCTTTGAGAGATCCATCATGGTTTAAAAAAAGGCCTTAGTGCTCATATAAAAGAGCTAATAATTAGTAAAGTTTAAAAGGAAACTAAAGGCCTTAATCTTAAGGATTTGGTACTTAAAATGTATAGCTCATAATTTTGAAGCAGAAAAGTATGGAATAAAAAATAAAGCCAGGGATGGAGAGATGGCTCAGCAGTTAAGGCTCTTGCCTACAAAACCTAGTGCCCTGGGTTTGATTCCCCAGTACCCACATAAAACCAGAAGCATAACATAGTTGTATGCATTTGGAGTTTGTTTTCAGCAGCTAGAGGCACTGGTACACCCATTCTCTCTGTGTCTGTCTGTTCTCTCTCTCTTTCTCTCTCCTTACAAATAAATAAAGCTGGCCATTAATACCAGCACTTGGGAGGCTGAGGTCGGAGGACTGCTGTAAATTTGAGGCCAGGCTGAGAATAATCCCAGGTCAGCCTGGGCTAGAACAAGACCCAACTTCATAAAACAAACAAACAGGCTGGAGCGATGGCTTAGTGGTTAAGGCATTTGCCTGCAAAGCCAAAGGACCCAGGTTTGATTCCCCAGGACCCACGTTAGCCAGATGCAGAAGGGGGTGCATGCATCTGGAGTTCATTTGCAGTGGCTGGAGGCCCTGGCATGCCCATTCTCTCTCTCTCAAAAAAAAAAAAAAAAACTGTCAATATCAACTAGTTTGAAAAGCTAGCAGCTTCTTTAAAAAAAGATATAAATAAATAAATGGTATCAGGAATACATTATGATAAAGGATACTGTCTGAAATCCTGAGTTCACCTATTATTTTCATGTTGGGCTTTTAATAATTTTAAACACTTTGAGACCAAACTAAATAGTTTAAAGTCATTTTGCAATACTTATGATAATGAAAGAAAGAAAAATCCCAAGTAACTTTCTAAATAACTCTATTTTTCCAAAAAGACAAGATGAGATCCTAGCTTGCCATGGTAGTTCACAACCCTAGTCCCAGCATTCAGGAGGCTGAGACTGAGTTCAAGGCCACCCTGAGCTACAATAGTGAGTTCCAGAATAGCTTGAGATCAAGTGCCCAAGAACCAGTGGCCCATGGATGCCTTATTGGGCAGGGCCTAAGGGCCCTGGAGACAAATGAGGAAGAGAGTTTGACCTTTTCATTTAATCTCTTTGTAACTTTTGGAGTTTTATTATATTCATATATTGCTAACTTTGAAAAGGTTATTATTAAAAAAAAAAAAAAACACAGCACTACCTGTCCAGTGAGGTACCCATGCCAGGCTATGAGAGCTGCTCAGTCCACATACTTGTGTAGCAGATGATAAACCCTGGTGAGGTCACATATTGTGTTTTGGCCCTGGCTGGCAGTGGGGACATGACCCACCCTGTCTAATACCCCTGCACTGGGCTGGAAGAGGAGAAAGACCCCTGAGATAGGGGGACATCTCCACTGTGCTGAATGAGAACAAGCAGAAGATAAGAATTATATGTTCATAATGGGTCTAAAGAAAGATATTTTCAGACAAGCAAAATTTGAGAGCTTGCTTCCAGCATGCCTTTCCTGGAAAATTTACAGGATGCGCTTTGGGAGAGGAACAGCCATATTCAAGAAGAAATGAAGGGCTAGAGAGATGTTTTAGTGGTTAAGGTGCTTGCCTGAGAAGCCTAACGGCCCAGGATCAGTTCCCCAGGACCCACCTAAGCCAGATGCACAAGGTGGTGCATGCGTCTGGAGTTCGTTTTGTAGTGGCTGGAGGCCCTGGCATGCCTATTCTCTCTCTCTCTCTACCTGCCTCTTTCTCTCTCTCTCTCTCTCAAATAGATAAAATATTTTTTAAAAAAAAGGAGAAGAAGAAGAAATGAAGCCAGGCATGGTGGTGCACACCCTTAATCCCAGTACTTGGAAGACAGAGGTAGGAGGACTGCTGTGTTTGAGGCCTCCCTAAGACTACATAGTGAATTCCAGACCATTTTGGTCTAGAGAGAGCTCTACCTCAAAAAACAACAGCTGGGCATGGTGGTGCATGCCTTTAATCTATCATGAAGTCAACAGCTTCCTGTGCCATGCACCACTGGCATGATGTGCCACCTCACTGCAGATCCACAGCAACAGGACCAACTCACCATAGACTAAAACCTCCAAACTGTGAGCCCAAATGAGCTTTTCCTTATGAGCTGATTTATCTCAGATAAAAACTACATGTTTGGGGCTGGAGAGATGGCTTAGTGGTTGAGGTGCTTGCCTGCAAAGCCTAAGTACCCAGGTTTGATTCCCCAGTACCCACGTAAGCCAAATGGCATAAGGTGCCATATGCATCTGGTGTTTGTTTGCAACTACTGGAGGCCCTGGCACGCCCATTCTCCCTATCACTTTCTATCTGCTTCTTTCTCTTTCAAATAAATAAATAAATAAACTTTTAAAAAACCCAACATGTGCTGGGCGTGGAGGTGCATGCCTTTAATCCCAGCACTTGGGAGGTAGAGGTAGGAGGGTTGCCATGAGTTGGAGGCCACCCTGAGACACCATAGTGAATTTCAGGTCAGCCTGGGCTAAAGCAAAACCCTACCTGGAAAAACCAAAAAAGAAAAAAGGTCGATATGTTTCAAGGTCAGCCTGGGGCTACAAAGTGACTTCTGGGTCAGTCTGGGCTATAGGGAGAACCTGCCTTGAACAAAACAACAAAAAGCTAATAGAAAAGAAAAACAATAATCAGCAACATATAATAAAAAAAAAGAAAAAAGGGCTGGAGAGATGGCTTAGCAGTTAAGGCACTTGCCTGTGAAGCCTAAGGACCCATGTTCTATTCCCTGTAAACCAGATGCACATGGTGCATGCATCTGGAGCTCATTTGCAGTGGCTCTCTCTCTCTCTCTCTCTCTCTCTGTGTGTGTGTGTGTGTAAAAGGAAAAACACACTGGGTGTGGTGGTGCACGCCTTTAATCCCAGCACTCAGGAGGCAGAGGTAGGAGGATCACTGTGAGTTTGAGGCCACCCTGAGACTACATAGTGAGTTCCAGGTCAGCCCCAGCTACAGCCAGACCCTACCTCAAAAAAAAACAAAACAAAACAAAACAAAACAAAAAAAAACCTTAGGATTTCCAGTTAAAGAGGACAAATTAAATACATTCATTTATATTTACTCATGAAAACCCACCAAGTAAGTACGAATAAAATTTAATTTTGCTTTGTTGTTTAGGACATAAATCTCAGAAAGCAAAGGGAACAGGACTAGAGTAAAATAACCACACTCCAGAAGCTGAAAAGTCAACAGGTTGATTGGCTCAGCTGACCGAGGCGAGCTAAACCCAGCACTGGCAGTGAGGAGAGCTGAGCAGGCCCTGGCTTACACTGCAGCATCCCCAGGGGCAAAAGAAAATGCAGACCCAGGAAACCCAAGACACAGGGCAAAGATGGGGCTAAAAACAGAAGTTGTTGAAAGATCTACTTAAGAAACAACTTGTTCCCAAGAGTCTCTTTCCCTGTGCCCTCTAGTGACTGGCAGAAAACTGGAACAATGCTCTAAAGATTGAGGGATGCTTGGAGAGAAATGTTAGGCACAGATGAGAGGAAATTAGAAGGAGGCTAGGGATGTAGCTAGTAGCAGAGCACTTGCCTGGTACGTGTAAGGCCCTACATTCCAATCCCAACCCAGATGTGAAAGCAAAGAGTTAGAAAAGTTATGTTAAAGGAAGGTGACTTCTAGCCTTTGTTCAGTCATCCAAGGACGTATAACTTCAAGGCGGGAATTAAGAGAATCTTCCCTAGACTTCCAACCAGGCCCCAGGCAAAGACATTGAGAATGCAGGCATCCTGGAAACAGCTCCTCCTCATCCCAGCCTGTAGAGCCCACAGTAGATAAAGTGGGGCTGAGGGTGCAGTTCAGTAGTAGATCACATGCTTAGCTACATGTGAGGCCCTGGGTTCAATTCTACCATGAACAAAGCTAATCAAAGTAGGTCAAGCTTCTAGAATTTAAGTGTGAAGGAACAGCTGAAGTCAACAGACATTCAAGGCAAACATTTAATATTCAACAATGTCTAATATTTTTAAATAATCAGAAAAAAAGTATTTCAGAGTAGAGAGTATGCAGGAAGGAAGCTCTACTCATGTGTTGAAGGTTTAGTACCCTGCTGGTGGCATTATTTTGGGTGGATAGAGGAAAGTTTAGATTGGGAACATGCTTTTTAAAAAAAAAATATATTTATTTATTTGGGAGTGGAGGGAGAGAGAGAAAGGTAGGTAGAAAGAGAGAGAGGATGGGTGCACCAGGTCCTCTAGCCACTCTGAGGAATAAGCTCCAGACGAATGTGCCACCTTGTGCATCTGGCTTTATGTAGGTAATGGGGAATGGAACCTGGGTCCTTAGGCATTGCAAGCAAGCACCTTAACCCCTGACCCATCTCTCCAGTCCAACATGCTCCACCCCCTCCCACCCCCCCACCCCCCCGCCAAAGTAGTGTCTTGCTCTAGCCCAGGATGACCTGAAATCTACTTGGGGTAGCTCTGAACTCATGGCAATCCTCCTACCTAGGCCTCCCAAATGCTGGGATTAAAGGCATGCACTACCACACCCATCCAGAGGACATGTTTTTGAAGGGCATATCTTGTCCTGGGACCCACCACTCTCTACTTCCTGACTACCAAAAAGTGGGCATCTTTGCTCTGCCGTGCCCTTCCATGGTGATTTTCTGCCTTATGAGCCCAAATCAATTTTTCCTTCTTTTAACTTTTCTCTTAGGTATGTCTCACATTAATAGAAAGCCTAACAGACCTCTATATATCATTTTAGCAGATAAAAAGTTGAGGAATTTAGATATTTAGGTAGAGACAATGGGTAGAAAAAGAAGAAAATGAGAAAGTCAGATCACATATTCAAATAACAGTAGTTCCAGAAATGGAAACAGGAAAAAAAATTGTTGAATTGAAGAAATCATTTAAAGCAGCCTTTTCCCAAATCAAAGGACCTAAGTGACAAGAATGTAAGGTTCCCCACTGTTCCATGCAAGAGATGTAAGTTGCACATCAAGACACCCTGAATACCAGGGATTAAATAGAGAACCCTAAGTATACAGTGGATATGGATGGAAAAGCAAATTTCCAACAAGAAGTCAAAATGACCTTGGATTTCTTAATCTTGTTTTTTTCAAGATGCTGAAATATGCTTGAAGTTATTGATAGGAGATATAGTTGGAGAATCTGGGGGTTAATTAGTCACAGAACAAATAAAAAAGAAGAGCTGTTTTCTGCAGGGAAAATGAAAAGGAAGTCAGACATGGCTCATACCTATGTCCCCAGCACTGGGGAGGCTGAGGCAGCCTGGGCAGTGCTTTGAGTTCCATTCTAAATAGTAAAACCTGTCTCAAGTACACAAAGAAAAGAAGGAAGAGGAAAAGGCTCACTGTAAAGAACACTGACACAGTCATAGCAACATAGACCTTCCAACGAAAATTACAGTCTAAGTGTTTTAAGCATGAGCAGAAAGCAGGTATGTTATGTGCTCACAGTACAACATGAAAGTGATAATCTTTGTTCTGTATGGTAAGAAATAAGGAAATACATAGCTGGTCGTGGTGATGCACACCTTTAATCCCAGCACTCAGGAGGCAGAGGTAGGAGGATTGCTGTGAGTTCAAGGCCACCCCATAGTGAGACACTACCTCGAAAAAAAAGAAAAAAGGAATACAGAAACCTACTTTAACTGCTGGTTTTTTTTTTTTTCCCAGTTTTAGTTACCTGCAATAAACTTCTCCATTTTATCATCAGTTTTGCTTGTTGATCTCAAGGATCCTAAATTATAAATGAAACTTTATCATAAGAATGTGTTGTGGGAAAACACTACAGGCAGAGTTCTGTACTATCCGTAGCTTCAGGCACCTACTAGGGATTGTGAAATGAATTTCCGTAGATAGGAGGTGATGACTTTAATGTCTAAAAATGACAAATGAAATATGGGCAAGTGATGCACACCTGTAATCCTAGTACTTGGGAGGTTGAGGCAGGAGGATCTGAGTAAGACCCTTTGTCTTAAAACAAAAAAGGACAAATGAGGGCAGAAGAGATGGCTTATCAGTTAAGGTACTTGCCCACAAATTGAAAGGACCTAGGTTCAATTCCCCAGTACCCATGTAAAGCCAGATGCACAAAGTGGCACAAGTGTCTAGAGTTTAGCAGTGGCTAAAGGCCCTAGTGCACCCATTCTCTCTCTCACTGGTCCCCCTCTCTCAAATAAATAAACATATAAAGTATTTTTAAAAAGGAAGAAGTAACCATATAAGCATGTCACTGAGCAATCTGACTGTACATACGAAAAGCATCAACTGAAAAGGAGCTGAAAGGAGGGGCAGGTACAGAGATATCAGCAATAGATATTTCTTTGAACACGCTTCTATAAACAACTTCATTCTATTTTTTAAATATTTATTTATTTATTTATGAGAGAAAGAGAGAATGGGCACGCCAGGACCTTTAGCCACTGCAAACGAACTCCAGATATATGCACCACCATGTGCATCTGGCTTACATGGGTTCTGGGAAATGGAACCTAGGTCCTTTGGCTTAGCAGGCAGGTGTCTTAACCACTAAGTGATCTCTCCAGCCCAACTTCATTTTTTTTTTTTTTTTTTTTTGAGATAAGGTCTCACTCTGGCTCAGACTGACAACTATGTAGTCTCAGGGTGACCTCGAACTCACAGCGATCCTCCTACCTCTGCCTCCCGAGTGCTGGGATTAAAGGCATGCGCCACCATGCCCAGCTTCATTCTTTTTTTTTTTTTTTAAAGAATTTTTATTTATTTGACATAGAAAGAGGCACAAATAGAGAGAAAGAAAGGGCACCCCAGGGCCGTCTGCCTCAACAAACAAATTCCAGATGCATGCACCACTTTGTGCATCTGGCTTTACCTGGGTATGGGGAATAGAACCCAGGCCACCAGGTTTTGCAATCTAGTGCCTTTAACCACTGAGCCATCTCTCTAGCCTTTATTTTTTTAATTATATACATAAAACATTAAGATTCACATTCATATTCTCTTTTTCTGCCTCCCTCTCCCCTCTCACAAACACAGCCTTGTACTCTTGCACATGCAGGCAAGTGCTCTACCACCGAGCTACACCCCAGGCCCCAAGTGGTGCATGCATCTGCAGTTCATTTGCAGTAGCAAGAGGTCCTGTTATGCCCCAGTCTCTCTTTCTCTCTGCTTGCAACTAAATAAAAATATCTGGAGACAAAGAGTAGAAGGCTAACGATGTATCTCAGTGGTAAAGTGCTTGATTAGTATGTACTAAACCAAGGGTTAGTCCTGGATTTTATCCCCAGCACCACAAAAGAAAATAAAAAAGAGGGGAGGGGAAGAAGAGAGGATGAAAGGGGAGGGAAAAAGGGAAGGGAAGGGAAATTAACAGGGAAGCTGGATGTGGTGGCTCACATCTGTAATCCCAGCATTTGGGTAGTCATCTAGGAAGATATTCAAATTATTAATTTATAGATTCATTTGTGGCTCACGTGTGATGATTAGATTTTCTTACCCTCAAATTAATTTAAGCTAGAAGACAGAGAAACAAAATGTGAATCTTACCTGCCACCTTTCCCAGCAGCGGCTATTGCTTCCTGTGCCAGGCATAAAGCAGTTTCCTCAGTATACCAAAACTGGCTCAACTGCTGTAACAGAGGGACAGAAGGACAGCATCTCAGAAATCACAAAAATTCTATTCTTCTAGCTTATACCTACTATACCAGTGAGCATATATTTCATCTTTTTTTTTTTTTTTTTTTTTTTTTTTTTAAAGATAGGATCTTGCTCTAGTCCAGGCTGACCTGGAATTCACTCTGTAGTCTCAGGCTGGCCTTGAACGCACAGCAATCTTCCTACATTGGCCTCCTGAGAACTGGGATTATAGACATAAACCACCAGCATCTTATTTCATTTTTTTCTATTGTTTCTTTCTCTTTTTTTAAAGAAAATTTTATTTTGTTTACTTATTTATGAGAGAGTGAGAAAGAGGCAGATAGATAGAAAACAGTTATTCCAGGGCCTCTAGCCACTGCAACGAACTTCAGATGCATGCACCACCTTGCACATCTGGCTTTACATGGGGAATGAGGAATTGAACTCAGGTTCTTGTTTTTTTAGGCAAGTGCCTTAACCACTGGGCCATCTCTCCAGCCCTTTCTCTCTCTTTTTGAGGCAAGATCTCACTCTAGCCTAGGCTGACCTAAAGTCACTCTGTAGACTTGTTGAACAAGCATGACATTCTTCCTACCTAAGCTTCCCAAGTGTTGGGATTAAAGGCGTGAGCCACCCCAAGCAGTGTTTTATTATTATTACTACTAATTATCTTTGAAGTTATTTTAAATCAGTGCAAGCCCCTAGTGTGTTAATGGACTCTACACATTGAGTATCAGTGGCTGCTAACACCACAGTGTTAACACTGACAACCAGTCTGTTTCTCTTGATGGTACAACATACCTTCACCTGAACCTGATGAGGCTTCTACATTCAACTACCAGTGAAGAGTCTAAACACAGAGGATGGGGGAGCATGCTAAAGACGACGACGGTTCAACTATTCACCTTGTGCGTGATTCCTGAATTACGTATTTGCACCTCATCTTGCTGTTTTGTTTCATGCCAATTGATGATTTTCTTTAATTTCTAGTGGTCCTTATTTACCTATTCATATTTACAAGTTAGTGATAATATAATGTGAAAAAGGCAGTTTGGTTTTCCTCTGTGATCTATTGGCCCTTTTCCAACAGGCCTTTCCTCACCACAGAACAAGGCAAGGCCAAGCTATAGAGATCATGCAAATTTAGGATTCTGTTTAAGAATCTGCCTAAAGGCTGAGGATGTAGCTCAGTTCTTGCCTTACATTTGTGAGGCCCTGGGTTCTGGGGAATTATTTAAAAAATAATGAAGGGGATGGAGAGATGGCTTAGTGGTTAAGGCACTTGCCTGCAAAGCCAAAGGACCCAGGTTCGATTCTCTAGGTCCCATGTAAGCCAGATGCACATGGTGGTGCATGCATCTGGAATTCATCTGTGGTGGCTAGAGGCCCTGGCACACCCATTCTCTCTATCTCCCTCTGTCTGTCTCTAATAAAGAAAACAGAAAGAAAAAAAATAAACCCTTTCCTCCCATAAGCTGCTCTTGGTCAGGTGTTTTTTGACAGCAATGGGAACCTGAGTGCAACAGTAAAACTGGTACCAGGAGTGGGGTTGTTGTTGCTAGAAACCTGACTATATGGCTTTTGACCTTTTGGAACTGATTTGCAAGAGCAAAGTGGAAGGATCTGAAACCTTGGCCTAAGAGACACCTTGCAGTGCTGTAAAGTACAGCTTGATGAACCATTCTTGTCAGAGTTAAAAGACCTGAATGCATAAGAAGTATGGACTGTGAGGTATGGCTTATGAGGGTGAGAAAGAGTTTTGTCTGGACTGGGATAGAAGCAGTTTGTGTGACAGTCTTGCTGTTATACCCATGTCCTGAGGACTTGTGCAAGGTTGCACTGCATAGAAATGGACTGGTGTGTGCCACTACCCTCATAACATTTCTAGTTTCTAATAAAGCCACTGAGAAGTGAGGTGTGACTTGAATCCCCAGGATGTAGAGACCTGCTGTTCACCTGGAAGGTTCTAGGATCTTCTTTACTATCCAGCCAGAATTTTCACAATCATCTCCATCATAATCATGAGTTTTAGTGAGTCTTCAACTCTGGCAGTGGAACGTTCTAATGTTATTTGAGGGTTCTGTGTGTGTAATGCTAGAGTTGGGACCCAGGGCTTACACAAGCCAGGCAACTGCTCTTTCACACAGCTAAAGTCCTTGTTTATATTTTCTTTGAGATTGGGGGAGGGTTCTTACTGTGTAGCCCAAGCTAGCTAGCCTTGATCTCATAATCCTCTTGTCTCAGCCTTCTGATTGTTGGGATAACGGGTATGTGTCACCATGATTGGTATTTTCTTCAAGGATGTTTTTTCCTCTTTATTCCTTTTCTGGAACTCTCATTAGTGGTGTAAAAAGCCCCCAGATTTCTAGTTGCTCTTATTTTCTTTCCTATATATCACATCATTGCCGTTTCTTTTATTTCCTGGGAAACGGCCTCAATTTTATCAACAAAATAAATGAAAGTACCCAAGTTAGAAAAGTAAGATTTTATGCCTTTGTTCATGTTCTATGTATTTTCTATGACTGCATGCTACTTTTAGAGTCATAAAATAAGTACGTAATGTGATAAACATTGGACAGAAGGAAACAAGAATAATGTAGTATTTCAAGTTTCTTTTTTTCTTTCTTTTCGGTCTTTTCACTGTAGGGTCTCACTCTAGCCCAGGTTTGACTGGAATTTACTGTGTAATCTCAGGCCTTGAACTCTCAGAGATCCTCCTAACTCTGCTTTCCAAGTGCTGGGATTCAAGGCATGCACCACCACGCTCAGCTATATTTCAAGTTTCTGATACTTATTATCTGCAGAAACATCAAACTAGAAGGTTAAAAGAAGCCGGGCATGGCAGCACACGCTTATAATCCCAACACTTGGGAAGTAGAGGCAGGAGGATCAGAATCTCAAGGCCAGCCTTAGCTACATGAGACCTTATCTCAAACACACACAAAATCATGAGAAAGAAGCTTCTGATTTGGTAGAACATATAAAGTAAATGGAAAGGAAAATTCCTTTTTTAAATTTTTTTAGAGAGCAAGAGACAGATGGAGAGAACTGGCATGCTAGGGCCTCAGCCACTGAAATCAAATTCCAGACACTTGAGCCACCTACTGGGCATATGCCACCTTGTGCTTGCCTCACCTTTGTGTGTTGGGTTTATGGAGGCCCTGAAAAGTCAAACATGGGTCCTTAGGCTTCACAGGCAAGTGCCTGCCATCTTTCTAGCCCTCTTTAAAAAATATATACATTTGCAATCACACAGAGAATGAGAGAGAAGGAGAAAGACACAGAGAGAAAATGGGCATGCCAGGGTCTCTTGCTGCTACAAACAAACTCCAGATGCATATGCCACTTTGTACATCTGCCTTTACCTGGGTACTGGGGAATCAAACTCTGGCCGTCAGGCCTTGCATACAAAGACTTTAACCCCTGAGCCATCTCTTCAGCCCAGGAACACTTTTTTTTTTTTTTTTTAATGAGAGAATGAGAAAGAGAGCAACAGAGAAATGGTATGCCAGGGCCTCCAGCCATTGCAGTCAAACTCCAGACATGTGTACCACCTTGTGTGCATGTGCAACTTTGCATGCTTGCATTACCTTGTGCATCTGGCTTATGTGGGACCTAGAGAGTCAAGCATGGGTCCTTAGCCTTCACAGGCAAACAGCTTAACTGCTAAGCCATCTCTCCAGGGCATGAACATTCTTTATATCATATTTTCCAACAGAGTGAAACAAAAAAAAATTTTTTTTTTTGAAGTAGGGTCTTCCTCTAGCCCAGGCTGACCTGGAATTAGTCTCAGGCTGGCCTAGAACTCACAGTGATCCTCCTACCTCAGCCTCACAAGTGCTGAGATTAGACACGTGCTACAATGCCTGGAAAATTTTTTAAATATATCTTTGAGAACAAAATAAAAAAGATTGCCAGAAAAAGACAAAATTTTCCTTCCACTTACCTAGTGACAGCAAAAAGCAGGCTTATGATTGAGCAGAAATCATGATAAATACGAAGTACTGTCTGTTTCTCAGATGTGTCCTTCAGCATGTTTACATTAGCTTTCCCTCTGCTTCTCTTTTCTTTTTTTTTTTGGTCTTTCAAGGTAGGGTCTCACTCTAGCCCAGGCTGACCTTGAACTCACAGCAGTCCTCCTACCTCTGCCTCCCAAGTGTTGGAATTAAAGGCGTGTGCCACCATGCCCGGCTCCCTCAGCTTATTTTTTAAAATCCCTACCTTTAAAAATGTTTATAGTGCTGTGTGTAGTATGTGGTGCCTCACATGCGCATGTGTGTAATATGCATGAGTGTGCAAATGTGTGCGTGCAGAGACCAGAACACTTTTGCCTTATTTTCTTGACACAGAATCTCACTGCACCCGGAGCTCAGTTTTTCATCAGAATAGCTGAGCCCTGGCAATTCTCCAGTCTCTGACTCCCACTGTACTAGGGTTAAATATGTATGGCTACACCTGACTTTTTATGTGGGTGCTGTGGATCAAGCTGAGATCTTCATGCTTATATAGCAAGCAAGCAATCTTACCCACTGAGCCAGCTCCTAGCTGCTAAAGTCCTACTTTTACTTATTTATTTGTTTTGAAACTAAGTCTGGCTATGCATCCCAGGTTATCCTGGAACTTTCAGCAATCACCCTGTCTCTGCTTCCCAAGTGCTGGGATTACAGGCATGTACCACTGTATCTGGCACCTATTTTACAAAACTACAATTAAAATATATAACATGACTAGAAATTAACATCTTCTTAAACACTTCCTCTCATCCAATCATTCATTATGTTTAAATCCCATTGCCCCATCTACTGAAATGAAATTTGTATCTCTTCCCACCACAACTGTTGGATTCCACGAAACCCAGCAGGGCATGCTGAACATGAATCCAAGAACAAAGCACAGGTTTGTTTTGTACATAAGGCATACTATCCCAGTACCTGCTGCAAAGCACCCCATTTAATCACTAGCCAGCCTGCTGGTCAAAACCAGAGACTGAATATACCCTGTCCTACAATATCCACACTGCTTTCTGTTCTTGTGTCTTAGAGCTTTCGGCTCCAGAATGACAGACTTTGGCACCAGGGGAAGTCAGATAAAGTCGTGACTCAGCACAGGATGGACACCACACCACTACTTCCCTATGGATGTGGAATCATTTACTTACCCAGTTCTCTTCGATTATCCCAATGTTATATTTATCATCCCCATCTGGGTTGGTGTATTGCTTCTGCTCAGCATAAAATTCCTGGAGAGCAGCTAAAGCGTGGGAAGAAAGCTGGGGTATATCATCTTCTGAGTCACTCATTTCACAAACTATTCACAACCTGCAGAGCAAGGAGTATATGTGATGTGTGGATGCTTCCCCTGCCCATCAGATGACAGTTACAAACATTTATTTTTATTTTATTTTATTTTTTCGAGGTAGGGTCTCACTCTGGCTCAGGCTGACCTGGAATTAACTATGTAGTCTCAGGGTGGCCTTGAACTCAGGGCGATCCTCCTACCTCTGCCTCCCAAGTGCTGGGATTAAAGGCATGCACCACCACGCCCGGCTAGTTACAAACATTTAAATTCACAGCAATGACACAAACTGAAGTGAGGTTTATTTATTTATTTATTTATTTTTGAAGTAGGGTTTCAGGGTGGCCTCGAACTCACAATGGTCCTCCTACCTCTCCTCCCGAGTGTTTGGATTAAAGGCGTGCACCACTACGACCAGCTGAAGTAAGTTTTTGTAAAACACATTTTTATTTAATTATTGGACTGAGGGCTAGAGAGAGAATGAGAAAAAATGGGGCACTCCAGGGCCTCTTTGCCACTGCAAACAAATCCCAGACATAGGCCACTTTGTGCACTTGGCTTTACCTACCTTGGAAAAAAAAAAAAGGGGGCCGGAGTGATGGCCCAGTGGTTAAGGCACTTGCCTGCAAAGTAATAACCTAAGTTTGATTCCCCAGTGCCCACATAAAAAAAAAGCCAGATGTACAAAGTGGTACATGCATATGGAGTATGTTTGCAGCATCTAGAGGCCCATTCTCTCTATAGCCAAGTGTGGTGGCACACACCTTTAATCCCAGCACTCTGGAGGCAGAGGTAGGAGGATCACTGTGACTTTGAGGCCACCCTGAGACTACACAGTGAATTCCAGGTCAGCCTGGGCTAGAGAGTGAATCCTTACTTCAGAAAACCAAATAAATAAATAAAAATATTAAAAAGTTTGTTTTTATTTATTTATGCGAGAGAAAATGAGCATACCAGGGCCTCTGGCTGCTCTGTGCACCTGGCTTTACATAGTACTGAGATTTGAACATAGGCCATCAGGCTGTGCAAGCAAGCACTTTAACTGCCAAGCCATCTCCCCAGAACCTCTCTTTCCTTTTTGAGATAAGGTATCACAAAGTTACCCAGGCTGACTTTGTGCTTTTTGCTATCCTCCTGCCTCAGCCTTCTTTGCAGCTGGGATTACAGGACTGTACCACCAGGCTCAGCTGAGTTTGTACTTTTTGAAGAATTGGTCCAGATCATATAAAATGCTAAATTTACATTTGTATACAAAGGTGTTTGTGCTATGCTCTTTTTTTGGGGGGGGGGTTGAGGTAGGGTCTCACTCTGGCCCAGGCTGACCTGGAACTCACTATGGAGTCTCAGGGTGGCCTCGAACTCACGGCGATCCTCCTACCTCTGCCTCCCAAGTGCTGGGATTAAAGGCGTGTGCCACCACGCCCAGCTATGCTCTTCTTTTTAATGTTTTAGAACGTGTATCAATATCCAATTTCATTCTTATTGTATTTTCTATTTTTCCAAGTCTCACTAGCAATTTGCCAATTTTATCTATTCAAAGTATTAGTTTATCATTGACTATTTTCATTTGCTTTATTATTATTTCCTTTTTTTTTTTTTTTTTCTTGCAGTAGGGTCTTACTCTAGCCCAGGCTAACCTGGAATTCACTGTGTAGCCTCAGGGTGGCCTTGAACTCACAGTGATCCTCCTACCTCTGCCTCCCGAGTACTGGGCTTACAGGTGTGCGCCACCACACCCGGCTTATTTTGCTTTTAAAACTTATTTGAGGTAAATATTGATTTGATAAATTTCTTCTTTTTTTAAGGTTTAGAGAGACTTATTAGATTAAGAGAAGGAAAGAGGTGGAAGTACAGAAAGCTCCCACCATGGGGGAGGTAAAAGGGGCTAAAGTCCATATGGGAGTAGGGTTCCCTCCCCCCCATCTCAGCCCAGCCAGGCTGAGACCAGACGCCTTACCAGACAGGGTTCAGGTGGTTCAGGAGAGATGAGCAGCCAAAAAAGAGCAGTTTCTTTTTTTAGAAAAAATTATTTATTTGCATGCAGAGAGAGAGACAGAGTGAAGAGAAAGTGAGAGAATGAGAGAGACAGAGAGAATGGGCATGCCTCTAGCCACTGCTAGTGAACTCTAGATGCACGTGTCACTTTACGCAGCTTGTTCACATGGGCACTGGGGAATGGAATCCAGGTGGTTAGGTTTTGTAGGCAAGTGCCGTAACTGCTGAGCCATTTTATTCCCTCCCCTCCTCCTTTTCACTCAGTTCAATGTTTCTCATTGTCTTACAATTTACTTGCAACTTTTTTTTTTGGTTTTGGTTTTTCTGATCTTGCTCTAGCCCAGGCTGACCTGGAATTCACTATGTAGTCTCAGAGTGGCTTTGAACTCACAGTGATCCTCCTACCTCTGCCTACTGAGTTCTGGAGTTAAAGATGTGCAACATCATACCTGCTTTGTAATTCATTTAAAACAATACATAGATTTTTTTTTTTAAATCAAAGAGAGAGAATGGGCGCACCAGAGCTTCCTGACACTGCAAACTCCAGATGTGTGTTCCACTTTGTGCATCTGGCCTTATGTCTGAGCCATCTCTCCAGCCTTGCAATTCTCTTAAAGTGTTAAAACTTGTGTTGTGGTCCAAGGTATGGTCTAGCTTGGTGAATGTTCCCTGGATGATTGAAAGGATTCTGTATTTTGCTAATGTTGGGTGAAGGATTACATGAGAATAGATCCTATTGGCTTATGTATTAAGTTCTCCAGTATCCTCTCTGATATCTTGCCTAATAGTTCTGCTAACTGATAGAGAAAGAGTTGAAGTCCCAGCTACAATTATAGATCCGTGTATTCCTTCAACTGTAACAATTCTCAGTTCCTGTTCTCTGTAATTTAAAGTACTTGTATTTTTTGCACAAGCATTCAAAATTGCCATCTGGTCCCGACGAACTATCCTTCTTGTCATTATGTAGCACCTCTACTTCTGGCGATTTCTTTGTTGTCATGTCTAAAAAATGCCCTTACAAACAAATGTATGATATGTATTTTTTCTTCCTTCCTTTTATTTTATTTTTAAGTGTTTCTTAGAGACAGCACAGGGCTAGTTTTTGTTTCTTTTAATCCACCCTGAGCTCTGTCTTTTAATTGGTATATTTACATTTTATATGAATTTTATTGATATATGGTACATAAGTCATATTATTTGCTTCCTGTTTGTTCCCACTGTTTTTCATTCAATTCTTCACTTTCCTGTATGTTACTGATCTTTTTTTGGAATTCCATTTGTACCAAAAGATAAACATGAAAATACTCCAACAGTCATTTTACAAAACAATGCATAAATAATCAAAAATCATATGGAAAGGCATTCAACCTTACAACTTAGCAGGAAAGGCAAATTATAATAACATCTTACCTCATATTACCATAAATGACTAAAACTTAAAGACTGAATATATGAACTGTTTTTAAGGATTTGGAGTACACAAAACTGCCTTCTCTGGTGACTGAAACCGATAATTTGATGTTAATCTTACAATCTTCAACTCAGCAACTGTATATCAAAGCATATGAAGCTTCACACAGACATGTAAAAGATGCTCAAAGTAGAAATGTATAATAATAAACACAGCCCAAATGTCTAGCCATTAGATATTATATAATAAACTGTGGTATATTAATACAATGGAGTATTACAAAGCAGTGAACACACTTTATGATTAGATTTTTCCCTCCATTATTAGCTTACTAGCTATTATTCTTTGTTACTTAAGAGATCACTTAAGGGCTACTGTGAGTTCCGTAACATTATCAGTCTATCTTCAAATGATATGGCTCTTCATGCATTATGTAAGCCATCCACAGCAGAGTATATAAGTGCTCTCTCCCAAGTCTTCAGGTTGTTGTTACATGTCTTCCTTTATAGTTGTCATAAACACACAACCTTAAAATTTTCAATCATATATTTTTACTTACATAGTAACCATTTCCATTGTTTCCACTCTATTGTATAAATATTTTGATTTGGTGTCATTTCTGCCTGCCTGGATGACTTAATATTCTTTGTAGTGTAGTTCCAATGTGAGGTATATCCATTGTTTTGCCTTGGACACAGAATTCCAGGCTGACAGGATATTTTTTCCTTTCTTCCTTTCTTTTTTTTTTTTTTTTCCCCTGAAGTAGGATTTCACTCTAGTCCAGGCTGACCTGGAATTCACTATGTAGTCTCAGGGTGGCCTTGAACTCACAGTAATCCTCCTACCTCTGCCTCCCGAGTGCTGGGACTAAAGGCGTGCACCACCACGCCCGGCGGATTTTTTCTTCTTTTAATAAAGGTCCTCCTGCACTTTCTCTTTATTTATTTATTTTTTTGGGGGTGGTGTGTTTCTTTTCCAGGCTTTTGAGATTTTGCTCTTTACTGGTTTTGGTATGTCTGGGTACAATTTTCTATATATTTCTAATACTTTGAGTTTATTGAGGTTATTGTATCTGTGGGGTTTATAGTTGTAAATCAAATTTGGAAAAACTATGCTATTTCTCAAGGTTTTTTCTTTTCTTTTCCTGCAGCAAGAACACAAATTACACTTATTAGGTAGATTAAAATGGTCCCATCACACTAGGCATGGTGATATATCACAGTGAAAAAACACAATGATTGAAAATTAATTTAAAATCCAGCACATAATAAAGCTGAAGTGTTTTTGGCTGTGCTTGTTGTGCTCACCACACCACTTCACTGCAGCCTTGGTTCTGAACACACGTGTACTTTGCATGCTCATGCCATCACATCACACACCACCAAAGAACGCTGCCTGGAACACGCTGGCTCAAATCTGAAACTACTATATGTTATAAATTACTTTGAGATATAAACATCATGGTTTAATTACAGAAAACACAAAAACCATTTTCCTATTGGTATTCCTCAGCATTTATCAAATCACTATCTTTGAATCTTATTGTGTTAGAGTGTTTGGCTTTAAAAATTGTTGAGTTGCTGAATGGAATTTCATTTTAAAAAAGTCATTCAAGGGCTGGAGAGATGACTTAGCAGTTAATCCTCCTACCTGTGTAGCCTAAAGACCAGGTTCGATTCTCCAGGTCCCACATAAGCCAGATGCACATGGTGACACATGCATCTGGAGTTTGTCCGTAGTGACTAGAGGCCCTGGCAAGCCCATTCTCACTGTTCCTAATTAATAAATAAATGAAAAGTTTAAAAAAATCACTTAATAAATTTTGGCTTGGGATTAGTATGGAACTTTCAACAATTTCTGAAATGACATTTTATTTTATTTTATTTATTTATTTATTTATTTTTGGTTTTTTGAGGTAGGGTCTCTAGCCCAGGATGACCTGGAATTCACTATGGAGTCTCAGGGCGGCCTTGAACTCACGGCAATCCTCCTACCTCTGCCTCCCGAGTGCTGGGATTAAAGGCGTGTGCCACCACACCTGGCTGAAATGGCTTTTTTTTTTTTTTTTTTTTTTTTGGTTTTTCGAGGTAGGGTCTCACTCTAGCCCAGGCTGACCTGGAATTCACTATGGAGTCTCAGGGTGGCCTCGAACTCACGGCCGTCCTCCTACCTCTGCCTCCCAAGTGCTGGGATTAAAGGCGTGCGCCACCACGCCCGGCAAAATCATTTTTCTTCTTTATATGTTGCAGAGAAAGAGACAGGGAGGGAAGAGGAAGGGACAGATACAGAAGTGTGCAAAGCAGTTGCTCCAGCCATCAGGAGTGGGAGCGGCCCCTTGTGCAAGGGGCTTGCCTGCATCCTGGGGAATAGAACCCGCGTCCTTTCGCTTCAGAGTTAGACGCCCTACCGCTGAGCCATTTCCCGGTTACTTGAAATGGCTTTTTATACTATGTATTTATGCAAAGAAGGATTTTCACTAATGATGATTATAATATCAAAATACTGAACAGCTCTGAAAAATACTGGAGATCCTGCAGGTCAAATTTTGAGCCAAGATTTAATCAACTATAAAAAAATAAGCATATCCACTCCATTAGTATGCAAATTTGCCTTTTCCTTTAATAGTAAAATTGTATGTAAAACAAAGAATTTGTTTATTACCAGTAAATGTTTAATTTGCATATCTAGTTTATATATCTATATAACCAGGGTCATGTAAAAATTTCTTGAGAAAAAAAAAAAAAACACTGAAGCCGGGCATGGTAGCAGACACATTTAATCCCAGCACTTGGGAGGCAGAGGTAGGAGGATCACTGTAAATTCAAGGCCACCCTTTCTCTTTGCAAATATATTTTTTAATTTTTTTAAATATTTTTATTTATTTACTAGTAAGAGAGAGAGAATAGACATGCCAGGGCCTTTAGCCACTGCAAATAAACTCTAGATGCATGCACCACCATGTACATCTGGCTTACATGGGTTCTGGGGAGTCAAACCTAGGTCCTTTGGCTTCTCAAGAAAGTGCCTTAACCATTAAGCCATCTTTCGTATCCAATAAAAATGTTTTATAATAATACTTAACTATTATTATTATAAAAAGAAACACCTAGTCTGAAGTGTTCAAGGTGATGAGGTTGAGATACAAACACATACTCCTTATCACGGGATCACAGTGAAGACCCTGGGGAACAGGAGTGAGGAAAGCAGTAGGTGGCATTCTGCTTTGCCTTTAGAGCACAGGAGAAAAGTGACGATCACAGAAAGATGGAACAGCATGAGCAGAAGGTGGGGGGGGACCAGTAATATAGTAAGTAGCATCAGCAAGGATTAGCAAGATCTTACTTGTATAAAAACCTTTACTTTCCACGTTATCAGATCAATTTTTTTATTATTCTAAATTAATTTGCAAGCAAACAGAAAGTATAGGCACGCCAGGGCCTCCTGCCACTACATACGATGTCCAGATGCATGGGTACTGAGGACTTGAGCCTGGGGTTGTCAGGCAAACACCATTAAGCGCTGAGCCTTCTCTCCAGCCAATCAAATCTATTTTAAAACTGCCATACTGAGTATTTCCAGACAGTACTATAGTAAGTTCTTTAAGAAGTTTGGGTCAACAGCCGGACGTGGTGGCGCACGCCTTTAATCCCTGCACTCAGGAGGCAGAGGTAGGAGGATCGCAGTGACTTCGAGGCCACCCTGAGACTCCATAGTGAACTCCAGGTCAGCCTGGGATAGAGGGAGACCCTACGTCAGAAATCCACAAAGAAAAAGGAAAACAGAAATCTGGGTCAAGGCCGTGTGATCCAGCAGACAGAATTAACCCAAGAATCACCTCAGTCAATGGCAGGGAGAGAGAAGAGGTACCACTGTAAGGTCACCTCTGTAAACAGAAGAGAATGGCCTAAGTGTTCTAAGTGTTTTTATACTGCTGTACGATTCTACTAACAAAATTTACTTCTAGAAAGACAGAAATCTTGCCATTTTCATTTTCCATATACAGCTCCCTTGCCTGAGACAGTCTTTTTCCCTCTCACTTTCTAAAATTCTACTCACTCTGTCATATTTTATTTGCAAAAGATTGTTGAGTGTGGCGTTTCACACAATTCCAACCTCAAAAAAAAAAAAAAATAAAAATAAAAGCCCTGGGTAAACGTGGCTCCCTCGGCCCACTGCCGACCACTCGGCCTTCCGCACACCTAGCAGAGGACCCGCCGCCGCCGAGTCCGGAACACAGGCCTAACGCGCAGTTCCGCAGCGGCGCCGGCCTCCGCCTCGCTGCCAGACCGCGGCACCACTGACTGAACCCGGCCACCACCGCGCTCTAGAAAACGAGTGAGGACGCAAAAAAAAAAGAAAGAAAGAAAGAAAGAAAAAGAGAAATCCCCAGCCCACTCCAAAACCCCTCACGGCCCCGCCGGCGTGGTCCACTCACCACCCGCGCGTGCGCAGTCGCCAAGGCGAGCCGCGAGAGGGGCGGGGCCCAGCTTTGCTCGCGCAGGCGCAGACCCGGCGGTGGGCGCGGCGCAGCGTCCGTGGCCCGCGGGAAAGTGTCTGGGTCCCACGTTAGCAAGCCTGGGCCTCCAAGAATGGTATCCCCCCCCCCAAAAAAATCTAAGGTTTAAATTAGATTTGCGGTAAGTACACTATTTTATAATGGAAAAAAAAATTTTTTTCCGAGGTAGGGTCTTACTCTGGTCCAGGCTGACCTGGAATTAACTTTGTAGTCTCAGGGTGGCCTCGAACTCTGGGCAGTCCTCCTACCTCTACCTCCCGAGTGCTGGGATTAAAGGCGTGCGCCACCACGCCCGGCTCGGAAATTTTTTTTTTTTTTAAACTGACCAAAGGGCCTGGAGAGATGGCTTAGCAGTTAAGGTGTTTGCCTGCAAAGCCAAAGGACTCAGGATCGATTCCTCAGGACCCACGTTAGCCAGATGCACAAGGTGGCGCTTGTGTCTGGAGTTCATTTGCAGTGGCTGGAGGTCCTGATGCGCCTATTCTCTCTCTCAGCCTCTTTCTCTCCGTCACTCTCAAATAAATAAATAAATAAAACCTTAAAAAATGTCCAAAGCACTGAATTGATAATCATATTCTTCATAATATTAATAGTATTTCATAATATTAATGGAAACCAAAGAAGATCTTAAGAAACTAACTATAGACCCATATATACGATTTTTTTTGTTGTCCCCCCCCCCACCCCGAGGAAGGTCTCACTCTAGCCCAGGCGTGCACACACATACCATTAAAAAGACTAATTTGAGGGGCTGGAGAGATGGCTTAGTGGTTAAGGCATTTGCCTGCAAAGCCAAAGGATCCTGGTTCGACTCTTCAGGACCCAGCTGCACAAGGGGTGCATGCATTTGGAGTTCGTTTGCAGTGGCGGGAGGCATGCCCGTTCTCTCTCTCTCCCTTCCACTTTCTCTCAACAAAAACTAATTTGAGCCAGGCGTTGTGGGGCACGCCTTTATCCCCAGTACTCGGGAGACAGAGGTAGGAGAACCACCATGACTTCGAGGCCACCCTGAGACTACATAGTGAATTCCAGTTCAGCCGGGGCTACAGTGAGACCCTACCTCGAAAAACAAAAACAAAAAAATGTTATCTTCATAACATTAGTGATACCATGAAACTCGGTTTACCGAGTTTAGGAAACACTTATTAGGATCCCTTACTGTGTAGAGGAAATTGGTTTGTTTTTCACCTTCAGTTCTGTGGAAGCTCTCACTAAAGGCCCATGCCTTCATCCTGACTTTCCAGCTACCAGGACTAGGAGAAATAAAGCTGTGTTCTGTACACTAATCGTCTCATGCACATTGTTCTAATAGCACAAATGTAGCAGAACAGTTGACTCAAACCAGAAGCAGTAACTAGTATGGAATGAGCTCTACCATGAGAGCACAGTGGTGGTGGTGGCCTGGGCTACAAGATCACAGGAGGTTGTGGATTTATACACTTCAGCTGGAACTACCATTTGAGATGGTATATAGAAAACACAAGACCCAATCTGGAATCTTCCCTCTTGGGGAGAAAAAAAAAAGTCGATTACCTTTTTGGAGTGTACCATTATTTTAAAGATATCTTTTGGAAAACCGACATAATTTTATATTTAGGACCTTTACAGTTCTCTGGCTCTCAAGTGGCTAATGCCTGTGTCTAAGTTTCCACCCTTAATGATGAGAGGAAATTTAGAATACATTCACTACTCTTAAGAAACATTGTAGGGCTGGAGAGATGGCTTAGCAGTTAAGGCGCTTGCCTGAAAGCCTAAGGACCCAGGTTCAATTCTCCAGTACCCACATAAAGCCAGATGCATATGGTGGCACGTGTGTCTGGAGTTCGTTTGCAGTGGCTAGAGGCCCTGGTGTGCCCATTCTCTTTGTATCTAACTCTTTCTCTCAAATAAATAAATAAATATTTTTTAAAAAGGAACATTGTAAATGGTTATTCAAAGCAAAATCAGGTTCAAATACAGTTTCTTCCTTAAAAAAGTAAAGTTCTTGGGCCTGGGAAGATGGCTCAGTGGTTAAAGGTGCTTGCTCGCAAAGCCTACCAGTCTGAATTTTATTTCCCAGCACCCAGGTAAACCCAGATGCACAGAGTGGTGCATGTGCCTAGAGTTTGTTTGCAATGGCAACAGGCACTGGCACACCCATTCTCTCTCTCTGTTTGCAAAGGGATAAATAAAAAAATAGTTTTTTGAAAAAATTAACTTCTCACTGTTATGTATACAAGTTTTAAAACCAGCCTGGCATGGTGATGTATACCTTTATTCCCAGCACTCAGGAAACAGAGGTAGGAGGATTGCTGTGAGTTCAAGGCCAGCCTGAGACTACATAGTGAATTCCAGGTCAGCCTGGGCTACAGCAAGACCCTACCTCAAAAAAAAACAACAAAAAATAATAATAATAAACTAGGCAAAAAATGAAAGTATGTACCAAATAACAGATTGATAATTCTCTACTTCCCCTGAAAGACCATACCAAAATTAAAAATATTTGCTATAAATATGGCCCAATTAATACTTTAACCAACAACTATGTAACCTCTGGGTTGAGGGGGCTGGAGAGATGGTACAATGGTTAAGGCACTTGCCTGCAAAGACTAACGACAAGGATTTGACTCCCCAGTGCCTACATAAAGGCAGATGCACAAAGTGGTGCATAAGTCAGGAGTTTGTTTACAGAAGCTGAAGGCCCAGGCACACCCATTCTGTGTATTTATCTTCTCTCTAGTTCTCTGTGCCCATTCACTTTCTCTCTCTCTGTTTGCAAATAAGTATATTAAAAAAAATTAAACCTATGGGTTGAGATAAAATGCTATACAGCATTTATAGAATTTTTTGTTATTATTTGTTTGTTTTTGTTTTTTCGAGGTAGAGTCTCGCTGTAGTCCAGGCTGACCTGGAATTCACTATGTAGTCTCAGGGTGGCCTCGAACTCATGGCAGTCCTCCTACCTCTGCCTCCTAAGTGCGGGAATTAGAGGTGCACCGCCATGCCTGGCTAGCATGAATAGAATTGATTTTCTTTCTGAAAACTTGATACTCTATGAGGGCTGGGATGTTTTCACACAAAATAATTAATTTTATTTCATTTGATAGGCATCTTTGCTTTAAAATTATTTTAAGAATGTATAATGTCCCCAGTGTATGTTGTCCTCTGACAGCAAAACTAGTACCATTTCAGCAATAGTCTTGCTAAGTACCCATGAACAAATCACACGTGGTCAAAACAAAAATGTAATAAAAATATTTAGTGAAAACATATATTTTAACACCCACTTATGGGTTTAAAAAATACAGAGAGTTTTATCCATTTGATACTCATGTTGTAACTGGCTCAATACATAGCCATGACTTATTTCCTAAAATCATATACTGCAGCATCTTTTTAAAAATTAAATGCAAATTTATACCTTCATTAGTTATGTTAATAGAGGTAAATATTTAAACAATACACTCATCCCTGGATCTCTTAAAGAATAAAACTAAAAAGACTTAGTGTAAGTTTAAATTTTAATATTTATAAAGTTAAAAAATTTTACACATGTTGAATGGTAGCAGTGCTAACACTCTGTGACCATTAAACCACAAACTCGCTGCATAGAGCTTCTTTCTTTGTACAGAGAATCAAATCACAATTTCAGGATTTGCAATTTGTCATAAATTTGTGGTAAAAGAAACCACACCAAGAAGCCTAGGCTCAGAGCACACTTGAGGTCAGATTTTCCCCCTCCCCCAGTAGATACATAGTGCAGAGGTGGTATTTTACTTCAGGCTATGGAAATTAGCTGTCAGAACACACCTGACAGCTCCTAATAGCTAAGAGACCCAAGAATGAGGAAAGGAAAGAAACACACTTCCCCACAGCTGGGAAGGTTTGGGAATAATAGGTGATTAGACCACAGTGGATGAGAAGGGGAGATGGCTTGTGATATGAACCTCACAGATGGGGCGTACCAATCACAGCTCCCAATCCATGCTAGGGAATCACCATCAGAACTGAACTAGAATATTCCAGTCTTTACAAAGACTTCTCTATAGAGAGAGTTACAGGCGAGAAACAGATCTTTTCATTCATCTTCTTAAAGAGCAGCACAATGAATGCCCATTATTAAGCTTCTGTCTTTACCTGAACCAAATGTATTCTTTGGCTACATATATCACAGGTGCTCATTATAGTCAATCAGGCATACTTCACTATATTTGTATCTAAATGAAAATGTTTGAAGTTCAACTTGAGTCATGACACTTTAAATCTTTGAACTTAGATGTTGAATTTGGACCATTTTTAATTTTAGGGGGGATTTTTTTTTTTTTTTTAATTTTCAAGGTAAGGTCTCACTCTAGTTCAAGCTGACCTGGAATTCACTCTGCAGTCCCAGGCTTACCTCAAACTCACAGTGATCCTACCTCTGCCTCCCAAGTGCTGGGATTAAAGATGTGCCCTACCACACCCAGCCAGGAAACCAATTATTAAAGAAATGTTAAATGTAGTGTTCTTAGGCCAAGTGAGAAAATTTAAAAATAATTCATATAATATTATATGCTCAAATCATCTGTTGTTTTGTAGAAGAAAATTATAATATCCAATTATAATATAAATATAATATCCTCATATCCAAGTCAGTTCCTTATTCTCTCTGGTTAAAAAAAAATAGAAAGTTCTGAGAAGTACTGAGGTTCCTTCTAAAATAAAATGCTAATATTTTATTTAATAATCAAAAATGGTAATTACTCGTCAGAGACAGCTTAGTAAGTTCCAATGACAACCACCTCTAACAACAAAGGTGGCAAACAAAACACAAGTAAAACTGTAACAGAAAAAAATATTGTCAGGGTTTAACCAGCACTATATCCTAGGCAACTCAAACCTGAAATATCTGAAACTGACAGCCAGTTTCCTTCAATACTTGAGGGGTTTATAGAAGTATTAGCAGAAATAAGAAACAGAGATAAAGACTTGATATTTTGGTAAAAGAGAAGTCCAATTCAAAGACAGCAAGAGAAGTATTAATTAATGTTGACTGTGGGAAATTACAGACATGTTTGGTTTTGAAATGAAAATAGTGAAAAATGAAAAGTAATAACTGTCTCATCTAAACAGTAATATAATTATTTTTCAATACAAAGACTGAATTCTTAAAAAGTAGCTTGAAAAAAATTGTAAAGCTTGTTTATATATCACCATTTATATCAGAAAAAAAAATTCAATTCAATAATGTTGACATGTCACTGTTTTCCAAAGAACTAAAAGATGCAACTTACTGTTTTGGAAAGGACAATGTCAACACTGTCAGACAGTCAAACTATCCAGGCAGCCACCCAGCTAGCACAAGGACATCAATCAAACCACATTCAACAGAGCTCCAAGAGCAGAGGTACAGGAGCGTTTACATGAACTGTGAGCACACAAAGTGCTTAAAGACTGTGCCTTGGGTGTACATAGAGATTTTGTCCTTGGAAAATTGGTCAAGAAGCATAAGGTGAAACACAGACTGAACAACAGGGCATGGAAAGTAAAGGTTAAAGGATATTATATGAACAACAAAACTTTAAAACACGAAACTCAAAAACTGAGATACTTGACAATGTCCCTTTAATATATGTAAAAAGGGCACAAATGCTTTTTGCTTTTGAGTCTTTGTTTTGTTTTATTTTATTTTATTTTAATTTTGTGGTTTTTTGAGGTAGGGTCTCACTCTAGCTCAGGCTGACCTGGAATTCATTATGTACTCTCAGGGTGGCCTTGAACTCACAGCAATCCTCCTACCTCTGCCTCCTGAGTGCTGGGATTATTGGCGTGCACCACCATGCTTGGCTCCACTTTTGAGTCTTTAGTTAGTTTTAACTGGAAAAATGAAATTTATACCCACTGGACCAAGAACATTAAGCAAAAAACAAACAAAAAACCAAAGAACAAGTACACACAGCTAAAAACTAAGGTGGACATAATAAAACAAGGCACAAACTAAAATAATTAAGGGGGCCAACTAATACACAAACACCCTGATGAGTCTAGTTGGCACACTTGAGAAGCGTGCCTAAAATGTTGTGGTGTCTTATTACCCCTTTTGCCACTAATCAACATTCTGGGGATCTCTTAAGCATTATTTGGTCCAATCGAAAGTATACCTTGTTTCAATTAAAACTGGCATAATAAACTTGCATATTGGAGGATCTGGGTAAATTTATTAACTGTAGTTCTTCTGGATAGAAGTTAATAAATACAGATGCCTTTTCACTTACCAAAGCATTCCTTTCCTACGCATTGTTACTTGAGCTTAATTACACCTTTTTCCTGGCCAGTGGACCTATGCACTCAGTTATGTCTCAGTGCCTCCTGGCCAGGGGACCATACTTATCATACACAGAGATACACACAATGCATACCTATAGAGGAGACAGAAACATCACGGGCAATACAAAACAAAGTGATCACTGCTTGCATATGTAACTTCAAGTTCTTTAAGGGGAAAAAAATTTTTTTAAGTCTTTCAACTATTTTTTTTTAAATAATGAAGAATGTTTTCTTCCTTGCTGTATTTTAAGATGTTTTTGATCCATATCTGTTACTTGATGATTAAGAGAAATGATCCTCAAAAAGTGACAGCCCTCAGCTTTGCACTCACATCTACCATCACATGCACAGACCAGACATAGTTCAGATGCTCCTGCTTTAACTAGAACAGTCAATAGCAGAGTGGCAGAATTTACAGAGCATCACATGTAAAGATGCACATACTATGTGCAATTCAGGCATAAAGACAGTACTTGCAGGATGGTTTAGTAGAGAGGTATTAGGAACACCAAAGGAGAGCCTGCCCCTCTGCCATAGTCAATGCACCCAGGCTAGAGGCCTCCCCTTATCACTGTCTTGTGACTGGAATCACAGTTGGCAGAGTTTCAGTGGCTTCCAGTTTATAAATAAGCATTTATTTCCCTAATTTAAACTTTCATTTCCATTATTTAAGCTGTGCACAAAATTAATGGGAACAAGATAGAAGTATAAAAATGCATTAGACTTTTTTTGTTATTGATTTTTTTGAGGCAGGTTCTCACTCTAGCTCCAGCTAGCCTCAAACTCATGGTGATCCTCCCTACCTAAGACTCTGCAGTGCTCCATTTTAAGGTGTGCATCATCATGCCTGGCATTATTAGAAAGATCTAAAGGCTCTAAAGAGAATTTTGGGGAGACTGGGTCTTACTAGGTAGCACAGACTGTCCAGGAACTCATGATCTGCTGCCTCAGCTTCCCACATGCCAGGAGTAATAGGCATTTGCCACCACTTCCTGGCTATTTTTATTCTCTGAAATTAAATTTGCATGGCTGCTATGAGATGAGGATAATACTCACTTTAGCATAATTATTGCCCCTAATGCCCCAGCGTGCAATATTCTGTGTGAATTAGTAATTCACATCCTTTAAAAACAGTTATTGTTTTAAGCAAGCAAGTAGATATGGACTGTGTGGCAGGACAGATACAGTCAGAAAGTTAACTACACAGGAGGTGCCTTTCATTTCACTTTTAAAGCCACATAAATACATGATCAAAGGGGCAGCAGGTTCATAGCAGCTAATACCCTAAGCCAACTCTGAAGTATCAAGACTTGATTTCTTACTAAAACAAACACTTTGTCTTTTTCTCTTAAAATTAAGGCAATGAAATGGCTACAGTTCCTAAAGTTCTTTTTATGAAACAAAAAATATACACATATTTTCCTCCTCAAGTTCAGGCATTAGAGTATGATTAGAGACCTGTAATAATTACACAAAACCTTCAACATTGGGAATGAGAGAGGAGGAGGAAGGAGAAAATGAACTAAGAAGAAACTAGAAATCACTTGATTTTTCTTCCTGCTTAGTTATAACTCTAATCATTGAAGAAAGGGAAACTTGGAAAGCATGAGATCTCTTGTTTTCGGTGTCTCTTGCATGAATTCAAAACTTTTGGGGTGATGAAGGAGAGCAGTTTATTAAATTAGACTCCAGAGTTCAACTATATATTTTATGGCTGGGCCTAAAAATCACCTTCGCAACCAGATCCTCAAATGATGCAGAGAATCCATGGACAGCATTTTGAAAAACAATGCTAAGAACATATCCACCTAATAGTAACAAAAATTCCAAACTTTGGCTAGCCACTTGTTTGGTAACTGGGGGAAAGGCACTGAATATGTATTTCTTGGTGCCCATATGTGTATGCATATATATGGATTGCATTTTGAAAAATTTAAATCACCATTCAAAATGTAGAAGACAGGTATATGACAGGGTGTGGCTTACAACAAACAGCAGAAACTAATTCAAAAGCTGACCTTTCATGTTTATACCACACTCCCTATCAAAGTTTCAGGCTCTCCAAATTCTAAAATGGTCAAATGAACTGAGGAACAGGACACAACTCAAGTCAACTTTGAACAATTCAGTGCACTTTGCAGAAAAAATCTAAATTTAGCATATAGTTTTGTTGTTTATTTTACACAAAGGAGACCACCAACATTTGCCATAAATTCTTCTAAACTCTTTAGGAAGGCCATCTTCTGCTTCCGGTCCAGCGTAGGAGGAGTGCTGCTTGCGGTGAGTTTGTTGAAGGCATCTGCTAATCTCTGGTAAATGATGGGGTCTTGCTGACTTGACAGCAATGTTTCAACCAGTTCAGAATATTCAGCCTGTAGAAGAGACAAGGTGCCTTTAAGAATGTTTTCCTAGCCGGGCGTGGTGGTGCACGCCTTTAATCCCAGCACTCAGGAGGCAGAGGAGGGAGGATCACTGTGAGTTCAAGGCCAACCTGAGACTACATAGTGAATTCCAGGTCAGCCTAGGCTAGAGTGAGACCCTACCTTGAAAAAGAAAAAAACAAAACAAAACAAGAATGTTTTCCTCAGAGAATGTAATCATATCAGTTACTGGCACTGTGAGGTTCTCAGAGGAAGAGAACAATTTCAGTAGTTCCCTCAGTGATTACTCTAGGTACTGTTCTCCTTTGTCTGTGGGTTAATTCATTTAATGCTTTAAGTTTTTTTTTTGTTTTCAAATTCTATTTGCAAGCAGAGATAGAGAAAGGAGAATGGGTATGCCAGGGTGTCCAGCCACTGCAAATAAACTCCAGATGCATGTGCCACTTTGAGCATCTGGCTTTATGTAGGTACTAGGGAATCAAACTCAGGTTGTTAGGCTTTGTAGACTAGTGCCTTACTGTCTCTCTAGCCCTCATTTAATGTTTTTCACACTGCTATGAGGCATATACTATTTGTATTTCCATTGTACAGATGAAGGTTCTGCAACATAATGAGATGGAATAATACACCCAAGAACACAACGCTGTGAAGCCACAGTGCAGCAAACTAGCTCTGAACCCATGTAGTCCCAGCTCTGTGGTCCTACCTCTTCTGGGCTCTCAAAGCCCATCCCTCATACGTAGTTTGCCTTTTGTATGTAGCCCCTAAGTCTATACTATGACTGTGAACAATTCCCAAGAAGATCATGGAGCCTGCTTGTCCGCCCAGTTCTGAGGATAGCAGAAACACACAGGCCAATAGCTGGTAAGTAGAGGAAAAGCAGAGGCAGAAAACCTTCAAAGTGCCAAGCATGCACTGCTCCCAGTGGCTTTTGGAGAAAGGACAGGGAAAACACTTTAGTGAACATGGAGGCATTTTCTATTTTTTTTTTAAATTTTGTTCATTTTTATTTATTTAGTTGAGAGTGACAGAGAGAGAAAGAGGCAGATACACAGAGAGAATGGGCGTGCCATGGCTTCCAGTCACTGGAAAGGAACTCCAGACGCATGTGCCCCCTTGTGCATCTGGCTAACGTGGGGTCCCGGGGAATCGAGCCTCGAACTGGTGTCTTTAGGCTTCACAGGCAAGCGCTTAACCGCTAAGCCATCTCTCCAGCCCACATTTTCTATTTTAACATAATACCTTACACAGGAGATTGATATAGACCAGAGAAAGCTGGTCTGCCATTATTTTTCTTGAGCTACATAGGCTATATATAACAGATCAAAAATGGTAAAATCAAATGTTCATTAATTGGAAAAAAGAAGAGTAAGGTGTGCCCCACTACCACCCACAGTATGGAGCCATGGCAGCTGCCTTAACTGCTTTCTCCAAGGACAGGTATATTCAGATAAGACAAGTATAATCTTAAATTGTTTTCTTTATTAAAAAAATATTATTAATTTATTTATTTGACAGAGAGAGAGAGAGAGAGAGAGAGAGAGAGAGAGAGAGAGAGAGAATGGGCACACCAGGGCCTCCAGCCACTGCAAACAAACTCCAGATGCATGCGCCCCCCCTTGTGCATTTGGCTAATGTGGGTCCTTTGGCTTTGCAGGCACGTGCCTTAACCACTAAGCCATCCCTCCAGCCCTTAAGTTGTTTTCTTTTTCTTTTTTCTCTCTCTCTCTCTCTCTCTCTCTCTCTTTTTTTTTTTTTTTTTTTTGGTTTTTCCGAGGTAGGGTCTCATTCCAGCCCAGGCTGACTTGGAATTCACTATGTGGTCTCAGGGTGGCCTCAAACTCATGGTGATCCTCCTACCTCTGCCTCCTGAGTGCTGGGATTAAAGGCATGCACCACCATGCCTGGCCTTTAAGTTGTTTTCTTATTGGCAAGAAATGGCATTGCTTTGGGGCCAGGTCAGACACAGAAGAAAAGGTAGTCATAAAGTAGTGAGTTGTACAGGATAGAAAGCTGATCTCAGGAAGCACAACTGGAGGCCAATGATGGGAAAGAGCACAGAGGTAACAGGGAACAAGTGCAGGAGATGACCCTAGAGTACAGTGCAAGAAAGTAAGTCCCAGAGCACCTTCAGCTTGGGGTGCCCATGGCACAGGATATCTGGAAGAAAGTGGGCTCATATATATGGACTTCCTAAAAACCCTACTGTACTTCTGTTAAATAAAACATAAAGCTTCTCTAGCCAATCACTTGGTCATACTGATTGGTATATATGCACACAAGGGGATAGGAAACTGAGGTAGTGCAATACCCAACATATATAACTGATAGGTACTTTATCAGAATAAGGAAGGGAGATGGATGAGCTAGCCAACTTTCCTTCTGTTACATTAATCCCACATCAGTAATACTTCAGGATCTTAAGGGTTCAAAAAAGTATAGTAACATGTTGCTTTCCAAATATAAAAGACAATAATTTGCTATTGTTTATACTTTACAAAGGCAAACTTCTCCTGATACCAAATCTCATTCAACTTGTCTCCTTGATAAAACATGAGTTCCTCAAAGATAGGAATCAAACATTGATGACTCGTTCATATTTGTATTCCTGACTCCTAGTACAGTTGACTAAGGACAAGGTTGGGGGAGGGGGCTGTAGCAAAGGATAATTCATAACAGAGAAGGGAAAATAAATGCTTCTGGGCTGATAAACAGCTTGTCAAAGAAATACAAAATACAACCCTTGAGCCCATCAGGAGCCTCACAGAAACAGACTGGGGTTCTGAGTCCCAGCTCTGCTAAGAACTGATATACAGCCCACCATCTCTCCCAATAAGAGATCCCTGAAGAGGAGTGTCCAGTACCTGGTGCAAACACACCAGTGTGTAGAAAGCTTCACCTGCCGCAGTGGTCATCTCCGTGTTGTGCTTCTGTAAAACCAGCATATCAAAAACCAGCTGAAATTACAAAATAAGATCTCTAAATAAAAATACAGGATAATTATATAATACTTCCATCTCCCCTGTCCCCTAAAAGAGACGGATGGCAGTTATATTCAATTTCTTAAATTAAGCAACTATGTACGAAATCATTTTAAAAAATCCAAGGAAAACATGCAAATGTTATTACTTGCTGTGGTATCCAGAAATGAAATTACCAAATTCCCTATTACACTTACTACATCATTCAAAAACACACAAGGAGCTGGGTGTGGTGGCATATGCCTTTAATCCCAGCACTTGGGAGGCAGAGGTAGGAGGACTGCCATGAGTTCAAGGCCACCCTGAGACTACAGAGTGAATTCCAGGTCAGCCTGAGCTAGAGGTAGACCCTACCTCAGAAACAACAACAAAAAGAAAAGAAAAAAAAATCAAAACCACACAAGGGCTGGAGAGATGGCTTAGCAGTTAAGGCACTTGCCTGGAAAGCCTAAGGACCCAGGTTCAATTCCCCAGTACCCATGTAAGCCAGATGTACAAGGTGACACATGTGTCTGGAGTTTATATGTAGTGGCTGGAGGCCCTGGTGTACCCATTCTCTATCTGCCTCTTCTCTCTCCCTCCCTCTCCCTCTCAAGTAAGTAAATAAACATTTTAAGAGCACATACAAAAAAGTGGACAAGACTACATTCCTGAAATTCATCTCCAGAAAAAACACAGTGAAGAAAAGTCATTATTTTCAGGCTGGAGGGATGGCTTAGCAGTTAAGGCATTTGCCTGCAAAGCCAAAGGACTCAGGTTCAATTCTCCAGGACCCACATTAGCCAGATGCACAAGGGGGCGCAAGTGTCTGAAGTTTGCAGTGGCTAGAGGCCCTGGCATGCCCATTCTCTCTCTCTCCCTCTCTCCCCCTCTTTCTCTGTCAAATAAATAAATAAAAATAAAATATATATTTTTAAAAGTCATTATTTTCTCCTCTCTGAAAGAAAAAATTTCCTCATTTGAATCAAGAATTATGTGCACTGACCTACAAAGCATTTTTCATAGTAGACAGATTTTTGTTTGTTTTGTGGGAGTGGGGAGACAGAACCTAGCGTCATGTACATAATAGGCAAGTATTCCACCACTGAGCCAAATCCCTAGTCCTCTTTTAACTTTGAGACAAGTCATGCTAAATTGCTCAAGCTGAACTTAACTTGAATTTGTCTGCAATGCAGACAGGCTTTGAATTTGCAATCCTGCTGCCTTATTCTCCTGAACAGCTGAGATTACAGACCCATGTCAGTTAGTCAGGTTAAGTAGATAGTTCTTCAACCTACCAACCAAACATCTTACCTTGAGAAAGTGCCGAGTTGCTATAAAAAGGGGTGAATCTGTTTCTTGTGCTTTTGCACATTGTTCGGCTAACGGTGTCAAGGCTTCTAGGCAGAGTTGGCAAACCTCCGAACTCATTCTGATCACGAAGGTCAAAGAACAAATGACATTGGATATAGTCTACTTTACAAAGGATCAAAAAATTGCAGGGCATGGTGGCACGTGCCTTTAATCCCAGCACTTGGGAGGCAGAGGTAGGAGGATCACCAAGAGTTTGAGACCACCTTGAGACTATATAGTGAATTCCAGGTCAGCCTGGGCTAGAGTGGAACCCTACCTTGGGAACCCCCCCCCACAAAATGATAAAAAAAAAATCATAGCTAATATCAAATGCATAGCTATTTGTATTAATGAATGCAGATATGTTGGAAGGACACTATCTAGTGTCTCATCTGAGCTATGAAGGAAAGACTTCCCTCTGAGTTTTGAATCTGGGACCAGTGATACCGAGCTTGTTTCTGTTGATCATGCACAAGAATGATGAGAAGTTATTTATATTGTCAGGGAGTGAGGACCACAGACCTAGACAGAGTCAGTACATGATATGACGAACTGGAGCCCTAATGAAGGAAGGACTTTGATCAGGGGCCAGATGCACGGATCTATGAAAAGAAAACAGGATCAGGCAAACTAACAAAAGAAATGAAGAATTAGCCAGGTGTGATGCTGCACACCTCCAACCTCAGCATTTGGGAGGCTGAAGTAGGAGAATCATTGTGAGTTTGAGGCCAAAGTTCCAAATTAGCCCGGGCTAGGGTGATACCCTATCCTCCACAAAAAAAAAAAAGAAAGAAAGAAAGAAAGAAAGAAAGAAAGAAAGAAAGAAAGAAAGAAAGAAAGAAAAGAGCATTAAAGAAGTTAGAGAAGAAAATAAAACTGAGCCATAAAAGGAAAATGTGCGTGTTCTATTATGTGAGTGTCACATAATATGCCCCTTCCCCTGCCACCCAGATAACAATGCTCATTTAAAGGATATGATGTCATTCCTAGCTCTAGGGAATACATCAGACTTTTAAACAGATCTTCAGGAAGCTGTGGTATTTTCTCAGGAAAAATCTCACAAATAAATGTGATTAATTTGTAGTATTGATTACAAAGTGTTGGAAACTGAAAAAGAAATATTAAATATTTAGATCTTCAACATTACCTAATTTTTTAACTTTCATCAATGCAATAACATAACTGAAACATTCCTAAGGAGCATAATGAGTTATTTAAAATATATGTGAAATATAGAAAACATTAAAGCTTAAATAAATGTAAAAGAAGTAAACTGTAAAGAGAATCTTTTAGTAACCATTATGGGAAAAAAGAGAATGGCAACAATTATCATCTGGATGGCTAATTGAAGATACAGTTAATTTGCAATATTCTATGTTGACTCTGAACAAATAAACAAGGCAGTCCTATCTAAAAATTAAATGATGTAGGAACAAAACCCTTTTGTAAGTGTGTTAATTTCCAACCACGCTGGAAAAACATATCAAGCTATTAAAATTATGCATAAAGCATTCAATTCTTTATATACGATCTTCTACTTGGATAATCCCAGGGGGCTAAGGTAAAAATAGGTAATCTTTAATCACACTTGAGAAAATATACACTCAAATGTTTATAATGGCTTACTCGATAAAACAAACTAACCCTATAAGCCAACCAGTGTACAGCGCTCCTTCCAGTTGCTGCACATACTGGGCTCGTGGGCTCGTGGGCTGTCAGAAAATGTTCACCAGTGAAAGCTTGAAGGGCACTCCTACTCTTGTAATCCTTGACTTTCAAATGTTTCTATCTGCTTCCCTGTCCTACTACCTCTTTTCTACCCTCTTTATCATGCATTTATACACACACAACCCTCTCTGATACTCTACCATGCCCTACCTAATCTTATGAAGAGCCCTCCCCTCCCCTAGAGTACTTCAGAAGGAAAAAAGGAGCAGCCTCATCAGCCACGGAATACCAAGTGGTGAAACTGATGAATATAGTCAGAATGTGCAAAACTTTTCTACTTGATTAGCTTTGCTCTCTGCCACCCATTATACGTGGATGCTTGGAAATACCCTCTGCTGACTTCCCTCAGCTTAAGAATGATGTTCAAAATATAATGACAATTTTGAGGGAATCAAAATTGCTAAAAGAACCCAATTTTTCTATAACATTCTCAAAACAAATCACTAATGATGTATATACAGGACTAGGGCCTGTGTACTGAGAGGCAAGCATAAACAAAACAAAAACCTTATTTTCATAGGTACTGAACAGATACAACTCCTTAAATAAAGCAGAGATTTGTTATTAATGAAGCTTTGGGCTTCAACAATCATTTCAGTGTTCACATTCACTTTAATTACCTTTAAAAGATCTTGTGACATTAAGGGCAGAATTAGGTTTACTCCATATAAAACAACATCAGCTGCTGACACAGATCTGCCTGCTGCTTGTCCTGGCTCGTGTCCTCTAAATACTTCATCTATCAAAATAAAAACAACGTACTTGTACAGTTGTAAAATTAAGTCTCCAAAGTTCATATTCCTTTCTGAAAGATATATTCAAACTCAAAGACCAAAATCAAGTGAATAATAGAGATATCTGCTAAGTCCAGTACTCATGCTATACTTCTTACTTGCTAGATTTTGGATACCTGGTATAGCAAGAGTGGAGAAGTTAAGGGCAGGAGCCAACTTGTGTGAACCCAAGAGTGGCAGTGACGTAAAGCTAAGCAGCCAGTGGGGAGACTTTCAAAACCTTGTGGAGAACTTGCACTGAAGGCAGCAGAGAGTTGCACAGGCACTAGGGGCAAACAGCACCCACCCTCCCATGTTTCTGGAGCAGCTGCACTTCTTCCTGCCTGCTTTCCTGGAAACATACTTTAGAACAACAAAGTTCAGCAGTGGAGTATGTGGTAAGTAGAGGAAAACTACACCATAAGTGAGCCTTAATGACTGGTCAGGCGCTTGCCTGTTATCTTTTACCTATTGGTTGCAAGGCATAGTACTAGGCAAAATGCTTTAAGGTGAGTCCTTAAAATCTTTGGAAAGGTCTTATTTTATTATCATATCCATTGATCAGTCAGTAAAACAGGGTGGCCAACTCCCCCAACATTCTGTTAGAGAGATACAACATTAGGTGACCCGTCAACTCAAACCCAATACTACCAACCACAATGGGGCTCCCCATGCTCGACTCTGCAAAGGGCTAGGTTTGTTGGGAGGCTATCTCAGATGACAAGGAAGAGCCAATGAAATCTCTCTCTGAAGTAAATACAGTAATATGCTAGGGTTGGAATTTTAATCCCAATTTACTAGCTACATAATGTGGATGAGTGACCTAGCTACTTTGTGCTGTTTCCTCATCTGTAAAGTAAAAACAGCAATGGTGCTTGCTCCATTCCACTGCAAGTAAAATAGTGCTTAGCATTTAATAAGAACTAAGTGAACAGAATATAGTATTCTCATTAAAAACAGTCAAGTAGAAATTTCCCTGATAGCTATACCCCCATTTCAGCCAAACAACTTGCATTTGTTTTGTGGAATTTCACTTCAAGAAGACTGCTTTGGTAAGTTAGTAACAACCAGGTTCAAAAACCACCACACTACACTTTACCTGTATCACTGAAATCTATGAATTCTTTTGATAGAAGGTTAGTAAGAAGTTCCATAATGAGAAGCAGGTCCTGGTATTGCTCTTCTTCTGCTGTAACATCTATTCTTTGCCGCCCCAAGTTATTCTTAGAATATACTTGCAATAAAGTAAGGCAGGCTTCATATAAGTTCATAGCTTTGGACTGTAAGAAAATATGCATAAGTTATGCTACCTGGTAAATCTAGTAGGCAAACAATTTGACTTACAATAGCAGCTCTAATATTTATTATTAAAACCTTAATAATAATGGAAAACAAAGGGAGGGGATATGATGGACAGTGGAGATGTGAAGGAGAAAGTGGAGGGGGGATTACCATGGTTTATTGTCTATAATCATGGAAGTTGTCAATAAAATTTTTTTTAAATAATGAAAAACATAGCAAGAGTATAATTATGTTTAAGAAAAGATATTAGCCCTTTTTTTCTCTCTCTCTTTTCTTTTTCGAGGTAGGGTCTTGCTCTATCCCAGACTGACCTGGAACTTTGTAGTTCCAGGCTGGCCTCAAACTCATAGTGACCCCTCTGCCTCCCAAGTGCTGGGATTAAAGGTGTGTATCACCATGCCTGGCCAAGATACTAGTCCTTTTCTAACAATATGAGTTGGGAGTAAGAATTTATATTCACGCCATATGTCTTCCTCTTTTGGAAGAATATAAACATGCATTAAATGTGAAGCAAAGAATCAATTATTAGAGCTTCAAAGAGCTGTAACCCTGAAGGGAATAAACCAAGAAAGTACTTACCTCTCCAAGGTAGCATATCTGTTTATGTGCAACTTCAACAAAAACTTCTATAATGAGGTTAACAGTTTCTGGGGTATTTTTGTAAACTTCCATCAACCCAATGCAATTGGTAAGGAAGTCCATTAAAAAATTGAAAAGAATGGCTACATTGTCGATCTGGGTGGCCTCAGCAATGCCGCACAAGGCCTCCAGTGTGGCAGTGATCTCCTGCTTGACCTCCTCTTGCTGACACATTTGCTGAAAATTCTCTTGATTTATCACTCTTAAGAATCGCTGCTGAAGTGGTTGAAGAACCTATGAAAGTACATCAGAACATGAAATTTCTGTCGAGCATGGTGGTGCACGTCTTTAAATCCAACACTTGGGAGGCAGAGGTAGGAGGATAGAGGCCAACCTGGGATTATAGAACGAATTTCAAGTCAGCCTGTGCTACAGTAAGACCCTACCTAAAAAGAAAAAGAAAAAAAAAAAAAAAGGAAATTCTCAATGAGCTGCATTTATTTGTTTTCTAAACTTGGATATTTAATTACCCAAATATTTCTAACTGCTAGAAACAAGATAAACATAGAAAATGAGGAGTAACTACTACATTCCTAATTTTTAAAAAACCTTCATTTATTTAAAAAAAATTTTTTTTTTTTTTTTTTTTTTTTTTTTTTTTTTTTTTGGTTTTTCTAGGTAGGGTCTCACTCTAGCTCAGGCTGACCTGGAATTCACTATGGAGTCTCAGGGTGGCCTCGAACTCACGGCGATCCTCCTACCTCTGCCTCCCGAGTGCTGGGATTAAAGGCGTGGGCCACCACACCCAGCTAAAATTTGTTGTTTTGTGTGTGTGTGTGTGTGTGTTGTACTATGTGGTGTGTGGACACATTTGTGTGCAGATGTGCATACCCCATGTGCATGCATGCAGAAGCCAATGGAGAATGTCTACTATCTGTGAATTTCTTTCCTTGAGACAGGATCTCTCTTTCTGTTCACCAGTGGGACCCAGAAATTCTCTGTACTACTCCTAATCCCCAGAGATTGAGGTTACAGATATTCATGGACATACCTACCCTTTTACATGGATTCTGGGGAGCTGAACTTGGAGGTCCCCAGCCTGAGAGACCCTCATGCTTAAGTGACAAGTGCTCTTAATTGCTCAGCCATCTCCCTAGTTTCATTTTCCATTTTTTTAAAAAGTTTTTTGATATAGAGTTATGTTACATAACCTAGGTTGACCTAATTCTCAATCCCTCTGCCTCTGTTTACTGAATGCTGGGATTAATGTCATGAGCTCTATTTTCCATTCTGAGGATCATCATTACTTCTGGTACACAAAAAGAAATGACACCCAAATCACAGAATATGATACGACTTTTTCAATCTCAGTCTCTGAGTGTTTTTTTTTTGGAGGTAGGGTCTCATGCTGGCCCAGGCTGACCTGGAATTCACTATGTAGTCTCAGGGTGGTGATCCTCCTACCTCTGCTTCCTGAGTGCTGGGATTAAAGGCGTGGGCCACCACAGCCAGCTGAGTGTTTTTATTTTTGAGGTACGATGTTGCTATGTGAGTCCTGTCTGGACTTGATCTATGTCAATCCTACTACCTCTGGCCTCAAGTGCTGGGATTGCCAATACCACCCAGCTCACTCTCAGAATTATGCCACCTCCCTCCATGTCTTTGATTAGCAAAAAAAAAAAAAAAAGTAAAGATGGAAAGATCAAAACGGTACAGTAAGGGTCAGCAAGCTTTTTATTTTTTTCCCCTATGAAGGGCCAGAGAGTAAATATTTGAGAATCTGCACATTAGTATAGAGCTATAGAAAACCCTGAGCTCAGCTACATCTTAGTGAAGCTTGATTTACAAATGCAGCAGGCTACATTTGGCTTGTGAGCTTCAGTTTGCCAACCTCTATTCTATAGGGTCAAACCTAATACAAAATTCTTATTTGTTTAGTTTCTCCTTGACCTACAACTCATCACAGAACATAATTTTAGATAATCAGTCCTACTGTGAGTTTAAGGCTGAATTATTATATTTATAAGGATACATCTTTTTTAGAACTGTCAAAAGGTTTTTTTTTTTTTTAAAGATAACCAAAAGAACTAGAGTAAAAAATACATGCAAAAGGATATACCTTAATTCTATTTATAGTGGTCCATATAATTAGGAAAACTAGAAATACATTTAGGCTGATTTTGCTTTGCACTAAGTTATCGTTTGCAATACCCCTTACTTCACAGACAACAGCATGCTAGACTTGGTCTTGGATGTAAGTTTTATATAAGGTCCCCATTTATGGATCAAATTGTATCCTTCCAATTCTTATGTGGAAGCCAATATCTTAACACCTCAGCACGTGACCTCGTTTGAAGAGTTGTTGCAGCTGTCATCAGTTAGGATGAGGTCATAATGGAGGAGAATGGGCTCCTAATCCAATACAGTATCATACAGAGAGGGCACAGTTTGAATGCAAATATGCACACAGGGAGAACAGCCTATGAATAGATGGCTACAGATCAGGGTGATATGTACACAAATCAAGGGATGCCAAAAACAATCAAAGCCATGAATTCTTCCTTACAGACTTCAGGAAGAAACAATCCTATCAAATACCTTACTTGGACTTGTAGTCTCCAAAAGTGCAAGACAATAAGGATTTGTTGCTTAAGCCAGGAATTTAACAGTAGCCCCAGGAAACAAATACAGTGGCTATTTTCTATCTCCTTGTTCAAGACAGAGAATCCTTCACAATTTCTTTCCTGTTTTGGGAATAGGCTGAAGAAGGAACCTAGGGCCATGGGCATGCTAAGCAAGTCCTCTACCCCTGAGATATACTTGGTCTTTCAAGTTTTGTTAAAGATTTCATATACCAATTCAGGTCCTTATCTGGATTGGGAAAATGTACTGAAAGTATAGAAGACTTAATAGCATTCATTCAGTGCTGCCAGTTGTAAGACAAACAAGTATGGACAAACCATAATAAGGTTGAACTGATTCATTAGGAGGAAAAATATCAGAGAAGCTATGCATGAAATGTTTATATCTCCATAGACTACTTCATGGCAACACAAAGATAAAATAACTACAGGGTTACATAAGAAGGTGTAATCAAAATGAAGGGGACTGTTACCTCTGTCCAATATTGCTGCTTGGTTTCTGTGTCCATATGTGCAAAACCTCCCAAGACTAGAGCTTTCATCAGCGTCCTCTGCACTGGACTTGACAAGAAATTAAGAGGTGGGCTTCGGCTTGCAAATTGTTTAGCTAGGTTCCACCAGTTCTCACACTGAATTACTAAGTTTGCCCTAAAGATAGAAATTTTAAAAAACAAAGAAAAATTATATTCATGTACATATACAGGTACTAAGAAAACAGAAACTAAAGGATACTGAATTTACAACTGGTCTAAGCTGGATGAAAGGATTTAGTTACAAGACATTTTTGAGGTGAGGCCTTGCTATATTACTTAAGCTGTTCATAAGCTCACAATCTTTCTGCCTTAGACTTCTGAGTGCTGAGATTACAGGCATGGATGAATTTAATTAGTTTTAAAAGCAGCATCACAGAAGTTTATGTTCAAATCACACTAACAGTTCAAAAATGTAAATTTTTTATTGATTTTTGGGGAGGGGGGTTCTGGGTAGGGTTTCACTCTAGCCCAGGCTGACCTGGAATTCACTATGAAGTCTCAGGGTGGCCTTGAACTCATGATGATCCTCCTACATCTGCCTCCTGTATACTGGAATAAAAGGCATGCACCACCATGCCTGGTTAATTCCTTTTTTGTTTTAATATTTTATTTTTATTTATGAGAGAGAATGAATGTATGAATATGGGTGCACCAGGGGCTCTAGCCACGCAAACAAACTGCAGACACATTAACCACCATATGTATCTGGTTTACATGGGTACTGGGGAATCAAACCTGGTCTTTAGGCTTTGTAGGAAAGCGCCTTAACAGCTAAGCCATCTCTCCAGCCCTATTGTTTCTCTTTTTTTTTTTTTTTTTTTTTTGAGGTCGTGTTTCACTCTAGCTCAGGCTGACCTGGAATTCACTATGTAGTCTCAGGGTGGCCTCGAACTCACGGCGATCCTCCTACCTCTGCCTCCCAAGTGCTGGGATTAAAGACGTGCGCCACCATGCCCGGCCCCATTGTTTCTTAATTAAAAGTTTTTGAATCTATAAAATATTTATGGTTCTGTAGGTATTTTGTTGGATGAAAACATTCCCTTGGGGAAGGTGGAAGAGGCTCATTAAACATAAAAACTTAGCTGGGCGTGGTGGCGCACACCTTTAATCCCAGCACTTGGGAGGCAGAGGTAGGAGGATCGCTGTGAGTTCGAGGCTACCCTGAGACTATATCGTGAATTCCAGGTCAGCCTGGTCTAGAGTGAGACCATACCTTGAAAAACCAAAAACAATAATAAATTATAGCAAGCCTAAATATTATGCCTGAAACTAATACAATGATCAAATGAGATCTTTCATTTGAAGTACTCAGACTACTAGGTTTGAAAATATAATCCAAAAATCATTGGCCAATATCAACAGTAAAAACAATGATATTCCTATATAGTAAGAAAATGAAAATATCCAGAACTTGCTATAAAACGTACTAAAAGCCAGGCATGGTGGCTCATGCCTTTAATACCACCACTCAGGAAGTTAAGGCAGAAGGATTGCCTTGAGTTCAAGGCCAGCCTGGGCTATAAAGTATGCTCCAAGTCAGCCTTGGTTAGAGTGAGACCTTGCTTTAAAAAACAAGAGTTGGAGAGATGGCTTAGTGGTTAAAGCACTTGCCTGTGAAGCCTAAGGACCCAGGTTCAACTCCCCAGTAACCATGTAAGCAGATGCACAAAGTGGCGCATGCATCTGGAGTTTGTTTACAGCAGTTGAAGGCCCTGGTGTGCCCATTCTCTCTCTTTTTCTCTACCTGCTTCTTCCTTTCTCTCAAATAAAAAAAAAAAATCCAAAGTTTTATTTTGTAACATCAGAGTTTAATTATCAGTTGTTCTTATTTCTAAAGTGGTGCTCACTGAAGAAAAAAAAAATCAAATGAAAATATTCTACAGGAAAGTGGTTTTTTTTTTTCTTTCCTTTCTTTGGTTGTTGTTTTTTGAGGTAGGGTCTCACTCTAGTCCAGGCTGGAATTCACTATGTAGTCTCAATGTGGTCTCAAGCTCATGGTAATCCTCCTACCTTGGTCTCCCAAGTACTGGGATTAAAGGCATGTGCTACCACGCCTGGTTCAAGTGTTTTAAAAACTATAACTTACAGGGCTGCAAACATGGCTCTGTGGTAAAAGAGACTGCTGTTCAATCATGACCTGAATTCAGATGCCCAAAACCTAGTAAAGTTAGACACAGTAGTGCATGTGTCTGTAATCTCAAGGGCTGCAAACATGGCTCTGTGGTAAAAGAGCCATGTTCAATCATGACCTGAATTCAGATGCCCAGAACCTAGTAAAGTTAGACACAGTAGTGCATGTCTGTAATCTCAACACTCCTGCAGCAATATGAGAGACAAAGACAAGAGAATCCTTGGAAGCTTATGGGCCAGCTAGCTTGGTTTATGCAGCTGCAAACAATAAGAGTCCTTGCCTCAAATAAAGTGGAAGGTGAAGACCAATACCAGAAGCTGTTCTCTGAGCTCTACATGCATGTAGTGGAACAAATGCCCCCCACCCCCCACAGTCACACACATATACACATAAATGTTTTTTAGCTGGGTGTGGTGGTGCACGCCTTTAATCCCAGCACTTGGAAGGCAGGGGTAGGAGGATTGCCGTGAGTTCAAGGCCACCCTAGACTACATAGTGAATTTCAGGTCAGCCTGGCTAGAGACACCTTACCTTGAAAAACAAAACAAAACAAAACAAAACAAAAGGCTGGAGATGTTGCTTAGCAGTTTAGCAGTTAAAGTGCTTGCCTGCAAAGCCAAAGGAACCAGGTTCAATGCCCAGTACCCACATGAGCCAGATGAACAGGAGCATGCATCTTGAGTTTGTCTGCAGTGGCTAAGAGGCTCTGGTGCCCCCATTCTCTCTCTCTCTCTCTCTCTCTCTGCCTCCTCCTTTCTCCCTTCCCCCTGTCTCAAATAAATAAATAAAATGTTTTTAAAAAATATTTTAAAAGAAACATCAAATTACAAGATAAAAGACTCTTGAGGTTCTCTGATGCCAAATCCTTAAACAGTCAAGGTAAACCTCCATCATAACATAGGAATCCTCCCATTTACATTTTAACAGTGTGATGCAATGTTAAAAATCACATTCTAAGAACAAGGGCTACATCTGGACTTAATATCACAATTATTTGTCACTTAAAAAGATGACACAAAAGATTTTTTTTTCTTTCTTCTTGGCAGCCCATTCACTTCTGGTGAGTTTCCCCTTGTCTTAGCCCAGCTGGACAGAGACAAGGGGAGAGGTCCCTAACCCCTACTTCCCACATGGGCTCTTTACCCCCTCCAGCAACACATGGCAGGAGTTCTTTGAACTTTCTTTTCTGTCCTCGCTATGGATTTTCCAGGCATACCACATGGGCTCTCAAACCAAGTGGGTGTATCCATTTTCCTTCCCTTGGTTCTGTACTTCCCTAAATAAATATAATAATTTAATAAATAAATAACAAGCTGATACTAATATGCCAACTGCAACCTTCGTCTGTCTTTGCTTACCTTTCTCTTCTTTCCACCAAAGTCACCAGGAGCTGCACAGTGTCATTTGCAAGGTCTTGCTCACTGCTCCAGACCGAGAGGTTACTGATGACTTTTTGTAAGAGGTAGCCAATAATCCACTGGGACCCTTCTGTATCTGACCCAAATGCTGTGCTGAATGGCAGACTTATCTTAAAGAGAAAAAATTGTAAGGTCAGAAAGATTAACTTAAAATAATCCACAATGAAATTAGTATCAAATTCTGAAGTAGCGTTTACTTATATACTTATCAACCTTTATAATTTTTCATTTCTGTGAGGCAATAAAGACATCCTCAATGAAACCTCATTCTTTGTATGCTAATAAAAGATAATAATCCTTTATCTACCCATGTGTTCCATTGTGATTTTCCTGTCAATTTTAATCTCAGTGATTATTAATACATTAACACATTTAGGACAAATAAAAAAACATATACAAATCTAAAATACATTTTTTTATTTATGTGTATGATGGGTATATGCAAGCCATGGCACATGGAGAAGGTTGGAGGACAACTTTGGGTGCTGGTTCATGCTTTTTCCACCTTGTTGTGAGGCAGGGTCTCTGCTGTTCACTGCTGCATTCACGAGGCTAGCTTCCTCCTGAGCTTCTGGATCCTCCTGTGTCCACATCCCATCTCACCAAAGGCTCTTACATGGGGGCTGAGGATCCAAACTGAGTCCTGGTGCTTGTGTGGCATGTGCTTTATCTATGGAGCCATCTCCCCAGTCCCTGAACATATATTAATCTACTGGCAAATACTACTGCAATGCTAGTGAAAATAAATGGAATCAATGATATACTATAAGAAAAGTTACACAGAAACATTCTAGTCCTAGTTCTTTTCCAGTTGTTAAACAGTTCCATTTTAATTAGAAAAACAAGAAAGATGTCCCCACTCTATAACTGCCACTGTCCTAAATCCGAAAGAATTTTAACAGTTTTATATTCTGACCTGATCATATAGTTTTTCATCCACCAGAAGATAGGTCTTGGCCCAGCGTTTTAGAAACCAAACAATATCTTTGCCCATTTGAGGGCTTAGTAGATGAGTGAGATCTGCTCTTATTGCTCGAGATTCAACTTCTGAAACTCTTAGAACAGCAGATAATAGCCTGCAGGTATAAAACAGAAGTTATTTATTCTTTATTGACTTAGTGTTATCTAACAATACTGTTTTCCATAAAAATCCTTCTGTTTCTCAACCTTCTGGATTAAGGCCAGCCTACATGTGAAAATTTTACCAGTTGGATTATAGATAATGTCCCACATTATTTTGGATCTTCCATAATGTAAGAGACAAGACAAAGACAGGGAAGAGGAAAATCTCTAGTGAAGTTGTAATTGCATATGCAAATCTCAGCATCACTGTCTAAAGAAAGGTTCCAGACTAAAATTGTAGGAACACATAAATGTTCAGAGTACACACAGAATTCTTTTGGCACTCCTTAAAATGCTTCTGGTAAACACAGTATGTGATGCTATGTCACAAATCTGTTATGGTTTAAGATACTTTGAGTACCAAGACTTGTCTCCACCATCTGATGGCCCTGCTTACTTCATAATAAACCTAATTCCTAAGGCACTTCAACAATAAGAATCTTGCTAGAAAGATTATTTATCTAAGCATACACGCGGTCTTTTCCCTACTACATAATCTACACGGCCACATGGTGTCAGTGAGATAGCATGGCAAGCAGACAAGAAAAACATGTTTTTATTATAGGAGTAGGGGAGTAGCATAACCACAAGTAACACATACACAACTAGATTTTAGCAAAAGGGAGGAGAGAATGTAATGGAAACCAATTGTTACACATTTAGCAACTGCCAGTGCCAAGAACAGGACTCTAAGTCACCAAGCTTAGGCACTGATCTATGCCTCACTACTCTCAAGACTAGGGTTCTAAGTCACCAAGCTTAGGCTCTGATCTACGCCTCACCTCTCAAGACTAGGGTTATACGTCACTAAGCTTGGGCTCTGATCTGCGCCTCACCTCTCAAGACTAGGGTTCTAAGTCACTAAGCTTGGGCTCTGATCTACGCCTCACCTCTCAAGACTAGGGTTCTAAGTCACTAAGCTTGGACTCTGATCTAAGCCTCACCTCTCAAGACTAGGGTTCTAAGTCACTAAGCTTGGACTCTGATCTACGCCTCACCTCTCAAGACTAGGGTTCTAAGTCACTAAGCTTGGGCTCTCATCTACGCCTCACCTCTCAAGACTAGGGTTATATGTCACTAAGCTTGGGCTCTGGTCTACGCCTCACCTCTCAAGACTAGGGTTATATGTCACTAAGCTTGGGCTCTGGTCTACGCCTCACCTCTCTCAAGACTAGGGTTATATGTCACTAAGCTTGGGCTCTGACCCATGTCTCACCTCTCTCAAGACTGAAATCTCCATGTGATGAAATTGGACAAACATGTGCATTCTTTGTCTGTGTCCTGTTGTCTCAGAAGTATACAGTACTGTTGACTACTCTGTCCTTTCAAAGGGCTCCTTCCTTTGGCTGCCCTGGTCCCCTTGTCTATTTGCTTATTCTCTCAATCTTTATTGCAGCTCCTCTTCTGACCTCCTTATAACTTAAGAGGTTCTTAAGTTTCCATCACACTCTTTTTTTAAATTACTATCCATATACTCTTCATACACTAGTGCTGAAACTTACAAATGTTATTTTAGGACATATGTATCTATATACTGAAATTTTTAAGAACTCCCAATGATCATAAGACTGTGTGTTTTTAAAAATGTCCTCTGGGGCTGGAGAGATGGCTTAGTGGTTAAGCGCTTGCCTGTGAAGCCTAAGAACCCAGTTCGAGGCTTGATTCCCCAGGACCCACGTTAGCCAGATGCACAAGGGGGCGCACGCATCTGGAGTTCGTTTGCAGTGGCTGGAGGCCCTGGTGCGCCCATTCTCTCTCTCTCTCTCTCTGCCTTTCTTTCTGTGTCTGTAGCTCTCAAATAAATAAATAAATAAATAAATAATGAACAAAAATAAAAATAAAAAAAAAAGGCCTCTGGATTGGGTTATCATTGTTATGCTTAACAGTACACAGTGAACAAAACAATACTAATTTAAATTACACAACAAATTTCCTTCTTCCTTCCTATACTTATTGGTACTGAGGGTCAAACTTGGGCCTTGCTCATGCTAGACAAGCACTCTAAGCCACTAAACTACATGCCATGTACAATTTTGTGTAATTCTTGGAATTAACCAGAGTAAGTTTTTATTTCTCCTACTTAGTTTGAGCAACAGTTAAGTAAAAATCACTTATTGCCAGAACAAGTCAAACTTGAGCAAAATTTTATTCTTATATTTCATTTTAATAGATATAAACACTAAAAACACTTGTTCATATAACAAAATTAGACAGCATTTTTAAAATAGCACAGCTAGGCTGAAGGGATGGCTTAGCGGTTAAGGCGTTTGCCTGCAAAGCCAAAGGACCCAGGTTCCATTCCCCAGGACCCACATCAGCCAGATGCACTAGGGGGCGTGCATGTCTGGAGTTCATTTGCAGAGGCTGCAGGCCCTAGCACATCCATTTTCTCTCTCTCTCTCCCTCCCTCCTTCCCTTCCTCCCTCTTTCTCTGTCAAATAAGTAACCAAATAAATAATAATTTAAACAGCACAGCCACCTATATATTCAAATTTCTTCCAACTTATATGACAAAAATCAAATATCATTTCTAACATTTTTTTAGTTGGTGATTCTGGATCTGCTCAGTGTTATGTGATAAATGGATGGTGTTCCCCAGCTACACAGCTGTCAACAGCAGGCTTATTTGAAACTCCTCCTTTCTCTAGCACTCTGTGGACTTTCGTACACTCATATAGCATCCATACAAAAGGAGGGAGAGCTCAGACCTTTCTTCCATCAAGTGGAAGACAGGTGAATGAACAGCGGTCAGGCAGACCCAAGAAACTTTTTTTTTTTGAGGTAGGTTCTCACTCTAGCCCAGGCTGACGTGGAAGTCATTCTGTAGCTCAGGCTGGCCTCAAACTCACAATGATCCTCCTCCTTCTGCTTCCAAGTGCTGGGATTAAAGGCATGCACTGCCATGATTGGCTTTTTTTTTTTTTAAAGATTTATTTTTGTTTATTTATGAGAGGCAGAAAGAGAGAATGGGCATGCCAGAGCCTCTAGCCACTGCAAAGGAACTCCAGATGCATGTGCCATCATGTACCTCTGGCTTATGTGGGACCTGGAGAATCAAACCTGGGTCCTTTGCCTTCACAGGCATGTGCCTTAACCGCTACACCATCTCTCCAGCCCTGGCTTTTTTATTTTTATTTGCAAGAAGGAAAGGAGGGAGGAAGGGGGAGGAAGAGAGAGAGAGAGAGAGGGAGGGTGTGTGTGTGTGTATGTGTGTGTTTATGGGTGTACCAGGGTTTCCTGCCACAGCATACGAACTCCAGATGCACGCACCACTTTGTGCATTTGGCTTTATGTAGATTATGCGGACTTGAACTCCAGTCATCTGGCTTTGCAAGTGAGCACTTTAACTTCTCGCTGAGCCATCTCTCCAGCCTCAAGAAGCTTATCTTTATCCTCCCTCTTTCCTATTCATGTCTAGAAATCAACAATAACCGGGAAGAGCTCTCCTAGAAACACCTCATAAACCCAATGGCCACTTCCCATCTTCTCCTCAAGACTGTTAGCTAAGTGCTTCCCACCTACCCCGTTACCTTTAACTGTACTATCCACAGAGAAATACCTCTAAAAGCCACAGGATTAGTTCACTCTTCCTACAAATTCTTTCCTTATTTCTCTGCTACTTCATGAGCCCCTAAAGACCCCTTTGCTCTTCTCTTCACTCCCACCCACAGCAATGAGTGCCCCTCTGCCCCACAATCACAGTCACACTACAGACTTTCTTTAACCCTGCCTCTGCTACCATTACTGCCTGATGCTTTGCCTTTTCCTCCATCAAGTATCAGTCTAAATTCCAGCTCTCCTAAGAAACTGCCCTTCCTCCCTCTGCCAGCAGGTCACATGAGCCACTCTGCTGCATCCCTGCATGCCGCACACAGGGAAGCAGACGAACAACTGATGTAAATACCTTCTAACTGTTAATACTCCTTGGTTAATACCCTGATCCAGGACACTGCTAAGAATACTTTAAATTCCACACAGAACTCAATTTCCCAAGTCATTCCTATGTGACATTTGTATTTCATAAAACAAAAGACAGTGCAGCGAGAGAGCCCTTTCTTTAACTTCTCAGAGCCTCCACTGCTGTCACTCTAGTCTGGGGCACCATCTTTCTCTGGGATTGCTGGAACTGGAGACTCTCCATTTCCATCACTCATTCAGTGCAAACAGTCAGAGGAACCTCTCTAACATGTAAGTTATTCTCCGTAACACCTACAATACCATCCCACCTACCTAGGAGAAAAGATGCTACAAAGCTTGAAGATCTTACCTGGTTTCCTCCTGTTTCACAACTTACTCTCTTATAAATCCCGCCAGGACCTTTGCATTAGCTTGGAATGATCTTCCAGGCACCAATCTCATGCCCTTGCTCACAGGTCACCTCTAAACAAAGCCTATGTGGACTGTACTGTTTAAAACTGAAACAATCCGTACAGTCTGGGTCCCTAGTCCTCTGCCTGACTGGGCTCCTTGCCGATAGCACTTACTATCTTCTAACACACCCATCACTTGTTGGTCAGCTCTCCTTTACAAGGAGCTCTCAAGGACTGGACCATGCTTCTTTTCTTTACCAGTGTAGCCAACATCAGTGCTCATTAAAGTGCCCATACATAGGAAGTACTCAGTAATTCTTTGTTAAATGACAGTTTCTATAAGAAACTTCAAGAAACATTCCAATAAGGAATGTTTCTCCCATATATCAAACACTTTAACCTTAAGATTAAAAAAACTAGATATTACTATTAAGTTTGTTATCCCAACCATCGATAGTTTCCTTTTATAAAATTTAAATTTTTTAAAATTTACTTTATTTGTTTGGGAGAGAATGAGAGAGAATAGGTGCACCAGGGTTTCAGCTGCTGCAGTTGAATTCCAGATGCATGTACCACCTTTTGCATCTGGCCTACATGGGTCCTGAGGAATCAAACCTCAGTCCTTGGCTTTGCAGGCAAATCCCTTAACCACTAAGCCATCCCTCCAGCCCACTCGGTATTTTCTACTCTCAAAAATGAAAAGGTTGGGCTAGAGAGATGGCTTAATGGTTAAGGCACTTGCCTGTGAAGCCTGAGGACCCATGTTTGACTCTCCAGATCCCACTTAAGCCAGATGGACAAAGGTAAGGCAAGATCAAGGCAGTACATGCCCACTAGGTGGTGCAAGCATCTGGAGGTTCGATTGCAGTGGCTGAGACCCTGGTGCACCAATCCTCTCTTTCTCTAACAAGAAAATGAAAAGGTTTTGCTCTCCCACTGATATCTAGGACTAGAAAAACTGACGAAAAGCATTTAAAATAATAGGGAAAAAATAAAATAAAATACAAGGAAAACATTCCTAATGGTAATTACTACCCAGGCAAAATATATGACATAGCACTCTAGAATGAAATGGATGATCTTTGAAATTATCATTTACCAACAGAAATAACCAAAATAAAAGGTATCTAATGATTACAGTAATCCCAAAAGATATAAAACTTTTTCAATATAGTCTGATATTTTACTGCAAACAAGAGAATGTGTCAAGAAAGGAAATAAGGTTCCAAATATTTCCTTGAGCTTAATAGCTCAACTTTTTTTTTTTTTTTTTTTTTTTTTTTTGTGGTTTTTCCAGGTAGGGTCTCACTCTAGCCCAGGCTGACCTGGCACTCACTATGTAGTCTCAGGGTGGCCTCAAACTCACGGCGATCCACCTACTTCTGACCCCCAAGTGAATAGCTCAACTTTTTAAAAAAAAATTCTTTTTTTAAAAGATTTATTATTTATTAGAGACAGAGAAAGGGGAGAGAGGGAGAAGAGAGTGTGATTAAGTGAGAATGGGCACACCAGGGCTACTGCAAACAAACTCCAGATGTATGTGCCACCGTGTGCATCTGGCTTACGTGGGACCAGGAGAATCAAACCTGGGTCCTTAGGCTTCACAGGCATGTGCCTTAACCGCGAAGACATCTCCCCAGCCTAAAAAATATTTCTATTACACAGGTTTAAATGCTCAACATATAAAGTTAACTTAAAAAAAAAAAGAAGAAGAAGAAGCCAGGCGTAGTGGCACACGCCTTTAATCCCAGCACTCGGGAGGCAGAGGTAGGAGGATTGCCGTGAGTTTGAGGCCACCCTGAGACTCCATAGTGAATTCCGGGTCAGCCTGGACTAGAGTGAGGCCCTACCTCGAAAAACCAAAAAAAAAAAAAGAAAAAAGAAAGAGAAAGAAAGAACAGGGCTGGAGAGATGGTTAAGCGCTTGCCTGTGAAGCCTAAGGACCCCAGGTCGAGGCTCGAGTCCCCAGGTCCCACGTAAGCCAGATGCACAAGGGGGCGCACGCGTCTGGAGTTCCTTTGCAGTGGCTGGAGGCCCTGGCACACCCATTCTCTCTCTCTCTGTATCTGCCTCTTTCTGTCTGTTGCTCTCAAATAAATAAATAAAAATAAACGAAAAAAAATTTAAAATAAAAGAACAAATGGGATTGCACTTTGTTTCAGCTGCTGATTTTGCAACTGTCACAATCCATGTTATTATCATTACTGACATCACTGGCAACAGAGATTTCAAAGGTACTGAAATTTAAAATGATTAATGTTGCTTTCAAATTCACTTTTAGGAGTGTATTTAGTCAAATTTATTATTCTCAATTTTAGTAAGAAGTTTATCATTGCTATTAGATTAGCGCGAATCCTCCCATCTGAGGTACTCTTGCTGTCTTGGATGTCTGTGACAGGACTCTAAGTTTCACACATTAGGATAAACATTTCCATTTTATAAGATAAGAATGACAGTTTTCTTTAAGAAAGCCACTGACACACACTATCAGTTTTCCTAAGTTCTGTACTTGTTAAGATTCACCTGATTTCTAAGAGCCTCAAATCCTTTTCCCTTGTTCAGGGTACTTGTACACACACTGCTGTTTTCTGATGAACAAACGCTGTGTTCTTAGTGCATTAGATTGACTGTCCCTTCCCAAGTTCCATATTCAGAATAACTTTACATTTGTTCTTTTCAGTACTGGATATTGCTGCCAACTCCCACTACAGTGGCCTTGCCTTTAAAAAAAAAAAAAAAAAAAAAACCTAACTAAACTAAGTACTTGCCATCCTTACATATTTCTAGGCTTCTCCAAGTTCTCATTTCTTTAATATATCCAATTTACAGCATGCCTACCCCTCTCCAGTCATCTACCCATCAACTCAGAATTTATGAGATAGCATAAATTACAAGAGCGCAGCTATAGAGTTCATATTACCTAATCACAGAATCTGTTCTGCTGTACCCTGGGATGGAAGAAGCCTTTTCTCCTGGAGATCCCAAAATTTGAAGTGTTGTATTAATGTCAACTTCAGATGAATGCTTAATGGAATATTCCATTATTTCTGGAGGTATTAGCGGAGTCTCTCCCTGAGTATCATCAGCTAAGAGGTAGCCTTCAGTTTAAAAAAAATTAAAAATGAACACTTAACAAATCTACATTTACCAAATTGTACTATAAATGTTTTCAGTTTTGAATTATATACATCACATAAATTGATGTAAATTATGTTAACCTGTTAATTTCAAGTTGATGAGGAGAAAGTTTCAATTTCTAAGATAATTAACCTTCACATATATGGCAAAGGATAAGGACAAATGTTTTATTCATCAATTTTATAATAAATAGTGACAGGTAGGCTTTTATACTTTAGTCACTTATTCTGTCAAATCAATAGGAATTCTCCTATTACCAAAAATCAGTATTGAAGAAGGCCTTTCCAAAAGTTAAGTTTTTTTTTTTTCTTGATTACAATATAGAACACTAATAGTATGGGAGTTAATAAAGAAGACTCTGAACATCAGACTGCCTAGATTTGCATTTGGCTCCAAAATTTATATAAGTATAGACTACTTTCTTATACTTTCAGCTTCTTCATCTGTTAGATGAGGATAGTGACATGATGATTAACAATACCAACACCAGAATTAGTATTAGAGGCTATAATGACATTCAAAGGAAACTCTGATGGGCAATGGACACTGAATACATATGTTAGCCAATATTTGAAAAAATATATCTGTAGCTCTATGTCAGGTAACACCTGTATCCAATTTTCATTCAATACAATCTATAGGAACTATTTGTTGTTTTGTGTTGTCTGTTTGATCCAGGGTCTTGCCATGTAGCCCAGATGGCCTCAAATTCGCAATTTTCTTTCTGCCTCTGCCTCCCAATGTTAGGATGACAGGTATGAGCCACCACACCTTGCTCTGTATTATCTTTTAATATATGAAGCTTCTTTTAGAGCTTGAACTGTTTAATTGCCAACTACCTTTTAAAAAGAAGCAACCAACCAACCTGTAACTAAAATAAGCCAGTGAATATCTTCATAGAGGTCATCAAGCATTTTGTTGTCAATCGTGCTTGCACCAGGCGAAGCAAGTAGCTGTTGCTGATGTCGTTGTAACTGACCATGGAGTCTTGTTACTCTTTCTTCTAATAAACTAAGAGAAAAGAAACAGTAGCCTTATCAAAGTTCATTATGTAACCTAGAATACTTATTAACTTCATATAGATAAACATAACATAAAGATGTTAGTACAAAAATAAATACATAACTGTTCTCATAACACTGTAAGAATTGTGATTTATTTATTTTATAATTATTTATGTGCATGTGTGTGTTTGTATGGACACTCCAGGGTCTCTTGCTGCTGTAAATGAACAATAGACACTTTGCACCACCTTTTACGGCCAGCATTATGTGGGTGGCTGGGGAATCGAACCTGGGCAATCAGGCTTTGTAAGCAATCACCTTTAACCACTAAGCCATCTCCCCAGCCCTCTGATTTTTTTCTTTTTGAGGTGGGGTCTCACTCAAGTCTGGGCTGGCATGGAATTCACTATGTAATTTCAGCCTGGCCTCAAACTCATAGTGAACCTCCTACCTCTGTCTCCCAAGTGCTGGGATTAAAGGCATACACCACCACACTCAGCCTGTGATATATTTTTTTTTATAACACAGAATTAAAATGCGTTACAAACAAGGTTTACAACAGGCATTTGAAACTGGTTGTTCTAATAATATGGGTCAAGTCATTTCTCCTACGATATTTTTCATGATGTTTGCCACCTATGCTATAGCTTCTGGCCTTCAAATGTGTAAGCAGAAAGGCAACCAGTATGTTTCTGTCCACTGGATCCAGTGTGTGGGAATGTCTAAAGTGTTTACTTATGAATATAGAACATTTGCTCATGTGGTTTCTTTGGCTATACCTTGTCAGAAGAGGTATACAGTGCTCTGCAGAGATCCTTCCTAGCATTCCTACACTGGCTAGTTGATCAGAAAACTGGTCTCGATCATCTTCTTGAAGTTCACTTATTTCTTCTTCCTCCCGAGAGGCCACACCATTGGCAGTCTATTGTGAAAGAAAGAAAACCAATGAGGGGCGACACTACCTTCTTCCAAATAGCATCTCTGTGACCCTGTAAAATAGCCTCAGCACTGCATATGGAAAGGGAAGGTGGACGGAGCCAAGTTACAAGAGCAGTGCTCTAGAACTTTTTAACCATGCCAGCAGTCCTAGTCACTATCAAAAGGTAGAGGAAACCCCAAAAGAGAAGGAAGGAGAGGACTGCTCCCCTGTGTACACAATGACCTCAGCTACCTGTGCACACCTACAGACTACTGCCTACAACTGGGAATGTCACTTATCACTAAACAACCTGGCATCTGGATATAAGTCAATCATATACCAGACAACTGGCAAGACAGAAGTAGCTCACTAAAAACTTTAAAAATGCAACATTCGCCAGGCATGGTGGCACACGCCTTTAATCCCAGCACTCGGGAGGCAGAGGTAGGAGCATCTCCGTGAGTTCAAGGTTCAAGGTCACTCTGAGACTACATAGTGAATTTCAGGTCAGCCTGGACCAGAGAGAGACCCTACCTCGAAAAACCAAAAAAAAAGGCAACATCCTACATATGAAGAACTCATTTAGGTAACAAGGGCCACTTTTTTCCTCAGCTTTTCTTCTGAGGAAACATATCCTAAATTTCTCATATTACACAATGTCTAATAGGATGAAATAAAGCCTATGATGACTTTCAGCTCCACCTGGCTTAAAACTTACCAAGTTCCGTGTGCCATCTGGAGCAGCAAGGTGACACTGAATGTAGGAATTGAAAACTTGAACTGCATGTTGGGTAAAAAAGCCTTTATGGAAATGTTTGTCATCCTGGACCAAAGTTAGCCAGGACTCCAGTAATTTATCATATGCTTCCATGTATACCATGTCATCCTTATCAAGCTAAAACAAAAAAAATAAATATAAGTCTCCAAGGAAATAAAATGATATCACAAATTATATAGCTACATATAGAAGTTTTATATTTTATACTTGTTTAAAGCAGTATTTCTAATTACTATAAGTTCTTATTAAACTTTCTATCTTTTTTTTTTTTTTTTTTTGGTTTTTTGGGGTAGGGTCTCACTCAAGCCCAGGCTGACTATGTAGTCTTAGGCTGGCCTTGAACTTGTGGCAATCCTCCTACCTCTGTCTCCCAAGTGCTGGGACCAAAGGCATGTGCCCCCATGTCTGGCTAAACTTTGTATCTTTCTAACTAGCCTAAATAATTTCAAGGCAATCTAGAATTAATGATTACTTCAGAAGATTTTAGCTGTTGATGATTTGTGGAAGATATTGTTTTCAATTAAAAACAGTATTAATATTTTTTTAGGCAAGCCCAACAGACTACCCCATTTTTTAATGAGAGGAAGTGAGAGTGAGCAAATGAGAGATAGAGAATTGGTGCACCAGGGCCTCCAGCCACTGTAATCCAACTCCCGACTCATGTACCACCTTGTGTTCTCGCAGCACCATGTGCATCTGGCTTATATGGGACCTGCAGAGTCGAACATAGGTCCTTAGGCTTTGCAAGCAAGCACCTTAACTGCTAAGCCATCTCTCCAGTCCAATATTAACATTTTTTTTTTTAACAGATAAGAATGTTGTTAGAATAAGAGCCAGGCATGGTGGCACACACCTTTTGATCCCAGCACTTGAGGTAGGAGGAGTGCCGAGAGTTCGAGGCCACCCTGAGAGTACACGGTGAATTCCAGGTCAGCCTGAGCTAGAGTGAGACCCTACCTCGGGGGGGGGGGGGGCAGGGGAAGTGTTATTAGAATAAAAGGATGAAATGTGAATTGCTTATATATTTGTTTCTCCAGAGCTGGGACAGAACTCAGACACTCATACATGCTATGCAAGCACTTACATCACTGAAGCAACAAACCCCAAGGCCAACATTTAAGTGATTTGAAGAATGATAGAAACAGACTAATGTAATCAGCATACTAAAAATATATGAGGTTACCTGAACAGAAGAAGTTCCCTAACAGAGCTGGGTGTGGTGGCACATGCCTTTAATCTCAGAATGTGGGAGGCTGAGGTAGGAGGATCGCCGTGAGTCCGAGGCCACCCTGGGGTTACAGAGTGAGTGACAGGTCAGCCTGGGCTTGAGTGAGAAACTACCTCAAAAAACAACAACAAAGTTGCAAAAATGCTGCTTTTATTAACATTATAAGCAATTCTTATTTCCTTAATCAGGGTTAGAAATTACAGTTTTTAAGTGTAAAATATTAAAAGAAATGACTCCACACATTTTTTTTTTTTTTTAATGACAGGGTCCTCCTATTGTAAACCAAACTGGCCTCAAACCTACAGTCTTCCTGCCTCAGCCTCCCAAGTGCTGGGATTAAAGGCATAAGCCACCATATCCAGGTACTTGTGCAACTTCAAATGGATGAAAGACTTCAATATAAGACCTGAAACTATGAAATTGCAAGGAAAAATAGGGAGAGCACTCCATGACATAAGCACAGGGAAAGAGTTTTCAAATAGTACTTTAGCTGGGCGTGGTGGCGCACACCTTTAATCCCAGCACTCAGGAGGCAGAGGTAGGAGGATCTCCATGAGATCGAGGCCACCCTGAGACTACAGAGTAAATTCCAGGTCAGCCTAGGCTAAAGTGAGACCTTACCTCGAAAAACAAAAAACAACAACAACAACAAAAAACAACAACAACAAAAAACAACCTCTAGTAGTCCAGGAAATAAGACAAACACTCAACCAATGGAATCTCAAGAAACTAAAAAATTATTATGCGAAGAAGCAAACCATCAACAGTGAGTCAATAGACCACCTACAGAATGGAGACAATCTGCAACAGCTATCCATCTGACAAGTTTGATATCTAGAAATATATGATGAACTTGAAAAACTAAGCAACAACAATAAAAAAATATCAACCCAATCAAAAAAAAAAATGAGGTAGAAAACTAAACAAAGTTCTCAAAGGAAAAAATTCAAATGGCCAATTAAAAAAGTTCAACATCTTTAGCCATCAGGGAAATAGAAATTAAAACTACCTTGAGGGGCTGGAGAGATGGCTTAGCGGTTGAGGAATCTGCCTGCAAAGCCAAAGGACCTCAGTTCGATTCCCCAGGATCCACGTAAGCCAGATGCACAAGGTGGCACATGTATCTGGAGTATGTTTGCAGTGGCTAAAGGCCCTGGCATGCCCATTTTCTCTCTCCCTCTCTCTCTCAAATAATAAATAAATAAAAATAAAAATAAAAAACTACTTTGAGATTCCATCTCATCTACAGTCATACCACCCTGAACATACCCAATCTCGTCTGATCTCGGAAGCTAAGCAGGGTCGGGCCTGGTTAGTACTTAGATGGGAGAGTCCATCTCGCTGTGGTCAGAATAGCTATCAAAAAATAAAAATAAGGGGCTGGAGAGATGGCTTAGTAGTTAAGCGCTTGCCTATGAAGCCTAAGGACCCCAGTTCGAGGCTTGATTCCCCAGGACCCTTGTTAGCCAGATGCACAAGGGGGGCACACGCATCTGGAGTTTGTTTGCAGTGCCTGGAGACCCTGGCACACCCATTCTCTCTCTCTCTCTTCTCTGTCTGTCACTCTCAAATAAATACATTAAAATGAACAAAAAAATTAAAAATAAATAAATAAATAAAAGTAGGGGCTGGAGAGATGGCTTAGCAGTTAAAGCACTTGCCTGTAAAGCCTAAGGACCCAGGTTTGATTCCCCAGGACCCACATAAGCCAGATAGATGCACAAGGTGGCACATGAGTCTGAGTTCATTTACAGTGGTTAAAGGCCCTGGTGCACCCATTCTCTCTCTTTCTCAAATAAATAAAATATTTAAATATTTTTTAAAAATTTAAAAATCTGGGCTGGAGGGACAGTTTAGTGGTTAAGGTGTTTGCCTGCAAAGCCAAAGGACCCAGGTTGGATTCCCCAGGACCCACATAAGCCAAATGCACAAGGGGACGGATGCATCTGGGGTTTGTTTACAGTGGCTGAAGGCTCTAGCATGCCCATTCTTCCCCTCTCTCTTTCTTTCTCTCTGCCTCTTTCTCTGTATCAAATAAATAAATAGATATATTTTTTAAAAAAATTTAAAAATCAAATGACAAGAAACGCTGTCAAGGGTGTGGGGAAAAAGGAACCCTTATTCACTGCTGATAGGAAGGTAAAAAACTAGTATAGCCACTATGGAAATCAGTACAGAGGTCTCTCAAAAACATAAAAATAGATGTACCATATAACCCAGCTATTCTACTCATGGATATGCCCTAAACACTCTTCACTTTACTATAGAAATATATGCTTAGCCATGTTTGTAGCTGCTTGATTCCCAACAGATAGGAACTGTTGCCAATCAGGTGCCAATCAATTGATGAATGAATAATGAAGATGTGGTACTGTTGCAATCAACTTCCGTGGCTGTCAAAAACACCTGACCAAGAGCAGCTTGTGGGAAGAAAGGGCTTGTTTTGGCTTACAAATTTGAGGGGAAGTTCTATGATAGCAAGGAAAAACATGGCACGAGCAGAGGGCAGACATCACCTCCTGGCCAACATCAGGTGAACAACATCAGTAGAGAGTGTGCCAAACACTGCCAAGCAGAAGCTGGATATAACACCCATAAGCCCACCCCCAACAATACATTGCCTCCAGAAGGCTCCAATTCCCAAAGTACCAATAACTGGGGACCTAGCACTCAGCACATACAAGTTTATGGGGGGCACTTGAATACCACTACAGGTACATATAAAATGGAGTTGTATTCAGCTATAAGGAAAAATGAATTGTGAAATTTTCAGGAAAATGGATGGTTCTGGAAGAAATTATACTAAGTGAGGTAACTCCTGCTCAGAAAGACAAATGTCACTTGTTTTCTCTCATATGCAGATGTTAGCTTGGTATAATAAGATTTGTTTATAAATTGTACTAAGAATCAGTAGTACTGGTCAGGAAGCTACATTAAGGCTTGGAGAGGAAAAGCAGAGAGGGATTAGAGGAGGGAACAGAATTAGGCAAGTAGAGGGACAGAACATAAGAGATGGGAAGGTCTGAGTGGGGACATGGATAAGGGAGAGAGGAATATACAAAACTAAAAATGGATAAATAAATACTATAGAAACCTACTTCTTCGTTAGCTATTAAAAAATGCTTAAAAGAGAAAGACACATTTTGGGCCAAGCACCTGCTGAAATGGAGAAAATTTCATTCTGAAGCCACAGGCTGTTCCAGGTAAATCCCAGGGCCACAGATGGGTCATTCCCCCAACCAGCCACATATAGACACACAGTAAACTGTTGGTCAGAAAAGCCCATGATCCCCAAAACAATGCAGGACTTTGTCAAAGCGCTTGGTTAACCACCAGAACTAGATGGTGACACTGTACTGCTGAAGCCACCACAGGCTGCAGTCATAGAGAAATCAAGCTGGAACTGAGAAGGAAGCCAGCTCCCTCCAGCCAGCTGCCATAATGCTGCAAAGTGCTATATGAGCTGCTGGGGTAAGTCAACACTGTGAACAAGCAGTGGATTCTGCAAGCTACAAAATTAACCAGCCATGCAAAATGTACCCAAGTGTGAGCAACAATGGCACATAAGTTATGGGGGTAACCAACTGCTCTCTGATTGGATACAAGGTCCATTCAGTGGAAGGGAATTCATTCCTGGTACTGAGAATTGACTCACCGAGAATTGACTCAAAAGCCTATGGCTTGAAAGGGCATAGACATTAGAGGGGAGCTACCTTGTTCTTCAGTTAAGGTGGTGCCTGCAAAGCCTAAAGACCCAGGATCAATTCCCCAGTACCCATGTAAAGCTAGATGCACAAGATGGTGCATGCACCTGGAGCTCATTTACAGTGGCTAGTAGGCTGGCATGTCATTCACATTCTCTCTCTCTCTCTCTTTCAAATACATAAATAAAATTACATAAAAGAGAAAAAATGGCCAGGCGTAGTGGTGCACGCCTTCAATCCCAGCACTTGGAGGCAAAGGTAGGAGGATTGCCAGTGAGTTCAAGGCCACCCTGACAATACAGTGAATTCCAGGTCAGCCTGGGCTAGATTGAGACCCTACCTTGAGAAAACAAAGAGAGAGAGAGAGAGAGAGAGAGAGAGAAACAGAGAGAGAAGCCTTCTAAATGTGTATGTTTGTGTCATTGTAATTAATGCTTTTCTCAGTTTTGGTTAGAAAAGCTTTTTTACACATGGTGGTGAACACTGGAGAAACCCAGGCCTCAACAGAATGGCAAGAAGAGAAAAGCTTAGCCCTGGACAAAGTCACCTCTATCACATCCACCAGGGCTCAGGGAACACTGCAGAGAAAGTGGCAGAATGAATACGATTGCTGCTCTCACTGCTAGCAAGAGAGCCTTCTCTATGGAGACTGACAGACACTGAGGAGACTAAACTCATCAAAGGGGGCTGGAGAGATGGCCTAGCAGTTAAGGCACATGCCTGCGAAGCTTAGGGACTCAGGTTTGATTTTCTCCAGGTCCCACGTAATCCAGATGCACATGGTGGTGCATGAGTCTGGAGTTTGTTTGTAGTGGCTAGAGGCCCTGGCATGCCCATTCTCAGTCTGTCTCTAAAAAACTAAATAAAAATAAATCTTAAAAAAAAAACTCATCAAAAGGCCAGGTATGGTAGTGCACACCTTTAATCCCAGCTCTTGGTAGGCAGAGGTAGGACGATCATTGTGAGTTCAAGGCCAGCCTGAGAGTACATAGTGAATTCCAGGTCAGCCTGGGCTAGAGCAAGACCTTACCTTTAAAAAAAAAAAAAAAAAAAGAGCTCATAAAGAAGAAAATAAGAGGCAATTGAGAGCTCAACACTAAAGAAGTTATATATCATGCCCTCCAAGGCTCAATGAATGTTGTGGAAGAGGGGAGGGAAAGAACGTAAGACCCTATCTTCCCAACATGAAACAGCTGGGGTATTCACGACCCTAGAGTGGTCACTGATACTCTCATAACACCTGTGTACTGTTCTGAGACCAACAACATTTGACACAGAGGACAGAAGAAGACGAGAAGAATGAGACAACAAAACAGAGGAAAGACTATCTAGAAAGAGGAGGGTCCTGAATGCACTAAGAGTTGGGGAGAGAGGCCCAAAGAGGCTAATGGGGCAGGAATGTGAACAAATTATAGTGTGTTCAGAGAGTTCTCAATAAAAACATCAAGGAAAAAAAAAAAAGCAGGGCTAGAGAGATGGCTTAGTGGTCAAGGTGCTTGCCTGCAAAGCCTTAGAACTCATGTTCGAATCTCCAGGTCCCAGATATCCAAATGCACAGTGACGCAAGCACGCAATGTCGCACATGTGCACAAGGGACACACACATCTGAAATTCACTTGCAGTGGCTGAATACCCTGGTGCATCCATTCTCTCTTTCTCTCTCTCAAAAATAAATAATAGCCAGGCGTGGTGGCACACACCTTTAATCCCGGCACTCAGGAGGCAGAGGTAGGAGGATCGCTGTGAGTATGAGGCCACCCTGAGACTATTATATAGTGAATTCCATGTCAGCCTGGGCTAGAGTGAGACCCTACCTCGAAAAACCAATAAATAAATAAATAATAAAAATAAATAAAAGCAGCTAATTTGCATTGAGCTTAATTTATGTCATAAACCTCGAAAAGAAGTATGTCAAAACAGGAAGTTCCAAAAATTAAACTAAAATGAGTTAGCTCATGTCTAGATTTTTGCTTTATCCAATAATTAACAAGTATTGCCTTATTTATTTATTATTCATTTATTGTGTAGAGTTCAAAGGATAACTTCAAGGTGTCTACACCTTCAAGACAATGTCTCCTGCCACTGCAAATGAACTGTCAGACTATGAAGGGCTAGCTGCCCAATGAGGTTGGGATTCTTTTAATTCGTCCTCCCATTTCATAAGTGTCTTGAGATCACAGATGCATGTACCACTTTGCATCTGGACTTATGCTAGAGAATTGAATCTGGGTTGGTAAGCTTTTGCAAGCAAGTTCCTTTAACCTTTAATCACTGAGCCATCTCCCCAGCTTCCAAAAAAAAAAAAAAATACTTAACTAAAAATTCACTGCAGCTGGACATGCTGGCAAACTGTGATCCCACCACTTAGGAGGCTGAGGTAGAAGCATCACAAGTTAGAGGCCAGCATGGACTATATAATGAGACATCATCTCAGAAAGAAAGAAGAAAAAGAGAGGGAGAGAAGGAAGGAGGGAGAGAGGAAGGCAGGGAGGAGACAAAAATATTTAACTACACTAAGATGAGGAACATTTGTTCATTCACTGAAAGATACTGTAGAGTCAAAATGTAATGTAAGGCCAGGTGTGGTGGCACACACCTTAAATCCCAGCACTTGAAAGGCAGAGGTAGGAGGATCACTTTGAGTTTGAGGCCATCCTGAGACTAGAGTGAATTCCAGGTCAGCCTGGGCTAGAGCGAGACCCTGCCTTGAAAAACCAAAAATAAATAAATAAAATAAAAAAAGAATGTGGTATTGAGGATTGGACCTGGAACAGAAAGAATATTGCTAGTAAAACTGGTGAAATCTAAATGAAACCCATAGTTAAACTAATAACATACCAATGTTAATGTATTTGTCTCAATGAAGGTACCACAATCATGCAAGATAACAGAGGAAAAATGTGTATATGGCTCTGTACTACCTTTATAATTTTTGAGTAAACGTAAGTTTATTCTAAATGTACTAGGAAGCATTAAAAGGATGTTTAGTGGCAAAAGAAGGACTCTGAAGCTGGGCGTAGTGTCACACACCTTTAATCACAGCACTTGGGGATCAAGGTAGGAGGATCACCATGAGTTTTGAGGACAACCTGAGACTAGATAATGAATTCCAGGTCAGCCTAGGCTATAGCGAAAGCCCACCTTTAAACTGGCCCCCACAAAAAAAAAAAAAAAAAAAAGGACACTGAAAGCTTCATTTATAAAAGAATAGAAAGACATGTCTTAGGGGAAAATACATACAATTAAAAAGTTTAAAATGAGGAAATGTTACATTTCTGAACAGTGGCCGTCCCAGTAAAGAAGGCTAAGGGGACGAGACTAGAATGAGCACTCTAGTGCTAACAACCATACACAGGTTGGATCATGGCTCAGCATGGCTACTTTTGCATCTTAAGATCATCTGTGATGGCTTTAAGAGTGAAAGACAGGATATAGACCGGAGGGAATGGACTGAATATGGTCAAACTATGATATATGCATGCATAAAAACACAACAGGGTTGGAGAGATGGCTTAGCAGTTAATATATTTGCCTGCAAAGCCAAAGGACCCATGTTCAACCCCCCAGAACCCATGTAAGCCAGATGCACAAAGGGGCTCAAGCATCTGAAGTTCATGTGCAGTGGCTGGAGGCCCTGACGTGCCCATTCTCTATCTGCCTCTTTCTCCTCTCTCTCAAATAAAAATAAATTAAAAAAATAACATAACAAAATCCATTGTCTTATACAGTTAATATGCAATACTAAAAAAAGATAGGGGGAAAACAAAAATAATGTTAAAATGCCCAAGAAGAGCACTCAATTAGCTATTGGTAGTAGAGAAAGGTGGTTTCTATTCCTTCTACAATTTACTAAATGCTGACAGCTAAGCACTGGAATACTGAGATGAATAAGATGCTTTCTTCCCATAGAAACATCTGTGGCCTGTTTATATACTCAACCAAGCATGTGCTTCACAGACATCATTTGTTAGGTCTTAACAGTTTATCTTGCCAAAGTAAACAGACTGGTAATGTATCTTAACAGGAACTTAGGAGTGGCATCCTCTGACCTACAGTCGCAAAGGGAAAACAAGGAGGACATTTTATAAGACCTGGGCTCATTTTCTTAGTACATATTCAAGATATGCATGCTATCATGGATTAATTGCTGAAAAGTATAAATAAAATATAGAAGTCTTTTTTAAAGTTTTACATATTTGCTGCTGAAAGAACAAAAATGCCTCCTTAAAACTCTAATAGTTGACAGAGGATACAATCCAGTGTAGACTATACAAGTTGGATGGTGACTTAAAATAAAGACTGTGCTTCAAAAAAGAAAAAAAAAAAAAAAAAAACTTTGGTTCCCTCTGGATACCAATAAACTAACTCATCAGGCAAAGTGTGAGAAATGTGGCTGATGACAATTGGCAACTAGATCTTCCAGTCTAATCACAGAGAAGTGAAACACAAGCTTGTGCTTTTTCATAATACCTTGGCTGTGCTCCACAGCCACTCTGGCCCAAACCCAGCAACTCAGCCAGCAGCCTGGCTGGCAGCACGTGCAGAGATGACTAAGGAGACCAAGCTAGACACTATGTGCTCATGCTCTGGGCATTATCAGGCCTGCTGCCAGAAGGGTTTTGGAGAGGGGCTTAGAGCTTATGAGACTACTTGACCCCACTTTACTCCATTTGGAAATGGAGAGGAGGAGAACATAATAAAATATGTTATGAGCACTTCTCCAGTGTCCATAACTAACCTGAAAGTGTTTAGAGGTGATTGTGTGGCCTTTCAGAAACAAAACAAACAAACAAAAAAAAAGTCTGCTTTTTGTTAATGCTGTGGTAATAATGAATACCTCACTACTCCAAAATAGTAGTTAACTTTCTGTGAAAATGCTGTCAATTAACAACATGACACTTTGGATAGAGAACTTTTTTTTTTTTTTTTTTGGCTTTTTGAAGCAGGGTCTTGCTCCAGCCCAGGCTGACCTGGAATTCACTATGTAGACTCAGGCTGACCTCAAACTCACAGAGATCCTTCTACCTCTGCCTCCCTGAAATGCTGGGATTAAAGGCATGCTCCACCATGCCAGCAAAGAAACCTTGTTAAGTACTGAAACTGTACCCAACCCTCATCTTAAAATGAACTTGATTTCATACATTAAAGTCTAACCACTGTATGATTCCAAGTATATGACATTTTAGGGAAGGCATGATTATGGAGACCATAGAAAAATCAGTGCTTGTAAGAGCCTGGAAGTAGGGAAGGATAAATAGATGGAGCGTAGAAAATTTCTAGAACATTGAAATGTATATATGATCTTATAAGGTAAGCGACATGTCATTAAACGTGTCCAAATCTACAGAATTTACATTACCAAGAATGAACACTAAAGGAACCAAATGACTAGGAGATAACGGTGGGCCCGTGCACATGCCTTGTTGTGGGCCTGGTGAGAAAAATCAATAGGAAAGGAGGCTATGTGTGGTTGCAGGGGATGTGGGAACACTCAGTATTTTCACTGGTTTTTTAGCTGTGAATCTAGAGCAGCAATACAACATAAAGTTTTTATGTTTATTATCCATCTAAATCTAAGATACTGTGGAAGTATACAAATAAATCTCATTCTAAGGAACTTACATATTTGATTATTATGCTGCCAAAAATTCCAAATCTATACCTAACCAGAGTGATGGACTATGGTTACTACAATCCATCCCCATACTTTTCCCACAAAGAACAAATAATCAATGTAGCTCCAATTTTTCCATGAAATATGAAACCACTTTCTGTTGACCATCAAACTTTTCCTACCCCCCGCCATTTTCAGAGTGGTGGAGACAGAACCTGGTACCCCACACATGCTAGTCAAGTGCTCTACCACTGAGCACATCCCCAGTCCAAAATCACTTTCATAGATAAATGAGTTAGTCAAGTACAATTTAAAAAGAAATGTGGCTGGGGATATGTCTCAGTGGTTAAGAGTATTTAAGTATAAGGGGCTCTTAGGCCAGAGACCACCAAATTTAACTCTGCAGAACCCACACACATCTGTAACTCCAGTGGCTGGGGCTGACAGGCAGCAGATCGGGGTTGGGGGAAACACACCCACCTCAAGGAAATATGCAGATGAGTGACAAGAGATGGGACACCTGATGTTCTCTGATTTATACATGTGCACACACACATACACACTGTATACACACAAAGTAAATAGTTTCACAGTAACAAAAAAATAAAACTATGGCTCATGGACATGAAAATATGCAATAAGGTGAGTATGGACAAGAAAGTTGACCAAAAGTTTTATTTTTAAGGGATAACCTCTAAGGAGAGCCTTAGCCTCACTACTCTCTAAAATTCCCTATTTCCAGCCTACAAGAGCTTTGAAACTAGAACCAAATTCAACTACCAACAGATGATATTGGGTAGGATAAAGAGCTGTGAACACCAGCTGGGACGCTCACTAGCAGTATCTCCTTGTAGACATGATATAAAGATCATTTGAAGAAGCAAGTTATATAACAAAACTTGCTCGCTGCAGGAAGGAGGCACAAACACACACAAAACCCACAAGTAAATATAAAAGGGGGGGGGAAAAGGACTCTATCAATATAGCATTTCTTTTTTGTTTGTTTTTAGAGACAGGGTCTTGCTATGTGGGCACCAACTGGCCTCAGCTTCACCAGCCTGATGCCTCAGCCTCCTAACTGCTAGGGTTTCTGCCATAAGCCACGATGTCCAGCTCAATATACTAAGTTGTCCATTCTATTATTCATTGTATTTACATAATATAAAATGTACACTTTACATGAATGAAATACTTCACAATGTCTAAAATACGGACACTGACACATCCTGAAAATCCAATGACATAACAAAATAATTATTTGTATTACACAACACATAATACTAACAAGGATATATGCAATATCAAAGACTCATAGAGGCATATTTGTTTTTACTGTTACTCACTGACTGTACTTACTGAGACTTTGTTCTCATGTGTATCATTTAAGATAAAGGTGACAGTGATAGAAAAAAGAACAGAAAGTAATAAACAGAACTTCACGAGCACTCCATTTAGAAAGAATTTAGAAGTCTTTGAATGTTGAATGACAAAGAAGCTAACACCTAGCTAAATTTATTTTAGTTCTTAAAGCACAGAATTAATTTAACTTCAAAATACCTATACAGCTGACAGTATTCCTGTCTTCTAAAATCTCCCAAAAGAAATTGATTTAGTAGACAAGTACTGCAGCTGTTCCCAGAATCCTATAGATATAGTGCTTAAAAACAAAAACAAAAACAAAAACAAAAAAAAAAGCTAGCCCCACAAAACACCAAAACTCCTAGTTGTAATTTACAGAAATTTGTTGAATGTCATACTCTGTATTAACGTATTTTCTTCCTTTTGAAACTGCATATGGATTTCCAAATTGTTACTGTAAAGGAATACAGATGTATTGGACACTATGCCTGGTACATGGTATTAAGTCTAAGACATACTTATTGACTTGACTATGTCCAGCAGCACTGTAAGAGGGTGAACATGTCTGGGACTACCCTGGGTTTACTTGGGGGTCAATGGAAAGTCCACTTTTCTATCTCACTCCAGTTCACTCTTCTTTTTTCTAGGTAGGGTTTTACTCTGGCCCAGGATGACCTGGAATTTACCATGTAGTCTCAAGGTAACCTCAAACTCACAGTAATCCTCCCACCTCTGCTCCCAAGTGCTAGGATTAAAGGCGTGTGCCACCACACCCAGTTCACTTTTGAACCCAAGGTCCACTGGATGTTTGTGCCTAAGGCTACCATTATAAATGATGTAAAGGATATGATTCAACCTGCTAAACAAAACACACAAAATAAACTTCACTTCAGCTTGTCCTACAAAGCAAATGTGACAGGTAAGCAGGGCTTGACAGCTATTTGCTCTCTGCAGGCTCATCAGCGTGCTTTTTTCCAGCTATTAGAACCAAGGACTGAGAAGCCAGTGGGATTTCTCAACCAAGTAACCCTGTCATGACAGATGATCCACTTACAATACACAGCTACACAGCATGGTGGTCTCTGTCGTGGCAACTATTCTGTTCCTGTGACTCAGCCATTCTGATGACTCTACTTGTGGTCTGACTTCGAAATTTTCCACTTGAAAAAAGAAACAAAGGACCAAACTAGAATACTAAGTACATATTTTCCTCAAATTTCACTATAACTCAAATGTATGTACTAGTACTATAAATATTTTATAGGGCTCGAGAGATGGCTTAGCAGTTAAGGTGCTTGCCTGCAAAGCCGAAAGACCCATGTTCGATACCCTAGGATCCATTTAATCCAGATGCACAAGGGGGCACATGTGTCTGGAGTTTGTCTGCAGTGGCTGGAGGCCTTGGTGTGCCCATTTTCTCTCTCTCCCTATGTGCCTCTCACTATCAAAATAAGTAAATAATAAATTTTAAATAAATTAATATATATACACACACACACACACACACACACACACTCTATTAGTAGGATTTTTAATCTTTAAGATAATACTGCTCCACCTCTACAGTTATCCTCACTTCATTACACTTTTTAATTTTGGAGATGTGTTAAAAAAAAATTCTTGGCTTTAAGAAGCCTCAAGAAATACCAAGAGCTGAGCATGGTAGCACATGCCTTTAATCCCAGCACTCAGGAGGCTGAGGTAGGAGAATCACTATGAGTTCAAGGTTAGCTGAGACTACATAGTGAATTCCAGGTCAGCCTGAGGTAGAGCGAGACCTTATCTCACAAAGAGAGAGAGAGAGAGAGAGAGACCAAGAAATAAGTCACAGAGCAATTGGCCAAAGGCCAACACTGTTCTTTAGACTCCCAGTTTAGAGCTTGTTATGAATACTATCTCTCTACACATAGGCTAAAGTTACTAAACAACAGCACATTTTCTTTTTTGGTTTTTCAAGGTAGGGTCTCATTCTAGCCCAGGCTGACCTGGAATTCACTACGTAGTTGCAAGGTAGCCTTGAACTCAATGGCAATCCTCCTACCTCTGCCTCCCCAGTGCTGGGATTAAAGGCTTCACCACCATGCCCGGCCTAAGAACATTTTCAAAGCATACATTAGTCTTACAAATGTTTTCTTCCCATGGAGACTATCCTTTTTGTCCCTGGTAAAGCAACATATTTCACTATCAAAGACCTGAATTGCTTATGAAGAAAATCTCTTATTTATTCCTAAGCAAATATAGTTGTTAAAAAAATTCATAATAAAGCTGTATGGAAAAACACCCTGCTTTCTTACTGAGAAAAGAAAGTCCTTCAATAATAAGAAAAAGAAGGGCTTGAGGAATGGCTTAGTGGTTAAGGTGTTTGCCTGCAAAGCCAAAGGACCCAGGTTCGATTCCCCAGGACCTGCCTTAGCCAGATGCACAAGGTGGCACACGCGTCTGGAGCTCATATGCAGTGGCTGGAGGCCCTGGTGCGCCCATTCTCTCCTCCCCCTTTCTCTCTGTCAAATAAATAAATTTAAAAAAAATAAAATAAAGAAAACAGGATATATTTCCATGGAGTTTTTTTTATTGTTACAATTATTGTTTTGTTTATTTTGTGAAAAAGTCTCACATAGCCCAGGCTGGCTTCTATCGCCTGCCTCCATCTCCTTAAATCTAAGTGCTAAGATTAAAAGCATAAGCCACCATGCCTAGTTTATGCAGTGCTGGGGATTGAAGCCAGGACTTCCAGCATGCTAGGCAGGTACTCTACCAAGTGAGCTACATCCACAGCCCCAGAAAACATTTTCTAAAAATTATATATATATATATATATATATATATATATATATATAATTTTTCAATATATATATATATTGAAATGATTTAAAATACTAGTTTGTACACAATAGTAAAAAGTCCACTCAGGAGGCAAAGGTAGGAAGATCACTGTGAGTTTGAGGCCACTCTGAGACTACATAGTGAATTCAAGGTCAGCCTGATCTAGGATGGCACCCTACCTCAAAAAACAAATAACAAACAAACAAACAAAAAAAAGACACCTCAACAACTGGTCTTATGTGGTAAGGTAGTACATACAACAGAAGCTGTCAATCAATTCCCTTATAAAAGTTTACTCTCTCCCCCCCCCTTCTCTGCTTACAAATAAACAAATAAAAATTTTGTTAAAATATGCCATTATAGGGCTGGAGAGATGGCTTAGTGGTTAAGGCGCTTGCCTGAGAAGCCCAAGGACCTAGGTTCAATTCCCCAGGACCCATGTAAGCCAGACATACAAGGTGGCACATATGTCTGGAATTTGTTTGCAGTAGCTAGAGGCCCTGGCGTACCCATTCTCTCCCTCTCTCTCTCTCTCTCTAATAAATAAATAGAGTATTTTTTAAATTGCATTATATATGAGATCATGAGATAAGGTCAAGAAGTACTGAGAAAGGGTGAGGCAAAGGGAGGCGGGGAAAGGGTATGGAAGAAAGCAAATAATAATAAAAAAAAAAGTGTTCGAAAAATACCACAAGGAAGGCTTTATCTTTGTATGCCAACAAAAAAAATAACATAATAGCATTACACGCTGTATTGTACACACTACACAGGCACTTTCACATGGTTAGTCCATGCCAAACAAAGAGAAAAAAGAAAAACACCAAAGGAAAGCTGGGTACAGTGGGTCATGCCTATTATCTAATCACAGGCAGGAAGATCACAAGTTCAAGGTCAGCCTGGGATACAAAATGACCTAACTCAAAATTCTGCAGCTCCTTCCCCCTACACACACCAAAACCAGAAGGAACTCTCACCCTGACTTTACAATGAGGAAGGAGACTTAAAAAGGAGCCTGAGCTTTATGATACTCAGCTGGTGTGTGACTATGCAGTCTCCCTCCAAATACATGATCATTTCATTCCATGCTTACTCCTAAGCTGTTTGTTTATAAGCTCAATTCTTTAAATTTTCTTTAGTAGACCATTCCTTTTCCATCTCAGGACAACTACTTATTAAGAACTAGTACTAAGATCACTGGGTGAACAAGGAAACAAAAGATGACTTGAGAAGGCCCAATCTGAGTAATTTGTTTACGACCTTCTGGTATTAGCCCTCCAGTATGGTCCCTCAGCCTTCAACCTCCCCAGTGGGGCTGCTGGAATTAATGCAAAGCTTCACACAACTTCTTTCTATGTCTTTACAACAGGTGACCAGTTGTTGCTAAAAGAAATTGTTGAATATAATCAACTAAAAGAAGCTAATCAAAAGATTCAGATAAATAACCATATTCTTAAATGAACGTATCAAGCATTATTATAACTTTGAACATTACTTTTTGTGAGGCAAGCTCAAAATACATGTGCTTTTCTGAAAGTATAACTAGCTTTCTGTATTCCAATATTCCTATGTCTAGTCTCCACAGAAAACCCATCAAACTGTCAGCCTCCTATGCAAAAGAACTGAATTCCAAAAATAAAATTTGCAGAAAAAGAATCATAATCTTCTACCAAGTCTGTTAAAATATTAGAAACATTCTTACCGAAACCAAACACAAACAGAAACTAAAAAGTTGCTGAGTTTCTAAACCTATGATCAACATATTAAATCTTTCGTCCATCTGCTTAAGAGAGAAAACAGACCAAGCAGGAAAGGGAAGGCACAGTTAAGCTATGTCACATGAAACCTGCTGGGTCCAGAGGATATGAGCATAAAAGCAATTCTAGTTAACTTTAAACCCGTAAACTCTACACGGACTTTCACATTTAGAACATAAATTGTTCCCTGGAGAAATTTAAACCCCATATGTGATGCCTATAAACTTTGTTCCTCTACAACATTATGTTTTTAAATCCCCATAAGACTTGGTTCCTATGCTCAACAAGTCACAAAAGTGCCTAATTACATAAACACAATCGTTCTTCAACACCCTATTCTTTAAACACCTCTAAAGGGTTACAAAAACTGGCACCCACTGTCATAATCCCACGCAACAATTAACCACTTTGTAGAAAAACATAAATTATTTTCCATGATTAATGTAGTTATTCACAGTAACTTATAAAAGCAGCTGTGTTGTCAAGGAGTTTTAGTAAATATTTTCTCTATTTAAATATAAAATTTACAAAATATCTCAAAATTTGTACCAAGAAAATCTTTAATGTTATTATTAGTCTTATTTTAATATAAATTGGATTCTACCAAAATATAAAAATAAATACGGCTACAATAACTGGAACTGAATTTTATCTATGTAATTTCCAAATAAGTCCTAAATTTTAAAAATCTCAAAATAAGCATAATTATATAATTATGTAATCACACTACATACCTTCTAATGTAAACACTATTAAGATGGACTTTCAACATAATTTTAATAGAATCATTTCATTCTAATCTCAAAATTAAAATTTAAAAACCAACAAATTTCACCTACTGATTTAAACCAACAAATTTTTAAGGTCATGTTAACATATACATACAACTAAGTTAGACGTCTGGACAAAAAAAAATGTAATTTTAACTACAGCTACTAGCACTCACTTAAAATAATTACATGTCATGAGAAAAATGTTCCAAAGGCAGCACAAATTTCCATATGAAAAACAAACACGATTTACTTTCCAGCAGTTACTCACCACTTCTTCCAGCGCAGCACTTCGCCCAAAAGAGCAAGTGAGGTGTGTGAGGCAGGTAACGAAGGAGGAGAAAAGCTCCCTGGGAATGGCAGTTAGAACATTCCGAGGAAACACAGTTATCAGATTGCTGATAATGCTGGAGATTCCCACTGCTTCAGAATCTTCTATTTCAATTCTACAAATCAAGCAATGAAGATTAAGTGGCAGCAGAACAGTTATATTTCCAACATAAAAATACTATCACCTATTGATTTTTAGGTCCATCTCTTATTAGTTTCTAATAACTAGCCTTACAACTCTAGTTCAAAACACAGAACAGAAAAACCCAAAAACTTTTAGTTTTTCTTCTACTGTTTAACACATGGAGGAAAAACTGGACAGTCCCTTGTTCAGTTAAAAAGGGCAAGCATACCTACCCATTGATAGTGTTCAGTAATCCCTCAATGAAGTGTGCTAAATAATCAACCTGGGATCCTTCATCCGGGAAGATGGCTCCATGCAGAGACGCTAACTGGGCAAGGCACTGCAGGGAATCTTGTGCCATATCTGAATCTTCTCTGATTTTTCGATGTACCTGTTTAGAAAGAATCACTAATCCATAAAAATAAATTCTTCTTTTGTAGGGGGGGGTCACGTGTCTACCATGCCGAATGAGCTAAGAAAAAAATTCCCAGTAGCTGGTCATTTCTAGAAAATTAACTCCTTGGTTAAATTAAACTTGAAAATTACCCCTCAGCCCAATTGACATTATAGGCCATGATTTTAAACATATCAATTAACTTTTAGCTGAGGACTACCTACATTTTGAAAACTGAACTGTTTCCAGCATGTTATGACAAAGAGAGAAACAGATGCTAGCCAGTCAGACATACTGCTTCTTCTAAAAACAGCAACGACGACAGTCATCTGTATTATGCTAACTATGCCTCTCTACAGCTTCTTGCTAAAGTTAGCAGACAAGTTCAATCAAGAGTATACAGATGATGCCTTAGTGGAAGTAAACAGTTGCACACTTAGAAAACCAATAATACCATTCATCTCTAGACCTCCATTCATTCAACCAACATGGAAGTAGATGCTTTAGTTCTGAGACTACCTAATCTGTTTGAGTCTCATTTTAGTCTATACTATGTTATTAATACTAGAAATTGTAAAATAAAAATTTTATTTAATTAATATGCAAGTTCATTTAAAAGCTCAATTAGATTTTATTTCAATCATGCAATACTGACGTGAAACAGTTGGTATACAATGTTCTATATAAAGAAAAGGCTCTAAAAATATTGCTATTTTATATTATTATTATTTCTAGATATTAAAGGTTCATTTCTATGATATGATATGATTAAAATAGCCAAGGAAAATCCAGTGAAAAAATCAGTAAGGTTATGAATGATTCATCTTCATGTATAAGAGTGACTGTAGTGACTTTCTACTTCCCATCGGCACTGAAGCACTCTGACCTTTTCTTTCAATGCAGAGCTCTCAACTTTGTAAAGGCTGCAGAATGGTGAACACTTATTCTCTATTTCTCTCAGGTTATATTCACTGTGACTACACATCATTTATAAATTACCTGAGTTCAGAATATTTCTTTTAACTATTCACTGGCACAGTATGGGCATAGTGAACACAACAAATGCTTATTCACTGATTCCACTAAACTTTTGTTTTTCTTTTCCTTTTTTTCTTTTTATATTTTTGTTTTTTCAAGATAGGGTGCCCAGCTTCTTTTTATATATATAAATTTTTTTAACTTAAACATTATAACATCTCTAAAAGGTACAGTTAATTGACTTACTGACATGCTATATTCTTTAGTGTGCCTAGAACAAGGGTTGGCAAATGATGGCCCAGGGGGCAAATCTGGTTTCCTGTCTGTTTGAGATGGATGTTGTGGTAAGAGTATGGTTTTTTTTTTTTTTTTCCCATTTCTTTTTCATGTTTACACGGGTTGGGAGAAAAAAAATCAAAAGAATATATTTTGTGATCTGTAAAAATTATACAAAATAAATTTTTAATGGCCATCAACAAAGTATTTTTAATGAAAAACTAGCCTCATTTGCCCATTTTTGTTTAGGGTTCCTCCACACTACAACAACAGAGTTGAGTATAAAATATGACATGCAATGCCTAAAATATTTACTACCTGATCTGACACAGAAAGTCTGCCAATCCCTTGTCTGAAATACTTTTTAACATATATACCACTGCATTTTAAACTTTATATAAAAAATTCTAAGTATGACACAAATCACGTATGCACAAAGTCTTCTTTGTAAACTCTTGAACACATTCTTTTCAGGACTTTATCTAAAAACATAAATTCTGTGCCATCATGCTTTGGATCCTAATTAACACTGAGATGTCCAAGGATGTGTCCTACCCACAGATCCAATGCAGCCTCAGACAAGAGAAACTTGTCGCATGATCTGATCTATCCAGGGCCAGATGACTGCTCTTTCCTGGACCAGAAGTGAAGAAACAAAAGAAAGAGCTACTACGGACAATGTAGGCTAAAAAACTGTCCTTGGAACCAGAATATATTATGCAAACTTAATTTGTTTCCTGAAATATAAGTCACATAAAACTCATGCCCTTCTTCCAATGTCAGCATTGCAAAAGCATTCCCTAAGTGAGCATGCATTTCAATATAAATTGTACCACACAAGTAAAAACAGGGATCACCTACGTACGAGAAAGAAGCAGAGGGAGGAGAGAACAAACCTAGCAGGACGTGCAGGGTGGTAAATGGTGAAGCTATTCATCAAAACAGGCACAGAAGATATAAGTTAGCAAGAAGGCAGACTGTGCTGGAATGTGTTAAACGTGAGGTGCCTGTGAGCCATCCAGGCTGAAACATTCAGGAAGCACTTGGGTTATGAGGCTTGGAGAGTGTGGAGTGGCCTGTGCTGAATATAGATTGAAGAGTCATAGGTGAAGTGGTGCCTGAAACACTGTGTGTGTAAGAGACAGCTCCAAGAAACTGGATATAGTTAGCAAAGCAGTGTTAACAGAAATGCCAACATTCATACAATTAGCAAGATCAGAAAGATTCTGTCAAAAAAAAGTATAATACATAATGCATGTGATTTTTCTAAAAACTGTATGGAGGAAAGAAAAGTGGACATCACTATAAACTTCTGAGGGGCAACATGCACCAAAATTATTTCAATTTTCAGATATGATCCCATGTCACGGTATATCTATTCAAATCTAGTGTGATAGTGATATCAAACAGAAAGAGGAATTAAATTAGGCAATGAATTTACATAAGTGAAAGTAAATTTAACAAAACTGAATTAAATAAGAACATTAGCTATTATGACTTCTGAAATAAAGTTAAAATTTTTATAAACTGCCTGAATAGCTAGCTACACACACGAGACTTAAAATAACAAAAAAGGGTTAGCTTTTGAATCAAAAGTTATTTGCATGTGGTAGTTCGCAGCTGACAGGAGCAGCTGTCTGGTTTGTCTAGACAGCTGTTCAGATCTGGTAGAGTTGTTTCCAGTACTGCCACTGAGTTTTTTACCTTTTCAAAAACTGCTGGAGTGGAATCTACTTTCAGTTAAAAAAAAAAAAAAAAAAAAAGTGAACTTGGACACAAATCAAAACAATTCTTGTCAGATGAGGCAGGCCACAGATTTTTTTTTTAATTAGTTACAATTACCTCTCTGGATCTTACTAATATCTTCATATTTTCCTGTTTAAAAAAACAGAGGTGGAGAGGGCTGGAGAGATGGCTTAGCGATTAAGCGCTTGCCTGTGAAACCTAAGGACCCCAGTTCGAGGCTCTATTCCCTAGGACCCACGTAAGCCAGATGCACAAGGGGGCGCATGCGTCTGGAGTTCCTTTGCAGTGGTTGGAGGCCCTGGCACACCCATTCTCTCTCTCTCTCTCCCCCCATCTGCCTCTTTCTCTGTCTGTCGCTCTCAAATTAAAAAAAAAAAAAAAAGCAGGGGTGGAGAGATGGCTTAGGGGTTAGGGCATCTGACTGCAAAGCCAAAGGACCCATGTTCAACTCTCCAGGTCCCAGAGGCACAAGGCGACACACAAGGTGATGCAAGGGCGCAATGTCACACATGTGCACAAGGTGGAGCACACGTCTGGAGTTCGACTGCAGTGGCTGGAGGCTATGGCACACCAATTCTCTCTTTCTGTCTCTCATAAAAAATAACAAAAAGAAAAAGAGGGTCTGGAGAGATGGCTTAGCGGTTACGACACTTGCCTGCAAAGCCAAAGGACCTAGGTTCAATTCCCCAAGACCCACGTAAGCCAGGTGCACAAGGTGGCACATACATCTGGAGTTTGTTTGCAGTGGCTGGAGGCCCTGGCATGCCCATTCTCTATCTGCCTCCCTCTCTCTCTTTCTGCTTCTTTCTCTCTCTCTCTCAAATAAATAAATAAATAAAATTTAAAAAAAGAAAAGACAAGATGATTGATGCTCAGATTTTTCTATATAAAATAATTTTTTTTTTTTGACGTAGGGTCTCGCTGTAGCCCAGGACCTGGAATTCACTATGTAGTCTCAGAACAGCCTTGAACTCACAGCAGTCCTCCTGAGTGCTGCTAATTAAAGGCGTGCACCACTACGCCAGAGAGAGAGATTGAGACAGACAGACAGACAGACAGAGAATACGAGAATAAATTGGGCATGCCAGGGTCTCCAGCTGCTGCAAACAAATTTCAGGTACATGTGCCAATTTGTGCATCTGGCTATAGGTGGGTACTGGGGAATCGAACCCAAGTCATCAGGCAAGGACCTTAACAGCTGAACCATCTCTCCAGCCCTCTTTTTAGTTGGTGTTTACTTGAACTTTACAGAATTTTGTCCAAGTTATCTTTTTTGTTGTTGCTGTTTTTGGTTTTGCGAGGTAGGGATTCACTCTAGTCTAGGCTGACCTGGAATTCACTATGCAGTCTCAGGGTGGCCTCGAATTCATGGTGATCCTCCTACCTCTGCCTCCGAGTGCTGGGGTTAAAGATGTGTGCCACCATGCCCGGCTCTGGCCTCAAGTTATCAGTCTTAACTGAGCACTCATTCTACAACTACAAATGAGCACCACACACACATAGGTGAACTTTTTAATTCCAAACTTACTAGAAATGTGGAAATATGTTGCTTACTTTTGTATTCAGTTGATACTAAGAGGCCTATTGGAAATTATACTTGAAGTATTTAAAATAAATGACACTTAAACCAGGTGTGTTGACACATGCCTTTAATCCCAGCACTCGGGATGCTGAGGGAGAAGAATCACTATGAGTTCGTGAGTTGGAGGTCAGCCTGGGCTAGAGTGAGACCCTGCTTCAAAAAAAACCTAGATAGGGCTGGAGAGATGGTTTAGCAGTTAAGGTATGTGCCTGCAAAGCCAAAAGACCCAAATTTGATTCCCCAGGACCTACGTAACACAAGGTAGTACATGTGTCTGGAGTTTGTTTGCAGTGGCTGGAGGCCCTGGCATGCCCAATCTCCCTTTCTCTCTATCTATCTGCCTCTCTCTCTCTCAAATACATAAATAAATAAAAATAAAATAAAGCAATAAACAGACAAAAGTCAGGAATGGTGGCACACACCTTTAATCCCAGCACTCGACAGACAGAGGTAGGAGGATGGCTGAGTTAGAGGCCAGTCTGAGACTACACAGTGAATTTCAGGTCAGCCTTGCTAGAGCTTACTTAGAACCCCCCCCCACACACACACACACACAAAAGTTCTCAGTTTGAATTTCTGCATTTTTTTTCAGAATTCAGCTTTTTATTGAACAGATTATAAAAGTTTTGGTCCAAAAGACCAAATCTATGTCACTATCATATATCTCAGACTCTTTTTCATTTGGGTTCTATCAGTTTGAATTTTTACTAAGATAATTAATAACAGCTATGTAACCCCTATGAATATAATAAGCTGTTAGGGTCCTGAATTGTAAAAGTGTAAAGCAATTTTGAGATCACAAAGTCTGAGAAGTTCTGCTCCAATATCTAAGCTCTCCACAATGACACATATTTTAGTATATTAGCAAGAACTTTGCTATCCAATATTTGTTTGAGCAGGTAGGTTAGGAAACAGAGAAGGCAAAAGGGGAGAACACAAAAGCACTTCCTCTTTCCCATGGCCTTGCTAGTAGATGCAGGCAGGACTTACTGTGAAGAACAGCTCCATGACCCTGCTGTCCAGGAGGGTCTCCCGCCACGACTCTGTTGGTTTCAGCAGCACGTTCTGGGAGGACTCAAACATTGCTATATAATGTCTGCCCAGTTATCTGGTGTCAAGGTCAACAACAATAACATTCTTACTTTGTCTAAAGTATAAGTATATTCTAAATATAACAGGAGCCAGCCAGAAAGAATGCAGTGGAAACAGTTTAAGCCTCTTCACATATGCTACATAATTCATGCATGAAGCTAAGGAGTAAAAGGCATTAAGTGCTGGGGGGGGAGGAGAACATTATAGGAATGTAAGATAACAGTTTCATTCATTATGTGCCATGCTATAGGGACATAAAAACTTTGATAACCAATAGTAGAACAAATGGAAAAATACAACTTACTAAATGGTCACCAACAGATTAAAAGAATCAATTTCTGTAAGTTTCTCCCAATATTTTGAACATCTAAAATTACATATAGAAAATGTGTCTCCATATAATCTATATGGAAAAATAGCAACTTTCCAAAGGAAACATACTCACTGAGAAAACAGAAATAGCATACAGAATAAGTACACATCACTATGAAACTGAAAACCTGGGAACATAGCACATGAGTACAAAACCCAACAAAGAACCAAATAGCTGATTTTAAAAATTTAACAGCCAGCGAAGTGGCGCACACCTTTAATCCCGGTACTCGGGATACAGAGGTAGGAGGATCACCCTGAGTTCGAGGCCACCCTGAGACTACATAGTGAATTCCAGGTCAGCCTGGGCTAAACTGAGACCCTACCTCAAAAAAACCAAAAATAATAATAAATTAAATAAAATAAAAATTTAACAGATGCATATTTAAATTTTCCAGATTAAGACAGCAAGAAAAAAGGGTATTGCTCTATTCGATATCAAATATGGGACTGGACAGATGGCTTAGTGGCTAAGGTCTTTTCCAGCAAAGCCAACAAACCCAGATTCAATTCCCCAGTACCCACATAAAGCCAGATGCACAAGGTAGCACATGCGTCTAAATAAAATATTAAGAGTATCCATGATTATTTTGGTCCGGGTATGGATGGTGGCATCCACCTTAGGAGGCAGAGTTAAGAGGATCACTGTGAGTTCGAGGCCAGATTGAGACTACAGAGTAAGTTCCAGATCATCCTGGGCTAGAGTGAGACCCTACCTTGAAACTCCCCCCTCCCCCCGAAAAAAAAAATCAAATATGGGCTGGAGACATGACTTACCAGTTAAAGTGCATGCCTGTGAAGCCTAAGAACCCAGGTTCGATTCTCCAGGTCCCATGTAAGCCAGATGCACATGGTGGCACATGCGCCTAGAGTGCGTTTGCAGCAGCTAGAGGCCCTGACATGCCCATTCTCCCTCCCTCTCTCTCTCTCTAATAAATAAATAAAAACATATATTTTTAAAAATCAAATATGCTTCTAATGGAATCAAGCTATGCTGTATGTATGTGCATATTTATAGACACACACATTTAAGTTTGTAGGTATTTATATATGTAATTTACTCAAATACTACTGCTGTAACTGAGGCAAAGACTGCCTAGAATAAAAACAGTGATTCTGCTCCTCCCATTGCTTATTTAAGACCAGCTCAAATAATTCAAATTGACAACATTTGCATAATGAAATGACAAATCATAATACAGTTATGTAAAATGGTATTTTGTAAAATATTAGGTATAAATGCAAATACTATAATTTCTTTAAATCTAAATTCATTGTTTTTAGAGAAAGATTATTATTCAGAGAAAATTAAAGACTGTGACAATGCTTTGGAAACCATTTTTTAAATATTTTTATTTATTTGAGAGAAACAGGAAGACAGAGAGAGGGAGAAAAAAAAATAAGTACAACACACCAGGGCCTCCTGCCACTGCAAGTGAACTCCAGACTCATGCACCACTTTGTATATCTGGCTTTACGTGAGTGTTGGAAAATTGAACCCAAGCTGTCAGGCTTCGCAAGCAAGAGTCTTCAACTAATGAGCCATCTCTCCATTTTTTTCTGGCTTATAAGAGACTGTCCCTGAAGAGTAAGGAGCAAGGATTGAGTTATCTTAAGAAGGAAGCCATGGGCTGGAGACATGGCTTAGTGATTAAAGTGCTGGCCTATAAAGCCTAAGGACCCAAGTTCAATTCTCCAGGTCCCATGTAAGCCAGATGCACAAGGTGGCACATGTGTCTGGAGTTTATTTGCAGTGGCTGGAGGCCTTGGCATGCCCATTCTCTCTCCCCTTCTAATAAATAAATAAAAAGAAAACTTAAAAAAATAAAAGAAGCCACTACTTGTTTCTGAAGTCATTCCTAAAGTATACTGCAACTCTATGCATTTGACTAACAAAAGTAAAGCCCCAAACAGGCCCATTTAAAACTTTCTCTCTTCCTTTATCTGCCCCCTAGTGGATAGAAAGAACAAAAATAAACTAAGCTTGACCTGTACAAAGGAGAAAAATGAAGCAACAAATCAGTGCAAGCTGGGTTCATTTCTTTTTTTTTTTTTTTTTTTTACAAGATAGGGTCTTGCTTTGGTCCAGGCTGACCTGAAATTAACTCTGTAGTCTCAGGGTGGTCTTGAACTCATGGCAATCCTCCTACCTCTGCCTCCTGAGTGCTGGGATTAAAGGCGTGTGCCACCACGCCCGGCTGGGTTCATTTCTTACAAGACACTCCTTACACTCGATACACTGACTAAGCACTGGGTCTCCCTTCTCCTTAAAGAATGAAGGTCTGATTATCTTTTAGAGAAAAAAACTGAAATGTTTATGGATAAAATTTATCTAATATCTAACATTTGTTTCAAAATAGTCTGGAGCTAAGGAGAGGATAAGACTGGCTGTGAACTTAAGTTACTCTTAGTTTTTGTATAACTTTGACATTCACAATATAGCATAGAAGGAACTTTAGTATATTAAATAGATCATCTGGGTAAAGTATTTGCCCTTCATGAAAATGGAAAAGTGGGTTGGAGAGACGTCTCAGTGGTTAAGGCACTTGCCTGCAAAGCCTAATAACCCATGGATCAATTCTCCAGTACCCATATGAAGCAAGATGCACAAAGTGACACATGCATCTGGAGCTCATTTGTCTCTGGTGTGCCTATTCTTTCTCTCTAATCTCTCTCACTCTCTTTCTCTCACTCTCTCTACCTGCAAATAAAACATTTTTGCTGGGCATGGTGGCACATGCCTTTAATCCCTTGAAAGGCAGAGGTATGAGGATTGCCAAAACTTCGAGGCTACCCTAACACTAATAGTGAATTCCAGATCACCCTGGGCTAAAATGAAACCCTACCTTGAAAAAAGAAAGAAAGAAAACATATTTAAAATGTAGAAAGGTATCTCATTTATAATTTCTTTCTTTTTTTTAAAAATTTGATACAGAGAGAAAGAGAGAGGGAGAGAATGGGCACACCAGGGCCTTCAGCCACTGTAAACGAACTCCAGATGCATGCGCCCCCTTGTGCATTTGGCTTACGTGGGTCCTGGGGAATCAAACCTGGGTCCTTTGGATTTTCAGGCAAACACCTTAACTACTAAGCCATCTCTGCAGCCCAAGCTTGCCGTCTTTTCACAAGCTTCAGTGATTTAGGGATTCTGCTCCCCTATAGGACTGGAGTTATAGGTGGGTCCTGAAGAATCAAAGCGGTATCCTTTGGCTTTGCAGGCAAATGCCTTAACTGCTAAGCCATCGCTCCAACCTCATTTATAGTTTCTACTTTTACTCCTATTTACCTGAAAGGTAATTCTTTATTATATCAATAGTTCAATAATGAACAACATGCTTATTAACAGCTATATGGAATAGTGTTGAACCAAAAAAACTAAATTATGACAATCTAACCCCAGTTATAGTAACTTATAGTCTAATATTAAACTAGTACTAAATTGAACCAGGCATATTGGCAGATAACTATAATCCCAACATTCTGGAGACTTGAAGCAGGTGACTCACAAGTTTGAGCCCAGCCTGAGCTACATAGTGAGCCCTCTGTTTACACTTAAAATTTTAAAAAGGGGGGCTGGGGAGATGGCTTAGCTGTTAAGGCGCTTGCCTGCAAAGCCAAAGGACCCAGGTTCAACTCCCCAGGACCCATGTAAGCCAGATGCACAAGGGGGCGCACGCATCTGAAGTTCGTTTGCAGTGTCTGGAGGCCCTGGCGTGCCCATTCTCTCTCTTTCTCTCTCAAATAATAAATAAAAATAAAATACTAAAATTAAAAGAAAAAGCAGGGCTGGAGAGATGGCTTAGCAGTTAAGGTGCTTGCCTGCAAAGACTAAGGACTCAGGTTTGATTTCTAAGGACCCACGTAAGCTAGATGGACAAGGTGGCACATGTGTCTAGAGTTGGCTTGCAGTTAGAGACCCTAATGTACCCATTCTCTCTCTCTCTCTCATAAATAAATAAATAAATAAAAGTATTTTTTAAAAGGAGCAAGCCAGACACAGTGGTACATGACTTTAAGCCCAGCACTCTGAAGCTGAGGTAGGAAGATCATTGTGAGTTCAAAGGCAGCCTGAGACTACATAATGAATTCCAGGTCACCCTTGGCTAGAGAACAACCCTACCGTAAGGGAAAAAAAAAAAAAAAAAGGAAAAGATGTATTTTTTGAATTTCCAAATCTAACATAAAAAAGTATATATGGGGCTGGGGAAATGGCTTAGTGGTTAAGGCATTTGCCTGCAAAGCCTAAGAACCCTGGTTCGATTCCCCAGGATCCATGTAAACCAGATGCACAAGGAAGCGCATTAATCTGGAGTTCATTTGCAGTGGCTATAGGCCCTGGCATGCCTATTCTTTTTCTCTCTCTGCCTCTCTCTCAAATAAATAAATAAATGAAAGTACATATAGTTACTAAAAGATCTTAAGAAAGAATTTATTTTTATTTATTTGAGATAGACAGAGAAAAAAATGGGTGTGCCAGGGCCTTCAACCACTGTGAACAAACTCCAGACACATGTGCCACCTTGTGCAACTGGCTTACATAGGTCCTAGAGAATTGAACCTGGGTCCTTTGACTTGGCAAGCAAACACCTTAAGCCACTAAACCATCTTTCCAGCCCAAGAAATAATTTATTAAAACACCTCAGGAGGTTTATATTCACTACTTTTTGAGATGTTACACTAATTTATCTTATTAAAACATGTCACCAATGACAGTGGTTTGTTAATGAATTGATTATTTACTATGCAATCTTGTATTATATGTAGTTTATAGAAGTCAGATTTTATGAAATACACAAGTCACAACAGATTAGCAGTATGTAGCTATCATTTCACCAAAGTAAAAACAAAACAAAAATTCCTGGACTGGAGAGATGGCTTAGCGGTTAAGGCACTTGCCTGAAAAACCTAAGGACCCTGGTTCTATTCTCCAGGTCCCACATAAGCTAGATGCACATAGTGGCACATGTGTCTGGAGTTTGTTTGCAGTGGCTAGAGGCCCTGGCATGCCCATTCTCTCGCTGTCTCTCCCTCTCTCATAAATAAATAACAAAAATAAGTCTTTAAAAATATTTTTTAAAAGTTTAGGCCTGGGAAGATGACTTAATGGCTAAAGCATTTGCCTGCAAAGCCAAAAGACCCAGGTTCGATTCTGCAGGACCCATATAAGCCAGATACACAAGGTGGCACATGCGTCTAGATTTTGTTTGCAGTGGCTGAAGGCCCTGAGCGCATTCTCTCTCTGCCTCTTTCTTTCTCATAAATAAATGTTTCTTTTAAAAATATATTTTTTAGGGCTGGAGAGATGGCTTAGCAGCTAAAGTGCTTGCCTGCAAAGCCAAAAGACCTTGGTTTGATTCCCCAGTACCCACGTAAGCCAGATGTACAAGTTGGCGCATGCATCTGGAGTTCATTTTCAGTGGCTGGAGGCCCTGGAGTGCCCATTCTCTCTCTCTCTCTCTCTCCTCTGCCTATTTCCCTCTCTCAAACAAGTAAATAAAAATAAAATATTTTAAAAAATATTTTTTATATAAGAAAATTCCTCTAGAATATTTTAGACTATGGTTTAATTATTTTTCTAAAAATTAGTAAACTGAATATATTGTGTAATTCAGAATTCATTTATAAGCAACAACATACAATTTCTCCAATAAGTCAAATGAATCTGCTTTTGTCACTTAAGAATTCTGTATACTTTTACTTTTGTCATGCACATCTAACCTTATTTTACTTTCTCAGGTTTCACCAAATTAGGTAAAACATGAGTTATAACATGGGTTCTTTGTCACTATAGCAAACACAAGCTCACTCTTAGCCAGGGTTCCAGCAAGGAATCCATACAGGTGCTAAAACTCAACCAGGCTTCTAAGCTCAAGGCCACCTTAATCCTTTGAAAAACCAGTTAGACCCACAAGTAAATTCCACTGCAGCACAGAGCAGTGAAGAATTAACTAACATTCCCTACCCCTTTCCATAATGATCTTCTCAATTTTCCACATAGGAAAGCTCATAAACTTTTGAGAAATCAAAGGCATATACGTGTATCACCTGCCCTATTCTATAACTGCGTGACCAGAAACAAAGACACATTAGGCCAAGACCCAGAAGACAAGCTTAATGACACTCTGCTACTGTCACTGGATGATCTTAGTAAGACTTCTGTCTCAAGTTCTTGAAAAACAGACTATTATCAGTAAGTACATACATCTTAACTGGAAGGGGTAAACTTACCTTTGGAAACACATTGAGTCCCTAAATATTCAAGTAAGTTTATTCATTTACCAACAACTTCAGTAATGCTATCATTCTGTGGTGGGGACTTCAGTAATGCTGTCATTCTGTGGTGGTGATATCAAAAAACAATTGAGGGCTAGCTTAGTGATTAAGGTGCTTGCCAGCAAAGCCAATGGACCCAGGCTCAATTCCCCAGTACCCACGTAAAGCCGAATGCACAAGGTGTCGCATTCATCTAGAGTTCGTTTGCAGTGGCTAGAGGCCCTGGTGTGACCATTCTCTCTCTCTCTGCACCTCTTTCTCTCAAATAAATAATTTTTTTAAAAAAATTAAATGAGTAATTTCCTCAGCCCAGTCTTATTAGTATTTCATAATCTAGTAAGATTTTGTAGTAACAAAGGACACTTTACAAGAGATATAAATACTCGGATCTCTCCATCTTTCTGTATTTTTTATACCCTACTTCATCAGTCAAGTTTCAGAAGTGACAGAAAGCCCAATTATTCTTCTTCAATATTTAATCCTTTCATTATTCTTCTAAGAACAAAAATTGTGATCACTCTGGCACAACACAGAACCAATAAGGTCAATCTTACAAACAACATCTGGTCCAAGTAACCAAAAGTAATCTACATTTGCCAAACCTTGCCCCCAAATGGAGAGGTTGGCCGGACTTAACTTAGGTGAAAGCTTTGGATTCCATTACCATTTTATCATCCAGTTAACTTACTCAAGAGGTAAGTTAAAATTTTACCAAAACCAAATCAGATCCACAAAAATAGAGTACCAATAAAAGGCAGCATAACCAAACTAAAAAAAGAAATATTACTGAAGCCAACATACCATACATGCCTGCCAAACATTCTTATTACAAAATGATACTGTTGTGACTGGCATTGCCAAAACCCAGAAGCATTTACGGGCACCAGGTGGATTACTATCTGAACTCTATCAACAGCAATAAGCACACATCCAAGAACTGAGCTAACACTTCTGAACTGGCTTCCTTCAGTAATGAAATATTTGTCAAGCATCTGGCTAGATGCTAACAATATACCAGGCAAGTGTATGGCCCACCTATTAAGCCTTGGGAGGTACACAGAAGTCATTATCTATATAAGCTAGCAAATAAAATAAGATAACTAACAAGTGAGCCACATGGGAAGAAATTGCGTATGGCAGAGCCCAAGAGAAGCCATACGCACAGAAACCAGACCTACTCTAGGGTACACAGTTGAAGTACAATACAGGGGGCACCTAAGACAAAGACAGGAAAAAGGCATTGTGGGCACAGGTGGGAGGGCAGAAAAAACCCACCTGTGAACACAGATAAACTCCAAGCAGGAGAGTTCTGAGGGGGAGGAAGGGCTCAGACTATCCAGGACCTTAGTGCCCGTCCTAAAGTAGGATGATGATACAAATGCTGTGACGGAGGATCACAGGACTAGGGCACTTTCATTGGCCAACAGCACACTAACATTAGAGTGAGAAAGTGAGTTTTGCCCTAATAGTCTCTTTAAAGAGTGGATCTCAAGTTCTATGGCAGGAGGAATTAGCTCACTGGGTGGGGCCGATATTAACATAAACCAAATCCCAGGAGCCATGGATTTCAAACTACCCAGGTCTAGGTAGATGGATACTTTCACAAATCATCTTGTACACACTGAAAACCTATATATAACAATCAGCAAATAAGTAATAGTTTAGAGACAACATGATCATATGCATAAGGCAATCCTGCTGTACGTGGTGATTCATGCCCGAAATTCTAACACTGGGGAGCTGAGGCAGATCACATGTCCCAGGCCAGCCTGGGTAATAACAAGACCCAACTCAAAAACGATGATTAATCGAAATATAAAAGATAGGATTGTAAAATTCTTAGAAGAAAATATAGGATTAGGGGCTGGAGAGATGGCTCAGAGGTTAAGGCACTTGCCCGAAAAGCCTAATGACCCGGGTTCAATTCCCAGTACCCACATACAGCCAGATGCACAAGGTGGCACATGTTCGTTTGCAGGGGCTAGGGGAGCCTGGCACACCCACCCATTCTCCCTATCTGTCTTCTCTCTCCTCCCCTCCCTGGCAAATAAATATGTTCTTAGGGCTGGAGAGTTGGCTTAGCAGTTAAATGCTTGCCTGTGAAGCCTAAGGACCCTGGTTCGAGGCTCTATTCCCCAGGACCCACGTTAGCCAAATGCACAAGGGGGTGCACACGTCTGGAGTTCATTTGCAGTGGCTGGAGGCCCTGGAGCACCCATTCTCTCTATATATATATCTGCCTGTTTCTTTGACTGTCACTCTCAAATAAATAAATAAAAATTTAAAAAAAATGTTTTAAAAACCAAAATGTCAAATTAAATCTTTATGACTTTCAATTAAGCAAAGCCACTTTAAATACAATATTGAAAACATAATAAAATAAAAAATAAGGAGATTCAACATTATTCAAATTAAAAACTTTTGCACTTTATCCTCCACGGCCCCGAGGTAGGGTGTCACTATAGCCCAGGCTGACCTGAATCTCAACTTCAAATAACACCATAAAGACTGAGGCGCACACACTTAAAACACAAGAATGCTGTTCTTAGGATGAATGATATCAAGTATTTAAATATATTTTTCCATAGAGGAAATGATTTTGGTTTGTAAAACAAACGTTAATTTGGGCTGGAGAAACAATTAAGGTGCTTACCCATAAAGCCTAAAGACCCAAGTTCGATTCCCTAGTACCCACATTAAGCCATGTTTGCAGTGGCTAGAGGCCCTAGAGCACCCATTCTCTCTGCTGGGCATAGTAGCACAAGCCTTTAATCCCAGCACTTGGTAGACAGTTCGAGGCCAGCCTAAGAATACATAGTGAATTCCAGGTCATTGTGGGCTAGAGTAAGACCCTACCTCAAGAAAAAAGTCAAGAAAAAAATTAAATTAAATTAAAAAATAAAACACATTCACTTCCAGCATCTCAATCCAGAGCTTCAGTGGCTGCACACTGGGTGCCTCTGTGCCACACTTACGATAAGCCCACGCCATGTAAGAACTCAAACAGATGTGTTCACAGTCTACGATGTAGGCATGGTGGGCCAACCTTCATACTAGATGCCAGTGATGGCTCTGTTTAAAAAAAGAACATCGTATTTATTTGCACATGTCGGAGGGGATGGGGAGTTGACAGGGTCTCTTGCTGCTGCAAACACCAGACGCTTGTGTGACTTTTTCATCTGACTTTATGTGGGTGGCTGGGGAGTTGAATCTGGACCCACAGGTACTGCAAGCAAGTGCCTTTAGCTACTGAGCCACCTCTCCAGTCCCCCAATTTTTAAATACTATTAAGTGATAATATCCTGAGCCGGGTGTGGTGGTGCACGCCTTTAATCCTAGCACTCACGAGGCAGAGGCAGGAGTATCATCGTGAGTTAGAGGCCACCCTGAGACTACATAGAGAATTCCAGGTCAGCCTGAGCTAAAGTGAGACCCTACCTCGAAAAAAAAAGAAAAGAAAGAAAGGAAGGAAGGAAGGAAGGGAGAAATACCCTGCCAGTGATGATACTTCCTTATGTATGTTTTCTCAGCCAGTTTTTTGCATGTTTTGGAACTCACAAACTACAAAATGAACTTTCCCTTTGAAGAAAAAAAGTCTATTCACAAAATTTAACTACTGGTTGATTTTCTCATATCATGTTTAATGATGGTTTTGAAACAAATATTTCCATTCTTCTAACCACTTCCCACCAATGGTACAAACAGCATGCTAGAGCTTTAGGGTTTTACTGGGTGTTGGGGTGCCTGAGTAGCTGATACCTCAGGATGGAGGGAGAGATTGTGATGGAACATTTTTGTACTCAATATTCAAAATGACATTCCCATAGTGACATTTTTTGGAGAAGGTGAGTCTCAAGATGCTTCCACTTCTGTCTAAAAGCTAACTAATAGCCCTTACTTAAATTCACTGTCAAATATATACCCCAGGAAAATGAAGATCTGTACGTGAATTTTCACCGCAACATTTTTTATATTGAATATGGTTTTTATAAAATGGGGGTAAACTTACTGACATAGTGCACACCTATAATCCCAGTACAGGGGCAGCAGAGGCAGAAGGATTTCCAGTTAAAGGTCAGCTTAGCCCATGTAGCAAGCCTATGTCAAAGAAAGTGATAAAATTCAAGTAGATATGAAGAGATCTTAAAAGTAAAATGTGGGGGTTGAAGAGATTGCTCGGTGGTTAAAGGCACTTGCTTGCACAGCCTGCAGTCCACGGTTCAATTCCCTAGCTGCCCACATAAAGCAGGATGAGCATTCATTTTCAGCAGCAAGAGACACTCATACATGTGCACATGTGGTCTATTCATATAAAACTGAGCAATAAAAGGGAATGAATTACTGATATATCCCACCATGTGGATAAAAACCTTGAAAACATCATACCAGGAGAAGGATAAGTCTCCCAAGTAATTGCCAAAATTAGAACTTAGAATTATGTTGCTAGACACTAATTTTAATCATTAGTACACAAACTACCTTAGTTTAATGTCAATGCCAAGTTCTTTTTCCTGCACTTAAAGTTAATCCACTCAAAGGAAAGCATGTTATAGTTCAGTGTGCCAACAAATAGAACTATACTGTCTCTGGTCACCGGGACACACATTCATAATCCTCACGAAGAAAAGTATCCTTTAGAGCTGGAGAGATAGCTCAGGGGTTGAAGGTTCGATTCACCAGTACCAATGTAGGCTGAGTGTACAGGGTATTGCCGGCTCTGGAATTTGTATGCAGTGGCAAGTGGCCCTGGTGTACCCATTCTCTCTCACTCTCACGTTGAAAAAAGAGCCAACCAAGCATGGCGGCACATGCCTTTAATCCCAACACTAGGGAGGTATAGGTAGGAGGATTGTAGTGAATTCAAGGACTGAAACTATATAGTGAATTCCAGGTCAGCTTGGACTAGAGGACTAGAGTGAGACCTTACCTTGAAAAACAAAACAAAAGAAAACAAACAAACAAAGATAACAGCCAGGCATGGTGGCATACACCTTTAATCCCAGCACTTGGAAGGCAGAGGTAGGAGGATCACTGTGAGTTAGAGGCCACTCTGAGACTACATAGTTAATTCCAGGTCAGCCTGAGCTAGATGAGACTCCACCTCAAAAAAGCAAAATAAATAAATGAATAAATAAATAAATAATAAAATAGAAAGAAAAATATCCTTGAGAACCACAGCATTCAGGAGGGTGAGGCAGAATTGTGGGTTCAAGGCTAGCCACAGTTATACTGCGAAATCCTGTGTCCACCAAAAAAAAAAAAAGAAGATAGAGAAGAGATGAGAAGATTCTCAAAATCTATTTTTAAATTTTTACTTATTTTATTTTTTATTTTTTATTTTTTGTTTTTTTTTTTTTTTCGAGGTAGGGTCTCACTGTAGCCCAGGCTGACCTGGAATTCACTATGTAGTCTCAGGGTGGCCTCAAACTCACGGTGATCCTCCTATCTCTGCCTCCCGAGTGCTGGGATTAAAGGCGCGCGGCACCACGCCCAGCTTTTTTAATTTATTTTTTATTTATCAGCATGCCCAGCAAAAAAAAAAAAATTTTTTTTTTTTTTGTACTGGAGGGTCCTCCTTCCTCTTCCTCCCAAGTGCTAGTATCATTGGTTTGCACCACTCTCAGTCCTCAAGATCTTTAAAGAAGGAATTACTTCTTTTGGCAACAATGTAATAGTGCTTATTTTTCCAAAGCATTGTCTAAGGACTTTGTAAAATATTTTCTATGTGTGTCTTTCAAACAAACTTTGTTTCCAAACTCCCAAGGAACTGTTTCTCTTTTCAAAATAGTTACTCTCTGCCAACTACATTTTCCCCCTGAAACAGACACTTTAAAATTGTCTATAATATATGCAGTGTAATTTTTGTTGATTTTCACTACATACATAATTAATGTTTTGATAGCTCCATATGGACTGTTTCTTTTAAAATCTGTTCCTAAGGTTTTTCAGTGTCTTTTTTGGGAGGGAGCATGGGGAAGGGGGTGTTGAGGCCTTAATACTGACCTTGACTTTACTGGCCTTGACCCTGAGCTCACTATAATTTTCCTGCCTCAGCCTCTGCAGTGAGTTCTGGGGTTAGAGGCCTGTGCTACGTTATCTGCTTGGCTTATTTATTTACTGAAAAACACTAAGGCAAGGACTTGGGTCCAATATCATTCCTCCATAGCAAGATCTTGCTATAGTGGTCCCTAAACAACAATGAACTCTTTAAAGTCTAGCAGGGCATAGTGGCACACACCTTTAATCCCAACACGCAGGAGGCAGAGGTAGGGGGATCAACGTGAGTTTGAGGCCACCCTGAGACTACATAGTAAATTCCAGGTCAGCCTGAGCTAGAGTGAGACCCTACCTTGAAAAAAAAACCCAAAATAAAGTCTACTTTGCCATCCTTAAATACCAAAACAAGAGGCTGGGTGGATAGCTCAGTGGATAAAAGTGCTTGCGATAAAAGCCTAAGGGCCTCATCTGGCATGAGTTAGATCTCCAGCACCCATGTAAAAAGCTAGGTAAAGCCACACATGTATGTAACTACAGTTGCTGTGAGTTCAAAGCCACCCTGAGACTATATAGTGAGTTCAGGTCAGCCTGGGCTAAAGTGAAACCCTACCTCGGGGAAAAGAAAAAAAAAGGTAAATCTAAGAAAGTGTGTGGCTGCTGGGATTAGTGGCTTGTGCCTTTCATCCAATCTGGGAGGCTGAGGCAAGTGGACTGCTGAGAGTTTGAGGTCTTCAAGGTTACAATGATCCCATCTCAAAAATCCAAAACTTTACTGGGGAGATGGCTCAGCAGTTAAAAGCACTTGCAAACAAAACCTGCCTGCCAAAGTTTCATTCCCCAATACCCACATGAAAAGCACAAAGTGGGTGTGGTAGTTTGAATAGGTGGCCCCCAATATTTTTATTAGTTTTATTAGTTTGTAGTTTCGGTGTCACGGGGTAGATCATAAGGTATGGTGGTGGGTTTGAAATTCCAATCTAAAGATATCCGAAGTGCCTAGTTCTGCCTAGAGTTCCTGAAGTATGTTGTGTGCTTTTTGGCTTGTGGCTTTTCTCCCTCCCTCCTTCCCTTCCTCCCGCCAGCCCGCCCGCCCTCTCTCTCTTTCTCTGCTTGGACCTGTGAGAGCAGGCCAGCTTCTTCTACCACTATGAAACTTCTATAAGCTTCAGTAAATCCATAGCTGTGCCTGGCCTGGAAGTCCATCTCCAGAAACCCAAAGCTGTCTGCTACAGTTGGGCTGGAGTGATATGTCGGTACTAAAGGAACTTGCTTGCAAAGCCTGATACTCAGGTCCAATTCCTCAGTACCCACAGCAAGCCAGAGGCACAAAGAGCCACGTGCATCTGGAGTTTATTTGCAGTGGTAGGAGGCCCTGTTGAACCCTGTCTCTTTGTGTGCCTCAAATAAATCCATAAAAACATTTTTTTTTATAAAAAGCACAAAGTGGTACATGCATTTGGAATTTGTTTGCAGTGGCAGAAGGCCCTGACATACCTATATTCTCTCTCTAAAATAAACACCTTTTTTTTTCGAGGTAGGGTCTCACTCTAGCCCAGGCTGACCTGGAATTCACTATGGAGTCTCAGAGTGGCCTCGAACTCACGGCGATCCTCCTACCTCTGCCTCCCGAGTGCTGGGATTAAAAGCGTGCGCCACCACACCCGGCAAATAAACACATTTAAAAAATTAATATTAAAAAAAAAAGGCTGAGCGCCACTGTGTGACAGAGCTGAGCACAGGGTAGAGTGCCAAGACACCATTCTAGAGTGGCTGCCAACAGTGAACAAGCCAGGGAAAGATGTCAGAGAAAAAGAGGGAGAACCAAGATCTAGCAATATGACAAGTAGATAACTGACTGCCCACCACTAGACATGCCACCTCTACCACATCTGCAAGGAGGTGGGGGGGGGGGGCAGAAGAAATTGCAGAAGCAGCAGTGACATGAATACTGCTCTTAACGCTAGCCTGACAACCAGCTCCAGGCCATGGTGGCAGACACAGTGATCAACCAAAAACCATCAAAGCAGAAATCCAAAGGCTAGAATGAACTTAATATAAAACCAGACTGCCAAAGGGCCTGCCATGACTCAGGGAGCACTGCAGATGAGTAGGCATAGAGAGTCTAAGAGCCACAGAGTGGGTGGGAATATCCTGAAGCATGGTCCCCCCGCTATCCCACTGGCACTGACTAGAGACTTCATGCCCCATATTATGGAATACCATAACCCCATTGAAGAGAGCCCCAAGGAAAGGCGTGAGGGGACAAGAGTATAGCCTGCTATATATAAAATTAAATTAAACTAAACAAATCAAAAACAAAAAAGAAAGTATGTACTTCTTAACAACCCAAAATAATTATATGAACATACTGACAATATGAAATTCACTATTAGGGGAAAGACATATTAAAGAATAGGAATAAAAGGAAAATGTGAATAACGACATTGCAAGCACTGCCCCACTACGACTATCTTGGCAAAGAAGCCCAAAAAACTCATGGTTTGAGCTGGGCGTGGTGGTGCATGCCTTTAATCTCAGTACTCGGGAGGTAGAGGTAGAATGATCACCATGAGTTCGAGACCACCCTGAGAGTAGTGAATTCCAGGTCAGCCTGTGCTAGAATGAGACCCTACCTCGGTTTGAGGAGTCAAAAATCTCCCTTTAGGCCATACAACTTGAAAATAAAAATTATGACTCATAAACCTTTAAGTCTCACAGGTTTACTGTTTTCAAACTCCAATGCGCATGAATGTCACAGACCTCAGCTCTGTTGGAGGAATGACCCTTATCCTAAATCACTGGTAAGGCTCATTATCCATTTCTAATCTCCTTAGAATTAGTCATTTTCTCCTAAAACAAACACTCCCAGAGCCCCCAAGATAGGGTTGACTACAAAGACATCAAAATAAGGTTATGTTAAATTTCATATACTATACAAAGTATATTAGATCAAAAAAACATGACATGGAGAGCTAACTGTATGGGGAGACTATTTTATTGAAGGGTGCTGAGCTCCTAAACAGCAGCCAACTCTGAGAATGTTAACTATATTGTTTACTTAACTGACACAACAACCCACATCATTTTATATTTGAAAACTTTAAGATTCAGAAAGGTTTAGTAATTTGCCAGGTATCAGATGAGCCATAACCCAGGTCTATCCGACTAAACTGGAGTAACAGGTACCACAACACATTGTTCAACCTCTCACTAAGCAAATGTTTTGAAATCATATCTAAAATACAAATTTCTCCTCTTTGGTAACTGATTTAAAAAAGAAAATATATAGCATGCATAAATATATTTGCCATTTTGCATATATACACAAATATAACACACTTAACCTTATTTTGTATTACTAATACTTTCCTTAAGATGAGATTTTTATCTATATGTACCAGTAAAAGCCTCTAAAGAACATACTGCTAACTTATTATACATGCCTGAACAATATTCCTAAGAATAAAATCAGAGAACAACTAAGTTTAAAGAAAGTCAATCAAAATATCCAACATAAACTGGTGTGGTAGCAAACGCCTTTAATCCCAGCACTTAGGAGGCGAGGTAAAAGGATTGCTATGAGTTCAAGGACAGCTTGGGCTAGTGTGAAACCCTACCTCAGAACCCCACCACCACCAAAAAAAAAAAAAAAAAAAAAAAAAAAAATCCAATATAACCGCATGTCCAAGGAGAAAATGGCTCTACTGCTTAATATAAATGGATTTTTCAGCTTTCTCCTTTCATTCCTGGAACACCACTCTGTAAGTTAATGATTAGCATCATTTGCCACCAATGTTTCCACGCATCCAACCTTCAACAAAGTAGTATAAATAGAATTTTATGTTTTCAATCTAGTCAGTTGTTAAAAGGATATAATTTGGAGGAAGAAAATTCCAGCTCAAGACTTGATTAGCAAGTGCAAGGTACCGCTGAAACACTGAAGACATCTGTGCATTGAGGTTTTCCCGTCTGCTGAATTCCTGCAGAACTTCAACTGTTAACATGAAGATCTGACGAAGGTCTTCTTCCTATAATCAATAAATCAATGTCTGCATCAAACACTTCTTCAAAATGCATTCACTTTTAGAATAAAACAAAACAAACAATAACCTTAAGATTTTCATTAGAAAACACTACTTCATCATGACCAGTTTCCATCTTGAAGTCTCTATCCAGAATTTACATCACAGCATGCTTTCATTTATATTTACTGTAATATTAATGCTGCTCCAGAGAGGAGAGCCTCTGATGACTTTGACAGCAGAGCTGTGAGTCACAGGCTATAGTGCAGCGTCCTAGGACTTAAGCCAATGCCTTCACATAACTTCACTCCAGAGCCAAACAATACATGCAAGAGACAAAGAGCCCACACCATCTGCAATAACATTTTAAATACATGGCCTTCTTGGGCATTCTGCCAGTCCTATTTTTAAGGCTGACAGAATCCTATCAATTAAGATAGTTACATACACATACAATAAGAAATGAAAAACTAATGAATCTTAATAATGTTCTTGTTTTAAGGTGTGAAAAATTATCAATTTTAAACTGCCACTCATTCAACTACCACTTTGCTTTATCTTATAAAAACAACAAAAATCTATAGGTACAAGCTATTAAATATCTAAAACAAATATATTCTTCCATTCAAAACAGACTGGGTAAAAAGCAAATTGTCCAAATAATTAACACAGAACAAAAACATAAATACCTGAAAAACTCTTTTGCAGTTACCATGGAATTCCATACTCAATCCAATGTTGCTAGTTTTACTTGAACTTGAAAATTCACTCAATAGTGCAGTTAGAATAGAACAGGCCAGAGTTTGCTGTATTTGAGAAGAAATAATTGTGAAGCATTATTTTGTTCAATGTTGTTTCAAAACATACTTGGTCAAACAAATTGGAACAGTTTCTCTCTACATTATTTCTTACCGTGTTAGATCTTATAACTAAATACCCATCAGAAAGTTAGCTATGATTAATAAACATTAGCTCTTCATTCAAAGTGGCCTGGCAAATGTTAACAGTACTTATGGATTATAGGTCTATAAACCCATCTAATACTGGAACTGAAGACATGTTTCTACTCAAGCCTAAGATTCAAGTAGTATTTTTAAATAATGCTGAATGTTTCATTTAACTTGCACAACAACCTACATATTCGCTGTATATTTGAAATAACTATGATTTAGAGAGGGAGATTATCAATAGCCAGATAGCATTCAAAACTATGTTCTGATGTTTGAAACGTGTATTCCTAAGCAGATGAAAAGTAAAAGCAGGCCTTAGTGTTCAAAATATCAAACAGATACATCTGACAGAGGATTAATATCCAGAATATACAAAGAACTCAAAAAAAAAAAAACCAGAACAATAAGAAATCAAACAACCCAATCAAAAAATGGGCTAAAGAACTAAATAGAGAGTTCTCACCAAAAGAAATACAGATGGCATATAAACATCTAAAAAAGTGTTCTAGCCAGGCGTGATGGCACACGCCTTTAATTCCAGCACTTGGGAGGCAGAGATAGGAGGATTGCCATGAGTTTAAGGCCACCCTGAGACTCCATAGTGAATTCCAGGTCAGCCTGGGCTAAAGTGAGACCCTACCTCGAAAAATCAAAAAAAAAATAATAATAATAATAAATAAAAGTGTTCTACATCCTTAGCCATCAGGGAAATGCAAATTTAAACTACCTTGAGATTCCATCTCTCTCCCGTCAGAATGGCTACCATCAAGAAAACAAATGACAATAAATGTTGGCAAGGTTGTGGTAAAAGGGAAACCCTTCTGCACTGTTGGTGGGAATATAATCTGGTACCACCATTGTGGAAATCAGCGTGGAGGTTCTTGAGACAGCTAAAAATAGATTTACCATATGATCCAGCAATAGCACTTCTAGGCATATATCCTAATGACTCTTCTCACTACCTTAGAGACACTTGCACAACCATGTTTATTGCTGCTCTATTCACAATAGCTAGGAAATGGAACCAGCCTAGATGTCCATCCACAGATGAATGGATAACAAAGATATGGTACATCTATACAATGGAGTTCTATTCAATGGTAAAGGAAAATGAAATTTGCAGGGAAATGGACGGATCTGGAAAGGATTATACTAAGTGAGGTAACCCAGGCCCAGAAAGCCAAACATCACATGTTCTCTCTTATATGTGGATCCTAGCTACAAATGTATAGACTTGTGTGTAAGCTGGAACCAAAAATCAGAAGCAGAGGCCCATAAGCTAGAAAATATCAAACAGGTAATACCTCATTGCTTAAAAAAAAAAAAAAATTAAGTGTTTCAATCTCAATTGTTCTATCTGATAGACTTAAGACTATCAACTCATTAACTGTATTCAGAGACTATTTGCAGTCAAGGTACCAAGGATGGAGATAAGAATATGAATTGTGGGCTGTAGAGATGGCTTAGCAGTTAAGGCACATGCCTACGAAGCCTAAGGACCCTGGTTCCATCCTCCAGGTCCCACGTAAACCAGATGCACATGGTGGTGCATGTGTCTGGAGTTCATTTGCAGTGGCTAGAGGCCCTGGCGTGCTCACTCTCTCTCTCTCTCTCTCTTCTGTCTCCAATAAATAAATAAAAATAATCTTTTTAAAAAAAGAATAGGAATTGTTTTGGCACAGTTCCAGGGGTTACACAGAAATATGCACACTACCTCTGAACAACCGAAAGATTAAAGTCAGGATGATACTATTTCTGCAAGCCTATACAACAGCTGAACACAGTGGGACCCACCCCACCAACTGCAGCATCTTTGCTCAGAAATGCTTCTGATGTTAGTACCTTGACCTTATAGATGTTTATCTTGGCAAATCTTAGCAAATACACATAAAGTTACATTCCCAAAGACTGGTGGGGTTATTTATTCAAGGTGGGTAATGGTTACATGGGTAACCAACATATTACTTTTTTTAATCTAAAATTTTCCTTTGTAGAATATAAATTTTAAAACAGTAAAAAAGGAAAATGAGTTCCTGCTGATCTCTTAATCTTAACTAAAATAAGCATGACTGTACAAATTATGTTTTATGTATGCTGGGAATCTGAAGTTATCAATCAAGGATGCCTTCTTTCATGATACAAGTTCTATGAATGCTCCTAGCGTAGTGCACACATACTCTCTTGTCATTTGTTAGCTCTACTGGAAATTGAACCCAGACATTGTATTGTGGTCAATAGGCAAGCAGTCTTACCAGTGAACTCAACTCTGCACCTTCCATTCTGTAATTTTATTTCAAAGTATACATTCGTTTCTATACAAAAGTCCCCTCATCTCCAAATCGTCAAGAAAAAGTGTACCTGTTTAACTGCCTGTGCATGACTGCATGAGAAATCAGGCAATCAGGCACAAGCACCTCTCATGCAGAACACAGTTTACCACATGCCTCATTTTACAGTTGAAAAGATTTTAGAAACTTATCAAGTAAAATGCCTTCATTTTTAAGTGGACAAAACTGTAATGTTAAAAATGGCTTCCTGGGCTGGAGAGATGGCTTAGCAGTTAAGAGCTTGCCTGTGAAGCCTAAGGACCCCGGTTTGAGGCTTGATTCCCCAGGACCCACATAAGCCAGATGCACAAGGGGGCACATGCATCTGGAGTTCATTTTCAGTGGCTGGAGGCCCTGGCGCACCCATTCGCCCTCTCTCTGCCTCTTTCCCTCTCTGTCTGTCTGTCACTCTCAAATAAATAAATAAAAATTTAAAAAGAAAGAAAGGAAGGAAGGAAGGCAGGCAGGCAAGTTAAAATGCAAATCTGACCACATGACTGGTTACACTTAAAAAAAAAATGGCTTCCTGCCAGGTGTGGTGGCACACGCCTTTAATCCCAGCACTCAGGAGGCAGAGGTAGGAAGATCGCCATGAGTTCAAGGCCACCCTGAGACTACATAGTGAATTCCAGGTCAGCCTGAACTAGAGTGAGACCCTGCCTCAGAAAAAAAAAAAAAAGGCTTCCTTTGGGCTGGAGAGATGACTCAGTGGTTAAGGCACTTGCCCATAAAGCCTAACAATCCAAGTTCGATTCCCCAATACCCACGTAATGTCAGAAACACAAAGACACATGTGTCTGGAGTTCATTTGCAACATCTGGAGGCCCATTTTCTCTCTCTCTCTCTCTCTCAAGTGTGATGGCACATGCCTTGAATCCCAGCACTCAGAAGGCTGAGGTAGGCGGATCACTGTGAGTTCAAGGCCATGCTGACACTATATAGTGAATTCCAGGTCAGCCTGGGCTACAGTGAGACCCTACTTTGAAAAAACAAAAAAAAAAAAACAAAAAAAAAAACAAAAGCATATATAGGATAATGATGATTTTTTTTTTTTTTTTGCCAGATGTGGTAACACACACCTTTAGTTCCAGCACTTGGGAGGCAGAGGTAAGAGGACTGCCATGAGTTCAAGGCTGCCCTGAGACTGTATAGTGAATTCTAGGTCAGCCTGAGCTAGAGTGAGACCCTACCTTGAAAAACCAAAAATAAATAAACAAATAATAAATTAAAATCAAAAAAGAAAATGTCATCAGTCATCATTTCACAAACACATTTAAATAATATTGGATCATCTTCAAATGTGATTTTTGTATATGCATGCATATACATACAGGCTTTAGTAATAAAGTAAGTAATAATGTAACAAATATGGTCAAATTAATAAAATGTAAAGGAAAACATTAATTCACAATGTCCTCACAAATTCTGAGAACCTATGATTCTGAAGGTACCTCTTTGATAACAGTTTTTAGTGCCCTATGTTTACCTAAGTTTTAGTCTTCACTTTTCTAGACTTCAATGAGTATGTTACAGAAACATAAATGTTTGAGAAATTTTTCTTAGGAAAAAAGAAAACTAATTCCAAAATCTCACATGAGATAAGCAGAACACACCACCCCCACAAAAACTTACAAAAATATTGGAAGTTTTATTATTTTTGTATTTTATTTATTTATTTATTCATTTATTTATGAGAGAAGAAAGGCAGATAAACAGAGAAATGGGCACACTAGGGCCTCCAGTCACTGAAAACGAACTCCAGATGCATGCGTCACCACGTGCAACTGGCTTATATGGGTACTGGGGAATTGAACCCATGTCATTAGGCTTTGCAGGTAAGGGCCTTAACCACTAAGCCATTTCTCTAGCCTGAAAGTTTTTAAAATCTAGAACTTGTTAAATGCAAACTGTCATCATTTTCTATAAATAAATGATCTGTGATAATTTTCCGCAAGTAATTTACAATTTGCCACAGACTTTTTAAAATTTATTTATTTACTTAACAGAGAAACACAGAGACAGAGTGAGAATAGGTACAGCAAGGCCTCCCCCACTGCAAAGGAACTCAGACACATGTGTCACTTTGTGTATCTGGCTTGATGTGGTGCTGGGGAATCAAACCTAGGCCAACAGGCTTTGCAAGCAAGCAACTTTAACCTGGGCCACCTCCCTAGGCCCTAGATTGGTATTTTGAGTGCTTTCACAAATTAGCATAGTTTTTTTTTTTAATTTAAACAACTTCCATGATTGTAAACAATATCCCATGGTGATGCCCTCCCTCCCCCCACTTTCCCCTTTGAAACTCTATTCTCCATCATATCCCCTCCCCCTCTCAGTCAGTCTCTTTTATTTTGATGTCATGATCTTTTCCTCCTATTATGATGGTCTTGTGTAGGTAGTGTCAGGCACTGTGAGGTCATGGATATCCAGGCCATTTTGTGTCTGGAGGAGCACGTTGTGAGGAGTCCTACCCTTCCTTTGGCTCTTACATTCTTTCCGCCACCTTTTCCACAATGGACCCTGAGCCTTGGAAGGTGTGATAGAGATATTGCAGTGACAAATTAGGATAGTTTTAATCAATATCTATATTCAAATTCTCAGTACAATACCTCTGACTATTTTTTTTTTTTTTTTTTTTTGGATTTTTCAAGGTAGGGTCTCATTCTAGTCCAGGCTGACCTGGAATTCACTATGGATTCTCAGGGTGGCCTCAAACTCACAGCGATCCTCCTACCTCTGCCTCCTGAGTGCTGTGATTAAAGGCATGCGCCTCCATGCCCGGCAATCCTCTGACTATTAAAATAGTATGTACTATAATAAAGGGTTGCTTTCATGTGTAATAAATATTTCCTAAGAGGAAATCACTGGCATACAAGGAAACAGGCTCCCAATAAGTGTCAGCAGAAACAGAAGGAGCTATAGAGACCACATACAGCAATAAACATCTCTCACAAGCAGCAAACTTTCACACTTCCAGCACTCCTCCTACCTCTGCCTCCCGAGTGCTGGGATTAAAGGCGTGTGCCACCACATGAACAGAAGACCTATTTGTTCTTAAATCATTTTTAAAAATGCAATATATCATCTCAAAAACAAAAACAAAAACAAAAACAAAACTTGAAGGGGCTGGAGAGATGGCTTAGTGGTTAAGTGCTTGCCTGTGAAGCCTAAGGACCCCGGTTTGAGGCTCGATTCCCCAGGACCCACGTTAGCCAGATGCACAAGGGGGTGCACACGTCTGGAGTTCGTTTGCAGTGGCTAGAAGCCCCGGCATGCCCAGTCTCTCTCTCTCTGTCTGTTCTCAAATAAATAAAAATAAACAAAATTAAAAAAAAAAAACTTGAAGGCACAAAAATGTCCAAAGAAAATAAAACAGACTATAATTCTGTTGTCTGGGAGTTATTACTGTAACAGTTATGTCTAACTTGTTTTTTGTTTGCTTTCCATGGTAGGGTCTCGCTCTAGCCCAGGCTGATCTGGAATTAGACTTAAGCTGACCACAAACTCACAGCAATCCTCCTACCTCAATCTCCTTAGTGCTAGGATTAAAGGTGTATATCACCATGTACAACTATGTATAACTTTTGATTTCTTTTTTGGTTTTTCGAGGTAGGGTTTCACTTTAGCTCAGGCTGACCTGGAATTCTCTATGTAGTCTCAGGGTGACCTTGAACACATGGTGATCCTCCTACCTTTGCCTCCCGAGTACTGGGATTAAAGGCGTGCGCCACCACACCCGGCAACTTTTAATTTCTTAGTGCATGATATGCATTATGTTTATACTGTTGCTATCAGTTCATATATTACTTTATATCCTTCTTTCCACTTAACACTTCAGAACAAAGAGAAATCTCTAAACACTATTGTCTGCTGGGCATGGTGGTGCATGCCTTTAATCCCAGCACTTGGGAGGCACAGGTAGGAGGAACGCCGTGAGTTCAAGACCAACCTGAGACTACGTAGTGAATTCTAGGTCAGCCTGGGCTACAGTGAGACCCTACCTCGAAAAACCAAAAAAAAAAAAAGAACCCTTTTCTACCTAAACATACACTTAGTAACATAAAAATGTGTGTAGCACATAGAGATCAGATACTGTTTTTAGCTACCTAAAATCATCAGCTTTTCAAGAACTATTTTCAGTTAAGACATTTTCATTATTAAGGGTAACTAGTTTAAGCCGGGCATGGTGTCACACACCTTTAACTCCAGCACTCCGGAGGTCAAGGTAGTAGGAGGACTGCTGTGAGCTGGAGGCCAGACTGAGACTACACAGTGAATTCCAGGTCAGTCTGAGCTAGAGCAAGAGCCTACCTTGGAAAACACACAAATAAAAAGGTAACCACCTTAATAGCTTCTTCATTTTTTTTTGTTTTTGTTTTTGTTTTTGTTTTTGTTTTTGTTTTTCGAGGTAGGGTCTCACTTTAGCCCAGGCTGACCTGGAATTCACTATGGAGTCTCAGGGTGGCCTCGAACTCACGGCGATCCTCCTACCTCTGCCTCCCGAGTGCTGGGATTAAAGGTGTGCGCCACCACGCCCGGCAGCTTCTTCATTTTGAAGTCTGGTAAAGTTATGAGATTAACATCATAAAACCTAATTACACTACACTACTGACAAAAAAGAGCTAAGTGAATAGATTCATTCACTGTAAAAAGTGAGCAATTAAGCATGGTTTATACACCAAGAGAGCAAGGTATTTGGTTGGACATATATCAACCAAATATTTCTCCTTATTCACAAAATCAACACGTCACAAATGTCTAGGACTCGCTTCCAAATATGTTTACTCATTTTCAGTATTTAACTGATAATTAAATCCCCTATGGTGAAATTGTTCTCACACTGTGTTATAATGAATATACAGCTAGGAAAGCAAACTTAAAATGAGTTCCCAAGAACTTCCCAGGAGGGAATGGAGATAAAAAGGTCAATCCTGACTGGTCTCACTCCTGAAGAAAGCTCTTATTTACTTGCGGCAGGCATTCAGTGCCCAGGTCCCATCTAACCACCCACACTTGCACACATGCTGCCTCTGCCCTTTGTCAGTCAAGGCTAGATATTACTCTGAGCTGGAGACAGTAGTGCTCTGATACTTAGGAGGTCAGAAACAAAAGCTGTCATAAATAATTTCAGTGAAATTAGATGAAAATTGAGAAGCGATAGATGATCATAGTAAAGTAAACAAGGACTTGATCAGCAACATTACTACAAATTTAAAGACCTGTTAGAGGTTAATCTAAGAATGCTTCATTTATCTAAGATCATAAAAATATTATCTATTATTTCCCAAGTTCAACAAGAAAATAACACAATTTACTTTGGTTACATTTTTCTAGAAGAATCATTTCTACAGCAGTTACTATATGATATTGAATCAAGTGACAACTTGGAGCTACTCACATAAAAGGGGCCTTACAGCCTTTGATGAAGTGGCACCAGATTGCCACACTTGTGATTTATGTCTGCTTCACAGGTTTTAAGTGACCTTTGTTGTGGCCTCTTGCTCACTGTGATGACAACTTGACTACAACCAGCAAGTTCATTTCAGACTGATCATTTACATTCAGTTAGAAATCAAGTAAACAAATTTATTAAGCCTGTATCTAAAATACATCAAAATAAAAAATGTTCTCTTGCTAGGTGTGGTGGCTCATGCACTTAATCCCAGCACTTGGGAGGCTGAGATGGGAGGATAGATTTGAGTTCAAGGCCAGCCTGGGCTACAAAGCAAGTTCCAGGTCAGCCTAGGCTACAGTTAAGATCTTGCCTCAAAATAAACAAACAAGCAAATGCTCTCTTAGATCTCCCTAGGAGTATAAGAATCCTACTATTTTGACCAGAAAACTTATGTTCTAACAGTTTAAATTTTCCTACACCAATAAGCATGGGCAAGGCTCTTCATTGATCATGACAACAGAATTCTCATATGCAAAAAAAGGCTCCTTTGCTCTGTCCTGGCTAACTCACAATTGCCTTAGATTCAAATTAAATAAGATGCTATACAAATATTCTGTAAGTGTAGCAGTTATGATAAGGTAAAGCAGAAGAAGTGTTTTTCAAATTTTATTTACTTACTGAGAGAGAGAGAGAAAGAAGGGGTGAACCGGAGCTGCAAAGAAGCGCAGGTGCGCATGCCGCTTTGTGCATCTGGTTTTACACAGGTCCTGGAGAACTGAACTTGAGCCAGTAGGCTTTGCAAACAAGTACCTTTAGCCACTTAGCCATCTTTCCAGCTACAGAAGCAGTACTTTTTTTTTTTTTTTTTTTTTTTTTTTTAGCAGATTATACTCTTCTATTCCTTCTCCCCTATTCCCATTTTCCTGGGACCCTCCTCAGTGGTTATGGGATTCATTGTGGGGTCATGAAGCCTCAGTTAGTCTCAATGGGATAGTGAGGGAACTGTGGCTCAGGGTATTCCCACAAACTCTGTGGCTCTTACAATATTTCTGCATACTTTTCCACAATGTTCCCTGAGCCATGGCAGGCCTCTTGGTAGTCTGATTTAGGGTGATCAAGCAGAAGTAGTATTTTTATAGTTACCATAAAAATTCAATATTATTTGATCCTACTTCATGATTGTCATCTATGGTATTCCAAGTTAGAGTTCCAAGGTAAGTTATCACGTGAAAACAGAAGATGCTAGGACGGGGGAAATGGTTCTGCTGGTAAAACAGTTGCCATTCAAATGTGAGGACCTAAGTTCAGATCCCAGAACCCAAGTAAAGCTGGATGTAGTAGTGTGCATCTGTATTTCCAGTTCTCCTATGACAAGATGAGACAGAGAAAGAGGAGAATCCAGGCTGGAGGGATGACTTAGCAGTTAAGGCGTTTGCCTGCAAACCCAAAGGACCCAGGTTTGATTCCCCAGGACCCGCAATAGCCAGATGCACAAGATGGTGCATGCATCTGGAGTTTGTTTGCAGTGGCTGGAGGCTTTCTCTCTCTCTCTCCCACTTTCTTTCTGTCAAATAAATAAATAAAAATAAAATATTAAAAGAAAAAAGCTGGAGAGACAGTTCAGTAGTTAAAGGCACTTGTTTGTAAAGCCTGAAAGACAGGGCTGAGCTTCCCAGCACCCACATGAAGCCAAATACACAAAGTAGAGCCTATATCTGGAGTTTGTTTGCTGCAGCAGGAGGCCCTGGTATACCATATGCATATCCTCCCTCTCTCCCTCTCATTCTTTCTCTCATAAATAAATATGTATTTTAAAAAAGAGAAAAATCCCTATAAACACACCCACACTTATATACACAAAGATTAAAAGTAATATATGCTCAGAAAATACTGCTAACACTATGTTGATACAAGCAGGAGGACAATAAGCACATGACATGATATCTATTTTTCTTAACTTTATAAATTTGAAAATGAACTTTTAAATAGGTAAAACAAATACAAGTCAAGACAATGAGTCTCAAACTTTTAAAAAATGGGCTGGGGGCCGGGCGTGGTGGTACATGCCTTTAATCTCAGCACTTGGGAGGCAGAGGTAGGAGGATCGCCATAAGTTTGAGGCCACCCTGAGACTACATAGTGAAATCCAGGTCAGCCTGGGCTAGAGTGAGACGCTACCTCAAAAAAAAAAAAAAGGCTGGGGATGTAGCTCAGTAGGTAGAGTGCCTGCCTAACATGCACAAAGCTCTGGGTTTGATCCCTAGTACCACATAAAACTCAGTGTTGTGGCACATGCTTGTCATCCTAGTATTGGGATACATGAGACTGTCTCAAAAAAAAAAAAAAAAAGTCTTTATAGTATGTCTTCTTTCATTCAAAAAATTTACAAATTAATTCATTAGCTAATAATTTAAAGAATTCTGTTTTTACTTTAAATCTTACAGCAGCATTATTTCTACTCAAAGCTACCAGTTCCATGCTGGTGAGAAAATACCCCTCAGAGATAGCAAGCTTGCCATGCCAGCTTACTGTCATAAGAACAAGATACTCAAATACTAACTCCAGCTGACAAAATAGAATGCTCTTGTTCAGAGGGAGGATTGTCTCTTATAATAGCCTGGCTTTTGTCTCAGGATCTTTATTACCAAGAATAAACTGTATGAAAGATTGCCATACTATACACCAGACCTTCAGCTGTTCTTCTAAGCAAACATCAATGAGAATTTGTGATAAGAGAGATTAACTTGGCTATCACATCCAGGGGCAGCTCTGGGCAGACAAGTGAATTTCTCACCCACTTCTCTCCAACAAGGCAGAGAGGAAGGAGGCTTAAATACTAAACTAAACAGCTTTAAAAGGCTTACTACTTTCAAAGGAAATAAAACAAGATAAACTTAAATTTTGCCTTACATGCTAACTTCCATGAGTTCAAGGCCACCCTGACACTACATAGTGAATTCCAGGTCAGCCTGGGCTACAGTGAAACCCTACCTCAAAAAAGCAAAAACAAGTCATACTTAAGAGGTGGCACATGCCTTTAGTCCCAGCACTTGGGAGGCAAAGGTACGATGATCACCATGAGTTCAAGGCCACCCTGACACTACATAGGGAATTCCAGGTCAGCCTGGGCTACAGTGAAACCCTACCTCAAAAAAGCAAAAACAAGTCATACTTAAGAGGTGGTGCATGCCTTTAATCCCAGCAGTTGGGAGGCAGAGGTAGGAGGATCACCATGAGTTCAAGGCCACCCTGATACTACATAGTGAATTCCAGGTCAGCGTGGGCTACAGCGAGACCTTACCTCGAAAAAGAAAAAAAAAATAAATAATAATAATACTAATAATAATGTTTCTTGTTTGAGCTGGAGAGATGGCTTACTAATTAAAGCGCTTGCCTACAAAGCCAAAAACCCAAGTTTGATTCCCCAGGACCCACATAAGTCAGATGCACAAAGTGGCACATGTATCTGGAGTTGGTTTGCAGCGGCTAAAGGCCCTGGAGTGCCTATTTGCTCCTTCTTTCTCTCCCTCTCTCTTTCTCCTTCTCTCCGCCCCCCACAAATAAATACATAAAAATAAAATATTTTAAAAATATTTTTAAAAGTTAAATTAACTAGAGAGATTGCTCAGCAGTTAAGGTACTTGCCTGCAAAGCCTAATGACTCAGGTTCAATTCCTCAGTACCCAAAACATCAAAAACACCAAAAGGTTTTTTTTTTTAGTTAAATTAAATTGTTTGGGTACATTCTAGGAGGGAAAGTTTCCCTATGCCTCTCAGACTTTCCATAAAACCATCTGCTGGGAACCAAGACCACAATACTTCTTAAAGTATTACATAACACCAATAAAAATAAAAAAAAAAATACAGAGGCTTAGGGTGGAGGAAAAAAGTTCTAATAAGCAGAACTGGAGAGATGGCTCAGCAAATCAAATACTTGCCACTCAGCAGGAGTTCCTAAGTTCAATACCCAGACCCCATATAAAAAGCTGGAAGCTGTAGCAGGCTTTTATAATCTCAGCATGCTGATGCCAACGGCAGGCTGCAAGGCACAGACAGAATTTCCTGGAAGATTGTGACCTAGCCCAGCAAAAACAGTAGAACAAGAATACAGGATGACAGGCTGCGTGTGGTGGCACACGCCTTTAACCCCAGTACTCAGGAGGCCGAGGTAGGAGGATTGCCTTGAGTTCAAGGCTACCTTGAGACTACATAGTGAATCCCAGGTCAGCCTGCGCTAGAGTGATAGCTTACCTCAAAAAGCAGAAGAAAAAGGGGGGAAAAATATAGGCTGAGAAGCCCTGCCTCAAATGAGGTGGACAGGCGAGGATAGACCTGAAAATTGTCCTATGACCTCCACATGCCCATCACGGCATGCCCATGCCTACATTCACACATGAACAAAAACAAAAAGTAATGGGAGGGGGGGTTATAATCAAAATATATTATGCACATGTATAGAAATTGTCAATAAAACGTTAAAAGTACATTACACACACATATGAAAACTGTCAATAAAAACGTTACATCTATGGCTTCTGAGCTCAGCATTATCCAACCCTGCCAGGTCACAGGTTGTTACAGGAAAATGCCAGTGCCAGGGGTGAGATACTTCCCAGCGAGTTGTTGGTCAGGAAGGCCCAGAAGGTCCTCAAAACAATATAGACCATTTCCATAGTTCTTGCTTGCCCATCAGAACAAGATGCTAAGACTGTATTGCTGAAGACACCTTATGCTTTCAGTTGCAGGACACTGAGAAATCAAGCTGCAAGAGATCTGTAAGACTCCTCCCTGCTCACTAGCTGTCATAGTGCTGGAAAGTGCTAATCAGGATGCTGGGAGAGAAAAGTCACCAACAGTCTTCACCAACAGTGGACACTGTGACCTATACAACTGACTAGCCAGGAAGATGTGCCTACCAGTGCAGTAGTGGCATGGCTGCTATGGGGGTAACCAACTACTCTAGATTGTATTTGAGGTCTACTACACAGGAGGAAATTCATGCCTGATAATGGAAACCTATTCAAAAGCCAATGGCTTGGAAGGTCATCAGCCCTAGGTGGGAAGCTACTACTGTTGTTTGACTAAAAAAATACGTTGTGCTTATCAAACTGCCCTTTGAATATTTATATTTATGCTCATAAACTAATGTGGCTCTTGCTTTTGTTCAGAGAAGCTTCTTTTTGCAGATGATATGACAACAGAGGAGACTTAAAACTTGTCACAGTGCTGAGAGGAAGTGACAGTTGAGTGCTCAGTACTGAATGAGACATCTACATCACACTCTCCAAGGCTCAGGGAACACTGCAGAAGAGGTGTGAAAAGAATCTAAGAGCCAAAGGATCAGAAGGAATGCTTTGGAATGCTGTCTTCTGGACATGAGGTAGCCATTGCATTCATGACCTCACAGCGGTGGTTGTTACCCGTGCAAGATGTGCACAATACTGAGTCATCAACATGCTATCACAGATTATAGAGGAAGGCAAAAAAAAAAAGGACACAAAAATAGAAGACGAATTGGTTAGACAGAAGGGGATTGGTGGAAAGAGTTGGGGAAGGAAGACAAAAGGAAGTAATGGGAGAGGACTATGATCAAAACATGTTTGAATTAAATATAAAATAATATTGAACATGGCAAAAATCACCAATATTGCCTTACTAATCAGCCAAAGTATACCACGGTTCCAGGTGGCACTGTTAGGTCGAACAGATGTAAGGCTTTTGTTCTTTTATTTTTTTTTGGGGGGGGGGTTCAAGGTAGAGTCTCATTCTAGTCCAGACTGACCTGGAATTCACTATGTAGGCTCAGGCTGGCCTCAAACTCACCCTACCCTTGCCTCCCGAGTGCTGAGATTAAAGTCATGTGCTACCAAACTCAGCTTGTTCTTTAAAAAAAGCAAAAATATTTTACTTGACATTTTTATACATGTACATAGTGCATTTTGATCATAATCCTCCTATTGTTTTCTTTTGTCTTGCCTCCCTAAACCCTTCTATCAATCCCCTTCTTTCTAACCAGTTCCTCTTTTATTTTTATGTCTGTTCAACCTACCAATACCACCTGGTTTATGTAGGTTTACACAGGTAAACAAAATGAAACTTTTTTGTACCTGTGTGGTTTTTCAAGGTAGGGTCTCACTCTAGCCCAGGCTGACCGAGAATTCACTATGTAGTCTCAGGGTGGCCTCGAACTCACAGCCATCCTCCTATCTCTACCTCTCAAGTGCTGGGATTAAATGCATGTGCTACCTCGCCCAGCGAACCTTTTTAAAAATATTTATAAAAACCACTTGTTAGGGCTGAAGAGATGGCTTAGTAGTTAAGGCATTTGCCTGCAAAGCCGAAGGAGCCAGGTTTAATTCCCCAGGACCCACGTAAACCAGATGCACCAGGTGGTGCACGCATCTGGACTTCTTATAGCAGCTGGAGACCCTGGCGTGCCCATTCTCTCTTTTTTCTTTCCCTCCTTTTCACTCTCTCTCAAATAAATAAATAAAAACAAAATATTTAAAAAAAAAAACAGTAGTTAGCATACTTACCACAGTGGGATTGCCACTACTAATCAATTGGCTCACTTCATGAAAAATGCTTTTGCAATCAATTGATTTATCTAATGATCCTCGTTTTACGATTACTGCTACTGCTAATAGAATCTGTTCCCGAACATACTTTTGGAGGCTGTAAAACATAAAAATTGTTATGAAAGCATGTACCTCAATCTAATATAAAAATACTCCCAAATTTCTCACTATGCTTGAAGCTCTTAAAAATGCGACTTACATAATGAGAGTAGTACAATCTATTGGGTTATGAACTGGCTTGTACAAACTGACTAACAATGTCACTTACATTTGAGTGTAATATAATCTATTGGTTTATGCACCACTTACATGTGAAAGTAGTACAGTTTATTGGGTTATGGATAGGCTTGTACAGACTGAACTTTGAAACCAGAGATCCAGGCTCAAATCCAGCTGTTATTTACTAGCCTATGGCCCTGTGCAAACAGCACAAAGTCAAGTCATAGTTCTCTCATCTTTAAACTGGGGATAACAATGACAGGGTAATAAAGACTTAACGTTCTATCCTAACCTAAGCTATAATGAATTCTAGGCTAGCCAGGGCTACATAAAACCTTGAAATCGTGCTCAAAAAAAGCCAAAACAAACAAACAAACCACTGTGCCCCCTAGGACTAAGCCCCACTACATACACACTGAACATTTCAGGCAGTGTTGAGAAGATGCGAAGTCAGTGTTCCCCTGTTAAATACTTGAGTGGCAGCAGGGGAAGGGGCACTAAGATTAAGATAAATTCTGATCTAATATCCACTTCCAACCAGCAGTATCTCCCTGATCTTTCAATATGAAAAGGCAAAATTCCAGCCATTCAAGGTATATTATGAAAACACACAAATTCTTTTCCTCTGGGTGACAACAGTTTTCGAAGCCTATCAATCACAAGGGCACAGAGACCTCAACTACAGCCTTTTCTAAACCTCTTCTTAAAGGTTAGCTCAAAAATATCAATGTTAGCCAGGCATGGTGGTGCATGCCTTTAATCTCAGCACTTGGGAGGCAGAGGTAGGAGGATAGCCGTGAGTTGGAGGCCACCCTGAGACACCATAGTGAATTTCAGGCCAGCCTGGGCTAGAGTGAGACCCTACCTTGAAAAACCAAAAAAAAAAAAAAAATCAATGTTATAATACAGCCTCTCCAATGCCACAAAGAAACAACTGTGTGCCACTAGGACAAGCCCACACTCCTTTCCATGGCTTAATGGCAATGGGAACCTTTTCAGGAAAAGTCTTAATTTATCTGTTGTACAGCTTTATCATGAATAGTGCTTACTTTCACTCCCAAAGGCATGCCAGTTTGGACATTTACAGTCACCCACTGACAATGGCCTGCTCCGCAATCTGACTTTACTTTTTACATACATTCAAAACTGCAGGCATACAGAATTTTTTTCAGTTCCTGGCTCTATATTCTTTCTTGCCAGGCCTCTGCCAAGAAAATGATGTAACGTTCTCCAGAAAGTAATTACAATGAGCTCCCAAGGCACTGGCATGTGACATGGAAGGTCTTTTAGTGCTATTTTACTTCACCTTAAAGAAGAACTCCCACTCTTAAGTGTACTTGTGTATGTAAAACTCATTATCTCTCACATAGAAGGCATTTACTACACATTTATACAAATAAATAAACATGTGTCCCTATGGTAAGAATAAAATGAAAAATACTCCTTCAAAACACAGGCTCAGGTTGAAGAGATGGTTCAGTGGTTAAAGGTGCCTGCTAGCAAAGTCAATTCCCCAGTACCCACGTAAAGCCAGATGCACAAGGTGACACATGCATCTGGAGTTCATATGCATGGCAGTAGGCCCTAGTGTGCCCATACTCACTCTCTTTCTGTCTGCCTCTTTTTGTCCATCTCTCTCTCAAATAAATAAGTAGACACAGACAAACCATTCATTAAGAAAATGAATGCTTAAAAGGCAAAAATACTGACCAACGGGGTCACTACAAGGGGGGCATAAAATAGTTTCATATAAACTAAATTGCTAGAAATATAAATAAAACTAGTCCTAAATATCTCCATTGGCAAGAATTGGAAATTATTAGGAAGCAAATAACATTTATTGAGTTCTTATAGAAGGCTTCCATAAATTAATTCCTTCAGCAGTCACCATGTAAGCACTATTTTTCACTTCATTTAATCATCAGAAAGTTAGTACAAAAAAATTTGGGAAAGGTAATAAGTTTTTAAAAGTGTGGCAAAATTGGGAGCATGTTCCTTTTTTTTTTGGTTTTTCATGGTAGGGTCTCACTCTAGTCCAGGCTGGCCTGGAATTCACTATGGAGTCTCAGGGTGGCCTCAAACTCACAGTGATCCTCCTACATCTGCCTCCCCAGTGTTGGGATTAAAGGCATGCGCTACCACGCCCGGCACCTGTCTCTCTCCCTCTCCCTTTAATATTTTATTTTATTTATTTGACAGAGAAGAGGGGGGAGAATGGGCGCACCAGGGCCTCCAGCCACTGAAAATGAACTGCAGACGCGTGTGCATCTGGCTAACATGGTCCTGGGGAATCAAACATGGGTCTTTTGGCTTTGCAGGCAAGCGCCTTAACCACTAAGCCATCCCTCCAGCGCCCCCCTTTTTTAAAAGGCACTGTATAGCTCAATCAATACAAATTTTTACACATTGTAGGGAATCCCACAAAATAAAAATGTTGATGTCATTAAAGACAAAAAAGGGCAGAATTATTCTGGCTTTGAGGAAATATCACAAGCAAATACAATGTTTAATCTTTAGTTGAATCCTAGATTGAAAGAAAAAACCTATTGCATCTAAATATATAAAGTAAATATTAATGATCTGAAGAGACATCTGGAGTGCAATAAGAAAATAGCCTCAGCTGGGTGTGGTGGGGCATGCCTTTAATCCCAGCACTAGGAAGGCTGAGGTAGGTGGATCTCCTGAGTTCAAGGCCACCCGGAGAGTACATAGTGAATTCCAGGTCAGCCTGGGCTAGAGTGAGATTCTACCTTGAAAAACCAAAAAAAAAAAAAAAAAAAAAAAAAAAAAAGAGGAAAAAGAATATCAGTAGTATTATTCAGATGAGTAGGGAACTCAGGATTACACTAGGTAGTATAAACATACCAAGCAGGTCTACAGCATTGAGAGCATGCTCTTAGAAGAGTCAGACTCAAGTACATAAGGATGAAGCATCATAACATACGCTACCTACTCTCAAATGGTTAGGGAAATGTACATTTATACCTCAGAAAGAAACCAAATGTGACTGAATGTTATCTGAGCCTCTACTATGAGGGCATGTACATGTTTGTTGCGCTATTCTGTCAACTGTGCTGAAAGTTTTTTAAAGTTTTTCAAAATAGTCTGGGAGAGGGATCTGTGCTATCCTAACATGCACAGGCCCTGGTTCTATCCAGAGCAATGAAAAAAAAAAAAAGACATGGCTCAATGGTTAATAGCACTTGCTTGTAAAGCCTGATGACCCTGGTTTGACTCCCCAGTACCCATATAAAGCCAGATGCACAATGTGGCCCATGTGTTTGGACTTCCATTTGTAGTGGCAAGAGGCCTTAACATATCAATACTCCTCTCTCTCAAATACATAAATAATTTTTCTTTTTGAGAAAAGGGCTGAAGAGATGGCTTAGCAGTTAATGGGCTTGCCCACAAAGCCTAATGCCTTGAGTTTGATTTCCCAATGCCCATGTAAGGCAGATGCACAAGGTGGTACATGGATCAGGAGTTCATTTACAGAGGCTGGAGGCCCTGGTGCACCCATTCTGTCTGTCTCTCTTCTCTCTTTCTCTCCTTCTCTGCTTGCAAATAAAAAGATTTTTTAATAGAATACTTTGTGAATTTATGTGTCATCCTTGCACAGGGGCTGTGCTAATCTCCTCTACATTGTTCCAATTTTAGTGTATGTGCTGCCAAAGTGAGCACTTTTTTTTGTTTTTCAAGGTAGTGTCTCGCTCTAGCCCAGGTTGATTTAGAATTAACTATATAGTCTCAGATAGCCTCAAACTCACAGTGATCCTCCAACCTCTGCCTCCTAAGTGCTAGGACTAAAGGCATATGCCACCAAACCCAGCCATAACTTGATATTAAAAAAAAAAAAGTTTGGGCTGGAGAGCTGGCTTTGCTCACCTGCAAAGCCAAAAGACCCAGGTTTGATTCCCCAGTACCCATGTAAGCCAGATGCACAAGGTGGTACATGTATCTGGGGTTCATTTGCAGTGGCTCAAGGCCATTGATATATTCTCTCTCTCTCTCTGCCTCTTTTGCTCTCTCAAGTAAATAAATATTAAAATTTTTAAATATGATTTTTTTAAAGTTAAGAAAAATTTATAAGTGAATTATTTGTTATATGAAATCCTATTATCAACATAACTTCTCTTTAAGAATTGAGGGGCTAGGGCTGGAGGGATGACTTAGTGGTTAAGGAGTTTGACTACAAAGCCAAAGGACCCAGGTTTGACTCCCAAGGACCCACATTAGCTAGATGCACAAAGGGGCACACGCGTCTGGAGTTCATTTGCAATGGCTGGAGGCCCTGGCATGCCCATTCTCTCTCTCCCTCTTTCTCTCTCAAATAAATAAAAATAAAATATTTTTAAAAAAGAATAGAGGGGCTAGAGAGATGACTCAATGGTTAAAGGTACTTGTTTGCAAATTCTAACAGCTTGAGTTCAATTCCCCAGTACCCACATAAAGTCAGATACACAAAGTGGCACATATGTATGAGGTGTTTGCAGATATTCTCTCTCTCTCTCTCCTTGCAAATAAATAGTTTTTTAAAAACTAAGTATTGCCAGGGGTGGTGACACACACCTTTAATCCTAACACTTGGGAGGCTGAGGTAGGATGATCACCGTGAGTTCAAGGACACCCTAAGATTATATAGTAAATTCCAGGTCAGAAAAAAAAAAAAAAATCCAGGTCAGCCTGAACTACAGTGAGACCCTACCTTGAAAAACCAAAATAAATAAATAAAATACTAATTATTTTGTATAATACAAGAAAGCAAATACATAAATATCATGTGTATCTGTCCCACATTTAGATCTACCCAGCTCTGCAGAATTCTGGGGTTCCTATGAAGCGTGGGGGTGGGGAAAGGCTGTGATAACCACGCGGCTCCAAGAAAACACCTGTCCAGGGGGTTAAAAGCTCTCCTGTGACCCTGACTCCTTAAGGAAGGCTGCTTTGTGGCAAAAGCTAACGGTTCTCTTAGAATTTACTGTCTTACGCAATCCTTACCCAATCACACGAAAAGTCAATGTACTATAGGTAAAAATACCATAATAGTAGAGGATTTATGACAATGCCCAAGGTCACATAGATTGCTCTTTAAACCTATGGGCCTAAATACTAAAACCCACCAAAGCCAACATATATACTGGGAGGAGGGGTTGAGAATTGAGATAGGGTCCCACACTGTACACCAGCCTGTTGGCCCTTAACTTGAAATGATTCTCCTGCCTCAGACAAATGAGTGCTAAAATTAGAGGCATGAGCCACCATGGCAAGCTCCAAAAATAAATAAATAAAAATTTTAAAAAGTCTTGCAAAGACCTAGGTTTGACTTCCCAGAACACATGTAAGCCAGATGCATAGTAGCACATGCATCTGAAGCTTACTTGCAATGACAGGAGGCCCTGGTGTGCCCATTCTCTCTTTCTCCCCCTCTCTCTTGAATAAAATAAATAAATTTTTTTTAAATCTTGTTATATATAAACTCTTATAAATATGGACACCTTCAGATTTATTTCCTTTTATTACATAAAAGTAAATGTGAACATTTCTCTAAAATACATTAACAAAATTGACTTCAAAATATTTTACTAGGGTAAAGAAGTATCAAAACACCTATCATTTGTAGTAAGATAAAACAATATGTGTTACTTCCATAGCTGAACCTGTAACAGAAACTTTAATATTTATGAGTCATAGTGTATGCAAAAAAAAAAAACACACACACAACAATGCATCAGCCAAGTGTGGTGGAACAGGTCTATAATCTCAGCACTTGGGAGGCTGAGGCAGGAAGATCACAAATTCTAAGCCAGCCTGAGCTACAGAGTAAGACCCTGTCTTGGGGACAGGAGAGATAAGCAGTAAATCAATTTCTTTCCAAAAGTTATATATTCATTATTTTCCTATTTTCTTTAAAAATCACATAAGCAAGTTGGTCGTGGTTGTGCACACCTTTAGTCCCAGCACTTGGGAGGCAAAAGTATGAGGACTGCCTTGAGTTCAAGGTCACCATGAGACTACAGAGTGAATTACAGGTCAGCCTGGGCTAAAGCGAGATCCTACCTTGAAACCCCCTCCACCCCCCCAAAAAAAAATCACATAAGCAATAAAAGCAAGATCTTGTAAAAGTGTTTAAACATTACAGATTACCTCACTCCTGAAATCTAATGTCTTTTTCAAAGGAAACAAAGCATGTATGTTTCCTATTTGCATATTTATGTACATATATATAACATTTGGTTTGTTAACAATTTCTCCTTCCTTTCCTATCTTGGTATACTCAGTTATACCTTACATATTTATCCCATGTTAAATTTAAAACTCTTTTTTTTTGTGTGTTTTGTTTTGGCTTTTCAAGGTAGGGTCTTACTGTAGGCCAGGCTGACCTGGAATTCAGTCTATATATAATCCCAGGATGGCCTTGAACTCACAGCAATCCTTCAACTTCTGCCTCCCAAGTACTGGGATTACAGGTGTACATCACTACACGTGTCAAACTTGAAACTTATTAAAAGATATAAATACCCTGCATTCTAAGAAAAATAAGTAAATATAAGAATGAGTTTTGACTAAGTCAAAAATCAACTTTTATTTTAGCCAGATTCTCTAGAATGCAACAAAAGGTCAATATCCAGCACATTTTTAGTATCATAAACTTAATTAAAAAGAATTATTTCCATTAAATATGAAAACAAGCTATAATCAGGTCTATAAATTTCCAAAATATGAGCCTTACAAAGAGCTTAACCAGAAGCATTCACCATCAAAAAAAATTAAGAAATCTCTGAAAAGAAAAGATGTAAGCCATCAAAGTATTTCAGCAGTACTGCCTTCAGGTACTTACTTAGGCCTTTGTAAGACATAGGTTAAGAGGAATGTTCGCAGTGACTCGATGCTACCTTTTTCCAAGAGAATCCACTCTCGGACAACTGCTTCCATGATGGCTGTGGCAGCTTGAAAAAGGACGTAGTCCACTTTGCTAGTTTCTGAGGAGAAAAGTAAAAACTTTCTTTAAATAAACAATAGCTCATATTACCTTGAATTCTTTGCATTTATTAATTTTAAAACAGAACTTTTCAGACAAGGAATAAGATGGTTACCTGTTCTGTTTTTAATCCAGTGACCTTGCTCTAGCACCACAAAGAGGTTAGTTCCTCTCAGAAGACACCTCAGGCAGGTGGCAGTTAATCACCGATCACAATTTTCACAAACTTTCCTCACCTCTCTTCAACTGTTACTTCCAAAGCATGAAGAACTAAAAAATAACACAGCTTTAAAAAAAATAAAAATAAAAATATGAAGCAATCAGAAAGTGTCCTAAGAGATTCTCACCCTGTGCAAAATAGAACTATTTATTGAAAAAATATTTTATTAAACTAGTCTTTGAACATGAACTATTTGTGATGAGCCATGCTGTTGAAATATTTCAGCTTTTAAATAACGAAGCCTTCAGTAGGATGACCCATCGCCAATAGCAAGTTCAGCAATAAACAAAATCAAAGGGTCTTTATCTCAAAATGTTAAACAAAAATGACAAGTTTACACAGGTGAGAAGTTCTTATAAATTTCTGATCGCAGTACTGATTAAACTGAGTAAAATCCCAAGGCTACACTTAGAAAGAACCAGCTTAACTGGAAAGTTACAGTCTGACTAAAAACTGAATTGGGGAAAAAATAAAAAATATACCTGAGAAGTCTTTTATATTTATTTTCTATTTTTTCCTTTTGTTAGCCGATACTACTACAATCAGTTTCCAAATAACATTATTAAAAGGGAGTAACAGTCAAAATGAAGTCAAGAAAAAAGTAGAAATCTTCTGAAGGTCTAAAAAATAACCATCATGTGAAACCTTTGAAAAGTCCATGGCTCGACTCTAGATTATTTGCCAAGACAATAGATATGAGTATCTGAAAAGGCCATAGGAAATTAAACACAGGACAGTACTTTCTAGAACTTCTCAGAAGAGCATGAAGATACAGTCAGAAACGTTTCTTTCCTATTCAACCTCAGATCACTGTAGTATCTTGCAAGTGATCTTAACATATTAGTTATAAAAATATTGAAGAAGGCCAGGTATGGTGGTACACACCTTTAATCCTAGCACTTGAGAGGCAGAGATAGGAAGATTGGGACAGGTCAGCCTGGGCTAGAGTGAGACCCTACCTAGAAAAACAAAAAGGAGAGAGGGGGGGGGAGAGAGGGGGGGGGAGGAAAAAAGGTGTACCCTATATATGTTCCTGTTACTGTTACAGAATACTATTACATATGAGGTTTGAATACAGCAAAGCTTGTAAGAGGAACCAATCTGGATCTTTTTTTTAATACTTTTTTAAAATTTATTTTTATTTAATTTGAGTGCAACAGACAAAGAGAGAGAGAGAGAATGGGCACATCTGGGCCTCCAGCCATTGCAAATGAACTCCAGAGGTATGTGCCACCTTGAGCATCTGGCTTACATGGGTACTGGGGAATCAAGCCTCGAACCAGGGTTCTTAGGCTTCACAAGTAAGCGCTTAACTGCTAAGCCATCTGTCCAGCCCGAATCAGGATCTTTTTAAATTTGAACTATTCCAAGCTATCATAACATAAATTCTAATTGAAATAATTAAAATTCAAAAAAATTTAGAAACCTTAAAATACAGTAATAGAGCTGGGTATGGTGGCACATGCCTTTAATCCCAGCACTCAGGAGGCAGAGGTAGGAGGATCACTGTGAGTCTGAGGCTAGTCTGGGCTACAGTGAGTCCCCACCTTGAAAGAAAAACAAACAAACAAAAATATACAGTAATAAATTTAGAAAAGTACTAGCTTCTGAAACTGTGATCTATTATAAAAGACATTTAAAGTTCAAAGAAAGTGGGGAGAAGGGAATGAGTAGTTTTATTCAAAGACAATTTAAAGCAAAGATAGTCTACATCTATTTAAGTCACTCAAGGAGAAATGTGATACTACCCCATCAAGAAAACTCAAATAATCTCTAACTATAAATCTCTTCAAAAGGAAAATGGTGGGCTGGAGAGATGGCTTAGCAGTTAAGCTCTTGCCTGTGAAGCCTAAGGACCCCGGTTCGAGGCTCGATTCCCCAGGACCCACGTTAGCCAGATGCACAAGGGGGCGCACGAATCTGGAGTTCATTTACAGAGGCTGGAAGCTCTGGCGCGCCCATTCTCTCTCTCTCTCTGCCTCCTTCTCTCTGTCGCTCTCAAATAAATAAACAAACAAAAAAAATTTAAAAAAAATGGTGGTTGTTTACCTGTCTTTATTTTCTGCCATAAATTTAAGGGGAAAAAACCTAACATTAAGTCCAGGATGCAAAATGTGAAGGGCTTGGATGGAAGTGTAGAAAAAGCACTCCACGGATTATCTCATTTACTGTTTGTTGCATGCTATAACTGCAGCAAATGCAAGGTCATGTGGCTGGTAACTATTCTCTAAGAAACACTGATCAACATCTAAGTTGATCTAAGGCCACTGAAGACAAGATAAATAAGCACTCTCTGATGCTCATGAGCCCTGAAACATGCTTATTTTAAATTATTTGTACTTATCCCCTAGCTTTTTGTCTGCCCTTTGGTGACAACTACAGCAGAATGGCATTTGACGGTTTTCAAGAAATAATAACATTTCCTAACTCTATAAATATCTACAGCTACATGGCATTAAGTGAAGACCTCTCTATGATTACTACTTCAACAAGCTATCTCTAAGGATGGAGAAATCTGAGAAAAGTAAAGCTAAATTCTAAGTTTAAAAGTATAGCTTCTCCTAAACTAATATTATACTTTCTCATAAACCCTATTAGCTACCAAGACGTATACTTATACACAGCCCAAATATTCAAGACAAAGCTAGTCTTACGCTCTGCTATAAAGGTACTTGACATTGCAAAGTCTTCATGAAGAACTCAACTCACTTAGAATTTAACTACCTTTAGGAAGATCTGCCACTGCTCTAAATAAGCTAGTTGAGGCCATTTTAGTAGGAAGGTTTTACTAGCTACCACAGTAACTTTCTTTAATAACAATTATGGAACCATAATTCACTTTTACATTGCCAGCCATCTGAAACCTGACAGCACAATTTCAGCAAAAGCTGAAGTAAATGAGAAAGGAAAAGCATTACAATCTAATCAAAAAAATTTTCTGAAAAACAAAAACAAGCCATCCATAGATGCTCATCTACTACAACCATATCTCCAGCCTTAAAAGATTTCTATTAAAGCACAAGAGATACAAGTTCCAAAAATTCTACTCTTTTGATACAATAACTCTGCCTACCAACCAATAATAAAATGTCTCCGATGAAAGAAGAAAAACTTGACAGCAACACCAAAGACCAATATTCAAAACACAGAAGTCAAGTTTACTAGCCCAGCAGGCTTTTTGCTGTCTTATTTCAGTTGTGCTGGCTACCTGAGATAAGTGAATGAAACCCATTTCTCCTTGAAAGGGCAAAGGCGAGCTACAGAGTTAGTACCAGAAGAGGTAAATCAATCCCTCACATTTAATGGTTATGTTTGTAGCAAGAACAGAACTCAGCCCTCCCCGCCCACCAGAAACATTTAACTCTTAAAAAAAAAAAACACTAGTAAATCAAAGAATACTTAGGTAAATTAGTCTAAAGTACTCTTTTGACAAAATATACAAGCATGCAACATGCATGCACACACATCATGCTTGCACATGTGAGTATGCACGGAGAAAAAATAATAACTAAAATGAAAGCACAAGGAGAAGGAAGTGAAGGAAAGTGAGAACATATAAAACCAGTCAGAAGTGAGAGGAAGAATTTTAAGAGGTAGAAGGGAAGCATCGAGGAGAAAGTTTCCCCTTTATCAAAATATACACTCTACAAAAATCACATATAATCCAATCCCTACTTAAGAATGTGAAAATTCTGAATTGTGATTGACTGCCACTTGTATGAGAAGTCTTCTTAGAGGAATTTGCCCTTCTGTGCTGATGGCAACTGAGTAAGGATTTAAAAAAGATTTCTGTGAAGTTTAGATGTGAACATTAATGTAACACAGGGCTTTGCAGTACATTAATGATTATACTTATCATATATGCACCCCATCTTTTAAGTAGTCATATCTCAAAACCCAAACTGATTTTAAATGCACAAATGGAACTAGCAATGCTACTCTTTGTACAATTTTACCAGGAAAGCAAAGGTGATCTGAAACAAGCTCAAATCATAAAAAAAGCAATTGTATGTCATAAAATATGCATACTCTAGAGAGAAAAGAGTGGTATAAACACATATACTCTTAACACTTATAACTTAGATGAGCCAGTCTAGAATAGAATTGACAACTGTATTCAACAGAAAGTCAGATGAAACACTGAGGGACTCCTAGTTTAAGCAGGTAAGGCATCTGCCATGAAACCCAAACTCAAATTATTTTAATGGTTAACCAATAGTTTTCCAAATGTGTTAATGCAGATTGATCTCAAGGTAAGATGAGGTAACACCCCCTTACATTCTTTATGCTGATGTTTTAATTTTGCTTCTTAATTTAGTATTGAATTAAACAAGCCTAACAAATTTTCTTAGTAACAAAACAAACCTATCCAAATATAAAAATCAACTGCTCATAAGTAAACAAACTAAAATGGCATCATCTAGAATTAAAAAGGTAGTTGTTAAAACTACTGCTATACCAGTGAGATATAACTCCTGACTAACATAGGAACACCTCTACTCCTGCTAGCTCCTGCCAACAGAAAATACAGCATTTTTTAAGCTGGCCTAAAAAACTCTATTTTAAGTGAAGTCATATGGTTCAAAAAGTGCTTTTGACGTGTCATTACATTTGCACCTCACAAAACCTTAAGATAGCCACATCCATGAAGGCAAATGGTATCATTATTTCCACATCACAGATGACAAAGAGGCCCAGAGAAGCTGACTTCCTCAAGATGACAATGTGCAGCAGGCACCACTGATAGCCAAATCTACTCATTCCAACACCAGCACTCTTCACACTGTAAACCAAGAGCTCTCATCTATAGGCCCTGACATGGAAAACACTTAACCCATGACCATCATTGTAGTTTATTTCAGTATAGAAACCAGAGTACTGGTAACAGATTAAGCCTTTCTAATAGCACAAGAATAAAATGTCAGATGTTTTGCCTACTAGCAGTTTTATGGTCATGAATGACTCAGTCTTTAAGAACAGATTATATAAAAGATGGGTTCAACTAAGAAAAAAGGTCAACAGTAATCAGGTTATAAAATAAAATATCCAGACGTGGAGGTGACGCTTTTAATCCTAGTACTCGGGAGGCTAAGGTAGGAAGATCACTGTGAGTTCGAGATTAGCCTGAGACTACATAGTGAATTCCAGGACAGCCTGGGCTAGAAAAACCAAAAAAAAAAAAAAAAAACATAATAAAATAAAAACATCAGATAAAATGTCCCTATCTCCCTCACTGTTATTATTGAAAAGTGTGTAAGAGGCAGATGGCAACATTATACACAACTCTTAGAAAATGCCATCTTTGGACAAGAAAATATCATTACAAGAAAATTAATATCCTTTCTGTATGTATGCTAGAAGATATAAGGATCATAAAATACATTGGGCAAAAGTAAAAGCTATTACTTCATTTCTTGATATACCTAGAAGAGACTAGTATTTGCTAAGCAGGCTGAATATAAACTATTTTAAAAATTTGAAATAAAACATAGAATTCTCCAAAAACAACCTTAATTTTCAAACTAGAGTACTTAATTACAATTCCTATATGACATTTGAAAACATTAAGAAAATCATTAAATTTCCACACCTCCACCATCACTAGTAGTTTCTTTTGTGCTTTCATAGAATACCTTTGATAATATCCAACATCTGCAGAATAATAATTATTAGTGAAAAATAAATCTGCTCACATTAAAAGAAATTTTAAATAGCTAAGATTCAAGACAGAAAAAAAAAAGATCTAACTGTGTCAAAATATTTTTAAAGTAAATACTTACCCAGAATATGCCTGCAAACTGCAAATGGCGATTTGGATTTTCTAAATGATAAGAATATGTGCTCTGCATGCTGGCGTTGTTCATTACTGACCATAGAGGGTGGTGCCTTGAGAGTTAAAAACAAAGAGAGGAACTTAATGAGAAAGTTGTACAGAAAATGCTTTCTTCTTTTTTAATGAGGAGGGACTGACAGGGACCAAATTTTGGCCTAAGTTTTTAAGGAACTACAGTATGAAACTTTATAATAAGTACTTAAAATAAAGTTCTAGAAAGAAATTCATAACAAAGTTTGTATTATAATCCTTTAAAGTTGCCTGCATTTTAGAAAAGGAGATACTGATCTAAAACAGAAAGACAAGTGGCACTGCTACTTTTTTTTCAAAATCTCCCACTCAGTCTAGCTTGACCAAGTTCAAACATTTCAATTCTTCAGTACTGGTGAAGTTACTAAAAAATTAGGAAATAGTTTTGCTTGAAATTTATTGAGAGCTCCATAAATTCTGTGAATAATCATTAATAATCAGTCAAAAAGGCAAGATTTCAGCTGGACATGTTGGTTTATGCTTTTAATGCAGGATTTGGGAGGCTGAGACAAGAGAATCATCTTAAGTTTGAGATCAGCCTTGGCTACTGAGTGAATTCCAAATTACTCTGGACTAGAGATCCTGCCTCAAAAAAAAAGTGGACTGGGGAGGCAGAAAACAAGAGTTCTGTTACCTAAAACAACTTCTGAAATCTGCTTGAGTATTTATATTCCACTGTGTTGTTGTAACAACCTTGTTTTCCAAATATATTTCTCTTCTGAACTAGATTTATCTAAAATATATATTCCCATTACAGGGTTTAACTAATTTTTGGTCTAATTAAGAACGATTTGAAGAGAAGGGAAAGAGATACAGCCTACAAACATTCAGTTTGGAAATAGTAACATTTTATTATTCTACCATCTACTTGGGAGCATTAGCTTTTGAAACCATTTGGGGAAGATGGAAGAACAAACTTATTACTAAAGAACTCACAATTTCAACTCTATCAATATGAAATATGGAAAAACATTTTACAACTATCACATCAGCATAAATTATAGCAATTATGCAATATTAGTCACTCTAACTGCAGTCAAAAGTTTTTTTTTTTTTTAAGTATAGACACAAGAAAAGTTTAGCTACTATGAGACTTTGGCTTAAGTGAATTCCTGTAACTAGTCAAAGCCAGTTCAGACTACTTCTAAGGATATAGCACCCTCTACAGTTCTCTAGAAAAAAATGAAAATATTCCCAGTAAAAAACTGAGTTAAGCTCTTATAGATTTTAAATAAAACTTTAACAATAAAATATTGTGAGCATGTATTTGAATACACTAGAAGTATTTTTCCCTTCCATCTATTCTTTATGCTCACTATTTTCCCTGGTGAAACAGGTAAGTTGGTTTTCATGATGTGTTAACATTTACTAGCTATAGCCTGAATACAACAGGATATAAACTATTGCCCACTTATTTTACTGTGTATAAAAATTTAACTCTGTATTACCCAGGCAATAGCTGAATCATTCTTTCTCTCATTGTCCTTACAAAATCACTAATACATAATTTTACAATTAAATATGCTAATGACTACAAACAAAAACTGCTTCTAAAGTAATGATACAAAAGATATAAAAAGTGCAGATCTGAATGTTAATTTAACAAGGAATCTGTATTTATAAAAAATTAATTATATAAAGTATAACCTAAACATAATACCGATCACCTAGCTGAATATCATCATACAAACAATAAAATCATCAGGCCAACATTCTAAGTGGCAGGATGGAATTCGCCTTAATTTCCAAATACAAAATTTTCAATTCTTTCTTGAAAGCTGGGTGTTGTGATACACACCTATGGTCCAGGTACTGGCCCGGTAGAGACAAAATAATCACTTGAGCCCAAGAGTTTGAGACCAGCCTGAGTAACATAAGGAGAATCAGTTTCAAAAATAAGTAAATAAACTGGGCATAATGGCACATGCTTTTAATCCCAGCACTCAGAAGGTTGTCAGAGGCAGAGGTAGGTGGATCGCTGTGAGTTTGAGGCCATCCTGAGACTACATAGTGAATTCCAGGTCAGCCTGAGCTAGAGTGAGACCCTACCTCGAAAAAACAAAAAAATAAATAAAGTAAAACTTCTTCTTGAAATTACATTGATATCCAAATAGCAAGTTATATGCACCAGAAAGACTCAAGAAGTTTTAAAAAAATTACAGGCTCCAAGCACTGAACCCTAGGTGATGCCCAGTACAGGGAGGAAAAAAAGAAAAAAAAATTCCTCAAAATTTCCCAATTAGTACTGACCTATAGCATCCCTCCCCTACCTGCTAAACTTCTATCCTTCAAAGACTTGAACTTCTCCTTGGGCAGTTGGCTTTAGTCCTTCCTTCCCTTCAGCAGCCTTCCCGCAGTGCCTCCGAGCTGGTCTGAGACAGCTGATTACCCTCCCAGCCCTCATCTCTGATCCAACTCTGCATAATGGCTCTTTCATCTTTATTTGCCTGGTTCGTTCTTTGGCACCAAGGACTTTATTTTACTAACCTAACTTAATGGTACTATTGAGTAGTACTCAGCACTGCAAGGCATTATTTTACATAGATATATACACACACAGTTTAAGGAAAAGAATCTTCACCCAGACAACCTTCTGAGGAAGATGCAATAGCCCTGCCCCTTGTGCTCAGTTTTATCTTCCTGCTATTTCAGTCACCTACAACGAACTGTGATCTGAAAGTACATGTGAAAATTTTAGAGTTTAACAACTTATAAAACTTAAACTGTATGCTATTCTGAGTTGTGTGATGAAATTTGGTACAATCCCATTCCATCCAGGCAGGGATATGAATAATTTCTTTGTCTAGCACATCTACTGTCCACCACTGATCACTTAGCAGCCATCTTGATTATCAGATTGTCACAATATCCCAGTACCAATATTTAAGCAATTCTGTGTAGCTCAGTTTGTAGAATGTCCACCTAGTATGCACAAAGCCCTAGGTTTGAGCCTCAGCTCCACAAAAACCTGGCATGGACTGGAGAACTGGGTTAGCAGTTAAGGAACTTGCCTTCAAAGCCTAAGGATCAATTCCCCAGAATCCACGTAAGCCAAATGCACATGACGGTACATGCATCTGGAGTTCATTTGCAGTGGCTAGACGTCCTAGTGCACCCATTCTCTCTCTTTTACTCTGTCTCCATAAATAAATAAATAAATAAATACAAAATAACAGACATGGTAGCACACACCTGTAACCCCAGCTACTCAGAGGCTGAAGCAGCAGGATCTCAAGTTCAAGGTAAGCCTGTACTATAAAGACTATCTCAAACTTTTAAAAATGTTTCTGACAGCTGGAGAAACAACTCAGCAGTTAAAAGCACTTGCTTGGAAATCCTGAAGGCCTGAGTTCAATTTTCCAGTACCCACATAAAGCCAGATGAACAAAGTGATATATGTGTCTGGAGTTTGTTTGCAGCAGCAAGCGGCCCTGGTGCACCCATTCACATTCTCTCTCTCTGCTTGCAAATAAACAATATGAATATTTTTAAGGGGGCTGGAAAGATGGCTTAGTAGTTAAGGTGTTTGCCTGCAAAGCCAAAGGATCCCGTTCAATTTCCCAGGACCCACGTAAGCAAAAGGTGGCACATGTGTCTGGAATTTGTTTGGAGTGGCTGGAGGCCCTGGTGTGCCCACTCTCTGTCAATACCTCGCCCTCTCTCTGTCTCAAATAAATAAATAAAAAATAAATAAAATATAGGCCAGGCGTGGTGGTGCACGCCTTTAATCACAGCACTTGGGAGGCAGAGGTAGGAGAATTGCCATGAGTTTGAGGCCACCCTGAGACTATATAGTGAATTCCAGGTCAGCCTGAGCTAGAGTGAGACCCTACCTCCAAAAACCAAAATAATAATAATAATAAAATAAATAAAATTTTAAAAATAAAACATAAAAAACATTTTTTATATTAAAAATGCTTTTGCTCGTGTATATGTACATTTGTGAATGGACATTTCTGTGCCCTTGCAGCACCCTGTGGGTAGGGGCTCATCTACAGTAACCAGAGCAAAAGCCAGGGGTCCTGCTGCATCCCTCTTCCACCCATTCTTATTTTGAGCCTTTGAACAGGAATCTTACTGATGTCATACTGGGCAAGGCCTTGATCTCTTTGCTCCCCCATTGCAAGACTGGGGTTACAGTCCCATATGGCCACACCCAGCTAGGTATGCGGCCTCTGGTGGTTCGGGTTCCAGCAGTTTTAGGTCGCTGCAGGCCCTCATGCTTGCACTGAAAGCACATTTAACCACTGAGCCATCTCTCCAATCACAACCCCCCTCAAAAAAAAATTTAAGTAGCCAGATGTGGCGATACATGACTGCCTGTAGCAGCAGCAACAACAAAAAGGCTTTAAAGGGCAGGAGAGATGGCTTAGCAGTTAAGGCATTTGCCTGCAAAGCCAAAGGACCTTGGTTCAATTCCCCAGGACCCACACAAGCCAGATGCACAAGGGGTCGCATGCTTCTGCAGTTTGTTTGCAGTGGCTGGAGGCCCTGGTAGGCCCATTCTCTCTCTCTCTCTCTCTCTCTCTCTCTCTGCCTCTTTCTCTCAAACAAATAAATAAAAATAAAGTTTAAAAAATTATTTTATAAAAGAGACTGATTGAGAGGGGGAGAGGATATGATGGAGAATGGAATTTCAAAGGGGAAAGTGGGGGGAGGGAGTGCATTACCATGGGATATTGTTTACAATCATGGAAGTTGTTAATAAAAAAATAAATTAAAAAAATATTATTTTTAAAAAAGGCTTCAAAGCACCAGGGCAATGAATCCTGGCAATTTTAAGAAAGTCTTGTTACAACTGGACCTAATTTATAAGATACATTTTATCACAGGTATGAATGTATAAGAAAAACTCTAAGTAGCAACCAGTCTGTAGACATCCGCTAGTAGTAGTAGTAGAATATACCTCTTGCAGGTAAGGGAAATTACTATACCATTTACCCCGAAGTCTCAAACAAGAAAACTGAAGTACAGAGAGTATAAAAGCCACACTATTGACAGCAAGTTGAACTAGAAATTAAATGCAGCCAGTATGACTGCAGAGTACTAATCAAACAAAGTTACACTTTACATGACTCAAATTAGAAAGGAAGCAGATCTCTCCTAAGTCTTCCTCTAGGACCTAATGGATATCAGGGAGTCTTACACAGCCTAGTAAAGCCTGGGAGTTACCGTTTATGTTCTCCCATCGATGCTGATAGCAAAAGCAAAATGAGATGTAACAGAAGAGTTAGAAGCAATGGGAGTCACAGAAGAGGAGGAGACCAGTCCCAGGATCTTCAGGAAAATAAAGACAAGGATAAGGGAAAGCTGAGTGTGCTCCTAAGAAGTCATGCTAGTCCAAGAACTGAAGCTCACAAATCCTAGTGAAAAGACTGCTGTTTCTGGCCCCAACTTCATCATTTCATCAGTACAGGCAAGCAGTCTTCAGTTTACAAAATCTCTTGGTAAACACCATTGGTGGCTTGGATCCAGGCGCATCCAAAACAGGTGCTCTGGATATTAGTTACGGAGAAGATGTTAAATGACATTATATGGTATTCATTTCTAGTACAATATGGGAAGGAGGGAGGGAGGAGGGAGGAAGGAAAAAAGAGGGGGAAAAATCTTGGAATGGCTTCTATTCAAAATGCACTTGAACACGGGACTATATCTAGCATTATGGCAGAGCTCGGGCTGCAAAATAAAAACAGTACATGCCCTTACATTCTAAGAGATAGGCATTAATCACATAAACAGGAGTCTATAAATTCTGCCTCCACCAATTCATTCTAACTTCCCCCATCATGCTATTAAGAGTCAGAGGAAAAAAAAAAAAAAAAAAGGCTGGAGAGATGGCTCAGTGGTTAAAGTGCTTCACTGCAAAGCCTGACAGCCTAGGTTCAATTCCCCAGTACCTACTAGAGCCAGATGCACAAAGTAGTGCATGCATCTGGAGTTTGTATGCAGTGGCAGGAGGACCTGGCATGCCCATATACTCTATATCCTTGCAAATAAATAAAACTGTGGTAGTTTGAAGAGATGGCTCCTTATATATTCTATGTTTGTAGTTTGCGTCTGCAGCCACCTGGCTGGATGCAGTGGATCTCAGGGTCCAGCCTTAAGGTGTGGTGGTGGGTTTGAAATTCCAATCTAAAGATATGCAAAGTGCCTAGTACCACCTAGAGTTCCAGAAGTGTCCTGTGTGGTGTGGCTTTCTCTCTACCTCTCCTTCTCCCTCTCTCTCTCCTCTCTTCTCTCTCTGCCTGGTCCTGTAAGGGCAGGTCAACTTCTGCCATTATGGAACTTCCCTTAGATCTGTAAGCTTCAATATATCCCTCTTCCTCCATAACAATGTCTGGTCTGGAATTGCATCTCAGGGAACCTGAAGCTGTCTGCTACATAAACCTTTAAAAAATTAAATAATGGTGCATGCCTTTAATCCCAGCACTCAGGAGGCAGAGGTAGGAGGACTACCATGAGTTCAAGGCCACCCTGAGACTACATAGTAAGTTCCAGGTCAACCTGGGCTACAGTGAGACCCTACCTTGGGGGGGAAAAAAAAAACTTAAATAAAATTTTTAAAGGGCTAGAGAGATGGCTCAGAGGTTAAAAGCTTGCAAAGCCTGATGGCCTGGGTTTGATTCCGCAGTATCCATGAAAAGTCAGATGCACAAAGTTGCACGGACATCTGGAGTTCATTTGCAGAGGTAAAAGGCCCTGATGTGCCTGTGTTCATTCATTCATTCTCTCTCCTTGCAAGTAAATACATCAATAGGTTTGTTTGTTTGTTTGTTTGTTTGTTTTGAGAGAGGGGGAGAGAGAGAAAGAATGGCTGTGCCAGGGCCTCTAGCCACTGCAAACAAACTCCAGACGCATGCACGACCTTGTCCATCTGGCTTACATGGGATCTGGAGAATCGAACCTGGGTCCTTAAACTTTGCATGCAAGTGCCTTAATTGCTAAGCTATCTCTCCAGCCCAAATAAATATATAAAATATTTTTAAAACACAGTCAGGAATTCCAATTGTCACAGCCTATAAATCTTTAAACCTTTAGCCTTTTTTCCTAGAAAAAAATGATTATGTTTTATAACTACTAACAATAACAATGGCCAAGCCAGGTGTGGTGGTGCATGCCTTTAATCCCAGCACTTGGGAGGCAGAAGTAGGAAGACTGCCGTGAGTTCGAGGCCACCCTGAGAATCCATAGTGAATTCCAGGTCAGCCTGGGCTAGAGTGAGACACTACCTCAAAAAACCAAAAAATAATAATAATAATAATAACAATGGCTACCATCTATCAGGTAAGATACTAATAAATTCTTTGCACATACACCTTAGCTTGTTTAACTCCAGGAATTTTTATATAGGATTTCTCTCCCCTCCTTTACATATAGAGACACTAAAATTCAGAAATTGATGCATACCCAAGATTATCAAGTCATTAAGTATCATAACCAAACCCAAACTATGACATTAAAACCTATGGTAGGGATAGAGAGCAGGAAGACAAGTACTACTCAAATATCTAGCAAAAAATGTTGAATAATATTTTTGGCTTTTGGGCTGCAGAGATGGTTCTGCAGTTAAGGCACTTGCCTGCAAAGCCTAACGATGTGGGTTCAATTCCCCTGTACCCAGATAAAGCCAGATGCACAAAGTGCCAAGATGTGTCTGGGGTTCGTTTGCATTGGCTGGAGGCCCTAGTGTGCCCATTCTCCCTTTTCTCTTTCTCTCTCTGCTTGCAAATAAATAAAACTGTGGTAGTTTGAAGAGATGGCTCCTTATATATTCTATGTTTGTAGTTTGCGTCTGCAGCCACCTGCTGGATGCAGTGGATCTCAGGGTCCAGCCTTAAGGTGTGGTTGGTGGGTTTGAAATTCCAATCTAAAGATATGCAAAGTGCCTAGTACCACCTAGAGTTCCAGAAGTGTCCTGTGTGGTGTGGCTTTCACTCTACCTCTCCTTCTCCCTCTCTCTCTCCTCTCTTCTCTCTCTGCCTGGTCCTGTAAGGGCAGGTCAACTTCTGCCATTATGGAACTTCCCTTAGATCTGTAAGCTTCAATATATCCCTCTTCCTCCATAACAATGTCTGGTCTGGAATTTCATCTCAGGGAACCTGAAGCTGTCTGCTACATAAACCTTTAAAAAATTAAATAATGGTGCATGCCTTTAATCCCAGCACTCAGGAGGCAGAGGTAGGAGGACTACCATGAGTTCAAGGCCACCCTGAGACTACATAGTAAGTTCCAGGTCAACCTGGGCTACAGTGAGACCCTACCTTGGGGGGGAAAAAAAAAACTTAAATAAAATTTTTAAAGGGCTAGAGAGATGGCTCAGAGGTTAAAAGCTTGCAAAGCCTGATGGCCTGGGTTTGATTCCGCAGTATCCATGAAAAGTCAGATGCACAAAGTTGCACGGACATCTGGAGTTCATTTGCAGAGGTAAAGGCCCTGATGTGCCTGTGTTCATTCATTCATTCTCTCTCCTTGCAAGTAAATACATCAATAGGTTTGTTTGTTTGTTTGTTTGTTTGTTTTGAGAGAGGGGGAGAGAGAGAAAGAATGGCTGTGCCAGGGCCTCTAGCCACTGCAAACAAACTCCAGACGCATGCACGACCTTGTCCATCTGGCTTACATGGGATCTGGAGAATCGAACCTGGGTCCTTAAACTTTGCATGCAAGTGCCTTAATTGCTAAGCTATCTCTCCAGCCCAAATAAATATATAAAATATTTTTAAAACACAGTCAGGAATTCCAATTGTCACAGCCTATAAATCTTTAAACCTTTAGCCTTTTTTCCTAGAAAAAAATGATTATGTTTTATAACTACTAACAATAACAATGGCCAAGCCAGGTGTGGTGGTGCATGCCTTTAATCCCAGCACTTGGGAGGCAGAAGTAGGAAGACTGCCGTGAGTTCGAGGCCACCCTGAGAATCCATAGTGAATTCCAGGTCAGCCTGGGCTAGAGTGAGACACTACCTCAAAAAACCAAAAAATAATAATAATAATAATAACAATGGCTACCATCTATCAGGTAAGATACTAATAAATTCTTTGCACATACACCTTAGCTTGTTTAACTCCAGGAATTTTTATATAGGATTTCTCTCCCCTCCTTTACATATAGAGACACTAAAATTCAGAAATTGATGCATACCCAAGATTATCAAGTCATTAAGTATCATAACCAGAACCCAAACTATGATATTAAAACCTATGGTAGGGATAGAGAGCAGGAAGACAAGTACTACTCAAATATCTAGCAAAAAATGTTGAATAATATTTTTGGCTTTTGGGCTGCAGAGATGGTTCTGCAGTTAAGGCACTTGCCTGCAAAGCCTAACAATGTGGGTTCAATTCCCCTGTACCCAGATAAAGCCAGATGCACAAAGTGCCAAGCATGTGTCTGGGGTTCGTTTGCATTGGCTGGAGGCCCTAGTGTGCCCATTCTCCCTTTTCTCTTTCTCTCTCTGCTTGCAAATAAATAAATATTTGGGGGAGGGTTGTTTGGTTTCAGAGGTAAGGTCTCACTTTAGCCCAGGCTGACCAGGAATTCACTATGTAGTCTCAGGCTGGCCTCAAACTCACATCTATCCTCCCACCTCTGCCTCAAAGATGGATAGAAAGAAAGGATGAGCACACCAGCACCTTTTGCTACAGATGCAAAACAATTCCAGATGCATGTGCCACTTTGTGCATTTGGCGTTATGTGGGTACTAGGGATTCAAACCCAGGCCATCAGGCTTTGCAATCAAGTGCCTTAACCACTGAGCCATCTCTCCTGCCCCTCTTAGCTTCTTTAAATATTTCTCACAGAGATACATGGCTTTGTGCTCTAATTACAAAATGAGAAATGCACCACTCAAACACATAAATATTGGCAGTCTGACACAATTACGAAAATTTTTCACACTGTGGCATTTTTTAAATAATTAAGATTAAAATATCCTCACACCTAGTCTTGTTCTGAATCTCATCAACTTTACTGATCACCTTCAATACCCTCACATCTTCCTTCCTTAAGGTGATGTGCTTAGATCATCCAATCATTCACACTCTCTACAGTCAAAAACATCAAAGACCAGACTTGGTGGCCCACACCTTTAATCCCAGCACTCTGGAGGCAGAGGTAAGAGGATCTCTGTGAGTTTGAGGCCACCCTGAGGCTACATAGTGAATTCCAGGTCAGCCTGGAGTAGAGCAAGACACTACCTCAAAATAAAAAAAAAAAAAAAATCAAAACTACAAATCTACCAATGGATGAATTCAAGACCTGTACTAGATGCTAGGTATATGCCATCAAGGAAAACTAAGAAAGGTCCCTAAACATTATATACTTGAGTCTAGCAAGACAGGCCAATATTCATTATCACACAATAAATGTGAAGTTCTAAACAGTCAGTGTTATAAAAGTACAGGACAGATGAACCTCACCCTCCAGGTAGGTGAAGGGAGACTTAACTGAAGGGAGAAAAGTAACACTCTCCAGGCAGATGGAGCAGCATATGAAATCTCCTTGTGGACAAGAGTAGGAAGTACTGAGAAAGATGGGGTGGCCGGAGCAAAGACGAGCAACAGGACAGCTCCAAGAAGCTGGCAAGCCAGTGACTTAACCAAAGCCTCCCAAGTGAGCAAGCAGAAATAAACTCTCAGTTCAAACCTGGGCAGTTATCTCTGGACACCACCACTGCACTATCTGCCTTCTCCTACAGCAGTCTGCTCAAGTATTTCCACCCAAAATGATGGTGCACACCTTTAAGCCCAGCACTTGGGAGGCTGAGGTAGGACTGCTGTGAATTTGAGGCCACCCTGAGACTACATAGTGAATTCCAATTTAGACTGGACTAGACTAAGACCCTACCTCAAAAAAAAAAAAAAAAAAGCCGGGCATGGTGGTGCATGCCTTTAATCGCAGCACTCATGAAGCAGAGATAGGAGGATCGCTGTGAGTTCGAGGCCACCCTGAGACTAGAGTGAATTCCAGGTCAGCCTAGACTAGAGACCCTACCTCAAAAAAAAAAAAAAAAAAGATTACCAGGAGGGTGCCCTTTATCACTCCGCTGGCTCCTGAACTTCCAGGTTCTGATAAACCTTCCTCTCCCTGGGCTCAGCTCAACAAGACTGAGAGGACCCCCACCTACTCCCACTTGAACTCTCTACCTCTCCTGCCCCCAACATGACAAGCGCCCTCTGCACTTTCTTTTTCCTTCTCTTTATGTAGTAAAGTCTCTCTAAACCTTAAAAAAAGGATATAATGCAAATTTACATTAAACTCAAATTAATGTAAGACTGATTTGTACAGTCAAGTTTTTTAGAAAAACATTGCTTAAGAATCAGCTCTAAAGGTACATGATATTTCAAAACAATTAACTAGAAAACTACCCTAATATCACAGCCTATAAAATTCAACAACTGTAGTAATAGATGCATCAACAGAAAAATCTCAAAGTAAAAAATCAGCAGTCTTACATTTGGCAAGAGTATCTTTTCTTTTCTTTTTTTTCTTTTTTTTGGTTTTTCAAGGTAGGGTCTCACTGTACCCAAGCTGACCTGGAATTCACTATGTAGTCTCAGGGTGGCCTCCAATGCATGGTGATCCTCCTACCTCTGCCTCCCAAATGCTGGGATTAAAGGCGTACACCACCATGTCTGGTTGTCGATGTCATTTTCAACTATACCATAGTTGATTAAACTATGTCTTGGGGCTGGGAAGATGGCTCAGTGGTAAAAATATTTGCTTGCAAACCCTGCTGACCTACGTTTGATTCTCCAGTATCCACATAAAGCAAGAGGTACAAACTGGCACATGCATCTGAAATTCATTTGCAGTGACAAACGGCCATGGTGTGGTCATTTATTCTCATTCTCTCTCTCTCCCTCTCTCTCCTTGCAAAATCACACAAAACTATTTTTAAAATAAAATATAATATCCTATAACAAGACATTTACATTCATTTTACTATAGCTGATTACAATGCACACCTTTTGTGTATGTGCAAACTTATGTACAATGCACACTGAATAGCTAGAAGTGAAATAGCTGAGGCCAAAGATTTACAGTTTTTTTAAAGATTTATTTACTTATTTATTGGAGACAGCAAGAGAGAGGGAGAGAGAGAGAAAATGGGTGCACCGGGGCCTCCAGCTACTGCAAACGAACTCTAGATGCATGCACCACCCTGTGCATCTGGCTTATGTGGGACCTGGAGAATCAAACCTGGGTCTTTAGGCTTCGCAGGCATGTGCCTTAACTGCTAAACCATCTCTCCTGCCCTTTTTATTTATTAGAGACAGCAAGAGAGGGGGAGATTTACAGCTTTTTGAAAGCTTCTGGAAATACTCCCCACTATTTACAAAAAAGTCACATTTTATACTTTTACTAGCAGTGTCTGCTTCCCCTTCCCCATATGTTTACAATTTAAAATACCATTTTATTCTTAGTTGCTATGGACTATTTAGTTTGGTGGGTTTGTTTGTTTGTTTTTGAGGTAGGGTTTCACTCTAGCCCAGGCTGACCTGGAATTGACTATGTAATCTCAGGGTGGCCTAGAACCCATGATGATCCTCCTATCTCTGCCTCCCAAGTGCTGAGATTAAAGGCGTGTGCCACCACGCCCGGCTTGTTATGGACTATTTATTCTGTTTCAACTCCCTACTCTTGTCCAATGCCAATGTTCCCATTTTTTTTTAATTATTGTAGTTTCTGTACACTTTAATAAGTGACATATCAAGTCCTGAAGACCCTTCATTGTTCTGTTTTAAAATTGTCCTTAGTAGACTGGAGAAATGGCTTAGTGGTTAAGGTGCCTGCCAACAAAGCCAAAGGACCTAGGTTCGATTCCTAGTGGCCACGTAAGCCAGATGCACAAGATGGCTCATGCTTTTGGAATTCATTTGCAGTGGTTGGAAGCTCTGGTGTGCCTATTCTCTATCTGCTTCTTTCTCTCTCAAATAAATAAATATTTTCAAAAATGTTCTTGGTTATTCTCATAATTATCATTCTCGAAATATTCTCTAATTAATGAATTACATTTTCCTTCTATCTCAAAAGAAAAGGTGAGAAGCCAAGAGAGATTTTTGATTAACATTACAAGACTATGAAGAAGAAACTTCTACCTTAACCAGAATAACTCTTTGGATTGAAAAACAAAGCCTTTTAAATTTTGGACTGGACAAATAGCTTAACGGTTAAGGTGTTTGCCTGTGAAGCCAAAGGACCCAGGTTTGATTTCCCAGATGCACAAGGGGGGGGGCGCATGCATCTGCAGTTTGTTTGCAGTGGCTAGAGACCCTGACATGCCCATTTTCTCTGTTAGTCTCCTCTCTATCTCTCTTTCTCGAAATAAAATAAATAAATAAATTTTGGTTCTTTATATCGTTCAAATAAGGTATACAGAGCTGGCTGGCATATAGCTCAGTGGTAGCCTACTATGTGAGACCCTGGGGTCAATCCCCAATACACACCACACATACACACAATTCCTCAAACAATATATAAGGCAGGCTGGAGAAATGGCTTAGTGGTTAAAGCACTTGCCTACAAAGCCAAAGGACCCAGGTTCGATTCCCCAGGACCCACGTAAACTAGATGCACAAGGGGCACATGCATCTGGACTTCGTTTGCAGCTGCTAGAGGCCCTGGTGTGCCCATTCTCTCTCATATAAAGAAAAAATATTTTTTAATTCATAAGGCTTTCTTTATAAGATAGTGTATGTGCTGGAGAAATAGCTTGGTCATTAAGGGGCTTGCCTGGAAAACTTAACAACCTAGATAACGCCAGATACATTGTGCATGCATATGGAGTTCATTTGCAGCAGCCGGAGGTCCTGGTACCTTTCCAGTTTGTTGGATTTAACACAAGTCCAAATACAAAATAATCACATAAATGAACTAATTTTGAAATAACCATTTCTTTATTGTCTTTCTTTTTAAGTTTATGTTTTTATTTTATTGAGAGAGATATAGAAAGAGGTAGCAAGGGAGACACACACACACACAGAGAGAGAGAGAGAGAGAGAGAGAATGAGAATGGATACGCCATAGCTTTCAGCCACTACAAACAAACTCCAGATGCATGCACCACCTTTTGCATATGGCTTATGTGGTCCTGGGGAATTGAACCTGAGTCCTTTGGCTTTGCAGGCAAGTGCCTTAACCACTAAGCCATCTCTCTAGCCCTTAATTGGCTTTTTGAGAAAAAGAATTCTGCAAGTACGACAATGGAAACCAAAAGACAGGGATAAAATAAGTAAAAATGCTTATTCAAATATCAGTAAAAGTAAGTTCTTTTTAAAGGTAGGGCTAGGGAAATTGTTTAGCAGTTACAGCATTTGCCTGAGAAGCCTAAGGACCCTGGTTCAATACCCCAGGACCCACATAAGCCAGATGCACAAGGGGGTGCATGCGTCAAGTTCGTTTGCAGTAACTGGAGGCCCTGGTGCGCCCATTCTCTCTCTATCTCTCTGCCTCTTCCTCTCTCTCAAATAAATAAAAATAAGGGGCTGGAGAGATGGCTTAGCGGTTAAATGCTTGCCTGTGAAGCCTAAGGACCCCGGTTCAAGGCTCGGTTCCCCAGGACCCATGTTAGCCAGATGCACAAGGGGGTGCATGCGTCTGGAGTTCGTTTGCAGTGGCTGGAAGCCCTGGTGCACCCATTCTCTCTCTCTCTCTCTCTATCTGCCTCTTTTTCTCTCTCTCTCTCTTTCTCTCTCTCTCTGTCACTCTCAAATAAATAAAAATGAACAAAAAAATTAAAAAATAAATAAATATTTAAAAAAAGATAGGGCTGGAGAGATGGCTTAGTGGCTAAGGCACCTGCCTGCATAGCCTAAGGACCCAGATTCGATTACCAGCATCCACGTAAGCCAAATGCACATGGTGGTGCATGAGTCTGGAGCTTATTTGCAGTGGCTAGAGGGTCTGTCACGCCCATTCTCTCTCTGTATCTGCTTCTCTCTCTCAAATAAATAAATATTTTTTTAAAAAAGAAAGATAAATTAAGCTGGGCATGGTGGCGCACCAGTCGGGAGGCAGAGGTAGGAGGATCGCCATGAGTTCGAGGCCACCCTGATACTACATAGTAAATTCCAGGTCAGCCTGAGCTACAGCGAGACCCCACCTCGAAAAACCAAAAAAAAAAAAAAAAAGAAAAAGAAAAAGAAAAAAAGAAAGAAAGAAAGAAAGAGTAAATTCAGGCTGAAGAGATGGCTCAGTAGTTAAGGTGCTTGTCTGCAAAGCCCAAGGAGGCAGGTTCCATTTCCCAGTACTCACATAAAACCAGAGGCACATAGGGGCACATGCATCTGGAGTTCACTTGCAACAGCTAGAGGCCCTGGCACATCCACTCTCTTGTCACTCTTCTCTGTCTGTCTCTGCTAGCAAAAAAGTATATTAAAAGATTAATTTAAAAAAGAAATAATGCTGAGCGTGGTGGCACACACCTTTAATTCCAGTACTCGGAGGCAGAGGTAGAAGGATCACCATGAGTTCATAGCCACCCTGAGACTACATAGTGAATTTCAGATCAGCCTGGGCTAGAGCAAGACCATACCTCGGAGAAAAAGAAAGAAAGAAAGAAAAGTAAATTCATGGTGGTACACGCCTTTAATCCCAGCACTCGGGAAGTGGTGGTAGAATAATCACTGTGAGTTCGAGGTGAGCCTGAGACTACATAGTGAATTCCAGGTCATCCTGAGCTAGAGCAAGACCCAACCTCAAAAAAAAAAAAAAAAAAAAGTATATTCTATTCAACAATTTTTTAAAGTATTTACTTATTTATTTATTTTGAGAGAGAGAGCGAGAGAGACAGAGAAAGAGAGAATGGTCAAACCAGGGCCTCTAGTCACTCCAAACAAACTCCAGATGCATGCACCCCCTTGTGCATCTGGCTTGCATGGGTCCTGGAGAGTCGAATTGGGATCCTCTGGCTTTGCAGGCTGAAGCCTTAACCACTAAGCCATCTCTCCAGCTACAAATATTTAATTTTATATGTGCCTTATTGTTTTTTAAGAAAAGTGTGTCCCAGCCGGGCATGGTGGTGCACGCCTTTAATCCCAGCACTCGGGAGGCAGAGGTAGGAGGATTGACGTGAGTTCGAGGCCACCCTGAGACTCCATAGCGAATTCCAGGTCAGCCTGGGCTAGAGTGAGACCCTACCTCGAAAAACCAAAAAAAAAAAAAAAAAAAAAGTGTGTCCTAGCTGGGCGTGGTAGCACATGCCTTTAATCCCAGCACTGGGAGGCAGAGGTAGGAGGACTGCCGTGAGTTCAAGGCCACTCTGAGACTCCATAGTGAATTCCAGGTCAGCCTCAAAAAACAAAAAAAAAAAAAAAAAAAAAGAGGGACTCAGGAAAATTCTGTTAAGTAAATGTTCAAATATCCCTCAAAGAGACTATATTCTCTTGGGTAGTTACATATATACCCTCTACCTGGGATATCTTTATTCAAACAGAAAAACGCCAATCTGTCGTCACAACTCAGCTTTAAGAATAACTTGTTTGGGGTTGGAGAGATGACTCAGCAGTTAAAGGCACTTGCTTGCAAAGCCCGATGGCCCGGGATCATTCACCCCCTAGTACTCACATAAGTCAGATGCACAAGGTGGCACATGCATCTGTAGTCCACTTGCAGCTGCAGAAATCCCCGGCATGTGCCCATACTTCCTTTCTCTCTCCTCCTCCTCTTTCTCTCCCTCCCTCCCTTCCTCCCCTCTGTCTCTCAAATAAATATGAATATTTAATGCAAAATCACCTGTGTGTTCCAAGAAGCCCTTTCTAGGTCCCCACCTCAGTCTGAGATAGATGTCTGCCCACTACTGCCACAGAACAGAAGTACACAAACCTTCTTAGACTACTACCCAACAACTAATATTCATGCCTTTCTCCCCATAAACTATGCATTGCTTGAAAATGTCTTTCTCATGTTTCCTCGGCATGCATAGCAATGTCTAACATACATATAGCAAGAAAATGATCTAGAATGAATGGCCAGGGATTGAATTCCAGATCCCAAATGGCTATAGATCCTCAGGCATATTACTTACCATCTATCTCTGAATCACCTGTTCATCATATTTACTTTACAAAATTGGTATAAGACTCAAAGAAGGTTTTCTACAAACCTACAGGTTTGCAGATACTTTCAAAAACAATAACCAAGTTCCATGATATAAAATGTAGGAAGGGCTTTGAATGTGGATCAGTGATAAAACACTTGCCTAGAGGTAGAAGTAGATGTGGCTCTGTTTTGATCCTCACAGGCACGCAGGCATGCAAATAAATGAAAAAAAAAATTTTTTAAATAATGAATTGTTCTTTACTCCAGGGCTTATAAAGTCCATAAATATTTTTCACCCATTAGGTCCAATCTAGTACTTTATATTTGGCAGTTTATCCAATAACCTGAAAAGGACTGAATATAAATGTGCCACCTACAGAAATCTCCAATCAAATAATAAAATATAACTTATATTTAATGTGTTATATGATATTTAATATATCCCAGCACTTGGGAGGCTGAGGTAGGAGGATCACTGTGAGTTTGAGGCCACCCTGAGACTACATAGTGAATTCCAGGTCAGTCTGAACTAGAGTTAAACCCTACCTGGAAAAACTGAAGGAAAAAAAAAAAAGGTTTTGCTTTGTATATAGCTCACGCCTATAAACCCATTATTCAGGAAGCTGAGACAGGAGGATTGCCACTAGTCTGAGGCCAGCATGGGCTACTCTAAGTGAGTTCAAGGCCATCAGCTTGGGCTTCAGAGTTAGACCTAGTGGGAGCTAGTGGGCTGGTTGTGGATAGGTCTCCTCAGTAATTTGCTGTGATCTATCTCTTTGATTTGTTTCCTTCACCTGTAGGATGATGGGAAGACTTTGCAGTTCTTTTTCTTTTTTGGGTGGGGGTGGTTTCAAGGTAAGGTCTCACCATAGCTCAGGCTGACCTGGAATTCACAAATGTAGTCTCAGGGTAGTAGCCTCAAACTCATGTGGTGATCCTCCTACCTCTGCCTCCCAAGTGCTGGGACTAAAGGTGCACACCATCACGCCCAGCTCTCTTTTCAGGATCTCTAGCACCTGAGAGAATTTGGACAATATGTACCCCAAATATCAAAAAAGCGTATTTGCACCAACAAATTTGCTTACAATTTCCTAGTAATGTTCATTCTGGACTCTCTAAGGACTCTACTCTAAAAGATCTCTTAAGATTATTTTATGAGTGGAGGAATGGAACTATAAGAAGATAATGGGCCAGGCATGGTAGTAGCAGGACCCCTGTGAGTTAGAAGCCATCCTGAGATGACAGTGAATTCCTAAACCGTGTGTGGTGGCACATGCCTTTAATCCCAGCACTGGGGAGGCAGACATAAGAGGATGGCCATGAGTTCCAGGCCACCCTGGGACTACATAGTGAATTCCAGGTCAGCCTGGGCTAGAGCAAGACCCTACCTAAAAAAACAAAACAAACAAAAAAGTGTGTGAGTGTGTGTACATAAACACATACACACACATACATACATATGGCCAAGAGATCCTGGCAAGCAAATGCATGTGCACACATACACAAATAAACACCCACTTATAAAGCTATGCACAAGCCGCGTGTGGTGCATGCCTTCAATCCCAGCACTTGGGAGGCAGAGGTAGGAGGATGGCTGTGAGTTCAAGGCCAGCCTGAAACTACATAGTGAATTCCAGGTCAGCCTGGGCTAGAATGAAACCCTACCTTGAATAACAAAAACAAACAAACAAAAGCACACACACACACACACACACACACACACGGGGGGGGGGGGGTCCAATGCTTAATAATTGAAGGAGCATTAACAATTTTAGCGAGCCCCAAATGAACTAATTCATACCCTTTCTGGTCCCACTATCCTATAGGTTAAGAACCAAAACAGATAAACTGAGTTTGAATCCTCACCTTATGACTAGTTTGGTTAAATTATTTGCAACTACATGCTTGGGTTAGCCTGCAAAATGAAAATAAATGTAATATCTCACAGTTACTGAGCATTAAATAAGGAAATACATATGAAATGCTTGGCACAGTGCCTCAAACACAGTATGTTCTCAATAAATGACTAAATGATTAATAATTATAATAAATTGGAATACAGCTCTCACGCTTAGGAAATAATGCAATAATTGCTATTCTTTTGAATAGTAGGTGGAAGTTTCCAAAAGGAAACTGCTTTTTGTTGTTGTTTTTTGTTTTTCTGAGGTAGGGTTTCACTCTAGCCAGGCTGACCTGGAATTCACTATGAGTCTCAAGCTGGCATTAAATTCATGGCAATACTCCTACCTCTGCCTCCCAAGTGCTGGGATTAAAGACATGCACCACCACACCCAGCAGCCTCTTTTGTTATTATTGTTGTTTAATTTTTACTTAATTTCTTTAATATTTTTATTTATTTATTCATTTGACAGAGAAAGAGGGGGAGAGAGAGAGAATGGGCACGCCAGGGCCTCCAGCCACTGCAAACAAACTTCAGATGCATGCGCCCCCTTGTGCATCTGGCTAATGTGGGTCCTGGGGAATGCAACCTGGGTCTTTTGGCTTTGCAGGCAAGTGCCTTAACCACTAAGCCATCTCTCCAGCCCTTTATTTATCTGAGAGACAGAATGGGCCTCTAGTCACTGCAAATAAACTCCAGACGCATGTGCCACCTTATGCATCTGGCTTCATGTGGGTGCTGGTCAATCAAACTTGCATACTTGGGTTTTGCAGGCAAGCACCTTAACAGATAAGACATCTCACCAGACCTTGTTTTTTTCCCCCGGTTTTTCGAGGTAAGTTCTCACTCTAGTTCAGGCTGACCTGGAATTCACTATGTAGTCTCAGGGTGGCCTCGAACTCATGGTGATCCTCCTACCTCTGCCTCCTGAGTGCTGAGATTAAAGGCGCATACCACCACACCCGGCTCCTGACCTTGCTTTGTTTTTGAGGTAGGGCCTCAGCCCAGCTCAGGTTGGCCTCAAACTTAAGGTGGTCCTCTTACCTAAGTCTCCCAAATGCTGGGATTAAAGTTTGCATCACTATTACCCAGCTTTTAATTTCGTATTTTTTTCATCAATACTTCTCGCCCCTGGGAAGATAAAAGGTATGTAAGCAGCTATCTACACAGTACATATAAAAGGCTGTGGAGTAGAGTGGAAAGAGACCTAACAAAAGAGTCTCGCAGAAGTGAAGACAAGACCTCATTCAGCACTTGGTAATCATGGAATACTGGCCACTTACACTGTAGCTCTGTGCAAAGCTGCCCCAAGAACTCACGAAACAGATCATGTAAAGCATCAAGCCTAGCCCAGCACTCACTATAGAACTCAGTACTCTCTTTCTTACCTTCTTTATTGTTATTTATTTATTTGAGTGAAACAGAAGCAGAGAGAGGGAGAAGGGGGGGGGTAGGCAGGTAGGGGCACACCAGGGCCTCCAGTCACTGCAAAAGAACTCCAGACGCATGTGCCACTTTGTGCAACTGGTTTACGTAGGTCCTGGGGAATCATACCTAGGTTCTTTGGCTATGCAGGCAAGCACCTTAACTGCTAAGCCATCTCTTCAGCCCATTAACCTTCCTTTACAGTTGATGAAAACCAACCTCACCAGGGAAGGTACTGTCAAGCACTAATACTAAATTTTATCAGGCCAGTAGTACACACAATTGAACATACTATTTTAAACTAAAACACTGTTGTGTTTTTGAGTCATATACTCCTTCCAGATTCTCATGAAAAGAGGACCCTAGGAAAAATTCGGGGAAGTCCTGTATGTATGACAGGGAGTTTAATAAACTTATTATGGTGACATTTGTTAGTTCTTTTTAATCTTCTTACTTTGCAAGAGTCTGGGAATGGTATCTAGCCGGTTTTGTAGGAACTGATACATTAACTTTACCATAAGGAAGCAACTAAAAGTAGGCTTCTCAGCCTCTAGAGACGTTAAAATATTTGGTTGTGTATGAAGACAAAACATGATGGAACTAAAAACTGTATTAGAATTAGGTTAAATATTCTTAAATGCAAGGCTCCAGCGCAACCCTTAACACCAGCTTTAAAAAAAAGTGTAAGACAAAAAAAAAAAAAAAAAAAAAACCTGGCTGCAACCAATTCTTAGAAAGTCTGAATCATTTCAAGTAAACAAATGTTGCCTTTAAAGTTTCAAACATCTATGACCACGGAAGTGTTATATTTACACACATACACTAAGGTGAGCCAGCAAACATAAAAGTTCACTGAGTAATCGAATGTAGTTTATCCTTTCTTTTGCTCCCTGCAAGGAATACTTTTTTTTTTTCCAATCCTTTGACTTGTCCTCCTCAAACGCTTAACCTCCTCATCATCACCATTTATTTTTCGCTGCAGTTGTTATGAGTTAAGTTAAAGTGTACCACAGACTAAGTTCTCCAACACGAGCAACCCACCCAGGGGGAGCTCGGTCTCGCATCCAGCCTTTGCCCCAACGACCTTGGTCCCAAACATGAGCGTCTCTGCCTCCGGTGGGCGCGTCCACGTGCCGCCGGCTGCGCTCACCCCCGGAGGCAGAGAGCCGGGGAGAAGCCGCTGCTCCAGGGAGCGCGGTGCGGCTCCGCAGCCCCTCCGCTGACCGCGTCGCTCCGCAGCGGCCGCACTGCCGCACCCGCGTCCCCCCGCAGCCCGCGGGGAGCACCCTTGCCTGCCTCCCCGCGCCGGCTCCACCGCCCGGGGCGCCCGGCACGCGCAGGAAACCCCTCCATCCTACAGCGCCCCATCGCCTGGGCCGCACGCCAGCCCGGGGACGGGGGCGGCCGGACAAGAGAGGGCATCCCGGGAAAAGTGGGGAGGGGGGCTAGAGGAGACGGGGGGACCACGGCGCCAGGAAAAGTCGGACGGGGAAGAGAATCCTGCGCCACGCCACGCCGCCGCCTCCACTCCCAGAGGCTCCCGGGGAGGCCCTTTCCGGGTGGCCAGCGCCGCGGGCAGCAGGCCTCGGACGGCGGCAGGCTCAGCCCGAGCGGCGCGGGGCCCGCGGGCGGCGGGGCCGCGGCGTCCTCACCATCAGAACTTTGGCCGCGTTCTCCAGCTGAGCGATCACTTCTGGGGGCCCCAGCGCCGCCGCCATCATGGTCTCTCTTCAATGACGCGCCATGCGCTGCATTCTGGGAGCGGACGGCGCGGCCGGCCAATCGCCGCCGCGACCCCGGGGCCGCCGCAGCCGCAGTGGGCGTCGTGACTTCAGCGGCTGGGGCCGTGCCGCCGGGTCGCGGGCAGCCCGAAGGAGGACGAGCGTGAAGCGGGCAGCGGCACCGGGGAGCGGAGGGGAGGGGAGGAGGAGGAGGGGGGGGTGTTGGCGGCTCCGCGCCCCGCGCATGCGTGGTGCGCCGGCGCCGGCCTCGCGGTCCCCCGGTCCTGGGCTCCCAGTCGCCGGGCTGCACTGAGCCTGGGAACCGCTCTCCTCCAGCGCATCTTCCCTCCCTTTCTCCCTCCCGGCCCAGCCGCTCGCCGGTCCTTCCCCCAAAGGGAACCCTCGGGGATGGACCGAATGCTTCATCTCCGCGGCGCTCCTTCGGCCGCACGGTCTCGGGCCAGATTTGGACGCGTGTCGTCGCGGCGACATCAAAGCGGGAAGACTCATCGGTGGAAGCACGGGCGAGCTTCGCTCTCTTAGGGTGGTCTGCAGGACAGGGAGACAGACAGCAAGACCTGGCAGCCCTGACTCGGGCATCCTGAATCCAGTAAGAACTTCAACGGCCGCCAGCGTCTTCGTGCCTAAGTTCCTCATAGCAGTCCTGCTGATGGAACCTGTGGTGATAGTTGATTTACTGTATCTGCAGTGCAGCCTTCTCTCCAGTGAGGCAGACGTTTTTTGAAGATATTTTTGTTTACTTGTGAGAAACAGAGAAAGTGGGCGCCCGCCAAGGCCTTTAGCTACTGCAAAAGAACTGCAGATGCATGTTCCACCTTGTACATCTGGCTTTACGTGGGTACTGGAGAATCAAATCCCGGTCCTTGGGCTTTGCAGACAAGCATCTTAACCGCTAAGCCTTCTCTCCAGCCCGACTTTTTTTTACATCCGGGCAACTGCATTGCACCTGTAATGTACCTGACATTAACTATTTTAATGTTTAAAAAGTTTGGGTAAGGACTTTGTTTTTGTTTTAAGCTTCCTTTCCCAAAGTCTACTTTTTGGTGCCTGTTCTATCTTGTGGAACTACATACACAGAAAGGCAAATTCATTTCAGTATTTGTGATTGTTTTCTCTATTGAAACCTTCCTATTACAAGTTGTGGTTTTTCTTGTTTTGGTTTTCCGAGGTAGGGTCTCACTCTAGCTCAGGCTGACCTGGAACTCTCTATGTAGTCTCAGGTGTCCTGGATCTCTCGGCGGCGATCCTCCTACCTCTGCCTCCCGAGTGTTGGAATTAAAGGCATGCGCCACTCACCACTCCCGGCTTATTATAACATTTATAAGTATGCCATTCATTTGAGGCTGTGTAGGTGTGGCACCCCAACAGAATTTCATTAACTTTAAAACACGTGTTATTTCTTGGATTTGATATCTCCATTACCTTGATTTCAAGAAGATAATGAGTAGGGCATGGTGGCTCTTGCCTTTAATCCCAGCACTAGGAGGCAGAAGTAGGAGGATCACAGTTAGTTCCAGGTCAGCCTGAGACTACAGAGTGAATTCCTGATTAGCCTGGGCTAGAGAGAGACTATACCTCAGGAAAACAAACAACAACAACAACAACAAAAAAGCGAGATTTTTTTTTTCCAGAGAAACAGGAAATGTTCTTTATTTCATTACCTGCTGGAAAAGTAATCCAAAATGCAATTAATGGTCCTTTTTCCTTTTAAGAACTGTGTGAACTGGCTCAGTGGATAAGGCACTTACTGTGCAAGCAATGGGAACCTGAGTTTAGATTCCCAGGACCCACATAAAAGTCGGATGTGGTGACCTGTGCCTGTAATCCCAACATTGGGGAGACAGAGACATGAGGGATTCCTAGGGCCTGCTGACTAGCTAGTCTAGATGAAACAGTGAGCTCGGTGTTCAGTAAGAAACCCTATCTCAAAATTAAAAGTAGAGGCTAACTTAGGTACCTAATTTTGACTTCTGACCTACACATACACCAAAACAAAAGAATTGTTTGAACCTAAGTAGTTATCTTAGTGGCTCACATAATGGACACTCAATAAATATTTCATCAAGTATAACAATGACTAGCTGCTACCAAAGTAAAGATCAGTTATACATCGGCAAAAGTAGAATAAGTTAATAACTTGTGACATTAAATGATTGAAACTTAATAATGCATCAGCTTGGGGCCTTGGATTCCAAAGCATTTATTTGGAGGCAATTAAGAACTTTACAATTAGATGTGCTGTAAGAAAGCAGAAGGAAAAGTATTTTATCCATGTCAGGGTAAGTGCTTCCTTTCAGACATTATTTTGACTCTTGAGGCTTTATAAAGACATCTGGGACCCAAGAATTTCAGAGCAGAATTAAAGTTTATAATTTCAATGTTGGAAAACATGTAAAAACCTATTAATTCTCCTCTTTACCTGGCTCTGGTTTTGTTGATTTATTAGATAATAATACTTCTTTGGATGTTGAGAGGTATAGCATTAGTGAGCAAAAGGCCCTAGGTTTGATCCCCAGCACCACACATATACAAAAATAATCATGGGCTGGAGAGATGGCTTAGCAGTCAAGGTGCTTGCCTGCAGAGCCTAATGACCCAAGTTCAATTTCCCAGTACCCATGTAAAGCTAGATGCACAAAGTGGCACATGCATTTGGAGTCTATTTGCGGTGGCTGGAGCACCCCTTCTCTCTGTCTGTCTCTCTCACTCTCTCTGCTTGCAAATAAATCAATAAAAAATATTTAGGGGCTGGACAAATGGCTTAGCTGTTAAGCAACTTGCCTACAAAGCCCAAGGACCCGGGTTCAATTCACCAGTACCCACATAAAGCCAGATGCACAAAGTGGCACATACCACTCTCTGACTCTCTTCTCTGTCTGCTTGCAAATAAATAAATTATTAAGTTTTTTTTTTTAATTTTAGTAAAGGGCTCAAGAGACTTGCCTGCAAAGCCTAAGGACCCAAATTCAATTCCCCAAAATCCACATAATCCAGATGCACATGGTGGCACATGCATCTGGAGTTTGTTTGCAGTGGCTACAGGCCTTGATGCTCCCATTTATTCTCTCTCTGTCTCATAAATAAATAAAAATTAAAAGCCAGACATGGTGGCACACACCTGTAATCCCAGCACTTGGGAGGCAGAGGTAGGTGGATCACCATGAGTTAGAGGCCACCTGAGGCTACAGAGTGAATTCCAGGACAGCCTGGGCTAGAGTGAGACCCTACCTCGAAAATCTAAAAAAAAAAAAAAAAAAAAAGAATTTGTTATCAGTAGTGAGTACTCCAATCAAAAGGAGACTGATAATAGTTAATGTTTCTAACACAACACATAAAAGACACTAATCTGTTTTCCTCTATTAACTCATGTAATGCTCACAATAACCCTGGGAGATACAGTTACTTTACTCAAATTTTAGATAAGTAAATTGAGGTATACAGCAGGTAAGTAACATGCCCCCAAAACAGTGGAATGATTGAAACAACAAAAGACGTGTTTTCTAATTATAATGAAATGAAGTTAGAAATTAATGGCATAAGGCATCTGCGCGTGGTGGCAGACACCTTTAATCCGAGCACTCAGGAGACAGAGGTAGGAGGATTGCTGTGAGTTCGGGGCCACCCTGAGACTACATAGAAATTAATGGCATAAGGAAACTTGCAAAGTCCACAAGTATGTGAGAATTAAACAAAAAAACAACACGAAATTACAAGGGAAACTAGAAAATACTTTGAGGCAAATGAAATAAAAACACAATGTGCCAAAAGTTGTAGTATTCAACAAAAAGCAGTGTAAAGAGGAAAATGTGTAGCTGTAAATGCATTTAAACAGAACTGGTCATAGTGCTACATGTCTGTAATCCCAACATTCAGGAAGTTACAACAGAAGGATCACAAGATTGAGGCCAACCAGAGAGGTCTCCGATGCACCGCCCCCCCCCCAAACATTACAGGCCATTGCCAAGGCTGCCTACCAGAAGTAGTACGACCCTGTTGCTGAAGACTCCACATGGTTGGGCTATGGTCACTGAGAAGCTAGAGCTGAGCTGTGAACCCCCGCTCTGTTGACTAGATGTCAGAAAGCTGGAAAGCGCTATGCTGCGTGCAGCCTTTTGGGAGAAGGGTCACCAATGATGTTAAACAGCAGTGGACCCTGCAAGCCTTAAGATTGACCAGCCAGGCCAAATGTTCCAACTGCTGTCTGATTAGGAGAGAGGGAATACGTGCCTGGTATTGGAAATCTAGTCAAAAACCTATGACTGCAGAGGGGTCATGAGCCCTAGGGAAGTAACACCTGCTATTTGGCTAAATGCATGTCTTATGCCCACCAAACTGTCCTGAAAGCACATTTTTTAAAATGTTTATACCCATATAATAATGCTGTTGGGCTCTGAAAAGCCCAGGTGTGAGGCCTAGTGGAACTTCCTGAGCCTAGCTAAAGTTTGGTGATCTGCCTCTGGCCAGACGTGACTCAGCAAGACGCCTAATGGCTTCTTGCCTGCTACTTTTGCATGGGATTTAGGATTATCATTTCAATAGTCACAGTTTTCTATTGGCCCTTACCTTTCCCCAACATCCTAAAATCCCCGCCCTCGTCCCCAACATTATATAGGCAACTGCTCATAGCAATAAATCGAGTTCCTGCTTCGACAAGACTCCCGACTCAGTGTGGTTTTTCTCCGGTGGCCAGGAGAGGTCTGAGTCGTCGGACGCTCATCTCCTCCTCAACCCCTTGGGAGGAACCAGCAGGCCTGGTCCTTCCCTCAGCACTACCTGCCCCCGCCGGCGGAGCCCGGCATAATGCTACTCTCACTTTTGGTTATAGAAGCTTCTCTTTACAGATGCTTGTAGCCACTAGAGTAACTCACAAGTCACTGTAGTACTGAGAACTAGCAATGGAGTGTTCACAGTGAGACCTTTCTATCATACCCTCCAAGGCTCAAGGTCCATTGCAGAAGAGGTGGTGGAAAAAAATGTAAGAGGCAAAGGAAGGGTAGAACTACTTACAATGCAATCTTCCGGACATAAAATGGCCATGATATTTATGATGTCACAGTGCCTGACACTACCTACACAAAACCTTTGTAATAGGAAGAAAAGATAATGACATCAAAATAGAAGAAAAGAGAAAGGCTAACTGGAAAGAAAGGATTGAATAGAGGGGAAGGATAAGAGTTGGCGTGGGAATTATCATGGTTTATTATATACTTAAGGAAGCTGTCAATAAAAGTATTTTTAAAGTATATTAAAAAAAGATTAAGGCCAGCATGATCTATGTAGATTATGTCTAGATGAATGAGAAAGAGGAAAAGAATCTTAATAACCTAACTTTAAGACCTAAAAAATTTGAAAAAAAGACCTAAAACTAGAATGAAGAAAATAATAAACAGAAAGCAGGGAGAAATGAAATAAAAAATAAAACACACTAGAAAAAAAAATCAATGAAATGAAGAGTTCTTGGAAAATAACAAAAATTTTTAAAAAGTAAAAAAAATAATAATACACAGAAATGAGTAGCCTTCCTATATACGAATAACAAGCAAGCTACAGGTAAAATTAGGGAATACTCCCATTCACATTTGCCTCAAAAATAATAAATTAATATGAAAAAAATAAATAAATGTACCTTGAAATAAGCCTAGCCAAGGAAGTGAAAGATTTGTGCTATGAAAAGTTAAAACACTGAATCCCACAAGACTCCCAAGGAGTCCATGCAGATTTACATAGCTTTCTCTCCACTGCTCCCTTCTTCCTGGTATTCTTCTATTTTTTCCCTGAGTACAAGGTGTGCATACATGTTCTTCTGTGTGTGTTAGGAGGTCAGAGTTTGATATTGGGTGTCTTCCTCAATTGCTCTCCATCCTCTTCTTTGACACAGGGTCTCTTGCTGAACCATAGATTCACTGATTCAGCTAAACAAGCTATCAGGAAGCCTTAGGGCTCTCTGTCTCCATCTCCCCAGGTCTGGGATTACAAGACTGTACCACTACTGCTTTTCCATGGGTGCTGGGGAACAAAACACAGGTCCTCATGCCTGTGCAGCAAGCACTTTGCTAACTGAGCCTTCTCTCCAGCCCCTGCTTGGAATTCCTCCCATGCAAATTCTGCTCTCTCTAGCTTCCCCCAAGGTGTGTGTGTTTAGAGGACAGGACACAACTGGAACAGAAGCAGCAGCCCTACTGGAACAATTTCTTACTTCATACTTCCTTTTTTTAAAAAAAATATATTGTATTTATTTATTTGACAGAAAGAGAGGGAGGGAGGGAAGGACAGAGATGGGGGAGGATGGACACGCCACGGTTTCTAGCTACTGCAAACAAACCCCAGATTGCATGCACCACTTTGTGCATCTGGCTTTATGTGGGTACTGAAGAATTGAACCCCAGTCGTTAGGCTTTGTAGGCAAGCACCTCACCTGCTGAGCCACCTCTCAAGCCCTCTGATTTAGCACTTTCATCAACCTATCTCACATTCGCTCATTGAGCAAACACTGGCAACTCACTAAGTCAGGACATCGCAATACAATCCTTGCTTGCAAGGATGTCAGGACCTAATAACAGAGACATGACACACAAATATTGTACAAAGCAGAATGCTGCAGGTGTCTTAAGAATAACATTTACAAAAGCCTACAGTTGTTTAAAAGAGAATTGACTTCTGGCTAGTGATCAGCAAAGATGTCAGAGAAAATGTGGCATTTGTCAAGGTCAACAGAAAATGCATAGATGCAAGGAAGTGACAGCAAAGTTGCCCCCAGTTGCATGGCCTGCTCCACCTGCAGCCCTGAAGACAGATCTGACCTAGCCAACACGTTTTGGATCATATGACCCATACAGCTTAATGTTATTAGGATTAATATGAAGCTGGCACAGAAGCTTTCCCCTTCAATCCCAGTGCTTGGCGGATGAGGTAGAAGGGTGGCCATGAGTTTGAGGCCAACTTGGGTTACAGAGTAAACTCCAGGTCAGCCTGGGCTAGAGGGAGATCTACCTCAAAAACAAACAGAAACATATTAATATGGAACAGAGGAGATGGGTCAGTGTTTACAGTGCTGAAGGAACTGATTTCAAATCCCCTGTGACCAGGTACTGCCAGGTGTGGTAGTAATGTGCCTGTAGTTCCAGCACTGAGTGGACACTGGGAATCCTAGAGCTTGCTGACTAGCTAGTCCACTTGAAATGGTGGACTCTAGGTTTATGAGAAGTCCTGTCTCAAAGAACAAGGAGGAGTGTGGCTGATGATGACACCTGATGATCACCTCTGGACTCTACATGCATGTCATCACGTGCACACACACTCAAAACATATATGCACATATATATATGTAAATACATACACCCATGTGTGCATGTAAACCACATATATGCACACAAAAGAATAATTACCTCAAATGAAAGTGTTGACTAAAATACAGAAACAAAAATTATTACGAATCAGGTATGGTGGCTCATGCCTATAATCCCAGCACTCACAAGGCTGAGGCAGGAGGACTGCTAAAAGTTGGAGATTATCCTGAGTTATATAATGAGCTATAAGACAGCTTAGGTTACAGTGTGAGACCCTGTCTCAGGAAAACAAAACCAAGTCGGGCATGGTGGTGCATGCATTTAATCCCAGCATTCAGTAGGCAGAGGTAGGAGGATGGCCATGAGTTTGAGGCCACCCTGAGACTACATAATGAATTCCAGGTCAGCCTGAGCTAAAGTGAAACCCTAGCTCAGTGGTAGAGTGCTTGACTGGCACAAGTGAGACCCTGGGCCCAAAGCCCTGGGTTTGGATACAAGCATCACAAAAAAGAAAGAAAAGTCAATTAATATTATGCCAGGCAAAAGATATCATTTACAAAAGACCATACATTATCAAGTGATTTCTTTTTATTTTATTTATTTCTTGGAGAGAGAAAGAGAGAGAATGGGTGCACCAGGGCCTCCAGCCACTGCAACTGAACTCCAGATGTGTGTGCTCCCTTGTGCATCTGGCTAACGTGGGTCCTAGGGAATCGATCCCGGGTCCTTTGGCTTTGCAGGCAAATGCCTTAACCACTAAGCCATCCCTCCAACCCATCAAGTCCATTTGTATGGAATGTTCAGAATAAGAAAATCCATAGACAAAGAAAGTAAATCAGTAGTTGCTGCGGGACTGGGGGGGGGAGGGAGTGCATGGGGTGAGGAATGAGAAGAGACTGCTCATGGTTTGATATTTTCTAATATGATGAGGACAGGATATTCTAAAACTGTGATGGCTGAGTAAGCCTGCAAACCCATGACACTGTACACTTAAAAGCAGTGAAATCAGTAGAGCATGGTGACACATGCTTATAATCCCACCACTTGAGATGGAAGCAAGAGTTTGAGGTCAACCTGGACTACACGAGACCATATCTCATGAATACCAAGTAGTAAATGAAATGAAACAAACAGGTGAAATGGATAGTAGGTGAATTACACCACTGAGCACCCCTTATTGGACCATCCCAACTCCAAAATGCTTCAAAATCCACACTGAATTTTTTTTTATTATTGTTATTAAGGATGTTCATTAAGCAAAGTTTGGGCAAATATTCCAAAATCCCAAAGCTTGGAAATCTAAGAGACTTCTGGGCCCAAGCATTTTGCATAAGGGTTAGTCACCTGAACGTTAGAGCTGCTTAAGGGCTGGACAGATGGCTCAGTGGGTAAGGGCGCTTGGGGCATAAGCACGAGGGCCCGCAAAGGTCAGATTCACACTGTGTTTGGTTCCCTAGCAGCGACACACAGCAGAGTGGGGACATACACGCGTGTAACTGCAGTCCTTTGGAGAGTGAAGAGCAGAGAATTGCAGGGCTTCTCTGGTGCCACCATGGGAGCCTGTGGAACCTTAAGGAGACAGGGCAGAGCAGGGAGAAATAGGTCCTCGGGGGGCAGGCCTTGAGGGTAATGTTATAGGCTGGCACCACCTCCAGTCTGGCCCTCTGCCACCTGCTCTGCAGAGTGGCAACACATGTCCTCCACCGTGGACCCAGACACTTCAGCCACCATGCCACAATGCACTGTGTTCCTTGACTCGGAGCCAAAATAAACCTCGTCTCCCTCAGTTTCTTTCATTTCGGTATACTGTCAGAAATAAGCAGCTAACACTTTTTTGTTTGTTTGTTTCGAGGCAGGGTCTCACTCTAGCCCAGGCTGACCTGGAGCTCACTGTAGTCCCAGGCTGGCCTCAAACTCACTGCAATCCTCCTACCTCACGTCTCCCAAGTGCTGGAATTAAAGGTGTATTTACTACCATGCCTGACAATAATTCTTTTTTTTTTTTTTTTTTTTTTTTTTTTTTGCTTGGGGGGGGTTGTGAGGTAGAGTCTCGTTCTAGTCCAGGCTGACCTGAAATTCACTCTGTAGTCTCAGGGTAGCCTTGAACTCATGGAGATCCTCCTACCTCTGCCTCCCAAGTGCTGGGATTGAAGGCATTTGCCACCACACCTGGCAATAATTCTTCCTGATGCAATTATTGTTTTTTTTTTTCTTATTTATTTATTTTTTATTTATTTGCAAGCAGAGAGAGAGAGAGAGGGAATGGGCACCCCTTGGCCTCTAACTACTGCAAACAACTCAAGATGTGTGTGCCACTTTGAGCATCTGGCTTTATGTGGGTCTTGGGGAATAGAACCCAGGTCATTAGGCTTTGCAGTCAAGCATCTTAATGGCTGAGTCATCTCTCCAGCCCTCAGCTTCTTTTCTTAATGGTAGGGGCTCTGGGGATATTACAGATCATCCTTGAACCCAATAGATAGCCTCAGTCTGGCCTCAGGCTCACAATCCTTCTGCCTCAGCCTTTCAAGTACTAGGAGGAAAAACAAGCCACCACCAACTCTAGATACATATTTTTAAATATTATATTAAAAGAATATCTGCAGGCTGGAGAGATGGTTTAGTGGTTAAGGCACTTGCCTGAAAAGCCTAAGGACCCATGCTCGACTCTTCAGATCCCATGTAAGCCAGACACAAAAAGTTGCACGTGCTCACTAGGAGGCACAAGCATCTGAAGTTTGATTTCAGTGGCTGAGACCCTGGTGCACCAATTCTTTCTCTCTGTCTTCCTCTTTGTCTCTTTCTCTCTCTCTAAAAAAAAAAAAAAAAAAAAAAAAAAAGAATATCCTGGCTTGGTGGTACACGCCTTTCATGCCAAGACTTGAGAGCCTGAGGTAGGAGGATGTCTGTGAGTTTGAGGCCACCCTAGGGCTACAGAGTGTGTTCCAGTCAGCCTGTATTAGAGTGAGACCCTGCCTAAAAGAAACACAACAAAAGGGTTGGAGGGATGGCTTAGCAGTTAAGGCATTTGTCTGCAAAGCTAAAGGACCCAGGTTCGACTCCTCAGGACCCACATAATCCAGCTGCACAAAGGGGCACACATGTCTGGAGTTCATTTACAGTGGCTGGAGGCCCCGGTGCACCCATTCTCTCTCTCTCTCTCCCTCTCTCCCTCTTTCTCTCTGTCAAATAAATAAATAAAATATTCAAAAAAAAAACACAACAAAAGACGGCTGGGGAGATGGCTTAGTGGTTTAGGCATTTGCCTGTGAAGCCTCATGACCCATGTTTGACTCTCTAGATCTCAGGCAAGCCAGATGCACAAGGTGAGGCAAGCACAAGGTCACACATATGCACTTGGTGGCACATGCGTCTACAGTTCAACTACAGTGGCTGGAGGCCCTGTTGTGCCAATTCTCACTCACTCCCTCTCTGTCTGTCTCTCTCTCATTAAGAAAAAAGGGGGGTTCTGGAGGGATGGCTTAGCGGTTAAGGTGTTTGCCTGCAAAGCCAAAGGACCCAGGTTGTATTCCCCAGGACCCACGTTAGGCAGATGCACAAGGCGGCGCAGGTTTCTGGAGTTTGTTTGCAGTGGCTGGAGGCCCTGGCGCGCCCATTCTCTCTCTCCCTCTTTCTCTGTCAAACAAATAAATAAAAATATTAAAAGGAAAGAAAGAAAGAAAGAAAGAAAGAAAGAAAGAAAGAAAGAAAGAAAGAAAGAAAGAAAGAAAGAAAGAAAAAAGAAAGAAAAGAAAAGAAAAGAAAAGAAAAGAAAAGAGAGCTGGGTGTGGTGGCGCATGCTTTTAATCCTAGCACTCAGGAGGCAGAGGTAGGAGGATCGCTGTGAGTTCAAGGCCATCCTGAGACTACATAGTGAATTCCAGGTCAGCCTGGGCTAGAGTGAGACCCTACCTCGAAAAACTAAGAAAAAGAAGAAGAGTTCCTCAAGAATTGGACACCAAGGGCTGGAGAGATGGCTTAATGGTTAAGGTACTTACCTGCAAAACCTAAGGGCCCAGGTTCGATTACCCAGGACCTATGTAAACCAGATGCACATGGTGGTGCACACATCTGGTGTTTGAAGTAGCTAGAGGCCCTGGTGCGCCCATTCTCTCTCTCTCTCTCAAATAAATAAGTAAATTAAAATTTAAAATTTAAAAAGCCTAAAAAAAGAATTGGGGGCTGGAGAGATGGCTTAGCGGTTAAGCGCTTGCCTGTGTGAAGCCTAAGGATCCCGGTTCGAGGCTTGATTCCCCAGGACCCCACATTAGCCAGATGTACAAGGGGGCACACACATTTGGAGTTCGTTTGCAGTGGCTGGAGATCCTGGCGCCCCCATTATCTCTCTCTATCTCTCTTTCTCTCTCTGCCTCTTTCTCTCTCTGTCACTCTCAAATAAATAAATAAATAAAATTTTTAAAAAAAGGAATTGGAGACATAAATTCAGCATTAACTTCTAAAAGAAAATCAGGCCTTGGATATCCATGACCTCACAGTGCTTGACACTACCTACACAAGACCATCATAATAGGAGGAAAAGATCATGACATCAAAATAAAAGAGAGACTGATTGAGAGGGGGTGGGTATATGATGGAGAATGGAGTTTCAAAGGGGAAAGTGGGGGGAGGGAGGGCATTACTATAGGATATTGTTTACAATCATGGAAGTTGTTAATAATAAAAAAAAAAACTGGAAAAAGAAACCACAGGGCTGGAGAGATGACTCAGCAGTTAAAGGCTCTTGCTTGCAAAGCTCAATGGTCCTGATTCAATGTGGCACATGCATCTGGAGTTCATTTGCAGTGGCAGGAGGTTCTGGAATGACCATACTTACTATTTCTGTCTGTGTGTCTCTCTGTCTCTTTCTCTCTCAAATAAATAAATAAATAAATTTTTTTTAAACACACACAAAAAAAGAAAGAAAGAAAAAAAAAAGAAAATCAGGCCTAAAAGAAAATCAGGCTGGGGAGATGGCTCAGTGGCTAAAAGCCCTTGCTTGTGAAGCCTGCCAGCTTCTTTCACAGAGAGCCAGATGCACAAAGTGACACGTGTGTCTGCAATTCCTTTGCTGCAGCAAGAGGCCCTGGCATGTCCATGGTCTCTCTGTCTCTTTCTCACATAAAAGCATAAAGAACATTTTTTTTATAAAAAGCAAATCTGATTTCTCATAATTGGACATATTACCTCTTTCTTAGACAAATGCCTAAATCTTGTTTGGTAGTGGCTCATTTCTACATTCATATGATATAAAACCATTTTCATTGAATCATCCTCAGCCACATTTCTTGCTTTTTTTTTTTGGTGTAGAGAAAGAAGTTCAGTTGAAACAGCTGAAAAACATTGATTTAATATTATACCGTAATAAATTATATGAGAATTATCAGGATTTTCGCCAGGTGTGATGGCACACATGGGAGGCAAAGGTAGGAGGATCGCTGTGAGTTTGAGGCCACCCTGAGACTACATAGTGAATTCCAGGTCAGCCTGAGCTAGAGTGAGACCCTACCTCCAAAACCCAAATATAAATAAATAAATAAATAAGTAGAGAGATAGTTTTATTTATTATTATTAGAGGCAGAAACAGGGGGAGAGAGAGAGGAAGAGAGAGAAAATGGGCCTCTAGACACTGCAACCAAACTCCAGACATATGTGCTGCCTTGTGCATCTGACTTACCTGGGACCTGGAAAATTGAACCTGGGTCCTTAGGCTTTGCAGGCAAGTGCTTTAACTGCTAAGCCATCTCTCCAGCCCATAGGGAGATAATTTTTGAAAATATTGATGTTTACCATTTTACATCAAAACAAAACACACAGCACTTTATTTGAAAAACAAATTCATTGTGGTCTTTGTGGCCGGTGTAACTATGATGGAGTGGGTTATAAATCCGCGTCCACCCGCCCGGAGGAAGTCGCTGAGGAAGTGGACGGGGGAGGATCACAAGGCCCGCGGGCTGCGGGGACCTGTCAGCAGTGACCGTGGCCAGCACCGCCCGGAGCCCAGCAGTGGTCCTGCTGTGTGTAAGCCATACCTGGTCACATTTTTTGAACAATCAAAACAGCCTTGGAGTGTGAGGAGAAAAGGGCCTGAAATGACATATTCAGCAAACTTTGGCAAACACAGCAAGTCTGCAAAAGACTTTCAACCTCCAAAAGCATCCAAAAATGCTGGCATCCATATTCAAGAGAAGCCTTACAAATGTAGAAAAGATTTTTATCAGTGACTCATCCTCAAATCAACATCAGCAGGCTGATAAAGCAGATAAGCCCTACAGATGCAAAGAATGTGGCAAACATTTTAAATATCACTCAGTCTTAAGTGTACACCACGTGGTTCATGCTGGAGCAAAACCATACAAATGTGAGGAATGTGGCAAAAGCTTCAAAACTGATGGGAACCTCAGGCAACACCATCTAATTCACACAGGAGGGAGACCGTGCAAATGTGACGCGTGTGGCAAAGGCTTCCGTAGATCTATACAACTTGAACGTCATCTAATTCATACCGAGGAGAGACCGTACAAATGCCAGGAGTGTGGCAAAGCTTTTAGGACTAACACAAAACTTAATCAGCAACGTATACTTCATACAGTCAATGATCCCTAGTACAAATGTGAAGAGCGTGGCAGCACTTCCGGGAGTCACACAAACCTTAACCAGCATCGTTTAATTCATACAGGGGAGAAACCATACCAATGTCAAGTGTGTGGCAAAGCTTTCAGATCTCGTCTAAACCTCATTACACGTGAAAAATTCGTACTGGACCAAAACCATCAAACGAATGTGACAATGCCTTTAGGTGTTCTGTACCCCTGGGTTCAACATTTGAAAATTCACTGGCAAAGACTTCCGTATAGATGCAACCAGTGTGGCAGCGCATTACTCATGCCTTAATGATCCTCAGATTATTCATACTGGAGAGAGACCCTATATAGGTAACGAATGTGGCCAAGACTTCCGCCGTTCTTCATGTCTTACTAAACGTCAGGTGCTCCATACTGGAGAGACACCCATGGCTGTGAGGAATGGGGCAAAGCCTGTTACTATTCTTCCCATCTTAAACCACAGACGATCCATGCTGAGGGACACTACCATCGTGAAGCATGTGACAAGGCCTTTAATCATCGGTCAATGCTTCTCGTACACCAGAAAACTCATACTGCAGCAAAACCCTATAGTTGTCCGGAGTGTGGCAAAGCATATTTCTGTTCTTCTCAGCTTAAACATCATCAGAAAATTCATACTGGAAAGAGACCCCATGCATGTAAAGAGTGGCAAATTCGGGGGCTGGAGAGATGGCTTAGTGGTTAAGGTGGTTGCCTGCAAAGCCAAAGGACCCAGGTTCGATTCCCCAGGACCCACATAAGCCAGATTCACAAGGGAGCACATGCATCTGGAGTTCATTTGCAATGGCTGGAGGCCCTGGGATGCCCATTCTCTCTGTCTATCTGACTGTCTCTCTCTCTCTCTGACTCTCTCAAATAAATAAATATATAAATAACTTTAAAAATAAATAAATACTTTTAAAATATATGCATGAAATAATCTGTTTAAGAGTGAAACCCCATAGCTACATGTGGACTGTCAAAGCACTGAACTGCTTATAATTTACACAACATCATTAGTTAATGAGGTTGAAAGAACTAGAATATGTGATAGTTCTTAGATATCTCTCAAAGGATCCTCCTACTTTTTTTTTTTTTTGGTTTTTCAAGGTAGGGTCTCACTCTAGCCCAGGCTGACCTGGAATTCACTATGGAGTCTCAGGGTGGCCTCGAACTCACTGCGATCCTCCTACCTCTGCCTCCCGAGTGCTGGGATTAAAGGCGTGCGCCACCACGCCCGGCATTCCTACTGTTTTCTTAACAGACCATAGAATGCATTTTAAAATACCATGCATATTTTCTGTGAACTTTCTTTAGTTAATAAAAGTGAATAGTTAAAAAAAAAATCACATGGAGCTACTCATACTAAACCCCAAGTCACTGAACTGTTAGATGCAAATAAGTTGTTATCTGACATCAATAGAGATTACATTCAAGTTTCCAACACACTCCAGTTTCAACTGGAATGAATTAAATTTCTGCTTTTATCCTTAAGAATAATTCACCTTGGGCTGGGAAGATGGCTCAGTGGTCAAAGGTGCCTGCCAGCCTCATTTTTTCTTTTTTTAGAAAAAAACCAACAAAACATTTATTTTTATTTATTTATTTGAGAGAGAGAGGCAGAGACAGACACAGAGAGAGAGACACACACACACACACACACACAGAGAATAGGCATGCCAGGGCCTCCAGCTGCTGTAAACAAACTCCACATGCATATGTCACTTATGCATCTGGCTTCTGTGGGTCCAGCCCCCAGCTTGGTATTTTTGTTTTGTTTTGTTTTGTTCTTTTTCTTCTAGGCAGGGTTTCGCTCTAGTCCAGGCTGACTTGGAATTCACTATGTAGTTTCAGGGTGGCCTCGAACTCATGGCAATCCTCCTACCTCTGCCTCCCAAGTGCTGGGATTAAAGGCGTGCACCACCATGCCCGGCCCAGCTTGGTTTAGATTTCCCAATACTCACCTAAAATCAGATGTGCAAAGTAGCACCTGCACCTGCAGTTTGCAGTGACAAGAGGCCCTAGTGCACCCATTCTATCTCCTCACAAATAAATAATAAAATTATTTTTAAAATATTTTTTATTTTTTTCAAGGAGAGAGAGAGAGAGAGAGAGAAATGGGCAACACCAAGGCCTCCTGCCACTGCAACTGAACTCCACTCTGAGCCGCTCTATGGGCCTGGCTTTATAGGGGCCTAAGAAATAAGCGTTTGTTGCTGTTCTGTGCCTGACAGGTCAACTGATAAATGGATAATAAAGACGTGGTAGATATTCACAATGGAATTTTATTCAGCTGTAAAGAAAAATTATAGGGGGATGGAGGGTATTACCATGGGATATTTTTTATAATCATGGAAGATGTTAATAAAAATTGAGAAAAAAATATTTTTAAAAAAAATTATAAAATTTACAGGAAAATAGATAGGTCTGGAAACGGACTATACTAACTGAGGTAACCTAGTCTCAGGAGTCATACACAGCATGTTCTCTCTCATATGAGGGTCCTGACTTCAAATGTTTACATTTGTATGTGTGTTGGCAAAAAGTCAGTAGTAGAGGCCAGGAATCTAGAAAGGGGGCATGAGGGAGGCGGGAGTGGGGAGGGACAGGACAATAGATAAGTAAGTAGAGGGGTAAATATTGGGTTCTATTCTTGGCACTGCCAAAAACCAAACCCAAAACAAAACCAAAAGTGATGAAACCAGAGACTTGCCCCCTGCGTTTAAAACACGGAGCGTCTGGCCTGGGGAAGCAGTGGATCAGGACTCATGATCCATCTGCCTGGCAGGGGTCTTCCTGCAGTGCAAGAGGCCATTGGCTGCCAGCAGTAGCTTTAGATGATAAATACAAAGACATAGATGGTCCACGTGTGACTTCAATCAAAATGCAAGCGGCGGGCTGCAGAGATGGCTTGGCGGTTAAGCGCTTGCCTGTGAAGCCTAAGGACCGCAGTTCGAGGCTCGATTCTCCAGGACCCACGTAAGCCAGATGCACAAGGGGGCGCACGCGTCTGGAGTTCGTTTGCAGTGGCTGGAAGCCCTGGCGTGCCCATTCTCTCTTTCTCTCTGTGTGTCTGTCGTCTCAAATAAATAAATAAAAATAAACAAAAATTATTTTAAAAAAAAAAACGCAAGCAGCACTTCAAGAGCTGCAGCTTGGCCCACACCTGTGCTCCCAGCTCATGCTCCCAGGTGTGCCCATTAACACGCCTGTCCGTGCTGCTCGGTGCTGCTTGGACTGCCAGCCTGTGCAGCTGCTGGGCTATTTCCACCCTGCAGTGAGCGCCATGCTGAACGGGGCCACTAGAGGGCGCGCGAGAGACACTGAAGGGAAGGGGCTTGCTTCTCAGCTTCAACTTCCTTATTTTATTTCATTCTTACTTATTTCTCATTCTTACAGTCTGACTTTATTTCTTTATTTATGTTTATTGACAACTTCCATGATTGTAAACAATATTCCATGGTAATTCTCTCTTTCCCCCCTCCCACTTTCCCCTTTGAAACTCCACTCTCCATTATATCCCCTCCCCCATCTCAATCAGTCTTTCTTTTATTTTGATGTCGTGATCTTTCCCTCCTATTATGATGATCTTGTGTAGGTAGTGTCAGGCACTGTGAGGTCATGGATATCCAGGCCATTTTGTGTCCGGAGGAGCACGTTGTAAGGAGTCCTGCCCTTCCTTCGGCTCTTACTTATTTCTTTTCATTTTGTATTGATATTCTGATGATCAGCATTATATTGCACCTCTCCATGGGGGGGGTGCTTTTCTTGGTACCTGACCGGAACTCATATACCAGGGCAGCCATAGCCTGTCTTGGCAGCAGGGCCTGGCTCACAGCTCTGGTGAGGCACGTCCATGGTTGCTTCTCCCTCAGGTACCCTTGGTCCACCCTAGAGATACTGGCTACAACCTCAATGGGCTACTCGTGCATTCTCTTTACCCCTTGCAAGGCAATCTTGTTCAATTAGTAACGTCTTAGTCATTCCCTCCTCAACTCCCCCCGTCGGTTCTGTCTCCTCAGTGGATCCTAGCTGATGTATGACCCATCCAGCAGACGTTGGAAAGGGAACCATGCTACAAATTTGGACATGACATGCATGTGTGTCGTTTCAGTAGTTCAGAGGCAAGGGCAGGAGGATCCTGAGTGACCAGACAGCCTGGGCTCAAGAGACAGCCATGTCTCAGAAAAGAAGAAAAAAGGGGCTGAAGAGATGACACAGAGGTTAGGGCACTTGCTTACAAAGCCTAAGGACCCAAGTTCAGTTCCCCAAGACACACATAAAGCCAGATGCACAAGGTGGCACATGCGTCTGGAGTTTGTTTGCAGTGCCTGGAGGCCTTGGCGTGCTTATTCTCCCTCTCTCTCTCTCTCTTTCTCAAATAAATAAATAAAATATATTTTTAAAATAGAAGAAAAATATCCCAAGTAAGAATTAATCCTTTTGCCTGGGATTATTATGGGGATAGCAATGTTTCCAATCAGGTACCTTGTGAACAAATTTGCCTGAAAGTGCAGGAGGCTCAAGAACCTCTGAGGGTCCTGATAAAGCAGTTCCTGCCTGCGCCCTGCATGCCAGGCTCTCCGTCTCACATTTTCCTGCCCCCCCCCCCAGGAATCTCAAAACTGCTTCTCTCACTGCATCAAATGAAAATTACACAAAGGACAGATCACAAGGTACCAGAAGCATATCCACGCACGCACACACACAACAGACCCTTTCCTGATGGCCCGCTGTGGCCAGGCACTCAGCTAGCACAGCGATGTGTTCCCTTCAAGCACTAGAGAGAAAGGCGCAGTATGCCGTCACAGCCTGCATTAGAATTCTCTACCCCGCGAGTTCTCGCGTAGCTCAGAGGACATTCAGAAAGGCTCCAAGTGAGAACCCTTTGTCTCAAAGCAACATCAATGCAAGTGAAAGGGGAATATTAATCTGCAGTGAAAATGAATTTCAAGTTAGAATCCCAGAGCTGTAACAGGAAGGTGTGGTGGCAGTAGCATTGGTAACCAGCATTTACCATAAAAAGCTCCTACATTTAACCATTCTCCTACCTTTTTGTTGTGCACACTGTGCTCTAGAAGACGAGGAGCTTGAATATCCACCTGGCTCTGAAATATCATCTTCTCCAGTGAGCACTTCATGTGACAATGGCACCTTCTTGTTACACGAGACAAAGGTGAGGTTCAATGCTACCTGTATCTCTCTTCTGACCACACAGCTCTCTTACTCCCTACCTTCCCCACTGCTGTGTGTCCTGGGCATCTAGCTGAAAAGGGCTACAGCTGGTGGGAGGGAAGGAATCACAGATTTTCCCTCATGAGAAGCCTGGGCAGAAGACACTGTTTTCCTTATGCCTGGGCTGTGGAGGTGCTGCTGGCTTCCTGTCTCCATTCCTGGGCAGGCCAGCTCAGAACAAGAGCTTCCATCAAGTCTGCTCAGGGCAGCACCCAGTATCATGCTTATGAACGCCCATGTGCAAGTGCAGCTGGTGGTGGAGCAGCTGGGGAACTGGCTCCAGGCAGCTGTCGGCACTGAGGGGCATGCTGCTAGCAATGGGATTCCACCGGCACTCATTGCCCACCCCAGTCTGCGGATCTCTGGCACAGGAATCATGCACGGTGCCAGGGCCCCTGAGAGCAGCTAGCAGGAGAACGAGCAGTGCAGCACATCCTGTGAAGTATACTGAGACCGGCGCTTGCTCATGCGCCCCTCTCACAATGCCAGGATTCACGAAAATCTTGCTGGGGGTCTCCTTGCTTGAGCCGTCCTGCACTGCAAGCAATGGGAGGGATGCCTCTCCGGCTAGCATGAAAGTAGAGACATCCACAGACAATATGTTCAGGGCTGGAGAGATGGCTCAGCTGTTAAGGTACTTGCCTGTAAAGCCTAACGACCCAGGTTTGATTCCCCAGTACCCGCAGAAAGCCAGATGCACAAAGTGGTGCATACATCTGGAGTTTATTTGCATGGCTGGAGGCCCTGGAACACCCATTCTGTATGTCTCTCTTTTCTATATCTCTCTGCTTTCAAATAAATGAAAATATTAAAAAAAAAAGATGTGGCTGGAGCTGGACATGGTGGCACAGGCCTTTAGTCTCAGCCCTTAGGAGGCAGAGGTAGGAGGATCGCCACGAGTTCCAGGCCACCCTGAGACTGCATAGTGAATTCCAGGTCAGCCTGGGCTAGAGAGAAACTCAACCTCTAAAAAATAAATAAATAACCGGGTGTGGTGGCGCACGCCTTTAATCCCAGCACTTGGAATGTAGAGGTAGGAGGATCTCCATGAGTTCATAGGCCACCCTGAGACTACATTGTGAATTCCAGGTCAGCCTGGGCTAGAGCAAGACCCTACCTTGAAAAGCCAAAGTAAAATAAATAAATAAGTAAATAAATAAATAATTGGGGCTGGAGAGATGCCTTAGTGGTTAAGGCACTTGCCTGCAAAGCTAGAGGCCCTGCCACAGCCCATTCTCTCTGTCTTTCTCTCATAAAGAGTAATAATAAAGATGTTCACAAGAAGGGTGCTATAGAGCCAAGAGCTAGGATCTCTAGACTGACAGTCTTGTTGCCCATGTCCCCAGTGGGGAGCCAACTAGGGAACAGGAGAGGGAGCTCCCAATGCACACATGATTTGGTGAAGGGTGTAGGAGGAGGAGGCAAAGAATGATCTCTTGCTCTTGCTCTTCCAGGAATAACAGCCTGGTTCACTGTGGGAAACATATATTAAAATCCCTACTGATACCAAGTAGGTGTGAAATTAGTAAGAGTCTCTCAAATAAATAAATTAATTAAATATTTTTAAAAATCAAATAAAGCAAGAAAGGGGGTTATGTGAAGGTACAGTAGTACCTACCTCTAAGCTGGCACAAGGTGGATTTTTAAGGACAGCCTGGGCTACAAAGCAATGTCCCACTTAAAAAAGAAAAAAAAAAAACCAGAAAATCTGGCATGGTGGCATACACCTTTAATCCCTGCACTTGGGAGGCAGGGGTAGGAGGATTGCTGTGAGTTCAAGGCCACCCTGAGACTACATAGTGAATTCCAGGTCAACCTGAGCTACAGTGAGACCCTAACTTGGAAAACAAACAAACAAACAAACAAACAAACAAACAAACAAAAACCCAGAAAGTATAATCACAATCATAGTAATAATAATAATAAGGCCAGGGAGAGTGGCAAAGCAAAAGGAGAAGGCTGCAGAAGAGAACAAAACACGGTTGCTCATGCACTCTGCACACTGGTGTGAGTCACCGTGGAGGAAGCGCCTGGGAGTAGCAGCGTCTGGGTGCTGTGGGGACAGCACATGCAGCATCTCCCAGGCCTCCCCATCTCCCCAGGAGCTGCCTTCCTCCAGCTCCTTGAGGCTGGATGGGCAGTACCCCCTTCTTTGCCATAGCCTGATATCTTACACGATGGTGCCAGGCTTCCCATTTCACTCTGCCAACCTGATCTGTATGAGGACATTAAGGGACAAATCTATCCAGGTTGGTTGGCCCTGTCCTCCTCATCCTCTTGCTACTACCTTCTAAGTACTGGGTTACAGGTGCGAGCCACCATGCCTGACCAAACCAATTCTTTTTGTTTGCTTATTTTTTTAAGATTTTATTTTTATTTATTACAGTCAGAGAGAGAGAGAGAGAGAGAGAAAGAGAATGGGCATACCACGGCCTCTAGCCATTGCAAACACACTCCAGATGTATGTGCCACTCTGTGCATCTGGCTTACGTGGGACCTGGATAATCGAACCTGGGTTCTTAGGCTTCATAGGCATGTGCCTTAACTGCTAAGTCATCTCTCCAGCCCCCCTTTTTGTTTATTTTTAAAATATTTTATTTATTTGAGCAAGAGAGAGAGGTAGATAGATACATAATGGATATGCCAGGGACTCTAGCCAAAGCAAACAAACTCCAGATGCATGTGCCACCTTGTGCATCTGGCTCACGTGAGTACTGGGGGATGGGACCTGGGTTCTCAGGCTTCTCAGGCAAGCGCCTGAACCACTAACAATCTCTCCAGCCCCAAACCAATTATTTTACCTTCTAAATATTCTCTATAGAAGTAAGTAGCGTCGTCTCCCCTTGACAGTGACTATATAGAGCAATTCTTTTATCTGATAGGAAATTATTACCATAAGTGACTTGGCCAACCAAGGTTCGGTGGTGTGCTGAATCCTTTCCTTCCTTGAACCTGTCTGGATGGCTGTCGACTGGAGTTCAGAGGCCCCTGAACACTGGGCTCTCCTTGGGACATCACAGGGACCCTTAGCCCCTGCGCAGGTCTTGCATGATTTCACTACTCAATGTTGTGTTTGAAAACACACTGGGCCTAACCTAGCCCTCACTTGGGTTAGTCTCCTTTCTATGCTGATTTCCTCCCATGGTCTTATGATCTTTTCCTCCTCAATGATGTTTAGAACCCTTCCCTTATTTTTAGTTCAGATGTACTCAAAGCATAACTTTTTAAAAATATATTTTATTTTTATTTATTTATTTGACAGAGAAAGAGGGGGAGAGAGAGGGAGAGAATGGACACACCAGGATTCCAGCCACTGCAAATGAATTCCAGACACGTGCACCCCCTTGTGCATCTGGCTAATGTGGGTCCTGGGGGATAGAACCTGGGTCCTTTGGCTTTGCAGGCAAAATGCCTTAACTGCTAAGCCATCTCTCCAGCCCTCAAAGTGTAATTTTTACCAGAAGAAAAACTGTCCATGTTCAAACATCTCAAAATAAAGTGAAAATTTTATTTTCTCTTTGCCCAGGTCAGATGCAAACTCTTAGGTTCAAGTGATCCTCCTGTCTCAGCCTCCTACAAGTTGAGACTACATACAATGTGACTGGCTGGAGTCAGGATTTAAATGAGGGCCAAGTGTGGTGGTGCATGCCTTTAATCCCAGCACTTGGGAGGCAGAGGTAGGAGTATTGCTTTGAGTTTGAGACGATCCTGAGACTACATAGTGAATTCCAGGTCAGCCTGGCCTAGAGTAAGAAGCTACCTAAAAAAAAAAAAAAAAAAAAAAAAAAAAGCATTCAAATGAAAAAATCCCAAAATATGGCACATCACTGAAATCCCAGGGTTTTAGCAGGCTGAGTCACAAGGACTGTGAGCTTCAAGTTATCCTGGGCTACACAGGAGGACCTTGTCTCATAAAAGTAAAAGGACAATAATATTAGTGCCCATTACGTAAGTGATAAAAGTCTGATGACTTTGTCATAGACATATGTCACCCCCCCCCCCCCCACAGTGACAGTGCTGAGCGGTCTTCTGCCGTGAGAGCAGGCATACAGCAATGTGTCCCGAGCCAGGCCTCAGCCATGCGGTGGGACAGGACTCGCTGAAGCCGTCCTCTTCACTCTCAGATGGGAATCTCTGGCCAGGCTGGGGAATGAGCTCAGTCTGTGCAGATGATGCCGTTGTCAGAATGGATGCAGCCAGACCAGACCGATGCAGAGACAGCCAGAGTGAGACATGCGCATCAAGCTGAAGGTGGAAGTGATCCAGGCTACCTTCTCAACCGCAGCATTTTACTGACAACGTTCCCGTGGCACATCACTGTGCACCAGTGCAGTCACCTTGCATTTTCACATCACTCTGCAAATCAGTCACTGTCACCCCACGTTCACAGAAATTAAATGACTTGCCAGGTGTGGCATAGGTCTTTAATCTCAGCACTCTAGAAACTGAGGGAGGAGGATCGCAGTGAGTTAGAGGCAAGCTACAGAGTGAGTTCCAGGTCCGCCTGGGCTACAGGGAGACCCTACACCTCAATAAATAAATAAATAAATAAATAAATAAATAAATAAATAAATAAATAAATAAATAAAAGATCAGAATGCAAAAGACAAAAGACACAGCTGGTCATGACTCCTCACACCTGTAATCACAACACTTAGAAGGCTGAGGCAGGAGAATCTCAAGTCCGAGGCTAGCTCTGTCTACACAGTGAACTGCTCTCTCAAAAGAACACAAGGAAAGGGGCTGGACAGAGGGCTCAGCAGTTAAAGGTACTTGCTTGCAATGCCTCATGCCCAGGTTCAATTCCCCAGTACCCATGTAAAGAGAGATGCACAAAGTGGCACAAGCACCTGGAGTTCATTTACAGTGGAAGGAGGCCCTGGCATGCCCATTTTTTCTCTATTTATTTCCCTCTGTCTCATTCTCTCTGTCTTAAATAAATATTTTTTAAATTTTTTTGTTTTTATTTATTTATTTGAGAGTGACAGACAGAGAGAGGAAGAGGCAGATAGAGAAAGAGAGAGAGAATGGGCGCGCCAGGGCTTCCAGCCACTGCAAACAAACTCCAGACGCGTGTGCCCCCTTGTGCATCTGGCTAACGTGGGTCCTGGGGAATCGAGCCTCAAACCAGGGTCCTTAGGCTTCATAGGCAAGCGCTTAACCGCTAAGCCATCTCTCCAGGCCCACTATATTTTATTTATTTGAGTTAGAGAGAGAAAGAGAGAGAGAGGCAGACAGAGAAAGAGAGAATGGGCATGCCAGGGTCTTTAGCTGCTGCACACAAACTCCAGACGTGTGCCTCCTTGTGCGAATGTATGACATTTCATGCTTGCATCACTGTACGTCTGGCTTAGGTGGGACCTGCAGATTTGAACATGAGTTCTTAGGTTTCTCAGGCAAGCGCCTTAACCACTATGCCATCTCTCCAGCCTAATAAAAATATTTTTAAAGAAGGACAAAAGGACACCCTAGGAGAGCAGGCATTCAGTTTTGGTTGGCTTGGAGCTGGACAGGCAGAGAGGCATAACTTGACCGGCATAAACAGGGTGAGGCCTATCCTTTGCAGAGCCAGGGACCTGGCACACACATGGAAAAACAGTTCTTTGAACTGGGCAAGAGATAAGAAAAACTTTCCTGCCCTTTTTACCATCAGGGGTCCAGTCACACTTACTCTCCCCCCACCTTTATTTCCCCCTCTCATGAGAAGACACTCTAACTGCAGTTAGGGGACAAAGGATGAAGATGTCAGATAGCTTACCACTTCCTGCTGAATAGGGCATGAAGTTGTGGCAGTTAGAGAGTCTCTCCCAGAGAGGGGGAACTATTCTAAGTGACCACGGAAGTGAACACTGGAGAGAAAGAAAGAGGAAAAGAAGTTAATAAGAAGTGAGCACACATTGGGCTGGAGAGATGGCTTAACAGTTAAGCACTTGCCTGTGAAGCCTAAGGACCCTGGTTTGAGGCTCGATTCCCCAGGATCCACGTTAGCCAGATGCACAAGGGGCGCATCGCGTCTGGAGTTCTTTGCAGTGGCTGGAGGCCTTGGGCATGGCCCATTCTCTCTCTCTATCTGCCTCTTTCTCAGCTCTGGTCACTTCAGTAAATAAACATTAAAAAAAACAAAATTCTAGGAGGCAGAGGTAGGAGGATCGCCACGAGTTCCAGGCCACCCTGAGACTGCATAGTGAATTCCAGGTCAGCCTGGGCTAGAGAGAAACTCAACCTCTAAAAAATAAATAAATAACCGGGTGTGGTGGCGCACGCCTTTAATCCCAGCACTTGGAATGTAGAGGTAGGAGGATCTCCATGAGTTCATAGGCCACCCTGAGACTACATTGTGAATTCCAGGTCAGCCTGGGCTAGAGCAAGACCCTACCTTGAAAAGCCAAAGTAAAATAAATAAATAAGTAAATAAATAAATAATTGGGGCTGGAGAGATGCCTTAGTGGTTAAGGCACTTGCCTGCAAAGCTAGAGGCCCTGCCACAGCCCATTCTCTCTGTCTTTCTCTCATAAAGAGTAATAATAAAGATGTTCACAAGAAGGGTGCTATAGAGCCAAGAGCTAGGATCTCTAGACTGACAGTCTTGTTGCCCATGTCCCCAGTGGGGAGCCAACTAGGGAACAGGAGAGGGAGCTCCCAATGCACACATGATTTGGTGAAGGGTGTAGGAGGAGGAGGCAAAGAATGATCTCTTGCTCTTGCTCTTCCAGGAATAACAGCCTGGTTCACTGTGGGAAACATATATTAAAATCCCTACTGATACCAAGTAGGTGTGAAATTAGTAAGAGAATGAGGGCTGGGGAGATGGCTCAATGGTTAAAGGCACTTTCTTGAAAGAAAACTCAAACAGCGTCATAAATAAATTTTACATGGGGACTGCAGAAATGGGTCAGTGGTTAATTTTACTTGCCTGTAAAGCCTAATGACTTGGGTTCAATTCTCCAGTACCCACATAAAGCCAGATGCACAAAGTGGCAAATGCATCTGGAGTTCATTTACAGTTGCTGGAGGCCCTGTTGTGCCTATTCTCTCTGTTTCTGTCACTTCTCTCTCTTTGCTTGCAAGTAAATAAATGCTTAAAAAAAACCCACATCATTGTGCTGGAGAGACGGCTTAGCAGTTAAGGTGGTTGCCTGCGGAGCCTAAGGATCCAGGTTCGATTCTCCAGGTCCCACGTAAGCCAGAGGCACATGGTGGCACATGCGTCTGGAATTCATTTACAGTGGCTAGAAGCCTTGGTGTGCCCATTCTCTCTCTCTATCTCTCTCTCTCTGTCTCTTATAAATAAAAGAAATACATCATAGAAAAATGCATATTTTAAATATTTTTCTGACTTATTTTAATTAATTTATTTATTTATTTATTAGAGACAGAGAGAGGGACAGAGAGAGAGGGAGAATGAGTGTGACAGGGCCTCTAGCCACTGTAAATGAATTCCAGACGCATGTGCCACCATGTGTCTCTGGCTTACGTGGGACCTGGAGAATCGAACCTGGATCCTTAGGCTCCGCAGGCAACCACCTTAACTGCTAAGCCGTCTCTCCAGCCTGAAAAATGCATATTTTTAGCACACACTAGTAATTCCAGCATGTGGGAGACTGAGGCACCAGGAAGACCAATCTGAGAACAGCCACTGACACACGGAAACACCCTTTGTCAAAAATAAACAAAGAGGGTTGGAGGGATGGGTTAGCTGTTAAAGCCTTTGCCTGAGAACCCCAAGGACCCAGGTTCCACTCCCCAGAACCCACGTGGGCCAGATGCACAAGGTGGTGCACACATCTGGAGTTTGTTTGCAATGGTTGGAGGCCCTAACGTTCCCATTCTCGCTTTCCCTATGTCTCTTTTTCTGTGTCATAAATAAATAAAAAAATTAAAAAAAAATAAACCAAGGGCTGGAGAGATGGCTTAGTAGTTAAGGTGCTTGCCTGCAAAGCCAAAGGACCTTGGTTCAATTCCCCAAGACCCATGTCAACCAGATGCACAAGGCGGTGCAGGCATCTGGAGTTCATTTGCAGTGGTTGGAAGCCCTGGTGTGCCTATTCTCTCTCTCTCTCTGCCTCCTTTTCTCTCTCAAATAAATAAATTAATTAAACATTTTTAAAAATCAAATAAAGCAAGAAAGGGGTTATGTGAGGTACAGTAGTACCTACCTCTAAAGCTGGCACTAGGTGGATTTTTAAGGACAGCCTGGGCTACAAAGCAATGTCCCACTTAAAAAAGAAAAAAAAAAAAAACAGAAAATCTGGGCATGGTGGCATACACCTTTAATCCCAGCACTTGGGAGGGAGGGGTAGGAGGATTGCTGTGAGTTCAAGGCCACCCTGAGACTACATAGTGAATTCCAGGTCAGCCTGAGCTACATTGAGACCCTACCTTGGAAAACCAAAAAAAAAAATAATAATAATAATAACCAGAAAGTATAATCATAATCATAGTAATAATAATAATAAGGCCAGGGAGAGTGGCAAAGCAAAAGGAGAAGGCTGCAGAAGAGAACAAAACACGGTTGCTCATGCACTCTGCACACTGGTGTGAGTCACCGTGGAGGAAGCGCCTGGGGAGTAGCAGCGTCTGGGTGCTGTGGGGACAGCACATGCAGCATCTCCCAGGCCTCCCCATCTCCCCAGGAGCTGCCTTCCTCCAGGTCCTTGAGGCTGGATGGCCCTTGCCTTGCAGTACCTTACCCCTTCTTTGCCATAGCCTGATGTCTTACACGATGGTGCCAGGCTTCCCGTTTCACTCTGCCAACCTGATCTGTATGAAGACATTAAGGGACAAATCTATCCAGGTTGGTTGGCCCTGTCCTCCTCATCCTCTTGCTACTACCTTCTAAGTACTGGGTTACAGGTGTGAGCCACCATGCCTGACCAAACCAATTCTTTTTGTTTGCTTATTTTTTTAAAGATTTTATTTTTATTTATTACAGTCAGAGAGAGAGAGAGAGAAAGAGAATGGGCATACCACGGCCTCTAGCCATTGCAAACACACTCCAGATATATGTGCCATTCTGTGCATCTGGCTTACGTGGGACCTGGATAATCGAACCTGGGTTCTTAGGCTTCATAGGCATGTGCCTTAACTGCTAAGTCATCTCTCCAGCCCCCCTTTTTGTTTATTTTTAAAATATTTTATTTATTTGAGCAAGAGAGAGAGGTAGATAGGTACATAATGGATATGCCAGGGACTCTAGCCAAAGCAAACAAACTCCAGATGCATGTGCCACCTTGTGCATCTGGCTCACGTGAGTATTGGGGGGTGGGACCTGGTTCTAGGCTTCTCAGGCAAGTGCCTGAACCACTAACAATCTCTCCAGCCCCAAACCAATTATTTTACCTTCTAAATATTCTCTATAGAAGTAAGTAGCGTCGTCTCCCCTTGACAGTGACTATATAGAGCAATTCTTTTATCTGATAGGAAATTATTACCATAAGTGACTTGGCCAACCAAGGTTCGGTGGTGTGCTGAATCCTTTCCTTCCTTGAACCTGTCTGGATGGCTGTCGACTGGAGTTCAGAGGCCCCTGAACACTGGGCTCTCCTTGGGACATCACAGGGACCCTTAGCCCCTGCGCAGGTCTTGCATGATTTCACTACTCAATGTTGTATTTGAAAACACACTGGGCCTAACCTAGCCCTCACTTGGATTAGTCTCCTTTCTGTGCTGATTTCCTCCCATGGTCTTATGATCTTTTCCTCCTCAATGATGTTTAGAACCCTTCCCTTATTTTTAGTTCAGATGTACTCAAAGCATAATTTTTTAAAAATGTATTTTATTTTTATTTATTTATTTGGCAGAGAAAGAGGGGGAGAGAGAGAGAGAATGGACACACCAGGACTTCCAGCCACTGCAAATGAATTCCAGACACGTGCACCCCCTTGTGCATCTGGCTAACGTGGGTCCTGGGGGATAGAACCTGGGTCCTTTGGCTTTGCAGGCAAAATGCCTTAACTGCTAAGCCATCTCTCCAGCCCTCAAAGTGTAATTTTTACCAGAAGAAAAACTGTCCATGTTCAAACATCTCAAAATAAAGTGAAAATTTTATTTTCTCTTTGCCCAGGTCAGATGCAAACTCTTAGGTTCAAGTGATCCTCCTGTCTCAGCCTCCTACAAGTTGAGACTACATACAATGTGACTGGCTGGAGTCAGGATTTAAATGAGGGCCAAGTGTGGTGGTGCATGCCTTTAATCCCAGCACTTGGGAGGCAGAGGTAGGAGTATTGCTTTGAGTTTGAGACTATCCTGAGACTACATAGTGAATTCCAGGTCAGCCTGGCCTAGAGTAAGAAGCTACCTAAAAAAAAAAAAAAAAAAAAAAAAAGCATTCAAATGAAAAATCCCAAAATATGGCACATCACTGAAATCCCAGGGTTTTGGCAGGCTGAGTCACAAGGACTGTGAGCTTCAAGTTATCCTGGGCTACACAGGAGGACCTTGTCTCATAAAAGTAAAAGGACAATAATATTAGTGCCCATTACGTAAGTGATAAAAGTCTGATGACTTTGTCATAGACATATGTCACCCCCCCCCCCCCACAGTGACAGTGCTGAGCGGTCTTCTGCCGTGAGAGCAAGCATACAGCAATGTGTCCCGAGCCAGGCCTCAGCCATGCGGTGGGACAGGACTCGCTGAAGCCGTCCTCTTCACTCTCAGATGGGAATCTCTGGCCAGGCTGGGGAATGAGCTCAGTCTGTGCAGCACTCTAGAAACTGAGGGAGGAGGATCACAGTGAGTTAGAGGCAAGCTACAGAGTGAGTTCCAGGTCCGCCTGGGCTACACCTCAATAAATAAATAAATAAATAAATAAATAAATAAATAAATAAATAAAAGATCAGAATGCAAAAGACAAAAGACACAGCTGGTCATGACTCCTCACACCTGTAATCACAACACTTAGAAGGCTGAGGCAGGAGAATCTCAAGTCCGAGGCTAGCTCTGTCTACACAGTGAGCTGCTCTCTCAAAAGAACACAAGGAAAGGGGCTGGACAGAGGGCTCAGCAGTTAAAGGTACTTGCTTGCAATGCCTCATGGCCCAGGTTCAATTCCCCAGTACCCATGTAAAGAGAGATGCACAAAGTGGCACAAGCACCTGGAGTTCATTTACAGTGGCAGGAGGCCCTGGCATGCCCATTTTTTCTCTATTTATTTCCCTCTGTCTCATTCTCTCTGTCTTAAATAAATATTTTTTTTTGTTTTTATTTATTTATTTGAGAATGACAGACAGAGAGAGGAAGAGGCAGATAGAGAGAGAGAGAGAGAATGGGCTCGCCAGGGCTTCCAGCTGCTGCAAACGAACTCCAGACGCGTGTGCCCCCTTGTGCATCTGGCTAACGTGGGTCCTGGGGAATCGAGCCTCAAACCAGGGTCCTTAGGCTTCACAGGCAAGCGCTTAACCGCTAAGCCATCTCTCCAGGCCCAATATATTTTATTTATTTGAGTTAGAGAGAGAAAGAGAGAGAGAGGCAGACAGAGAAAGAGAGAATGGGCATGCCAGGGTCTTTAGCTGCTGCTCACAAACTCCAGACGTGTGCCTCCTTGTGCGTATGTATGACATTTCATGCTTGCATCACTGTACATCTGGCTTAGGTGGGACCTGCAGATTTGAACATGAGTTCTTAGGTTTCTCAGGCAAGCGCCTTAACCACTATGTCATCTCTCCAGCCTAATAAAAATATTTTTAAAGAAGGACAAAAGGACACCCTAGGAGAGCAGGCATTCAGTTTTGGTTGGCTTGGAGCTGGACAGGCAGAGAGGCATAACTTGACCGGCATAAACAAGGGTGAGGCCTATCCTTTGCAGAGCCAGGGACCTGGCACACACATGGAAAAACAGTTCTTTGAACTGGGCAAGAGATAAGAAAAACTTTCCTGCCCTTTTTACCATCAGGGGTCCAGTCACACTTACTCTCCCCCCACCTTTATTTCCCCCTCTCATGAGAAGACACTCTAACTGCAGTTAGGGGACAAAGGATGAAGATGTCAGATAGCTTACCACTTCCTGCTGAATAGGGCATGAAGTTGTGGCAGTTAGAGAGTCTCTCCCAGAGAGGGGAACTATTCTAAGTGACCACGGAAGTGAACACTGGAGAGAAAGAAAGAGGAAAAGAAGTTAATAAGAAGTGAGCACACATTGGGCTGGAGAGATGGCTTAACAGTTAAGCACTTGCCTGTGAAGCCTAAGGACCCTGGTTTGAGGCTCGATTCCCCAGGATCCACGTTAGCCAGATGCACAAGGGGGTGCACGCGTCTGGAGTTCATTTGCAGTGGCTGGAGGCCTTGGCATGCCCATTCTCTCTCTCTATCTGCCTCTTTCTCTCTCTGTCACTTTCAAGTAAATAAATAAAAATAAACAAAATTAAAAAAAAAAAACAGAAATGAGCACACACCAAACTGGTCCTTCTTGTGGTCAAAGGAACCCAGGTAGATGGACTTGGATTGTCTCAGGACCATCTAAGCATGAGCTGGCTGAGATTCTCATCCATAACTGTTCATTGAATGGCACAGAAGTGTTTGGCATGGCCTGAACCTGTTTTTATATGGCTTGTAAAACAGATGAGATATTAGCAGAGTTATCAGAAATATATACACAACATTTAACCTTGATAATAGAGGGTCATTGGGTGCCATTAAAGGCTGTGAAAATATATATTTTTGGTCTCAGAACTTACTTATAAATTCCTAGATTTGAAAATAACCCTTTTGACATCTATGGTTTTTCTTTATTACATAATTAGAACTATGGGGAAAAAATTTCTTAAGATCTTGTTTGTCTTCCCTCTTGGACAGCTCTTGTGTATTACTTAATAGGCCATTCATATATTTAAGGTATTTTTTATCTTTGGTTATACATTTCTCTCTGAGAGTTTAGGACCAGGCAGATAGCCAAATTTTAATTAAGGATTAATTTTGGAGGTCACTAATGGCTCTCCATAGGAGATCTTAGGGACCCAGAAGTAGCCCTATAGCTTACTGGTGCTTTCTGTCAGGGTGAGTCAGGGCCTTGCTGGCCAAGTAGTTTTCCCGTCTTTGGGAATTCAGGAGGACTGATTGCTCCTCAATTGTGACTCTCCTGTTTCAGACTGTACACCAATTTTGTTTGGGTCTCCGTCCTCCCTGCTCAGGAAGACAGGTGACTTACCAGGGGCCAGTGTAGAAGTGTTTCATCATCTCCAGTGGCCTCATGACCTTGGAGCACAGGCCAAAATATTGGCACTTTTTGTTCTGATGATTCTAATTGGCTTTGGCTTCTACGTAGGTAATTAACACACTTAGAGAGGAAGTTACACTAGCCTGGATGTATGTACATATAGAGCACATCTGATTACTGAAATAGATTTAGTTAAAGAATGGCACATAGAGCTTCTTAAAATCATTTTGTCTAATGTTTTAAAATTTTGTCCTGTGGCAGCATAAGCCATATCTGAGGCATAGAAAGTAGGTACATCTTACACTTTAACTATCTAATAGCTATAAAGACAGGCAGAACCTGTTACCAATCTAGAAAACAATACCAATTAATTTACAAACTAATTAATTCAACCCATAACATGTAAGAAAAGGACAAGACAGTATAAAGTCTTAGCACCTGTGTTTGAAAACATCTTTGATTAATTCAGATACCTGTGTGGGTACCAATTATCCAGAGATCATTGAAATGATTTTTCTCAGATGAGGACCATTGTTTGAGCATGAGGCTGTGCCCTAAAGTACGGAATATATCCTAAAAGCTAATTTTGTTATAAGCACTGGACTTAAGATGTCAGAAATGAGACAGTAACTTTACATACAATAAAGCAGAATCTGGTCTTTGTTGAGCCAAAACAGCTAAGCTCTAATATAACCCTTGACAAATCTGTTTTGAAAGAAAAAACACCACTTGACAACCAATGATTTTTTTTCTTAAAAAAAAGTTTATTTAGAAAGTATAAACAAATTGTACCACTTGAGTTTTCTTTTAATCCAAGACTCCTGATGCAGAAATGAAGCTACTTGGGACACTTCCTCTAGAAAGCTGAGTTTATATATAGGCCACCCATCAATCACTTGTGATGCTCTCGGCCTCTCTAGAAAGTGGTTTTGTTTTATAAAGGACACCTGTGAGTCACATATGCTTAATAAAATTTCCTTTAATAAGGCAGGGGCTGGCCAAGATGCCTCTGTTAGTTCTGCCCAGAAAGTCGAAGTAGTCTTGTTTTTAAGCTTCCTACCCTGTTGTGGGCCAGGTGCATGAGAGGTAGGGTAAAGGGTACTGGGCACAGAGTTATTAGGACAAGTAACTCCATGGCAAAGGACAGACAGATACAGGTCTGGAGTTTGTTCCCACGGTTGCTTATTTCCAAAGGTGACGGCCACAGTGTTTAATGACAGGAGCAGAAAAGGGGCCAGCATCCACTCTACAGAGCACAGCCCGGCTGGGGCAGCCCTGCTAATGGGAGTCTTTGGTCTTGAGTCAAATGAATCCCACTGGCCATACATTAGAAGGCCCACCTCCTGAAAGGCAGACAACATACAGCACGCTTCCGAAAGGACTACTTAGGAACAGAATCAGAGACCTTCCTATCAGTGGCGGTCCCAGACTAGAGCTGCAGGGTCTCCCTGGAACCCAGGCCTGGGAAAGCCCATCTGGCTCCTTTACCCAAAGTGGCAAAGAATCTTTTGTGTGTGGACAGAAGGGCGCGGGACCACCTCGGGGATCCTTCCACGCCCGTACTTTCTGTGGAAGACATTTTAATGCTCACAGGGCATCAGGCTCCACGTTCACACGATGAGCTTATGAGTTCTTTCACCCTATGCGAAGTGGACAGGAGCAGCCTTGGCTGACTGGACAAGCATAAGCACGCAGGCCGGCTGATGGCCTCAGCGCGCCCAGCTTGGGAGAAGCACCAGCCGAGCGGGGTCCACGGCTGTGGCCGGCAAGGGGGTCTTCGTGTGGACCTTTGTTTGGAAATTTGTTCCAAGCTATGGATGAACCACACCACTGAGTCAATTGTGAACTTCGGGTCAGAGGAACATCGCAGGAGCCCCAGGCCACCTTGGCAGAATTCAGAGGCAGTTCAGAAAATATGCTTCAGAGTGAGGCTTTGGCCAGAATCACTCGGGAACCAGAAACAATCCAGAAATTTGAGTTTTCTTGACTGTACTGTACTCTCAAAGGAAGCTGATTTAATTTGTCAAGAGAAGGGTTAGGGATGGACAGCCCTCGAAGATGCTTGGTCTGCGCAGTGACCCTGAGAGTCATGTTTACTTGGAGAAACAATGCAGAATCTGCAGTGATGACTTAAAAGACAGACACGGGCTGGAGAGATGGCTTAGCGGTTAAGTGCTTGCCTGTGAAGCCTAAGGACCCCGGTTCAAGGCTCGACTCCCCAGGACCCGCGTTAGCCAGATACACAAAGGGGCACACGTGTCTGGAGTTTGTTTGCAGTGGCTGGAAGCCCTGGCGTGCCCATTCTCTCTCTCTATCTGCCTCTTTCTCTCTCTCTCTCTGTCACTCTCAAATAAATAAATAAAAATGAACAAAAAATTAAAAAAAAAAAAAAGACAGACACGACGAAGGTACCACAAGGGTAGTACATTTGGCTTTCTGAATAACCCAGCGAACCTTGGCATCCGCGAGCACGCGGTGCCGGGAGGCGGCCAGGCAGGACGGTGAGCCCCGGCAGCACCCTGCAGCTCATCCTTCGCCTGGCGCAGAACGAAGCCGTGCAGGGAGTCGAGGTCTCTGGCCCCCAGCTGTGCTCGCTCACTTGCTTGTCTCCATGGAAAAGCAGCAACGTGGGATAGCCCCGAACCGAGTACTTGCTGCAGATATCCCGCTCAGTAGTGCAATGGACTTCAGCAATCTTGACATCTGCCAGGCCAGGGAATTCCTTTCTGGAGAGCTCCTCCCCAGGTAGGAGCCAGATTCTTACAGTGGCCACACCACGGGGCGTAAAACTTGACCAAGGTCAGTCCTTCTGCGACGGCCTCGTCGAAGTGCTTTTCAGTGAGGGCCAGCACAGCGCCCTTGTCACCGGCGGGCTCGGCAGCCAGCACCCGGGCCTCTGACGGCTCAATGGTCTCCGTGGCTCGGGCCTCCGGACCCCGCAGCTGGGACTCCACGTAGTCTCTCAGTGAGTCCAGGTGGCGCTTGCCCTTGCACTGGTCCTACCTTCTACCCATCTCTAAACCAGAGCAGAATCGGATAGCCCCGAACCTGGGTTTTCTGAGCAGAGTCTGTAGTGCAGGGTACAGTCAACCTTGCCGATCTTGACAGTTCCGGAATGTTCAAGGCCCAGAGCCAGCTGTTCCCAGGTCGGAGCCAGAGCTTTGCAGTGGCCACACCACGGAGCAAAGTGGTCGCCTTGTGCGACATGCAGCTCGAAGTTGTTGGCTGAGAGCTCGTACAGGCCCTGCTTGAGTTCAGGAGCTCTGCGGGGGTTCTGCCTCTGGCTCCTCATTCACTGCCTGCAGCATCCAGTTTTCCAGTGTCTGGAAGTCCCGAGGACCCTGGTGCTTCACTGCTTCTTGGCCAGGCTTAAAAAGCTTCAGGGTGGGGGTACCCTCGCACGCCCTGCGCGGAGCACACGTCCGAGCGGGCTGCGCAGTCCACCTTGGCCACGTAGACCTTGGCATCCTCCATGGTGTTGTACTTGTCTCCCAGGTGGTTCCACGTCGGCTGCAGCCGCTGGCCGTGTCCACAACAGGGCTCGAAGAACATGACGAAGTGCCCGGCGATCCGGATCCCGTGCGCGAACATGTCGCGGGTGCACAGGTGCTTGGCAGGCGGGTCGGGCCGTCCCTGCCGGGGACTCCTGCGCCAGGACGCCCCTGCGCCCCTAGCCAGCGCCCAGCAGCAGCAGCAGCAGCAGCGCAGCCAGGGCCCGCAGCCTAGGCGGCAGAGCGAGGAGGCTTCCTGGGCTCGGGGGCATCGCTGCGGGGCCCCGGCCCCTGGACAACCAATGATTTTTATTTAATATTGATAGTTATTGATTTTATGTACCATAGGAATTTTTATTAAAATAAAACAATTTTATGTTTTACACATGACTTAAATTTGATAAAGCTTAAGCAAACTATCCCTACATATTTTAGCCTGAAAATTAGTTTTTTTGTTTGTTTGTTTGTTTCTTAAAAGTTTGTAAACAGTTGAAAAAATCTTTATCTTTAGGCATGGTGTTTAGGTTTAGTCCCGAAAATTCTTTCCCATACACACACACACCTTTATCCACATACTTTAGCATTAAGATCTAAGTGCCAAGTGCCACTGAAAAAGCATCTTTAATGAGCATTCTATGTACAACATTGAAAAATTTCTTTCCCAGTTCCTTCAAACAACTCATCTCACCCCATAATTAACCATCTTTATTTTTAAAGCTATTAAAAGAAACTGCACCAAATTGATTAACCCTATTACTCACTGACAAGCAAGCAGTCTAGATTAAAGACAATTTTATGTCATTAATACTTCTAACACACTTGGAAATGAGTTTATTGGGAGTAACTAAGGCAAATTTTGTTTTTGTCTTAAGGCAGGCTGGCCTAGAAGTCAGGTCAGTTGCCTCCTCCTTTTTTTTTTTTTTTTACTTTATTTTCCTCTTGTATTTGCTTTATATCTTGCTTTACAAAGTTATGAAGTTCACAGCTTATACCAAAATGTAAAAGGCTAGGCTCTTTGTTTATAAACACTTTTCAGTCAAGTGTTGCCTGACTTTTCTTCTAACCCATATTCAATTATTTAGAAAAAAAAAAAATCAGAAACCAAGGGTACTGGATCAGCTCTAGGACATCTACTTCTCTTTAACAGCCTTTCCTTCTTGACCCCTCTGCCTCCCATTCATTTCTGCTACTACCTTAAGGTCACAGCAGATCTGGAAACTTTAGTCACCACATGCCCTAGCAGAGCCGTGCTAGGACACACTGGGTTGGAGGTGAAGCTAGAGCTTATTATCTGCTAAGCAGCAGGTCTGGTTTACATGAGGAACTCGTATCTGTCTGCAGATGGAAGTGAGCGTAGCCAAAGCACCTCCGCCGTCGCGGTTCCCTACCCATCAGGCCCCTTCTCTTGAGCCCCGAAGGTCCTAATGAAGCAGGGAGGAAACCACCATTTTACATATACGCAGGCATGGCCTTTACAGTAATTCTAAGAACGGTGTGTTAGGTAACAGAAACAAAGTTGGTGAATGAGCATACACAAATTACAGTTATTTAAGTAAACCAGAATGTGCTGTTCTGATCCCATCTCACAACGATAGTCCAATCTCTTCTCCAATGAATTCTCTTCCAAAAAAAATATTAACTTGCCATTCCTCTAAGAGTACACCTATGACCTCCAAGTCAGCCACATGCTAAGTCACTAAAGTTGTCCACTAGGTAGTCTACCAGGAAAACAAAACTAAACTTTTGTTAGGCAATCACTTAAATAGCAATATTATTTCCTTCATATAAATTTTATGTAGTTCGTGATGCCTCCTCCTTTTAAGTAACAGGACATTACAATCTTTTTAAAATACCTGGCAAATTATAAGTCACCACCTCAGAGAGAATTTTGTTGTTTTCAATAATCCTCTATGTAAGTTGAAGTTGACCTAGAACATAAACCCAGTAATTATATTTATAATATCATGTAACAAATGGCATTGTTTATGTAAAACTTAGGTCCGCCATAGGCTTTAGATAAAAGTGACCCCCTTTGCTTTTCTTGCCACTTCATGGTGCTGCGCTGGGCAGGAGCTTTTATGACTCACCACATTCAGATCAGCCCCACCCTGCTCCCGGGCACTCACCCAGGGTCGGGTCTGGTACACGTGGAGGTAATGGCCAAGACAGCTGCCAGCCCGCTGGCCTGAGTCTGGCTTCCCAAAGGGGAAAGAAGGGAGAGGGACCCCGAAACTGCCAGGGGCCACTGGAGAAGGGAGGGCAACCCAGAGAACCCGCTGGGAGCTGCTGAGAAAGGAGGTGGAGACATTGCGCCTGCACGGACCTAGGCGCCATTGTCTCGGTGCGCGTGAGCCGCCGCCTGACCCCAGCTTGCAAAGTGCCTTGTAGTTTCACCGCTGCCCTAGCAGAGAAACTTGAAAGGAGATGAAAAGGGAGTGAGGGGAAATTTCCTTCCTGAACTTCTCATTTCCTAGCCAGATAAGCTATTCGGGTCCACGTGTCTGGGTCACATGGATCCCCAGAAATTATCCAAGGGGCAACCTGGAGGACTTCTTCCCAAAAGGAGCTGGCCTCCCTCTGGGAGAGCTTATTTGTCCTAACTTTCAAGAGAGCCAGTAATCTAGGAATCTGTGATTCCTTTTGGTGGGAGACAATATCATTGATGATAGAAAAAGAGTGGAAGTGCCAAGACCAGAGGGCATCGTTCCTGAGGGCTGAATAGCTGAATAGCACCATGGGGGGTTCCCCAATGGTCAGGACATAAGTCTGTTCCCAAGTTTAAGATACTGGCAGCCTGTCCTACAGGCTTTTAAGTGGTCATTGTATCACCGGCTTTTTGTGTTGGAGAGAAGTAGATAGAAGATCTTTGCCAATGACCAATGGGCTGTTGGGGTCCAGGCAGAGAACGGCTGGCCTCAGTCAATACTGAAGAGTGGCCTCCGCCAAGAGACATCAGTTGCCTGTTCGTCGTGTCTGGTCCCTTGTGATGGTATGAACTGAAAATAAGGGAGGAAAAAGAGAAACCTTCCAGCCCTCAAAAATGTGGAGGCAAGGCCACATGGGCCAATATCTCCCAGTCTCTCTGGGAGAGCACTTACCTATCCTGTCCTGTCTCATAGGGTCCCTATGAGGCACCCGCTGTGGGTCCCTTGGTCCTTGGGCTGCTCATGGTTCTCCCAAAGGCATCCATGGTTAGCGTGATGATGAAAGATTTCACTTTCTAGAGACAGTCTCTGTGAACACCTCAGTTTAATCAATGGGGGTTTATAAGCAGTTGAGGGTACCAAGGGAATTGGATGTACAAAGTTGTTTGCTGATGCCTAATCAATATATGGGGACATACATTCCAGCATGTAAACAATGGTAGGGTACAGAGGGATGGGCCATGGAAAGGTTGCTGGCTGATACCATGTAAGGAGTTTCCTAGGCAACTGGCCAAAGTTCACAGGGCAAAACCTAACTTCAGGTGTGCCTGGCTTGGAGAGGGAGTGGCCTCCTGTAGCCCGGAGGTCTTTAGCCATGCCTGGCAACTTAGGCCTGTCTACTGAAGGCTCCAGCCTGTGCCTGGCAGTGCCCAACATATATTGCTTATTTTTATTTATTTATTTGAGAGCGACAGAAAGACAGACAGAGAAAGAGGCAGATAGGTGAAAGAGAATGGGCATGCCAGGGCCTCCAGCCACTGCAAATGAATGCCAGATGCATGCGCCACCTTGTGCATCTGGCTTATGTGGGTCCTGGGGAATTGGGTCTTGAACCGGGGTCCTTAGGCTTCATAGGCAAGTGCTTAACTGCTAATCCATCTCTCTAGCCCTATAAAAATATTTTATTGTACTTGTTTGAGAGAGAGAGAAAAAGGCAGATAGAGAAAGTGGGGGAGAGAGAGAGAAAAAATGGGTGCACCAGGGACTTTAGGCACTGCAAACGAACTCCACACACATGCACCACCATTTGAATCTGGCTTACATGGTTACTGGGGAATCAAACCTGGTTCATTAGGCTTTGCAGGCAAGTGCCTTAACTGCAAATCTGTCTCTCCATCTCCCAACAGTGCTATTTTTAAAGTATCTTTTTAAAATTTTATTTATTTGAGAGCAAGGCAGATAGAGAATGAGAGAGATTGAGAAAGAGAGGGAGAAAGAGAGAGAGAGAAAGAATAGGCACACCAGGGCCTTCAGCCACTGCAAAGGACTCCAGACACGTGTGCCACCTTGTACATCTGGCTTACATGGGTTCTGGGAAATTGAACCTAGGTCCTTTGGCTTTTCATGCAAGCACCTGGGGAATTGAACCTGGGTCCTTTGGGTCTGCAGGCAAACGCCTTAACTGCTAAGCCATCCCTTCAGCCCCCCAAAAGGCTATATATATATTTTATATTGACAACTTCTATACTTACAGACAATAAACCATGATATTTCCCTCCCCTCCCCCACTTTCCCCTTAACAACTCTGCTCCAAATCATATCCCCTCCTTCTCTCCATTAGTCTTTCTCTTTTTTTTAATTTTATTTTTATTTATTTATTTGAGAGAGGGAAAGAGGAAGAGTGAGAGAGAGAGAGAAAATGGGTGCGCCAGGGCTTCCAGCAAATGAATTCCAGATGCATGTGCCACCTAGTGCATCTGGCTTATGTGGGTACTGGGGAATCGAACCGAGGTCCTTTGGCTTTGCAGGCAAGTGCCTTAACCACTAAGCAATCTCTCCAGCCCCCTAGTCTTTTAATTTGATGTCATCATCTTTTTCTGCTATTATGAGGGGTGTAGGTATTACTAGGCACTGCTGAATACCAGCTTGATTTCTCAGTGACTTTGCCACTCAGGAATGTGAAGTCTTCAGCAATAGGGACTTGCCATCTGTTTCTCAAGGGAAACGAAGGGCTTGGCAATAGCCTGTAATGTTTTGGAGGCAGCAGGGACCTACCTCCCTGGCCAACAACTCACTGGAATTGGTAGCAGACAGCAGTAAGCTAGAAAAGGGCTATAAGGGATGGAGGAGAGGGAAGACATGCTCACTGTCAGAATAGTGGCGTGTCTTATAGGTGCAACCAGCTACTTCTGATTGAATTTAAGGCCCACTCTATAGGAGGGACCCCCATCTATGCAGCTCTGTGGATTTCTCCATCCATTCTGGGTGACACTTTCCATTGATGTGGCTGTTCTGAGTCACCCTTTCCTCATACTTTCATAAGTGAACACCGTAGACTCATTGGTTCACCAAGTTAGACTTGGGTAGAATCATTACTTTGGCCTGTTGGGGGGTAGGTAGATGTTTGTTCATCTTTCTTTCTTTCTTTCTTTCTTTCTTTCTTTTTTTTGAGGTAGGGTCTCACTTTGGCCCAGGCTGACTTGGAGTTCACTATGTAGTCTCAGGGTGACCTGGAACATAAGGTGATCCTCCTACTTGTGCCTCCCAAGTACTGGGATTAAAGGCGTGAGCCACCATGCCCGGCTTCTTTTTTTTTTTATTTATTTTTATTTATTTGACAGAGAAAGAGGGAGAGAGAGAGAGAGAGAGAGAGAGAGAATGGAATGGGTGTGCCAGGGCCTCCAGCCACTGCAGATGAACTCCAGATGCTTGCACCCCCTTGTGCATCTGGCTAATGTGGGTCCTGGGGAACCGAACCTGGGTACTTTGGCTTTGTAGGCAAACGCCTTAACTGCTAAGCCATCCCTCCAGCCTTGTTCATGTTTCTGTAGTAAACGTTCATACAACAAAACCAGTGTATGTCATTAATAATTATTTTATGTTTTCTATAAGTACATGCAGCTATCAGTTTATATGAATTATTAATATTAAATCTGATCAGAGGATTATGATCTAATGTAGAAGTCTAATGCAGTACAAAAAAGGAACCATGTTAATTAAATGTTTGAAAAGAGACATTAAAAATATAAGAATGGGCTGGAAAGATGGCTTACAGGTTAAGGCATTTGCCTGCAAAGCTAAAGACCTCGGTTTGATTCCCCAGGACCCACCCACATAAGTGAGATACACAAGGTGGTGCATGCATCTGGAGTTCATTTGCAGTGACTGGAAGCTCTGGCATGCCCATTCTCTCTCTCTCTCTCTCTCTCTCTTTCTCTCTCTCTTGCTGTGCCTCTTTCCCTCTCTCAAATTAATAAATAAAAATTAAATATTAAAAATATATGTATAAGAACTGGTGTTCCATCAAAGATGCTGAATTAGAAACCTCAGCAGTGCTACTCAGGGAAAGAGAACAGTTAGGACAATACACAGTCATCTCTTCTTTTTTTTTTTTTTTTTTGTTTATTTATTTGAGAGCGACAGAGAGAAGGAGGGAGAGAGAGAGAGAGAGAGAGAATGGGCGCGCCAGAGCTTCCAGCCTCTGTAAACGGACTCCAGATGCGTGCGCCCCCTTGTGCATCTGGCTGACGTGGGTCCTGGGGAGTTGAGCCTCGAACAGGGGTTCTTAGGCTTCACAGGCAAGTGCTTAACCGCTAAGCCATCTCTCCAGCCCCACAGTCATCTCTTCTTGCCTGAGGCAGTGGCTTACACCCCCCGCTCCCTACACACGGGCGCAGCAGCCAGACAGCTCGGCAATGAGCTGCAGCAGAGCCTGGAACTAGAGGACTTTGTGTTTCCTCCTGTATAGGAATCCTGTAGCCTCTTTACTTTTCTGCTGATCTCACCCACTGCCAAGCCACTGCTTCCACCCCCATGGCCAGTGTCCACTCTGCTCCCTCTGCCTGCAAGCTCCGTGGGAAGCCCATCTCCACCAGGTCTGGGTGGGGTTGCCTGTAGCTAGACCTGCGCAGCCCCGACTCTCCAGCCACCATATCCATTAGAACACTGACCTCTGGGACTGGATGTGACGTACGGCTCACTTCATGTGCTGTGACACACACTGTGCCAATCGTGGGCCCTTGTGCCTAGGGCATCCAGTCATGATCTCCATGCAAGAGAAATGTCTTGCTCAGTGCCAGCATGATCACTTGATGTCCTGTGGCTGCAGGCTGTGGTCTCTTCAGCAGCAGAGACTTCCCTTTAAGCTCTTACAGGTGACTAAGTGTTTTGGCAGTAGCCTGCATTATTTTGTGGCACCTCATACCGTCTGACCAACAGCTCACTGTCAAGGGAAACCCAATTCTGGCCCTGGGAATTACCAGCCAGTGTCCATGGTCTTAATTCTTAATAACAGTTAACTTACTATATTTTAATTATTTAATTCTAAATAACAACTAAATAAAAACAAAAAGAAAAAGCACTACTTTTCACTGCCAAGCAAAGACTCTCAGCGATCTGAGCTAATTATCTACATCTGGAAGAGGGCAAGCAGGGTAACATCCAATTGATGTTACTTCAAATTGAACTTGCTGACAACCAGATGGAGAGTCTGCAGTGACAGCAGGAGGTGGCTCTGTGCTGTCCACCATGGGCAGAGGCTGCTCCCGCCCCACAGCAGTGGGAAGAGATGCCGACTCCGCTGTCCTTGAGGTGCATGAGCCCTGGATCACAGTGGCTGCCTCAGATGGATGCATGGTGACAGGTGCTGGGTCAGGCGCTACTGTCACACGTGGCTCCGTGTGCACAGGATGCAAAGGCTCTTCTTCTGGTGGCAGGTCTCCTGTGGGCACAGCTGGAGATGCTGGCTCTATCTGCAGAGCCTCAGATATGTCATCCTGTGCCTGGAGCACAGAACTTCCTGTTCGGGAGGAGGCCAAACCTAAGGAGACAAAGATTCACCATTGGTGGAGGCAGCTCTAAGTCAAGGGGGAATGGGAGTTTTAGTATGAGTGTCTTTTCCTAAACCATTTCCAGAGGCACAAAAGACCCCTCCTTTGCTAGAGAATCCCAAGTACCTGTCCCCTCAACAGGACACTTCACCAGCCTGGAGTCCACCTCTGATTCCAGGGTGAACACTAGTATCTGGAGCCTACCTGGTGGCGCCAACACTGAAACCTCCCGTCACTTCCTCATGCACCTACCGCAGGCCTCTTCCTCCTTGGTGCTGTCAGTCTTGCATTCATCCACGTCCAGCACTGACAGGAGATGCTGGACATGGTCGACCAGGTGGGAGGAAGGCATGTTGAGGCTCACGTAGGCCTTCAGCTGGTTCAGCCTGGCCAGAGAGTCCGGAGACTCACAAAACTCTTCTGGCATCCACTCCATCCACATGCTTAGTAATATGGTTATGGCCCTGGGGAAGGGTGTCGGGAGCAGAGTCAGAAGCCTGGCCTCTCCTTGTCCAACACTGCCCAGGGTCCACACACAGAGGATCCCCAGCCTATGAGCAGCCGGGCATGGTGAGTAGAGTCATGGGACCCGTATCCACAGAGGATCTGAACACCTCCGTTGAGGACCTGATGGAGGATAGTGCTGGACAAACCACCCTGGAATGGGTTATGATAGGCAGACAGGTTAGCAGGATTCTGCTTTTATCCGCCATTCTCCCCTCTTCTCCCAGGTACCGAGGACTCCACCCACAGATGCGTTCCTCCACCTGCAGGGGAAGCCCAGGTATCAGTCCGCTAGTGGAAACCACCAGAAGAGGGTGATGGCCATTGCTCAGCCCTCCAGCAATAGCTCCCCAAATATCCACACTGCAAGGGGGAGCTGACCTCCCTCTGCACCCAAAGCCCACTCACTTCCTGGCTTTCTGGTCCTTCTTACAATCCAGCTGGAAGGATGGATACCTAGAGGAAGTCAGGAGGGTGTCAGTCCTTAGCTCCTGTGCCCCCAACAGCTAGGACTTCGGGAGGGGCTGGCTGAGTTTGGGATGGAAATAGCAGCCCATTGGAAGGGCTGAGAATTTGTGTGTTGGCTGTTCTGTGAGTTACCTGCTAACTGCCTGGAAAACTTTCTGTAGTCACAGGCACCTTGTGTGTGTTTGTGCAATAGACAAACCCAAGTGGCACTTTCCCAGATATGGCCACAGGCACAGAGCTTCTTGGTATGCCTTTGATGGGTCCCTGATCATGTGCTCTTTATGATAGGAATGCAAGATGTGATCTGGATCCTTCTTTATAAATGAAAGGGGCTTTGTCCCAGGGCTAACAAAGGTTGGAGCTGGACAGAGTGCTTTTTTAGGGCAGGGTAAGTGAATGTCACCCACTGGAGTCCCCAAGCCCTTCCATACTCAAGGCCCACACTGCCAGGCTGCAAACTCATGTAGTCCTGACCACGACCTAGGAGAACCAACAGCTTCAGAGACAGCCAAGCAACTGCAAGACTGAAGCAGAAGGGGGGCGCTCCCCTCAGCTGGGATATGGGCTCACCTTTCCATGATCAGGCCCAGCACCTCCCAGATAGTGGCAAACTTTTTGGGGAAGGCCACCAAGGATGAAAAAAAGTAGTAATCCCCATTCTTCAGTGCGGTTGGGAGGTAGTCCACCACGCTCCTCACGGAGTTCCAACTGCCGTGGTCATCGTGGTGGGCAGGCACCTGTTCAACATGAAGAGGGACACGGAAGGCTTTTCAAAGGTGGGGCATTAACGGACTGCTGACGTACTCGTGCACGTACACTGAGCTAGAAGGTGCGCTGGAAGAATTTTCCTCCACATACACACACACACACATGCACACACATGCACACACATACATACACACACATGCACACATACATACACACAGACAGACACATAGACATATACACACATACACACACACATACACACACACGGACACACATACATACACACGTGCACACATACATACATACACGCACACATAGATACACACAGACAGACACATAGACATATACACACATACACACACACACATACACACTCACACACAGAGACAGAGAGACCTGGGGCATTCCCGGAGTATCATGGTCCCCGTGGGAATACTATAGGCTATCACGGATCACCTGTGTGTCCCTGCGGGAGGGTGGCTTGCAGACACATTGGGCACAACTGCGAACCCAGCGTCTCCAGAGGTGGCGAGGGCCTCTGTACAAGGCATTGCAGAGGCCTGAGCCTGCAGTGCTCGGGAAACAGCGAGAGAACATCCCCATCCGTCCAGTATCCTCAGGCGAGCGGTCCCTTGAGGTCGCCTCTGGACTGTTTGCCTGGTCACCAGGGTTCTACGATCCATCCTCCGTAGTCAAGGAAGTGAGGTCACTTCCTGGTCCCCTCTTACCGGAGTTTCTTCCTCAGGCAAACCTTCCCCACGGACCCTCAGCTCTCCTTCCTTTGCCCCAGGGACAGTGGGCACAGTGATAGCAACATGCCACCCCGCCCTGCTGCCCGGGAAGTCCGGCTTCTGCCAGCTGCTCAGCTTCTCAGAGCCAGGGCTGGTCCCGATCCACACTGCCTTCATGTCAGAATGTCACCCCAGGCTAGTCCCTGTCCCTCTCAGCGATGCCTCCGTTGTCCACCTGCTCCCCAGCGGTCATTCTAGCTCCTACTTCCTAGCATGTTGTCAGCTGTGTATGACTGTACAGATCTGTATGATACACCCCAGGGCTGGTATCACCTGACACCACAGGCAGACATGGGCGCATGCTCTGTGCACATGTTCACACAGGCACCCAGACCACCCATCCACGGGTCCCCACGAGCCAGGAATCATTGGGGTTCTTTCCCATCACAGTTGATTGGGTGGTGGTTATGGTGGGGTGTCAAGCGTCAGCACACAGTATGGTTCCTTTTCATTTTCCCTTCCCGTTAGAGGAGTGACAGGGTTTCTCCACTCTGTCCTGTGCATTCCAGTGCTATATGGACACATTTCATATTGTTCTTATTCCCGTAGGTTATACTCTCATGATCTTTCTTCCCCACTCCCATCTCACTGAGGGCCCTCATCAGTGGGGTTATCAGTGTTCACTGTGGGGTCATGAATGAACTAGTCAGTCTATGTGGGGAGGGAAGACAGGTCCTAAGAGTAGACCTTCCTATCTTCCACAGTGTTCCCTGAGCCTTGGCTGGAATGTTCTGTGTCTACTTGTATTGCACTCCCAGCAGGCTCTCATTGTGTGCTTTGATGAGTTTGGAGTCTCCTCAGTGTCTACGTCATCTCCCTGAAGGAGGTTCTCAGGCTCGCAATGAGAGCTGCGCTTGAGTTTAATGTACCACTTCTTCTGTAATGTTTTCTGCACCTGGCAGATGTGGTAGACATGACTTATGTCACGATAGTGGCTCAATCACAGTCTCAAGCACACTGCACCACTTACAGGGACTTCAAGTGGACCCTCTCCACTCCCGCAATGGTGTTTCCTTTCTATGGTCCTGGGGAGGAGGCCTGCAGCTCTTTCCCAGACCCCATCACTTCGTGAGTCTCTGCAACTTCCTTTCCTCCCTCCCCCTTCTGGGAAAGAATGTTCCAGATTTTACTTAACATACCCTTGGAGAGTGGCTGTGTGACCTTTAATTTTAGGTCTGGAGACTTGACTTCCTGGTTCAGAGTCCCCTTCATGTCTTCAGGAGGGAATATTTCCATTCAGGAGAACCTGCAACACTGCAGCCTCTGTGCCCTCTGGTCTCGGCTTTTCTTGTTGTGTCTCTGTCTGCTTTTGCAATGACTGTAATGCTGGCTTCAGAGAGTCACTGAGCACTCCCTCCTTTTTAACTGTGTCAATAACTTGAAAAATAGAGATTTTTTGGGAGGGGGGTGGATAAAGTCTTACTCTAACCCAGGTTGACCTGGAATTCATTATGTAGTACCAGAGTGGGCTCAAATTCAAGGTAATCCTCCTACCTCTGCATCCCAAGGGCTGGGATTAAAGGCATGTGTCACCACGCCCAGCTCAGAAGTTTTAGTTCTTCTATAAAAGTTTTTAGTAGTGTAAGAGCCAAAGGAAGGGTAGGATTCCTTACAATATGCTCCTCCAGACACAAAATAGCCTGGATGTCCGTGACCTCACAGCGCCTGACACTACCTACACAAAATGATCATAATAGGAAGAAAAGACCATGACATCAAAACAAAAGAGAGACTGATTGAGAGGGGGAGAGGATATGATGGAGAGTGGAGGTTCAAAGGGGGAAGTGCAGGGAGGGAGGGAATTACCATGGGATATTGTTTACAATCATGGAAGTTGTCAGTAAAAAAATAATATGTTTTTTTAAAGTTTAGTATAATTTGTCAGTGAATGAAACTGGGTCTGGACTGTTTTCGAGTTGGGAAGCTTTTACTTGCACCTCCAGTCTCATTAGAACTTATAGCTTTATTCAGATCATTTATTTCTGCTGGGTTTAGCTTAGGTAGATTACATAAGACAAGAAATTCTGCTACTAATTCAAGTTGTTTTATTTTGTGAAAGACAGGTTTTTGAAATACGATCTAATCATCCTTCTAATTTTTTTTTTTTTTTTTTTTTGAGGTAGGGTTTCACTCTAGCCCAGGCTGACCTGGAACTCACTATGTAGTCTCAGGATGGCCTCGAACTCATGGCAATCCACCTACCTCAGCCTCCCAAGTGCTGGGATTAAAGGGGTGAGCCACCACGCCCGGCTTCATTCTTCCAATTTTATTTATATCTGTAGTAACACCTCCTTTTACACCTCTGCTCTTGTTAGTTAGAGTCTCTTTTTGATCAGTCTGTCCAGGGATTTACCTATATTGTTTGTTTGTTTGTTTATTTATGTTTGTATTTTGTAGAACCAGCTCTTAATTTCTTTTTTTTTCTTAATTTTTATTAACATTTTCCATGATTATATAAAAAATATCCCATGGTGCTACCCTCCCTCCCACTTTCCCTTTGAAATTCCATTCTCCATTATATCCCCTCCCCATCTCAATCAGTCTCTCATTCATTTTGATGTCATGATCTTTTCCTTCTCTTATGATGGTCTTGTGTAGGTAGTGTCAGGCACTGTGTGGTCATGGATATCCAGGCCATTTTATGTCTGGAGGGAGGACGTTGTAAGGAGTCCTACCCTTCCTTTGGCTCTTACGTTCTTTCCGCCACCTCTTCCGCATTAGACCCTGAGCCTTGGAAGGTGTGATCGAGATGTTACTCAGTACTCCAGTCACTTCTTTCCAGCACTATGATACCTTCTGAGTCATCCCAAGGTTACTGCCATCTGAAAAGAGAAGATTCTCTACCCAAAGTGAGAGTAGCATTAATATAAGGGTATAAATATTAAGAGAAGTGCTTACTGGGCAGTTTGATAAGCATAGTATATACCTTTTTCCAGATATCAGCAGATGTTACACCCCTAGGGCTCCTGACTACCCCTGTTTTAAGTTTTCAGTATCAGGGATGTATTCCCCCCATGGAGCGGGCCTCCAGTCCAATTGGAGGGCAGTTGGTTTCCACCATGACAGACGTGCCACTATTGCACCCGTTGGCTCATTTGGCCTGGCTGGCCAATTATTAGGCTTGCAGTGTCCACTGTTGAGTATCTTCACTGGTGCTATCTCTCTCCCATTGAACCAAATGTAGAATGGCTTCTTCCAGCTTTCTCTCAGCTGGTCTACATGGAGGAGGTTATCAGCTCAGTTCCAGCAGGATTTCTCAGTGGCCTTGCCGCCCAAGTATGTGGAGTCTTCAGCAATAGGGTCTTACCATCTATTCCTGGTGGGAAACCAAGGGCCTTGGCAATGGCCTATAATGTTTTGGGGGCATCAGGGACCTCCCTGGCCAACAACTCACTGGAGATATCCCATCTCTGGCACTGAAAATTTTCTAACAACGATCTATGGATCCTGAGTGTTCCATTGTCCAAAACCAGAGGATTCCATATGATTTTAATTTCTTAATTTGACCAGTTTCATAAACTGTTTTCTTTCTTTTCTTTTCTTTCTTTTTTTCTGTTTGTTTTTCCAGGTAGGGTTTCACTCTAGCCCAGGCTGACCTGGAATTAACTGTGTATTCTCAGGGTGGCCTCCAACACACAGCAATCCTTCTACCTCTGCCTCCTGAGTGCTGGGATTAAAGGTGTCTGCCACCAGGCTAGATTAAACTGCTTTCTTCATTTCTAATTCATTGATGCCTGTCTTCCTCCAGATTATTTCTTTCCATCTGACATATTTGGGTTTGGATTGTTCTTGTTTTGCCAAAGCCTTCAGATGGATCATTAAGTTATTTATATGATATCTCTCTATTTTTGTAGTGTAGACATGCAGAGCTATAAGATTTCCTCCTAGGACTGTTTTCGTTGTATGTCTTCACTTGGTATGCCATGTTTTTTTTTTTTTTTTGGTTTGTTTTGTTTATCTGTCTATTTATTATGTATACATATACATACATACATATATATATATATATATATATATATATATATATATATATATATATATATTATTGACAACTTCTATACTTACAGGCAACAAACCATCATATTTCCCTCCCCTCCCCTCCCCCACTTTCTCCTTCATAACTCTGCTTTCTGTCATATCCCCTCTCTCTCTCTATTAGTCTCTTTTTTAATTTGATGTCATCATCTTTTTCTCCTGTTATGAGGGTCTTGTGTGGGTATTGCTAGGCACTGAGAGGTCTTGGATATCAAGGCCAAATTCTGTCCTGACAGTTGTATGTAAGGAGTGGTACCCTTCCTTTGGCTCTTACATTCTTTCCACCACCTCTACCACAATGGACCCTGAGCCTTGGTGGGTGTGAGATGTTTCAGTGCTGGATACTCCTCTGTCCTTTCTTCTCAGCACTGTGGTGCCTTTTGGGTCATCCCAGTGGTCATCATCATCTGAAAAGACAAGCTTCTCTAGCAAGAAGTGAGAGTAGCATTAATATATGAGTATCAACATTAAGTGTAGTGTTTTAAGGGCAATTTGGTGACAGTAATACACCCATTTATCCAGACAAGAGCAGGCTTTATACCTCTAAGGCTCATGACCTCTCCCCTGCCATAGGCTTTTGATTAGGTTTTCAGTACCAGGCACGTATTCCCTCCCATAGAGTGTGCCTTCAGTCCATTTAGAGAGCAGTTGGCTTCCCCAGAGCAGACATGCCACTATTGCACTCATTCAGTCATTTGGCCTGACTGGCCAAACTTGAGGCTGCCAGTGTCCACTGTTTTCACTGCTGATGACTCCTGGCTCCCATAAGACTGTATATAGTGTAGCTTTTTCTAGCTTTCAGTTGGCTGGGCTACAGGGAGAAGGTTTTATGCTCAGCACCAACTTGATTTCTCAGTCACTGCATGTGAAGTCTTCAGCAATAGAGTCTTACCATCTCTTTCTCATGGGGAACCAAGGGCCTTGGCAGTAGCCTGTAATGTTTTGGAAGCAACAGGGACCTCCCTGGCCAATGACTCACTGGAAGGTATCCCATCCCTGGCACAGAAAAATTTCTGTTAACAATCTATGGCTTCTGGATGTGCCATTATTTAAGAAGGTAAGTTTTCATATGTTTTATTCACAATATCTTGAATTTTGATTGACCCTCCCCCCTGCCTTTCTTTTTTTTTCTTTCCTGCCTTTCTTTTATACAATCTCTTCCCCTGACCTCACTTAGGCCTTATGATTTCTTCTTGGCTACTGTTTTTTGGTTTGCCTTGTCCTTCTTTTTCCAATGCCTTAAGGTGGAGCATTAAATTGTTTATTTGTGAACTCTCTAATTTCTTAATATAAGCACTTAGAGCTATAAATTTCCCTCTTAGGACTTTGGGTCCCAATTTGGTATGTTGTGTTGTCATCATCATTTGATTCTATGAATTTATTGATTTCCTTTTTGATTTCTTCAATAACCCACTGATCATTCAATAGTGTACTGTTTAGTCTCCATGAATTTCTGTATGTTCTGTAGCTTTTCTTGTTGCTGATTTGCAGTTTAATCCCACTGTGGTCAGATAGAGTACAAGGGATTATTTCAATTTTCCTATATTTGTGGAGATTTGCTTTGTGTCCTAATATATGGTCTATTTTGGAGAATGTTCCATGTGCTACTGAGAAAAATGTATATTCTGCAGCATTTGGATGGAATGTTCCATAGATATCTGTTAGGTCCATTTGTTCCATGACATCATTTAATTCAGATGTCTCTGTTTATTTTTTGCTGGGATGACCTGTCAATTAATGAGAGTGGGGTATTGAAGTCTCCCACTACAATTGCATTTGATGTTATCTGTGACCTTAAGTCTAGTAGTGTTTGTTTGATGAAACTGGGAGCCCCCATGTTAGGTGCATATATGTTTAGGATTGTAATATCCTCCTGCTGGAGAGTTCCTTTAATCAGTATTATCCTTCATTATCTTTCCTCACTAATGTTGGTTTGAAGTCTATCCTGTCAAATATTAGGATAGCAACCTCTGCTTCTTTCCTATGCCCATTTGCTTGAAATACCCTTTTCCATCCTTTCACCCTAAGGCGGTGCCTATTTTTTATTGAGAGATGAGTTTCCTGGAGGCAACAAATGGCAGGATCTTGCCTTTTTTTAAAATTATTTATTTTATTAACAACTTCCATGATTATAAAAAAAAATACACCATGGTAATACCCTCCCTCCACTTACCCCTTTGAAACTCCATTCTCCATCATATCCCCATCCCCATCTCAATCAGTCTCTCTTTTACTTTTGATGTCATGATCTTTTCCTCCTTTTATGATGGTCTTATGCAGGTAATGTTAGGCACTGTGAAGCCATGGATATCCAGGCCATTTTGTGTCTGGAGGGAGCATGTTGTATGGAGTCCTGCCCTTCCTTTGGCTCTTAGATTCTTTCTGCCACCTCTTTCACATCAGACCCTGAGCCTTGGAAGGTGTGATAGAGATATTGTAGTACTGAGCACTGCGGTCATTTCTTTCCATCACCATGATACCTTCTGATTCGTCCCAAGGTCACTGCCATCTGAAAAGAGAAGATTCTCTACGAAAAGTGAGAGTAGCATTAACATAAGGGTGTGAACAGAAGTGCCTACTGGGCAGTTTGATAAGAATAGTATATACACTTAGCCAGACAACAGCAGACATTATACCCCTAGGGCTCATGACTACCCCTGTTTTAAGTTTTCAGTATCAGGGATGTATTCCCTCCCATGGAGCAGGCCTCCAGTCCAATTAGAGAGTAGTTGGTTTCCCCATAACAAAACATGCCACTATTGCACCCATTGGCTCATTTGGCCTGGCTGGCCAAATATAAGGCTTGCAGTGTCCACTGTTGAGTATCTTCACTGGTGATTTCTCTTTCTCCCATTGAACTGCATGCAGAATGGCTTCTCCCAGCTTTCTGTCAGCTGGTCTACATGGAGGATCCTGCCTTTTAACCCAGTCTTCAAGCCTGTGTCATTTGGATGGTGCATTGAGGCCATTGATAGTAAGAGTTATTATTGAAAGGCATGCATTTATTCTCACCATTCTTCTTATTTTGTAGTGGTTCCTGTTTTCCCTTTATTCATTTGTTTTAACTGTTATTTGAGTGTGGTTTATTTTTTCCTATTTCCTCCTGTGTGTGTTTTGCTTTCTCTTCAGCATTAAGAATTCCTTCAAGTATTTTCTGTAGAGCTAGTTTAGTTGTCATAAATTCCTTTAGCCTGTTTTCATGTGGAATGTCCTTATTTCTCCATCAATTTGGTAGATAGCTTTGCAGGATAAAGTAATCTTGGTTGACAGTTGTTATTTTTCAGAACTTGGAATACATCATTCCAAGTCCTTCTGTCTTTTAAAGTTTGTGTTGAGTAATCTGTGGTTATTCTGATGAACTTGCCTTTGTAGGTGACTTGCTTCTTCTCTCTAACTGCTTTCAATATATTTTCTTTGGTTTGTGTGTTTAGTAGCTTAATTATAACATGGTGAAGAGAGGTTCTTTCTAATTTTGTCTGTTTGGTGTTCTAAAAGCTTCTTGTATCTGCATTGGCATTTCTTTCCCAATTTGAGGAAAATTTTCTCCTATGATTTTGTTGAAACACCTACTAAGCCTCTGTATTGAAATTCTTCTCCTTCAATTATTCCCTGAATTCTTATGTTTGATCTTTTCATAGTGTCCCAGATACCTTGAAATTCCCATTCTTACCTTGCTATTAGCTTGTTTTTTCTCTTTGTTGGACTGTATTAGATCTGCCACCTGGTCTTCTAGTTTAGATATTCTGTTCTCCCCTTCATCCATTCTACTGGTGAGACTTTCTACAGAGTTTTTTATTTCATTGACTGTATTCTTCAGAGCCAGGATTTCAGCCTGGTTTTTCTTCAGTATTTCTATTTCCTTACTCATGTCTTGTAATGACCTCTTTATTTCATTAAGCTGGTTTCCTGTGTTCTCTTTCAGAAGTTTGTTTTCTTCTTTGATTCCCTTCATTTCTTCTCTGATTTCTTTGCACATAGATACCATCATTTTCTTGAAATCTTTGTCAGGCATTTCATCTAAAACAGTCTAGTTGGTGATCATTTCTGATGGATCTATAGTTTTTGGTGGGACTATATTGTCTTGATTCTTTGAGTTTCTTGTATTATATTGCAGTGACTTTTGCATCCTGAATTGATTTGATACTTGGGTTTTCTACTTATCTGCAGTGTTCCCAGACATGGCAATCCACCTCTATATACCCTCAGGATATGAGTTCAAGGTGCCAGGTGTAGCTCTTGTACCCCAATCAAACCACAGAAGTAATCCTAGATGTTGAGTTTGCTTGCCAATCAAGTATTCTTGTGGACTGGGTGGAATAATTTACTAGAAAATTCTAAACTTCAACTGAGTAACATACACAATCAATAAAAACCAGCACAAATCATAGAGAATTTCAGGTCAGCCTGAGCTAAAGTGACACCATACCTCAAAAACCAAAAACAAAACAAAACAAAAGGACAGCACAAAGTATGCAATTGTGGGGATTAAAACAAACAGATAGCCATATAAAGCCAAAATCCCTAAGGGTGTGTGTTGTTCTACACCCTTAATCTTGTCAGCTGGGAGAAGAGATTTCTGTTCTGAATTGGGTTCCAGGTCAACCTGGATCTGGATCAGACCCTGCCCACAATAATGACAGAAGCAAAAAACAAAGGGCCTTTATATATGAAAGCACCAAAGGCAATAAAAATTCAACCCCCAAATACAGGTTATTTGAAAATGGTAAAGCCAACCAAGAATATATACCCCGTAACCTGCCCTGACAAGGAAAGAGAGATTAGCTCTTGCAGGACTGTGTACCTTTTTTTTTGGTCAGTCAGCCTCATTACCTTTCGGGGTGGCTTCCAATCTCACCAATGCTGAGTGTCCTGCCTGGATCCCTCCTTGTTGTACTGCGCAGCTGTACCTCTGATCCGCTCTGCTGGCTGAGCTGCCACTGGGGGCTGAATGCTGGAGGTTCGCGGTTCTGATGGTGGGGGATGGGAGAGTTCAGACTTCTGGAGTTGCTCGCACTTTCAGTAGCTCTTTAGTTGATCTCAGCTGTCTTTCCTTCAGATTTCCTAACTTTGCAAGAAGGCTGATGGAGTTGAAAAATCTGTTGCTTGGTCTGTGCTGCTGCCGCCACCGCCTGGAGGGCCTAGCAGCACTCTATGCCATGTTTTCATTCTCACTCAGTTCTAGAAAATTTTTGTTTTCCTCTTTTGATTTCAATGGCCCATTCATGAGTTCAAAGTGCATCATTCGGTCTCTAGCAGTTTTTGTATCTTCTGTTATTGGTTTCTAGCTTTATTGCATTTGGTCTGATATAATAGAGGGAGTTATTCCATTTTCTTGAAATTGTGGAGAATTACTATATGTCCTAATACATGATTGAGGTAGTTTGAATGTCACCCAATAGACCCAAGTGTTTTTATTAAAAAGCTTGTCTCCAGGGGCTGCAGAGATGGTTTGGCAGTTAAAGCATTTGCCTGCAACCCTGCCAAGCGGGATTTGATTCCCCAGTGCCCACATAAAGCCAGATGCAGAACATGGTGCATGAACCCGGACTTCATTTGCACCAGGCGCTGAAGCACCCATTCTCCCTGTCCATCTCTCTTCTATCCCTCTGCTCGCAAATAAATAAATGAATGAATGAGTAAATATTTATTTAAAAAGCTTCTCTCCAGCCCCCTGGCTGGAGGAGGTGTCACTGGGTACTACTGACCTGGTATTTAGCCCAAAGGGAAGCAGAGTGCTGGAGCTCTGCCTGGGATCCCTGCTGTTGGCCAGGGCGCTTGCGCTCGGTGTGGTGCTGCTGGTAGAGGCTTCCTCTCTCTGCACTTGAATCTGTGAAAGAGGACCACCCCTGTCACCATCATGGAACTTCCCCTGCATCGCTAAGCCTGAGGTAAGTTCCTTCCTCCCATACATGGTGCCTGGTTTGGAGGTTCATCACAGCATTGTGGAGCTGACTGCAATGATCTGTTAAAGAGAAGTTTCCATGAGCTTCTGAAAAGGTGTGCTCTGTAGTGTTGGATGAAATGTTCTGTAGATGTCTATTAAGTCTATTTGATCTATGGTGTTGTTTAGCTTCATTATTTTTCTTAGTTTTCCATTTAGATCACCTGTCTATTGACAACAGCAGGTTATTAAAGTCATCCACTGTTATTGTGTTGGGATTTATTTCTGACTTATTGCCTAGTAGATTTTGTTTTATAAAGTTTGGTTCACAGGCCAGGCATAGTGGCACACGCCTTTAATCCCAGAATTTGTAAGGCAGAGGGAGGAGGATCACCATGAGTTCAAGGCCATCCTGAGACTACATAGTGAATTCCAGGTCAGCCTGGGCTAACGTAAGACAATACCTTGAGAAACCAAAATAAATAAATAAAATCTGGTTCATCTGTTTGATGCATGTATGTTTATGATTGTAATATCCTCTTATTCCCTTGATGAGTACATAGTGACCCACTTTATCTCTTTTTTAAAAATATTTTGTTTACTTTTATTCATTTGAGAGCAACAGAGAGAGAAAGAGGGAGAGAGAGAGAGAGAGAATGGGCATGCCAGGGCCTCCAGCCACTGCAAGCGAACTTCAGATGCATGTGCCCCCTTGTGTATCTGGCTAACGTGGGTCCTGGGGAATTGAGCCTCAAACTGGGGTCCTTAGGCTTCACGGGCAAGCACTTAACTGCTAAGCCATCTCTTCAGCCCTTTATCTCTTTTGATTACTTTTTGGTTAAAGTCTATTCTGGGGCTGGAGAGATGGCTTAGCAGTTAAGGCAGTTGTCTGAGAAGCCTAAGGACACAGGTTCAATTCCCCAGTACCTACATAAACCAGGTGCACAAGTGGCACATGTGTCTGGAGTTCCTTTGCAGTGGCTGGAGGCCTTGGCATGTCCATTCTTTCTCTCTGTATCTGCCTCTTTCTCAATCTTCCTACCTCTTTCTCTCTCTCTCAAATAAATAAGTAAAATATTTTTAAAAATTATTGGGCTGGAAATATGGCTTCATGGAGCTTGCCTGTTAATCCTAAGGTCCAAAGTATGATTCCCTAGTTTCCATGAAAGCCAGATGCACAAGGTGGCACATGTGTCTGGAGTTTGACTGCAGTGGCTAGAGGCCCTGGCATGCCCATTTTGTGCTCTCTCGCTCTCAAATAAATACACACACACACACACACACACACACACACACATGCAGGCACACACACTTTTATTCCCTAGGAAGGGTCTCACTGTAGCCTAGACTGACCTGGAATTAACTATGTAGTCTCAGGGTGGCCTTGAACTCACGGTGATCATCCTACCTCTGCCTCCCAAGTCCTGGAATTTTAGGCATGTACTACCATGCCAGATTAGTTTTTTGTTGTTGTTTGTTTTTTGTTTTTTTGAGGTAGGGTCTTACTCTAGCTCAGGCTGTCCTGGAATTCACTCTGTAGTCTCAGGGTGGCCTTGAACTCATGGCGATCCTCCTACCTCTACCTCCTGAGTGCTGGGATTAAGGGCATGAGCCACCATGCCTGGACCATCTTATTTTTTTGTCTATTTTGTCAGATATTAGTATAGCCACACCTGTTTATTTCCTATTTCCATCTGCTTGGAATATCTTTTTCTGTCCTTGCAGTTTAAGGTGGTATCTGTCTTTTGTGGTAAGGTGGGTTTCTTGAAGATAGTGTATGGATGGGTCCAGTTTTCTGATCCATACCGTTAACCTATACTTTTTTTAAAAAAGCATTTTAAAATGGTGCTGGGGAAACTGGACATGTATCTGTAGAAGGATGAAAATAGATCTTTATTTCACTCCATGCCCAAGAATTAAGTCCAAATGGATCAAAAACCTTAATATCAGACCTGAAAATAAGTAGAGGAAACCCTTCAAAATATTGGTCTTGGCAAAGACTTTCTGGATATAACCCCAATTGCTCAGGAAATAAAACCAAAGATCAACTGCTGGAACTTCATGAAATTACAAAGCTTATGTATGGTAAAGGACACTGAATAGAGCAAAGAGGCAAGCTACAGAATGGGAGAAAATCTTTGCCAGCTATGCATCTGATAGAGGATTAATATCTAGGATATACAAAGAACTCAAAAAATCAAATAAGAAATCAAACAACCCAATTAAAAAAATGGGCTATGGAACTAAACAGAGAGTTCTCAAAAGAAGAAATACAGATGGCATATAAACATCTAAAAAAAAATGTTCAGGCTGGAGGGATGGCTTAGCAGTTAAAGTGTTTGCCTGCAAAGCCAAAGGAACCTGGTTCAATTCCCCAGGACCCACATTAGCCAGATGCACAAGGGGTTGCACGTGTCTGGAGTTTGTTTGCAGTGGCTAGAGGCCCTAGAGTGCCCATTCATTCATTCATTCATTCTCTCTCTCTCTCTCTCCCCCTCTCTTTTTCTGTCAAATGCATAAATAAATAAAATATCTTAAAAAAATGTTCTACGCCGGGCATGGTGGCACATGCTTTTAATCCCAGCACTTGGGAGGCAGAAGTAGGAGGATTGCCATGAGTTCGAGGCTACCCCGAGACTACAGAGCGAATTCCAGGTCAGCCTGGGCTAAAGTGAAACCCTACCTTGAAAAAAAAAAAGTTCTACATCCCTAGTCATCAGGGAAATGCAGATTAAAACTACATTGAGATTCCATCTCATTCCTGTCAGATTGGCTACCATCATGAAAACAAATGACCATAAATGCTGGCAGTAAAGAAAAATGAACTTATTAAATTTGCAGGAAAATGGATGGATCTGGAAAGGATTATACGTAGTGAGGTAACCCAGGCCCAAAAAGCCAAATGTAACATATTCTCTCATATGTGGATCCTAGCTACAAATGATTGGACTTCTATGAGAGTAGGAATAAAACTCAGTAGCAGAGGCCACTCAGCTAGAAAGGGGACATAAAGGGAATAGAAAGAGAGGGAGGGGGGACTTAAAAGGATGATTTGTATATATGTAAGTAGAAGAACAGATTAATGGGGGTGAAAAGGCCTAAGTGAGGTCAAGGAAAGAAATTAAGTAAAAAAGGTGGAGGGAGGGCTAATCAAAATCTAAAAGTCATATGGAATCCTACTTTTTTGGACAATGGAACACTCAGAAGCCATAGATTGTTACTAGAAAATTTTCAGTGCCAGGGATGGGATACCTTCCAGTGAGTTGTTGGCCAGGGAGGTCCCTGACACCCCCAAAACATTACAGGCCATTACCGAGGCCCTTGGTTTCCCATCAGGAATAGATGGTTAGGACCCTATTACTGAAGACTCCACATAGTTAGGCTGCAAAGTCACTGAGAAATCCTGCTGGAACTGAGCTGAAAACCTCCTCCATCTAGACCAGCTGACAGAAAGCTGGAAAAAGCCATACTGCATGCAGTTAAATGGGAGAGAGAGAAATCACCAGTGGAGATACACAACAGTGGACACTGAAAGCCTTATATTTGGCCAGCCAGGCCAAATGAGCCAATGGGTGCAATAGTGGCATGTCTGTTAAGGAGAAACCAACTGCTCTCTAATTGGACTGGAGGCCCACTCCATGGGAGGGAATACATCCCTGATCCTGAAAACCTACAACAGGGGTAGTCATGAGCCCTAGGGGTGTAACATCTGCTGGTGTCTGGCTAAATGTATATACTATGCTCACCAAACTGCCCAGTAAGTTCTTCTCTTAATGTTCATACCCATATATTAATGCTACTCTCACTTTTGGTTAGAGAACCTTCTCTTTTCAGATGGCAGTGACCTTGGGATGACTGAAGGCACCATGGTGCTGAGAAGAAGTGACAGAGGAATGCTTCACACTGAAATATCTCTATCACACCTTCTAAGGCTAAGAGTCCATTACGGAAGAGGTGGCGGAAATAATGTAACAGCCAAAGGAAGGGTAGGACTCCATACAAAGTGCTCTTACAGACACAAAATGGCCTGGATATCCATGATCTCACAGTGTCTGACACTACCTACACAAGACAATCAGTAGGAGGAAAAGATCATGACATCAAAATAAAAGAGAGACTGATTGAGAGAGGGAGGGGATATGATGGAGAGTGAAGTTTCAAAGGGGAAAGTGGGAGGAGAGAATTACCATGGGGGATTGTCTATAATTATGGAAGTTGTAAAAAAATTAAAAAAAGGAAATGACCCAAACATCAACTGATAAAAAATAAAGTGAAATAAAAAATAAAAATACATGTTTAACATAAAAAAGCATTTTTATTTGTTCATTTACTTGCAAGCAGAAAGACACAGAGAGAGCAGAATGGGAGTGGCAGGGTCTCTAGCCACATAAACTTCAGATGCATGCTCCACTTTGTGTATCTGGCTTTACGTGAGTACTGGGAAATTGAACCTGGACTGTTAGTCTTTGCAGGCAGGCACTTTAACTGCTGAGCCGTCTCTCTAGCCCCTGAAACCCGTATTTTTTGATTATAGAGTTTAGTCCATTGATGTTTGGAATTATGATTGAAAGTTAGTTTAATCCCTGTCAAATTGAAAATGTGAATTTGGGTTTTTTTTTTTTTTTTTTTTTTTTTTTGGTGTGTGTGTGTGTGTGTTTTAAATCTTCATTTGCTTTCACATCTAGCCCAGACTGACTTGGAATTTACTATGCAGTCTCAGGGTGGCCTGGAACTCACAGTGATCCTCCTACCTCTGCCTCCCAAGTGCTGGGATTAAAGGCATGTACCACCACACCCAGCTATTCTACTTTTGATTATTGTTTTTTCTTTTGTAGCCTCTTGAATATGTTTATTCTTTTTTTCAGTGTGAAGCATTTCATCTAGTATTCTCTGCAGGTTTGGCATAGTGCTACTATCTAGCTTTTATCATGTAAAGTGTTTCTGTCACCTTCTTTTATAAGGGATAATTTTTCTGGGTATATTAAATTTGGGTAGGCAGCTATAGTCTTTCAAAATTTGGAATACTCCATTCCAAACCCTTCTAGCTTTTACAGTTTCCATTGAAAAACCAGATGTAATTCTGATTGGCTTATCTTTGTAAGTAGCAAATTGTTTTTCTCTTGCAGCTTTTAGTATTCTGTCTGTTTTCTGTGTTCAGTGTTTCAATTATAATGTGACATGTGGGATTTATACTCTGGTCCAGGTTTTTTGTTTATTTGTTTTTAGTGTTCTGTGTGCCTCTGTACCTAAATGGTCCTCTTTTTTGTAAGATTCAGAAATTTTCTTTTATAATTTTATTGAATATAATTTCCATGCCTTTGGCCTGTGGGTCTTTCCCTTCCTTTGTGCCTATGATTTGAATATGTGGTCTTTTCAAACTGCCCCACATTTCTTCCATGTTCTGTTTGTATGTTTTTTGAACTTGTTATTGATTTTGCCTGATCTATTGTGTATCTTCCTCAAACCCTGATAGTCTGTCCTCCACATGACCTCTCCTGTCAGTAAGTTCTTAGGAGTTCTTTCAAATGAATTATATCATTTTGTTTTCACTTAGGCTTGTCTTCAGCATCTCTACTTTATTGAATTCTACTTTCATTTTGTGGTTTGATTTTCTTATTGTTTCTTGGAATTCATCGTGCATATGATCATGTACTCTTTGAGTTCATTCACTGTCCATTGATTTATTTGTTATTGGTTTATTTGGTTTTTCGATGTAGGGTTTCACTCTAGCTCAGGGTGGGCTCAAACTCACAGTGATCCTCCTACCTCTGCCTCCTGAGTGCTGGGATTAAAGGCTTATGCCACCACACCTAGCAAAAATGGTTCTTTTAATATCAGTAAAAAGTTGGGTCAATCTTCGATCCTTACTGGGTTTCTCCATTGTCCCCTTTTAAAAATTAATATCCAAGAAAAAGCCGGGCATGGCTTTAATCCAGGAATTTGGGAGGCACAGAGAAGAGAATCACCATGAGTTCAAGACCACCCTGAAACTACATGAATTCCAGGTCAGCCTGGGCTAGAGCAAGACCCTACCTCAAACACCCTCCCCCATAAAGCAAAATCTGGACATTGACTGATTTTATAATACAGTAGAGACATTATGACAGATATATATATTTTAAAGATTTATTTATTTATTTGAGACAGAGAGAGGAAGAGAGAGGGAGTGAGTGAGAGAATGGGAACACCAAGGCCTCTAGCCACTATAAATGAACTCCAGACACAGGTGCTACCATGTGCATCTGGCTTATGTGGCACCTGGAAAAATCAAACCTGGGTCCTTAGGCTGTGCAAGCAAGTACCTTAAATGCTAATCCATCTCTCCAGCCCAATATAAAGTAAGTTTTAAGTAAGTGCCTCTAAACATTGAGAAATTTTTATAACAACATAAAACATGATCTATTATGGTTAGAATATTTTAATGTAAAGCAATTGGACCATCTTCCTTAAGATTGATAATGTGTTTGACAATAGCAGGTTCAGTAACCTAAAACCAGTCTCAGTGGCTGTAATTTTAACTTGCTTGAGGTTTTCCAGCTTAAAATCTTAAATCTTTCAGTCCAATATCTTTAGCCAAGCACATCATTTTATTACAAATTTAACCTTGATCAAACTCTCTGAGCCTGGGCAGCGGGACGCAGCCAGCCCTTATGCCAGTAGCCCAGTTCCAACAAAGTCCTCTGTAGTCTTTCCCTCCCCTTAGAAAGCTCATAAGCCAAGCCTCGAAGTTCAATGCTGTCTGCGCTTAGCATTCCCAGACTCTCATCAGAATAGTCCATAAAAGGTGGCTTACCACCCCAGATAGCATCTTCAGTTGCAAGCACCAAGTCCATGCCCATTCCTCCAAAACAAAGGTTCCAAAAGATCAACATCCACATGGTCAGGTTCATCTCAGCCCACTCCTCGGTACCAACTTCTATAGCAGACAGCTTCATGTTCACTGAGATAAACTTCCAGACCAGGCACAGTTATGGAGGAAGGGATTTATTGAAGCTTACAGATCCAGGGGAACTTCCATAATGGCAGAGGAAGCTGTCCTGCCTTCACAGGCCCAAGCAGACAGAGAGAAGCACAAGCCTAAAAGCCCAAAGCCACACAGCACAGCACACTTCAGGAACTCCAGCTAGGCACACTTTGCATACCTTTAGATTGCAACCTGAAGCCCACCACCACACCTTAAGATCCACCCAGTGAAGCTGCTTCCAACCAGGTGGCTACAGATGCAAACTACAAAGTAATAAAACACTGAATATATTGGGGGCCATCTGTTCAAACTACCACAGCTTAGTTGCTTGCCAGAGAAGCCTAAGAACCCATGTTTGACTCTCCATATCACACGTAAGATAGGTGCACAAAGGTGACACAAGTGCATGGTTGCACATGCACACTGGGAGGCGGAAGTGTCTGGAGTTCAATTTCAGTGGCTGAGGCCCTAGTGTGCTAATTCTCTTTCTTGAAAAAAAAATACACATTAGGGCCAGGTGGCACACACATTTAATCTCAGCACTCAGGAGGCAGAGGTTGGAGGTCAGCTGGGCTAGAGAGGCACTACCTCGAAAAACCAAACCAGACCAAATCACACCAACAACAAAAAAGAAACAAAAGAAAACCACCACCATCACATTAGGGAATATAAGGAAATGCCAGAAGAAATAATTAAGAAGATAGGAGTACTGTGTGGAGAGGACTGAAAGAGATGATTTGTCTTAGTAACGTACCTTTCAAAAAAACCATGTCAAGCAGCTGGGAGTGGTGGTGCACACCTTTAATCCCAGTACTTGGGAGGCAGAGGTGGGAGGATCACCATGAGTTCGAGGACACCCTGAGACTACATAGTGAATTCTAGGTCAGCCTGGGATACAGTGAAACCGTACCTTGAAAAGATAAAAAAAAAAAAAAAAAAAAAAAAAAGCCAAGCCCAATATGGTGGTACAAGGCTACAGTCTCAGGACTTAGGAGCTAAGGCTGGAGGAACTCAGGAAAGAAAACAATGACTAGAATAAAAAGAGACATCCTATAGAATGAGGACAAAGGCGGGCATGGTGGCACGTGCCTGTAATCCGAGCACTCAGGAGGCAGAGGTAGGATGATCACCATGAATTCAAAGCCACTCTGAGACTACATAGTGACTTCCAGATCAGCCTGGACTAGAGTGAGACCCTACCTTGAAAAAAGAACAAGGACAAAAAACTTTTGCCAACTACACATCAGACAGGGGATTAAAATTAAGGACTTATTACTCTGTCTTTCTCTTTGCCCCTGCCTCTCTTTCTCAAATAAATAAATAAAAATATTTTTAAAAAACTGTAAACATTAAATACCAGAAACACAAATCATCCAATCAATATGTAGACTAAGAGCTGGGCGTGGTGGTGCATGCCTTTAATCCCAGTCTTAGGGAGGCAGAGGTAGGAGGATCGCTGTGAGTTCATGGCCACCCTGGGAGTACGTAGTGAATTCCTGGTCAGCCTGAGCTACAGTGAGACCCTGCCTTGAAAAACCCCCCAAAAATTAATTAATTAATTAAAAAAAAGAGACTAAGGAACTGAATAAACAGTTTTCAAAAGAAGAAATACAGATGGTTAAAAAACAACTGAGAAAGTGTGTAACATTCTTAGCCATCAGGGAAATGCAAATTAAAACTGTTTTGGGATTTTATCTCACCCCAGTCAGAATGGTTGTAGCAAGAAAGCAAATGACAACAAATACTGACAAGGATGTAATGAACAAAACCCTTATTCACAGCTGCCTGAGTGTGGTGGTGCATGCCTTTAATCTCAGCACTTGAGAGGCAGAGGTAGGAGGATTGCTAAGAGTTCGAGGCTACCCTGAGACTACATAGTGAATTCCAGGTCAGCCTGAGCTAGAGTGAGACCCTACCTCGAAAAACAACAAAAAACCCTTATTCACTGCTGGTAGAAATCTAATCTTGTGTAGCAACTATGAAAATCAGTGTGGTGGTTCCTCAAATTAGAATTACCAGGGCTGGAGAGATGGCACTTACCTGCAAAGCCTTACGACCCAGGTCTGATTCCCCAGTACCCACATAAAGTCAGAGGCACAAAGTGATGCATGCATCTGGAGTTCATTTGCAGCAGCTAGAGGCCCTGGCATGCCCACTCTTGCTCTAATTGCAAATAAATAAAGAATTACCATGTGACTCACTCTTACCTTTAAAGGAGTTAAGTCAACGTACCATATGGACACTTGCACATCCATGTTTATTGTTGCACTTTCACAACAACAGGAAATGGAACCAGGTAAAGAAAATCTGACCCATATACAAAATGCAATTTTATGTAACCATAAAGAAAAATGAAATCATGACATTTGTGGGAGAATGGATGCAACTGAAAATCATTATGTTAAGTGAAGTAAGCTACTCAATAAGACAACACATTTTCCCTTACATGCATAAACGTAGATTTAAAATTATGTGTCATATATTATCTCACAAAACTAGAAAGGAGATCATGAGAGGTAATGAAAGGATCTAAAGAGAAGTGGAAAATGCGGTAATGGAACACATTAGAGATACATTACGGGATAGGAAAGCAGAGGGAAGACAAACTTGAGGAAGAAAGGGAACCAGCTGGTGGGGGAAGGGATAAAGGATGGGGGGTGAATGAGAACAAGAATGTATGAAGATATTATGATGAAACTCATTAGTTTTGTTGTTCGTTAAGTAGTGTCTTGCTCTGGCCCAGGCTGACCTGGAATTCACTAATTCACTATGTAGTCTCAGGCTGGCCTCAAACTCATAGCGATCCTCCTACCTCTGCCTCCCAAGTGCTGGGATTAAAGGCATGTGTCACCATGCCTGGCTGAGGGGGTGGTTTATACCTTAATGTAATATATGTAATAATAGTAAATAGTAAGTGCTGGAGAGATGGTTCAGTGGTTAAAGACACTTGCTTACAAAGTCTGACAGCCTGGGGTCAATTCTCCAGTATCCACTTAAAGCCAGATGCACAGAGTGACGCATGTGTCTGGAATTTGTTTATAGTGGCAGGTTACCCTGGCATACCCATGCTCACAATACTCTCTAAATAAATAAATAAATAAATAAATAAATATTTAAATAAAAACTTGGTTGCAGATGAATCACCAGTAAAGTGTAGGTTTCAATGCACTTATTAAGCAAGATCTTACAATTCTGATAAACATCACCAGCCCAGAGACTTGGCTTTAAAATTTTAATAATAAATTGTGCCAGTAGAAGCTTTTCAAAGGCATTGATATATCAATAAATAATAGTTAAATTGAGTTCCTGAGAAAGAACCTACCACATGAAAGTATGTCAGAGCACTGTAAATAACCACATGGCATTACTACAACAGAGCAAAAATACTGTAAGTCATGATACAAGCACAGCAGACTTCAGGATATGCCATTCACACAAATGTAAACCAGTACACAGGAATTTGCTTTTAGACAATAATAAATTTATAAGTGTTGTTGCCTAGATATATACTAAGTAATGGATACATTATGCTAGAAATGTCAAGGAAAAATATGTGGAACAATATAATGAAAAATATGATGTAATAGATCTTTTGAAAAGCACAATAATTGAACTTTTATTCAAATATGAATCACTTTAAATAGGAAACATACTAATTTGAAATAATGAGTATTTTGTGTATTTACCTATATAAATTATATATACACCTATATGTCTAACAAAATATGTAAGGCTTGATTTTGTTTTTTAAATTCCCATGTCACTTTGAAGAATCTTTTCTTTTTTACAAAGGTTAGACAAATGTATTGGTTAAACCAAGTTTAGATTAGATACTTCAAAATGTGAGTGAACATGAAGAGGACTGAACTTTGCGTTAACACTTTAGCTGTCTAAGACAACAGGAAGATAACATCCACCTAACCTTTCAGTATGGGCAGCTTGTCAGTGAAAACAATTTAGTAGGGTCCTAGCTATAGTATTCCACATACCAAGACTAAGAGCATATCAATTAAGAGAAGCAGATAGAGTCCCATGATTAACTTCAATGTTTTGGCACAGCTGAATTAATCCCTTTTGATATATTTGTTTAGTACATAACAAACTGTTTACATTTAGCTCCCAAAAAATCCAATCATACCCAAGACATACACATAAAAAAAAAATCATGTCTCAGTTATACACCTGCATTTCTTTAACAATAAGGGATACAATCATAACACAGAAGTCACCCACACGATACACTGTCAGCACACTGTCTAGAATACCTCATTTAAAAACAATCAGTAAAAACGTGTTCACAGGACCTGCTGTGAACGGCAAGATACGCACTTCTACAATAGGAAAACTGCTCATGCAGTACTCTCCACACGCCAGACTCTGCAATCACACCCACATCATCTCTTTGCTCACTCTTTCTAGTATACTACAATATGCAAAAACAAAAATAAAACCCACCACAAAAAGCAGCTTTTAACATATCACAATTTTGAAATGTGGGTAATAATACAAAACAAAAGCCATTGTGTGGATAAAGGGTCTCCGTGACATCGAGCCTCTAGAGCATTGTCTTTAACTTTATTGCACAGAGATTTCTTATCACATGTTCTTCAGTTCCTATGTCTTTTCTAAATGTGAACAAGTGCTAGTGGATAAAATACAAATGTAGGAAGTAACAGCAGCATGATCTGTCAAAGTTAATCCTTATAATTTAGTAAGAAAAAAATGGGTATCAATAAAATAAGTGCTCTTTCTAAACTGTACTAAATTTTAAAAAATATTGTTTTAATGCAGTGAAGGTCCACAAAGGGAATCGCAAGGCATATGGTAACCCTCCCTGCTGCCCATCAAGCAGAATTTAGAAATGAAGAATTGGTAGACAGGAGTTCCTTCCTTTAATAAAAAAGTTTCTTATTGAATGTTTTTTTTGGCGGAGAGAATTTCACAAGAAGTAATCAGTGGACTAGGGGCGGCGTAAGCCACCCATGTGCGGTCCAAGTTCTGAAGCAGCCAGCTGCCCCAGCACCGGCTACACGTACACCGGGCGGCAGCCTTCGCCTGCATCCCCCGGCTCAGGCTCCGGCTCGTCGCAGGCCGAGCTCTCAGGCCGCTGGGCGTCGGTGCCTGGAGGCTTCGGGCACCGGAAGGGGTAGCCATTGTCGTCGAAGAACCTGCGGAAGGTGAACTCATAGAAGGCGTGCTCAGGATGCTTGCTGCTGGGAGAGGCAAGTGTGTCCCACGCCTTGGTGCTCCCCTCGCTGGCTTCATGCCAAGGGCTTTCTTCATCCACGGGGTCAAAATTTGAGGTGTCCATAGGGTGGCTGATGGTGGGGACGTACGGGGCGGGCTGCCTCCGGATGTCGCGGGAGAAGTCGATGGAGCTCAAGAACGGGTGCGCCTTGAGCTCGTCGGCCCCATCCCTGCCCAGGCGACATTCGGCCGCGCAGCACAGCCTGGCGATGAGGTCCCGGGCCTCGGCGCTCAGCTGGACCTGCGCCGGGATGTGCAGCGTGTTCTCCCAGTTAATCACCTGCAAGGAGAACAGAACCCAAGGGTGACTTCCTCACCTGAGGCCCTGCTGAGGCAGTTGCTGGGATTTGAGCAGTTCTCTTAGTAAGCAGCTCACAGCCACATACAGACAAAAGGATACTGACATCTATGAGAAATGCTGCTTGGCTAATAGCTTTTGCGTTTCCCACAAAACTGAAGAGACAGATCTGTGCGCCATTTCTTTAGCTGCTGCAACAGATTTCTGTTGAACCTTCACAGAGCTCGTTTAGTATTGGGGCTGTAGGATGATGCCGATGACTACCCGACTACTACTACCACTACTAGTACTATAAAATAAAATGAAACTTCACAGGAGAACCGAGGTGACTGAGCTTTGGCATTGGGCTCATGTTACTGATGCCCAACTACACAAGCCAGCCATCTGGATGTACATTTCCTGCACTTATTATGGAGCTGTGTACTGTGAAGACAAACCCCAAAGGACATCAGCATTGATTATACTTAGAACCAGACTGACCCAAGACTAACATAACTGAGTGATGGCTGGGTTGACTGGACCGGACTAAGGGATCAAAGTAACTGGGTACTGTGTGGGAGGCTTGTTTTAAATATAATTGTTTCAGTACAGTTAAAACTATAAAACTTACAGAAGAAAATATAATATAAAATTTTTATGACAACGGATTTTCAAAAACTATCTTCTCTAAGGAAACTTTTCAACTAATATACAGAAAGAACCCAATTCAATAATAAATAATCTGGGCTGGAGAGATGGCTTTGCAGTTAAGGTGCTTGTCAGCAAAGCCAAAGGGCCCAGGTTCCATTGCCCAGTACCCACATAAAAAAGCCGGATGCTCAAGGTGGTACACATACCTGGAGTTCATTTGCAGCAGCTGGAGGCCCTGGTATGCCCATTCTCTCTCTCTCTCTCTCAAATAAATAAATAAATGCAGTATTTTAAAAAATAATCATGGGCTGGAGAGATGGCTTAGTGGTTAAGCGCTTGCCTGTGAAGCCTAAGGACCCTGGTTCAAGGCTCGATTCCCCAGGACCCACGTTAGCCAGATGCACAAAGGGGCAAACACGTCTGGAGTTCGTTTGCAGTGGCTGGAAGCCCTGGCGCGCCAATTATCTTCCTCTCTCTCTCTCTCTGCCTCCTTCTCTCTGTCTGTTGCTCTCAAATAAATAAATAAATAAATTTTTTAAAGTAATTAAAAAAATAATAAAAAATAATAATCTTTGGGAGGCAGAGGTAGGAGGGTTGCCATGAGTGCAAGGTCACCCTGAGACTACATAGTTAATTCCAGGTCAGCCTGGGCCAGAGTGAGACCCTACCTCAAAAAACAAAAACAAAACAACAAAAATTAAAAGCTGCAGGGATTAAAGACGTGCGCCACCACACCCGGCTTAATCTGACTTTTTTTTAAAGGGTGGACTGGAGAGAAAGCTGGTGTAAAGTGCTTGCTTTGAAAGTATGAGTACCTGAGATTAATAACTAGAACTCAAATAAAAAAAGTCAGGCATGGAGCTGAAGAGATGGCTCAGCAGTTAAGGCGCTTGCCTGCAAAGCCTAATGATCCGGGTTCAATTTGTCAGTACCCACATAAAGCCAGATGCACAAAATGGCATGTGCGTCTAGAGTTTATTTGCAGGGGCTAGAGGCCCTGCCATGTCCATTCTCTCCCCCCCCCCCCGCTGTGCAAAAACCCCAAAACAACAACAACAACAAAAACAGGTGTGATGGTGTGCACTTATAATCCCAGAGCTGGGGAGGTGGAGACACAGGAGAATATCTAGGGTTTGTTGACCAGTCAGTCCAGCCTACTTGGTTAGTTCTAGGCCAGTGAGAGACCTTATCACAAAAGGTGGACATCACCTAAGGAATGATACCTGAGGTTGTCCTCTGACTTCAACATGTACCCCCACATGTGTAGGTACACAAATAAACACATGCACACACACACCAAAAGCCTTGAACAGCAAATAAGCACATGAAAATATGCTTAACATTATTAATTGTTAGGGAAATACAAATGAAAAATCACAATGACATACCACCTCACATTCATGAAGATAGCCACTATTTCAAAAAATAGTGGAGAGGCTGGGGTTTGTAGACCATACCTGAAATTCCAACAACTGAGAGGCAGAGGCAGAAGGATAGCGAGTTCGAGGCCATACAGAGGGCTATACAGAGACTGTCTCAAAAATAGGCAGAGCTGGGCATGGTGGCGCACGCCTCTAATCCCAGCACTTGGGAGGCAGAGGTAGTTGGATCGCTAAGAGTTCGAGGCCACCCTGAGACTACAATAGTGAATTTCAGGTCAGACCCTACCTCAAAAAACCAAAAGAAAAACACAACAACAAAAAATAGGCAGGTATGGGGGGACAAAGCCTGGAGTTAGTTTGCAGTGGCTAGAGGTCCTGGTGGGCCCATTCTATCTGCGCCCTCATACAATTTTTTTAAAATACCTAAAAAACAAACAAGAAAAACAAAAAAACTCATAACTTTGTGGCTATTTATACACACACACACAAAAGTAATAAAATGTAACATTAAAAAAAAATTCCACTAAACCAGGAATGGCATAATGCCTATAATTCTAGCATTTGGGAGGCTGAAGCAGGAAGACTGCTATGAGTTGAAGACAAACTACAGTGAGTTCTAGGTCAGTCTGGGATAGAGTGGGAGATAAGAGAGAGAGGAAAAAAAAAAAGAAGATTCCCCACAATGAATAGCTGCCATTCCTGTCCTACTAAAAATAAGAGGTTGAATACTAATTAAGGATTCTGGAAGTATCAGAAAAGCACTGCGCTGTGCAGCACTCAGCCACATGCATCTTCTTGCTTACCTTCAGCTGAGTTTCCGTAGGAGTGGGTGCTAAGAAGGGTGGCTGTCCAACCAGCATCTCAAAGAGAATCACGCCGACACTCCACCAGTCACAGAGCTGAGTGTACCCTGGAAGACAGTGTTTACTAAGCCCCAGTACAAGAACAGATTCTGCTCAGGTCTTGAGCATCTCCACTGCGAATGGGAAAGCATACTTAAGTAGCATTGTGCTAGTGAGCGACCTGCAAAATGCATGTTTTCATTTGGGAGACCAGAATGCTGGGGCTACAAGGGACTTCTGCAAAGGTGTTAATAGTTGTCATGGTAGGGCTGGGGAAGGCATAGCCACTTCTTTTTGTCTCTTTGAGACAGGTTCTCATCTAGTGAACTCTTTATGAACTCAAGGATGACCTTAAACTTCTGATCTTCCTGCCTCTACTTCCTAAGTACTAAGATTACAGGCATGCACCTAGTTTATGACATGTTGAGGGTTGAATCCAGGGCCTTGTGTGTGCTAAGTAAGCACTCTAACAACTGAGCTATATCCCCACTGCCACTTTTATTTTCTTAAGTTTCAATCAATGGTTTTTGATAAACATGGGATACTTTTTGTTTGTTTGTTTGTTTTTGAGATAGGGTTTCACTGTAGCCCAGGACCTGGAATTCACTATGTAGTCTCAGAGTGGCCTCAAACTGATGGCAATCCTCCTACATCTGCCTCCCAGTATGGGGATTAAAGGTGTGCGCCACCACGCCCGGCTTAAACACAGGATACTTTAAAAAAAATTTTTTTTTGGTGTGTGTTTATCATTTATTTATTTGAGAGCGACAGACAGACAAAGAGGCAGATAGAGAGAGAGAGAATGGGTGTGCCAGGGCTTCCAGCCACTGCAAACAAACTCCAGACGCGTGCACCCCCTTGTGCATCTGGCTAACGTGGGTCCTGGGGAATCAAGCCTCGAACCGGGGTCCTTAGGCTTCACAGGCAAGCGCTTAACCGCTAAGCCATCTCTCCAGCCCACACAGGATACTTTTATAGTAAGACAAGACTTTGTAATTTTAAAAGGTTGCTGTTATCAATAATACAAGCAACCAACCAGAACAGATCACAGAGATGCACACACACAAATTTAAATAGAAACCTAAACCATCAAGTGCCATGGCCTGAGAATGGGTGGGCACAGGCACAGAGAGGCTGCTGTAGAGGCTGATGGGTCAGTTTAGGATGATGTTAAAGAGGACAAGTGGAAAATTCACTTTAACACAGGCTTGGGTTGGCTTGTTTTGGGTGAGGACCTCATGGCGCCAAGTGTCCTCACAGAGTCCCCACCTGGGCTGGTCAGGCTGGCTGCAAAGAACAGGCTCACTCATTTATTTTTTATTTCCTTCCACTTTTCCTTCAAAGCAGCCTGTCTGTCAAGCCACATTAGTCCTGATGTCACCTAATCCTTGTTATGGAAAAATAGTACGGAACCGGTCTGGCAGAACCCCAGGCCCTTGCTTCATCAGTCTGTCCTGGCACTAAAGGATACAGAATGGCCTAGCCTATGGCTCCCCTGGAATGCTACAGGCAGGGGTGTGAGCCCTCTCCTGGGCATGAGGGCTAGTGCTCGCAATCTGAGAACCTCTGCTACAAGCATGGGCTGAGTGGCTCAGTAACCGGCCTCAGACCACCATGCTTACAGAGAAAGCCCTGACCGGCACTGGGTCTGGCTGGCTCTAGAGTCTTCAGACAGCGCATCGTAGGAGAGGCTGTCCGAGTCTGGATTTGCTACTCAAGTCAAGCTGACAGCTCACTGGTGATATGGGCCACAAAGGATTGCTGCACTCCTCCTGCTCCAAACAGACGCTGTGTCTGACAGAACAGACCATTCATCAGGACACAACTTTACTGAGGGCTGGTGATTTTATGCCCTTCATGGTCTGCAATCTTACCTATTTTGGGGCCAGCAGGGAGAATTAGAGGAAAATAATATTTGTTTATTGTATTAAGACTAATTCTGCTGGGAGCTCAGACAGGAGAGAGGTAGTAAGCTGAAGTCTGGAAATGATGAGGTAGGTAGACTAAACACTGCCCCTCTGGCCCCCGAAGTAGTTTCCATCATCTGATCCAGTGAAATTCAATTCAAGAGCTGTTCCCTTGGGTCCTAGGTGGAAAGCCCACACCCCACACTTCACAGCCAGAGGAAGGCAATAGAACATTGGCCTAACAATGTTAAAAGCAAAGACCCTTCCAGTAGAGAAGACACTGGAACCTTGTTACCAAGGAAATCATTGAGCTCTAGGTTTCATTGGGCACAAAAATGCTAGGAATACTTGAGTGCTGGAAACCTACTGCTTAGGAGACTTAGACACCACTTGGCACCCCAGGCTGAGCCACAGCCAATGGCAAGTAGCATACCTTTGCGGAGAAGCACCTCTGGTGCGATGTAATTTGGAGTCCCAACAAGGGAGTGTGCCAGGCACCGCTGGTGCTGCTTCTGTGCTCTCTGCTCCAGGGTCTTCAGCCTGTCCCCACATCGACAATTAGAAGCATCATCCCAGAGGTCGCCAGGCTCCATGCTGTCCTGTCTGATGTGGTTTCCTTTGCCCAAGAAAGGGGGAGGAGTGAAAAGGGGGAGAAAAGAAAGCAGGAAAAACGTGAATTTTCATCCTCAAGAATGCGACAAATCAATAGCTTGAACCAGAGAAACAATTTAAGTCAGCTGACAAGTCAGGATGAAGTCCCTCCCAACTGATGAACCCAGGGCCCTCTGCACCCTCTGCATACCAGCAATAATAGCTCTTCCAATGAGCTAAACTCCCAACCTTGAAACTTATTTTTCAAGGTTTCTTTTAATAGGGCAGTGATGGTTCTTTATAAAGGTTCCATGACAGCCTAGTGGTCTAAAAATATAGTAGAAAAAATGTTTCTAGGGCTGGACAGATGGCTTAGTGATTAAGGTGCTTGCCTGCAAAGCCAAAGGACCCAGGTTCAATTCCCCAGTACCCATGTAAGCCAGATGCACAAGGTGGCACAACTGCCTGGAATTTGCCTGCAGTGGCTGGAGGCCCTGGCATGCCCATTCTCTCCCTCTCTCTCTGCCTCTTTCTTGCTTTCAAATAAATAAATAAATAAATAAATAAATAAATGCTTTTAGAAAACACTATCTCACCTATATTATGCAACTCCTTTAGGAAGTATGCCACAGAAGACTATTAAGAGAGTGGCGGATCATTCTGAAATGATTAGGAACCACTGGGACCAGAGCACCTGTCCTGTATGGTTGACCTCTGTGTGGGAGGTACATATAGTATGCCTGAAACAATACCTTTCTGGTAGTACTTGGAATTGTGAGTCCACCTGAATCCGGTGCAGAGGCCAAAATCTGTCAGCTTGATGTGACCATCCAAATCTATCAAGATGTTGTCAGGCTTGATGTCCCGGTGGATAAAGCCCATCTTGTGGACACTCTCGATGGCCAGAGTCAGTTCAGCAATGTAGAAGCGGGCCAGGTGCTCTGGGAAGACCTCCATCCGGATGAGCAGGCTCATCATGTCCCCACCGGGGATGTAGTCCATGACAAAGTACAGGCTGTCTTTGTCCTGGAAGGAGTAGTAAAGTTTGACCACCCACTCATTGTCTGCTTCAGCCAGGATGTCCCGCTCAGCCTTGACATGGGCCACCTGGTTCCGGTTCAGGACGTCTTTCTTCCTCAGTGTCTTCATGGCGTAAAGGGCGTGAGTGTCCACCTTACAGGCAAGACACACTTCGCCAAAGGCACCAATGCCCAGGGTTTTGATTTTCACAAACATGGATTTATCCATCTTGGCCCTCTTCAGCCTGTTATAGTTAGACTCCTTTTGGTAGAGGATTTTCCTCATCTGTTCCTGCTCAGCCTCGCAGAGTCCAGCCTGCACATGAGAGAAATCAGAAAGAAGTCACCTCACAGGGACACCATGGCAGCAGGTGCATGGAACTTTGGTTTTCCGAGGTAGGGTCTCACTCTAGCCCAGGATGACCTGAAATCCACTATGTAGTCTCAGGGCAGCATCAAACTTATGGCAACCCTCTTCCCTTTGCCTCCCAAGTGGTGGGATTAAAGGCGTGTGCCACAACGCCTTGCATTTAAAAAATTTTTTTTTTTAATTTTTCTTTATTTGTTTGGAAGAGAGAGAGAATGGGCATGCCAGAGCTGCCAGCCACTGCAAATGAATTCCAGATGTGTACACCCCCTACTGCATCTGGTTTATGTGGGTCCTGGGGAATCGAACCTGGGTCCTTTGGCTTTGCAGGCAAGCACTTTAGCCACCAAGTCATTTCTCCAGCCCAGCTTTGTACTTTTTTTTTTTGGGGGGGGGGGGGTTCGAGGTAGGATCTCACTCTGGTCCAGGCTGACCTGGAATTAAGTATGCAGTCTCAGGGTGGCCTCAAACTCAGAGTGATCCTCCTACTTCTGCCTCCTGAGTGCTGGGATTAAAGGCGTGCGCCACCACGCCCGGCTCAGTTTTGTTCTTTATATCCATATACAGATGCAAATCTGTAATCCACAGAAAATTCTTACTTTAGGCTCTAAGAACTACACAAAGCTATGACTAGTAAAACTCTGTAGAAAAAGACTCCTGGAACTCAACAGTAACCTAGTAGTACTTCAGAGAAAAAAAGAAAACAAAGCAATGAATCACAGAAAGTGAGAATACATTTTTTTGTTCATTTTTATTTATTTACTTGAGAGTGACAGAGAAAGAGGCAGAGAGAGAGAGAAGAGAGAGAGAGAGAATGGGTGCGCCAGGGCCTCCAGCCACTGCAAACGAACTCCAGACACATGTGCCCCCTTGTACATCTGGCTTATAAGGGTCCTGGGGAATCAAACCTGGGTCCTTTGGCTTTGCTGGCAAACACCTTAACCACTAAGCCATCTCTCTTTAGATAATTTAGATAATTTCATTAATAATTCCTTTAGCACTTTACAGTGTCAATTATAATATGTTTAAAACACTATTTACTGGGCTGAAGGGATGGCTTAGTGATTAAGGCACTTACCTGCTAAGCCTAAGGACTGAGGTCAATTCACCAGTACCCATATAAGCCAGATGAACAAGGCGGTGCATGTGTCTGGAGTTCATTTGCAGTGACTAGAGGCCCTGGTGCATCCACTCTCTACCTGCCTCTTTCTCAAATAAAAACATATATATTAGCTGGGCGTGGTGGCGCATGCCTTTAATCCCAGCACTTGGGAGGCAGAGGTAGGAGAATTGTCATGAGTTTGAGGCCATCATGAGACTACATAGTAAATTCCAGGTCAGCCTTGGGCTAGTGTGAGACCCTACCTCATAAAACCAAAAAACATTATTTACTGAGCCAGTCACAGTGGTACATGTCTTCAGTCCCAACGGCTTAGGCTGAGTCAGGAAGATTGGGGGTCCCAGGCCAGCCTGGGCCACAAAGTAAAACCCCATCTCAAAACAAACAAAAACAAACCCCACAAACATTATTGACTAATTCAGATCAATGGATCACTATTATATTTTTTTCTCTATAACGTCCTATTATGTATAAAACATTTTTTTTCTATTCTCTAAAAAATGTTATTACTAAGTAATCCTTGGTGGATTTTCTTGAAGAATAAGGATACACCAGGGGAGGGGGAATGGCTTAGTGTGTAAGGAAACTTTGCTGTGCAAGCACGAGGACCTGATTTCAACCCCCAGCATCCATGTAGGACTGAGTGTAGTTGTATATGCCTGGAGCCCCAGTGCTGAGGGAAGCAGAGACGGGGGAGGGGAGGGTTCAACCTAATAAAAAGGACAAGCTCCAGGTTCCATGAGAGCCTGTTTCATGGAGATAAGGCAGAAGATAGAAGAGGACACTGAATGTCCTCTTGCCTCCACATGTGCACATCCATGCACAAGCATTTGCACACACACATGCAACACACAAAAGCACATCATACAAATCACTCTGCCAATTTATCCACAGATTCTCTTGAGCTTGGAGGAAGAACAGGCTCATATATGCAGCTTCCTGAAGAAGCTGGCCTGTGAGGTGTGCTTGTAATGATAAAGGAACAAAAAACAGAATCAGAACAAGGCAAAGTATTAGGAGTCAAGTGTAAAATTACTTTGGCCATTTCCTGCTCCAGCTGCAGCCTCCGGTTGACCTTCTGCTGGTAGGTTTTGATGACATTTTCCACATGCTGTTCCATGAAGAACTTAAAGGCATATGGGGAGTAGCTCTTGATGCGTGACTCTCTCTTCTCTTCATCCCTGCTACTTTTCCGGACAGGCACTGGAGAAGTCTGAATCTGTTTTTTATCCTTGCTGCCTTTGTCCCCCTTGGCATTCTTGTGGCTCTTGTCACTCCTGTCAGGCTCAGCTGCCATACCCCCATGCAGGCTCTGCTCCATGCCAGTGCACAGGCTGTCCAGGTCCCGGTCATACTGCTCTGCTTTGCTAGGCAGCAGCAGGTGCTTTGGGTAGGGTGGCGGTGGGCACCTGCGTTCTGGGTTGCCATACTCCACATCCAGTGGGTGTGCACTGGTGCCACTCAGGCTGAGGGCATGTTCGTCCTTTACCTCCAGGCCCTCGGCCACTGTCGCAGGTGCAGGTACCCAAGCGGGGTGCGAGGGCCCCACTGCAGTCTGTGGCTCAGGCCTCAGCACACGCACACTCTTCACTGGGTGCAGAATGTGTGTGGCTGTCACCGTGGTAACAGTGTTGGGAGCAGGGAGCGAGGGCTCTGGCTGGCCTGGTGCACTGGAGCGTGGCTGTGGGCTGCTGAAGGAGTTGGTCCTACTGGGCCCCGGGCCGCTGGACCGGAAGGTGACATGCTGACGTGGTGCCTCCAGCCCGGGCTTCTGCAGGGAGTCACGGCGGGCCAATGGGGCTGCTGGCCATGGCACTGCAGTGCTGCCCAGGTCATACAGGTCCATATTGAGGCTGTTTCTGGAGGGGGTAATCAGGCTCTGTGGAGGGCTATCCCCTGTATATGCTGGGCCACAGGCACCCATCATATGCAGCTGGTGGGCCCCGGGCCCAGCTGGCTTGTGATGTGTGTGTGTTGGGTATACACCCCCAGTGGGAGCCTGAAAGACAAGGCTGGTGCTGGGTGGGCCTCCCTGGGCCTTGGAAGCCAGGCCTGCATACCCACCCGCTACCTCAGGCTGTGTCTTGCTCTGGAAGGAGGAGCTGCGCTGCACTCCATAGCCTGGTGGCTCAGTGGCCACCAGCAGGTGTGCACGGCCATAGTGTCCACCTGGAAAATGCGTGCCCGCCACCTCCACAGCTGTGCCATAACCCTTGGGAGGGTGTTGGTGGCATGGTGCGCTGTGTACACCAGCCCCAGGGAAGAGGAAGTCCACATACTGCCGAGGCACTTCATCCAGTGCTGTAGGGCCGTCAATGCCAAACCCTGGGCCGTCATAGGCTGTGCCACCTATGTGGTGGTAAGATGGGAACACATCACTTGCACCCTCGAAGCTGGGCCGCCGAGTTACTGGGGTGGGTGCCAGACCCTTTCCTGCAGCAGAAAGAATGGGAAGTCAGCATCAGAGAGCCCGGTCTCAGTGAGTTTCACACCTCTAGCCATGTTCTAGGCTCTGAATAGATGCACAAGGTCTTCTGATAAAAGTGCATCCTGCCCTAGCACGAACCCATCTCTCCTAGCATGGCATCAGAGGAAGAGGGAATGGATAATGGGACTGCAGGCCAAAGGGAGGACAGTGTCTCAGCAGACCATACCCAGGAGCAGTCCCAGGCTGAACAGGATATTGTCTAGATAGCCAGATTTGTTTTCTCCGTACCATACCAAACCAGTTTACTGTTATGATTCCCAGTCTGCTTTTCTCTAACAAAGAGTAGAATTATTCTAAATATTCACTTTCCTTTAAATTTCCAACATATACCAACAATAATAAAAACCATGAGGGTTCCTGCCAGGCGTGGTGGCGCATGCCTTTAATCCCAGCACTTGGGAGGCAGAGGTAGGAGGATCGCCTTGAGTTCGAGGCCACCCTGAGACTCCATAGTGAATTCCAGGTCAGCCTGGGCTAGAGTGAGACCCCACCTCGAAAAACCAAAAAAAAAAAAAAAAAAAAAAAAAAAACCAACCATGAGGGTTCCTGCTACAAGACATCTGGAAGAATGCTACTGATCCCATTCCTGACTTTTCCATTTTGAAAATCTCTCATTAAAAGTAGATCCCGTGAAGGAGGGACAAAATACTCCTCTCATTTCCTTACATGGAATGCTTTGCTCTACACCTCACAAATCCTTGCCCACCACAAGGCCAGACTCACCGGGGGAAGTCTGCTTGATGACCCGCACGATCTGCTCCTTCCTGGGATCCAGGTAGCCCATCTTACTAATGTACTCCAGGGCAGCTTCAATGCTCCTGCTGCCGGTCTGCTTGAGGGCTCTGCCAGCCATCTCCTGGGAAGGAAGCAGGACACTTATCAAACAAAGCCACCAGTGACTTCTGTCCCCACACTCTGTGCTTGCTGCGCTTTAACACTTCAGCTCTTTGTGGTTGCATGGGGCCCTCCAAGGTATGCTGGAATGTGCACATACTATACCACACTCTGATCATTAAGATATTGAGTCAAGGACATTTGGGAATTTTTATAGTGGATCTGAAAGAAACTCAAATTCTTCTGGGGTTGGACCACAGATCCAGGATGAACCCAAAACCAAACAAATTCACATCAAGGAAGAGTTGTAGCAGCCAGGGAACCTGGCTGTAATCCCAGCTCACCTACAGGCTAAATCTGGGATCAGCCAAGTGCACTGAGGGGGACTTAAGGGGGAGGATATTGAAAAGCCATTAGGATGCTTATTCAAAGTCTCCAGCTTACAATGCCCACCAATAGCTACAGAAGTTAGGGAGCTGCTTTTAGGACTGGTGGGAAGAAACAACAGGCATCAAGGAGTCCTTGGAGCTCTGTCACACAGGAGACCGGACCCGTAAAACCACTTATAGTGGGCTAGAGAGATGGCTTAGTGGTAAAGATGCTTGCCTGCGAAGCCTAAGCATCCAGGTTCGATTCCCCAGTACCCATGTAAGCCAGATTCACAAGGTGGCACATGTGTCTGGAGTTTGCAGGGGTTAGAGGCCCTGGTGTGCCCATTCTCTCTCTTTCTCTCTCAAATAAGTAAATCAAATATTTAAAAAACAAAATACAAACAATAAACAACCTTTGTGATTCATTTTGTGATTCAGCAGTATCTGTGAGTTGGGAATATCTGTGGTCTACCTAGGCGACAGGCCGGTGGCTCTCACAGGTGGGAGGATCTAAATCCAAAATGACTGGATCGACATGGCCAGTAACTGGAGTCTTCCCTGCTCAGAGACTTCCCCCAAAGGTCTGCAATCCTGAAATGTGCTAATTAGGCTAGATTGGCTGGCCAGTCAGCTCCCATCTACCTGTCTCCCATATGGGTTACACACATATGCAAAACAAAATTTGATTCCCCAGTTCCCACATAAGCCAGATGTACAAGGTGAAGCATACTTCTGGAATTCTTTGGCAGTGGCTAGAGGCCTTGCTGTGCCCATTCTCTCTCTCAAATAAATAGAATATATATTTACATATATATATTTAAAATGGCTTATAGGATGAACACATGGTAAGTGAGGGTAGGCAGAATGGTCATGGGTTAGAAGATGGCTCCCTTCAACCCAAGGGGAGGGGTAAGCACAGAGCCCTTCAGGGACTGATGAACTTTGGGGAGGTGAAGAATAGTTATTCAGGGCAGACAGGCCAGTGAGAGAAGGTGGGAGAGTCGGGATGATGGTGACAGTACCCAAGGGTATCAGGAAGCCACAGACTAGGCCCAACCTACCCAAGTTCTGCCCATTTGCAAAGCAGAGGGAGCTCACAAACAGGAACATGTGCAGTCTGAAGGTGAAGCGGGTGCAGATCTTGAGGCACTGGGCAGGGGAGGTAAAGGCAACAGGGGCAGGACCAGGGCAGCCAAGCTGACTCTTTGGGATGGGGAGGGCAACACCTGACAGTAAGAGGCAGCAAAAGAGATATCCACAGAAGGGGTGCTGAGCACGGAGAAGGAGAGGGCTGTCAGCAGGAGGGAAAGGATGAAATGGATGCTACAGAAATGATTCCTGATTAAGTTGTGCTTCTTGTAGAAGCACGAGGGCTTGGACTGCCAGAGTTCACATTGCCAAGTCCCACATAAACAGCTGCGCGTGGCCCAGTCTTGTAGGGGGGTAGGGACCTGAGAATCGTCAGTGTCCCTCAAGCTCTGGAATCACTGAAGAGACTCAAAAAAAGACTGGGGCTGGGCTGGAGAGATGGCTGAGCGGTTAAGCGCTTGCCTGTGAAGCCCAAGGACCCCGGTTCAAGGCTCGATTCTCCAGGACCCACGTTAGCCAGATGCACAAGGGGGCACACACATCTGGAGTTCGTTTGCAGTGGCTGGAAGCCCTGGCGTGCCCATTCTCTCTCTCTCTCTCTCTATCTGCCTCTCTCTCTCAAATAAATAAATAAAAATGAACAAAAAAAATTAAAAAAAAAAAAAGACTGGGGCTGGAAAGATGGCTCAGCAGTTAAAGCACTTATCTGCAAAGCCTAACAACCTGGTTAGGATTCCCTAGTACCAACATAAAGCCAGAAGCACAAGGTGGTGCATGTATCTGGAGTTCGTTAGCAGTGGCTGGAGGCCCTGGCAGCCCATTCTCTCCACTTGCCACCCCCCCCCCCCAACACACACATTTACAAGTAAGTAAAACAAACAGGGCTGGAGATATGGCTCAGTGTTCAAGTGTTTGCCTGCAATGCCTAAAGGACACAGGTTGATTTCCCAGTACCCACACAAGCCAGATGCACCTGGAGTTTGTTTGCAGTGGCTACAGGTCATGGCAGGCCCATTCTCTCTCTCTCTCTCTCTCTCTCTCTCTCAAACAAATAAATTAAACTAAGTTAAAAGTAAATAAGCCAGGCGTGGTGGCACACATCTTTAATCCCAGCACTTGGGACGCAAAGGCAGGAGGATCACTGTGAGTTCAAGGCCAATCTTGAGAGTACATAGTGAATTCCAGGTCAGCCTGGGCTAGAGGGAGACCCTACCTCAAAAAACAGACAAACAAGCCAGGCTTGGTGATGCATGCCTTTAATCCCAGCACTTGGGAGGTAGAGGTAGGAGGATCGCCATGAGTTCGAGGCAACCCTGAGACTACATAGTGAATTCCAGGTCAGCCTGAGCTAGAGTGAAACACTACCTAGAAAAAACTAAGGAAAAAAAAAAAAAAAGACAAAGAAAGAAATAAAACAAAGACTGGGTAGAAGAGCAAGGGGATGGGAGACCTGACCTTCCATTCTAGCTACCATAGGTGAGTGACCCCCTCCTGCATATACACATGAGACGCCATGCCCACCCCGCCCCCAACAGGTGAAATACAGAAGACCTCAGGAAGGTGGCAGGGGCTGAAGAGGATTGTCTACTGGTGAGCAGTATAGTTATGGGACAGAGAAGCACTCTGTGGAGATAGCACTTATCTCCCTGCTCCTGGACAGGCCTTACAGACCTATGATTTTTATTCCTATCTGCTCCCTTTAAGACAAGAAGAAACCTGGCAAGGCCAACATTTCTACATCATTCACAGCTACATATATATGCCCATTTCACAGTGTCTGCAACAAACTAAGTGCTTACCTATGTGATCATCAAACATTAAATCAAGTTTCCTACTCCTAGCTCCTGTATGACAGCTGAGTGATAGGACAAAAATCACTGACTGGATTTGGTTGTTAAGCTGGTGATACAGGGCTGGGACCCAGCAAGATGGCAGAGCCAGACGGAACCAGGAAAAAGCCTAGGATAGGAGGCCTTAGGTGTCACCACACAGAAGTGCTACCAAAGAGGTAGGTTGGGAGATGACAGGGAAAACAGGATTGTTCCGTGAGGTGGCACTTGGCTTGTGCTCACCAGCTGGAAGAGCCAGGGTTCAGGTGTGAAGTACCTCCCTCAGCAGGAGTTTCCCTCCACTCCATGGCTATGACAGGTGATGAGGTCTCGTCAAAGTCCTAGAGGAAGACAGCTGCAGGATCACATCTCAGCACATCACCCTGTAGCTTTTGGCGCTACTAAAAACGTGCGAAGTAGATCATCCTTAACTACAAGCCTTTTAGCATTAATTGTCCAACTACTTTGTACAAACCAAAACCACTGGCCATTGGTTTCTTGTTCCTGTCTACAAATGTTAGGTCACATTCATAGCTATCCTGGGTGCAGGTTGGATATACCTGCTCCAGAGCTTTCTATGGGATAGCCCAGACCACGGCGATAGCTGTGTCAGCATCCATTGTCCTTCCTGCCCAGCCTGCACCTCTGCTGGGAGGCTTCTATCTATCATGGTGGGCATGCTCGCTGACCATACCCTTTCTCTGTTGCATGCTTCACCACCACATACAAGGCATACAGGATGGCAGTGGACAGAAAGAGGCCCTGGAATCTCACAGGAAAGCAGGAGCTGGGCTCACAATCTATAGAGCATGACAGTTTTACTGGCATCACCCCATGGCAGAGAGTCATTTAAATTCAGGGACAGTTTACTATGTATGAAGGAAAGAATTTCCCATGCAGATTCTCCCTCCATCCCTTTCTGGTGAGGAAGCATGTTTCAAATGTTAGCAAAGTCATATCCTGTATCTTAACATTCCAACTATGAGGTTTGGCTGACAAAGTAGAGATGAAGGACTCTGGCTGGGCCTTGCTGGGTCTCCCAGTGCCTTGAGTCTGCCTGTTTCTTAGCCTCTCACATAACTTGTGATTTTAGTGCAAGGAAGAGAATGGACAGGAGGAACAGAATGACTAGAAGTGGTAGGGCACACAACTCATTGTGGCTCAGCTATTGTGGAGCAAAAAGAACAGATTTCTCTCGTCTTTTCTTTCTTCGTCCTCCCTTCCTCCTCTCCCTGTCTTTTTTCCATGAGGCAGGGTCTCTCTATAGCCAGGATGACCTAGAACTCACTCTTTAGCCCACCTCAGCCTTGAGTGCAGGGCTAAAGGGTCAGATTTCTTAGAGGAAGAAAAGAAAAAGGGAGCCTGGGCTGTCCACGGATGCTGCTCCCAGGCTAGGGTAGAGTGAAGCCACTCCAGGGGAAGCTCAGACCAGTGAAGGCCCCTTGCTCAGCCCACTGTCCTTCATGGGCTGGCTGCTGCCTTTCCTTCCCGGAGCAGCTTCCAGGAATCTTTTGGAAACTCAATGGAACATAGTGTTTTTATCCATTCCACTGCCAGAAACACAGCCTTGGGGGCGGAGCATGTGTGACACACTGGGTGCCCACCCTTCTTCCAGCCTATATACTTCCTGGAAAAAACTGAGAGTTCAGCCTCAGCCCTCAGCAGCTGTGACTATAAATGTGTGGCAACGCATGCTCAAGTAAAACTTATTAAAACAGGAGAGAAAATGGCAATGACCTTTGCATTTTCAATAAGTACATGAAAGGAGGGTGAGTTACTATCTCACACAGCAACAGATAGATGCTTCAGTCCCTGACTGCAGCCTCTGAGGTCTGCTGGGAAAGCCACATACCATTTTCTTCAGGTTCAGGATGCATGCTGAACATTACTGGGGAAAATATATTTTAAAAGGTAACAGCTGACAGAAAGCTGGAAGAAGCCATTTTACATGCAGTTCAATGGGAAAAAGAGATACCACCAGTGAAGATACTCAACAGTGAACACTGCAAGCCTTATAATTGGCCAGCCAGGCCAAATGAGCCAATGGGTACAATAGTGGCACGTCTATCATGGTGGAAACCAACTGCCCACCAATTGGACTGGAGGCCCGCTCCATGGGAGGAAATACATCCCTGATACTGAAAACTTAAAACAGGGGTAGTCATGAGCCCTAGGGGTATAACATCTGATGATGTCTGGATAAATGTATATACTATGCTTATCAAACTTCCCAGTAAGCACTTCTCTTAATATTCATACCCTTATATTAATGCTACTCTCACTTTGGGTAGAGAATCTTCTCTTTTCAGATGGAAGTGACCTTGAGATGACTCAGAAGGTATCATAGTGCTGGAAAGAAGTGAGTGGAGTACTGAGTAACATCTCGATCACACCTTCCAAGGCTCAGGGTCTAATGCGGAAGAGGTGGCAGAAAGAATGTAAGAGCCAAAGGAAGGGTAGGACTCCTTACAACGTCCTCCCTCCAGACATAAAATGGCCTGGATATCCATGACCTCACAGTGCCTGACACTACCTACACAAGACCATCATAAGAGGAGGAAAAGATCATGGCATCAAAATAAAAGAGAGACTGATTGAGATGGGGAGGGGACATGATGGAGAATGGAATTTCAAAGGGGAAAGTCGGGGGAGGGAGGGAGGCCCCATGGGATATTTTTTATATAATCATGGAAAATGTTAATAAAAATTGAGAAATAAAAGGTAACATATGCAGAAAATGCTGAAGAAATTTGGCCTAAAACTAAACCAAAACGAAAAATTGGCAGCTTTGCTAATGATTAAAGAAACACTACTAAAATAAAATAGCATCTTTTAACCATTGTTAGCACCAAAGTAATATTAGTAACAAAAAAAATGGACTAGGGCTAGATGGTTCAGCAGGTAGGAGTGCTTGCTGCACAAGCATGAGGGCCTGAGTTAAGATATACCTAGTACCCACTGTAACCCCCAGGCCTATGGATAGGTGACAAAGACAGTAGCATCATGGGGGCTCATTGGTCAGCCACTCTGCCTGAAAAAATGACAGCTAGCTGCAGGTTCAGTGAGAGACCCAAAGTTCTCCTCTGGCCTCTGAATGCATGCTCATGGAGTGCACACATCTGCATACAAATATGCATTCACCACACACACACACAATCTCTCTCTCTCTGTAGACTGGTGAAACTTCACAGCCATGTTTTTGATGGCAGTATGGACCATAAACTGTTTTTTAAAAAATATTTTTATTTATTTGAAAGAGAAAGAAGGAGGGAGGGGGAGGGAGGGAAGGAGGGAGAGAGAGAGGGAGGGAAGGAGGGAGGGAGGGAGGGAGGGAGGGAGAGAGAGGGGGAGAGAGAGAGAGAGAGAGAGAGAGAGAATGGGCATGCCAGGGCCTCTGGCAACTGCAAACAAACTCCGGACATATGCGCCTCCATGTACATCTGGCTTACATGGGTCCTGGAAAATCAAATCAGGATCCTTTGGCTTTGCAGGCAAATGCCTTAACCGCTAAGTCATCCCTCCAGCCCCATAAACTGTTTTCAAACCAATTTTTATCAAGAATCAAAAATTAGCCAGACGTGGCAGTGCATGCCTGTAATCCCAGCACTAGGGAGGCAGAGGTAGGAGGATCACTGTGAATCCAGCTTGAGACTACATAATGAATTCCAGGTCAGCCTGGGCTACAGTGAGATCCTACCTCAAAAAAAAAAAAAAAAAAAAAAAAAAAAAAAATCAAAAATTAGGGGACTGGGAAATGGCTCAGAGGTTAAAGGCACTTGCCTGCAAAGCCTGACAACCTGTGTTTGATTCCTCTAGCACCCAGGTACTGACACACAAAGTAGAACATGCATCTAGAGTTCCTTTGCAGTGGCATAGGCTCTGGTGTGTCCAATACTCTGTCTCTCTCACAAATAAATGAATTAAAAAAAAAAACAAAAAGAATCCAGCCAAGTGTGGTGGTGCCTGCCTTTAACTCCAGCATTTGGGGAGGCAGTGGAGGTTGTAAGCCAAGCCTGGTCTGTCTGGTTCACAGTTGCCTAGCCCATTCCAATGCCCCCTCAAAAAAAAAGTAAGTACACAGGGCTGGAGAATGGCTCAGTGTTAAGTGTTTGCCTGCAATGCTAAAGGACACCAGGTTCAATTCCCAGTACCCACACAGCAGATGCACTGGAGTTTGTTTGCAGTGGCTACAGGTATTGGCAGGCCCCGATTCTCTCTCTCTCTCTCTCTCTCTCTCTCTCAAACAAATAAAATTAAACTAAGTTAAAAGTAAATAAGCCAGGCGTGGTGGCACACATCTTTAATCCCAGCACTTGGGACGCAAGCAGGAGGATCACTGTGAGTTCAAGGCCAATCTTGAGAGTACATAGTGAATTCCAGGTCAGCTGGGCTAGAGGGAGACCCTACCTCAAAAAACAGACAAACACAGGCTTGGTGATGCATGCCTTTAATCCCAGCACTTGGGAGGTAGAGGTAGGAGGATCGCCATGAGTTCGAGGCAACCCTGAGACTACATAGTGAATTCCAGGTCAGCCTGAGCTAGAGTGAAACAATACCTAGAAAAAACTAAGGAAAAAAAAAAAAAAAAGACAAAGAAAGAAATAAAACAAAGACTGGGTAGAAGAGCAAGGGGATGGGAGACCTGACCTTCCATTCTAGCTACCATAGGTGAGTGACCCCCTCCTGCATATACACATGAGACGCCATGCCCACCCCGCCCCCAACAGGTGAAATACAGAAGACCTCAGGAAGGTGGCAGGGGCTGAAGAGGATTGTCTACTGGTGAGCAGTATAGTTATGGGACAGAGAAGCACTCTGTGGAGATAGCACTTATCTCCCTGCTCCTGGACAGGCCTTACAGACCTATGATTTTTATTCCTATCTGCTCCCTTTAAGACAAGAAGAAACCTGGCAAGGCCAACATTTCTACATCATTCACAGCTACATATATATGCCCATTTCACAGTGTCTGCAACAAACTAAGTGCTTACCTATGTGATCATCAAACATTAAATCAAGTTTCCTACTCCTAGCTCCTGTATGACAGCTGAGTGATAGGACAAAAATCACTGACTGGATTTGGTTGTTAAGCTGGTGATACAGGGCTGGGACCCAGCAAGATGGCAGAGCCAGACGGAACCAGGAAAAAGCCTAGGATAGGAGGCCTTAGGTGTCACCACACAGAAGTGCTACCAAAGAGGTAGGTTGGGAGATGACAGGGAAAACAGGATTGTTCCGTGAGGTGGCACTTGGCTTGTGCTCACCAGCTGGAAGAGCCAGGGTTCAGGTGTGAAGTCTCCCTCAGCAGGAGTTTCCCTCCACTCCATGGCTATGACAGGTGATGAGGTCTCGTCAAAGTCCTAGAGGAAGACAGCTGCAGGATCACATCTCAGCACATCACCCTGTAGCTTTTGGCACTACTAAAAACGTGCGAAGTAGATCATCCTTAACTACAAGCCTTTTAGCATTAATTGTCCAACTACTTTGTACAAACCAAAACCACTGGCCATTGGTTTCTTGTTCCTGTCTACAAATGTTAGGTCACATTCATAGCTATCCTGGGTGCAGGTTGGATATACCTGCTCCAGAGCTTTCTATGGGATAGCCCAGACCACGGCGATAGCTGTGTCAGCATCCATTGTCCTTCCTGCCCAGCCTGCACCTCTGCTGGGAGGCTTCTATCTATCATGGTGGGCATGCTCGCTGACCATACCCTTTCTCTGTTGCATGCTTCACCACCACATACAAGGCATACAGGATGGCAGTGGACAGAAAGAGGCCCTGGAATCTCACAGGAAAGCAGGAGCTGGGCTCACAATCTATAGAGCATGACAGTTTTACTGGCATCACCCCATGGCAGAGAGTCATTTAAATTCAGGGACAGTTTACTATGTATGAAGGAAAGAATTTCCCATGCAGATTCTCCCTCCATCCCTTTCTGGTGAGGAAGCATGTTTCAAATGTTAGCAAAGTCATATCCTGTATCTTAACATTCCAACTATGAGGTTTGGCTGACAAAGTAGAGATGAAGGACTCTGGCTGGGCCTTGCTGGGTCTCCCAGTGCCTTGAGTCTGCCTGTTTCTTAGCCTCTCACATAACTTGTGATTTTAGTGCAAGGAAGAGAATGGACAGGAGGAACAGAATGACTAGAAGTGGTAGGGCACACAACTCATTGTGGCTCAGCTATTGTGGAGCAAAAAGAACAGATTTCTCTCGTCTTTTCTTTCTTCGTCCTCCCTTCCTCCTCTCCCTGTCTTTTTTCCATGAGGCAGGGTCTCTCTATAGCCAGGATGACCTAGAACTCACTCTTTAGCCCACCTCAGCCTTGAGTGCAGGGCTAAAGGGTCAGATTTCTTAGAGGAAGAAAAGAAAAAGGGAGCCTGGGCTGTCCACGGATGCTGCTCCCAGGCTAGGGTAGAGTGAAGCCACTCCAGGGGAAGCTCAGACCAGTGAAGGCCCCTTGCTCAGCCCACTGTCCTTCATGGGCTGGCTGCTGCCTTTCCTTCCCGGAGCAGCTTCCAGGAATCTTTTGGAAACTCAATGGAACATAGTGTTTTTATCCATTCCACTGCCAGAAACACAGCCTTGGGGGCGGAGCATGTGTGACACACTGGGTGCCCACCCTTCTTCCAGCCTATATACTTCCTGGAAAAAACTGAGAGTTCAGCCTCAGCCCTCAGCAGCTGTGACTATAAATGTGTGGCAACGCATGCTCAAGTAAAACTTATTAAAACAGGAGAGAAAATGGCAATGACCTTTGCATTTTCAATAAGTACATGAAAGGAGGGTGAGTTACTATCTCACACAGCAACAGATAGATGCTTCAGTCCCTGACTGCAGCCTCTGAGGTCTGCTGGGAAAGCCACATACCATTTTCTTCAGGTTCAGGATGCATGCTGAACATTACTGGGGAAAATATATTTTAAAAGGTAACAGCTGACAGAAAGCTGGAAGAAGCCATTTTACATGCAGTTCAATGGGAAAAAGAGATACCACCAGTGAAGATACTCAACAGTGAACACTGCAAGCCTTATAATTGGCCAGCCAGGCCAAATGAGCCAATGGGTACAATAGTGGCACGTCTATCATGGTGGAAACCAACTGCCCACCAATTGGACTGGAGGCCCGCTCCATGGGAGGAAATACATCCCTGATACTGAAAACTTAAAACAGGGGTAGTCATGAGCCCTAGGGGTATAACATCTGATGATGTCTGGATAAATGTATATACTATGCTTATCAAACTTCCCAGTAAGCACTTCTCTTAATATTCATACCCTTATATTAATGCTACTCTCACTTTGGGTAGAGAATCTTCTCTTTTCAGATGGAAGTGACCTTGAGATGACTCAGAAGGTATCATAGTGCTGGAAAGAAGTGAGTGGAGTACTGAGTAACATCTCGATCACACCTTCCAAGGCTCAGGGTCTAATGCGGAAGAGGTGGCAGAAAGAATGTAAGAGCCAAAGGAAGGGTAGGACTCCTTACAACGTCCTCCCTCCAGACATAAAATGGCCTGGATATCCATGACCTCACAGTGCCTGACACTACCTACACAAGACCATCATAAGAGGAGGAAAAGATCATGGCATCAAAATAAAAGAGAGACTGATTGAGATGGGGAGGGGACATGATGGAGAATGGAATTTCAAAGGGGAAAGTCGGGGGAGGGAGGGAGGCCCCATGGGATATTTTTTATATAATCATGGAAAATGTTAATAAAAATTGAGAAATAAAAGGTAACATATGCAGAAAATGCTGAAGAAATTTGGCCTAAAACTAAACCAAAACGAAAAATTGGCAGCTTTGCTAATGATTAAAGAAACACTACTAAAATAAAATAGCATCTTTTAACCATTGTTAGCACCAAAGTAATATTAGTAACAAAAAAAATGGACTAGGGCTAGATGGTTCAGCAGGTAGGAGTGCTTGCTGCACAAGCATGAGGGCCTGAGTTAAGATATACCTAGTACCCACTGTAACCCCCAGGCCTATGGATAGGTGACAAAGACAGTAGCATCATGGGGGCTCATTGGTCAGCCACTCTGCCTGAAAAAATGACAGCTAGCTGCAGGTTCAGTGAGAGACCCAAAGTTCTCCTCTGGCCTCTGAATGCATGCTCATGGAGTGCACACATCTGCATACAAATATGCATTCACCACACACACACACAATCTCTCTCTCTCTGTAGACTGGTGAAACTTCACAGCCATGTTTTTGATGGCAGTATGGACCATAAACTGTTTTTTAAAAAATATTTTTATTTATTTGAAAGAGAAAGAAGGAGGGAGGGGGAGGGAGGGAAGGAGGGAGAGAGAGAGGGAGGGAAGGAGGGAGGGAGGGAGGGAGGGAGGGGAGGGAGAGAGAGGGGGGAGAGAGAGAGAGAGAGAGAGAGAGAGAGAGAATGGGCATGCCAGGGCCTCTGGCAACTGCAAACAAACTCCGGACATATGCGCCTCCATGTACATCTGGCTTACATGGGTCCTGGAAAATCAAATCAGGATCCTTTGGCTTTGCAGGCAAATGCCTTAACCGCTAAGTCATCCCTCCAGCCCCATAAACTGTTTTCAAACCAATTTTTATCAAGAATCAAAAATTAGCCAGACGTGGCAGTGCATGCCTGTAATCCCAGCACTAGGGAGGCAGAGGTAGGAGGATCACTGTGAATCCAGCTTGAGACTACATAATGAATTCCAGGTCAGCCTGGGCTACAGTGAGATCCTACCTCAAAAAAAAAAAAAAAAAATCAAAAATTAGGGGACTGGGAAATGGCTCAGAGGTTAAAGGCACTTGCCTGCAAAGCCTGACAACCTGTGTTTGATTCCTCTAGCACCCAGGTACTGACACACAAAGTAGAACATGCATCTAGAGTTCCTTTGCAGTGGCATAGGCTCTGGTGTGTCCAATACTCTGTCTCTCTCACAAATAAATGAATTAAAAAAAAAACAAAAAGAATCCAGCCAAGTGTGGTGGTGCCTGCCTTTAACTCCAGCATTTGGGGAGGCAGAGGTAGGATGGTTGTAATTTCAAGGCCAGCCTGGGACTAGAGTGAGTTCCAAGTCAGCCTAGATTACAGTGAGATCCTACCTCAAAAAAAAAAGTGGGGGTGGGGGTGGGGGTGGTGCTGGAGAGATGACTTATTGTTTGAGACACTTGCCTGCAAAGCTAAAGGAACCAGGTTCAATTCCTCAGTACCCACATAAAACTAGATGTACAAGTGGTACATGCAACTGGAGTTCATTTGCAGTGGCTAGAGGCCTTAGCACCCCGATTCTCTCTCTGTCCTTTTCTCTCTCAAATAAATAAATATTTTACAAAAGAATAGAAAGGACTGGAGAGATAGCTTAGCAGTTAGGGCGCTTGCCTGCAAAGCCTAAGGACTCAGGTTCAGTTTCCCCAGTACCCATGTGATTCAGATGCAAAAGGTGACACATCATTTGGAGTTTGTTTGCTATGGCCAGAGGCCCTGGCACACTCATTCTATCTATCTCTTTCTCTCTCTCTAATAAATAAAATATTAAAACAAAAAAGAATAGTCAGGCATGGTGACACATGCCTTTAACCCCAGCACTCAGGAGGCAGAGGTAGGAGGATTGCCATGAGTTCGAGGCCACCTGGCAATTACATAGTGAATTCCAGGTCAGCCTGGGCTAAAATGATACCCTACCTTGAAAAACAACAACAAAAAAAAAACAATTAAAAGCACTTGCTTTCAAAGACTGTTGGGTAGCCATCACCTATACAGACAAATATTTTTTAAAAGATTAAAAGAGCTTTATTTTATTTTAAGTATCTTCTTTATATTTATTTGACAGAGGAAGAGGGAGGGAGGCAGGAAGGGAGAAAGAGAGAGAGAGAATATGGGCGTGCCAGGGCCTCCAGCCACTGCAAACAAACTCTAGACACGTGCACCCCCTTGTGCATCTGGCTAACGTAGGTCCTGGGGAAACGAACCTGGAGGCAAACGCCTTAACCGCTAAGCCATTCCTCCAGGCCAAGCTTTATTATTTCATTTTAAAGTCTCCTTCCACAATGATATCTGCCAGAGTTAAGAATACCTGTTCTTCAAATAGGAGCGGTGGGGTAGCAGTTAGAAAAGGCCTAGATGTCTAATAGGAGAAAAAGTTAGTTTTAATTAATATATTTCTTCAAGTACATTTAACAGAGCCATAAAGATACTTTCCATAGGGCTGAAGAGATGACTTAGCAGTTAAGGAATTTGCCTGCAAAGCCAAAGGACCTAGGTTCGATTCCCCAGGACCCACGTAAGCCACATGCACAAAATGGCGCATGCGTCTGGAGTTTGTTTGCAGTGGCTGGATGCCCTGGTGCACCCATTCTCTCTCTCTCCTTTCTCTCCCTCTGTCTGACTGTCTCTCTCAAATAAATAAAAATTTTATATATATATATATATATATTTGAAAAGATACTTTCCTAGCTGGGCGTGGTGGCACATGCCTTTAATGCCAGCACTTGGGAGGCAGAGGTAGGAGGATCACCGTGAGTTCGAGGCCACCCTGAGACTGCATAGTGAATTCCAGGTCAGCCTGTACTAGAGTGAAACCCTACCTCCAAAAAAACAAAACAAACAAACAAACAAAAAGATACTTTCCATAGCTATAGTTCTGTTCCACAAATACCTGCTGAGCATCAATTACTAACAGTGAAGAAAACTATAAGGTAAGCAGATGTGAACAACATTTAATATCTCTTGGTATCCTAACTATATACTTCCAACTATGCTTGTGAACAAAACTTAATTAGAACCTGAGGAAAGTAAGTTTGGCTTCATTTTGTTGTTGCAATAATTATTTTTTGTTGTTGTTGTTGTTGTTAAAGACTACAAGAACACATGCTTCAAATCCCATGGTAATAAAAATTTCTATACTATCTCACTTCCAAATTATGAGCAGATCACAAAATTCTTCAGATTATAGCTTAATACAATGAGATTAAGAGGTCCCAAGTAATCCTAAAATTCTTTCAACTTTAGGCTGTTTTGTTAAAATAAGACAAATTTTGCCACCATAGATATATCCTCAGTCCCTGGAAGTTTTAAACCCCCTACAGTGTTTCATAGGTCCTGAATCCCACCCACTTCTATTCTTGTGTCCCTCACTTGATTAGAACAAAACAAGAACACCAGCAATTCCTCCTCCTCTGTGTGATTTGCCTGGTCAACAGAATGGCATGAAATGGCACTGTGCCAGTTCTGAGCCTTGTCCCCAAGCCTGGCTGCTTCCACTTCCTTTCCTTGGGTCCACGCGCCTGGAGACACAATTGGTGCCAGCAGTCCGGCCAGTTTGCTGCAGCTCTGACATGTAAGTAAAGCCACTGAGCAGGTCTAGCCCCACTGTGCACTCAAGGAACTAAGAGACATCGAATGAAATAGAACTGCCTAGAAGGCCCAGCCAAATCATTGTTGTTTTATTATATAGTAATATATAACTGATAGCCACCTTACTTCTCTGTATAATCCAGAAAAAATATCACTTATCTTCAGTTTTGATCTCCTAAGCTTTTGTCCAAATAAACTCAAACTTAAAAAAATATATTTTATGTATTTATTTATTTGAAAGATGAGAGAGAGAGAGAGAGAGAGAGAGAGAGAGAGAGAGAGAGGACAGACAAATGAGTGCACCAGAGCCTCTAGCCACTGCAAAGAAATTCCAGATGCATGCACCATCTTGTGCATGGGACTTGCGTGGGTACTGGGGAATTGAACCTGGGTCCTTAGGCTTTGCAGGCAACAGCCCTAACAGTTAAGCCATCCCTCCAGCCCTAAACTCAAAAACTTTTTTTTTTCTTTTTCTTTTTGGTTTTTGAAGGTAGGGTCTCATTGTAGCCCAGGCGGACTTGGAATTCACTATGGTAGTCTCAGGGTGGCGTCGAACTTACAAGGATCCTCCTACCTCTACTGGGATTAAGCCTGGCTCAAACTTTTAAGATCAGAACATTTTCTTTAAATTTATGCTAGGTGTGACCAAACCCCAAACCAAACCAGAAACCTCCCAAAATGCCTACTCTATATTATTTACCATAATTTGGCTGCATATTAAGCAGTAAGTAAGTCTTTGTATAGTCTCCTACCTCTGCCTCCGGAGTGCTGAGATTAAAGGCGTGCATCACCACACTCAGCAGTCTTATATCTTTGTAGGCTCTAAAATATTTGGTTAGATTACAAAATTATTACCACTATATTTTTAAATTTTTTTTCTTCAAGGTTTGCTAAACTTAGGTACAAGTATTACTACCTATGTTCAATCTCTTTTTGAGAAAAATTCACTTCAATTTTTTTTTTTGTTCTTTGTTTTTTGAGGGAGGCTTTCACTCTAGTCTAGGCTGACCTGGAGTTCACTCTGTATTCTCAGGGTGGCCTCAAACTCGTGGCTATCTTCTTACTTCTGCCTCCTGAGTGCTGGGATTAAAGACATGTGCCACCACACCCAATTTCTCACTTCAATGTTTTTTTTTCTTTTTAAATTTATTTATGAAATGGAAAGAAAGGGAGAGAAAGAATGGGTGTGCCAGGGCCTTTAGCCACTGCCAACAAACTCTGGTGCTTGTGCCGCCTTGTGCATCTGGCTTACGTGGGACCTGGAGAATTGAATCTGGGTCCTTAGGCTTTGCAGGCAAGTGCCTTACTTAACCACTAACCCATTTCTCCAGCCCAATATTTTTTTGAGGGGGGAGGGAGCAGGGTTTCACTCTAGTCCAGGTTGACTTGAACTCATGCAGTCCTCCTATGTCAACCTCCCAAGTGCTGGGACTAAAGGTATACTCTACCACGCCTGGCTTACACTTCAACTTTTTAAAAATAAAAACCAATAAAACATAATGTACAAAAGTATTTATAAGAATATTTTCAGAAAAGGATGGAAGAATCAAACTTCTGCATTACTAGTTACTAAACAGCATGTGTGTGTACATGAGTGTAGGACTGAACTGGGTGCCTATGAACACGCATTTATAGTGACAAAACTGTGCATATACATAGCTGGTATTCTGGACTGAGGCAAAGTAGTCTGTTCCTTCTGCTGGCCACCTCTGCTTGGGCAAGTCCCCTATGCTAACCACCCACCCCAGGGAAGAGTCAAATCACCTGAGACAGCATAACTTCACTTGGCAGGATCTCTTTCCCAAGCCTGTCCCCACCATGCATCTTCTTTCTTCCTTTTTTTTTTGATGTGGTATGTGGGGTGTATGCCCAAGTATGTGCTGACGAGTGCCTTGTGCACCTGCCTGCTATGGCAATTTGAATAGATGGCCCCAATATATTCAGTGATTAGTTTGTAGTTTGGCTCTGCACCCACCTGGCTGGAGAAGGTGTCACTGAGCAGATCTTTAGGTGTGGTGGTGAGTTTAAAATCCAATCTACAGATATGCAAAGTGTGCTGCGTGGCTTTTGGCTTAGCTTGTAGCTTCTCTCTGTGTGTTTGGGCCTGTGAAGGCATGCCAGCTTCTTCTGTCATTATGGAACTTCCCCTGGATCTTTAAGCTTCAATAAATCCCTTCTTCCACAACTGTGCCTGGTCTGGAAGGTCATCTCAGTGACCCGAGGCTGTGTACTACACCTGCGGTGGATGGAAAGAGACATCAAGTATCCTCTTCCATCACTCACCAGCCTATTTTTTCCTTGCAATGGAGTCTCTGACTAATAACAGAGCTTGCTGTTCATGAGTCCTAGCAATTCTCTCGTCTCTGTTCCTCCCCACCCCCACCCAGGACTGGGGTTACAGACATGTGGCCATGCTCAGCTGTTTACATAGTTTCTGGAGATTCAAAGTTGGGCAGTCTTAGACCTCCTCAGGCCTTAATGTTTGTGTCATCTTTCTAACCCAAGGCATCCCTACTTTAGAAGACAACAGGCATTCTACAAACTAGCTTGTATAATTCAACAGGTAACAAGCAAGTATACAAAAATTCAAGAAGGAGGGGCTGGAGAGATGGCTTTAGCGGTTAAGGTGCTTGCCTGCAAAGCCAAAGGACTTTGGTCCTTTGATTCCCTAGGACCTACATTAGCCAGATGCACAAGGGGGCGCACGCATCTGGAGTTTGTTTGCAACTGTTTGTTGTGGCTGGAGGCCCTGGCATGCCCATTCTCTCTTTCCCTCTCTCAAGTAAATAAATAAAAATAAAGTTAAAAAAAATCAAGAAGGAAGCAGTAATGTGCCCCACTTTCAGTGGAAATAATCTCTTTTCCACAGAAATAAAAAGGAAAATCCTAAACCCGATGTAGTGGCACATGCCTTTAATCCCAGCACTTGGGAGGCACAGATAGGAGGATCACCATGAGTTCAGGGCCACTCTGAGACTACACAGTGAATTCTGGGTCAGCCTGGGAAAGAGGGAGACCCTACCTCGAAATTAAAAAAAAAAAAAAAAAAAAAAAAGGAAATTCAGATGGGGCCAGACCACAACAGAGACCATTAGAAAGCATTCTGCAGCCAGATACAGATGGAGAGATGCATTCCATGTACAGTAATCAGGGGCCCAAGTTTTCCCCACCACAAAAGAGAACTCAACAATAACTGGAGAGAGTACTCGACACAGGAATCATTGTGTGGTGGACGTAACAGGATTATCTACAGAGAACACTGAGAATGAACTTTCTGACCTCGTCAGGGTGCAGCCTGAAAGGGACTGAGGCTGACAGCCAGAACCAGCTTCCAGCACTGTCCCACAGCCCAAGGCTGGATGGATAGAACTGGAGAGCACCTTCCTCTCCCTGTCAGAAGGGCTTGCCAAGCTGGGCCACCTCATCCATAAACTTTGTTGTTAACTGTCAGCACTACCCCTGACATGGGTGCACACTAAAGGTCAGCTAAGACAAAGGCTACCTGGACACTTGTCTTAACTTACATGGTGAGGAGAGTCTCAAGTAGGGAATTAACGGGAGCTTTTTCTTTCATTCTATTTTTTTTTAAATATTTTTTCCCTTTATTTGAGATAGAGTTAAGAGCGAGAGAGACAATGGGTGCACCAGGGCCTCTAGTCACTGCAGAATTCCAGATGCATGTGCCCTCTTGTGCAGCTGGCTTACATGGGTACTGGAGAATCAAACTTGGGTCCTCAGGCTTTGTAGGCAAGCTCCTTAACCGCTAAGCCATCTCACTAGCCCTTGTTTTTTGATATAGGGTCTACCCATCTCACTAGCCCTTGTTTTTTGATATAGGGTCTACCAGGCTGACCTGTAATTCACTATGTAGTCTCAGGCTGGCCTCAAACTCACAACAATCCTCCTCCCTCTGCCTTCCATGTGCTGGCATTAAAGGCATATGCCACCATGCCCGGCTTAACTGGAGTTTTAAATCACACTCTGCTGTGGACTCTACCTAGGACACTGGAAGGAGAAATATCAGGAAGATGTGTCATCAATGAGCAGAGGAAGAAAATGAGCCATGTGACACAGCAGATCTTGACAATAGCCACTTCCCACCTGTGGTCTCCTAGTCCACTGTCCACTTCCTGAAAAGGAGGGAGGATGGTAGGAAAGAGTGGGTTTGCCACCTAAGTTCTGTATTGTGTTGAAACTGCCTTTAGAAAGGACTTGCTTGAGAAGCCTGCTGGCTCAGGTTCAATTCTCAAGCCACCCACATAAGCCAAACGCAAAATATGGGACAAGCATCTGGTATTTGTTTTGCAGTGGCAAGAGGCCCTGGAGCCCCTCACCCCTCGTATGCACAAAGAAATAAAAATTAAAAAGAAAAAGACAGCAGCTGGGTGTGGTGGTGCATGCCTTCAGCACTCGGGGAGGCAGAAGTAGGAGGATCACTGTGGGTTTGAGGCCACCCTGAGAATACATAGTGAATTCCAGGTCAGCTTGGAATAGAGTAAGACCCTACCTCGAAAAACCAAAAACAGGAAGAAAAAAAAGAAAGGAAGGAAGGAAGGAAGGAAGGAAGGAAGAAGAAAGAGGATTAACTCATGATCCATAGTCATGAGAACATGAATAACCTGATGGTACCAACGCAGTTTTTATTTATCCCAGTGATGTTCAAACATCCCCATAGTCCAAGGTCTTATAACTGAGCTGTAATACTGAAAAGAAAAAACCATAATGGCACAGAATAAATATTCACCCTGCAAAAGATGGAATTAGGCATAGTAATGAAAAATTTTGATATGCAAAAGCAACTATGGGACTGGAGAAGGACCCAGGTTTGATTCTCCAGGTCCCACATAAGCCAGAGGCACATGATGGTGCATGTGTCTATAGTTCATTTGCAGTGGCTAGAGTCCCTGGTGCACCCATTCTCTCTCTAATAATAGAAATAAAATCTTTTTTTTTTTTTTAAGCAACCAGTCTGACAAAATGGACACACCTGTGCAATAGTGGCACCCAGGCTAGGTGGGTAACCAATGGCTGTCTGATTGGCTAAGAGATCTCAGTGGAAAGGAACCCTTATCTGGAACTGGAACCCAAGTCAGAATCCTATGGGGACCAAAATCATACACTCCAATGAGAAGCTCCCACTAATCTTTGGCCAAAAGAGAGGCTACAACCATCCAAATCTCTCTTACCCAGGCGTGGTGGTGCATGCCTTTAATCCCAGCACTTGGGAGGCAGAGGTAGGAGGACTGCAATAAGTTCAAGGCCACCCTGAGACTACATAGTGAATTCCAGGTCAACCTGGACTCAAGTGAGGCCCTACCTCAAAAAAACAAAACAAACAACAACAACAACAACAGAAAATCTCTCTTGATGAACAACACTTATCCCATTTAACTTATGTTGACCTCAATCTCCCTTGGAGAATGCTTTTACTTTTGCAGAAGGCAACAAGAACCAAGGAGATAAACCACCCCTCACATATCAGCCAGGGCCCAGGTGAAACAACAGAGGAATTGGTGAAATGAGCAAGAGTGTAGTTTCCATGGCAAGCCAGACAACCTGCACCATGGTGATGGAGACAGACACTGAGGATACTCAGTGAGCTGAGAGCTCAACACGAATATAGACTAAAACACATCCACCACAGCTTATCTTTTAATTTTAACAGCAAGAAGAAAATGTAAACTTCCAAGATATAACTGATACAAAGCCACAGAGGCAATGCTCTAATTAACTGGCATTTATAGGCACAATACAACTGCCAGGGTTGGGGAGAAGACACCTCTGTAATTGCTACCGAGTGGAAGTCTCGTACTTCCAACACTGTCACTAAAACTACTCACTAAGCTGTTTAGGGTTCACATGGTGCATAACAGAGGTGGAGGCTTGTATGTACAAACAGAAATGATAAAGGAGATGTTCTGCTTTCTACTAGAATTCCCTTGGTGCAGCTGAGGCTGTACCTGGATTGCAGATGCATGGATTGAAGGTACGTTCCAAGAGTGGCCACATCTTGCTCTAGACTGTTCTTTATGAGTTTTTCCTCCAAGTTGACCATTTCATTCAGTATGTGACTTTGTCCACCAAGAAGAGAATTTTCACCCACGGCCTTGATTCTCTTTAAGAATATCTCATGTAAAATTTTAACATATCCTAATGTCACTTTCTGGCCATCTGGGCTTGGTGCACAATATTCCTTTGCTGGTGAGCTAATAGCAGCGAGCTTTCCTTCTTGTTCCTAGCTCGCTGCACTTGTATTTATTTAGCACTGGTTACAGAAATGCCCAAGCCCCTGAGGGTACTTGGAATGATGTTCCTGCCTTTGCTGTTGTTGCATCTTGAGGACATGTTCAAGGTTGTCACTGAGGGTTTTTAAAGGAAGCACTGAGATCTCTTTCAAACTGGTTTGTCTTTGCAAGAGACCTTATCATGCCACTGCTAAAATCTGTGGCATCCTGTGAGCACTCTCCTTGGCTCGTTGTTCATATTATCCTGAGGAAGGACTGTACTGCCACATGCATGAAGTGTTGGGCTGTTTCCTTCTGGGCTCTTTTCACTTGGGCTCAAGTCATTGGAAGGAGGATCTGCAAGCATCTGCTGACATTTGGCAGCTCTAAGGACTTCCTTGCCTCGGGTGCCATGGTTACTGTTTTCTGGTACTTGGCCAGACCCTGGTGCTCATCACAGCCCTCAGCACCTCACCATCCTCAGAGGTGGTCACACTTAGCATACGTGACGGGCATTGATAAGAGAATATGTCTGACTGGCTGAAACATCACAGCTGGAACTCATGAGAGGACCCATAGCTTGTACACATGGGTAAAATGCAAATGACTCCCCAATCGGAACCTTTAATAATGGTTCAGCAGAAAGCTGGAGACAAAAAGAATGAACCACAGGCCCAAGGCCCTGAGGCCTAAGGCAGAGTGAGGAAAGCAGAACAGAGGTGGAGTCTTGTATGTGGCAAACAAAGGATAAAGGAGGCATGCTGCTTTCTACTGGAATTCCCGCTAGTACAGCTAAGGCTGTGCCGCGACTGCAGATGCCAGGATCACATGCTTTCTTCAGCGCCCTGGGAATGCATGGATTGAAGGTACTTTCCAAAGGGGGGGGGCACATTTTGCTCTTGACTGTTCTTTATGAGCTGTTCCTCCAAGTTGACCATTTCATTCAGTATGTGACTTTGTCCACCAAGAAGAGAATTTTCACCCACGGCCTTGATTCTCTTTAAGAATATCTCATGTAAAATTTTAACATATCCTAATGTCACTTTCTGGCCATCTGGGCTTGGTGCACAATATTCCTTTGCTGGTGAGCTAATAGCAGCGAGCTTTCCTTCTTGTTCCTAGCTCGCTGCACTTGTATTTATTTAGCACTGGTTACAGAAATGCCCAAGCCCCTGAGGGTACTTGGAATGATGTTCCTGCCTTTGCTGTTGTTGCATCTTGAGGACATGTTCAAGGTTGTCACTGAGGGTTTTTAAAGGAAGCACTGAGATCTCTTTCAAACTGGTTTGTCTTTGCAAGAGACCTTATCATGCCACTGCTAAAATCTGTGGCATCCTGTGAGCACTCTCCTTGGCTCGTTGTTCATATTATCCTGAGGAAGGACTGTACTGCCACATGCATATGATAAGAGAATATGTCTGACGGCCTGAAACATCACAGCTGAACTCATGAGTGACCCATAGCTTGTACACATGGAAAATGCAATGACCCCCAAGCGGACCTTAATAATGGTTCAGGAAGAAGCTGGAGACAAAGAAGAATGAGCCAGCAGGCCCATGGCCCAGAGGCCGTAAGGCAGAGTGAGGAAAGCAGAACAAGAGGTGGAGTCTTGTATGTGGCAAACAAAGGATAAAGGAGGCATGCTGCTTCTTACTGGAATCCCGCTAGTACAGCTAAGGCTGTGCCGCGACTGCAGATGCCAGGATCACATGCTTTCTTCAGCGCCCTGGGAATGCATGGATTGAAGGTACTTTCCAAAGGGGGGGGGGCACATTTTGCTCTTGACTGTTCTTTATGAGCTGTTCCTCCAAGTTGACCATTTCATTCAGTATGTGACTTTGTCCACCAAGAAGAGAATTTTCACCCACGGCCTTGATTCTCTTTAAGAATATCTCATGTAAAATTTTAACATATCCTAATGTCACTTTCTGGCCATCTGGGCTTGGTGCACAATATTCCTTTGCTGGTGAGCTAATAGCAGCGAGCTTTCCTTCTTGTTCCTAGCTCGCTGCACTTGTATTTATTTAGCACTGGTTACAGAAATGCCCAAGCCCCTGAGGGTACTTGGAATGATGTTCCTGCCTTTGCTGTTGTTGCATCTTGAGGACATGTTCAAGGTTGTCACTGAGGGTTTTTAAAGGAAGCACTGAGATCTCTTTCAAACTGGTTTCTCTTTGCAAGGGACCTTATCATGTCACCTCTAAAATCCTGTGGCATCCTGTGAGCACTCTCCTTGGCTCGTTGTTCATATTATCCTGAGGAAGGACTGTACTGCCACATGCATAAAGTGCTGGGCTGTTTCCTTCTGGGATGTTTTCACTTGGGCTCCTCAAATTCTGCTTTGGGGGGGGGGGGTTGGTGAGTCTCATGCTCTGTAAGCAAGCCCTCACCCTGAGCAGGAAGCATCCACAGGGCTTAGATACATAAAGCCCCGCTGAAGTGCTGCCTTGTGTGTGTGGAGGGGGGGGAATATCTCATGCTTTGTAAGTAAGCCCTCACCCCAAGGCTGAGGGAGCAGCATCCATAGGAATAAGCCCAACATAGTGAGTCCCACTGAAGTGCTGCTCTGGGGTCTCCATAATCCTGGCAAATTTCCTCTCCATTAAGCGGTGTAAACAACTATTGCCAATGTCATCAAAAGCAGCTGAGTCAACTCACAAGAGAAGGCACAGTGAGGGTAATCTGATCCCCACCTGAGATTCAACTGCCTCCTGCACCAGCTGTACACAACCATGCACGAGGTCTTGTGACATCAGAGGGAGATAGGGTATATAGAAGGTGAAAGATCTAGGAACAATGAGCTCCACTGAGGTGGTGTTTCCGTGCTCTGAACGTAGAGGCTGAGGGAGGATCACCCGTGGGGTAATCCTGACATAGTGAGCGCCACTGAAATGTTGCTTGGGGGAGGGGGGGGGTCACATACTCCTGGACAGGGACAAGGAGCTCCTGAAGTGGTCATGGGGAGGTCCTCAAGAGTGATATGAGACTTCTCAGTGGTGCGGCTGCTCTGGGGTCCCCATGCTCTGTAAGTAAGCCCTCATCCTGAGGCTGAAGGAGGAGCATCCAAGGAGTAAACCCGACAGGAATTCCCATCAAAGTGGCTGCTTTGGGGGGGGCGGTCCATGTTCCTATATATAACCCCTCTTCTTGCTCTGTAAGTGACCCCCAATAAACTCATTGGTTCACTGAAAGAAAAAAAAAAAAAACTTCATGAAACAGTGGAAAATGGTATTTGGGGCAACCTAAATAATCTGTATTCCTATGTTATGGTCACTCATCTCTGGATCTAGAATAAACTATTATTCCCTTTAAGGTGACAGCTGTGTTTTTATGTCAACTAAGGTAACCAAAGCAAACCATTTTAGCTGCTCAGTAGAGAAGAGGAGGGAAGAGGTGGATAGGCTAGTGCAATGTCACAGACACGAGGTGGTAATCTTGCCACCTTGTTGACAGAGGTCTTCTGAGCCACAGGTCCAGAGGACAATCCTGGTACTAATGCTGGGGCCCTGGAGGAAGGGTCTTTCCAGCTCCAGCCAGACCTCTTTACCTGGATCCCACTGCTCCAGACTTTGGTGCATTTTTCATGGGGTGGTGGCATTCCCTCAGCATAACTCGGGACGGAGATTCAGAGCCAGAACTGTGCACAGCTCCCCAGTTCTCCTAACCCTAAAATATGGGTATTCAGCTTCTATTCATCTTTGAGGCCCAGTGAGTAATCATCACAGGTAATGGTAAAGTCTGAATTCAAAACCCAAATAGAGGCTGGGAATGTAGCTCAGTGGAAGAATGCTGTACAGAGCCTTAGGTTCAATCTCCAGCACTGCAAAGAAAACAAACAAAATCAAAACTTCAAATAATCAAAAGAAGTTGAATGTTATCAGTAACCATGGAATTACAAGACATGAAAGATGTAGCTGGGCGTGGTGGGGCACACCTTTAATTCCAGCACTTGGGAGGCAGAGGTAGGAGGATCACTGTGAGTTTGAGGCCACCCTGAGACTACATAGTCAATTCTAGGTCAGACTGGGCTACAGTAAGACCCTGCCTTGAAAAAACAGTATTTTTTTTTAAATGAGAGGTGCTTCATATTCATTAGGTTGACAAACATTTAAAGTGCCCAACTCTAGGAGGATAGATATTTGAACAGATAAATTGAGGAAAGGATTGAGAATTGGTCCAATCTTTGACCACAGCCCTGAAATTCCACTTTGCCTTCTACTGAAGGCCTGTGTAAGCAAGAGACAAAAGAAAGCTCTCTCTATTTGCTGTAAAAACAGGAGACTTTCAAAATGTCCATCAGCAGGATAATAAAAAAAAACAAGCAGGCCATAATTAATTATACACCCCAACATAGTTCAGGAGCTAAAATGAACCATAGCTTCATCTATATCAACACGAATAAACTACAAACATGTAATGAAAAAAGTGAATTATGGGGCTGGAGGAATGGCCTAGTGGTTAAGGCATTTGCCTACAAAGCCAAAGGACCCAGGTTAGATTCCTCAGGACCCACGTAAACCAGATGCACAAGGGGGCACACACCTCTGGAGTTCGTTTGCAGTGGCTGGAGGCCCTGGTGCACCCATTCTCACTCTCTCTTTCTCTGTCAAATAGATAAATAAATATAAATTGTTATTCATTTAAAAAAAAGAGAGAAAAAAGTGAATTGTGGACTGGTGATAGATGGCTCAGTGGTTGAAGTTGCTTGTTTGTAAAGCTTGATGGTCTGGGTTCAATTCCCCAGTATTTACATAATGCCTGATGCATGCATCTGGAGTTCTTTTGCAATGGCAGGAGGTCCTGGTGCATGCATACTTTCTGTCTCTCTTAAATAACCAAATAAATACTTTTTAATGGTTTTTGAGGTAGAGTCTCACTAGCCCAGGCAGATCTGGAATTCACGATATAGTCAGAATGACCTTGAACTCCCAGGGATCCTCCTACTTTTGTCTCCTGTGTGCTGGGATTAAAGGCATGCGCCACCATGCCAGGCTAAACTGGTCTCACTCTAGCCCAGGCTGACCTGGAATTCACTATGTAGTCTCAGGGTGGCCTCGAACTCATGGCGATCCTCCTACCTCTCTGCCTCCTGAGTGCTGGGATTAAAGGTGTGTGTCACCACGCCCAGCTAAATATTTTTTTAAAAAAGAAAAAAAGTGAGTTGCAAAATCCTACTACATGAAGGGTTATTTTTTGTTTTTGTTTTTTTAAAAAACAACTTGCAAAAACACTACAAATCAGATATGGTTTGCCACTGGTGTGATAATGCCAACCGTGAGTGGGGCAGAACACCTCAATAATGAGGGGAGCTGCGTGGGAGGAAGGGGTACCTGAGGAGGGCTGTGAAGAACAGAGGCCCTGTGCACAGCATACATCACAAAGCACATTTTTCAAAAGTCCACATTTGTGTGGAAAGGCTACCCTTACTCCCCCCACCTCTCCCTCTCTCTCGTACATGCTTAGAATATTTTCATTTTTAAAAATTTTTTTCAAGGTAAGATCTCACTCTAGCCCAGCCTAATCTGGAACTCACTCTGCCTCCCTCATGTTGGGATTAAAGGTGCACACCAGCACATCGTCATCAGTAAACACCAATTAGGTCCAACAGTGACACTAAGGTCCCAGGCTGCTGCCTCAACTCTTTCTCCACAATGCTGTTCCTTGTCCCATTAGTTCTTTATGCCAGAAACTGAGGGATGGAGAGAGAGGAAATAGGAGAGAGAGGAAAGAAAGGGAAGGATGTGCTAGCACAATGCTTCCAGGCTTGACTCCCTATGGCATGCACAGTCAGCTCCCAAAAGGCAGCCAAACACAGCTCCACCTGAATCAGGACCTTGGAGGACTTTTGCTCACTGCTTAACAACCTACCCTTATGCCTACTCCTCCTGTACAACTCCCCCCCCCCCAAAAAAAAACAGGTTAGTTCCAATTCTTTGCTAGGTGACTGGTCTCAAAAGGTATCTAATTTTTGACCTCCACAAGTCATGCCTAAGAACTGATGCTTTTCCTAAGTGCAATCTACAGCAGCTAATTAAAGGGATCTCTGAAAAAAACTGCAAACAACTCATGTTCCGAAACAGTAAAAATTCTTTCAGTGAAATACAGTGATTCTTCTATACCTCAGTCTCCCAAGTGCTAAGGCTAAATGTATGCCACCGTGCTTTCTCCTTTTCACACAGTCCAGGAACTAGCTCATGGGATGGTGCTGACTACAGTTAGGGTAGGTCTTCCCACCTCAACTAGCCTAATCCAGAAACTCTCAGACATGACCAGAGATTTGTGTGTTCATTTCAATCCACCTAGGCAGCTGCCCTGGCTTGATGCCTGACATTCCCATTAAAAAAAAATTATATATATATATATATGCAAGGACAGAGAGGAGGGAAGGAAGAAAGGAAGGAAGGAGAAGGAAAGGAAAAAGGGAAAGAGGGAAAGGAGGAGGAGGGAAGGAAGGAGGCATGCTAGGGCCTCTTGTCATTGGAAACGAATACACGCATGGTCCACTTTGTACATCTGGCTTCATGTGGGTACTGGGGAATCAAACCCAGGCTGTCAGGCTATGCAAGCTACCTACCTTTAATCACTGATCCATCTCTCTAGTTCTTATCCCCATTTCTTAACTGACTAATGTGCTTAAGGGAGTACTGATTATTATTAAGGGAATACTGATGATTATGCCCAATGAAGGTAAAAATTAGTGCTTACTCATTTCAACATGTGTGGAAAGGGCCCAAATTTTTGTTGACATGATTTGAAACAAGCAGGAGAGGTAATGCCTAGGTCACCCAGAGCAGTGCATTCAGGGGGGTGGAGGTTGTGCCCAGAAACGCTGCACCAGAGAGTACTAAACCCAAGAGCTGCTCCCAGGGACACTATACAGGGGTAAAGCTGAGACCTATGTTACAGCCCTAACAGCATTCAGTTTAGTGATGCCCCTTGTAATATGATAGACTAGTCTATTTACCCTCTGATGTGTCCTTTTTCTTTCCCTCTCATCAAATTTATTCAGGTCATGAAAACTGAAATTTGGCAATGTCAAATAATGTAGGAAAAACAGATATAGAAAATTCTTGTATACTTGTATTGTGCATGGCAATACAAAGTTAGGGGCAGGGAGAAAGGAGCACACGTTGTTCCCAGGACCTCTTGGGCTAGAAGGCTGGGCATCCAGTGGTTCAACCAACCTAATAAAAAATAATCAAGGAGCAGGGTGTGGTGACGCATGGCTTTAATCCCAGCACTTGGGAGGCAGGGGTAGGAGGATCGCCATGAGTTCGAGGCCACCCTGAAATTACATAAGGAATTCCAGGTCAGCCTGAGCTAGAGTGAGACCCTACTTTGCAAAAAAAAAACAAACAAACAAAGGAAGGGGCTGGAGAGATGGCAGCTCAATAGTTTCGAGGCCACCCTGAAATTACATAAGGAATTCCAGGTCAGCCTGAGCTAGAGTGAGACCCTACTTTGGAAAAAAAAAAACAAACAAACAAAGGAGGGGGCTGGAGAGATGGCAGCTCAATAGTTAAGGTGCTTGTCTGTAAAACCTAATGACCAAAGTTCAATTCCCTATGTAAAGCCAGATGCACAGAGTGGCATACACATCTAGAGTTTGTTTGCAATGGATAGAGGTCCTGGTATGCCCATTCTCTCCCTCTTCCCCTCTCTGTCTACTTGCAAATAATAAATAAATAAATAAATATTTTTTTAAAACAATCAAAAAATGGCCAGGCATTGGGGCACAAGCCAGTCAACCAGCATTCAGAAGGTTAAGGTAGGAAGATTATGAGTTGGTGCCAGCCTAGGGTGCCACTCTATTAAAAAAATTAATTACATCTGTAGTAAACACATACACTTTTTTGTTGTATTCCCTCAACAATTCAGTATCACAACTACACACTTGGCACTTAAACTGAACTAAGTATTACACATCATGTAGAGGTATTTTAAAGTAGACAGAAGGATGTGTGCAGGTTTTACGGAAGCAGACTCTCAATCCTCTTGCCTCAGCCTCCCAGGTGCTGGGATTACGGAGTGTGCCACCCAGCTACTACACTTTTATGCAAAGTACTTGAGCACCCATGGACTTTGGTATCCACAGAAAGGGTCCTGGAGCCAACATCTTGCACATACTGAGGTGCTAGTGGAGACTGTGCTCTGCTAAGACTGGACAGGAACACATGCCTTCCTTCCCTCTCCCACCATCAAATTCCTCATCTGTTGGGCTTTGATTCCACCTTCTGGCAGTCAACATCCAGGGCAGCACAGGTGAAAGAAGGGCAGCCAGATGGCAACAAGCACTGGGAGGAGCTGGGTGGGGTGTGGGCAGTATGGTGGCTGCCCTTAGGGTCCTGCCCTGTCATATGCCACCCTTCAGACACAGGAAACATCAGGACTTTGGCAGGGACTGAACACATGACTCACACAGACTGCAACTTCCTCCTGGCAGGAGGGAGATACACACCATTGAGAACAGCTGTCACCACCAATGGCTAACACCAATTCACCAAAACTCAAATGTATTCATAAACATGCCAAAAAGAGACAAGCAAAATAAGATCAGTGTCACGAATATCTAACTTTCAAATTTCCCCTAGGTAGATGCTCTACATGGGATTTGAGGGAATGTCAAGAACTTGATTTTTCTCTAATCAGCAGTTTGCAAAAAGCTGTTTCCTCTTTTGCACTCTCAAGAATGGCCAGAAAGTTCTGAGATACATGACATTTCTTCATATTTTACCTCTATCCAAAGTCCAGGCAACGGCATCAACCTGCTGTTGGCACCCATAGCAGCTCTCATGTGACCTACAGAAAGGTAACTGCTTTGCAGAGAGAAATGCACAGGAAAAACTCCCACAGACAGACCTCACAGGTCACTTAAACTATCTACGAGGGTAAAGCCACAACTGCTTACCTTGTCTTCCACAATTAAGTCCACTTCTCAAGGACAACCAGGCAGGACAAAGGAGAATGCTGTGCAGGACACATGGCCTCATGTCTGGACTCAGATATAAGAGCCATTATGGCACCAAGTAACTTCTAAGAACACACATGTTCCCCAAGTCCCACAGAGCACTGCAAGCCTGGAAACCTCCTGAGTGTTGTCAAGCTCCCCCACGTTTCTCAGAAACCAGAAGCATCACAGAGGCTACAACAGGTGGCAAATCATCACCCAGTCCTTCACAACGTGAAGAGGCCCTTGGATGGCCTCTGACAACGGATTGAGTCTGGCCACATTATTCTCCTACCCAAAGAAAACAACCATTCTCATCTAGAACTGATGTTTGGTGGCTTTTCATTGTTCATAAAATTAAGGTGATACAACTACTTACACTATTTGAAGCCCAAAAAACAATTTCAGACAGACTTCCACATCCATGCGTGCCATAGCTGCTGATACAACCAGCCAGACTAAAAATGTTCAAAGGACAATTACATCTATTTCTCTGAAGAACACTGATACAAAAATTCTCAATAAAACATTTGCAAATCAAAGTCAACAGCACATTAGTAAGATCATAACCATGATCAAACTGGTATCATTTCAAGAATTCAAGGGTGAGCCAGGCATGGTGGCACACACCTTTAATCCCAGCACTTGGGAGGCAGAGGTAAAGGTTCTCCATGAGTTCGAGGTCACCCTGACACTACATAGTGAATTCCAGATCAGCCTGGGCTACAGTGAAACCCTACCTCAAAAAAAAAAAAAAAAAAATCAAGAGTGTGTTTAACACACACACAAATTAATAAATGCAATACAGTACATAAATATACTCAGCAACAGAAATCACATGATCACCTTAGTAGACAAAGAAAAGGCTTTAACAAAGTCCAAAGTCCAACATCCAACATCCCTTCCTAATAAAGGCTCAGAAAAGCTAGGAAAAAAAGGGAACATGGCTCAACATAATAAAAGCTACATACAAAAAATGCTAGGGACAGAGAGATGACTCCGAAGTTATGGCATTTGTTAAAGCCTAACAACCCAGGTTTGATTCCCCAGTACTCATATAAAGCCAGATGCACAAAGTGGGGCATGTATCTAGAATTTGTTTGCACTGGTAAGAGGCCCTGGCATACACATTCTCTCTCCTTGCAAATAAAATAAAATAAAATAAAAACCATTAAAAAAAAAAAAAAACCTATAGCCAACATCATACTAAGTGGGAAAAAGCTGAAAGCATTTCCTCTAAAATCAAGAACAAGACAAAAGTGCCCACTCTCACTCAATATAGTATTAAGACTTCTTAGCCTGAGCAATATTATTAAGGAAGAGAAAGAATGAGGAGATACAAACAGAGAAGGAGAAAGTCGGGTTGGAGTGATGGCTAAGGGTTAAAGCACTTGCCTACAAAGCCTAACAACCAGAGTTGGGTTCCCCAGTACCCACATAAAGCCAGATATACAAATTGGCACATGTATCTGGAGTTCGTTTGCAGTGACAGGAGGCCCTGGCACACCCTTACTCTGTCTCCCTTCTCTCTCTCTGCTTGCAATAAATTTTTAAAAATATTTTTAAAGCTGGGTGTGGTGTCGCATGCCTTTAGTCCCAGCACTCAGGAAGCAGAGGTAGGAGGATCACTGTGAGTTCGAGGCCAGCCTGAGATTACATAATCAATTCCAGGTCAGCCTGAGCTACAGTGAGACCCTACCTTGAAAAAACAAATATATATATATATATATATATATATTTAAAAAAAAAAGAAAGAAAAGAGATAGTCAAATTAACCCTATTTGCAGATATAATCCTATACTTAAGAGACCCTAAAGAAGAGACCCCACAAGAAAATTCTTAAGTCTGAAAAACACTTTCAGAAAAGTAGGATATAAAAATCAACATAAAAATCACTACTCTTTCTGTGTTAGTAATTATAAGGAAATCAGGGGGGAAAAAAAACCCATTCTCAACAGCCAAAAGGAAGAAGAGAGGAAGGAAGGAAGACACCCTAGGAAAATCCAACCAAGGAGGTGAAATGAAATTTTAAACAATGAATGGAGTTGAAGAGAGCACAATTAAAAAATTGTTTGCCTCACAAACATAAGGACCTGAGTTTGATCCCCAGAACCCACATAAAAATGCTGGGGCAGGGCGTGGTGATGCACGCTTTTAATCCCAGCACTCCAGAGGTCAAGGTAGGAGGATCGCTGTGAGTTCAAGACCAGCCTGAGACTACAGAGTGAATTCCAGGTCAGCCTGAGCTAGAGTGAGACCCTGCCTCAAAAAAACAAACAAGCCAAGTGTGGTGGTGCACGCCTTTAATCCCAGCACTCCAGAGGTAGGAAGATTGCTGTGAGTTCAAGGCCACCTAGAGACTACATAGTGCGTTCCAGGTGAGCCTGGGCTAGAGTGAGACCCTACCTTGAAAAACAAAAACAAACAACAAAAAATGCTGGGGGGCTGGGCATGGTGGCGCACTTCTTTAATCCCAGCACCTGGGAGGCAGAGGTAGGAGGATCGTGGTAAGTGTGAGGCTAGCCTGAGACCACAGAGTTCCAGGTCAGTCTGGGCTAGAGTGAGACCCTACCTTGAAAATAAAAAAAAAAAAAAACTTTTTTTTTTTTTTTTAAATTCTGGGTGTATGCTTGTAATCCCAGGGCTGGGAATGTAAAGAAACAGGAAGGCCCTGGGAGGCTCACTAGCCAGCCAGTGTAGCCTAATTGGCAAGCTCTTGGCCAAGAGACATACTGTTTCAAAAACAGGTAGATGGCATTTCAGAGATTGTCCCCTACACACACACACACAAATTGAAGGAAGAAACTACTAGGCTGAAACACTGTAAAATACAGGTTCAGAGCTGGAGAGATGGCTCAGTGGTTAAAGGTACTTGCACGCTTAAACCTGAAGACCTGGGTTTGACTCCCCAATACCCTCATAAAGCCAGATATACAAAATGGTTTATGTGTCTGGAGTTTATTTGCAGCAGCAGGAGGCTCTGGTGTGTCCATATTCACTCTTCCTATCTGTTTCTCTCTCTCAAATAAAGAAATATATTTAAAAAATAAAATAAAGATTTTTCTTTTTTTTCTTTTTTTTTTTTGGTTTTTCGAGGTAGGGTCTCACTCTAGCTCAGGCTGACCTGGAATTCACTATGGAGTCTCAGGGTGGCCTCGAACTCACGGCAATCCTCCTACCTCTGCCTCCCGAGTGCTGGGATTAAAGGCGTGCGCCACCACGCCCGGCTTAAAATAAAGATTTTTCTGAACAGGGCTCCAATGGTCCAGGAATGAAAGCATAATTAACTAATGTGATTACATGACATTTAAAAAGTTTCTCAAAAATAAAAAACAAAGGGCGGAGAGATAGATGGCTTAGCTGTTTAGGCACTTGCCTGCAAAGCCTAAGGACCTAGGCTCAATTCCCCAGTACCCACATAAGCCAAATGCACAAGGTGGCACACACGTCTGGAGTTCATTTGCAGCGCCTGAAGGCCCTGGCACACCCATTTTTCTCTCTCTCTCTCAAATAAATAATTTTTTTTAAAAAAAGCTGCTGGGTGTGGTGGCTCACACCTTTAATCCCAGCACTCGGGAGACACACGTAGGAGGATCACCCTGTGAGTTCAAGGCCACCCTGAGATTATATAGTGAATTCCAGGTCAGCCTGAGCTAGAGAGAGACCCTGCCTTGAAAAACCAAAAAACCACAAAACCAAAAAAAAAAAAGCTTCTGCACAGCAAAACAATCAGCAAAGCAAAGAAACAGCCTATAAAATGGAAAAATGAAAAACTGCCAGTTATACTTCAGGCAGGGAACTGACATCTAGACTCTAGAAAGAGCAACAACAACAACAAAATCAAATATCCAAAAATCCAAATCATCCAATCAATAAAGGGCAAATGAACTGAACAGCTAGTTGTCCAGAGTACAAACATCCAGTAGCTATATAAAAAATGTTCACCTCTTTCTCTCTGTCAGCCCCCCATAAATAAAAATAAAAAGGGGGGCTGTAGAGATGGCTTAGTGGTTGAGGTAGTTGCCTGCAAAACCAAAGGACCTTGGTTCAATTCCCCAGGACCCATGTAAGCCAGATGCACAAGGTGGTACATGCGTCTGGAGTTCATTCGCAGTGGCTGGAGGCCCTGGTGCACCCATTCTCTCTCTTTCTGTCTGCCTCTCTCTCTCTCTCTCTCTCTTTTCCCCAAACAAATAAATAGATAATAAAAAAAAATTTTAAAGGGGGGCTGCAGAGATGGTTTAGTGGTTAAGGTGTTTGCCTGCAAATCCAAAGGACCTTTGTTCCCCAGGACCCACATTAGCCAGATAAACAAGGTGGTGCACATGTCTGGAGTTCGTTTGCAGTGGCTAGAGGCCCTGGCACGCCCATTCTCATTTTCTCTCTCTCTCTCTCCTTCTCTGTCTGTCTGATTCTCTCTCTCTCAAATAAATAAAAGTAAATTTTAAAAAAATGTTCACAAGCCAGGCATGTTGGCACACATACCTCAGCACTAGGGAGGCTGAGATAGAAGGATCTGTGAGTTCAAGGCCAATATGGGCTAGAGTGAGACCCTGCCTTTAAAAACCAATGTTTGGCTGGAGAGCTGGCTCAGGTGCACTATCCATATACCCAAGTTATGGAACTAGCCTAAGTGCCCACCAGTGGGTGAATGGGTCAAGAAAATGTGGTAAACACAATGGTTATTCAGCTATAAAGATGAACAAATTGGCCGGGCATGGTGGCGCATGCCTTTAATCCCAGAACTTGGGAGGCAGAGGTAGGAGGATTGCTGTGAGTTCGAGGCCAACCTGAGACTCCACAGTGAATTCCAGGTCAGCCTGGGCTACAGCAAGACCCTACCTCGAAAAAAAAAAAAAAAAAAAAAAGATGAACAAAATCAGCCGGGTGTGGTGGTGCATGCCTTTAATCCCAGCACTCAGGAGGTAGAGGTAGGAGGATTACCATGAGTTTGAAGCCACCCTGAAACTACATAGTGAATTCCAGGTCAGCCTGGACTACAGTGAAAATCTACCTCAAGAAAAACCAAAAAAGATGAACAAACTCATGTTGTTGGCAAGAAAATGGCTAGAACTGGAGATTACCACATTAAGAGAAAGAAGTCAGACTCAAGGAGACAAATATCTCATATTTCCTGTCATATACAAAATCTAGCTTTAAAAATATGAATATAAGACATAAAAGTAGAAGGGAGACTACTTGGGAAGGGGACTATGGTAGTCTGATTCAGGTATTCCCCATAAACTTAGGTGTGCTGAATGCTGGGTTCCCAACTGATGGAGATTTGGGAATTAACACCTCTTGGAGGCAGTGTATTGTTGGGGGCGGGCTTATGGGTATTATAGCCAGTTTCCCCTTGCCAGTGTTTGGCACAATCTCCTGTTCCTGTTGTCCATCTGATGTTGGCCAGGGGGTGATGTCCAACCCTGCTCATGCCATCATTTCCCCCTGCCATCATGGAGCTTCCCCTTGAGTCTGTAAGCCAAAATCAACCTTTTTTCCCACAAGCTGCTCTTGGTTGGGTGATTTCTACCCAGCAATGCGAACCTGACTGCAACAGTAATGTTGGTACTAAGGAGTGGTGTCATTTGCTGCTAGACACCTGACTGTGTGGCTTTGGCCTTTTGAAGCTGATTTTCAAGAGGAATGTGGATGAATTTGAAACCTTGGCCTAAGAAACACCTTGCAGTGCTGTAAGTACAGCTTGATGGATTATTCTGGTCAGAGATGTAAGACCTGAATGCAGTAAGACCTATGGACTGGGAGGTTTGGCTTATGAGGGTGAAAAGGAGCTTTGTCTGAACTGGGCTAGAAGCAGTTTATGTGAGAGGCTTGCTGTTAATGCCAGTGTCCTGAGAACTTGTGCAGGGTTGCAATGTGTAGAAACAGACTGGTGTGAGATGAGGGATATGGCACAGAAATGAAATCTTTGGGACAAACTGCTGCCCATTCAGCTACAATTATATGAGAGATTACAACCAATGAGACTGGGCCAGCTGATGTGCATTGGGGCAACAGGAAGAATGTAGACTCTTTTGAAGGGGCCTGAGTACTCAAGGAGTGTCCTGTTCTTCAAAGTCTGTTTATTCCCCCCTGAATTAACAAATTGGCACCCTACCTAGTATTGTAGAGTATAAGAAATGCAGGAAAGAGAGGGTCATTGAGAGTGCAACATGGTCTTGTGTTTTAGAAATGGCCATGGCAGTGTAAAGCAGGATTGCCTGCATGGAGACCCAATGAGCCATGAGGATGAACTGTGGTTTGCAGTGAAGACCCAGTGGAAATGCTGGGACAATGAGATGGCTGCTAAGGAAAGCTGCCAGACCTAAATGAAGTTTTCCAGGACTGTGAGTAGCCTAACTGGAGGGGCAAAATTGGAACTCCAGAGACTTGTTGCTGGTTAGAATTATCAGACTTGGAGATTTGTCACTGACTAGAGTTGTTGAACCTGGAGCTACAGAGTTTGATATTTGCCTTGTTTAAAATTTGTCTTGGTTGAATATTTCTTTGCTATGCCCAATGCCATCTTTTGCAGTATGAATGTTTATTCTGTGTCATTATGGGTTTGGGGGAGATTTTTTGGTATTATGGTTCAGTTAAAAGACCTTGGATAGGGCTGGAGAGATGGCTTAGCAGTTAAGGCACGTGCCTGTGAAGCCTAAGGACCCAGGTTCGATTCTCCAAGTCCCATGTAAGCCAGAGATGCACATGGTGGTGCATGCATCTGGAGTTCGTCTGCAGTGGCTAGAGGCCCTGGCATGCCCATTCTTTCTCTCTCTCTCCCCCCTTCACTCTGTCTCTAATAAATAAATAAAAATAAATATTTTTTAAAAAGACTTTGGATTGGGATATTTGAATATCATTAAAATTAATAAAAAAAATATGGGGGGCCGGGCGTGGTGGCGCATGCCTTTAATACCAGCACTTGGGAGGCAGAGGTAGGAGGATCGCCGTGAGTTCGAGGCCACCCTGAGACTCCATAGTGAATTCCAGGTCAGCCTGGCCTAGAGTGAGACCCTACCTTGAAAAAAAAAAAAAAAAAAAAAAAAAAAAAGCCGGGCGTGGTGGCGCACGCCTTTAATCCCAGCACTCGGGAGGCAGAGGTAGAAGGACCCTACCTCGAAAAAGCAAAAAAAAAAAAAAAGGGGGGGGGGACTTTTAAAGTTGGACTGAATGCATTGCATTTTACATCATGGATGGTTGTCAGTTATGGGGGCTAGGGGTGGAATGCAGTGGTTTGATTCAGGTGTCCCCCATAAACTTAGGTGTTCTGAATGCTGGGTTCCCAGCTGATGGAGATTTGGGAGTTAACACCTCCTGGAGAGAGTATATTGTTGGGCGTGGGCTCATGGGTCAGAGAAATCAAAGGAGTCAGAGAAGAAAACAGACTCCTAAAGGAATGAATCCCAAGAGAACACAGGATCAACTTCAGTAAAGAAATAGAAATACTGAAATACTAGAAATGAAAAACACAGTAAGTCAAATATAAATTCTATAATGTCTCACCAATAGGGTAGATCAAAGCGAAGACAGAACATCTGAGCTTGAAGACAAGGTGCAAGATCTAAAACATTTCAACAGAGAGAAGGACAAATTATTAAAAGGTATGAGTGGGAATTTCAAGACATTCGGGACACTATGAAGAGACCAAATCTAAGAAATCCGTGCACAGAGGAGAAGAATTGCAATCTAAAGGAATAGTAAGTATTTTCAATAAAATCATAAGTAGCCAGGATGCTCTAGGTTACCTGCAATCCTGCTTCTGCCTTTGGATTGCTGGGATCAGAGATTTGCATCACCACACCACCAACCTATGTGTGAAGTAGAGAGTAGTTGCACCATCAATTATAGCTGCTCGATGTCAAATGGTATATGTCTGGTAATGATGACCTCTTGCCTGCTGTGCACTCCCAACTGTGTGTGCATGTGTTAAGACAGGAAACCTCCAGTACCTTGGATTGAATCCCTGTTCAGTGTTAGTGTCACTTTAGTACTTACTGTTGTTCATCTTGGCTTTCACATGTAGAGACTTGTGTTCTTTGACCTGTGGTAATAAAGCCCTCTTTCTGCTCCTAAGAAGTCTTCAGAGGGCATTCTATGTATTCGGCTTTGCTTTGTTTCCCATAAATTTTGTAGGTAAATATGTGCATAAAAAATTCTTTATATGTAACTATAAAAATAGTCAGCTTACAAAGACAACAGGTTTATTTTGGCTCATGGTTTCAAAGGTGGTTGCTTGGCACTACTGCTTTGGGCCTTGTGGTATCCAGAAAGGAAGGGAGTAGCATTCCAAACACACCCTTCAAGGTGCTTCAAGACTCAAGTTTCCTCTAAGGCCTCATATGCTAAAAGTCCCACCACTTCCCAAAAGTGCACAGGGCCGCCGAGGAACACTTAATCCAAGCCACATCAGTATCACAGCACTTTTTCTCGCTGCTTTCAGATCTTATCTGTCATCCATCAATTTAACAGGTTATGTTTAAAAATGTTTTTCTCTGTATTTATAAAATATTTTGGGTTTATGTATATATAAATGTTTTCACCACACTGGGAAGTTTTGTTTTGAATATTTTTTTTCCTATCTCCTCACCATTTCTCTTCTTCTATACTGAAATTTCATGCATATTGGACCATTTGATATTGTTTCATAGGTTTCTGAGGATGTTTACTTCTCTTTAATTTTTCCTATGCTTTTTTTTGCACTGGATAATTTCTATGGATCTACATTGAAGTTTATTCCTTCTTTTTTTTTTTTAATTTAATTTTGCTGGGTGTGGTGGCACATGCCTTTAATCCCAGCATTCAAGAGGCAGAGATAGGAGGATTGCCATGAATTCAAGGCCACCCTGAGTCTACATAGTGAATTCCAGGTCAGCCTGGGCTAGAGTGAGACCTTACCTCAAAAAAAAAAAAAATATATATATATATATATATATATGTATATATATATATATATACATATATATATATATATATACACACACACACACACTTTTTTTTTTTAGTTATTTGGGGGGGGGGGGCAGATAGAACAGAGAGAGAATGGGTATGCCAGGACCTCCAACCACTGCAAACAAATTCCAGATGCATGTGCCACCTTGTGCATCTGGCTAACGTGGGTCCTGGGGAATTGAACCTGGATTCTTTGGCTTTGCAGGCAAGCACCTTAACTGCTAAGCCATTTCTCCAGCCCCAATCCTTTCTATTGCAATAACCTGAACTTATGTTGAACATATCTACTCAATTTTGGAGGAGAGAGGGTTTACAGCAGCTCTGGATTAACTCTGTCTCAGGGAAACAGGTAGATGGACAAAAAGAGGAAGTCAATGTTCTCCTCTGGCCTCTGCACACACGTGCCTACACTACACACAGATCACAACACACACACCCTAGCTTAGGGATACATGGAATTTCACTATCCTATTTTGCTTTCTGACTTTCTGTTTAAAAATATTCATTTATTTATTTACTTGAGAAAAAGAGAGAGAATGGGCATGCCAGGGCCTACTGCCACTGCAAATGAACTCCAATCATATGCACCACTTGTGCATCTGGCTTAACATGGATACTGGAGAATCAAACCTAAACTGGGGATGTCAGATTTTGCAAACAAGCACCTTTAGCAGCTGAGCCATCTCTCTAGCCCTACTTTTTGAAAACTCTTGGTGACTCATGCTTATTATCCCAGTGTTAAAACCAGAATGTCTACATTTTTAGACTTTACTACAATTTCATAGTAACCCTCTTTCCCAAGAGCGACTCAAACCACCCATCCTCATTATCACTTTCCTGGAATGGCCCAAAACCACCTATCGCTTCCCTGAAGTGGCCCATGCCCTGAGGCAAGGTGAACTGTCCAGCAACCAAAGAATTCCAATGTCCCCCCCCCCTTCCCCATAAGTATCCCCTGCCTAGCCACAGCCCTTCTCAGGCTTCCCTAAGAAAGCTTGTCTCTGCTGCTGAGCAGAGTCTTCTCCAGCATTTCTTTCCTGCTTTTTTCCTAACACTCAGCACTGCTTTCTTTGAACACATGCTTGATCAGAGTTATTTGTAAAGAACATCTTTCAAACTTTAACAATGCAAATTTAGTTCTCTAAAACTTGAAAACAAACAAAAAGAAACCAGTTCTGGCAAGTAGTTGTGGTTCACACACTTAATTCCAGCATTTTGGTGGCAGAGTTAGAAGGATCCCTGTGAGGATGGCCAGTTTGAGACTACCTAGTGAATTCCAGGTCAGCTTGGGCTACAGAGAGACCCTACCTGGGGAAAAATTAAAAGCAAAAACAACAACAACAACAAAAAAAAAAAAACCAGTTCTGTGAAATGGCACCTCATTTCTGGATATATTTTTAAATTTTGTTTTGTTTTGTTTTTTTGATGTAGGGTCTCACTCTAGCTCAGGCTGACCTGGAATTCACTATGTATTCTCAGGGTGGCCTTGAACTCACGCCAATCCTCCTGGCGTGGATATTAATTTATACCAGCCCTTTTGTTCTAGGGAAATAAATTTCACAAGAGTATCAGATTATATAATCTATGAAGGATGTACAGAGTCAAACACTGATCACAAATAAACTGCTTTGTTGTAACACAGAGTACTGCCTGGTTCCTGAAGCAGTCAGTCACTGACTCACTAACTGACTGAGATGTATTTGCCCCACAACATTGTAATTTGGGCTGTAGTTATCTTTTTGTTTTTTTTTTTTGTTTGTTTGTTTTTTGTTTTTTGAGGTAGGCTCTCACTCTTTAGCCCAGGCTGAGCTGGAATTCACTGTAGTCTCAGGGTGGCCTTGAACTCAGTGATCCACCTACCTCTGCCTCCCAAGTGCTGGGATTAAAGGCATGCACCACCATGCCCAGATGTAGTTATCCTTTTAATATAATAGATACTTTTCATTTCAACTTTGCAAATAATGAAGTGTATAATTAGAGCCAATAAAATAAGGGTTTGAATGTGAAAAAAAAACACACAGGGATAGATATCATTTTAAAAAGTGGAAATGGGGCTGGAGAGATGGCTTAGCAGTTAAGGCACTTGCCTGTGAAGCCTAAGAACCCAGGTTCGATTCCCTAGTACCTACGTAAGACAGATGCACAAGGTGGTACATGAGTCTAGAGTTCATTTGCAGTAGCTAGAGGTCCTGGTGTGCCTGTTCTCTCCATATGCCTCTTCCTCTCTCTCCCTCTTTCTTTCAAATAAACAAATAATAAAATATTTTTAAAAATTTTTGAGCCAGAACTCAGGAGGACTGCCATGAGTTTGGGGCCACTACATAGTGAATTCCAGGTCAGCCTGAGCTAGAGTGAAACCCTACCTTGATAAACCAAATTTATGTATGTATATATATATATATATATATATATATATATATATATATATATATATATATAGTTTATATATATATATATAATTTTTTTTGATATGTGGAAATGTTCACAAAACCAAGTAACAGTGACTGTCTCTGTGTTGGTGGCTGAATTTTCCTATGAGAGAATGTCATGCTGCAATGAATGAGAAGGGGCAGTTTTCCACTCTCCTCCACTCTTTCTCCCTCTTACTTTCCTTCCTCAACTGCAGGCATCCAGCTGTGCAGTCCACATGCTATAAAGAGCGCATCACCTTTGCATGCCTCAGATAACTCAACAGATGGTCATCCTTACAACCTTCTGGAGACCTACCTGGGTTCCCTACATTGTACTGACACGAACAGGAATTCAGAAAAGTAAGTACCCAGCCTGCTCTGGGTCAATTGGCTATACAGACTACAGGATAGTGGAAGTCAGATTGCACAGCAAGATGGTGGCCAGAAGAGAAGATTGGCGATACTCTCCAGCTAAGATGACAACATTGGAAAGCTGGGGAGAATGCCACACAGCTTGGTGGCAGGGAATGTAAAAAGGCAGACTAGCCATGTGCCACACATGCCTTTAATCCCAGCTTGTGGGAGGCAGAAGTAGGAGGATCGCCATGAATTTGAGGCCAGCCTGAGATTACATTGTAAATTCCAGGTCAGCTTGGAGCTAGAGTGAGACCCTACCTAGGAAAAACAAAAAAGGAAGCTCAAATTAGAGCAGGATGACTGAATCAGTAGTGTAAGAAATAATAAAGTTTGGGGCTGGAGAGATGGTTTAGCGGTTATTGCATTTGCCTGCAAAGCTAAAGGACCACAGTTTGATTCCCCAGGACCCATATAAGCCAGATACACAAGGTGGCGCATGCATCTGGAGTTCGTTTGCAGTGGATGGAGACCCTGGTGAACCCATTCTCTTTCTCTCTCTCTCTCTCTCTCAAATAAATAAATTAATTTAATTAAATAATAAAGTTTGGTAAGCAGCATCAGGTAAGAGGATGAAGAGAGGAGCAGCAGGTATCAACAAACTGCTAAATGATGTTCTGGAAGAAGTCTACTACAAAAATTACTTGGTTAGGGGGACACCATGGACAGTCCAGAGACAGAGTTTTGAAAACACTTGGGAAAAAGTAGAAGACACACTGACCAGAGAGACTCCATGAGATCCCCCAAAACAATGTAGGCCATTGCCCAAACACTTGATTACCTGCCAGAGCTAAAAGATAACACTCTGCTAAAGACACCACATCCTGTGGGTCACAGGACATGGGAATACCATGCTGGAACTGAAAGGTAAACTAGCTCCCTCCTGGCTAGTCCTCACATGCTGGAAATTTATTATTAAACTACTGGAGGACAATGGTCACCAACAACATGAAAAAGCAGGGGATCCAGGCATGGTGGCGCACACCTTTAATCCCAGCACTTGGGAGGCAGAGGTAGGAGGATCGCTGTGATTTCAAGGCCACCCTGAGACTATATAGTGAATTCCAGGTCAGCCTGAGCTGAGTCAGACCCTACCTCGAAAAACCAAAAGGGGACCATGCAGACCACAGAATCAACCAGCTGGACTAGAAGTACACACTTGTGCAACAGTGGCATATAGGCCTCTGTAGGTAACCAACTGTTCTATGATCAGACATGAGGCCTGCTCAGTGGAAAACAACTCATCTGTTACTGGAAACCAAATCAGGATCCCATGTTTAGAAAACTCATACTTCACAGAGAAGCACCCATTGCTCTTTGCAAAGAGAGTGGGCTTGCACACCAAAAATCTCTCAAATAACTTTGCATACCCCCTTTAACCCAAGCTGTTCTCATTCTTGGTTGGAGAATGTTTTATTTTACATATGGCAGAAAAAAAAAAAAAAAACAGAGAAGAGCCAAAATCCATTGGTACAACAAAAAGGTAGCTGACTGCCCACCACAAGTCTTGCCACTGCTACCACATCTGCCAGGGCCCAGGAAAAACTGCAGAGGAAGTGGCAACATGAACATTGCTCTTACTGCTAGCCTAACAACCAGCTCCAGGATGATAGTGACAGACATGGTGATCAATCAAACCTATCAAAGCACGCAAAAAATGGTGCATGTATCTAGAATTCGCTTGCAGTGGCTACAGGCCCTGATGCACCCATTCTTTTTCCTCCTCCACCTCACCACTTTCCCTCTCTCTCAAATAAATACAATATTAGGGAAAAAAAAAAAAACCTGGGGCTGGATAGTTGGTTTGCAGTTAAGGTGTTTGCCTGCAAAGCCAAAGGATCCCAGTTCGATTCTCCAGGATCCACATAAGCCAGATGCACAAGATGGTACATGTGTCTGGAGTTCGTTTCCAGTGGCTGCAGGCCCTGGCATGTGCCCTCCCTCCCTCTTTCCCTCCCTCCCTCTCTCTCCCTCTCCCTCTCTCTCTCAAATAAATATTTAAAAAAGAAAAAGAAAACAAAACTATCAAAGCAGAAATCCACAGGCTACAGAGAACTCAACACTAAATTAGACTGCCAACAGGTCTGCCACAGCTCAGGAAACAATGCCAAAGGGAGGGTGGAAAGACTGTAAGAGCCACAGACTGTGTAGGAATACCTAGAGGCATGCTCCTCCTACCCATCCACCCCATAAGGAATGACTGAGGCCTTCATAACTCTGCAGTGAATACCATAATCCCACTGAGAAGGGCCCCAGGATAACTGGAGCTGGGATGAGGGGATATAAGAGTATATCCTATTATATATAAAATAAAATTTATTTATTTATTTAAATTTTTCAAGGTAGGGTCTTGCTTTACAGCAGGGGAAAAAAATTTTTTTTTTTTTTTTTTTTTTTTGGTTTTTCAAGGTAGGGTCTCACTCTAGCCCAGGCTGACCTAGAATTCACTATGGAGTCTCAGGGTGGCCTCAAACTCACAGTGATCCTCCTACCTCTGCCTCCCGAGTGCTGGGATTAAAGGCGTGCGCCACCACGCCCAGTAAAAAAAAAAAAAAAGTAACAGACACTGGGGAAAGTTCTTATTAACATGATAACATGATAAATGGCACAATGACCTTCCTGAGGGGGGGATGTGGGAGGTACAGGAAGATAGTAGTACCAGGAGAGCCAGAGGACCAGAAGTGAAGAAGCATCCCAAAACTTCTGATGCGATCCTGAGAGAAGGGGTATGGTCTGTGCTTCTAACACCTCAGTGCACAGGGCTGCCCAAAGGTAGACATACAAATATGGCCAAGAGTGGGAAACCATCCCACCAAGACTCACTGGCCAGTTCCTGCTACTGAGGAGGTCACTTGCCATAACATCCAACATAAAATTTCTCCAACAAAACACCAGAAAAACTGGAAATACAACAGCATAGCTGAATGAAGCCTGGAGGCAGAAAGGGAAGCTGACAGAACACACAATGCCCCTAAAGCTTCATCTAAGTCACTTTGAGGTTGACAGCTGCCACAGGGTCCAATCTGTTCCACTTTGCTTGGACTCATTCTTAGGTCTCCTAGATGTCAAATGCCACTGGCTTTTGCTGTATATATAAAAGTTTTTACAGCCGGGCGTGGTGGCGCACGCCTTTAATCCCAGCACTCGGGAGGCAGAGGTAAGAGGATTGCCGTGAGTTCAAGGCCACCCTGAGACTCCATAGTGAATTCCAGGTCAGCCTGAGCTAGAGTGAGACCCTACCTCAAAAAACCAAAAAAAAAAAAAAAAATAAAAAAAAAAGTTTTTATAAACCAAATGAAGTTACATCAAATTTACACTGAATGTTTACTTGCTGGCTGGGAAAGTTTTTGCTGTTAACCATTTATTTTTGTACAAAGCAACCTTTGTTTCTATTAAATGTCTAATAATTCTTCTGTCTTAATCAGCCAAATGTATATCAAAGCCACAATTACACACATATTCCTCAAGTTAGAGCAAATCTTCTCCATGTAACATCTGTGGGAAAGGAAGCCAGTAGCCTGCAGGCTGGTCCAAGGACAACAATCTTATATTTAGTAAAATATAACAACACAGTGTTCTGAGCCTAGCTATCTGGCTATATCACTAATGACAGGTGGCCCTGGGGTTTGTCATCCTCTCTGCTCCACCCATGTATCAGCCACCACGTACATATATTCTTTCTGGTCTGCAGGATAGCTCATGAAGCAGACAGGAGTAATTATTCCAATAATCTAGACATTCAGATTTGCCCTGGTGACACAGCTAGGTAACCTGAGGTCTTACTGTGGTTTCCTAACAAGAGCAATCTTCATTTCCTTCCTTATTGACAAAGACCAGTTTTGTTAGGAGTGTCCTTGTGCTCAATGCCAGACAGGATTAGGCCCTGGGCCTTAGCTAAAAGGAACTCTTGGAGGAAAACGTGGCAGAGTCAGGTGTGGTGGTGCATACCTTTAATCTTAGCACTCAGTAGGCAGAGGTAGGAGGATAACCATGAGTTCGAAGCCACCCTGAGACTACAAAGTGAATTCCAGATCAGCCTGGGCTAGAGGGAGATGCTTGGGAAAGAAAAAAAAAAAACCCTGGCAGAGTGGAAGTTCTGCTGCCCCACACTATCTCCTGCCTGGGTCATTGGCTGGAAAAGTGCTATGTGCTGCACAAAAAGAGAAAAGCCATTTGTGAAGAACAGACAAGAAGTCACAGGGGTCCTTAAGGACACTGTAGGCCTTCATGCCAGCCCCATCCTACCCACTCTAGCTGTCCACTTCTACCTAAGGGTTATAAGGCCCTATGTTGGGGATCTGCTACCAGCAGCTCTATTCAATTCTGCAGTGGCACAGACAGCAAGCTCAGGCAGTTTCTGTGAGTCATCTGCTCTGGAACTAGGAGCACTGCTACACATCCACTCCCAGGTGTTGAAGTAGTGCTGAGGGGCCCTGAAGTGGTAGTATAATGAAAGAGAAGTTTCCACATCACAGGAAGGACATCAGAACAACTCAATAAAATTCATAAATAAGCCCATTATAGAAAATTACTAAATCAAAAATATGAATATGAAAAAATCTTCCAAATAAACTACTAAAAAATAAGAAATCAAAGTTGAATAGTACCTAATTTATAAAAACTACTCAAGAGCCTATTAAAGTAGAAAAGCAGATCTTAGTCAAGAGAGAAAGCCCAACGGTGCTGAGGGAGAGCTGGTCACCGTGTGCAATATGAGGCCATTCTGTTTTGAAAAAGATGTGTAACTATTACATTTATACACTTCTTAATACATCATGTTTCTCTTTTTGTGTATGTATGTGGTATGTGTACACATGTGCATATACATATGGAAGCTAGAGGTGGACATATGTAAGTGCTGAGGAATCTGAGCTCAGGTCCTCATGTTTATGTGGCAAGAGCTCTACCAGTTGAGCCATCTCTCCAGTCACTTAATACATCATATTATATTCTTATTAGAAAAAATGTTTGCCAGTTTTAAACTTAAAATGTTATGAGTAGGCCTAATAGCAATTTGCCAGAACCTTAAACATGCCCAATGTGGTAGTAGTTTGCATATGGCCCCCTGATATATTCAATGTTTTATTAGTTTGTAATTTGGATTTGCAGCCACCTGGCTGGAAGAGGTGTCATTAGGCGGATCTTAAGGTGTGGTGGTGGGTTTGAAATTCCAATCTAAAGATATGTAAAGTGCCTAGTTCCACCTGGAGTTCCTGAAGTGTGCTATGGCTTTTGGTTTGTGGTTTTCTCTCTCTCTTTGGACCTGTGAAAGCAGGTCAACTTATTCTGCCATTATGGAACTTCCCATGGATCTACAAGCTTCAATAAATTCTTTCCTTCCATAACTGTGCCTGGTCTGGAAGTTCATCTCAGCTAAACTGAAGCTGTTTGCTATACCCAATCTCCTCAGATCTCCAGAGCTAAGCAGGGTCAGGCAGGCCTGGCTGAGCACTATTTTCGTTTCATACTTTTTTAAATTTGCCAAACCTGTACAAGGGGTACATTTTAGTATTAAGGAGAAAACCACAGAGCAGAGTGGATTTTATTTTTTAAAGTATTTATTTAAATAATAATAATAGTAATAAAGATTTATATTCTAAAAAAAATACTTATTCAAGGCTGGAGAGATGGCTCAGCAGTTAAGGCGCTCGCCTGCAAAGCCTAATGACCAAAGTTCAATTTCCCAGTACCCACATAAAGCCAGATGCACAAAGTGGCACATGCATCTGGAGTCTGTTTACAGTGGCTGTAGGCCCTGGAATGCCCATTCTCTCTGTCTCTCTTCTATCTCTCTCCTCTGCTTGTAAATAAATAAGTAAAATTTAGCCAGGCATGGTGGTGCACGCCTTTAATCCCAGCACTTGGGAGGCAGAGGTAGGAGGATCGTCATGAGTTCAAGGCCACCCTGAGACTACAGAGTGAATTCCAGGTCAGCCTGAGCTAGAGTGAGACCCTACCTCAAAAAACCAAAAAAATAAAATAAAATAAAATAAACAAAATTTATTTATAAGGGTCTTTTGATGGTGCTGGGGAACCCAGGGGCCTCACCCATGCTAAGCAAGTGCTCTGCCACCGAGTTACACCTCTAGCCCTAAAATAATTTTAAATCCTTTTAAAAAGTATGCAGTTCCATTTGGGAGGCTGAGGTAGAAGGATTGCTGTGAGTTCAAGACCAGCCTGAGACTTAATTCCAGGTCAGCCTGGGCTAGAGTAAGACCCAACTTGGGGCAATAGAATTTAAAAAAAAAAAAGAAAAAAAAGTATGCAATTCACCTTTGGCAGGGCCAAAACTGATTTGAAAATCAGGGAGGGAGGAAGGAAGGAAGGAAAACAAAGCAAGAAAGGAAGGGGGAAAGGGCTACACCTAAAGGCCACTGTGATCCTTGTTCCTATTACTGACGTTCCTGAACTGAGCTGCAGCTTTCTCCCTTCTGTTACCAGTGTTTCCGACAGGCACATGCTGAGGAGGCCCTTATCCAGAAGATGGATGCTATCTATATTATTTATCTTTTCCACTAGCAAATACCTGTATTTCCAGTGGAATCCAAGGAATAGCAGCTTAGCACTAATGCTTTTTTGGGTCTTTCTCTACAATTCCACACACTTGCCCCAGTCTGGCCTCAAATCATAATCCTTCTGCCTCAGCTCTGGAGTTACAGGGGTGCATCATCTCGTCTGGCTCTCTACAGCTTCATTTCTCTTTTCTCCTTCTTTTCTCCTCCCCTCCCCTCTCCTTTCTTTTTAAGGTAGGGTCTCACTGTAGCCCACACTGACCTGGAATTCACTATGTAGTTTCAGGCTGCCCTCAAACCTACAGCAATCCTCCTATCTATGACTCAATGGTGCCGGGATTAAAGGAGGGTACCACCACATCCAGCTCTATAGCTTTCTTTTTTTAAATATTTTATTTATTTATTTATTTATTTATTTATTTATTATGTATTTAAGAGAGAGAGAAAGAGGCAGGTAAAAAGAGAGAATGGGTGTGCCAGGGCCTGTACCACTGCAAACAAACTCCAGATGCATGCACCACCTTGTGCATCTGGCTTTATGCGGGTACTGGGGAACCAAACCTGGGGCCTTTGGCTTTGCTGGCAAGCACCTTAACTACTAAGCCATCTCTCCAGCCCTCTACAGCTTCCTTTGCTTCCTTTTTTTTTTTTTTTTGGTTTTTCGAGGTAGGGCCTCACTCTGGTCCAGGCTGACCTGGAATTAACTCTGTAGTCTCAGGGTGGCCTTGAACTCATGGCAATCCTCCTACCTCTGCCTCCCAAATGCTGGGATTAAAGGTGTGCACCACCACGCCCGGCTACTACAGCTTTCTTGATGGAGTATATTGTTAGAACTAGACAAACATTGTAAGAGTGCTTTTAGACTCAACCTCTATTCCTCAGGAGACACAGCCTGCCAGCAGAGGCTTCACACATCAAGTGACCTATGAATTAGAAACCAGCTGCTCTGGAGATCTGAACAGGAACAACTCACATCCACATGAAAGCATCAGAAAGATCCTGTGGCAAAACAAATAATCTTGGTAGATATCAGGATCCCAACAGGAGGAAAATGGGAAGCATCAACATGACCAGCCAACAAAACTTTGAAAGCCCCCAAAGAAGCAAGCAGACAGGGAGCCTGTCACCAGCAGAGCGCTCAGACAGTCAAGAGAATGTGAACCCATGAGGGTCTAGTCCTCTCACAGAGAAATGCCAGGAGAGGTAACCGTGATTACCCATGCTCCAGTGTACGTGGGGATAGATGTGAAAAGCCAGCAGCCATCCAACACTGAACCAGAACTCCCAGCTATCACTCAGGGTTCCTGTATTAAGCTCCTCCAGGCCTGCCACACTGACCAGTGCTCTGCAGATGGGGCAGTCTGACTTTTCCATCTCGCTGTAGTTTAGAACTCTGACAGTAACTGCAACCCACCTCAGTGACTGCTGTGCAGCTGCAATGAGATTACCAGTGGCAAGAGGGCATCTGTCAACACTCCCCTCTTCAAGGAAAACCCCTGTGCCCAGGAGGCCCTGGCCCTTTGCTGTGTAGTGACTGGTGAAGAAACTTCATTTTTCTTCCCTTGTTGGCTTAAAAATGCCAAGAATTGACTTCCTTTGCTTATTTCCCACACAATCTTTCTAGCTTGGTGCTGGGCCTTTGTTCTCAGGAAGCTGCCTCTCAGAAGCACATCCTGACCTGGCCTGTGCTGCCAAGAAAGTCAGTTTGTTGACATTCTCCCTGCCCTCATTCCATTAAAGATTTAAGTCACTTAAGCACATACAATGAAGCAGGGAGGGGATGGATTAAACCAGGATTAGGAAAATTACAGTTGACCGAAATCCAAGACCAAGAAACAACATGGGGACAAAGACTAGGCCTATGCCTTAGCAGAACAAAGGCAGGTCACAAGGTCAGATATGGGGGATACAGGGAGAAAACACATGCCCATTCCTCAAGGGAGGCAGAAATTTCCAAGTACTCATATCTGAAAGAGATTTCCCAACCAAGTCTTCTCTAGGAGCACAACCTGAGAAAGTGTAGTGCTGTTCTCAGGGATTCAGGAACCATGGCCTGCCCTGGGATCTGCACTCCTCAAGATCCACATACTACTACACCCTGAGCACAGGGAGCCAGACAACACTTCTGCACTCCATGAAGGCACTGCCTGCTAACTCAGCAACAACCTTATATGCAGGTGCTCTGCCTGCCATCCAGCAGTACCCCTATACCTCCATGTAGGCCTGTCACTCAGCAGTTTGAGGAATGCAATCGTGACTATAAAAAATAGCTTTCACAAGACATTTCATAACATAATTACTTTTTTTTTTTTTTTTTGGTTTGTCAAAGTGGGGTCTTGCTGTGGCCCAGGTTGACCTGTAACTCACTTTAGTCTCAAAGCGGCCTTGAACTCACAGCAATCCTCCTATCTCTGCCTCCAGATTGCTGGGATTAAAGGCTTGCGCCACCACATCTGGCACTTTTTTTTTTTTTACAATTACATTTTGCTAGGTACATTTTACTAACTCCACTAGCTCTACTATAAATACAGTCCTGTCCTTCAACTTATTTTTCAATCAGACAATACAAGTCTTTTCTAGTTTTTCTGATTTTCTAAACATAGTTACATTTGTGTAACAGAAAAAAAGCCAGGCATGGTAGTGTACTCCTGTAATACCAGAGCTTGGGGGCTAGAGGTAGGAGGATCAGGAGTTCAAGACCGGCCTTGGCTACATAAGTTTTGAGGTTGGCCTAGGCTATTTAAGACCTTGTCTCAGAAGGAAGGAAGGAAGGAAGGGAGGGAGGGAGGGAGGGAGGGAGGGAGGGAGGGAGGGAGGCAACGGGAAGGGGAAGAGGAAGGGAAGGGAAGGATGGAAAGGAAGGGAAGGAAGGGAAGGAAGGAAGGCAGCCGGCCCGCCGGCCGGGCATGGTGATGCACGCCTGTAATCCTAGCATTCGGGAGGCAGAGGTAGGAGGATCACTGTGAGTTCGAGGCCACCCTGAGACTACATAGTGAATTCCAGGTCAGCCTGCGCCAGAGTGAAACCTACCTCGAGGAAAAAAAAAAAAAAAAAAGGAGGAGGAAAGAAAGACAGACAATAAGTAAATTAGGAAAAAACAGAGAATAGCCAATATATGCTAAACAACTCTACAGGTATAAAAAAATGTACAAACCAAAACTAAGATCAAAGAAGTTTGTCTCTTCCCCACAGCAGCTCAAAACAACCCCAAAGAAGTCCCAAAGTAAAGGCTACGTAGAGAGAGCCTCCTTGTCTTCTAAGAACAGAACCAAGATGGGGGTGTAGAGTTCAGTAGCAGAGAACATGCCCAAGGCCCTGGGTTCCCTCCTTAGCATTGCGCGCGCGCGCACACACACACACAGAGAAAATGGTACAAGTTCAGGAGAGTTCAAAAACTTCTGTATCTTGCCTGCAAAGGAAAGGCAGCTAAGGCCTTGCATGGAAGCACAATTCTTTAATTCCAGCACTCAGGAGGCTGAGGTAGGAGGATCACTGTGATTTCAAGGCCACTCTGAAAACTAATTCCAGGTCAGCCTGGGCTACAGTGAAACCCTGCCTCAATAAACCAAAAAAGGGGGGAAAGGCAGCTAAGACTCTTCTGGAGAAACTACATGGTACAGTGACCCATTCAGGAAGGCATGAAAGATCGTTAGCTTTAATATGGAAACACTTTTGTTGCGTATTAACCAATTCAAAGCCGCCTTACACCTGCCAAGGAATGCTAAATGCCCTGCCATGGTCCAAACAGACTACTTACTTCTGCTCTGCCCACCTGAAGTTGGAGGCCTGTACCTACCTGGTCGCATCCTGCATTCACCAACTCCTGTAGCATCTGCCGATTTACTTCTGCAGCAGGGGAAGTGCCCGATTCGTTGGCAAAAGGCAATAGAGAGTATCTGATTTCCCTGAGAGCTTTCTGATAAGGTCCAAACTTTGGGGTAGCTCTCATCTGCTGCTGCCTGGAGGTATCCTTGCTCCCCAGGACTTTGGCATCCAGAGAAGTGTCACTGTTTGGTCCCACTGGTAGCCCAGGGGCCAAAGACTTGGATGGCTGCTTCAGTCCTTCGCGAATCTCTTGTAATCGCTGCCTACTATTTCCAGAGTAAGTTGTGGCAGGAAATGTCTTTGGCCTCATCGTTAGTTCTGTTTCCTTTTACCATAAATACAATCTTCTCAAAGTGTTTTATTGTTTTTAAAAAAAGAACCATCAATATAGTGTCAGTTAGTTGTAAACATGCTTTCAAAACAACTTCCTCCGAAAATTTTTCTTTCCTTCAATGTTTGTAGTTCCTGTAGAGAACCTAAAATGTCCCAGAGTTTTCATTTTTGTAGACCATCATTCTCTGAAAAAGAAAATAAATAGGACAAAAATGTTCATGTGTGGTTTTCACATAATGTTAATACTACTTTTCAGAAATGCAGAGATCTTGGGCAGATTCTACCTGGAAAGAAAAAAAAGCACATCGTAGTTTAGACATGACAGACACCACTTGGCTCTGGCCAAAGCACAGGGCATCTGTAGTCAAGGGTATCTTCACAAATATCCTAGTGAAGCAAGAACCATGGTCTCAATAATTGATAGCTCATTGTGATGTAACTTCATTTTGAAACCCACAGCTTGATTATGTGGGTTAAATATTCTTTGTTTTATTTTTACTTTTATTCATTTCAAAACAGCTTTATTGGGATATAATTTTTTTTCCCAAGGTATGGTCTGGCTTTAGCCCAGGCTGACCTGGAATTCACTATGCAGTCTCAGGTCCACCATGCCCAGCCTTATTGGGATATAATTTACACATCAATACAATCCACCAATTTATAATGGCATGTGAAGTTCTGGAACACATCATTATAGTCAGTTTTAGAACATTTTCATCATTGGGATTTTTTTTTTTTTTTTTTTTTTTTTTTTTTGGTTTTGCGAGGTAGGGTCTCACTCTAGCCTAGGCTGGGCCTGGAATTCACTAGGTAGTGTCAGACTGGCCTTGAACTCACAGCCACCTTCCTACCTCAGCCCCACAGTGCTGGGATTAAAGGTGTGGGCCATCACTTTCAGCTGGGATTAAATATTTTTAATAGATTTCTCGCTTGTCTCTAGTAAACAATTAATTCCTGGTCTGCACCACTGTTCCTCAGCCTGTGACTTTTCCCAACTTCTTCCTCTACTTGAGGCTGTAACTATTCCAAAATTTTTTCAAAATTTTTAATCAAGCTCTCCCAATTTTTTTTTAAAACAGTACAATACTTGTCACATTAAAGGTGTTCTCTTGGGCTGGAGAGATGGCTTACTGGTTAAGGTGGTTGCCTGTGAAGCCTAAAAACCCAGGTTCAATTCTCCAGGTCCCACATAAGCCAGATGAACAAAGTGACACATGCACATGGAGTTCATCTGCAGTGGCTAGAGGCCCTGGCATGCCCATTCTCTCTCTCTCCCTCTCTGTCTCAATTAAAAATAAATTAATTTTAAGATTTAAAAAAAAAAAGGTGATCTCAGCGAAGCGTGGTGGCACATGTGTTTAATCCCAGCACTTGGGAGGCAGAGGTAGGAGGATCACCAAGAGTTTGGGACCAGCCTGAGACTACAGAGTTAGTTCCAGGTCAGCCCCCGCCCCCCCCCCCCCGACTCTTTCTGTCTGTCGCTCTCATATAAATAAAAATAAACAAAAAAGAGTCTTTCCTGGGCTGGAGAGATGGCTCAGCGGGGTAAGGCACTTGCCTGCAAAACCTAACAACCCAAGTTTGATTTCCCAGTACCCACATAAAGCCGGATTCACAAAGTGGCACATGCATCTGGCTTGCAATGGCTAGAGGCCCTGTCGTACCCATTCACTCATTCATTCATTCTCATTCTCTCTGCTTGTAAATAAATAAGTCTTTCCTAAGGGACTGGCTAAAACTTAGAGTAGTCTCTCAAGTGCATTGTATGTGTACAATACAGCAGCAAGTGGCTGTACCACTGCAACTGCAGTATGGACATGGGCTCATGCTTAGACCTTGGCTAGGTTTCTTGATCGCCCTCACCCAGTACTACAAGCTTACAGGGATAACCCTTAGAGCAGGGTGGTGGCAAGTACTGGAGTAAAATGGGACCTTGTCAGGATCTACATTACAAGATCTTTACTTAGCACAGCTTGCTCATGAATCTTCAACTCCGATAACGTAGAAGCAACAGGCATTTGGTAGAAACCACACTTGGGATGTAAACCTACACTTTTCCCTGGACTAGTAGTATGTGATGCTGGGCAGTATGGCCACAGCTCCCAACCACCCCCATGATCACAAGGGGACTTGAAACTCCACACAGCAAGCTATGTTGCTGAGCTATAATATGAGGAATATAATATCCACGGGTTGAATGCATTTTTCCATTTAAAATATTTTCCAATGTACGATGGGTTTATCAGGAGATAACCCAATCACAAAGCAAGACATATCTATGCCCAAACCAGGTGAAATCCTGGTGCTCTTCACCATGTCATCATTAAAATCCTCAGCTGCTCAGCCCGGAGAGACCCGTATCAGCAGTAAAAGCAGGCTACACACTCCAAAATCACGGCAAAGCTGCCTGACCCCTTCCTCCCCTAGTCTTTTGCCCTCATCTCACCTACCCCTTCCTCTTACTACATGGAACTCAGTGAGTTTTAATGAACAATTATCAAAAATAAAAATAAACCGACCCCCAAAAGAGCACCTTTGATGATAGAAGGAAAAGAACACTGTAACTGTAAAACAAAACCCTGCTTTGTAGACATCTTTATGTTGGGCGGGGGGGGGGGGGGGGTTACCAGATAATTATCCAGCACTCACTATAGGCCAGGCACTGTCTGAAGGGTTTTATATGAATTAACTTATATGTTCTGTTACATTCCTACATACAGGAAGGAACACTAAGAAATGACATTAAAGCCGGGCTTGGTGACGCACACCTTTAGTCCTAGCACTTGGGAGACTTGGGAGGCAGAGGTACAGAATCACCAAGAGTTCAAGGCCACCCTGAGACTACACACAGAATTCCAGGTCAGCCTGGGATACAGTGAGACCCTACCTCAAAAAAAACTAAATAAAAAGAAAAAGAAAAAGACATTAAAATTATTGCTCCTTTCTCATATGGTGACAGTGGCCTTTAAGGCTGTAACTACCCTCTTCCTCAATGTAATTAATATTTCATTTAGAATGAAACAGACTAATTTTATCAACACAAGTCATTTTGTTTGTTTGGGGTAGGGTCTCACTCTAGCCCAGGCTGACTTGGGATTCACTATGTAGTCTCAGGGTTAGCCTCGAACTCATGGCCATTCTCCTACCTCTGCCTCCCAAGTGCTGGAATTCAAGGTGTGTGCCACCATGCCTGGCTCAAAATCTCTCTTTTAAAACATGGTTTCCAAACTGGGTGTGGTGGCGCACGCCTTTAATCCCAGCACTCGGGAGGCAGAGGTAGGGGGATCACCGTGAGTTCAAGGCCACCCTGAGAGTACATAGTGAGTTCCAGGTCAGCCTGAGCTAAAGTGAGACCCTACCTCAAAAACCAGAAAAAAGCCGGGCATGGTGGCACACGCCTTTAATCCCAGCACTCAGGAGGCAGAGGTAGGAGGACTGCCATGAGTTCGAGGCCACCCTGAGACTCCATAGTGAATTCCAGGTCAGCCTGGGCTAGAGTGAGACCCTACCTCAAAAAACCAAAAAAAAAAAAAGACAAAAAAAAAAAAAAAAAAAAAAAAAAAACATGGTTTCCAGTACTTACGAGTCACTGAAATGACAGTGGAGAGTTGTACAGACAGTGTACTAAGACAGAGCTCTGCTTAACCACTGCAGAATGGGGCACACTGCAACCACACTCATTTCCAGTTAATTCCTGGTCCAAGCATGTTTTGAAAGACCTAGTTTTCTAAAACTATATACTCACAATTCAACAAAAATGGAGGGATTAAGAGCCTGCAGAGCACACACAGAGATCTCAGGAGTAACTTGCATGCTGGGAACTTGCTGTTTTTCCACTAGGAATTCACATAAATAGATTCGTTTCAAATTTCATTTTTTTTTCTTTTCTTTGAAAAATTAAACTAGAACACACAAGCCATGCTATTTCACAGACAAGTTCAAGAGCAGGTCCTGATGCTCATACTGCAAGGCAAGTGTCCTCATAGTCAAGATGCATTCACCCCATCCTCTTCCATTTTCAACCATAAACTCACTCTATCTTGCAAATGTTTCACTGTTTGGAGCGTGGGGGAAATTTCTCTTTAAAGATATTGTCTTGCTATGTAGTCCATGGCTTGAACTCATGATCCTCCTACCTCAGCCACCCCTGAACTTGAAGAAATTAAGCCTCAAGCACTGAGAGAATAAGAAAGCCCTCACTTTGAGCAAGTTGACAGTGAAGTGAGAGGTGTGGTTTAGACAGGCAAATGAAATGAAAGGCAGCAGAGAAAGGCCCAAAAGAAGGGAATCCTGCACAGCATGAGAGGTTGAAGGGGAAAGTCAGAAAAGCTCTGAAGTAGCAATAGCTGTCTGGCCCTGGGAAGAATGGAATTCCAGCTAGACGGAAGGGCAGAGGCACCTGAGGGAAGAGTGTAAGAACTGCAGGTGGCACATGGCTCAGAGCTATGAAGGGGGTTTTCCCCTGAGACAGAAGAACAAACTGCAGAGGCTGCAGGGCTCCTGTGGGAATGTCTTTGGCACACATCCCAACCTGCTCTCAGTGTAGAAGTTCTATTAGAAGCTGGGCCCTCTCATGAGTCACAGAGGCCAATTAGAGGTGCAGTTCAGCACTCCTTAGAGATGTCATAGTATGCAGCAGCGACGGGAGGGGGGGGGGGGCAGAATAAAGCTGAAGGACCTAGTCATACTACAGAGATCTGGGCTTAAAGGCAAAGGTGGTCTCCATGAGCTTCTGAGGTATTTACCCAATTTATGGACTATCCATCCACCCATACAATAGGACCAAGAGGAGTGAGTGGAAGTGCCTCCTGGGCCATTCCTTAGGAGAGGCAGTCTTAGTTATCACCCAGAGGATTGCAGGAAAGGACTAGCTGGTTTCACTCAGCTAGATAGGGGCAAGGACTAAGAAGAAAAACACAGGCCTACAACGCCAAAGGACCCAGGTTCATTCCCCAGGACCCACGTTAGCCAGATGCACAAGGGGGCGCACACGTCTTAAGTTCATTTGCAGTGGCTGGAGGCCCTGGCACACTCATTCATTCTCTCTCTCTCTCTCTTCCTCCCTCCCTCCCTCCCTCTCTCCCTCTTTCTCTGTCAAATAAATAAATAAATAAAAATAAAATATTTTTTTTTAAAAAAAGAAGAAAAACACCATGAGAAAATCCTGTTAAACCAGAACAAAGCCAGGATGCTGAGCTATGAAGGAGGCCTTGGTGGGCTCTAAGGCTTCCAAGCTCTCCCTGAAATTTTCTCTGAAACAGGGAGGCTGCTGAAGTCTGGAGCAACAGGAAGAGCTGGGGAGCGTCTTTTCATTTAACATGTGTCAAAACACATACCTCGGAAGGCTGACCAGCATTCCTAAGGAGCTCACATGCTCATGAGCAGTATGCACATCAAGCGGCACATCACTACTGCCACACTCAGAAGTCCACAGCCCCTTGCAGACCCATGCCTCAAGAGGACCCTCTTCATGGCTTTTAACACAAAGGATCACCTTGACTAGTTCTTGTACTTTGTGTCTGGAATTATGCAGCCTGCGGCTTCTGTTTCACTCCTGATGGGCATGAGGCTTGCTCACCCATATTGCTGTGTGAAGCAGTAGCTGTCACTCATTGCTGCATACTGTTCCACTTTATGAATCTCCCAGAACTTATCAATGGACAACTGCCAATAGGATGTTGTCACTACCTTTTAGGCTGCTACTGGGCAAGCTTGAGACCTGCTACAAGGACCAAGAGTGAGTCCTTGCCTTCTACATCAATATTTTCCTATAGTTCTTGGGACATCTCGTGGCAGGTGATGTGGTACCTTTGTGAGATAAGAAAGTGGTACCCTAGACGCATGTAAATGTATGTGTTATCATATAACATGAAATCTTGACCTGGGGTGTTTTCCAGAGCTGGTGGGCACAGCTCAGACTCACTCACTCACAGGTAAACTGTTACAGCATCTGTCATAACCTAGCACAGGAATGGTCTCAGTACAAGTCACAGAGGAGGGAGTTTATGTGTACCCTCCAGAACATGTGCATGACACTGTCAGAGGAGGTGACTCTACTGATGCCCAGGTTCTCTGAAAGTGGCCCAGAATCTCCAAGTCCATTGAACATGTCCTCAAATGAATGGTGTGTGATATGAAGCCCATCCTCCTACATGAAGGATCCCTGAATAGTGCACAAACACAACACCCACACAAGATGGCCCAACTATTGGGGTCATTAACCAACAACCAGCCTAGCCAGGCATGGTGGCGCATGTCTTTAATCCCATCACTTGGGAGACAGAGATAGGAGGATTGCCATGAGTTTGAGGACACCCTGAGACTCTATAGTGAATTACAGGTCAGCCTGAGCTAGAGTGAAACCCTACTTCAAAAAAACAAAAAAACAAAACAAACAAACAACAACAAAAAACAGCCCCCTACTTCAAAAGCAGCTCAAACTACAAGATGGGGAGGCAGACCAGAAGAAAAAAAGATTATGTAAACACTATATAACACGTGTGGTAATGAAAACTTGGCCCCACCCTCAAAAAAAAAAAAAGCCCAGGATCTACACCAGACTTGTATCTGAAGGGTAGAGAGAAGCAGGTGGAGGGCTGAAGAGATGGCTTAGCAGTTAAGGCGCTTGCGTGCGATTGCCCAGGACCCATGTAAGCCAGGTGCACAAGATGGTCATGCATCTGGAGTTCGTTTGCAGTGGCTAGAGGCCCTGGTGCGCCCATTCTCTCTCTCTCCCCCTCCTGCCCTTTTTCTCTCTCTCAAATAAATAATTTTTTTTTTAAAGAGAAGCAGCTGGATATCTAGCACCAGGAGGGAGGCTGAAGTGCCTGAAGCTGGTGATGTTCACAGGACAGGACAGATTTGAAGACAGAACCTAAGTTTCAGGTTTGGAAATTGGAGTCAATGGTGGTGATACTCTGAACCCACAGAGAGCAAGGGCTGTTCAGAGAGCAGCCCCCACAGTAGAAGCCCTGGCACATATTTTCTTTCTTTCTCTTTCTCTCTTTCTTTCTTTCTTTCTTTTCTTTCTTTCTTTCTTTTTCTCTCTCTCAAAAAAAAAAAATAAATAAATAAACAAAAATAAAGTTATATATATATGTAAGCACTGGGTCCTGACAGTGGAACAAAGTCCCCAGCCAGAATGCAGTTTAACTTCAGTGCTGTCTCACACATACTATCCCAACCCTGCGGTCACTCCAACCACACAGACATAGAAACACAGTGAGAGAGGGAACTGCCACACACAGACATAGAAACACATTGAGAGAGGGAACTGCCACACAAAACACTCCTGAGCACTCATGTGTTCCACACACTTCAATCAAAAACCCAACCATTAAGCCTGGCGTGGTGGTGCACATCTTTAATCCCAGCACTTGGGAGGCAGAGGAAGGAGGGTCGCCATGAGTTCGAGGCCACAGACACTACATAGTGAATTTCAGGTCAGTCTGGTCTAGAGCAAAACCCTACCTCAAAAAAAAAAAAAAAACCTTCCAGGTCAGCCTGGGCTAGAGTGAAACTTTACCTCAAAAAATAAATAAATAAATAAAATAAGCCGGGCATGGTGGTGCACGCCTTTAATCTCAGCACTTGGGAGGCACAGGTAGGAGGACCGCTGTGAGTTTGAGGCCACCCTGAGAATACATAGTTAATTCTAGGTCAGCCTGGGCTAGAGTGAGACCCAACCTTGAAAAACCAAAATAAAAATAAAAAAATAAAATAAAATAAGAAGATAAAAACCAACCAAACAAACAAAAACCCAATCAGGGGCCAAGGCACCTGTCTGCAAAGCCTAACAACCCGGGTTTGACTCCCCAGAACCCATCTAAGCCAGATGCACAAGATGGTGCATCCATTTGGAGTTCATTTGCAGTGGCTAGAAGTCCTGGTGCATCCGTTCTCTCTATGTGCCTCTCATTCACAAATAAAAAAATAAATCCTTAAAAATTGTTTTAAAAAAATGTAGACTTAAAATGCTCCCAGCATGGCTCGAAATTTTGTGGAAGAGGGGGCGGAAAGACTGTTAGAGCCGCAAGTTGGGACATTTTGCACAGACATTGCCTCTCCCCACCCCCCCAAAATGAATGACCCACAATCCTCATGGGCTTGACCTGCATCCCCAAAGAGTAAAGCCTCTTCAGAAATGGGGCAGGGGAGGAGGGAAAGGATGGTACCAACATGTGTTGTTTACGTACAAAATATGTCCATATCTAATAAATAAATAAATAAAATTTAAAAAAAAATTTTTTTTTTGGTTTTTTTTGAGGTAGGGTTTCACTCTAGCCCAGGCTGACCTGGAATTCACTATGGAGTCTCAGGGTGGCCTTGAACTCATGGCGATCCTCCTACCTCTGCCTCCCGAGTGCTGGGATTAAAGGCGTGTGCCACCACGCCCGGCTAAATTTAAAATTTTTTAAAAAACAGAGATGGAGAGATAGCTCAGCAGTTAAGGCACGTGCCTGCAAAGCCTAATGACCCGGGTTCTGTTCCCCAGTACCCATGTAAAGCCAGATGCACAAAGTGGCCAATGCAGGGAGGTCCCTGATGCCCCCAAATCATTATAGGCCATTGCTGAGGCCCTTGGTTTTCCACCAGGAATAGATGGTAAGACCCTATTACTGAAGACTCCACATACTTGGGCTGCAAGGCCACTGAGAAATCCTGCTGGAACTGAGTTGATAACCTCCCCCATGTAGACCAGCTGAGAGAAAGCTGGAAGAAGCCATTCTACTTGTAGTTCAATGGGAGAAAGAGATACCACCAGTGAAGATACTCAACAGTGGACACTGTAAGCCTTATAATTGGCCAACCAGGCCAAATGAGCCAACGGGTGCAATAGTGGCACGTCTGTCATGGTGGAAACCAACTGCCCTCCAACTGGACTGGAGGCCCGCTCCATGGGGGGGAATACATCCCTGATACTGAAAACTTAAAACAGGGGTAGTCAGGAGCCCTAGGGGTGTAACATCTGCTGCTGTCTGGAAAAATGTATATACTATCCTTATCAAACTGCCCAGTAAGCACTTCTCTTAATATTTATACCCTTATATTAACGCTACTCTCACTTTGGGTAGAGAATCTTCTCTTTTCAGATGGCAGTGGCCATGGGATGACTCAGAAGGTATAATAGTGCTGGAAAGAAGTGACTGGAGTACTGAGTAACATCTCGATCACACCTTCCAAGGCTCAGGGTCTAATGCGGAAGAGGTGGCGGAAAGAATGTAAGAGCCAAAGGAAGGGTAGGACTCCTTACAACGTCCTCCCTCCAGACATAAAATGGCCTGGATATCCATGACCTCATAGTGCCTGACACTACCTACACAAGACCACCATAAGAGGAGGAAAAGATCATGACACCAAAATGAAAGAGAGACTGATTGAGATGGGGAGGGGATATGATGGAGAATGGAATTTCAAAGGAGAAAGTTGGGGGAGGGAGGGAGGCCCCATGGGATATTTTTTATAATCATGGAAAATGTTAATAAAAATTTGAGAAAAAATAAATAAATAAATAAGTGGCCAATGCATCTGCCATTTGTTTGTAGCAGATAGAGGCCCTGACGTACCCATTTCTCTCTCTATCTCTCTCCCTGTCTTTCTCTGCTTGCAAATAAATTTTAAAAATATATTTTTTAAAAGCCAACCAATGGGCTAGGCATATGGATCAGTAGCAGAGCATGCATAAGCCCTGAGTTTCTCCTGCAGCACCACAAAAATAATAAACTTATGCATGCATACATACATACATTCATACAGGTACCAAACAAAAAATATGAAGCTGAACATGGTGTCACTTACGTGTAACTCTAGCATTTGGGAGGTAGAGGCAGGAGGATCAAGAGTTAAGGTCATCTTCAGTTATCTAGCAAATTCAAGGTCTGTACTACATGAGACTATCTCACACACACACATACACACACACAAAACAAACAAACAAACAAAAAAACACTGTTGGGCTGGAGAGATGGGTTAGTGGTTAAGGCATTTGCCTGCAAAGCCTAAAGACCCAGGTTCGATTCTCCAGTACCCACATAAACCAGATGCACATGGTGGCGCATGGGCTTGGGGTTAGTCTGCAGTGGATAGAGGCCCTGGCATGCCCATTCTCACTCACTCACTATCTCTCCCTCTCTCTGTCTCTAATAAATAAATAAATAAAAATAAATCTAAAAAAAAAAAAAAACACTCTTAAGTTGCCCATGCTTCAGTAAATAAGCCTTTGGCCACTATGCTAATTAAACTCCACGGATCACCAAAAAAAGAGACATGAACATTGTAAGGGAACTAGTTAGGAAGAAGGGGTAGCAGAAGGGGGCTAAGATAGGGTAATGGGGAAGTGGGGGGTGAATATGCTCAAAATACATTGTGTGTGTGTGTGTGTATGAAATTGTCAAAAAGAAAATAAATATGTTTTAAGTAACCAAGGCAAGACATACATGAGCTAAGAAATACTGGGTGGCTGTGCTTTGAAAGAGCAACAAAGCCAAATGTCTTGGTTCGTCTTTATTTTTAACTCGATTCTTTCAACATTTTCGTTCTTTTTCTTTTTTTTTTTTTTTTTTTTTTTTCCGAGGTAGGGTCTCACTCTAGCCCAGGCTGACCTGGAATTCACTATGGAGTCTCAGGGTAGCCTCGAACTCACGGCAATCCTCCTACCTCTGCCTCCCGAGTGCTGGGATTAAAAGTGTGCGCCACCACGCCCGGCTTTCAACATTTTCATATTAAAAAAAACAAAAAACTCAAAGCCAGGTGTGGTGGCTTCAACATTCTCATATGAAAATATTCATATTGCTGAAGACTCCAAATACTTGGGTGGCAAGGCCACTGAGAAATTCTGCTGGAACTCAGCTGATAACCTCCTCCATGTAGACCAGCTGAGAGAAAGCTCGAAGAAGCCATTCTACATTTAGTTCAATGGGAGAGAGATAGCACCAGTGAAGATACTGAACAGTGGACACTGCAAGCCTTATAATTGGCCAACCAGGCCAAATGAGCCAACGGGTGCAATAGTGGCATGTCTGTCATGGTGGAAACCAACTGCCCTCCAACTGGACTGGAGGCCCGCTCCATGGGGGGGAATACATCCCTGATACTGAAAACTTAAAACAGGGGTAGTCAGGAGCCCTAGGGGTGTAACATCTGCTGATGTCTGGAAAAATGTATATACTATCCTTATCAAACTGCCCAGTAAGCACTTCTCTTAATATTTATACCCTTATATTAATGCTACTCTCACTTTGGGTAGAGAATCTTCTCTTTTCAGATGGAAGTGACCTTGGGATGACTCAGAAGGTATCATAGTGCTGGAAAGAAGTGACTGGAGTACTGAGTAACATCTCGATCACACCTTCCAAGGCTCAGGGTCTAATGCGGAAGATGTGGTGGAAAGAATGTAAGAGCCAAAGGAAGGGTAGGACTCCTTACAACGTCCTCCCTCCAGACATAAAATGGCCTGGATATCCATGACCTCATAGTGCCTGACACTACCTACACAAGACCATCATAAGAGGAGGAAAAGATCATGGCATCAAAATGAAAGAGAGACTGATTGAGATGGGGAGGGGATATGATGGAGAATGGAATTTCAAAGGGGAAAGTGGGGGGAGGGAGGGAGGCCCCATGGGATATTTTTTATAATCATGGAAAATGTTAATAAAAATTAAGAAAAAAAAAGAAAAAATTCAAAGCCAGGTGTGGTGGCGTACACCTTTAATCCTAGTACTTGGAAGGCAGAGGTAGGAGGATGGGAAGGCAGAGGTAGGAGGATCACTGTGAGTTCAAGGCCAGCCTCAGACTACATAGTGAGTTCCCAGCACAGAAAAGCTGACCGGATTTTTCAGTGACAGACCATAAAGCCAAAGTGGAAAATCACAGTTCTGATTTTCTATCTTGTAGGAAGCATTGGTCCTAGAAATACACCAGGGAACTCTGTTTTTCTAAGGGTCTCCTGTATCCTGCCCTGAATAATCTGGAATGGAAGAAACTCTCTTCTTTTCTTTAAAGAGTCAAAGGTATTTTCTCAGCTTTGAGAACTTGCATTTTAAGCTTTACTCTGGAGACAGTTCATTTCATCTTCAAATTATGGACTTCAAAAAGAATTTTTTCAGGGCTAGAGAGATGGCTTAACAGTTAAGGTGCTTGCCTGTGAAACCTAAGGACCCAGGTTCAATTTTCCAGGTCCCACATAAGCCAGATGCACATGGCGGCACATGCGCCTGGGAGTTTGTTTGCAATGGCTAGAAACCCTGGTGCACCCATTTCTCTCTAATAAATAAATAAAAATAAAAACTTGAAAAAATAATTTCAGGCTGAAGAAATGACTCACTGGTTAAATGTGTTTCCTATACGGGTATGAGAGGGAGTTCAAATCTCCAGATTCCATGTGAACAGCCTGGTGTGGCCACATGTGCCTATAACCCCAGTCCCTCAGGTAAGCAGAGACCTGAGAATCATTGGAGCCACAAACTCCGTAATCAGTAAAGAGACTTTAACTCAAAACAAGCCAATGCAGAACAGCAACGGAGCAGAACACCTGATGTTCCATTCTGGCCACCACTGTGGGCAAGTGCTCCCCACCACAGGCAAGCATATGAGGTGCCATACCACACTGCACACAAGCCAAAAAAAAAAGAGAGAAAATTTTTCATGAAAATATTTATCAGTCAAATTAAGACTACAGCTGGAGATAAGCTACTCTGACACACTCCTACACACTATCTTTTTAAAAAATATTTTATTTATTTATTTATTTATTTGAGAGAATGAGAAAGAGGCAGAATGGCATGACAGGGCCTGTGGCAGCTGCAAACAAACTCTAGATGCATGCAAGCCCCTTTCCTGGGGAAACTGAACCTGGGTTCTTTGGCTTTGCCAGGCAAGTGCCTTAACCGCTAAGCCATCTCTCGAGCCCATACATACACACTATCTTTTTTTTTTTTTTTTTTAGGTAGGGTCTCAGTCTCTCTAGCTCAGGCTTACCTAGAATACACTATGTAGTCTCAGGGTGGCCTTGAACTCACAGCGATCCTCCTACCTCTGCCTGGGATTAAAGGCGTGCACCACCACGCCAGCTTCATACACGCTATTTTAAGACCTGACATATGGGAAATTTTCTTTCATCAACAGTTTTATAAATATGATGCATGGGGATATTGATTTTGAAAACTAAGGGTACCAGCGAATATATCAGTAAACAAAGCACTTGCCACACAAGTGTAAGCACTGGAGTTCATATCTCCAGCACCCATATAAATGACAAATTTGCATTGCAGGACACCTGTAATCCCAGTGCTGGACACAGACTCGGATCCCCAGGGCAAGACAGCCAGCAAAAGACTGGCTGAGAGGGGTGTGGTGGCGCACACCTTTAATCCCAGCACTCAGGAGGCAGAGGTAGGAGGATCACTATGAGTTCAAGGCAACCCTGAGACTACAGAGTGAATTCCAGGTCAGCCTGAGCTACAGTGAGACCAGGCCTCAAAAAAAAAAAAAAAAAAAAAAGGGAGGGAACTACCACAGTTTATTGTCTATAATTATGAAAGCTCTCAATAAAAAAATTAAAGTGATCACAGAAGATACCTGATGCCAATACATGTACACACACACACACAGAGGCAAAAATAAAAATGCTGGGAGTATCAAAGTAAAAACTATTTTTTTTTAAATAGTATCTCAAGCTAAACATGGAACTCACTCTGTAGCCCACCCTGACTTTGAACTTGTTTTTCCTGTCTTAGCCTACCAAGTGGTGAGATTAAAAATATGAGCCACTGCTGGGCGTGGTGACGCACGCCATTAATCCCAGCACTCGGGAGGCAGAGGTAGGAGGATTGCCGAGAGTTCGAGGCCACCCTGAGACTACAGAGTGAATTCCAGGTCAGCCTGAGCTAGAGTGAGACCTTACCTCAAAATACCTCAAAATACCAAAAAAAAAAAAAAAAAAAAAAAAAAAAATTTAGCCACGATGCCCAGCTTTAAATCTAGTTTTTAGATTTCTTTGGCATTGTCAACTGAATCCTTTGAAAGATTAAATATATAAAATACTTTTAAAAATAAACTTCAAGACACTGGAATTTTAAATTTGCAACCTTGTGGCTCACACCTTGTAATCTCAGCATTTAGGAAGAAGACAGGACGATCACTAAAAGTTCAAGGTCAGCCTGGTCTACATAGTGAGTTCAAGGTCAGCCAGGACTTCACAGGGAGATCTCATCACCATAACAAACAAAATATCTGTAGTTAGTAGCAAAACAAAACTACTTCATTCCAAAACTTAAGCCTAATACAGAATCCTGCTAGGCAGCTATTAACAAGGTGGGCACAGCATCTTAAGCATCTGACCAAATGCTAATGCACCAAACCAAACCCAGTTCTCAATCCTAAATCCAATCCTGGAGAATACTATCAGATGTTCAAAAATCTTTCTAACTTCTCTTTTTGCTTCCCATTCCCACACAAACTACCAAAAACACATCCAACACCAGCCACAGAACCAACCAAACCATAGCTGGTGGGAAGGCGCTAATGACACACACTGAGGTTTTGTTGTTTGGAGACAGGGTCTCTACATAGAGCAAGGGTGGGCACCAATGCACCGTCCTCCTGCCTCAGCTCTTTAGCATTAAAGTTACAAATGTGAGGCCGGCATAGAGGTGTACGCCTTTAATCCCAGCACTCAGGAGGCAGAGGTAGGAGGATTGCCATGAGTTCGAGACTACCCTGAGACTACATAGTGAATTCCAGATCAGCCTGGGCTAGAACGAGACCCTTAAAAAAAAAAAAAAAGAAAAGAACTATAGGTGTGTGCCACCCCACCGCCTCTAGGACTCTTTATTTATTTATATAGTCTTTTGTTTTGTTTTGTTTTAGTTTTTGGGCATTTTAACAAGCAGCATTTCTTGAACCTAGAATTTCATATTACATCTCTAATATAATTAACTAACAAAGCAGAAACCGAATCAGGGAGAAGGGCCAGGCCTCAAGCCAGATGCTAAATGGCAGAATCTTAATCCACCATGTGGACATGCCACCCTGGCCCCACTTAGGGCTAAGAAGCCAGAGCTAAGGCTGCCTTTACGTAAGCAGGTCCTTGAAGAAAGCACAAGTGCCTCCTCTGGGAATTCAGGAAAGTGCTATTTCGCACTATCCAATAATCAGTTCATCACAAGGCTTTGGTGGATCTTGAAGGGACATATACCCATAAGACTACTAGACATGGCAAGGTTTCACCCAGGCAAAACAAAATCATGTCAAAATAAGCTTCCAGTAGGCAGCTTTGCAGCTGTTGTTTGTTATGATATATGCAATGCAACTATCAACATACCAGAAGAAGAAAGCCATAGGAGAATGTAATCAAGATATCTCAATACAGTGGCCAGGCTGTAGACAAACCTATTATCAGTTATACAGAATTCCTTCCTAACTGCAAGCAGCAGAACAAGACAGACATCTTAGAGGACACACCGTGCCCTGCAGTTCTCCATCTCACAGCAACCGCTGCCTCCTAGGCATCAAGCCCTCCAAGTTTCAGATATTCCCACCAGGGAGTCAGAACATCCCAGATAATAAGGTAGTAAGAACTGACTGCACTGTGCAATGAATCTGGACATGCGCCTGTTTCCACAGAGGAGCACAATTCTGGGATGTGACGAGAAAGTCCTCCAGAGAAAGACTGTTTCACCCAAACTGGAAGGGCTAAAGGGCTATGATTTGATGGAGGAAATGTGAAAATAATCTTGGAAGTGCCCAAGTTCTCAGGAAAAAGCTTACATACACATAGAAGAGAACATGTATGTATCCAGGCAGACAGATAATGTTGAAGAGGAGACAGGGGCTATCTGGGGACTTTTAATTGGGGGGGGGGGACTCAGGAGATAGGATGGAATTAATTAGTAATGGAAAGTGCTGGCTCTCAACATTCCTGCTCCAAATAATTGCCTAACTGCAATGAAGTTCCCTTATGCCTAAATCAGGCTTTACTCCATTCAAAACCTACTTCCAGGGCTGGAGAATTGGCTTAGTGGTTAAGGTACTTGTCTGCAAAGCCTAAGGACCCAGGTTCGACTCCCCAGAACCCACATAAGCCAGATGCATATGGTGGTGCATGCTTCTGGAGTTCCTTTGCAGGGGCTAAAGGCCCTGGCACGCCCATTCTTTTTCTTTCTCTCTCTCTCTCTCGTAAATAAAAATTAATCAAATTAAAAAAAAACTGTCCAGGCGTGGTGTACGTTTTTAATCCCAGTACGCAGTAGGCCACGGTAGGAGGATAGCCGTGAGTTCGAGGCCATCCTGAGACTACATAGTGAAATTCAGGTCAGCTCTGAGCTAAAGCGAGACCCTATTTCAAAAAACAAAAAAACAAAACAAAACAAAAAGCTTCCATTCTTTAAGATCCATACACCCCTAACTGAATTAGTGTCTATGAGATTTGCCACTATAACTGAATGCCAAAGATCAACCCCTGCTATGAAATATAGCATTTCTCATTCTTCCTCAAGAAATTTGTTTTGTTTTGTTTTTCAAGGTAGGGTCTCACTCTAGCCCAGGCTGACCTGTAATTCACTATGTAGAATCAAAGTGGCCTTGAACTCATGGTAATCCTCCTACTTCTGCCTCCTGAGTGCTGGGAACACAGGTGTGGGCCACCATGACCAGCTCACAAAAATGTCATACATATGAAAAATTGGCATAAGAAAAGGAACTATTAATTAACATAAAAAAGAAAAGAATAGTTGACATTAACCAACACAAAGTCTTTGTGAATGGCCAGCAATAAGCAATGTCAAATTTCTATCCTAATATTTTGTTTGTTTGTTTTGTTTTTTGAGGTAAGGTTTCACTCTAGCTAAGGACAACCTGGAATTCCTCAGGGCGGCCTCAAACTCACAGCAGTCCTTCTACCTCTGCTTCCCAAGCACTGGGATTAAAGGCATGTGCCACCATGCTTGGCTCTACACTAATGTTAATATCACCATTAATTTTATTTCCAGCATAACTGAAATTTGTCTTAAAAATGCTGACATTTTGTTATACTAGGAGCCCAGGCTTGCCTTCAAATTCAGGGAGACCCTCATAGAGACTTCAAATATAATGAACTTCCCCACCTGTACCACTGGGAGGTTCAGTCAATTCACAGAAATTACTAAGCACTTGGCTTTTTGAAAGTTAAGATTCGGGCTGGAGAGATGACTTAGCGGTTAGGCGCTTGCCTGCAAAGCCAAAGGACCAAGATTTGATTCCCCAGGACCCACATAGGACAGATGCACAAGATGGGATATGCATCTGGAGTTTGTTTTTCAGCAGCTGAAGGCCTTGGCAAACCCATTCTCTCTCAAATAAAAAATAAAATATTAAACCGGGCATGGTGACGCACACCTTTAATCCCAGCACTCAGAGGCAGAGGTCAGTGGATCCCCTGAGTTCGAAGCCACCCTGAGACTACAGTGAATTTCGGGTGAGCCTAGGCTAGAGTGAGACCTTACCTCAAAAAAACAAATTAAAGTTGGGCATAATGGCACACGCCTTTAATCCCAGCACTCGGGAGGCAGAGGTAGAGAATTGCAGTGAGTTCGAGGCCACCCTGAGACTACATAGTGAATTCCAGGTTAGCTTGAGCTACAGTGAGACCCTACCTTGAAAAAAAAAAAAGAGAGAAAAAAAGAAAATAAATAAATAAATATTTAAAAATAATTAAATAAAGATTCCAGGAATTTTAGTGCTTCAACTAAGTCTGATCCTTCTTTCTGTGAACAAGGATATTTCACCTTTTTGCTGAACAGATCTATAGTTAAGAAAAAGTAAATGAATAATTTTATCCTCTTATTCCTCAAGCCTGCTATTTTTTTTAATATTTTACTTTTATTTATTTACTTGAGAGAACTAGGCAGAGAAAGAGAGGCCAAGAGAAAGAATGGGCGCGCCAGGGCCTCCAGCCACTGCAAACGAACTCCAGATGCATGCACCACCTTGTGCATCTGGCTCACATGGGTCCTGGGGAATCCAACCAAAGTCCTTTGGCTTTGCAGTCAAGTGCCTTAACCACTGAGCCATCTCTCCAGCCCCCAAGCCTACTATTTTTAAATAGTAAAAAATATTGCTTACAAGTTTCATGTTACCATAACCATGAAAAATAATACAAAAAGTTGTGTTGATCGGGTTTTCCTAAAACAAAATAGAACACCCTCAACCTCCCATGTTACCCTCAAAGCATCTCAAAAGTCTTCCTAAGTGTTAGTATTGAAGTTATCAGCTTCAAGTCCCCTTTAGGCCCTCCTGTGGGTACAAAGAGCACAGGGCTGGCTATTTACAACACAGCATTTAAAATAACATGCATCTTTTTTTTTCCCCAGTTTTTTTTGAGATGGGGCCTTGTGCTAGCCCAGGCTGGCCTGGAACTCATGGAGATCCAACTACCTCTGCCTCCCAAGTGCTGGTTAGATTAAAGGTGTGGGCATAACAAGGCATTTTGTAAAAGTGTTCCAGCAAACTAACCAAAGTCCCTCCCATCAATGTTGTGATTTGCTAAGAAATATGAATAGCTCAATTTACATTAACCAAGCTACTTCCAACCAGAATAAACAAACTAGAAGAATCAGTCCCAGTTCAAAAAATTCTGATTCTAGTACCCTGCCCTAATAATTCTGCATGACAGCCTCTGCTTAAGTACCGCTTTAGAACAGCTTGACATTTTGAAACATGTAGAATGTTCAGTAATTTAATTTCAAAGGAATGCTGGTAGATTCATTCAACAGGATTTTTTTTATATCTGGATGAGAAAATTTTATGAGAAGCTAAATAATGTAATGTCTTGTTAATTACAGTTAATTTAAAAGAGGCTTTCTAAGCAGCATCTGCATTCCTACAATGGGAGATTTTTTTGTTAGCACCTTATTACTACAGCAGCTAAAGAGGGAAATAAAATAAGCAGTTTAGTCTCTTGCTTTAGCATTGAAAAATGCTGAGCATCATTTGCAGAATTAAGCTGAGATTAAAGTAAAAACACAATAAAACAAATAAAATGAAGGGCTGGAGAGATAGATGGCTTAGTGGTTAGAGCATCTGCCTGCAAAGCCAAAGGACCCAGGTTCAATTCCCTAGGACCCACCTAAGCCAGTTGCACAAGGTAGTGCATGTGTCTGCAGTTTACAGTGGCTGAAGGCCCCAGCACGCCCATTCTTCCGCCTCTCCCTCTCTCCCTCTCTCTCTGCCACTTTCTCTTTCTCAAATAAAAAAAGGAAAGTGAAAACAGAGCAAGGTCTCTTCAGTTCAAACTGCCTAATGAACAGCCACAGACTTTTTCATAATGAAGAGGCGGCCTCTCATCTAACTAGGGTAAAATTTTAAGCAGAACACTTGGTCTTCAGATGGCACATTTTGAGAGTTTTGTCTAAATTTCATTGTTTTCAAATTTCTCTATAAACATGGGGTAAAGCTTCCTTGAAAAAATTAGTATATTCGGCGCTTGAGAGATGGCTCAGCGGCCACAGGCCCTTGCTTGCAAAGCCTGCCAGCCTGGGTTCAATTATTCCCCAGTACCCATCTCAGTTCATTTGCAGCGGCAAGAAGCCCTAGTGCGCCTTTTCTTCTTTTTTTTTCTCCCTCCCTCCCTTCTTTTTCTTCCTCTTCCCATTTTCTCTCTCTTCCTCCCTCCTTTTTTTTTTTTTTTTTTTTTTCAATGTAGGATCTTGCTCTAGCCCAGGCTGACCTGGACTTGGACTTCACTGGGTAGTCTCAGGGTGGCCTTGAACTCATGAACATCCTCCTACCGCTGCCTCCTGTAGTGCTGGAAGTAAAGGCGGAGTAAAGGCGTGCGCCTCCCTTCTTGTCTTTCTTTGTCTTTTTCAGCTCGCAAATAAATTTAAAAAAAAAAATTTTTTTACACTAGTAGCCTGCGTGGTAGCGCACGCCTTTACTGCCAGCACACGGCAGACAGGGGTAGGTGGATCACCGTGAGCTCGAAGCCAGCCTGGAACTATAGAGCGAGTGCCAGGTCAGCGTGGGCTAAAAGTGAGGCCCTACCTGGAAAAACAAACAAAAACATTTAGTATATTTACTAAATACTTGCTGAACAGAGCTTTGAAAGCCTATGAAGTTGATTTTTTTTATATTTGCAAAACAGTGAGTTATTTTTTTTGGTTATTACATACATTAAAGGCACTCGCGTCGATGCTTTTAAAGTGCGAAGATGTAAAAGTTCTCGTTCAAACTTTTTTTTTTTTTTTTTTTTTTTTTTTGGTTAAAATCCCCAAGTTCTCTGAGGTTCAGCGCTCACAAACGTTAGTTTTCACTCGAAGGCTTCAACGGCGAATCTGGGCAGCCAAGGTCACGCAGGAGGGACCGTGTCCCCGGAGCCGGGTCCGGGGTGTGAGGGGTGTGAGACCTTCCGGGGAGACCGCGGCAAGGACGCCCGCCCGCCACTCGAGCCCGAGCCCCGCGGAGAGGCGCCGCGAGGACGCGGTCCCCGGTCCCGGCCGCATCTCGGGACTCGCCGCAGGGGAAGCGGCGCCGGGGAGAAGGTAAGTCCCGGAGCCCGGCGCTGCAGCGGGGCGCGGGCAGGGCGTGTCGTGCCACGGCCCCCGCAGGCAGGCGCGGCTCGGGCTCGGGCGTCTCTGGGCTCCGCAGCGGCGCCGGGGAGCCGCGGGACGTGGAGAGGGGAGGACGGCCGTCCCGGCGGCGCCCCGCGGGACCGAGCGGCCGGGCACGGACGCCGCCGCGAGGCTGACCCTCCCCCCCGGGACGGCCGGCGCGACCGGGGAGGACTCCCGCTCCGGGCGGCGCGGCGGGGTCGGCGCTTGTCCGGGGCCAGCGCCGAGGTGGACGTCGAGCGCTCCGGGCCCCGCTCGGCCGGCGCACGACAAAGCGGCGCGGCCGCGGCCCCCCCGCCCGACGCGCCCCGGCGGCCCCGAGACCGGCCCGGCCCGGGCGGGGGCGGCTCCAGCGTCGGGCCGAGCGCGGGCGGGGCTCCGTCCGGACAAACTTCCTCGGCCGCCCGCCCGCCCGCCCGCCCGCTCCGGCCCGCTGCCCGGCCGCCCCGCCGCCCCGCCGAGCCCGCGCCCTTTACTTAACCGAAGCCCCGGCGACCCGAGTGTAGACGCGGAGCCCCGAGGCTCGGGGTCCCCGCGACGCCGCCCGCTCCCCGGCCCCTCACCTCCTGGGACGCCGCCGTCTACTCCCTCAGGGGCGTCCTGGCCCGCGGCTCCGGGGCCTCGTGCGCCCGAATACCGGGCGCCGGAGACGGCAGCTGGCCACGCAGGGACGGTGGAGCCCCGGGCGGCGGCGGCGGAGGAGCGGGCGGCGGCGGCTCCATCTTCCCGGGACGCTCACGCCGCCGTTCCAACGCGTTGACCCGAGCGGGACATTCGCTACATTGTTGGCATTCCACGGGCGTCACGTGACCCCGCCCGCGTCACTCTGGCCGCATACCAGCCCGGGCGGAGCGCCCGCCGCCCGGCTCCCCCGGCGACCCCGCCCCGCTTCCTGCCCCAGCCTCCACGCAGGCCGCGGCCCTGCTGCAATCGCCGCTTGGTAACCCGTCAAAGCCACTAGGCTCGTGAGCATTTCACACCATCTTGCTGGGGGAGGGGAAAAAAAAAAAAAAGAAAGAAAAGAAAAGAAAAAAAGCCACAGGTTCCCAAGTAGGTACGAGCCACGAATAGTACTGATGTCTGTTCAGACCTTAGGACGAAGTAATAAATCAGGCCGCCGAACAACCCAAGTTTAATCAAATGTTGACAAACTCCCAACTCTCTAGCCCGGATTATGTAAAAGTGTGTTAAGGGTTATAGGACAGAATTGTAACGTATAAACTAATAAAAGTGCTGCTTTCACTTCATTATTTCACATATGGAGTGTGGTGCAGAGAAATAAATAATACACTGGATCCCTTTATCTGCTTTTGGCTCTGCCTCCAACATCACACTTCCACCTACGACCATCCATGGTAAGTGATGGTGAGAACTAATAGTTTTAAAAGTCAACCTGATTTCCTGTTTAATTAACAAACTTGTGACATCTGAAGTTTCAATCTTGGAAGAATCAATGAAGATCATTTTGATCCAGCTATTTTTTTTTTCTTTTTTATTTTTAGTGCTGGGGAAGGAACACAGGCCCTCACAAGTGCTATCCTTTATTACCAAGGGAACCCCTGTCTGGACTGTTTAACCACCTCTCCAGCCTTCAGTCCCTGCTCCAGCCGCCTCTACTTCCTCTCTCTAATTCCGCCAAGGCCTCAGCTTTTCTAGGGAAGCCCCTTGAGCTTCAATAATTAAACCATTGTCGTACAGTTTAGCATTCAATTTCATTTTTTTGTTTTTCGAGGTAGGGTCTCACTCTAGCTCTGGCTGACCTGGAATTCACTATGTAGTCTCAGGGTGGCCTCGAACTCATGGCGATCCTCCTACCTCTGACTCCCAAGTGCTGGGATTAAAGGCATGTGCCACCACGACGGCCCATTCAATTTCATCCTGTATGTTTTCCAGACATCTTGCACAATAGTGGGAACAGAATAAATTTTCCACTGATATCTGTAAAATTTGAGCCCCACTTGCATGGATTTGTTTACCTTGTTAACTCTTGCAAGAACTGTGCTCTCTCCCCTCAAACCCCAAACCAGGCTTCTGTGTGTGTTTAAAGGGTCTCTGTCTCTTGCTCTGACTTCAGAGGTATAAACATCACCTTAAACTTCTGGCCTGGGATGTAGTTCAGTTGGTAGAGTGTTTTCTTGGCATGTGTGGAATCTTGGGTTCATCCCCAGCATTGCATAAACTGGGTGTGGCAGGGCACAGACACTTTGGTCAAATGAAAAATATAAAGTAGGGCTGGAGAGGTGACTTAGCGGTTAAGGCACTTGCCTGCAAAGCCGAAGGACCCAGGATCGATTCCCCAGTACCCAAGTAAGCCAGATGCACAAGGTGGCACATGTGTCTGAAGGCCCTGGCATGCCCATTCTCTCTCCTTCTCCCTCTCCCTCTCCCCCCCTCTCTCTCTAATGAAATAAATAGATAATAAAAAATGTGAAAAAAGAAGAATATAAAGTAAAGGAAGTTAATGGTGTTATGTTTTGGGTCTTAAATGTTCCCTAAAAGTACATGTAATGAATATTTGGCATAGCCTAGTAAAAGGAAGGGAGATCACTGGGTATGCACTCTTCCGGGGATGTTGGCACCTTGCCCCTTCCTGTCTCTTTTTGCTTCTTTTTGCTTTGTGAGATGAGCGGCTCTACTCTACCATGTTCTATGGCACCACAGGCCAAAGAAAAAAACCCAACAAAGCCAACTGGCCACAGACTGAGACCTCAGAGACACTGCATCAAAATAAACTGTACCTTCCTATAAGCTGTTTTCTAAGGTATTTTGTCCCAGCAACATAAATTGGACTAATTAATATAAAAAGACTTTAAATTTTATGTGTAAACTGGGCGTGGTGGCGCACGCCTTTAATCCCAGCCCAGTTTAAAATACTTAAATTTTTTTGAAGCTGGTGTGGCCATTATTGTTTACATTCATGAATAATCAAGGACACCCTAAATGTCCAACTATATACATGTGAGTACATATAAGTCAAAGTGCATATGGAGGCCAGGCTATGATGTAAGCTCTGTTCATCAATTGTCTTTTTTTTTTTTTTTTTTTTTTTTTTCTGAGGTAGGGTTTCACTCTAGCCCAGGCTGACCTGGTTTTCACTATGTAGTCTCAGAGTGGCCTCCAACTCACAGCGATCCTCCTACCTCTGTCTCCCAAGTGCTGGGATTAAAGGCATGTGCCACCATGCCTGTCCAGCTCTCTACTTTTTTTGTTGACACAAAAAAGTCTCTCACTTGAACCCAAAGCTCACTGATCCAGTTAGCCTAGCTAACCAGCCTGCCCCAAGGATCCCACCCTACCTCCTGCATCACTAGGATTACAGGTGGACTGCCACACCCACCTGTCTTTTTTTAGAAACTTTATTTTATTTTTATTTATTTGAGAGAAAGAGGCAGAGAGAGAGAGAGAGAAGGAGTGGGTGCATCAGGGCCTCCAGCCACTGCAAACAAACTCCAGATGCGTGTGCCACCTTGTGCCTCTGGTTTACATAGGTCCTAGGGAATCAAACCTGGGTCCTTTGGCTTTGCAGGCAAGTGCCTTAACCACTAAGCCATCTCTCCAGCCCCCACCTGGCATTTTTGTGGGTACTACTGAGGATCTGAATTCTTGTCCTCATGCTTCTATAGCAAGTGCTTTATCCACTGAGCCATCTTCCCAGCCCCTAAGGCCATCTTTAGTATGTCAAATATCCAAGTCTAAAGCAGTAGTCATTTCTGGTCAAGTATGGTGGTACATACCTGTAATCACAGTATTTAGAAGGATGAGGAAGGAAGATGAATACTAGGCCACTGGGTATGATGGCACATGCCTTTAATCCCAGCACTCGGGAGGCAGAGGTAGGAGGATTGCTGTGACTTTGAGGCCATCCTGAGACTACATAGTGAATTCCAGGTCAGCCTGGGCTAGAGCAAGAACCTACCTAAAAAAAAAAAAAAAAAAAAAAAGTGGAGCTGGGCATGGTGGCGCATGCCTTTAATCCCAGCACTTGGGAGGCAGAGGTAGGAGGATCTCTGTGAGTTCAAGGCCAGCCTGAGACTACATAGTGAATTCCAGGTCAGCCTGGACTAGAGTGAGACCCTACCTCGAAAAACCAAAAAAAAAAAAAAAAAAAAAAAAGTGATGCAAGAATCTGGTGTTCATTTGCAAGAGACCCTGGAGCATGTTAGTGCATAATGTAATCTCAGCACTTGGGAGGTAGAGAAGGAAGTATCAGGACTTCAATGTCATCCTCAGTTACATACAAAGTTCAAGGCCAGGGCTGGAGACATGGTTCAATGGTTAAAGGCTCTTGGCTGCAAAGCCTGCCGGCCTGTGTGTTCAGTTCAAGGCCAGATGCGTAAAGTGGCATATGTGTCTGGAGTTCCTTTGCAGTGGCAGGAGGCCCGGATGCACCCATACACTCTCTCTTTTCTCTTGTACATAAAAAATATATTTTTTAGAGGGCTGGAGAGATGGCTTAGCGGTTAAGGTGCTTGCCCATGAAGCCTGAGAAGCCAGGTTTGATTCCCCAGTACCCATGTAAGCCAGATACACAAGGTAGCACATGTGTTTGGAGTTCATTTGTAGTGGCTAGAGGCTCTGGCCCGCCCATTTTCTCTCTCTGTCTCTTTCTTTCAAATAAATAAAATTGTTAAAAAGTTAAAAAATACCAGGCGTGGTGATGCACGCCTTTAATCCCAGTACTTGGGAGGCAGAGGTAGGAGGATTGCTATGAGTTTGAGGCCACTCTGAGACTACATAGTGAATTCCAGGTCAGCCTGGACTAGAGTGAAACCCTATCTTGAAAAATCAAAAAGAAAAAAAAAAATAAATCCCAGCACTCGGGAGGCAGAGGTAGGAGGATCGCCGTGAGTTCGAGGCCACCCTGAGACTCCATAGTGAATTCCAGGTCAGCCTGGGCTAGAGTGAGACCCTACCTCGAAAAACCAAAAAAAAAAAAAAAAAAAAAAAAAAAAAAAATAAAGTAAAAAAAAATATTTTTTAAAGATTTTATTTTTATTTATTTGAGACAGGGGGGACAGGGAATGGACACACCAGGGCCTCTAACCACTGCAAACAAACTCCAGATGCATGTGCCACCATGTGCATCTGGCTTATGTGGGACCTGGAGAATCGAACTTGGGTCCTTAGGTTTCACAGGCATGAGCCTTAACCACTAAGCCATCTCTCCATCCCTTAAAAAATATATTTTAAAGAAAGAAAGTTCAAGGCCAGCCTGGGATACCTGAGATCCTGTCTCAAGAAAACCAACCATGGTGGCGCATGCCTTTAATCCTGGCACTTGGGAGGCAGAGGCAGGAAGATTGCCATGAGTTTGAAGCCACCCTGAGACTACGTAGTGAATTCCAGGTCAGTCTGGGCTAGAGTGTGACCATACCTCGAAAACAAAAACAAAAACAACAACAAAAAACCAACCAGCCAGGCTGGAGAGATGGTTTGGCAGTTAAAGTGCTTGCCTGTGAAGCCTAAGGACCCAAGTTCAATTCTCCAGGTCCCACGTAAGCTAGATGCACATGGTGTTGCATATGTCTGGAGTTTGTTTGCAGTGGTTAGAGGCCCTTGCATGCCCATTCTCACTCTCTCTATCTTTCTCTCCCTCTGTCTCTAGTAAATAAATGAAAATAAATCTTTAAAAATAATCTTTAAACCGGGCGTGGTGACACACGCCTTTAATCCCAGCACTCGGGAGGCAGAGGTAGGAGGATCGCCATGAGTTTGAGGCCACCCTGAGACTACACAGTGAATTCCAGGTCAGCCTGGGCCAGAGTGAGACCCTACCTCGAACCCCCCCCCAAAAAAAAGCATAATAATAATAATCTTTATGGCTGGGCATGGTGGCAAATGCCTTTATTTCCAGCACTCGGAAGGCAGAGGTAAGAGGATCACCGTGAGTTTGAGGCCACCCTGAGACTACATAGTGAATTCCAGGTCAGTCTGGACTAGAGTGAAGCCCTACCTTGACAAAACCAAAAAATAAAATAAAAAAAAATAATAATCTAAAGAAAAAAAAAAAACAACCAGCAGCAACAATATCAAACCTGTGGTTCACATTAAAAAATAATCTTGGGCTGGAGAAATGGCTTAGCGTTTAAGCGCTTGCCTGTAAAGCCTAAGGACCCTGGTTCGAGGCTCAATTCCCCAGGACCCACGTTAGCCAGATGCACAAGGGGGCGCACGCATCTGGAGTTCGTTTGCAGTGGCTGGAAGCCCTGGCCCGCCCATTCTCTCTCTCTCTCTCTCTCTCTGCCTCTTTCTCTCTCTGTATGTCACTCTCAAATAAATAAATAAAAATAACAACAAATTTTTTTTTTTTAATCTTAACTACTGTTTTTATTTTTGGGGGTTTTTGTTGTTGTTGTCGTCCAACTGTTTTTTTTATTTTTATTTATTTATTTATTAGAGACAGAGAGAGTGAGAGAGTGAGTAAGAATGGGCACGCCAGGGCTTCTAGCCACTGGAAATGAACTCCAGATTCATGTGCCACCATGTGCATCTGGCATATATGAGACCTGGAGAATTGAACCTGGTTCCTTAAGCTTCATAGGCAAGTGCATTAACCACTAAGCCATTCCCTCCAGCCCTCTACTTTGTTTTTTTATGCTAGGAATTGAACCCAGACCTTGCAAGAGCTCTCACTGAGGCATTTCCCTAGACCTTAACCATTTTTTAAACTTTTTCTTTTTTCTTTTTATTTATTTGATGAGAGCGACAAAGAGAGAAAGAGGCAGAGAGAGAGAGAGAGAAATGGACATACCAGGGCTTCCAGCCACTGCAAACGAACTCCAGACGCATGCGCCCCCTTGTGCATTTGGCTAACTGTGGGTCCTGGGTAATTGAGCTTCAAACCAGGGTCCTTAGGCTTCACAGGCAAGCACTTAACTGCTAGTCCTTAACTATTTTTAAGCATTTTTTTTCAATTTTTCACAGTAATAAAACCAACTTGGATATCAGGGGTAAATCCTCAGTACTAAATATCAATTATTACATTTATTTTCCAATACTAAAATCATGAGAGTGTAAACTTTTCTCTGATTTTAAGTTATTTCTAACTGTTTTAGCTATTTCAGAAGACAGAACAGCCTGGAAAATGGACAGAAGCCTCCTGTGTCTATAACTGGGGGAGGCCGGTGTCTAGGAAGGTGTCAGGGGTGCCTGGCAAGGCCCTTCAGACGTGCCTCCCCCTCCCCCCACCTCCCAGGATGTTAGGTTTTTTTTCATTCTCTGAATAACTGCTCTGCTTCTCTGGTGAGTAATAAAGTACAGGGTTGCATTAAGTCAGCATTGCTCAAGACTTAGAGATTTTGTTCCCAGAAAAGTTCAAAGCAGCACTACTGCATTTAAAGACTTCTTTTGTTGACACCTCACATTAGTAAGAGAATTGCTACAGCAAATCTTTCTAACATGTCCCCTGTTATCTCACCCCTCTTGCTGAGTGCTGCATATTCCCCATAATATGCATGGTTGCTACAACCTCTATTTCATAAGCAGCATGAGCAGAAGAATGCTGTTATGTCTAAAACTGGGCAGAGGGCTGGAGAGAAGGTTCAACAGTTGAGGCGCTTGCTTGCAAGGGCTGGTGACCCTGGTTTGGTCCCCTAGTGCCCATGTAAAGCCATATGCACAAAGTGGTGCATACTTCTGGAGCTCGTTAGCAGCAGTTGGAGGCCCAGGCACATCTATATTCATTCATATTCTCCCCCCCCCCCCGGTGTGTATCTGCTGACAGATAAATAAATAATGTTAAAAAGTAAATAAAACTGGGAAGAAAAGTGCTCCTGAACACTTGGGAGGCAGAGGTAGGAGGATCACTGTGAGTTTGAGGCCACCCTGAGACTACACAGTGAATTCCAGGTCAACCTGGGCTAGAACAAACCCTACCTCAAAAAATAAATAAATAGGGCTAGAGAGATGGCTTAGCGGTTAAGGCACTTGCCTGCAAAGCCTGAGGACCCAGGTTCAATTCTCCAGGTCCCACGTTAGTCAGATGCACATCATGGCACATACATCTGGAGTTCGTTTGCAATGGCTAGAGGCCCTGGCATGCCCATTCTCTCTCTCTCTCTCCCTCTGTATCAAATAAATAAATAAATAAAATGATTAAAAATTAAATAAAAAGTGCCCTGGAAAGGTGAAGTTTTACCTCTGTATACTCCACAACTTTACAATAATAAAGTAAATCAACTAGTGACTCTGTTGACCACTCTGGTCTCAAACTCTTGCCATCCTCCTGTATCAGTCTCCTATGTACTGGGGCCACAGATTAGCAACCTCATTTGGTTCACCAAAAACTTTTTTTTTTTGGTAGGGTCTCACTCTGGCTCAGGCTGACCTAGAACTCACTATGTAGTCTCAGAGTGGCCTTGAACTCACTGTGATCCTCTACCTCTGCCTCACGAGTGCTGGGAATAAAGGCGTACGTCACCATGCCCTGCACTAAAAACATTTTTAAAGGGGGTTTTAGAAGTGGCTTAGTGGTTAAGGTGCTTGCCTTAGGAAGCCTAAGGACCCAGGTTCAATTCCCCAGTGCTCTTGTAAGCCAGATACACAAGGTTGCATCTGAAGTTCGTTTACAGAGGCTAGAAGCCCTGGCATGCCCATTCTCTATCTTCCTCTTTCTCACTCTCTCTCAAATAAATAAATAAACAAATTTTAAAAAAAATCTTTTTTAAGGGGCTGGAGAGATGGCTCAACCATTGTGACAATCAGTGTAAAGGTTCCTGAGACAGCTAAAAATATATTTACCATATGATCCAATTAGAGAGTGGTTGGTTTCCCCCATAACAGACGTGCCACTATTGCACCCATTGGCTCATTTGGCCTGACTGACCAAACTTAAGGCTTGCAGTGTCCACTGTTCATCCAGCTATACCACTCATAGGCATATATCCTAAGGCCTTCTCACTGCCTTAGAGATACTTGCTCATCCATATTTATTGCCACTCTATTCACAATAGCTAGGAAATGGAACCAGCCGAGATGTCCCTCAACTGATGAGTGGATAATGAAGATGTGGTACATTTATACAATGGAGTATATTCAGTAGTAAAGAAAAAATGAAATTATGAAATTTGCAGGGAAATGGATGGATCTGGAAAGGATTACACTAAGTGAGGTAGCCCTGGTCCAAAAGCCAAATGGCACATGTTCTCTCATATGTGGATCCTAGCTACAAATGTTTAAACTTATATGTGAATTGGAATAAAAATTGGTAGCAGAGCCCGGCGTGGTGATGTTATGCCTTTAATCCCAGCACTTGGGAGGCAGAGGTAGGCAGATGGCTGTGAGTTCGAGGCCACCCTGAGACTACAGAGTGAATTCCAGGTCAGCCTGGACTAGAGTGAGATCCTACCTCAAAAAAAAAAAAAAAAAAATTTAAGGAGCCAGCTGTGGTGGCGCACGCCCACGCAAGAAAATATTTAAGATGGTATGAATAAGCCATATAGAAACCTACTTTTTTGGACAATGCACACCCAGAAACCATAGATTGTTACTAGAAAAATTTCAGTGGCAGGGTCAAGATACCTTCCAGTGAGTTGTTGGCCAGAGAGGTCCCTGATACCCCCAAAACATTAGAGGCCATTGCTGAGGCTCGTGGTTTCCCACTAAAAATAGATGGTAAGACCCTATTGCTGAAGACTCCACATACTTGGGCTGCAAGGTCACTGAGAAACCAAGCTGGAGCTGAGCTGAAAACCTCCTCCATGCAGACTAGCTGACAGAAAGCTGGAGAAAAAGCTGCACTGCATGTAGCCCTATGGAAGAGAGAAGTCATCAGTGGAGATAAACAACAGTGGACACTGCAAGCCTTAAGTTTGGCCAGTCAGGCCAAATGAGCCAATGGGTGCAATAGTGGCATGTCTGTTATGGGGGAAACAAACCACTCTCTAATTGGACTGGAGGCCAGATCCATAGGAGGGAATACCTACCTGGTAACCTAGTCAAAAGCCTATGATGGGGGAGGTCATGAGCCCTAGGGATGTAACACCTGCTCTTGTCTGATTGTCTGACTAAACGCATATATTATGCTCACCAAACTGCCCTGTAAGCACTTTTCTTTCTTTCTTTCTTTTTTTTTTTTGGTTTTTTGAGGCAGGGTCTTGTTCTAGCTCAGGCTGACCTGGAATTCACTATGTAGTCTCAGGGTGACCTCGAACTCACAGTGATCCTCCTACCTCTGCCTCCCAAGTGCTGGGATTAAAGGTGTGCGCCACCACACCCGGCACACTTTTAATGTTCATTTTTTTTCAAGGTAGGGTCTCCCTGTAGTCCAGGCGGACCCGGATTGACTATGTAGTCTCAGGGTGGCCTCGAACTGACAGTGATCCTCCTACCTTTGCCTCCCAAGTTTTCTTAATGTTTATACCCAAATATTAATGCTACTCTCACTTCTGGTTAGAGAAGCTTCTCTTTTCAGATGGCAGTGACTCTGGGATGACTCAAAAGGTACCATAGTGCTGAGAAGAAGTGACAGAGGAGTGTTCCGCACTGAAACATCTCTATCACACCTTCCATGGTTCAGGGTCCATTTCAGAAGAGGTGGCAGAAAGAATGTAAAGGCCAAAGGAAGGGTAGGACTGCCTACAATGCAATCTTTCAGATTCAAAATGTCTTGGATATTTATGACCTTGCAGTGCCTAGTACTATCTACACAAGACCCTCATAGTAGGAAAAAAGGTGATGACATCAAAATAAAAGAGAGGGGGAGGGGATATGATGGAAAGTGGATTTGTGAAGGGGAAAGTGGGGGAGGGAAGGTAATTATCATGGCTCATTGTCTATAATTATGGAAGTTGTCAATAAAAAATAGTTTAAAAGAAGTTTTTAAGGGGCTAGAGAGATGGCTTGGCAGTTAAGGTGGTTGCCTGCAAGCCCATGACCCAGATGCAATTCCCTAGTACCCACATAAAGCCAGATGTACATAGTGGTGCACGAATCTGGGGTCCGTTTGCAGCAGCTGGAGGCCCTGGCATGACTGTGTTCTGTCTCTCTTCTCTCTATCTCTATGCTTAAAAATAAGTAAATAAACATAGTTTTATCCTGGTGGCATGGTGGTGCATGCCTTTAGTTCCAGCACTTGGGAGGCAGAGGTAGGAAGATCTATGAGTTCAAGGCCAGCCTGAGACTACATAGTCAATTCCAAGTCAACCTGCACTAGAGTGTGATATGTATATATATATATTTTTTTTTTTTTTTAAAGAACATTTTTTAGGGATAGAGAGATGGTTCAGTGGTTAAGGCACTTGCCTGAAAAGCCTAAGGACCCAGGTTCAATTCCCCAGTACCCATGTAAAGCCAGATGCCCAAGGTGGCACATGTATCTGGAGTTCATTTGCAGTGGCTAGAGGCCCTGGAGTGCCCATTCTCTATCTGCTTCTTTCTCTCTCTCAAATAAATAAGTAAAATACTAAAAGAAAATTAAATTTGCCAGGCATGGTGGTACACGCCTTTAATCCCAGCACTTGGGAGGCAGAGGTAGGAGGATTGCCATGCATTCGAGGCTTCCCTGAGAATACAGAGTGAAGTCTAGGTCAGCCTGGGCTAGAGTGAGACCCTACCTCAAAAAAACAAAAATTAATTAATTAATTAATTTAAAAACCACATTTTTTAAGGCTGAGAAGATGGCTCAGCAGTTAAAAGCACTTGCTTGCAAAGTCTATTAGCCTGGGTTCAATTCCCCAGTACTCACGTAAAGCCAGAGCACAACAGGGCACATGCATCTGGAAGTATCTTTGTAGCAGCAAGAAGTCCTGATAAACCCATTCTTTATGTCACTCTCTCTCTCTCTTTGTTTTCTTCTTCTTTTTTTAAAATAAATTTTATTTATTTGCAAGCAGAGAGAGATAGAGAGAAGAGAGACAGACAGAGAGAGAATGGGCACACCAGGGTCTCTAGTTATTGCAAATGTACTCCAGACGCATGTGCCCTTTGTGCATATGGTTTATGTGGGTCCTGGGGAATTGAGCCTGGGTCCATTGGTTTCACAGGCAAATGCCTTAACCACTAAGCCATCTTTCTAGCCCCTGACTCTCTCTCTCATAAATAAATAAAAGATTTTAAACTTATTAACAATTTTTATTGACAACTTCTATAAATATAAACAATATACCATGATCATAATTCCCTCTCCACTGAATCCCTTCTTTCTAACTAGTCTGTCTTTTATGGGCTAGAGAGATTGCTCAGTGGTTAAAGGTGCTTGCAAAGCCTGATAGCTTGCGTTTGATTTCCCAGTACCCACATAAAGCCAGATGCACAAAGTGGTATGTACATCTGGAGTTTGTGTTTGCAGTGGCAGGAGGTCCTGGCACACCCTTTCTCTCTCTCACTCATAAATAAATATTAAAAAAAAATAGGTCTGGAGAGATGGCTTAGCCATTAAGGTGCTTGCCTGCCAAGCCTATACACAAGGTGGTGCATGCTTCTGGAGTTCATTTGCAGAGGCTAGAGGCCCTGGCATACCCATTCTCTCTCTCTCTCTAATAAATAAATAAAATTAAAAATAAAATGAGGCTGGAGAGATGGCTTAGCAGTTAAGGTGCTTGCCTACAAAGCCAAAGGACCAGGTTTGATTTCCCCAGGACCCACATAAGCCAGATGCACAAGGTGGTGCATTTGTCTAGAGTTTATTTGTAGCATCTGAAGGCCCTGGTGCACCCATTGTCTCTGTCTCTCTCTCTCTGCCTCTTTCTCTCCCTCTCAATTAATAAAAATAAAAAAAATTTAAATAAAATAAAATGAGATATAAAGTTTTTTTTTTTTTTGTTTGTTTGTTTGTTTGTTTGTTTGTTTGGTTTGGTTTTCTGGGGTAGGGTCTCACTCTGGTAGGGGCTGACCTGGAATTAACTATGTAGTCTCAGGGTGGCCTCAGACTCACGGAAATCCTCCTACCTCTGCCTTCTAACAGCTATTTTAGACAGGTAGTTTTGCTTTATTCACATCAGAAAGAAGAAAACTGAGAATGTTAACACCCTCTGGTGCTTGATAAGCCAGGTGTTGACAGTGAAACCCATGATGAGGCAGTGTGGTGATTCTTCATGCAGAATGGAAGCAGGCCAGAGAAAGCAAAAGAAAGGCATGCCAACCAGGAAGCAGTGGCAGCTTTTATCTGATCATAGGTAACCCCAGGCCAACAAGAGTTCCTGGGTTTGAAAACGCCCCACAGCTGATACCCTTCAGAAAAGCAGATGTGAAAGGAAGGGACAGTCTTTGAAATAGAGTTACCTGAAAGGGGAGAGGGGCAGAAACAAAGTCTGGAAGAAACCTGGTATTTGAGGCATGCAGAGAATGGGATTTGTGGGTGAGTAAGGACTTTAGAGCAACAGGGACCTGAAGTAAACAGGAGTGTGCAAATGAGATACCATAACTCCATGATTAAGTACTATCAAAATAAAAGCCAACACTGTAACTGTGGTATGTGCCTTTAATCCTAGCTACTCAGGGGATTGATGTGGGAGGATCCCTTAAGCACAGAGTTCAAGGTCAGCCTGAGTAACATAGACCCTGCTAAACAAACAAACCATAACTACCACCACCAACAACACTGCACATGGTAAACATGCCTGTAATCCCAGCATTTGAAATGTGGAGGCAGGAAAATCAGTTCAAGGTCATCCTCAGCTACATACTGAGTTCAAGAGTTCAAGCCCAGCTTGGGACTATATGAGACTATCTCAACAAAACAAACAAAGCAAAATGAAACAAAACTGATACTTGAGGAAGAGCGAAATATATATATATATATATATATATATATATATATATATATATATGGAAAGAGGAATTAACCTGCCCTCCAGTAGAGAGATAAGGCTTTCCGGCTGCACTCTGGGAATAGTATCACATGCCCATTGCTGACAGAACACCAAGGGTGGAGCGCAGGATGTGTCTACATGGAAAGATGACTCCAAAGGAAAACAAGAGACTTTTAAAAACATTTTATTAATTTATTTGAAAGAAAGAAAGAAAGAGAGAACTGGTGCACCAGGGCCTCCAGCCACTGCAAATGAACTCCAGATGAATGTGCCATATTGTACATCTGGCTGACATTGGTTCTGGGGAGTCAAACCTGGGTTCTTGTGCTTCTCAGGCAAGTGTCTTAACCACTAAGCCATCTCTCAAGAACCAAGATACTGTGTGTGTGTGTGTATGTATGTGTGTGTGTGTGTGTGTGTGTGTGTGTGTTTTCGAGGTAGGGTCTCACTCTAGCCCAGGCTGACCTGGAATTCACTATGTAGTCTCAGGGTGGCCTCAAACTCTCAGCAATCCTCCAACCTCTGCCTCCCGAGTTCTGGGATTAAAGGCGTGTGCCACCATTCCTAGCTCACACATTTCTTTAAAAAAAAAAAAAAAATTGGGGGGGGGTAAGATGTTCATCTTGCCTGCTTGCAAGGGTTCATGTTCATTTTTTCTCTCTCTTTTTCTTCTTGCAAATAACAACAGCAACAATAAAAGCCAAGCATGGTGACACATGCCTTTAATCCGGGCATGTTCTCTCTCTGTCTCTCTCCATATATATCTTTCCATCAAATAAGCAAGAAAAAAAACCTATAAATAAATATAAAATTCAGTAAAGAAAAAATTTCTGATGTCTGGGGCGATGGCTCATTGGTAAAGACAGTGACGTAAAAAGCCTGCTCACCTCGCGGTTCAATTCCCAAGTCACCCATGTGAAGCCAGATGCACGACGCGGCAATGCATCTGGATGTTACTTGCAGCGGTGTTCACTCACCCCCTTCTCTCCAACAGATAATCATGTAATAATAAATAAAAACTTAAAAATTAGTTCCTTTTATTCTTTCTATCTACATTTTTCAAGTTCACTAGTAGTTTGTAAATTCACAAGTTGCTTTAAGAAACAGTTTGTTTTGTTGTCCTTCTTTCACCTATTACATATAGCTGGTTATTTGGGTGTATAAAAAAAATACACTGGACCCGGGGGTGGTGGCACACGCCAGCATTTAGGGGCAGAGGTAGGAGGATCAACGTGAGTTATGGACATATTCCAGTGAATATATATATATATATATATATATATATATATATATATATATTTTATAGCTAGGTGTGGTGGCGTACATCTTTAATTCCAGCACTTGGGAGGCTGAGGTAGAAGGATCACTGTGAGTTCAAGGCCAGCCTGAGAGGACATAGTGAAATCCAGGTTAGCCTGAGCTACAGCAAGACCCTACCTTGAAAAACCTTTATATGTGTGTGTGTGTGTGTGTGTGTGTGTGTGTGTGTGTGTGTGTAAGTATGCGTTTATTTGAGACAAAGAGGCAGACAGAGAGAGTGAGAGAGAGAATGGGTGCATCAGGGCCATCAGGGCCTCCTGCCACTGTAAACAAACTCCAGATGCATGTGTCACGTTGTGCATCTAGTTTTATGTGGGTACTGGGGAATCAAACCCAGGTTGTCAGGCTTTGCATGCAAGTGCCTTTAACCATTGAGCCATCTCTTCAGCCCCCTCTCATTTCTTCCTTTCTTTTTTTAATTTTTTATTTGCAAGGAATGGTGTCTTATGCCTTTAATCCCAACACTCAGGAGGCAGAGGTAGGAGGATCAATATATATATAATAAATATAATAAATCATATATATTATATATATGTATATATTATATATATGATTTATTTATTTGCACAGGGAGAAAGAGAGGGAGAATGGATATGCCAGGAACCCTAGCCCATGCCAATGAACCCCAGATGCATACACCACTTTGTGCATCTGGCTTTATGGGTCCTGGGGAATCGAACTTGGGGTGTTAGCCTTTGCAGTCAAAACCCTTAGCTGCTGAGCCATCTCTTGAGTCCCCTTCTCATTTCCAATCCAGTCAAGTTGACAACCAAAACTAACCTTTCTGGTTGAGAAGGGATGGAGCAGAAATGGGAAGATCGAGAAGCTGTGAGGTAGCATGAGATGAAGATGATGGAGCTTCCTCACAGAAGGTGCCTAACAGAGTTCCCATGGTTATTGATGGTATATATCAACTTGACAATGGTGTGGAAGCATTATTCATCCAGTAGAAACTGTACTTCCAATTTTCTTCTTCTTCTTCTTCTTCTTCTTCTTCTTCTTCTTCTTCTTCTGTTGTTTTTCAAGGTAGGATCTCACTTTGGCTCAGGCTGACCTGGAACTCACCTTGTACATCTGGTTTACCTGGGTTCTGGGGAGTTGAACCTAGGTCCTTAGCCTTTGTAGGCAAATACCTTAACCACTAAGCCATTTCTTCAGCCCCTGACCTGGAATTCACTGTGTAGTCTCAGATTGGCCTTGAACTCACTATGATCGTCTTACCTCTGCCTCCCAAGTGTTGAGATTGAAGGCATGCACTGTCAATTTTTTTCAATTAATTAATTAATTTAATTAATCAATTTATTTATTTTCATTTTTTGATTTTTTAAGGTAGGGTCTCACTGTAGCCCAGGTTGACCTGAAGTTCACTATGTAGTCTCAGTCTGGTCTTGAACTCACAGCAATCCTCCTACCTCAACCAGCTAAGTGTTGGGATTAAAGGTGTGCACCATCATGCCTAGCAATTTATTTATTTATTTATTTGAGAGAGAGAGGTAGATAGAGAAAATGGATGCACCAGGGCCTCTAGCCACTGCAAACAAACACCAGAAACCTGCACCACATTGTGCATCTGGCTTTACATGGGTACTGAGGAATTGAACTTGGGTTCTTTGGCTTTGCCGTCAAGCACCTTAACAGCTAAACCATCTCTCCAGCTCCCAATTTTTCTTTATTTGAGGCAGGGTCTCACTCTAGCCTAGGCTGACCTGGAAATACTCACTCTGTAGTCCCAGGCTGGTCTTGAACTCACGGCGACCCTGCTACCTCTGCCTTTTAAGTGCTCAGATTAAAGGCTTGTGCCACACACACACTGGCTCTGTATTTCAAAATTAGAGTTTGATCTTTTCTGAGCTAGTGACATGTTGTATGATGTTCTTTCTATGCTGGGCAGCAGTAGTGGCCAGTGGTCTGCCTTGCAATCATGAGGAGAAACAGCATGCTCTGTTGTTGAGTGATGACACTTGACAATTTAAGTTATTAAATGTATTTTCAACTTACGGCATTTTCTTTTTCTTCTTCTTTTGTTTTGTTTTTTTGAAGTAGGGTCTCGCTCTAGCCCAGTCTGACCTGGAATTCTGTGTGTAGTCTCAGGGTGGCCTTGAATTCACAGCGATCCTCCTACCTCTGCCTCATGAGTGCTGGGATTAAAGGTGTGCACCACCACACCTAACTTAACTTATGGTATTTTCAAGTCATTATGTGTTTACTGGGACAGAACTCCATCATAAATTGAGGAAAATCTGTGCTATAAAAGTGACCTAAACAACAGAAACTGATTTCTCTCTCACTCATGGGGGCTGAAAATCCAAGAGCAATGTGTCATGAAGGTTGGTTCCCACAAAGGCAAATCTCTCCTGAGCTTTTCCTCTGTTACTGTTAACCCCAGACATGTCTACAGCCATCTTCTACCTGTTTCTCAACCGATCATCCTTCTGTATGTCTGATACAAATTCCCCACTTTGTATTAGGAATCAGCACGGCTGGAGTTGGGCCCACCCTAATGACTTCAGTTTGATTGTATCTACACACACCTTATCTTTAAATAATATTCTGAGACATTGAGAGTCTGGATTCCATCATATGCATTTTTGGAAAAACACATCTCAACCTATAACAAGGACTCAGCAAACTGTAGGCCCTGGGCCAAATTTTATCCAGTGATGTTTAGAGAATTTGGGCAAAAGCCTTTAATCCCAGCACTGGGTGGCAGAGGTAGGAGGAGTTCAAGGCCACCCTGAGACTACATAGTGAATTCCAGGTCAGCCTGAGATAGAGTAGGACTCTACCTTGAAAAACCAAAAGAGAGAATTTGTACAGAAGTTTCCAGTATCCTGTGGATAATGTTGTACCCAGAAGCCATGGATTGTAATTAGAAAATTTTTAGTGCTAGGAGTGGGGTACCTTCCATTGAGTTGATGGCCAGGAAGGTCCCTGATGCCCCCCAAACATTACAGGCCATTGCCAAGGCTATTGGTTGCCCACCAGAACTAGATGGTAAGACCCTATTGCTAAAGACCTCACATACCTGGGTTGTAGGTCACTAAGAAATCAAGCTGAAGCTCAGCTGGAAGCCTCCTCCTGTTAACTAGCTGTCAGGATAATAGAAAGAGTGATGCAGGGTGCAGCCTTTGTGAGGATAAGTCATTAACAGTGTTAACCAGCAGTGGATCCTGCAAGCTTTACAGCTGGCCAGCCAGGCCAAATGTATAAACTGCTACAACGGTGGCATGTCTGAAGGCTCATTCCACAGAGGGAATTCATACCTGGTTCTGAAAACCTAGTCTGGCTAAATGGATATATTATGCCCTACAAAACTGCCCCTAAACACTTAGGTTTATGCCCATATATGAATGCTACTCTCACTTTTGGTTAGAGAAGCTTCTTTTTGTCTCTTTTTTTTTTTTTTTTTTTTTTTTGAGGCAGGGTCTCACTCTAGCTCAGGTTGACCTGGAATTCACTATGTATTCTCAGGTTGGCCTCTAACTCACTGCGATCCTCCTACTTCTGCCTCCGAAGTGCTGGGATTAAAGGCATGTACCACCACACCTGGCTCCTTTTTTTTTCATTAAAGTTTTTATTTATTTAAGAGAGAGGAGAAGGTGCACCAGGGCATCTAGCCACTATGAACGAACACCAGACACACAGACACACGCACTACCATATGCATCCAGCCTGCATGGACACTGGGGAATCAAACCTAAGTCCCCAGTCTTTGCAGGCAAGCACCTTCCCTGCTAATCCATCTCTCTAGGCCTAAGCTTCTGTTTCAGATGGCGGTGACCATTGGGATGACTGAAAACTTACCAGAGTGCTGAGAAATGACAATGGAGTGTTCAGCCCTGAGACTTCTTTATCACAAGCTCCAAGGCTCAGGGACCATCGTGGAAGAGGTAGCAGGAAGAATATAAGAGCCAAAGGAAAAGGAAGGACTGCTTACAATGCTGTCATCCAGACATGAAGTGGCCTTGATGTTCATGACCTCATCGTATCTGATGCTACCTACACAAGACCTGCATAATAGGAAGAAAAGGAGGCTAGAGAGATGGTTTAGCAGTTAAGGCACTTGCCTGCAAAGCCAAAGGACCCAGGTTCAGTTCCTCCAGGACCTGTATAAGCCAGATGTACAAAGTGGTGCGTGTGTCTGGAGTTCATTTGTAATAGCTGGATGCCCTGGACCCTGGAGCACCCATTTTCTCTATCTTCCTCTCTCTACCTCTCTCTCTCTCAAATAAATGAATAAAAATAAAAATATTTTTTTACAAGGAGGAAAAAATGATGACATAGACATAGAGAGAAGCTAGTTAAGAAGAAGGGATTCAGTAGGGGGAGATTTGGGAGCAGGCAAAAAGAAAAGTAGTGGCAGGGAATTATGATCATGATATATTGTCTATATGTATGGAAGGTTAAAAAAAAATGGTTAGCTGTGTGTGGTGGTACTCGCCTTTGATCCCAGCACTTGGAAGGCGTAAGTAAGATGATCTTGGTAAGTTCGTGGCCACACTGAGCCTACATAGTCAGTCTGGGCTAGAGTAAAAGCCCTACCTTGAAATACCTTGAAAAAAAAAATCTGGTCTTGACCTCACAGCTGGGATTGAAGGCATGTGAGCCATGTGAGCAGGCATGGGAACAATCTATGAATGGGAGAGTCATTAAGAAGGTCAGATCAACACAATGTGGCCTAGAGGAGGCAGAAGATGACAGGGAGGAAGGTGTCAATGACTTCTGCTTTGACAGCACAGCTCCCCACATTACCATGTAGTCTAAGGTGTGCACATGCCCAAAGAGACCAATAAGCCAGTAACATTAACTTGTATAGACTCATGTTCAAAGTAGAGGGAGCCAGGCCTTCTGTAAACTGTTGGCAAATCTTTTTGCTGTTGAAACATCATGCAGGTGAAACAGGACACATCTGGAAACCAAATTCAGGCCTACTTGCCGGGCCACCACTCCAACTTGATTGGTACCTAGAAGCCCTTCAGCTTTTATAGGTGGAAGATGGAACCTTACAGCAGTTGAACCCCGGGGTCACTTTCTTACTGTGGTTTCAATGTGTTCCCCTCCAAAGCACATGTTCTCAAACTTAATCCCCAATGTACTTGCTGATGGTGCCTGGAGGAAGGGCTTCTGGGAGGTGATTAGGGTTAGATAAGGTAACAAGAGTGAAACTCCATGATAGTCTTGATGGCTTCATAAAAAGGGGAGGAGAAGCCAGGTGTGGTGGCGCACGCTTTTAGTCCCAACACTTGCAAGGTAGAGGTAGGAGGATCGGCATGAGTTCGAGGCCACCCTGAGACTCCATAATGAATTCCAGGTCAGCCTGAGCTAGAGTGAGACCCTACCTCAAAAAAACAACAACAAAAAAAAAAAAAAGGAAGGGGGGAGAGACCTGCATCTCTATACCTCTCTTCACTCACCTGGTGATGCCCCTCTACTAGGTTATGGCACAGCGAGAGGCACTGGCCAGATGTCAGCACCTTGAGCTTGGGTTTCCCAGGCCTCTAGAACTGAGAAATGCATTTTTCTTCTGCATTATGTGTGTGAAGACCAGAGGACATTGCCAGGTCTCCTCCTCTGTAGCTTTTCTAGTGTATTCCCTTGAAAGTCTCACTGAGTCCAGAATTGTTCCATCAGACCATGTGACCAGAGAACCCCAACAATTTCCCCATCTCTAATGCTCCTGTACTCTGGACCTGGGGTTACAGGCAACTTTTTGCTGTTGCCTTTGAGGTAGGGTCTCACTGTAGCCCAGGCTGAGCTGGAATTCACGATGTAGTCTCAGGGTGGCTTTTAACTCACAGTGATCCACCTACCGCTGCCTCCCAAGTGCCGGGATTAAAAGTGTGTGCCACCACATACAGGCAGCTTTAAATTTTTAAAAATATTATTTATTTATTTATTTATTTATTTATTTGAGAGAAAGAGGCAGACAGAGAGAGAGAATGGGCGCTGCCAGGGCCTCCAGCCACTGCAAACGAACTCCAGATGCATGTGCCCCCTTGTGCATCTGGCTTATGTAGGTCCTGGAGAGTCAAACCAGGATTCTTTGGCTTTGCAGGCAAGTTCCTTAACTGCTAAGCCATCTCTCCAGCCTTTTTTTTTTTTTTTTTTTTTTTTTTGAGAGTGAGAGAAAGAGGCAAAGAGAGGAGAGAGAGAGAGTGAGCTCACCAGGCCCTTCAGCCTGCTACAAATGAACTCCAGATGTGTGAGCCCCCTTGTGGCGTATGTGTGATGTTGCGCACTTGTGTCACTGCATCTGGCTATGTGGGACCTGGAGATTTGAGCATGAATTCTTAGGCTTGGTTAGCAGGCAAGTGCCTTAACTGCTAAGCCATCTATCCATCCCCAGGCAGTTTGTTTTTTAATTATCAAGAATAATTTTTAGCCGGGCGTGGTGGCGCACACCTTTAATCCCAGCACTCAGGAAGCAGAGGTTGGAGTATCGTTGTGAGTTTGAGGCTACCCTGAGACTCCATAGTGAATTCTAGGTCAGCCTGGACTAGAGTGAAACCCTACCTCCAAAAACCAAAAAAAAAAAAAAAAAAAAAAAAAAGAATAATTTTTATTAAGATCACAATTAGCATAAGGGTAGTCTTAAAAACATTCCACCACTAGGATGAGGAACAGGCACTAGGAATAAATGTCAGAGCAGAACCACACACAGTGCTCTTCTGTTACATTAAACTGATCATTTGCCTCCTTAAATCCATCTTTCCTCTAACTTACAGCAAAGGTGACATGTGTGATCAGAGTGGCTCATACCATGGGAGTGCTGTGCTGCTCACTCGTGTCCTTTGTTTACCCCTGCAGGGGACCAGGTGATGGATACAACTGCACAAAAGACAGACACGGAAGCCTTGTTCTTTTAACTACTTGACTTATTTGAAAGCTCTAGTGGTCTGTAGAGGAACATACCATGTAATTAAAGAGGAAAAAAAAAACCCACAATTCCTCCCAGGCAAAAATGTAAATTTCATAGTAAACAAACTCTTTCTAAGGAAGGTTTTCTTATTTTTTGAAATAAGACAATGCTGAATAGATCTTACAATGAATTTTTTATTTGGTCTCATTTTTTTTAAAGTCGGGTTGTGAACACTGAGTTACACACTCCTCAAAAATTTTTCTTCCCCTTAACACACACCTGTTGAGTATCTTCACTGGTGATATCTCTCTCCCACTGAACTAAATGTAGAATGGCTTCTTCCAGCTTTCTCTCAGCTGGTCTACATGGAGGAGGTTTATCAGCTCAGTTCCAGCAGAATTTCTCAGTGGCCTTGCCACCCAAGTATGTGGAGTCTTCAGCAATAGGGTCTTACCATCTATTCCTGGTGGGAAACCAAGGGCCTCGGCAATGGCCTATAATGTTTTGGGGGCATCAGGGACCTCCCTGGCCAACAATTCACTGGAGGTATACCATCCCTGGCACTGAAAATTTTCTAACAACGATCTATGGCTCCTGAGTGTCCCACTGTCCAAAATAATTTGTGACTCTTATCATTAATAAAAGGCTGGAATTCTATATGTAGTTCAATGGGAGAAAGAGATACCACCAGTGAAGATACTCAACAGTGGACGCTGCAAGCCTTATAATTGGCCAGCCAGGCCAAATGAGCCAACGGGTGCAATAGTGGCATGTCTGTCATGGTGGAAACCAACTGCCCTCCAACTGGACTGGAGGCCTGCTCCATGGGGGGGAATACATCCCTGATACTGAAAACTTAAAACAGGGGTAGTCAGGAGCCCTAGGGGTGTAACATCTGTTGATGTCTGGATAAATGTATATACTATGCTTATCAAACTGCCCATAAGCACTTCTCTTAATGTTCACACCCATATATTAATGCTACTCTCACTTTGGGTAGAGAATCTTCTCTTTTCAGATGGCAGTGACCTTGGGATGACTCAGAAGGTATCATAGTGCTGGAAAGAAGTGACTGGAGTACTGAGTAACATCTCGATCACACCTTCCAAGGCTCAGGGTCTAATGCGGAAGAGGTGGTGGAAAGAATGTAAGAGCCAAAGGAAGGGTAGGACTCCTTACAACGTCCTCCCTCCAGACATAAAATGGCCTGGATATCCATGGCCTCATAGTGCCTGACACTACCTACACAAGACCATCATAAGAGGAGGAAAAGATCATGACATCAAAATGAAAGAGAGACTGATTGAGATGGGAAGGGGCTATGATGGAAAGTGGAATTTCAAAGGGAAAAGTGGGGGGAGGGAGGGTATTACCATGGGATAATTTTTATAATCATGGAAAATGTTAATAAAAATTGAGAAAAAAAAAATAAATGAAAGGCTGGAATGTTAGGACAACATGGGCTTCCCTAAAATGGAGTCACCAAAGACAGCAGGATGGCCACATATACAAGGAAGTGGGTCATCCACATTTCCCAAGAAACTGCCCAGCTATTATCCCTTCCTTGCTTAACAGTGCCCCAGGTCTAGGGGTCCTGCCCCCTTATCTCTGAGGATAGCAGGTTACTCTTCTGGTGTCACACACTGGCTATCTTAGATGTCCCTTAAAGAAACCTTTCTTGCCAGGTGTGGTGCATGCCTTTAATCCCAGCACTCGGGAGGCAGAGGTAGGAGGATCACCATGAGTTCCAGGCCACCCTGAGACTACATAGTGAATTCCAGGTCAGCAGAGTGAGACCCTACCTCAAAACACCAAAAAAAAAAAAAAAAAAAAGAGCTCTATAAAGCCCACTATCTGTAACCCCAAGTTGACTGCTCAGCTCTTGAGAGTCAGTCCTAGCAGCTCGTGTTTTTCCCCCCTGAATAAAAGCTTCCATCTTTGCCTCGGAGTGGTCTGTGTGGTATTGTGTGGAGAGCGGGTGTGGCGCGTGTGGAGAGTGGGTGTGGCGGCACCGGCGGCCATCCCAAGATGGCCGCCCGGGCTTCCTGCCAAGTCTCTGCGGGTGTGGCGGCCATTCCAAAATGGCGCCTGGGCTGGCTGCCAAGTCTCATGACTAAGCACCATTTCCTGCTTCCCCTTCTGAGTAAACCCGTACACACTGCAAAGTGCGCATGTACAGCGCTACGCAAGATCAGACCACCATCAGGTGGTTGGCTGCGCCCTGTTGTCTACGCCCACGTGGCAGCTGCTGATTGGGTCAGGCTGGCTATATATAGGGTGGAGGGTTTGGTATCGTGGCCGCCCCACCCAGATGTAAAGGATTCCTGAATAAACTGCTTCTAGAAGAGTTCCGATTGCCGTTGCCTTATTCCGCTGGACGGGAAGGGTAGCGACAAGTGGTGGCCCGTATGGGGACTCAGAACTCGGCGCAGTCAGGGCAGCTAGCTGGTAAGTTCCCAGGTAAGTGGGACAAGTATTCAAAGGAAAGTTCTCCGGTAGAGAGACAAGTATTCAAAGTTCTCCGGTAGAGAGACAAGTATTCAAAGTTCTCCAGAAGAGAGACAAGTATTCAAAGTTCTCCGGTAGAGAGACAAGTATTCAAAGTTCTCCGGTAGAGAGACTATAAAGTTCCCAGTAGCGGACAAGTATTCAAAATGGGTAATACTTCTTCTAGTAGAACTGCGGCATCTGTACTGAAAGATCTATTGAAAGCGAAAGGACTAGGGCTGAAGAGTACCACTATACAGAGATTCATAGAAGCTGTAGATGAGATTGCTCCTTGGTTTGTAGTTTCTGGACACTTAACTATTGCCGGTTGGGATAAATTAGGGAGAGATATAGATTTTGCACAAGATCAGGGACTGACTCTTCCAGGAATAAAGTCTATCTGGAAACTTGTTTGCTCTTGTTTGACTGACCGAGAAGGGAAGTGCGCAGCAGAAATTGAAAGAGGAAATGAAGTCTTAGAACAGTTGAAAGAGGAGCGATCCCAGGAGTCTGAGAAAGGGAAAGGTTCAGAGGAGGAAGACTCAGATGAAGAGCTGGAAAAGTTAGTGGAGAGAGTGGATTCAATTAAATTAGAGGTTCCACCATCTGGTCCAGGGCCTCCGCGGCCGCCGCCCTGTGCTCCCGGTCAGCCGGATGGACGGAGCTTATGTCCAGGGGTGTGGAGAGAATGAGCAAAGTTCCTGTGTCCGTTTGTACAATCAGACGGGAGCCTGGTTTGATCAACCTTGCAGTGCAGGCATTATGTTGCTTATTCAAAGAGTAGATCTTGTTCAGGAACAGGTAGATGTTTTGATGGAAGTAGCCCAGTTGGGCTGTAAATGGAAACTGTCCAGTTTTTGTGTGACCTCAGTACCATTTCAAAATGCCAGCAGGGTGGCTAATTTGTCTTGAGTTCTTTCCAGTTATCTTACAGGCAATTGGTCCGGTGAATTTGATGTGCTCGTGAGAGACCTGCGATTGTCCATCATCCACATCAACTCTACCAGAGTGGATGTGTCCCTTGCTGCAGGATTGTCTACTTAGATTCAACTTGAAGGAATGGGCGGGCATAGGGACTATGGCCTTTTGCTTGATTCTGATTAGCGGCTTCATGCTGTGGTGTATGTGCAACATGTGGGCAAAGCATAACGAGTTCGAGCGCTTATTGTACAAGCCTTGCAGTTGTGGAGGTGGGTCAATCCCCTCAGGTGTGGCTCAGTATGCTAGAGAAGTAGCCAGTGACGGGTAAGATTCCTTGACCATACTACCAACCTAAGACAGGGAACAAACCTCGAGCTGTTTGTCACCCAATGACGGGTAAGGATACTACCAACCTAAGACAGGGAACAAACCTCGAGCTGTTTGTCGCCCAATGACGGGTAAGGAGTATTGGTCCTTGGGACAACCTAAGACAGGCATTCTCTCTGCCATTTTTAGTAAAGAAGGGGGAACTGTGGAGAGCGGGTATGGCGCGTGTGGAGAGCGGGTGTGGCGGCACCGGCGGCCATCCCAAGATGGCCGCCCGGGCTTCCTGCCAAGTCTCCGCGGGTGTGGCGGCCATTCCAAAATGGCGCCTGGGCTGGCTGCCAAGTCTCATGACTAAGCACCATTTCCTGCTTCCCCTTCTGAGTAAACACGTACACACTGCAAAGTGCGCATGTACAGCGCTACGCAAGATCAGACCACCATCAGGTGGTTGGCTGCGCCCTGTTGTCTACGCCCACGTGGCAGCTGCTGATTGGGTCAGGCTGGCTATATATAGGGTGGAGGGTTTGGTATCGGGGCCCCACCCAGATGTAAAGGATTCCTGAATAAACTGCTTCGAGAAGAGTTCCTATTGCCGTTGCTTTATTCCGCTGGACGGGAAGGGTAGCGACAGTATTGGTCACTCCTGAACCTTACACTTATAACACCTCTCCCTCTACAAGCCTTTTTTTGTTTGTTTGGTTTGTTTTTTGAGGTAGGGTCTCACTGTAGCCCAGGATGACCTGGACTTCACTTTGTAGTCTCAGGGTGGCCTTGAACTCATGGTAATCCTCCTACCTCGGCCTCCAGAGTGCTGGGATTAAAGGCATGTGGCACCACACCCAGCTAAATATTTATCTACTCGAGAGAAAGAGAAGAAAAGAGTGGAGAAGGAAAGAGAGCGAGTAGGTGGGTCAGAACCTCCTGCTGCTGCAAACAAACTCCAGATGCATGTGCCACTTTGTGCATCTGGCTTTACCTGTGTACTAGAGAATCAAATCCTGAGGCCATCAAGCTTTGTAAGCAAGTGCCTTTAACCACTGAGCTATCTTTCCAGCCCCAAGAAGCCTTTTCTTTCTCTAGCTCAGGCTGACCTGGAATTTACTATGTAGTATCAGGGTAGCCTCAAACTCATGGAGATCTTCCTCCCGAGTGCTGGGATTAAAGGGATGTGCCACCACGCCCAGCTTGTTTTTGTTTTTGTTATTCAAGGTAAGGTCTTGCTGTAGCCCAGGCTGACCTAGAGTTCAATCTATAGTCTCAGGGTGCCCTCAAACTTACAGCGATCCTCCTACCCCAGCCTTCCAAGTGCTAGGATTAGAGGTGTGAGCCACTATAGCGGGCTCCTTTCTCTTCTCCTCTCCTCTCCCCTCCCCTCCTCTCCCCTGTCCCTTCCCCTCCCCTCTATCTTAGGCTGACCTGGAATTCACTATGTAGTCTCAGATGGCCTCGAACTCATGGTGATCCTCATACCTCTGCATTGGGGTAATTTTTTTAAAGTAAGGCAAACATCTTGTAGCTATTGAATTTTTATTTAAAAAAATAAAACTATTCAACTATATTAAATTTGTGGGCTGCACATGCCAAGAAAAGCAAAAATAATTTGGGGACTTTAAATGGAATTTCCCTAACTTTAGGAAGGAACACCACAAATTGAACATCATAGTTTTAGCTGTAGAATAAATTCTAAGCCATTTTAAGGCCTGACAAATATTTTGTTTGATGAGAATTGAGCACTATGTTATGGAGAATCTGAAATTTGGGATTCTGATTAAAGGATAATCCTGATTTTCTTTTAATGCTATAATGCAGAGAAAAGAAACAAGACTTACAGGTAAGACTAACACACAGAAGACTGTTTTGAACTTCTTGGAAGTCATTAGTGTTAATGTCACTATTTCACCTTTCTTACAGGTTTTTTTTAAAAATGTATGTATTTATTTATTTATTAGAGTGTGGGAGGGAGAGAATATGGGTGTGCCAGGGTCTCTAGTCACTGCAAACCAACTCTAGATGCATGCTCCACCACGTGCATCTGGCTTGTATGGGTTCTGGGGAATTGAGCTTGGGTCCTCAGGCTTCACAGGCAAGCAACTTAAACACTAAGCTGTCTCTCCAGCCCTTTTATAGGTTTATTTTTACATTCATCACATAATTACTAAGCTCATCAAAGTCAAGCCCTATGCTTTGCTAAGAAAAATCCAAGCCAGGCATGGTTGTACACAACTTTAGTCCCAGTACTCAGAAGGCAGAGGTAGGAGGATTACTGAGTTCAAGGCCTTCCAGAGACTACATAATGAATTCCAGGTGAGCCTGGGCTAGAGCGAGACCCTACCTTGGAAAAGAAAGAAAGAAAGAAAGAAAGAAAGAAAGAAAGAAAGAAAGAAAGAAAGAAAGAGAGAAGGAAGGAAGGAAGGAAAAGGAGAAAGAGAAGGAAGGAAGGAGGGAAGGAAGGAAAACTCAAGCCAGGCATACAGGCTATAATCTCTGGACTCGGGAAGCTGAAGCAGGAAGATTGTAAGTTCAAGGCCAACCTGAGTTAATAGTGAGACCTTGTCTCAAAAGACCAAAAACTAAAACTAAAACACACACACATCTATATTGGCCTTACTTTCTGCTAGGAATGTGGGGTGCAAGCCCTTTGGACAGATTGCGCCCTGCAGCATAGTGTTTCTAGCATATTTGTGTGAAGCAACACCCAGCTTGGTCAGGTCACACACCCACAGAATGTGTCTCTGAAAAACTCGCAGAATGTCAGGAGAGTGAGACTCTGGTTGAAGTAAGCTGTCAGATAATTTCAATTCCTTCCTTTGGAGAAGTAATTCCTCACGCCACAAGGAATGCTGAGAGGAATTTGCTCTTTAGCTTCCAGGAAACAGCCCTCCTATCTAATGGGCATGGTGGCCAGTGCCAAATGGGCCAAAAGAGGTCACATGCCATCAAAGGGGGCTCAAAATTCCCTGGCAGTGCTGTACATTAATGTGCAGTGAAGTCATTACCTGTGAATTTTCAAAAGAAGCAGAACTAGCCGGGTGTGGTGGTGCACGCCTTTAATCCCAGCACTCGAGAGGCAGAAGTAGGAGGATCGCTGTGAGTTCAAGGCCACCCTGAGACTACATAGTGAATTCCAGCTTGGCGTGAGCTAGAGTGAGACCCTACCTTGAAAAACCCAAAAAAAAAAAAAAAAAAAAGAAAAAGAAAATGGAATGCATGTCTATGGCCATAACACCTTCAACGCACCCGATCTCGTCTGAAAATGGAATTCATATTTGAACTTGTGTTGGTAATAAAAGCTATTGGTGCGGGGGGGGGGGGCATTCTCTGAGGCTGTTGGATACACAATTGCTCTTCTTGAAAATACCCAGAAGCCTGTGATGTGTAATACTGTAGGTGTGCTGTTTAGTCAGCCATTGGCATCCACTGAGCACTTTTGTGCTGAGGGATTTGGAAGAGAATGAGCAGAATAGACTGATGGGGGAAACCCCACAATAGAGAAAAATGACAGATGATTTCTATAGCACAACATACCAACAAGCTCAGAGTAACATACTAACAAAGGCTCACATCCCCATAAAATTGAGGGCTCAGCTGGAATCTGAAGTTCAAATGGGGGCTGCTGTGGAGAAAACATAAGCAAGGCACGCAGACCTCCTGTCAGAGCCAGAGTTGGAGACAACCCATGTCACTTAAACACAGGGCCACAGACCTGGAAGTAAGATTTTAAAGCTATACCCTCAAATTAGCCTCAGAGAACTATAATTTCGCCCTCAAATCCAGAAGGCAGAATGAATTTTTTGTTTGTTTGTTTTCTCAGGGTAGGGTCTCACGCTAGCTGAGACTGACCTGGAACTCAAGTCTGTAGTTCCAGGCTGACTTCAAACTCACAGTGATCTTCTTTCCTCCCAAGTGCTGGGATTAAAAGTATATGCCACCATACCCAGCTGACACCTTTAAACTTTGTATTGACAATTTCCATACATATAGACAATATACCATGATCGTAATCCCTTCCCACCACCCTCCCTTTTTCCCTCTTAAATCCCTCCTCCACTGAATCCCTTCTTCTTCACAATTAGTCTCTCTTCTATTTTGATGTTATGTTTTTTCCTCCTTTTATGCAGAGCTTGTGTAGGTAGCGTCAGCCACTGTGAGGTCATGAATACCACAGTCACTTTGTGCCTAACTACTAATCCATCTCTTCAGCCCTTGATTATGTTTTTAAAATACCAGTGCTGGCACCGGGGATATGGTTTAGTAGGTGAAGGGCCTGCCTAGCATACACAAGCCCTGAGTTTGATCCCCAGCACCCCATAAAACTGAGTATGATGGTGGATACCTGTAGTCCCAGCACTTGGAAGGTCTAGACAAGGAGGATCAGGGGTACAAAGTCATCCTTATCTACATAGAGGGTTGCAGGCTAGCCTGGGGCGACATGACACCCTATTTTATTTTTTTATTTTTTGGCTTTTTGAGGTAGGTCAGATCTCTCTCTAGCCCAGGCTGACCTGGAATTCAATATGGTATTCTCAGGGTGGCCTTGAACTCATGGTGATCCTCCTACCTCTGCCTCCCGAGTGCTGGGATTAAAGGAGTGAGCCACCACGCCCCAGCTATTTGTTTATTTATTTTTAGAGACAGAAAGAGGCAGAGAGAAATAGAGAGAGAATGGGTGTGCCAGGGCTTCCAGCCACTGCAAACGAACTCCAGATGCATGCTTCACCTTGTACATCTGGCTTACGTGGGTCCTGGAGAATAGAACCAGGATCCTTTGGCTTTGCAGGCAAATGCCTTAACCGCTAAGCCATCTCTCCAGCCCATGACACCCTATCTTAAAACACAAATAGCTGGGCATGGTGGCACACTCCTTTAATCCCAGCACTTGGGAGGCAGAGGTAGGAGGATCACCATGAGTTCAAGGCCACCCTGAGACTACATAGTGAATTCCAGGTTAGCCTGGGCCCGAGTGAGACCCTATCTCGAAAAACCAAACCAAACCAAACCAAAACAAAACAAAAAAACCCCACAAATAAAACAATAAAATAAAATACCAGTGCTGGGCCCACCCCCAGAAGCATTGGTTCAGCAGGTCTGGGTTGGGGCTCAGATATGATTTGGAAGTTCCCCAGGTGAGAATTACTGCTTGATGAGTAGAGTCTTTGTTTGGAATAATGAAAAGCTTTTGGAGTGTGGCAGTAATGGTTGCATAACACTGCAGTGTACTTAATGCCACGGAGTGAATGGCAAAACAGAAAACTTAATGTTGCCTATAACTGACCACAACGAAACAGCACTCAGCTCCCAAGTGAGTGGTCTCTACAAACGGAGCAGGGAACCTGGTTGAGACATGCTTAGGATATATCAGGTCCTTGGTAAACTCTTCTAAGAATTTTTCTTTTAAAAAAAATTTATTTTTATTTATTAGAGAGAGAGAGGGAGTCCCGCTATGGCCTCTAGCCACCGACTGGGGACATGCCTCAGTGCGTCAGCGTACTTGTACATGTTTATAACACCAGCACTGAGGGGCAAAGGAAAGGAGAATCTCTGGGGCTCACTGCTCAGCCAGTCTTGCCGAACAAATGGACAGCTCCAGATTCAGTGAAGAGTCTGTCTCAGGCAAATAAAGCTAAACAGTAATAGAAACCACCCAATGTCTCCTCTGGCCCCTGTACACATGCGCATGGGATGAGGAAAATTGCACACACTGCACATCCACACATTCATATATAATATGCACACACAAAAAGAAAAAAAAAAAACTATATCAATCCCGGGGTTGAAATGGTCTAAGTGGAGCCAGGGGAGGGGATGGAGGAGAGAAGGGGATGGGAAGAGCATTAATCAAAATTAAAATGTTATGAATAAGCCATATGGAAGCCTACTTAATGGCTAAGCCATCTCTCCAGCCCTCCAATAGCAGTGGGCCCTGCAAACTTTAAGGCTGGCCAGCTAAGCCAAATATATAAACTGGTGCAATGGTAACATGTCTGTTATGGGAGAAACCAGCAGCTCTCTAATTGGACTGGAGGCCGGCTCCATGGAAGAAAATTCCTGACTGGTACGAAAACCGAATCAAAAGCCTATGTATGGCTGAGGAGGTCATACGACCTGGGGGAAAACTACTATTGTTGTCAGGCAAAATGGATATATTATGTCCACCAAATTGTTCTCTAAATGCTTATATCTATGCCTATATATTAATGCTACTCTCGTTTTTGGTTAGAGAAGCTTCTCTTTTCAGATGGTGGTGACCACTGGGCTGACTCAAAACTCACCAAAGTGCTAAACAGAAATGACAGTGGAGTGTTCAGCACTAAATGCAAAAGCTCTGTCACACTGGGCATGGTAGCACACGCCTTTAATCCCAGTACTCGGGAGGCAGGGGTAGGAGGATCGCCATGAGTTTGAGACCACCCTGAGAATATGGAGTGAATTCCAGGTCAGCCTGGGCTAGAGTGAGACCCTACCTTGGGGGGAAAAAAATGTAAGAGCCAAAAAGAAGGGCAGGAGTGCTTACAATACTGTCTTCTAGACACAAAGTGGCCTTGATGGTCATGACCTCACAGTAGCTGATATAGGCTACATAAGACCAGCATAATAGGAGAAAATGATGACATCAAAATAGAAGAGAGACTAGTTGGAAAAAAGAAGTGATTCAGCCAGGGTGTGGTGGCGCATGCCTTTAATTCCAGGCTCTCGGGAGGCAGAGGTAGGAGAAATGGCATGAGTTTAAGGACAGCCTAGGACTATAAAGTGAGTTCCAGATCAGCCTGGGCTAGAGTGAGACCCTGCCTCAAACAACAACAATAAAATGATCAAGTGGAAGGGATATTTAGGAGGGGAAAGAGATTGGGTGGTGGGATATTATGATCATGGTTATGGAAGTTGGCGGTAAAGTATATTTGTATTTTACAGCTATAATAAGTGATACCTCCTAGGTCAGCAAGGCCCCTGTTCTCCCCGACCCCCGACAAATACAGGCTAGTGCCACTGGTTGCTCTAGATTTCCCACCAGAACTAGATGGTAAGACCCTACTGGTGAAGACAGCCACATGATTTGGCTGAAGGACACTGGGAAATTAAGCAGTACTGAGCTGGAAGCCTCCTCTCTGCTAAGTGTAATGGTGCTGGAAAGAGTTATGCGGGCTGCTGGGGGACAAAAGTCATCAACAGTGTTAACCAGCAGTAACCCCTGCAAGTCACACAACTGGCCAGCTAGGCAAGGTGTGGCAACTGGTGCAATACTGCCATGTCAGTCAGTAACCAGCTGCTCTCTGATTGGATTAGAGGCTCACTTCACTGGAAGGTATTCATGCCTAATACTGAAAACCTAGTCAAAATCTGGGAAGATCATGGGCCCAAGGGGGGAAACTACTACTATTATTTGACTAAACAAAAATACTGTGCTCATCAAACCACCCTCTGTTTATGTTCATGCCTACAGACTAGTGCTATTCTCACTTTTAAAATTAATTAATTAATTAATTAATTATTATTTTTGTTTTTTGAGGTAGGGCATCACTGTAGCTCAGACTGACCTGGAATTCACTATGAAGTCTTAGGGTGGTCTTGAACTCACGGTGATACTCCTAGTTCTGCCTCCCAAGTGCTGGGATTAAGGGCGTGTGCCAACACACCTGGCTGTATGAATTTATTTATTTTTATTGACAGCTTCCATAATTGTAGATAATAACCCATGATAATAACCAAATTCCTTCCCTTCCCCCACTTTCCCCTTTGAAACTCCACTCTCTATCATATCACCTCCCTCTCTCAAACAGTCTCTCTTTTATTTTGATGTCATGATCTTTTCCTCTTATTATGATCATCTTGTGTAGGTAGTGTCAGGCACTATGGGGTCTGGAAGAGCACATTTTAAGAAGTCCTACCCTTCCTTTGGCTCTTACATTCTTTCCACCACCTTTTCTGCAATGGACAATGAGAATTGGAAGATGAGATAGAGATATTTCAGTGCTGAAGCACTCCACTGTCACTTCTTCTCAGCACCATGGTGCCTTGAGTCATCCCAAGGTCACTGCCATCTGAAAAGAGAAGGTTCTCTAACCAAAAGTGAGAGTAGCATTAATATATGGGTATGAACATTAAGAGAAGCACTTACTGGGCAGTTTGATGAGTATAGTATATACATTTTACCAGACAGCAGCAGACGTTACACCCCTAAGGCTCATGATTACCCCTGTTGTAGGTTTTCAGTATCAGGGATGTATTCCCTCCCAAGGAGTGGGCCTCCAGTCCAATTAGAGGGCAGCCAGTTTCCACCATGACATATGTGCCATTATTGGCTCATTTGGCCTGGCTGGCCAAATATCAGGCTTGCAGTGTCCACTGTTGAGTATCTTCAGTGGTGATTTCTCTCTCCTATTGAACTGCATGCAGTGTGGCTTCTTCCAGCTTTCTGTCAGCTGGTCTACATGGAGGAGGTTTTCAGCTCAGTTCCAGCAGGATTTCTCAGTGGCCTTGCAGCCCAAGTATATGGAATCTTCAGCAATAGGGTCTTACCATCAATTCCTGGTGGGAAACCAAGAGCCTTGGCAATGGCCTGTAATGTTTTGGGGGCATCAGTGACCTCCCTGGCCAACAACTCACTGGAAGGTATCCCATCCCTGGCACTGAAAATTTTCTAGTAACAATCTATGGCTTCTGAGTGTCCCATTGACCAAAAAAGTAGGTTTCCACATGACTTATTTATATCCTCTTAGATTTTGATTAGCCCTCCCTCCACCTTTCCTTTACTCAATCTCTTCCCTTACCTCACTTACGCCTTTCACCCCCATTAATCTGTTCTTCTACTTACATATATATAATACCATCCTATTAAGTTCCCCCTCCCTCCCTTTCTACTCCATTTATATATCCCATTTCTAGCTTACTAGCCTCTGCAACTGAGATTTATTCCTATTCACATAGAAGTCCAATCATTTGTAGCTAGGATGCACATATGAGAGAGAACATGTGATGTTTGGCTTTCTGGGCCTGGGTCACTAAGTATAAACCTTTCTAGATCCATCCATATTCCTGCAAATTTCATTTTTCTTTACTTCTGAGTAGAACTCCATTCCATAAATGTGCCACATCTTCATTATCCACTCAACAGTTGAGGGACATCTAGGCTGGTTTAATTTCCTAGCTATTGTGAATAGAGAAGCACTAAACATGGTTGAGCAAGCATCTCTAAGGTAGTAAGATGAGTCCTTATATGCCTAGGAGTGGTATAGCTGGATCATATGATAGATCTATTTTTAGCTCTCTCAGGAACCTCCACACTGATTTGCACCACATTACATTCCCACCAACAGCATAGAAGGGTTCCTCTTTTTCTGCATCATCACCAGCATTTATGGTCATTTGTTTTCATGATGGTAGCCAATCTGAGAGGAGTGAGATGAAATCTCAAGGCAGTTTTTTTAAATGTTTTATTTTATTTTAATTTATTTATTTGAGAAAGAGAGGGAGAGAAATAGGCAGGTAGAGATAGATAGATAGATAGATAGATAGATAGATAGATAGATAGATAGAGAGAAAGAGAGAGAGAATGGGTGTGCCAGGGCCTCCAGCCACTGAAAACGAACTCCAGATGCATGGGTCCTCTTGTGCATCTAGCTTATGTGGGTCCTGGGGAATTGAATCTAGGTCCTTTGGCTTTGCAGGCAAGAGCCTTAACTGCTAAGCTATCTCTCCAGCCCTCAACATAGTTTTAATCTGCATTTCCCTGATGACTAGGGATGTAGAAAATTTTTTAGATGATTATATGGCATTTGTATTTCTTCTTTTGAGATCTCTTCATTTAGTTCCATAGCCCATTTCTTAATTGGGTTGTTTGATTTCTTATTATTTAATTTTTTGAGTTCTTTGTATATCCTAGATATTAATTCTCTATCAGATGTATAGCTGGCAAAGATTTCTTCCATTCTGTAGGTTGCCTCTTTGCTCTATTCACAGTGTCTTTTGCCATACAAAAGCTTTGTAATTTCATGAAATCCCAGTGGTTAATCTGTGGTTTTATTGCCTGAGCAATTGGGATTATATTCAGAAAGTCTTTGCCAAGACCAATTATGTTGAAGGGTTTTCCCTACTTTTTCTTCTAGCAGTTTCAGAGTTTCAAGTCTGATATTAAGGTATTTGATCCATTTGGACTTAATTCTTGTGCATGGAGAGAGATAAGGATCTATTTTCATCCTTCTACAGATACATATCCAGTTTTCCCAGCACCATTTGCTGAAGAGGCTGTCTTTTCTCCAATGAGGATTTTTGGCATTTTTGTCAAAGATCAGGTGACTGTAGCTACCTGGACTTACATCTGGGTCCTCTATTCTGTCCCATTTGTCTACCTGTCTGTTTTTGTGCCAGTACCATGCTGGTTTTGTTACTATGGCTCTGTAGTATAGGCTAAAATCAGGTATGGTGATACCACCAGCCTTATTTTTGTTGCTTAAAATTGTTTTAGATATTCGAGGTTTTCTGTGGTTCCAAATGAATTTTTGGATTGTTTTTCTATTTCTGTGAAGAATGCCATTATAATTTTGATGGGGGATTGCATTAAATGTGTACATTGCTTTTGGTAAAATTGCCATTTTCACAATATAGATTCTTCCAATCCAAGAACAAGGGGATGTCTTTCCATTTCCTTGTGTCTTCTGCAATTTCTCACTTGAGTGTCTTAAAGTTTTCATTTTAGGGATCCTTCACTTCCTTGGTTAGGTTTATTCCAAGGTTTTTTTTTTTTTTATGCAGTTGTGAATGGGAATGATTCTCTGATTTCATCCTCTGTGTGTTTGTTATTAGCATGTAGGAAGGCTACCAATTTCTGTGTGTTTATATTGTAACCTGCTACATGGCTATAGATGTTTATCAACACTAACAGTTTGCTGATAGTCTTTAGGGTCCTTTATGTATAGAAGCATGTCATCTGCAAATAATGATAACTTGATCTCTTCCTTTCCAATTTGTATCCCTTTTATGTGTGCCTCTTGCCTTATTGCTATGGCTAAGACTTCCAGTACTATGTTAAATAAAAGTGGGGACAGTGGACACCCTTATCTTGTTCCTGATTTTATTGGAAAAACTTCATGTTTTTCTCCATTAAGTTTTATGTTGGCTGTAGGTTTGTCATAAATAGCCTTTATTATGTTGAGATATGTTCCTTCTATTCCCAGTCTCTGTAGGACTTTTATCATGAAGGGATGTTGGATTTTGTCAAATGCTTTTTCTGCGTCTAATGAGATGATCATGTGATTTTTGTCTTCCAGGCCATTTATATAATGCATTACATTTATCAATTTGCATATGTCGAACCATGTCTGCATCTCTGGAATAAAGCCTAGTCAGTCAGGGTGAATGATCTTTCTGATATATTCTTGTGTTCTGCTTGCCAATATTTTTTTGAGAATTTTTGCATCTATGTTCATGAGGGATATTGGTCTGTAATTTTCTTTTTTTGTTCTATCTCTGATGCATTAATACTTTTTGGTGGACTTATATTGTCTTGATTTTTTTGTGTTTCTTATATTTTAATGTAGAGATTTTTGCATCTTGGGTTAATTTAATGCTTGGGTTTTCTAATTAACTGTGGTATTATTAGATGTATCAATCAATCTGATGTTATATATCTTCAGGGTAGGAGTTTAAGGTCTAGGTTTGGCTCTTAAGACTCTCAGAGTAACCACAAAAGTGACCCTAGGTGTTGAGTTTGCCTGCTATGAGAGTATTCAAGTAGGCTGAGTGGAACAAAATATAGGCAGATTCTAATTTTTTTTTTTTTTTTTTTGAGGTAGAGTCTCACTCTGGCCCAGGCTGACATGGAATTCACTATGTAGTCTCAGGGTGGCCTGGAACTCATGGTGATCCTACTACCTCTACCTCCCAAATGATGGGATTAAAGGCGAGCGCCACCATGCCCAGTTAAATTCTAAAATTTAACTAAACAATGTACACATTCAATGAAAAAAAAAAAACAGAGTATTTATGCAAGAGTAGGTATTAATGCTGTAATAAAGTCACAGTTCCTAAATTGTGTGTTGCCCCACACCCTTAATCCTGTCAACTGGGAGGCTGAGATTTTTGGTCTGTAAAGTGTTTCAAGTCAGCTTGTGACCAAGTGAGACCCTTCCCCAATGAATGACAGAAGAGGAGACAAAGGCACTAGAAATCAGGAGACAACAAATGACAAGCCTAAAATATATCTTATTTAAGAACAGCAAACCGGGCATGGTGGCATACACCTTTAATCCCAGCATTCAGGAGGCAGAGGTAGAAGGATCGCTATGAGTTTAAGGCCACCCTGAGACTACAGAGTGAATTCCAGGTGAGCCTGAGCTACAGTGAGACCTTACATCAAAAAACCAAAAAAAAAAAAAAAAAAGGAAAATCCAGCCATCCATCAGATTTAACATATAATTTACCCTGACATGGAAGGTGCAATTAGCACTTCCAATGCCAGACTATATAGCAGGCTCGTTTGGCGGGTACTGACCTGGTGTAATCCCAGTTACCTTTTGGGATGGCTTTGGTCTCAGTTATGCTGCGCTCCTGCTTGGGTCCCTCTTTGCTGCACTGTGGGCTCAGGTAGGCTTGCTGGGTAGGTGGGTCACTGCTCTGATTGCCTGTACTGGGTGCTGTGTGAGCTCTCTTCCCCAGGTCTCTGCTGCTTGCTGGCCCTTGTGCTGGCGGTGAGGGGAGGGGAGGCTGTGGATGGTGGTTGAAGTTCTCCTGCTGGTCCTCGCAATCCTCTTCCTCATGAACCATATCACTGGTCTCTGCCATCTTCCCCTTCACATGTCTCGAGTTTTCGAGGAGGCTGGTGTGACTGGAAAATCCCCTCACCTGGTGGACCTGGTCCCACTGCTGCTGGAGCCACTTCTGACTGCCTCTGTGGTTTCTAGCAGCTCTGTATCTCTCCTACTTCTCTGCTGTGGTTAATAATTTCTTATATACCTTCACTTTTTAGTAGAAGAATATATTTTGCTGTTCGTTTTTTTTTTTTTTTTTTTTTTGCCTTTTTCTCTCCAGGCTGCCATCTTAACCAATAGTCCCTCTGTTCTCCCATTTGTTTATTTATTTATTTATTTATTTATTGGTTTTTAGAGGTAGGATCTCACTCTAGGCCAGGCTAACCTGGAATTCACTATGTAGTTTCAGGCTGGCCTCAAACTCACAGCAATCCTCTTACCTCTGCCTCTCAAGTGCTGAGATTAAAGGCGTGCACCACCACACCTGGCTTGCTGTTTTCACTTTTGATCAGCAAAGCTTCTATTTGTAGATGGCAGTGATTACTGGGGAGACGCAAACCTCATCAGAGTGCTGAGAAGTGACTTAATAATCAGCACTACATGAGACCTCTCTCTCATACTCTCCACAGCTCAGGAAACATTGTGGGAAAGGTGACAGACTTCGGTAGGAGTGCTTTAGGGTTGCTGTCTTTTGGACAGGAAGTGGCTGTTGCATTTGTAACTTCATAGCAGTCCTCATTACCTATGCAATATTGGGCCCATCAACAGCCCTCATGAATGGAGGGAGGGAAAATGATAGCATAATGATAATAATAGCATAATGATAATAATAGCATAATGATAAGTGGAAGGTGGATGCTAGAGGAGGGACAAAAGAAAGTAATGAGAGGGGACTATGATCAAAATACACTATGTACATGGATGAAAATTGTTAATGAAAAGGTTTTATAGGGGCTGGAGAGATGGCTTGGCTTAGTGGTTAAGGCACTTGCTTGCAAAGCCTGACATCCCAGATTCAAATCTCCAGTACCCACATGAAGCCAGATGCACAAAGTGAGCATGCATCTGGAATTTGCTTACAGTGGCAAGAGGCCCTGGTATACCCATTTTTCTTTCTCTCTTACTCTCTCCTTGCAAATGAATACTAAATAACTTTTATGCTACCATTTTCTTTATAGTTCTACTTAGTTATTTATTTGAGAGAGAAATAGCAGCAGATGGAGAGAGAGAATGGAGGGCTGGAGAGATGGCTTAGCAGTTAAGGCGCTGACCTGCAAAGCCTGAGGACTCGTGTTTGACACTCCAGGACCCACATAAGCCAGATGCACAAAGTGACATAAGTGTGCAAAGTACACAAGGGGGCACACGTGTCTGGAGTTCAATTGCAGTGGCTGGAGACCCTAGCACACCAATTCTCTCTCTCTCTGTCTTTCTCTTTCTCTGTCTCTCACTCTTGCTTTCTTGCAAAAAAAAAAAAAAAAAAAAAAAAAAAAAAAAAAAGGCCAGTCTGTTGGGCTTTCCTGAAAGAGAGAGAGAGAGAGAGAGAGAGAGAGAGAGAGAGAGAATGGGCATGCCAGGGATTAGCCACTGCAAATGAACTCCAGATGCATGCACCACCTCATGAATCTGGTTTTATGTGGCTACTGGGAAATCGAACCTGGGTCCTTTGGCTTTGCTGGCAAGCACCTTAACTGCTAAACCATATCTTCAGCCCTGAATGACATTTTTTTTTCTTTTTTGGTTTTTTGAGGTAGGGTTTCACTCTAGCCCAGGCTGACTTAGAATTCACTATGGAGTCTCAGGGTGGCCTCAAACTCACGGCAATCCTCCTACCGTACCTCCCGAGTGCTGGGGTTAAAGGTGTGCGCCACCACGCCCAGCTTTGAATGACTTTTTTAAAGTTTTTTTTTTTTTTTTTTCAAGGCAGGTTTTTTACTCTAGCCCAGGTTGACCTGGAATTCACTATGTAGTCTCAGGGTGGCCTTGAACTCACAGCGATCCTCCTACCTCTGCCTCCCAAGTGCCAGGATTAAAGGCACGCACCACCACACCTGGCTTAAAAAATTTTTTTTGTTGTTGTTATTTTTCAAATAAAAGCTGTGGTAGGGTTTGATTTCGCAGTGCCAATTAAAGCCAGATGCACAAAGAGACACATCTCAAGTCCATTTGTAGCAGCTAGAGGCCCTGGCATGCCCATTCAATCTGTCTGTCTCAGTTCTCTCTATCTCTCTCTGCTTGCAAATAAATAAAATAAAATAAAAGCTATGGTAATTGAAGCTATATGGTAGCATTGTATTGCCATAGTTGTATTGACTTACATGGATGGAACAGAACAGGAAGCCCAGAGAGAAATCCATCTTATGTGACCAGTTATCTTTAAGAAGAGTGCCAAGAATGCACAATGGAGGGCTAGAGAGATGGCTTAGCGGTTAAGGTATTTACCTGTGAAGCCAAAGGATCCCAGTTCAATTCTCCAAGACCCACGTAAGCCAGATGCACAAGGGGGCGCACACATCGGGAGTTTGTTTGCAGTGGCTGGAGGCCCTGGTGTGACCATTCTCTCTCTCAAATTAAAATAAGTAAATAAATAATGAATGCTCAATGGAGAAAGGATAGTCTTTTCAACAAATTGCACTAGGAAAATTTCCAGAACAATGAAATTGGGCACATTTACTACACACAAAAATCAACACAAGGGTTGGAGAGATGGCTCAATGGTTAAGGCACTAATGCCTAATGACCTGGCTTTGATTCCCCAATAGCCATGTAAAGCCAGACACACAAAGTGGAACATGCATCTGGAGTTCGTTTGCAGTGGCTAGAGGTCCTAGCGTGCCCATTCTGTCTCTGTCCTTGCAAATAAATAAATAAACAAAATATTTTTTAAACATCAACTCTTGGCCGGGTGTAGTGGTGCATACCTTTAATCCTAGAACTCAGAAGGCAGAGTTAAGAGGATTGCTGTGAGTGAGACCCTACCTCAAAACAAACCAAAACAAAACAAAACAAAACAAAACAAAACAAAACAGCAAAAAAAAAATCAACTCAACATATATTCAAGACTTATATGTAAGACCTGAAACTATCAAACTTCTAAAAGAAAACAGCAGGAAAGTTTACTGACATGGCTTCTGGGAATGAATGCTTGGATATGCTCCAAAAGCACAGGCAACAAGAACAGAGCTAAGCAAGCACAGGACATTGAGCTAAAGCACACCTGCACGTCAATACCATGAGAACTCTACATACCAGAAAGTAATAGCATTTGCAAACCACACATCAGATGAGGTCTTCATATACAAAATAGATAAAGAACATCTATAAGTCAACAACTAAACAAAAACCTACTTGCTTTTTAGAAAGAGAGAGAGAGAGAATTAGTGTGCTAGGGCCTCAGCCACTGCAATCGAACTCCAGACGCTTGGGCCACCTAGTGGGCATGTACATTGAGTTTGTGCATCAGGCTTACACGGGATCTGGAGAGTCAAACATGGGCTTAACCACTAAGCAGTCTTTCCAGCTCCCAAAACCTACTTCTTAAATGGGGCAAGAAGAAAGCATCCAAATGACAAGTAGATGTATGGAAAGATGCTCAAGCCAACTTATCAGCAAGGAAATGCAGACCAATTGCACCTCATACCTATTAGTGTGTCTATTAAAAAGCATAAGAGGGGCTGGAGAAATGGCTTACTGGTTAAGGCATTTGCCTGCAAAGTCAAAGGACCTAGGTTTGATTCCCCAGGACCCACGTAAGCCAGATGCACAAGGGAGTGCATGTGGCTGGAGGCCCTGGCGGCGCCCATTCTCTCCCTTTCTCTGCCTCTTTCTCTCTCTGAAATAAATAAAGTTTTAAAAAAAAGTATAAGAAATCAGTGTTGGAGGATATGCTGAGAAATTGGTGCTCTTCTACAGTGCTTGTGGGGATAGAAGGTGATTGCAGACATTATAGAAAATGGTATGGAGACTCCCCAAGAAACTAAACATGGGGGCTAGAAACATGGCTTAGCAGTTAAGCACTTGCATGTGAAGCCTAAGGACCCTGGTTTGAGGCTCGATTCCCCAGGATCCACATAAGCCAGATGCACAAGGTGGTGCTTGCATCTGGAGTTTGTTTATAGTGGCTAGAGACCCTGGTGTGCCCATTCTCTGTCTCTCATTCTCTCTCTCTCTCTCTCTCTCTCTCTCTCTCTCTCTGTCTCTGCCTCTTCCTCTCTGTCTGTCTATGACTCTCAAATAAATAAATAATTAAAAATTAAAAATTAAAAATATAAAAATAAAGAAACTAAAACTGGGGGTTAGGAAATTCTAGAAATTCTAGAGAAGTTCAGTGGTTAGAGGTGCTTACTTGCAAAGCCTGATGACCCAGACTCAAATCCCCCCAATGCCCACATAAAGCCAGATACACAAAGTGGAGCATGAATCTGGAGTTCATTTGCAGTAGCAAGAGGCCCTGGCATGCCCAGTCTTTCTCCTAAGAAATAAATAAAATATTTTTAAATGTTTGTTTGTCAGAGAAAGAGTGAGAGGGAGAGAATGGGCATGCCAGGGCCTCCAGCCACTGCAAACGATCTCCAAACGCGTGTGTCCCCTTGTGCATCTGGCTAATGTGGGTCTTGGGGAATTGAACCTGGGTCCTTTGGCTTTGCAAGCAAACACCTTAACTGTTAAGTCATCCCTCCAGCTCTAAAAAAAATTTTTTTTAACTAATAATAGCTGGGCATGGTGGCACACGCCTTTAATCTCAGCACTTGGGAGGCAGAGGTAGGAGGATCGCTGTGAGTTTGAGGCCACCCTGAGACTCATAGTGAGTTCCAGGTCAGCCTGAGCTAGAGTGAGACCCTTCCTTGAAAAACAAAAATAAAAACAAAAACACAAACAAAACCTAAAAATGAAGCTATCATATGATCCAATGATTCTGCTTCTGGGCATTTATCAACAAAATTGAAACCAGAATTTTTTTCCTTTAAATTTATTTATTTTAATTAATTTTGGGGGGTTAGAATACAAGCTAATGATTTGATCATGGCATCATAATACATATGTATCTTAATTTGTTCTCATGTGTTCCCTTCCCCCACTGTGCACACATCCCCTCTCTCTAGCCGATTCCCTTTTTTGTCCAGTTGGTCCACCTGTTTGCTTTCCAGTTTCACATGTTGTATTAACTCTCTGTTTCCCACTTCCCTTAAGATCTTTTCCTTCCCCCTTTGTAGTTTCATGACCTACAAACATATGTACACACACTCACACACACACACACAAATTGACAGGAGTGGTGGCCATGCCTTTAGTCCTAGTGCTTGGGAGGCAGAGGTAGGAGGATGGCTATGAGTTAGAGACTACCTTGAGACTACATAGTGAACTCCAGGTCAACCTGGGCTAAAGCAAGACCCTACCTCAAAAAAAAAAAAATTTAGTTTCCACATATGAGAGAAAACGTGGTATCTTTCTGAGTCTGCCTTAATAAACTTAATAAAGTGATTTTAAGTTCCACCCATTTTCCTGAAAATGCCCAGTTTTATTTTTCTTTGCAGTTGCATAAAATCCCATTGTGTACATGTACCACTTTTTTTTGTGAGGTAGGGTCTCGCTCTAGTCCAGGGTGACCTGGAATTCACTATGTACTCTAAGGCTGACCTCCAGCTCATAGACATCCTCCTTCCTCTGCGTCCCGAGTGCTAGGATTAAAGGTGCCACACCATACCCAGGAGAGAGAGAGAGAGAGAGAGTGAGTGTGTGTGAGAGAGAATGGGTATACCAGAGCCTCCTGCCACTGCAAACAAACTCCAGACACATGCACTACTTTGGAATCTGGCTTTATGTAGGTACTGGGGAATAAAATCTGGGCTATCAGGTTTTGTAAGCAAGTGCCTTTAGCTGCTGAGCCATCACTCCAATATCTGATCAATTTTAAAGTTGACATTTTGTACGGACAGAGTAAAAGTTTCATTTCTTTACACATGGAAAACCAGTTCCCAGAACCATTTATTAGAAGAAGCCTCTTTGCCTTTGTCAGAGATTAGGTGGCTGTAGCTATGGAGGGTCACCTCTGGGTCCTCTATTCCTCTAGTGATGTATATGTCTGTAGGGGTACTTCTGAGACCTCGATTCCTCTATTGATCTATGGATCCATACTGTTACTTCTGAGATCTAGTACTCTACTTTAAAAAAATTATACTTTATTTATTTGAGAGAGAGAGAGACAGGGAGAAAACGGGCATGCCAGGGCTTCTAGCCACTGCAGACGAACTCCAGACGCATGCACCACCTTGTGCATTGGCTTATATAGGTACTGGGGAATTGAACCTGGGTCCTTAGGTTTTGCAGGCAAACGCCTTAACTGCTAAGTCATCTCTGTAGCCCTCTCTATTCCTGTATTGCTCTATATGTCTACAGAGTTACCTCTGAGCCAGAAGTTCAGTTATTGATTTATGTGTCTTTTTTTTTCCTGCCAGTACCATGTTGTCTTTGTTACTATGTCTCTGCCATATAATTTGAGGTCAGGTGTTGGTGATACCACTAGCATTGGTCTTTCTGTAAGGATTACTTCATTTGGAGGCTTTTGTGTTTAATATGAATTTTAAGATAGTTTTTCTGTGGAGATTATCATTGGGATTTTGATAGGAATTGCATTGAATTTATAGATTGCTTTCAATAATATAGCTATTTTCACAATATTAATTCTTTCTATCCATAACACAGGTCTTCCTTCTAATACCTTTGTTTTTTTTCAATGGTGTCAAATTTCATTATAAAGGGTTATAGTGGCTTGATTCAGGTGTCTACCATAAACTTATGTGTTTTGAATGCTAGGGCCCCTGCTGGCAGCAATTTGGGAATTGAAGCCTCCTGAAGGTGATGTATTTTGGGGCTGGGCTTATAAACAATTTCCCCTTGCAAGTGCTTGAGACTCTCCTGTTTCTGTTGTTCATGTGATGTTGGCCAGGGAGTGATATCCACCCTCTGCTCATGCCATCGTTTTCCCCTTCCATCATGGAGCTTCCTCTCAAGTCTGTAAACCAAAATAAACCCTTTTCTACCACAAGCTGCTCTTGGTCAGGTTCTTTGTGCAGCAATGCAAAACTGACAGTGACAGGGGGCTTTTGCATCCTTAGCTTGTTTCATCACTAGGCGTTTTATTTATTTATTTATTTAAAGCTATTATCAATAGGATTTTCCTCCTCATTGCTTTTTAAGTGAGCTCATGATTGGTACACAGGAGAACTGGATTGTGTGTGTTGATTTTATATCCTGTTACTTTGCTGAAAGTATTTTATCAGTCCTAACAGTTTTTTGGTGGAGTCTTTAAAACATAAATCATGTCATTTCCAAATAGGGATAATTTGACCTCTTCCTTTCCCTTTGTATCCCTTTAATTTCTTTTTTTTTTTCTTCTAATTGTTCTACATAACACTTACAGCATTATATTGACTAAGAGTGGGGAGGGTAGGCACCTGTGATGGTTTGAATGGATGTCTCCCAATAGATTCAGGAGAGTTTTTTTGTGTGTGTGTGCATGCGTGTGTGTGTGTGTGTGTGTATGTGGGTTTTTTTTTGTTGTTGTTGTTGTTTTTGTTTTTGTTTTTTTGAGGTAGAGTCTCACTCTAGCCCCAGGCTGACCTGGAATTCACTATATAGTCTCAGGGTGGCCTTGGACTCATGGAGATCCTCCTATCTCTGCCTCTGAGTCCTGGGATTAAATGTGTGCACCACCATGCCTAGCTTAGGAGTTTTTCCTTTATATATTATTTATTTATTTAAGCAAGGAGAGAGAGCAAGCAAGAAAGAGAATGGGTACACCAGGGCTTCCAGCCACTGCATACAAACTCAGGATGCATGCACCACCTTGTGCATCTGGCTTATGTGGGTCCTGGGGAATTGAACCTGGGACCTTTGGCTTTGCAGGTAAGTGCCTTAACCACTAAGCCATCCCTCCAGTCCCAGATTCAGGAGTTTTATTCAAGTTTGTGACTTAGATCTCCAGCCATCTGGCTGGAGGAGGTATCACTGTGGTCGGATCCTAGGGTCCAGCCCCAAGTTGTGTTTGGGAGGTGGATCTGTTTCCAGCTTAAGAAAAAGTATGCAAAATGCCTCAGTTCTGCTGGTGGTCCTAAAGTGTGCTTGTTTGTGCTAATGGTGGTGGTATTTCTCTCTGTGTGGACCTGTGAAAGCGAGCCAGCTTCTTCCACCATTATGGAACTTCCCCTCTGTGATGGTTTGATTCAGGTGTCCCCCATAAACTTAGGCATTCTGAATGGTAGATTCCCAGCTGACAGAGATTTGGGAATTAATGCCTCCTGGAGGGAATGTATTGTTGGGGGCATGCTTATGGGTGTTATAGCCAGTTTCCCCTTGCCAGTATTTGGCACACTCTCCTGTTGCTATTGTCCACCTTATGTTGGCTCATCAAGGGGTGATGTCCACCCTCTGCTCATGCCATCATTTTCCCCCTGCCATCGTGGAGCTTCCCCTCGAGCCTGTAAGCCAAAATAAACCTCTTTTTCCAACAAGCTGCTCTTGGTTGGATGTTTTCTACCAGCAATGCGAACCTGACTGCAACACCCTCTATCTGTAAGCTTTAACAAAATCCTTCCTCCTTAACTGTGCCTGGTGTGGAAGTTCAACATGAGGCTGACTGTGAGACACCTCTGTCTTGCTTTGGAAGCTAGAGGAAATGCTCTCAAGTTTTTCCCAGTTCAAATAATCTGGTTATAGATCTATCAGACATACATACCTTTCATTATGTTAAAGTATGCTTCTTCTATTCCTACTTTCTTTGGGGCTTTTATCATACAAGGATACTAAACTTTGCAAAAGGCCTTTTTCTGTGATCCAGATGATCATGTGGTTTCCATTCTAAAGTCTATTTATGTGTTCTGTTACACTTATTGGTTGGTGTATATGAATCAACCTTGCATCCCTGAAGTGAAACCAACTTGATCTTAATGTGTTCTAGAATTCAATTTGCAAGCATGTTTTTTGTTTGTTCTTTTCTTTAAAAAAAAAAATTATCTAGCCTGGTGTGGTGGTGCACGCCTTTAATCCCAGCACTCGGGAGGCAGAGGTAGGAGGATTGCTGTGAGTTTGAGGCCATCCTGAGACTATTTATAGTGAATTCCAGGTCAGTCTGGGCTAGAGTGAGACCCTACCTTGAAAAAACAAAAAAAAAATAATTAAAAATATTTTATTTTATTTATTTGAGAGAGATATAAGAAGAGAGACAGAATGGGAGCACCTGGACCTTCAGCCACTGTAAACAAACTCCACACACATGCACCGCCTTGTGCATCTCGCTCACATGGGCCCTGGGGAATTGAACCTGGGTCCTTTGGTTTCACAGGCAAACACCTTAAACACTAATACACCTCTCCAGCTCTGTTCTTTTCAATGTAAGGTCTTGCTCTAGCCCAGGCTGACCTGGAATTCATTATGTAGTCTCAGCATGGCCTCAAACTCATGGCAACCCTCTTACCTCTGCCTTCTGAGTACTGGGATTAAATGCATGTGCCGCCACACCCAACTGTCAGTTTGCAAGAATTTTACTGAGAATTTTTGCATCTATGTTCACCAGGGAAATTGATCCATAGTTTCTTTTCTTTTTGTGTTTACACACTGTCTAGTGGTGTTTGGATGGATGTGAAATGAACACAGAACACACAAAATATGGATGGTTGGGGGATGCACTCAAGTGCTTCTCGAACTGACTATACTTGTAGGTTTTATTCAGTTTCAGGCAGTCAAAGCTATGGGGAGACTGAGCATAAGATAGATCACGAGTTTGCATCAGATCAGTTTGTTTCTATCAGGAAATCCTTGGAGAAGCTATGAGTTCCTGCCTTCAAGAAGCTCCACCCAAGATGCACAGCCTTCCATGTCCGCAGGCTTAACTTGTGCAAAGATGACCCTGCTATGAATTAGCCTGATATCCACATCTCCCTTTTGCTTTTTCTTCTAAAAGTGATCTGATGGAACAGACATATTGTTGATGCTATTGAGTATTTTCCTGTTGATTCCCCCAACTGTACAAAGAACGAAGTACAGATAATTAAACCAAAGTGGAAAGCCAGGTATTTGAAAATCAGGAGGACAGATTAAGCCAAGTTAAATTGTTGGTGAAATCCTGATATCAAGATATCTTTTTAAGATAAGAATGGGCATGCCTCTAGCCTCTAGCTGGAGAGATGGCTTAGAGTTTCAAGTGTCTGCCTGCAAAGCCTAAATACCCAGGTTCGATTCTCCAGAACTCATATAAGCCAGATGCACAAGGTGGTGTATGCTTCTGGAGTTTGTTTGCAGTGGCTGGAGGCCCTGGCCCATTCTCTCTCTCTCTCATTTGGCTCTTTCTCTAATAAATAAATAATAAAAAATATTTTTAAAAAGAGATCTTGGATGCCAGGCATGGTGGCACACACCTTTTATCCCAGCACTCCGGAGGCAAAGGTAGGAGGATCGCCGAGAGTTCGAGGCCACCCTGAGACTACATAGTGAATTCCAGGTCAGCCTGGGCTAGAGTGAGACCCTATCTTGAAGAACCAAAAAATAAAATAAAATAAAATAAATAAAGATATCTTGGGCTGGAGAGATGGCTTAGCAGTTAAGGTGTTTACCTGTGAAGTATAAGAACTCTTTTTTCTTTTTTTTACTTAAAGATATATTTTTTATTTATTTGAGATAGAGGGAGAGGGAGAGGGAGAGAGAGAAAGAGAGAGAGAGAGAGAATAAGAATGGGCATGCCTCTAGCCACTACAAACAAACTCCAGATACATGTACCTCCATGTGCATCTGGCTTACATGGGACCTGGAGAATCAAACCTGGATCCTTAGGCTTCACAGACATGTGCCTTAACCACTAAGCCATCTCTCCAGTCCAAAGTATAAGAACTCTTATTTGAATCTCCAGGTCCCACATAAGCCAGACACACAGTGACACAAGTGCGCAATGTTACATATATGCACAAGGGGGCACATGTTTCTGGAATTTGTTTGCAGTGGCTAGAGGCCCTGGCACACCCATTCTTTCTCTGTTTGCCTCTTTCTCTCTCTCTCTTAAATAAATAAATAAAATCATTTAAAAATAATAAAAAAAATACACAAATCAAAACAAAAATCTGATTATGATACCCAGTAAGCTTATTAGAAAAAATCTAGTTGATTATGGGGACAAGCAGAGCAGAAGGACTGAGCATAGCTACACATAGAGTGTGCTACTTCATGACGTAATTTCTATGCCCAACATTTTATTACACAACTTGTCAAGAGATGGAAATTTTGAAAGATCTGTTTGCTAAAACCTGTATGCCAACAAACTGATGTTCACTGGTGTCCATTGTACAAGCATTTTTAGCTCGTGGCAAAATACGTGGAAGACTGGTTAAATTAACACTGACTGGACTGCAGAACCTGCCTCTCTGACCCTGTGCTGCTGGCCTTAGAAGTCTCCAGATGATGGATTCTGCTTGCACCCGAATGTCACATTGAGAACCACAGATCACAGTTCTGCTATTGATGCTTTAACATACAGTCACAGGTCACTTAACCAAGGGGATAACTTCTGAGGAATGCATCATTGGTAGAATGTGTCATTGTGCAAACTTCCTAGAGCATATTCACACAAGCCTAGGTGGCATAGGTCAGTCACTCCAGCCTCTGAACGCAATAGTGACCAGAAACATGAGATGTCTGAGGCTGGCTGCTGGGGAAGTATGGCATGTTTGCCGTGACCATTTTTACATATGGAGTCTACCCTAAACTAATGATAGCGAGTGTAGTGAGTACATACATACTATGTTCTGCACATAGTTGCATGTGCAATAAGTTTATACAACCTGCACTGTAGGTTCATTTACACCAGCACAAACACAAATGAGTGAGAAATGCATAGTACCATGATGTTAAAACAGCTGGTATCACTGGCTGACAAGAATTCCTCAGAATTCTTCAGCTCCCTTACTAATGTGATGGGTCTCCTATTATTTATGTGGGCCATTGTTGGTTGAAATGTCATTATTAAGACATGACTGTTTTGTCACCTATCTATCCACTTAACCTTTCAGATCTGTCTATCCATCTACCCATTCACTCATCAATCCATTTCTTTTCTTTTTTGATGTTTTTCAAAGTAATTTGCAGGCACCAGTGAAGTTACCCCTAAACACTTGAATGTGTATATCATCAACTAGTCCTTTGAGAAGCATGACATATCCATGGACACACTCTATCTCATCTGATCCCTAAGCAGGGTCAAACCTGGTTAATACCTTGACAGGCAAGAAATGTGACATTTTTACAAATTTTCCAACTGGGAAGCCACTAGACTGGATGGCTCTCTTTGCAAGCAAGCACCTTTAACCTCTGAGCTATCTCCATAGCCCTAGACTGGGTGATTCTTATACCGTAAGCTCCCAAGTAGGCAAACCAAAGTCCAGTGGAAATAATGAAAGAAAACTGAAGGCTCAACCAATCAGGAGCCACCAACTAAGCTTTACCTAGGGACTTTACATGTTAATCTATCAGACTGGTTTTTCTCTGAGTTCCTGCAGCATTTTATAAGTGCTTCCTGTCCTGCCCCTGAGCATTCAGGTGAATGCTTGTGACTGCTTTCTGTCTGATGCTTAACTCACACAATATACAAATAGACTCTCCTGTTTAATGCACCCAAATTTAGATTTTTTTTCTTTTGGTTTTTCGAGGTAGAGTCTCACTCCAGCTCAGGCTGACCTGGAATTCACTACGTAGTCTCAGGGTGGCCTTGAACTCACAGCGATCCTCCTACCTCTGCCTCCTGAATGCTGGGATTAAAGGCGTGTGCCACCATGCCCGGCCAAGCTTAGATTTAAACAGCAGACTATACAGTGCTATAAGTTTATTGAAATATATTTTTTTTTTTTTTTTTGCTTTTTCAAGGTACGGTCTCACTCTAGCTCAGGCTGACCTGGAATTCACTCTGTAGTCTCAGGGTGGCCTCAAATTCATGACAATCCTCCTACCTCTGCCTCCCAAGTACTAGGATTAAAAGAGGGCTTTAAAATATAATTTACATATGGAAAAATATATTCTTAGCCAGGTGTGGTGGCACACACCTTTAATCCCAGCACACGGGAGGCAGAGGTAGGAGAATCGTCATGAGGCCATGAGTTCAAGGCCACCCTGAGACTACATAGTGAATTCCAGGTCAGCTTGGGCTAAAGCAAGACCTTACCTCAAAAATCAAAACACAAAAAAAAAAAAACAAAAAAAATACATTCTTCTTAGCATAAATTTCTACAAATTTTGACAATTTCATACAGCTTGGCCCAACAATCAAGATTTAAAAATCACCTTTGGTACTTCTCATACCCTTTTTAGTAAACTCCTCCCCCGACTTCCATCCCTTGGCCACCAGTAGTCACTCTTCCACCCCCATTGCTTTGCATTTCCCAGGGTGTCCTATGAATGAAACCACATGGTAGGAAGCTTTTTGAGTCTGGTTTCTTTCACTTAGCACAGTGGCATTTAAGCCACATAATTACGTACAACATGATTCATTCCTTTTCTGCTAAAGGCATACAAGGAGCCAGGCATTCTTAGAATTTTGGAACTGAATGCACATAAGCAACATCACACAGGCTGACTTCATTTTCAAGTAAATTACAGATACTTTTACATCAGTTCTTGTGAGCCATCCACATGTTGTTGACCAGTGGCCTTAAAAATGTCCTGCCCCTTACCTTCTCCATGTCCTAGTAAGGTGTCCAACTGTGGTTATGAGTTCCAAAATGACTAAATGCCTCCTGGTACAGTCTCCTCCCTTTCCCAGCAACTCTTGGGATGTGTTCTCCATGTTTCCATGGGACTCTGACATTCAGATATACTCCCCACACAATAATAACATTCTCCCACAGTTAGACCACAGTTGGCTTCTTCCAGCCAACACATTCTTCTTAGCTCATGAATTTTAATGCAAGTGTTTTATCAGAATAATTTCTAGAATAGCACTATCCAGCAGAAATATGATATAAATCACATCAAACCTTAAAAGTTCTACTTAACCACTTTTTTAAAAAGGTCAAAAAGGATAAAATTATTTATAATAATATATTATATTTAACCTAAATTATTTCAACATGTAATCAATATTAAATTACTTTTTGCTTTTGTACTAAAGTTTTCAAAAATATGGGGGCTGGAGAGATGGCTCAGCAGTTAAGGTGCTGATACCCCAGTACCCATCCACATAAGCTGGATGCACAAGGTGGCGCATACATCTAGAATTCGTTTGCAATGGCTAGAGGTCCTGGAGTGCCCATTCTCTTTCTCTCTCCACCTGCCCCTTTCTCTGTCTCTCAAAGAAAATTAAGAATTTTTTAAACATATGACATATATAGCATAGCTGCAGTAAAATTCAGACTAGCCACATTTTTATTTTATTTATTATTTTTATTGAAAGGGCTTATTTTTTTATTTTATATATATATATATATGGAGAGAGAAGAGATACAAACAGAGCGAGAATAGGCACTCCAGGGCCTCCAGCTGCTACAAAGGAACTCCAGATGCATGCACTACTTTGTGCATCTGGCTTTACGTGGGTACTGGAGAATCAAACTCAGGCCCTTAGATTTTGCTGGCAAGCACCTCAACTGCTGAGCCAACTCTCCAGCCCTGAGATCACTATTTTTACCATCATGGTTTTGTAATGAGAATATTAAGGCTCTGTGGTTTGAAAATGACTTGCCTAAGGGTCCTCATGAGTGAAGGACACAGCCTGGCTCCAGTCTTGCCATACCCCCTCCAGGTAAACAGAGACCCTACACTTTATGTCTTACTGAGGAGCATGAAAGCAGGAGATCACCCCTCAATCATTTCTGATAATGATATTCCCAAGGTAGAATTCTCACATCAGACTGATAAAAAGCCAGTGGCTCACAAACTTTAATGCTCATATGAAATTCTCAGATAAGTTGTTTAAAACAAGAGTTTCCTGGGCACCAAATCCTGACATTCATATTCAGTAAGACTGAGGTAGGAACCCAGGAATCTGTATGTTCACTCTGATCCCAGGTGATCATGACACAGGTAGCCCTACCGACTATAAGTTTCTATAGGCTGGTCTGAAAGAAGATGCTGGACTTTCACACAGGGGTCCTATTTATAACTTGAAACTCATGTCAGAAAGTTGTTTGACCACAGGCAATTCAAGAAGCCCAGAGCATTGGGAGATGGCTCAGAGGATAAAGTGCTTGTGGCACAACCATGGGTTACCTACGTTTGGATCCCAGAACCAGCGTGAATCAGTTACCTTCTCATTGCTGGCACAAAATACTTGACAAAAATAAGCTTAAGGAAGGAAGAGTTTATTTTAGCTTACAGTTCTAGGCTGGTTTCATTTCCTAGATATTGTGAATAGAGCAGCAATAAACATGGTTGAGCAAGTATCTCTAAGGTAGTGAGATGAGTCCTTAGGATATATGCCTAGGAGTGGTATAGCAGGGTCATATGGTAGATCGGTTTTTAGCTCTCTCAGGAACCTCCACAATGATTTCCACAATGGCTGGACAACCAACAGTGTAGAAGGGTTCCTCTTTTTCTGCAGCCTTTCTAGCATTAATGGTCATTCATTTTCATTATGTGAGCCAATCTGACAGAAGTGAGATGGAATCTCAACATAGTTTTTTTTTTTTTTTTTTTTTTTTTTGGTTTTTCGAGGTAGGGTCTCACTCTAGCCCAGGCTGACCTGGAATTCACTATGGAGTCTCAAGGTGGCCTTGAACTCATGGCAATCCTCCTACCTCTGCCTCCCGAGTGCTGGGATTAAAGGTGTGCACCACCACGCCCGGCTTCAACATAGTTTTAATCTGCATTTCCCTGATGACTAGTGATGTAGAAAATATTTTAGATGTTTATATGCTATCTGTGTTTCTTCTTTTGAGAACTCTCTATTTAGTTCCATAGCCCATTTTTAATTGGCTTGTTTGATTTCTTATTATTTAGTTTTTTTTTTTTGAGTTCTTTGTATATCCTAGATATTAATCCTCTATCAGCTGTATAGCTGGCAAAGATTTCTTGTATTCTGTAGGTTGCCTCTTTGCTCTATTCACAGTGTCTTTTGCCATACAAAAGCGTTGTAATTTCATGAAATCCCAGCGGTTAATCTGTGGTTTTATTGCCTGAGCAATTGGGATTATATTCAGAAAGTCTTTGCCAAGACCAATTATGTTGAAGGGTTTTCCCTACTTTTTCCTCTAGCAGTTTCAGAGTTTCAGGTCTGATATTAAGGTATTTGATCCATTTGGACTTAATTCTTGTGCATGGAGAGAAATAAGGATCTATTTTCATCCTTCTACAGATACATATCCAGTTTTCCCAGCACCATTTACTGAAGAGACTGTCTTTTCTCCAATGGGTATTTTGGCGTTTTTGTCAAATATCAGGTGGCTATAGCTATCCAGAGTTACATCTGGGTCCTCTATTCTGTTCCATTTGTCTACCTGTCAGTTTTTGTGCCAGTACCATGCTGTTTTTGTTACCATGGCTCTGTAGTATATAGGTTAAAATCAGGTATGGTGATACCACCAGCCTTATTTTTGTTGCTCAAAATTGTTTTAGAGGGGGCTGGAGAGATGGCATAGTGGTTAAGTGCTTGCCTGTGAAGCCTAAGGACCCTGGTTCGAGGCTCGATTCCCCAGGACCCACGTTAGCCAGATGCACAAGGGGGCGCACGCGTCTGGAGTTCGTTTGCAGTGGCTGGAAGCCCTGGCACGCCCATTCTCTCTCTCTCTCTCTCTCTCTCTCTCTCTCTCTGCCTCTTTCTCTCTCTGTCACTCTCAAATAAATAAATAAAAATAAACAAAAAAATTTAAAAAAATTGTTTTAGATATTTGAGGGTTTGTGTGCTTCCAAATGAATTTTTGGATTATTTTTATAGTTCTGTGAAGAATGCCATTGGAATTTTAATGGGGATTGCATTAAATGTGTAGATTGTTTTTGGTAAAATTGCCATTTTCACAATATTGATTCTTCCAATCTAAGAACAAGGGATGTCTTTCCATTTCCTAGTGTGTTCTGCAATTTCTCACTTGAGTGTTTTAAAGTTTTCCTTGTAGAGATCCTTCATTCCCTTGGATATACATATACATACATGTATACATATACATATACATATATATACTTTTCATTGACAACTTCTATACTTGCAGACAACAAACCATGGTATTTCCCTCCCCTCCCCCACTTTCCCCTTCATAACTCTGCTCTCCGTTATATCTCCTCCCTCTTTCCATTAGTCTCTCTTTTAATTTGATGTCATCATCTTTTTCTCCTATTATGAGGGTCTTGTGTGGGTATTGCTAGGCACTGCAAGGTCTTGGATATTGAGCACCAATTCTGTCTGGACAGTTGTATGTAAGGAGTGGTACCCTTTTTGGCTCGTACATTCTTTCCGCCACCTCTTCCACAATGGACCCTGAGCCTTGGAGGGTGTGAGATGTTTCATTGCTGGACACTCCTCCATCCCTTCTCAGCACTATGGTGCCTTTTGGGTCATCCCAGAGGTCATCGCTATCTGAAAAGGGAACCTTCTCTGACCAGAAGTGAGAGTAGCATTAATATATGAGTATGAACATTAAGTGTAGTGCTTTCAGGGCAATTTGGTGAGAGTAATGTATGCATTTATCCAGACAAGAGGAGGCTTTATACCCCTAAGGCTCATGACCTCCCCTGTCATAGGCTTTTGATTAGGTTTTCAGTACCAGGCACATATTTTCCCCCATACAGTGTGCCTTCAGTCCAATTAGAGAGCAGTTGGTTCCCCCAGACCAGATGCCACTATTTACACCTTTCCAGTCATTTGCCCTGTCTGGCCAAACTTGAGGTTTCCAGTGTCCACTGTTTTCACTGCTGATGACTTCTGTCTCCCATAAAACTGCATGTAGTGCAGCCTTTCCCAGTTTTCAGTTCACTTGGCTATAGGGAGAAGGTTTTCTGCTCAGCACCACCTTGATTTCTCAGTGACTTTGCTGCTCAGGCATGTGAAGTCTTTAGCAATAGGGTCTTACCATTTCTTGCTCATGGGAAACCAAGGGGGCCTTGTCAATAGCCTGTAATGTTTTGGAGGCAACAGGGACCTCCCTGGCACTGAAAGTTTTCTAGTAACAATCTATGGCTTCTGGGTGTGCCATTATTTAAGAAAGTAGATTTTCATATGTCTTATTCAGAATATATTAATCTGTAACAAGTATGGAGATCCAAGCAGTTATCAAAAATCTCCCAACAAAAAAAAGTCCAGGCCCACATGGATCCACTGGTGAATTTTACCAGACCTTCATGGAAGAACTATTACCAATGCTTCTTAAACTTTTCAACAAAATAGAAGAAGAAGGAATCCTACCAAACTCCTTCTATGAAGCCAGCATCACCCTGATACCAAAACCAGGCAAAGACAGAACAAAAAGAGAAAATTACAGACCAATCTCCTTCATGAACATAGATGCAAAAATTCTCAACAAAATATTGGCAAACAGAATACAAGAATATATCAGAAAGCCGGGCATAGTGGCACACACCTTTAATCCCAGCACTCGGGAGGCAGAGGTAGGAGGATCGCCATGAGTTCAAGCCCACTCTGAGACTCCATAGTGAATTCCAGGTCAGCCTGGGCTAGAGTAAGACCCTACCTCGAAAAACCAAAAAAAAAAAAAAAAAAAAAAACAAAGAATATATCAGAAAGATCATTCACCTCGACCAAGTAGGCTTTATCCCAGAAATGCAGGGATGGTTCAACATACACAGATCAATAAATGTAATACATTAGATAAATGAACTGAAGGATTATACCTTGCTTAGGCCTTTCCCCTCTCTGTAATCTATTCTTCTACTTACATATATACAGTACAATCCCCTTAAAACCTTCCTTCTCCTCTCTCCCTTATAACCTTTTTCTAGCTTATGGGCCTTTGCTACTGACTTTTGGTTCCAGCTCACACACAAGTCTATACATTGTAGCTAGGATCCATATATAAGACAGAACATGCTATATTTAGCTTTCTGGGCCTGGGTTACCTCACTTAGTATAATCCTTTCTAGATCCATCCATTTCCCTGCAAATTTCATAATTTCATTTTTCTGTACCGCTGAATAAAACTCCATTATGTGGTTAGGTTTATTCCAAGGTATTTTATTTTTTTTGATGCAATTATGAATGGGAATGCTTCTCTTATTTCATCCTTTGTGTGTTTGTTGTTAGCATATAGGAAGGCTACTGATTTCTGTGTGTTTATTTTGTATCCTGCTACATGGCTATAAATGTTTATCAGCTCTAACAGTTTGCTGGTAGTCTTTAGGGTCCTTTATGTATAGAATCATGTCATCTCCAAATAATGATAAATTGATCTCTTACTTTTCAGTTTGTATCCCTTTTATGTGTATCTCTTGCCTTATTGCTATGGCTAAGATTTCCAGTACTATATTAAATAAAAGTGGGGACAGTGGACACCCTTGTCTTGTTCCTGATTTCATTGGAAAAGCTTCCAATTTTTCTCCATTTAGTATTATGTTGGCTGTAGGCTTGTCATAAATAGCCTTTATTATGTTGAGATATGTTCCTTCTATTCCCAGTCTCTGTAGGACTTTTATCATGAAGGGATGCTGGATTATGCCAAATGCTTTTTCTGCATCTAATGAGATGATCATGTGATCATTGTTCTTCAGTTCATTTATCTAATGTATTACATTTATTGATTTGTGTATGTTGAACCATCCCTGCATCTCTGGGATAAAGCCTACTTGGTCGAGGTGAATGATCTTTCTGATATATTGTGTTTTTTTATTTTAGAGGTAGGGTCTCACTCTAGCCCAGGCTGACCCCTGGAATTCACTATGGAGTCTCAGGGTGGCCTCGAACTCATGGCAATCTTCCTGCCTCTGCCTCCCGAGTGCTGGGATTAAAGGTGTGTGCCACTACGCCCGGCTTTCTGATATATTCTTGTATTCTGTTTGCCAATATTTTGTTGAGAATTTTTGCATCTATGTTCATGAAGGAGATTGGTCTGCAATATTCTTTTTTTTTTTTTTTTTTGTCCTGTCTTTGCCTGGTTTTGGTATCAGGGTGATGCTGGCTTCATAGAAGGAGTTTGGCAGGATTCTTTCTTCTTCTATCTTATGGAAAAGTTTAAGAAGCATTGGTATTGGCTCTTCCATGAAGGTCTGGTAAAATTCACCAGTGGGTCCATGTGGGCCTGGACTTTTTTTTGTTGGGAGATTTTTGATAACTGCTTGGATCTCCATACTTGTTACAGATCACTATGGTTAATTTTATCTTGATTTAATTTAGGTAGGTCATATGAATCAAGGAAATCATTCATTTCAACAGCTTACAGTTCTAGGTTACACTCCATCATGTTGGAGAAGACTGGTGGCAGGAGTTTCAGACAGCTGGGAACATTTAGTCATCACTGAAGAAGGAGAAAGCAACCAATGTTTCTACTCAGCCAGCCCTGTCCTTCATATTCAGTCTAGGACCCTGACCCATGGAGTGGTGTCTATAAGCCACCAAGTTAAGGTGGGTCTTCCTACCTCAATTAGTCCAAGCAAGATAATCCCTAATAGGCATTTCAAGGGGCTAACCTGATCTAGGTAATCACTCAGAGGTGATTCCAAGTCTTATCAAGTTCAAAATCAATACAAAACATCACAGGTCCATTCCTTGTGATGGGTGGGGTTTCATCCTCAGGGCACCTTTCCTACTGTCCACTGCAGCCCCAGAGTTTTCTCTTCCTCTAACAAACAAATTATTCTATTATTTTCAAGTTCAACATTATTCAAGTTCTCAAGATGCAGGCAGAATGCATTTAGTTTCTTTTTTAAATATTATTTATTTATTTATTTATTTATTTATTTATTTATTTATTTGAGGGAGGGAGGCAGAGAGAGAGAGAGAGAGAGAGAGAGAGAGAGAGAGAATGGGCACGCCAGGGCTTCCACCTATTGCAAACAAACTCCGGATGCATGTGTCACCTTGTGCATCTGGCTTATGTGGGTCCTGGGGAATTGAACCAAAGTCCTTTGGCTTTGCAGGCAAGTGTCTTAACTGCTAAGCCATCTCTCCAGCCCAGCATTTAGTTTCTTTACTGCATATAACACAAACTGCCTCTAGCCCAGTTTCTGATAGAATACTTGTTCCCCCTTGAAACCTAATGAGCTGGACTCCCACTGTCTGTGCTTCTCTTAGCATTCTTGTGGTTGCAGTCAGCTTCATGTTGCTGGCACAACTCACCTGACCAAAAGTAGCTTCTGGGAGGAAAGGTTTATTTTGGCTTACACACTTCAGAAGAAGCTGTATGATGGCAGGGGAAAACATGGCATAGGCAGAGGATGGACATCGCCTCCTGGCCAACATCAGGTGGACAATAGCATCAGAAGAGTCTGCCAAGCACTCTCTGGCAAGGAGAAAATGGCTGTAACACCAATTAGCCCTCCCCCCAACAACACACCTCCTCCTGTAAAGAGCTGATTCTCAAATTGTCATCAACTTGGGACCAAACATTCAGAACATATAAGTTTTATGGGGGACACCTAATTGAAACCACCACCCTTGTCTTCTAAGCTCCCATCATTAAGCTCTGCTTATACTACTTAAGGGCTTTTCTAGCCCCAAGTTTCAAACTCCCATATTCCTCCAGAAAACCAGTTCCAAAGGTCTACAGAACATATGGTAAGGCTCATTACAGCCCCAGCCTCACTTCTCAGTATCAATTTTCTGTATTAGTTACTTTTTCATTGCTGGGACAAAATATCTAACCAGAAGCAACTTAGAGAAGGAGAAAGTTTGTTTCAGCTTATAGTTCCAGAGGGTAAAGTCCATAATGGTGGGGAAAGCATGGCAGGAGCAGAAATCTTGGCATCACATTGTCATAGCAGCAGGAAGGAAGTAGAGAAAGAAGAGCAAGCATGGCTAGACTATAAAACCTCAACACCTGTTCCCAGTGACACACTTTCCCAAATAGTGCTGCCAGTTGGGAACAAGTAGACAAACACATTAGCCAATGGGGGACATTTTACATTCAAACTACCATACCACTGGGTTTTTTTTGTTTGTTTTTTGTTTTTTGGTGGTGGGGGGCAGTATTCAAGGTAGAGTCTCACACTAGCCCTGGATGAACTGGAATGCACTATGTAGTCTTAGGGAATTGATACCCTAAGTTGTCCACTGACCTCCACATGTGTGTCATGGCACATGCATGCCTGCACTCACATGCCTGAACATGCACACACACACACACACACACACACACTCCAAAAAAGAAATCCCAGAGAGATGGTGTGTTCAAGAAATGGAATACTAGGCAGGGGAGATAGGTAAGCAGTTAAAGGCACTTGCTTACAAAGCCTGAAGGCCCAGGTTCAGTTCCCCATACCCACATAAAACTAGATGCACAAAGTGGTACATGAATTTGGTATTCATTTGCAGCAGCAAGAGGCCCTGGTACACCCATAATCTCTCTCTCTCACACACACACACACACAAAATAAATATTTTTGAAATATTTTTATTTATTTATTTGTTTATTTGAGGAAGAGAGAGAGGGGCAGATAGAAAAATTGAAACCCCCCCCTCAAAAAAAAATCTACAAGGTTTTTGTTTTTGTTTGGGTTTTTTTGTTGTTGCTCATTTATTTATTTGAGAGCAACAGACACAGAGAGAAAGAGGGAGAGAGACAGAGAGAGAGGGAGAGAATGGGTGCGCCAGGGCCTCCAGCCACTATACACGAACTCCAGATGCATGCACCCCCTTGTACATCTGGCTAACATGGGTCCTGGGAAATCGAGCCTCGAACTGGGGTCCTTAGGCCTCACAGGCAAGCGCTTAACTGTTAAGCCATCTCTCCAGCCCCTTGTTTTGGTTTTTTGAGGTAGGGTCTCGCTCCAACCCCAGCTGACCTGGAATTCACTATGTAGTCTCAGAGTGGCCTCGAATTCACAGGGATCCACCTACCTCTACCTCCTGAGTGCTCTGATTAAAGGTGTGTGCCACCACACCCAGCACTCTAGAAGATTTAATGACCTGTCAAGATGTTTCTTATGGGCTGGGTGTGGTGGTGCATGCCTTTAAGCTCAGCACTTGGGTGGCAGAGGTAGGAGGAAAACTGTGATGTCGAGGCCAACCTGAGACTACATAGTGAATTCCAGGTTAACCATATTTTTTTTTGTGTCAGTGTATATACTTTTTTTTTTTTTTGAAGCAAACCCAACAGACTGCCTTTTTTTTATATTCAAGAATAAGACAGAGAGAATTGGTGCGCCAGGGCCGCCAGCCACTGCAATCAAACTCTAGACATGTGTGCCCCCTTGTGTGCATATGTGACCTTGTGTGCTTGTGTCATTGTGTGTCTGGCTTCCAGGTTAACCTCGGCTAGAGCAAGAACTTACCTCAAAAAATTGAAAAACGAAGAAAAAAAAGATGTTTGTTATGTATGATAAATTTTTTTGTTTATTTTTTATTTATTTATTTGAGAGCAGCAGACCGAGAAAGAAAGAGGCAGAGAGAGAGAGAGAGAGAAAGAGAGAGAGAGAGAGGGAGGGAGAGAATGGGCGTGCCAAGGCCTCTAGCCACTACACAAACTTCAGACGTGTGCGCCCCCTTGTGCACCTGTCTAATGTGGGTCCCGGGGAATCGAGCCTCAAACGGGGGTCCTTAGGCTTCACAGGCAAGCGCTTAACCACTAAGCCATTTCTCCAGCCCAAGATTCAAAAATTTTATAGGGCACATTTTATAAGGTCTCATTTGTAATAAAAAGAGTCAGTGTTTGCATATTTCATCTTTAAGGAACTATGTATGTACTGCATATATAATTCAATACAGGTTGTATTGGCTTTAAGCATAGCATATGACTAAACATATATATATGACATAGGGCTACATGAGAGCCATCATGAATTATTGAAATAAACTGTCATCCTTGAAAATTGTTTACATTTGATGTCAAAATAACCAGGACTGGAGAGATGGCTTAGAGGTTAAGGTGCTTGACTGCAAAGATAAAGGACCCAGGTTTGATTCCCCAGGACCCATGTAAGCAAGATGCGCAAGGTGGCACATGCATCTGGAGTTTGTTTGCAGCAGCTGTAGGTCCTCACATGCCCATTCTCTCTCTCTCTTTCTCAAATAAATAAATAAAATAACCATATTTTTTGTGTCAGTGTATATACTTTTTTTTTTAAGCAAACCCAACAGACTGCCTTTTTTTTTTATATTCAAGAGTAAGACAGAGAGAATTGGTACACCAGGGCCTCCAGCCACTGCAATCAAACTCTAGACATGTGTGCTCCCTTGTGTGCATGTGTGACCTTGTGTGCTTATGTCATTGTGTGTCTGGCTTATGTAGGACCTAGAGAGTCAAACATGAGTCCTTAGGCTTCACAGGCAAGAACCTTAACTATTAAGCCATCTCTCTAGCCCAGTGTGTGTACTTTTTTTTTTTTTTTTTTTTTTTTGGTTTTCCGAGGTAGGGTCTCACTCTAGCCCAGGCTGACCTGGAATTCACTATGGAGTCTCAGGATGGCCTCGAACTCACGGCGATCCTCCTACCTCTGCCTCCCGAGTGCTGGGATTAAAGGCGTGCGCCACCACGCCCGGCTCAGTGTGTGTACTTTTAAAAAATACATTTTAATATTTATTTATTTATTTATTTGAGAGAGAAGGAATGGGTGCACCAGGGCCTCCTGCCACTTCAAACAAACTCCAGATGCATATGCCACTATGTGCATCTGGCTTTACATGGGTACTGGGAAATGGAACCTGGGTCATCAGGCTTTGTAGCAAGCACCTTTAACTGCTGACACATCTCCCCAGCCCAGTATGTATATTTTTATATGTACAACCTTGTGTAAAAGTAATTCACTTTCAGTGAACCTTGTACCAATTACATGATAGAAAAAATATGATCTAGTCTACTGAGGAAAAAAAAAAGACTCAGGGTTAGAGAGAAGACTTAATGGTTAAGGTGCTTGCCTACAAAGCCTAAGGACCCAGGCTCACTTCTCCAGGTCCCACGTAAGCCAGATGCACATGGTGGCACATGCATCTGGAGTTTGTCTGCAGTGGCTAGAGGCCTTGGCAAGCCCATTCTTACTCTATCTTTCTCTTTTTCCTTCTCTCTGTCTTAAATAAAAATAAATCTTTAAAAAAAGATGCAGATTTATACTTTTTTTGTTTGTTTGTTTGACATAGGGTCTTACTCTAGTCCAGGCTGACCTGGAATTCACTATGTAGTTTCAGAGTGGCCTCAAATTCACGGCGATCCTCTACCTCTGCTGCCCGAGTGCTGGGATTAAAGGCATATGCCTCCATGTTCGGCAGATTTATACATTTTTCTATGGAGTATTATGCTAAAACGTTTTTTTAATATTATCAAATAAATGTTTAACTATTATTCTAGTGTCTGGAGAGATGATCAGCAGTTAAAATATGTTTGATTGCAAAGTATCATTCCACATTTACAGAACAAATTCTACATATATAGCCAGGTATGGTGGCTCACACCTATAATACTAGTACTTGGAAGGCTGAGGCAGGAGGATTGTCACAGGTTTGAGGCCAGTCTGAGCTACAGAGTGAGACCATGTCTCAAAGACCTATCAATTAGGGCTGGAGAAATTGGTTCGTGTTTAGGGCACTTGCTTGCAAAGCCAAAGAACCAAGGCTTGATTCCCTAGGACTCATGTAAGCCAGATGCACAAGGTGGCGCATGTGTTTGGAGTTCATTTACAGCAGCTGGAGGTCCTGGCTGTGCCCATTCTCTCTCTCTCTCAAATAAATAAAAAAGTAAAACTTTTTTTTTTTTTTTGGTTTTTCGAGGTAGGGTCTCACTCTGGTCCAGGCTGACCTGTAATTCACTATGGAGACTCAGGGTGGCCTCAAACTCATGGTGATCCTTCTACCTCTGCCTCCCGAGTGCTGGGATTAAAGGCGTGCGCCACCACGCCCGGCTTTTGTAAAACTTTTTTAAGAAAGAAATATACTTTAAGATTTTGTTTTGTTTTGTTTTTGAGGCAGGGTTTCACTCTAGCCCAGGCTAACCTGAAACTCATTCTAATCCCAGGCTGGCTTCTAGTTTACAGTGATCCTCCTATGTCTGCCTTCTTTTTTTTTTTTTTTTTTGGTTTTTCGAGGTAGGGTCTCACTCTAGCCCAGGCTGACCTGGAATTCACTATGGAGTCTCAGGGTGGCCTCGAGCTCATGGCGATCCTCCTACCTCTGCCTCCTAAATGCTGGGATTAAAGGCTTACGGCACCACGCCCGGCTTTTTTTTTTTTTTTTTTTTTTTTTTTTTGAGGTGAGGTCTCGCTCCAGCCCAGGCCGACCTGGAATTTATTCTGTAGTCTCAGGATGGCCTCGAGCTCACAGTGATTCTCCTACCTCTAGGCATCATGAGTGCTGGGAGTAAAGGTGTGTGCTACCATGCCTGGCTCAAGATATACATATATATATATATATAATACATATATATAATACATATATACATATGTATTATATATATATATATGTATATACATATATATTTTTTGGGGGGGGGTTTCAAGGTAGGGTCTCACTCTGGCCCAGGCTGGCCTGGAATTCACTATGTAGTCTCAGGGTGGCCTCGAACTCATGGCAATCCTCTTACCTCTGCCTCCCCAGTGCTGGGATTAAAGGCGTGCGCCACCACGCCCTGCTCAAGATATTTTTATAATTGTTCTGTTTTGTGATTGTTGTTTATCTCTTAGCATGCCTAATTTAGAGATTAAATTTTAGGGCTGGGGAGATGGCTCAGTGGTAAGGTGCTTGCCTTGCAAATATGAGGACCTAAGTTTGGATCTCCAGGATCCATATTAAATGCTTTGTGTTGTGGCTTGTGCTTCTAATCCCAGCACTAGGGAGGCAGAGACAGGGAATCTCGGGGACTCACTGGCTAGCTAGCTAGTCTAGCCAAATTGGAGAGTTCTAGGTTCAGTGAGAGACCCTGTCTCAAAGAACAAAGTGGAGCATAACTGAGGAAGACCGCCAATATGAACCTCTAGTGTTTATACACATGCATACACCATGTGCACATGTACCTGCACACATATGTGTACCCACACACATACAAATATGCATGCATACCACACACATGCACAAACACACACAGAACAAAAACAATAAAGCAGTTTTTAATCACAGGTGTTTATATATAGGAGAAAACATCAGGCTCAATACTATCTATGGGTTCAGGCAACTACTAGAGCTCTTAGAATATATCCTCTTCAACAAGAGGAACCATTGTATATTTTCTTGAAAAGCAAGAAAGATGTTTTAAAGGTACACACTCTGGCTTCTAATACATTGAACACTACCCTTGGCAGGATCACCTTGGCCACCAGGGGACATGTCCTTTTACTGTACTGGGATATATGCTAGGGCTGCATTTGAATCTGGCTTGTGATCTTAAACAAATTTGTGAGTCAGTTTCCTCACCTCCTGATGGGATACAGCAGCACCTTATGAAGTATGGCGATTCAAAGGGGAAAGATGCTGGGTGTGGTGGCACACACTTTTAATCCCAGCACGTGGGAGGCAGGGGTAGCAGGATCGCTGTGAGTTCGAGGGCACCCTGAGACTACATAGTGAATTCCAGATCAGCCTGGGCTAGAGCAAGACCCTACCTTGGGTGGAGGGGAATCATAGGGGAAAGCCGTGAGAGAGTCCTCAGCAAGAAGAGCCCTGGAAAGACGATGTGGTCTGCACCCTCCTGCCCTGCTGGGGAAGGAGAGCCTCAGATTTTGTGAGCATTATGTGCAATAACTCACATGGTTCATGTGCTGCTACATAAAAACTAACAGTAGTTTGGTTGTTTCTGTTTTCTTTTGATTTTTTTTTTTTAAGGCAGTGTTTCACTCTAGCTGAGGCTGATCTGGAATTCACTATGGAGTCTCAGGGTGGCCTTGAACTCATAGCGATCCTCCTACCTCTGCCTCCCACGTGCTGGGATTAAAGGCGTGTGCCACCACGCCCTGGCTTTTTTTTTTTTTTTTAATTAGGCTGAGGGAGATGGCTCAGCAATAAAAGACACTTGCTTGCAAAGCCTGATGGTTTCCCCCTGTCTCCCCCCACAATGACACATAATCTTACAGAGACACTGGAAACCAAGGTATGGAATTCCCTTGGGACATAACAAGGAGAAGGGTGAAAATGTCAGTAAGCAATGTCAGTGACTGCATAAATGCTAGAGAAATTTCAGTATTCTGATGAAAAAGTAATTATTCCTTCCACTCTGCACAGAGGGAGGCTTTGTTTCATTTCACAGAGGAAACTTCTCCAAGGTGGCTGGGGGTGGTTCCTAGTTTCTGTGACATGTACATGGCCTCATGGCAGAGAAGGCCCCTGTGACAGGTGTCATGACTAGACTCCTCTTGGAGAAAGAAGCTGAACCAGGGAGCTTCGTTCGAGAGTAGCTAAAGTTAATAGAAAAGCACCTCCCCAGCGGGGCATGGTGGTGTATGCCTTTAATCCCAGCACTTGGGAGGCAGAGATAGGAGGATTGCCATGAGTTCGAGGCTATCTGAGACTACATAGTGAATTCCAGGTCAGCCTGAACTAGAGCGAGACCCTACCTCAAAGAAATGAAAAAGCACCTCCCCACACCCAATTCTTTTCAGACAGCCTTAGAAATTGATGGAAATATTACTGTTAAGAAAACAAGAGCCGGGCGTGGTGGCACATGCCTTTAATCCCAGCACTCGGGAGGCGGAGGTAGGAGGATCGCCGAGAGTTCGAGGCCACTCTGAGACTACACAGTGAATTCCAAGTCAGCCTGGGCTAGAGAGTGAAACCCTACCTCGAAAAAACAAAATAAATAAATGAGAGACTAATTGAGAGGGAATGGGGATATGATGGAGAGTGGATTTGTGAAGGGGAAAGTGGGGAAGGGGAGGGAATTATCATGGTTTATTGTCTATAATTATGGAAGTTGTCATGAAAAAAGTTTTTTTTTTTTAAAAAAAACAAAATCTGAAACTATACCAAGCTTCTATGATCTCAACAGCTGACAGTAAGATGAGAGGAGGAGACAGAATTTTCCGGAAGCTTGTGGTGAGCTCAACAGTCAACAACAACAATAAACTGGGCGTGGTGGCTCACGCCTTTAATCCCTGCACTCAGGAGGCAGAGGTAGGAGATTACCATGAGTTCGAGGCCACCCTGAGACTCCATAGTGAATTCCAGGTTAGCCTGGGCTAGAGTGAGGCCCTACCTAAAAAAAAAAAAAAAAAAAAAAAAAAAAAACAGAAAAAAAAAAGAGATGGAAGTCAAGAGGCAACCCAAAATTGTCCTATGACCTCTGACATGGCACATGCATGCCAAACACCTCTCTCTCTCTCTCTCTCTCTCTCTCTCACACACACACACACAATTAATTACTGTTACTACTATTATTATTTGACCTGGAATTCACTCTGTATTCTTAGGATGGCCTTGAACTCACGGTGATCCTCCTACCTCTGTGTCCCGAGTGCTGGGATTAAAGGCGTGCGTCACCACACCTGGTACAATTTTTTTTTTAATCTGAGTCCACGGTGGATTTAATATTAAATCACAAACAACTACTAAGTTATTGCAGTTCTTTCTTCATGTACTATCTCAGAATCAGGGCCAGCAGATCCACCCAAGCCTTTCCACAGGTTTAACAGCTAAATGCCTAAGTAAAATGATTCCATTTCAACTGAATAAAAACGCCCTTGGTCTTCTGCAGTGACCAAGGATTAGGACAACTTTATTTGAATGTGTGAGATACTAAAGTGTCAAAAGCTTAAAACAGAGCCCCACGTGTGGCGCATGCCTTTAACCCCAGCACTTGGGAGGCAGAGGTAAGAGAATGGCTGTGAGTTCGAGGACACCCTGAGACTACATAGTGAATAATGAACTAGAGTGAGATTCTACCTTGAAAAACACAAACAAAAAAAGTACTTTTAATTCAAATAGTTATGTAACTACCACTTAAATAAAAAAGAAGACTGTTGCCAGCTCTTCAGAACCACTCCATTTGCCACCCCTTACCATAGTGTCCTTTCCTTAGAGGTAGTTACCATCTGGTGTTTGTGTGTATGTAATTCCTTTAGAGTTTCATCACCTTTATCTATTGGAACAATATATTTGAATATTGTTTTCTTTTGAATGCTATAGAAATGGATTCACACAATGTCTATTCATTTGTGTCTGGCTTCCTATATACTTCCTATGTTTGTCTGGTTCATATCTATAGTTTGGAAATTTTTGTATTCCATTGTTGTTATAGGTTATTTTGTTTTATTTATTTATTTTGGTTTTTCAAAGTAGGTTTTCATTCTAGCGGATGACCTGGACTTCACTATGTAGTCTCAGGATGGCATTGAGCTCACAGCAGGTTTCTTTGTTGCTGTGACAAAATACCTGACAAGAAGCAATTTAAAGGAGGAAGAGTTGGTTTTGCCTTACTGTCCAAAGAGATAGGCCATTGTGGCGGGGAAGGCATTGGGGGTAGGAGCACAAAGCTGCTGATCACTTTAAATCCAGTGAAATCAAGTTTTCTCCTTTTCATTCAGTTCTAGACCCTAGCCCATGGAATGCTGCCCATTCGCAGTTAGGGTAGGTCCTCACATCTGTATTTATCTAACCTAGAATCTCTTTCACAGACATCCTAGAGATTTGTCTCAGGTGATTCTAGATTCTGTCAAGTTGACAAGATTAACCATCACAGCTACTTTCCAAAACATGTGTACGAGTTTACATTCTCATCAGCAGTACGGAATTCTCATTAGTTTACTATTACTTGCTATTGTTAATTAAGACGAACTAAAACTAATTAAAGTAATTAAAAATAATTTTTTTTGCCAAGCTATTAAGGGTAAAATAATTTTTTTTCTTTTTTTTTTTTTGAGGTAGGGTCTCACTCTAGCCCAGGCTGACCTGGAACTCACTCTGTAGTCTCAGGCAGGCCTTGAACTCACAGGAATTCTCCTACTTTTCCTCCCAAGTGCTAGGATTAAAGGTGTGTACCACCACACCTGGCTACGGGTAAAAATGTTGTTTTTTCCTTTTTGTTTTTCGAGGTAGGGTCTCACTCTGACTCAGGCTGACCTGGAATTCACTATGTAGTCTTAGGGTGGCCTTGAACTCATGGCGATCCTCCTACCTCTGCCTCCTGAGTGCTGGGATTAAAGTCATGCAACCACCACGCCCAGCTGTGGGTAAAAATTTTAAACCAATTCATTGAAAACAATCACTAGTTTTAGTTTCACGTTCTAGATTGGTGAGGAACTTGAGTACTTTACATGTTTTTTGTTCTTTTGTATTTATTTACTTTTACTTTTATAACACCTGTTCAGTTATTTTACCCATTTTTAATGTTTTTGTTGTTTTGTAGCTCTTACTCAACATAGAAACGTTTGTCAACCAAGTCCCACAAATACTTTTGTTGTGTGGCTCATAATTTTATTTTTATTTTTTTGGTTTTTCGAGGTAGGGTTTCACTCTAGTCCAGGCTGATCTGGAATTCACTATGTAGTCTCAGGGTGGCCTGGAACTCCTACCTCTGCCTCCCAAGTGCTGGCATTAAAGACGTGCACCACCATACCCTGCCTGTTTGTTTTTTTAGATAGGGAGTCTCTCTAGCCCAGGCTGATCTGGAATTCATTCACTATGTAGTTTCAGGGTGGCTTTGAGCTCACAGTGATCCTCCTACCTCTGCGTGGGTCACCACGCCCGGCTTATATTTTTCTTTTCTTTTTTTTTTTTTTTAAAGTTTATATTTATTTGAGAAAGAGGTACAGAGAGAAAATGGGCACACCAGAGCCTTCAGCTACTGTAAATGAACCCCAGATGCATGTGCCACCTTGTGCATCTGGCTTATGTGGATCCTGGGGAATTGAAACTGGGTCCTTCGGATTCGCAGGCACATGCCTTAACCACTATGCCATCTCTCCAGCCCATTTTTTTTTTAAAATTTTATTTATTTTATTTTACTTGAGAAAGAGGTAGAGAGAGTCATACTTTTCTTAACATAATGTATGGTGAAGGTTTTTCTTATTATTTTTAAAAATATTTAGTAGGAGAAAGAAATGAACGGGTGCACCAGGGCCTCTTGCCACTGTAAACGAACTCCTGATGCATGTGCCACTTATGCATCTGGGTTTACGTGAGGACTCGAACGTTTTTTTTTCCCTGACATATTCTTTTTTTTTTTTTAATTTTTATTTATTTGAGAGAGAGAAAATAGGCGTGCCAGGGCCTCCAGCCACTGCAAACCAGCTCCAGACGTAAGTACCACTTTCTGCATCTGGCTTTACGTGGGCCCTGGGGAATCGAACCTACGTACTTTGGCTTTGCAGGCAAAGGTTAGCTAAGCCATCTCCCAAAGCCCTGAGCTGTATTCTTATACGTACGTCATGAAGCTATTCTTTTACGTTATTTCTAAAGTTCCTAGCTTTGTAACTCATATTTAGTTCTGACTCATCTGAATTTCATGACATAGGAAGAGCCCAATTTATTCTCTTTCCCAACACGGATTGTTCCACTACCACTTCCGGAAAGGGGGTAGTTCCTCTTCGGGCAGTGCATCACCTTACCTCAGAGGTCCGTACAAGCCAGTCCGTTAGCCATCTATCAAAATATCACTACCTTGTTCGTGCTTTTGCATATTACCTGAACGTTTTTAAACATTTTGTGTCCGTTAACGTTTTCATCATTACGTAGGAAAACCCATCTTAAGCTCGCCTAGGCCGCGACCACTCAACTCCCACAACAAACAATCCACCCGCACTTTCCAAGCCAAGAGGGCTCGCGCGTGCGCAGACGCTGTCGCGCGCGGCGAGGGCTCGGGCCGCACCAGGAAGCGCGCCTGCGTAGGACGACGCCCCGCCCCCGCGCCGCGCTCGCTATAAAAGTCCTCGCGCTTCTCCTCGCGAGAGACTCAGTGCTCATGCTCGCCGTCGGGGTCGGAGGTCAGGGCGAGCGTCTCGCGGGCCGGAGGAGGAAGATGGCGGTGGAGTCGCGCGTTACACAGGAGGAAATTAAGAAGGAGCCGGAGAAGCCGATTGACCGCGAGAAGGTGAGGGCCTGGCCGGGTGGGCCCCGGAGGTCGTGGGTGGACGCGGCATGGTGAAGTCGGCCTCGGTGCTGGCCGGGGCGGCGGTGGTGCTGCGGAGCCTGGCGGCGCGCAGGCCGCAACGCCTTGGGAGGCCCGGGACTCGCTGCTGCTGAACTTCCGCCCCCTCTCCGCCCAGACATGCCCGTTGCTGCTGAGGGTCTTCACCACCAACAACGGCCGCCACCACCGCATGGACGAGTTCTCCCGCGGAAACGTGCCCTCCAGCGAGCTGCAGATCTACACTTGGTGAGCGCGCGGGACGGCACTGCTCGGGCCCCTCTGCTTAGTGGATACTCCGCTTGATGGGTTAGATGTCATAGCTCTTCTTCGGCCCTCGGAGCCTGGCCCTCGGACTTGCCTTTGTGATTAGTGTTGAAACTTTGGGTTAAGAATCGCCAAAGCTGGACTGGACAGATGGCTTAGCGGTTAAGGCGCTTGCCTTCGAAGCCTAAGGAGGCAGGTTCTATTCTCCAGGCAATCCATGTAAGCCAGATGCACAAGGTGGTGCATGTGTCAGGAGTTCGTTTGCAGTAGCTAGACTAGGCCCTGGCGCGCCCATTCTCTCTCTCCTGTCTCAAATCAAAAAGTAAAATCGACAGATCCAACATTGCTATCACCACTAAGGCTGCCTGGTACAAAAAAAAATGATGTGTAGGTCTAATTTAGAATGCAGTAAGCAGCCCTTGAGAGGCTTGAGTAAGATATGATAAAGGGGAGTGATGTGTTTGAGTTATCCTCAAAGAACAGTTACATTTAATATTAAGCTTTAGGTGCTGTAGTACCCAATTTAAATCACTACCAAACCCCGAGTGATTTCTGCTCTCACACTTGTTTAGTGGACTGGTGTGCAGTTGTTTTCTCTCGGTATTCCTGCCCTGCTCATAGTCTGACTAGGTTCATTACAAGCTTGTCTTTTGTCATTTGTAACTCCTTGGGTTGACACCATAATGACTTTTTTATTTTTGTTATTTTAGAGGCATTGTCTCTAGCCTAGGCTGACCTGAATTCACTCTTTAGTCCCAGACTGGTCTTGAACTCACAGCAACTCTTCTGATGGTTTCCCCAGTGCTGGGATTAAAGGTGTGTACCATCATACCTAGCCTCATAATAACTTAAAAAAATTAATACAAGCTGGGTGTGGTGGCGCAGTTTTCACCTTTTCTGCTGTTCTGAGTAGTAGTAGTGTTATGAACATTGGCATACAAATATGTTCTTGTGCCGGGCGTGGTGGCGCACGCCTTTAATCCCAGCACTCGGGAGGCAGAGGTAGGAGGATCGCCGTGAGTTCGAGGCCACCCTGAGACTACATAGTGAATTCCAGGTCAGCCTGGGCTAGAGTGAGACCCTACCTCAAAAAAAAAAAAAAAATGTTCTTGTATCTCTGCATTCATTCTTTTTGTGTATGCCCATGAATGGATATTTTGATTATTTGGTAATTTTAGGTTTAATATCTGGAAGTATGTCAACTTTTTCACATCTGCACAGTTTTATATTTCTCAAAAGATAAGTAGTTTTAAAATGTAAGTCCAGTGCCTTAGAGCTCAGTGCTTTGAATGAAGATGGAGAGTGTCTTTTTTGGATGTGCTTCTCTGACTCTAGTCCAGGCTGACCTGGAATTCACTATGTAGTCTTAGAGTGGCCTTGAACTCACAGCAGTCCTACCTCTGCCTCCCAAGTGCTGGGATTAAAGGTGTGCACCACCACACCCGGTGGGGAGGGAGGGGAGGGTAAGGGAGGGAGTGGGGGACACTAGGGAGGCAGAGATAAGAGGATGGAGGATCGCTTTGAGTTGGAGGCCATCCTGACTACATAGTGAATCCTAGATCAGCTTGGGCTAGAGTGAGACCCTACCTCAGGAAATAAAAGAAAGTCATTAGAGGCAAAATTTGTTTTGACGGGGTAGATTGCTCAGCATTTTAAGGCATTTGCTTGCAAAGTATGTGGCAGGCCCATATACAGGCACACACATAATTTTAAAAAAATGAGTGCTGGAGCTCAGGAGATGTCTTAGTGATTAAAGGTGCTTGCAAAGTCTGCCAGTGCAGGCTCAACTCCCTAGTACCCATGTAAAAAGATAGTTGCAAAAAGTGGTACTTGCAGCTGGAGTCCATTTGCAGAACATTTAGTGCTGTGTTGTGCATTTGCATAGAGATGGCTACAGTGATGGTTAACATCACTATTCATTAAAATTTCTTGAAATTGGGGGCTGGAGAGATGGCTTAGTGGTTAAGCACTTGCCTGTGAAGCCTAAGGACCCTGGTTCGAGGCTTGAGTCCCCAGGACCCACATTAGCCAGATGCAGAAGGGGCCGCACGTGTCTGGAGTTCGTTTGCCCTTGCGTGCCCATCCTCTCTCCCTATCTGCCTCTTTCTCTGTCTGTCGTTCTCAAATAAACAAACAAAATTTCTTGAAATTGGGGCTGGAGAAATGGCTTAGCAGTTAAGGGGCTTACCTGCAAAGCTTGAGGACCTGGGTTAAATTCCCCAGTACCCACATAAGCCAGATGCACAAAGTGGTACATGTGTCTGGAGTTTGTTTGCAGTGGCTAGAGGCCCTGGTGCACCCATTCTCTCTTTCTCAAATTTTTTTTTTTTAAACTTGAAATTTAGAATTTATTGCATTCTTGCATATGACCTTTCTCCACTCTAAATAATGGGCATATATCATAATGGGGCATGTAGGATGCTCACCCTCTTTGTATGGCTGCATAGAATGGCCTTTGATCTGGAATATTTCCTTTAAAGAGATTGATCTTCCAGCTTGTTTTGGGCAGATCTCTGGAAATACTTTCCCCTGTTCTGGGCTTGTGTACTCTTTTGTCTGGCTTAGCGCACCTAACCCTACTGCTTTGTCCCCAGCTGGGAGGGGTGTGTGTTTAGCATTTCCCTGTATTCCCCTGAGAGGAAACTGCAGCTGTTGGGGAATCAATAATCAGTTTGGAAGGTCATCTTAGTGAGCAAAGCGTAGTTCATGTCAACCCCCTCAAATGTCTTTCTTGGTGAATATAACACCTATATGTCACTTTGTTGGCAGCCTGAGACTGCTGTTTTTGGTGTCAGGCCCATCTAGATTGGTATGTTGTTTTCTGTCTTCCATATTGTGAGACTCCTTCCCTGGAGATAATAACAGGTGGCACTTTATTCACATATGAGTTTTACACGAAAACAAAAACTTAAAAAAACAGAAACTTGAGCTGAGGATGCAGCTCAGTGATATGGTGTTTGCCTAGTATACATGGAGCCCTGGGTTTGATCCCCAACACCACAAAGACAAAACAGAACCCAGAAACTAAGAACAAAGAGCCTGAGATGAATTGAACATAAGAGGTTTTAATGAGGTTGAAATAAAGGAGATGAAAGGAAAACTGATTTTGATGTATGTATTTAACAGCTAGAAACAACAGGAGTTTGTGTAACAGGATGGAGATGGGAAGGATTGAACTTTTGGATGGAAATGTCAGGAAGGGCATGTTTTAAAGAATACTTGTTCTATTATGGGAATATTGAGAAAGATTTGGGAGCAATAGTAAGTGGAAGGGGATGTCATCTTAGATGTTTCTTGGTATAGGAGAAGCCACTGGTTTACTTGAGTACAACAAAAATAAGATGAGCTCTTGAGTTTTCTGTTTGGTGGCCAAAGTTTTTTTTTTTGGTTTTTCAAGGAAGGGTCTCACTGTAGCCCAGGCAGTATTCTCAGGGTGGCCTTGAACTCAATGGCGATCCTACCTCTGCCTCCAGAGTCCTGGGATTAATGGCATGTGCCACCACACCCGGCTTGCACTGACTCTTTAATTGAAATTTTCAACATTGAGACTAGTACAGGGACTATTATTCAGAGGTAAATAGTGTTTTTAGATGGTTCAATTTTTTTGTTTTGTTTTGTTCTTTTGAGGTACAGTCTTGTTCTCTAGTCCAGGCTGACCTGGAATTCACTATGTAGTCTCAGGGTGGCCTCGAACTCAAGGCAGTTTTCCCAACAGCCTCCTGAGTGCTGGGAGTAAAGGAATTTTTTTAAAATTTAGTTTTATACTCAGTGAATATAGTCAAGTTGGTACCATTGTTAGCCTCATCCCTGTCCTCCCCCCTCTCCCTGTCCCCTTTGAGGTATATGGGTCATGCATATTGTGGGGTTAGCCTTCAGTTATGGGTAGGAGGAAATGTCTCTGTGTAGCTCTGACATTCTTTCTGCCCCCTCTTCCGCAAATTTCCTTGAGCCATGTTGGGTTCATTTTAGGTTTGCTTCAGTGATGAGGTGTTGGGAGCCTCTGTGTCTCTGGATATCTGATTTGGTAGGAGTTCAATTGTTCTCTGTGTCGATCTCCTTCACCCTTGTGCTGGTACCAGGTTCACCAAGAAGACAGCACCCTTACTTGTTTTGCCAATTATTCTTAGTTTTAGCTGTGGCCCTTTTGAGGTATGATGGGGTGGTTCTCTCCATAGGATCTGTGTCTATCTGAAAAAAGAGAAGCAGATTCTCCAACAGAGAGTAAAGTTAACACCAGATAAATGGGAAAACCATTACTTTTTAGAGAGATTTTAATAGGTGCAGGCCCTCTTGTAGCTCACGATTGCTGGTAGCTTGATAATGGAGAGCAGGCTCATTTTTGGATCTGGTTCTGACTTGTTTCCCAGCTCCAGCTATGGGTTCCGTTTCACTGAGCAGATCAGTTAGCCAAGTCAAGAGCAGTTGGTTTCCCACCATGGCTGTGCACCACTGTTGCACTTGTGTGAGCATCACGACAGGTTATTTGCTGCTAAGTAGGTAGACCATGAGTTGCTTGGACAGATATTGGTCATTTTCCCTCAGTCGCCCATGTAGCACTTTCTGGCACGAGATGCACTGACTGTCTGGGGACTGACTCTCTTCCAGCTTCTAGCCATGTCACTCCATGTTACGTGTCAACCACATATGGTGTCTTCAGCAGTAGGGTCTTACCACTAACTTTTGGTGGGTCATCAAGTATTCTGACAGAAATCTGTCATTCTTGTAGGAAACCTTGTAGGTCTGTCTGAACAAAAGCTCATTGTGGATGATAGCCACCTGCTGGTACTGGGAGTTACAGGTCAGTGCCCACCAAAAGAAGAAAGGAAAAGATAAGTAATATAAAAGAGTTAGGAGAGAGAAAGAGAGAGAGACACGCAGTAGAAGGTCAGTCATTGTACCCTCTCCAGGGCCTTGTGACTCAGGTGTTCCCTCTAAGGGGGCCTGGTGAAGGTTCAACCATTTGATCAGCCCTTTAGGATGTAGAATTTTATGGTACCATTGCTGTTTGGGTCCAGATTTGTGTTCCCTACCCCCTCCCTTCCCCTCCCCTCCCTTCCCACCCACCCTATTCCAGTCCTTGAGATGCTTGCTGGGTATGTCCGCATCTTGGGTAGATTCAGGTTAGGTACCGTAGATGAGTGAGACTATGTGACGATATCTTTCTGTGATTGGGTAAGTTCACTGAGAATGATCTGTTCCAGGTTCGACCATTTTTCTTCAAATTTCATTTCTTGTCGTTTTTCCTTACTGCTGTGTAGAATTCCATCGTATAGATATACCACATCTCAGTTATCCATTCATCTAATGATGGACATCTGGGTTGATTCCAGCTCTTAGCTGTAAACATGGTTGAGCAAATCTCTCTGGACTGAGGCTTGGAGGTTTTAGGGTACATACCCAGTAAGGGAATGACTGGGTCTGTTGATAACTCTATAGTCAGTTTTAGGAGTTTCCATACTGCTTTCCAAAGTGTTTGTACCATCTTACATTCCCACCAACAGTGGATGAGGATTGCTATTTCTCCACATCCTCACCAGCATTTATTTTCATTTGATTTTTTTTCTTAATTTTTATTAACATTTTCCATGATTATAAAAAATATCCCATGGTAATACCCTCCCTCCCCCCACTTTCCCCTTTGAAATTCCATTCTCCATCATATCCCCTCCCCATCTGTTGTAGTCCAGTTCGCATTGCTGGTAGAAATCACCCAACCAAGAGCAGTTTCTGGGAAAAAGAGATTTATTTTGGCTTACAGGCTCGAGGGGAAGCTCCACGATGGCAGGGGAAAACGATGGCATGAGCAGAGAGTGGACATCACCCCCTGGCCAACATAAGGTGGACCACAGGAACAGGAGGGTGTGCCAAACACTGGCATGGGGAAACTGGCTATAACACCCATAAGCCCGCCCCCAACAATACACTCCCTCCAGGAGGCATTAATTCCCAAATATCCATCAGCTTTGAACCTAGCATTCAGAACACCTAAGTTTATGGGGGACAGTCTCTCTTTCATTTTGATGTCATGATCTTTTCCTCCTCTTATGATGGTCTTGTGTAGGTAGTGTCAGGCACTATGAGGTCATGGATATCCAGGCCATTTTATGTCTGGAGGGAGGACGTTGTAAGGAGTCCTACCCTTCCTTTGGCTCTTACATGCTTTCCGCCACCTCTTCTGCATTAGACCCTGAGTCTTGGAAGGTGTGATGGAGATGTTACTCAGTACTCCAGTCACTTTCCAGCACTATGATACCTTCTGAGTCATCCCACTGCCATCTGAAAAGAGAAGATTCTCTACCCAAAGTGAGAGTAGCATTAATATAAGGGTATGAATATTAAGAGAAGTGCTTACTGGGCAGTTTGATAAGGATAGTATATACATTTTTCCAGACATCAGCAGATGTTACACCCCTAGGACTCCTGACTACCCCTGTTTTAAGTTTTCAGTATCAGGGATGTATTCCCCCCCATGGAGCAGGCCTCCAGTCCAACTGGAGGGCAGTTGGTTTCCACCATGACAGACGTGCCACTATTGCACCTGTTGGTTCATTTGGCCTGGCTGGCCAATTATAAGGCTTGCAGTGTCCACTGGTGATTATCTTCACTGGTGATATCTCTCTCCCATTGAACTAAATGTAGAATGGCTTCTTCGAGCTTTCTCTCAGCTGGTCTACATGGAGGAGGTTTTCAGCTCAGTTCCAGCAGGATTTCTCAGTGGCCTTGCAGCCCAAGTATATGGAGTCTTCAGCAATAGGGTCTTACCATCTATTCCTGGTGGGAAACCAAGGGCCTTGGCAATGGCCTATTCATTTGATTTTTTTTAATGTTTGCTGTCCTTACCAGGGTAAGGTGGAATCTCATAGTTGTTTTAATTTGCATTTTCCTAATGATAGGGGATGATGAACATTTTCTTAAGTGTGTTTGCTATTTGTATTTCTTCCTCTCTGAACTGCCTGTCCCGTTCTTTGCCCCATTTTGTGAGTAGGTTGTTTGACTTTATTGTTTAGGTTTTTGAGTTCTTGACACAACCGTAGCTCCTCGGACATGCCCCTCAGGGCTGCACGCCAGCCCGCAGCCAGCACCACCACCTTGGCCATCTTCCAGACACAGTGCTTGCGCCGCAGCCGGCCCACGCCCTGGCCCCAGGAATTTTATTTATTTGACAGAGAAATAGGGAGGGAATGTGAGAGAATGGGCTTACCAAGGCCTCAGCCACTGAAAACAAATTCTAGACTCGTGCACCTGCTTGTGCATCTGGCTAACGTGGGTCCGCAAAGCCATCTCTCCAGCCCGGGAATTTTTTGTTGTTTTTTTTTACAAGCTGAGAGACAGACAGACACAGACACACACAGATAGAGACTGTGCTTCAGGGCATCCTGCCATTGCAAACAAACACTACACTTGCACCACTTGTTGCATCTAGCTTTACGTGGGTAATGGGAATTAAATTTAGGTCATCAAGTGTTATAAGCAAGCCCCTTTGACCACTGATATATCCGTTTTATCAGGTCCTTGGGATTTCTAATGTAAGTCACTATTCAAACAGGTGTAATAACTTGCTTTTTAAAAAAATCCTTGTTATATTCTTGATTAATCAAATTACCTTTGTTTTTTGAATTTAGGATGGATGCAACCTTGAAAGAACTGACTAGTTTAGTGAAAGAAGTCTACCCAGAAGCTAGAAAGAAGGGCACACACTTTAATTTTGCAATTGTTTTTATGGATCTTAAGAGACCTGGTTATCGGTAGGTGAATTCATTTTTAATTCCTGGTTTTTATGTTTTAACTGGTAGAGATGCATCTTTCTTCCTTTCGTTTCCCCTCCCATGTTCTCCTTCCCTTTGGCTTTGGGATAATCCCCTTAATGACTTTCCTTGGCGGGAATGGTAATACTGGGTTTAATTTATGACTTTTTTTGCATGTGTATATATGTGTGTGTGGAGGCCAGAGGTAGATATCAAGTGTCTTCAACTGCTCTCCACTTTTTTTTTTTTTTTTTGATGTAGGGTCTCACTCTAGCCCAGGCTGACCTGAAATCCACTAAGTAGACTCAGGGTGGCCTCAAACTTAGGGTGATCCTCCTACCTCTGCCTCCCAAGTGCTGGGATTAAAGGCATTTGCCACCACATGCAGCTTTATTGTTAACTTTTGATAAACTCCAAATGCTATGTGTCCTGATCATATCATCCATATTTGTCCACGTTTCTATTCCCCTGCACTAACCCTTTTCTTCTTTCCAGCTAGATCCTTTTCTATTTTGGTGTCATATTTTTTTCCCCCCTTTCATTATGTAGATACTGTGTAGATAGCAACAGCCACTGTCAGGTTGTGAATACTACAGCTACTTTGTATCTAGAAGAGTGTTCCAAAGCACTCCTCTCCATTCTTTGTCTCTTATATTCTTATCACTTCTTCCACAATGATCCCTGAGCCTTGAAGGCTTCAAATCCAGTCAAGAGAGTAGTTGGTTTACCCCATAACACACATACTACCCTTTTACTTCTTGGCATTTGCTGGTTAAGACCACTGATGACTTCTCCAGCCAACATTATGACAGTCAACAGGAAAGAAGCTTCTAGTTGATTTTTTGGTGTTCTGTCGCCCAAGCATGTGGTGTCTTCAGCAGTAGTCTTACCATCTAGTTTTGGTGGGCAACTAAGAGCCTCTGCAGTAGCCTGTTAGGATGGCATCAGCTTGCTAGTATTCCACCCTTAGCAATGGCATTTTTCTATAACAACCTATGACTTTGGGTGTAGCATTACCTACCACCACAGGGTACTTCTGTCCAAATTGTTTTTTGAAATTTTTTAGCAAAGGAGTAGGTTTCCATATGATTTATTCATGTGGTCTTTAATTTTGATTAGCTCTTCTCCCATCCAAGTACTAACCAGGCCTGATCCTGCTTATTGTTCAAGATCAGATCAGGTGCATTCAGGTTAGTATGGCCATAGACCCATTCCCTCCTCTTTTTCCCCATCTGGAGCTCACCAATTCTGCTAGCCAGCAAGCCCCAGGAATCCAGAGCTGGGATTATAGGCACACACTACACCTAGCTTTTATCTTTCAGGTCCTCATGCTGGCACAATGAACACTTTTTACTAGGGTGTTAAAGAATGAAAAAAGCTGGGTGTGGTGGCTCATTCCTTGAATCCTAGCACTTGGGAGGCAAAGGTAGGAGGATTGCTGTGAGTTCAAGGCCACCCTGAGAGACTACATTGTGAATACCAAGGACTAGAGAACCTACCTTGAAAAGCCCCCCCCCCCCGATAAATCCAGTTTCATAGTTTTTTTGTAGTCTGTGTTTCACTGTATTTATAGTCCAATAATGGTTCATTTCCTTCCTTACAGAGTCAAGGAGATTGGCAGCACCATGTCTGGCAGAAAGGGGACTGATGATTCCATGACACTACAGTCACAGAAGTTCCAAATTGGCGATTACTTGGATATAGCAATCACCCCTCCAAATCGAGCACCACCTCCTTCAGGGCGTTTGAGACCATATTAAGTACTATTTACTTGAATTTTATTTTTCAGGCAGTTATGTAAAATAAATTTACATATTCTTTTTCTTCCCTTGTTTTTTTTGCCATTAAGCCTTTAAATTCTAAATAAATTGTAATGCATCTATTTAGGAGTTAGATTTGGATGTACAATGGTATGAGTATTATAGAAAGTCCATATGTTTCAAGCCCTGTAAAATATGAAGAAAAGTGCTCTTAGCATTCTCTGTAAAGCTGTATTGGTGAAATACATGTGTGCAATCAACCTGAGTGTGAAAGTTAATTTTAAGCTGTGTGGAGGCACAATTCTAGAATTGTATGAAACACCTTAAGTTTGTGGCAGACTATAATAGTATACAGTTAGAAAAGTGGCCTTGGTGAAGAAGCTGCCTATGTTGCAGGAGTGCCCCTCCATCCCAGACACCAGGGTGCACTGACACGGACTACAAGTACTACAAGCTGGGCTTGGTGGCATACACCTTTAATCCTAGCACTTGGAAGGCAAAGGTAGGAGGATTGCCATGAGTTCGAGACCACCCTGAGATTACATAGTGAATTCCAGGTCAGCCTGGGCTAGAGTGAGACCCTACCTGGGGGGAGGGGGACCACAGGTACTACAATGAGTAGCATTTTGAAGGCAGAAAGCAGTACAGAAGGAACAAGGGTTAGAACTTAGGTAGGTAGGTTTGCCTTGAAGATGTGAAAACGAGGGGGGTGTGAAGAAATGAAGTTCTTTTAAGTGCTGGGGACAGGTGCATTTGAGAGGTAGTATCGTGTTTAAAATGAAACAGTTTATGCTTAGGATTACTAGTCCTAAATCCCAAATGCTGGGATTAAAGGCATGTGCCACTGTGCCCAGCCTAGGACTCTAAAATGTTTGAAGTAACAATTCTAGGTAGCTCAAGCAGAAGGAGTTATGAATCATTTAACTGAAAAATCCAGCATACAGCTAGCTGGCATGAGCCCAGTTAGTCAGAGATGCCCTATCTGTCTTCACTAGGGCCTGTGTGGGCTCTGCCCAGGTAGGCTGGACCTGCATGGCTCCAGGCGTGCATCTGCTCTTGCTTCACTTTGCAGAGGTCTCAGCACCACCTCTCACTGACTTAGGGTGTAGCCTGTCATTGTAGTCAGGGACTGTTTGGTTAGGCCTCATGCTGGGCATTTAAAGTTTTTAAAGACAGTAAGTGGGCAGGCAGGAAAATGTCAGGTGTTCACTGCTTAAGAACAGGAGAAAAAGAAGAGCAGAATAGGCAGGAAAACGTGTTCTAGATGGGGAGCAGTCAATATGTACAACGAGCAGAGGCAAGAATTGTAACCTGGCAGTGGAGTGGTTAGGGTACCCTTGCAGTAGAAAAACTGCAGTAGAACTGTGGCAAGACACCCTTGAAAGATCCCAGTGTTTAAAGCTTGAGGTACTTGATGATCATCAAGTGGCAGAAGCTAGGTTCATAGGAGGAAGCTGTTAAGTATCAGGGAAAACTTGGACATTTTGAGGTGCCAATGCCATCACAAAACAAGTGGGTTTCCCTTGTAGAGAAAACCTTTCTGTTCCATATGGCCCCCATTTTATATCCATCCTTTAGCAAATCTGTCAAAAGCAATTGTCTCCTCCTCAGTCCATCCCATACATCCATCTCTAAAATTAATTACTGTTGTAACTACTGACTTTGCCAAACCCAACAAAGAATATTCAGTCCTCTTGCTCAGCAGTTAAGGTGCCTGCATGCAAAACCTAATGACCTGAGTTCAGTTCTCCAGTACCCAGATGTACAAAGTGCCATGTGCATCTGGAGTTCGTTGGCAGCAGCTGGAGGCCCTGGCATGCCCATTCTTTTTCTTGCTTTCCATCTGTCTACTTCCTCCCTCTTAACAGTGTCATCCAGTTCTGTGGACTGACAAATGCTAATTAGTGGGAAAACAGGCTGACAGATTACAGTCAGCAGCACATGCAAGTTGGACTAGAGCTTTATCTTGAAAATGTTTATGCCAGGCATGGTGGTGCGCACCTTTAATCCCAGCATTCGGGAGGCAGAGGTAGGAGGATCGCTGTGAGTTCGAGGCCACCCTGAGACTACATAAAGTGAATTCCAGGTCAGCCTGAGCTAGAGTGAAACCCCTACCTTGAAAAGAAAAAAAAAAGAAAAGAAAAGAAAAATTTTACATTATATAACAAAAATCATACTTATAATTCTTCCCTTTAATTTTCAACACACAATTATCACCACCTGAAATTGCCTAAAGCTATATTTCCTTAAAGCCTTTGATGTGTTTATCATGCTGTGGTAAATGTTTCTTGTAAAAACTTTTCAGATAGGCTCACTGTAACCCAGGGTGACCTGCAACTCACTGTGTAATCCCAAACTGGCCTCAGACTCAGAGTAACCCTAACTCTAGATTTAGAGCCATGTGCCACTACCTCCAGGTCTTCTGAATTTAACTGTCCACAGAATATAGGTGGGTCCCTTTTTTTTCCTATTTGCTCCAATTTGAAAAGTTCAATCATGAATTTGATTGCTTTCCAACTCTTCTTAAATCAGAATGATCTAGGGTTCTGTGGCCAGGACGGTGTGTTTTTACAGGTCCTTCCTTATAGCAAAATTGACAGTATACATAGGAGGCCCCTGGACTTGGTCAAGTGTTTAGAGCCTTCCAGAGTGTGGTGGTTGAATGAAATGTCCCCCATAAGGCTCATGTTTGGCAATTTGGGAAAGTTGGGCCTTGCTGGAGAAAGGGTGTCACTGGAGACAGACCTTGAGGTTTATTAGTCTAGTCCCGCTGGGTGTCTCATTAGCTAGGACACTTGCTGCTTTCCTACCAGCTGGCGGGACTAGATGTGATGATGACCCTGTTGTCTGTTCTTGCCATGTTTTCCCTGCCACGGTAAGACTTCACCTAAAAATGTAAACCAAAACTAAACTGTTTTCTTCTGGTCAGGTGCTTTGTTCCAGCAATAAGAAGGTAACTACTACTGTGAGGTTCAGTTGGCAAAGCTAGAAAGCAAAGTCTAAGAGAGGGTCAACAACCATGTGGCAGAGCTGTTATAAAAGAATGAAACAAAAACATGGTGAAAAGCTGGGAGAAAATAAAAAAGCACCGAGTCCCTCATTCCAACTAAGACCTCATTACATCTCCACTGGACCCAGTGTTAATCTATGCTGGAAAGTCTCCTTTAGTTTAAAGCTATATCTTTTGGTTTTCAAACATCAATATTCTCTCCCTCCCCTTGATGAGGTAGTCTCATATAGCCTAGGCTGGCTTTGAATTCACTGTGTAGTAGAGGGTGACACTGGACTCCTGATTTCCCCCACCTCCCAAATTCTGGGATTACAGGTATCCCACTATAACAGCAATACAATTTCTAAAGGTGAAATTGAAGATGGGGAAAAAATTTTGGGATAGGCCATGTTATTGGAAGTGACAAGCAGTAGTATTTTACATTTTAAAAACAATGTGGGGCTGGAGAGATGGCTTAGCGGTTAAGGCGCTTGCCTGCAAAGCTAAAGGACCCAGGTTTGATTCCCCAGGACCCATATATAAAAGTCAGATGCACAAGGTGGTGCATGCAGTGGCTGGAGACCTTAGAGCGCCTATTCTTTTTTGTTCTGTCATAAATATTTAAAAAAAAAAAATCATATGTGCATGCCAAGTGTGCTGGTGTACTCCTTTTAATTTAGGAAGCTCAGGATGGAGATCCTCATGAGTTGGAGGACAGCCTGTGCTACAGAGTGACTTCCTTATCAGCCTGGCTAGAGTGAGACCCTGTCTTACAAAAAAACATACAGGACTGGAGAAGGCTTAGTGGTTAAAGGTGCTTGCAAAGCCTGATGGCCTGGGTTTGGTTCTTCAGTACCCACATGTGGTAGTTTTAATATATGCCCCCCAATATATTCATTGTTTTATTAGCTTGTAGTTTGGCTTTGCAGCCACCTGGCTGGAGGTTGTGTCACTAGGTAGATTTTAGGGTCCAGTCCTAAGGTGTGGTGGTGAGGTTCAGATTTCAATCTAAAGGTATGCAAAGTGTGCCTAGCTGGGGTTCCTGAAGTGTGCTGTCCTGTGTGGCTTTTGGCTTTTTGACTTGTGCTTCTCTCTCTCTACTTGGACCTGTGAAAGCAGGCCAGCTTCTGCCATTATGGAACTTCCCCTGGACCTGTAAGCTTCAGTAAATCCCTTCCTCCATAACTGTGCCTGGTTTGGAAGTTCATCTCAGCAAACCTGAAGCTGTCTGCTAAACCATGTAAAGCAAATGCATCTAGAGTTTATTTGTGGCGGCACACCCATTACCCCTCTCTACCTTCTGTCCCCTTTCTCTCTGCTTACAAATAAATTTTAAAAATTATCCCAATTTCTGGTGTTTCTTAGACCATTATGTTAAACTAAGAGTAACAGTATCAGCGAGATAGTTATAATCTTTATATGTCAGCAAGCTTGAGGCTAAACCAAAAATACATAACAAGCATATTATGACATCAATGCCCATGTCCCTGAAGAAAATGGTTTAGTTTTAAAAAGGCAAAAAGAAGGAAGAGAATGTGAAACAACTCTCTAGCTCTGCTCCATCTCTTTCTGTTCTATAATAGATGCATCCATTAGAATTCCTGCAAACAGAAAACAAGTAAAAATCAATAAGGATAAGCCTACACAACAGATGACAGCATGATGGCTACATACATGATAGCTGGGGAGATTGCTTATTGGTTAAAGGCACTTGCTTACAAAACCTGATGGCCTGGGTTCAATTCCCCAGTATCCATGTAAAGCCAAATGAACAGTGGTGCATGTGTCTGGAGGGCATGGTATGCCAATTCTCTCTTGCTCTCTAATATTTTTTTAAAAGCTGGAGTGCCTTTCATCCCAGCACTCAGGAGGCTGAGTGGAAGATCACCATGAGTTTGAGACCACTCTGAGACTACATAGTGAATGCCAGGTCAGCCTGGACTAGAGTGAGAACCTACCTTGAAAAGCAAAACAAAACAAAAGCTGGGAATAGATTCCATTAATACCATCAAACAAGTTCTTTTGCTTTTTTCCCCCTCCAGTTAGGCTTCACTCTAGCCCAGGCTGACCTGAAACTATAGTCTCCAAATGGCCTCAGGGGCCATGAGGTGATCTTCCTACCTCAGCCTCCCCAGTGCAGGGATTAAAGTGCTGAGACCACATATTCTATGTCAAGGGAAGAAATAGGCTGTTAACCTAACCTGGCAAATGTAAATTAAAAAACAAAACATTCACTACTATTCTAATGCTGCTTTTTAAAAAAAGTTTTTTTGTTTATTTTTACTTATTTACTTGAAAGTGACAGAGAAAGAGGCAGATAGAGACAGAGAATGGGCACACGAGGGCCTCCAGCCACTGCCAACAAACTCCAGGCATGTGCGCCCCCTTTGTGCATCTGGCTAACGTGGGTCCTGGGGAATCAAGCCTCAAACTGGGGCCCTTAGGCTTCACAGGCAAGTGCTTAACTGCTAAGCCATCTGTCCAGCCCCTAATGCTGCTTTTTAAATGTCTTCCTTAACTATAACACATGTACTTTCTTTAGAAAAGTTATCATACCCCGCCGGGCGTGGTGGCGCACGCCTTTAATCCCAGCACTCGGGAGGCAGAGGTAGGAGGATCGCCGTGAGTTCGAGGCCACCCTGAAACTCCATAGTGAATTCCAGGTCAGCCTGGGCTACAGTGAGACCCTACCTCAAAAAATCAAAAAAAGAAAAAAAGAAAAGTTATCATACTCACTTTTACCAGTTTTCTTTGTTACCAGCACCTCTGATGCTCTGCCCTTCATACCTGAGGAGTCCTTTCCTGGGTGGCACTGCTTTAACTGCTACTGGAGTAGCTAGGTTTGAATTGTGTTTTGATAAAATCTAAAACAAAACAAATTATAAATTAGTTATTATCAAGTCATGCAACATAAATCTGAAAGTGTTACAAACACTGAAGAAAAACCACAGATAATTTAGGTAGTTACTTAGACCCTAAGAATTTTTAACAGTGCCTTCAGACATTTAATAGTAAAGAAAAGGTGGAGACACACTAGAAATACAACTTGTAGATAAACTCAGTGGAAACAAGTAGCAAGACACTCCTTAGCGCTAATACAAAGATGTTATAGAAAATTCATTATATAAAGAATATACTCAAGTCAGGCATGGTGGTGCACGCCTTTAATCCCAGCACTCAGGAGGCAGAGGTAGGAGGATCACCGTGACACTACATAGTGAATTCCAGGTCAGCCTGGGCTAGAGTGAGACCCTACCTCGAAAAATAAATAGAGGGTGGGAAAAATGACCTGGAGGATATCTTCTGGTATTGCAGTTACTTCTGGAGGTGTGGGTGTTCTAAGCAGATTTTCATAAGAAGAAACCGTAGGAGAAGAAGGATCTACAAAAGTCTCATAGCACTCGTCTGAGTTCAAAGTCAACTGAGTACAGTCCTTAACCTCCAAATCACTGCAAGTGTTTGATTTTGATAATGGATAACTTGTGGATACCTGGAGAATAAAAAATAAGTCATTGAATTTGGTAGTAAATAATGCTATAAATAAAAAATTGTTAGTCAACCATTAGTTGTTAAAGAGTCTCAGTATATGAAAGATAAAATCCCATTACTAACAAAGGCTTACTGTAAGAAAGTGAACCCCAGATTTAGATGGACTTCCCCATGCCATCACATGCAACACAAAACTAGACCAGAGAATAAACCTGGATGAGCAAAAGTATGTGCACTAGCTGGGTGTGGTGGCCCATGCCTTTATTGCCAGCACTTGGGCGATCAAGCCTAGGTCCTTAGGCTTCGCAGGCAAGCACCTTAGCGGCTAAGCCATCTTTCGAGCCCTCACTGGCCATTTTTATTTTTTTTTTTTTCGAGGTAGGGTCTCACTCTAGCCCAGGCTGACCTGGAATTCACTATGGAGTCTCAGGGTGGCCTCGAACTCATGGCAACCCTCCTACCTCTGCCTCCCAAGTGCTGAGATTAAAGGCGTGCGCCACCACGCCCGGCACTGGCCATATTTTAACAGCTCAATAACTACATATAACTAGTGATTACCATATCAAATACTGCAGAATGTATATTTCCATCATTATACAAGGCTCTACTAGACCACCCTTATACTTTTACACGACTATCCTGACTAAAGAATAAGGACTTGATTGTTCTTAATTTGTTAATGAGAAAAAAAACTGGAGGGGGTGTTAAAAAAGTAGTAAGCAGCTGGGCATGGTGGCGCACGCCTTTAATCCAGCACTCGGGAGGCAGAGGCAGGAGAAGCACTGTGAGTTTGAGGCCACACTGAGACCCTACCTCAGAAAAAAAAGGAAAAAGAAAGTAGTAAACTACCCATAAATAACCACATTTTGCTTCTATTCTTTTTTTTTTAAAATATATAAGGGTAGGAGCAGGAGAGATGGCTCGGTTGGTAGTACTTGCTGTGCAAGTGTGAAGACCAGAGTAGTCAATGCCCAGCACCCATGTAAATACCAGGTGGGTCTGGAAGCCATCTATAATCTCAGCACAAGAGAGGCTGAGACAGGGAGTCCCCAGGATAAGATGTCTAGCTTGACTGGTTGAACTGAGGAGCTCTGGGCTCAAAGGAGAAACCCTACCTCAGTAAATAAGGTGGAGAGTGAGTGAGGAAGACATCTGGCAGCAACTTCTGGCCTACATACATGCACACACATGCACATAGAGCTACACACATGTATGCTCACAAAAGTACATATAAATGTTCACATAATACATAACGGGCAGGAGAGATGGCTCTGCAGTTAAAGGTGCTTACTTGCAAAGCCTCATGGCCCAGATTCTATTCCCCAGTACCCATATAAAGCCAGATGCACAAAATGACACATGCATTTGGAGTTTGTTTGCAGTATCAGGAGGACCTTGCATGCCCTCTCTTTCTCCTAATATTTTTTAAAATACATCATATATGGGGCTGGAGAGGTTGCTTAGTGGCAAAGATGCTTGACTACAAAGGCTCCCAGGTTCAATTTCCCAGTTCCCACATAAAGCCAGATGCACAAAGTGGTGCATGTGTCTGGAGTTTGTTAGCAGTGGCTGGAGGCCCTGGCGTATCCATTCTCTCTCTCAAATAATTAAAAAAATTTTTTAAAATCACTCTCTATGATTAAACATCTGGTGGTTTAGATGTAAATGTCCCCATACCCTCGAGCTTTTAAGCTTCCTACTTAGTCCCCAGCGGGGGGAGCATTTGAGAGGTGGTCTTGCTGGACGGGTGTTTCTGAGGGCAGACTTTGGAGTTGAAGAGTCTAGCCTACTATGTGTTCACAGCCAGCTAAGCTCTAACTGTTGTCTCTGCTATGGATGTATGATGAAGTGAGACAGCTTCTTCCACCATGATGACGCTCCCCCTGGAAACTAAGTCTGAAATAAATCCTTTCCTCCTATAAGCTACTTTTGGTCAATTAGAGGGTAACTGCTATAGAATATCCTTTAAAAACATACTTTTTTGTATGTATCACTTGTTTTTCATAACAGGACAGTTACATGATCTTATATATGCCTTACATAATTCTGCTGTTCTTTCATTTGCTATTTGCATTGTTTTCTATGCTTTCATGTTTCCTATACCTTGTTATAAACCTCTGTCCTAATTTGCCTTAAACCAATTTTGACATATGAAAAAGTTTTTAAGCTCTTGATATGTAGTGTTAAATTACCCTTCAGAAATGCACTGTGAACACATTTCCTAGAGCTGCATTTGTCTTCAGACAGATGGAATCTGGAAGCAGCTGAGTCATGAGGAAGGAGAGCTTTTGCCTTATGGAACCTTACCAAGGCTGCACTGGTCTTTGCGGAGGGGATTTTCAAACCAGGAGTGCAGAATTTTGGTGCCAAGGGGGAATTTGTGGACTCAGCATCTACAAGACATAAAATGGGCATGTAAATAAAGTTGAAATAATTTCAATTTTTAAGATATAGGGGGGAAAGCTGTCATATTCACATATGTATTCATCAACTGGCATTTAAAAAAAGTTAGCAAGGTTGCAGTATTACAAGAGCAGTACAAGATGATAAGTCCCTGTGGTAGTAAATAATGCATAATTACAATAAACTTCTAAAACTTTAATTTGAAAAAAAAATTAAGGGACTGGGATATAGCTCAATTGGTAGACTGCTGCTTAGGAGAGATACTGGGTTCAATCCCAGGATAAAAATAAATAAATAAATAAAACCCACAGCAACAAGATAAGATCTCTACAAATAAATTTATTAAAAATTGCAGGCTACAGGACTCACATAAGCCAGATGCACAAAGAGGTGCATGCATTTGGAATTCATTTGCAGTGGCTTGAGGCCCTAGCGCCCATTCTCTCTTTCTCCCTGCCTATTTCTGTATCTCTCACTCTCAAATAAATAAACAAAAATAAAATATTAAAAAGAAAATTGTGGGCTGGAGAGATGCCTTAGCACTTAAGGTGTTTGCCTGCAAAGCCAAAGGACCTTGATTCGATTCCCAGGACCCACATAAGCCAGATGTACCTTACGTCTGGAATTTGTCTGAAGTGGCTGGAGGCCCTGGCGTGCCAATTCTCTCTCTCTCTCTCTCTCTCTGTCTGCCTCTTTCCCTCTCTCACTCTCTCAAATAAATAAATTTAAAAAAATTAAAATTAAAAGAAAAAAAAAAAAAAAAAACAATCTGCCAGGCGTGGTGGCCCATGCCTTTAATCCCAACACTCAGGAGGCAGAGGTAGGAGAATTGCTTTGACTGTGAGGCCTCCCTGGAACTACAGAGTTGAGTCCCAGGTCAGCCTGGGCTAGGGTGAGACCCTGCCTTAAAGAAGAAGAAGAAAAAAAAAAACCAGAAAGAGAAAACAAGTAAAGCCAACCTGTGCAATGAAAGCATGGTCTCATATATGGATTGTAGCTCTGAATTTTTATGTGTATTTGTGTGGGACTGAGGATGTGTGACCATCAGGACACTATGAGGACAGAAATGATATGATCTTCAACAGATGTTGAAAAGGCTTTCGACAAAATGCAACACTCCTTTATGATTGAAAAACTAGAGAGACTAGGGATGAAAGGATATCCCAACATACTAAAGGCTATAAACTACAGACCTAAACCCCGTATCTCACTAAACAAGAAAAAAGTTGAAGCATTCTCACAAAGGTCTGAAAGGAGACAGGCTTGTCTGCTTTCTGCACAGCCATTTAACATAATACTTTTAGTCTGAGCAATAAGACAAGAGGAATAAATAAAAGGAATACAAACTGGAAAGGAGGAATTCAAACCAGCCTTATTCGCAGATGATATGATACTATACTTATAAGACCCAAAAGAATCCACCAGAAAAAAAAAAAAAAACCTCCTAGAATTGGTAAACTCTTTCAGCAAAGTGGCCATAAAATCAGTAGCATCTGTATATACACCAATGACAAACATACAGAGAAAGAAATCAGGGAACCATTTACGATAGCCACTAAACATTATCTTGGAATGCCCGAACCAAGAGGTGAAAGACCCCAATAAGGAAAACATTAAAACACTGAAGAAAGAAATGACATGAAGAGATGGAAAGATCCCCATGCTCATGGGATAGAAGAATATTGTGAAAATGGTCATCCTGCCAAAAGCAATAGAATTCCAATAAAAATTCCAGCACCATTGTCATAGAACTAGAAAAAATAGTCTCAAAATTCATATGGATACTGTGAGGGTGGGTAATTCTGTGCCCAGAAGCCATAGACTGTTATTAGAAAAATTTCAGTGCCAATTCCACCAAGTTGTTAGCTAAGGAGGTCCCTGATGCCCCCAAACAGTATAGGCTATTGCCAAGGCTATTGGCTGCCCACCAGAACTGGATAGTAAGACTATTGCTAAAGATTCCTTATGCTTGGGCTGCAAGTCACCAAGAAATCAAGCTGGAGCTGAGCTGAAAGCCTCCTCCCTTTTGACTAGCTGTCAGGATGACAGAAAGAGCTACACAGCTTTTGGGAGAAAAGTCATCAATAGTCTTAACCCGCTGGCCAGCCAGCCAGGCCAAATGTGCCAACTGGTTAATGGTGGGATGTCTGTTAATGGGGTAAACCAACCGCTCTCTGATCAGATCTGAGACTTGTTCCACAGGAGGGAATTCATGACTGGTACTAAAAAACCTAGTCAAAAGTCTATGGCTGGGGAGGTCATGAGCCTTAGGGGAGTAATGTCTACTACTGTCTAGGATGTATTATGACCACTAAACTGCCCTCTAAACACTCGTGTTTATGCCCCTCTCACTTTTGGTCAAAGAAGCTTCTCTTTTCAGCTGGCGGTGACCACTGGGGTGACTCAAAAGTCACCATAGTGCTGAGAAGTGACAGTGGAGTGTTCAGAACTAAGTGAGACATCTTTATCACAGCTTCTAAGGCTCAGGGACCATTGTAGAAAAGGTGGCAGAAACAATGTAAGAGCCAAAGGAAGAGGAGAACTGCTTACAATGTTGTCTTCCAGACACAAAGTAGCCTTGACATTCATGACCTCAGAGAAGCTGACACTACCTACACAAGACCTTCATACTAGGAATGGAAAAAAAGAGACTAGTTGGAAAGAAGGATTCAGTGGAAGGAGAATTTGGGAGTGAGGAGAGACGCAGAGGTAGGAGGATTGAAGCTACCCTGAGACTACATAATGAATTCCAGGTCAGTCTCGTCTAGAGTGAGACCCTACATCAAAATTAAATAAATAAATAAAAAGTAAAAATTCATATGGAAGCATTAAAGGCCTTGGATAGCCAAAAAAATGTCCTCAAGCAAAAAGAATACTACTGGTGGTATCATCATACCTGTTTTAAAGAATACGCCTGGAAGCCGGGTGTGGTGGTGTACCACCTTTAATCCGAACACTTGAGAGGCAGAGGTAGGAGGATGGCAATGAGTTTGAGGATGCCCTGAGACTATATAGTGAATTCCAGGTCAGCCTGGGCTAGAGCGAGACCCTACCTAGAAAAACCAAAAAAAGAGATATACTCCTGGAATGGAGAAATGGCTTAGCAGTTAAGATAATTTGCCTGCAAAGCCAAAGGGCCCAGGTTTGATTCTCCAGGACCCATGTAAGCCACATGCAGAAGGTGGTCCATGTGTCTAGAGTTCATTTGCAGTGGTTAGAGACTCTGGTGCACCCATTCTCTATCTCTCAAAAAAAAAAAAAAATATATATATATATATATATATATACACATACATACTACAGGGCTGGAGAGATGCCTTAGCAGTTAAGCGCTTGCCTGTGAAGCCTAAGGACCCCAGTTTGAGGCTCGATTCCCCAGTACCCACGTAAGCCAGATGCATAAGGTGGTGCATACATCTGGAGCTCGTTTGCAGTGGCTGGAGACCCTGGCACACCCATTCTCTCTCTCTCTCTCTGCCTCTTTCTCTGACTGACTGTTCGCTCTTAAATAAATAAATAAATAAAAATAAACTATACATATACATACACAACACAGCCATAGTAATAAAAACAGCATGGTACTAGTACAAAAACAGACACACAGACCAATGGAATAGAATAAAAGATCCAGATATAAGTTCTAGTAACTACAACCACCTGATCTTTAACAAACATGCCAAAAACCCACACCAGAGAAAAGAGCAATTTCAACAAATGCGGCTAGATGAGCAGTTAAGTGCTTGCCTGTGAAGCCTAAGGACCCTGGTTTGATGATCGATTCCGCAGGACGCACGTTAGCCAGATGCACAAGGGGGCGCATGCATCTGGAGTTCGTTTGCAGTGGCTGGAGGCCCTGGTGCGCCCATTCTCTCTCTGTCTCTCAAATAAATAAATAAAAAATAAACAAAAAAACAAAAAAAAATCTCAAACTATGAAATGACTGGAGGGAAAAGTAGACAGAACACACCAAGGTATAGGCATAGGAAAAGACTTTTTTTTTAATTTTTATTTTTCAAGGTAGGGTCTCACTCTAGTCCAGGCTGACCTGGAATTCACTCTTTATTCTCAGGGTGGCCTCGAACTCAACGGTGATTCTCCTACCCCTCTGGGATTAAAGACATGCGCCACCATGCCCGGTGGTTTTTTGTTGTTTGTTTGTTTGTTTTCTCCCAAGGTAGGGTCTTGCTCTAGCCCAGGGTGACCTAGAATTAGTCTCAGTGTGGCCTCAAACTCCTACCTCTGCCTCCTGAGTGCTGGGATTAAAGGCGTGTGCCACCATGCCTGGCTGGAAATGACTTTCAGAATAGGACTCCAGTAGCTAGGGAATAAGATACATATTCAACCAAAGCACTCTTAACTAGAAAGCTGCTGTATAGCTAAGCAAATGACCAACAGAGTCACTCTGTAGTCTCAGTATGGTTTTAAACTCATGGCGATCCTCCTACCTCTGCCTCTGGAGTGCTGGGATTAAAGGTGTGCAGCACCATGCCCGGCACTTCAGCAGTTTTAATATCGAAAATATACAAAGAACTCAAAAACTAAACAATAAAAACATCAAGCAAAGCTGGGCATGGTGGTTCATGTCTTTAATCCCAGCACTCAGGTGGCAGAGGTAGAAGGATCACCCTGAGTTCAGCCTGGGCTAGAGTGACACCTTACCTTAAAAACAAACAAACAAACAAACAGGGGGCTGGAGTGATGGCTTAGCTGTTATGGCCTTTGCCTGTGAAGCCAAAGGACCCAGGTTCAATTCCCAGGACCCACGTAAGCCAGATGCACAAGGTGGCACATGTATCTAGAGTTCATTTGCAATGGCTAAAGACCCTAGTGTGCCTGTTTTCTCTCTCTCCTTCTTTCTCTCAAATAAAAAATAAAAATTAAAAAAAAAAAAAACAGAGCTGGAAGATGGCTCAGAGGTTAAGTTGCTTGCCCCTGGTTCAGTTCCTCAGTACCTACATAAGGCCAGATGCACAATGTATTTAGTACATGCATCTGGAGTTCATTTGCAGTGGCTAGAGACCCTAGCATACGCATTCTCTGTTTTCTTCTGCTTATAAAAATAAATAAAAATGTTTTTCTATTGCTCTCAAATAAATAAATAAAATATTTAAAATCAGACAACAACTACAAATACCCACCAAACTACTCAAAAACTGGGACAACTGAACCGAGAAAGACAAATGACTGAAAAAAAAAATCTTAAAAAAAAAAAGCTCAGGGCTGTAGAGATGGCTTGGCAGTTAGGGTGCTTGCCTGCAAAGCCGAAGGACCCATGTTCCACTCTCCAGATACCATGTTAGCCAGACGCACAAAGGTGAGGCAAGTGCAAGGTCACAAGTGCCCACTAGGTAGCACAAGCGTCTGGAGTTCAATTGTAATGGCTGAGGCCCTGGCATGCCAGTTCTCTATCTCTCCTCCCTCTCTGTGAAAAAACTAAATAAAATAAAAATTTAAGCCAGGCATGGTAGCACACAACTTTGATCCCAGCACTCAGGAGGCAGAGGTAGGAGGACTGCTGTGACTTCAAGGCTACCCTGAGACTACATAGTGAATTCCAGGTCAACCTGGGTTAGAATGAGACCCTACCTTGAAAAACAAAAAAATAAAATAAATAAAATAAATAAAAGTAAAAAAGTTCAACCTCTTTAGCCATCAGTAAAATGCAAATTAAAACTACTTTGAAGCCAGGCTGATCCTTGCACTTGGAGGCAGAGGTAGGAGGATCACCGTGAGTTTGAGGCCACCCTGAGACTGCATAGTGAAGTCCAGGTCAGCCCTGAGCTAGAGTGAGAACCTACTTCGAAAAGCAAACAAAACAAAACAAAACAAAACAAAAAAAAACCTACTTTGAAATTCCACCTCACTCTGGGTCAGGATGGCTATTATCAAACATCAAAAGAGGGTTGTTGGAGAAGCTGGGCGTGGCGGTGTATACCTTTAATCCCAGCACTCAGGAGGCAGATGTAGGAGGATTGCCATGAGTTCGAGGCCACCCTGAGACTCCATAGTGAATTCCAGGTCAACCTGGGCTAGAGTGAGACTCTACCTTGAAAAACTAAAGAAGAGGGTTGGAGAGATAGCTTAGCAGTTAAGCACTTGCTTGTGAAGACTCTGGTTCGAGGCTCAATTCCCCAGGACCCATGTAAGCTAGATGCACAAGGTGGAGCATGCATCTGGAATTCCTTTGCAGTGGCTGGAGGCCCTGGCACACCCATTCTCTCTCTCTCTCTCTCTGCCACTCTCTGTCACTCTCAAATAAATAAATAAAAAACTAACTCTCTCTCTCTCTCTCTCTCTTTCTCTCTCTCTCTCTATATATATAAAATTAAAAGAGCCAGCATGGTGGCACAGGCCTTTAATTCCAGCACTTGGGAGGTAGAGGTAGGTGGACTGCTGTGAGTTCCAGGTCAGCCTGAGCTGGAGTGAGACCATACCTTGAAGAAAAAAATCAAATGATGAGAAATGCTGATGAGGGACCTTCATTCACTGTTGGTGGGAACGTATGCTTGTATAGCCATTATGGAAATCAGTATGGAGGTGTCTCAAAAATCTAGTAATAGATCTATTTATCTATTTGATTCAGCATACCACTCCTAAGCATATACCCTAAAGAGTCCACTTTTTTTTCTTTTTTTTTGTCTTTCGAGGTAGGGTCTTGCTGTACCTCAGGCTGTCCTGCAATTCACTATGTAGTCTCAGGGTGGCCTCGAACTCTCAGCCATCCTCCAACCTCTGCCTCCCTAGTGCTGGGATTAAAGGCCTGTGCCACCATGCCTGGCAAGACTCCACTCTTTACTACAAAGATACCTGCTTAGCCATGTGTTGCTGCTCTCTTCACAATAGCTAGAACTGAAATCAGCCCAGATGCCCATCAACTGAAGAATGAATAATGAATATGTAGTACAGGTTCAGCAGTAAGGAAAAATGAAATTAAGTTTTTTGTTCTGTTTTATTTTTTGAGATATGCTCTTGATCTAGCCTAGGCTGACCTGGAATTTACTATGTAGTCTCAGAGTAGCCTTGAACTATGGTGATCCTCCTACATCTGCCTCCGGTGTTAAAGGCGTGTACCACCACACCTGGCTAAAAATGAATTTATAAAACTTGCAGGAAAATGGATGAACCTGGGAAAAAAAATACCAAGTGAAATTACACAAGCTCAGAAAGACGAATGCCAAATGTTCTCTCATATGCGGATTCTAACATGAAATAGTCAGATTTGTTTATAAGTTATAGTAATCATCAGTAGTACTAATAAGGAAGCCAGAATGAGGTTTGGAGAGATGAGAAGTGGGGAAAGATCAGAGGAGGGAGAGGTTATCAGAGATGGGTACAGTAGACATGCAAGTGGAGGGATAGAATACAGGGAGTAGAAGGGTCTGGGGAGATAGAGGAAAGGGGGATTCACCAACATTTAAAAATGAATTAGTATTATAGAAACCTACTTTGTTAGCTAATAAAAAGATATTACTTGGGCTGGAGAGATGGCTTAGCGGTTAAGCGCTTGCCTGTCAAGCCTAAGGACCCTGGTTCGAGGCTTGATTCCCCAGGACCCACATTAGCCAGATGCACAAGAGGGTGCACATGTCTGGAGGTCCTTTGCAGTGGCTAGAGGCCCTAGCACCTTAACTGCTAAGCCATCTCTCCAGCCCCTCTCTATTTTTTAAAATTATTTATTGACTTTTTTGGTTTTATTTATTTTCTTTGAAGCTGGGTCTCACTCTAGCCCAGGCTGACCTGGAACTAACTATGTAACCCAGGATGGCCTTGAATTCATAGAAATACTCCTACCACTTCAGCCTCCCAAATGCTGGGAGTAAAGGTGTACACCAAAACAAAAAAGAAAATTCTTCTTTTTTTGGGGGGGGGGGGGCTGGAGAAATGGCTCAGCAGTTGTCATCTTTCCAACCCAGCAAGTGTAATGGAATGGTTAATAAAATTCAGTGCTACACAACGAAAATATATAGGAATCCATCAGAATGTCTAAAGTGACACAACCATTTTTGTACACAGATAGTTTGGATGAGATGCTCATTTGTAAACTTACTGCTTTTTAGGCTGGGGAGATGGCTCAGTAGTTAAAGACACTTGCTTGCAAAGCCTCATGGCATGGGCTGGATTCCATAGTACCCATGTAAACATGGTTCATGCATCTAGTTCATCTGCAGTGGCAAGAAGCCCTGGTGCACCCATACACACACGGGCACATAAATAAAAATATTTTTTAAACTTACCACTTTTTTCCAGCTGCTGGATTATGGGTCCGGGAGTGACAAGAGAGTGATCACTGGTCACAGGTGCTGTTCCCGTGGCCTCCTCACTGGTACAATTCATGGGGAAATTACAAGGTTAAAAAAGGGTTAATACACAAACCTCTGGGGAGAAAAACTTAATCTAACTACACTCTAGTCTGAAGTGGTTCAGTTCTGTTTGATGGAACAAATCCCTTCAAATATCTCTGTATAAAGATGTAGATATATCTCAGCCAGGTATGGTGTCACATACCTGCAATCCCAACACATGGAAGACAGAGGTGACTCACTACCTTCAAAGGGGGAGGGGCTGGGGAGATGGCTCCACTGGTAAGATGCTTGCCACACAAGTGTTAAGGGTCTGAGCTTGGCTCCCCAGCACTAGTGTAAGTGCTAGATAGGTTTGATAGTTCACCTGTAATCCCAGCAGAGATAGCATCACCCATGGGGCAAGCTGGCCATCTAGACTAGTAGAATAGGTGGGCACTGGGTTTGAGCAAGTGTCCCTAATCTCAGTAAGGTGGAGTGCAATCTAGAAAAACACCTTATATTGACCTCTGGCCTCCACACATGCAAGAAAACTAAGAACCTTTTTCTACTGATAGTCTTGAAGTGGATTAACAACCTCTAACTTAAAGAAAAGCCTCAAGTTCAACTCACTAATTACAATATAGGAACTTCACAGCTTCAAACTCAGAAAATGGACTATTAGAATCATATACAAAGACAGCTTTAAAAAAAAGGCAGCTTTTAAAAAATGTCATTAGGGCTGCAAAAATGGCTTAGTGATTAAGGCGCTTGCCTGCAAAGCCAAAGGACCCAGGTTTGATTCCCAGGATCCATGTAAGCCAGACGCATGTGGTGCATGCACCTGGAGTTTGTTTGCAGTGCCTGGAGGCCCTGGCATGCCCATTCATTCTCTCTCTCTCTCAAATAAATAAAAATAAAATGTGGGTTGGAGAGATGGCTTAGTGGTTAGGTGCTTGCCTGTGAAGCCTAAGGACCCTGGTTCGAGGCTCGATTCCCCAGGACCCACATTAGCCAGATGCACAAGGGGGTGCACACATATGGAGTTCGTTTGCAGTGGCTGGAGGCCCTGGCGTGCCCATTCTCTCTCTCCCTTTCTCTGTCACTCTCAAATAAATAAACAAAAAAAAATTTTTTTTAAATGTTAAAAAAAATTGTCATTAGGGCTGGAAGGATGGCAAAGCGGTTAAGGTGTTTGCCTGCAAAGCCAAAGGACCCTGGTTCAATTCCCCAGGACCCACGTTAGCCAGACACACAAGGAGGGACACACATCTGGAGTTCGTGTACAGTGGCTGGAGGCCCTGGCATGCCCATTCTCTCTCTCTCCCTCTTTCTCTGTCAAATAAATAAATAAAAATAAAATATTTTTAAAAATTGTCATTAAAAAAAGTCTGTCAAATCGGGTGTGGTGGCACATGCCTTTAATCCTAGCACTTGGGAGGCAGAAGTAGGAGGATCACTGTGAGTTCGAGGACACCCTGAGACTACAGAATGAATTCCAGGTCAGTCTGGGCTACAGCGAAACCCTACCTTGAAAAACAAACAACAACAACAACAAAAATTGCCAGGTGTGGTGGCTCACACCTTTAATCCTAACACTCAGTAATAAGGTAGGAGGATAGGCCTGAGTTTGAGGCCAGCCTGGGCTACAGAGTGAGTTTTAAGTCTTGGGCTAGATTGAGACTCTGCCGACCAAAAAACAAAGAAAGAAACCAACCAAAACCAAATTAGATGGGCGTGGTAGCACACACCTTTAATTCCAGAACACTGGGAGGCAGGGGTAGGAGGATAATTGTGAGTTCAAGGACACCCTGAGATGAGACTACCTATTGAATTCCAGGTCAGCCTGGGCTACAGCAGGACTCTGCCCTAAAAAAAAAAAAAAAAACCTTGTCATTTTTATTAAGGTTGATTTAACCAATGACAAAAATGTCTGGAAACAGTTAAAAAGGGAAGTGACACTGAACATGGTGCACTGATTTCACCAGTTCTCCATGGCTTCTCACCTCAGGAAAGCAATAGCTCACACTGTTGACGAAATAAATGATTCAGAAGGTTTAAAAAAGAAGTATGTCATGCTGGATGTGGTGGCACACACCTTTAATTCTAGAGCTTGGGAGGCAGAGGTAGGAGGACTGCTGTGAGTTTGAGGCCAGCCTAGGACTATACAGTTCCAGGTCAGCATAAACTAGAGTGAAACCCTACTTCAAAAAAGGGCTGGGGAGACGGCTTAGCAGTTAAGGCACTTGCCTGTGAAGCCTAAGGACCTAGGTTTGATTCCCTACAACCCACGTAAAGCCAGATGCACAATGTGGTGTATGTGGCTGGAGTTTGTTTGCAGTGGCTGGAGGCCCTGGCATGCCCATTCTCTCTGTCTGCCTCTTCCTCTCTATCTCTCTCAATTTATAAGACATTTTGGAGGTAGAGGTAGGAAGATTTCCATGAGTTTGAGGCCACCCTGAGACTACATAGTGAATTCCATGTCAGCTTGGACCAAAGTGAAAACCCCTGGTCCCCCTCCCCCAAAAAAGTTGCTTAAATTGGGCGTGATGGCGCATGCCTTTAATCCCAGCACTCAGGAGGCAGAGGTAGGAGGATTGCTGTGAGCCCACCCTGAGAATACAGAGTGAATCCCAGGTCAGCCTGGTCTAGAGTGAGCCTGTACCTCAAAAAAACAAATAAAAGTTGCTTGGGCTGGAGAGATAGCTCAGAGGTCAAGGCACTTGCTGCAAAGCCTACTGACCCGGGTTCAATTCTCTAGTACCCACATAAAGACAGATGCCAAAGTGGTACATGCATGTTTGCAGTGGCCGGAGGCCCTGGCATGCTCATTCTATCTCAATCTCTGTCCTTGAAAATAAATAAAGTTTTATTTTTTTTAATATTGCTTACCTTTTAACATTCTTCATCTTTTTAAGTCCTATTGTGTAATCTTCATTTAAACACATGGTATATTCAGAGATACCAAACTGTTCTAATTTAGGAGTTACACACTCAAAATCATCCATTTTAAGAGCACATTTGGGAGTTTTTAGTACTTTCACTAGTCCTTCTTTGACAGGTGGGGTTTCAACTCTGCTCTCTTCCTGCTGGCTGTTTGCTGCCTGGGGAGGGTTTGGTAGGACCTGGGAGATCATGTAGCGCTCAAGTCCAAAATCTGAAAGTTGTGGGCTGCGTGGAGGCTTCTCAGAAGCAGAACTGCTCAGAGCACATGGACTGGACAGATCATCCTGCACACCAGGCTTTTGGAAACCTTCACACGGAGCCAACTCTGGGGCAGAGTCAACGACTTCTTGCTCACATACTGGGAGGAAAGCAAAGAGGTTATATTCTGGTCAAGATCGGGCATGGTGGCACACACCTTTAGTCCCAGTACTCAAAGAGGCTGAGGTAGGAGGACTGCAGCGAGTCTGAGGACAGCCTGGGCTTCAGAGCAAGTTCCCAGTGAGTCTGGGCTAGAGTAAGACATTGTCTTAAAAAAAAAAAAAAAAGAACAAACACTGAAACAGACAATCTCATATTTATTAAACAACATAAATCTCAAATTTCCCAAGTCAGCATAAGTTGTGATTCTCAAAATATTTTTTAAATTTTTATTTATTTGAATGGCGTACCTAGACGCCATAGATTGTTACTAGATTTTCAGTGCCAAGGATGGGATACTTTCAGTGAGTTGTTGGCCAGGGAGGTCACTGATATCCCCAAAACATTACAGGCCATTGCCGAGGCTCTTGGTTTCCCACCAGGAATAGATGGTAAGACCCTACTGCTGAAGACTCTACATGCTTGGGCTGCAAGGCCACTGAGAAATCTTGCTGGAGTTGAGCTGAAAACCTCCTCATTGTAGATCACCTAACGGAAAGCTGGAAAATACTATGTTGCATGCAGCTCCATGGGAGAGAGAGGTCACCACTGGAGATGGCTTAGCAGTTAAGGCACTTGTCTACAAAGCCAAAGGACCCAGGTTTGATTCCCTAGGACCCATGTAAGCCAGATGCACAAGGTGGTGGATGCATCTGGACTTTGTTTGCAAAGGCTAGAAACCCTGGTGCACCCATTGATTCTCTCATTTGCAGTGCTGGAGGCCCTGGTGCACCCATTATCTCTCTCAAATAAATAAATACATGTTAAGTGGGGAGGGAGGGCATTACCATGGGATATTTTTTATAATCATGGAAAATGTTAATAAAAATTGAGAAAAATAGATAAATGTTAAAAAAAAAAAAGATGGTCCAGCCAGGCCAAATGAGCCAATGGGTGCAATAGTGGCATGTCTGTTATGGGGAATCCAACTGCTCTCTAATTGGACAGGAGGCAACCTCCACAGGAGGGAATACATACCTGATACTGGAAACCTATAATGGGGGGAAATCATGAGCCCTAGGGTTGTAACATTTGCTGGTGTCTGGCTAAATGCATATATTATACTCACCAAACTGCCTGGTAAGCACTTTTCTTAATGTTCATACACATATATTAATGCTACTCTCACTTTTGGTTAGAGTAGCTTCTCTTTTTCAGATGGTGGTGAGCTCTGGGATGACTCAAAATGCACCACAGTGCTGAGAAGTGACAGAGGAGGGCTCAGAACCAAAACATCTCTGTCACACCTTCCGATGCTCAGGGTCCATTGCGGAAGAGGTGGCAGAAAGAATGTAAGAGTCAAAGGAAGGGTACCACTCCTTACAATGCACTCTTCCAGACACAAAATGGCTTGGATATCCATGACCTCAAATTGGATATCCATGACCTGAAATTACCTACGCAAGACGATCATATGAGGAGAAAAAGATAATGACATCAAAATAAATAAGAGACTGATCCAGAGGGGGAGTAGATATGATGGAGAGTGGAGTTGTGAAGGAGCAAGTAAGGGGGGAGGGAATTATCATGGTTTATTGTCTATAATTATGCAGCAGCAGGGCATGGTGGTGCATGCCTTTGATCCCAGCACCCAGAGGCAGAGGTAGGCAGATCACTGTGAGTTTGAGGCCACCCTGAGACTACATAGTGAATTCCTTAAAAAAAAAAAAAAAAAAAAAAAGCACCAGGAAAACCTAGTATACAAAGATAATCCCCAACCCCCAGGTAGGGTTTCACTCTAGCCCAGGCTGACCTGGAATTCATTATGTATTCTCAGGGTGGCCTTGAACTCATGACAATCCTCCTACCTCTGCCTCCCAAGTGCTGGCATTAAAGGCGTGCGCTACCATGCCCGGCTACAAAGACAAGTTTATATCAGCTTGGGGGGAACACTTTTACTAAAAGCCTAGTTGAAATAGTACTAGAAAAGTATTTTCCCAGCTATAAAAGATATGCACTTTCTCAACTATTAATAGGTGTTACACTTTGAATTCATGAGTTTTGATCTGATGAATTGTTTTGGTTAGCTCAGGAATGCAAAAAGTTGTCAAAAAGCTATTGTTGGTGCTGAGGAAGTGGCTTAGTGGTAGTGTACTTGCCTAGCTTGCACAAGGCCCTGAGTTCAATTTCTAGCACCACAAAAACAAAACAATAAAAACAACTTTGTGGGCTGGAGCGATGGCTTAGCGGTTAAGCGCTTCCTGTGAAACCTAAGGACCCCAGTTCGAGGCTCGATTCCCAGGACCCACGTTACCTAGATCACAAGGGGACGTACGCATCTGGAGTTCATTTGCAGTGGCTGGAGGCCCTGGTGTGCCCATTCTCTCTCTCTCCTCTCTCTGTCACTCTCAAATTAAAAAAAAAAACCAAATTAGATGGGCGTGGTAGCACACACCTTTAATTCCATAACACTGGGGGGCAGGGGTAGGAGGATAATTGTGAGTTCAAGGACACCCTGAGATGAGACTACCTATTGAATTCCAGGTCAGCCTGGGCTACAGCAGGACTCTGCCCTAAAAAAAAAAAAAAACCTTGTCATTTTTATTAAGGTTGATTTAACCAATGACAAAAATGTCTGGAAACAGTTAAAAAGGGAAGTGACACTGAACATGGTGCACTGATTTCACCAGTTCCTCCATGGCTTCTCACCTCAGGAAAGCAATAGCTCACACTGTTGACGAAATAAATGATTCAGAAGGTTTAAAAAAGAAGTATGTCATGCTGGATGTGGTGGCACACACCTTTAATTCTAGAGCTTGGGAGGCAGAGGTAGGAGGACTGCTGTGAGTTTGAGGCCAGCCTAGGACTATACAGTTCCAGGTCAGCATAAACTAGAGTGAAAACCCTACTTCAAAAAAGGGCTGGGGAGACGGCTTAGCAGTTAAGGCACTTGCCTGTGAAGCCTAAGGACCTAGGTTTGATTCCCTACAACCCACGTAAAGCCAGATGCACAATGTGGTGTATGTGGCTGGAGTTTGTTTGCAGTGGCTGGAGGCCCTGGCATGCCCATTCTCTCTGTCTGCCTCTTCCTCTCTATCTCTCTCAATTTATAAGACATTTTGGAGGTAGAGGTAGGAAGATTTCCATGAGTTTGAGGCCACCCTGAGACTACATAGTGAATTCCATGTCAGCTTGGACCAAAGTGAGACCCTACCTTGAAACCCCTGGTCCCCCTCCCCCAAAAAAGTTGCTTAAATTGGGCGTGATGGCGCATGCCTTTAATCCCAGCACTCAGGAGGCAGAGGTAGGAGGATTGCTGTGAGCCCACCCTGAGAATACAGAGTGAATCCCAGGTCAGCCTGGTCTAGAGTGAGCCTGTACCTCAAAAAAACAAATAAACATTGCTTGGGCTGGAGAGATAGCTCAGAGGTTAAGGCACTTGCTGCAAAGCCTACTGACCCGGGTTCAATTCTCTAGTACCCACATAAAGCCAGATGCCAAAGTGGTACATGCATGTTTGCAGTGGCCGGAGGCCCTGACATGCTCATTCTATCTCAATCTCTGTCCTTGAAAATAAATAAAGTTTTATTTTTTTTAATATTGCTTACCTTTTAACATTCTTCATCTTTTTAAGTCCTATTGTGTAATCTTCATTTAAACACATGGTATATTCAGAGATACCAAACTGTTCTAATTTAGGAGTTACACACTCAAAATCATCCATTTTAAGAGCACATTTGGGAGTTTTTGGTACTCTCACTAGTGCTTCTTTGACAGGTGGGGTTTCAACTCTGCTCTCTTCCTGCCGGCTGTTTGCTGCCTGGGGAGGGTTTGGTAGGACCTGGGAGATCATGTAGCGCTCAAGTCCAAAATCTGAAAGTTGTGGGCTGCGTGGAGGCTTCTCAGAAGCAGAACTGCTCAGAGCACATGGACTGGACAGATCATCCTGCACACCAGGCTTTTGGAAACCTTCACATGGAGCCAACTCTGGGACAGAGTCAACGACTTCTTGCTCACATACTGGGAGGAAAGCAAAGAGGTTATATTCTGGTCAAGATCGGGCATGGTGGCACACACCTTTAGTCCCAGTACTCAAAGAGGCTGAGGTAGGAGGACTGCAGCGAGTCTGAGGACAGCCTGGGCTTCAGAGCAAGTTCCCAGTGAGTCTGGGCTAGAGTAAGACATTGTCTTGAAAAAAAAAAAAAGAGCAAACACTGAAACAGAAAATCTCATATTTATTAAACAACATAAATCTCAAATTTCCCAAGTCAGCATAAGTTGTGATTCTCAAAATATTTTTTAAATTTTTATTTATTTGAATGGCGTACCTAGACGCCATAGATTGTTACTAGATTTTCAGTGCCAAGGATGGGATACTTTCAGTGAGTTGTTGGCCAGGGAGGTCACTGATATCCCCAAAACATTACAGGCCATTGCCGAGGCTCTTGGTTTCCCACCAGGAATAGATGGTAAGACCCTACTGCTGAAGACTCTACATGCTTGGGCTGCAAGGCCACTGAGAAATCTTGCTGGAGTTGAGCTGAAAACCTCCTCATTGTAGATCACCTAACGGAAAGCTGGAAAATACTATGTTGCATGCAGCTCCATGGGAGAGAGAGGTCACCACTGGAGATGGCTTAGCAGTTAAGGCACTTGTCTACAAAGCCAAAGGACCCAGGTTTGATTCCCTAGGACCCATGTAAGCCAGATGCACAAGGTGGTGGATGCATCTGGAGTTTGTTTGCAAAGGCTAGAAACCCTGGTGCACCCATTGATTCTCTCATTTGCAGTGCTGGAGGCCCTGGTGCACCCATTATCTCTCTCTCAAATAAATAAATACATGTTAAGTGGGGAGGGAGGGCATTACCATGGGATATTTTTTATAATCATGGAAAATGTTAATAAAAATTGAGAAAAAAAATGTTAAAAAAAAAAAAAGATGGTCCAGCCAGGCCAAATGAGCCAATGGGTGCAATAGTGGCATGTCTGTTATGGGGAATCCAACTGCTCTCTAATTGGACAGGAGGCAACCTCCACAGGAGGGAATACATACCTGATACTGGAAACCTATAATGGGGGGAAATCATGAGCCCTAGGGTTGTAACATTTGCTGGTGTCTGGCTAAATGCATATATTATACTCACCAAACTGCCTGGTAAGCACTTTTCTTAATGTTCATACACATATATTAATGCTACTCTCACTTTTGGTTAGAGAAGCTTCTCTTTTTCAGATGGTGGTGAGCTCTGGGATGACTCAAAATGCACCACAGTGCTGAGAAGAAGTGACAGAGGAGGGCTCAGAACCAAAACATCTCTGTCACACCTTCCAATGCTCAGGGTCCATTGCGGAAGAGGTGGCAGAAAGAATGTAAGAGTCAAAGGAAGGGTACCACTCCTTACAATGCACTCTTCCAGACACAAAATGGCTTGGATATCCATGACCTCACAGTGCCTGAAATTACCTATGCAAGATGATCATATGAGGAGTAAAAGATAATGACATCAAAATAAATAAGAGACTGATCCAGAGGGGGAGTAGATATGATGGAGAGTGGAGTTGTGAAGGAGCAAGTAAGGGGGGAGGGAATTATCATGGTTTATTGTCTATAATTATGCAGCAGCAGGGCATGGTGGTGCATGCCTTTGATCCCAGCACCCAGAGGCAGAGGTAGGCAGATCACTGTGAGTTTGAGGCCACCCTGAGACTACATAGTGAATTCCTTAAAAAAAAAAAAAGCACCAGGAAAACCTAGTATACAAAGATAATCCCCAACCCCCAGGTAGGGTTTCACTCTAGCCCAGGCTGACCTGGAATTCATTATGTATTCTCAGGGTGGCCTTGAACTCATGACAATCCTCCTACCTCTGTCTCCCAAGTGCTGGCATTAAAGGCGTGCGCTACCATGCCCGGCTACAAAGACAAGTTTATATCAGCTTGGGGGGAACACTTTTACTAAAAGCCTAGTTGAAATAGTACTAGAAAAGTATTTTCCCAGCTATAAAAGATATGCACTTTCTCAACTATTAATAGGTGTTACACTTTGAATTCATGAGTTTTGATCTGATGAATTGTTTTGGTTAGCTCAGGAATGCAAAAAGTTGTCAAAAAGCTATTGTTGGTGCTGAGGAAGTGGCTTAGTGGTAGTGTACTTGCCTAGCTAGCACAAGGCCCTGAGTTCAATTTCTAGCACCACAAAACAAAACAATAAAAACAACTTTGTGGGCTGGAGCGATGGCTTAGCGGTTAAGCGCTTCCCTGTGAAACCTAAGGACCCCAGTTCGAGGCTCGATTCCCCAGGACCCACGTTACCTAGATACACAAGGGGACGTACGCATCTGGAGTTCATTTGCAGTGGCTGGAGGCCCTGGTGTGCCCATTCTCTCTCTCTCTCTCTCTCTGTCACTCTCAAATTAAAAAAAAAAACAAAAAAAAAAACTTAGTGTCACTGGATGTGATGGCCCACGCCTTTAATCCCAGCACTCAGGAGGCAGAGGTAGGAGGATCACTGTGAATTTGAGGCCACCCTGAGACTACACAGTGAATTCCAGGTCAGCCTGAGCTAGAGCGAGACCCTACCTCGAAAAACCAAGAAACAACAACAAAAAACTTACTGTCCTACTCATCTCAGGACTGCCACTGATGAAATTAATAAAATAAATCCAGCACCAACATCAATCCCCAACAGGGAAATACACTATTCCCACTTTACAAGTAAGAAAAAAGTATTTTAAAGAAATTATTGGGGCTGTAAAGATGGCTCAGTGGTTATCAGTGGCAAAAGGCCACAGTGGGCCCATTCTCTCTCTCTCTGCTTATAAATAAATAATAAATAAAACTACTTTTTAAAATTTGGAACTAAAAAGAACTTTATCAATGAATATAGCTCAAATCTCTCATTTTACAGAAACTGAACCCAAGAAAAATAAAAGAGCTCTATATGGTTTCTCATCTATCTACTGGCAGAGATTACTAGAAACATTTTGCCTATTTTAAGTAATGTGGTTTTCCCTGGATATTTTCATTTTAAACAGCTCCAAGAACTCTTTCATTGAGCACTGTGGAAAGGAGAGTAAGGGCTGTTTAATTTCGTATGTGTGTGTGTGTGTGTGTGTCTTCCTAAAAATTAGCCCAGGCTGGACTGTACCTTGTTATAGTTCAAGCTAAGCCCAAGTTCAAGTACTGTTTTCTGTTTGTACTATTGACCTTCACAGTGACTACTGAATGTTCACTGAATGACTGATAATGACAGAGCTGGAACTGAAAATTATGGTCAAGCATACTGTCCTAATCATTCTGTCTTCTTTAATAATAAGCCAAATACCAGGAAATGAAAGTGAATCAAACCTGAGTTTTCTTTGACACGTGTATTATATCCATACTTCTGGAAAAACTCTCTTATTTTTGTGATATCCGCTGAATTTTTTTTCATCAGTACTTTTGTTGCCTTTATGAAACCAATGCTTTCTTGACTTTCCAATCTTGCTTTATCAAGAAGAATACTGATATCAGCCTTTGAGGAGGAAAGAAAGCATATTACACATTTTCTAACTGCTAATTGTACTTAAGCTATAAAAAGTAGCCATTACAGAAAATGATAAATCAGCCAGGAGTGGTGGCACACACCTTTAATCCCAGCACCTGGGAGGCAGAGGTAGGAGGATCGCTGTGAATTCAAGGCCAGCCTGAGACAACATAGCAAATGTCAGGTCAGCCTGGACTAGAGTGAGACCCTACCTCGAAAACCAAAAAAGAAAAAAGAAAAGGAAATGATAAATCAATATTATAGGGAATGATACCTTTAGAGTCTGGACTTCTGAATGAAGGTCATATAAAATTCTCATTGGGTAATCTTCAAAGTCTGCAATATGAATGTTGAAAGAAAAATGTCCAATAAGTATGAAGAAAAGAAAGAAAAAATAAAAATGTTAGTATAGTTCCTTAGAATTACAAAATCCTTATATTTATAATTTTAAAAAACAAAGAAGCTAGGCGTGGTGGTACATACCTTTCTTTAATCCCAGCACTTGGGAGGCAGAGGTAGGAGGATCACTGTGAGTTCAAGGACCTGGGACTACAAAGTTTCATGTAAGCCTGGGCTAGAGTGAGTTCCTAACTCAGGGGAAAAAAAAAAGTGTGGGACTTGGGAGATAGCTCAGCAGTTAAAGGCACTTGCTTGCAAAGCCTGCTGGCCCAGGTTCAATTCTCTAGCGCTCATGAAAAGCCAGATACAAAATTTGTCTTGCATTCTTTGCAGTGGCAAGAGATCCTGACACACTCATATGCACACTCACACATACATGTAAATAAATAATTTTTTTGAGGCAGGGTCTCACTCTGTGGCTCATGCTGGCCTTGAACTAACTTTGATCTTCCTATATCAAATGCTGGGGCTATAGGGTTTAATAATAAAATTTGTTTAAAAAAAAAAGAAAGAAAAAAGGGCTAGAGAGATGGTTAGTGGTTAAGGCACTTGCCTGCAAAACCAAAAGACCCAGGTTCAATTCCCCAAGACCCACATGAGCCAGATGCACAAGGTGGCACATGTGTCTGGAGTTTGTTTGCAGCAGCTGGAGGCTCCTGGTGCACCCATTCTCTCTCTCAAGCAAATAAATAAAATATACAATATTTAAGAAAAAAAAAAGTTTGCACAGAGTAACCTACATGGGTGGATAATGCCACTCCCAGAAGCCTCATACTGTTATGGGAAAATCCCAGTGCAAAGGGTGGAATACCTCCTAGTGAGTTGTTGGTCATGGGGACTCCTGTGACCTCAAAAACAATACAGATGCCAGTTGTGGTGGCACACGGTTTCAATCCCAGCACTCCAGAGGCAGAGCTAGGAGGATTGCTGTGAGTTCAAGGCCACCCTGAGATTACATAGTGAATTCCAGGTCAGCCTGAGCTAGAGTGAGACCCTACCTTGGAAAACCAAACCAAACAAATAAACAAGCAAACAAAACAAAACAATACAGACTATTGCCACTGCTCTCGGTTACCCACCAGAACTAGATGGCAGGGCCCTACTGCCGAAGACACCACAAGCTTCAGGATGCTGAGAACTCAAGCTGGGAACTAGCTTCTTCCTGGCTGGCTAGCTGTCCTAGTGCTTCTGGGGAAGAAAAGGAGGCGATGGCTCAGAAGTTAAAGGTGCTTGCTTATAAAGCCTGCCAGACAGGGTTTGATTCCCTAATATCCATGTTATCTCTTTCTCTCTCTTCCTTTTCTTGGTGTACTACAACACCTTTTTTTTTGTTTGTTTGTTTTACTTTGTTTTTTTGGAGCTAGGGTCCCATTCTACTCCAGACTGGCCTTGAACTCTGCAGTCCCAGGCTAGACTTGAACTCACGGTGATTACCTCTGCCTCCCAAGTGCTGGGATTAAAGGTGTGCGCCACCTCTCCAGGCCACTTAAAAATTGGCATGCCAGAGCCTCCAGCCACTGCAATCGAACTCTAGATACATGAGCCACCTTGTGTGCATGTGTGACCTTGTGTGCTTGTGTCACCTTGTATGTCTGTCTTACGTGGGATCTGGAGAATTGAACATGGGTCCTTAGGCTTTGCAAGCAAATGCCTTAACCATCTCTCCAGCCCCCACTTTTTTTTCAAGGTAGAGTCTCACTCTAGCTCAGGCTGACCTGGAATTCACTACGTAGTCTCAAGGTGGCCTCGAACTCATGGCAATCCTCCTATCTTTGCCTCCTGAGTGCTGGGATTAAAGGCGTGTGCCACCACACCCGGCTTAATTTTTTTTTTTTTTAAGAGGGCTGGAGGGTCAGAAAAGGGGGATAGAAGAGAGTTGAGGTAGGGATAAGATTAACCAAAACTGGGCTGGCGAGTTGGCTTAGCAATTAACGTGCATGCCTACAAAGCCTAAGGATCTAGGTTCGATTCTCCAGGTCCCATGTAAGCTAGGTGCATATGGCGGCACATGCATCTGGAGCTCGTTTTCAGGCCCTAACACACCCATTCTCTCTCTGTCTTTCTCTCTCCCTCTCTGTCTCTAATAATAAGTAATAAAAATAAGTCTTTTTTTTTTTTTTAAAGTTTAACCAAAGCTAATAATGACAGGAATAAGCCATATGGAAACCCACTTCTTCACTTGCCAATTAAGTATAATTTTTTAAAATTTTATTTACTTATTTATTTGAGAGAGAGAAAAAGAGGCAGAGAGAAAGGGAGAGAGAGAATGGACATGCCAGGGCCTCCAGCCACTGCAAACGAACTCCAGATGCATGCGCCCCCTTATGCATCTAGTTTACATGGGTCCTGGAGAATCGAACTGAGGTCCTTTGGCTTTGCAGGCAAGTGCCTTAACCATTAAGCCATCTCTCCAGCCCATGGCTCATGCTTTTAATCCAAGCATTTGGGAGGCTGAATTAGGAAGGTCATTATGAGTTAGAAGCCAACCTGAGCTAAAGACTGAATTACAGGTTAGGCTGAGCCAGAGTGAGTCCTTGCCTCAAAAAAAGAGGGGGGTAGGGCTAGAGAGATGGCCCACTGGTTAAAGGCACTGCTTGTGTAGCCTGGCAGTCCAAGTTTGACTCTCCAGTACCATGTAAAGCTAGATTTACACTTGCAGTGCAGTGGCAGGAGGTCTTATGTGCACACTCTATCCCTCTGCCTTTCACATAAATAAATTAATTAATAATTATTGTTGAGCATGGTGGCACACACATTTAATCCCAGCACTTGAGAGGCAAAGGTAGGAAGATCACCATGAGTTCAAGGACACCTTGAGATTCCACAGTGAATTCCAGGTCAGCCTGGGCTAAAGATGAAAGAGAGGGAGAAAGAGCGTGCACACATGTACCAGGCCCTCTAGCTGCTACAAACAAACTCCATATGCATGTTCTACTTTGTCCATGCGGCTTTATGTGGGTGCTAGGGAATCGAACCTGGCTTGCGCCAAAGGTGGTACAAACCTTTAATCCTAGCACTTGGGAGGCAGAGGTAAGAGGATCGCTGTTTGTTTGAGGCCACCCTGAGACTACTAAGGTGAGTTCTAGGTCAGCCTGGGTTACAGCAAGACCCTACCTCAAAAAAACAAACAAAAAATATTTTTAAAAACTTTTATTGAGCTGGGAGTGGTGGCGCATGCCTTCAATCCCAGCACTTGGGAGGCAGAGGTAGGAGGATCGCTGTGAGTTTGAGGCCACCCTGAGATTACATAGTGAATTCCAGGTCAGCCTGGGCTAAACTGAGACTTTACCTCGAAAAACTAAAATAAATAAGAAACTTTTATTGAGCCAGGAGTGGTGGCGCGTGCCTTTAATCCCAGCACTCAGAAGGGAGAGGTAGGAGGATTGCCATGAGTTCGAGGCCAACTTGAGACTACACAGTGAATTCTAGGTCAGCCTGAGCTAGGGTGAAACCCTACCTCAAAAACCAAACAAAAACAAAAAACTTTAATAAACTATAACATACATAGTGAAAAGTACATAAATTCTGTGTATCCACTGACGAACTTTACAAATAACCAGCCCTCAACAAATGAGGCAAAGAAAGTTTACTAAAACTTTAGAAGTACTCTTGTATTCCTTCCCTCCTCCCTAGTGTTAATTCTAAAACTTTTTAACCTTTTTATGAACTTCATTTAATGGAGTCACACAGTATGTACTTTTTTATAAATACATACTTTCATTCAACATTCTTTGTCACATTTCCTCCCTGTTCATCCATAATCTAATACTAGAATGTTCATGGTTATGGTAAAATCTATTTTGTTGTGGCTGAGCACTGGATTTCATCTATTTATTATTTACTATTACAAATGCTCATGAACTTTCTAGAACATGACTTTGGTGTCAATTTATTCATGTTTCTGTATACTTAACACCTAGAAGAAATGTTGCAAATAGGTAATATATACATTTAATTTTAATAGATAATACCCAATGGTTTTCCAATATGGTTGTTATAATTTACACTCCCACTAGCAGAGCATACCAGTTCCAGTTATTCCACACCTTTACAAACACTTAGTACTTTTCTTTTTTTTTTCAAGGTAGGGTCTTGCTCTAGCTGAGGCTGACCTGGAATTCACTATGTAGTCTCAGGGTGGCCTCAAACTCACTGTGATCCTCCTACCTCTGCCTCCTGAGTGCTGGAATTAAAGGCATGTGCCACCAAGCCCGGCCTGTTTTTCTCTTTTTAATTTAGTTATCTGGTAGATATGAACCTGTACTGAGTTAGGATTTAATCTGCATTTCCCTGATGACCAATGATGTTAATTTTCATATAGCTGATAGCCATGAGAAATTTTTTGTTTTTCTTCGAGGTAGGGTCTCACTCTAGCTCAGGATGACCTGGAATTCACTATGGAGTCTCAGGGTGGCCTCAAACTCACTGCAATCCTCCTACCTCTGCCTCCCGAGAGCTGGGATTAAAGTCATGCGCCACCACATTCGGCTTTTTTTCTTGGATTTTTGAGGTAGGGTCTCACTCTAGCCCAGGCTGACCTGGAATTCACTGTGTAGTCTCAGAGTGGCCTTAAACTGATGGCGATCCTCCTACCTCTGCCTCCCGAGTGCTGGGATTAAAGGCGTGCGCCACCACGCCCGGCTTGTTTTTTCTTTTTGATGATCTCTTATTTCCACTTCCCAAGTGCTGGGATTACACAAGAACATGCCATCATGCCTGTCACATATACAGATATTCTGTAGTATTCATTACAGTTTAAAATTTTTCTTTGTTATTGTCTATCTTTTCTTATCAATTTGTAAGTACTGATTGTGTATTTTGGATACAAGTCTTTTGTCAGCACACATGGCATAATGTTATCTTCTACTCTATACTTTGTCTTTTCACCCTCTTAATTTTGATAAGCATAATTTCTTTTTTTGTTTCTTTGTAATAGGGTCTCATTATATAGCCCTGGCTGGTCCAGAACTCAGTATTTAAACCAGGCTGGTGCTGGAGAGATGGCTTATAGGTTAAGGTGCTTGCCTGAAAAGCCAAAGGACCCAGGTTCAATTCCCCAGTACCCACATAAAGCCAGATGCACAAGGTGGTACATATGTCTGGAGTTTGTTTGCAGTGGCTATCGGTCCTGGTGCGCCCATTCTCTCTCTCTCTCTGCCTCTACCTCTCAAATAAATAAATAAATAAAATAATTTATATATATAAAACAGGCTGGTCCAGAATTTATGGCAATCTTCCTGTCTCTGCTGTTTGAGTGCTAGGATTGAGCCACCACCCACAGCACAATTTTTAATTCTAATCAGTAATTTCCTTTATGATTATCTTTTGGGTCCTGTTTTAAAAATCTTTATGGGTATTGGAGAGCTGAGGCAGGATCACCAATTTAAGGCTAGCTTGTGCTAGACAGTGAGTTTGAGGGAGCTTGGCTGTATAGTCTCAAAAAAACAAAAAAGGCAGGGCTGGAGAGAAGGCTCAGTAGCTAAAGGCACTTGCTTGCAAAACCTAATGGCCTGGGTTCAATTCTCTACTACCCATGTAAGGCCAGCTGCACAAAGTGGCGCATGAGTGTGGAGTTTGTTTGCAGCGGCAGGAGGCCCTGGTATGCTCATTCTCTCTACATATATATAACCATCTATCTCTATCTCTCTCAAGTAAATAAAATTAAAAAGTAAATAAAATAAAATAGCTGGGCATGGTAGTGCACACCTTTAATTCCAGCACTTGGGAGGCAGAGGAAGGAGGATTGCCATGAGTTCAAGGCCACCCTGAGACTACATAGTGAATTCTAAGTCAGCGTGAGTTAGAGTGAGATTCTGCCTCAAAAAAACTAAATAAATAAATAAATAAATAAACAAATAAAAAGAAAATAGAGCTAGAGAAATGGCTCAGTGGCTAATGTGCTTTCCTGCAAAGCCTAACAACATCAGTTCAATTCCCCAGTACACAAGTAAAGCCAGATGCACAGTGGTGCATGCATCTGGAGTTTTCAGCGGCTGAAGGCCCTGGCACGCCCAATCTCTATCTCTCTGTCTCTCTCACTACTTGCAAATAAATAACTAAAAATATTTTTAAAAATAAAATAAAAGAGGCAAAATTTGCCAATTTGTCTCGTGTCAATCTTTATGGCTGTCTCTTTTGCATTTAGAGCTACAATCATCTGAAACTGTATGACATAAAAAGAAGGACCAAGACCCATGTTTCTGCTTGTATTTCTTTCTGTATGGATGTCTAGTCGACTGTATACTAAAGATATTGTTTACTTTATGCATTGCTACCTTTGTCTTTAATCACTTGGTCCTATATAGTGAAAGTAGTTTTAAAAAATTATTATTGCTCCTCCAGACACAAAATGGCCTGGATATCCATGACCTCACAGTGCCTGACACTACCTACACAAGACCATAATAATAAGAGGAAAAGATCATGACATCAAAATAAAAGAGACTGATTGAGAGTGGGAGGGGATATGATGGAAGGTGGAGTTTCAAAGGGGAAAGTGGGGGGGAGGGAGGGAATTACCATGGGCTATTGTTTACAATTATGGAAGTTGTCAATTAAAAAAATAAAATAATTTCAAAAGACAAAAAATTATTATTGTGTGTATCTGCATGTATGTGTGGGTATGTATGATGCACATGTGTGTTTGTAAGTGTACACATGTGCAAATCTGAGGACAACCCTGAGGTGTTATCTCTTCCTTCCACTTTGCTTGAGACAGAGTCTCCCTTGTATTGTTTTGTTTTGTTTTTGCTGCTTTGGGTGCATCAGCCTAACTGGCCTAAAAGCTTCCCAGATTCTCTTAGAAGCTCACCTTCCATTGCCATAGGTGCACTGAGATGACAGATGCATGTGACACTGTGCATACAGCTTTATATGGGCTCTAGGCCTTACATGCATCCTGAGGAATTGAATTTGGTCTGGTAGGCATGCAAGCAAAGGCCTTTCACCACTAAACTATATCCCCTGGTACCACAAATATTTTTTAAAAATATGTTAGTGCATTCCAGTAAGTTAATTTGCATTGGCAAGCGGGGTGAAGCATCAGGGCCTCTTGCTATTGCAAATTCCAGATGTATGTGCCACTTTTTGTGTTGTCTTTATGTGGGTAATGGGAATTGAACTAGGCCAGAGAGGCTTGCAAGCAAGTGCCTTTAACCACTAAGCCCTCCCCATAAACATTTTCTTATCTTACCCTCAAATGGCATCACTATTAATGTTTTAACAGCTTTTCTACCATTCTTATTTTAGTAACTTTTCTTTTTCTTTTTCTTTTCTTTTTGTTTATTTTTTTGGGGTAGGGTCTCACTCTAGCCCAGACTGATCTGGAATTCATTATATAGTCTCAGGGTGGCCTCAAACTCACAGTGATCCTCCTACCTCTGCCTCCTGAGTACTGGGATTAAAGGCGTGTGCCACCATACCTGGAAATTTTTCTTTTCATTTATTTTCTTTTTTAAAAAAATCTGTTTATGTAGTTGAATTAATGTTATATTAAAAAGACTGCATTGGGCTGCAGAGATGGCTTAGTGGTTAAGGCATTTGCCTGCAAAGCCAAAGGATCCTGGTTCGATTCTCCAGGACCCACATAAGCCAGATGCACTTGTCTGGAGTTCATTTCCAGTGGCTGGAGGCCCTGCCATGCCCATTCTCTCTCTCTCTCTCTCAAATAAATAAGTTTTTTAAAAGACCACATTATCATTGGATTTTTGGCATATGTACAATTTCTTTCAGTTTTAAAAGAAAAAGTTGGAATGATTCTTCAATTACTGGCCCAGATGTATTGTAGAAAGTGTGGAATTGTAGCCAGGCGTGGTGGCACACGCCTTTAGTCCCAGCACTTGGGAGGCAGAGGTAGGAGGATCGCCATAGTTGGAGGCCACCCTGAGACCACATAGTGAATTCCAGGTCAGCCTGGGCCAGAGTGGGGCCCTACCTCGAAAAACAAAACAAAACAACCAAAAAGAGAAAGTGTGGAATTGTGATGATCATCGGCAGTTTCCCATTTGTGTGATCACAGTGATGAGTCATTAAACTAATTTTCAAATATCTTTGAGATGATTTACATTCAAAACAGGATGCATTTCGTTGGTGTTTAGTAGTCCGAACTGTGCGACTGTCATAACAAGAAGTTTAGATTTTAGTCGACAGTCGGTTCTTCCCTATAACCTCATACCCACCCACCACAATGAATTTAGGCAACCACAACTGAGCAATCTTAGAATAAATCATGCTCCAGAAGCATGCAGAATTATATAGTAAAAAGAGACTGAAAGAACGAACGAAAGAAAGATCCGACGGCGGCGGCACTTGTGGCCCATAGCCGAGCACCCCCGGCCCCGCAAGCATCCACCCACCAGGACCTTCAGGCCGGTCTTTCCGTTTGCACCGCCCCGCAGTGGTCGGCACCGGGGCCGCGGGAGGAGCACAGCGCAGAGAGCGGGCTCCGCGATTACTCACCGCTGTCCTCGCCGTCCAGCGCTCGCTGCAGCCGGGCTGTCTCGCAGTCCAGCGTCCTGGCCAAAGACCGCAGCTTCGCGTGAAAGCTCCGGATCGCATCCATGTTGAGAATTAGCGGAGCAGGAGCCCAGCACCGAGATGACTCCAGGATTCGGTTACCTACGAACGCGCCACTCGTTTGAATCAGTCACCGCAGACACAGTCGGCCTCTGCGCAGGCGCAGGCGCAGGCGCAGGCGCAGGCGCAGGCGCAGGCGCAGGCGCAGAAGTCCGATCTCGCGAGAGTTGGAAGTCTCGTGCTAAGGTCCCCGTAGGCTGCCGTAGCCAGAGCGCGCGTTGGTGGGAGACGGGTGGGCCCTTGAGGCCTGATATAACGCCGAGGTCAGTTCGTGGGCCCTGGGCGTTTAATGGGAGGCCCCTTCGTTCCCTTCTGGTGGGGATCGGCGTGCGTTGACGGGTGTCGTTCCCGGGAGCAGGACGGAGGGTCGCGGCCCGCCACTCAGCCGGCACCGCGGGTCTCCGTCCCCTCTCTCCTCGACAGGCACCATGTTCCTCTCCGCTCTCCTCCTCCGCAATCGCATCCCGGGCAGGCAGTGGATCGGGAAGCACCGGCGACCGCGGGCCGTGTCCTTGCGCGTGAAGGAGAACATGATCCGTCGCCTGGAAGTGGAGGCCGAGAACCACTACTGGCTGAGCATGCCCTATATGACCGCGGAGCAAGAGCGCGGCCACGCCGCCCAGCGCAGGGCCCAGGCTTTCGAGGCCATCAAGGCGGCCGCCACTTCCAAGTTTCCCCCGCATAGGTACGTTGCGGACCAGCTCGACCATCTCAATGTCACCAAGAAATGGTCGTAACCCGGAGCCCTCACCCTTCAAGTTTGTCGACCGTGTCCTAGAACTGGAAAAACCAAACACACACACAGAAAAACTATGTAACAATGTAACTCATTAGGCCAGAGTCTTATTAAAACAAACGAGCAACAGTTGTTCATAGAGAATATTTAATGATTATTTGATAGAGACAGTTAAAGAATGGGTGCACCAGAACCTTTAGACATTGCAAACGAACTCCAGACGCAAGTGCCTTAATTGCTAAGCCATCTCTCCTGCCTTCATCATAACTCTAGCATAGCTTGATAATTCATGCTCTGTGCACTGGGGCAGGAGGTTTGCAAGTTCGAAGCCAGCCTGGTGAAAATAGCCAGTTCCAGGCCAGCCTGGGCTACATAAACAACATCAAGAAGCCTGGCGTGGTGGCACACGCCTTTAATCCCAGCACGTGGGAGGTAGAGATAGGAGGATCTCTGTGAGTTCAAGGCTACCCTGAGACTACATAGTGAATTACAGGTCAACCTGGGCTAGAGTGAAACCCTACCTGGGGGAAGGGAGTATACCTGGGGCTCTAAGCATCCTAATGCCATATAATCTAATCTGTTGTTTCTGGCTGGCCTAGAACTCATTTCATTATGTACACCAGGCTGGCTTAAGTGGGGGGAGGAAGGGCATTACCATGGGATATTGTTTACAATCATGGAAGTTGTTAATAAAACATAAATTTAAAAAAGATAAGGGAAGAAAGTATAGAGCTGCCATGAGGAAGACGGGTGGGGGTAGAGAGCTGGTGTGGGAGTAGGGGGTCCCCTTCCCCATCATCCCAGCCCAGGCAGGCTAGGACAAGGTGGGAGGGACTTACCAGAGCAGGAACCTGGAGGTTCAGGCCCCAGGAGAGAAGAACAGCCAAAACTAGGCCTTTCCTTTTCTTTCTTTTTTTTGAGGCATGTTCTCACTCTAGCCTAGGCTGGTCTTGAACTCACATTGATCCTCCTACCTGAGCCTCAAAAGAGCTGGGATTAAAGGTGTGTGTTGTCATGCCTGGCCCACATTGACCCCCAATTATATACATACATATAAATATATTTATACATATAAATCTAGGTTCTACATATGAGAGACATCATGTGATTTGAACTGAGTTTGGTTCACCTTGCTTAATATAATCCTAGATCCACTTTTCTACAAATTTCATTTCTTTACTGCTGAGTAAAATTTTATTGTGTATATGAACCACATACTCCTTTCCATTCATCTGTTGATGGGCATGTGGGCTGGTTCCATTTTACTTAGTATTGTAAAGTAGCAATAAACATTAACAGAGTCACAGGCAAGTGATTTCTCAGACAAAACTATCTTTTGAGTCACCTTAAAGGGTAGAAACTCAAGGCAGAGATTCACCCAGCCCAGAGGGTTGTTTGTCCTTTTATTAGGAAAAGTACATCAGTTTTTGTTTATTTTTGTTGATTTTTCAAGGTAAGATCTCACTGTAGTCCAGGCTGACTTGGAACTCACTCTGTATTCCCAGGCTGGCCTTAAATTAACAGTTGAAATGGGAGTTTTGGGGTTCCTTGCTAATACATAAATTTAGGGTATCCCCAAATCCTTATCACATGAATTTAAAGAATTAAAATCCATAGACCAGAAGGTACAATTGTAACAACTGTGTTAGGTTGAGAAGGAAAGAGAAAGTACAGAGAGTTCCTGCCATGTGGAAGGCAGGTGGAGATCCTTCATGGGAGCAGGGGTCTCCTAACTCTCATCTTAGTCTGATTTCAGAGAGCAGGGACCTGGAAGTTCAAGAGAGGTGAACAGCGAGGAGGCTGTGCCCACCTGGTAAAGATCTATTTATAATCTCTCTCTATCTCTCCCTCTCTCTGTCTCTCTCTTGCTTAGGGCTGTGTGTGTGTGTGTGTGTGTGTGTGTGTGTGTTTTCAAAGTAGGGTCTCTCTACCCCAGGCTGACCTGGAATTCACTATGTAGTCTCATGCTGGCCTCGAACTCACAGTGATCCTCACCTCTGCCTCCTGAGTGCTGGGATTAAAGGTGTGTGCCACCAGGCTGGCCTTCAATTTATAATCTTATTGTGGTGGGCTCTTCCCACAGGTTCAGGTGAGTCTGAGAAAGAGCTGATTGGTCTGGACTCAGGTAGCTAGCTCAGGAGTAGGGGGCAAGAGATCTGATTGGATGGGTAGATCTCATGCTGAACTCCAGTTTTGCTGGACCAGGCGTGGTCAGTGTTCCCTCTTTGGGCCCTGTAACTGGCTACCTTGAAAATAAAGCTACTTAATTCCCCCTCATCCAGACCTCTCTTGAGAAGAAACTCTTAACTCTTAAAGGGGACAATGACCATTCCTTAACATCAGGCTGAGTGGGGTCATAGACTGGCAGTTAGAGTCTCTTCCAGAGCGGGGGGAGGGGGGGTTAGCTAAAGGACCAAAGTGAAACCTGTGAGTCAGTCAGACATCTCATGGTTGTCTGTATACTTTTTTTTTCAACCTGGTATAAAAGAGGATTGTCGATATAAATGACATAAAGGATTCGAGTCTATTTCGAGAACCAGGAAGTTTAACATCATGAAGTAGGAATGGCTGGTAGTCCTGTTAAAAGTGGTGCGTGAAGCCTGACGTGGTGGTGCATGCCTTTAATCCCAGCACTTCGGAGGCAGAGGTAGGAGGATCGCCATGAGTTGGAGGCCACCCTGAGATTACATATTGAATTCCAGGTCAGTCTGAGCTAGAGCAAAACCCTAACTCGGAAAAAAAAAAGTGGTGAGTGATCAGCTCTCAACTGGTGATCAAGGGGGCCTGCATAGATAGAGTTATATTGACCATCTGAGTATTAGTTGTCTGTAAAGGGGTAAAGCTAAAAAACACAATTGAGGTCTGAAAAGATGGCTCAGAGGTTAAGGCACTTGCCTACAAAGCCTAACTACCCAGGTTCGATTCCCCAGTACCCACATAAAGCCAGATGCACAAAGTGGCACATGCATCTGTAGTTCATTTGCAGCAAGTAGAGGCCCTGGCATGCCCATGAACACACACACACACTCACCCACTCTCTCTCTTCCCCTCTCAACTTGGAAATAAAAGTATATTTTAAAAAATGAGCCAGAGCCGGATGTGGTGGTGCACACCTTTAATCCCAGTACTCAGGAGGCAGAGGTAGGAGGATCGCTGAGAGCTTGAGTCCACAGTGAGACTACATAGTTAATATCAGATCACCCTGGGCTACAGTGAGACCCTACCTCAAAAAAAAAAAAAAAAAAAAAAAACAACAAAGAAAGAAGAAAAACACGGCGTGAGCCTTTAATCCCAGCACTCCGGAGGCAGAGGTAGGAGGATCCCCGTGAGTTCAAGGCCACCCTGAGACTACATAGTGAATTCCAGGTCAGCCTCGGCTAGAGTGAGACCCTCTCTCAAAAAACCAAACACACACACACACACACCAATTGAGTAGACAGGGTCCAAAGATGAACAAAGTAACTATGAATATTGTAATGGATATAATCTTTCTCCACCATGAAAAACCTGAAATCCACTCCTAGAATTGTTTACTGAATGGCACAGGGGTGTCTGACATGGCTTAAATCTGTTCCTGTAGATTTTGTAAAGCAGATGAGACATTAGCACTATTATCAGGAATATCAACCTTAATGGCACATCCTGGGCTGCATGAGGATGTCCAAAGCCATGTGACTGTATTGTTGTCGTTTTCATTGTTCGGACCTACATAAAGCCTGATGCACGAAGTGGCACAGACATCTGGAGTTTGTTTGCACTAGCAGGAAGCCCTGTGGCACCCATTCATTCTCTGCTTGCAAATGAATATATGTATATATATGTGTGTGTGTGTGTGTGTATGTATGTGTATATATATATTTTTTTTTTTTGAGATAGGATTTCACTCTAGCCCAGGCTGACCTGGAATTCACTATGTAGTCTCAGGGTGGCCTCAAACTCATGGTGATCCTCTTACCTCTGCCTCCCAAGTGCTGGGATTAAAGGCGTGTGCCACCACGCCTGGCTGAATATATTTTTTTAAATGGAGATTTGGATGTGAGAGATGGCTTATGGGTTAAGGCACTTGCCTGCAAAGCGTAAGAACTGAAGTTCAATTCCCCAATATCCATGTAAACCAGATGTACAAGGTGGCACATGCATCTGGAGTTCATTTACAGTAGCTGGAGGCCCTGGCATGCCCATATTAAGGGGGGGAAAAAAAGAACGTCTATAGCCATGTAGCAGGATACAAAATAAACACACAGAAATCAGTAGCCTTCCTATATGCTAACAACAAACACAAAAAGGATGAAATCAGAGAATCACTCCCATTCACAATTGCATAAAAACAAATAAAGTATCTTGGAATAAACCTAAACAAGGAAGTGAAGGATCTCTACAAAAATCTCTACTTTAAAACACTCAAGTGAGAAACTGCAGAAGACACTAAGAAATGGAAAGACATCCCTTGTTCTTGGATTGGAAGAATCAGCATTGTGAAAATGGCAATCTTTCTAAAAGCAATCTACACATTTAATGCAACCCCCATCAAAATTCCAATGGCATTCTTCATGGAAATAGACAATCCAAAAATTCAGTTGGAAGCACACAAAACCTATAATATCCAAAACAATTATGAGCAACAAAAATAAGGCTGGTGTTCTCACCATATGTGATTTTAACCAATACCACAGAGCCATTAAAAAAAAAAAAAGATGTAGATCAATGGAACAAAATAAAGGGCCCAGATGTAAGTCCAGGTAGCTATAGCCACCCGATCTTTGACAAAAATGCCAAAAATACTCTGGAGAAAAGACAGCCTCTTGGGCTGGAGAGATGGCTTAGCGGTTAAGTGCTTGCCTGTGAAGCCTAACGACCTTGGTTCGAGGCTCAATTCCCCAGGACCCACGTTAGCCAGATGCACAAGGGGGTGCACGCATCTGGAGTTCGTTAACAGAGGCTGGAAACTCTGGCGTGCCCATTCTCTCTCTCTCTCTCTGCCTCCTCCTCTCTGTCACTCTCAAATAAATAAACAAAAACATTAAAAAAAAAAAAAAAGACAGCCTGTTTAGCAAATGGTGCTGGGAAAACTAGACATGTATCTGTAGAAGGATGAAAAGAGATCCTTCTCTCCATGCATAAAAATTAAGTCCAAATGGATCGAAGACCTTAATATCAGACCTGAAACTGCTAGAGGAAAAAGCAGGGGAAACCTTTCATCATATTGGTCTTGGCAAAGACCTGAATATAACCCCAATTACTCGGGAAATAAAATCACAGATCAACTGCTTGCATCTCATGAAATTACAAAGCTTTTATACAGCAAAGGACACTGAAGAGAGCAAAGAAACAACATACAGAATGGGAGAAAATCTTTGCCATCTACACATCTGACACAGGATTAATATACAAAGAAGTAAAAAAAAAGAAATCAAACAACCCAATTAAAAAAATGGGCCATGACGTCTTTCATGGTGGAAACCAACTGCCCTCCAACTGGACTGGAGGCCCTCTCCGTGAGGGGGAATACATCCCTGACACTGAAAACAGGGGAAGTCATGAGCCCTACGGGTGTAACATCTGCTGTTGTCTGGAAAAATGTATATACTATGCTTATCAAACTGCCCAGTAAGCACTTCTCTTAATATTTATACCCTTATATTAATGCTACTCTCACTTTGGGTAGAGAATCTTCTCTTTTCAGATGGCAGTGACCTTGGGACGACTCAGAAGGTATCATAGTGCTGGAAAGAAGTGACTGGAGTACTGAGTAACATCTCGATCACACCTTCCAAGGCTCAGGGTCTAATGTGGAAGAGATGGTGGAAAGAATGTAAGAGCCAAAGGAAGGATAGGACTCCTTACAATGTCCTCCCTCCAGACATGAAATGGCCTGGATATCCATGACCTCATAGGGCCTGACACTACCTACACAAGACCATCATAAGAGAGGAAAAGATCATGACATCAAAATGAAAGAGACTGATTGAGATGGGGAGGGGATATGATGGAGAATGGAATTTCAAAGGGGAAAGTGGGGGGAGGGAGAGTAGCACCATGTGATATTTTTTATAATCATGGAAAATGTTAATAAAAATTAAGAAAAAAAAAATGGGCCATGGCCCTTGGTTTCCCATGAGTAACACATTAGACCCTATTGCTGAAGACTTCACATGCATGGGCAGCAAGGTCACTGAAAAATCAAGCTGGTGCTGAGCTGAAAACCTCCCTCTAGATCAGTCAACTGAAAGCTAGAAAAAGCTGCACTGTATGCAGCCCTATGGGAGACAGAAGTTATCAGCAGTAAAAACAGTAGACACTGGAAGGCCTCAAGTTTGGCCAGACAAGCAAAATGACTGAGTGGGTGCAATAGTGGCATGTCTGCTCTGGGGGAAACCAATTGTTCTCTAATCGGACTGGAGGCCCACTCTTTGGGAGGGAATACATGCTTGGTACTGAAAACCTAATCAAAGCCTATGGTAGGGAAGGTCATAAGCCTTAGGGGTATAAAGCCTGCTTTTGTCTGGCTAAATGCATATATTATTCTCATCAAACTGCCCAGAAAGCACTACACTTAATGTTCATATTCATATACTAGTGCTACTCTCACTTCTGGTTAGAGAAGCTTCTCTTTTCAGATGACGGTGACCACTTTGATGACCCAAAAAGAAACATAGTGCTGAGAAGTGACAGAGGAGTGCTCAGCACTGAAACATCTCTATCATACCCTTCAAGGCTCAGGTCCCTTGCGGAAGAAGCAGCAGAAAGAATATAAGAGCCAAAGGAAAGGTAACACTCCTTACAATGCAACTATCCAGACAGAAATTGGCCTTGATATCCATGACCTCACAGTGCCTAGCATTACCTTCACAAGACCCTCATAATAGGAGAAAAAGACGATGACACCAAAATGATGGAGAGTGGAGTTGGGAAGGAGAGGGAAATATGGTTTATTGTCTAAGTATAGAAGTTGTAAATAAAAAAATTCAAAATTAAAAAAGAATGGGTTGGGTGTAGTGATGCATGCCTTTAATCCCGGTACTCAGGAGGCAGAGGCAGGAGGATTGCCATGAGTTTGAGGCCACCCTGAGACTACATAGTGAATTCCAGGTCAGCCTGGGCCAGAGTGAGACCCTACCTCAAGAAAAAAAATGGCCCTGGAACTAAACAAAAGAAATACAGATGGCATATAAACATCTAAAAGAATGTTCTACATCCTTAGCCACCAGGGAAATGCAGCTTAAAACTATGCTGAGGGGGCTGGAGAGATGGTTTAGTAGTTAAGGTGCTTGCCTGCGAAGCCTAAGGACTCATGTTTGATTCCCCAGTACCCATGTAAGCCAGCTGCACAAAGTAGCCACATACTTCTGGAGTTTCTTTGCAGTGGCTGGTGGCCCGGTCATGCCCATTCTCTCTGTCTCCCTTCTCTGTATCTCTCTACCTGCAAATAAATAAATATTTTAAAAAATAAGTGAAAACTACGCTGAGATTCCATCTCACTCCTGTCAGGTTGCCTACCATTATGAAAATAAATGACCATAAATGCTGGCAAGGATTTGGAAAAAGAGGAACCCTTCTATGCTGTTGGTGGGAATGCAATCTGGTTCAGCCATTGTGGAATCAGTGTTGAGGTTCCCAAGACAGCTAAAAATAGATTTACCATATAACCTAGCTGTACCACTCCTAGTCATATATCCTAAGGGCTTGTCTCACTACCTTAGAGATACTTGCTCAGCCATGTTTATTGCTGCTCTACTCACAATAGGAAATGGAACCATCCTCGATGTCCCTCAACTGGTGAGTGGATAATGTAGATGTGGCACATTTACACAATGGAGTTCTACTCAGAGGTAAAGAAAAATGAAATTTGCAGGAAAATGGATGGATCTGGAAAGGATTATACTTAGTGAGGTAACCCAGGTCTAGAAAGCCAAACATCACATGTTGTTTCTCATATGTGGATCCTAGCTACAAATAATTGGACTTCTATGTGAGTAGGAATAAAACTCAGTAGCAGAGGCCAGCCAGTAAGCTAGAAAGGGGATACAAATGGAATAGAATGGGAGGGGGGGGACTTAATAGGATGATATGGTATATATGTAAGTAGAAGAACAGATTAATGGGGGTGAAAAGGTCTACGTGAGGTCAGGGGAAGATACTGAGTAGAGGAAAGGTGGAGGGAGGGCTAATCAAAATCAAAGAGGATATAAATAAGTCACAAGGAAACCTACTTTTTTGGTCAATGGAACACTCAGAAGTCATAGATTGTTACTAGAAAATTTTCAGTACCAGGGATGGGATACCTTTCAGTGAGTTGTTGCCCAGGGAAGTCATTGATACCCTCAAAACATTACAGGCCATTGCCAAGGCTCTTGATTTCCCACCAGGGATAGATGGTAAGACCCTATTGCTGAAGACTACACATTCTTCGGCTGCAAGGTCACTGAGAAACCCTGCTGGAGCTGAGCTGAAAACCACCTTCACGTAGACCAGCTGACAGCTGGAAAAAGCTATGCTGCATGCAGTTCAATGGGAGAGAAATCACTAGTGAAGCTACTCAACAGTGGACACTGCAAGCCTTATATTTGGCTAGCCAGGCCAAATGAGCCAACGAGTGCAGTAGTGGCATGTCTGATATGGGGAAACCAACTGCTCTCTAATTGGACTGGAGGCTCGCTCCATGGGAGAGAATACATCGCAAACTTACAACAGGGATAGTCATGAGCCCTAGGGGTATAACATCTGCTGCTGTCTGGCTAAATATATTATGCTCACCAAACTGCCCAGTAAGTACTTCTCTTAATGTTCATGCCCATATATTAATGCTACTCTCACTTTTGGTAGAGAACCTTTGCTTTTCAGATGACAGTGACCTTGGGATGACTCAGAAGGCATCATGGTGCTGGGAAGAAGTGACAGAGGAGTGCTCAGCACTGAAATATCTCTATCCCATCTTCCAAGGCTCAGGGTCCTATTGTGGAAGAGGTGGTGGAAAGAATGTAAGAGCCAAAGGAAGGGTAGGACTCCTTACAACATGCTGCTCCAGACAAAAAGGCCTGGATATCCATGACCTCACAGTGCCTGACACTTCCTACAGAAGACCATTGTAATAGGAGGAAAAGATCAAAGATTATTACATCAAAATAAAAGGCTGACTGAGAGGGGTAGGGGATATGATGGAGAGTGGAGTTTCAAAGAGGAAAGTGGTGAGAGGGAGGGAATTACCATGGATTTTTGTCTACAATTATGGAAGTTGTCAATAAAAAAATAATAAACAAAACCCAAAAATAGGAGATTCCTTCAGCTGTTATCACTTAAAGCCTTTTAGGTATATTTAGCAAAAGCTTTTATGTGCTAGGTAGCATCTTCTGAGCCAATAGATGGAATAACAGAGACTGTATGACCATACTAGTGAAAAACATTCCTAGTCCACTAGTTTTTATACAGGTAACTTGGTCGGGCATTGTAAGGTTTTTACTTGTCACCCCTGGGTCTATGGAAATCTTAATACACCATCCAAACCATCCTGGGGGTTATCCAGGGCCAAAGTTTAGTACCATAGAGCCACTAGGTGCCATTAGAGGCTGTTCCATGTACTTTTGGTTCCAGGACCTCTTTAGTAGGCAAACCATTTTGAGGGCTTATGATAATGATGTTCTGGCAGAAGTCTGACACTGGTCATTACGGAGCCCCCCCGCCCAGGTAGGTTTTCACTCTAGCTCAGGCTGACCTGGAATGCCTATGTAGTCTCAGGGTGGTCCTGAACTCATGATGATCCTACTACCTCTGTCTCCTGAGTGCTGGGATTAAAGGAGTGCACCACCACACCTGCCTTGAGCCTTTTGACTCAAATGACCTTTGGTTAGCTTCATTCACATATATATATCCCAGATTTGGAAATAACCATCCTGGTATTTGTGGCTGTTCTCCCTTATCATGGAACTACTACTAGAGAGGGGCCAAAAATACCTTAGGGCTTTGTTGGTTTCCCCTTTTGAAAGGCCTTTTGTGTCCCTGTTCATTTCTGGCAGAATTATGAGGCCATCCATATAATATTTAGGGCACCCTTTTATTTATTTGGCTATACACTTCACTCTGAGTGTTTAGGACCAAGCAGGTAGCCAAAATTTAATAAAATTTGTACTTTTGAAGGTCAATAGTGGCTCTCCAAGAGACTCTAGGGACCTGGGAGGAGCTCTATGGCTTTCTCAGTATTGATGTCATTTGATAGGACGAGTCACAGCTATGCTGACCAAGTAAGTGGCTTTTCTGGGAAGCCTGGAGGACCATCTTGTTTTGATTCTCCTCTTGTAGACTGTACACCAATTTTGAGTTTAGTCTCTGGGTCTCCACGTCCTCCTTGATCAAGAAGACAGATAATGGGCTACAGTGAGACCCTACATCAAAAAAAAAAAAAAAAAAAAAAAAAAAAAAAAAAAAAGAAGACAGATGAGTTACCAGAGGGCCAGTGCAGAACATGCTAAAAGTCTTGCCAGTCATATCTTGTGGCCTTTTGGACCTGTAAGCAGGTCAAAATCCATTGGCGGGACTGGGGAAATGGCTCACCGGTTACAACATTTGCCTGTGAAGCCTAAAGACCTGGGTTCAATTCTCTAGCACCCACGTAAGCCAGATGCACAGGGGGCACATGTGTCTGGAGTTCATATGCAGTGGCTAGAGGCCCTGGCATGCCCATTCTCTCTTTCTCTCTAGCTGTCTCTCTCTCATAAATAAATAAATATTTTAAAAAATCAATTGGCTTTGGCTTCTACATGTGGTTATTAAAACACTCAGAAAGTTATACCAACCTTGAAGGTGTAGCATAGCACATCTGATTAGTGAAACAGATCTCGTTAAAGAATTGCAAAAAGCTTAAAGTCATTTTGTCTAATATCTAAATTTATCTATCCTGTGACAGTGTAGGCCATATCTGAAGCATAAAAAAGCAGGCATGTCTTATTCTTTTAGGAAGCAAGTATGCCAGCAAATCCAAATTAATTGATTTGACTTGAAATTTTATGTCAAGAAAAGATCAGACAGCACACAATCTTGGCATCTGTGTTTGAAAATATACCAATTACCCAGGAAAGGCTAGAACATTAGAGCTCAACACCATTTTTCTTACATGACAATCACTGGAGCATGAGGCTGTATCCTGGAGCAGAGAATATGCCTTTAGAATTATAAGCAAATGAATTTGAAAAGTCAGAATACACATAAAATATACAGCAAGCCAGGCATGGTGGCACACACCTTTTAGTTCCAGCACCCAGGAGGCAGAAGTAGGAGGACTACCATGAGTTCAATACCATCCTAAGACTACACAGTGAATTTCAGGTCAGCCTGGGCTAGAGAGAGATCCTACCACAAACAAACAAACAATTGAGCAGAACCTAGTTACTGCTGAACATAACCTTTGACAAATCTGTTTTGAATGTTTTTGGCTTAATTCTTTATTTTAGGTTTTTCAAGGTAGGGTCTCAGGCTGCCCTCAAGCTCTATAGTGATCCTCCTAACTCTGCCTCCCAAGTGCTGTTATGCAAAGTATGAGCTACCACATCTGGCTTGTCTTAATTTGGATTAACAATCTGATGTACATTAGAGACTATTTGATTAACATAAAGCAATTTTATGTTTTTCTATGACTGTTAAGACAGATGAAGCTTACGCAGGATACACCAACATGTTTGTACATAACAGGAGGACAAAAGTCATCATGACTGATAATTAAATCACTTAAATGATGAACCTTATGATGACCATTTTATAGGATTAAATTGAACAAGACAGAAGTTATCTTAAAAGCCACAATGTTTTTAGGTATGAAGAAATGAGTGAGCCTTCATTATAAAATTCAGTTTCCCTAATAGTTAAAAGTTTGACAAATGAACGAACAGTTAACTTGGCTGAGTACCTTAAAGCCAGTTTTTGTAACTGTTAAACCATGAACAAATTAACAACAGTGAGCTGACCTGGAATTCACTATGTAGTCTCAGGGTGGCCTTGAACGCAGGGCAGTCCTCCTTCCTCTGCCTTCCAAGTGCTGGGACTAAAGGCATGCACCACCATACCTGGCAAGTAGACTTATTTTAAAGTCTATCTAAATGTTTCATTTTACCCAATTTTTGTTGGTAATTAAATTTTTTTCTTTTTTAATTTTATTTATTTGAGAATGACACAGAGAGAGAAAGAGGCAGATAGAGAGAGAGAGAGAATGGGCACACCAGGGCCTCCAGCCACTGCAAATGAACTCCAGACACGTGCGACCCCTTGTGCATCAGGCTTACATGGGTCCTGGGGAATCGAGCCTAGAATCGGGGTCCTTAGGCTTCACAGGCAAGTGCTTAACCGCTAAGCCATTTCTCCAGCCCTCTTGGTAATTTTTAAAGTCCCTGTCAGAGCTAAATTCTCGATTAAAGAACCATTACTGTGATGGGCTTTTCCCTCAGGTTCAGGTGAATCTGATTGGTCAGGACTTGGGCCTGGTTCAGGAATTGGGCAAGACAGCTGAATGGATAGGCTGGATCAGATGGAATGCTGGGATTAAAGGTGTGCACCACCATACCTGGCTCCACTTTTAACAACCACTTTTTAACAACAACAACAGCAAAAAACAAACAAACAAACAAAAAACCACAACAAACAAACAAACAAAAAAAACACCACTGAGAAACAAGATGGTATCTTTAGGTTTATTAATAATGAAATTGTGATTTTTGAAAAAAATGTAAAATGTGCACATATTAATGTAGGTTAGGCCATCCAAAAAGACATAGCAAAGAGTCAACTGCCAGTCATGGTCCAGCACCACACAAATAAGAAATAAATACAAGGCTATGCTACTTGATGAGTAATAACAACCAAGATAGTATTTCAAATTATTTATAGGAAAGCATATTAAATATCACTTTAAAGTGCCCTTTTTCTTTTGAATTGGCAGACATCTGTAATCATGTACAAATATAATAAACATCTTTTTTACTCCCTTAATACAAACATTATTCCTTGCTTCTTTATGCAACCAAAAAAAAATAGAGTAAAGCCATTAGAAAAATATGTGCCTTCCTGAATCTATATTGTAATCAAATTTAAAAATACAGCTTAGAACATATGAAACATGATTTCAGATTGACATATCTGTATTGAAGAGATTTTAGATATGCTCTTTAGTTTGACTGAAATGCAAAAATATGATTACTCTTTTAGTAACAGATTAAAAAATATTTCTCCATTGATGAAGTACTAATTTATAGACCAAAATGTTAAGTTGAACATATTTTAAGTTACTGTTTATTCAGTACTAACACTAAGCCCTTATATAGATTTGCTTCAGAAATGAGTTCTCCACCTTAAACACTCTTGTAAACATAGTCAAAATTTTCTTTCTAAAATAATTAAAATTCAAGTAAACATTGCATATATTTAAACTAACCTCAATTATACTCTTTACCACATTGATTCACAACCACTCAATATGTTTAAAAATCATTTTTATGTGAAGATGAAACTAAACGTTGTAAACATGTGCGTTTTCAATAACTAATATACTGCAGCTGCTCTTTGGTTTGGCATGATACTGGTCATGTGCTGAAGGTACTGAATATTCCAGTACGTTTGTGCCCAGGTAAACCAAGTCTCCTGACTAATTTGTTTGTGGTAACAATGGCAAGATTTGAAATTAAATACCGTTTTTCTTAAATATCATCACAAATATTCAGGTGTTGGAGGGATAAAAGAGTAACTAGAAATTTTGGCAAGGCTTCATTTTGATCTGGTCTTCCCAGATACCAGCCTTTCCCTGACTTCTATACCACTTGCAGGTCTTCAGCATGGACTGGGGAAATAGCTCAATGGCTTGCATAGCATGTGCAAGGCTCTGGGTTTGATTGCATCACCAAAAAAAAAAAAAAAAAAAGATCAGCTAATTATTTAGAACAAGGCAATATGTTGGCTATAAATTAAATCCAAGGTCTCAAAAGCCTTCAAATGAAAATCTGAAAGGGGTGTTTACTGTGCTAATAAAGATGATATTAAATAATAAAAGAGACTGAGAAATATACTTCTTCAAAAGTAAGTGCATAGGCTCAAGGGGATCATGATGTTCCCTTCGTTGCAGGCTAGGTGCATTCAAATCCCTTCATCTGAATGTAGAAACTCACTACAGAACCAGTTTGTTTCTGAAAGCAGTTAAGCATGCTTAAACATTTACCAATTCCTTATAATATGCAAACTACCAAACTGAAGTTATGTTTTTGGTTGGTAATTGATGCCCCTCTCTCTCTTTTTCAAAGTAGGGTCTCACTCTACCCCAGGCTGACCTGGAATTCACTGTGATTTCGGGGTGGCCTTGAACTCATGGCAATCCTCCTACCTCTGCCTCCCAAATGCTGGGATTAAAGGTGTGCATCACCTGCATCACCATATTTGGCTCTCTTTTTTCTTAAGTATCTTTACTTGCAAGGGAAGAAAAAAAGAGAGGGAAGGAATGGGTGTGCTAGGGCCTCTAGCCACTACAAACAAATTCCAGAAGAATGTGCTACTTTGTGCATCTGGCTTTATGGGGGTACTGGGGAATTGAACCCAGGCCACTAGTCTTTGCAAACAAGTGTCTTTAACTGTTGAGCCATATCTCCAGCCTGATCTCTCTTTTTGAAGACAGAGTCTCAATGAAGCCCAAGCTACCTTTGAACTCCTGGTATTTAATATCTCTTTACTCTCAATCTTGTTTTTCAGAATTATGATTATTAACACTGAAGAACTGAAGCAAAAATACATAATATATATATATATATATATATATATATATATATATATATAGTATTCCCAACTATAACATATATATAATATTCCCAACTATGTTGGTCCATAGGAAGAAGTCATTTAAAATTGATTTAGTATTACCACAAAAAGTGGGAATTTGACAAATCTTTCAAATTGTCAGGTTGAAACAGCTAATTTATGCAGGATTGGAAAATTACAGAGCTGTATCTAGTGCAGTATTTGATAAGGTACTTCAGAAATAATTGTTGGATAAATGGAAGCAAAGTAATTTTACAAACCAATACCTTAGAATGGTTCAAGTCCTGCACTCCAGCTAACTCAAGACTGCCCTACCCCCCACAATCCCATTTTAAAGACAAGGAAACTACGATCACTGATAATACACATGCTGTCCATTCACTGGAAGTAGTAAATTTGGAAACAACATTTCTATGGTGTACTACTTGCCAAAACACAACCACGCCTATTCCCTTAGACTTCAAAGTAGTTTGCTTTCTTCTGTAGAAAGGAGTCACTGTTAGGAAGTCATTTAAGAGTGGAATCTCCTTCTCAGACACTGGGGATTTTAAATCATTACTCAGGTTTATGTTCTCCCGAGAGTTGTATGTTCTAAGTACCTGGCCTAATTTAAACTGCCTCCCCCCGCCCCCGGCTTAGGTTTTGTTTTTCAAGGTAGGGTTTCATCCTAGCCCACGTTGACCAGGAATCCACTATGTAGTTTCAGGGTGGCCTTGAGCTCATAGCAATCCTCCTATCTCTACTGGGATTAAAGGTGTGCATCACCATACCCATCTTAAACTGCTTAAATTATTGTTTAAGCTATTTTGAGATTGCTTGAGAAAGGTTTCACAATAAATTTTAGGTTACTGCCTAAATTGAATGCCAACCCGATAGCATGTTTTATTTCGAATACCTTAAGAATGGAAATTTTTGTCACTTTTTACCCATTTGACATCCCCTCTGTCATTCTATTTTTCAGTCACTTCTATTCATTTCCACTGTGCCCTGAATTTCTATAGCATATGTACCTCAAAGCATCTCTGCCCCTTCAAAATACCCATGTAAATTCAACAAAAAGTAATTAAAAAGCACAAAGTTCCTAAAATATCCCTTTCATCAGTTTGCTCTGAGCATGGGCACACAAAACACTACACAGTTGTATTAGTGATTTTCTTTCTTTGCTTCTTAAATAGGGTTTCACTTTGTAGGTCAGGATGGACTCAATAATCACAGCAATCCTCCTGCCTCAGCCTCCTGATTGCTGGAATTACAGAAGGCAGCCTCCACACCTGGCTTGCATTAATGCTTCAGAACTAAAATTTCAATGATCAATATATTGTTCTACATTCTAAATGTTTGTATTTAGGTATCTGAATCCTTCTGAGTGTTATTTTATAGCCAATAATAAAAAGCCTTTATTAAAAATGTTGAGAAGTATAAAACAGTAATTATAAATTAGTAAACATCCAATTAAAAAAGCTGTTGTTTTCCTTTCTCCTATATAACACAAGCAATGTACTTTGGAGGTTATTCATTCTGAGACATCATTTGCCATAGTTATACTTTCACTTAAGACAAGTTTTAGCTTGTGTTTTTGGAGTGAAAATTTAGATGGATACTAGTAAACAACTCTAATATTGTGACTCAGGTGTTAAAAAAAAATGTATGCCATGTTCTCTGACAATAGCTCCTATAATAGCATCTCATGATGGTATAGTTTCCCAAGTAAAAGCCATAAGTGGACACTTTAAGGCATCTTCCTCCTCTGTAGTGCTCCTGTGAATCAGGCAAACTGTACAAAGGCTTCCTTTTAAAAATGTCTTCTCATATGTCTGAAGCATTTCAGTTCATCAAACATTTTCTTGCAAATAAAATTGAAAATATTAGTCCACAAGGTACTGTTATATACCTATAAAAACAAAAATGATTAGTCAAAACCTGACCTTTCCATTTCTTAAAACATTTAACAATTGATTCTTTAGACTGAGATAAAGGTGAGATAAATATGACAATTAGGAGACAAATTCTTCAATTCTACCAATATTACAAAAATATTTTTGTAAATTGTAAATAAGCTATCATTGACTTTCTTCCCCTCAAACAATCAAAATGTTAACAGAAGGGCACTCTTACAGTGCTCTCTGTCTGAAGCATGGCCGTTGTCTGTATCTACCTCACATGTATTCACACCTGTTCTGGGACTGCTATAGACAGTTCTCAGAGCAACTGCTGGAGGAACTTCAGCTGGACGTTCTCAATAGCCACAACCATCTCTGCTTACATAACAGGCAATACAGAAGCAGGATGCAGCATGTCAGGAACCATGTGCCATTTCCATGGCAATTACTCTTAGTGACTCATTCTTGACCCAAGGACACACAGGCAGGTCCTGCAGTTCCCTTACAGAGTGCAGCCCACTTGGCCTGAAGTGAGGCCTCACACCACTGCCTCCTGGACCTGTGACCTCATTCTGTACTTGGCCTTAGACTCTGGCTCTAATTCTGCACAGTCCAGGCCCTCTTCACAAACTTGACTTGATGACAAGCCTGGAGCAAGAAAGCAGATGCTGCACTAGGTGAGATCCCAGATGGGCTCCTTTGGGAAAAATGAAAGCTACCAAGAAGGAGTGGAGATGGTCAATGCACATTGCCCTAAGCTGTGGGCTTGTGGCAATGCTCTCGCTATATCTAGCAAACAAACATCAACAAACCTCTTAAGTCTTTTTTGTGACTTTAGTCAATCTTCTCTGGATCAAATTTCTTCAATAATGAGCAAAGTCACCCTTTTCTCTACCTGAACTTATAGGTTAGTTGTCCACACGCCAACCTTAACTCTTTCAATTAGTTTATTCCTTAATCTGTTAAAAAAAATGTTTAATAGCCCAGTGTGATGGCGCACGCCTTTAATCCCAGCACTCGGGAGGCAGAGGTAGGATGATCGCTGTGAGTTCAAGGCCACCCTGCGACTACATAGTGAATTCCAGGTCAGTGTGAGCTAAAGTGAGACCCTATCTCAAAACAAACAAACAACAACAACAAAAAAGTTTAACAACATTGTGCTAGAAATAGTACAGTAAATGAGATGCCAGGTGGAGTTACCTCCCAGTCTTGCCTGAACTGCTTAATTTTGCTGATAAACTTGAAAACAGAGAGAGAGAAAAAAAAAAAGCAAGCAAATTGATGAAAGTATTAAATATACAAATAAGCTACATGTGCTCAAGGAAATTACCGTAATACTCTTCTTACCTTGTTCTTATCAAATGGTTAGTTACGAACAAGTGGTACTCAATTTTCTATTGTCACTGTAACATGGTTATTTGTCCCTGTAAGCACATAATTATACATGACATGACAACAAGTATTCAGTTTCTGGATAAATGGTAAAGTTAATGACATTAAAAATAGCATGTAAGGGCAGGAGAGATAGCTTAGCGGTTAAGGCGTTTGCCTACAAAGCCAAAGGACCCAGGTTCAATTCCCCAGGATGCATATAAGCCAGATGCACAAGGTGGCGCATGCATTTGGAGTTCATTTGCACTGGCTAGAGGCCCTGGTACTCCCATTCTCTCTCTCTCTCCGCCTCTTTCTCTTTCAAATAAATAAGTAAAAATTAAAAAAAAACAGCATGTAAGTACTAAACAGACTTATGGCACCAACTACTTGCCTTCATGTAGACTAGTATAGAACATAGGCAGGAGTGAAGACCATTAAAGGGTTATTAGTTTGGTTTTGTTTATCCTTGTGAAAATATCCACATGTTTTAAAGATGTTAAGAAGTAATATCCCACAAAATAATTTGTATTACTATTATTTTTTAATTTATTTTTGAGACAGAAAGAGAGGGAAAGACAGAGTGAGTCCTCCTACCTTGGCCTCCTGAGTGCTGGGATTAAAGGTGTGTGCCACCATGCCCAACAACTCAGCATTCTTGAGGTGGAGGCAGCAGTTGAAGGCCAGCCTAGATTATGTGAAATCCTATCTCAAAAATAATAGTAGGAGCTAGGCATGATGTGCAAGGTGGTGTATGCATCTGGAGTTCATTTGCAGTGGCTAGAGGCCCTGGCGTACCCATTCTCTCTCTCTCTCTCTCTTGCAAATGGGTAAAGAAACTAATTTATTAATTAAAAGCCAAAAGGGAATCCTCTCTGAAAAAAAAAAGAAAGAAAGATGAGAAACCCTGACAAGCAAGTTTTAAGAGGATTTCCTAGTGAGTACAATGAATCTGAACATGCATCGTTCAAGAAGATTCTGATGTAGTAGGCAGGTGGGTGGGGTCAGAGAAACCCAGATCTACAGCAATCCCACTCCAGTCCAATTAACTATTCTGCACTGCAACCACAGTTCATGAACTGAATCATGAAGACCAAAATATATTCAAGTGTACTTTTTATTTTTATTTATTTATTTCACAGAAAAAGAGGGAGGGAGGGAGGGAGGGGGAGGGGCAGAGAGAGAGAGAGAGAGAGAGAGAGAGAGAATGAACGGGCGTATCAGGGCCTCCAGCCACTGTAAATGAACTCCAGACACGTGCGTCCCCTTATACATTTGGCTACGTGGATCCTGGAGATCTGAACCTGGGTCCTTTGGCTTTGCAAGCAAAATGCCTTAACTGCTAAGCCACCCCTCCAGCCCCAAATGTACTTTTTAAAAACTAATATAGCAGAGTTCAGTGCCTTTTTTTGTCAGGGTCTCACCAACAACAAGCTCATGCTAACCTGGAAATCACCATCCTCTTGCCTCAGCCTCCTAAGTATTAGAATTACAGGCACATACCATTATGCCTGGTGGAGAATAATGCTTTTCAAAAATTATTTTCAATATGTGAAAAAATACTTTCAAAAATTATATTTATGGTGTGGTGGCACACACCTTTAATCCCAGCATTTGGGAGGCAGAGGTAGAAGAATCACTGTGAGTACAAGGCCACCCTGAGAGTACATAGTGAATTCTAGGTCATGGCACCAGACTCAAGCTCCACTTCCCCAGGTCAGCCTAGGCTAGAGTGAAACTCTACCTGGAAAAAAAAAAAAAAATTTTTTTTTTAACTACATATAAACTGGGACCATGAAAAATGCTTAAAATATACAGAATAGCCAATTCCAAAATAACTATCTACATCTGAATCAAGAAATGTGTGGCTGGGGAGACAAAAATCACCCAGCTGAACAGAACACAATCTTAGCAATATGGCCTGCCTCTATTCCTTTCTCCACAGAAGCTCTCAGCACAGACACCTCCTCCACCAGCTAAGCCTTCTCCCTAGCCAATCAGAAACGTCATACACAAGAGATGTTATCAAAAGTTTCACATGCTTTAGTATTAAGTATCACATTGTTTTTTTCATATTTATTAAATATCAATATTTTTTTTCCAAGGTAGGGTCTCACTCTAGCCCAGGCTAATCTGGAATTCATTATATAGTCTCAGGCTGCCCTTGAACTTACAGCATCCTCCTACCTCTGCCTCCCAAGTGCTGGGATTAAAGGCATGCGCCACCATGCCCAGCTTTAAATATCAAGATTTTTATTTGAAGCAGATGAGAACTATTACCTGATCTGATGACACCTTCTTCAGCTCCATTCTCCAGCCACTGGGATTCACTGTCCAACAAACGATTCTTTGATTCACTAAGTGGTTTGATAGGAAAAGGTTGATTTGTGCCAATACTGAAAAAAAGGAGCAAATAATTCAGTGAATATTTCAATGCTCGAATAAGGAGACTTAATAAATTAATAAGCAGCAAATTAGTATTCTTTCTCCTAAGTATGTGAGGGCAACTTATGAGATCTTAGCACTCTGAAAAGGCTACCTTCAAAAGAAAAATATGCCCACAACCACCCCCATCAAATGGCTGTGGGCCCATGAGTGTGTGCTCCAAAACTGTCAATGCAATCAGTTAGATTTGAAAAAACAGCTTCAGAGGCCAGTGGGAAAGAGTTTTTAACACTTGTTAATCGGGAGCTGTAGGCAGCACAAGGACAGGTGAAGAGCTATGTCTGTGGCCAGTACAAAAAGTTACCTGTCGTCTCCCAAGTTTTCTGCTTTCTACCTCTGCAGTTTAGATCTAAGGGGAAAAAATGATTTAGTGATTTAGCGTAGACTTATTTCTCTAACTAAAAGAACTAGAGAATGAGAATGAAGGAAGGAAAGGAAGGCAAAACAGGATTGGCCAGGTGCCTGTTCCAGGCCAGGCATGCTGTGCTGGGTGCTTTCATACTATCTCCAACCTCTAAGGGCCCTGGGGGTAGGTTCCACTATCCTCAGCTGACAGGCTAAAACTGGTTTGTTTCAATGATTTGTTCAAAACCACAGTTAAGTGCTAGAACTCAAAGGTCTAAGGCCTTCTGTGTAGCACTGAAGCCTACCTTAATTGAGCTTAGAGCCCCTTCTTCCCGTTCTGCTTAACTGTGACAGAAACATCTTCAGCTTCTTTAAAATTTCATCTAAAGTGACCTACTTCATTGAATTTAGGAAATGGTTTGCTTGCTGCACAATTGTATTAAGATAGTCCCTTTAAGACGGGAACAAAATTGTACTTCTGACTCCTCATTATTCTGACAACATTGCTAAATCTAGTTATCAAGACAAATGGTTACTAGAACAACAGTGGCTTCCTCTTCCCTATTCTTAAAAGTACCCTGCTCTGAAAGACACAAATTAGCTCAAAAAACTACGTAGAATATCTCTTTTTTGATCTGTGATGGCATACTGCACTACTGCTGCATGTATACATAAACTGTATGTATAACAAAGGTAAAGTTTATTTAACAATGAAAATCTCAGGGTCAAGAAACCCACCTTCTGGCATATTCACTTTGGTTTGTAACAGAAGCTTGTTCTGGATCCATTCCCACAAGACGAGTTGGAAAACTGCAGCCATCACCCAAGCTGTAGAACGAGAAATAGTAATTATATGAGTCATATAAATTAATCAAAGTGTAAGCCGGGTGTGGTGGCTCATGCCTTTAATCCCAGCACTCAGGAGGCAGAGGTAGGAGGATTGCTGTGAGTTCAAGGCCACCCTGAGACTACATAGTGAATTCCAGGTCAGCCTGGGCTACAGCAAAACCCTACCTCAAAAAAAAAAAAAAAAAAAATTAATCAAAGTGGTTAAATTGAATAACATTTTTAAGAAATTTTGTCAACTCAGACATTCAAGTAACAAAACTTATAAGTTTTAAATATAATTTTAGAGTATTACTATTGCCATGAAGATATAAGCCCTTTTCTTTTATGATTTGATTACAAACAAACTTAAGATCACGGTGCCAAGTTAGCACATTAAGTGCAACTACTGACCTTCCTTTTGGGGAGGGGTGTGGAGGGTTGTGGTGGGTCTCACTTTAGTCCAGGCTGACCTGGAACTCATTCTGTAGTCATTACAATCTAGGTAACCTTATCACAATCATGTAAGATAATACTCAAGGTCAGACTGAAATCTGAAATGTAACTTTCACATATTCTTCATATTCATTCAAACAGCATTCATTATCTAGAGCTAAGGACGAACTCAGTGTGGCACAAGAGGTCCGGGGCTAGTTGGGTTCACCAGTATTGCAAAACAAACAAATCAGCCACCAAACAAAGCACACAGCTTCTGAATGCTTATGATGTTCTGGGTGGTGTGTATGCAGTAGGAACACAGTATTTAATAAAAAAGAAAATATCTGCCTTCAAGATCCTAGTTCAAAAACAAAAAACAAAAAAGCAGCTGTTATAATCTAAAGGAAAAAGTAGCCAGGTGTGATGATGCACATCTTTAATCCCAGCACCCAGGGGAGAGAGGTAGAAGGATCATTGTGAGTTCAAGGCTAGCCTGGAGCTACAAAATGAGAAAGTTGCAGTTAGCATGGACTAGAGCAAGACCCTATCTCAGAAAAAGCAAAAAAGTATAGTTATGTCTTTTTCACATTCTTAACATACCAGAAAAAACAGGACTTGCACATCTACCCAAGACATAATAGCTGTAAGCTTGTCATGGCAAACAGAACAGGGCAGTACACAAAATGACTGACTTTAAATCAGGCAACAGAGGACTATGGTCTTAGAAAGAAAGTAAATAAATAAAATGAGTGAGTCCCAGTTGTCTGGCAGGATCTTAGCACTGGAGGGGATTGTAAGCACAGCAAGCTGATCTCACTAAATCAGGTGACAGAGATGGAAGTTTTGAGAAGCTGAGGTGGCTTCAGACTGAGACAGACCTAAGAAAGAAGATACTCAGAGAAATGGCCACAGAAATCTGCACAGGGCTGTATTCATGTCTTTTGACACAGGAGAACCTCAGAAAATAGCTAGGAAGCTTACAAAGAATAAATGCAGAGAGCCCGACAGCACTGGGCGGCATTACATTTCATGAGCCAGAAGGGAAACCTTTCTGAACACATGGGTTTGGAAGACCCCAACTAAATAGCCTCAAAAACAGCAATCTAAAGCATAATGAAATTCAGCCTTTGTAAAGCAAGACAATATAATCAAAACACTTAACAATGTAGCATTTAAGGTGTTCACTGTCTGATCAATAAGGAAAGTATCAGATGTGCCCAAATTAAAGAAAGCAAAATCAAACGCCAATAGGAAGTAATCAGAAAGAGAGCAATTTTGTGAAAATCAACAACTTCAATACAGCCACTGAAAATATATTTGTGAATTTAAAGGAAAACTAAATGAAAACCAAAATACAAGACAAAAGAAGAATGAAATTGAACGTGTAGCACTGAAAAACATAAGATCTGAAATGAAAACTCAAAAAATGGGCTTACCAGCATCTTAAACACAACATCAAAAATTTGTTAGCACAACAGCAGAAATTAAATGAATTGAAGGAAAGGCTGAATAACCATGGTACCAATATGGATATCTGCGAGGAAAGCTAGTAGGGAGAGGAGGAAAAGAGGGAAAGAATCAAACACTCAAATCTCTAACGATTAAAGCTATGACAAAACAAATAAAGGCTCACTGATAATAAAAAAAAAAAATTCAAATCTAATCCAAACTGCACACCCACAAGTCCAAGAAGCCTGATCAATACCAGTAGAATAAATACCAAAAAATACCACCATCAAACTGCTTAAAGCCAGTGGTAAAAATCTTAAAATGAGAAGGGCAGGACTTCCTTGTGGTGGGCTTTGTTTGTAAAACAAAACAAAACAAACCAAAACAAAACAAAACAAAAAAACTGTCTCCTTACCATTTCAAAAATCACGCAAACCAAAAGCCGGGTGTGGTGGCGCATGCCTTTAATCCCAGCATTTAGGAGGCAGAGGTAGGAGGATCACTCGAAAGTTCGAGGCCACCCTGAGACTACATAGTGAATTCCAGGAGAGCCTGAGCTAGAGTGAAACCCTACCTCGAAAAACCAAAAAGAAAAAAAAAGAAAAAAAATATCATGCAAACCAGAAGTAGTCTTAAAGGAAGGACTCAGTGCAATCATGAATTTACTGATAACAGAAAGTAACCTTAAAATTAAGTATTGTACATTCCTAGCAATATATTAGAAAACTTTTGAAAACATGAGAGAATACAGTACACATAAGAGAGTGAACATGAGGGCTGGAGAGATGGTTCAGTGGTTAAGATACTTGCTTGCAAATCCTGACAGTCTGGGTTCTATTCTCCAGCACCCACATAAAGTGGCTCATGTGTCTGGAGTTCATTTGCAGTGGCAGGAGGCCCTGGTGCTCTCTTTTTTTCTGTTTCTCCCTCCCTCCCTCCCTCTCTTTCTATGCTTGCAAATAAATAAATATTAAAAACAAAGACAGAGTGAGCATGAATATGCAGAAATAGAGCGTATAGGTCATGAAACACACACACACACACACACACACACACACACACACACACACGGAAGCCAGGAGCTGGGTGTAGTGGTGCACACCTTTAATCCCAGCATTTGGGAGGCAGAGGTAGGAGTAGTGAGTTCAAGGCCACCTTGAGACTACATAGTGATTTCCAGGTCAGCCTGAGCTTGCGTGAGACCCTGCCTTGAAAAAGAAAAAGAAAAAGAAAGAGAAAAAGAAGAAGAAAAAGAAAAAGAAAAACAAAAACAAAAACAAAAACAAAACAAAAAAATTGAAGCCAGGGGCTGGAGAGAAAGCTTAGTGGTTAAGGCATTTTCCACCAAAGCCAAAAGACCCAGGTTCAATTCCCCTGTATCCATGTAAAGTCAGATTTACAAGGTGGCACATGCATCTGGAGTCCATTTGCAGTGGTTAGAGGCCCTAGCAGGCCCATTCCCTCTCTCTCTCTCTATTTGCAAATTAACTTTAAAAAACTGAAGCTGAGTGTGGTGGCACACACCTTTAATCCCAGTACTTGGGAGGCAGAAGCAGAAGGATAGTGGTAAGTTTAAGGCCACCCTGAACTACACAGTGAATTCCAGGTCAGCCTGTGCTAGAGTGAGATCCTTCCTTGAGAAACAAAAAATGAAACAAACAAAAAAATAAAGAAAAATTGAGAGGTAGGCTGGGAGATGATTCAGTGGTAAAGGCCCTTGCTTACAAAGCACGTTGGCCCAGGTTCAATTCTGAGGTACCTGTGTAAAGCCACTTGCACAAAGTGGCACATATGTCTGAAGTTTGCTTGTAGTGGCAAGGGCCTTGATGTGCCCATAATGAATTCTCTTTCTTCCAAACAAACAAACAAAAAAAATTTTTAAAAGCTGAAGGGTTCAGCAAAACATGGTAGTTCGTGTTTTTAATACCAGCACAAAGGAAGCTAAAATAGAGCTGGCTATGGTGGGGCATGTCCTTAATCTTAGCACTTGGGAGGCAGAGATAAGAGGATCACCCTGGGTTCAAGGCTACCCTGAGACTACATAGTGAATTCCAGGTCAGCCTGGACTACAGTGAAACCCTAACCTCCCCTGCCCCAGAAAAAAAGAAGAAAAGAGAGAAAGCTGAGGTAGGAGGACTTCCATGAATTCAAGGCTACAAGTTTATTCAAAGTCTGTAATTTAATTCTGCAGCCACCTGGTTAGAGGAGGTCTCACTGTGGGTGGATCCTAGGGACCAGCCCTAAGGTGTGGGGGTGGATTTGGAATTCCAGTGTAAAGACATGCAAAGTGCCTGAGCTTTGCCTGGAGTTCCTAAAGAGGGTTTGCTTGTTTTTGTTGGTGGCTTTTCTCCCTGCCTGGTCCTATGGAAGTGGGCCAGCTTCTTCTGCCACTATGGAACTTCTCCTGCTTCAATAAATCCCTTCCTCCCATAACTGTGCCTGGTCCGGAAGTTAATCTCAACAATGTATGGCTGTCTACTACAGAGACCCTGCCACAAAAACAAATGGCTAGAGGGATGGCCCGGTGGTTAAAGGTGCTTTCTTGCAAAGCATGGTGGCCTGGGTTCAATTCTGGAGTACCCACGTAAAGTCAGACACACTAAGTGGCTCATGTGTCTGGAGTTCATTTGCAGTGGCAAGAGACCCTGGCACACCCATATTCTCACTCTCTCTTCCTGCTTCTTTCTCTCTCAAATAAATCAGTAAATAAAATATATTCTAGCCAGGTGTGGTAGCGCATGCCTTTAATCCCAGCACTCTGGAGACAGAGGTAGGAGGATCGCCAGGAATTCGAGGTGACCCTGAGACGACATAGTGAATTCCAGGTCAGCCTGGCTAGAGTGAAACCCTACCTTGAGAAAACAGGAACAAAACAAACAACAACAACAACAACAACAAAAACAAACACAAAGAAAGAAAGAAAAACAAAACAACAGGGCTGGAGAGATGGCCCAGAAGTAAAGATGCTTGCCTGCAAAGCCCAATGACCCAAATTCAATTCCCCAGTACCCACATAAACCAGTGCACAAAGTGGCAGTTCCTTTGCAGCATCTGGAGGCCCTGATGTACCCATTCTCTCTCTCTCTTTCTCCTTGCAAATAAATAAAATATTTAAGATTAAAAAAAAACTCAGAAAACTAAATAATGGCTGGGCATGGTAGCATACGCCTTTAATCTCAGAACTCAGGAGGCAGAGGGTAGGAGGATCACTGTGAGCTTAAAGCCAGCCTGGGAGTACAAAGTGAGTTCTAGGTCAGCCTGGGCTACAGTGAGACCAAACAAAACAGGCCTAAGATGCATAGGTGGTGCATGTGTATGGAGTTTGCAGTGGCAGAAGGACTTGAGGCACCCATATTCTCAGTCTGCCTCTTATACAAAATCTACATAACAATGACATCAAAACAAAAGTCTAATTGGAAAAAAATAAGAGGTTCAGTGGAGGGGAGATTTGGCAGTAATTCAGGTCATGGGAGGGGATTATGATCATTCATGGTATATTGCCTATACTTATGCAAGTTTTCAATCAGAAGTTAAAAAAAGAAAATTATTTGTGCATATGTACCAGCATGCATGACACAGCACTTATATGGAGGTTACAGGGCAACTTCAAGATGCCTGGCCTTCTTTCAGGCAGGGTCTCTTGTCAGTACAAACAAATGGGTCATACTAGCTAGCCTCAAGACTGTCAGATTCTCCTGGCTCCACCTCTCATTGTCATAGACTTCAGGTGTGCCAAGATCACATGTGCAATCCTCACTTTGCATCTGGCTTTATGTGAGTGCTGGGGAATTTAATTCAGACGAGTAGGCTTTGCAAGTAAGTGCCTTTAACAGCTGAACCATGTCTCTAACCCCATTTTTTGTTTGAGACAGTGTCTCACTACCCTCAAATTCCTAGTAATCCTGCCTCAGCCTTCCAAGTGCAAGGATTAGAGGCACGAACCACTACGCTTGGCACTGAAAAATCTTACAAACACACTTGGATAAAGTACTTACTGTGCCTGCCTGAGGACCAGTGTTCAGATCTCCAGCACCCATGCAAATTTTGGGTGGATGCAGCAGCCCAGCTGCAATCCCCAACACAGTGGATCCTTGGTGGAAGCCTGCCTGCTAGACTAGCTGAATCAGTGAGCTCTGAGCTCAAGTGAGAGACCCTGCCTTAAAGACACCTAATGTCAACCTCTGGTCTCTATATGGACACATGTGCATGCATACCCACATGTGTATCGCCAAGCATATGAACACACACATGTACACGTCCCACATACATACACAAAAGAGGCACTTTAACTTCAAATGCTACCTTTTATTATAACTGTGGTGTATAGATGGCCTAAAATGGCTGGAGTTAGGAAGACAGAAACTATGAATCATCTGGGGCATAACATTTACATGAAGTAAAATTGAATGATATATCTGCTTTACTTCATTTAAGAAAGAAAAGAAGGTCTGAGGAGATGGCTCAGCAGTTAAAGGCACTTATTTGCAAAGCCTGCCAGGCTGGGTTTAATTCCTCAGCATGTAAAGTCCGGCAGGTGTTTGTTACAGCAGCAAGAGACTCTGGTCCACTCATACACACACACCGAGAGGTTTTTTTTTTTTTTTTTAAAAAAAAAAGAAAGATATAATTTATAAGTGTGGTGGAATTTTTGAAAGTATAAATTGTGGTTCTGCAAACTGTTTTTCATTTGCAAGAAAGTTTTTCTACTTCCAATTCAAATATATGTTCAAACTTTTCCTGCATCCAATTTAAAAAGAAAAATATTTTGTATATGTCCAAGGTGTTTTCAGTTCTCATTTTAAGGCTCATAAAAATCTCTGAATCTTTTTTCTGCCTGTATGGGCCTTTTGTGCCCTGGGATTACAGGTGGCCACCACACCCACCTAGCACTTATAACGATCCTGGGAATCTGAACTCTAGCTCTCACGTTTGCAGGGCAAGCATTTTGTCCTCTAAGCCATCTGCTCGGCCACAAAAATTGCTACAGATTCTTACATTTTATAAATTACCTTGAAAATACTGGAAGTAGCCAATATTTCTTTTCGTCCCCAAAGACTTGCCTCCAATTTTTACTATATCCAAGAGAGAAACCATTTCCATCTTGTCCATAAGAAAACGTAGGTGCACGGAATGATTCTGTTAAAAACCAAGCATATACAAATATATAAACCTAATTTATTTAAATTCATCATGTGATTGCTATACATTGTACACATGTATTAAAATGCCACACTGAATCCCACAATGTATACATTATGTCATTTCAAACAAAATACACTTAGCCAAGCATGGTGGCAGATGCCTTTAATCCCAGTACTCGGGAGGCAGAGGTAGGAGGATTGCTGTGAGTTCAAGGCCAGCCTGAGACTACATAGTAAATTCCACATCAGCCTGTGCTACAGTGAGACCCTACCTCAAAAAAAAAAGAAAAAAAAAAAAAAAGGTACACTTAAATCTCTGACTTAATTAGGGAAAAGTACATTTTACCTCATCAACCACATAAAATAATATCAAAATAATTATCTAATATCATTGAATAACAAATGAAGTATGTTTAATATGTATTACCTTTTAAAAACTTACTAATTATAGTTTTGATTTCATATTAGTTTTGTGGTATTGGGAACTGAATCCTTGTACATGCTAGTCAAATCTATGCCACTGAGTTAAATTTCTAGACCCTCTTTCATATACTTCTGTATTTATTTATTTATTGGGGGGAGGTGAATGAGCATGGTGCACTAGGGCCTCTTGCTACTGCAACCAAACTCCAGATACATGCATAAATTAGTGCATCTGATTTTATATGGGCACTGGTGAATCAAATCCAGGCCATCAGGCTTTGCAAGCAATTGCCTTTGAATGCTGAGCCATCTCCCTAGCTCTCATTTCATTTTTAAGTTGTTACAACTTGTCTAACTATACTCCTTATTTATTAAATTCCTACTATGTCTTTTTTTTGGGGGGGGGTGTTGAGGTAGGGTCTCACTCTAGCCTAGGCTGACCTGGAATTCACTATGTACTTTCAAGGGGGCCTCAAACTCAGTGATCCTCCTACTTCTGCCTCCCAAGTGCTGGGATTAAAGGTATGCACCACCACACCCAGCTCCTACTATGTTCTTAATAGTACAACACTAGGTATTGGAATCCAAACAAAACTATTTGATGAGGGCTGGAGAGTTGGCTTAGTGGTTAGGCGCATGCCGGCAAGGCTTAAGGACCCAAGTTCAATTCTCCAGGTCCTACGTAAGCCAGATGCACATGGTGGCACATGCATCTGGAGTTTGTATGCAGTGGCTAAAAGCCCTGGCATGCCCATTCTCTTTTTCTCTCTCTCTCTCTCTAATAAATAAATAAATAAAAATAAAATCTTTAAAAAGTCTTAAAAATATTTGATGAAATTCTTACGAAAATTCGATAGTCTAGTAAAATTACATGTGATAAGTGCTAATACAGTACCCGAAGTGTTCTGGGAGCACAGAAGTAGACTCCATGTGTCTTGGGAATGAGGGTAGAGGTATATAAAGATGGAAGTTGTGACAAACAAGCACATTCTTGATCAGTAAGGAAACACAGGAGGCTAGAGAACATTAAAGTTTGGTTGTCAGTGACATAAAGTGAGTTCTAGGGAAAGTTGGGGTTCATGGGGAATTTTACTTTGTTGTAAAAACAATGCACTTCAGCATGTTTTATGAAGTAAGATGAGAAAAGGACAAGAAAGTAAAAACCAAAGGGAAGAATCCCAGAGGAGAAGAAAGATATGTAGAAGAACTTTAAGATGAACCTTGACTATCAGAACATCTTTCCTCAGAAGTTAGAGGAAGGTTAACAGTGACAGGTAGGTAAAAAGAAATGTTTGTGGAAGGCTATGGAAGTGAAATAGATGGGCACTTACTCATGACTTTTCATTTTTCTCTGGAGGACTTGCAAATGGGCAGAGTAGCAATACAGTGAAATATCTATATTAATGTGAGAAACAGCTCATGAGGAGCCTGATCAGAAACTAACAGAGTTGAGGGGGGATCTTCCATGTAACTCTCTCTGTGGGAGTTAGTTTCTTTTTTTTTTTTTTTATTTTCTCCATTTTTATTAATATTTTCCATGATAACAAAAAAAAAAATCCCATGGTATTACCCTCCCCCCTTTCCCCTTTGAAATTCCATTCTCCATCATATCCCCTCCCCATCTCAATCTTTCTACTTACATATATACAATACCAACCTAATAAAAGCCCTCCTCCCTTTCTTTCTCTTCCCTTTCTATCTCCTTTTTTAACTTACTGGCCTCTGCTACTGAGTTTTTTCCTTCTCACACAGAAGCCCAATCATCTCTAGCTAAGATCCACATATGAGGGAGAACATGTGGCGCTTGGCTTTCTGGGCCTGGGTTACCTCACTTAGTATAATTCTTTCCAGATCCATCCACTTTTCTGCAAATTTCATAACTTCATTTCTCTTTACTGCTGAGTAAAACTCCATTGTATAAATGTGCCATATCTTCATTATCCACTCATCAGTTGAGGGACATCTAGGTTGGTTCCATTTCCCAGCTATTATAAATTGAGCAGCAATAAACATGGTTGAGCAAGTATCTCTAAGGTAATGAGATGAGTCCTTAGGATATATGCCTAGGAGAGCTATAGCTGGGTCATATGGTAGATCAATCTTTAGCTGTTTTAGGAACCTCCACACTGATTTCCACAATGGCTGGACCAGATTGCATTCCCACCAACAATGTAGAAGGGTTCCTCTTTTTCCACATCCCCGCCAACATTTATGATCATTTGTTTTCATGATGGTAGCCAATCTGACAGGAGTGAGATGGAATCTCAATGTAGTCTTAATCTGCATTTCCCTGATGACTAGGGATGTAGAACATTTTTTTAGATGCGTATATGCCATTCGTATTTCTTCCTTTGAGAATTCTCTATTTAGCTCCATTTCCCATTTTTTGATTGGTTTGTTTGATTCCTTATTATTTAACTTCTTGAGTTCTTTGTATATCTTAGATATTAATCCTCTATCAGATATATAGCTGGTGAAGATTTTTTCCCATTCTGTAGGTTGCCTCTTTGCTTTCTTCACCGTGTCCTTTGCAGTGCAAAATCTTTGTATTTTCATGAGGTCCCAGTGGTTAATCTGTGGTTTTATTGCCTGAGCAATTGGGGTTGTATTCAGAAAGTCTTTGCCAAGACCAATATGTTGAAGGGTTTCCCCTACTTTTTCCTCTAGCAGTTTCAGAGTTTCAGGTCTGATGTTAAGGTCCTTAATCCATTTGGACTTAATTCTTGTGCACGGAGAAAGAGAAGAATCTATTTTCATCCTTCTACAGATATATATCCAGTTTTCCCAACACCATTTGCTGAAGAGGCTGTCTTTTCTCCAATGAGTATTTTTGGCATTTTTATCAAATATCAGGTGGCTATAACTACATGGGGTTACATTTGGGTCCTCTATTCTGTTCCATTGATCTACGAGTCTGCTTTTGTGCCAGTACCATGCTGTTTTTGTTACTATGGCTCTGTAGTATAGGTTAAAATCAGGTATGGTGATACCACCAGCCTTATTTTTGTTGCTCAGTATTATTTTAGATATTCGAGGTTTTTTGTGATTCCAAATGAATTTTTGGATTGTTTTTTCTATTTCCGTGAAGAATGCCTTTGGAATTTTGATGGGGATTGCGTTAAATGTGTAGATTGCTTTTGGTAAGATTGCCATTTTCACAATATTGATTCTTCCAATCCAGGAACAAGGGATGTTTTTCCACTTCCTAGTGTCTTCTGCAATTTCTCGCTTGAGTGTTTTAAAGTTCTCATTGTATAGATTCTTTACTTCCTTAGTAAGGTTTATTCCAAGGTACTTTATTTTTTTTGATGCAATTGTGAATGGGAGTGATTCTCTGATCTCATCCTCTGTGTGTTTGTTGTTAGCATATATGAAGGCTACTGATTTCTGTGTATTTATTTTGTATCCTGCTACATGACTGTAGGTTTTTATCAGCTCTAACAGTTTGCTAGTAGAGTCTTTAGGGTCCTTTATATATAGAATCATGTCATCTGCAAATAATGATAACTTGACCTCTTCCTTTCCGATTTGTATCCCTTTTATGCATTTCTCTTGCCTTATTGCTATGGCTAAGACTTCCAGAACTATATTAAATAAAAGTGGGGACAGTGGACACCCTTGTCTTGTTCCTGATTTTAGTGGAAAAGCATCCAGTTTTTCCCCATTTAGTAATATGTTGGCTGTAGGCTTATCATAAATAGCCTTTATTATATTGAGATATGTTCCTTCTATTCCCAGTCTCTGTAGGACTTTTATCATGAAGGGATGTTGGATTTTGTCGAATGCTTTCTCTGCATCTAATGAGATGATCATGTGATTTTTGTCCTTCAACCCATTTATATAATGTATAAGGAGTTAGTTTCTTTCAGCTGTCAATCACATGGCTAGACATGTGGATGAAGTGAACTGCTGAAAGCTCCAGGTTATAAATTGGTAAAGAAATTCTGGAGAAAAAATCTAGGGGCAGGAAAGTCAAAGATGTTGTGGAGAGGGTATAATGGGATCCTGAAGGATTTCCCCCCTCCTTTTTCATTCTATTTTTATCTTTCTTCTTTGCTGCACCCCATGCTTTCCTCTAACATATGCCTCAGCACACACAGAGGAAGTAATTCTGAGCTGAAACTTCAGAAATCATGAGCTAACACAAATCATGCTTCCTTCAAGTTGATCAAGTTCAGGTACGGTGTCAGGGTGAAGGAAAGCAGACTTACACAGCCTCAGTGGTGGACAAGGCTTCATGCAAAACAGGCTGAGAGAAGTTGAGCAAACTCAAGTGCACATGCTCCATCCATTGCAACTGGCTACTACTTAGCCCTAACTGGTTGATAGCAGTTGAGAAAACAGGTTTACCACTACCACATTTATCAATTTTGAAAAGAACTCTAATTTTCTATGTGAAATGTTTCAGTTTTTAGCTATTATGGGAGGTTTTTAGTATTGGGCTTTGCACATAAGCAAATTTTTTGTTAGTTCTGACTATGGGTAAAAGGATGGCAGGAAAAAAAAAAAAAGGATGGCAGGGCATGTTGTAGAGGACATATACTTAAGGAATATAAGGAACTTTCACATGGAAAAAGAATACAGCAAGACCAAACTGGGGGAGAGCTTAACAGGGGGTGAGCTGGGGGAGGGAGAAGAGAAATCCTTACATTGGATGCCCACATCAACCACATGACTCAGAAACACGTGAGATTGCAGTGATCCATATATATATAAAATGTGCTCCTCAAATCTTTTCATTTTTCTACATTAAAAACTGTTTTCTTGCCAGCCATGGTGGTGCATACCTTTAATCCCAGCACTTATGTGGGAGGCTAGGAGGATGACTGTGAGTTCAAGACCAGCCTGAGACTATATAGTGAATTCTAGCTCAGCCTGGGCAAGGGCAAGAACGTACAATAAAACAAAAGCAACACAACACCACACCATTTTTCTTGTGCTGGAGAGATGGCTCATCAGTTAAGGCGCTTTATACAAGGCTAATGACCAGGGTTTGATTCCCCAGTACCCACATAAAGCCAGATGCACAAAGTGGCTTGTGCACTGGAGTTCATTTGCAGTGGCTAGAGGCCCATTCTCTCCACCCCACCCCACATGGAAATAAATAAATAAAATTTAAAAAATAAAAATAAAAAACCTGTTTTCTGCTGGGTGTGGGTATGGTGGTACACACCTTTAATCCCAGCATTCAGGAGGCTGAGGCAATAAGATAGCTGTGAGTTTGAGGCCAGTCTGGTGCTACAGAGTGAGTTTCAGGTTAACCTGGTCTACAGTAAGACCCTGCCTTCAAGAAACAAAACAACAACAACAAAAATAAACCTCTTTCCTTTCAATTCTCCTGACAGACACCAGTACTTCAGATGGCAGGTGATCTTTACATTTTCTTATGAAATATTGAAATCTTGGTACATTAGCTGCTTCATATATATTTCAAAATTATAACACAGTGGGCTCAATGTGAACACTGATACTTCCCTCCCTTCCCCTAGCTGGCCTCACAATTATAATCCTGAAGCCTCAGCCTCCTGAGTGCTAGGATCATAGGTATGTGAGGACCTGAGTTCAGATCCCTAGTACCCATATAAAAAACCAGGTACAGTGACATGTGTGTGCAATCCCAGCACTGGGAAGGCAGAAGAAACAAGAAGATCCCTGGAGCTTAAGACCAATTGGTCTAGCTGAATCAGCGGGTCCAGGTTTACTGAGAGACCCTCAAGCTCAGGGACAGGAAGACACCTGAGGTTAATCTCTGGCCTCTCTATATGAAAGCACAAGGACATACGAATCTGCACAAACATGAACACATACATCACACACAAAAATATTTGTGCCATTACTTGAACATCCTATGGGACTCTTCCCTGTATTTCTTTTTCCTTTTCAAGGGCAGGTCTCACTCTAGACCAGGCTGACCTGGAACTCACTTGAACTAATGGTGATCCCCCTATTGGAGCCACCTGAGTGCTAGGTCTAAAGGCATATGCCACCATGCTTGGCAAAGCTTTGCTTTTTTTGGTTCATCTCGTTGTTATTATTATTTTGATTTTTCAAGGTAAGATTTTGCTCTAGGCTGACCTAGAATTCAGTCTGTAGTGTTGGTGGCCTTGAACTTGTAGCGATTTTGCTACCTCTGCCTTCTGAGTGCTGGGATTAAAGGCGTGCACCACCTCACCTGGCCTCATTATTTTTTCACGAGGAAAAGGAAAAGGAAAAGGATTAAATGCTGATACTAGTGATATAATGTGTTAAGCATCACTGACAAAGGCCTTAAAAGTGAAAATAATGAGATGTGACAAAAACATTAGCAGTTAAGCGCTTGCCTGTGAAGACTAAGGACCCCAGCACCCACATAAGACAAATGCACAAGGGGGCGCACACATCTGGAGTTCCTTTGCAGTGGCTGGAGGCCCTGGTACGCCCATTCTCTCTCTCTCTCGATTTGCCTCTTTATCTGTCTGTCTGTCGCGCTCAAATAAATAAATAAAAATAAACAACAACAAAAAATTATTCCCAAGCCAAGCATGGTAAAAGAAAATTATTTTCCTGTGGCTGGGCATGGTGGCTCACACCTTTAATCCTAGCACTCAGGAGACAGAGGTAGAAAGATTGCTATGAGTTCAAGGCCACCCTGAGACTAAACAGTGAATTCCAGATCAGACTGGGCTAAAGTGAGACATTAGCTCAAAAAAACCAAAAAATAAAAAAAAATGAAAAATTATTCCTGGGGATAGAGATTGTTCAGTGGCTAAGGCATTTGCCTGTAAAGCCTAACAACCCATGTAAAGCCAGATGCACAGAGTGGCACATGATTCTGGAGTTCATCTGCAGTGGCTACAGGCCCTCATGTGCCCATTCTCATTCTCTCTCTCTCTCTTTGCTTGCAGATGAATAAATAAAACATTTAAAAAATTATTCCTCAGAACATATGTCAATTAAATGTGTAATTCTTGGTGAAAAAAGAAAAAATATATATATAATATTTTGTTGATGTATTAGGTTTTTGGCTGAGAATGAATTTCTACTACCTATCTTTCAGATTTTTTTTTTTTTTCAAGGTAGGGTCTCACACTAGCCCAGGCTGACCTGGAATTCACTATGGAGTCTCAGGGTGGCCTCAAACTCATGGCAATCCTCCTACCTTTGCCTCCCGAGTGCTGGGATTAAAGGAATGCACCACCACGCCCAGCCTTCAGATTGGTTTCTTAAAAAACAATGTATAGGCCTGGAGAAGATGGCTTAGCGGTTAAGGCATTTGCCTGCAAAGCCAAAGGACCCCTGTTTGATTCCCCAGGACCCATGTAAGCCAGATGCACAAGGAGGCGCATGTATCTGGAATTCATTTCCAGTGGCTGGAAGCCCTGGAGGGCCCATTCTCTCTCTCTCTCAAATAAATAAATAAATAAAATATATTAAAAAAACACTGTATAAAATGTGGTGACAGATTTTACTTGTTAAATTTTATAAAATAAAGGGCAGAGATGGCTCAGCAATTGAAGGCCTTTGCTTGCAAAGCTTGACGGCCCAGGTTCAATTCCCCAGTACCTACTTATATTAAGGCAGATGCACAAAGTGACATATGTATCTGGAGTTCATTTGCAGTGGCAAGAGGCCCTGGAGTGCCCATTTATTCACTCTCCCTCTCCCTCTCTCTCTGGTTGCAGGTAAAAAATAAAAATATTAAAATAAAATGTACAATGATCATCTCATTAGATGCAGAAAAAGCATTTGACAAAATCCAACATCCCTTCATGATAAAAGCCCTACAGAAACTGGGAATAGATGGAACATATGTCAACATAATAAAGGCTATTTATGACAAGCCCACAGCCAACATAATACTAAATGGAGAAAAACTGGAAGCTTTTCCACTAAAATCAGGAACAAGACAAGGATGTCCACTGTCCCCACTTTTATTTAATATAGTACTAGAAGTCTTAGCCATAGCAATAAGGCAAGAGACACACATAAAAGGGATACAAATTGGAAAGGAAGAGATCAAGTTGTCATTATTTGCAGATGACATGATTCTATACAGAAAGGACCGTAAAGACTCTAAGAGCAAACTGTTAGAGTTGATAAACACCTATAGCCATGTAGCACACACAGAAATAAACACAGAAAAATAAACACAGAAATCAGTAGCTTTCCTATATGCTAACAACAAACACACAGAGAATGAAATCAGAGAACCACTCCCATTCACAACTGCATCAAAAAATAAATAAATAAAATACCTTGGAATAAACCTAACTAAGGAAGAGAAGGATCTCTACAATGAAAACTTTAAAACACTCAAGTGAGAAATTGCACAAGACACTAAGAAATGGAAAGACTTCTGTATCAGACAGATTTAGGTTTGCTGAGATAAACTTCCAGACCAGGCACAGTTATGGAGGAAGGGATTTATTGAAGCTTACAGATCCAGGGGAAGTTCCATAAATGGCAGAAGAAGCTGGCCTGCCTTCACAGGACCAAGCAGAGAGAGAGAAGTACAAGCCTAAAGCCAAAAGCCACAACACACTTCAGGAACTCCTGCTAGGCACACTTTGTATATCCTAGATTAAAACCTGAAACCCACCACCACACCTTAAGATCCACCCAGTGACACTGCCTCCAGCCAGGTGGTGCAGATGCAAACTACAAACAAATAAACAACTGAATATATTGGGGGCCATCTATTCTATTCAAACCACCACAACATCCCTTGTTCTTGGATCGGAAGAATCAATATTGTGAAAATGGAAAACTTACCAAAAGCAATCTACACATTTAATGCAATCCCCATCAAAACTCCAATGGTATTCTTCACACAAATAGAAAAAACAATCCAAAAATTCATTTGGAACCACAAAAAACCTCAAATATCTAAAACAATTTTGAGCAACAAAAATAAGGCTGGTGGTATCACCATACCTGATTTTAACCTATACTACAGAGCCATAGTAACAAAAACAGCATGGTATTGGCACAAAAGCAGGTATGTAGATCAATGGAATAGAACAGAGGACCCAGATGTAAATCTGGGTAGCTATAGCCACCTGATCTTCGACAAAAATGCCAAAAATTAGTGTCTATAATTATGGAAATTGTCAATAAAAAATTAAAAAATGCAAAAAAACACCAAAAATATTTATTGGAGAAAAGACAGCCTCTTCAGCAAATGGTGCTGGGAAAACTGGATATATATCTGTAGAAGGATGAAAATAGATCCTTATCTCTCTCCATGCACAAGAATTAAGTCCAAATGGATCAAATACCTTACTATCAGACCTGAAACTCTGAAATTGCTAGAGGAAAAAGTAGGAGAAACCCTTCAACATACTGGTCTTGGCAAGGACTTTCTGAATATAACCCCAATTGCTCAGGCAATAAAACCACAGATTAATCGCTGTGATTTCATGAAATTACAAAGCTTATGTATGGCAAAAGACACTGTGAACAGAGCAAAGAGGCAACCTACAGAATGGGAGAAAATCTTTGCCAGCTATACATTTGATAGAGGATTAATATATAGGATATACAAAGACTCAAAAAATTAAATAATAAGAAATCAAACAACCTGATTAAAAATGGGCTATGGAACTAAATAGAGAGTTCTCAAAAGAAGAAACACAGATGGCATATAGACATCTAAAAAAAAGTTCTACATTTCTAGTCATCAGGGAAATGCAGATTAAAACTACATTGACAGCACTCGAGAGGCGGAGGTAGGAGGATCGCTGTAAGTTCGAGGCCACCCTGAGACTACATAGTAAATTCCAGGTCAGCCTGAGCTAGAGTGAGACCCTACCATGGAAAACCAAAACAAAAAAAACAAAACAAACAAACAAACAAACAAAAAAAACATTGAGATTGAGATTCCATCTCACTCCTGTCAGACTGGCTACCATCATGAAAACAAATGAACATAACTGCTGGCAAGGGTGCGGGAAAAGAGGAACCCTTCTACACTGTTGGTGGGAATGCAATCTGGTCCAGCCATTATGGAAATCAGTGTGGAGGTTCCTGAGACAGCTAAAAGTAGATCTATCATATGTCCCAGCTATAGCACTCCTAGGCATATATCCTAAGGACTCATCTCACTACCTTAGAGATACTTACTCAACTATGCTTATTGCCGGTCTATTCACACTAGCTAGGAAATGGAACCAGCCTAGATGTCCCTTAACTGATGAGTGAGTGGATAATGAAGATGTGGTACATTTATACAATGGGGTTTTCTACTCAGCAGTAAAGAAAAATGAAGTTATAAAATTTGCAGGAAAAAGGATGGATCTGGAAAGGACTATACTAAGTGAGGTAACCCAGGCCCAGAAAACCAAATGTCACATATTCTCTCTCATATGTGGATCCTAGCTACAAATAATTGGACTTCTGCGTGAGTACGAAAAAAACTCAGTAGTATAGGCCAGTAAGCTAGAAAGCAGATATAAAGGGAATAGAAAGGGAGGAAGGGGGGGACTTAATAGAATGGTATTATATATATGTAAGTAGAAGAACAGATTAATGGGGGTGAAAGGTCTAAGTGAGGTCAGGAGAAGAGATTGAGTAAGGAAAGGTGGAAGGAGGGCTAATCAAAATCTTAGAGGCAGCCGGGCGTGGCGGCACACGCCTTTAATCCCAGCACTCGGGAGGCAGAGGTAGGAGGATTGCCATGAGTTTGAGGCCACCCTGAGACTCCATACTGAATTCCAGGTCAGCTTGGGCTAGAGCGAGACCCTACCTCGAAAAAAAAAATCTTAGAGTATATAAATAAGTCATATGGAAACCTACTTTTTTGGACAATGGAACACACAGGAGCCATAGATTGTTGCAAGAAAATTTTCAGTGCCAGGGATGGGATACCATCCAGTGAGTTGTTGGCTAGGGAGGTCCCTGATGGCCCCGAAACATTACAGGCCATTGCTGAGGCCCTTGGTTCCTCATCAGGAATAGATGGTAAGACCCTATTGCTGAATACTCCACATACTTAGGCTGCAAGGTCACTGAGAATTCCTGCTGGAGCTGAGCTGAAAACCTCCTCCATGTTGACTAGCTGACAGGAAGCTGGAAAAAGCCAAGCTCCACGCAGTTCAATGGGAGAGAAATCACCAGTGAAGAAACCCAACAATGGACAATGCAAGCCTTATATTTGGCCAGCCAGACCAAATGAGCCAATGGGTGCAACAGTGGCACATCTGTCATGGTGGAAACCAACCCCCTCTAATTGGACTGGAGGCCTGCTCCATGGAAGGGAATACATTCCTAATACTGAAAACCTACAACAGGGGTAGTCATGAGCCCTAGGGGTGTAACATCTGCTGCTATCTGGGAAAAAGTATATACTATGCTCACCAAACTGCCCAGTAAGCACTTCTCTTAACATTCATACCCATGTATTAATGCTACTCTCACTTTTGGGTAGAGAATCTTCTCTTTTCAGATGGCAGTGACCTTGGGGTTACTCAAGAGGCACCATGGTGCCAAGAAGTGACAGACGAGTACTCAGCACTGCAATATCTCTATCACACCTTCCATGGCCCAAGGTCCATTGTGGAAGAGGTGGCAGAAAGAATGTAAGAGCCAAAGGAAGGGTAGGACTCCTTACAACGTTCTCCTCCAGACACAAAATGGCCTGCATATCCATGACTTCACAGTGTCTGACACTACCTACAGAAGACCATCATAATAGGATGAAAAGATCATGACATCAACATAAAAGAGAGACTGATTGAGAAGGGGAGTGGATATGATGGAGACTGGAGTTTCAAAGGGGAAAGTGGGGGGAGGGAGAGAATTACTATGAGATATTTTTATAATTCTGGAAGTTGTCACTAAAAAATATTTTAAAAATAAATAAAATGTACAAAATAGTTCTCTACTGATATTTAGCCTTTTTCAATATGATGCTTGTTATACAGAAAATGTAGCAGGTACAATCAGTTTAATAAAAAACTTGTTTGCTGTAACACCTTCACTACCATCCTTCTCCAGATCATAGTCACCTGTGGTCATTTTCCTATACAATTATAATTTATTTTAATCCATTTACCTATTGTTGTTCTATTTTTTCCAACTAGCCAGCAGTGGTAGCTAAACAGTGAGAGGATGCTGATGAAGAACATTGCAGACACAAAGAAAAGAAAAAGTACATGGAATTTTGCACGTGCATCTGTCAGTTCATTCTGAGGAAAGAAAAAATAAGAGTTAATTTTGAAGACAATGAATCTCTAAAATATAACTTTCAATTTGGTTCTACCTAAAGTTGAACAAACCAAAAAAAAAAAAAAAAACAACAACAACAACAACAAAAAACCTGTCACACATGAAGATGAATAAAATGAGATCATATAACTCAAAGTAACAATTTCAAAAGCAAGCAACATTATCAAAACATGCTACTTCCATAAAAGCTCAGAGTCATTTAAATGGGAGTTATACGACCTGAAGAGAAACCAGAGTATAGAAAGTCATATGAACATTGCTCTTAAACACTTAAAAAAATTGCAGCAACTCATTCATGAGAAATTTTTTCTCCTTATACCCATTGATATATTCAGGTTTCTGCCAACATCCAGAATAAACAGGTTTCTTCACTTACATAACAATAGTTGCTTAAACTGGGCGTGGTGGCACATGCCTTTAATCTCAGTGCGTGGCAGAGGTAGGAGGAGTGCCATGAGTTCAAGGCGACTTTGATACTATATAGTGAATTCCAGGTCAGCCTGGACTAGAGTAAGACCTCGAAAAACCAAAAAAAAAAAAAAACAAAACAAAAAAAGAACACCTTGCTTAATATGTGCTATAACTGCAAACTGACTGACAGATTAAACTTATTTCTTGTTTCTCTGGTCTGTACTTTGGGGTCACACCTGAATGGTGCAGGCTGTTCTGGTTCTCACCATCTTCATTCCATGGAACCTTTGTATCTAACTGCCAATTTTGGTAACTATCCCAAGGTATTATAAATAAAAATTTTTCTCTTATTCCTTTATAGTCACATGCATTTTAATACAAAAAAAAAGTTTTTTTTGTTTTTTGAGGTAGAGTCTCGCTCTAGCCCAAGATGACCTGGAACTCACTATGTAGTCTCAGGGTGGCCTTGAACTCATGGTGATCCTCCTACCTCTGCCTCCCAAGTGCTGGGATTAAAGGTATGCAGTACCACCATGCCCAGCTACAAAAAAGTCTTAACCTAGAAGAAATTAGCACCTATGAATAGGAGGAGGTAAAAGTAACAAGTATCTACTTAATAGGAAGAACCCTTCAAATACTTGCTCTTTAAAACAAAGCCATATAGGAGGATGGGGATGTAGCTAATTTGGTAGAGTGCTTGCCTAGCAGGCATGAAGCCCCGGGTTGAATCCCAACACCACATAAAAACAGACATGGTGTGGCTGGAGGGATGACTTAGTGGTTAAGGAGTTTGCCTGCAAAGCCAAAGGACTGAGGTTCGATTCCCCAGGACCCACGTTAGCCATATGCACAGGGGGGGGGGGGCATGTGTCTGAAGTTCATTTGCAGTGGTTAGAGGCCCTGGTACGCCCATTCTCTCTCTCTCCCCACCTCCCTCCCTCTTTCTCTGTCAAATAAATACACAGACATGGTGGTGCACTCCTGTAATCCCAGTTTGTGGGAAGTGGATGCAGACGAATCAGAAGTCAAGGTTAACCTTGAACAGTGAGTTTGAGGCCAGTGTGGACTACATTACTACCAACAAAAACATTTGGCAAGTCCCCTACTCTGTCAGAACAAAAGGCTACCCTTGTGTGATTTAAAAGGTATTTGACACTTTGGGAATTTAACTCAAGGCCTTAAAAACTTTACCATCAAACATACCCCTAGCCTTGAATTCTTCTGGTATTTCTGATCCTGCCTGGCCTCCACCTCTTCAGCAATTTCCTACTGACTGTATCACCGCAACTGGCTCTTTTGGAATTTCTTTGTCTGTTTTTCCCCAGACTAACCACCATATCTTTAAAACAACTTGACACTTCTACCTTGCCATCTTGTGAGAAAAAAAAAAAATCGTGGGGGAGAGGCAGGAGCTGAGGCTAGGTCTCACTAGTCAGACTGACTTGGAACTCTGTAGCTCCAGGCTGACATCAAATTCATGGCAATCCTCCTACCTCAGCTTCCTGAGTGCTGAGACTAAAGGTTTGTATCAAAACGCCTAGCTGAGAACATTTTTATTATTATTATATTCACGATAAGTGTCATGAAGAGATCATGAGAATGTCATGGCAATGATATGTTTTACCTTTGGACAATTCTCTGTAGATTTCCTGCGGCAAAGCTTGTACAAACAGAGATGTGTGTTAAAAAACTGATTTTTATACAAGGTTAACCTGAACACTAGGATTTAGAAATTCTGTACGTATAGATGGAATACTAAAATGTTACATCTAATGGTCATCTACAATATATGTTGCCCCAAATACAAGAGTACAGACAAGAACATTTAGTTCTTTACGTATATTTCAGGTACTTTATAATATGAACTTTTCAACTCAGTTTTTTTTTTAAAGATTTTATTTTATTTTTATTTTTATTTATTTGAGAGAGAGATGTACAGAAATATGCAGGTAGAGGGCTGGAGAGAGATGGCTTAGCAGTTAAACGCTTGCCTGTGAAGCCTAAGGACCCCGGTTCAAGACTCGATTCCCCAGGACCCACGTTAGCTAGATGCATAAGGGGGCACACGCGTCTGGAGTTCGTTTGCAGTGGCTGGAAGCCCTGGCGTGCCCATTCTCTCTCTTTCTCTCTGTCACTCTCAAATAAATAAAAATGAACAAAAAAATTTAAAAAAAAAGAAAAAGAAATATGCAGGTAGAGAGAGACAGAGAGAGGGAGAGACAGAGAATGGGCACACCAGGGCCTCTAGCCACTGCAAACGAACTCCAGACGCATACGCCCCCCTGGTGCATCTGGCTTATATGGGTCCTGGGGAGTTGAACTTGGATCCTTTGGCTTTGCAGACAAGCTCCTTAACTGTTAAGCCATCTCTCTAGCGCTCGACTCAGTTTTTAAAAGAGACTTATGTCTAGAAAGAATAAATGTTTTAGCACGTATATTAAACTTCTGATTAATAGTTCCAAAAACTTGACTCAATGACTTCTTACCACCTTTATTGCTAGACCCTTAGTTCAACTGAAAAGGAAGAGCATCCCATACATGGTAGCTGTGCTGGCCCTGGGCCCCTCACCCATGGGTCTCAGACTCAGCAATAAGACCTTCTTTCTCTACAGATCAGATCATGAGTTCTCTTCCTCCCCATTTTATTGCAGTAAAACACATACACAATCCTTCCAACACTCTTGAAGGCCCTATGTCACTTGGTTTCACCTACTGGACTTCCCATTAGTTTCCCTGCTCATCCTGACAGCTACAAAAGCCTTCTTTTTTTTTTTTTTTTTTTTTTTTTGTTTTTTTGGTTTTTTTTGGTTTTCTGAGGTAAGGTCTCACTGTAGCCCAGGCTGACCTGGAATTCACTATGGGGTCTCAGGGTGGCCTCGAACTCACGGAGATCCTCCTACCTCTGCCTCCTGAGTGCTTGGATTAGAGGTGTGTGCCACCACAACCGGCTAAACTTTTTTTTGGGGGAGGGTACAAAAGCCTTCTTGATATAAACATGCCAGGGATACCTATGTGTTCCTTCACACTGAAAAGTTCTTCCCCCAGACATCCACTAATTCCTTTTGGTCCTGCCTTTAATCGTATTTTGCTAAGGCCCATCTATGCAGCTACACTACCACACCTACCCTCAGCAAATTCCTGAGAGGACCACTATCTATCTCAGGACCCCAGAACTCTGCTGCCACACAGACAGCATTAAATTAATATTTGTGAAATAAATGATGAAAGGGGCAGATTTAAGGTAGGTAACTAGGTATCTTTTTAAATTTGTGATGAATTTTTAATAATCTCAGTGAACTCTGAGATACTAGGGTTGGTTCTCCATTCTCTTGTGCCTGGCCCTGGAATCTACACAGAAGAAATGCTGCCTCTGATAAGGGTGGGTAGGGGAAACATGGGGAAGACAAGCTTGGAGTTGGGCTGGATTGGTTAGTTTGCATAGGAAAGGTGTCCTTTTGGGTATGTGGATGGCTGGCTATCTCTAAGAACAGGCTAGATTAGAAAGGGCATTGTCTCCCCAAGTCCAAAGCCCTAGGAACCCAGAGCATCTACACAGGAAGTAAAGACATAGTTTATGCAAAGAGTCTGTTGTTACTTCAATTATCAGTTAGAAAATGAGGGTAGAGAAGTTAGGTAGCTATTCAGGGTCACATATTTAATAGTACAAGGAAGACAAAATTTAGACTCATATCCAAGACCCAGGTACTTTCCATTATCACTTGCTACTTACAATCAGCCTAATTAAAGCACTGAGTCATGAAGCACAATTGTATCTCCATGAAATACCTATTTTAGAAAGATTTTTATTAAAGCATCATTTATGTTTTTCAAGGTAGGGTCTCGCTCTAGCCCAAGCAGGCCTGCAACTCACAATGTAGTCTCAAGCTGGCCTTGAAGCTCCTACCTCTCTGCCTCCCAAATGCTGGGATTAAAGGTGTGCACCACTACACCTAGATTCTGTGACTTTCTATACTAATATTACTCAAGGAAGTGATTTACAAGGTTTAAAGACTATGCAGAATTTGGGCTGGAGAGATGGCTTAGCAGTTAAGAAACTTGCCTGCAAAGCCTAAAGACCTAGGTTTGACTCCCCATAACCCACATAAACCAGATGCACAAGGTGGTGCATACATCCAGAGTTCACTTGCAGTGCCTAGAGGCCCTGGTGCACCCATTCTCTCTCTCTCAAATAAATAAATAAAAATGTTTTTTAAAAGATTAAGTACTGGGCTGGAGAGATGGCTTAGAGGTTAAGGTGCTTGCCTGAGAAACCTAAAAACTCATGTTCAAATCTCCAGGTCCCACATAGCCAGATGCACAGTGACACAAGCACACAGTGTCTCACATGTGCACAAGGGGGCACACACGTCTGGAGTTCATTTGCAGTGGCAGAAAGCCCTGGCACACCCATTCTCTGTCTCTGCCTCTTTCTCTCTCTCTCTCTCAAAATAAATAATTAAAAAAAAGATTAAGCAGAATTTAAGAACTGGGTAGGGTTTAAAATTCTATTCGTTTTATAGAAATTTGTAAGGTAAATGAAATTGTAAAGTGGTTTTATAAGGCATATTTTCCACATCAATCTTCAGCCTCTAGAGTGCTTGGCTGAGCCCGGTACTTTATATATATATGTATTTTTTTTAATTATTTGAAAGAAAGAGAGAGAGCGAAAGAGAGAGGGACAGAGAGAGACAGAGAGAGAGAGAATGGGCGTGCCAGGGCCTCCAGCCACTGCAATTGAATTCCAGATGCATGTGTCACCTTGTGCATCTAGCTCACGTGGGTCCTGGAGAATTGAACCTGGGTTCTTAGGCTTCACAGGCAAGCACCTTAAACGCTAAACCATCTCTCCAGCCCAGCCCTGTACTTTTTATGTACCAAGTATTTATTTACACTAACCTGTACACTGATTGTGTAAAATAAGTATTACTACAAATTTTGCAATTTTAAAAACATTTTATTTTTATTTATTTATTTATTTGACAGAGAAAGAGGGAGAGAGAGTAAAAGAATAGGTGTGCCAGGGCCTCCAGCCACTGCAAACGAACTCCGGACAGGTGTGCCCCTTGTACATCTGGCTAACTTGGGTCCTGGGGAATCAAACCTCAGTCCTTTGGCTTTGCAGGCAAACACCTTAACCACTAAGCCATCCCTCCAGCCCCAACTTTGCAGATGAAAAGATCAAACAATCTCAACTTTAACTTTTTTTTTTTTTGGTTTTCCGAGGTAGCGCCTCACTCTAGTGCTCAGGGTGACCTGGAATTCACTATGTAGTCTCAGAGTGGCCTCAAACTCATGGTGGTCCTCCTACCTCCTGCCAAAATGTGCAAAGACCTGCCTCTTGGAAATGATAGAGAACTACTGTTTTGCGATTTTTTTTTTTTTTTTAGCATTTTAGTATTATCTAATTATCTGGTCTGTACATATACTATTTCGATAAAATTTAGGGATAATTTTATAACACACTGAAACTACTCCTTCACTAAACTCTTTAAATTTCTAGGTAATCTATCATCCCTTGTCTCTTTTCCTTCTAACCTATCAGCTCCCTTAAATGCAGGGTCAGTCCTTGGCTGTCAAGTTCTTGGTTCTCTGTGATGTAACATTGCCCAGTTCACTGTCCTTGGCCTTGCACTGACACTGCTGAGTTTCATATCCAATCCTCAGTTGCTCTTTATTGAACTATCAGACGTGATGAAGGTGTCATAAAACTCATCTCCTGTTTCGTTTCCACTGTTCTTCCAAACTTATTTGATCAAGTGGAAACAAGCTACCCTAGGTGGTCAGTTGTCTGGCTAGAAAAGCAGTGCTTATGAGTTCTTGTCTTCCTTTGTGATACTTAGATCTACAGTCAGGGCAGTATACTAGAGAAGCATATAGACTTGTTTTTACATATAAATGCCACTTCTCTGCTAGAATGTTAGCTCCAGGAAAGCAAGAAATTTTGTTCTAAATCTAAATCACTAAGAAAAGCTTATATCTTTTGTAACCTACATGTACATATAATCATGTATATGAGGGTTAAGTGTACCCTTCCGGTCCTTCAAGCAATTTCAGATTTTAACTAATAAAAATCAAAACTTATCTACTTAACCTTCCAGGTGTGATGGCACATGAGAGGCAAAGACAGGAGGATGGCTCTGGGTTTGAGGCCATCCTCGGACTACACAGTGAGTTCCAAGTCAGCCTGGGCTAGAATGAGACCCTACCTCAAAAAAAAAAAAAAATACTTTATACTAAAGTATGAAGTAATTCTTTACAAATAAATCATCTTTAAAATAAGTCTTTAATATGCATTTTAAGACAGAAAAAAGACTTACCGTCCAAAATTTTATAAAATACTCTAAAACCGATGTAGCCACGAAAAGGCAATATAATAGGGAATACAACAAAAACAGCATGAAGAATTTGTAATTAGAAAATCCCACACAGTTATTCACCCTAGAAAAATAAAGAAAATCACAGTATATTAGCTGGAAGTGGGTCAGCTGAGAGTGTGTGTGTGTGTGTGTGTGTGTGCGTGCGCGCAAGCGCGTGCGCGGTTGCGCACATGCGCACGCAGGCCAGGGTCTCTTGTCATTACAAATGCTCATCAGATTTATGTGGGTAACTAAGAACTGAATCCAGGGTTGGCAGACTTTGTAAGCAAGTGCTTTTGAACCACTGAGCCATCTCTCCATAATGATAATTCTTTTTTGTTGTTGCCGTTTGTTTCCTTTTGAGGTAGGGTCTCGCTCTAGCCCAGGCTGACCTGGAATTTGCTATGTAGTCTCAGGTTGGCCTCAAACTCATGGCGATCCTCCTACTTCTGTCTCCCGAGTGCTGGGATTAAAGATGTGTGCCACCATGCCCAGCATTAATTCTTAAACATGACTATTTGAATTAAATGTCAGAGGATTTTTTAAAAAGTTTTAAATGCCTGGCGTGGTGGCACACGCCTTTAATCCCAGCATTTGGGAGGCATAGGTAGGAGGATCGCCATGAGTTCAAGGCCACCCAGAGACTACATAGTGAATTTCAGGTCAGCCTGAGCTAGAGTGAGACCCTACCTCAAACAAAACAAAAAAAAATTAAATTATCTGTGTATGTATGCATGGGTACACCAGTGCCTCTTGTCACTGCAAACAAATGTCAGGTGCTTGTGCCATTTTTTGCACCCAGCTGACATGGGTGGCTTGGGAATTGAAACTTGGCCTATAGGATTTGCAAGCAAATGCCTTTAAACACTGAGCCATCATCCCAGCCCCAGTATCAGAAGATTTTAAAAACTTTTTTTTAAGCATACAAAGGTATTAAGTATCACCATGGCATTTGAAAATGACAATGTTTTAGTTGATTCTCTCTCTACCATCTCTCCCATCCCTTTTGCCTTTTTATCCCATTCCCCTCCTCCTCCTTTTTACTTTTATGTTGCTTGTTTCTTCTTGCCTTTCCTCTCTTCCTTGCCATTTCTTTTTAACCTCTCAGAAGATACTAAAATATTTAATATAAATGTTTCACACACATAAATAAATCAATCCTAATATGTATTAGTAATTACACTGATCTTCAAGATATAGGAATACTGGGGACATGGATATAGCTCAGTGCTCAAGAACATGGCTTACCACGTGTGAAGGTCCTGAATTCAAACCTCAGCATGAGAAAAACAATAGAAATACTTGAATAAATCATTCTCAAGTCTCTTCTACCTTCCCACCCGCTCATGCAGTTTTCTGTGTTTTTATACATACCAAGGACAGTGATGATCCATCTTAAGTATACACCTAAGAAACAAATAAGCATAAGAAAATCAATGCAGAAAAATTCCCTTACTATAATTTTTCATAATTTTACTTGACTTGAAAATCTTCTAAAACTACATCTTACAGAACCAACTCAGAAACAAATTAAAATACTGGTATTTCTATAGGAACTTTATAGGTAAGCAGTCATAATTTTTTATACTGTGAAACCATCCGAGTAGATGCAATTCACTTTACCCTACTCAATGAGTTTAATATTCAAATCTGAGAATGATACTTGGAACGTTACAAAGTTCAGCTTAAAAGTCAGTTAAGGAGATAAAGTGCAAATGGATGACCTGCCACTTTTAATATGTGCAGGTCATAAAAATAAAACTTAAGATGTAAATACATGAAATACTGATGGGTCTGGAAATAGTTATTTTCATCTACATTTTTGTAAAAATTTACCCCACAAATAAGTACTACTATACTTTTGTCATATTGAAAACCAAAACAAAACCAAACTTTGCCTTCCTGCTATCTTTAAAGTTAAGGTTAAAAATCTTTAAAAGATATAAAAAATAAATCCGCCAGGTGTGGGAGCGCATGCCTTTAATCCCAGCAGTCGGGAGGCAGAGGCAGGAGAATCGCTGTGAGTTCCAGGTCACCCTGAGACTACATAGTTAATTGCAGGACAGCCTGAGCTAGAGTGAAACTCTACCTCAAAAAAACAAAAAAACAAAAAAAACAAAACAAACAAACAAACAAATCCAATACTGAGAAAGTTAAGCAGCTAGTCTAAGAGGCCTTTAAGAGTCCCAAACTAAGCCGGGTGTGGTGGCGCACACCTTTAATCCCAGCACTCGGGAGGCAGAGGCCACCCTGAGACTCCATAGTGAATTCCAGGTCAGCCTGGGCTACAGTGAAACCCTACCTCGAAAGAAAAAAAGAGTCCCAAACTATCTACTTTTCTTTTAACACACTACCTTCTCCCTATGAACATGAGGATGAAATTGTTACAGATGGCAAATGAAAACAATTGTGAAGTTCCTTTAGTGATCCTTTCAGGTTTCAAGATCAGCATTAATAATAAAAGTAGAAAATAGCATTATGGCCATTTTAATCCAAGAAATAAAGGTTGGTTTGTTTTTTTTCCCTCAAGGAGGTGGTAATATTGGCTTCTCAATATTACATTAAGCTTAAGAATAGAAAACATATATAAAATTAAAAAGAATGTACCAATTAGCAGAGAAACTTATCAAACATTCCTTCTGGGTATTATGCTAGCTGATCACCTCCTTATCCACAGCAAACAGCGACAAGGGAGATGGTTGTTAGGTATGCACCAAGTTCCTGTCCCTGACCTGTCAGGTGATCTAATGGTAGGTTTAAATGAAAGCAAAGGGTTAACACTTACATGTCACATGCTGAGCAGTGATGAGCCCGGTCAGGTTTAATCAACTGACATTTTTCACAGTATCTGATAGCTATGTGAAAAAAGAAAAAAGTGAAGATACTAAAAGATGTACAAACGTAACTAATTTAACTATTGAATTAAAAAACTGGGAAATTGGTCACTAATGATTTAAAAATACTAATATGCACTGGAGAGATTCTCAAATCAAAAGTACTAAGAAAGAGTAAGGCTGGTTGCACATGCCTTTGATCCCAGCACTTGGGAGTCAGAGGTAGGAGGATCACTGAGTTCGAGGACAGCCTGAGACTACATAGTGAATTCCAGGTCAAAAACCAAAAGGAAGGAAGGGAGGGAGGGAGGAGAGAGGGAGGGAGGGAGGGAGGAGAGGTGGCTCAGCAGTTATGTACTTGCCTGCAAAGCTGAACAACCCAGGTTCAATTCCCCAGTAAGTGGTGCATGCACTGGAGTTTGTTTACAGTGGCTGGAGGCTTGCATGCCCATTCATATTCTTTCTCTCCCGCCCCCTCTTGCAAATAAATAAAACTTAAAAAAAAAAAAGTCAAGTAATATAAAGACTTCAGAAATGTATTCTCCTAGCAGTTTTCAAATTTGGTTAAAGTAAATTCAAAGTAAGTTAGTTAGTTGTAGAATGTAAAACAATGAGCTAAGTGGCAGATTGAGGTCAAAATTCTGTTTACTAAGTCCTACACGCCAGTGTTTTGTTGACTGTAGCATTGTAGTTACAGGAAAATATCAAAATACATACTTTAAGGCATCTTAAGGGATTTTGACTTTGAAATTCTAAAACAGACAAAAAAATCCATAATATATTTTGTCTGCCATCCTTACCCCAAACAAATGGAAAAGCAGAATACATTTTTGGAGTCAAACAAAACTGTTTCCCACTAAATTCTAATATGTGCTACTATTGCCAAATTCATACATTCATATGTTCCAAAGCTACTGAACACCTACTAGGTTTCCAGAATTCATGGCCAAAATCCTCACCCTCATGGAACATCCATTCTACATGCTAGGAAATGACAACCAAGTCAACAAAATAAAAAGCATATTCGACATGACAACACACACAACAAAGAAGGGCAAATGGGGGATTGTCATTTTAGGAATATCAAAAAAAAAAAAAAAACCCAAAAAACCCAGAAATGAAAAGAAGTGAGTTAGTAAAATATTGCTATCTGGGGAAAAGGACTTTTTGTTTGTTTTTTATCTTTCTCTTTTGGGGTTCTTTTTATTGGGGGGGGGGTGTTTCAAGGTAGGGCTTCACACTAGCCCAGGCTGACCTAGAACTTACTATATAGTCTCAGGGTGGCCTCGAACTCATGGAGATCCTCCTACCTCTGCCTTCCAAGTGCTGGAATTAAAGGTGTGTGCCACCACACCCAGCTTTCTTTTTGTTTTTTTGAGGTAGGGTGTTGCTCTAGCCCAGGCTGACCGGGAATTCACTATGTAGTCTCAGGCTGGCCTCAAACTCACAGCAGGCTTGGAAAGCAAACACCTTTAATCACTGAGCTATCTTTCTAGCCCCAAAACATATTTTCTTAATAAACTCCAATTTTATTTTGTAATTCTGAATTCTCTGTGACAAGTCAAGAATTCTGACTTCACCTGAGGTCTGTGAGAACAATGCACAAGTGGACACATCAAGCTGCACTAGTAATGGAAAAACAAGGGTGTGATCTACAATACATATTTATGCTGTGCTGTAATATAGCAGTTAGGAGTCACAATCTCCACCCAACTTCAAAGATAAGCTCCTTCTAGGCGATCTGCAGTTGAGAAGCCCAGTGGGTTCACAAGTGAGCCACCTGGATCCATATCTTGTTTAGTCACATAGTGTGTATATCAACTTTTGTTCTTGTTGTTTTTTCAAGGTAGGGCCTTGCTGTAGCCCAGGGTAGCCTGGAATTCACTATGTAGTCTCAGGGTGCCCTTGAACTCACAGCAATCATCCTACCTCGGCCTCTCAAGTACTAAGATTAAAGGCATGGCCACCATGCCTGGCTCAACTTTATTTTTTATTTTGGTGGTGCTGGAGATTGGATCCAGGGCCTCACACATGCTAGGCAAGCACTCAACCACTGAGCTATGGATCTTGAACAAGTAACATAACCTTTCTGTGTCAGTATGGATTCAACTTGATGTGTCTGAAGGCATCCTGAGTCACACATGCTAGGCCTATATATATATATATGCATGCATGTATATATATATATATATATATATATATATATATATATATGCATGCATGTATATACATATATATGTATACACACACATGTGTTTTATTTATTTATTTATTTGACAGCAAGAGAAAGAGAATGGGTATGCAAGGGCCTCTAGCCACTACAAAAGAACTCCAGACTCATATGCCACATCATGCATCTGGCTTAACGTGGGTACTGGAGAATCAAAACTGGATCCTTTGGCTTTGCAAGCAAGAGCCTTAACCACTAAGCCGTATCTCCAGCCTATATATATATATGTATATGTATATGTATATGTATATGTATATTTGTTGTTGTTGTTTGTTTGTTTTTTCGAAGTATGGTCTCACTCTAGTCTAGGCTGACCTGAAAATTATGTAGTCTCAGGGTGGCCTCGAACTCAGTGATCCCCCTACCTCTGCCTCCAGAGTACTGGGATTAAAGGTGCGCGCCACCACACCCGGCCCCTATATATATTTTTGTTTGCTTATTTTTTCGAGGAAGGGTCTCACTGTAGCCCAGGTTGGCCTTGAACTCACAGAATCCTTCTACCATTGCCTCCCAAGTGCTGGGATTAAAGGTGTGTGCCACCATATACCTGACTAAACTACCAACACACAAATAAGTACTTGAAACAGTTAATGAACTATGATACATAACTTACAACAATTTCCTATACTTAAGCCCCAGCGTGGCCAGTTAGCCTCCTCTCTAACAGGGCTAATCACCCAAGTAAATGATACTGTTGCCTCAGCAAAAGCAGTGTCACAGAGGATGCAAGCAAGTAGAAGCCACGCAAACTTGTGCTCACAGTTTGGCCTTGAAGTATCAACTGATTTTTAAATTTCTTTTAAAAACTTATTTATTTGAGAGAGAGGCAGATATATACATATAGAGAGAGAATGGACAAACCTGGGCCTTCAGCCACTGCAAACAAACTCCAGACACATGTGCCACTTTGTGAATCTGGAGTTTGTTGGCAGTGGCTGGATGCCCTGACACGCTCATTCTTTCTCTTTCTCTCTACCTGCCTCTCCCCATCCCATTTATTTATTTATTTGTTTATTTATTTATTTATGAGGAGAAAGGAAGGGAGGAAGCAAAAAAGAGAGTATGTATATATATGGATGTGCCAGGACCTCTTGCCACTGGAAACAAATTCCGGATACATGTGCTACTTTGTGCATCTGGCTTTACCTGGGTACTGAGGAATCAAACCCAAGCTGGTAGGCTTTGCAAGTAAGCTTGTACCTTTAATTTTTTTGAGGGGGGGGCATTCAAGATAGGGTCTTGTTCTAGCCCAAGCTGACCTTGAATTCACTATGTAGCCTCAGGGTGGCCTCAAACTCACAGTGATCCTCCAACCTCTGCCTCCCATCATCCAGCTATCAATTAAAAAAATTTTTTTTTGTTTATTTTTCATTTATTTGAGACCAACAGAGACAGAGAAAGAGAGAATGAGCACGTCAGGTCCTCCAGCCACTGCAAACGAACTCCAGCTCTCAATTTTATTTTTTAAGTTTATTCCCTTTATGTCTTTTATTTCTCCCCATTGTTAATATATTTAAATTTTTTTAATATTCTGCATTGACACACATATTCAAACCAGAATTTCCAAATTATTTTATTGGGAATATTTGAGATTATATTAGAGTGAGCCCCTTAAAAATCTATATTGAGGGCTGGAGAAATGGCTTAGTGGTTAAGCGCTTGCCTGTGTAGCCTAAGGATCCCGGTTCGAGGCTCGATTCCCCAGGACCCACGTAAGCCAGATGCACAAGGGGGCACACGCGTCTGGAGTTCGTTTGCAGTGGCTGGAGGCCCTGGCGCGCCCATTCTGTCTCTCTCTCTCTCTATCTGTCTCTTTCTCTCTCTGTCTGTTGCTCTCAAATAAATAAATAAAAATAAAACCAAAAACTTAAAAAAAAAAAGAAAAAAAATCTATATTGAGGGGTTGAGGAGGAAGTATAGTGGTTAAAGACACTTTCTTGCAAAGCCTGCCAGCACAGGTTCCATTCCTCAGTAACTACATAAAGCCAAATTGACCAAGTGGCACAAGTACTTGGAGTTTATTTGTAGTGGCAAAAGGCCCTGCTATGCCCATAGACTCTTCCTCTGCAAATAAAACACAATCCATACTGATATAATACTATATCCATCTCTATCTGAAATACCACAGAAGACCCAAAAAACAGAAAATTTGCTTCTGTGGATGTTCCTTGTGGCAATCACTGTATATACCCAATGAACAGTCAAAACATGCATCCTGGCAGAAAGAAAGACACTTAAAAATCCTCTGGAGGGCTGGAGAGATGGCTTAGCAGTTAAGGCATTTGCCTGCAAAGCCAAAGGATCCTGGTTTGATTCTCCAGGACCCACGTAGGCCAGATGCACAGGGGCCACATGCGTCTGGAATTCGTTTGAAGTGGCTGAGGCCCTGGTGTGACCCCCCTCACTCTCTGCCTCTTTCTCTCTCATAAATAAATAAATAAATAAATAAATAAAATGTTTAACAAAAAAAATCCTCTGGAAAGGAAACCTTGGATTGTTTTACTTACTTTTTGAAGCTGATGTGGTATAGACAGGTAAATCTCTTGCAACTCTTCTCAGAATTTCTTGCTGTCTTTCTTGGCTGAATTCTTTTTCATAACGTTCCTTTTCAGAATTGGACAAATAGAACTGTAAAGAAAGATAAATACTAAATGTTTAAATAGCCGGGCGTGGTGGCGCACGCCTTTAATCCCAGCACTCGGGAGGCAGATGTAGGAGGATTGCCATGAGTTCGAGGCCACCCTGAGACTCCATAGTGAATTCCAGGTCAGCCTGAGCTTGAGTGAGACCCTACCTTGAAAAACCAAAAAAAATAAAAATAAAAAAATAAATAAAAATAAATAAATAAATAAATAAATGTTTAAATCCCAAGATGTTAACCCCTATCATGCTCACACAAAGGTGTACTTACACAGGCAGAATAGATCTAAATAGTCTGTTTCATGAAGGCAAAAATAGCTTTCAAACTTAACTCAGTGCACTGTAGCAAAAACTACATGCAGGGCTGGAGAGATGGCTTAGTGGTTAAAGGTGCTTGGCTAGGAAGCCTAAGGACCCAGGTTCAATCCCCCAGTACCCATATAAACCAGATGTACAAGGTAGCACATGTGTAAAGAGTGAGTTTGCAGTGGCTAGAGGCCCTCGCATGCCCATTCTCTTTACAGTGTGCCTTGTCTCAACAACAATAAAAGGCCAGAAAATAAATAAATAAAACAATGAAAGTTACTATAGAGAACTTGTTAAGTTTTAAAAGGACACTGGAAGATTGATTTGCGTTGGTGATAGGGAAATCACCATAAGTGAATCCCACTTATTTTTGGCCAAATGCCTCAAAGGTCAACAAGTCGTTCATTCACTATTTTCTATTTTTAAGAAGTGAATCTGGTGAATTCCAGGTCAGCCTGGGCTAGAGAAAGACCCTACCTCAAAAAACAAAGAAAGAAGTGAATCAACTACTTGCTTCTCTTCCCAGGATAACCAAGGACTAAAACTGCATATACAGCCTTCTTTCTCAATGGAAGATTCCTTTTAGATGAGTTTCTGTTATTTATTTCTTATTTATTTGAGAAAGAGGCAGACAGAAAGAATGAGCACACTAGGGCCTCTAGCCACTGCAAACAAACCCCAGATGCATGCACCACTTTGTTCATCTGGCTTACATGGGTCCTGGGAAATCGAACCTGGGTCCTTTGGTTTTGCAGGCAAGCTCCTTAACCACTAAGCAATCTCTCCAGCCTTTTTTTTTTTTTTTTTTTTTGGTTTTTCGAGGTAGGGTTTCACTTTAGCCCAGGCTGACCTGAAATTCACTATGTAGTCCCAGGCTGGCCTCAAACTCATGGTTATCCTCCTACCTCTGCCTCCCAAGATCTGGGATTAAAGGCATGCACCACACATGGCTCCTTTTTTATTTTTTTAAATTTCTGCCTGTATGAATATGCATGCCATAGTGTGCTTGTGGTCAAAGAACAACTTTGAGATGTCTATGCTCCATCTTCTTTGAGACAAACAAATTGCCAGACTAGCTAGGCCTGTAAGCTTCAGAGTCTCCCGATTCTGCCTTGCGATCACAGGTGCACAAGGCACTTTACATCTGGCCTTTATGTGGGTGCTGTGGAATTGGATCTGGGCCATGAGGCTTTGTAAGAAAATGCCTTTAACCACTGAGCCATCACCCTAGATCCTGATTTTCAAGTGTTTAAGTTAGTGTTTAACCCATAATATGACAGCCTTTGGTACATTTCTTTTGAGATAGCACTTGACTATGTAGCTCAGGCTAGCCTTAAACTTACAATTCTTGGGCTGGAGAGACAGCTTAGTGGTTAAGGCATTTGCCTGCAAAGCCCAAGGACCCAGGTGAGATTCCCCAGTACCCAGGTAAGCCAGATGCACAAGGGGAGTGCATGCTTCTGGAGTTTGTTTCCAGTGGCTGGAGGTCCTAGCATGCCTATTCTCTTCCTCCTCTCTCTCTGTCTCTAATAAATAAATTTTTTTTTTTAAAAAAGCTCCAGGCTTATAACTGGAATTTCATCTATGCACATTTAAGGAGTAGCCTTGTCTACATGATAACTTAAACACCTGAACCACCCCATCATTGCTAACAGCTATGTTATATTTATCCTGTTATAGGTAAGGAAATAGCTTGGGCTAGAGAGATCATGAACCCAAGAGGATTAAGGAATTTTCAGAGTACGGAATTACTGGCAGAGATAGCTTTTTTGTTGTTGTTGGTGGTGGTTTTTGAGGTAGGGTCTCGCTCTAGCCCAGGCTGACCTGGAATTCACTATGTAGTCTCAGGCTGACCTCAAACTCATAGTAATCCTCCTACCTCAGCCTCCTAAGTACTGGGATTAAAGGTATGCACCACCATACCAGGCAAGATAGAGAGGTCTTTTGTACTCTTCTCTAGAATATTTTTCTATATATTGCTAACATAAATGCTCCAAAATTTTAGAAATTGTTATTCTGACCTGAACAAGCACAGTACTTTAAAAACTAAGAGTCTATTTAGATGGCTTCCACAATCAAAATGAATAGTAGAGAAAGCAGTTATGTATGAATCACACAATCTTAAAGTTCAGTTTGAAAAGTTTGTTTTAAAATCTAACTTCCTATAAATATCTTAATATTCATTCCCTCTTGAATACTTTCAGAAGCAAGATCTTATGGTATGATGTTCAATACATATTTGGGCACAAGAGGGTCTGATCACATTTTAGTTTCCTTGTAAAATCTCAACAGATTGCCCTGTCATATTCCTAGCCTGTGGTTGTATCCCAGATCTCAGTTTGACATTTTTAAAAAATTTTTATTTATTTATTTATGAGAGAGAGAGGGAAGGAGGGAAAGGGAGAGAATGGGCACATCAGGGCTTCCAGCCACTGCAAATGAACTCCAGATCCATGTGCTACCTTGTGCATCTGGCTTACATGGGTCCTGAGGAATTGAACTTGGGTCCTTTGGCTTTGCAGGCAAGTGCCTTAACCGCTAAGCCATTCCTCCAGCTCTTAATATGTGTTTTAATCATCAGTATTATTTTTTAAATGAATGTTACATAATAGGAGATGCTTAAACTAAAAAATGTTAGGCATACTAGAATTTCAGATGAAAAATAGAACAGAACAAAACTTTAAAGATTTTTTTTTTTCTTTTTGGTGAAGATAGAGGGAAAAAGAAGAGAGGGAGAGGGAGGGAAGGAAGGAAGGAAGGAAGGAGAAAGATAGGGAACAGTGTGTGAGAAACCCAAGTGTGAGAAAATAGCCTGATGTGTTGGACAGAGCCCACACAGAAGCAATAGAGATGAAGTTAATAAGACCAGCTCATGAAAAGTCTTGAGTATGGGGGGGAGGACAGGGAGGAGGCTAACAAAGGTACCAACCCTACTACTTTCACTGAGTACAAAAATTAAAAAAAATTAAAAAAAAAGAAGTCTTGAGTACCATGAGAATGAGCATGACCTGCATCTTGCAGCAAACTGGCAACTTCTGTAGGATTATAACCAGATGGATCCAATTTTTTTTTTTTTAAAGGATAAAACAGGCAGTCGTGGTGGTACACACCTTTAATCCTAACATTTGGGAAGCAGAAGCAGGAGGATCACTATGAGTTTGAGGCCAGCCTGGGACTACATAGTGAGTTCCAGGTCAGCCTAGGCTAGAGTGAGACCTTACCTTAAAAAGAAAAACAAAAAAAGGTTGAAACTTTTGTGTAAGTAGGTCAATGGGAATATGAATTAATGGGAACTAGACAATGGGAATAAAGCAGTAAACCAAAGATTTTTCTTTCAGGAAGTTCAGGAGAAGTAATGTTGATAAAGGTCCCAGCTAAGGGCTAGAGAGATGGCTTAATGGTTAAAGCTGCTTGCTTGTAAAGCCTGATGGTCTGGGTACAATTCCTGTCTCATGTGAAGCCAGATGTGTAAGGTGGTGTACGCATCTGGATGGAGTTCATTTGCAGTGGCAGGAAGACCTAGCACACACATATTCTCTTCTTTCAAACAAATTTATACATATTTAACATGGCCCCAAGCTTCGACTCCATGTCCTCAGTGACTATTTGGTACTTCTTCCTAATGAAGCTTTTCCTCTACAAAGTCAATCTTTACCCTGTGATGTTGTCAGCCCAGGAGAACACTGAATGAGGCCCACCGTAAAGCTGTAAAATGCATGGTTCTCGAGCAGGATTTTTGTAGATGGCAGTATGGTGCTGATAGTATGCAAAACAAATGTGTATGCTCTTGTGACCTACAGGCTGGACAGCTCTGCCACCATATCATGTTCTTTAAATTTATCTAAATTTATCAGTTTGTAATTATTCTGTTGTTTACTTAAATTTGTTTTTGTCTTTAAATTTAGAGATCAGGTCTACCTTGTTCTCCTGTTTATCTGGACCTCAGCAGAATCAGACACATGGTAAGCACCCAGTGAATGTTAACAGAAAAAAAAATCCTGTTTTTGTAACCTAACTTCCCCTAAAACTTTGCTTTTCTTAAAAAAATATTATTCGTTTATTTATTTGACAGAGAAAGTGGGAGAGAGAAAGAGAGAGAATGGGCGCGCCAGGGCTTTCAGCCACTGTAAACAAACTCCAGACGCTTGCGCCCCTTGTGCATCTGGCTAACGTGGGTCCTGGGGAATAGAACCTGGGTTCTTTGGCTTTGCAGGCAAATGCCTTCACCGCTAAGCCATCCCTCCATCCCAAAACTTTGCTTTATTAAAAAAAAATTAAAAATATTTTATTCATTTTTATTTATTTATTTGAGAGTGAGAGAGAGAGAGAGAAACAGGCAGACAGAGAGAGAGAGAGAATGGGTGTGCCAGGGCCTCCAGCCACTGCAAACAAACTCCAGACGCGTGCGCCCCCTTGTGCATCTGGCTAACATGGGTCCTGGAGAATCGAGCCTCGAACTGGGTCCTTAGGCTTCACAGGCAAGTGCTTAACTGCTGAGCCATCTCTCCAGCCCTAAAACTTTGCTTTTAAACCTAATCAATTCCCCTAGGCATGATCTCTTAAGAGCTTTCATCTCTGCCCTCAAAATCCTTCTAATATAGCTCTGCTTAGCATTAAGCTCACAGCTTTGCAATGACTTCTTATAGTTCTGTTTCAATGAGAGTATATAAGCTAAGTGAGAAACAAACACAAATTTCTTTTTTCTTTTTTCCTTTTTTCCTTTTTTTTTTTTTTTTGCTGTCATGTCAATAGAGCTTAGCTTACCTGATTCTTGAGGATTTAATAATTCATTCAGTATTTGTCAACTACACACCATGTGCCAGAATTTCTGTATGTCCCAGGGGAAGAGCAAAGTGGTAAACATAGTGGAAATCTCTCTACCTCAAAGATTGTGCAATTTAATAAGATCATGTATGTAAACAAAAAGGCAGTAACATGAGCTGGGCATGGTGGATGTGGTAGTTTGATTCAGATGACCCCCATAAACTTAGGTGTTCTGGATGCTAGGTTCCCCAGCTGATGGCAATTGGAAATTAAAGCCTCCTGGAGGTGGTATATTGTTGGGGGTGGGCTTATGGGTGTTATAGCCAGTTTTCCCATGCCAGTGTTTGGCACACTCTCCTGTTGCCAACATAAGGTCCACCTTATGTGGGCCAGGGGGTTATGTCAACCCTCTGCTCATGCCATTGTTTTTCCTTGCCATCATGTAGCTTCCCCTTGAGCCCTGTAAGCTAAAATAAACCCCTTCTTCCCACAAGCTGCTTAGTTGGGTGAGTTCTACCAGCAATGAGAACTTGACTGCAACAGTGGTACACACCTTTGACCCCAGCACTCAGGAGGCTGAGGTAGAAGAATCAAGATGAGTTCAAGGCCAGCCTGGGCTAGATAACTTACTTGGGGGGAAAAAAGAAAACCCAACAAACACAAAAAATAAACAAGCAGGGCCAAGTGTGGTGTCACACACCTTTAATCCCAGCACTTAGGAGGCAGAGGTAGGAGGATCACTGTGAGTTCGAGGTCACCCTGAGACTACATAGTGAATTCCAGGTCAGCCTGGGCTACAGCAAGATCCTACCTCAAAAAAAAAAAAAAAACAAAAAAAAAAAAACCAACTAACTTAAACAGTTAACAGTATCAAGTAAGCTGCATGGTAGCATCACTACATAAAGGCTTGAGCAATGAGGATGAGTGGTACAGTGGATATACAACCATTTAAATAGAACTTACTATGTTAGGCTACTCTTAAAGTACTTTACATATTATATAAATTTATCCAATCCCTACAAAAATCCATGGGGTATGAACTACTAATATGCTTATCATTTTACAGAAAGGCATAAAGTCTCCAAAGTTGCACAGCTAGCAAGTGGCACAGGGTCTCGACTCTAGAATTTGGCTTCTTGGGCTGGAGAGATGACTTAGCAGTTAAAACGCTTGCTTGTGAAGCCTCAGGACCCATGTCTGACTCTCCAGATCCTATGTAAACCAGACACACAAGGTGACACAAGCACACAAGGCTGCACATGCACACAAGGTGGTGCACACGTCTGGAATTCAACTGCAGTAGCTGAAGGTCCTGGCATGCCCATTCTCTCTCCCTCTCTCTCACAAAAATAAAATAAAAATAAATAAGTAATAGAATTTGACTTCTCAACCTCTATCTTATACTGCTTCTTAAAATTTCTATGCAGTGGGAGCTGGGCATGGTAATGCACACCTTTAATCCCAGTCCCGGGGGTGGGGGAGGCAGAGATAGGAGGATCGCCATGAGTTTAAGGCCAACCTGAGACAACATAATGAGTTCCAGGTCAGCTTGGGCTAGAGTGAGACCCTACTTTGGAAAAAAAGAAAAAGAAAAGAAAAGAAAAGAAAAAATTTCTATTCAGTGTTTTAGTTTCCTATTTCCTATAATGAGAACTTAATTTGCACTCAAGCTATGTTTTCAATAGCCATCACTACTAGTTGCTGATTAAAATAAAAGTCCTTTCCAATGCAAGAGATTAAGAAATGGTTGGAGCCAAGTGTGATGCACACCTTTAATCCTAGCCCTTGGGAGGCAGAGGTAGGAGGATTGCTTTGAGTTTGAGGCCAGCCTGAGACTACATAGTGAATTCCAGGTCAGTCTGGGCTACAGCAAGAGCCTACCTTAAAAAAAAAAAGAGCAAACAAACAAAAAAGGATGGAATTGGAATGTGCAATGTACACACACTGTTTTTGCATGTGTCTGTGTGCACACATGCAAATGGATGTAGAAAACAAAGGTCAAAATCAGGTATCTTCTCTACCTTACTTTTTTAGACAGGGCCTCTCATTGTACTTAAGGCTCACAGACTTGGCTAGACAAACTAGAGAGATCCTCTTGTCTCTGCCTCCCTAGTGCTGAGATTATAGGTGTGGACCACCATGCCCAGCTTTTACATGGGTTCTGGGGATCCAAACTCAGGTCTTTGTGCTGGAGCCCCAGTGCTGTAACTTAACTTCTTTTTTCCCAGGTAGGGTCTTGCTAGTCCAGGTTGACCTGGAACTCATTCTGCAGTTCCAGGCTGGCCTCTAACTCACTGCAATCCTTCTTCCTCTGCCTCCCAAGTGCTGGGATTAAAGGTGTGCTCCACCACGCCTGGCTTAACTTAACTTTTGAGCACTATTATCAAATGGCAAAAGAATACATTTGGAAGAAATCACTAAGGGTTTTTTTTTTGTGGTTATGCATGCGTGTGTGCACACATGCCACTAAGTTTGATTTTTGGTTTATTTTTACCTTTCAGAATAAAAGGATCCAAAGAAAACCTGGGGAGTGGCCTGCGTGGCTTAATGTACTAATGTTCAATGCACATGCAACATGATATAACAGTTCTACAAGAGAACTACCCCAGTGTTCTCCAGACATCCCAGAGACTTGCACTGGGATGTTTACAGCAGCCCTATCTGTAATACCTAAAAAGAATCCTTTCTATATGTCCATAAAAAATAGGCCGAGTAAATACATGGTTCTACTATATACCATAACTGAATACAAATATTAATGGAAATGAATGCTCTACATGAGCACAGATGCACCCCAAAAATGAATGTTAATGAAAAGTTAGACACACAAACATGTATAACAATAACCACCATATAACTACTCAAGCAAAATGAAATCTATGTTGTTGTAAGATGGAAGTGACTTCTCATGATGTGGGTGATCGGAGGAATCATAAGGGAGTTGATAGGGTGCTGTGAATGTTCTGTTTTTTTTTTTTTTTTTTTTTTTAAGGTAGGGCCTCACTTTAGCCCTGGCTGACCTGGAATTCACTAGGTGGTCACAGGCTGGCCTCAAACTCAAAGAGATTCTCCTACCTCTGCCTCCCCAGTGCTGGGATGTTCTATTTCTTGAACTGCTGCAAACATGTATATTTTCCTGCATGTATGTTCTTTATTCACAGTGCCTGACACTACCCACACAAAACCATCATAATAGGAAGAAAAGATCATGACATCAAAATAAGAGAGAGACTGATTGAGATGGGGAAGACATATAAGGGAAATTGGAGCTTCAAAGGAGAAAATGGGGGGAGGGAATTACCATGGGATATTGTTTATAATTATGGAAGTTGTCAATAAAAATAAAGTTCAATAGGGGCTGGAGAGATGGCTTAGCAGTTGAAGTGCTTGCCTGGGAAGCCTAAGGACCCTAGTTCAATTCCCCAGTAACCATGTAAGCCATGTGCACAAGGTGACACATTCATTTCTAGTAGCTAGAGGCCCTGGTATGCCCATTCTCTCCCTTTCTTTCTTTCTCTCTTAAATAAATAAAATATTTTAAAATAAAAATGTTAAGTAAAAGTTGGTATTTTAAAATATATGATCAAGTGTAAACAAACTCCAGACACATGGGCCTCATAGTGCATCTGGCTTTACCTGGGTACTGGAGAACTGAACCCAGGCTGACAGGCTTTGTAAGCAAGAAGCTTTAATCACTGAGTCATCTCCTAAGGCCCCTAATCTATAACTTTTAATAAATTTTGAAAAGTTAACATGAAGAGACACATGTACATTGTCACTATCATCTAATACTTGAGTATGAGTCATGTGGCAGGTATTTGGGGCTGGAGAGATGACGCAGTGTAAAGGCCTGCAATGCCTAATTACAGGGGGCGGGGGGGGGGAGAGACTCTGATTATGTCCCAGGTTGGCCTCGAACTGGCAATCTTCTGGCTTCAGCCTCACAAAGGTTAGACTTACAGGTGTGTGCCACCATGCTCAGTGAAATAGGAATTTAGCTGTGTTTGTCAAGACAAGAGACACACCAGCTATAAAACTTACATCAATGTTTACCTACATTATTTCCCAAGTATTATGTCCAGTTAGAAGAAAAGTAGTCACACAGCAAGATGCAACCCAAACAATTTTTTCCCCACAGTAACCACCTGTTCTTTAGTTATAGCATATTTGTTCATGCCTGAGAAAATATGCTAAAAGGGTTTCAAAAGGTAAACTCTTTATACCTGACTCAATTGTCTCTGAAACAAGCCAATGACTCACATTCACAATACAGTTACCAAGAAATTTTATGAATGAAACACAACAAATGCATTACATAAGGTTTTAACAAAGGTAACACAAGGGAAAACCATTAAGTGATCAGTTACCAATTTATCAACATTAAATTTACCTCTTTGGAGGGGGTAGCGGGAGATGTGAATATTGTCATCCAATAGGACCATACAAACATAACAAAGAACAGATGGAAAGCCACAAGGTAAAGAACGGTCTTTCCTGGTAAATAAAAACAAATAATATTTCATTGAATCCAGGTAGAAGCAGGAAAAAGTATTACATTAGAACACATTATTTGAGTCAAGAGATGTAATATAATAAATACTTTAAGATCTATTCAACTATCAAATATATAAACACTTATTTGCGTGATATAGTGGTAGTACACATCAAGAGATTTCTGCTCCTATATTTTAAAGATGTAAGGTTATTAAATAATCTTTACTTATAAACCACAAGTTTATGACTAAAAATTGTATACTGTGGCAAGATTTGGTTATACTCAGTTGCTGAGGATTTAAGCTAAAGGCACTTCTTTGGCCATTTTGCGTGTTTTTTTTTTTTTTTTTTTTTTTCCCTTTGAAACAGAACAGGGTTTGATCCTGGAAAGAGTACAGAGTGCTGGAATGAAAGACGTTCACTCCCAACTGGCCACTCAGTCATTATACCTTAAGCTCTCTAAATGTTAATTTTTTTAATCATAACATTTTCAATATTGTATTGACAACCAGCTTGAGGCTACACAGTAAATTCTAGGTTAGCCTGGCCTAGATTGAGACCCTACCTAGAAAAAAAATCATGGTTTTAGGGCTGCAGGGATGGCTTAAGGGTTAAGGTGTTTGCCTGAAAAGCCAAAGGACCTAGGTCCCATTCCCCAGGACCCACATTAGCCAGATGCACAAAGGGGTACATGCATGTGGAGTTCGTTTTCAGTGGCTGGAGGCCCTGGAGCACCCATTCTCTCTATCTTTCTCCCTCTTTCTCTGTCAAACAAATAAAATATTTTAAAAGTTATGATTTACTTGTTTTCCTTTGGAAAATACTTCTATTACACCAATTCCGAGGTCATTTATTGACTACAGGCTATTTTCACAGTCACTTCCTATACTTATTCTTTTTCTGGCCTGGTCCCCACATTTAATAAAGCTTGCTGTTGTTAAGTCCACTATTGGATAGTTTTGAGATGAAAAGTTAACACTCAAGTGCTTTAAGCTTCTTAATCATTTATTTATACCTGACACATAAACAAGACTTGAGAATATTTATGTTTTTAAACATTTAATATGCTTTCAGAATATCACTATTCTCTATGAAAACAAAATACTTGTCTTTTAGACAAAGTATCTATCATTTAAATAAAATTAAGTTCTTAATACAATGCATGGAGTACATTAAAATATTAAAAGTACTAAATAGATGGCACTAATATTCTAATACTAGAAGCTATTTCTTTTAACCAAACTCGAAGTCACACGAAACTTTTTTAATTTTTTTTTTTTTGGTATTTTATTTATTTGAGAGAGACAGAGAAAAGAGGAAGATAGAGAATGGGCACACCAGGGCCTCTACCCACTACAAACGAACTTCAGATGCTTGCACCACCCTGTACATTTGGCTTATGTGAGTTCTGGGGACTCATGTATCTTATATATTTATGTAATTTTAAGTTATTTGCAAGCAGAGAGGTAGAGAGGTGACAGACACACAGAATGGGCATGTCAGGGCCTCTAGCCACTGCAAATAAACTCCAGATGCATGTGCCTCTTTGTGCATCTGGCTTTACATGGGTACTGGGGAACTGAACCCAGGTCTTTAGTCTTTGCAGTAAACACCTTAACCACCTAGCCATCTCTCCAGCACCTGATTTTTATTTTAAAATATTTTATTACAATTAAAATTACACAAATGCAAATCAATCTCAATTAAAATAACTCATGTTCACACCATATTTATAAACAAGTTCTACAATAAATATGTGAAATGTGTTCACATATGTATTCAATCATCTTCCTCTTCTTCACTTCTTGTGTGTTTTATTTGCCTTATCATCTTCTGCCTTTCTCTTTCCAGAAGGTTCACTGTTCTTGTCACTGTTGAGTTTCTCTGCTTTGATTGATTGTTGAGACTTATCCTCTTCTGAGGCCTCATTACTGTCCAAGGAAGAGATTCTGGCCTGTTCCTCTTGAAAGCCCCTAAGGATTGTTTTTTTGTTGTTGTTTTTTGGGGGTTTCCTTGAGGTAGGGTGCGCCACCACGCCTGGCTTCCGTATGGGTTTTTAATGGCTGTCAGGCTGGTGGGACTCCTCACCTTCCTCCTCCTGTCATAGATGTCAGGCTCTAAGTAACTAGCACTCAGCCCCACTAGTGCTATAGACTCCCTATGAATGGAAGCCCTCAGGTGTCCTTCCTTAATCATCTCTTTGTGCTTATAATCAGGGTCATAGCGGGCCACTGGTAAAATTCTAATCCTCTGTGTGTTTGAACATCTGTCTGCAAGTGAGAGAGTCATCTTTCCATGTGTGGCACTGTTTGTAGAGTGGTCTGAAGGTAAGCTGCATCTTAAAGACAGCTTGTCCCCACAGACCAGGACCGTCTTATAGAGATGATTGTGGTCACCTCGCTGTGGGGCTTTGTACACGTCAAACATTTTGTTTTCTACATGCAGGCATAAGCTTCCACCTGACCACTTGACTATCTGAGCATTACTTTCTTTATTCATTTCCTTCTTCATCTTGCCATATCCTCCGTTGTATGGTATTTTCTACTTTTAATTTTAACCTGGTTCTACCTTCTTCTCCATCATTTCCTCATCTTCAAATTCATCTTCATAATACTGAGAATCAAAAGTTCTGGGCTCAGAGCTGGAGAGATGGCATAGTGGTTAAAGAGCTTGCCTGCAAAGCAAAGCCTAAGGACCCAGGTTCTGCTCCCACAACCCACATAAGCCAAATGCACAAGGTGGTGCATGTGCACAGGAGGCACATGCATATGGAGCTTATTTGCAGTGGCTAATGCCCTGGCATACCAATTCTCTCTCTCTCTCTCATTAATTGAAAAAAAAGGTCTGGGATCTACACTGAGAAAGTTGAGCAGTTTAACAAAATGTAAGTCATATCCTAAATCAGTTTTTACTTTGGGCATTTCTACTTCTATTCTGGTCTCGGGTATTCTGCTGATCCTGAAGCAATCCACTTTCATCCACAGGCTGCCCTGGGTTAGGCGGTTTATCTTCTCATCATTCCCTGAAGATATACCACCTGTACCTCCAGAGAGATCCATGGCTCCACCATTATCTTTAGGCACTTCAGCATCACTTAATTGTGTTCTTGTGCTTCATTCGTAAAGCTTCACTTCAGGCCAGGCGTGGTGGGGGTGTGGTGGCGCACACCTTTAATCCCAGCATTCAGGTGGCAGAGGTAGGATCACTGTGAGTTCGAGGCCACCCTGAGACTACATAGTGAATTCCAGGTCATCCTGGACTAGAGTGAGACCTTACCTCGAAAAAAAAAAAAAAAAAAAAAAAAAGAAAGAAAAATCCCATAAAGCTTCATTTCACTATCATTGCCTCTTGTAGGTTATGATTTGTGGTCCTGCTCATCTTCATCTGAATGCCTGTGCTCTTCATCTGAGGCCTGTGGCCTTTCATCATCAGAATTTTGCATTTTCTCCTCATCAGATACCTGTTGAACCTCATCGTCATCAGAAGTCTGTTTCTTGTCATCATTATCAGAAGCCACTGGCTGTTCATTATCAGAATTTGTCTCTTGCTCTACAGAGAGCTGTGGCCTCTCCTCATCTTCCATGTCTTGCATTTTCTCATCATAATCAGAGTTCTGCAGTTTGTCACAATTCTGTATCTTTTCATTTTCTCACTGGACACTTTTGCCTTCTCTGTCCCAATCATCTCAATATGGTTATTCTCTCTCTCTCTAAGACTTAGAGAGAAGCTATTAGATTAAGAGGAGAAGAGAGGAAAGTGCAGAGAGCTCCTGCCATGTGGAAGACAGAAGGAGACAGGGAGCCCAAGTGAAAGCCCAGCTGGGCTGAGATAAGAGGGCTTACTAGAGCAGGGACTTGGAAGTTCAGGAGAGGTGAAAGGCTAATAAGAGGAGTCCTTGACTTCTTAAACTGCTAGGTAGCCCAGGTGGTCTGAAACTCACAACACTGCTGCCTCAGCCTCCCAAGTGCTAAGATTACAGGCGGGTACCACCATACCCAGTGCATGTTAATGGACAAACTTCTGATCACAAGACACTGATTATAAGAAATACATCAAGTAGGGGTCAGAAAGATGGCTTAGTGTTTTGGTAAAAGCACTGACTGATCAAACATGAGGATGTGAGCACCCATGTTTGAAAAACAAAAACAGGGCTGGAGAGATGGCTTAGCAGTTAAGTGCTTGCCTGTGACGCCTAATGACCCCAGTTCGAGGCTCAATTCCCCAGTACCCATGTAAGCCAGATGCAAAAGTTGGGGCATGCATCTGGAGTTCGTTTGCAGTGGCTGGAGGCCCTAAGGAGTGAAACATGGGTTCATTTTTTTTGGGGGGGGGGTTCAAGGTAGAGTCTCACCCATTCTCTCTCTTTCTCTTTCTCTCCCTCTCCCCCCCCCCCACTCTCTCTCTGTCACTCTCAAATAAATAAATAGAAAAGAAAAGCTGGGTGTGGTGGTGCACACACCTTCAATCCCAGCACTTGGGAGGCAGAGGTAGGAGGATGCTGTGAGTTTGAGGCCACCCTGAGAATACACAATGAATTCCAGGTCAACCTGGGCTACAGTGAGACCCTACCTTGAAACACCAAAACAAACAAAACAAAAACAAAAAAAGCCTGGCATAGTGGACCACGTCTTTAATCCCAGCACTTGGGAGGCAGAGATAGGAGGATCGCAGAGAGTTAGAGGCCACCCTGAAACTACATAGTGAATTCCAGCTCAGCCTGGGATGCAGTGAGACCCTACATCGGGTGTGTGGGGGGGAAGCCGGGCATGGTAGTACACACCTTTAATCCCAGCACTTGGGAGACAGAGGTAAGAGGCTCGCCATGAGCTCAAGGCCACCCTGAGACTACATAGTGAATTCCAGGTCAGCCTGGGCTAGAGTGAAACACTACCTTGAAAAACCAATAAATAAATAATTAAATAACAGGCCAGCAAATGGCCAAGCTATTAAAGGCCCTTGTCTGCTGGCCAGCACCAGGGCCATGTAAATCCAGATGCAAAGTGGTGAATGTGTCCAGAGTTGATTTGCAATGGCATGCCCAGATACTTCTCTCCTGGCAAATAAATAAATAAAAACATTGGGTTGGAGAGATGGCTTAGTGGTTCGGGTGCTTGCCAGCAAAGCTTAAGAACCTATGTTTAGCCAGGCGCTGTGATGCACTCCTTTAATCCCTAAGACTACATACTTAATTCCAGGTCAGCCTGACCAGAGTGAGACTCTACCTTGAACCCCCCCCCCAAAAAAATGAACCCATGTTTCACTCCTTAGATCCCACATAAGCCAAACACACAAGGTGACGCATAGGCACAAGGCTGCACATGTGCACAGGGTGATACACGTGGCTGGAGTTCAACTGCAGTGGTTGGAGGCCCTGGCATGCCAATTCTCCCTTTCTCGTATTAAAAAATAAACAAATAAAAGGGGACTGGGGAAATGGCTTAGGGGTTACAGCATTTGCTGTGAAGCCTAATGACCTGGGTTCGATTCCCCAGCACCCACATAAGCCAGATGCACAAGGGGGCACATGTGTCTGGAGTTCATATGCAGTGGCTAGAGGCCCTGGTGTGCCCATTCTCTCTTTCTATCTTTCTTTCTCTAGCTTCCACACACATGCATATATCACATATAATACACAATGCAAATACTACATCAAAAACATCAAAAAGAAAAAAAATAGGCACATAAAATAAAATCTTAGAAAATTAACCTGGGCTAGAGCAAAACCCTACCTCAAAAAAAAAAAAAACAAAAAAACCTGGGCTGGAGAGGTGGCTTAGCGGTTGAGTGCTTGCCTGTGAAGCCTAAGGACCCCGGTTCAAGGCTCAATTCCCCAGGACCCACGTTAGCCAGATGCACAAGGGGGCGCACGCATCTGGAGTTCATTTGGAGTGGCTGAAAGCCCTGGCGCGCCCATTCTATTTGCCTCTTTCTCTCTCTGTATGTCACTCTCAAATAAATAAATGAAAATTAAAAGAAAACATCTTAGCAAAACTCAAAGAAAAATCTGAACCTATGAACCAAAGTGCTTGAGTTCAGGGCTGGAGAAATGGCTTAGTGGTTAAGGTGCTTGCATTCTCATTCTCTCTCTCTCTCTCTCTTTCTCTCTCCACCTCTCTCTCAAATAAATAAATAAATAAATAAAGCTTGTGTTCAGGGCTGGATAGATGCTTTACAGGTTAAGTCACTTGCCTCCAAAGCCAAAGGACCCAGGTTTGATTCCCCAGGACCCACATAAGCCAGATGCACAAAGTGGCACTAGCACCTGGAGATCATTTTCAGTGGCTGGAGGCCCTCTCTCTTAAATAAAAATAAATAAATAAAATATTTTTTAAAGTTTGTGTTCAGAGGTCACCTGCGGGCTGGAAAAATGGCTCACTGGTTATAGGGCCTTGCCTGCAAAGCCTGATGGCTTGGGTTCAATTCCCCAGTATCCATGTAAATCCAGATGTACAAAGTGGTACATGAATCTGGAGTTCATATGCAGTGGCAGGAGGAGCTAGTGTGCCCATCCGTACTCATTCTCAAATAAATATTTTTTCGCAAGTAAACAAATAAAAAATGTATTTTTTTTTAAAAAGCACCTATTGCCGGGCATGGTGGAGCACGCCTTTAATCACAGCACTTGAGAGGCAGAGTCGTAGGAGGATCACCACTGAGTTTGAGGCCATCCTGAGACTACATAGTAAATTCTAGCTTAGCCTGGTCTAGAGTGAGACCCTACCTCAAAAACCAAAAAAAAAAAAAAAAAAAAAAAAAAAAAAAATATATATATATATATATATATATATATATATAACTGAACTTAAAAATTTCATTGAAAGATTCTCTTGCTGGGCATGGTGGTGTACAATTTTTGGTCCCAGCAATCAGGAGGCTGAGGTAGGATAACTTAGGTGAGTTTGAGGCCAGTTTGGGGCTACACAGTGAATTCCAGACCAGCCAGGGATAAAGTGAGAGCCTACCTCAAAAAAACAAAACAGAGTATTTCTTTTAAAAGATGATAAAAATAACCCCAAGAGATAATATAAAGTTTGTGGGGTTTTAAACAAAAATTTCAAAGATAGGTGTGGTAGTATATATAAACCAGGAGGCAGAGGAGGGATGATTTCAAATTCAAGGTTAGCTACACAGCAGGGTCAAGGTAAGTGTGAGCTAGACAGCAAAAATCTGCCTCAAAAGAAACAAAACAAAAAATATTTTGGAATTCTGCATTTGTATCTGTACTTTCAACATACAGAAAATTATTCTGGTTTAAAGAAAGACAGAGATTGGGTATTTAGGTCAGTGGTATAGTGCTGGTCTAGCAAGCTCAAGGTCCTGGGTTAAATTCCCAGATGGAAGCAAAAAGTATGGGCAGCAGGGCATGGTGGTGCACACCTTTAATCCCAGCACTCAGGAGGCAGAGGTAGGAGGATACTGTCGATTCAAGGCCAGCCTGGGACTACAGGGAGTTCCAGGTCAGCTTGGGCTATAGTGAGATCCTACCAAAAAATAAAAAAAAAGTATGGGCATATGAAGATTGAGCCTTTGTTTCTTCTATTACCGAACAAGCAGGTTTAAGAGGAACTTGAAACTTACATGCTTAATGCCTGATTATCTCTAGTAATGGAATAAATCTTGATTTTTAACTGCCAACATTTAATTTTACCTCAATGCATTTCTAAAGGTTTCTTCAATTTCTGAAATTCTGAGAAAGGATGTTTCCTTTTAGGTATTACCTCTTTTACTAGTCACTATAAAAACTTGAATTTCCTTCACCTAGCAATATAATTTAGAAATTTAAAGTCTGGTTATTTTATTAAATATCTGTGAATAGATGTGTATGTGTGTGTATTTTTGTTTGTTTGTTTATTTATTTGAGAGTGACAGAGAGGAGGAGGCAGGGGGGGGGGGAGAATGGGTGCGCCAGAGCTTCCAGCCTCTGTAAACGAACTCCAGATGCATGCGCCCCCTTGTGCATCTGGCTAACGTGGGTCCTGGAGAATTGAGCCTTGAACCAGGGTCCTTAGGCTTCACAGGCAAGCGCTTAACTGCTAAGCCATCTCTCCAGCCCTGTGTGTGTATTTTTAATTAGTCCCCCTCTATGCTCAAGCTGCCCTGGAACTCACAGGGGTTCCTAGGCCTCCCACAGTGCTAGGGTTAAAGGGTCATGGTACCACACCTGGCTGAAAAGAGCTTTTTTGTTATTGCTGTTGTTTTGTTTTTTTCCCCCATGGTAGGGTCTCATACTAGCCCAGGCTGACCTGGCACTCAATCTGTAGTCCCAGGCTGGCCTTGGACTCACAGCAATCCTCCTACCTCTGTCTCCTCAGTGCTGAGATTAATGGCATACACCACCACACAGAAAAGTGCTATTTTAGAGAAACATGTAAACAATAGAATCATCAACAAAATTTTAGGCATTATGAAAGCAAAATCCTCTCTCAGCCCAAGTAAGGATTAGTATTAAGAGGGACGACCCACCGGGTACCCGCCTGTTCACAGGCCCTGTGCCTTCTTTCAATCTTTTCAACACTATAAAATCTTTCTACATGTTAAAAAAAAAAAAAAAAAAACGAATCTAAGGAGTTTTAAAGAACATACAGGCAGATACAAGTAAGTCTGAGTGCTAGGTGCTTTATAAAAAAAATGACTATTTCAATTCATGTATATAAGATAAAATGAGAATATATTGAGCATTTGGAAATGAACTCTTATTACCTCTTCTTTTAAGTACTTCAAACTTAAGACATATTTTCTTTTACAAAAACAAAAACATACACATTCATCAATAAATGAAAAGTATTTACAATTAAGATGTGACTCTATGTAAAATGAGACTAAAAGTACCTTACCATTTTCTTTATTTCCAGAAATAGTAACTAGAATAAAAGAAAAAAATGTAAATATACTTTATAAACATTTTGTACATGAGTTTTATATCAGGTTGACTATGCATCTTAATGTCATTTTTTTCAAAAAATTAGAATGCTAAAATTCAACTTTTTAAAAGAAACACTAAATTATTTAAATTTTTTGACTCTTAATTTGAAGTATATTAACATAGTGATAGTCGTGAAATTTCTTCAGCTCGTTCCTTAATACCTGTGGAATGAATAGGGTTGACTGTTCTCTGTAGCACTCATAACTTAGTTATTAGTCTGTAACGCCTTAGCAACTTCTCAGTGAAAACAATACTCAAGATAAGTTGATACACAATAATCATATATTTTTTCTTCCAACTTGTATTGCTATTATCTTGTGAATAACCACGTAGTCTACTAAGCCTAAAAACTTACTTATTTAGACTTGCTTTCTGGTTTGATCCTAAATCTATTTCAATCTGTCACTCTTCAGTCCCTTCTAATTTCTTCCTCAAATGTAACAACTTAAAGCATTATACTGCCTTATTAACTTAACATACTCTCACCACCAGCAAATCTGCTGGATTAATACTCCCAATATTTGAGACACTGACAGAGCAATGTCCAGTATCTTCAGGGTAGCAAACACTACAGCCATACTGTCTTGACCACATTTTTTTTGTGTGTGTATGTGTTTTTCAAGATAGGGTCTTCCTCTAGCCCAGGCTGACCTGGAATTCACTATGTACTCTCAGGGTGGCCTTGAACTCATGGCAGTCCTCCTACCTCTGCCTCCGAGTGCTAAGACTAAAGGCATGTCCCACCACACCCGGCTTGACCACACTTTTGATATAGTTACTCTGAACAAACTGAAGTTTTTATCAAGCAGTTTCTCATGTGCTGTGTTCCTCCCTATACATCCTCCAGGCTGTTTGAATACTGCCTCCTCTGTAAAGTCTTCCTGAGTCCCATTTTAAACAAGCTTATTTTTTAAAAAATATTTATTTATTTATTTACTTGACAGAGAAAAAGAGAGAGAGAGAGAGAGAGAGAGAATGGGCGCACCAGGGCCTCCAGACACATGCACCACCTTATACATCAGGCTAACGTGGGTCCTGGGGAACTGAACCTGGGTCCTTTGGCTTTGCAGGCAAACACCTTAACTGCTAAGCCATCCCTCCAGCTCTGAGTCCCATTTTAAAATTAAAGAACACACCTTTATATCACCATTGTTCACTCTGCCATGTCTACATTGTATTTTTCCATGTCTACTATTTTTCCTGTTCATTCTCAATTTCTTCCCTTCCTTTCTATTATTTGATACATCTGTCTCACTGAATTAATATGCTTCTTAACATACGTTATCATTAGCTCCATTTTACAGAACTAAACTAAGGTTCAGAATAATTACATGACTTGCCTAAGGTCACAGATCTAATATAGTGTGAGTAGGATTTAACTTAAGTGCGTTCAGACCTTTATTTCATTCCTTGTTTGAATCTCAGACTGACAGGCAGCAGGAATGCTTAAGAAATGTTTCTTTTTTTAAAAAAAAAAATTTAGTTTTAAGCCAGGTGTGTTGGCACACACCTTTAATCCCAGCACTCGGGAGGCAGAGGTAGGAGGATCGCCGTGAGTTCAAGGCCACCCTGAGACTCCATAGTGAATTCCAGGTCAGCCTGGGCTAGAGTGAGACTCTACCTCGAAAAACCAAAAAAAAAAAAAAAAAAAAAAAAATTTGTTTTATTTATTAGAGAGAGAAAAGAGGCAGAGCAAGACAGAGCGAGAGAGAGAGGGAGAGAGAGATAATGGGCACGCCAGGGCCTCTAGCCACTACTGCAAACAAACTCTAGATGCATGTGCCCCCTTGTGCAAATGGCTTATGTGGGCCCTGGGGAATCGAACCAAGGTCCTTTGGCTTTGCAGGCAAATGACCTTAACCGCTAAGCCATCTCTCCAGCCCAAATATTTCTTTTTCTTTTCTTTTGAGGTAGGATCTTGCTCTAGCCCAGGCTGACCTGGAATTCATTATGTAGTCTCAGGCTGGCCTCGAACTCACTGAGATCCTACCTCTGCCTCCTGAGTGCTGGGATTAAAGGTATGTGCCACCATGCCAGGCTAGGAAATGTGTCTTTCCTAGAGGTAGGAGGACCACCATTTTGAGATCAGCCTGAGCTACAGAGTAAGTTTCAGGTCAGTCTGGGTTAGAGTGAGTCCCTGTCTCAAAAAAATAAAAAAGCTTCTCAATTTAAAATCAACTTTTTAACTAAAATCTCTTAATAAGATAGTATTACTCCTGGGCATGGTGGCACATGCCTTTAATCCCAGCACTCATGAGGCAGAGGTAGGAGGATTATCATGAGTTCGAGGCCACCTGAGACTACATAGTGAATTCCAAGTTAGCCTGAGCTAGAGTGAGATCCTATCTCGAAAAACCAAAAAAAAAAAAAAAAAGTTTCTGTGGCAGCAGTGGTGGCAGCAGCGGAGCAAGAGGCTTGGCGAGGTGTGTGCCTCCCTCGGGCTCCAGCAGCCCTCGCGTGAGCCCCATGGTGGGAAGTGCCTCCCCCAGGACATCATTGCAAGCCTGAAAAAAGCAATTTCTTCCTCCTAGGCATATCAGGTGTACAGAAATACCACTTTGGGAAACAGTCTTTAAGAGAGACTGGATGAGTTCACACAGTCTCAACAGATCACCCCTCAACATGCCCTTCAAGTTCTGCTTCAGTCTGATAAGGCTATAAACTCAGCACTGGCCCAGAGGGTCAAGAACAGAGTCAATTTCAGGGGCTCTCTAAATACACACAGATTCTGCAATAATGTATGGACTTTTGTATTGAATGATGTTGAATTCAGAGAAGTGACAGAACTTACTAAAGTGGGTAAGATGAAAATTGTAGCCTGTAATGGTAAAAAAAAATGGGCTTCAACACCACAGAATGATTAGGAAGATGGTTTTTCACTCTATCTACTGTTGTTACTCCTCATCTTTGGAAGGGAAGCATAGAAGAGACTCTTTTTAATTTACTCTCACATTGCAAGAATGACCACACTGCTCTACCACAGAGAACTGCAGCAGAATGAGGCCTGGAACCCTGCACTCTTACATCACCTTTACTATGCAGAAGCATGAGCAAATAAGTTTTTTTTTTTGTCCATTTTTATTTATTTGAGAGCGACACAGAGAAAGAGTCAGAGAGAGAGAGAGAATGGGTGCGCCAGGGCCTTGAGCCACTGCAAACAAACTCCAGACGCATGTGCCCCCTTGTGCATCTGGCTAATGTGGGTCCTGGAGAATCAAAGCTTGAACTGGGGTCCTTAGGCTTCACAGGCAAGCACTTAACCGCTAAAACATCTCTCCAGCCCCAATTTAGCTTTTTTTTTTTTCTTTTTATTTATTTATTTGAGAGAGTGAAAGAGGCTGAGAGAGAGAGAATGGGCACGCCTGGGCTTCCAGACACTGCAAAGGAACTCCAGATGCAAACACCACCTTGTGCATCTGGCTTACATGGGTCCTGGGGAATCGAACCAAGGTCCTTTGGCTTTGCAGGCAAGCGCCTTAACCCCTAAGCCATCTCTCCAGCCCTCCAAACTTTTGTTATTAAAATGAAGCAACATGGCTGGGGAAATGGCTCTGTAGTTAAAGAGTATTTGCAAAGCATGCCATCCAGGTTCAATTTTCCTATCGCCCAGGTAAAGCCAGATACAAAGTGGCACAAGTATCTGTAAACCCAACTTGCCTGCCTACACAGGAGAGTCTGAAGCTCCTGAGCCAGCTAGTCTCACATGTTTGGGGTCTGGCAGTTTGTTTGTAGTATCAAGAAATCCCATCCACACAGACACCGAAATGAGCTATGGCATGTGGCCCCCTACACACACGAATGTGGGGATAAATACGCATATGCTGTTTATTTCTGAAGGTTTATCTTCAGTATAGACTTGTAATGGCAAAATAACTAGACCAAAAGTGAGTATGTCTGCTATGCGAGGATTTTATGTGCCTCATAACCAAGGGATGAATAAAACTGCCTATTTTTTTTTTTTTTTTTTTGCATTCTAGCCAATGAGTTGTTTTCAAACTCTTGGTATTACAATTTTATCTTGTATTTGTGACTGAGTTCACATAGAAAAAAATGAAAATGCCAGACATGGTCGTGCAAGCCGTTTTTAAATTTATTTTTTATTTTTTATTTTTTTTTTGTGAACCAATGAGTTTATTGGGGTTACTTACAGAGCAGGATAAGGGGTTGCTTACAGAAGCAATGGATGACTCAAAGGCATCACCAAAAAAGGACAGCCCAGCATAGGTGATGAGAGCTGTCTCTAAAGCAAACTGCAAAATCTGCAGGCAGCTCAGCTCTTTAGAGCATGGAGCACACTCACACGACTGCACACAGCTCAGTGGGAGAGTCTCAAGTCGAGAGCCTGGAGCACACTGCACCACTTGCCCATTTTTATTTGTTTGTTTGGTTTTTGTTTTTCAAGGTAGGGTCTCTCTCTAGCCCAGGCAGACCTGGAATTCACTATGTAGTCTCAGGGTGGCATTGAACTCACAGTGATCCTCCCCCTTGGAACACGCCTTTAATCTCAGCACTCAGGAGGCTGATGTAGGAGGATCGCTGTGAGTTCAAGGCCAGTTTGAGATTAATTCCAGGTCAGCCTGGGCTACAGCAAGACCCTTCTTCAAAAAACCAAATAAGAAAAAAATACGAAAATGGCACATAAGCATGAAAAGATGCTTATAGTCACTTATAAATGATTACTGGGCTTGGCAGTTCTAGGCTAGAGAGAGGCTTTCTTTCTTTTTTTTCTTTTTCTTTCTTTTTTTCCTGAGGTAGGGTCTCACTCTAGCCCAGGCTAACTTGGAACTCACTCTGTAATTTCAGGCTGGCCTTGAAATCACAGTGATACTTGTGGTGGTTTGATTCAGGTGTCTCCCATCTGAATGCTAGGTTCCCAGCTGATGGAGATTTGGGAACTAACGACTCCTAGAGGCAGTGTATTGTTGGGGGTGGGCTTAGGGGTATTATAGCTAGTTACCTTTGCCAGTGTTTGGCACACTCTCCTGTTGCTATTGTCCACCTAATGTTGGCCAGGGGGTGATGTCCACCCTTGGCTCATGCCATCATTTTCCCCTGTCATCATGGAACTTCCCCTCGAGTCTGTAAGCCAAAATAAACCCTTTTCTCCCAAAGGCTGGTTGGGTGATTTCTGCCAGCAATGCGAACCTGACTGCAACAATATTCTTACCTCTGCTCCCCAACTGCTGGGATTAAAGACACACCACATCCAATGAGAGACTTTCATTGGTGTTTCCTTATATATTATACTTGTTTTGTACTGCTTAAATATCTTGTTTGTTTGTTTTTAATCACACATTTAGTTTTTTTAATTTTTTGTTCATTTTTATTTATTTATCTGAGAGTGACAGAGAGAGAGAGAATGGGCGTGCCAGGGCTTCCAGCCACTGCAAACGAACTCCAGACGCGTGTGCCCCCTTGTGCATCTGGCTAACGTGGGTCCTGGGGAATCGAGCCTCGAACCGGGGTCCTTAGGATTCACAGGCAAACGCTTAACGACTAAGCCATCTCTCCAGCCCATACACATTTAGTTTTATTTTAAAATGGCCAATCTTGGGCTGGAGAGATGGCTTAGCAGTTAAGGTGCTTGTCTGCAAAGGCTAACAACCTGAGTTTGATTCCCCAGCACCCATGTAAAACCAGATGCACAAAGTGGCATACACATCTGGAATTCTTTTCCTGGGCTGGCTCAGCAGTTAAGGCATTTGCCTGCAAGGCCTAAGGACCCAGGTTCAGCTCCCTAGTATCCACGTGAAGCCAGATGCACAAAATGGCACATGCATCTGGAGTTTGTTTGGAGTGGATGGAGGCCCTGACATGCCCATTCTCTCTATCTGCCTCCCCCTCTCGTCAAACCCAAAGTACTATGTGAGCCTCAAGGAGGTTGTAGTGGTAAAAAATGAGGAAGTATTACAAAACGAGGGAGATCTGTCAAAAGATTACAGAAACCAGGTAGATGGAGAGCCTACTGGCCAAATCTGGAACAATGTAAGCAACAAAATGTCAGATATAAGCCATAAAATAGAATCTATGATTGCATGCCATTAACAAACAAATCAATTAATAAACAAGAACAAGTAATAATTAGGAAATCACTCCAGTAGAATTCTAACTAGGAAAGGTACAAGAAAGGACGGGATTATTTCAAAGTGTTTCCCTATTAAGACCCTTGTCTCAGGTAGGGTTATCTGGAATCCGATGCTGAGACAGAGTTAGAGGTAAACAGGTGTGAGAGGAGAGGAGGAACAAAACAGTCAAGGAAGAAATCTACTTGCAATACAAGCCCTGTGCTGGCAACTGGCAGGGAGCTCTGAGGAGAGCAGTCTAGCTCCATCACACTGAGGTGCTGCGCGCATGCTGCACCTCCAAGGGTGTGACCCTTGGAGAGATGAGTCACCTGGCTGCTGACCGCACTTCCCACAAGTGAGCACCAAGTCCTTCCTTGAAGACCAATTTGTGTGGCAGAGTTCAGAGTCTGTCAAACTACCATCTTCAATAGTAAGCATAGATAGCAGTCCCCCAAATGGTATGAACTGGCATGGCTTCTGTCATATTCTTGCTAAAGTGTATGCAACCTAACTATGAGGAAACGTCAGTCAGATAGGATACACCCAAACTGAGAGACAACTTTACGAAATAAGCATGTGGGCTCGAGTGATGGCTTAGCGGTTAAGGTTCTTGCCTGCAAAGCCTAAGGACCCAGGTTCGATTCCCCAGTACCCACATAAGCCAGATGCACAAAGTGGTACATGCTTATTTTGAACTTTTATTATTAGTATTATTATTTGAGAAAGGCAAATAGAGAGAAATGGGCGCACCAGGACCTCTAGCCACTGAAAACTCCAGATGCATGAGCCACTTTGTGCACCTAGCTTTACATGGATACTGGGGAATCAAACCTTGGTTAAGCTTCACAGGCAAGTGCCTTAATCACTAAGCCATCTCTCCAGCCATTTAATTAATTAATTTATTTTTAGGTAGTTTTACTCTAGCTCAGGCTGATCTGGAATTCACTACGTAGTTTCAGGCTGGCCTGGAACTCACAGCAATCCTCCTACCTGATCCTCCCAAGTGGTGGGATTAAAGGTGTGTGCCATTACACCTGATGGTCCCCATCTTAATTTCATGACCCCTTTTTCAATCCACTGAATTAAATTAGGGTTGCATGCATAATCATGAGTGGAAGGTTAGTTACTGTGGAATGAGCAACATACCAGTGGCTACACCACTGACAAACCTCACATCCCCCTCTCTCAGCAACCATTAGCTGCCAGTAGCTACTTTGGGAGGTCTGGGTCTCATGTATCCTTTCCCCATTGATGGTCAAGTATTGACAGGCTCAATCTTGTCCAGAAATCCACAACTGCTGAGCTCATGAGTGTAACAGCAGTGTTACATCCAGAAGACACCATTTCACAATGTTAGGATCTTCCCACCTCCTCAAAGCTGGGATTACAAACATGATCCACCAGGCTCATGTGCTGCTACCAACTGAGCACATGGAGTAGAACAACACTTAGGGAGTATGGGAGAAAGCTACATGGTAATTGTATTACTCTTCACAAGTCTGAAATTATTTCAGAGAGCTGGAATGTAGCTCAGTGGAACAACAGTTGCACAGCATGCACAAGTTCAATCTCCAGGACAGCAACAGAAAACAAATTACGGGTTGGGCTTGATGGTGCATACCTTTAATCACAGCACTTGGGGAGACAGAGGTAGGAGGATCACTGTGAGTTCGAGGCCAGCCTGAGACTATACAGTGAATTCCAGGCCAGCCTGGGCTACAGCGACACTGTACCTCGAAGGAAAAAAAAGTGGGGGGAGTAGCTCAGTGGGAAGAGTACATGAAGCATGCATAAAGTCCTAGGTTCAATCTACTGCACCACATAAACCAGGTGGGGTAGTGCATGCCTACAATCCTAGCACTAGGGAGGTAAAGACAGGAGGATCACAAGTTCAAGGTCATGTTCCACTATAGAGTCTGAGACCATTATGGAGTACATGAGATCTTGTCTCCAAGTAGACATACAAATAAATGCCAAAAGTATACAAAAAAGAGCCCAGCGTACTGGCACATGTCTTTAATCCCAGCACTTGGGAGACAGAGGTAGGAGGATCACCATGAGTTTGAGGCTAGCCTGGAATACATAGTGAATTCCAAGTCAGTGTAGGCTAGGCTGAGACCCTACCTCTGAAAAAAAAAAAAGTATACAAAAAGGGCTGAATATGGATCAGTGGTTAGAAGCACTTCCTGATGGACTGAGGCCTGAGACCACTTGCGTTTGAATCTCCAGGACACACAAAAACATCTGGGTGTGGCCACATACATCAGTAACCCCAGTCCTATAGGAGAGCAGACAGCTGAGATTTGCTGGAACTTGTGGGTGTGTGGAGGGGGATAGAACAGCAAGCTCCAGGATCAGTAAGAGACTGTGGCTCAAGTAAGAACTGGCAGAAGAGCAATGGAGCAGACATCTGTCTTGCTCTAGCCATGGTAGGTGACTTCAGATGAATGCATGGGATACTACATGGGCACGCACACATGCACACACCATACATAGCACACACATACCCAAGCAAAAAAAGTCTATGAAAAAGAAAATGAGAGATTATTCATTTATAATTGGTCCTGGAATACAATGTGAAGTATAGGGCTGATTTTATCTCTTATGAAATATATGTTCAGTTGTCCCATCTTTTCCTCCATGACTTGCTACCCTTTATGTATTCTAGATTTCTGTAACTGTATTTTTCAAAGAAATCTTTTTTTGTTTTTGTTTTTTGAGGTAGGGTCTCACTCTAGCCCAGGCTGACCTGGAATTCACTATGTAGTCTCAGGGTAGCTTTGAACTCACAGCGATCCTCCTATCTCTGCCTCCCAAGCGCTTGGATTAAAGGTGTCCGCCACCATGCCTGGCATAAAGAAATCTTTTTAAAAATTACTTTATTTATTTATTTGGGGCGGGGGGGGGGGGGAAGAAAAGGGAAGAGGCAGATAGAGATAGAGGCACACCAGGGCCTCCAGCCACTGCAAATAACTCCAGACACATGCACTACTTTCTGTATCTGGCTTACATGGGTACTGGCCAATCGAACCTGGGTCCTTAAGACTTCACAGGCAAGCACCTTAACCTCTAAGCGATCTCTCCAGACCCTGTAACTGTATTTCTGAATACTGCATTCAGCCACATTGCCAACACGTCTATTCACTAGAATTACAGAACCTATAATTTTGTTATTTTTTTACAGAAATTTTACTACATTAAAGAAAAAGAAGACAGTACAGAGCACTCCTGCCCATGAGAAGGTGGGAGCAAGGTAAAGTTCCTGGTTTTATTTTGAGGCAGGGTCTCACTTAAGCCCAGGCTAACCTAGAACTCACTCTGTAGCTTAGGCTGGCCTAAAACACAGAGTGACCTTCCTACCTCAGCCTCCCAAGTGCTGGGATTAAGAGGCTGCCCACCATCCCTGGACTTTTAATTTTTTTGTTTTATGTTTATTTATTTATTTGAGAGTGACAGACAAACAGAGAGAGAAAGAGGCAGATAGAGAGAGAATGGGCACGCCAGGGCCTCCAGCCACTGCAAACTCACTCCATATGCATGCACCACCTTGTGCATCTGGTTTACATGGGTCCTGGGGAATGAAGCCTGGAACTGGGATCCTTAGGCTTCACAGGCAAGTGCTTAACCACTAAACCATCTCTTTAGTCCTCCCTGGACTTTTGGATCAATTTTGGGTACTCAGCAAAACTGAGGGAAAGCAAGCAAAGAGTTCTCATGTAAGTTTTACCCCTATTTTAAATATTTTAATTATAGAGACTCTGACTTAAAAATCCACGGGGCGCTGGGGGGGGGAGAGATGGCTCAGTAGTTGCACTTGCTTGCAAAGCCTGTCAATCTGGGTTAAATCCCCCAGTACACACATAAAGACAGATACACAAAGTGGTGTATGTGTCTGGAGACTATGGCACACCACTCTCTCAAATAAAAAAATTAATTTATATATATATATATATATATTTTTTTTTTTTTTTTGTTTGTTTGTTTGTTTTTAGGTAGTTTCACTCTAGTCCAGGCTGACCTGGAATTCACTACGTAGTCTCAGGGTGGCCTCAAACTCATGGTGATCCTCCTACCTCTGCCTCTCAAGTGCTGGGATTAAAGGTGTGCACCATCACACCTGGCTCATAAATTTTTTTTTAAATTTCATGGGCTAAGTAGATGGCTCAGAAGTTAAAGGCACTTGCTTGCAAGGCCAGCTTGGCCTAGGTTCGATCCTCTAGTACCCACGTAAGCAAGATGCACAAAATGATACATTCAATTGGAGTTTGTTTACATTGGCAAGGACCCTGGCACACCCATATTCATATTCTCTCTCTCTGCTCACAAATGAATGAGCGAACTTTTAAGAAAAATTTATGGGGGGGGGGGAGGCTGGAGAGATGGCTTAGCAGTTAAGGCACTTGCCTGCAAAGCCTAAAGACTCAGCTTCGATTACCCAGGACCCACATAAGTCAAATGCACAAAGTGGTGCATGTATCTGGAGTTCGTTTACAGTGGCTATAGGCCCTGGTACACCAATCTCTCACTCTAATAAATAAACAAAATACTTAAAAAGAGAAAATTCATGAGGGGACTGAAGATGTGCCTCAATGGCAGAGCAATGCATAGCATGTGTGTGTGTGGGGGGGGCTGAGTTCACCCCAACACCAAGTGTGGGGATGAATGAGTGGATAAAGAGGATTATGTCAGAGAAGTAATGAAACAGAGAGTACATGGTGCCTTCACGGGCATGATAAGGTTACAGTATCTTTCCAGACAAGACAGAAAGCCAGCCAACGTTTTGAGGAGTGATAAATCTGGTACTAATTTCAAAGGGATCATTCTGGCTATTTACAAGAGAACAGATGGGTAACAGTGGGGTGGAGTTAGCAGAGACAAGTTATAACCCTAATGCAAGGATATCAGTGCCAATATGACTTAAGAGACTTTAGGGATGGAGAGATTGTTTAGTGGTTAAAGTGCTTGCCTACAAAGCCTAAGGACCCAGGTTTGACTCCCCAGTGCCCACATAAGCCAGATCCACAAGGTAGCTCATGAATCTAGAGTTCATTTGCAGTGGCTAGAGGCTCTGGTGCACCCATTCTCTCTATGTGCCTTTCTCTGCCTCTTTGTCTCTCTAATAAATAAAAAATAAAATATTTTTTAAAATTAAAAAAGAGGGTTGGAGAGATGGCTTAGTGGTTAAGGCACTTGCCTGCACAGCCAAAGGATCCCTGTTTGACTTTCCAGGACCCATGTAAGCCAGATGCACAAGGGGGCACATGCATCTGGAGTTCGTGTGCAGTGGCGAGAGGCCCTGACATGCCCATTCTCTCTCTGTGTGTCTCTGCCTCTTTCTCCCAAATAAATAAATAAAATATATTTTTAAAAAATTTAAAAAGAGAGAGACTTTAAACCACCCCCATTCATTATTTCTTAAAACTACATGGGCCTACAGTTTGATTCAGATCAGCCGGTCTGGTTTTCTGCCATTTACAATCACCCAGCAGCTCTCCTGTGGTGTGGCAGGACTCTACTATGGCCTCATTCACACATCAGAAGCTGTGGCCCTTGGCTGCACTTCTCTATCAGAGCAACCTACCCTGGACTCTCTAACATGATGACCAGAATATTCTAAAAAACTAAGAAGGGAAATCTAAGGAGGATCACTGTGAGTTTGAGACCAGCCTGGGACTACAGACTGAGTGCCAGGTCATCCTGGGTTAGAGTGATTCTACCTCAAAAAAAAAAAAAAAAAAAAAAAAATCGGGCTGGGGAGATGGCTTAGCCGTTAAGGCACTTACTTGCCTGTGAAGCCTAAGAACCCAGGTTTGATTCCCCAGAGCTCACATAAGCCAGATGCACAGGATGGCACAGGCATCTGGAGTTCATTTGCAGTGGATGGAGGCCCTGGTGTACCCTTTCTCTCTATCTGCCTCTTTCTCTCTCTCAAATAAATAAACAAATATTTTAAAAAGTAAGTAAGCTAGATGTAGTGGCACATGCCTTTAATCTCAGCATCTGGGAGGCAGAGGTAGGAGAATCGTCATGAGTTCAAGGCCACCTTGAGACTACATACTGAATTCCAGGTCAGCCTGGGCTAGAGAGAGACTCTACCTCGAAATAAATAAATAATAGAATGCTTACTTGAATAAGGAAAATCTAGAGCCTTGGGGCTCAGGCTCCAGAATTCACACATTCACATGCTCAAATGGCCAAAGCAAGCACAAGGCCAGCCCAGATTCATTGAGTGGGTAGACAGAAAGTAAGTAGAAAGAGGGTGCATAGAAGACAGTGTTGTGGTCACATTCTTCAATACGACACAAAACAAGGATCATAGCATGAAGAAGTATACTTGCAGTGGTAAAGTAAAAAGCAGCTGGACTTCATTCAGTCCATTAACAATGTTTGCTGATTAACTGGACAGAGAACAACTTTTCAATCAAGGAACTGCAATGATACCATCCAGTTCAGGAAAGAGAAAAATGATCAAGAATTTGGCTTTGGGCACGTTCAGTTTGAGATGCCTTACTAGACAGACCTCTAGGAGTCGAGTTCAGCATAGTATTACTTCTTTCACATATATGTATTTTTAAATTTATTTATTTGACAGAGAAAGAAGGGGGAGTGACAGAGAATAGGCACGCCAGGGCCTCCAGCCACTGCAGACAAACTCCAGACGTGTGCACCCCCTGTGCATCTGGCTAACGTGAGTCCAGGGGAATCAAACCTGGGTCCCTTGACTTTGCAGGCAAATGCGTTAACCACGAATCCATCCCTCCAGCCCTGCTATTATTTCTTTACCTTAAGTGAAAGTAACCAGTGAGCAGAAAAGCTTTTTATTTGCCATAGCATGTTAGGCCAAACAGTCTGATCTTGGTTTCAAAGTTGCCCAACATCTTTTCCTTCTGTATTTCTTACTCTTCAAGAAAGCAGTGGAGGGACTGAGCAGAAAGCTTGTCCATTACACAACAAGGGTTCCACCCCCCACACAGCAAAAGAAGCAAAACACCACCAACAACAAAAGCAGTGGAAGCTCCAAAGAAGGTTCCACTCATGGAAGGAAACACAAAAGATCTTTTTGTTCATTTAGATTGTTCAAATATATAGAGCTCTTTCAGAACAGATCACTGACAACAACAAAATAATGCAAAGCTAGATCAACTCACCAGTGATAGTAAGAAATGGGGGAAAAGAAGCTTCCCTTTCAAAAAAAAAAAAAAAAAAGAATGCTAGTATAATTGCAAAATGCAAATACAGAGGTTTGCAGGGCACTTCGGCTTTCAAAAGGCAAGTTACTAAACAATTACTACATTCTATCATCTGAAAACAAATAGGAAGAGCTGGGGAGATGGCTTAGTGATTAAAAGCACTTGCTTGCAAAGCCTGACAACCCGGTTTGATTCTCATGTAAAACTAGACATAAAAAATGGTTCATGCAGCATGTATGCAACATGTATCTGGAATATACTTGCAGTGGCAATTCTCATATTCATTCTCATTTTCTCTCTCAAATAAATAAATAGAGTTGAAGAGATGGCTCAGCAATTCAAGGTGCTTGCTTGCAAAGCCTTATAACCCAGGTTCAATTCCCCAGGACCCACATAATGCCAGGTATATAAAGCAGTGCATGCATGTGGAGTTCATGTGCAGTGGCAAAAGGCCCTGGTGCACTCTCTCTGCTTGCAAATAAAAATATATATTTTTTCTAAATTAAAATAGGAAATACAATTTTTTTGTTTTGGTTTTTCGAGGTAGGGTTTCATTATAGCTCAGGCTGACCTGGAATTCACTATGTAGTCTCAGGGCGGCCTCGAACTCTTGGTGATTCTCCTACCTCTGCCTCCCGAGTGCTGGGATTAAAGGTGTGTGATACCACGCCCGGCTCAGGAAATACAAAACTTAATGAAATTCTTCAAAACAATTCAAATTCACATTTATAAATTTTTTTCCTATAATTAAGCCAATCATTTAGAATGAAATTTGGGAAGAAACTTTTTAAAAACCAATGTCAGGAAAATTTCAAAGATTTCTGTTTCATAACCCAAGGCAAAGAACCAGTAAATCACATCATATAACCTTTCACAACAAAAACTGAAATACATGATTTGGAACTACAATTAATATTATCATTCTAAGGTACTGGTATGTCCTAACACTCATACATGATTCAATAGTTTTTACAAGAATATGAGCCTAGCTGGGCATAGTGGTGCACGTCTTTAATCCCAGCACTTGGGAGGCAGAGGTAGCAGGATCACCATGACTTTGAGGCTACCCTGAGACTACATAGTGAATTCCAGGTCAGCCTGAGCTAGAGTGAAACCCTATCTCGGAAAAACAAACAAGCAAACAAACCAAAACAAAAAAGAATATGAGGGCTGGAGAGATGGTTTAGCGGTTAAGCGCTTGCCTGTGAACCCTAAGGACCCTGGTTCAAGGCTCGATTCCCCAGGACCAATGTTAGCCAGATGCACAAGGGGGTACATGCATATCTGGAGTTCGTTTACAGTGGCTAGAACCCTGGCACATCCATATTCTCTCTCTCTCTCTCTGCCTCTTTCTCTGTCTGTCACTCTCAATTAAATAAATAAAAATTTTTAAAAAATGAGTCTAGAGCCAGGCATGGTGGCGAACGCCTTTAATCCTGGCACTCAGGAAGTAGAGATAAGAGGATCGCTGTGAGTTTGAGACTAGCCTGAGACTACATACTGAACTCCAAGTCAGCCTGAGCTAGAGTGAGACCCTACCTGAGAAAAACAAAAAGAACAGCATTCAACATCAATTGAAAGACACTCAGCATTAGGCATTAGGCTCTCTAACAGATTAAAGACTAAAGGGTCTCTTTCCTACTATAAATACTGTATTCAATTAAACTGTATACTTTCAAATCCAATGTTGAAATGATTTGTGGAAGTACACTAGGAATATATATTATTAAGACTGTAAGTATATTTTATGTAAGACCTTGTTGCTGGGGGCACCACCTGGGTTGGTTGTGAGACAGAGCTCAAGCTTCTGATCTGGCAGCCTCCTCCCCACTGACTTGCTGCCACAGTGCGGAGTTTTATGCAGGCTGCTGAGAGCAAACTCATAAATGGTCTGACCCAGCAGAGAACCATGCAAACCATATAATCTGCTAGCCAGGCAAGATGAGCCCACTGGTGAGGTAGAGGCATGACTGTTGGGGATAACCAACTGCTCTCGGAATGGATTTGAGGCTAGCTCCCCAGGAATGGATTCAAGCCTGGTTCTAAAAACCTAGTCTACATTAAGCCTATGGCTTTGAAGGTTATAGACGCTAGCAGGGACGCTATTACAGTTGTTTGGCCAAATGTATATGTTGTTCCCATCAAACTGCCCTCTAATTACTCATGGTTTGGGCTTATATAGTAGTGCCTTTCTCACTTTTGATCAGAGAAGCCATTTGGTTACTAAGAAGACTCAGACTCATCAAAATGCTGAGAATAAGCAACAGTTAACTGCTCAGCATTAAATGAGACATCTGTCATGCCAAGGCTCGGGGAACACTGCAGAAGAGGTGGTGGAAAAGAACGCACTAGCCAGAGGATGGGGAAGCGTGCTTTGAAATGTCGTACTTGGGACACATAGTGCCATGGCATGCATGACCTCACAGCAACTGTTGTAACCTGTGCAATATTGGACCCATCACCATGTCACCAATGAGCAAAGAAGGGAAAAATTAAATGGAAGAAAGATGTAGTACAGACTGGTTGGAGGGATGGAGGAAGGGATTCAGTGGAAGAGGTAAGGGCAAGTGGAGGCTGGACACCCTCACAGGCCACTCACACCTGCAGGCTGGCCACTCTCACGCACTGGTCACTCACACCTGCAGGTTGCCTGCCCTCACACTCACTGGCCACTCACACCTGCAGGCTGGCTGCTCTCACACACTGGTCACTCACACCTGCAGACTGCCTGCCCTCACACTCACTGGCCACTCACACCTGCAGGCTGGCCACTCTCACACACTGGTCACTCACACCTGCAGGTTGTCTGCCCTCACACTCACTGGCCACTCACACCTGCAGGCTGGCTGCTCTCACACACTGGTCCTTCACACCTGCAGGCTGCCTGCCCTCACACTCACTGGCCACTCACACCTGCAGGCTGGCTGTCCTCACACTCACTGGTCACTCACACCTGCAGGCTTGCTGCCCTCACAATCACTGGCCACTCACACCTGCAGGCTGGCCATCCTCACAATCACTGGCCACTCACACCTGCAGGCTGGCCATCCTCACACTCACTGGCCACTCACACCTGCAGGCTGGCTGTCCTCACACTCACTGGCCACTCACACCTGCAGACTGGCCACTCTCACTCACTGGCCACTCACACCTGCAGGCTGGACGCCCTCACAATCACTGGCCATTCACACCTGCAGGCTGACCGCTCTCACACTCACTGGCCACTCACACCTGCAGGCTGGCCGCTCTCACACTCACTGGCCACTCACACCTGCAGGCTGGACGCCCTCACAATCACTGGCCACTCACACCTGCAGGCTGGCTGTCCTCACACTCACTGGTGTCACACACCTGCAGGCTGCCTGCCCTCACAATCACTGGCCACTGACACCTGCAGGCTGGCCATCCTCACACTCACTGGCCACTCACACCTGCAGGCTGGACGCCCTCACAATCACTGGCCACTCACACCTGCAGGCTGCCTGCCCTCACAATCACTGGCCACTCACACCTGCAGGCTGGCTGTCCTCACACTCACTGGTCACTCACACCTGCAGGCTGCCTGCCCTCACAATCACTGGCCACTGACACCTGCAGACTGGCCACTCTCACTCACTGGCCACTCACACCTGCAGGCTGGACGCCCTCACAATCACTGGCCACTCACACCTGCAGGCTGGCCGTCCTCACACTCACTGGTGTCACACACCTGCAGGCTGCCTGCCCTCACAATCACTGGCCACTGACACCTGCAGGCTGGCCATCCTCACACTCACTGGCCACTCACACCTGCAGGCTGGACGCCCTCACAATCACTGGCCACTCACACCTGCAGGCTGACCGCTCTCACACTCACTGGCCACTCACACCTGCAGGCTGACCGCTCTCACACTCACTGGTCACTCACACCTGCAGGCTGCCTGCCCTCACAATCACTGGCCACTGACACCTGCAGACTGGCCACTCTCACTCACTGGCCACTCACACCTGCAGGCTGGACGCCCTCACAATCACTGGCCACTCACACCTGCAGGCTGGCCGTCCTCACACTCACTGGCCACTCACCGCCCTCCCCCAGCCGAGATTCCTCAAGAAACACATTTCCTCTCGCGGTATTTAGACCCAATCAATCTGGAACAGATTTGTTTGTTGCATTAAAAAAAGAAAGATTTTTAAAAGAGGGGCGGGGCAAAATGGCCTCAAAGCCACACAGAAGCCTTTCAAAGAAAAGGTCTTTCTGAACATTCCGTCACAGAAGCGTGCGAGGCTCCCGGTGACCGCGGAAACCCGGAAGCTCCGGGGCCAGGCCCGCTCCCCGGGCTCGGAATCCGCGGCCGTCTGCAGGCGGGGACCGCAGGCCGGGCCCGGAGACCCGCAGCGCGGACCGGGACACCGGGGCCTCGGCCCTCCCGCCCCCCCGGCCGCCCCGGTCAGTACTCACACACGCACAGCTCCACCACGTACGCGTAGTAGGACCACACGACCACGAAGGTGATGAAGATCACCGGCACCCAGCCCAGCACGCGCTGGCAGCAGCGCCACAGCGTCCAGGGCGCCATGTTCCGCCGGCCACGGCCCGGCCCCGCTGCCCACACGCGTGCCGAGCGCCCGTCCCCGGCGGCTCCGCGGTCAGCTCCCCGGCGCCCCTCCCGAGGCAGAGCCGGTCAGAGCCGGAGCGCGAGGCGCCGCGGTAACTCCCGACCTCCGGCGCCCGGCCCGGCCCGGCCCCGCCTCCCGCTCCGCCCGCTCGCCGTCGGGGGCGGAGCTTCCCGCCGGAGGAGGCGGGGCCGGGCGGGGAGGGCCGGCGTAGGGCGGGGCCTCCACTCTGACGGCAGGGGCGGGCGTGGTGGGGACGTGGGAGGTGGAGAGCAGACGTGTAGCTGCTGCGGAACTCCTTGGGCTGTGCAGAGTACAGAATTTCACCCCCCACCCCCGGGTCTACAGGACCAAAAATAAGGTGTTCCTTTTTTTCCTCTTTTTAATTTTTGTTTGTTCACTCTGTAGTCTCAGGGTGGCCTCGAACTCACGGCGATCCTCCTATCTCTGCCTCCCTAGTGCTGGGGTTAAAGGCGTGCGCCACTGCGCCCGGCTTCTTTTTTTATTTTATTTTTTTGTTCATTTTTATTTATTTGTTTGAGAGTAAGAGAGAGAGAAAGAGGCAGAGAGAGAGAGAGAGAGAAAGAGAGAGAGAATGGGCGCGCCAGGGCTTCCAGCCACTGTAAACGAACTCCAGACGCGTGCGCCCACTTGTGCATCTGGCTAACGTGGGTCCTGGAGAATCCAGCCTCGAACCCGGGTCCTTAGACTTCACAGGCAAGCGCTTAACCGCTAAGCCATCACTCCAGCCCCGCGCCCGGCTTTAAAAAAAAAAAAAAATTATTTGAGAGAGAGAGAAAAAAAATGGGCGCCCCAGGGTCTCTAGCCCAGGCTAGCCTCAAACTCACCTGAAGGCGATCCTCCTACCTCATCCTCCCGAGAGCAATGGTTAATATGTATCACCAGTCCGGGCTTTTCTGTAGCTTTGAAATCGTTTGCCTCATGTTTCAAACAGAATCCGCCTTTTTGTTTGAACTGGTATAATGGTAATGATTTAGGATGGAAGCCGTACACAGCCTGACAATTTGAATTTGAATCCACGTTTACAGTGATGTGGAAACGGGAACATGGAGATGGCCGTTTCCCTGCGCTCTAAACAATTGCTGAGTTTTCAAGAATTTATTTACAGGTGGACATTGCTTAAGGAAGGATTGTAATCACAGTAGAATGTACAAGCATCTCTGAAAACATCATAATGCAGGTTCAGAAGCATTAGAGGGCTGGAGAGAGAACTCAGTGGTTAAGGCATTTGCCTGCAAAGCGAAGGACACAGGTTACATTCCCCAGTGCCTATGTAAAGCCAAATGCACCACAGTGGCGCACGCATCTGGAGTTCGTTTGCAGTGGCTAGAGGCCCTGGAGCGCCCATTCTCTCTCTCTCTGTGTCTCTAATAAATAAATAAAAATAAATCTTTTAAAAACAAACAAAAAACAGACAAAAAAAGATAAAAGAAAATAAGTAATTCCAGACAGCATTCTTTCTTTAAAAAATTATTTATCGCCAGGCGTAGTGGCGCACACCTTTAATCCCAGCGTTTGGGAGGCAGAGGTAGGAGGATCGCTGTGAGTTTGAGGCCACCTTGAGACTACAGAGTGAATTCCAGGTCAGCCTGAGCTAGAGTGAGACTCTACCTCGAAAACAAACAAACAAAAATTTATTTGAAAGACAGAGAGAATGGGTGTGAGGGCCTCTAGCCATTGCAAAGGAACTCCGGATCCATGTGCCATCTTGTGCATCTGGCTTTGTGTGGGTGCTGGGGAATCAAACACGGGTCCTTAGGCTTTGCAGAAAAGTGCCTTAACCACTAAGCCATCTCTCCAGCCCCTTTTCTTAAAAAAAAAAAAAATCACAGATAGAAAGAGAATGGGCAAGCCAGGGCCTCTAGCCATTGCATATGAATTCCAGACATGCACCAGAATGTGCATATGGTTTATGTGGGTACTGAGGAATCAAACCTACTTCTTTAGCAGCAAGCAAGCCCCTTAACCACAGAGCTATATCTCTAGCCCCTAGACAGCATTCCTGAAACCAGTTCCTGCAATCAGTTGGGGTTAGACTGAGATTTTAATTTGCTACTGCTCACTAAAGTCTCCACAATGATGTCCACTTTTAGAGTGTGGTATAGATTTGATAAAAGTGAATAATAATTCTGATGCAGGATTTTGGGTCCAACGAGGGATTAAATTCCATAAAGATTCGTAAAATCCCAGGCCCCTGTGGACCCAAATTTTTGGGTCCTTGTCCTAGTCAACAAAGAATTAAAAACACAAACTCAGGGGTAAATTATGAACTATAGGATTTATTTTAAGGATAGTTAGGATCCAGAGGGAACAAAGCAAGAAAGCCTCAAAACAAAAGATCCCCCTCACATAGTGGGTCAAACAAGACTAAAAGAAAACAAGGGGCTCAAAATGTAAAGAGAGATCACAAGTAGCAAATTAGAAAAGCACCCAAAATCAAGGCTGCAAAGTGCCTGGACAAAAATCTCTCCCCCTTCAGAGAGGAGACTGAGATAGACTTGCCCATGTGTGTTCAGATGGATCTAGAGAAGAGGAGGAGGGATGAAAAGATTTACACAAATGGTTAGACACCTTTGTTGTCAGGGTCATCTGGTTAGGATGAGCCTCCTCCTCAGACTCAGGAGTGTAAGGGAGAGACCTGATTGGTTGGCTGGCTCAGAAGTCAGCCCATAGGTGTGCTAAACCCAGAAACAGGAAGCACTGTTGAACTGTTTCCTGTAGCCATCTTGTATGAGACTGGGTCAGACGCAGGTTCTAGTTCTGCCAGGGTAGGCCAGGTAGCATCTCCTTGATCCTCTGTCTCTGGCTGACTACCTATATAAAAAAATAATAAACATGGACCAGAGTGAGACCCTACCTTGAAAAACCAAATAATCATCATCATCATCATCATCATCATCATGGGCTTGGGAAATGGCTTAGTGGTTAAGGCGTTTGCCTGCAAAGGCTAAGGACCCTGGCTCGATTCCCGAGGACCCATGTAAGCCAGATGCACAAGGGGGTGCATGCACCTGGAGTTTGTTTGCAGTGGCTAGACACCCTGGTGTGCCCATTCTCTCTTTCTCTCTGCCTCTTCCTCTCTCTGTCTCTGTCTCTCTCTCTCAAATAAATAAATAAATAAATAAATAAATAAATATTTAAAAAATAATAAACATGTCTTGCTCCTATTTTCCTTCAATCTGACCGCCACATATTACTACTGCTTGAAATAAAGTATATGAAATTATCCTCAACTTGATTAAAATTGGAGTCCTGGGAGGGATTAGATTTCCATGCAGGAGTTCCCCGGGTCTGTTAACTTCAACCTTGGGTCCTTATCCCAGTTGTCAGAGTTGAAATATAGGCTCAGAGGGTAATTATGCCAGGTATGATGGCACACACCTTTAATCCCAGCACGTGGGAAAAAGAGGTAGGAGGATCACCATGATTCTGAGGCCAGCCTGAGACTGCATAGTGAAATCCAGGTCAGCCTGGGCTAGAGCAAGATTCTACCTCGAAAAGCAAAAACAAAAGGATCTGAGCTCCAGGCCCCTTGTTTTCTTGTAGTCTTGTTTGACCCACTATATGAGGGGGATTTTTTGTTTTGGGTAAATTATGAGGTTTATTTTAGGGAGAGTGTGGTAGTTTAAATGTATGCCCCCATAAACTCAGGTATTTTATTAAAGCTTGTAATTTGGGTCTCTGGCTGGAGGTGTCACTGGGGGTGGATCCTGGGAATCCAGTCCAAAGATGTGTTTAGGGGAGGATCTGTGTTCCAGGTCAAAGTTATAGAAAGTAAATCCCTTCCTCCCATAACACTGTCTGGTTGGATGTTCATTCCAACAACGTGGAACTGATTACTAGAGAGCTAAGCAAAGTAGGGAAATAACCTAGTCAAAAGAAGTAGTCAGGCTAGAGAGATGGCTGAGCCTTTAAGGTCCTTGCCTGCAAAGCCTAATAACTCAGGTTTGATTCCCCAGTACCCACGTAAGCCAGATGCACAAGGTGGTACATACATCTAGTGTTTGTTTGCGGTGGCTAGAGGCCCTGGAGTGCCCATTCTCTCTATCTACCTCTTTCTCTCTCTCCTTCCCTACCTCCCTCTCTCATAAATAAATAAAATATTTTTAAAATGAGAAAATTGGGACTGAAGAGATGGCTTAGCGATTAAGTGCTTGCCTGTGAAGCCCAAGGACCCCGGTTTGAGGCTCATTCCCCAGGACCCACATAAGCCAGATGCACAAAGGGGCACATGCATCTGGAGTTTGTTTGCAGTGGCTGAAGGTGCTGGTGCACCCATTCTCTCTCTCTCCCTCTTTCTCTCTCTCTGTATATCACTCTCAAATAAATTAAAATAAAAAAAAAGAGAGAGAGAAAATTTAGCTGTGCATGGTGGCACATGCCTTTAATCCCAGCCCTCAGGAGGTGAAGGTAGGAGGATCACTGTGAGTTTTGAGGCCACCCTGAGACTACATAGTGAACTCCAGCTCAGCCTGGGCTAGAATGATAGCCTACCTTGAAAAAGAAGAAGGAGAAGGAAAGAAGAAGAAGAGGAGGAGAAGGAAGAAAAGATACACTCCCCTTCCTAGAACGAGGAGAATCTCACATGCTTCTAGGGAAAGAAGAGAGGAAGGGCAGTAGAGCAGAAGGGGAAAGGGTGCTTACACATATCTCAGGCCCATTTACATGAACCAGGCACCTAGTTAGAATGAGCCTCATCATCCGGCTCTATTGGTGCGCAGGGAGAAACCTGACTGGTTGGTAGGCCAAAGAACACTGACTCAGAAAGGGCCTACTCATGGAGACAAGCTTGTGAAACTGAAGGAGAAACAGGAAGCTGTTGATGGAGCTGAGGGCAGATTAGGAGGGTGTTGTTTTCAGCCATCTTGGATGAGATGATCACGCGCAAGTTTTAGTCCTGCCATGGCAGTCAAGGGGACATCCATGTTTCTGTGTGCCAGTCCCTAGCTACCTAGTGTGGCAGAAAAGAAGCTAAAAGTTGAACTGATTCACTGAGTTGCTGTAAGAGTTAATTGCTGAGGAGCTAAACTTATCTTTGTCAGCAGATGGAAGAATCCCAAAGAGAGAACTGTCCAGAAAGGGCCTAGAGGGGCGATAAGAAGGAAGGACAGTTTAGGCTAAAACAAAGTAAAATGGAATTCATGGCTACGGTAGCCTGAATGATTGATATGCAAATCGTCACATCTTGCTTGTTTGCTTACCCCTCCCCTCAGCTATGAAAACTATAAAACAGGCTGGAGAGATGGCTTAGTGGTTAAGGTGCTTGCTTGAGAAGCCTAAGGACCCAGTTTCAACTCCCCAGAACTCACATAAGCCAGTTACACAAGGTGACACATGTGTACAAGGTGGCACATGTACCTGGAGTTTGATTGCAGTGGTGAGTGGCTCTGGCGCGCCAATGCCCCCGCCCCCACCATAAAAAAATAAAACTATAAAATAAAAGTAAATATTGGGGCTGGGGAAGTGGCATAGCAGTTAAGGCGTTTGCCTGTGAAGCCTAAGGACCTCGGTTAGATTCCCCAGGACCAGCGTAAGCCAGATGCACAAGGGGTACATGGGTCTGGAGTTCGCTTGTAGTGGCTGGAGGCCCTGGTGTACCTATTCTCTCTCTCATCTGCCTCTTCCTCTCTCTCAAATAAATAAATAAATAATTTTTTTTTAAAAGTAAAATCTCAGGGGCAGGAAAGATTGCTTAGCGGTTAAGAACAGACTCCAAGAAGGTTATATTATGAATTTTTGAGCTTAAGAAGAAATTAAAAATTATGAAATTTATGAAGACTCAGGCCAGAAGAGAATTTCCCTCCTTGTCCATCTGGAAAGAGAGAGGGGAGGTGGAGAGAATCTCCATTACGGAGAACTCGCTGAGGGTAAGAGGGCTCTGGAAGGGGCACATACACCCCCACGTGGAAGGCAAACAGAAGAACCAAAAGCTCCGCTTCACATAAAAGACCAGAGAGGATTAAGAAATAGTGAAGGCCGGGCATGGTAGCGCACTCCTTTAATCCCAGCACTTGGGAGGCAGAGGTAGGAGGATTGACATGAGTTCGAGGCCACCCTGAGACTACATAGTGAGTTCCAGGTCTGCCTGGGTTAGAATGAGACCTTACCTCAAAAAACAAAATGAACAAACAAACAAACAAAATAGTGAAGTACTCAGAGATCAGAGATCATACAGCAGAGCAATTAGTACCAAAGCCAAGACCAGGTGATTCACGTGCCAGGAGAAGAAGCAGCCAAGAGAATTATTACACACCTGACAGACCCAGGGTTTAGAGGAAAATCGTACATGTAACAGACAGCAAAAGCATCTGCAGACAAAGTACATGTAAGGAGAGCAAGAAAATACCCAGGCAAGTAACAGGAGCCTGCCCCAGCTGGGAGGGGGGAAAACTTATTGGTGTTTGGGTGAAAAAAAAAAATCACAAAACGAGAGAGCTCATATATGGGGCAGATCCCCTTTTATAACCTAGGTATATAATGGAGAGACCTGACTGGGTCCTGGACTCAAGGGGCTGACTCAGGAAGGTCTAGGTCACCCAGGTGTGTTAGTTTGGGGAAGAAGTAGGGGATGCTATTGCTGAGAACTTGTTCTTAGTAAGACCGGATCATGTAGTTTTGCCAGGGCAGGCAAAGTGGTATTTCCTTGTTCCTGCTTTGAGTTTTTGTCCCTGATGAACTGCCTGTAAAGAGCTATCTTACTCCTGTTTCTCCTTCAGCAGCTCAGTAGTGAGGCCTTAGGTTCAATCCCCAGTACCAGGGTGGAGGGGTGGGGATGGAAGTTGAATTGACGTGTAGGAACATAAAGCCCTTTTTCCTCCTCCAGCCCCTACATACAAAACCATGCTGACAGTTAAGCACAGACACCCATGACCCCCATAAGCTCCCTGTCAGCTGGAAAGGATCTCTCTTTTACAGTGTTTGTTTGCTTACAAAACTGTAACATGCCACAGCAGGGCAGGAAAGTACACAAATGGACTGTCTTACGATTCTGGAAGCTAGAAACCCTAAATTGTGTTGGCAAGAACATTCTCCCTCTAAGACTACATAATGAATTCCAGGTTCCCAAATGACAGGTTATATAACTGTGATATAATTATCAAGATGCAAAAATCAGCATGGCTATGTAGTGACTATTTCACTGAGATGTCACTAGTTCTCCCACCTATGTTCTGTTTCCTTCCCAGGAGTTCTCATGTGTTTAATTAGATCCATTCTGGCTGTTGGGTCTGCTTTCCCTTGTTTTGCTTGAAAAACACTTTGGAAAAGTACTGGCTAGAGGCACAGAGAGGCAATTCTGCATGTTCTCACTTACATGTGGACTCTGAATGATCAGACTCATGGAAGCAGACAGTAAGATGGTGTTTGCTGGAGGTGAGAGGATGGATAGATTTTGGGGCAGTTTCAGTCAGTCAGGAGGAATACATTTAGTGATACACTGCTGTGGTAGTTAAAAAATGTATGGTCCCAATGGACTCAGGTGTTTTATTAAAATTAAACTGGTAGCTGGGCATGGTGGTGCACACCTTTAATCCCAGCACTTGGGAGGCAGAGGTAGGAGGATCGCCGTGAGTTTGAAGCCATCCTGAGACTACATAGTTAATTCCAGGTCAGCCTGAGCCACAGTAAAACCCTACCTAGAAAAACAAAAACAAAAACAAAAACAAAAATAAATAAAATAATAATAATAATAATAATAATAATAATAAATTTGTAACTTGGATCTGCAGCTGCCTGACTGGAGGAGGTGTCACTGGGGATCCAGCCCAAAGATGTGTTTTGGGGTGGATCTGATTCCAGCCTAAAGGCATGGAGAGAGCAGTTTGAGCTCTGGGTTTGTGCTTACTGCCTTTTGTTGTTTGTTCACTGTTTGGTTGTTTCTTTCTCTGCTTGGATCTGTGAAAGGGAGCCAGCTTCTTTCGCCATTAATGGAATTCCCCCTGGATCTGTAAGCTTGAAATAAATCCCTTCCTCCCCTAAACAGTGTCTTCTTGGTTGCTCATCCCAGCAATGTGAAGCTGTCTACTACAACTACAAAGCCTGGTGACTATAGCTCATGATAGTGTATTGTATGTCTTAAATTGCAAATGTTCTCCCTGCAAAAAGAACAAGTCAGGTGGCAGCTCATGCCTTTAAACCCAGCACTTTGGAGGCAGAGGTAGGAAGGTTGCCAAGAGCTTGAGGCCACCCTGAGACTACATAATAAATTCCAGGTCAGCCTGGGTTAGAGCAAGACCCTACCTCAAAACAAAACAAAAAGAGCAAGCATGAGGTGACAAATATATGCATTAACTTGACTTAATAGTTTCAGTTTGGGTCTGGAGAGATGGCTTAGTGGTTAAGTTGCTTGCCTAAGAAGCCTAAGGACCCATGTTCAACTCTCCAGACTCCATGTAAGCCAGACACACAAAGGTGAGGCAAGCGCAATGTTGCACATGCCCACTAGGTGGCACAAGCGTCTGAAGTTCAATTGCAGTGGCTGAGGCCAATTCTTTCTCTCCCTCTCTCCCCTTCCCTCGCTTTCTCTAAAAAAATTTCATTTTGTATATATAAAACACCATTTTATGCAATTAGTAAAAATATATTCTAGTGGGGTGTGGGGTGCACGCCTTTAATCCCAGCACTTGATAGGCTGAGGTAGGAGGATCGCAGTGAGTTTTATAGTCAATTTTAGGTCAGCTTGGGCTAGAGTGAGACCTACCTTGAAAAGCAAAAACAAAACAAAACAAAAAAAAGTTTCTAACCTTGTTGAAAGGAATGAGCTATATTAAAAATTCCTGAATAAAACCTAAGTAAACAAGAACTACTGGTCAGGTATTTTGTAGAACTGCCCTCAATTGGGTTTGGGGGAAGGGGGAAGTGCTTGGTATCTTCCTTTCCTTCCTTCCCTTCCCATCCTTCCTCCCTCCCACCCTCCTTCCTTCCTTCCTTCTTCCACCAAGACTATCTAGTAATGTGTTATTTATCATTACTCTATGCCAGACAATTCTGTTAGCTGATGGATTCCCAACTCTGATTGTTACATTCAGGTATGTCAAGCATGAACTTGACTCTTTGGGGAGTCAAACCACATCCAAACTATAATAAGGTCTATACAACTTTAAGGGCATAGATGGAAAAACATAGATGGTAGGGCTGGAGAGATTGCTTAGTGCTTAAAGGTGCTTGCTTGCAAAGTCTAATGGCCTGGATTTGATTCCCCAGTACCCATGTAAAGCCCAATGCACAAAGTGGCACATACATCTGGAATTTGCTTGCAAGTGGCAGGATGCCCTGGCGTGCTCATTCTCTCTCTGTCTGCCTCTTTCTCTCTCAAATAAATTAAAAGAAATAGATTATACAGTCAGACATATTTGGCTTCAAATCCCAGCTTCATCTTTTTTTTCTTTTTGCCTGTGTATGCGCATATATGCCCATGTGGTGCCCCATGCACTTGCTTATGGTGGAGTGTGCTTTCCTGTGGTGGATAAAATGTCAGGTGTCCTGCTCTATTGCTCTTCTGCTCATGTTATATTTGAGCAGGAGTTTCTTTCCACTTGGGAGCAGAGGTTGGACACTGTGAGTTCGAGGTCAGCCTGGAACTACAGAGTGAAGTTCAGGTCAGCCTGGGCTAGAGTGAGACCTTATCTTGAAAAACCAACAAGCCCTGTGTGGTAGTGCATGCCTTTAATCCCAGCATGTGGGAGGCAGAGGTAGGAGGATCACCATGAGTTTGAGGCCACCCTGAGACTACAGAGTGAATTCCAGATCAGCCTGACCTAGAGTGAGACCCTACCTTGAAAAACCAAAAATTATATATATATATATATATATATATCTTCCATAAGAATAGACTATAAAACATAATTCCCTCTACCACCTTCAATTTCCCCTCCTAAGTCCACCCTCCATTGAATCCCTTCTTCTTTTCAATTAATCTTTCTTCTATTTTGGTGCCATCATTTTCTCCCTCTCCTATTATGAAGTTCTGCATAGTTCTATAGTTAGTTCATTGTGAGGTCATGAATGTCAAGGCCATTTTGTGTCTGGAAGATAGCATTGTAAGTATTCCTCCTCTTCCTTTGGTTCTTACATTCTTCCTCCACCATTTTCACAATGGACCTTGAGCCTTGGAGAGTGTGGTAGAGATGTTCAGTTAGTCCTGAGCACTCCAGTGTCACTTCTCAGCACTATGGTGAGTTTTTTTTTTTCAAAGTAGGCTCTCACCCCAGCCCAGGCTGACCTGGAATTCACTATGTAGTCTCAGAGTGCCTTGAACTCTTGGCAACCCTCCTAAGTGCTGGGATATGGTCAGTTTTGTGTCACCCTAGTGGTCACCACCATCTGAAAAGAGAAGCTTCTTTAACCACAAGTGAAAGAAGCATTAATATAGGGGCATAAACGTAAGTGTTTAGAGGGCAGTTTGCTGGGCATTGTACATCCATTTATCCAGACAATCAGAGAACAGTTGGTTTCCCCCATTACAGCCATGCCTGCCATTGGCCAGTTGGTACATTTGGCCTGGCTGATGAGCTTAAGTCTTGCAGGGTCCACTGCTGGTTAATACCTTTATTGACTTCTCTCTGCCAAAAAGCTGCAAGTGAGGAGGAGCTTCTTACCGATCTCAGAACTTGCCACTTTTCCACAAGTTTCCATGAGTCTTGGGTATCTACCCACTCTGGAACTATGTTTACAGATGTATGTGGCCATGCACAGTTGTTTATTTGTGTCCTGGAGATCAAACTCCAGTGTTCTCTCCATCCTGTTTCTTCAAGCTTAGTGCTTCTCTTTTCAGATGGTGGTGACCACTGGGGTGACTCAAAACGCACCATAGTGCTGACAGGAAGTCACGGTGGAGTATTCAGGCCCTCAGGCATGCATACGAAGTGATCTTCACCACTGAGCCATTTCTCCAGCCCCTAGCTTAATTATTATCTATGAAACGTAGAATTTGCCTAACAAGGCTTAGATTCAGTTCACCTTCTATGTAATAAAAATAATTGCTTTCCAATAGTACTTTGTTGTATTGGGTAAAAGTTTATGTATAATATTTGCATGTAGGAGTAAGTACTGTAATATTATACATATTTAATGGGGATTTGTGTACCCTTTGGTAACATATATGTATGTGTGTATATTTTCTCTATGTATCTTTATTTCTTGGTATTTTTATTACTTTATTTTTTCTCTTTCTTTCTTTTTAATTTTTTTTTTTTTTTTTTTTTTTTTTTGGTTTTTCAAGGTAGGGTCTTACTCTGGCCCAGGCTGACCTGGGATTCACTATGTAATCTCAGGCTGGCCTCAAACTCATGGCAATCCTCCTATCTTTGTCCCCTGAGTGCAGGGATTAAAGGCATGTGCCACCACGCTCAGCTCTTTTTAAACTTTTTTAAAAAAATATTTTATTTATTTGAGAGGGAGAAAGAAGGAGAGAGAGAGAGAAGAAAATGGGCATGCCAGGGTTTCTAGCCTCTGTAAATGAACTCCAGATGCGTGTGTCCTCTTGTGCACCTGGCTTACGTGGATCATGGAGAGTTGAACTGGGATCCTCTGGTTTTACAGGCAAATGCCTTAACAGCTAAGCCATGTCTCCAGCCCCTCTTTTTCTTTCTTTCTTTCTTTTGTTTTTGTTTTTTTTTTTTTTGAGGTAAGGTTTCACTGTAGCTCAGGCTGACCTGGAATTCACTATGTAGTCTCAGGGTGGTCTTGAACTTCCAGTGATCCTCCTATCTTTGCCTCCCATGTGCTGGGATTAAAGAGGTGAGCCACCATGCCTGGCTTCTATTTTTATTTATTTTTATGTTTACTTTTATCTGTCAGAATCCAATTAAATGTTACAGCAGAAACTTAAATAGGCCAGGCGTGATGGTGCATGCCTTTAATCCCAGTATTTAGGAGGCAGGGGTAGGAGGAGTTTGAGGCCACCAGGTCAGCCTGAACTAGAGAGAGACCCTACCAAAAAAAAAAAAAAAAAAAAAAAAAAGAAACTACTTAAAAAGGAAGTGGTTAAATAGGAGTTAGGAAATTTAATCAAAGAGGGCACTGGAGTGATACGGGGAAAGGCTCTGTTGGAAGCAGCTAGCCCTTCCAGGGCTTGGGCACAAAGGGAAGAGGTCGAAGGCATTAAGAATGCAGAAGCTTGAAGAAACAGTCCTGCATGCTCAGGGAGGGATGTCTGGAGCTGGTGTTGGTGGCCCTGGGATGGGGGTTGGAGGAAGACACACAATGAGGCTGTTTCTGGAAGTCCCCCCCCCCCCCGCCAAAAAAAATAAAAAGGCGGAGACTGGTACCAAGGGTTGCAGGGATGAAAGAAGCTGAGATGAGAGAAATCACACTGACAGGGCTGGTCTTCCAACTCCAGGCTGGTAACCTCATTTCACTGCTCTCTATGGGCACAAGTCAGTCTGCTGCAAGCAGGTTAGGGGAACCATCATTGCAGGGACCCTACTCAGCACCACAAAGCCTCATGTATGTATGAAAGAGGGACTGAAGAGACAAGAGCTTAGTCACTAGTAAACACATTCACCTTTGAACGGCTGCCTAGGATCCCATTGTTCCATCTATTTATCTGTTTTATGGTGCCCGACATTCGACATTCGAGCTCTTTCCAAATTTTATTTGAAATGATATTGCCATGAACAGTTTCTTTTTCTTTTCTTTTCTTTTTTTCACAGGTAGGGTCTCACTCTAGCTTAGGCTGACCTGGAATTCACTATGTAGTCTCAGGGTGGCCTCAAACTCACGGTGATCCTCCTACCTCTGCCTCCCAAGTGCTGGGATTAAAGGCGTGCGTCACCACGCCGGCTGCCATGAACAGTTTTAAATTTTCTTTGGATTGTAAAATTTTGTAGCTGGGGATAGATAATACAACATTCTACAAAGTAGAAAGTAGTTATTAATATATCTGAAGATAAGCCGAGTACAGTGGCACACACCTTTAATCCCAGCCTTTGGTAGGCAGAGGTAGAGGAGGATCACCGTGAGTTCGAGGCTACCCTGAGCCTACATAGTAAATTACAGTTCAGCCTGGGCTAGAGTAAAACCCTACCTCGAAAAACAAAAAACAAACCAATAAACAACAACAACAACAATAAAAAAATATATATCTGAAGATAAATTATTACCAGTTTTTATTTTCTAGGTGTTATTACTAATAGTTTCTCTAAATATTGAATACTTCTCCTAAGCATTATATAAATCCAGCTGTTATAAACAAAATACATTCCCCATGTCATTCTCTTGGAAAGAGGCCTCTTCTAGACCAAGGGTTAGTACCATGTAGGGACTTTGAGCACAGGTTTCTGGAAGGCCTTGACACTAGAGATGCTTAAGAAATGGCCTTGCCACCAAGAGATTCTACATTCGGCTCACCCCTCCTCTATAACCAGAACAGACAGCATGTGCCAGAGGCAAAGCACTGACTGTGCCTGCTCCTCCAAACACTGGTAAAGATTTACTAAGGAGTGCCGGTTCAAAGTCGTCCCACAATACCTTTGAGATAGTCTGCACCTTTCTGTATAATATCCTCATCTTGAGCTTGGTTTTGGAGTGAAGATCAAGCTTGGTGTCCCAGCAAAGCAGAAGTTTTGGAAAAGTAAGGGTGCCATCTTGTGGAACTTTTGAATTTTTTATTTTTTTTATTGTTATTTTATTTTTTCAAGGTTGGGTCTCACCGTAGCCCAGGCTGACCTAGAATTCACTATGTAGTCTCAGGCTGGCCTCAAACTCATGGTGACCCTTCTACCTCTGCCCCCTGAGTGCTGGGACTAATGGCATGCACCACCATACCTGGCAAATTCTTTTCTTTTTTAAAAAAATTTTATTTTTGTTTATTTATTTAGAAAGAGGGAGGGAGGGAGGCAGGGAGGGAGGGAAGCGGGGAGAGAGAGAGAGAATGGGCGCGCCAGGGCCTCCAGCCACTGCAAAGGAACTCCAGACATGTGCGACCTCTTGTGCATTTGACTAATGTGGGTCCTGGGGAATCGAACCTGGGTCCTTTGGCTTTGGCTTTGCAGGCAAACGCCTCAACCACTAAGCCATCACAACAAATTATTTTATTTTAAATTAATTGCAAGATCACTTAATTTTTCTTCTTTTGTCTCATTTATTCTACAGCACTGCAGTAGTACTGTCAATTTTCACCTGAGATATTGCTATTTTTATGTTTTTTTTTTTTTTTTTTGAGGTAGGGTTTTGCTCTAGCCCAGGCTGACCTGGAATTCATTATGTACTCTCAGGGTGGCCTCAGACTCACAGAGATCCATCTACCTCTGCCTCCTGAGTGCTGGGATTGAAGGCTCCACTATGCCCAGTTGATTTTTGTTTTCTTTCTTTTCTTTTCTTTTCTTTTCTTTTTTTTTTTTTTTTGGCAGATTGGTATCTTGTTTTAATTTGCACTTCTCTGCTTACTAATGAGTTCAGATATTTCTTTCTTAGGTACTCAGATCCATCTGCTCATTTGCTCACTCTCTTCACTTTCCATAGTGAATGACCCATTACTAACTTAACTTCTTTTAACTTCCTTTCTTTTTTCCTCCTCGTTGTTCTCTCCCTCCTTCTCTCTTTTCTTTCTTCTTATTCTTTTTATTTATTTGACACAGAGAGAAAGAGAAACAGGGGGAGAATGGGTGTGTCAAGACCTTTAGGTACTGCAAACGAACTCCAGATGCATATGCCACCTTGTGCATCTGGTTTACTATGTAGTCTCAGGGTGGTCTTGAACTCACGGCAATCCTTCTACCTCTGCCTCCCAAGTGCTGAGATTAAAGGTGTGCACCACCATGCCTGGTTCCCTTTTCTTTTTTAAAATATTTTTATTTATTTGCAAGCAGAGAGAGGGTGTGCAAGTGAGCATCTAGCTCTATGTGGGTACTGGGGAATCAAACGTAGGCAGCCAAGCTTTGCAAGCAAGCACCTTTAACCACTGAGCCATCTCTCCAGACATCTTTGCTTTTTCCAAGGCAGGGTCTTACTTTAGCCCGTATTGACCTGGAACTTACTCTGTAGCTCCAGGCTGACCTTGAACTCATGGTGAGACTCCTACTTTAGCCTCCCAAATACCAGGACTAAAGGCATGCACCACCATGCCCAGTTTATTTTGTTTTTGAGGTAGGGTCTCACTCTAGCCCAGACTGACCTGGAATTCACTATGTAGTCACAGGGTGGCCTAGAACTCACAGCAATCCTCCTACCTCTGCTTCCTGAGTGCTGGGATTAAAGGCGTGTGCCACCATGCCTGGCCCTTATGACTGTGAACCATCTTCTTAGAACTGGTTTTTAAGTATTTTTCATTTTCTATATGAGAAGCATATTTTATTTTATAATTTTTTTGTTTATTTTTATTTATTTATTTGAGAGTGACAGAGAGAGAAAGAGGGAGAGAGAGAGAGAGAGCGAGAGCGCGCGAGTGAGCAAGAATGGGTGTGCCAGGGCTTCCAGCCACTGCAAATAAACACCAGACACTTGCGGCCCCTTGTGCATCTGGCTAACGTGGGTCCTGGGGAATCGAGCCTCGAACCAGGGTCCTTAGGCTTCACAGGCAAGCATTTAACTGCTAAGCCATCTCTCCAGCCCATATTTTATTTTAAATATTTTAAAAATATTTATTTATTTGAGAAAGCACAAGAGAGAAAGAGGCAGAGAGAATGGGCATGCCAGGGCCTCCAGCCACCGCAAAGAACTCCAGACACATGGGCCACCTTATATATCTAATTTATGCGGGTCCTGGGGAGTCCAAAGTTCTTTGGCTTTGCAGGCAAACACCATAACAGCTAAGCCATCTCTCCAGCCCATTGAATATTTTTATTTATTTGGAAGGAGAGAGAGGGAGAATGGGCACACTAGGGCTCCTTGCTGCTGCAAGCAAACTCCAGATGTAATTGCTACTTTTTGCATCTGGCTTTATGTGAATACTGGGGAACTCAACCCAGGCTGGCAGGCTTTGGAAGCAAGTGCTTTTAACCATTAAGCCATTGCCCTAGCCCAAGAAGTACATCTAAAAAAATAATCCTGACATCTGTATTATTATGTTTTTGGTTTTTTGAGGTAGGGTCTCACTCTAGCCCAGGCTGACTTGGAATTCACTATGTAGTCTCAGGGTGGCCTTGGGCTCCCAGTGATCTACCTACCGCTGCCTCCTGAGTGCTGGGATTAAAGATGTGCGCCACCACACCTGGCCTATAACTGTTTTATATTTACTTAACTGCCAATTACTTTCTAGTGCCATCTTGAACATTTCCTACAATCCAAACATATTATATGATATCCTGATTTTATGAAATTTTCTTAACAGCGTAATTTTTTTTTTGAATGCTGTGGTTGGACTGCAGGGCTTCCAGCATGACAGGCAAGTGAGCGACCACAAAGCTTCATAACCAGTCCTAAACTGGTGACCCTCATAAACTCATGCAGTTGGCAAGATAGCTGTATTTATGTTGTAAACAAAATATCAAAATATGAGTATTTTGTATATATGTAAATACTTATTCTGCTTCCAGATAAGATACTATCACTTATATAACTTATATATATATATATTTTTTTTCAGTTTTAACTTTTAAAAAATTGTTATTTTTTATTTATTTTTGAGAGAGAGAGAGAGAGAAAGAATGGGTGTGCCAGGGCCTTTAGCTGCTGCAAATGAACTCCAGACGCATTTGCCTCCTTGTGCCCATGTGGGACATTGCATGCTTACATAACTGAGCGTCTGGCTTATGTGGGACATGGAGAAAGGGGGTGGGGGCAGAGAGAGAGAGAGAGAGAGAGAGAGAGAGAGAGAGAGAGAGAGAGAGAGAGAATGGGCACGCCAGGGCCTCCAGCCACTGCAAACGAACTCCAGATATGTGTGATCCCTCGTGCATCTGGCTAATGTGGGTCCTGGGGAATCAAGCCTCGAACCAGGGTCCTTAGGCTTCACAGGCAAGCGCTTAACTGCTAAGCCATCTCTCCAGCCCTATAACTTTTTATTTTTGGTTTTTTGAGGTAGAGTCTTACTCTAGCCCAGGCTGACCTGGAATTCACTATGTAGTCTCCGGGTGGCCTCGAACTCAGGGCGATCCTCCTACCTCTGCCTCCCAAGTGCTGGGATTAAAGGTGTGTGGCACCACGCCCGACTTTTAGCATGTCATATTACTTTATTTTTATTTTAAAAATTTATTTGAGAGAGAGAGGGGGAAGATGGGCATGCCAGGACCTCCAGCCACTGCAAATGAACTCCAGATGCATGCACCACCTTGTGTATCTAGCTTACATGGGTCCTGGGGAATCGAACCTGGGTCCTTTGGCTTTGTAGGCAAATGTCTTAACCGCTAAGCCATCGCTCCAGCCCTAGCATATCATATTCTTGTCGCTAAAATATCAGTAAATAGTGAGGCTTGGTATCTCACCAAACCACAAAACATTACTTTGCATCTGGGCCTCTGACAGAATCTAGTAGATGCTTTTTATTTTATTTATTTGCAAGAGGGAGAGAGAGGGAGAGAGAGGGAGGGAGGGAGGGAGGGAGGGAAGGAGGGAGGGAGGGAGGGAGGGAGAATGAGAATGAGAACACAGGCATGTCAGGGCCTCTAGCCACTGCAAACGAACTCCAGGCACATGTGCCACCTTGTGCTTCTGGCTTTATGTGGGCATTGAGTAATCAAACCTGGGTCCTCTGGTTTTGCAGGCAAGTGCCCTAATTAATAAGCCATCTCTCTAGCCCCCGGTACATGCTTTTATAAAGGACTACTTTCTTTTCTTTAGATTAAATTCTTTAATGAAAATTTATCAAGAAATTATTGAATCAGATGATGAGTACACACATCAAGAAGAAATCAGAACAGAAGTAGTTCATTCTTTGAAAACATACTACAAATTCTGACATTTGTAGCTATGTAATTGCTGAAATGTGTGTGTGTGTGTGTGTGTGTGTTTTATGGGCCCAGCATGCTTCCGCTGCACGACTCTGCTACCGCTGTGTGTGTGTATTTTAAAGAAGGCTTCTTCCAGCTTGTTTCCAGACTTCTTTTACTCCTTTAATGCTTTCTTTTTTTACGCATTTCCAGTATTCTTGTATACTCTGTTGTTGTGGTACCTGTTAATCAGAAACAAAAATTAAGGGGTTATTCTTGTTAAGGTTAAATACGATTTCATGTGTACTTTACAGTTCTGTTCATTTCCTTCCTGCTCCAAAAAAGCTGATGATGGATTATGTTATCATGCATTTGGTAATGAAGCCACATTCTTTAATTTTCCATGAATTAAATATGCTGGCTTAGCAGTTAAGGTGCTTGCAGTTCACTTGCAGTGGCTACAGGCCCTGGTGTGCCCATTCTCTTTCTCTCTACCTGCCTCTTCCTCTCTTTCTCAAATAAATAAATAAATAAAATTAAAAAAAAAGAAACCATCTTATGTGAAGCTGAACTTGCTTTTTGTAAGTTGTAAATGAGTAGCTTTGTTTTCATGAACGAGATCATCATATTCTCTATTATCTGTCTCTTTTCTCTCATTTTACCTTTCACACAGAGTCTCTGAACCCAAGCTTTCTCATTGCACATTCTGAGCTTTATTTGTTTCCATAGTTAGAGACCAATGTGTGTGAATATAATGAATAATTATAATAGCTAACATTTACCTTATATGTTTCAAATACTGGACATTTTATACTTAATTTTAATATAATTATTTAAAAATATTCCATATTCATTTATTTGAGAGAGACTGGGCACACCAAGACCTCCAGCCACTGCAAACGAACTCCAGATGCATGTACCACCTTGTGCATCTGGCTTTACGTGGGTCCTGCGGAATTGAACTTGGGTCCTTTGGCTTTGCAGGCAAGCACCTTAACCACTAAGCCATCTCTCCAGCCCAATATAATTATTTTTAGTAGAGTCTATTATTTCTTTTATAGATGAAAAATCTGAGGCTCAGAAAAATTAAGTGGCTTTGCAAGATTGAACAGTTAATAAATGACAGAGCTAGGATTTCATTTGAGGTATATCAAACTATAAAGGCCCAAGTCAGATTTAGACCATGATTTCATCTTTTTTTTTTTTTTCCAAGGCAGGGTTTCACTCTAGCCAAGGCTGACCTGGAATTCACTATGTAATCTCAGGGTGGCCTTGAACTTACGGAGATCCTCCTACCTCTGCCTCCCAAGTGCTGGTATTAAAGATGTGAGTTACGTCACCTGGCTAAAAATTCTAGGTTTAATAAAGTAGCTAATAACATAAAACGTGCTGTGTTTTTCAAAATCTATTACCCATAAGCCTCGATGCATCCTGTTTTTTAACACCCCAAGAAATTCTCCATGGCTAAGGCATTCATCACCATCCAGATCAAAGATCTTGAAGACAGTATCCAAAATATTGTTTGAAAGTTCTTGTCCTGTTGCTACTTTCACAGCTCTCTTAAATTCCGCTAAAAAACAAAACATACAACCCATCAAACAAGTGAATTAGTCCATGTGGAATTAATCTACATTTTCATTGAGAAGTAAAACACAAAATATCCATCATGAGTGTATTCAAATCACAGATTCGGATGGGAAGATAAGCAAGCTATTTTAACTTAAACAAGGCTTTAAAAATATATTTAAAAAGTTTCCTCTCAGTTTTCAGGAGAATTAAAAAAAAAAAAAAAGAAATCAAATAAAGTAACTGAAAAGCCAGGCATGGTGGCTCACACCTTCGATCCTAGCACTCAGGAGGCAGAGGTAGGAGGATCGCTGTGAGTTTGAGGTCACCCTGAGATTACATAGTGAATTCCAGGTCAGTCTTGGCTAGAGTAAAACCCTGCCTCAAAAAAAAAAAAAAAAAGACAAAATCATAGTCTAAATCTGACTTGGACCTTTATATAGTTAGATATGCCTCAATTGAAATCCTAGCTCTGTCATTTATTAACTGTTCAATCTTGCAAAGCTACTTAATTTTTCTGGGAAGATAAGCAATCAAATAAGAAATCAAATGAAGCAACTGAAAAGCCAGGCATGGCGGTGCACAACTTTAATCCCAGCACTCAGGAGGCAGAGGTAGGAGGATCACCATGAGTTCAAGGCCACCCTGAGATTACATAGTGAATTCCAGGTCAGCCTGGGCTACAGTGAGACCCTACCTCAAAAACCAAAACAAAACAAAACACACAAACAAACACTAAAGTAATTACTGAAGAAATGTGCTGTTTATGTAAAGATGGAATAAAGTTTTATAAAAAATTATTTTACTGCCGGGCGCGGTGGTGCACGCCTTTAATCCCAGCACTTGGGAGGCAGAGGTAGGAGGATCGCTGTGAGTTTGAGGCCACCCTGAGACTCCATGGTGAATTTCAGGTCAGCCTGGGCTAGAGTGAGACCCTATCTCGAAAAACCAAAAAAAAAAAAAAATTTTTACTAATGAGCAACTTCTTGATTAGTATCATCCATTAAATATTGAGCTGCTTAGAGTTGATAAGAACTGAATGATTCATATATCTTACCCAGTCTAACAGGGCGATGAGCTAAGCTAAACATTTGCATGGCGATAGCAAAGTCTTCCAAATGCGTCGTAAAATGGCAAAATGACTTGAACTCATCCAAACTAATGCTCTAATAAAAATAAAGGGTTTTGATTACAATTTTATATACATATTAAAATATTATGAATGTAACTATAAGTTGTCTTTTGTATCATAAATCTTATGAACTTAGATCACTCTAAGCAATTCTATTAAACAATTGAAGACAGACTAATAGGTTTTAGAAATTACAGGAAACCATGGGAGAATAGCTAGCAAAGCCACTGTGTGGCTATGTAGACTGGACCCTGTGTGAATGGAGTTTCTTGGAGTTGTACAGTGTGAGCTTGGAGTGGTCTTGAGTTATGGACTGAATTATGTCCCTTCCTAATTATATTTTAAAATCTGACCCCCTTATAAGAAGACAATGAAGGTAAAAATGAAGTCAGAGGGATAGGCCCTTAATCCTGTAGGACTAATGTAAAAAGAAGAAAGCTCATTCTTTCTGTTCTCTCTGAATACATGCACTTTCACACATACCAGTGACCATGTAAGGACTCAGAGGGTGCTGTGAGACTAAGAGATGGGACAGCCTAGAAAATATAGAGAGACACTTCTCCCCTTCTATCCCCACTACTGTGCCAAAAGTGGCTTTGCTGGCATTTTGATTTTGGACTTCAAATCTCCAGAAAAGAAAGAAGATAAATTTCCGTTATTTATAAGCTACCCAGTCTGTGGTACTGTGTAACAGCAACCCAAGAAAACCAACATACCATGTTAAGCAGTCCACTTCTACTTATTTTTATTTGTGGCAAACTAAATAACAGTACTGGGTTTTGGAGTGAAGTGATAAACTATGTTAAATTACGATTCTGCCACTTACTATGTATATAATCTTAGCCTAAGTCTTAGGTAGGTAACTCTTCAGGAGTTAATTTGCCCAAGGTTTATGAAGTAGAGTAATCAGGATTTGAACCTTGGTTCATCTATTTCAATATCTATATTTAAAAACAATAAAAATATGTTTAAAAGCTAATTTTTCCATTAAAAAGGAATCAAGGCATAAAAATTACTTATCTTCCTCCCCCTTTTATTGGTAAAGAGACCTGGGGGTGGGGATAGAAGGGGAGAAGTGTCTCTCTATATTTTCCAGGCTGTCCCATCTCATAGTCTCTCTTGACACTTCCAGAGTAGTTGGGATTACAGGAGTGTACTATCACAGTGGACCAAAGCTAAATTTTTTTTTTTTTTTTTTTTTGCAGACCCTACTCATGAAAGGATGCAGCAAACACATTCACTTTTTTTTTTTTTTTTAAGCAAGTGACAAAAACCCAGCTCACCAGCTTTTTAAAACCTAAACTCGCTGGGCATGATGGCACACACCTTTAATCCCAGCACTTGGGAGACAGAGGTAGGAGGATCACCATGAGTTCGAGACCACCCTGAGACTACACAGTGAATTCCAGGTCAGCCTGAGCTAGAGCGAGACCCTACCTCAAAAAAACAAAAACAAGCTGGGCGTAATCCCTGCACTTGGGAGGCAGAGGTAGGAGGATTGCTGTGAGTTTGAGACCACTCTGAGACTACATAGTGAATTCCAGGCCGGCCTGGGCTAGAGCGAGACCCTACCTCGAAAAACCAAAAAACAAAACAAAACAAAACAAAACCCAAACCAAACCAAACCAACACAACAAAAACCAAACAAAAAAAAAGTTCTTGTTATTCCTCAAATGGTACTTGTTATTGTTTAACATTTCTGCTAAATGCATGCAATGTTACTTGTTATCCAAGCACAGCAGCTGCCCCTTACTATTTATCGTTAAGGACTTTAACAATAACATTTTTTATTTTAAGGACTTTAACATTTTTCTGATGTCTGTTTTTCTGGTAAGTTTGAACTTGTGTGTCTTCATGAATCAGGTTAAATGCACATGTTTGTTAGCCATGTGTGATTTCTCTTCTTGTGTCCTCTACCCAGATTTCTAATGGGTTGTTTAGTGACTTTTTGCTGTGGGACCATGCTTCCTGCATGTCCTGCTTCTATAAATCTTTCTGTTTTATCTTTCCAAGGATTTTGTATAGTAAACAGCCTTCAACACACAATGCTCCCTTCAGGCAGAGGACAACTTTGCTCACTGCCAGTATAATGCATACAGTACTTTCCTCTGCAGCAAAGGTCAGGATGCGCTTCTTCCTGCCCCTTAGGAAGGCTGGGATATGAATCTATCTTTAAAGTATTATTCACCTGGGCTCCTCAGCCCATAGGAATTGGGAAGCAGAGAAACTGACAAAAACATGACACTTATGGTATTTTTGTTTTGTTTGTTTTTTTCTGACATATGGTAGCAATACCTCCCACCCCCATCTTTTTATTAATTTTAAAATTTTGGCTTTAATTATAGTTTTTGATATATTTTTTAATTTTTGTGTGTGGCATGTGTGTGCAGAATGTATGTTCTCATGTATGTATGGGTACAGGCATACATGTATTTGTGTGTGGAGGCTAGAGGTTGTTGTAGGCTATTTTCCTCAATCACTCTTGCTTATTTGAGACAGAGTCTATCACTTGAATTCAAAGGTCACCAGTTTGGCTAGTCTAGCTAGCCAGCTGGCCCCAGGGAACTCAGCGCCCTCTTTTGAGCACAGGGACACAGGCAGGACACCATGTCTGCCTGGCATTTTACAAGGATGCTGGGGACCCAAACTTATGTCCTCACACTTGCAAAGCATACACTGTACCTACTGAGCTCTCTTCTCAGCAGCCCTAATTATATTTTTGGTAAGGATGAGAGGTGGTAACATGTTTGTACATGCCTGTAACCCCAGCACTAAAGGGGGGTGGAGACAGGATGACCCCTGGGGCTCCCTGGATAGCCAGTCTAATAAAAAAGATGGGAGAGCTCCAGGTTGAGTGAGACTGTCTCAAAGAAATGAGGCAGAAGAGCAATAGAGGACATCTGATGTCTTCCTTTGGCCTCTATCCTTAAGTGCATGAGGTGCATGCATCTGCAATACACATGTGCATACAATACAGATGCCCACTGTATACATCACATGCAACACACATACCATGTGCTGTACACACACACAGCTACACATACACATGAAACAATAAAAATGGATATTTAAAAGAGCTCTCATTATCTTTTCTTACATTAGGAATAGTTTTTTTTAAAGTTATATAAAAATACTTGCCCATATCCTTTCCCCTATTTTTTTTTTTTTTTTGAGGCAGGGTCTCACTGTAGCCCAGGGTGACCTGGAACTTACTCTAGTCTCAGGTTGACCTCCGACCTCAACATCCCGTGTGCTGGGACTAAAGGCACATGTCACCATGCAGGCTTCCCCCACAATTTTTTTTAAACTTTATTTTTATTTAAGAGAGAGAGAGAGAGAGAAAGAGAGAAAGAGGCAGAGACAGGGAGAGAGAGAATGGGCACACCAGGGCCTCCAGCCACTGCAAACGAACTTCAGACGCATGCGCCACCTTGTGCATCTGGCTTACGTGGGTCCTGGGGAATCAAACTGAGGTCCTTTGGTTTTGCAGGCAAACACCTTAACTGCTAAGCCATCTCTCCAGCCTCATTTTTTTAAAATTATTTTTTATTTTTATTTGTTTATTTATCTTTTTTATTTATTTATTTTTTTGGTTTTTCGAGGTAGGGTCTCACTCTAGCCCAGGCTGACCTGGAATTCACTACGGAGTCTCAGGGTGTCCTTGAACTCACAGTGATCCTCCCACCTCTGCCTCCCAAGTGCTGGGATTAAAGGCGTGCGCCACCATGCCCGGCTTCAGCCTCATTTTTTTTTAACATAAAATTATAAAGCAAGAAAAGAAAATGACAGGTGTGGCATCACATGCCTATAGTCCCAGCTACTTGGAAGGCTGAAGTGGGAAGATCACTTGAGCTTATGTGTTTGAGACCAGCCTAGTTAGCACTGTAAGACCCTGTCTCAAAACAAATAGAAATGAAATAGAAAAAAAATCATTTGAAATCTCAGTACTGCATAAAAATCTTTATTGCCAGTTTGGTGATCAGCATTTCACATCTCAAATACACGTTAAATTTTCTAACTTGATATGGATACATAGGACAACTATTAGCACTGAAACAGGAACTTTTACTGAATTTGTGTGTATATATATATTGGTTTTCCAAGGTAGGGTCTTGCTCTAGCTCAGGCCGACCTGGAATTCACTATGTAGTCTCAGGTTGGCCATAAACTCATGGCGACCTCCTACCTCTGCCTCCCAAGTGCTGGGATTAAAGGCATGTGCCACCATGCCTGGATGAATTTATATTATTTCTACTGGTTCTCAAGCCAACAACATGCAAATAGAAGACTATGGCCTCCTTTTCATGTTCATTGGTACCAACTAAGATTTCTAGAACTACAACTAATAAAGTTGGTGGCATTCACAGGAAAACAGTATGGGAAAAATGTTCCTTGACTTGATTTCATGCTTCCATGGAGAGGAGCACAGTCTTAACTAATTTAAGAATTACTTTATTTAATTATATAAAGTGTCAAACTTACTGCATTTTTATCATGTGCATAAGAAAAAGGTATACTAACCTCTCCTGCTGATAGCTTCTCTCTTACATTTTTCCAATAAATGTCTTTATTTTCAGTGTTAGTGAAAAAAAGTAGCCACTCTGCAAAGTCTTCTTTCCTCATGAAATTCAGACCTTTAGAAAACTGAAGGAATTCCATCTCTTGAACCTCTGTTTGTAAATTTTCCATAAATCTAAGTATTAAAACACAAAGTTGACATACGTAACTAGTAGTGAAGAAGCTCACTAGTCCCCAGTGACTGGCTGGCCTCCTCATGGGCAAGCAGAATGAAGCGCCAGAGCTGTGCACAGGCTAGGGAGAGGAGGCAGAGGAGTCAGCTGCTCAAGTCCCATTCCCGTCCAGCACAGATTCTTACACTCAATGTGTGGGTCAACTTAAAGACTTAATTATGTGAAATGTTGCTCTAGCATAACCACAGAACATGAAATTCCATGAAAGCATTTTTTTTTTTTTCAGTGTGGAAGCCATTATCAATAATTGGAGGCTGGGCGTGGTGGCGCACGCCTTTAATCCCAGTACTAGGGAGGCAGAGGAAGGAGTAGGAGGATTGTCGTGAGTTTGAGGCCACCCTGAGAATATAGAGTAAATTCCAGGTCAGCCTGGCTAGAGTGAAACCCTACCTCAAAAAAACAACACAAAACAAAACAAAAACAAAAACAAAAAACAAAAAGAATGGAAAAGGAATTTAAAATTTAGGGGTGGGCTTTACTTATTTATTGAGTTTTCCCAGGTAGGGTCTCACTCAAGCCCAGGCTGACATGGAACTCCCTGTGTCTCAGGATGGTCTTGAACTCAAAGCAATCCTCCTATCTCTGCGTCCTCAGTGCTGGGATTAAAGGCGTACACCACCACGCCCGGCTATTTTTTTTAAAATAGTTATTTATTTCAGAGAAGAGAGACTGAGGGAGATGAGAGATGACAGAGAGAGACAGAGAGAGAGAGAGAGAGAGAGAGAGAGAGAGAGAGAGAGAGAGAGAGAGGGAGAATATGGAATACAGACATGCCAGGTCTTCTACCATTGTAAATAAACTCCAGATGCATGTGCCACGTTGCATATATGGCTTTATGTAGGTACTGGGAATTAAATCCAAGCTGTCAGGCTTTTCAAGTAAGGGCCTTTAGCTGCTGAGCCATTTTACCAGCCCCATGGGCACTACTTTAGAATCTTTTTTTTTTTTTTTTTTAATTTATTTGAGAGCGACAGACAGAGAAAGAGTGAGAGAGAGTGAGAGAGAGAGAGAGAGAGGCAGGGAGAGAGAGAAGAGAGAGAATGGGCATGCCAGGGCCTCCAGCCACTGCAAAAGAACTCCAGATGCATGCGCCACCTTGTGCATCTGGCTTACATGGGTCCTGGGGAATCGAGCCTTGAACCGGGGCCCTTAGGCTTCACAGGCAAGTGCTTAACTGCCATCTCTCCTGCCCTCTTTTTTGAAAAATTGAATTATTTATATTTTTGAGAGAAAGAGGCAGATAGATAGATATACAGACAGACAGACAGAGAGACAGACAGAATGGGCTTGGTGGCACATACCTTTAATCCCAGCACTTGGAGACAGAGGTAGGAGGATCATTGTGAGTTGGAGGCCAGCCTGACAGTACATTGTGAACTCCAGGTCAGCCTACACTAGAGTGAGATCCAACCTCAAAAAACCAAAAAATAAAGAGACACAATGGACATGCCAAGGCCTCTAACTACTGCAAACAAATTCCAGACACATGTGTCACCTTGTGCATCTGGCTTACGTGGGTCCTGGGGAATTGAATCTGGGTCCTTAGGTTTATTAGGCAAGTGTCTTAACTGCTAAGCCATCTCTCTAGCCCTAGATTTTTTTAAAAAATTAATTTGGTTATTTATTTATTTATTTATTTATTTATTTATTTTTTCAAGGTAGGGTCTAACTCTAGTCCAGGCTGACCTGGAATTCACTATGTAGCCTCAGGGTGGCCGCCTCGAACTCACATTGGATTCTCTCACTTCTGTCTCCCGAGTGCTGGGATTAAAGGCATGCACCACCACACCTGGCTTTAAATTTATTTATTTGAGAGAGAGACAGAGAGAGAGAGAGAGAGAGAGACAGAGACAGAGACAGACACAGAAAGAGAAAGAATGAGAACAGTCATGCCAGGACCTCTAGACATTGCAAATGAACTCAGATGCACCACCTTGTGCATCTGGCTTTACATGGATATTGAGGAACTGAATCTGGGTCCTACTTGCAGGCAAGTACCTTAAGCACTGAGCCATCTTTCCAGCCCACTTTTAGAATCTTATTTTTTTAATATTTTCTTTTTATTTATTTGACAGAGAAAGAGGGAGGGAGGGAGAGAGAAAGAGGGCGGTGTGTGTGGGGGGAGATAGAGAATGGATGCGCCAGGGCTTCCAGCCACTGTGAACAAACTCCAGATGCATGTGCCCTTTGTGCATCAGACAGACAGACAGACAGACAGACAGACAGACAGACACACACACACACACACACACACATTTTTTTTTCTGAGGTAGGGTCTCACTTTGGCCTGGGCTGACCTGGAATTCACTATTTAGTCTCAGGGTGGCCTTGAACTCATGGCGATCCTCCTACCTCTGCCTCCCAAGCGCAAGGATTAAAAGCATGCGCCACCATGCCCAGCTTCATGGTATATAACTTTAACTGGGTCTTTCCCCATTATCTACTCCCAACTTTCAATACAGGGTAAAATTGCGAATAATTATTACCTTTTAATAAATGAAAGCATTCACTGTAACACATGTGAATGTTTCATATGTTTAATAAATAGTTTAATAAGATATAGCCTGTCGAGGCTGGAGAGATAGATGGCTTAGCAGTTAAGGCCTTGCCTGCAAAGCCTGATGATACAGATTCAATTCCCAGTACCCAGGCAAAGCCAAGTATACAAACTGGCACATGTATCTGCAGTTTGTTTGCAGTGGCTGGAGGGCCTAGTGTGCCCATTCTATCTATCTGTCTCTTGCCCATTCTGTCTCTCTATCTTTCTGCTTGCAAATAAATAAATAAATAACAATGAAAGATATAACCTGTCATACAATATCACATAATATAGGTACACTCAAAAAAAAAAAAATCTTTGGGGGCTGCAGAGATGGCTTAGTGGTTAAGGCACTTGCTAGCAAAGCCAAAGGATCCATGTTTGATTCCCTAGTACCCATGTAAAGCCAGATGCACAAAGTGGGACATGCATCTGGAGTTCATTTGCAGTGGCTAGGATGCCCTGGCATGCCCATTCTCTCTCTCATAAATAAATAGATAAAATATTTAAAAAAAATCTTTGGGCTGTGGAAAAGGCTCACCAATTAAAGGCATGTGCTGGCACAGCCTGGCAGCCTAAGTTCGATTCCCCAGTACCCATGTAAAGCCAGATGCCTAGTGTAGCGCATGTGTCTGGATTTCATTTGCAGTGGCAAGAAGCCCTGGAGCACCCATATTCTGTCAGGTCTTCTGCTTTCTAACTCAGTGCTTTTCTATGATTCTGTACTGTTTTCTGGTTATCTGTTTTAAGACTATGGTTAGTAGAAGAGGCATGTTATTTTATTTTGCATGGAGCCATCTCATTGGGAAGAAAGTATGCAGGTCACCATTATTTTAATGTCTACAATAATCATATAATGTAAGTATTATTTTTTCCAACTTTACAGATAAAGAAATGAGTTCAGGGGGCTGGAGATACGGCTTAGCAGTTAAGGTGCTTGCCTGTGAAGCCAAAGGACCCAGGTTTGATTCCCCAGTACCCAAGTAAGCCAGGTGTACAAGGGGGTGTATGCATCTGGAGTTCGTTTGCAGTGGCTGGAGGCCCTGGTGCACCCATTCTCCCTCTGTCTCCTCTCTTTCTCTCTCTACTTGCAAATAAAAATAAAATAAAAAAATGAGTTCAGGTAAGTCAAGTGAGATGCTTAAAGTTAATTTTAGCATAAAGCGCTATTGGAACCTGGATAGAGCTACTGTTTATGAATATCTTGCTTATGGCTGCTTTCATACTACAACAGTAAATCCAGTCAAGATCAGCCAGTGCTGGCCCCATCAGAGCTGCTCTCAGCTGACTCAAACAATCAAGGACATAATAAATGGTCTTTGTTTTTAGTTAACTTGGGCTGGTTTGTTTTGTATGAAGAACAAAGTGATACTAGGGCATGTCTCTTAGTTGCAGTGACAAGTTACCACAGATTACTGTATTCTATAAATCAGATATGACTTTCCACGCAGGTTAGAATAGTTTGAGCATAGTAACTTTATGTTTCATTGATTAACTTCTCAGGGATAAATACATTAGAAATACAGAAAAGGCGCTTAAGAGATGGCTTAGTGGTTTAAAAGTGCTTGCTTTCAAAGCCTACTGGCTTGGGTTCAATTCCCAGGTACCTACATAAAGCATGATGCACAAAATGGCACATGCACCTGGAGTTTGTTTGCAGTGGCAGGAGGCACTGGTGCATCCATACTCTCATAATCTATCTCTTAAATAAATAAAAATAAAAAAGAAATACAGAAATGGGTATTTTATGTAGTGCAGTTCTAGGAAATGAATACATCTAATTTCTTCATTTTCCTAAATAAATGTATATACATTTACCTTCGAAATTCTTTATAATGAAGTTTTTTTTCTCCTCTTTTCCCAAAGAAACGCATCTGAAGGGTTGTGTTAACTTCAGGTTCTTTCACTGTTGATTCCTGTAAAAATTACATATAACTCAAATAAATACCTTAAGGACAAGCATGGGACCTGTGCACAGGAACTTGTGGGAGAATGTCCAAAGATGCTTCTTGCAGGTAAAATGTAAAGATGGGAAACAGGATGTGTGACTCTGCCTGACATTATTCTCTCTTCTTAAATTTTAGTTATTTGCCTGTATATGTGTGGGGGGTTACACCAGATTGCCACTGTAAATGAACACTAGACACTTGTGCCACTTTCTACACCAGGCTTATGTAGGTGGCTTGGGAATTGAACTTGGGCCAGCAGGCTTTATAAACAAGCACACCTTTAACTACAGGGCCATCTTCCTAGCCCTCCTTTTTTTCTGTTCTCATTCTTCTTTCTTTATTTTTATTATTCATTTATTTATTTTTGGTTTTTCAAGGTAGGGTTTCACTTTAGTACAGGCTGACCTGTAATTCACTATGTAGTCTTAGGGTGACCTCGAACTCATGGTGTTTCTCCTACCTCTGCCTCCCAAGTGCTGGGATTAAAGGTGTGTGCCACCACACCTGGCTTCCTTTTTTTTAAATTTTTTTATTTTATTTTTGAGACAGGGTCTCACTCTGTAGTGTAAACTGGCCATGAACTTGTGGCAGGTGCGAATCACCATACTTGGTTACCTAATATGATTATATAGTAGTATCTCTGCTAAAGCAGGAGACAAATATTAAGGGCCACAGATACTCAAGGATAACTTTAGTAGGAAACATAAACTAGGCCAAAAATGGCCAACTCACAAAGGTAAACACACTGGTACACTGGTTTAACACACTGCTCAACAGAAACCCTTAAAGCCAGAAGAGCATAGAATGATGTATCTCAAGCTCTGAAAGTAAACAATTGCCAACCAAAATTGCTAAATCTAGCAAGGCTATCTTTTTAAAAAAATATTTTATTTATTTATTATGAGAGAGAGAGAGAGAGAGAGAGAGAGAGAGAGAACACAACTCACTAGAACCCAGGATTCCCTGATTCAGCCATCTAGCTAGCCAGATTGCCTAGGGAATCCTGTTTCTACCTCCCCAGTGCCAGGATTATAAGCAAGCTCCACAAACACCTGGTGTTTACATGGATGCTGGGGATCTGAACTCAGGTCCTCAGGCTTGCACAGCACACACTTTATTTACAGAACCATTTGCCCAGCTTCCTGACATTTTTTTCCCCTCAACATACTTTGCTAGAGATCCATCTATCTTGTTGCTGTATAAACAATTTTTTTTTTCGAGGTAGGGTTTCACTCTAGCTCAGGCTGACCTGGAATTCACTATGTAGACTCACGGTAGTCTTGAACTCATGGCAAGGCAATCACCCTACCTCTGCCTTCCCTGGAATTCACTATGTAGTCTCATGGTGGCCTTGAAGTCATGGCAAGGCAATCATCCTACCTGTGCCTTCCGAGTGCTGGGATTAAAGGCGTGCACCACCACACCCTGCTCAGTTTCTTTCTTTCTTTTCTTTTTCTTTTTTTGGTTTTTCGAGGTAGGGTCTCACTCTGGTCCAGGGTGACTTGGAATTCACTATGTAGTCTCAAGGTGGCCTCGAACTCACAGCAATCCTCCTACCTCTGCCTCTCCAGTGCTGGGATTAAAGGAGTGTGGCACCATGACCCAGTCACTCAGTTTCTTTTTTTTATTGCAGAGGTTAACAATACCTAGCTAGTCTTTAACATTTAGTTCATATCCTGTGACTTTTCTAAAAGTAATTCTTCTTCCTTCGTTCTTCCTGCTTTTTTTGGGAAAGTCCTTGAGAGTTTCCTCAGAGGCAATCGTCATTATAAGTAGGGACTGTTTCACTTCTTACTTTAAAATCAGTAGGCCTTTTATTCCCTTGACCTGTAATACTGTAGTGGCTAGAACATCTAATATTATGTTGAGTAATGGTTGTGAGAGTGAACAGCTTTGTTTGTTTCTGGTCTCTGGGGACAAGCATTCATTCCTTCATTAAATATGTTAGCAAGTTTTTTGTAGATACTCTACCAAATTCAATGTCCTTCATTACTATGCCTATTTTTTTAAATTTAAATTTATTTTCTTTATTTGAGAGAGAGGGAAAGAGGCAGATATATAGAGAAAGAATGGCTGTGTCAGGGCCTAAAAGCTGCTGCAAACAAACTCCAGATGCATGTACCTTGTGCATCTGGCTTACATGGGTCCTGGGGCATTGAACCTGGGTCCTTTGGCTTTGCAGTCAAGTGCCTTAACCACTAAACCATCTCTCTAGACCCTTGATCAAGCAGAAAGATGAATGTCAAGGATGTTGATGAAATAATATATTCAGACACCAAGAAAGACAAAATAAAATATGCAAAATGAGCATGACCACAACTTCTAAAGCTTCTAGGGTATGATGAAGAGACCAGACTTAAGAACTCATGTGATAGAAGAGTGACTGCATAAGAGAGAAACTTCAGGGATAGAAAAATTTATTAAATGAAATTACAGCAGCAAGCACCCCAAACCTAGGGAAATGAATATCCAAGCACAAGACACTTAGAACTTTAAAAAGACATTGACCAGAGAAAAACCTTTCCACAACACCATATAATTAAGCTGTCAAAAACAGGACACAGAGGGCTGGAGAAATGGTTTAGTGGTTAAGGCGCTTTCCTACAAAGCCAAAGGACCCAGGTTCAATTCCTCAGGACCCATGTGAGCCAGATGTATAAGGTGGTGCATACATCTGGAGTTCATTTGCAGTGGCTGGAGGCCCTGGAGCACCCATTCTCTCTCTCCCTCTTTCTCTTTACCAAATAAATAAATAACAATAAATAATTGTTAATCCAAATTGCTAAATCTAACAAGGTTTCTTTTTTCGAGGTAAGGTCTCATTCTAGCCTGGACCTGGAATTCACTATGTTATCTCAGGGTGACCTCAAACTCACAGCTATCCTCCTACCTCTGCCTCCTAAGTGCTAAATGGCTTGCGCCACTACGCTCAGCAAGGCTATCTTTTTTTAAGAAAAATTTATTTATTTATTTATTTATTTATTTATTTATTTATTTATTTATAGAGAGAAAGAGAGAGAGAATGAGAACATATACCAGGGCCTCTAGCCACTGCAAATGAACTCCAGATGCATGCACCACCTTACGTGAGTAGTGAGGAATTGAACCTAAGTCCTCAGGCTTTGCAGGCACTAAACCATCTTTCCAGCCCAAGGGTATCTTTTAAATTGATGGTGAGACAGGGATATTTCAAGATGACCATAAACTAAAGCAAGTCATGACCCTAAGCCAGCAGCTGAGTGGATGCTTAGAGGAATCCCAACACAGAGGAGGAAGAAAGACAGTTGTGATCAAGAGAGCACAGGAAAGAGTAAATTTCATTAGAGGAATAGATGAATAAAGTAGAGCTAGGAAAGAATTCATCACAGAAATTCAATGAAACCCTCAAATAAATAGGGAGGAAAAATCCAACCAATCAGATCAATCAATCAATCAATCAATCAATCATCTATCTACCCACCCATCCATACATCTAACATACATCCCTCCATCCCTCCATCCCTCCATGCATTTATGCTTTTTTTCCGAGGCAGGGTCTCGCTCTAGCCCAGGCTGACCTGGAATTCACTCTGTAGTCTCAGGGTGGCTTCAAACTCACAGCGATCCTTCTACTTTTGCCTCCCCAGTGTTGGGATTAAAGGTGTGCGCCACCACACCTGGCCTGCATTTATGCTTTTGTGCGTATCTGTGTGTAATGTGTATGGCATCCCATAAGCTCACCTATGGTCGCTGGAGCAGAATGTCAGGTGTATGCTTATGCAGGAAGTCGACTTAACCTCTGAGCCATCTCTCCAGCCTGTAAAATTCTATTGTAGCCCTGAATGTAAATGGTCTTAACTCTGCCATTGAAAGATACAGACTGACTGGAATAGTTGGTGCCAAGAAACTCACCTCATTGGCAGAGACATGGTCTAAGAGCAAAAAACAAAACAAAAAAACCCCACAATTTTCCAAGCAAATGGAAAGCCGAAAATAAGCCAGCACAGCTATTGTGATATATGGTAAGAGTGACTTCAAGCCAAAATTAGCCAGAAGATTATATTAATAGGGAACAATTTATCAAGAAGACATAACAAAGTCCAGGCATCGTGGCACATTCCTTTAATCACAGCACTTGGGAGGCTGAGGTAGGAGTAGTTTGAGGCTACCCTGAGACTACATAGTGAATTCCATATCAGCCTGGGCTAGAGCGAGACCCTACGTAGGAACCCCTCCTACCAAAAAAAAGGTAGGCCTGGTGGTACAGGCCTGTAATCCCAGTCACTTGAGAGGCTGAGGCAGGAAGATTTTAAATTCAAGTCCTGCCTGGGGTACAGAGAGAGTTTACGGCTACTCTGAGAGTCTTAAGTGCCACACCTAGCATATTAAGCTCCTACCGTGAAGATATATAACACCAGATCGATTGATAATATCTAATAATGCTGCAGATAATTAGAAAAATCCAAGCATTAAATTAATCCAAGATGCAAAAATATGTATATTGTAATACAAGAAACACAAAAAGTCAAGACAATATAAAACCACCAAAAAGTATTAGTGCATCAGAAATGACCTCCAGTAAGACTGACTTGGAGGAAATGCCTGAAAAAGATTTCAAAAGAATGATTATAAATATGTTCAAAGAAATCAAAGAGAAAATCAAAGGAATGAAAGAGAAAATCAAAGGAATCAAAGAAGACACAGGAAACCAATTTAATGCAATAAGGAGGTCAATACAAGACATGAATAAGGAAATAGAAATATTAAAGAAAAACCAGTCAGAATTACTAGCAATGAAGAACACAGTCAATGAAATCCATATAAAGTATGTTCTTAATAAAAAATAAAATTAAAATAGAAAAGACAATAAAAATACGTCCGTATCTAATAAAAAAATAAAAATAAAAAAGATAATAAAAGAATATTCATGAGGGCTCGCGAGATGGCTTAGCGGTTAAGGTGTTTGTCTGCAAAGCCAAAGGATCCTGGTTGGATTCTCCAGGTCCCACATAAGCCAGATGCACATGGTGGTGCATGCATCTGGAGTTTGTTTGCAGTGGCTAGAGGCCCTGGTGTGCCCATTCTCTCTCTCTCTCTGTCTCTCTCTCTTTCTCCCTCTCTGTCTCTAATAAATAAAAATTAACAAAAAATGAATATTCATTAAAATAAAGGAAAAGAATGTGCTTGTTCAATCACAGTGCCTACTTTTTTTTTTTTTTGAAGTAGGTCTCACTCTAGTCCAAGCTGACCTGGAACTCACTCTGTAGCTCCAGGCTGGCTTCAAACTTACAGCAATCCTCCACCCTAAGCCTGCCAAGTGCTGGGATTAAAGTTGTGCACCACCATGTCTACCCACCCCTCCAGCAGACTTGCTCTTTAGCCAATTAAGTATGGCCTGCATCACATCTGTCCCACTTGTCTCCAACCCTATTATGTTGGCTTTACTTCTGATCTGTTCTCCCTTACAGACAAGTAATTTAATTAATTCACCAGCACCTGGCAGTGACATTGCTACTTTTCTCTTGACCCTGCCCGTTCAAGACAGAGAGCTGTCAAATCCAAAGAAATGAAAGATTAGGGCTGGAGAGACGACTTAGTAGTTAAGGAACTTGCCTGCAAAGCCTAATAACACAGGGTTGATTCCCTCGTACCCATGTAAAGCAAGATGCACAATGTGGCACATGCATCTGAAGTTTGTTTGCAGTGTGGCTAGAGGCCCTGGTGTACCCATACTTCTCTCTCTCTCTCTTTCTGTGTCTACATTTCTGTTTGCAAGTAAAATAATTAAAAAAAAAAAAAAAAAAGAAACGTGGGCTGGGGAAGTGGTTTAGCAGTTAAGACATTTGCCTGCAAAGCCTAACAACCCTGGTTTGATTCCCCAGGATCCATGTAAGCCAGATGCACAAGGGTCTGGAGTTTGTTAGCAGTGGCTGGAGGCCCTGGCGTGCCTATTCTGTCTTTTTTTCTGCCCTTCCTCCCCCCTCAAATAAATAAATAAAATATTAAAAAAAAAGAAACAAAAGATTTCAGAGAGCCTCTTTTCGGTATCTATTAGCAACTTTGACCCTTAATTATTTATTAAAATTGTAATTTCCTACTCCCCACCATAGATAATATGTTTTGTGAAAGAGTAACTTTATTCCCTTTACTGTTCAAAGCAGCTGTGAATGAGATTTCTATTTCTACAGTCAACTTTCTCCACAGTGCTAAGTTCCTATATATCTAATTAAGCTGGGGGTATCTGTCTCAGGTTTATGGTACAGTAAGAATTAATCTATATTAGCCGGGTATTGGGGCACACACCTTTAATTCCAGTACTTGGGAAGCAGCAGTAGGGGGCTCACCATGAGTTTGAGGCCACACTGAGGTGACAGAGTGAATTTCAGGTCAGCCCAGCCTGGCCTACAGTGAGAGCCTACCTCAAAAAAAAAAAAAAAAAAAAAAAAAAAAAAGAATTGACAAAATAGTTTGCTAAAATGCCCAAATACTCAAGCTTGGGAAAAACTGTCTTGCTCCAAAAGCATTAGATAGTTTTAAACATATGAACACTGATAACTTTCCAGGTCTGTAGTATTAGGTATTCTAGATAGAACTTCTACATTTCCGTCAGAAGGAAAGTTTCTAATTTTGATATTTACCATATGTAAAGCATAAATAATAGAGTGTATAGCAAATTTTTTCTAAATGGCTTTTGATTCAAGTACTGCTTTGAGAGTAAAAGCCAAATAAAGTTGCAGCTTAATCCCGTATTTAGTATCTTCTTCTTCTTTCTCTTTCTTTCTTTCTTTCTTTCTTTTTTTTTTTTTTTGATGTAGGGTCTCATTCTAGCTCAGGCTGACCAGGAATTCACTATGTAGTCTCAGGGTGGCCTTGAACTCATGGTGATCCTCCTACCTCTGCCTCCTGAGTGTTGGGATTAAAGGCATGCACCATCATGCACAGCTCCATATTTGTTTTAAAATTACTATTTATAAGCCATTGACATTGTTTATAAATCTATTTTTACTGTTTTTTGGAGACAGGGTCTAATGTATCTTCAGTTGGCCTTTACTTCACAAATGTTGAGATTACAGGCATGTGCTACCATTCCCAATGTATGTGGTGCTGGGGGATCAAACCCAGGGCCTCCATGCATGCTTGGCAAAGCACTTTACCCACTGAACTATATCACAAGCCTCTTCCTGTCACTCTTATTGAGCAAGTCTTACTATAAAGCCTAGCATGGACTTGAACTCATGAGTTTCCTATATCAGCCTCCCAAGTGCTGGGATAATAGGAGTGTGTGCCACTATTGTAACAACTTAATATACTTTAATCTGTTCTTAGCAAATAGGTATTTCCTAGTTTTCAGGGTTTTTTTTTTTTTTTTTTTTCAAGCTAGGGTTTCTCAGGTCAGCTCAAGCTGACCTGGAATTCACTATGTAGTCTCAGGGTGGCCTTGAACTCTTGGTGATCCTCCTACCTCTGCCTCCCAAGTGCTGGGATTAAAGGCATGCACCACCATGCCCAGCTTTAAGGGGTTTCTTGTTCATGCACATATTAGCTTTTTATTTTATGTATTTTCTCTAAAAAACAAATAAAGAGGTATTTATTGGTCCTAAATCTAACCCAAATGATACCTTATTATAGAACTAAATTAACTTTTAGACTTTTATTCTTAAAAAAAAAAAACATTTTACTTATTTATTTGAGAGAGAAAGACAGAGAAAAAGAGGCAGACAGAGAGAGTGAGTATGGGTGTGCCAGGGTCTTCTGCCATGGCTTACAAACTCCAAATGCATGTGCCACTTTGTGCATCTGGCTTTACTTGGGTATTGGGGAATTGAACTCAGGCCATCATACTTTGCAAGCAAGTGCCTTTAACTGCCAAGCTATTTCTCCAGCCCTCAAGTTTGTTTGTTTGTTTTTGGTTTTTTGAGGTAGGGTCTCATTCTAGTTTAGCTGGCCTGGAATTCACTATGTAGTCTCAGGGTGGCCTCAAACTCACAGTGCTCCTCCTACCTCTGCCTCCTGAGTACTGGGATTAAAGGTGTGTGTCACCACACCCAGCTTTCAAACTTTTATTCTTTTGAAAAAAATATTTTATTTATGAGAGAGATAGAAAGTAATATATAGAGAGAATGAATGGGCATGCCAGGGCCTCTTGTCACTTCACAACTTCAAACAAACCCAGATGTATGTGCATCTGGCTTTATGCGGGTACTGGGTAATTGAACCCAGGCCAGCAGACTTTGCAAGCAAGTGCCTTTAACTGCTGAGCCACTGCTACATCTTTTTGACAAGATGAACTGTACCCCTCAAACTGTGAGCCAAAGCAAGCTCTTTCTTCCTTAAGGTGTTTTTGTCAAATATTTGTCACAGCAATGAGAAAGTAACTAACACAGACGTGGGGATCACTGCTGTGACTATCTGATTACGTGTTTTGTAGGTCTTTGGAACTGGTTTAGATGAATGAAAAACCTCAATAGAAGAACTGACGAACACAGGAATAAGTCAGAAGATAATATAGGCTAGTGTTTTATAACACATTCTGATGCAGGGAAGATCTTTTAAAGAATGAACATATTGGACAAATTACAACAAATAATGCAATAAGACTGCACAAAGACTATTGTAAAAACTAACCTGAAGGCTGTGCAGAGATAGCTCAGCATTTAAAGACATTACTTGCAAAGTGACTTCCTTATACCCACATAAAGCCAAATGTACAAAGTGGCATATGTGTCTGGAATTTGTCTGCAGTGGCAGGAGGCCCTGGTGTGCCTGTTCATTCTCATTCTCTGTCTCCCTGTCTGCATGCAAATAACTAAATAAAAATATTTAAAAACCAACTATTCTGAAACATATTTCAATAATTTTAGCAAGTACTACACACACATACACACACACACACACACACACACACACACACACACACACACTTGGTTCTTTTCAAGGTAGAGTTTTACTTTATCTCAGGCTGACCTAGAACTCTGTAGTCCCAAACTGGCCTTGAACTCATAGTGATCCTCCTACCTCTGCTTCCCAAGTGCTGGGATTAAAGAAAGTTGTGTGCCACCGCACCTGGCCTAGTTCAGTATTATTAAATAAAAATAGTCATATTCATGTATAAAGCAACAGAAAAGCCGAGGTGCACTCCCAAAGAAGAAGAAGAACAGCAACAAAAATAAAAACAAGAAACACAGTGAATATGTATTTATTTATTTATTTATTTGAGAGAGGGGGGAAAAACAGGGGAGATTATGGGCATGTCACAAACCCAAGATGCAGGGCCACTTTATGCATATGGCTTTATGTAGGTACTGGGAACTGGAACCTGGGATGGGAGGCAGGCTTTGCCAGCAACCACTTTAACTACCAAACCTCTATCTATCTATCCCTATAATATACTTTAAAAAAGTACCAGCCAGGATCTCAGCATTCAAGAAGCAGAGGTAGGAGAATCACTGTGAGTTCTAAGCCTGACTGGGACTACAGTCGGGGCTAGAATGAGACCCTACTTCAACCCCCCTCCCCTAAAAAAAGTATCAAAGCTGAGGAGATGGTTCTGTGGATAAAGTGCTCATTGCTTAAGCTGGAGTAGAGAGTTTGATCCGCAGACCCCACATAAAAAGGCAGAAACTGTGTTGGGCTTCTGTAATCCCAGCACACTGACAGTGAGTGGGTGGGGGAGACATCATGCATACTCACACATATACCACACAAGTAAACTATAGTAAAAAAAAAATCTGTTCCAAAACAATTGAACAAATTTCAAGCACAAGGCATTTGGAAATACGGACAAAATTCAGCACCCCCAGTAGGGACTCACAAATAGACTGAAGGCTCTGTCTGCCCATCCAAGGCCTGGTGCGTGCCATGGTGTGTTGTCATTCTGAATAAGACTTGGTTGTTAGTAGAAGGGAATGTTTCTAACTGGTGAAGAATAAAGGGTGAAGGTTGGAAAGCTGGGAGGGCAATTAGCACGCATCAAGGGTCTCATAAGAAACTGGTCAGCAAAAGAAATACACAAGGCAGCAGAAAGAACTCAAGCTAACTTCAGGTCATATCTACATTATCTATATATAAGGTGGGCTGTAGTACTGTTATACTAAGAAAGAAAAGTTATTGGTAAATCTTCCCAATGATCTAGATTTAGAGAAACAGAAGAGAGCAGCTATCTCTGATTGGAAATACTTATGTGTACATACCTGATATTCTGTTTCACCAGTTTTCATTGTCTTGAAATCATCTTGTTTACTTATGATCTTCTGCAGCTAAAAAGATTGCAAAAAATAAAAAATAAAAAAGGTTGCAAATATGAACTTACATGTAGGTGTACTGGATTTTTCACGATAATCTAAAAATATATGCCAAATTATTATAAAATATGTACTACTTATTTTATATCATAAGTCCTATATGTCCTTTTCCCCATAGACTTTGTAAGAATAAAAGGAGAAAACTGATAACAAATGTACTAACATTATTAGCTTACTTAACAGATGTGTTGTAAAGGCAGCAGTTTATAAAAAATTTATGTTTACACACTGTCCCTCTTTTGAAAGAGAATTTTATTCATTTTTATTTCAATGAAAGTTTTAGAGCCACATTTTCAAATATATAGTACTTGCTGGAGTTATGGTTCAGAGGTTAAGTGTGTTTCCTGTATAAGAATGAGGGCATGCCAAGTGTGATGGCACACGACTTTAATCCCAGCACTCAAGAGGCAGAGGTAGGGGGATTGCTGTGAGTTCAAGGCCACCCTGAGACTACATAGTGGAAAAAAAAAAAGAATGAGGGCCTGAGACTGCCAGGTCAAATCTCCAGATCCCATGTAAACAGCTAAGTGTGGCCATGTATGCTTGTAATTCCAGTCCCACAGGGGAACACAGACCTAAGAGTTGTCAGAGTCCCCCTCCAAAAAAAAAAAAAAAAAATAAAATAAAAAAAAATAAATAAAATAAAATAAAAATAGCCAGGCGTGGTGGTTCATGCCTTTAATCCCAGAACTCGGGATGCAGAGGTAAGGAGGATTGCTGTGACTTCAAGGCCACCCTGAGACTACACAGTAAATTCCAGGTCAGCCTGGGCTAGAGCAAGACTCTACCTCGAAAAACAAAAAAACAAAAGTTGGGTGTGGTGGTACATGCCTTTATTCCTAGCACTCAGGAGGCAGAGGTAGCAGGATCACAGAGAGTTTGAGGACACCCTGAGACTACAGAGTGAATTCTAGGTCTGCCTGAACTAGAATGAGACACTACCTAAATAAAAAACCACCCCAAAAGCTTCTCTCTCTCTCTTTCTCTATGTGTGTGTGTGTGTGTTTTCTTCCCTCTTTATTTATAAGGCATTAAAAAATAAAGATTTAGGGGCTGAGTATGAGCATTAGCTGTGCAAGCATGAGGATCCGAGTTCAATTTCCAGCATCCATATGAAAAGTTAGGCATGGCCACCCTGTAACCTCAGTGCTGCGGGGCTTGTTCAAACTTATAAGGATCACTGGGGTTTCCTGGACCACCAGTCTAACGGGAAAACAGTGAGCTCCAGTTTCAGTGAGAGACTGTTTCAGGGAGATATGGTGGAAGAGCCACAGAGAAGGGCACCTGACACCTTCCTCTGGCTTTTGCACACATGTGCATAGGACATGTACACCTGCACACATGGGCAGACAGCATACACACACAGCAAAACACAAAAATAAATTAAAAATTTAAAATAATTATGCTTTCTAATAATAAACTTGTCAGTAGTCTCTTGAAATTGAGTATATAACCTACCTACCTTTCAATCATCTGTACCAGGCTTCAGATGGAAAGCAGATTAAAAAAAAAAAAAAAGGATTAAAACACCTAGATGTATACAAAACCCCAAACTATGGATTATAATTAGGAAAAAATTTTTGACTAATTTTTTTTGCTTAGATGATTTGTTAGTTTACAAGCTACTGCAATTAATCTCAAACATAGCTACTTCTGTTATGTTTGTTCAAGGCAAATGGTTTTGTCTTGAGTTCTCTTAAATCCCTCAGTTTTCCAAAACTCCTCCCTACATAGTTTAGGGAAAAAAAGCTGAAATGCTTTACATTTGTTTGACCTTTTATGTCTTAAATTGAAAACCTAATGTATAATGTCAGGTTCAATACTCAATTTAAAAAAATTCTCTTTTTGCTTATTACCTTCACCTCTTTTTAAAGTTTTGCCATGTAAAATTTGACATGGTTAAACAAAGTGAAAAGACCTCTATAATAGACCACTAAGAAACCATCACTAGCATCGTTGACCAACTGTTACTCTGCCATTTTTGGCTCACCTGTACTTCTACCTATTCAAACTCAGTTACTACCTAGAGCTGTGCAGAAAAAAAAATCACTAACATTATAATACAAATCTTTTCTATATAATTTTGATAGTTTCCCCATGTTTCTTTCCAGTCAATCTGTTCTCCCTGCATCCCCATGGAGGCAGTTGTAACTTTCTCTCACCTAAATTAGTTTCACCTAGTTTAGAAATCCCAGTGGAATCATATTCTCTTGTGTCTGCCTTCTTTAACTCCATATAATGGTCTTGAGATTCATCCATCCACGTAGTTTGTTCTTATTTATTGCTGAATATGCTAAACTGTATGCGTATTCATTTATCTGCTAATTGATGTTTGCTGGTCTCTCTGTTTTGGCTACTATGAATCAAACTGCCATAGTCATTCTTGTAGAACTCATTTTTTTTTCGAGGTAGGGTGTCTAGCCAAGGCTGACCTAGAATTCACTCTGTAGTCCCAGGCTGGCCTCCAACTCCTTGCAATCTTCCTACCTCTGCCTCCCAAGCGCTGGGATTTAAAGCTGTGCGCCACCACGCCTACCTCCATAGAATTCATTTTTCTGTACACAGACTTATTTGTTCTTTTGGCTAAACACATAGCAGAGGTCTGTTTAACCTTATCCTCCCTGACATTTATTGTGATCAGTATCTTCAACCAGTTTTTGCAGTTCTCCTGGGAATGCAGTACAAACCACCATGGTTTTTGTTAGAACTAGAATGTCTCCATTTTTAGACTCTGATGGCCACTTCATTGTAACTCTGTTTTCCAAAAGTGACCCAGACCACTCATCCCAATTATCAGCTTCTTGGAATGGCTCAAACCATCTGTCCAATTATCACTTCCCTAAAGTGGCCCAAGCCCCAAGGCAAGGGGGACTGCCCTACAACCAAAGAATTCCAATGTCCCCACTGCCCCATAAATACTTCCTAGTCTGTAAATTAAGTAGCTGCTGATATACCTGGTCAGAATCCTTCTCAGACTTTCCCTGAATAAACCCTGTTTTAATAGCTGTTGAGCTCAATCTTCTCTCTCATTTCTTTCCTGATTTTTCCCTAACACATGGTGCTAAACCCAGGACAGGTGCTCAGAGTGGGGACCAGCTTGCAACCAGGGAGCAATGAGCAGTGGAAGCTCATCCCAGGCTAACCCCTTGAGGTTTCCTCCATCTCTACTCTGCCCTTTCTCTATCCCTCTCTCTATCTGCCTCTCTCTCTCTCTCTCTCTCTTTTGCCATGGTGAATTGTGTAAGAATTGTAGTTCCCCTGGGCAGGACTGTGAGGCCAAGGCTGAGGCTACTGTTCGTGGGCTCTCAAAACTCCCAGGTGGCTGGAGTACATCTCTGACAGCCTGGTAGGGTAATTTGTCTACCTTAAAGCTTTTCCTTCTCCCTTCTTCTTGGCTCCAGCCATAGAGAGGACATTTGCCCTATCCACTTGATCATCCAACACTGGACCATTTGGCTTATGTGGGATCTGGAGAGTCGAACATGGGTCCTTAGGCTTCGCAGGAACGCCGTCTTAACTGCTGAACCATCTCTCCAGCTCTACCTCACATTTTCTACAGGGATTGGCTATGCCTCACATTTTTAACAGGGACTGTCTATGCCTCACACTTTCTATAGTGACTGGCTATACCTAACATATTTATTTAGTAATAACTCTAGCAGGTACATTTAGCATGATAAAATTATAAAACCACTAAATTAACAGTTGGTAGGATTTCCTTCCTACCAGCATAAAAGCAATGTGAAATGAAGACTACTTAGGGAGCAATTTCTACTAGTAAAAATACTTGCTATTAATCTATTCTTTAGAGAAGTTGCTTTAAAAACCTGGCATTGGGGCTGGAGAGATTTTCAGTGGTTAAAGGTACTTGGTTGCAAAGCATGATGGCATGGGTTAGACTCCCCAGTACCCACGTGCTATTTTTTTTTATTGTTGCTGGGCCAAACATCTAACCCGAAGCAGCTTATGGGAGAAAAGGGTCCATTTCAGGTTTACAGATTCAGAAGTCCCATCAGGGCAGAAGCTGGCTTATCTCCATAGGTCTGTAGCAGAAAGACACAACAAACAAGCAGCAAACACTAACAGCCACAGCTCCATGTGGCTCTGAATATACATTAGAGCTGGACTAAAAGATCTACTCCTTTAGAAGGTTGTTGGAGATTTAAGTTGCAAGTTTAATAAAAAAGACCTCAGCCTAAGGGGGGCATACATTTCCATTCAAACCACCACATTCTATTTCTGACTTCTGTAGACTCATGATCATCTCACAATGCAAACTGCACTCATTCCAATTTTAAAGGTCCTTATGTCTTTAACAACCTCTTCAGCAAACAGTTCTGGGAAAACTGGATGTGTATCTGTAAAAGGATGAAAATAAATTCTTATCTCTCTCCGTGCACAAGAATCAACTCCAAATGGATCAAAGACCTTAATATCAATCCAATGAGTATTTTTTGGCATTTTTGTTGAAGATTAGGTGGCTCTAGCTACCCAGACTTACATCTGGGTCCGCCATCCTGTTCCATTGATATACATGTCTGTTTTTTGTGCCAGTACCATGCTGTTTTGGTTACTATGGCACTGTAATATATGTTATGTAGATATTTGAGTTTTTGTGCTTCCAAATGAATTTTTGGATTTTTTTCTATTTCTGTGAAGAATGCCATTGGAGTTTTGTTTTGTTTTTTTTTTTGGTTTTGGTTTTTCGAGGTAGGGTCTCACTCTAGCCCAGGCTGACCTGGAATTCACTATGTAGTCTCAGGGTGGCCTCGAACTCAAGGCGATCCTCCCACCTTTGCCTCCCGAGTGCTGGGATTAAAGGCGTGTGCCACCACGCCCGGCCCATTGGAGTTTTGATGGAGATTGCATTAAAGGCATAAACTGCTTTAGGTAAGATTGCCATTTTCACAATATTGATTCTTCCAATCCAAGAACAAGGGATGTCTTTCCATTTCCTAGTGTCTTCTGCAATTTCTCGCTTGAGTGTCTTCAAGTTTTCATTGTAGAGATCCTTTACTTCCTTGGCTAGATTTATTCCAAGGTACTTTACTTTTTCTTTTTCTTTTTTGATGCAATTGTGAATGGGAGTGATTTTCTGATTTCATCCTCTGTGTGTTTGTTGTTAGCATATAGGAAGGCTACTGATATTTGTGTGTTTATTTTGTATCCTGCTACATTGCTATGGTGGTTTGATTCAGGTGTTCCCATAAACTTAGGTGTTCTGAACGCTAGGTTCCCAGCTGATGGAAATTTGGGAATTAAAGTCTGCTGGAGGCAGTGTATTGTTGGGGGCAGGCTTATGGGTATTGTAGCCAGTTTCCCCATGCCAGTGTTTGGCACACTCTTCTGTTGCTATTGTCCACCTTATGTGGGCCAGGGGTGATGTCCACCCTCTTCTCATGCTATTGTTTTCCCTTGCAATTGTGGATCTTCCCCTTGAGTTTGTAAGCCAAAATAAACTTCTTTTTCACACAAGCTGCTCTTTGTTGGGTGATTTCTACCAGCAATGCAAACCTGACTGCAACAATTGCTCTAAGTATTTATCAGCTCTAACAGTTTTCTGGTAGTGTCTTTAGGGTCCTTTATGTATAGAATCATGTCATCTGCAAATGATGATAACTTGATCTCACCCTTTCCAATTTGTATCCCTTTTATGTGTGTCTCTTGCCTTATTGGTATGGCTAAGATTTCCATTACTATATAAAATAACAGTGGGGACAGTGGACACCCTTGTCTTCTTCCTGATTTTAGTGGAAAAGCTTCCAGTTTCTCCCCATTTAGTATAATCTTGGCTGTTGGTTTGTCATAAATAGCCTTTATTATGTTGAGATATGTTCCTTCTATTCCCAGTCTCTGTAGGACTTTTATCATGAAGGGATGTTGGATTTTTGTCAAATGCTTTTTCTGCATCTAATGAGATGATCATGTGATTTTTGTCCTTCAGTCCACTTATATAATGTATTTCATTTATTGATTTGCATATGTTGAACTATCCCTGCATCTCTGGGATAAAGCCTACTTGGTTGGAGTGAATGATCTTTCTGACATACTCTTGTATTCTGTTTGCCAATATATATATTTTTAAATTTTTATTTATTTATTAGAGTCAGGAAGAGAGGGAGAGGGAGAGAGCGAGAATGGGCATGCCAGGGCTTCCGGCCACTACAAATGAACTCCAGATGCATGTGCCCCCTTGTGCATGTGGCTTACATGGGTCCTGGGGAGTTGAACCTGGGTCCTTCAGCTTTGCAGACAAGCGCCATAACAGCTAAGCCATTCCTCCAGCCAGTTTGCCAATATTTTGTTGAGAATTTTTGTAACTATGTTCATGAGGGAGACTAGTCTATAATTTTCTTTTTTTTCTTTTTTTTTTTTGTTCTGTCTTTGTCTGGTTTTGTTATCAGGGTGATGCTGGCTTTGTAGAAGGAGTTTGGTAGGATTCCTTCCTTTTCTATTTTATGGAAAAGTTTGAGAAGTAGTTGTGTTAGTTCTTTCATGAAGATCTGGTAAATTTCACCAGTGAATCCATCTGGGCCTGGACTTCTTTTAGTTGGGAGATTTTATAACTGTGTGTATCTCCATACTTGTCGTCTACTTAAGTGGTTAATCTCATCTTGATTTAATTTAGGTAGGTCATATCAATGAAGAAAGTCATCCATTTCTTTCAGATTTTCAAAGTTAGTGGAGTATATGACATAGTATGTCTCTATGATTTTTTGAATTTCTCTGGTTTCTGTTGTGATAGTATCTTTTTCATTTCTAATTTTATTAATTTATGTCTCTTCTCTCTTCTTTTTCAGATTTGCTAAAGGTTTATTAATCTTGTTTATCCTTTCAACAAAACAACTCTTTGTTTCATTGATTCTTTGGATTGTTTCTTTGGTTTCTATTTTCTTAGTTTCTGTTGTAATCTTTTAAAAATATTATTTATTCATTCATTTATTTGACAGAGAAAGCGAGAGGGAGGGAGGGAGGGGGAGAGAGAGGGAGGGAGGGAGAGAGAGAGGGAAGGAGGGAGAGAGAGAGACAGAGAGAGAGAGAGAGAGAATGGGCGCTCCAGGACCTCCAGCCACTGCAAACGAACTCCAGATGCGTGCACCCCCTTGTGCATCTGGCTAATGTGTGTCCTGGGGAATGGAACCTGGGTCCTTTGGCTTTGTAGGCAAACACTTTTAACCGCTAAGCCATCCCTCCAGCCCTGTTGTAATCTTTATTATTTCTTCCTGTCTACTGATTTTTTTTTGCCATGTTCTTTATTTTTTCAAGGCTTTAAGGTAAAGCATTAAGTTGTTTACTTGTGATCTTTCTAATTTCTTAATATAGGCACTTAAAGCTATTAATTTCCCTCTTAGGACTGTCTTCATTGTGTCCCAAAGGTTTTGGTATATTGTGTTCTCATTATCATTTGATTCTATGAATTTTTTGATTTCCTTCTTTATTTCACCATTGACCCATTCTTCATTTAGTAATGTATTATTTAGTTCCTATGATTTTTTATATACCCTATAGCTTTTCTTGTTATTGATTTGTAGTTTAATCCCACTGGACCAGATAGAGTGCAAGGAATTACTTCAATTTTCTTGTATTTGTTAAGATTTGTTTTGTATCCTATTAGACGGTCTGTCCATGTGCTTCTGAAAACAGTGTGTATTCTGTGGGTGAAATGTTGTGTAGATATTTGTTAGGTCCATTTGTTCTATGACCTCAATTAATCTATATGTCTCTGTTTACTTTTTGCTGGGATGACCTGACAATTGATGAGAGTGGGATGTTGAATTCACCCAGTACAACTGTGTTCGGTGTTATCTGTGACCTTAGTTCTAGTAGAATTTGATGAAATTAGGAGCCCCCATGTTAGGTGCATATATGTTGAGGATTGTAATGTCTTGTTGGAGTATTCCTTTAATTAATATAAAGTGACTTTCCTTTCTTTCCTAACTAATGTTGATCTGAAGTCTAACCTGTCTGATATTAGGTTAGCAACACCTGCTTGTTTTCTAGGCCCATTTGGTTGAAATATCATTTTTCAACCTTTCATCATAAGATAGTGTTTAACTTTTGTAGAAAGGTGAGTATCTTAGAAGGAAGAAATTAAAGGATTCTGCTTTTTAACCCAGTCTGCAAACCTGTATATTTTGGTTGGGGCATCGAAGCCATTGATATTAAGAGTTACTATTGGAAGGTATGCACTTATTTTTGCCATTTTTCTTTTTTTGTAGTTCTTCTGGTTTTACCTTTGCTTTCTTGTACTAACTAGTATTTGAGTATGGTTTGTTTTTTCCAGGTTCCTTATACGTGTGCTTTTCTTTCTCTTCAGCATGGACAATCCTTTTAAGTATTTTCTGTAGAGTTGGTTTTGTCTTCAAATATTTCTTTAGCCTGCTTTTGTTGTGAAACGTCCTTATTTCTCCATCTATTTGAATGGATAGCTTTGCAGGATAAAATAACCTTGGTTGACAGTTGTTATCTTTCAGAACTTAGAATACATCATTCCAAGCCCTTCTGGCTTAAAGTTTGTGTTGAATAATCTGCTGTGATCTGATGGGCTTACCTTTGTATGTAACCTGATTTTTCTCTCTAACTGCTTTCAATATTTTTTCTTCAGTTTGTATGCTTGGTAGTTTAATTATAATAGGGCGAGGAGAGGTTCTTTTCAGGTTTTGTCTGTTTGGTGTTGTAAAGGCTTTCTGTATCTGCATTGGCATCTCTTTCCCAATTTGGGGGAACTTTTCTTCTATGATTTTGAAAACGCCTACTATATCTTTGGAGTGAAATTCTTCTCCTTCTACTATACCCTGAATTCTTATTTATTTATTTATTCTTTTGGTTTTCAAGGTAGGGGTTCACTCCAGCCCAGGCTGACCTGGAATTGACTAGTTTTAGGGTGGCCTCGAACTCATAGTGATCCTCCTACCTCTGCCTCTCAAGTGCTGGAATTAAAGGTGTGTACCACCATGCCTGGCTAACCCTGAATTCTTATGTTTGATTTTTTCATAGTGTCTCAAATGTTTTGAAATTCCCATTCATGCCTTCCTATTAGTTTGTCTTTCTCTTTGTTGGACTGTATTAGATCTACCACCTGGTCTTCTCCTTTAGATATTCTGTTCTCTCCTTCATCCAGTCTACTGGTGAGATTTTCTACAGTTTTTTATTTGACTTACTATGTTTTGAATTGCTAGTATTTCTCACTGTTTTTCCTTTATTATTTCTGTTTTCTTAGTTGTCTTGTATTGACCTCCTTATTTCATTAAATTAGTTTCCTGTGTCTTCTCTGATTCCTTTGATTTCCTCTTTGATTTCTTTGAGCATACTTATAATCATTCTTTTGACATCTTTCTCAGGCATTTCCTGTAAATCAGTTTCAACTGAGGTCATTTCTAATGGATTTATACTTTTTGGTGGATTTATATTGTCTCTATTTTTTTGTGTTTCTTGTATTATAATGTAGAGATTTTTGCACCTTGGATTACTTTACTGCTTGGATTTTCTAATTATGTGCAATACTATTAGATGTTTCAATCAATCTGACATTATATATCTTCAAGGTAGGAGCTTAAGGTGCTAGGTGTGGCTCTTAAGATTCTCAGAGTAACCACAAAAGTGACCCTAGGTGTTGGGTTTGTCTGCTATGAGAGTATTCCAGTAGGCCGGGTGAAACAAAATACAGACAAATTCTAAAATTTAACTGAACAATATACACATTCAATGAAAACCAGCAGACTACTTATGCAAGAGCAGGTATTACAACAAACAGATCCTCTATCAAAATCAAAGTCCCTAAGGATGTGTGTTGCCCCACACCGTTAATGCTGTCAATGGGGAGGATGAGATTTCTGGTCTGTAGAGTGTTCCAAGATCAGCTTGTGACCGAGTGAGACCCTTCTCTAATGAATGACAGGAGACAAAGGCACTGTAAATGAGGAAGCAACAAATGAAAAGCCCAAAATATTGCTTATTTAAGAATGGCAAATCCAACCAGCCATCAGATTTAACATAATTTACCCTGACATGGAAGGTGCAATTAGCACTTCTGATTCAAGCCTACATACCAGGCTTTTTTGGCAGTTACTGACCTGGTGTAATCCCAGTTACCTTTTGGGATAGCTTTGGTCTTAGTTATGTTGCATGCATGCCTAGGTCCCTCTTTGCTGCACTGTGGGCTCAGGTAAGCTGGCTGGGTTGGTGGGTCACTGCTCTGATAGCCTGTGCCGGGTGCTGTGCAGGTGAGTTCCCTCCCCCAGGTCTCTGGTGCTTGCTGGCGCTTGTGCTGATGGTGGGGGGAGGGGAGGCTGTGGATGGTGACTAGAGTTCTCCAGCTGATCCTCTTTCTCACGAGCCACTCTGCTGGTCCCTGCCATCCTCTCCGTCACGTGTCTTAAGTTTGCAAGGAGGCTGTTATGAGTGGAAAATCCCTCACCTGGCTTTTCCTGTGGCTCAGGCTGAGCGTGGCGACCAGCCTGAGACTAATGTCAGGTTAGCCTGGGCTAGAGCAAGACCCTACCTCTAAAAACTTGAAAAACTTTAAAAATTAGAGATCCTTAGGTTTATCTCTCATTTGGAAACTTATACTCTTTCTCCAGGATACATTTTAGAAAATGTAATTTAGAAATGATTCTTGATATTTTATCTACAAAGTGAATATACCTTTTTTTAAAAGAAGCATAAAATGATTGCATTGCATCAAGTATATTATGATAACTTACAATAACTGGTATGCACTTACCTTAACAAACTCCTTTCTCTCAATCATCTCATTACCATCTGCATCCAGCATTTTAAAGGCAACATGAAACCCAGTATGGGGTTCTGTAATGAAGTGAAAAAAGCATTTAGTAGTTGGCAGAATGCAATTATTTATAGCTGGGAAGATGTGAAACAAAGCACTAGAAGCTATGTAAGCAAGTGCCAGATGAAAATCATGATGTCTTTTTAACATTTTCAAGCACGGATATTTTGTGTCTGGGCTTTGCCCTGCTGCTCCTACACCTTGGCCATGGCTGCTGTCCTGGAGCTCTGCCCTTCACAGCAAAAGTAACGTGACAACTCACTTCTTTACCTCCATTACTACCTTTCCTATGTTCCTTGGCTGTTTTCATAATTAGTATTACTTTTATCTTTCCTTTCTTTATTAGTATCTTAATTATCTATAGTACATTTATCAAAATTAAGAAATTAATACTGCTGTAGCATTATGAACCATAAACTTCAGATTTTATTTGGATTTCATATTTTTTTTTTACTCATGCTGTTTTTCTGTTTGAGGATCAAATGCAGGAGACCATCCTGTATTTCACTGTCATCTTTCCTTAGTCTTGTCCTATAAAAGTTTCTTCCTCTTTCTCCAGTTTTTAAGGATACAGGCCAGAAATCTTATATAATGTCAAATGAGGGTTTTTTTCTTTAGTACACACAATATATTTCTTGTAGTCAGCTCCTCACTGCTGGGACAAGCATCCAACTAGAAGCAGCTTATGGTAGGAAAGGGTTTATTTTAGGCTTACAAATTCCAGGGAACACCATCAACGGTAGAAGAAACTGGCTCATTTCCATAGACCGAAGCAGAGACACCAACAACAGCCAGCAAACAACAAAAAGCATGAACAGCCAGAGATCCAAACTGCTCTCCACACACCTTAAGACTAGATTCCAAGATCCACCCCCAATGACATATTACTCCAGTAGGGCTCCACCCACTGGAAACTCAAGATTTAAGCTTGAGTCTATGAGGCCAGACATTTAAATCACTACAACACTTAAATAGTATGATTCTTCTGTTCAACAAGCTTTCTACTCAGGAAACAAAGTTATGGGGTGCCATGGGTGAGGGAGGTAGGGCAGTCCTAAAGGGATAGCTTAACATTATTATTTTATAGATATAGAAATTAAGGCACCAATATTTTTTTATTTTTATTTTTGAGGTAGGGTCTCATGTTAGCCCAGGCTGATCTAGAACACACTCTGTAGCTCCAGGCTGGCCTTAAACTCTTGATGATCCTTCTACCTCTGCCCTCTTGAGTTCTTGGATTAAAGCTGTGTACCACCATGCTGGGCAGCACCAATATTTTTAAGGCTAGACATAAATGTCATACTTTTAAAAATGCTGTTTGTTAAGAATAGGGAATTCCACATGATTGTTGTATAAAGTTGAGGGATACTTACTAGTGAGGATTGTAAGCAAGAAAAGATACTCAGTATACGAAATTACTCCTGAAAGAGAATAAGGACAAAGCAGAAATTAAGTTTTAAACATCTTACAAGAAATACTGAAACTTCACCTACATAAAAAAATACATTTTTGATAGCTGGCCATGGTGGCGCCTGCCTTTAATCTCAGCACTTGGGAGGCAGAGGTGGGAGGATTGCCAGGAGTTCAAAGCCACCCTGAGACTACATAGTGAATTCCAGGTCAGCCTGAGCTAGAGTAAGACCCTACCTCAAAAAAACCCAAAAAACAGAAAACATTTTCACTTTACCTCTCTGGTATGGTTAAAAAAAATTGTAACATGAATTGAAGTACAGTCTTAAAAAAGACACTATGTCTCAGCAAGTTATTATTACTAGTAAGAATGGTATGATAGTGAATTTTTTTTTTTTTTGAGGTAGAGTTTGTAGTCCAGGCTGACCTGGAATTCACTATGTAGTCTCAGGGTGGCCTTGAACTCACGGCGATCCTCCTATCTCTGCCTCCCAAGTGCTGGGATTAAAGGCATATGCCACCACACCCAGCTATAATAGTGAATTTTAAGTGTCAACTGGATTGGGCTGAGGTGCCCAGACTGTGAATTATTTCTGGGCATGTTTATGACAGTATTTCCAGCTGAAGTCAGTCTATGAACTGGTAGAGTTCAGTGAAGTTGAGCACAGTAGACTGCCTTCACCATGTATGGGAATCATCCAGTCTGTCTAGTAAAATGCACGGGAAGGAGACGTCCAGGTCTGTCTCTCACCTTTTCCTTGCTAGCTGGGATATCGTTTGTTTATTTTTATTTATTTATTTAAGAGCAGCAGACAGAGAGAGAAAGAGGCAGAGAGAGAGAGAGAGAGAGAGAGAGAGAGAGAGAGAGAGAGAGAGAGAATGGGCACCACCAGGGCGCCAGCCACTGCAAACAAACTCCAGATACACGTGCCACCTTGTGCATCTGGCATACGTGGGTCTGGGGAATTGAGCCTCAAACTGGGGTCCTTAGGCTTCACAGGGAAGTGCTTAAGCCATCTCTCCAGCCCCAGGCTGGGATATCTTATCTCATCCTTTTTTTCCTCTCAGACTAGGAGTATAAATCCTAGGACCCCCGGTTGGCTTGGAATGAATTATACCCTTGGCGCTCCTGGGTCTTCAGCTTGGAAAGGGTAGACCATGAGCTTCTATAAGCGTGTTAGCCAATTCACTGCAGTGAATTTATGGATCTACATTTATTTGAAGTTTGGTTTGTATGGTACTTTATTTATGTAGTTTCTACTTAAATTTTCCTATTCATACTATCTCAAGTGAAATATATTTAAAATGATAACAACACAGCTTTATATCTTTAAAAATATTTTATTTATTCAGTTGAGAGAGAGAGAAAGGGAGAGAGAGAGAGAGAGGCAGATAGATAACATATAGAGATAGAAATAGAGAGAGAATGGGTGTGCCAGGGCCTCCAGCCACTGCAAATGAACTCCAGACACATGTGCCACCTTGTACCTCTGGTTTACATAGGTACTGGGGAATTGAACATGGGTCGTTAGGCTTTCTAGGCAAGCACTTTAACTGCTAAGTCATCAGCCCAGCCCCCAGCTTTGTATCTTTTGAAAGTCAAATTATATAAGTTAAAATGTAATAATTAAAGTTTTTATGGCAGTAACTTGTTCTTTCTTTGGGAAATCATTCTTCCCATCCTTAAACATGCAGTTTGGGTAAGATGATCATGCCTTTCCCTTTAGCTAGACACTAACTGGCCTAGGTCAATCACTGTAGTCCTAGAGGGTGGAAGAAGGGGTGGGAAAATGATTTGGACCCAAGCTAGTGAGTGGGTTGCATGAGTCTGGCTCTAGGATCTGTTCAGGAACAGCCTTGAAAATTAGAAGCTGGGTGATGTTTGGATCCTAGATTAAGCTAGGTTTAAAGTATGTTCACTAAATAAACTTACTTGCTTAGTCAGATAGATTGTTGTTTTAATTTTCATTTCCCTAATAACTACTAATGTTGAACATTTTTTATTGACAAGTTTCATACATGATATCATCCCTTCCCATTATCTTCTTATGTCCTCACCTCCTCTGTTCCCTTTCCACTAAGCCCCTTCTTCTTTCTAACTGGTCCCTCTTCTACTTTGATATGCTTTTCTTTTCTTTTTTTTTTTTTTTGGTTTTTCGAGGTAGAGTCTCACTCTAGCCCAGGCTGACCTGGAATTCACTATGGAGTCTCAGGGTGGCCTCGAACTCACGGCAATCCTCCTACCTCTGCCTCCCGAGTGCTGGGATTAAAGGCGTGCGCCACCACGGCCAGCTTGCTTTTCTTTTTTTTTAATTTTCTTTTTGTTTACTTTTATTTATTTATTTGAGAGTGACAGAGAGAGAACGAGGGAGGGAGAGAGAGAGAGAGAGAGAATGGGGGCATCAGGGCCTCCAGCCACTGCAAACAAACTCCAGATGCATGTGTCACCTTGTGCATCTGGCTAACGTGGGTCTTGGGGAATCGAGCCTCAAACCGAGGTCCTTAGGCTTCACAGGTAAGCACTTAACTGCTAAGCCATCTCTCCAGCTCTGATATGCTTTCTTTTTGCCCCTCCCCCCACCATCTATGATGGGATGTTGACTCAATACTGTGCAGGTAATGTTGAACATTCTTTCAAGTGTTTAATAGCCATTAGCTTAACTTTGGGGAAATGTCTATCCAACTTTTTAACATATTCAAAAAATACTTTAACCAGGTATTGTGGTGCATGCTTTTAATCCTAGTGTATGGGAAGCAGTGGTAGCAAGATCACTGTGAGTTCAAGGACAGCCTGAGAGTACATAGTGAATTCACCCTGGGCTAGAGCAAGGCACTACCTCAAAAAAAAATTTTTTTTTTTTTGAGAGAGAGAGGAGAGAGAGGACAGAGATAAAGAGGAAAAGAAGCAGATAGAGAGAGCGAGAATGGGCCCACCAGGGCCTTCAGACACTGCAAATGAACTCCAGATGCATGTGTCACCTTGTGCATCTGGCTTATGTGGATACTGGGGAATCAGACCTGGGTTGTTAGGCTTTGTAGGCAAGTACCTTAACTGCTGAGCCATCTCTCTTGCCCTAACATATATATTTTAATATGTATTTTATACTTATTATTAGATATGGACATATTTTGTATGTAAGCATCACATGTTGGTACCATCCTTTCCCTCCTCCCTGCCCTTTTTCTGAAGAAGCCTCCTTCAATGGGGATGCAGATCAACCCCATGAGTATTGTAAGTCATGCATTATGGGGCAGCAGTCAGTTATGGGGGAGCCCTAACATATTTTTAATTGCTTTTTTGTTATTACTGAGTTGTTGGAGCTCTTTATATATTCTTTAAATTAGTCTCAGGATGGCCTTGAACCCATGGCGATCCTCCTAACTCTGCCTCCCAAGTGCTGGGATTAAAGGCATGTACCACCACACCTGGCAAGAAGATGCTTTTACAGAAACCCAACACTAGGGTACTTATACAAACAGTTTTGGTGCTGGGAGATGTTCAGTGGTAAAAGGCACTTGCTTGCAAAGCCTGCCATCCAGGGTTCAATTCCCCAGTACCATGTAAGGTCTGATGCACAATGTGGAGCATGCATCTGGAGTATGCTTGCAGTGGAAGAAGCCTTGATGCACCCCAGTAAAAAGACTGCCTTGATTTCAGAAGAGCCTTTGGGTTTTGGGGTCTGTTGAAATGTTAAGATTATAGGGACTTCTGAAGTTAACTAAATGCATTTTGTACTATGAGATGGCTATTGGCTTTTCAGGAGCAGGAGCCAAAGGTTATGGCTTAGAATCGATGTTTTTGGGTAACAAATTCATAAGGAGTGGACTTGTGATAATGGGTAATCTTCATTGTTAATGTGATTGGATTTAAAATCACCCATGAGACACGTCTATGTCTACGTGGTGTTTCTAGGAAGGTTTACTAAGGACAGAAGATATACCCTGGATGTGGGTAGCACCATCCCATGGACGAGCCCCAGACTTAATAACAAGAAAAAAGAGGAGGAGAAAGTGAGCTGTGCACCAGCATTTATTTCATTTTATGACCAGCTGCCTCTATGCCCACTATCCTACTTTTCCTCATGTGTCCCCTCAAACTATGAGCCCAAATAAGCCCTTTCTTCCTTAAGTTGCTTAAAAATTTTTTTTTTAGCTGGACATGGTGGCGCATGCCTTTGATCCCAGCACTCAGGAGGCAGAGGTAGGAGGATCGTCGTGAGTTTGAGGCCAGCCTGAGACTACGTAGTGAATCCCAGGTCAGTCTGGGCCAGAGTGAGACCCTACCTTGAAAACTCCGCCCCCCCAAACCAAAAACAAACGAAACTTAATATTTTATTTTTATTTATTTATTTGAGATGGGGGTGTGGGGGAGAGAATTGGAGCACCAGGGCCTTGTAGACAGTACAAACAAGCTCCAGATGCATGGACCATCTTGTGCATCTGGCTTATGTGGGTCCTGGAGAATTAAACTCTGGTCCTTTGGCTTTGCAGGTAAGCATCTTAACCACTGAGCCATCTCTCCAGCTGTTTTCTCCATTCTGTTTTTTTTTTAAATTTATTTATTTACTTATTTTATTTGAGAGAAAGAGGCAGATAGATAGATAGAGGGAGGGAGGGAGAGAGAGAGAGAGAGACAAAGGGAGAGAGAGGAGAGAATGAATGGGTACACCAGGGCCTTCAGCCACTGCAAAAAAAAAAAACTCGAGACACATGTGCCATCTTGTGTATCTGGCTTATGTGGGTACTGGGGAATCGAACCAGGGTCCTTTGGCTTTGTAGGCAAACACCTTAAATACTAAGGCATCTCTCCAGCCCCAATTCTGTTTTTGTAGATATCATTATTTGTTCAATCAAAAAGTTTTTTTTGGCGGGGGGACTGGACAGATGGCTTAGTGGTTAAAGCATTTGCCTGCAAAGCCAAAGGAGCCCAATTCAACTCTCCAGGACCCACGTAAGCCATGTGCACTTGGGGGTGCATGCATGTGGAGTTTGTTTGCAGTGGCTGGAGGCACTGGCATGGCCATTTTCTCTCAAATAAAAATAAATAAAATATATTTTAAAAAAGTTTTGAGGGGCTAGAGATGGTTCAATGCTTATGGCAATTGCCTGCAAAGCCTGACAACCTGGGTTTGATTTCCTAGTACCCACATAAATCCAGATGCATAAAGTGGCACGTGCATCTTGAGTGTGTTTGTAGTGGTTAGAGGCTCAGGCATGGCCATTCTCTTTCTCTTTGTCTCTGTCTCTCTCTGCTTGAAAATAGCTAAAAATATTTAAAAATATTTTTGAGCAGATATCATATACCAGGCACTGTGCCTATAACTTAGAAGTTTATAAAGGAAGCTGGGTGTGGCAGTGTACCTCTTAGATCCCACCACTCAAGAGGCTGAGGTAGGAGGGTCATTGTGAGTTTGAGGACAGCCTGGGCTACATAGTGAATTCTAAGTCAGTCTGAGCTACAGTGAGACTGTGTCTCAAAAAATCTGGAAAAAAAAAAAAAACCCTAAAGAAAAAAGCCTATCTCCTCCACAAAAAGAAGGAAGCTTACAGAAGAAAGGAATAACTTATTCTTTTGGGAACTTATAGTCTTTAGAGGCCAGCAGGTGACAGACATATAAGCAGTTTAGTAAAATGCATGGTTGGAAGAAATATATGAAGAATAATGAACAGAGGGGAGAAAACAACTCTCTTCCACTGAGGAAGTATGAAATGGTTCACAGAAAAGGGGAAGCATGGGCTAGTTCCCCAATTCAGCAGAAAGCTAGAAGTAGAAGGTGGGTTGTAAAGTAGAAGGTGAGAGAACAACACAGGCAAAAGGAATGGCATGTGCAGAGAACAGAAGCATGGACAAAAATGACACATTATGTGGAGGACAATGAGCAGAGAGAAATCAAGTTTGGGGAGGGCATAAGTCATAAAGGCTTAAAGACTTAGTGATGGGAGTCGGCTCCCCCTTCCCCTCTCCTTTTCCCCCATTTTGTCGTCTTCTTCCTCCCCCTTTCCCTTCCCCTTCCTTTTCATTCTTCCCCTATAGTGGAATCTAGGGGCAAAGAGAAGGATATATGGAAGGCTCCAAGACATTTCCTAGGTTTGGGTGAGCTAAGTGAAGGGTTTTACCACCAAATTAGATCAAAAATAGAGTGAGTTGGCTTAGGGGAAGATGATGATATTTGGCAACTACTGACTTCACTGGGATCACAGATCAATGTGTAGCAGCTGGTTCGTAAATACAGATGTCTGAGGCTCAGGAGATACATCTAGGCCAGAGACAGTGACAGATTTTAAAATAAAGAGGACGAAAAACATCTATATGTGAGACAGAGTTCTAGGAAGTACCACGTTTAACAAGCAGGAGGAGGAACAGTGTGTATAGAAAGAATGACAGAGAAGAGGGACAGTGTGGTTTCTACAAGCCAAAGAGAACTTGTGACACATGGGTTTCCCTAATAATGATGACGACGATGATGACTGCAGAGACTGCTTACTGATGCTTTACCTTAGACACTATGCCAGATATTTGACATTTGTTAACCCCACTCTAACCTTGAAGTTGACAGTACTATTCCTATGAGGCCCTAAGGAAGCTCTCTAGAGGGGAAATGTGTACACAAGTTCCATGATGGAAATTTTCTTTCTCTGTAACTGAAAGTTAAATGAAATAAATAAAACAGAAGTTACTGACAGTCTCAGTGTTATATGGAAACAAGCACCTGTTTTTCTCCCTACAGGATTATAAGCAGCAAAGGTGGTAGAGAAACACAGTGACAACCTACCTTCTGGAGACCAGAAGTCTGACTTCAGATAGACTACTCAAAATGCATTTCTCTGCTGCAGACTAGAAGGTGCCAAAGATCCTCTCTCCATTCCTCATCTGCTCCCATGGCAAACTATTCCTCACATCTCTGCTAGGAGAGGTGGAAGGAACAAATCAGGAGAAACCAAAGAACATCTGTAAGGCTGTTTTCTCCTGTCTGAACAACCCAGACAACATTTAAAATAGAATAATGTGCTAGCCCAGTTCCAAAGCTTCCATTAACCAGCTTCATAGAATTTCTATCACTACTCACTATTTTCTTCATACAAGAGAATGAAATGTTTCTGCTTATTGCTCTTTGAAATATCAACACCCTCATTGTACTTAAGTCTCAAAAATGTCACTTGTCATTTGTCAAGAACATCTCACTTTCTTCAAAGTTCTTAAAATCTCACCTCTAACCCTCATTATCTTTTTTGAGGTAGTTTCTCATGTATTTTCAGGACTGACTAGTCAGCCCCTTCCTTCAATCTCACCCCATTAGAATGGGAATGCTTTGATTTCCCAGTTCAGGTGGTTCTTGTTGAAATTTATTGTATGTTTCTGAGACAGGAGTTTCACTATGTAACCCAGGCTGCCTTAGCCTGCAAAGTGATGGGATTACAGGTCTGTCCCACCATGCTTGGCTGCTTCTTGGTCTTTATTAAAGAAGTCAAAGAAGAAACAACTAGAACATAGCAAGTATGGAGTCACTGAAGCTAAAAGAAGAGAAAATTCTAAAGAGTTCAACAGTACCGAACATTGCTGGAGTGATGTAAGCCCCAAATACAGAATTTTATCCTCGGCTCTAGTAACAAGGGAGCGCTGTTGAACTTGACAGGAACAGTGCCCGTGAAGGGTAGCCAGGCTTTACAGTGAATTGGAGGTGAGAAGGTCATACTACAGAAGAAAGAGTTGGGCTATGAAAGTGTGGAAGTTGTTTTTAAGTTCACATATTATCAGAGGAGTGATGTGTTAGAAAGAGACTGGTGATATGATAGAAAGAGGGATTAACAACAAGGTGGAGGTCATGACAACAGAGGAGGCTTAGAAAACACATGCTTCTTGAAAGCAGCAGAGCTACAGTGATAGTGGAGACAGAAGACGAGTGCAGTTGAAATACATGTACTAGTAAAGATGAAGGTGAGTTCTTTTTCCCTTTATGTAAAGTAAAATCTTTAGAAGTTGTTAAATTCCTTCCTGCATGTACATACTTCAAAATAAATTTTAGCAATTTTAATTATGAGTATGAGTTCAAGTGCAGAATACTAGATATACGTTCTTATAATCAATAAAAAGGCAGTACAATTAAAAATCTTGTTTCATGTTCAAAATTATCACTCTCTGGTTTATTCTCTGAATTACACAGCTGCAAGTGACATATCTTCACATACTAGATTATAGGTAAATACTGTAAACTACATTAGATAGAGTAGTATAATGACTAATATCAATTTAAATGGTATCTAGTTCAGGAAAAGAAAAAATATTCTATCTAGTTGGAAGTCATTAAACATTAAGGTGATAAAATGTTGCTCACCAGGAGGCAGAACCTTTCAGTATACCTTACAAATAGTTCAAAAGGAAATAAAAAAGAAAAACTGGATTATAATTTCATGATTTTTGAGGTAGGGTCTCAATCTAGTCCAATCTGACTTGGAAGTCACTCTCTAGTCTCAGGCTGGCCTTGAACTTATTGTGATCCTTCTACCTCTGCCTCACAAATGCTGGGATTAAAGGCATATGTCACCACACCCAGCCTTTAAAATTATATTTATAATAAAAATATTTTGTACAGAACTACCCTGCATTGGGGGGGGGATAATGCTGCTCCCAGAAGTCATAGGTTGTTATAGGAAAATTGCAGCACTAGGGGTGGGATATCACCCAGTGAGTTGTGAGAGGCCCAGAATAATACAGGCCAATGTTCTTGTTGCCCACCAGAACTAGATGGTAAGGTCCTGTTGCTGAAGACAGCACATGCTTCAGCAGGACACTGAGAAGTCAAGCAGGGACTGGGCGGGAATCCTTCTCCCTGCTGGCTAGCTGTCACAGTGCTAAAAGTGCTACGTAGGGTAAGCCACTGGGCAAAAAAAGTACCAATATCTTACCCAACAGTGGACCCTGCAAAGTACACAACTGAACAGCCAGGTAAGTTCTTTCTACTGGTGTAATAGTGGCATGACTGTATGGGGATAACAAACCATTCTCGGATCATATATGAAGCCTGATCCACAGTAGGGAATCCATACTTGGTACTGAAAACCTACTGAAAAGCTTATGGCTGGGGAGATCAAGGCTCTAGGAGGAAAGCTACTACAGTTGTTTGACTAAATGGATATGTTGAACCAATCAAACTGTCCACTAAATATATTTATGCCCACAGGTTAGTGCTGCTCTCAGTTTTGTTAACAGAAGCATCTTTTTAAGGTTGGCAGCGACTACTGGGGAGATTCAAAACTTGCCAATACACTGAGAATAAGTGACCATTTTTAGTGAGCTCAGAGATAAATGAGACATCTCTACTATGCCCTTCAAGGCTCAGGGGACATTGAGAAAGAAGGTATGGAAAAAATGTAGAGCCAGAGGATGTGAGGAGTGCTACGGAACGCTATCTTCCAGACACGAAGTAGCTACTGCATTCATGACCTCCCAGAGAGCCATGACCTGTACACATCCTGCACAATACTGGGCTCACTAACATTTTGTCATGGATGGCAGAGGAGGGAGAAAAAAAAGACAACAAAGTAAAAGAAAGACTAGTTGGAAAGGGGTTCAGTTGAAAAGAGCAGGGTAAGGGAAGCAACAGAAGCTAACAGGAGCAGTTATGATCAAAATACAGTATGTACATATATAAAAACTATCAACAAAAAAGTAAAAAAATATTTAGTGGATTGTGAAAGGAAGGGTACAGGTCTGTTTGTGCAGATCTCAGTGATATGTTTGTATCACCCACTCCTGATGTCCTTGTGAGACACATCCAAGTAGAACATTAGTCACCCCAGAGTTGTACTTCTGAGCTTCAGGAGGGTGGAAGAATGTGCCCACCATTCAGACTGCAAAGCTAAGTGTGGCCAGCAGAGGGCCATGGTACACAAAGAAGGGAAGTTACCAAAGTGAAGACAGCTCTGTCACTGTAAACTCAGAACCAGGAAGAATCATAGGAAAATAAGTTCAATGGAAACGCTCACTGCCACATCCATCTAGTGGACTACAAATTTATAAGACCCAGAAAGAAGCCTTTCTAACAGTGTTTTTTTTTTTTCCATTTTCTTCTTTTTATTACATTTTAGAAGTATTTTACTTTATCCTACTGTTTTTTAAACTCAAGTTATGCTTTGACATTTTATTTATTTGAGAGAGAGATAAACACAGAGAAAGAAAAAGAGTGAGTATAGGTACACTGGGGTCTCCTGCCACTGTAAGTGAACTCCAGACCCTTGTGCCACTTTGTGCATCTGGCTTACATGGGTACTGGGGAATCAAACCAAAGCCGTTAGATTTTGCAAGCAAGCACCTTTAACCCCTGAGCCATCTCTCCGTCCCATCTTACTCTTTCAAAAATGGTTTCAGGAGCAGGGGAGACGACACAGTGGGTAAGAACACTTGCTGTGCAAGTATGAGGGCTTGATCTTCAGCAGTTTGATTGGGGTGGGGAGGGGACAGGATGGCAGCAGGTTCAGAGAGAGACTATGCATACAATCATGTGTACACACACAATGGTTTAATGTTTTGATTTTTAAAATATTTGTTTATTTATTTGACATAAACAGGCAGATAGAGAATGGGTGTGCCAGGGCCTTCAACCACTGCAAATGAACTCCAGATGCATGCACTACCCTGTGCATCTGGCTTATGTGGATCCTGGTGAATTGAACCTGGGTCCTCTGACTTTGCAGGCAAGGACTTTAACTGCTAAGTCATCTCTGCAGCCCTGTTTTGATTTTTTGACTTCTTACATTTATCTATGTTTTTTTTTTTTTTTAGGCTCTTCTTCATAATTAGACAATCTTGTTTCCTGTTGTCTTCTGAATCTCTTGTTCTTTCATTTCCTTCTTTTTAAAAATATTTTATCTTTATTTGTTTATTAGAAAGAGAGAGAGATGGGCTGGAAAGATGGTTTAGGGGTTAAGGCATTTGTCTGCCAAGCCAAAGGACCTAGGCTTGATTCCCCAGGACCCTTGTAAAGTCAGATGCACAAAGTGGCACATGTATCTGGAGTTCATTTGCAGTGGCTGAAGGCCCTGGCATGCCCATTTTCTCTATCTGCCTTTTCTCTTTCTCTCAAATAAATAAATAAGTAAATAAATAAGTAAATAAATAGTTGGGGGGGGGGGAGGGAGAGAATGGGTATGCCAGGGCCTCTAGCCACCGCAAACTAACTCCAGATAAATGTGCCACCATGTGCATCTGGCTTACATGGGTTCTGGGGATTTGAACCTGGGTTCTTAGGCTTTGCAGACAAGTGCCTTAACTGCTAAACCATTTCTATGGCCCATCTTTTTCCTTTAAAAAAAAAAGTTTATTTTTGAGTAGAGAAGTATAAATATGCCAGAACAAACTCCAGATGCAAGTGCCATTTTGTATATCTGGCTTTATGTGGATACTGGGGAATTGAATTTTTTTAAATTCATTTATTTGAGGCTGGGGGCATGTGGGGGGAGAAAGGGAGAAGGGGATTGGCACGCCAGGGCCTCCAGCTGCTGTAAATGAACTCCAGAAGCATGGGCCACCTTGTGTATTTCCTTTTGCAAGGGTCCTGGGAAAGTAAACCTGGTCCTTTGACTTTGCAGGCAAGTGCCTTAACTGCTAAGCCATCTTTCCAGCCCTTTTAATTTTTTTTTCCCCAAGGTAGGGTCTCACTCTAGCGCAGGCTGATCTGGAATTCACTATGTAGGCTGAGGGTGGCCTTCAACTCACGGCGATCCTCCTACCTCTGCCTCCTGAATGCTGCGATTAAAGGCGTGTGCCACCACACTCAGCTCTTTTATTTATTATTATTATTATTGATACTGGGGAATTGAACCTGGGCTGTTAGGCTCTGCAAGCAAGTATCTTTAACAACTGGGCCATCTCTCCAGCCCCTCTTCTTCCTCTTTACAACATTCTTCTTTTTTATTTCTTTTGTTTATTACTGCTTCTTCCCAATTTTCTCCCTTACATTATCTCACTGATTTATTATTTCTACACTTAATCCCAACAATCTTGCCTGTCTTTCCGAAAGAGAGTCTTATCCTGGCCTCAAACTAATTAGGTACCTGATGATGACCTTGAACTCTAGATTTTTCTATCTCCCTGTGTTCTGATATTTCATGTATATGCCACCACACTAGGCTTTAACCTTTTTCTTGTTTTTTGGAGGCAGGGTCTCACTCTAGCCCAGGTGACAGGATTAAGGGTATTGGGCAACACACACCCTTAGGGACTTTGGCTTTATTATATTATCAGTTTAGTTTAATCCCCACACTTATATAAATACTCTGTGCTGTTTTTGGTTGAATGTCTATATTGCTTAGTTGAATTTCAGAATTTTCCAGTAATTTGCTTCACCTAGTCTACTACAATACTTGAATAGCAGGCAAACTCAACACCTAGGGCCACTTCTGCTATTTCTCTTGGAGAATAAAAGCACACCTAGCATCTTAAACCCCTACAATGGAGATATATAAAGTCAACTTTATACGGCTAATAACACTGCAAATAATTAGAAAACCCAAGCATTAAATTAATCCAAGATGCAAAAATCAAGACAATACAATGCCACGAAATATTATAAATCAATCAGAAATGACCTCCAGTGAGACTGCTTTAGATGACATGCCTGACAAAGATTTCAAAAAAAAAAAATTACATCAATACTCAAAGGAATCAGAGAAGAAAACTAACTCTTTAAGGAATCTCAAGAGAACACAGGAAAACAACTTAATGAAATAAGTAGGTCAATACAAAAAAATGAGTAAGGAAATAGAAATAATGAAAAAATACCAATCAGAAATACTAGAAATGAAAAAGAGAGTAAACCAAATAGAAAACTGTAGAAAGTCTCACCAGTAGAATGGATCAAAGACAGGACAGAATATCTAACTAGAAGACCAGGTGGCAGACCTAATACAGTCCAACAAAGAGAAGGACAAAGAGAAGGCATGAATGAGAATTTAAAGACATTCAGGACACTATGAAAAGATTAAACACAAGAATTCAGGGTATGGTAGAAGGAGAAGAATTTCACTCCAAAGGCATGGTAGGCATTTTCAACAAAATCATAGAAGAAAAATCCCCAAATTGGGAAAGAGATGCCAATGCAGATACAGAAAGCCCTTTGAACACCAAACAGACAAAAGCTGGAAAGAACCTCTCCTCACCATATTATAATTAAACTACCAAACACACAAACCAAAGAAAATATATTGAAAGCAGTTAGAGAGAAAAATCAAGTCACATACAAAGACAAGCCCATCAGGATCACAGCAGATTACTCAACACAAACTTTAAAAGCCAGAAGGGCGTGGAGTGATGTATTCCAAGTTCTGAAAGATAACAACTGTCAACCAAGGTTACTTTATCCTGCAAAATTATCCATTCAAATGAATGGAGAAAGAAGCATGTTTCACAACAAAAGCAGGCTAAAGGAATACATGAAGAACAAACCAGCTCAACAGAAAATACTTGAAAGGATCGTCTATGATGAAGAGAAAGAAAAGCAAACACATAAGGAAACAGGGAAAAATAAACCATACTCAAAGAATACAAGAGAGCAAAGGTAAACTGGAAGAAATAAAAAAAAAAAAAGAAAAATGGCAAAAATAAATACACATCTTTCAATAATAACTCTAAATATCAACGGCCTAAATGCCCCAACCAAAAAATACAGGTTTGCAGACTGGGTTAAAAAGCAGGATCTGGGCTGGAGAGATGGCTTAGCGGTTAAGCGCTTGCCTCTGAAGCCTAAGGACCCAGGTTCGAGGCTCAATTCCCCAGGACCCACGTTAGCCAGATGCACAAGGGGGTGCACGCACCTGGAGTTCGTTTACAGAGGCTGGAAGCTCTGGCGCGCCCATTCTCTCTCTCTCTCTGCCTCCTTCTCTCTGTCACTCTCAAATAAATAAATAAATAAACAAAAAATTAAAAAATATTAAAAAAAAAAGCAGGATCCTTCAGTTTGTTGCTTCTAAGAAACTCAACTTTCTACAAAATATGGACACTATCTTAGGGTGAAAGGTTGGAAAATGATGTTTCAAGCAAATGGGCCTAGAAAACAAGCAGGTATTGCTATCCTAATATCGGACAGGGTAGACTTCAGAGCAGTATTAGTTAGGAAAAATAAGGAAGGTCACTTTATATTGATTAAAGGAACATTCCTAAAGGACATTATAATCCTCAATATATAATCCTCAACAACCTAACATGGGGGCTCCCAATTTCATCAAACAAACACTATTAGAACAAAGGTCACAGATAACACCAAACACAGTTGTAGTGGGTGACTTCAACACCCCACTCTCATCAATTGACAGGTCATCCTGGCAAAAAATAAGCAGAGAAACATCAGTAATAAATGAGGTCATAGAACAAATGGACCTAATAGATATCTCCAGAACATTTCACCCAAATGCTACAGAATACATATTCTTTTCAGCAGTACATGGAACATTCTCTAAAATAGACCATCTAACAGGACACAAAGCGAATCTTAACAAATACAGGAAAACTGAAGTAATTCCTTGCACTCTATCTGATCACAATGGGATTAAACTATAAATTGATAGCAAGAAAAGCTATAGAGCATACACAAAATCATGGAAACTAAACAATACATTACTAAATGAAGAATGGGTCGATGATGAAATCAAGAAGGAAATAAAAAAATTCATAGAGTCAAATGATAATGAGAACACAACATACCAAAACCTTTGGGACACAATGAAGGCAGTCCTAAGAGGGAAATTTATAGTTTTAAGTGCCTATATTAAGAAATTAGAAAGGTCACAAGTAAACAACTTAATGCTTTACCTTAAAGCCTTGGAAAAAGAACAAGGCAAAACAAAAATCAGTAGATGGGAGGAAATAATAAAGATTAGGACAGAAATTAATGAAGTGGAAACAAACAAACAAACAAACAACAACAAAAAACAATCCAAACAGTCAATGAAACAAAAATTAGTTCTTTGAAAGGAGAAACAAGATTGATAAACCCTAAGCAAATCTAACCGAATGAAAGAGAGAAAAGACAGAAATTAATGAAATTAGAGATGAAAAAGACACCATCACAAGAGATACCAGACAAACTAAAAAAAAAATCATAGGGACATAATATAAGAACATATATTCTACTAAGTTTGAAAATCTGAAAAAAATAGATGATTTCCTTGATTTAAATGACCTACAAAAATTAAATATAGATGAGATTATTACTTAAATAGACCTATAACAAATTTGGAGATCCAAGCAGTTATAAAAATCTCACAACTAAAAAAACTCCAGGCCTAGATGGATTCACTGGTGAATTTTACCAGACCTTCAGGGAAGAACTATAACCACTGCTTCTCAAACTTTTCCATAAAATAGAAAAGCAAGGAATCCTACCAAATTCATTCTACAAAGCCAGCATCACCCTGATACCAAAACAACACAGAGACAGAAAAAAAAAAAGAGAAAATTATAGACCAGTCTCCCTCATGAACATAGATACAAAAATTTTCAACAAAATACTGGCAAACAGAATACAAGAAAGAGTCTATCAGAAAGACCATTCCCCCTGACCAAGTAGGCTTTATCCCAGAGATATAGGGATGGTTCAACATATGCAAATCGATAAATATGATACACCATATAAATGAATTGAAGGACAAATCACATGATAATCTCAATAGATGCAGAAAAAACATTTGACAAAATATATCCCTTCATGATAAAAGTCCTACAGAGACTGGGCATAGAAGGAACATATCTCAACATAATAAAGGCTATTTACGACAAACTTATAGCCAACATAATCCTAAATAGAGAAAAACTTAAAGCTTTCCCACTAAAATCTGGAGCGAGACAAGGGCACTGTCCCCACTTTTACTTAATATAGCACTGGAAGCCTTAGCCACAGAAATAAGGCAAGAGAAACACATATAAGGGATACAAATTGGAAAGAAAGAGATCAAGTTATCATTATTTGCAGATGACATGATTCTATACATAAGGAACCCTAAAGACTCTACCAGCAAATCGTTAGAGCTGATAAACACTTAGAGCAATGCACCAAGATACAAAATAAACACACAGAAATCAGTAGTCTTCCTATATGCTAAGAACAAACACACAGGATGAAATCAGAGCATCACTGCCATTCACAACTGCATCAAAAAAAATAAATAAATAAAGTAACATAACCAAGGAAGTGAAGGATCTCTACAATGAAAACTTTAAACCACTTAAGCAAGAAATTGCAGAAGACACTAGGAAATGGAAAGACATCCCTTGTTCTTGGATCAGAAGAATCAATATTGTGAAAATGGCAATCTTACCTAAAGCACTCTACACATTTAATGTAATCCTCATCAAAAGTCCAATGGCATTCTTCATGGAAATAGGAAAAACAACCCAAAAATTCATTTGGAAGCACAAAAAACCTCGAATATTTAAAACAATTTTGAGCAACAAAAATAAGGCTTGTGGTATCACTATACCTGATTTTAACCTATATTACAGTGCCATAGTAACAAAAACAGCATGGTACTGGCACAAAGAGGGACATGTAGATCAATGGAACAAAATAGAGGACCCAGATACAAGTCCAGGTAGCTGATATTTGACAAAAAAGCCAAAAATACTCATTGGAGAAGAGACAGCCTCTTCAACAAATGGTGCTGGGAAAACTGGATATATATCTGTAGAAGGATGAAAATAGATCCTTCTCTCTCTCCATGCACAAGAATTAAGTACAAATGGATCAAAGACCACAATATAACACCTGAAACTGCTAGAGGAAAAAGTAAGGGAAACCTTTCAACATATTGATATTGGCACAGACTTTCTAAATATAACCCCAGTTTCTAAGGAAATAAAACCACTGATGAACCACTGGGACCTCATGAAATTGCAAAACTTTTGTACAGTAAAGGACATTGTGAACAGAGCAAAGAGACAACCTACAGAATGGAAGAAATCTTTAACAGTTATATATCTGATAGAGGATTAATATCTAGGATATAAAAAGAACTCAAAAAACTAAATAAGAAATCAAACAACCGAATTAAAAATAGGCTATAGCTGGGTGCAGTGGTACACGCCTTTAATCCCTGCACTTGGGAGGCAGAGGAAGGAGGGCAGCCATGAGTTTGAGGCTACCTTGAGACTACACAGTAAACTCCAAGTCAGCCTGAGCTAGAGTGAGACCCTACCTCGGGAAAAAAAGGGGTGGGGGGCTATAGATGGGCTGGAGAGATGGCTTAGCAGTTCAGCGCTTGTCTGTGAAGCCTAAGGACACTGGTTCGAGGCTCGATTCCCCAGGACCCACATAAGGCAGATGCACAAGAGGTCATATGCATCTGGAGTTCGTTTGCAATGGCTGGAGGCCCTGGCGCACCCATTCTCTCTCTATCTATCAGCCTCTTTCTCTCTCTGTCTGTCACACTCAAATAAATAAATAAAAATAAACAAAAACATTTTTTTAAAAAAATTGGGTATGGAACTAAATAGAGAATTGTCAAAAGAGGAAATACAGATGGCATATAAGCATCTAAAAATGTTCTACCACCCTAGCCATCAGGGAAATGCAAATTAAAATTACACTGAGATTCCCATCTCATTTCTGTCAGAATGGCTACTATCATGAAAACAATTGACTATAAATGCTGGTGAGGATAGGGAAAAAGAGGAACTCTTCTACACTGTTGGTTGAAATGCAATCTGGTCTAGCCATTATGGAAATCAGTGTGGAGGTTCCTGAGACAGCTAAAAATAGATTTACCATATGACCCAGGTATACCATTCCTAGGCATATATCCTAAGGACTCATTACACTACCTTAGAGACCCTAGGCTAGGATGTGGAAAAAGAGAAACCCTTCTACACTGTTGGTGGGAATGCAATCTGATCCAGCCATTGTGGAAATTAGTGTGAAGGTTCCTGAGACAGCTAAAAATAGATTTACCGTATAACCTGGCTATTGCACTCCTAGGCATATATCCTAAGGACTCATCTCACTGCCTTAGAGATACTTGCTCAACCATGTTTATTTCTGCTCTATTCACAATAGCTAGGAAATGCAACCAGTCTAGATGTTCCTCAACTGATGAGTGAGTGGATAATTAAGATGTGACACATTTATACAATGGAGTTTCACTCAGCAGTAAAGAAAAATGAAATTATGAAATTTGCAGGAAAATGGATGGATCTGGAAAGGATTATATTTAGTGATGTAACCCAGGCCCAGAAAGCCAAACATCACATGTTCTCTTTCATATGTGGATCCTAGTTACAAATGATTGGACTTCTATGTGAGTAGAAATAAAACTCAGTAACAGAGGCCAGTAAGCTAGAAAGGGGATATAAAGGGAATAGAAAGGGAGGGAGGGGAACTTTATAGGATAATATTGTATATATATAAGTAGAAGAACAGATTAATGGGGGCGGAAAGGCCTAAGTGAGGTCAGGGGAAGAGACTGAGCAAAGGAAAGGTGGGGGTAGAGCAATCAAAATGTAAGTGGGTATGAATAAATCATACAGAAACCTACTTTTTTGAACAAGGGAATACCCAGAAGCTACAGATTGCTACTAGAAAACTTTCAGTGCCAGGGATGGGATACTTTCCAGTGAGTTTTTGGCCAGAGAGGTCCCAGATGTTCCCAAAACATTTCAGGCCATTGCTGAGGCTCTTGGTTTCCCACCAGGAATAGATGGTAAGACCTTATTGCTGAAGACTCCACATACTTGGGCTGCAAGGTCATTGAGAAACCCTGCTGGAGCGGATCTGAAAACCTCCTTCGTGTATGGAGACCAGCTGACAGCTGGAAAAAGCTATGTCGCGTGCAGTTCAATGGGAGAGAGAGAAATCACCAGTGGAGATACTCAACAGTGGACACTGCAAGCCTTGAATTTGGCCAGCCAGGCCAAATGAGCCAATAGGTGCAATAGTGGCACGTCTGTTATGGGGGGAAACCGACCTCTCACTACTTGGGACTGCAGGCCCACTCCACGGAGGGAATATATGCCTGACACTGAAAACCTATAACAGGGGTAGTGATGAGCCCTAGGTGTGTAATGTCTGCTGCTGTCTGGCTAAATATATATAGTATGCTCATCAAACTGCCCCGTAAGCATATCTCTTAATGTTCACATTCATGTATTAATGCTACTCTCACTTTTGGTTAGAGAAGCTTCTCTTTTCAGATTGCGGTGACCTTGGTATGATTCAGAAGGCACCTCGGTGCTGTGAAGTCACAGAGGAGTACTCAGCACTGAAATATTTCCATCACACCTTCCAAGGCTCAGGGTCCACTGTGGAAGAGGTGACAGAAAGAATGTAAGAGCCAAAGAAAGGTAGGAATCCTTACAAAGTGCTCCCCTAGACACAACATGGCCTGGATATCCATGACCTTGCAGTACCTGTCAGTACCTACATAAGACCATCAAAATAGGAGGAAAAGATGATGATATCAAAATAAAAGAGAGACTGATTGAGGGGGGAAGGAGTATGATGGAGAGTGGGGTTTCAAAGGGCAAAGTTGGGGGAGGGAGGGAATTACTATAGGTTATTGTCTATGTTGAAAAAAAAAAAGAATCAACAAATGAGATTGCATGACATTAAAAAGCTTCTATACAGTGAAGGAAAAATTACCAGCGTGAAGGACTACAGGAGAAAATCTCTGTCAATAGACAGGGTATTAATATCTAGAGTATACAAAATATTATAAACATACACACACACGAAAACCAATCAATATGTGGGCAAATAAGTTGAATAGACTGTTCTCAAAAGTAAAAATACAGCCAGGCGTGGTGGCGCATGCCTTTAATCGCAACACTGGGGAGGCAGTGGTAGGAGAATCACCTTGAGTTCGAGGCTACCCTGAGACTACATAGTAAATTTCAGGGCTAGAGTGAGACCCTATCTCAAAAAAACCCCAAAAATGGTTAATAACTATTTCATAAGAAGTTCACTGTCCTTAGCTACCAGGAAAATATAGACTAAAACTACATTGATATTCTATCGTACCTCAGTCAGAATGGGTATCAAGAAAACAAATGAGGGATGGGGAGATGGCTCAGTAGTTCAAGGTGCTTGTTTGCAAAGCTAGCTGGCCCAGGTTTGATTCTCCAGTACCTATAGACAGCCAGATGCACAACTTGGCACACGCGTCTGCAGTTTATCTGCAGTAACAAACCTTCCTGGCATACCCATATTCACCCCTCCCCTCTCTCTCTTTCAAATAAATAAGTAAAAGAAAACCAATGAAAAGAAAGGCTGGTGAGAATGTGGGAAAACAGGAACTTTTATTCACTGTTGATGGAAATGTAAAATTGTGCAGTCACTATGGAAATCAGTATGGAGATTCTTCAAAACACTAAAAGCAGAAGTACATATGACCCATATACCACATCTGGTATAGCTGAAGGACTCAAGTCAAGATACCACAGAGATACACTTTCACATCCATGCTTACTGCTTCACTATTCACAAATAGAAAAGATATGGAACCAGCCTAGATGTCTATTAATAGACAAATAAAGAAAATGTACTATCTACTCAATGGAGTTCTACTCAGCCATAAAGAAGAATGAAATTAGATCATTTGTAGGGAAATTGATGGAAGTGTAGATTATTATGCTAAGTGAAATAAGCCACATTTGGAAAAATAGAGCATGTTTTTTCTCCTATGGGGAACCTGGACTTAATGAAATGTGCACATACATACATAAGGTTTATACATGAGATGGAAGTAGAAATGGGATAATCTGGGAAGAGGAAGGAGACTGGGAAGAGTTGGCGGGATATAATCATGTAATGTATGAAAAATGTCTGAATGAAATCTGTTATTTTAAATGCTAGCTAAAGAAATAAGAATATGGGCTGGAGAGATAGCTTAATGGTTAAGGCGCTTTTTGCAGTTGCTGGAAGCCCTGGTGTGCCCATTCTCTCTCTCTCAAATAAATAAATAAATAAATAAATATATTTTAAATTAAGAATGTATGGGGGTGCTGGAGTGATGGCCCAGTAGTTAAGAGTGCTTGCTTGCAAAGCCTGATGGCCTGGGTTCATCCCCAGTACTCATGTAAAGCCAGATGCAAAAAGGAGGATATGTATCTGGAGTTTGTTTGCAGTGGCAAGAGGTCCTGGTGTGCCCATCCATCCCCCCTTCTGCCTCTCTCAAATAAATAAATAAATAAATAAATAAATAATAAAAATTAAAAAAAAGAGAAACAAATTTAAAGGACAGTTTTCAGTTCTAAATTATTCAATCCCAAAGTGTACCTGATTTTTGTATATTTGATAATTCCTTGCCTCCTTTTTTCTCCCTTTCTGATAGGACCTTACTTATGTAGTTCATGCTGTCCTCAAACTTGCAGCACTTCTCCCAAATTAGCCTACTAAATGCCTGGGATTACAGGTGTATGCTGGCATTATACCAGGCCTCTGGCATAATATTCTGTGGGTTCTCTTCTGTTTTTCTGACCATTCCTCCTGGTCTTCCTGGGGATTGCTATCTACTTTACAGGCCGGTACTACTTAAGGCTCCTTCTGTGGCTTTGTAATCTTCTTACTTTAGACTTAGGCCTCAATTTCTTGTCACATTCTACCTCATTCCTTCTTCAGATTTCCACCTCTCCCCTCCGAATTTAATTAACACTGATGTATCAGTAGTTTATTGTTAATTGCTCAAAGAGTTTAAAAAAGTTATCCCTTATTTAATGAATGTTTTTAAAATACCTGTTTAATAACATTATATAAAATCACAACTTTATTCCCTAATAATATTCCAGTTAAATAAAACATATAATTAGAAATTTAACAATGAATGCAAATTACCTTTATCACCAAGATCTCGAAAGAAGGTTGATCCACAACGAGCTGTTTGGATTCCTGCAAGTACATTCTCAACATCCTTTGAAGACAAGTGAATACCTTTCAGTTTCAGGTACACAAGATCATTTTCTATCTTACCCCAAACAACAAAAGTCCCTGTGTACTGCTTACCTTTTTTGCCAGCTTCTTGACCAATGTTTTACCTATAGCAAAGAAGAAATAATATTTAATGCCCATTTTCCAGAGAAACGCAGATTGTACTAAGGAAAAAGTCATCTCCAAAACAAACAACTAAATATTTCTAAGAGGTAAAAGTTTGTAATTTTAGTCAACATCCCTTAAGTAAAATTATGAGCCAGATAATTTTAAGTCTAAACGCAAAGTTTTTCTTTTCAAAATCTATTTTCTTCTCTTTATGCATGTTGCGCATGCACACATATGCATGTGGAGGCCAGAGGCATCTTCCTCCATTATTCTCCATCTTGTTTATTTGAAACAGGGACTCTTACTGAACCTGGAGCTCACCAATTCAGCTAGGCTAATGTAGCAGTTATCGTCTCATTGCTGGGACAAAAGCCCTGACCACAGCAGCTTATGGAAGGCAGGGTTTATTTCAGTTTCCATTTTCCAGGGGCTTTGTGTGGATGCTGGGGAACTGAATCAGGGCCAGTAGGCTTTACAAGCATGTGCCTTTAACTGCTGAGTATTTCCCCAGTCTAGTACTTGAGAGTTTTTTTTTTTTTTTAAAGGTTGGATGAAATTTATTGCTGCCCACTTGGGACCATGATTTTGCTCTGAGGGATGATATATTTTCTTTTTTTTAATTTATTTTTATTAGTTACGGACATACTTAGTGTGTAAACAACACATACTAGTGCCATGCTTTCCCTCATCCCTGCCCCTTTTCTGAAGGAGCCCTTCTTGTTGGGAATGCAGGTCATCCCCATGGGGATTTTGAGTATTTAATTGTGGCGAGAGCAGTCAATAATGGGGGAGAGGTAATGTCTCTGTGCATAATGTCCCAACTTGTGGCTCTAACAATCTTTCCTCCCCTTTTCTGCAAAATTCCGTGAGCCATGTTGGGTATGCTTTAAGTCTGCTTTGGTGATGGGCTCTTAGTAGCCACTGGATCTCTGGTTTGGTAGGTGTTGAGTGTCCTCAGTGTCTATCTCCTTCACCCTCCTGCTGATATCAAGTTCATCAAGAAAGCAGCACTCTTGCTCATTTCCTCCATTCCTCTGTGGTTTCAGCTGGGGCAGGGGTGAAGTGTGATCGTTTCTGAGGTAAGGTAACACTCTACCTCAGGTTGCCTGGAACTCTAGAACTCACTCCGTAGTCCCAGGCTGGTCTCGAACTCACAGTGATATTTCTACCTCTGCTTCCTGAGTGCTGGGATAAAAGGCAGTGCCACCATGCTTGGCTTTGAGCGTTTTAATAAATGCCCCAAATGAATTTATTATCAAGAAGGTTTGGACAATTTGGTGCTACCACATATGATAAGAGAAATGGAGATATTAAATTTTACAGAGCAGGAAACAATCTTAGAGAGCACAGAAGACTCATCTGAAACAAATAGCTATAAAGGGGTAAAAATAAGAACTATATATTTTAGTTGTAATAACCTATATATTTAAGCTTTAATTTATGGATTAAATATTATTTGTTTGTGAATACATATGGGCATGCATGCCATGGTGTGCATGTAGAGGTCCGGCGACAACTTCAAGGTGTCTGTGCTCCACTTTCTCTAAGACAGGGTCTCTTGCCACTGTAAATGAATTGTCAAATTGCAAACAAACAGCAGAGTAGCTGGTGCTTGAGCATCAGAGTTTCTTGTCTCTGCTTCTCACTGTGTTAGGTATTTTGAGATCACAGATGCATGTACCATTTTGCATCAGACTTTATGTGAGTGTTGAGGAATTGAATCCAGGCTGGTAGGCTTTGCAGGCAAGCACCTTTAACTCTGAATCTTCTCCCAAGCCCTCATTGTGGAACTTTAAAGTCCAAAATAGACGTATGAAGACATGAGTCCATGGGAGCAACTGTGGCACAGGCATTGTAATTAATTCTATGGTCACTCTGATGATATCCTTCTCTAGAGTCAAGTGTCAGTACTAACTGGTTACTATGAATGTGGCTGTCTGGCTTGCTTCTTTGCTATTTTATTACTTAAGTTATTTATCTGTAATAAAACTGCCTTGTGAGTATAAACAAAGGTATGCAGACAGTATGCAGGGGAAAGAATAGTGATGACTAGCTCGGGCCAAGCTTTACGTCTCTCATCTGAGACACTCCCTGCTCTGTTGAGATCCATTCTTCTATGTGGCTAGCTTATTCAGAAGTTAGCAAATGGGGCTTACCCTGTAACCTCACTTCAATCGATTTCTCTTATAAAAGGGTTCCTAGATGTTGGGGAAAACTTTCAAGAATTTAAGCTAAAATCATAGCCCAACAAATGGCAGGAGCACCATCTTGGTGTTCTTTTTTTTTTTTTTTCCCTTAAATCCTATTACCAATGACTGAAATTAGTTAAATTCACAGAACTATAGATACTGCTTGCTTTACCTTAGAAAGGCAAAATCCTTTTCATTTATTTATTTATTTATTTTTTCCTAAAGACAAAAAAAAAAAAAAAAAAACTTAAGGTAAAATCCACTCTATCATCTCTGCCAGACACCTTTGTGTTTCTTCTTCTTTTCTTAAAAGATGGATTATGAGGTTTATTGTAAGAATAAACCCAGCACTTAGGAGGCTGAAAGACTCAAAGCAGAGAATTCTTCTTGCCTGGCTTTAAAGGGAGAGTGGAGATGGAGAGACTCTCCATCATAGAGAAATCTCTGGGGTAAGAGGGCTCTGGAGAAGGCACACATACTCGCACATGGAAGGTAAAACAGAAGAACTGAAAGATGTGCTTCACATAAAAGACCAGAGAAGATTAAGAAATAGTGAAGGACTCAGAGATCAATGAAAGCTGATATATATATAACAAAGTGGGAAAGCACCCCAAAGCAAGACATAGGCAGAAGGCAAACAGAAGCAAGTGCCTTCCCACCTTCCCAGGAATAGGAGAGACGTACACACTGGTGTTCAGGTGAAATCATAGGCAGAATAGAGCACTTTTGGTTTTCTGAAGCTACAAAAATTAACTTATTTTTCAGTTTTTAACCCCTGATACAAATTGAGTTATATTCACAAATACTTCCTGTGGGGGTACCTACTAATACAATTATCACATTCACTGTAAAATCACTGAAAACAATCAAAAAACCCTAAAGTCACTCACAATTGGAGGATTCATCTGTAACAACAGGCACTATTTTTCCCATTTCCCCACTCTGAGTAAAATTATGTAAGCGGTTAACACTGCAGAACTTCCCACGTACTGGGCCCTCCATGTTCACTTGCTCTTCACAACACTTTGTGGAACATACTATGAGCACTCTCATTTGACTGATATGGAAACCTCGGCTCACAGGGCTCAGCTAACTTTGTCCGTGAACATATAATCAATATTAAAAATCAGGCTCTGTCGTACTCCAGGGCCTGTGCTCTCAGCCATCTTCTATGGCTGCCTCCAGCCATCCTATAGAGTCCTATAATCTGACTCTTTCATCTTCCCATTATTCCTCACTTGTTCATGTCATAACTTCCCATCTGGCTCAACAACCAATGTCAACCATTGCAACATCTCCATTTATACACAGCATCTCCCTCTCCTCTCTGTTCATTTTGTCACAGGTTCTGTAGCCCGCGTAGTCGTCTTGCCAGCAAGAACGCACACGGACACCAGGATCCTTCTGCAGCAAGCGTTTATTGCAGTTAACAGATGAAAAGAGGAAGACCCAGAGCCCCGAAATGGCGCCGCTTATATAGCCCCTAGGCGGCGTGTACTCTGCTGATTGGCTGCGCGCTCATCACCCCATATGACGCCCCGGGCTGGGCAGTGACTTGGCGCGCTTTCACCACTTGCACATGCGCTATTTTACTTGTTCACCAGGACCGAGGCCGGATGTCAGCGCCATCTTGTAATGGCGATCACACTCTCTCGGCTCTCCACAAGGTTCTTATGAACCCCAGCCCTGGTTAGATGTGACTGCCTAATCCAGGCCAGTATTTTGTGTAGCTGTTCATGGCAGAGAATTTTAGCCACAAGATTCATTTTAAAATCATTAACAATAACAATCGTATGTCTTAATCCACTGACTCCTACTGTTGAGACTACTTTTCTAAACCCATAATACCTTCTCCCCTTACTCCAGATGAGGATTGTTTCCTCCCCGCCAGTGTATCACTCTAGTCCAGGATAACCTGGAACTCATTTTATAGCCCCAATCTGGCACCAAACTCATGGCACTCCTCCTACCTTAGCCTCCCCAATGCTGGGATTAAAGGTGTGTGCTACTAAGCCCAGCTTCAGGAAGACTGTTTCTTTTTTAAAAAATACTTTATTTATTTATTGGAGAGAGAGAGGCAGGGAGAGAGAATGGGCAAGCCAAGGCCTCCAGCCACTCCAAACAAGCTCCAGATGCCATGTGCCGCCTTATGCATCTGGCTTATGTGGGTCCTAGGGAATCTAACCTGGGTCTTTTGGCTTTGCAGGCAAGTGCCTTAGCCAAGAAGGCATCTCTCTAGCCCTCAAGACTGCTTCTTAAATCACTGAGAACACAGAGTTTCTATATTTCCATGGCTATAACTTTATTGTTATGCAGAGTCTCTTAGTACTCCTGGCTAATCCCAGCTTCCAAAAAGTTATCTTACCTTTGCCTTACCAGTCTTCTCAGGGCCTTTGTCCTAGAACTCCTCCACTCTCCCTCCTGAGCCTTTGATCTCCCCCTCACCCTTCAATAATGCTACCTAATAACAACAGTGTTGTATCAGTCCTCTCTTATTGCTGGGACAAAATAGCTGACCAGAAGCAGTTTAAGGAAGGAAAGGGTTTATTTCAGCTGACAGTTTTGAGGGGGAAGTTCATCATGGTGGGGAAGAAATGGCAGAAACAGGAAGCTGGCTCACATGGTCAATCAAGCAAGGAGGACGTACAGCAAAGCTAGGAATACTGGGTGCAGGACTCTAGCCACAATTAGGGTGGAACTTCCTACCTCAATTAATCTAATCTAGAAAATTCCTACCAATCATGACCAGAGATTTGTTTCCATGGTGATTCTAAATCCTGTAAATTGACAATTAGAGATTAAGTATTAAGCTTGGGTCATTAGGCTTTGCAGGCAAGCATCTTAACCACTGAGCCATTTCTCCAGCCCTCTTTCTTTCTTAAACCCACTCCAAACCACCAAAATGGTTCTTATAAAGTCACTGACATCCCTCATATTAGCAAACTCAATGGTGAATTCTTAGTCTTTACCTTACTTGATCCTCAAGGGTATTTTACAAGACTGGTTATTCCTTGCTCCTTTAATGGTCTCTATTCCTTGAACCCCTAACACCCTGCCTTCCTGGTGTTCGCCAACTTGTGAAGCTGTGCCACCTCACTCTTCCCTGGGTTCTCCCCTCGTTAGCCTCTCAACCCTTTGATGACTAATCTTTTCTCTCTAAACTCATGTTTTTATTTTTTCGAGGTAAGGTCTTGCTCTAGTCCAGGCTGACCTAAATTCACTGTATTCTCAGGGTGGTTTCAAACTCACAGCCATCCTCCTACCTTGGCCTCCCAAGTGTTGGGATTAAACATGTGTGCCACCACACCTAGCTCTAAACTAATATTTGAGATCTCTTGAAATATCTTGGTTTTAAGCAGCACTTTTTTTTTGTTTGTTTGTCTTTGAGGTAGAGTCTCACTCTAGCTCAGGCTGACTTGGAATTCACTATGGAGTCTCAGGGTGGCCTCGAACTCAGGATGATTCCCCACTGCTGCCTCCCAAGTGCTGGGATTAAAAGCATGTGCCACCATACCCAGCCTCAAACAGTACTTTAAGTAGCTTAAGTTTTTATTTATTTTTGCATGTGTGTGCACATGTGTGTGTGTGTGAGCATGCATGCATGTGTGTGTTTACATGCACACTGATACTAGAGACTGATAGTGAATTAAAAAAAAACAAAACTTTTTATAGAAAGCCAGACATGGTGGCACACGCCTTTAATCCCAGCACTTGGGAGGCAGAGATAGAAGGATAGTTATGAGTTCGAAGCCACTCTGAGACTACAGAGTGAGTTCCAGGTCAGCCTGGGCTAGAGTGAGACCTTACCTGGAAAAAACAAACAAACAAACAAAAAGCCAAAAAATCTCCAAACCAACAACGATGACCAAAAAAACCCTTTTTATTGAAAACTTCTATAAGCATTGACAATAAACCATAATTCCCTCCTATTACTCTGATTTTCCCCTCCCAAATCTACCCTCCATTAAATCTCTTCTTTTTTCCAATTTGTCTCTCTTCTATTTTGACGTCATCATTTTTCCTCTTCTATTATGAAGGTCTTGCGTAGGTAGTGACACTGAATCTTGATTGCTTCCTCTTTATTTTACTGAAATAGCATCTCCCACTTGAGCCCAGAGCTTGCTGATTCAGCTAGTCTAGCTATTATGGGTGGCTGTCACACCCACTCACAATTTACATGGGACTGGATATCCAAATTCTGGTTCTCATGCCTGCAAGGCAAGCACTTCATCCAGTGAATCATTTCTCCAACTCTTAAATAGGATTTTCTGAAGATTCTTATATCCAGATCTGAAACGTTTGTGAATTTTGCAAGATAGCAAAGAGATGAGGCTATTTGAAGGTTTCAAATATAAGACAGTAGAGAGATGGAACAGAGAGGGTGAAGGGACCTACTATAGCAGGCAAGACATGCCCTGCTAGTTAAGACAGTTCAGGGAGGTCCCACACATTCTTGGGCAATATGGGAGGGATTTGAAAGATTGTTTTCATATGACTTCCATTTGCTCAATCAAAAATAAGTAAAATCTTACTACAAAAAGTATGGAAAGGTGTGATAAAAAAGAAAGGATGAAAAGGTGAGCAAAAGTTTGGAAGCACCAATAAAGAAGTGGGAGAAAGTTAAGTGGTTCCAATCTGTCAATTGTATAATTTCCCTAGAAATTTTTCCCTAGAAGTTGACAGCAGGCTGTTCAAGAAAAGAGAAAAAGGGGAAAGATGTTTGCAAGTAGTATATCAGGGGAGCTTAGGATGTTAGAGCAGTAGTGGCTAGTAGCTTTTCTGAGGTCAAAGAATAAACATATTGGGTAGTAGACAAAAGTGGAGGGGTAATTAATAAACTCTTGCCGGAGACTGGGCTTATGAAATTTGAGGTTTTAAAATTGGGCCAGTTCTAGGTAATGGGTATGAGGTGAACAGTGAAGATGAAGGTCACTGGAAAGGAGCGCAGTAGTAAAGAACTTAAAGAAGGGCTAACAGTGTTCTGATTATACAGCCTCTGTTGCAAAGAAGCAGGTTTTAGTGGCCTTAAGAGTGCAGTGAAGGCCTATCACAGCCACCAAGGAAGTAGGTAGAAAGAGCAGCCAGTGTCTGATTGGAAGTGCTATGGAGAGATGGGTTATATAAGCCTCAGCAATTGCTATTAATAAAACATGTTATGTGCCCAAAGGCCAAAAAGATAAATACCAGGTAAAATGAGTTTCAGATCTAATAAATTCAGGATTGCTTTGTATCTTTCTGTTTACACAGAGGGCATGGGTCAGTGGTTTGGCTCTGTTTTTCTTTGTTTTGCTGTTCATCATGATCCGTAGGAATGTAATCAAGATTATTATTCTTACCCATGATGAAAAATGAAGATGAAGGACATCATATGCATAAAGGATGCATTATTTAGTCTGAAGCATGACTGAATTCTTGATCTGGTTCAGTACCTTCTGATTGTTTAATTGCATTCCAATGAATAATAAGAGAAAACAAAATTTTTAATCATGGTTTATTTCAGTTTTTTGAACATATTTGTAGTGACTATTCTGAAGTCTTTTTCTGCTAAATCTGATATATGGTTGCAATCACAAAGCAGTTCCTATTGCTTGATTCTGCCCGGTGATATCACATTTTCCTCTTTCTTTGCATGTCTCATACTTTACTTTTGTTGGAAACTGGACATTTTAGGTGACACATTATTGTAAATCTGAGTGCTAGGCTCACCTACCCTTTTGGGTTGTTGTTCTTATTTATTATTATTATTATTATTATTATTATTATTATTATTATTTTTTGGTTTTTCGAGGTAGGGTCTCCCTCTAGGCCAGGCTGACCTGGAACTCACTCTGTATTCTCAGGGTGGCCTTGAACTCATGGCGATCCTCCTACCTCTGCCTCCCAAGTACTAGGATTAAAGGCATGCGCCACCATGCCTGGATCTTATTCTTAGTTTTTGCTTGTATAGTTGCTTAGTGTCTGGCTAGATTGTTTTAGTGATGGCTCTCTCACCTGCCCTTCTACAGGGTTAAATCTCTGAGGTTGCTCCCAATGAGGCAAAGCTTGGATACTCAGTCACCTGGGATGGTTGGAGTTCTGGAGCACTCTAGGTCTCCTTTCCTGACCTCACCAAGACACTGAGCTCAGTTGGTTGTCTGCCATTTTGATGAGAGTCCCAGGACATCCACTGCTCTAGAGATAATCTCCTGAAGGAACAGTTTCCACAGTGGGACTTGATGTTCACTATGTCCAGGAAGGACCCTCATTACTGTCGCTTTCCCCCACTGGGGAAAGTAAGTGAGCCAGCCTACACTATGGCTTGTTAGCTCCCTGTCCATGGCCTCCCAACATTTTTTTTTTTTTTTTTTTTACCAGATCCTACATTCATTTATTTATTTACTTTTATTTTGGTTTTTCAAGGTAGGGTCTCACTCTAGCCCAGACTGCTCTGGATCTCACTCTGTAGTTCTTAAGGGTTAATAGCCTTCCCTGAAAACTAGAGGAAACTAAAGAGTTAAGAACTAACCTTAAGATTAGAAGGCCATAAGAACAGAGACATCCAGTCCTCCCTAGACAATTCTGCTAAAAAGCCTATTCTGAGCAAATAACTTTGATGCCTTATCTACTTCCCTTGGACCTGAAGCTAACTCAGTCTGTTTGCCTTAGGATTCTCCTTAAAAGTTTGAACCCCAGCCTGACTCACTGCTTCAGCCTTCATCCTGCGGGAAGACTGCTGGCCCCTTACTGAACCTTTCAATAAACAGTTTGTCTGTAGAGATCAAGTCTGGTGTTCTCTTTCGCTTTTCTCTTATACTTTCCTTACATTTGGTGCTGTGACTCAGATCAGAGCCCTCTGTGGCTTTTGGGCTGCACACCCAACCCTTTCCTTTCCCCTCTCCTCTTCACCACCTCCCTGCCATTGTTTCACTCCCTTGGGAGCACAGACACCCATCGAGCTCACTACATTGGACTAAATGGTCACTAGTCTGACCTGAGGCCTCTGGTTTTTTGTACACATGAGCAGTGCAAGTTCCGTTCACCCTTGCAGCTCAGGGAGCTTTATTGGTGCTCTGTGTAAACCCATCTTGACAACTGGCAGCTTTCTCTTTCTCTTTTCCTTCTCACTCTGACCTTCAGATTGTGTGAGCTCGGTGGCTTGTCTGTGGAGACTGAGGATTTCTGTCCAGGGCTACTCCCTGGTATGTTCAAAATCCCTCTCTAAGCTCAGCCGAGTCTCTGACAGCCCTTTGGGTAATCCACTGGGTCATATCTCTTTTGTTCTCTCTCCCCTCTCCTGCCGGACTTTTGAACTCCAGATAAGAGGCCTCTGGCTGTGTGATCTGCTGCATCCACACCCTCATCAAATTACTTCTGGACAAGGTATACACTCTCAGTTTGTGGTGCAGGTGCCCTGCTTCAGACCTCAGGAACTCTGGGAGTTTCTCACTTTTCAGTCCATGGACCATCGGAGACTCTGGGAGTCTCCCATTATTGTTCCACTGGACATCCCAAGCATTACGAGAGTATGGGGACACTCTCTTCTAATACTTGGGTTTCATTTGCCCTCCCTAAGCCTTGGAGATGTCCCTGGTGGTGGGACTGGTCACTCCAGTCTTTGTCCTCCAAAATGGGCTCTAAATTATCTGTTCCAAAAGATGCTCCACTGGTATGTCTCAAGGCTAATTTAAAGGAGCTCGAACTTCCTGTGCTCCTGCCTGCCAAATTACTACTCTCTGTTCAAATTTAGCAGCAATTTTGGATTTCAACATTTTCATTGGTCTTGATAACTTTCTCCAAGGACACGGTAAATGGTACTGCAAATGGTACGCGAGGTTTTCTCCCCTGCTCCTGCCCCTCCTAAAACTAGTTCTCACACATTCTGTCAGCTGCCATAACTTGCCAGGGTCTTTCCCTCTCACACCAAATTCAAGCCATCTCACTAAATCAAATACAAACCCTGCATTCTCAAAGGAACTCCTATCTTTACTAGGTTTAACTTCTTCTGCATTTGGATACCTAATTTCTCTCTCCTTGCTTTTCCCTTTTCCTGCCAGAGAAAAACCTATAGGGGAGGCAGGACAATCACAGTAAACCAGCAACTGCCTCACAGCTAGATAAAATAAACAAACACAGGCACCTAGTGAGGTCCTTGCCTGTGGCTAATGGCTAATAGGAAGAAAAGAAAAGAAAAAAGTCAGCTTTAAAATTCAAACTAAGGGCAACTATTGCCCTGTTGTTTTGGTGGCTGCCTGTGCTAGGCCCAAATCAAAATCCTTTACAGTTTCTGGTATCTACTCTCTCTCTCTCTCTCTCCTTTAACCATGATAAATTGCTTGAAAATTCCAAGTACCCTGGGCTCTCAAAACTCCCAGATGGTTCGAACAAAGCTCCAAGAGCCCGATAGAATAATTCACATGCCCCTCCTCCAACCACAGAGAGGCCATTTGCCATATCTACTTCATTTTAGCCCTAAGAGGGTGTGAGTAAGCCTCTGTCTCTTCCTAAGGTACCTAGGAAGACAGACCCAGCTTCCTTGTCTTGTTCTCAGAGAACTGACCTAGGAGCCTCCAGTCAGAATGCCTGCTTGCCTTCTGAACTCCCTGTCCTCCAGGAGAAGGTCTCCAACCTCTGTTTTCAGATCAGGGACTTCTGACCCTCAGACAGACACCCTGGCACTTTTCAACCCTTTATGGATTCCCAAATTTCCAAAACTCCACCGACCTTCCTGCTGGGTTGTTTCCTGACCAATCTTGGAGACACAGAGTCCAAGCGCCTAATTTTTTACTGCAATATGGTTTGGCCACAAAAGTAATTGGACAATGATTCCCTTTGGCTGAAAATGACACATTTGGCTTCCAAATTCTTAAAGATCTTGATAACTTCATAAACTGGATCTGCTAATCTTCTACCCCTGATCTCTTCTATGTCAGTTCTGCTCTCCAAACCATGCCCTTCTGGGGAAACAACCTTCCTTCCACCCCATTAAATAGTTCCTATTAGTGACCCACCCTTACTTAGTCCAAGAAGATGACCACAAGCCCTCCTTTACCGTGCCACTACAAATGACAATTTCTCTCTCTCTCTCTCTGAGTGTAATAATCCTAATCTGCAGTTAAGTTTGCTCAACTTGTTTCTGTTCAAAGTATAGCTATAAAACTGGCCTTTGAGGATGGCCTCCAGCCCATTCTCCAGATTCCACTGGTTTCCTTGCACCTCTTGTTTTCCCTCGAAGATTTCTAACATGATTTGCTTCTCTAGAGAAATCTGCCTATGATCAATATCCACATGGTGAGATGGGGACTCTGTTTTCTCCTGTTTGGGCCTTCTTTTACCCATCATAAACAATGGGCACACAGACCATTGCTTATGGCTCCAGGTAGAAACAAGAGGACCTGCTCATCAACTCCAATGCCTTCTCAGAGGGCATGCAGGCCTCTCTCACATGTTAGAGCCTTCTCTAAAACAAAGTAAAGCTGAAATCTTCAGAAAAAAAAATTTCTTCATGTTTCATGTTCTTTGTCATGTCTAATGCTGGCCAACCATGTCATGTCATGTATTCTATATTTTATGTAGTCTGTTTTTATGTGTGACTAAATTCATGGTCACTAGATGTTCCAATGTTTATGGTCATTAAGTGTTTTGATGCTTATATATTTAAAGATAATGTTAAATTACTAAAACCAGGTTTATGATATATATACATATCTGACTTTATGCTTGTTCATGCTTACTGTAACCATAGGTATATTTATATTCCAGGGTTTGATCCTGCCTCTAACAATGCCTTCTGAGTGTTTATTATGATTTAGAGAAATGATTGATTTGGGTTTACTAACAAAACACAAACATGTTGATATGTTTCATCTATATTTATCAATGTTAAGATATGGTATACATGCTTTCTGTTGAAGGAAATTATTGAAAAATATCATATTTTCTAGTATTCCTAGCATATATCAGTCTGGATAGAATATAATCAACGTATCTATAAAAATGCATGGCTATACCTAAGACTTTCAGTGAAGTAACAGATATTGAACTTCCCTCTTCTGAAGCTGCTGCAAGGAAGATTCCTTTATGATAGCTAATAGTTAACAAAAATTCTGTAAAAATTTACAACTAAAGTTAAACAAATAGGAACTGATTCCAGCCCTGGCCCTTTTAGACAATATATAACTATCTTATCTCAGGAGACAGCAACCTGTCTTATTTGACAGAAAGGAATGTCTTAACCCTCACAGACTATAGATCTCTTTCCTCAATAAGCACAGGAAAATTCAAACAGAGGACTGTCAAGGATGTGGAACTCTGGTACAAATCAGTGTTTGGGAACTCCATGCATGGAGCTTCTTGAAAGCTTTCTCCTTCTTTCTGAAGTGAATTCTGCCTAAAAATATGTCTTCAGTTAAAGTGTTTTCAGTTAAGATAAGATGGGTTAACATGAAAAGTTGATTCCTTTGTCCCTGATAACAAATTCCTCCTGACCATAGGTCTGATCCTAAACAAAGACATAAAATATATAGTATGTGATGACAGATTAAAAGGGTTGTAAAAGTAACTAAGTCCTATCCAAATGCTGAGCATGTATGTTTTCCATCTGATAAAAAAACCTGTATTTTGTTAGATAAACACCTGTTTACAACAATAGGTTTCTTAAGTGTTCTACTCTTATCTGATTTCCTATTAGGTCTAAAACTTTTATTTGTTTGCTATGAACTTATTAAAAAAAAAACAAAAAAAACACACACAAACAAACAAAAACCCTGGACATAATTATATAAAATTTATTGTGCCTGTAAAATCAATCAAACTAAACTTTTTCAGCCAAACATACCTCCATTAGTTCCTCTAAAGCTAAGTCAGGCCTTTTGATCTCTGGACTAAGTAAGTAAAAAGTATAAGCTTTCTATATTAAGAACTTACAAAATCTTTTAAACCTGATAACTAAGCTTCAAAATTAATTAATTTGTTAATATCTACCATATTTAAACTTAAAATTGTTTAAGATGTTTCAAATATTCTTTCAATACTAGTTTCTTATACTTTCAACCTTACCTAAGCCAAACCTTTATATTTCCAAAAATTCCAATTAACTCCCAAGTTAACAATTCCTTCTTTCTTACAGATGGCACCCTTGTTTTCTTACCTACCACTTACGTTATTATTTTTCAACCTTAGATATAATGTCACCTGCAAATGTCATGTCATATATAAGAAAATTCATACATAGATATTAATCAGATCATAGTAGCTAATAGATTTAATATGATCTATGAGTTTCTTTCCTAATGGCTCAGATAACTATCACTCTCCTAAAGAGCTGCCACCTTGCCTGTTCATAAAAGCCATGTGGAACCACAGCCTGCTATGTACATAAGGCACAAAATCAAATGAAGAACTGAAAGCTGAGGCTCTCAGAAGCCACACCTTGTGACTAGAACTTCAATGCTGGACTGCAGCAATTGTGGAGAAATAAATGGTTCAAATCCAGAGCCAATAATATTTTGGGCTGTATTAGCCTTTTTAATGGCCAATAATATTATTTCTCTGCATATGACCTGATATCTCTCTGTGGCCAGGTAGAATATCTATCGTTTTAAGTTAAAAAAAATTAGCTCACAGTTTTACTACACTCAAGTTAAACCTATTCTGTCTCTGACATGTACTTTATTCCCCTGATTATAATATTCACTCTTTCTTTTGGTCCTTGCATACTCAGATACCTCACTGAATTCCTCCAAGACAGAATACATGCCTTCACTTCACAGTGAGTCACTGAATTCCTCATGGCCACTGAATATCAGCCCCTGGACATCCAACCTCCACAGGACTGCATGGGACAACCTGAGAGATCTACTGGCCCCCTCAGCAGGAAGTAGTCTAAGAGAGCTCTTCACCCCTGTTCCAGCCCACACAGTCCTCCCCTAAATACTCCCATTAGTCCCCAGTTATCCCCAATCTTTTTTATCCTTTCAGAGCCCAGACTGAGGGTTAACAGCCCTCCCTGCAAACTAGAGGGAACTTAATAACTAACCTCAAGATTAGAAGGCCATAAAGAATGGAGATATCCAGTCCTCCCTAGACAATTCTGCTAAAAAGCCTATTCTGAGCAAATAACTTTGATGCCTTATCTACTTCCCTTGGACCTGCAGCTAATTCAGTCTATTTGTCTTAGTATCCTCCTTTTAAGTTTGAACTCCAGCCTGGCCCAGTGCTTCAGCCTTCATCCTGCAGGAAGGCTGCTGCCTCTTGCTGTACCTCTCAATAAACAGTTTGTCTGTAGAGATCAAGTTTGGTGTTCTCTTTTGCTTTTCTTTTTTTTCAAAAGATATTTTTAAACATTTTTATTTATTTATTTATGAGAGAGAGAGAGGGGGGGGGGAGAGAATGGGCACACCACGGCCTCTAGCCATTGCAAACAAACTTCAGACGCATGTGCCACCATATGCATCTGGCTTACATAGGACCTCGAGAATTGAACCTGGGTCCTTAGGCTTCGCAGGCATGCACCTTAACTGCTAAGCCATCTCTCCTGCTCCTCTTTTGCTTTTCTTTTACACTTTCCTTACAAGTTCCACGCTGGCCTTGAACTCACAATGATCTTCGTACTTCTGCCTCCTGAGTGCTGAGATTAAAGGTATGTGCCACCAAGCCTTTACTTTTTTTTTTTTTTTTTTCGAGACAGGGTCTCACCCTAGTCTAGGCTGACCTGGAATTCACTCTGTATTCTCAGGGTGGCCTTGAACTCATGGCGATCCTCCTACCTCTGCCTCCCGAGTTCTGGGATTAAAGGCGTGCACCACCATGCCCGGCTTCTATTTATTTACTTTTTGGAGACAGGGTTTATTTGCTATGTAGTACAGACTGGCCTCAAATTGGCAATCTTCCAGCTTCAGCCTCCTGACTGCTGAGAATACAGGCAAGTGCCAATATGCCTGACTTACCTACCCTTGTGTGGAAGTCTGAATAGATGGCCCCCAATACATTCAATGTTTTATTAGTTTGTTGTTTGGATCTGCAGCCACCTGGCTGGAAGAGTGCCACTGGGAGGATCTTAGGGTCCAGCCCTAAGGTGTGGTGTGGGTTTGCAATTTCAACCTAAATATATGCAAAGTGTCTAGTTCCGCCTGGAGTTCCTGAAGTGTGCTGTGTAGTGTGGCTTTTGGCTTCTCTCTCTCTCTCTCTGCTTGGTCCTTTAAACAGGGGCCAACTTCTTCTGCCATTATGAAACTTTCCCTGGATCTGCAAGCTTCAATAAATAGCCCTTCCTCCACAACTGTGCCTGGTCTAAAAGTTCATCTGAGCAACCTGAAGCTGTCTGCCATATCTTGTTTTTGAGAGTGCTTGAAATTCATTTTCTGTTAAAGATAAAGTTGGTATAATTGAAAAGAGATTGGGAGCTTTTTTTTTTTTTTTTTTCCCTTCCCTCCCCAAACCTGCTCTACTTCCTAGACCAAGCCTCTGAGGTTAGAGCTCTGGAGCTGCAGAGAGGAACAACAGTGCAGTTCTTTCTGAATGATGCAGTCAGGTCTCTAGTGTTCTCAGAAGCACAACTTCCAAGGCAGAACCTATGTGTGGGAAGTGAGGATGAGGCGGGAGAAGGTGCTCCCACCTCTCAGCCTCAGCAACACAGCAGGGTGTGACAAGGGACATGAAAGTACTATTCCTCCCAGGAAAACCCTCTGACAGTTGGGGTGAGAGAAAGCCCCATGTTCCTGGCTGCAGCAGCTTGGAGTTTGCTTCTATTTCATGGAGCTGGGATAGGTAGGGATGGAGAGGTGGTCTTACTTTTAGAGTTGAACATTTTCTTAGCTAATTATGTTAGCTTTTCTTGACTGAATGTTTCTAAATTTTCTAACATAACCTCAGAACCATCTTCAGATGAAGGATTTATGAATCACTGACCTCCCTAGAGAATTCTTTGGGGCCATAAAACATAAATTTGAAGAGGGCAAGACTCTAGGAGTTATCAGGCCACTTAAGAAGCAGCCCTAATCCCCTCTCAGTGGACAGTCCATAAACAAAAATAAAGGCTCTATCTTCCCATGATTCACTCCCAAAGAAAAGTAAACAGTGGATAGAGAAAACCTAAAGTTTGTTTAACTCTGCCCCCATACCCCGCCCCCCCAAGCCCAGGCTGTCCTGAAACCTAATTCATTAAAATCGCCAATGCCCACTCAAGGGGCCGCCATTCTCATTTCCCACGGGAGAAGGCTGCCCTCCGTGTACTCCATTAAGGTCCACGCTGTTGAAGTTGGCCTTCTCTCTTTCTTATATTCCTCACATCGAACTAGTCAATCCTGAATTCTAACACCAGAGGCTTAACATTTCTCATTTATCTGCTTCAGAAAACAGTGGATCCTACAGAACTCTTTATGTTGCTATCATGCATATTATCTCAAGTTTATCTACTCTTACTGAAGAACATTCCATAGTCTGAGCATACACAAAATTATCCATTCTCCTACTGATGAACATCTAAGTTGCTTCTAGCTTTTTTTCTTTCTAAACCAACCCCATTGCTAGAATCATTTTTCTTTAAATTTTTAATCTATTTATTTGCAAGGAGAGAGACGGGGAGAGGATATGAATATGGGCATGCCAGGACTGTTGCCCCCTGCAGATGATCTTCAGATGCATGTGCCACTTTGTGCATCTGGTTTTATGTGGGTATTGTGGAAGTGAACCTAGGATGTTAGGCTTTGTAAGCAAGTACCTTAATGGCTGAGCCATCTCTTTATCCCACTATAAACATTCTTATGTATATCCAATATGGCACACTGGCATGTATTCCTGTTGGGTTAGAGAATATAAACCTAGTAATAGGAATGTAGATCAAAAGTTAGGAAACATTTAACTTTACAAAGTAGTCCCAAATTATTTTCCAAAGCAGTAGTTTCAATTTAATTTCCAACCAAGAATGTACAACAGTCTTTGACTATCTTTTTTTAAAAATATTTTTTGTTTATTTTTATTTATTTGAGACAGAGAGAGAGAGAGAGAGAGAGAGAGAGAGAGAGAGAGAGAGAGAGAGGAGAGAGAGAGAATGGGCACGCCAGGGCCTCCAGCCACTGCAAACGAACTCCAGATGCGTGCCCCCCTTGTGCATCTGGCTAACATGGGCCCTGGGGAATGGAGCCTTGAACCGGGGTCCTTAGGCTTCACAGGCAAGCACTTAACCACTAAGCCATCTCTCCAGCCCCAGTCTTTGACTATCTATGTCACTGACAACACACACTCTCTCCAACCTGTTATCAGACTGCCACTAATCTATTAAGCATAAAATAATATTTTATTACAGTTACAAAGAAGAGTAGACATGTTTATGTACATTTTTCATATGTTTCCTCTTCTATGAATATTTCTTCTGTCCATTTTTGGAGGGAAGAGGGAGAGAGAGTGAAAATACACACACGCGCGCATGCGCGTGCGCATGCGTGCAACAGGTTATTTCAAAGAGATTGTTAATTGGGGCTGTGAAGTATGACTCCAGTTGCCAGTGTAGTGATCAAGGCGATTTTTTTGGCCTTAGTTTGTGTAGGATGTTCCTCTCCAAAGAACCATTATGGCTTGCTGCAGGGAAAAACAGGTGGCCCTTTCTAAAGATAGTTTCTCAAGTGAGGCCACTTTGAAATAATCACTATGTCACTTGGCATGTCCTAAGGTGGCCCATCCTTCACTCCTTCATTGTAGTTTTGTCCATTTACTATATTATAAGTAAATTTTTGCCGGCTTTTATTTTTTTTCAATTTATCTAAGGTAACTTTTGATAAATAGCAGTTCTATTTAATTTTAATTAATTACTTATGTGTGTGTGTGTGTGAGAGAGAGAGAGAGAGAGAGAGAGAGAATGAGACAGATACAGAATGGGCACACCAGGGTTTCCAGCTGATGCAAATGAACTCCAGATGTGTGTGCCACCCTGTGCATGTAGCTTATTTAGGTCCTGGGGATTGAACCTGGGTCCTTTGGCTTTGCAGGCAAGTGCCTTATGTGCTAAGCCATCTCTCCAACTCTTACTTTTTTTAAAAAAATATTTTATTTATTTGAGAGAGAGAGAGAAAGAGAGAGAGCAAGCATGAGCATGAGCGAGCAGGTGGGGGAGGGGAGAGATATTACTGGCATGCCAGGGCCTCTTACCACTACAAACTAACTCCTGATGCATGAGCCACTTTGTGCATCTGGCTTTTGGTGGGATCTGGCAGCCTTTGCATACAAGTGCCTTTAACTGTTGAGCCACCTCCCTAGCCCACAGAAGTTCTAATTTGTTTTTAAATACTTTAAAAATTATTTATTTCAGGAAAGAGAAAGAGAGGGAGAGAGAATGGGTATGCCAGGGTCTCCAGCCACTGCAAACAAACTCCAGATGCATGTGCCACCTTGTGCATCTGGCTTACGTGGGTCCTGGGGAATTGAACCTAGGTCCTTTGGCTTTGCAGGCAAGTGTCTTAACTGCTAAGCTATCTCCCTAGACCAGAAATTCTACTTTTAATATGGCTTATTTTAATCATCCTTTAGGCCTAGTACTTTTTTCTTGTTTAAGAAATGCTTTGGACAATATAGACTATTGCCAGGGCTCTTGATTGTACACCAGAACTAGATGGTAAGATACTACTGCTGAAGACACCACATGCATTGACTGCAGGACACTAAGAAATCAAGCTGGAGTTGAGCTGGAAGCCCCCTCCCTGTTGACCAGCTGCCACACAGTTGGAAAGTGCTGTTGGGGGAGAAAAGCCAACAATGGGCTTAGTCAGCAGTGGACCATGCAAGCTTCATGGTCGGCCAGTCAAGCAAGCAAAATGTTCCAACTGGTGCAATAGTGGCATGTCTGTTATGGGGCAAATCAACTGCTCTCTGATTGAATCTGAGTCCTGCTCCACAGGAGAGAATTCTGGCCTGGTACTGAAAACCTAGTCAAAACCCTATGACTTGAGAGGACATAAGCCCTGGGGTGGGGGTGGGGGGGAAGCTACTACTGTTATCTGGCTAAATGGATATAACATGCCCACCAAATTGCCCTCAAAATATTTATGTTAATATCCATATATTAAAGCTTCTCTCGATTTTGGTTAGAGAAATTATTTCCTTTTAGATGCTGGTGACTACCAGGTAGACTCACAACTCACTTGATAAAAAATGACAATGGAATGTTTAGCATTAACTCAGACATCTCTACCATGCCCTCCAAGGCTCAGGGACAACTGTAGAAGAGGTGGCAGGAAGAATCTAAGTCAAAAACTGTGGAGCAGTGCTTTGGAATGCTGTTTTCCAGACACAAAGTAGACTTGATATTCATGGCCTCACAGTGGCTGACACTATTTACACAATACCTGCATAATATAAGGGCAAAAAAAAAATGATGACATCAAAATACAAGAGGGACTAGTTAGAAAAAAGAAGGGGTTCAGTGGAGGGGGGATATAGGAGGTTGACATATGGGAGGGGGATTATGATCAGGGCACAATAGAGGCTATCAATAAAAGGTTTAAACAAAAACTAAACCCCCCAACAAACAAAAAAGAAGGTATGAGGAAGGCAGAGAGGTCAAAGTACTTGTATCAAAATATCTAAAAGCAACCCACCAAGCATTAAACATATATAAATGATAACTTTTCTTTTCCCCCGAGGTAGGGTCTCACTCTAGCTCAGGCTGATCTGGAATTCACTATGTAGTCTCAGGGTGGCCTCAAACTCATGGCGATTCTTCTACTTTTGCCTCCCGAGTGCTGGGATTGAAGGCATGGGCCATCATGCCCGGCTTAATGATAACATTTTATTTAAAATAAAAATAGAAGCCCCATATGGTTTTTCACACTTATAATCCCAGACAAGGTGGGAGGATCACTGTGAGTTGAGCTACTTCGATAAACAAAAATAAAAAACAATAGTGATTGCCCTAAATTTTGCAATTTAATTTAAAACTAATAAGTTCACTTTCAAAGAATACTATAAGTTACATGGGTAGTAAACGTGCGTTACAACAGAGTATTTCCTTTTCCTTATATACCATTATCATACTTCAAACATGCATAAAATTTGACCACCCAGTTTTGTGTCCATATCCCTACTGTTTATTTTTTAAAAATATTTTTTATTTATTTGCAAGCAGAGACAGATAGATCTCAAACAGGATGGGTGCACCATAGCCTCCAGCCACTGCAAAGGAACTCCAGATGCATACACTACTTTGTGCATCTGGCTTTATCTGGGGACTGGGGAATCGAACTTGGGTTGTTAAGCATTGCAGGCAAGTGCCTTAACCATTGAGCCATCTGTCCAGCCCCCCATCACTCACAGTGATCCTTCTACCTCAGCTGGGATGGGGCCTCTATTTTTTTTTAATTTTTTTAATTAAAATTTTTTTTTCTGATTTATTTATTTATTTATTAGAGACAGAGAGAGGATGTGTAGCCACTGCAAACGAACTCAAGACACATGCACCACCATGTGCATCTGGTTTACGTGGGCCCTGGAGAATCGAACTAGGGTCCTTAGGATAGGCAGGAAAGCACCTTAACCGCTAAGCCATCTCTCCAGGGGCCTCTATTTTTATCTTAAATAAACTGTTATCATTTAAATCTGTTACAAATAAGAGAAAATAATTTGTTTGCTTTCTTCAGTTCTCTTCCTTTCTGAGTTCTTGACCTGTATTATTTTCCTTTTCTCTGCAGAACTACATTCAACATCCCTTATTAAAGCAGATCCTAGTGGCAATAAAATCCATCAGTGTTTGTTCACCACAGAAAGCCTTTCTCCTTTTTAAGGACAATTCACTAAATATAGAATTCTAGGTTGGCAGATTTTTCTTTCAAAATTTTAAATAGTGACTTACCTTCTTATTCACATGACATAACTCATATCCTTGCTCTTCTTTGGCAAAGTGTTTGTTTTCCTCTGGTTTCTTTCAAGACTTTGTATTTTCCTTTAACTTTCAGTAGGTACTATGATTTGTCTAGGTACAGACTGATGCTTATTTACACAACAGTAAATGTGCCTCTTTACAGTTGAGTCTTCAGGAATGTTATTTGATTTTTATTTTTAGAGGCAGGGTCTCACTCTAGCCCAGGCTGATCTGGGACTCACTCTGTAGCATCAGGATAGCCTTGAACTCAAGGTGAGTCTCCTATCTTCTCCTATCTCAGCCTCAGTGCTGGGACTACAGGTGTGAGCCACTAAACCTAGCTAGTCTTCAGGAGTTTTTAATCTCTCAAGCCAGTTCATATTCTTATTCTAGCAGTTAGTCAATTATCCTTTAAATTGATTCTGATCCTGACTTTGGGTGGGTTCTGGGTGGTTTTTGATCTGGCCTAGCTCTGATGTTGTATCTGTTTCCAGTTTTCAGGTCAGAGTGTCCTGACATTTGAATTTTGATTATGACCTCTGATGGACCTGATTTGCTGATTCTGTTTGTCATCTTTTGTGTGTGTATGTGTGTGCGCGCACATGTAGATGCAAGCACCCCATGCATATCTGTGAGTAGACCAGAGAACATTGAGTGTCTTCCTCTATCAAGCTTCTGCTTTGTTTCCTTGAGGTGAGAGTCTCATGGAAGGTAGATTACTTTCAGTCAGACTGGCTGATTAGAAAGCTCCAGGTATGTGTGGCCATGTCTAGTTCTATATGTAGGAGCTGGAACCACACTCAGATTTTCATGCTTATGTGGCAAATACTCTTACCCATGGAACCATCTCCCCAGGCTCCTTTTCTCTTTACTTTTCTGCTATGAGGGCAGGAGTGATAATATTCAAGTTCTAGATGTCAGAGGCTAAACTATTTTTTAAAAATAAATCTTTCATCATTTTATTTCATTAATGCTCTTACTGCATTAATGTAGGTCAATATTTCTAAAGTTTTTGAGACATACTGCTAAATTTTACCCCCAAAAAGTTGTATAAAGGCACTTGCTTGCAAAGACTAACAACCTTGGTTTGATTCCCCAGTACTCATGAGAAGCCAGATGCACAAGGTGGTTTATGCTTTTGGAGTTTATTTGCAGTGGAAAGAGAACCCTGATGTAATGACTTTTTCATTCTCTTTGCTTGCAAATAAATAAAACTACTTAAAGAAGAAATAAAATAATGTAAACAAAAAACCTGTAAATATATTTTTGTCACCTGATTTTTCTGATTGCAAACCTGCATTATTCCCCCATTAATTCAGATGGAAGTCCATCCATTTCCTCTAAGTACATATCCCTTAGGTCATAGGTAGCTCACTGCAATCTTCTGTACCATCTGTGGCCTTTACTTGTTTTTTTCTTTTTTTTTTTTTGAGGTAGGGTCTTGCTTTAGTACAGGCTGACCTTGAACTCACAGCAATCTTCCTACTTTTGGCCCCCCCAAGTGCTGGGATAAAAGGCATGTGCCACCATGCCTGAGTTTTCCTTTTTTTTTTTTTTTAACATAATCTCCAAAAATTGCCCAAAATAGCCCTTTTTCCAGTGATTGGTGAATTTACTGTCCATTGAATATGCTAAAATCATTCATTTTATGTCCAAATCATTCCCCATGCCTTCTCAAGTCTTCTCGGCCTGTACCAATTCAGTCTATCTTTCCTGACAGTTCATTTTGCCCTCAATGTTCAGCTGCTTCACTTGAACCTATTTTAGGGCAAGGGACAGAACTATGGAAAAATATCAGGAGAACAAGATGCTTTTCACAGACAGCTACAACATGTATACAATCTATCTGCTGTAAAGTAAAAGGATTAGTACAAATGATAAAACTAAGAGTTTTAAGATAATAATTGTGAGTTTACTGTTTATAAAATTATATAATTAGTTTTTGTTGTATTAGATTTTTGGGGGGAGATTTTCTACTATGGACTGTTAAATGGCTCACTTTACTAATCTACTTCATTTCCACTCCAATTTTAAACACCAGTCCTACCAAAAACTAACACTCTAGTCAAATTAATAATTAAACTATTTAGTGGCATTTAAAAAACTCACCTTTTTGTCTTTTTAGAAAAACCTTTATGCAAAACAATGACTTCTAAGATAGACACATATGAGAGTCTACACTTCTGTCATAACATAAGTAAATGGATAACACAAACAATGATGACAATTAAAATACAGAAAACTTGTTACCAATTTTGAAAAAAGATTTTCAACACAAAACTTTATTTTTAGCTTAAGAAAAAAACAAACAAACAAACCCAAAACAACTCACGTTCCATTTGCTCAAACATTACTGAAAAGAGGAAATCTCGAGGTGTCATGTAATATTCTCCCTCATGTTCCAGTGAAGAAAACTGCATGAACCTCTGTTTACGAAGAGAAAGTTTCTCCATGGGTCCAAAGTCATTTTTCTAAAATAAATAAATAAATAAATAAATAAATAAATTTAAGATTTTTTTCAGTATAATTTTCAAACTCAACTACTTTTAGAATGACCTTTACAGAGTAAATTAGGCCAGATAATCACCAAACTTTTATTCATTTAACAAATATTAACTGAGTGCCTACTTTGCTAAGTTTTAGGCTTAAATTGAACTGAAATTATAGCAGTGGCTAACTGGAGGGAAGTTAACATTCCTGAATAGGAGAATAACAATGAGCAAAACTATAAACTAATGTGAGACAACAGGAAATGCCACAGAGAAATACAAAACAGGACAAGGAAAGTGATAGAAGGACAACACTGTAGACAGAGTAGCAAGAGAAGGTCTTTGTGAAAGAGTGACCCTTTTGAGTCATGTGGTTATCTTGAGTTAGAACATTTTAAGCAAAAGTACATGCAATAAGAATAAACTACTAAGGTAGCCAATTTCATTAGAGTGAATGAGAAAAGAATAGGGACAGAAGACAAGACAGGCAGATAGGCAGGCAATACCTCATGTAAAGTCATGCTTTCATCAATAGCTCTGCTTTCAGAAACATGCTAGAGAAACCATGAGTACAAAGTGTAAAGGTGTAAATACATGCCTTTAATCCTAGCACTCGGGAGGCAGAGGCAGGAGGCTCACTATAAGTTTGAGGCCAGCCTGAGACTGCATAGTCAATTCCATATCAGCATGGCCTAGAGTGAGACCAAGCCACCCCCTCCCCCCGGCAAAAAAAATGATGAAAATGCTAAAAAGATATTGATGGTTAAATTTTTGTTAAGTGTAAGAATCTGTATCTCAAGCAACCAGGACCTGGGTCCAACAACTGTTGAAAGAGACTACTGTTGAAATCTTTATTACTAACTTCACTGAGCACTTACTACATGCTACGATGACTAATGAAACATCTTACAAAGTGCTTAGTCAACCATCACAGTAACTCTGACAATAGACACTATAGTAGTTGTGGAAACCAGTGCATTAGATTCAGCAAAGCCAGGCTAAAAACCCATGTCTGTCCCACTCAAAGGGATTCAGTCCCATAATGTCTTCCTGGACCTTGTGGCTGGACAGCAGATGGCACCAACAATGATGTTAGTGAGGAACCCTGACCATCAGAGAGTACTGCTGGTGCACCTCCGTGGTCTGCTTTCCCAAGGCATCACTTTCATTTGGACTACATGTCCTTCCTGGACAGGTACATATTTCTTACACTTTATGAATTCTGCTGTTTAAACTTCTCCACACTCAAAGCTATCAACAGCCTCTTTTGGCTGATGTAATCAGAAACATCACAGCATTTGCAAGCTCTAGGTATTAGAAGAATTGAAAGAAGCTGATGAGCACATATGCTAATAATGGGAGAATTTTTATATTATAACATTAATATATAGTCTATTAAAAGTATAACAAAATCATTCTAGACAGAAAAAGCATGTTTTCAAATCCTGAAACAAATGTTTGTTCTTATAATTTCCAATATCAGAGTTGTTCATAACTAACTGACACCTACCTTCCCTCCCTCCCTCCCTCCCTCCCTCCCTCCCTCCCTTCCTTCCTTCCTTTCTTTCTTTCTTTCTTTTTCTCCCAAGGTAGGGTCTCACTCTAGCCCAGGCCGACCTAGAACTCGACTCTGTAGTCCCAGGCTATGGAATGCATAGGGGCCTTCCTACCTCTGCCTCCTGAGTGCTGGGATTAAAGGCTGAAGAGTGATAAGTGGACACTCAACATCCTCCGCTGGCCTCTGCACACACATGCATGTTATGAACAGATACCACCCATATTACAAGGATCACCAGTTTAAACAATATGCATTATGCATTTTATGCTTACTTCATATCATTTGGAAGATTAATATGTCAATGCAAGTTTCAGTCCTTTATCTGTCAGGCCTTCATTTGCTTTCTTTATTTTCATAACTATTCTGATCAAATGTCAAAGTTACTGGATGGCTCTACTGTAATACCCAAGTATGATATTCTACCTAAGGAAGAAAAATGTTGGGCCGGGCGTGGTGGCGCACGCCTTTAATCCCAGCACCGGAAGGCAGAGGTAGGAGGATCGCTGTGAGTTCGAGGCCACCCTGAGACTCCATAGTGAATTCCAGGTCAGCCTGGGCTAGAGTGAGACCCTACCTCGAAAAACAAAAAACAAAAAACAACAACAAAAAAAAGAAAAATGTTATTTTGCATCATTTCCAGGCATGTACTATTATAAAAACCAAATTGGGGCTGGACAGATGGCTTAGTGGTTAAGGTGCTTGCCTGAGAAGTCTAAGGACCCAGGTTCAATTCCGCAGTACTCATGTAAGCCAGATGCACCTGGCGGAGCATGCATCTGGAGTTATTTGCAGTGGCTAGAGGCCCTGGCATGCCCATTCTCTCTCTTTCTGCACCCTCTCCTCTCTCAAATAAATAAATAAAGTGATTAAAACAACAGCAACAATGAAATTGTCTTTTTGTTTTCAAGGTAGGGTTTCGCTTTAGCCTAAGCTAACCTGGAATTCACTATGTAGTAGTCTTAGGGTAGCCTTGAACTCATGGTGATCCTCCTACCTCTGCCTCCTGAGTGCTGAGTTTAAAGGTGTGCACCATCACACCTGTCCAAAGTATCTTTTTTGATTTAATTTTTTTTTTTTGTGTGTAGAATTTTATTTTATTTTATTTATTTTTTGAGAGAGAAGGGGACAGACAGATAAAATGGGCACGCCAGGGCCTTCAGCCATCGCAAATGAACTCCAGATGCACATGCCATCTTGTGCATCTGGCTTACATGGGTCCTGGGGAATTGAACCTGGGTCCTTTGTCTTCACAGGCAAACGCTCTACCTGCTAAGCCATCTCTCCATCCCGGTACAGAATTTTGGTCATAGACCAGTGGATAAATTAGGAAGTGAACCAGTAAATATTATGCTGAATAGCCTTGGTGGAAGATCAAGGTTCAATTTGTTTTACTAACTACTACAATCACCTTGGAGCCAATCTTAAAGAGGAGAAAGAGGAAATGGGAAAAAAGCAGACCAATCAAAAGAATGTGACATAAACAACCACTGGAGGCTAGGTCTCTGTTGGGGAGGGTGAGGAAACACCTAACAAGTACATCACTAGCTGCCTGCAAGGGGTAGGGGGACTCAGGAGACGTGGCGTGAGGGGACTTTGGAGTTAAAATGGGTACATTTGGGCCAGAGAGATGGCTTAATGATTAAGGCACTTGCCTGCAAAGCCAAAGGATCCAGGTTCAATTTTCCAGGACCTACGTAAGCCATATGCACAAGGTGGCACATATATCTGGAGTTCATTTGCAGCAGCTAGAGACTCTAGCACACCCATTCTCTCTCCCTCTCTCTCTCAAGTAAATTAATAAATGAAAAAAAATTTAATGGGAACATTTACTATATCAAATCCTATGCAAATAAGGGGGTTTGGGGCATGTGTGTACGCTAGTTCACATATGTGCAAGTACATGTGAACATGCACAGGCCAGAGGAAAACCTCAGATGTCCTCCTTAGGCGCTATCCACCTCTTTTTGAGACAGGGTACCTCAGACCTGGAGCTCATAGTTAGGCGAGACCGGCTGGCCAGCAAGCTCCAGAGATGGATCCTCCAATCTCTACTGCCCCAGCACTAGAACTGCAAGTGTCACCATGCCCAGCCTGTTTACATGGGTACTGGGGACTGAACTCAAATTCACAAGCTACTTTATCTTCTGATCTCGCTCCCAGCCCCAATAAGGTTGGTTTGGGGGCAGGGGAGACTGGGGAGATGGCTCAGCGGTTAAAGGTGACTGCTTAGAAAGCCTGCCAGCCCAGGTCCAATTCCTCAGGCACCCAAATAAAACCAGATACAAAAGATGGCCTGCAGTGTTTGTAGAGGCAAAAGACCTTGATGAACCCACTACACACACAAGTGCAAATAAATATATAATGTAAAGTTTAAAAGGTGGGGTTAGGCAGGCAAGGTGGATGAAGCAGCTATCAGAACTAGGAAGACCTCTCTTGAAGACAACACACTGGGGCTCTCCACATTCTCTCATCCAGAAATAAGAACAAGTGCCAATGGCACACAAAGGACCCCAGAAGTGCTGCACCTGGTGTTTCTGGGCTGCCATTTGTCTTCACTGTGGTTTGCCCTGTCCTCCTAGATGGCCCTCTCCTATCACCACTCAATCACTCCAGGTCACCCCTGCCTGGTCCAGCCTTACGCCTCTCTCCAGGCACTTAAGTTCCACACAGACAGCTACAGCCAAGAATGCAGAAGCAAAACTTGTGTCCCGCTAAGCTGCGTGGCTGCATGGCAGAAACGTGCCAGTGTTCTGTTCTATGGGATTCTTCACTTAATGAAGTCATGGCAGAGGCTCAACACTATGGCCATCTGCAGGGAAGGAAGGCATGAGTAAAGCTTCATGTGAAAGGCCAGAGTGAAAAGAGAAGCTAAGGACATAAACTATCTGCCGATTTACTGGCCCTGGAACATAGAGCTGCCTAAGGAGGACAGAAGCTGAAGAAAAGAGTCCTTACACAATTTTCCCTCTGAGGAAGAGAATGCTAATGGAAACCAAAGTATCAGAAGACAAGCTGGTCAAAATAAAACGTTGCAAAATCATTAGCCGAAAATAAAAAATGCCAAGATCAAGGGTGCTGACAGCTGGAGACCGCCCAGGTCCACTGTTTCTCAATGTGACCTTCACCTCATCATCTGTTGAAAATGTCTTCCAAAGGGTTTAGCTCTGCACATATAATTCAGTAGTCAATATTGTAAGTTTGCAAGCTGGGCATGATGGCACATGCCTTTAATCCCAGTACTCGTGAGACAGACATAGGAGGATCACCATGAGTTCAAGGCATAGAGAATTCCAAGTCAGCCTGGACTATAGTGAGACCCTACCTCGAAAACCAAAAAAAAAAAAAAAAAAAAAGTTTGCACTTCATTATTCAACTATGTGCAACTTTGAAGCTCACTGTTATGATTAAAAATGGGGGGGGGCTGGAAGGATGACTTAGCAGTTAAGGCACTTGCCTACAAAGCCAAAGGACCCAGGTTTGATTCCCCCAGGACTCATGTAAGCCAGATGCACAGGTGGCACACGCATCTGGAGCTCATTTGCAGTGGCTAGAGGCCCTGATGTGTCTATTCTCTCTGCCTCTGTCTCTCTCTCAAGTAAATAAATAAAATGTTTAAATATATCTTAAAGAACTTTTTTTTTTTTTTTTTTTTTGCTTATTTGAAAGAGTCTTACTTTAGTCCTGGCTGGCTTCAACCACACTGCAATCCTACCTCAGCCTCCTGAGTGCTAGAATCAAGGTATACACCACCATGACCAGCAATGAAGACTTTTTACTAGCCGGACGTGGTGGCACACGCCTTTAATCCCAGCTCTTGGGAGGCAGAAGTAGTAGGATTGCTATGAGTTTGAGGCCACCCTGAGACTACATAGTGAATTCCAGTCAGTGAGACTCTACTTCAAAAAAAAAAAAAATTTACTAAAGCAGGCATGGTGGTTCATGACAGTGATTCCAGCACACAGGAGACTGAGGTAGTTTGGTCCTCAGCTGAAGGCCAACCTAGGCTACAGAGTGAGTTGCCAGCTGCCTAGACTATAGTGAGATTCTGCCTTAAAAAAAAAAAAAATCAGTCTTGGGCTGGAGAGATGGCTTAATGGTTAAGGTGCTTGCCTGCAAAGTCTTTTTTTCCCGGTTCCTTATATGTGTGCTTTTCTTTTTCTTCAGCATGGAGGATTCTTTCAAGTATTTTCTGTAGAGCTGGTTTTGTCTTCAAATACTCCTTTAGCTTGCTTTTGTCGTGGAATGTCCTTATTTCTCCGTCTATTTGAATGGATAGTTTTGCAGGATAAAGTGACCTTGGTTGACAGTTGTTATCTTTCAGGACTTAGAATACATCACTCCACGCCCTTTTTTAAAGTTTGTGTTGAGTAATCTGCTGTGATCCTGATAGACTTGCCTTTGTAGGTAACTTAATTTTTCTCTCTGACTGCTTTCAATATTTTTTCTTTGGTTTGTGTGTTTGGTAGTTTGATTATAATATGGCGAGGAGAGGTTCTTTCCAAGTTTTGTCTGGCTGGTGTTCTAAAGGATTCCTGTATCTGCATTGGCACCTCTTTCCCAATTTGGGGGAAGTTTTCTTCTATGATTTTGTTGGAGACGCCTACCATGCCTTTGGAGTGAAATTCTTCTCCTTCTACTATATCCTGAATTCTTATGTTTGATCTTTTCATAGTGTCCCGAATATCTTGAAATTCCCACTCATACTTTTCTATTCGTTTGTCTTTTTTTGTTGGACTATATTAGATCTGCCACCTTGTCTTCTAGCTTAGATATTCTGTCCTCTCCTTCATCCATTCTACTGGTGAGATTTTCTACAGAGTTTTTTATTTCATTAACTGTGTTCTTCATTGCTAGTAATTCTGACTGGTTTTTCTTTATTATTTCTATTTCCTTATTTATGTCTAGTATTGACCTCTTTATTTCATTAAATTGGTGTCCTGTGTTTTCTTTGATTCCTTTGATTTCCTCTTTCATTCCTTTGATTTCTTCTTTGACTTCTTTAAACATATTTATAATCATTCTTTTGAAATCTTTCTCTTGCATTTCCTCTAACTCGTTGTCACTGGAGGTCATTTCTGATGCATTAATACTTTTCGGTGGATTTATATTGTCTTGATTTTTTGTGTTTCTTGTGTTATAATGTATATATTTTTGTATCCTGGATTATTTAATGATTGGTTTTTCTAGTTAGCTGGGTATTATTAGATGTATCAGTCAATCTGATGTTATATAACTTCAGGGTAGGAGCTTAATGCGTTAGGTGTGGCTCTCAAGACTCTCAGAGTATCTACAAAAGTGAACCTAAGTGTTGGGTTTGCCTGCTATGAGAGTATTCAAGTAGGCTGAGTGGAACCAAATACAGATAGATTCTGAAATTTAATTAAACAATGTACACTCTCAATGAAAAACAGCTCAGAGTATTTATCCAAGAGTAGGTATTATGACAACCAGATCCTCTAACTGACACCAAGGAAGTTAAGAGTTCTGATCTGTTGAGGGTTCCAAGTCAGCTTGTGACCACGTGGACCCTTCCCTGGTGTAATCCCAGTTACCTCTGCTCCTGCCTGGGTCCCGCTGTCGGTTCAAGTTGGCGTGGCCAGGTCCCTGGACCGCTGCTCTGTTCGCTGGAGCCGGGCACTGGCGGTGGGGGAGGGGAGGCTGCCGGTGCTGCTCTAGTTTGCCCGCTGTTCCACGTGTTCTTCTACCTTGTGATCTGCTCCTCTGTTGTTCACTGCTGTTCTCCCTTTACATTTCTTGAGTTTGCGGAGAGCTCTGGTGTGAGTGAAAAATCCCCTCACCTGGCTTTTCCTGCGGCTCAAGCCGAGCCTGGCGGCTTTCTGGCAGCCGCCGCCACTGCGGTCAGCAGACCTGCTGGAGCTGCTCCTGCCGGTCTGTGTGGGCTCTGGATGCTCTGGATCTCTCCTACTTCTCCGCTGCCGATTCAATTTGCTATTCACCTCACTTTTTAGTAAAATTGTGTATTTTGCTGCGGTGTGTTTCGGCTTTTTCCCCCCTAGGCTGCTTTGGCGTGGTACCTACGCCACCATCTTAACTGGAAGTCTCTGATTTAATTTTTTTTAAAAAGTTTTATATTTTATTTTTTAAAATTTTGTTTATTTTTATTTATTCATTTAAGAGCGGCAGACAGAGAAAGAGGGAGGGAGGGGAGAGATGAAGAGAGAGAGAGAGAGAGAGAGAGAGAGAGAGAGAGAGGGGATGGGTGTGCCAGGGCCTCCAGCCACTGCAAACGAACTCTAGATGCGTACGCCCCCTTGTGCATCTGGCTAACTTGGGTCTTGGGGAATCGAGCCTCGAACCAGGGTCTTTAGGCTTCACAGGCAAACGCTTAACTGCTAAACCATCTCTCCAGCCCTATATTTCATTTTTATCTATTTGAGAGATAGATAGGGAGAGAGCGGGAGAGAGATAGAGAGAGGAGATAATGGGTGCGCTGCAAATGAACTCCAGATGCATGCACCACTCTGTGCATCTGGCTTATGTGGGTCCTGGGGAATCAAACCTGGGTCTTTTGGCTTCGCAGGCAAGTGCCTTAACTGCTAAGCCATCTCTTCAGCCCTGATCTAATTTTTCAGCTTTGTTTCATTATACTGTGTAAAGCATTAAGCTGGTACCTTGTGTATACTGGGTGTAGAGTTGTAATTTGTAATCCAAAATTTATTTCTGCATGTTTATGTGTGGTGTGTATTTATGCTTGTTTGCATGTTCTTGTGAGTGCACATGTATTTGTATACACACATGTGGAGGCTAGAGACTGATAACGTGTATCTTCCTTATCACCCTACAGCTTATTTACTGCAGCAGGGTCTCACACTGGAATCCAGAGCTTGCCAATTCTGCTAGCTTAGCTAGGTGGTTTGCTTTGGGGATCCCTCCTCTCCATCTCCCTAGCACTGGGATTACTGTGGGATTAATGTTGAGCTGATATGCCCACACACCATTTATGTGGTTGCTGGGATCCTCACACTTGCGTGGTAAGCACTCACTGACTGAGCCATTGTCCTAGCCCCAATAAGCCAGAATTTTAAGAGTTAAAAAGGACTTAGAGAGCACCTATTTCTATGACTAGTTCTGTGCTAGGGTCAAGAGTCACATCTTTGGGGCTGGAGAGATGGCTTAGCGGTTAAGCGCTTGCCTGTGAAGGCTAAGGACTCCGGTTCGAGGCTCGATTCCCCAGGACCCACATAAGCCAGATGCAGAAGGAGGTGCATGCGTCTGGAGTTCGTTTGCAGTAGCTGGAGGCCCTGGCGTGCCCATTCTCTCTCTATCTGCCTCTTTATCTCTCTCTCTGTCACTCTCAAATAAACAAATAAAATAATAATAATAATAAAAAGAGTCACATCTTTTTTTTCTTCTGAACATTTTTATTTATTTATTTATTTGAAGGGGGGGAAGAGAAAAGGGGAAGGGGAAGGGAGGGAGGGAGGGAGAATGGGCACACCAGGGCATCCAGACATTGCAAATGAACTCCAGACACATGTGCCACCCCATGCATCTGGCTTACGTGGATCCTGAGGAATCAAATCTGGGTCCTTTGGCCTTGCAGGCAAGTGCCTTAACTGCTAAGCCATCTCTCCAGTCCCCAAGAGTCACATCTTTTTGAGTTCCACACTATGCTTGGTTAACCAGTTTATAGCATAGGACAGTGCATGCCAAATTATCCTCTAGTACCTTGAACAATTAACATATAGTTTGCAATGAGGTTTTGGTGGGAAAAATAAACTATCTCCCATCCTGTTCCTTTTCTTTCTTTCTTCATGTCATGGTTCACACCTTGACTCTATTTCTGTTTTTCCTGACTCATGTACCCATGAGTTCTCTCTCCTCATGTTTCTTTCTTCCTTTCCTCCTTACCTTGGAGACCTCAGGTGGCTTTTTTGTTGTTCCTGTTTTCACGTCATAAATTTACCATAGGGCACTGATTTCCTTTCTCTAATCTCTAACTTCCTTTTCCCACTTGTGGGACATTTGTGGTAAGCTGGACTTGGTAAGTAAGCTAGACAAAGAAAATGGCTTGCAGATAGGTAAATGTACTCAGAGTATCAGGTTGGATAGAGAAGGTGAGAAGGTATAACAAATGTCAAGACAAACAGTCCTTTGGTAAATGTATAATTTGACCATTTATTAAAGACAAAAGCCAATTTGAGCCATGCATGGAGGTGCATGCCTTTAATCCCAGCACTCAGGAGTCAGAGGTAGGAGGATCGTTGTGACTTCGAGACCACCCTGAGACTACATAGTGAATTCCAGGTCAGCCTGGTCAGCCTATCTCGAAAAACAAAAACAAAACAAAACAAGCCAATTTGCACACTAATGAGATGATGTACTTGTTAAATTTTATGTAAATAATTAAATCTTGACTGAATACTTGATACTGCAGGACACAGAGCATCTTCAGAATTTTTTAGTCATTATTTTTATTTCATAATCATCAATGCTAAGAATGCTGATTCATGTAAATATATGGTACAAAATGGCATACATATTTAGGGCCTTTCAAGAATTGTCAGAAACTCTGTATTTCTCTAAGCCAAAATTCATTGAACACCTTTTTATGAAGCTCAAACCAGAAATCCAAGCAGCAATGTTTAAATTCAAACATTCTAGGGCTGCAGAGATGGCCTAGATGTTAAGACACTTGCCTGCAAAGCCAAAGGACCCAGGTTCAATTCCCCAGGTCCCAAGTAAGCCAGATGCACAAGGTGGCACATGTGTTTGGAGTTTGTTTGCAGTGGCTGGAGATGTGTGTGTGCTCATTCTCTCTCAAGTAAATAAAAATAAAAAAAAAAATATTTTTTTTTGGTTTTGGTTTTTTGAATAAAAATATTTTAAATCAAACATTCTAACAATGAAATCGAAGAGATTAGTATTTTGATACTTCTATACTGATAAATTATAGTGGGAAGATACTGTTTTCCATAATTTTATTATTTGTTTATTTATGAGAGAGAGAAAGAGAGAGGCAGATAGCAAGAGAATGGGTGCACCAGAGCCACTGCAAAACTCCAGATGAATGCACCACCTTGTGCATCTGGCTTATGTGGATGATGGGGAATCAAACCCGGGTCTTTAGGCTTTGCAGGCAAACACCTTAAACACTGAACCATCCCTCCAGCTCTGTTTTCCATAATTTAACCATGTTTCTGTAAGAGCAGAAAACCTTGTAAATACAGTAAAAATACTGTGATTCATAATGTACAATAGTTTCTGTAGTGTAGTAGTTATCATGTGTACCTCATATAACATACAATAGTTTCAAATTTGAGCCAAGGTGTTTCAGGGAGCTCTTGTTGATGTTGCATGGTGTGACCATATATATACAGTGCAAATTGCACATGTTGTATGTTCAGAACCAAGGCTAGAGAGAAGTCATATGATGAAACATAGAAGAATATTGCCTGAAACACCTTAGATTCATTATGCATTTGATTTTGAATTAATTTGTGGTGTTTGTGTGTTCAGAAACTGCTTACTATTGCCAAACTTTTCATGATCCCCTATATTTAGTTATATGGCCTCATGTGGTGTTGGCAGACACAGTTTAAGGACCTGTGATGTACAGGGTCTCTGGAGGTATATCACAAATATGTATGGAAGCCTATATGTATGGAAGTTGTCATTAAAAAAATAAAAAAAGGGCTGGAGAGATGGCTTAGCAGTTAAGCGCTTGCCTGTGAAGCCTAAGGACCCCAGTTCGAGGCTCGATTCCCCAGGACCCACGTTAGCCAGATGCGCAAGGGGGCGCACACGTCTGGAGTTCGTTTGCAGTGGCTGGAGGCCCTGGCGTGCCCATTCTCTCTGTCTCTCTTTCTTTCTCTCTCTCCCTCTTTCTCACTCTCAAGTAAATAAATAAAAATTAAAAAATATTTTAGAAATTAAAAAAAATAAAAAAAATAAAAAGGGTACAAAAGAGAATTAGCAGAACACTACAAAAAATGAGTTTGACTTGTTTTTATACAATAGTTATCATATATGTAAGACACAAGAACCTATATGGAAATACAGAAACAGGATCTCGCATATCATGATTCAGCACTTATTCTTTTTCTTTTATTTGTTTGTTTTATTTTGTGTTTTGGAGGTAGGGTTTCACTCTGGCTCAGGCTGACCTGGATTCCACTATGTAGTCTCAGGGTGGCCTTGAACTCATGGTGATCCTCCTACCTCTGCCTCCTGAGTGCTGGGATTAAAGGTGTGTGCTAGCACGCCCGGCTTCAGCACTTATTTTTGTTGTTGTTGGTTTTTCGACTTTAGGCTAGCTAAAAGTAAAAACAAATGAAAACCAAATCAACACTCTTATAAGCAGTTAAGACTTTTTCCTGCTTCTTGATCAGTCGATATATGGAATATCTTGAGGACTGGTTCAGTTGATTAAACAATTCTCTCTTTGCCAGACATGTTGGTACATGCTTGTAATCCTGGCATTTGGGAGGCTGCGATGCGAAGATTGTGAATTCCGTTTTAGAAACCATGAATAAGAAGTCATGCCAGAAAAGGCACTCTTTCAGCTATCTGTGTACATACAAGGTCAGATGACTAAGAAAATCTGGGCCTGCTGCCACCCCATGTGATTCTTTCTATTTTTATTTATTTATTTGAGAGAAAGAGAGAAGTAGAGGCAGAGAGAGAGAGGAGAGAGAGAGAGAGAGAAGAGAATGGGTGCATCAGGGCCTCCAGCTGCTGCATATTTAACTCCAGATGCATGTGCCACCTAGTGCATCTGGCTAAGGTGGGTCTTGGAGAATCGAACATGGGTCTGTAGGCTTCGCAGGCAAATGCCTTAACTGCTAAGCCATCTCCCCAGCCCTTTTTTTTTTTCTTTCTATTTTTTAAAAAATATTTTATATTTATTTATTTGAGAGAGACAGACAGACAGAAAGAGGCAGATAGAGAATGGGTACTCCAGGGACTCCAGGCTCTGCAAATGAACTCCTTGTACATCTATTTGGCTTATGTGGGTCCTGGGGAATTGAACCTGGGTCCTTTGGCTTTGTAGGCAAGTGCCTTACCTACTAAGCCATATCTCCAGCTCCTCTTTTTATTTTTGTAACGGAATATACTGTACAATATGATAGGCTTTATTGTGAGGTATCTATGAGTTTTCATTTCCTACAGAGCTTGATTAATTCATCAGCATTAGGCATTGTTCTCAGAGACCATTCTCTTCTTCAGGCCCTAACCAACTTTGTGAGTACTTACATATGATAATGATCTGGTTTGCACTTTCACTCAACTGTTTACTTCCAAATGTAAGAGAAAGTTGTCTCTTGTCCTAGAATTTCTTCTTCCTCTCTCTCTCTTTTTTTTCATTTTCCAAGGTAGGGTCTCACTCTAGCTCATCTGGCTTCACTCTGTATTCAGGGTAGCCTTGAACTCATGGCGATCCTCCTACTTCTGCCTCCGGAGTGCTGGGATTAAAGGCGTGTATCACCACACCCGGCTCCTGAATTTCTTCTTCTATCTTTTTAAAAAAATTTTTGGGAGTTTATTTATTTATTTGAGAGCAACAGACAGAGAGAGAAAGACACAGATAGATAGAGAATGGGTGCACCAGGGTCTCCAGCCATTGCAAACAAACTACAGATGCATGTGCCTCCTTGTGCATCTGGCTAACGTGGGTCCTGGGGAATTGGGCCTTGAACTGGGGTCCTTAGGCTTCACAGGCAAGTGCTTAACCACTAAAGTACTTCTCCAGCCCCTTAAAAAAATTTTTTTTGGTTTATTTTTTATTTATTTATTTGAGAGTGACAGACAGACACAGAGAGAAAGAGGCATCTATCTTCTTTTTAATAGACCATACAATTACTGTATATGGTCACAGAACTGCTGCAATGCAACCAGCTTCACTTTTGAGGCCCTTCATTTCTCACAGAGTAAGAGCTCTAATATTTTAATATCTGACCCTTTTTTTCTTTGTTTGTTTTTGTTTTTCAAGGCAGGGTCTCGCTCTAGCCCAGGCTTACTGGAATTCACTATGTAGTGTCAGGGTGGCTTTGAACTCATGGCAATCCTCCTACCTTTGCCTCCCAAGTGCTGGGATTAAAGGTGTGCGCCACCATGCCTGGCTCTTTAAGATTCTGAAATCAGTCCTCTTCCCATTCCTTATCTGATTCTCCATCCTCTTGGGGTGACAGACAGCTGAGAATCCCTTAGGACTTCTTTCCCCTGGAGATTTTACTTCTTAAAAGATTCTTTTTATGTATAAACAAGCTTGTCCTAGTGCTTGGCTTTAAGTCTACTTGAAAAACCCAGAACAGAAAAGAGATGATTTGACTTTTGTCTCAGCTAGGGGATTAAGGTGTCTATTGTTGGAGTTATCAAAACCTCCAGATTAAACCCTGCAGACTTAATAGCATATTAGCAAGAGGCAAGCAAGCAAACAAAAAACCCTGATGCTTTTCTTTCAGAAGAACTCTTTTTCCAAAAGTGGTAAGCAAAGTCAGTGCTATGAAGCTGGCCAGCCATCTCCTCGTTTACTTGCTGGCCACCAAGTCAGGTTGGAAGGGTGATGTAAGATATAAGTTCTTACTGTACATTTATAGTGATCATAGCTACTTCAAATTCCTATCTCCAAGAACTGCTTTGTGCAATTAAATATAGGTAGTTATTCTGCATATATGGACAAATATTCAATCTCTAGTAAATTTCCAGAAGAGTGTATCTGGAAAGACATGAAGCAGAGTGACCCTGTTAATTCTTTTTTTTTAAAAAAACATTTTTATTTATTTATTTATTTATTTATTTATTTGAGACCTGGGGGGGGGGGAGTGTGTGAGAGAGAATGGGCACACTAGGGCCTTCAGCCACTGCAAACAAACTGCAGATGCATATGCTCCCATGTGCACCTGGCTCACGTGGGACCTGGAGAATCGAACCTGGGTCCTTAGTCTTCACAGGCATGTGCCTTAACTGCTAAGCCATTCCTCCAGGCCCCCACCCCCGTTAATTCTTAAAAACAACAACAACAAAAAATGATTAAGTCAGACTGATTTCACATGAATCCCAGTTGTCAAACTTTGCAAGCTAGTGCCTTTAACTACTGAGTCAACTCCCCTGTACAAGCTTTTAAATTTTTGAGTCCAAACTGAATTTGAAGTGTGGAATACTAAAATTTCCTACATGATAACTCTGAACCAATTGTAAAGCCAACCTGGCTCCTTCCCTGACCTCCACAGGTCCTCCCTCATTGGGAAGTCACCCCTCCCTAAAGCATGGGCATAAAAGTCTCCTCAGAGGGCATTCTCTCTCTTTCCAGTCCCTTCCAGAAAACAAGGTAACAGTTCTATACCTCTGTCTCTGCCTTTCTTTTTGTCTCACTGTCCCAGCCTCCCATCTGCTTCTCTTCCAACGTGCAGTTTACCTTCTATCCCTGTCTTTCCATTCTATCTTATTCTCTCATTCTCTTTCTGCCTGGGCCCCTTTTTCCAATCCTCCCTTTTACTCAGTTCCAGAATGGCTGGCTTAGCATGGCCCCTGTGCAACAGCTGCTGTCACTGGGTCCAGTAATTCAAATACTCACTTCCTTTGAAAATCTAATCTAATCCAGGTTTTGCTAATACCCACACCTTCAAATCAGCTACAAGCATGCCAGACATAGCTCATGCTTGTGGCATCCATGCCACATCCCCCAGCTCCCACGTTCTCTTTCCTTTCTTGCCCTGACCTATCCTCCAAAAGCCTGCTTCCTCTGCATACCACAGCTTCTGCACTGGCAGTGCAACATCTTGGGTCTGTGCCTCCCTCCTGACGCAGGATCTAAGCTGTCAATTTACTAATAAATTGTACGGTTCCAGAACCTCTGTCTGAACCTCTAACTCTGAGCACTGAGCACAATTAATTTTTTTTTTTGGAAGTAGGGTTTTGCTTTAGCCCAGACTGACCTGGAATTCACTATTTAGTCTCAGGGTGGCCTTGAACTCATGGAGATCTTCCTACCTTTGCCTCCCAAGTACTGGGATTAAAAGTCTGCAACACCATACCCGTCCAGCAGCACAATGCATTTTTGAAAAAGATTTCCAAATGTCTTTAATATACACTAAAAAAGTATATATAAATGTTAGAGTCTGGGATACTAAACAATAGAAAGGAGTGCTGATAGCTAGACAGTGTGGCAAGAGAGAAGAAAATACACAACAGATATGGCTGCAATGGTCTGAACAGTCAAGACAATCACAGCCATCCAATTTCATGGGAAAATCTTCAGTCACTGAGAAACTAGTTACATATGAAAAGCTGTTCAAAATAAAAGGAGATGTGAAATATTGTTTAACATTATTTAAGGTAAATCTTTCATAGGAACAATGTCTTCTTACAAGTGCAGTTTGAGTTATTGGGAAGAGTCACTGAAGTGGCATACCTCCCTCCCCACTGTGCTATATCAAGTCAGCATTACTGCCTGATATACTAGATGTCCAAAGCACTTTGTAGGATGTATGTTACAAATACCAGAGCTATGTTTATATAAACTACACATAATTAGAGCTATGAGTGAAAACAGAACAAATGCTTTCATTTTTTTAGTACACACTTGTTAAAGAACTACTAGTCTATTTTTTGTTACTTGAGGTGCCATGGAAAAAGGATCTGAGGAAAAATGCAGTGTGCTGACACAGCAGATTTGGAGATTTTAGGATGCCAAGAGAATGTGACTATTGTCATCTCCCAGGGTTAAAGCAAGTGACTACAAAAATTAAATTTATAATAATAAGGCAAACCCTAACTTTAAACACTATATTTTGGATATAAATTTCAGTAAAAATGTTGCTGCTCAGTTCTAAAACACCTGTATCAAGGATTGTTTCAACTACCAAGACTGTGTCAGCACTAAAGGAAGTTGGAATCTCCAGCTATTACAGAGTCTACGGCGTAAACCACATTTTAAGTCTCTCTTTACCACTCTCTTTGGATTTGTTTTTCTTATTTTCAATTTATGTAAGACTTCACTTGGAAATAAAATCTGGCAATATCTTAATCTTTGCTACTTTTCTCAACAATAACAACAAAAAATAAAACGAAAACAAAACAAAAACCACAGCATAATGTACTTTCCTGGAAATAGTAAACTCTTTTTTAAACTTTTTTATTGACAACTTCCATAATTATAGACAATAATCCATGGTAATTCCCTCCCCCTTTCCCCTTCACAACTCCACTCTCCATCATATCCCCTCCCCCTCTCAATCAGTCTCTCTTATTTTGATGTCATGATCTTTTCCTCCTATTATGATGGTCTTGTGTATGTAGTGTCGGGCACTGTGAGGTCATGGATATCCAAGCCATTTTGTGTCTGGAAGAGTGCACTGTAAGGAGTGGTACCCTTCTTTTGGTTCTTACATTCTTTCCGCCACCTCTTCTGTAATGGACCCTGTGGTGGTTTGAATAGAATAGATGGCCCCCAATATATTCAGTTGTTTGTTTGTTTGTAGTTTGCATCTTTAGCCACCTGGCTGGAGGCAGTGTCACTGGGTGTAATTTAAGGTGTGGTGATGGGTTTCAGGTTTCAATCTAAAGTTACGCAAAGTGTGCCTAGCAGGAGTTCCTGAAGTGTGCTGTGGCTTTTGGCTTTTAGGCTTGTGCTTCTCTCTCTCTGCTTGGTCCTGTGAAGGCAGGCCAGCTTCTTCTGCCATTATGGAACTTCCCATGGATCTCTAAGCTTCAATAAATATCCCTTTCTCCACAACTGTGCCTGGTCTGGAAGTTTATCTCAGTGAACCTGAATCTGTCTGCTACAGACCCTGAGCCTTGGAAGGTGTGATAGAGATGTTTCAGTGCTGAATCCTCCTCTGTCACTTCTCAGCACTTTCTTCTTCTTCCCTCCTTCCTCCTCCTTTTCCCTCCCTCCACCTCCTCCTCTTCCCTCCCTCCACCTCCTCCTCTTCCCTCCTTCCTCTTCCTCTTCCCTTCCTCCTCCTCCCTCCTTCTTCCTCCTTCTCTTCCCTCCTTCCTCCTCTTCCCTTCTTCCTCCTCCTCCTTCTTCTTTTTTTGTTTCTTCAAGGTAGGGTCTCACTGTAGCCCAAGATGACCTGGAATTCACTATGTAGAATCAAGGTGGCCCTAAACTCACAACAATCCTCCTACCTCTGCCTTCTGAGTGATGGGATTAAAGGCATGTGCCACCATGCCCGACTCTATGGTGCCTTTTGAATCATCCTAGAGGTCACTGCCATCTGAAACGAGAAGCTTCTCTAACCAAAAGTGAGAGTGGCATTAATATATGGGTATGAACATTAAGAGAAGTGCTTACCAGGCAGTTTGGTGAGCATAACATATACATTTAGCCAGACACCAGCAGGCATTATACTCCTAAGGCTCATGACCTCCTCTGTCATAGGTTTTCAGTACCAGGCATGTATTTCCTCCTGTGGAGCGGGTCTCCAGTCCAATTAGAGAGCTGTTGGTTTCCACCATAACAGACATGCACCTGTTGGCTCATTTGGCCTGGCTGGCCAAACTTAAGGCTTATAGTGTCCACTGTTGTTTATCTCCACTGATAACTTTTCTCTCTCCCATAGAGCTGGATGCAGCATAACTTTTTCCAGATTTCTGTCAGCTGGTCTACACAGAGGAGCTTCAGCAAAATTTCTCAGTGACCTTGCAGCTCAAACATGTGGAGTCTTCAGCAATAGAGTCTTACTATCTATTCTTGGTGGGAAGCCAGGAGCCTTGGCGATGGCCTGCAATGTTTTGGGGGCATCATGAACCTTCCTGGCTAACAACTCACTGGAAAATATCCCATCACTGGCACCAAAATTCTAAAAACAGTAAACTCTTAATTGAAGAAGTCATATAAAAACTTACAGAGGCTGGGGAGATAGATGGATGGCTTAGTGGATTAAGCCCTTGTGAGTACTGGAGTCTGGATTCTCAATACTCATGTAAATGCTAGGTGGGCCTGGCAATCACTTGTAATCCCTTTGGCCTTCAGAAGCATGTGCACACATGTACACACACCCACACATGCACACCACACACTTAAAACATGCCAAAAATAAAATAAAAGTTAAAGCTACATCAGAAAATAAATAGGTAAGGCTGGAGAGATGACTTAGCAGTTATGGCGCTTGCCTGCGAAGCAAGCAATGTTCATTCATGTTCAATCTCTCTCCAGATCCCATGTAAGTCAGATACACAAAGGTAAGGCAGGTGCAAGGTTGCACATGCCCATTAACTGGCGCAAGCGTCTGGAGTCGATTGTAATGGCTGAGGCCCTGGCCTTCCAATTCTCTCTCCCTCTCTAAAATCAAATTAAAAAAAATAGCCCTGCTAAACTTTGATGCTTAAACCTATTGCATCTAGAGATCTTCTAGACTGCAGATTTGGATGAAGGACAACACCTAGACAGAGAACCAGTTTCTTCTTTCAAGAGGAATGGTGTGGCCTATGAGTGAGGAGATGAAAGTCTGAGCTACCTCATTGGATTCTAAGGAGTAACATTCACACTGTAGTGCTCGAGCTTGTAAAGCAGTAAGGAAGGGTATCTGTTTCTCATTTGTAGAAAGGTTACACATGGGCCAGTGGCAGTGTTATTAGGGAAACTTCCCAATGATCAGGGAAGAATGCAGAATGTCCTATGTGGAGTTCCTATCACTCATTATACTTACCAAAGGCTCAATGTTCGTTTTTCCTCTCATATCCTATTAAAGGCAAGACCAGCACTATATATTGGTTGGCAGATGAAAATATTGTGTGCATGGCTATAATAACTCAAAACTATGAACTATGAAGATGTGTCCCTAAATTGGCATGCGCTCCAAAATGAAGGAACAAAATCAGAGTGAAAGGTCAATCTCATGGGATATGACAAACTCCAATGTTATAGCTCAGAAGTTTCAAGCATGTCTACATAATAGACCAGATGTAAGAGTCCACAGCTACCTCTCTGAATCACAGTATAGCTAATGTCACCATTACTATTTTGTTCTTTAGCTAAAAGAGCTATCATTTTAATGGAATAATGAAGACAGTAGACAAGACAAGATGGAAAGGAATCAAGGATATATATTCATGTTGTTTTGGGCAAATGGTACAACTGTTTCTTTAAAACCCAAGGTGAGACCTACGTATAATTTTGTGGGATAAACAAAGGGAAGAGCAATAGGAAACAACAATGAAAGTCCTATTCTGAAAGAAAATGTAGAAGTTATAAAAATCAACAAAGCAATAGACTTTTAACATTAGAAGGCAAAGGTAAAATGTGAGACAAGAGAAATATATGAAAAGGGAGATGGTCAAGCTAAATAAAAACTGAAAGCTGAGCATGGTGGGGTACACCATTAGTCCCAGCACTTGGGAGGCTGAGGTAGGTTGATCACCATGAGTTGAAGGCCAGCCTGGGCCTAGAGAGTGAGTTTCAGGTCAGCCCGAGCTAGAAAGAGACACTGCCTCAGCCCCCCCCCCCCCCGGGAAAAAGCTCCCCAACCCCCCCAAATCAAAACAAAAACAAAATAAAACAACAAAAAGCTGAAGTAACAACAAGAAGAAAGAAACAAAAAAAAATCCTCTTTCTCACTGCTTTATGTGTATGTACTCTTAGGTTTTGACAACTATATAAGATCTCAGGAAATATTCACCTATTTTGGTCTTTAATTTTTTATTTGTGGGCTAGACACATTGCTCAGTGATTAAGGTATTTGTCTGCAAAGCCTAACTACCTGGGTTCCCTGGGATTGATTGCCCAGTACCCACATAAAGCTTGATACACAAAGAGATGCATACATCTAGAGTCCATTTTCAGTGGCTGGAGGCCTTGGTGTGCCTATTCTCCCTGTCTGTCACTCTTCTCTCTACCTCTATGTGCTTGTAGATAAATAAATAAATAAAAATATTTTCAAAAATTATTTTTGTGTGTGTGCGTGCATGCATGCTATAACACATGTGTGGAGGTCAGAGGACAACTTGAAGGTGGCTGTGCTGCACTTTCTTTGGACAAAATCTCTTGCTACTGCAAACAAACTGCCAGACTACAAATGAATGTCATACTAGCTTACCTTAAAAGCACTGGATTCTTCTGGCTCTACCTTCCATTTAGGCATGTTGGGATCACAGTCACATCCCACTGTATGCACATGCTGCCAGCAAGTTTAGCTGCTGGGCCATCTCCCTAGCCTCCTAAGTCCTTTTAAATAGGGTTTGAAGTATGATACTCTTATTGCTAGATTAAACCTTTTAAAAGTGTGCATTAAAAATACACAAGGGATAGAGAAATGACTTAGTGGTTAAGGTACTTGCCTGTGAAGCCTAAGAACTCAGGTTCCATTCCCCAGAAGCCATGTAAGCCAGATGCAGAAGGTGACACATGTGTCTGGAGTTTGTTTGCAGTGGCTAGAGGCCCTGGTGTGCCCATTTTCTTGCTCACTCTAATGAATAAATAAATAAATAAATAAATAAATAAATAATTTAAAGTTTTTTTATTGTCAGAGGGTGGGGGGGAGAGAGAGAATATGAATGGGCATGCCAGGGCCTCCAGCCACTGCAAAAGAACTCCAGACATATGTGCCACCTTGTGTATCTGGCTTATGTAGGTCCTACGAAATCGAACCTGGGTCCTTTGGCTTTGTAGACAAGCACCTTAACCACTAAGCAATCTCTCCAGCCACAAATATTTTAAAAAATAAAAAAAAATATAAGCTAGGCGTGGTGGCACACACCTTTAATTCCAGCACTCAGGAGGTAGAGGTAGGAGGATAACTGAGTTACAGGCCAACCTGGAACTATATAATGAATTCCGGGGCAGCTTGGCTAGTCAGACTGTATCTCAAAAACAAACAAACAAACAGAAACCCAAACAAACATATAACAAAAATTTATAGCAGAGGATTAGACAAAATTTGTCTCTAAGATGTGTATGTGTGTGTGTGTGTGTGTGTGTGTGTGTGCGTGTGTGCACCTATGTCACAGCACATGTGTAGAGGTCAGAAGACAACTTTTAGTGTGGGTCCTCACTGACCACCTTATTCGAGTCAGGGTTCTCACTACTGTTTGCTCACTGCTGTGTCAGCCAGTCTGGCTGGTCCCCAGCTTCTGGGAATTCTCTTGTCACCCATTGTGCCTTTAGCACACTGGGATTATAGAGGGCCACTATGGCTTCACACTTTTCATGTGCATTCTGGAGATCAAACTTGGGTGCTCATGATTGAGTGGCAAATGCTTTATCCACTGAGCCACTGCCCCATTCTCTCTCTTTTAAAAAATAGTTTGGGGGCTGGAGAGATGGCTTAATGGTTAAGGTGCTTGCCTGCGAAGCCTAAGGACCCATGTTCAACTCTTCAAGACCCATGCAAGCCAGATGCACAAAGGTGAGGCAAGTGCAAAGTCACACATGCCCAACAGGTGGCATAAGCACCTGGAGTTCGACTGCAGTGGCTGAGGCCCCAATGTGCCAATTCTCACTCTAAAATTAAAAAGAAATAGTTTATTTATTTATTTGCACAGAGAGAGCGAGTGAGTGAGCACGAGAGAGAACAGATGCACCAGGAACCCCAGACACAGCAAACACACTCCAGATGTATGTGCCACTTTGTGCATCTGGCTTTACATGAGTAATGGGGAATTGAACCTGGGTCGTTAGGCTTTGTATACAAGTGCGTTAACCGCAGGCTCACCTCTCCAGCCCAGAATATTTTTTTTATGTTGTTGTTTGTTTGTTTTGTTTTTTAAGACAGAATCTCACTCTAGTCCAGTCTGATCTGGAATTATGTAGTCTCAGGCTGGCTTCGAACTCACTGCCTTCCATGTGCAGTGATTAAAGGTGTGCATCATCACACCCAGGACCACCCCAATCTTAAAGGAACATATTGCCTTTGTAATGTGGAGAAATAAAAATGGGGTGTTTGTGTGTGCACATGCATGTGTCTGTATAATAGCATTGAACTCATTTAACCTGAAAAACTGAAGTTTTTTTTTTGTCCCTTCTCACTACAATGTATTTCAAGTAAAAGAACTATTCTAGAAAGAATGGAATAAACACTATTAATCTTAACCTTTATCTGAACAAGATTTCATAAGATACTTCTACAAATCTACTCTGCTGGCCAGTGTATACAGTTACGTATAAATAACAGAGCGCCTGGCATGCGAAGCAGCTGCCAGAGGAGCCAGCTCCTGGGGAAGAGGGAGGGGATGGAATGCAGGGCTGAGATCAAAGAGCTGCCCAGGGCCCACTGGTGGCTCTGTTATCCTAGACCTGCAGAGAAGGTTCAGAGCCCTGCTAGGCAGAGAGTGGTGATGGTGGACGAATTCCTACTACCCCCATGATTTGGTTTTAAACCTGTGTCTAAGAAAAAATATGTTGGGAAGGAGGACAGAAGAAATGCTGGGATTTGTGGCTACACTGAACATGTGAGAACCATCCACATGGTTCTAGTTATATATAAAATGCTTCATGGATTTCAAGGATTACTTGTAATGCGGTGAAAAATGTGACAAAGGACTTAAGAGCAGTGAGTGATGGAAACTGGATGAAAGAGATCTTTGAAAGCTGATGACTTCTGTTGAAACATTTCACTAGTTTATTGCCTTTAGAGCAACAGGTGCTTCACCACTCTGTCTCCACTTTTTATCCATGAAGTGACACACTGGAAAAAGCTAGCTCTCTGTTCTTTGTTGAACATTCCTTGGTTTTTACATTTCTCAAGAAGAAAGTGGGAAAAGAAAGGGCATTCCTTACAGTATTACAGCTTTTACAATACCTAGTACACTTAAGTTGCATTAGACAAAATATAGAAAGACCTATTCATTTGAGGCCTTTATTTTGGAATTTGTAATAATATGGATGAAATATAACTGCAATGTCTCTAAACATTCTGTGGTATGATTGAATGTCTTTTCTTTCTGAAGAAATCTTGCATTTGGAAATTACTTCATTTGGAAGAAGAGAGATTTCATTATATATGAAACAAAATACTGCCAGACTAAATTAGAAATATTCACTGCATAAGGGATGCCTTACGATAAGTCCTAACAAAATAAAAAGAGCATTAGCTAAGTAGACAAAAATAGTTCCTGGTAACTCTTGAAGCTCTGGGAACTCCTTGCTGGCTTCCAAATGTTGTCTGTCTAATGCCAAGTGTTGTCTGTCTAATGATGGTCCACTCCAGCTGCCATTTCACAGGCAGGAAGGCGATAGTGGCTTTTCTTAGGGGAGTATGGTAAGATGAAATTGCACACAGGCATACATAAACAAATACATACACTTCTTCAAAATCTATCCTCATGTATTTCTGTTTATAGAGAGGCTGTCATGGGATGGTGATGAATAAAGAAATATGCATCTTCTCTCCTGTATCTCCTAACTAGATTGTTTAGAATATTCATTTTCTATTTCCCCACTACTGCCTTCTAGGACTTACCTCATGACTACGTATGTTTTATAGTCTAAATGAAAAATTTAATTTAGAAGGCTGGAGAGATGGCTTAGCAATTAAGGGTGTTTACTTGCAAAGCCTGACAGCCTAGGTTTGACTCCCCAGTAGCCATCTAAAGCCAGCCATACAAAATGGCATATTCAGAGCCAGGCGTGGTGGTACACGCCTTTAATCCCAGCACTTGGAAGGCAGAGGTAGGAAGACTGTCTTGAGTTCAAGGCCACCCTGAGATTACATAGTAAATTCCAGGTCAGCCTGGGCTAGAGCAAAACCCTACCTCAAAAAACAAAAAACAAACAAAAGAAACAAAAAACAAAATGGCATATTCATCTGGAGTTTGTATGCAATAGCAGGAGGCCTTGACATACCAATTCTCCCCCTCCCACAAATAAATGTTTAAAAAAAGTAAAATTTAACTTAGGTTTTGAGTGAAAACACACACACACACACACACACACAAAAACAAAGCAAAACAAAAAAAAAAAACAACAACCACTAGGGCCTTAATTTAAAAATCTCAGTATCTCCCTGACATATTATTGTATTTATTCACTCCAACTTCAAGCAATGTTTTTCTTAAGACATGATTGAGCTATTTTGGCTTTTTTCTCTATATAGGAGAAGGTAAATACTACTTTGTGAACTCTTTTACAATTGTTCAACATTAACCTACTTAATTAACAGTACACGCCTCCTATGACAAATCAGCATACAGAGATAAAATGAATGATGGGTACTCATTTACTAGTGAAAAGGATAATAACAGAACGTGTGTTACAACAGACATATTAAATAAGTGAGCAGCATTTAGCAAATGTGTACATCCCATAAAGATAAATTTTAAGCTCTGGTCATTATTTTTACAGGTTCGTTATCAACCCGGCCATTCTGACATTTTATTTTTTACAATGAGATATGCACCAGACTAGTATCTTTCATGAGTTTCTAACTAAATTTATGTATAAATCAGGTCTGACTTCTGTAAATTTGTGTGGACTGTGATTCCCCCATCTTTGGGCAGTGGAGAAGGAAACTCGGAGCAGTAACAGGGAATTTTTTGGAATAGAAACTGCGATCCAATTTCAGGACACTTATTTACATGTCCACACAAAAGGATCTGGAAATGGAGAACTTCAATGGGGAAAAGGTCATTACAGAGGCTGAGTTAATAGTAGAGTATGTCACTAGGGCATTTAGAATAGTGTGTCTTGCATTATGTGACACAGTATGAAATGGAAGGGCTGCATTAGAAGATTCCCTCTCCTTCCTCCATTACCCATGAAATGAATAAAAGGCACTCACTTCCTAGTAGAGAGTTATTACAGATGGTGGTACAGAGTAGATATATGAAAGAAGTTCAAAAAATTTAAAAACTTTCAGCTTAAATGTACTCTTCCATGTGCAATTTTACTAAAGCAGCACACATACACACATTCAGAAATAAAACAAGGTGGCAGACTAAGCAATTTTTTTTATTAAAAACAAAATATTTCTTTTAGACAATTCCATTGATAGCATTATTTAATAAATTAGCCTTTGTATAAAATAAACTTACTAATTAAAATGACAACCTTAGTTTTGATCATTGCATCCAGGATTGTCCTTTAACTGAGCTGAATCACTGCAGTGTCCTTACTTTTAAGATTTACAATGCTGCCTTTGATCAACTTTGCAGAAAATATTTCCAGAAGACTGATTAACTATTTACTTGCTTCTGACTATAAACATTTCACAAAGCTAAGCATCTGAAGCTGGGCGTGGTGGCTCATGCCTTTAATTCCAGCACTCGGGGAGGCAGAGGTAGGTGGATCACCATGAGTTCAAGGCCACCCTGAGATTACATAGTAATTCCAGGTTAGCCTGGGCTTCAGTGAGACACTATCTTGAACCCCCCCCCCCAAAAAAAAAGCTAAGCATATGATACAGTCAGGTCCTTCTTATCCTCCTTTTCATTTGCGTAATTTGTTAAGAGTTAGTTTACTTCTCCAGGAGTCCTTCCTAGAATTGCCATTTGGGTTGGGTGTTCCCCTTGTAAGCACACATGACCTGAAGAAATTTTTATGAAGGTACTAATCACTCTATATTGATTATCTGTCCTTCACTAAGCTGAATTACTCAAGTACAGAAAGCACCCTTTATCTCTGCATCCAGTGTTAGCGGTTTAAAAAAAAGAGTACCAAGAATGAATTTTTCTTTTGTTTTTGTTTTTTCAAGGTAGGGTTTTACTCTAGTTCAGGCTGATCTGGAATTCACTATGTAGTCTCAAGGTAGCCTCGAACTCATGACAATCCTTCTACCTCTGCCTCCCAAGTGCTGGGATTAAAGGCGTCACCACCATGTCTAGTGAATGTATTTTATGAATTGGAATCAATTCAAAACTCCAAGGCATATTAAAAAACAATGAAAAAAATATATTCACCTTAGAACCAATGTGCAAAAATGTGTTTTTTAAAGTATTTGTGTGTGAGAGAGAGAAAGGGGGGGGGAGAGAATGAATATGAATGGGCATATCAGGGCCTCCTGCCACTGCATATGCAATCGAGGAACATGTACCACTTTGTGCATCTGGTTGTTCCCCCGCCCCCCCCCCCCGCAAGGTAGGGTTTCACTCTCATCCAGGCTGACCTGGAATTCACTATGTAGTCTCAGTGTGGCCTTGAACTCATGGTGATCCACCTACCTCTGTTTCCCAAGTGCTGGGATTAAAGGCATGTGCCACTACGCCTGATGCATCTGGCTTTAAAAAAAAATTATTATTTGAAAGAGAGAGAGAAAGAGAGAGAGGGAGAAGGAGAGAGAATGGGCACACCAGAGTCTCCTGCAACTGCAAACGAACTCCAGATACATGTGCCACCTTGTGTATCTGGCTTATGTGGGTCCTGGAGAAATGAACCTGGGTCCTTTGGCTTTCCAGGCAAGTGTCTTAACCGCTAAGCCACCTCTCCAGCTCTGCATCTCGCTTTATGTGGGTACTGAGGAACTGAACCTAGGCTGACAGGTTTTGCATGCCAACACCTTTAACCACTAAGTCATCTCCCCAATCCCCTAAATGTTTTTTATGCTTACATATCTTAAACCTAATGAACAATTTATGAAAATATCTTTAGATACCTTGTTGTGTACTCTGCCATGTGCAATTTCACTGAAGAACTACATATATGAACAGAAATAAAGACCCTTTGTATTCTTTTTATTATATCCACAAATTACTGCATATTGGAAACTATATAATTTAAAACAATGCTTTTATTGATAACTTCCATAATTTATAGACAATAAACCATGATATTTCCCTCCCCCACTTTCTCCTTTACAAATCCATTCTCTATCATATCCCCTCCCTCTCTCAATATATAGATTTTTTTTTGTTGTTTTGTTTTGTTTTTCAAGGTAGGGTCTCCCTCTAGCCCAGGCTGACCTGGAATTCACTATGGAGTCTCAGGGTGGCCTCGAACTCATGGCGATCCTCCTACCTCTGCCTCCTGAGTGCGGGGATTAAAGGCGTGCGCCACCACGCCCGGCTTCAATATGTGGATTTTTAAACTGCTTTCATAACAGGGGAGAGAGTCAAAGACATTGACAGGTGGTGTCTATGCTAACCATACCAAAGGGTATGCCTTGTTTTTTGCCTAGCACAGAAACCATGGAACTTCAGAAACAGAATGCTTGGAAACTGGACTACACCAGCTGTTTCACACTCCCCTGTAAATCTGAATGAACGAGCTGATGACTTCAGGCCTTCTACCAAGGTTGGTTAATGTTTTAATGGACTTCCTTCAGTTTCATTTTGAAGTTGGTTGACAGACTGAAAAAGCATTATTTGTAAGACAAAGTTTGCTATTAAAATATATCTGTAGGAAATGAGCAGGAGATGAGCCAACCATTTTATAGAACAGGCAGTATACTAGTAAAGGTACCAAGATGAATGCTGCTCTTACTCTATGGTTCATAAAATCACCAATCAAGGGATACACAGACCACACACTATAACTTTCATAATACAAAAAGTAATACACAGATAGAATTTTATAATATTTTGGCAAATTAATTCTTGATCAAACAAAGGTCTGCTTTGTTGTATTTGTGATAAACAAATGTAGAACAAATTTTATAAGATCTAATAAGGATTTGCCAAAATTTCCTTTCTACTTTTTTTATTTGTAAATATCAGTTTTTTTCTTCATTGAAGCAGAAGACAGCTTACCATAACATCAAATTTTTATACTGAAATAAAACATCAGAAAGTAAAACCAATCCTAAACAAATAAAACATGCACTAAGACAATATTTTTAAATTAAAAAAAAAAACTAATGGTAAGGCAGATGTTTCAAAAAGTCATGGCAATAAGAATAGGTACCAGGGCAACCAGGTCTTTCAGTAGAAGAGATTGGACCTAATGACTACAACCATACCAGTTGAGATTCATAATCCAAGGGCAAGATGGAGGTCAGTGAGTAGAAAAATTACTAAGAGGAAATATCAAGGATGAAGGTTTCTGGTTAATTTTACTTGCTACAATGCACCATGACAAATTTTGGCAATAAACCCTAGTAATTTTTTTTTTTAAATCTTTTGAGGTAGGGTCTTACTCCAGCCCAGGCTGACCTGGAATTCACTATGTAGTCTCAGGCTGGCCTCAAACTCACAGTGATCCTTCTGCTTCTGCCTCCTGAGTGTTGGGATTAAAGGCATGTACCACCATACCCAGCTAAATTTAGTAATTTTACAATGTAATTTGTAATTTTGATATTTTTCAAACAGTTTTGCCTTACAGCCCTGACTAGCCTGGAACTCATGGCAGTCCTCCTGCCTCAGCCTACCAAGTGCTGGGATTGCAAGTATGTACCGCCACATTCAGCTAAATTTAGCAGTTTAAGAAGTTTAGGGGAGCTGGGAAAATGGAACAGTAGTTAAAGATTCTTGCTTGCAGAGCCTGCCAGTTTGCATTCAAATCCTAAGGCAGTCCCATAAGCCTTATGCAGAAAGTGGAGTTAGTGTCTGGTGTTCACTTGCAGTGGCAAGAGGTCCTAGCATGTGTGTGCACATGTGCATGCACACACATATTAATGAATAAATATAACTTAATAAAGTGTAAGGAACACAGAGGAGTCTAGCCCACTGGACAACAGGAGGTTATTGACAAACTAGGGTATTCCCCTTTCTCACTAAGAAACCATTTTTTAAATCTTTTTAATATATATTTATTATTTATTTATTTGAGAGAAAGACAGAAGGAGAGAGAGATAGATAGATGATAGATCGATCGATAGAGAGAAAGAGAGAGAGAGAGAGAGAGAGAGAGAGAGAATGAATGGGCACACCAGGGCTTTCAGCCACTGCAAATAAACTCCAGACAAATGCGCTACCTTGCGCATTTGGTTTACATGGGTCCTGGGGAATCAAACCTGGATCCTTTGGCTTTGCAGGAAAGTACCTTAACCACTTAGCCATCTCTCCAGCCTGAGAGAAACCGTACTTGATTTATGGTTTTACGATGACTGCTAACACATGCTTATCCCACTTGTCAAGACAGAGGCTATGCTACAAGGTCTTAGTTACTAGTTGCTATCCATGACATAGACATAAGCCACAAAGAAGCTCCTGATTGATGATCCTTCCACAGAGCCAGGACTGAACTAGATCTGCACCCTGTGCAATACAGCTTCCCCACAATCCCACCAATCCTTCCAAGGCACTAAACAATAAAAGCTCCATTGTTTCCTTCCTCTGTGAGGCCCTGAACTCTTGCACAATAGTGTGATAGATAAGAAGAGATATAGGGTGTTTTTTTTTTTTATTAATATTTTGAAGTAGGGTCTCACTCCAGCCCAGACTGACCTGGAACTCACTGTATCTCCAGGCTGGCCTCGAGCTCATGGTGATCCTCCTACCTGTTCCAGAGTGCTGGGTCAAAGGCATGCACCACCACACCCAGTGAGATGTAGGTTTTTATCAGTCTTTTAAAAAGTATTTACTTGTGTGTGTGCGCGTGTGCACCCATGCCAGGGTATCTTGCTGCCAGTTACATGTACCACTTTCTGCATCCAGCTTTACGCAGATGCTGGGGAATTGAACCTGGGCTGTCAGGCTCTGTAATCAAGCACCTTTAACTATTATCTCCCCAGCCCCTTGTCATATGTTCTTATGGTATTGTTTCAAGAAGACATGGTAATGTCTTTCAGAAAGAATGTGTATTTATAAAAATTAAAACACTAAGGGGCTGAGTGTATACAGGGCTTGCCTACCATGTGCAAGGCCCTGGGTCCGATAACCAGCACTACATAGGAAAAAATTAACATCCTTACTTGGCATTTGTTGATATAAGGATAGAGGGATATTAAATAAATATGTACATGCTTGATTCCAGAATTTTTTAAAAAATAGATTCTTATGTATCTCAAATATTGACTCCAAAAGTATTAAAACATAATAACTTAATGAAAAAAATATGTGTACTATGTTAATGATCTGAGCACAAGCAATGTCAAGTTCTACCAATTACTAGAAGAAAGAAATAGAAACGAGATACTCCCCCCCACCCCCCCGGGTACTGGGAGTTAAACCCAGTCTCAGTATTTAGCTCTAGCTGGCCTTGAACTCACTAAGTAATTCAGACTGGTCTTGAATTTGTAATTCTCCTGCTTTAGCCTCCTGAGGGCTGGGATGATAGGCATATACCATCATATCTGGCTGGAAGATAATTTTTCGGGGGCATGGGGGGGGGGAAGAAATCTGAACATGTATAAAACATTAATAGTAAGAAAAACAAGTATGATTATAGTCTTTTTTTTTTTTTAATTTTGAGGCAGGGTCTTACTCTACCTAGCACAGGTTGACTTGAAACTCAACTCTGTAGCCCAGGGTAGCCATGATCCTCCATGCCATGGTGATCCTCCTACCTCAGCCTCCCAAACACTGGGATTAAAGGTGTGTGCCACCATGCTTGGGAATATTGTTATCTTTTGGGGGCCTGGAGATGAATGCATGTGCATATTAAGGGCTTTGCACATGCTAGGCAAGCACTTGATCAGTGAACTACAGTCTAAGTTCCAAAATGGTTAATTTCAAATATTTCATGTGAATATAGTTGGGCCTAATTTAAATTATCTAATTTCATAAAAAACATATTTCTCACTAGGAAAAACAAAGGAATCTGAAGAAACATAGGAAGAATTCCACTTTCTACTAGCTTCCTATGCACAAAAATACATCTAACAGTATCTCATTGAATTCTGTGCCATAAATATGGATAATTTCATCCACAGCTGATGAATGTTTTCTGGTCTACTTCTCAAGGCAAATATTCCCAACAATAGTATGTATTAGAAGCCATGCAAATATATAGATGGATATATTAAAAATAGATAGTTAGGCTGGGCGTGGTGGCACACGCCTTTAATCCCACTACTCAGGAGGCAGAAGTAGGAGGATTGCTGTGAGTTCGAGGCCACTCTGAGGCTACAGAGTGAATTCCAGCTCAGCCTGGGCTAGAGTGAAACTCTACCTCAAAAAAAAAAAAAGACAGTTGGTTTAAGTAGCAAAGAGCTTGTGCAGAACAGGAAACACAACAGAAATCCTCCTGGGTCAGAGGTATAGGGGTAATTTCTCTTGCAGAGGCTCAGGTTTCCCTTTACTGGGTCTTCAATTGTCTACCTGAATTCAAGTAAAGGAGCATCTTCATTCCTCATTAATCAAACATGCCCAGGTATACAGGTGCAACTGCTTCTCTATCTTGTGGTAGCTGCTGAGTTCTGATTGTGTCAGTTAGAGGTTCTGCTTAACATCAGTACTTTAGGCTGCCTAGTGACAACAGCCATCAGGTATTGCCATGCTTGGTCACAGTACTGCAGATGGAAGAAGGGCCCCTCTAGTCTAATACAAGGCCTTGGCGTTATTAGGCTGATATTCCAGGACTTTCTGGCTCTATCTGAAGGAGACAGGCAGCTAGATTGTTGTAGCAGTCTGTCTGAGTGGTATTTAGCACTTTTTTTGTTTGTTTGTTTTTCAAGGTAGGGTCTTGCTATAGCCCAGGCTGACCTGGAATTTACTCTGTAGTCTCAGGGTGGCCTTGAACTCATGGTGATCCTCCTACCTCAGCCTCCAAAGTGCTGGCACGCACCACTATGCCAGGTTTAGTACATTTTCTTGCTCAGGAGTTAGAGCTGGGTACTGAGGTCATAGGTTTGGTACTGGAAAAAGCAGACTTGGGTTCAGAGCTCGCAGCTGAAGTAGAGCTCGATGGTACCTACTCATAGCATCTCAGTACTTCCCTTCCTGGCAGTGTTGGTTTCTTTCCTCCTTGTATAGCTGAGCCTCCTGCAGGCTCTTCTCCATAACTTTTGGTTGCCTGGTGCTCTTGTGAATGGTGAAAAAGGAGAGCAAATGAAACTCTGGCATTGGGGTCAAAATAACTCATATTTGGCAGCTGACTTAGGAAGGCAGAAATTATCCTTTCTCAGAAGGGACCCCAGGATTTAAGCTTTGTTGCTTCTAATAGAGTCTTCAACTTTCTTCTCTGCAGTATTTTTCAGGCTCTAGAAGTGCAATGAACTAGTTTGGGAAGATGTGGGGGATAGTGAAGACTCAGATGGAGAGATTTCCCAGAGGGTGTCCCAGCACCTCCAAAATTCAAAGGACCTACTAGGAAATTGAGGAAGGTATGGGAAGGCTTACAGAATTTGCTTCTTTCTTTCCCTTTCCACTTTTAGTTTATTCTCGCAACACATTTCATGATAATACATGCATGCTTTCATTTACTGTTTTGCTTATATGCGTGTAATGTGGTGTGTGTGGTACATGCATGTGCAGATGCCCTCGTGGTGCTCCACATGCTAGCATGCGCCTGCGGCAGGGAGTGCCTGCCTATGGTGGCTGGAGCAGAACATCAGGGTACTGCTTCCTCACTCTTCTAGTTTGAGGGGGAGGGAGTATCTTACTGATACTGGAGCTTGCTGCTTTCACAAGCCCAGGTGATTTCCTGGTTTCTGCTCCCCTTTGTGGGACTGGGGTTTCAGGCATGTGTGGCCATGCCCAGCTGTTTACATGGGTTCTAGGGATTGAATTCTGGTGGCTTCAGGCTCCCTCAGACACTAATGGTTGTGCAGGAAGCACACTTAACTACTGACCTGTCTCTATAGCCCTTATTAATTCCTGAAGATACTTTAATAAAATTCTGTAACAGAATTTGGTGTATATCCCCCAAACAAACATGTTTCTTTTACTTTTCTTCCTTTTTTTTTTTTTTTTTTTTTTGCATTAAGGTAGCAAAACCAAATTGCTAATTTCCTACTTTACACTTCCAACTGCTACCACTACTAGTTAGTTGTATCCTGAGTTACTTTCCTTCTTGTACATCTCTGTAGCCTTTCATGTCTTTTACAATAGCTGGGGTCAAATGGGGACATGGGAATTCTTCAGCTTAACCTCAAGTACAAAACTGCAGTGAAGCAGGGCATGGCTGCTCGTAACTGTAATCCTACCACTAGGAGGATGAGGAAGGCAGGACTGTCCATGCATTTGAGACAAACCTGGTTACAAAGTGAGATCCTGCCTCAAAAAGCCAGATCAAACCAAAAACAAAGAAACTGACAACACACACACACTCTCTCTCTTTCATACACATCTTCTGCTAATGAGTCACTGCTAAGTTAGGAAGGTAGTAATGTGTGGCGAGCACTGATGTCTCTATAAAATACAAAGTTTTGGGCTGGAGAGATTGCTTAGCTGTTAAGACACAAATTCTATACCCCAGGACCCACATAAGCCAGACACAGAAGGTGGCGCATATGTCTGGAATTTGTTTGCAGTGGCTGGAGGCCCTGGCATGCCATTCTTTCTCTCTCTCTCTCAAATAAATTAAAAAAAAATAAAAGAATACAAAGTTTATTTGGGAGACTGTTTAAAAAATCTGTAACTCTTGCTAATTTCAATAACATATGAAAAACAAAGCCAGTGAACACTTGTAGTATAATTAAGTTCTTAATGGCAGTGTGGCCAGAGTCTGAATTTTGGTTTTCTCTTTCAAATGTCTTTGGTGAATCTTCTTCTGTGCTCTTTATTTTTTAAAATAGTGTGTGTACCAGGGCCTCCTGCCACTGCAAATGAACACCAGATTTATGTGCTCCCCCCCCCCCCCGAGGTAGGGTCTCGCTCCAGCCCAGGTTGATTGGATGCACTATGTAGTCTCAAGGTGGCCTTGAACTCACGGCAATCCTACCTCTGCCTCCCGAGTGTTGGGATTAAAGGCGTGCGTCACCACGCTGGGCTTTCATGTGTTACTTTTTGTGTTGGCTTTATATGGGTACTGGGGAATTGAACCTGGGTTGGCAGGATTTGCAAGTAAGTACCTTTATCCACTGAACCGTCTCCTTAGCCAATGTGAAGGGTTTTGTCTTGTTTGTATTTATTTGCATGTGAATATACATGTGTGTGTGTGTGTTTGTGTGTGTATTGGTGTGCCAGGTCCTCTTGCCACTACAAACCAATACCAGATATTTGTGCCATTTTTTGCATGTGGCTTTATGTGGGTGCTGCAGAACTGAACCCAGTCATCAGGCTTTCTAAGCCAGTGCCTTTAATGGCTGAGCCATCTCCCCATCCCACGTGAAGGCTTTTGAATATCAAGAACTAGGAAGGGGCCAAGAACAGGGGCCCTTAAACTCACACTCTATGATTACACGTTCAGTGATGGGACCCCTTGAAATCATATTGGAATCATATGTACAGTTTTTCAGAGAGACAGTCTCAAATAGATTGACAACTTATTCAAAGATTGTGAAAATAACTAAAATAAAGTACCTAATTTTAAGTACTACACATAAGTGTATATAGCTAATAACTGAGCTAAATATTAAATTCAATCCTTTTTGATATAACACTAGAGGCTTCTTTGAAAATAAACTCTTCAATGTTACAAAGTACGAACTGTATTAGTCTCAAGTCCTCTAATAAAAGTGTTTTTCACGAGTTATGGTAGATTAATATATACAACTGATACCTAGCCAGAATAAAACAAAAGAAACACTAAAGGAACTCACTGCTATAGAAGAATTTTCAAGGATGTGGTGTGGATTAATGCTTAGTGTGAGGCCTGGAGTCAAGTCTCTAGCACCAAATATATAAATACATAAGTAAATCAAAATTTAAATAAAATCTTGGTCTTGATATAATCTCACATGCATAACTCCATAATTCTAATTTTTTGTTTTCACTATATTATTTTCTTGATGATCTAACAAAGCCACTGTAGGCTGCCTTTCTTCCCCATTGTTCTATAGACAGAAGCAGACAAACAATTCATAAATAAATACAGCATTAGCATAGAACCAACTGAAGAGAAAAATAGGTAAGAGACAGGAGAGATGGCTCACAGGAACAAAGGATGGTCTCTAAGAGGGTTTGCACAACTCATTTTCACTATTCTGACACTATCTGAAACCACCATAATTATTCTTGGCTTTAGCATTAAAAGCCCTTTTTTCTATAAAATGATTTTGTGTATGTTTTGGTTTTGTGAGACAGGGTCTCACGTACCTTTTGTTGGTTTTCACCTTTCTATGTAGATGAGGATGACAATGATCCTTCTTGCCTCCACCACCCAAGTGCTGGGATTATAGACATGTACTACCATACCTGACTGACTTCTATAACACAAAAGAACAGCAATTCATTGACTAATTCATTAAGAACAAGAGTTCAGATTTATCATTTTCACTTTTTGTAGTCTTTGAATATACTGGAATCTGTTTGAGAATGCTTAGTGCTATTTTTCCAGAAAAAATGCACATATGCACACATATTTCCTATAAGAATTCAGGGGGTTAGAACACTGGATCTATAATCATGTACTTGAGGTGAAGGGTCTTTGCTTTTAGTTTTTAGGATATATTCTTGTTCTTTCCCAGTTGAAAATGTGTTGTAAGGCTGACCTGAAATTCATTATGTAGTCTCAGGGTAGCCTTGAACTCATGGCAATTCTCCTACCTCTGCCTCCCTAGTACTGGGACTAAAGGCATGTGGCAACATGTCCGGCTTAAATGAGTTTTAAAGAAAACTTTCTACTCAAGATATAACACCTCTTGGGCTGGAGAGATGGCTTAGTGGTTAAGGCGCTTGCCTGCAAAGCCAAAGGACCTCGGTTCGATTCCCCAGTACCTACGTAAGCCAGATGCACAAGGTGGCACATGTATCTGGAGTTCACTTGCAGTGGCTGGAAGCCATGGCATGCCCATTTTCCCTCTCTCTTTTTTTCACTCTGCCTCTTTCCCTCTCTCAAATAAATAAATAAAAATAATTTGAAAAAAGATATAACACTAAAGTTTAACAGTAACTAGTCTTTTCCTGTCATGATAGGAGGCATAATTTTTTTCTTTTTTAATTTTCTCCTAAAATTTCTGTAATATACAAACATTTTAAGAAAAAATCCTACATAAGTATTTTTTAAGAAACAATCTATAGCTCCAGCCCTCAACATATTTCAAGGAATCTCAGTAACTATAAGAAAATGTCAGGGCTGGAGAGATGGCTTAGTGGTTAAGCGCTTGCCTGTGAAGCCTAAGAACCCCAGTTCAAGGCTCTATTCCCTAGTACCCACGTAAGCCAGATGCACAAGGTGGCGCATGTATCTGGAGTGGCTGGAGGCCCTGGTGCACTCATTCTCCCTCCCTCCCTCCCTCTTTCTCTCTGTTGCTCTCAAATAAGCAATAATAAATAAAAATGAACAAAAATTAAAAAAAGAAAATGTCATTTCTCTAGTGTTATAGGAAATGACTGTGTTACAGCTACAACTTAAAATACATTAATGGTTGAGTCTTCTAATAAAATATCAAGTCCTAATTTAAAGACAAAATCTAGAGTATTAAATATTTGCATTTCAATCACTGAAAAAACATAGTAATGAGTTTTTGAGAAACTGTGTCTCTGGAACATAATATACTACTTGTGATTCTCCTTCTGTCTCAGTGATTTTGTGGCCACTCCAGTGCTTCCTTATTATTCTTTTCTGGTTTGCAAAGCTACCTTTTGTATCTCCTGAGAGTGAGAATTACTAGAAGAGGGAAGTAAACCTTTCCACATAGATAGGATGCTGGATCCTCAAACTGTCTGAAAATCTGATGAGCCTTTAGGAAGCACTCTGCTATTTATTTCTTTTCCTTTGCGGAATAGTAACCACCTCTAGGGCACCCACCAAAGCCACATGCACATGAAGGAGTGCTACTACACCACCAAATAGCAGTGCCCTGACCTGGACTTCAATCCTGGAGCAATTCCAAGCACTCCACACATCCCCAGGACTGTGGGTTAAACAGAGAAGAGTGGCCTTACTAGGGTAGGGATCTGCTTCCGATTCAAGCTGCCTTTTTTTTTTTTTTTTTTTTAAGTAGTCTCATTCTAGCCCAGGTTGATCTGAAATTCACTATGTAGTCTCAGGCTGTCCTCAAACTCTCAGAGATCCTCCCACCTTTGCCTCCCTAGTGTTGAGATTAAATACATGTGCCCAGTTTAAACTACTTTTTAATGGGGTAATTATAACCAAATTAAACTGAACAAGACTTCCTTTAAAAACATTCAATAGTGGGGCTTAGTGGTTAAGGTGTTTGCCTGCAAAGCCAAAGGACCTCAGTTGGATTCCCCAGGACCCACGTAAGCCAGATGCACAAGGGGGCACATGCATCTGGAATTTGTCTGCAGTGGCTGGAGGCCTTGGCACACCTATTTTTTTCTCTCTCTCTCAAATAAATAAATAAAAATAAAGTTAAAAAATTCATACTGTGACTAAATCTCTTGACATTCACATTGCACACATAAAAACACAGAAACTAACCCATTCCTAGCTACTTACTGAAGCTAGTAACAAACAGCAGATGTATAAAGTCCTTCACATTTTGCTTTGGCATTTCTAGAACAATTGGTAGAAAAATTTCTGTGCCTCCAGTTTAGGTTCATTCTGCCTAATTTTGAAAATGGTTTGCATTTCCACAGTACATACCAGCTAAGTTATAAGGGGCTGAGGACAAAGGTACCAGGGATCTGAAGGTATGAAGCTCCTAGTATATAATACATAGAGCATATAATGGACATGTGAATAAATTTAAGACCTGATAAGGCAATACAAGACAGTTAGAACACCAAACAGACAAGACCAGAAAAGAACCTCTCCTTGCCATATTATAATTAAACTACTAAACACACAGACCAAAGAAAATACAATGAAAGCAGTGAGAAGCACCTAGTCACTTAGAAAGGCAAGGCCTCAGGACAACAACCTCAACAAGAACTAACAGCCAGAAGAGCAAGCTTGAAGTGATGTACTCTGAGTCCTGAAAGACAACAACTGCCAACTCAGACTACTATATCCAGAAAAGCTATCCCTCACAATTGAAGGAAAAACAAGAACTTTCCATGATAAAAACAGTCTAAAGGAAAACATGACAAGTAAGCTAGCTGTACGGATAATACTTAAAGGGATCTTTCACAATGAAGAAAAGGGCAAGCACATACATGAGACAGGAAAGAATGAATCAGGCTCAAACAATACTTAATGCAAGAGAGTAACGAAAGACTACATAAGGCCTTATCTTAATTCATAGTAATCACTCACAACTTTTATTCTGTATACCTCACATTCATGGCTATTTCATCAATGTCAATGAAAAATTTCTATAACTAGTAATGGTTGTATTAAAAATATGATTCATTAAACATTACTTTTAGATTAAAATTAAAGTCTGAAAACATTAAATAATAATCTTATTTATGCAGATTACTAACAATTCATTTACCAAATATTTATCTCTATTATACCATGAACTTAACTTTTAAATTTATATATTGCCAGCATTAATGGTTTAGGAAATGCTTATGTACTGTTGTAATTCATAAAACTTCAAAGATTCCAACAACAAAAGCATTACTTTTATACATTCTCTAATAAAACAGGGATTATAGAATATGAGCAAATAGTGATAACTTTATACTTAGGTTCAGCTAAACAAATATAACTCCAAAAGGAAAGATTAAAACACTTTTCTGCTTTTATTATTACAATTTGTTTTTCTTTCTTTCTTACCCTCCCCTCTCACCCAGGAAAGTTTCTTCACAGATGTATAGTAGGATACATAAAGTACGAGGAAGGAAAGTAAGATAGGTTTTCACTCATGCAGGATAAATGGCTATGTCCAAATCACGAATTACCTCTAATTACAGGGTATAGATCTGTCATCTTTCTTTACAGAATCCAGCCAGTTACATACTTTGATTTTTGACTTCCATTTGGATTTAATAACATCAAAGTTTGTCATCACTTATCTGTTTCCAGACATACCTAGCCTTAACCCAAAACATCTCTGTATTTTTGCTTTATTGTTGCAAGAAAGCTTTAAGTCTTCAATAGCCTTGTAATATTTCATGGTCATTTAACTTTTATATGTGGCTGTAATACTTACTTACTGCCCTTGGCCTTCACTTTTAAATGTTTAAAATATACCAGTTTTAAACCCAGTACACCACATACAAATACTCTAACAGTACACTCCACCAGTCTTTTTAACCCTTTTCATAAAAATAATCACCATAAATACAGGCAGCATGAAATAAAAGAAAGCAATGCCATTTAATTCTCTAAACTGTTTATGGCTCTTATAGCAAACTTAAAGCTTTACCTTACAAATCAGTTTTAAGACAGTTATTGATAGGCAGTAGAAAAAGCTTTACATCTAAAACACAATCTCAGTTTCTAAGTGAACACATTTCTGTTTGATATTTCAACATGACAATCTACATTCCTTGCTTTTACTTAAAATTTGTGATCATCCATTTCAGTCATGTTGCACTCACAAAATGCAAACCATGGGATCAAAATATGAGAACTTATTTAAAAATTTTACTAGCAATTATATAGTTTCATTATGACACTTTCATACATGTATTCAACATACTTCAATCACACTAAACCCCATTATTTCCTGCTACCCTCTCTATATCCCCTCTGCTGATTCCCCTTCCAAAGAGTCCCCCTTGACAAATGTCTTAAAAACAAAATCTAGGTTCCATATATGAAAGAAAAAAAATGCAGTATTAGCCGGGTGTGGTGGTGTGCGCCTTTAATCCCAGTTTTGGGAGGCAGAGGTAGGTGGATAGTCATGAGTTTGAGGTCACCTTGAGACTACATAGTGAATTCCACATCAGCCTGGGTTAGAGTAAGACACTACCTTGAAAAATCCAAATAAATAAATAAATTAATAAATAAATGCAGTATTAGTCTGAGTCTGATTTCATTTACCATGATGATCTCCAGTTTCATTCATTTTCCTGTAAATTACATATTTTTGTTTGTTTAGGGATGAATAAAACTGCACTGTGCATAAATATCACATCTGAAACATTCACTGACTGATGGGCATCTAGGCGATTCTATAGCTTGGCTATTTGAATAGCACTGTGATAAACATGGATATGCAATTATTTCTGCAGTATGTTGACTTTTAACTCCTTTGGCATATGTCCAGGAGTGGTTTGACTGGATCATAAGATAGTTCTGTTTTTATTACTTATTTATATGGTATGCATGTGTGAGAGTGGGCCTCTGATGTTTGTGTGAGGTATATGTTTCTGTGTGTAAGGTTCATGTGAGGTATGTGCTTATATATGAGATGCATACATGCTCCTGTGAAGTGCATGTGTATGGGGTGTATGTGATGTGTGTGTGTTCCTGTGTATGAGGCATATGTATGTGTATGAGGTGCACATGCGGGAGCTCTGAGGACAACTTTGGGTGTTGATCCTTGCTTTCCACCTTATTTGAGGTGAGGTCTCTTGCTCACTGCTGGATATGCCAGGCTTGTTGGCTGGTGAGCTTCTAGGTATTTATTCTGCTTCTGCCTGTGTATCACTATTGGCTCACAAGGATTTAGACACATCCTATCATGTCCACTTTTACTTGGGTTCTGGGGATCCAAATTTAGGTACTCAAGCTTACACAGCAAACACTTTATCCACTGACATCAATCCAGTCCTATGTTTCGTTTGTTGAGGGATCTCTATAGTAACTTCCACAGTGGTTTAAGTAATTTACATTCCTGCCAACTGTGTATAATCCTCTCCCCATAATTATCCTCATCAACATTTGTGGTTTTGTTTTCTTGACATTCATTCCGACTGGAGTGAGATGGAATCTTTATATTTTGATTCACATTTTCCTTACAGCTAGAATGTTGAATATTATTTTTTCATGTATTTATTGGCCATTTGTACTTCATTGAGAATTATCCAATTTGTCCATTTCAAATTCTGAATTTAAATAATATCAAAGAAAAATCAACTTTGTTATTCTCTTGCTATTTTAGGATATTAGTAACATTTAAATTTAACACCTAGATAGAATATACATGTATTTAATTTATAACACCAAAGTTTCTGAAAAATGTTAGTTTATAGAAACATTAAAAAGCCCAATTAGCTGACTCACAAAAGTTAGCTATTATAAATATGTGACAATTGGCTCTATTCGCTTCGCCATACTGTTGTATCTAAGCCTCTGCATTATGAACTCGCTAAGCCCACATCCCTCTAACTTTGTAGATTATTCTCTCTTCTGACAGGGCCCACATTTCTCTGATTAAACCTCCTTTATTTCCCAGAGTTATTGTTGCAGTTAGGTTCGCACTGCTGGCAGAAATCACCCAACCAAGAGCGGCTTGTGGGAAAGAGAGGTTTAGTTTGGCTTACAGGCTCGAGGGGGAAGCTCCACGATGGCAGGGAAAATGACGACATGGTCAGAGGGTGGACATCACCCACTCACAAACATGAATAAGACAGTGTGCCAAACACTGGCATGGGGAAACTGGCTATAACATCCATAAGCCTGCCTCCAACAATACACTACCTCCAGAAGGCATTAATTTCCAATTGCCATCAGCTGGGGAACCTAGCATCCAGAACACCTAAGTTCATGGGGGACACCTGAATCAAACCACCACCGTTCCCAGTTAGGTATTTTGGCCACTACCTACAACTGCCCCACCCCTTTTAATAGAAGCAAGTGTTGAATTGGTCTGTGGTCAGCTTCTAGGATTATTATATTACTTATAGACCTCCATAAAACCTACTTTCTCAAAGGAGGTGATTACTATTTCAACTCATTTTGTTGGCTTCCTTCACAATCTCTCCCCTAGGGAGGGCTGGAGGTAATGTGAGAGGAAGTTTGGTGACAAGATATATACATGTATTTTTTTTTGTGCAAATTAAACTTTTGTTTTTTCTTGAGGTAGGGTCTCATTCTAGCCCAGGTTGACCTGGAACTCTACAGAGTGAACACACAGTGATTCTCCCACTTCTGACTCCTCAGTGCTGGAATTAAAGGCGTGTACCATTATGCCTGGCCAAATTAAACTTGGTATACAAAACATAAAAATCATATACATTTAATGTCCAAGTTTTGAAAATTTTGATAAGTTTTAAAACATTTTTTTTCCTACCATGTTTACTTATAGCTGTGAATTTCCCCCTACTACTGTTTGGCAACAGCCCCAAAATTTTGATATATTGTTTGCTCAGCTCAAAATAATTTTTTATAAAGTGTTTTTAAATATTTATTTATTTGAGAGACAGAGGAAGGAGAAAGAGTATGGGCATACCAGAGCTTCCTATTACTATAAACAAGCTCCAGATGCATGTGCTAACTTTGTTCATCTAGTTTTATGTGGGTGCTAAGGAATTGAACTCAGGCCATCAGGCTTTGCAAGCAATCACCTCTAACTATTGAGCCATCTCTCCAGCCCTCAAAATAATTTTTAATTTGTTTCTCCCTTGACACATGGATTTTTAGTAGTGTGTTAGTTTTCAACTATTTGGGGATGTCTCAAGCATCTTTTTTTAAATTATTATTGAGAACTTTAATACATGTATGTTAGTCAGCTCCACAAAGCTATGATGAACCTCCAAGAGGAATGGGATTTATTTCAGGCTTACAGATCCAGTGGAAGTTCCATAATAGGTGGCCCTTTCACAGATTCATGCAGAGAGGAAAAGCCACCACTAGCCAAGCTGTACCAAAAACAAACCAGACTGTCAGCCAAACAGCAGGGAACCCAGACAGAGCTCAAGCACTCTGAGTATCTTTAGGTTATAAATCAAATCTGTCTCCAGTGAAACCTCCTCTGGCTAAGTGTCTATACACAAGCTTTTTTAAAAAATTAACTTATTTGAGAGAGAGCGAGAGTTAACACATGTGTGTGCATGCCAAGGCCTCCAGCTGCTACAAACAAATTCCAAACGCATGTGCCACCTTGCATATCTGGCTTACATGGGTCCTAGGGAATCGAACCTGGATCCTTTGGCTTTGCAGGCAAGTGCCTTATCTGTTAAGCCATCTCTCCAGCCCTAGGCAAGCTTTTGAAATTTTATTGGGGAACATTCAAACTACCACATGTACATATTGCAAGCTGGTCATATTCCCTGACAGTTCCACAACTGTTTAAATCAACATTCAAACTAGGCACAGTTTATTATTATTATTATTATGAGAGGGAGAGAGAGAGAAAGAATGGGCACACCAGGGCCCTCAGCTGCTGCAAACAAATCGCAGATGTGTGTGGCACCTTGTGCTCATGTGTGACATTGTGCATTTGCATCACTGTGTCTGGCTATGTGGGACCTGGAGATTTGAACTTAGATTCTCAGGCTTCACCACTAAGCCATCTCTCCAGCCCTCAAACTATACACAGTTTATCAGAGGAAGGGATTTACTGAAAATGATGTCTTTTCTTAGGTGTATTATGTTTTTGTCCTCTGTCAAAGATCAGGAAGCTGTAGTTACTAATACTAATACCTGGATCTGCTACTCTATTCTGTTGATCTGTGTGTCTGCTTTTGTGAAAGTATCATGCTGTTTTATTGCTATGGCTTTGTAGTGTATTTTCAAATCAGGTATGGTGATAAAACCAGTAGTATTCTTTTTTGCTAATGACAATTTTGGCCATCTGAGGCCCTTTGTGCATCTATATGATTTTTGAGACTATTTTTTCAATATCTGTGAAGAATGATGCTTGCATTGTGATAGGCACTGCATTGGATGTGTGTATTTCTTTTATTAGGAGAGCATTTTCACAATATTCTTCCCACCCATGAGCATGGAAATCTTTACATCTTCTTTTGACTTTTTCAATTGCTGTCTTGGTGTTTCAATGTTTTCTTTGAGAAATCTTTCACTTTTGTGGTAAGGGATATTTGAAAATATTTAATTTTTTATGGCTATTATACATGGGGCTGCTTCCTTGATTTCTTTCTCCATGTGTCAGTCATGGGTATATATGAAGGCTACTGATATTTGTATGTTGATTTCATATCCTTCCACGTTTTTATTGCTATGGCTCTGTAATATATCTTAAAATCTGATATGGTAACACTACCAGCCCTATTTTTGTTGCTCAAAATTGCTCTGGCCATTCCATGCTTTTTGTGCTTCCAAATAAAGTTTAGGATTGCTTTTTCTACATCTGTGAAAAATGCCATAGGGATTTTGAAGTGGACTGCATTAATTCTGCAGATTGCTTTTAAGAGAGATGTTTTTACAATTCTGATTCTTTCAATCCACGAACATGGGATATCTTTCCATTTCCTAGTGTCTTCTCAATTTCTCTCTTGATTGTTTTAAAAGTTTTATTGATGAGATCCTTCACTTCCTTGGTTAGGTTTATTCTGAAGTACTTTAATTATTACTTTTTTTGAGGCAATTGTGAATGGGAATGTTTCCCTGATTTCATCCTCAGCATGGCTGTTATGGGTATATAGGCAGATTATAGATTTGTGTGTGTTAATTTTGTATCTTGCTACTTCATTTCAGGTCTCTTAAGTATAGAATCATATCATCTGCAACTGAGGCTAGTTTGATTTTCTATCAGGGTGGGCACTAGTGGGCAGGTTGGGTAGCAAGGTCAGCTCCAAAGGGACCCAATCCTCAATTCGTATGTGTGTGGGATGGTACCTGCATAACTAAATGCACTAACAGGGAGTGCTCACCTGGACCCTGGGTGACCAATTCAGTGACCAGGAAGTCTCCACATGGGTCTGGGCTGGGGAATATGACCAGCTTGGGTGTCCATACTCAAGACAGTATAGGTTGTCAGGCCAGGGTCAAGATACATTTTTATTTACTTTTAATCTTTTTATTTGGAGAGGGAGGGAGGGAGGGAGGAAGGGAGGGAGGAAGACAGACAGACAGAGAGAGGGAGAGAGAGAGATTGAGAATGGGCACACCAGGGCCTCTAGCCACTGCAAACAAACTCCAGATGCATGTGCCACCATGTGCATCTGGCTTATGTGGGACCTGGAGAACCGAACCTGGGTCCTGAGGCTTCACAGGCAAGCGCCTTAACCGCTAAGCCATCTCTTCAGCCCATAGCTTCTTTTTGAAATAGGAACGTTTACTCTGTGCCATTATGTGTTGGAAGTTACATATATAAATTCTATTTTGATTTTATAGGACTCAAAAGTAAGAGGCTGTCTTGATTCTCAGATGAACTTTGGACTTTTGAACAGTGTTAAGTTTGATAGATTATGGAGACTTTTAATATTTGACGGAATCCATTTTGCATCATGAGGTAGTCAAGAGTCTATGAATGCCAGGGGGCAGAATGTAGTTGTTTGAATGAGATGTCCTCCATGGCCTCACGTGTTTTAAATACTTGGTCCACAGCTAGTTGCAATTTGGGAGGTGGAGCCTTGCTGGGGGCAGGCTTTAACATGTTACAGCTTCCCCTTGAAAGAGTTAGTTAACTTTCTTGCTGTCTCCTGCATGCTGATGTGACAGAATGTGATGCCTAACCTCTGCCATACCATGCCATGCCATGATGAAACTTTCTCTTGAAGCTATAAGCAGAAATAAACCTTTTCCTTCCATACACTGCTTCTGGTTGGGTGTTTTATCTCAGCAATGAGAAAGTAATTGCAGTAAGCTTCTTGTTGCTGGCAGAAAACACTCAACCAAGAGCAGCTTGTGGGAGGAAAGGGTTTATTTTAGCTTACAGACTTGAGGGGAAGCTCCATGATGGCAGGGGAAAACGATGGCATGAGCAAAGGGTAGACATCACCTCCTGGCCAATTTCCAGTGGATAATAGCAGCAGGAGTTTGTGCAGGGGGAAGCTGGCTATATTACCCATAAGCCCGCCCCCAATAATACACTGCCTCCAGGATGATCCAATTTCCAAATTGCCATCAGCTAGGGACCTAGCATTCAGAAAACACAAGTTTATGAAGGACATCTGACTCAAGTCACCACACAGGCATTGGTTCACATTTCCCCAGGAAAAGTTCACACATCATACACAGGGGTTTCCCTATTCCTTGAATCCTGGATGAAACTCCTAAATTGTATGCCAGTACTCAATGCATCATTTCTCAGTTCCTAAGCCAGCCTTCACTGATCTAGTTTGTGGTACATGGGCTGCTTTTTAAACTTGTCAGCTGGAACTTTAGCTTCTGATAACAGAGGGCACTGGAGCAACACTGCAGGATAACAAAAAGACATTTGCTCCTTCTATGTCCCAATCTGCCTTATTTATTCAGAGATGGAGGCCAAACTTTCCCATCAAAGGTTACAGCCAGGGTACACAGTTTTTGGTGTACCTTCAGGACAATCATTCTGGACCACGTGGTAGCATCTGAACAAGCTCTACTGACAGCTTCTATGAAAGCTCCAGAGGGGAATTTAAATTGCATGAAATCCATCAAGTAGCATCTTAGGAGCTGCTTGGGAGCTGGTCAATTCTATAGTTTACTTCTACCCCATTTACCCTTTCCAGCAATGGCAGACTTCTACTACAGGCTAGCTGTGTTCTTCACCAGAGACAGGCTTTATATTCTTGTAGCATCTATGCCTACTTTAGAGGGGCTGAATTTCAGTTTTATGGGTCTCCAGAACTTAGTTTTTTCAGTGTTCCTTCTCCCTTGCTCAAGGGTAGGTAGCAGCTACTTTGTGACCCCTTCTACTTCTGAGCTCCTTACTGGGTAATTACTTTACTAAGTAAGTTTTCATATTCAACTTTCCCTTTACAAATTACTGGTCTGGGGCTGGAGAGATGGCTTAGCAGTTAAGCGCTTGCCTGTGAAGCCTAAGGACCCCGGTTCGAGGCTCGATTCCCCAGGACCCACGTTAGCCAGATGCACAAGGGGGCGCATGCGTCTGGAGTTTGTTTGCAGTGGCTGGAGGCCCTGGCACGCCCATTCATTCTCTCTCTCTCTATCTGCCTTTCTCTCTCTGTCTCTTTCAAATAAATAATTAAAAATAAAAAAAATTAAAAAAAATTACTGGTCTGATTTCTGTCTCCTAAGTAGATGCTGTCAAGATACATCTTACCTTGCCTGTCACAATCTATGAATATCCCAGTCACTTCCAGGAGTAAAGTTGTTAGGGAATTGTCCAACAACAGAAGCTTATATTTTTCTTGCCTGCTCTCTCAGCATTGCTTTCATCCAGTTCTACCTCTACTTGAAACCACAGAAAACATGTATACCTCTGGATAAACATCTGTGAATTTACCGCTTTTTTTTTTTTTTTTTTTCGAGGTAGGGTCTTACTCTAGCCCAGGCTGACCTGGAATTCACTATGGAGTCTCAGGGTGGCCTCGAACTCATGGCGATCCTCCTACCTCTGCCTCCCGAGTGCTGGGATTAAAGGCGTGCGCCACCACGCCCGGCTATTGAATTTACCGCTTTTTAAAGATTGGCTTGAAGATGGAAGACCAGCGAGTTGTCTTTCCAATCCCACTCTCCCCCTCCTGTCTCTACACCCACTATTCACATATTCTTACTTATTTATTTGATATAGAGTCTCACCTTAGCCTAGGCTGACCTGGAATTCACCATGTAGTCTCAGGTTGGCCTTGAACTCTTCCTACTTCTGCCTCTCAAGTGCTGGGATTGAAGGCATGTGTCACCACAACAAGCTCATATTTCTTTATAAACTTCAAATTCTTCTGTCTTATGCAAAGCAGCTGTCTCTCACCTGAGTTGGCCACATTCAGGTCCACATGGGGCTACACTCTACCTCACTTATCTTGATATGTAAAACCAAAATCCTTCTTTTCCTAAGAGTATTTACAGAGAATTATGAAGACACAGACATTATTATATTATCTTCAGTTGATGTGGGCAGTATTAGAAAAAACAAAAATCCACTATTCAGCTGGTTTTTGTCATATGCCAGGCTTATTTTCTAAATTTAAAAACAATTTAGCTGGGCATGGTGGTGCACACCTTTAATCCTAGCACTTGGGAGGCAGAGGTAGGAGGATCGCTGTGAGGCCAGCCCAGGTCATTAGGCTTTGCAGGCAAGCACCTTAACCGCTGAGCCCTCTCTTCAGCCTGCAATTTTCAAGCTTCTAACCACTTCTCCACTGAAATAATGTTTTATAATATTTCTTAATTTAGTAAGGTTTAAGAATGAAGTTATCTTTTTAAAGCAGAATGGCCTGAACAACAGAATATTCCTGTCTCATCCATTTTACCACTTCCAAATTAATTACACCTGAATGAAATACACTAAAACTGTAATGGGGAGCACTACTAAAAGCAGTTTTATAGAGAACTAGCTGATGCTTTGAACTCTAAAGCAAGTTCCTCTAACAAGTTCTTTGCAAGCTGTATTTTGTTGCTCTGCTACAATCACTATGTTTTGAAACAATATCAGAATTTTACAATTTATTCTCAATTTTTTTAGCTAATCCCCTAATTTAATCATCAGCAATTTTCCTAAATTATTCAGACAGTTCTGTAATAAATTTATTTTCAATTTATCCTCTTCCCTAATGTCTTGATACTCTTCCCAAAGGTCAGAACCAAATTTGCATTATATGGCATAAAGTGAAGTGTTTAATAAGTAATGTCAAAATGATACTTTGAGGTAGTATAGCCATTATACTAGTAAAGTATTGGGTTGGAGTGATGGCTCTATGGTTAAAGGCACTTACTTGCAAAGCCTCAAGGCCCAGGGTTAATTCCCTGGTACTCATTATGTAAAGCCAGATTTACAAAGTGGAACATGAATCTGGAGTTTGTTTGCAGCAGCAGGAGGCCCTGGCCTGCCCAATCACTCTATCTCTGATTATTATTAGTAATAATAATAATCATAGGAAAGTATCTAACATTTCTATTTATGACAAAGTTGGTTTCTGTAATATGCCAGTTTCAGGCTTCTTAAGTTTTTCCATTCCTGATCATTTTTTCTGCTGAGAAATTTTTACATGAACCTGAGTATTATAGGTATATAAAAATAGCTATAAAGATAAAACACTTTATAACAAACAAATTATAAAGATATTATTTGAAAAGAATTTTCTAATACATATAATTTTACCATCTATTAAAGACAAATAAATGTGCACACTAATGAGATTGATGTGTTTATTTTGCATCAATATTGGTTGACTGATACAGCAGAATATAGAGCATCTTCAATGTGTTACAGAGTTCATGACTTTTGTTTTATGCTAAGAAACCATTTCACATTAATATACAGTATAGCAGAAGAATGTTTAGAGCCATTTCGGAAGTAACTGGAAATTCTGTCCTAGTTCCAAGTCAAAAATTATCTTATGGGGACTGGAGAGATGGTTCAGCAACTAAAGGCACTTACTTGCAAAGCCTGAAAGCCTGATGGCCTGGGTCCAATTCCCCAGTATCCAGGTAAAGCCAGATGCACAAAGTGGCACATGTTTGGCGTTTGTTTGCAGTGGCAGTGCCTAAGCTCACGCTCTTTCTGTCTGCCTCTTTCTCACCAATAAACAAACAAATAAATAAAAATATTTAAAAATTATCTTATGATTTTTTAAATTTTGTTTTTTCAAGGGTCTCACTGTAGCCCAGGCTGACCTGGAATTCACTAGGTAGTCTCAGGCTGGCCTCAAATTCACAGTGATCCTACTACCTCTGCCTCCCGAGTGCTGGGATTAAAGGTGTGTGCCACCATGTCTGGCTACTTGCTTTTTTTTTTTTTCTTTTGGTTTTTCGAGGTAGGGTCTCACTCTAGCCCAGGCTGACCTGGAATTCACTATGGAGTCTCATGATGGCCTCGAACTCATGGCGATCCTCTTACCTCTGCCTCTCGAGTGCTGGGATTAAAGGTGTGCGCCACCACGCCCGGCAACTTGTTATTTTTTTTTTTAAGAGTATTTTTTTTTCTTCTGAGGCAGGGTCTCACTCTATTCCAGGCTGACCTGGAACTCTTTCTGTAGCCCAAGGCTAACATGGAACTTACAGGAGACTCCTGAGTTCTGGGACTAAAGGTATATGCCACCAAGCGCAACTCTTAGGAATGTTTTAATCAAACTCAAGTCAGTAACCCAAACAGCAACTTTAAAAATCAAATATTCTAACACAATGTAACCCAAAGATATAGTAATTTGGTATATTCTGAGGAATAGTGGCAGAAAAATACTGAATGTCTTTGTTTTCTGAAATTAAGCCACTATATTTCTATAAGAGCAGAAAACTTTGTATAGTAAAAACACTGTAATTCATAACGCACAATAGGGTGTCAAAATGTTCACTGATGTTGCATGGTTTGATGGCATACATAGTACAAAGTGCATATTGTGCTCAGAACCATGCTTCCGTGAAGTCACGTGATGCAATATGGGCAACAACTGGCAGAAAAACCGCAAATTTATTATGCATTTGATTTTAAAATAATTTTTTTGTTGTAATATGCCCAGAAACTTTTACAATTTGTATTTCAGCCCCATGTCCTAATATACAACCCCATGTGAGAATGCCACTCATACAAGTGGATGCTGGTGTACTTTGATGCCTAAAGATTTTAAATTACAGGTCAATGAATGAAAAATATGTGGTCTTTCTATTTGAATTTAATTCTATGCCTGGACGAGAGTAGGATGTCTGTGAGGCTTTAGGACTCATGCAAAGGCTTACTACCTCAAGATAAAAACCCCTACCACATGGCTTCAGGTAACTTAATGATTGGTTTTCCAGTCACCATACACATCCTCTCTTGCAGGTCACATTCTGGCAAGTAAATTCCACCTACCCTGTGGGTGACCATTTACATATACTTCCTTCATGAAATCAGGAATGTGATAGGTGCTCTCCTAGCACACTCTCACAGCAACTGGCACTTATACCTAGAAGTATAGCATTTACCATAGAAGTGAAGTACACTGTTAAGTCTTTCTAATCTCCACTTCCTGCATGTAAGCCTGGCACACAAGAGTTCAATAATCATAGAAGGAAGAAAGGGAAGAAAGAAGGGGCATCCCTTGCCAGGCATGGTGGAGCATGCCTTTAATCCCAGCACCTGGGGTGCAGAGGTAGGAAGATCACTGTGAGATCAAGGCCACCCTGAGACTACATAGTGAATTCCAGGTCAGCCTGGGCTAGAGCAAGACCCTACGAGAAACAAAAAAGTGGGGGGGGGATCCCAACTTATCTGCTGCTGTGCTACCATGACCTGGAATTCTATAAATCCCTGATTGACCCTCCATAACAGCAAGCTGCTGGTCACAATGGGAACCAGAAAAGTATAGGCTCTGGAAAAATCATTTAGTGTGATGAATAAAAATGAAGTATATGACCACCATTATTATAGATCAACATGAGATACTGAAGAAAATAACTACCACCATGCTAATGCACAAAACTGTAGCAAGAGATAACAGATTATTAATTATAAACCAAAATTCTGATATAAATGTATCTCTGAAATTCTCAACTATGCCCACATGTTTCCCAAGTGATGGTGATGGGGATTAACAGGTCTGTCTTTGGGAAATGTATTCAAATCATAGAGGTGGAGGGACAGTTTTCAAGCTATAGCTTTACTGAATACACTAGTTGCTGAAAGCAATGTCTACTGTGGTAGTAAAAGAATAAAAATAGTTGTTTTAAATTGGTTCAACATGCAGATCAAGGAAATGTAGCAACAGAGCTAACAGACCTGATAAAACAAGTGATAATTTAATAATTTGTGAATTAGGGCTGGAGAGACGGCTTAGTGGTTAAACGCTTGCCTGTGAAGCCTAAGGACTCTGGTTCAAGGCTCAATTCCCCAGGACCCACGTAAGCCAGATACACAAGGTGGCGCATGTATCTGGAGTTCGTACGCAGTGGCTGGAGGCCCTTGAGTGCCCATTCTCTCTCTATCTGCCTTTTTCTCTCTGTGCCACTCTCAAAAAAATAAATAAAAAAGAATTTGTGAATTAGTTTAAACTAAAGAAGTCACAAAGTTGCAGAGAAGGGGTGGGGGTTGAGTGTTGGGGAAAAAATTCAAAACACTTAAACTGGTATAAACTGTAGGATGAAGTTAGGAATTTAAAAAGACTGCAGTTGGAAAGTGTCTGAGTTGAGACAGTACAGAAAAAAAAAAAAGAGACTACTGTAGCTACGAACGACAAAGTTTAAAAATGTGTATGAGGTGGTGGTGGTGGGGGGCTGGAGAAGAAGTTCAGTGGAAAAACCCTTGCCTAGTATGGGAGACTCAGCACCAGAAAAAAAAAATGTAGATTTTATTCAAGGCAGAACGAGGCACTAGTGGTTCAAGTGATACTGTGGGGAGGATAGATAACCTAAGGTTCTGAAGACTATGGGATTGAACAAGGAAGCTGAGAAACCAATGATGAAACATAAATTGAACTGTCTGACAAGAGTAACAAAAATGCTACAAAGTACTAAAAGATCCACCCCAGTCAGAAGTAATGTGAGGTTAAAGTAGCTATTGCATGTATTATGTATGTTATATTTTAACATAAGTATCATTTACCGATACTTTTAATAATCCATAAGGCCTGCTTTCCTCAGTCTGTTGTATTGGAATGTTTCTTTAGTTTTTCATTAGAAAGGCATAAAGTAAAACCTAACAAAGACAATAAAATACTACTCAAAAATGTTATTTATATTTGCAAGCAGAAAGAGAGTGAGTGAGAGAATGAGAATATGAATGCGCCCCTCAGGGCCTCTTGCTGCTGCAAACTAACTCCAGACACATGTGCCACTTTGTGTATCTTGGCTTTAAGTGAGTACTGGGAAATCGAACCCAGGCCACCAGACTTCTCAAGCAAGCACCTTTAACCACTGAACCATCTCCTCAGCCTTAAAATAGTATTTTTCTACTATTTTCTTTTCTTTTCTTTTTTTTTTTTTCCGAGATAGGCTTTCACTCTAACCCAGGATGACCTGGAACCTACTACCTCTGCCTCCCCTAGTGCTGGGATTAAAAGCACGTGCCACCACGTCCGGCTGTAAAATATCATATCTAATTTCCAGAAAACTCACGAACACGAAAATGTCTATGTATTTTTTAGGCAGCGCTCTCAAATTTTCTAATGTTTTTTATGGCAAGATTTATCTTTGAAGTACGAAATTTTACCTTCACACCTTTATCAGAGGTAGGATTTTTTTCTTTAGATGGAGGTTTTTAGGATGGTTATACACACACACACACACACACACACACATATACATATGATCTTTTTTGCTTAGTAGGCAGGGTCCATTAAAACATCATGGCTTAGAATCACATAATAGACCTAGGATTAATAAAAATCCGGAAATTATCAACTGGTTACCTTTTATGTTTAGTATTTTCATAAAATATGTCAATGCCAAGACAACACCATTCCAGATAAAAGTCATACACTAGGACAACGACAGCACTGTACACAAAGTGCAACCTACGGCGGGGCGATGCAGGTAAACGCAGGTGCGCTGGGGCTGGGGTAGGAGACGCAGGGTCTCCACCCGGAGGGAGCACACCGCCTGATGGAGACGAGCGCCCCCGCCAGGCGCCCCCGGCTTCCTGGAAGAGTTCTCCCGGAGGAGGAGGCTGAACCTCGGGTCACCGGTCCCGAAGGCCCTGGCTAGTCTCGTCCCATCTGTCCGGGGGGGGGGGGTCTTTCCGGAGGGCGCCCCTTCCCCGGGCTAGAGAAACGACACAGGCCCGCCGGGGTCCCCCGGCACCTCCCACCCGGGGGCGGTGGAGGAAGGCGGGGCCACGGTGGGCTCGCCGGAAGCGCCACTCCCGTACCTGTGCTAGGGCCGTAAGGTTGCCCTCGCGCGCCGCCACTTTCACGCGGCCGTGATGCCAGGCCGCCCCCGCCCCTGCCAGGGCCACGCCGGCTACAGCTGCTGCCAAAGGGCCAGGGCTCGGCACGGCTCGTCGGCCGGCCGCCAGCCCGCGCCGTAGTCTTCCGCTCCAGGCTACCAGCCTAGCGCTTCGCCCAGCAGCCGCCGCCATCTTTGCGGAAGCGCCGGGCTCTGCGCTCCGCTCCCACCTCCAGCCACCTGGAGCGCCAGGCTCAGCTCTCGCGAGATTGGGCCGCTTCCTCCTGGTTCTCGCTGGCGCGCTGCTCGCTGCGGCGGCGCGGGACTACGCTCGGGTTCGCCGGTGGCTTTACTGTGGCAGGGATGGGTTAACTGGAAAAGGGTCAAAACTACATACAGGCCTCCCCAGTCCAAGAAGGACGGGATAGTGCCCTATAGCGTGGAGAAAACTGCAGATTAGACAAGTTGGTTTGGGGACAAGGACTGTGGATGTGTGATAATGATCGACAGAACCTTCGTGGACGAGTCAGATTAGATGTAGTGTGACTTTTGACAGATGGCAGTGAATATATGAGCGGGAGCCTCGGCCCTCTAGGGGAAGTGTGTCATTCTGTGGTATAAGAGGAATCGGTGTTCAATGAGCACTGTGGGCGTGGGAGAGAGACAGAGAGAAAGCACATCTGACAGTAACAAGTTATTTGTGATCACCGATGGACATGATCTTAGCGGAAATGGCTGGGTTGTGGAACTGAAAAATTCTGCATTTTTCACAACGCTACTTCCCCTAAATGCCACAAGCCTGCCTATATTAAGAACTTAGCAGTAGGGCTGGAGGGATGGCTTAGCAGTTAAGGCGTTTGCCTGCAAAGCCAAAGGACTCAGGTTCGATTTCCCAGGACCCACATTAGCCAGATGCACAAGGGGGCGCACGTGTGTGGAGTTCGGTTGCAGTGGCTTGAAGCCCTGGCACTCCCATTCTCTCTCTCCCTCTTTTTCTGTCAAATAAATAAGTAAAAATAAATATTTAAAAAAGAATTTAGCAGTATTCATATCCTGTGATTGAGAAATTTACCTAAAATACAGATACCTTTTGAAAGCCATTTTTGATAACAGCTATCAGCTTGCTTAGCCTTATTTAAGGAAAAGTGTATATTTTCTCCCATGGCTGTCACTATTAATCTATAGTCAGAACTTCCTCACTTTCCCCCTAATTATTGTAACTCTCTCAATGTGCCTTTCCAATCAGGAAGTAATAGACACTGAATAGACTTGTAAGCCAGACCTCAAGATGTGAATTCTGGCTCTAGAACCATCACTGTGATTTTGGGCAAGTTATTTAATATTTCAGAATCTCAATTTTCTCATCCGTAAACAACCTCTTATAGTTAGGGATGGGAGATGCAATGGGATAATTTATAGGAAGTGGATAGCCAGATCCCTGGTACATGGTGCACTCATGACAGATGGAGTGTATCTCCTTGAAAATTTGGCTTATTCTTGATCATAATCAGTCGCAAATGAGCCTGACTGAATGTCCACTATTCCAGATCACTAAACCACATTAACCATAGACTCTCTACTTTTTTCTTTTTTTTCAAGGTAGGGTCTCACTCTGGCCCAGGCTGACCTGGAATTCACTCTGTATTCTCAGGGTAGCCTCGAACTCACGGCGATCCTCCTGCCTCTGCCTCCCAAGTGCTGGGATTAAAGGCGTGTGCCACCACGCCCGGCTGACTCTCTACTTTTTTATATTCATCTGATCTTGTGGACCTCTGGGCTGTTTTCACCTCTGCTGGCTTTATTAATTCTTGACATGTGTTCTATTTTTCTGAAGTATTGACATCTAGCATGATTCTTTTTTTTTGAAAAATATTTTTATTTATTTATTTGTATACAGAGAGAGACAGAGAGAGAGAGGGGGGGGGGGAGAAAGAAAGAGATTGGGTATGCCAGGGCCTCTAGACACTGCAAACGAACTCCAGATGGATCTGGCATGATTTTGTCCTCTCTGACTTGTAGCTTTTCTAAGATATGCTTAGACACACTGCATGTCTTGTAACACTGTTTTTTTCAGTTTCCAGAAACCACTGCCCTTGTCTATTTCAAACTAATTCACACAGTTCTTCTACCCCTTAGTGGAACACAGCATCTATTATAAGGCATTTTAAGGGCTGGAGAGATGGCTTAGTGGTTAAGGCACTTGCCTGTGAAGCCTAAGGACCCATGTTTGATTCTCCAGATCCCACATAAGCCACATGCACAAAGGTGAGGGGTGGTGTAAGCATCTGGTTTTTTGATTGCAGCAGCTGAGGCCCTGGCACGCCAATTCTCTCTCTCTCTAAAATAAAAAAATAAAAATTAAAACTAAGTCATTCTCCCAAGCCCAAGATAGATGCATACTCCTGCTAGATAACTTGGCATATCTAAAAGCATTTTATTTCTTCCACATTTTGACATGCTTGTGGATGATAATGTGCTAATTTTCTTTGTTTTCTTAGAGCCTAGCAAGCATAATGTCTACCACACATTAAACATTTAATGAAGGTATGGTATAAATGAAATTTTAGCCATTTTCAAGTTTGGGGTATCAGTCATACAGACATATATTGTCCCTTTTTACAAGTTTTTTTTTTTGTTTATTTTTATTTATTTGAGAGCGACAGAGAGAGAAAGAGGCAGATAGAGAAAGAGAATGGGCACGTGAGGGCCTCCAGCCACTGCAAACGAACTCCAGACACGTGCGCCCCCTTGTGCATCTGGCTAACATGGGTCCTGAGGAATCCAGCCCGAGCCAGGGTCCATAGGCTTCACAGGCAAGCGCTTAACTGCTAAACCATCTCTCCAGCCCCTGTATTGTCCCTTTGATGCAGTTTATTTTTCAAAACAAAAGCTTCATTTAATTTTTTTTTAGGGCCTCACTGTAGCTCAGGCTGACCTGGAATTCACTATGTGGAATCTCAGAGTGGCTTTGAATTCATCACAATCCTCCTACCTCAGCCTCCCAAGTGCTGAGATTAAAGGTGTGCACCACCACTCCTGGCTTTTATTTTATTTCAAGGTAGGGTCTCACTCTAGCTCAGGCTGAACTGGAACTCACTCTGTAGTTCCAGGCTAGCCTTGAACTCACAGCAATCCTGCTACCTCTGCCTCCCAAGTGCTGGGATTAAAGATGTGCATTACCATGCCTGGCAAAAACTTCATTTTAAATTACTGTCTTTGGCTGAAAAATCTTTGAACTTATTTGGAAATTTGTACTTGTATTAGTTTTGTTCATTTGTCTTTATGTTATATTCCAAGCCTCTAGAGCTCTCAGTTGAGATTTAATGTATTAAAACTTTTCTTTTGCAGAGGCAACAAAGTCTTATAATAGAACTAACCTCTAGCTGGTTCACCATTCTAAGTATGAAATCTTCCCTGGCAGCTGCTGACTATATTGGTCTTTGGGGGATCTGGCTTTGTTCATTTCTTCATTACCAGCTGTATATTGAAAAATCCCTGGGCCTGGATATATTTTCTTTTTTTAAATTTATATTTTATTGACAACTTCCACAATTATGGACAATAACCCATCCCTCCCCCCACTTTCCCCTTTGAAACTCCACTCTCCATCATACCCCCCCCCACCTCAATCAGTCTCTCTTTTATTTTGATGTCATGATCTTTTCCTCCTATTATGACGGTCTTGTGTAGTAGTGTCAGGCACTGCAAAGTAATGGATATCCAGGCCACTTTGTGTCTGGAGGAGCATGTTGTAAGGAGTTCTACCCTTCCTTTGGCTTTTACATTCTTTTTTTTTTTTTTTTGGTTTATTTATTTATTTGAGAGCAACAGAGAGAAGGAGGCAGAGAGAGAGAGAGAGAGAATGGGCGCGCCAGAGCTTCCAGCCTCTGTAAACGAACTCCAGATGCGTGTGCCCCCTTGTGCATCTGGCTAACGTGGGTTCTGGGGAATTGAGCCGCGAACCGGGGTCCTTAGGCTTCACAGGCAAGCGCCTAACCGCTAAGCCATCTCTCCAGCCCGGCTTTTACATTCTTTCTACCACCTTTTCTGCAATGTATCCTGAGCCTTGGAAGGTGTGATAGAGATATTTCAGTGCTGAGCACTCCTCTGTCACTTCTTTTCAGCACCATGGTGCCTTCTGAGTCATCTCAAGGTCACCGCCATCTGAAAAGAGAAGCTTCTCTTACCAAAAATGAGAGTAGCATTAATATATGTGTGTGAACATTAAGAGAAGTGCTTACTGGGCAGTTTGGTGAGCATAGTGTATACATTTAGCCAGACACCAGCAGACATTACACCCCTAGGGCTCATGACTACCCCTGTTGTAGGTTTTCAATATCAGGCATGTATTCCCTTCTGTGGAATGGGCCTCCAGTTCAATTAGAGAGCAGTAGGTTTCCATATGACTTATTTATACCCTCTCCCACCTTTCCTTTACTCAATCTCTTCCCCTGACCTCACTTAGGCCTTTCCACCCCATTCCCTCCTCCCTTCCTTTCTATCTCCTTTCTAGTTTTCTGGCCTCTGCTACTGAGTTTTATTCCAACTCACACAGAAGTCTAATCATTTCTAGCTAGGATCCACATATGAGAGAGCAGGATATATTTTCAACCATGAAATTTATAAACCAATCCCCAAACAAGGAGCTGTTGCTTTTCAAGCTGTAACACTTCATCTCTTTTAAAGGGTAGTTGGAGAAAAAAAGAATAAAAACACAAAGAGTTTGAAAATATTGTTCTTTTTAAAAATTTTATTTATTTGAGAGTGAGACAAAGATGCATATAGATATCTATCTATCCATCATCTATCTATCTATCTATCTATCTATCTATCTATCTATCTATCTATCATCTATATATAGAGAGAATTGGCACACTAGGGCCTCCAGCCATTGCAAATGAACTCCAGATGCATGTGTCACCCTGTGCATCTGGCTTACATGGACACTAGGGAACTGAGTCTGGGTCCTTAGGCTTCCAAGGCAAGTGCATTAACCACTAAGCCATCTCTCCAACCCCAAAGTATTGTTATTCACTTATTCTGTGATTTTTTTTCCTCTATAGGAGAACAAAAATGAGATGGTTGAAACACTACCCCCAAGCAGCTTTATTTTCAGTGAAGAGACCAGGCCAGATTCCAGAACATTCTCTGATAGTCCTTTGGGCTGCACAGAAGGGGAAGGGCATGGTGGACTGGACCAGTGGGTGAAAAGCATGTCAGAAGAGAGGAGTTACGATGTGGATCTTGGTAGTGTCTTGAAAGGTCCAACAAGACGGGAAGAAGGGTGCAGTGGACAGTATGATTATAACTATATACAAAGTGTACTTATAAGGCTTGGAACAGAAATGCTGGGTTGGATTGACCTGAGGTGTCATAGTGGCCAGATAGGGGCTGCACAATGATTCCCTCAGTTTGTACAGTCGTGTGTTGCCAAAAAATGACATATTCTAAAAAAATACATTTTGCGTATTTTACTGCATGACCAATACAGAATTCTTTCCACCTAAGCTACATGATATGTACATTAGTTACTTTTCTTGTTGCTATGACAAAATACCTGACAGAAAGCAACTGTAGAGAGGAAGTATTAATCTTGCCTTACAGTTAGAGGAGATACAGTCTATTATGGCAGAGGATGTGTGGTGGCATGAATGTGGTGTAGCTGATTACAATGCACATGCAGTCAGGAAGCAGAGTGTCAGGAAGCTGAGTCAGATTATAAATCCTCAAGGCTGGTCTCTAGTGACTCATTTCATACATTAAGATTCCTCCTTCTGAAGGTTCCACTACCTTCTACAAAGTACCACCAGTTGAAGAGCAAATGTTCATATACATGAACCCATAGGGGACATTTCACATTCAAATCACAACAGTTATGTATATAGCCTGTTGCACTTAGGGCCATTTTGAACAAAACAACACAAGATTAAACGAGGTGCAAGAAGTGGCATCAAGAGACAAGATTATGGGCTGGAGAGATGGCTTAGCGGTTAAGCACTTGCCTGTGAAGCCTAAGGACCCCGGTTCGAGGCTCGACTCCCCAGGACCCACGTTAGCCAGATGCACAAGGGGGCGCACGCGTCTGGAGTTCATTTGCAGTGGCTGGAGGCCCTGGCGTGCCCATTCTCTCTCCCTCTATCTGCCTCTTTCTCTCTCTGTCTGTCGCTCTCAAATAAATAAATAAAAATAACAAAAAAATTAAAAACAAAAGAGACAAGATTATGAGGCTTCTGCCAGCGTAACAGGGTATACTGTTTATAGTAAGCTATTTTTTTGTTTGTTTTTGGTTTTTTGAGGTAGGGTTTCACTCTAGCTCAGGCTGACCTGGAATTCACCCTGGAATAGTCTCAGGGTGGTCTTGAACTCAAGGCGATCCTTCTACCTCTGCTTCCCAAGGGCTGGGATTAAAGGCGTGTGCCACCATGCCTGGCTAGTAAGCTATTTTTTATGTAAGCAGGAGGAATACACTCTAAAATAATAATAGAAGATACAATATAGTAAATACATGTAGGGAACATATTCATTTAACATCATTATCAAATATACCATGCTGTATTATACTTTTATATGATGGGCTGAGATGAAGGTTTATTTGTACCATCATTATCATCATCATCATCAACATGTGAGTAGCATACTGTACTATATAAACTGCTTATGATATTACTATGACAATGGGAGTTATTCAGCTCCATTATGTTTTTTGCTTGTGTATGGTATGTGAGCATGTGTGTATGTATGTTCATATGTGTGTATATGCATGTGAAGGCCAGGTGTCAATATCAAGGGTTTTCCTCAGTTGCTTTTAATTTTATTTTATTTGCAAGAACAGAGAGACAGAGAAATGGCACACACAGACAGACAGACAGACACACACACACAGGGAGAGAGGGAGGGAGAGAGAGAGAGAGAGAGAGAGAGAGAGAGAGAATGAATGGGTACACCAGGGCATTTAGCCACTGCAAACAAACTCCAGATGCATACATACCATCTTGTCCATCTGGCTTATGTGGGTACTGGGAAATCGAAACTGGGTCCTTAAGCTTCTCAGGTAAGTGCCTTAACCACTAATCCATCTCTCCAGCCCCATTCCTCAGTTGCCTTTAGCCTAATGTATCTCCACTTAGAGCTCACAAATTCAGCTAGATGAACTAGCCAGTGAGCCCAAGGGATTCCCTGTCTCTACCTCCCCAGTGTTTGGAATTCTGGTGCAAACCACCTTGCCTGGCATTTTTACGTGGGTTCTAGGGATTTGAACTCAGATGCTCATGATTGCGAAGCAAACACTTTACCCACCAAGTATAATATTTTATGTAGCCCAGGTTGGCTGCAAACTTGTGATCCTCCTGCCTCAGTGTCCCCACTTGTAGTACAAGCATGCCTTACCACACCCAGTTTGGCTCATGCTCAGATTTAATAGTGAAATAGTTAACATTGTGCTTTGATCTTAGGAACATGATTGAAACATTTACTATTTTTACTTCAGCAATACATGAAGTTCTAGTCAAAGCAATAAGATAAAAAGTGAAATCACAGCCAGGCGTGGTGGCACTCGCCTTTAATCCCAGCACTCGGGAGGCAGAGGTAGGTGGATCCCTGTGAGTTCGAGGCCACTCTGAGAATGCATAGTTAATTCCAGGTCAGCCTGGACCAGAGTGAGACCCTACCTCAAAAAAACAAAAAACAAACAAACAAAAAAAAGTGAAATCCGAAAAAATAAAGATGTTATTTACAGTGGATGTGTCTTTGTACAGAGGAAAACCAAAATGCTATGTCAAACTATCAGCATTAATAAGAAATTTAGCAAGAAGATAATTAGCATAGAAAGTAATTTTATTTTGAAGACAAGATTCAAGGTATAATTTAAAAAAATACTTTTATTTTTATTTATTTATTTGACAGAGAGTGAGTGAGGGAGAGAGAGAGAGAGTGAGAGGGAGAGAATGGGTGCGCCAGGGCTCCACCCACTGCAAATGAACTCCAGACGCATGCACTCCCTTGTGCAGCTGGCTTACGTGGTTCCTGGGGAATTGAACCTGGGTCCTTTGGCTTTGCAGACAAACACGCCTTAACTAACTAAGCCATCCCTCCAGTCCTCGAGGTATAATTTTTTTGAGATAGGATTTTACTGTTTAGTCCAGCTCAAGCTGGCATTAAACTTGAGACAATCTTTCTGCCCAAGCTTCCTGAGAACTGAGATTACAGGAATGCACCACTGTGCTGATGTCATTATAAGTTTACAGGACCACTCTTGTGTGGGCTGGCCTTATTTTGTATATGGAACAATTGTCAGCCCCTTGGCTTTGACACAGTTGACTATGGGCTTCACCCCTTCTTTCCTGCATTCCCACCCTCCATGTGTCTGTTCTTTGTGTCTCAGACTCTCCACCCCACAGCTGTCTTTTGCCTAGACTATGCTGCACATTCTAACTCACTATCAAGAGGCTTCTGTAAATTATCTTCCTACCTCTTGACAACCAGCAGTTTAATTTCTTATGAGTTACTGGTCTTGAACAAAAGAAATCAACTGGTTCTTACTGATGATGATACTGTATTTCCATAACATCTTAAGAGCAGTTATGAAGTCAAGTGCAACTTTGATCTTAGCATGTGTGGAGAAGCAAAATAAAGATTGTGATCTGATTCTGAAAGGCTGTTTACTGTTACAGAAGAATGTGCATTAAGTTTGATTATCTTTGGCGCAGGAGAAAAAAATATGGGGGATTCTCAGAAGATAAGTTAAAGAGATTGGGCTCAGGCCAATATTAATTGAGAAACCAGCCCTTGAATGGACATTATAAAGAACCATTGCTTAGAATAGTCAGAGGTTGAACTATATTTATGGTGGATAATTGTGTAGCAGAGAGGATGAATCACTCTCAGAGGCCCTCTATGAGTCAAAGGGATTGCTAATTATGCCTTTCTGTGCAGTTTGGGGCCATGGATAAAAATATCTGGGGATCATGATTGATACCAGCATGTGTAGAAATAGGTCAAGATGAAATCTTACTGACAGAAAGACAGCACTGCCAAGAGGAGCCTTTTTGTGTCTTTCAGCTCCTCCCCTGGTCTCATCCCTTCTCATCATCCCAGCTCACACTCTCATTACCTTGTGCTGTGATGATTGCAAACATCTCTTAATGCATGCCTTTCCATCCAGTCCTTTTCTCCTCCCCAACATTCTGTAAATGGATGTCAGCACAGTCTTCCTAAAACATTTCTTTCAGCATACATCCATTAACTGTGTGGCTTAACCTTCCTAGGCTTCCAGCTCCTTGTCAGAAAATGAGGAGATTCAGTTTATGTTTCCAGTCCTAAAATTTTTATTCTGTGCTACTCCAAAGTTGTATTTGTTTAATTTGACAAGCCATATAGAAAGTGAAATATGTACCAGACTGGTACCATGCCTCAGAGATGCAAAGAAAAATGACTGGGCTCATTTCAAGTCCATTGTGCACTCAGAGCTCACAACTTCAAAGTATGTAATTTCCATTTATATATGCTTATTCCTTACAAACTTACAATTTCTACAATTTACAAAATCTACAAACTTACAATTAAATCGTTTAAAAATCCAGAGTGAAGGCTGGAGAGATGGCTCACCAGTTAAGGTGCTTGCCTGCAAAGCCTAAGGACCTGGGTTTGATTGCCCAGTACCCACATAAAGCCAGGTGCGTAAGGTGGCACATGCGTATGGTGTTTGTTTGCAGTGGCTAGAGGCCTTGTTGCACCCATTTTTTTTCTCTCTCTCTCAAATAACTGGATAATTTTTTTTTTCTCCTGAGGTAGAGTCTCTCTCTAGCCCAGGCTGATCTGGAATTCACTATGTAGTTTCAGGGTGGCCTTGAACTCACGGCAGTCCTCCTACTTCTGCCTCCCCAGTAAAATGAACCTAACTTATCCTCTACAATTGTCAAATTATAGCTAGTCTTGTTTTACTGTTTCCTTTTCTGTATGCTAGATTATGCTTACGTAATTCAACTATTCATATAATCTTATTCTATGTAGTTACTGTACATTTTTAGATAATGAAGACTCAAGAAAGTAAACTTTTGTCTTTTTTTTTTTTTTTACTTTTGTATTTCTTAATATCCCTGGCTATTCAGTGGCACACATAAAACTTCATGTAGGAAAAAGAGTTGCATAAAATGGAGAAAATGCTAGGAATGTGGCAGGGGTGCCTTAAAGTAATAGGAAGATTAAAACGTCCATTGTGCAAGCATTGCATAATACTTTCCCATCTTAGGGAGGTGGCGGGGGGCTCTGTGTTGTAACGAAGTGCACTTACAGAAATGGCACGTTTGAAGTTGCAAAAAATGATTTTTCTCGGAAAACACATTTATGGAATAGATTGTGTGTGCCAAGAGAATCTGATTATTTTCAAGTTAGTTAAAATATTTCCAAGGGTCTGGATAGTATACCAAGGAAGAAAATGTCTTTTCTTTGCTCCTTTCCACTATAAAATGTACAACTTAAGCAAGTCAAAGCTGCTGACTAGAGCAGAGTTAGGGAGGATGGCCCATCCAGGTTAGGAAGGGAGGGAATTAAAATCACCTTATAAGATGTTCACTGATCCCAAAATTTCAGAAGAAAATTTCAACTCTTATCCCGCTCCTGGCATTGAAATTTTTCTAATAACAATATATGGCTTCTGGGCATAACATTATTAACCTCCACAGGACAAATGCCCAAATGGATAGTTTATTAATTCTTGCCACGGCTGTATTCCACTCATAGTCAGTATCTCAAGGTCCAATATGCATTATAGATTAGGTTCATTAATAATGATAGTGGATTAAAGTGCTTATTTCTTTAATACTTTATTTATCTGCAAGGAGAGAGAGAAAGAGAGGATATGGGTATGCCAGGGCCTCTTGCCACTGTAAACAAACACTAGATGCATGTGCCACTTTGTGCATCTGCTTTTATGTGGGTACTGGGAAATTGAATCCAGACTGTCAGGTTTTGCAAGCAAGTGCCTTAACTGCTGAGCCATCTCTTCAGCCCCCCAAATTCATATTTTCTTTTCTTCTCTTCTCCATTAAAAATTTTCTCTCTTTCAGGAGTGGTTGAGACAGGGGCTTACTTAGTAGCTTATTTATTTATTTATTTGAGAAAGAGGCAGATATATATGGACAGAGAGACAGAGAGAGAGACAGAGACAGAGACACAGAGAGAGAATAGGTTTCTAGCCACTGCAAACAAATTCCAGATGCATGCTCCACCTTGTGCATCTGGCTTTATGTAGATACTGGGGAATCAAACCAAGGTCCTTAGGCTTTGCAGGAAAGTGCCCTAACCACTGAGAAATCTCTCTATCCCTTGCTTAGTTGCTTAGATTAGCCTTGAACTCATGATTTTCTTTCCTCACCTTTAATCCCTAGGCTTATTTATGATATAAAGTTAACTAATCAGATAAAATTAATTTTAAATAATTTGTTTCTGTATGTGTATGCTCAGGTGTATACAGGAGTGTGTGTGTGGTGGTGGTTTGATTCAGGTGTCCCCCATAAACTTATATGTTCTGAATGCTAGGTCTTTAGCTGATGACAATTTGGGAATTAAAGCCTCTTGGAGGCAGCATGTTTTTGGGGGCAGGCTTATGGGTGTTATAGCCAGCTTTGTCTTGCCAGTGTTTGGCACACTCTCCTGTTGCTGTTGTCCACCTGATGTTGGTTAGGAGGTGACATCCACACTCTGCTCATGCCATTGCTTTCCCCCGCCATTGTGGAGGTTCCCCTCAAGTCCGTAAGCCAAAACAAACTCTTTTCTTCCCCCACAAGATGCTCTTGGTCGGGTGTTTTCTGCCAGCAATGCAAACCTGACTGCAACATGTGTGTTTGGGTACATGTACATATTTGCGTGTGTGGAGGCCAGAATGATATCTTTGGGTGTGATTTCTCTTAGGTGACTTCTACACTCCCCCCCTTAAAAATTATTTATTTATTTATTAGAGAAAGAGAGGCAGATAGAGAGATAAAGAGAGAATGAGTGAGAAAGGGCCTCTAGCCACTGCAAACAAACTCCAGGTGCAGGCACCACTATGTGCATCTGGCTTACATGGGTTCTGGGGAACAGAACCTGGGTCCTTAGGCTGCTTAGGCAAGTGCCTTAATTAACTGCTAAGCTATCTCTCCAGCCCATGCCTGGCTTTTTTTTAAATGTGAGTTCTGGGTCCTCATGCTTGTATGGAAAGCCTAAGTCCAAAATGTTTAGGTAGGAAACTTTCATTTAAAACAAGGTTTCACTACATTTCCCAGGCTGATCTCCAACTGCTTGGTTCAAGCGATCTTCCAGCCTCAGCCTTTCGAATATCTGGGACTAGAGGTATGTGCTACTGCACTTGGCGCAGGAAAAGCCATAATAAAGATTTGACTTTTCACTTAAATGTGGAGAAATGTAATAACCTAGATTATTATTTTGGCAGAATACAGTTGGTGTTCTTTATCCATGGATTCTGAATCCATATATCTAACTACTCCACAGGTCACAAATATTTTCAAATATTTATTTATTTATTTGAGAGAGATATACAGGGAAAGAAAATATAGGTGCATTAGGGCCTCTTGCCACTGCAAATAAACTCCAGACACAATGATCTATTTATTTTATTTTAATTTATTTATTTGAAAGCATGAAAGAGGGAGAGGGAGGGAGAGAGAGAGAGAGAGAGAGAGAGAGAGAGAGAGAGAGAGAGAATGGGTGTGCCAGGGCTTCCAGCCACTGCAAACAAACTCCAGATGCATGTGCCACCTTGTACATATGGTTTATGTGGGTCCTGGGGAATCAAACTGAGGTCCTTTGGCTTTGCAGGCAAGAGCCTTAACCACTAAGCCATCTCCCCAGACCCATATGTTCTATTTTTAAAATATTTTTATTTTTATTTATTTGAGAGAGAGAGAGAGAGAGAGAGGAGAAAGAGGGAGGGGGGCAGGCACTCCTGGGTCTCCAGCCACTGCAAACAAGTTCCAAATGCATGTGCTACCTTGTGCATCTGGATTACGTGGGTCCTGGGGAATTGAACTGGGGTCTTTTGGCTTGGCAGGCAAATACCTTAAATGCTAAGCCATCTCTTCGGCCTGCTGTTCTAGTTTTGCACCTAGCTTTTCCAGGCACTTGGGAATCAAACTGGTGCTATTAGGCTTTACAAGCAAGCACCCTTAACCACTGACCCACCTCTCCAGCCCAGGTCAAAAATATTAAAAAAAATAATTGTATCTCTACTGAGTGTGCATAGACTTTTGGGGCACACTATTTTCTAAATAATACAATAGTTTGTGTATATTGACATTTATATTTATTAGGCATTATAAGTCATTAGAAATACTTTAAATTATATGGAAGTGTGTGTATAGGTTCTCTGCAAACATTGTGTCATTTTATTTAAGGGCCTTGAACAGTTGTAGGTTTTCTACTCATGGTGAGGTAAAGATCTGGAATCCATTCCATTGTGGATATTGAAGGATGACTGAATGGTGCTTACAAATTTCATTGAAAATCTTATAATGAAGTTAAAATAGAAAAATCATTCCTGACACAAGGCAATGCAGAAGGAACTTCCCAGGAGATCTGTGATGGAATAGGTTTTCAAAAATCATTTTGGTGCTGGGTTCTGATTAGCTAATAATACTTCAATGGGATTGCTGCAAGTTCAGAAGGATGTACTGTGTTTGAAAGCCTGGTTCTTGTGGGTGACTAGTGAGAAAATGGAAATGTGCATGACCATGTATGTCTATGTATGTAGCATTTGCTTATGTGTGAAAAAAAATAAATGTCCACTTGAGTTTGTTTGTATAAGGCTTCTATCTATGGAAATAAGTATCCAGAAGAATGGAAAAGTCAGGAAGAAAATACTACTCACACACACATATAAAGTACTAGATTATATATCATAGATATGAAGCCTTCTTAGGGGAAAACAAAGGAAATGGCCCTTTGTTAGAATTTCACATTGTTTATCACTTTTTAAAGCCTTATCAAAGTTTTAAATCCTTTTTCTAGCATGCGTGAGACACTTCCAAAATACTTTCTTTACAGATCAACATTCTAAATTCCGGATTTGGTTGAATATATTTTATAATTTGTTCCACAGCTGTTGGAGCTATAATGGGGGGAAATGAGAATTACTTTTTAGGATATATGCCTCAACAGAGCAGTTTTGAAAATGAAACCAAATATCCATGCTTCTTTTGACATGGGAATTTAAAATTATCGTTACAAGCTCCACTGTAGTTGCCATGTGTAACATCAAGAACTTATTAGAATATGGCAAATTCATAGTTACAGCAATTTTTCCTCCAATAGCTTGTTCAGTAAATAAAAAAGTAAGACAAATTATATCTTGTTATCACCTTCTCATGGATTTCATATTTGTGCTTTAAACAAATAACACATTTTCATGTACAAAATATTTCCTCTCTTAATTCTAGCCAGATTTGTTGCCTCAGCTGGTAGTGCTTTTATTATACTGGAAAGTATGTTTGGTATAACTAGGAAATGTGGGAACAAGTTCTTAAAGGAAAATCACATTTTATCTGAGCTGTAGTGTGGTATATAAATATAGTCTTTACTATGTCCTTATAACATTGGGCACAAAATTGCTAAAGGCAAACAAAAGAGTGCCCCATTTGGGAGGCACAGGGCTGAATTTAGGGAAGACTAACCTCTGGAACTTTCCTATTCAGAAGCAGGCAAACTACTTCTAGGAGCAGAGCCTGAGAGTTGAGAGAGCTAACTCCTGGTATACCCAGCCCAGGAGTGGGCTAGGTGTCTCTAGCAGCAGTCTGAGGAAGAAGGAAACTGAAGAGAAGTTTAGTTTAAGCCAGTAGTAAATCTATTATATCTGCCGTCACCACTGCTCTGGTGTTGCTGTGGCATCATCTCTTGCATACAGATATTCACTGGCACTTTTATTGATCAGCTAAAAACTAGTAATACATGAACAAGTAGTGCATTACATGAGCAAAGGGTAAGGAACATTCAACTTTGGATAATCTTAAAACATTTGTTACAGGAAGGGATTTAGGGGTATGACCTGCTAGATTCTGCTGATCCAGAACATACATACTCTCTGATCACAAAAGCAATCACATTAAACCCACTTGTCACCTTCAACAGGAGGCCTGGAGGCCCTTAGTTACTGATGTGATTGTCTTCAATGCTATGACCAGCACTTCTTTTTTTTCTTTTCAATTTTTTTTTATTAACAACTTCCATGATCATAAAAAATATCCCATGGTAATGCCCTTCCTCCCCCAACTTTCCCCTTTGAAACTCCATTCTCCATCATATCCCCTCCCCCCTTCAATCAGTTTCTCTTTTATTTTGATGTCATGGTCTTTTCCTCCTATTATGATGGTCTTCTGTAGTAGTGTCAGGCATTGTGAGGTCATGGATATCCAGGCCATTTTGTGTCTGGAGGAGCACATTGTAAGGAGTCTTACCCTTCCTTTGGCTCTTAGATTCTTTCCACCACCTCTTCCACAATAGACCCTGAACCTTGGAAGGTGTGATAAAGATATTGCAGTGCTGAGCACTCCTGTCACTTCTTTCTGGCACCATGATGCCTTCTGAGTCAACCCAAGGTCACTGCCATCTGAAAAGAGAAGATTCTCTACCAAAAGTGAGGATAGCATTAACATAAGGGTATGAACATTAAGATTAGGGCTTACTGGGCAGTTTGATAAGCATAGTGTATACATTTAGCCAGACAGCAGCAGACGTTATACCCCTAGGGCTCATGACTACCCCTCTTTTAAGTTTTCAGTATCAGGGATGTATTCCCCCCCCCACCCCATGGAACAGGCCTCCAGTCAAATTAGAGGGCAGTTGGTTTCCACCATGACAGATGCATCATTATTGCATCCGTTGGCTCATTTGGCCTGGCTGGCCAAATATAAGGCTTACAGTGTCCTCTGTTGAGTATCTTCACTGGTGATTTCTCTCTCTCCTATTGAACTGCATGTAGTGTGGCTTTTTCCAGCTTTCTGTCAGCTGGTCTACATGAAGGAGGTTATCAGCCCAGTCCCAGCAGAATTTCTTAGTGGCCTTGCAGCCCAAGTATGTGGGGTCTTCAGCAATAGGGTCTTACCACCTATTCCTGACCAGCACTTCTTTACACATGTATGTTTGTTCTGAGTCCAAAGTCCAATGTGTTTCCTGAGGAAATTAGGCAAAGAGCATATTTTAGGATTAGCCAGCATCTCTAAACATTGCTTGTCAATAGTGGTCATCTGTGCTGTTCAGGCCAAAGGTATACCAAGGCAGAAGAAACCTAGTCTCATTGCTTTAAGAGGGTGGATTGCACAGTTGTAAGATTAACTTTAGAGCAAGTTACAAGTAAGGAATTTAGCATCTCACAGCAATAATATCACAAAAGTTATTTGTAAGGTCCATAAGAAATATTCCCAGGCTGGAGAGATGGCATAACGGTTAAGGCATTTGCCTGCAAAGCCGAAGGTCTCAGGTTTGATTCTCCAGGACCCACGTAAGCCAGATGCACAAGGTGACGCATGCATCTGGAGTTCTTTTGCAGTGGCTAGAGGCCCTGGAATGTGCATTTTTTTTCTCTCTCTCTCTCTCCCTCTGCTTCATTCTCTCTCAAATAAATTAATAAAAATAAAATATTTTTAAAATTTTTTAAAAAAGAAATATTCCCACAGTTCTTTCCCATAGTTCATTCTCATATTTTCTTCTCACAGTTTGTTCTTATAGTTCATCCCAACAGGAAAGAAAGGCTAGGGACTAGGAGTGCAGGTTGGTGGCACAGCACCAAGTGTGAGGCCCTGGGTTCTATTTCCAGCATTAAGAAAAGAAGAGGAGGAGGAAGAGGAGGAAAAGGCAAGGAACAAGTTTCACATTCATAGCAGAACCCAAGAGAAAAAGAAGGTGAAGAATGGGCGCAGGGTGAACACAGGGAACACTATCTGCCTTCTTTTCTCTTTGGCTGGAAAGGCCTTGGGCCCCAGACGATACTGTGAATTGGCTCACCTTTGTTGTTTTGAGGAATTCTATTTCTGTCTTCCATTACATCCTCCTGCAAGTAGCCTGTGCACCATTCCTGGAGGGTCTTTGCTTGGAGCTGACAGCTAATCCCCATGAAGTTGGTATAAAAGGCTCTTTTCAGAAAAAGGGTGACTTATTATCCTTAATCTTTACCAATATGGGAGCTGAAGCTCAAACAAAAACCTAAAGATTGAAGGATTTAGGTTCATTTTTAGGCAAGATGGTTAAATATCGGTTCCACATTAATTCCGGAAGTTATGAGGGACTTTCTTTTGTGCCTGAGGCTGCTTAAATTTTTACTTTAATCTGGGGAAGCAATGAAAATGTGGTAGCTAAAGAGAAAATTCTGGGTAACCTTTTGTAGTTAAATGGGTAATTCTAATGTTAGGCTTTTTTATATACAAAAAATTATTTGAGGTCTTATCATCATTCCTTGGTGAAATTCTAAAGAGCTATCGTCTCCAATTTGGGAGCAACTGGTAAAAAAACAAACAAACAAACAAAAAACCCTTCATGTTTTAGATTTAAATAAATAGCAATTAAAAAAAAAGCCAAATAGCTGAAAGCAAAATTAGTGGCTTGCCCAAAGTTATATCAATAGATAATGAGTGAGGCAATAATAAAGAAATTCAGGTTTTTCTAGTCTTAATGTAGCTCTCTTTTTTAAAATTTGTTTTTGTTTATTTATTTATTTGAGAGCGACAGAGAGAAGGAGGCAGAGAGAGAGAGAGAGAGAGAGAGAGAGAGAATGGGCACACCAGAGCTTCCAGCCTCTGTAAACGAACTCCAAATGCGTGCGCCCCCTTGTTCATCTGGCTAACGTGGGTCCTGGGGAATTGAGCCTCGAACTGGTGTCCTTAGGCTTCACAGGCAAGCGTTTAACCGCTAAGCCATCTCTCCAGCCCTGTATCTCTCTTTCTACAACCTATGCTGTTTATGAAATTTTATGCTACTGGAACTGGAAAATCATATCTGTCCTGGGGTGAGGTAGCCTAAGTCACTGAGGCTAGTAACTCCTCTCCCAATGTACTTTCCCCGACAAAAACCAGGCAGAGCAGCAGCAAGGCTAAGAAAGCTCTTAATGAATCCAAAGCTCAGGTTGCACTCTGTAAAAAGGGGAAAAGGTAGATGAGCCTCAACATAAATGAAGCAAAACAAACAATAGACAAACAAAATTCACAAAGACCCAGGATCATTGAATGTTTGTCTACTGGGGCTTTTCTTGAGATAGGCATAAAAATTGCATTCTGCCTAGGATGGTGTGAACCTTGGACACACCTAGGAAAGTCTGGCTAACTTAGAAAAAGCCTGGGATAAGTTAGAAAAAATAATAATTAGCCTCATTTATTTCTGATGGTTTAACATTGCGGTCAGTTAAAGGCTGCCAAAGCTCAAGGTGGGTGTTTGAGACACATTTACTATTGGGACTTGACCTTCAGTTAGCTCTGGAGCAGCAAGGCACAGCTGAATGTTTTTACTGTTACCGGTTTACCCTGAATGTTTGTGGCCAGTCGGAAGAGTCCCAGGCTGCTTTTTCTTTGCTTCATTGTTAACTAAACAATGATAAGCACTTTGAGGATTGCTTACTGAAATGTTGGCATTTGGAAGCTTTAAGCTGCCTCTTTTTAATCTGCCTGCTCTCCAATTCCCTAACATGCTGTCTACCCTAACAGTTAATTAGATAATGGATGAGATCTCCACAAATAAGTTAAATATCTCATACAATATATCAGCTTAACACCAGTCCATTACTATATTTTTACTTGTGTGTGTATGAAGGGCAGTGATGTATATATATATGTGCATATGCACAGGGGTATGTTGGATGTCCTTCTCCATGTTCATCTGCACACTTCCTTGAGATGGAGATATCTTCCTTGGTCGAACATGGAGCTTCCATTTTCATGAACCCAGTGATTTTCCAGTTTCCATTCACCACAGTACTGAGGCTACAGGCATGTGTGGGACATGCCTAGCTGTTTATGAGGGCTCTAGGGAATTGAACTTTAGGGCAAATCAGGCCCTCTCAGCCCTTCATGCTTGCATGGCAAGCACTCTTCTCCACTGAGTCATTGCTCCAGACCCCCAGTCTCTTACTGTCTTTATAACCAGCAAAAATGTTTGTGCATGTGTCTGGAGTTCGTATGCAGTGGCTGGAGGCCCTGGTGTGCCCATTTGCTCTCTCTCTCAAATAAACAAATAAAAATAAATAAAATATGAAAAATGGAAAGAAATGTTTACTGGAGTCAGTGGGGACAACTTTGGGTAGTTTAGAAGCACACTGGCTTTCAATACTATAGTGTGTACACACATGAACTGGGCAGCTTGTTTAAAGGCAAGTTCAGCTTCTATAGAGGTAAGGTGAGACTGCATTTTAAAGAATCTCCTGAGAATCTCTGATGCAGCTTTTAGCATAAGGACTATGTTAGTAGCAAACACTTAGACTGAGGTGGAAGAGTATGTGCCTCAGGAAAGGCATGGTGAGAAGCTTACAATTTTCAACAGGAGATGAAAAATAAACAAAATAAGATGACAAATACATATAACCTGAATATTTGATTTGGTTTTGATTTTTTAAAGTAGGGCCTCTCTCTAGCCCAGGATGACCTGGAACTCACTATGTAGTCTCAGGCTGGCCTCATACCTCTGCTTCCTAAGTGCTGGGACTCAAGGCATGTGCCACCATGCTTGTGTGAATATTTGATTTTGATACAAATTTTATTTCTTTGTGAATGATGTATTCTTCATGATGAAGGGAAGTTCCTCCTGATCAATACCCATTTTACTTTTTACAGTCTAGAATATCACTCTGAACATAGTGGCTATTAAGAAATGCTGAGGGATAGACATTACAGGTCACTGGAACTATCAGATAAAAATTCTAAGTGGAGCTGGGTTAATTTATTCTTGTGATAAAATTCCTTTCATTGATGGATTATTCATATGGATGAATGGGAGATTTCTTTCTTTCTTTATTAAGTGTGTATGTGTGTGTGCGTGCTTGTGGAGGAGAAAGGAGGCAACCTTGGGTATGGTTCATCAGGAACATAGTTCCATCTTTTTTTTTTTTCTTCTTGATACAGGGTCTCTCATTAGCCAGGAGCTCTGGTGCTCACCAATTAGGTTAGACTATCTGGCCAGCGAGTCTCAGGATTCCTCCTGTTTGTGCTTCTCCAGTGCTAGTATTACAAGAACATGCCATCATGCCCAGCATTTTTTTTTTTCTGTGGGTTCTGGGAATCAAACTCAGATCCTGATGCTTACCAGGCAAGCGTTTACCTATTGAGCCATCTCCCCTCCTGGATGGTGTGCTTCAGTGCAGTTTCATCAATTCCTCAAGTAGTTGCCACTCCATAAGCATCATGGGGGAAGACACATTCTTTACTGCCTGGTCGAGAGGCCGCTGATTTCAGGGTCAATGAACAGTGTATGCTTATGATACCTGTGAGCCATCTCTGGTCACAACAGAGTCAGAGTTAAGAAGCAGGAGGTCGAAGCAATGGCAAAGACTGGAGTTTCCTTAAAAATATTCTCAATTGGTCTGGAGAGGTGACTTAGCCTGCAAAGCCTAACGATCTGGGCTTGATTCCCACATAAAGCCAGATGCACAAAGTGGCACATGCATGCAGAGTTAACTGGCAGTGCCCATTCTCTCTCTCTGTCTCTCTTTCCCCTCGCTCTCTCTTTCTGCTCACAAATAAATCAATAAAACAAATAAAAAATAGTGTCAATCTGTGCTGTCTAATACACCAGGCACCAGCCACTTGTAGCTATTTAAATTTAAATAAATTAAGTAAAAGTTTAAAGTAAGATCTGTGGTTACATTTGCTACATTTCAGTAAGCACATGTATCGGGACAGCTAGAACGTTCTGTCATTTCAGAAGTTCTGTTGAAGAGTGTTACTCCAGGGTCACAGAGCGAATGAATTCTTGGTTCCAGTGGTATCTAGCAGTCACCAAGAATGTTGAACTTGGAGGCTGGAGAGATGGCTTAGCAGGTTAAGTGCTTGCCTGTGAAGCCTAAGGACCCTGGTTCGAGGCTCGATTCCCCAGGACCCACGTTAGCCAGATGCACAAGGGGGCGCACGTGTCTGGAGTTTGTTTGCAGTGGCTGGAGGCCCTGGTGCGACCCATTCTTTCTCTCTCTCTCTCTCCCCATCTCTGTCTCTCTCTCTGTCTGTCACTCTCAAATAAATAAAATGAAAATAAACAAAAAAATTTTAAAAAGAATGTTGAACTTGGGATGAGGCTCAGTTGGTAAAGTGTTTGCCTCACAAGCATGAGGATCTGGAGTACCCATGGGTTTGAAATTAAAAAAAAAAAAAAAAAGCCATGTAAAAATATTGGGAGTGGTGGTTCACTTACAATTTCACAGTTGGAAAGGCAGAGACCAGCAGACCCTGAGGCTTTCTAGCCAGCTTGTCTAACTTAGTTGGTAAGCTCTAGGCCAATGAGAGGCTGTCTCAAAAAAAGGCGGATGGTAAACAAACAAACAAACAAACAAACAAAAATCCAAAAAAAGCCAGGTGTGGTGGCACATGCTTTTAGTCCCGGCACTTGGGTGGCAGAGGTAGGAGGATCGCTGTGAGTTGGAGGACAGCCTCAGACTACAGAGCAAGATCCAGGTCAGCTTGGGCTAGAGCGAGACCCTACCTTGAAAAACGAAAACCAAAACCAAACCAAAACAATCAAACAAAAAAAAAGGTGGACAGTGTGCTCCCAAGTGACAGCACCTGAAGTTTTCCTTTGGACTCCACATCATATACACCCACGTGCACATGCACCAGTACACACCCTGTTACCCTCAGATCCATCCTGGAATCCATCCGCTCTGTTTACCTGGTCATATGGTGCTACCTGTGATGCCACTGGATATTGCTTTGCACGCATTTTACGTTAGGTCTGGCTGCCCTTGTGGGTCCACTATGGCTTGTGAGTTGCTCAGCTCAGATTGTGAAAGCTCCAGCCTCTGGGGATTAGGATCAGAAGTCTACTTTTATACCCTAAAATAGGTTCCATTTCCATTCATTCAACAAATACTTATTAAACACCTATTGGATGCCAAGCATTGGCTGACTCACCTACTTTCTTCTCTTTGGTGACAGCTGCTTTGTCCTAGTTGAGATTTCAAACATTAATAAAGTGAAATTGCCCAGCCAGGACTTAATATTACAAAATATTTTCTAAGTAGAACAAACCACATTGTTTAGTGATGTGAGCCAAATGGATTAGCTTCTATCTTGGGAGGAGAGAACGTTTATGCTTTCCTCTTGGGTCTAAGACCTCCGATTACTAAGCATATTCAACCCCCATGTCAGTGTCCTAGGGCTGTTGTGCAAATGACCACAAACTGGATGCCTTAAAACAACAGAAGCACATCCTCTGGTAGTTAAGGAGGCTGAAGTCTGAAATTCAAGTGTTGGCAGAGCCCCATGCCGGCTCTGAAGGCTCTGGGGAGCTACCCCTCCTTGCCTCTTTTAGCTTCTGGTAGGGGCTGGCGGTCCCTGGCTGTTCCTTGCTTTGAAGCATCGCTCCAGCCCCTGTCTCCACTGTCACATTGCTGTGCATGTGTCCTAATCTCCTTATCTTTTTTCTTATAAAGATATCAATCACTGAATTAGGGTTCACTTTAATCCAGCATGAGCTCAACTTAACTTGATTTTATCTGCAAATATGATAACATCTGACCCATTTCCACATAGGGCCAAATTCCCTGGTACCTGGGTCATGACTTGAACATAACATTTTGGGAGACACAACTCGGCCTACCACAGTCCCCTCCAGGCTTTGCTGTGGATAGGACTCAGGGTCTTGCACATGCTTGGTAAGTGCTCTACTACTGAGCTATTTCTTAGCCTCCCTCAAATCTAGACACACACATACACACACATACACAATCTATGCAGGTCAATGATTTTTGCTGTGACCCCAAGAGTAAGGAGAGAGGAAGTAGTATCATTGTGACCCTTGTTCCTTCCATCTCTTCCAGGCGGCAGATGGGATGAGCTGAGAGGAAGATCAAAGACCAACTGGGGCTGAGGGCAGAGAGAGGTACATGTTGGACATCCAGCGTATTATAAATCATTTCTAGTCCTTTCAAGTTGCTTCTTGGATCTTTGCTTTTCTTGCACCAATTTTCCCTACCACTTGCTTCTTTTCTCCAATCTTCTATTTTCTGTTCTGTCTCTTTTGTCATCTTCATTCTCTGACCTCAAAGTAAGGAAAAAATATATTACATGATCAAAGGGCTTCCAAAGGACACTGGCATGCCCCCATTAGGTTATCAGTACTTTATGAAATGCCATTGTTTATAAGCAGAGCAACCTCTATGCATCATTCTGAACTTTACTGAGGAGCCGGGTTTGCAATGTTCTTTCTGTCTGATGTCAACTGAGTTTAGCTTGAACCAATTTTCTTGGATCCTTCCATCCTGTCTTACTCATTTCATGTAGCAGAGTGTCCAATATGTTACTATCACTATAGAGACATTAAAAAAAAGCAAATGAAGAAAGCAGGAAGGACATCTGTTAACATTTTTTAGAGAGTTTGCTTATGCTGTGGGGTTAACCTGCTCTGATCGCAAGAAGAGTTTGTTCATTCTTATTACAAATATTTATAAAGTGCCCACTAGGAACAAAAGAATTTGCAAGAATATGAGGAAATGAACTGGATACACAGTCTCCGCTTTTAAGAATTTTGTGTTTTAGGATGAAAAAGACCCATATGTAAATAACAGTGATATAAAGTATGAGATTTACAGTGTTCGTGAAGGAGAGATTAGTCGCACTGGGAATGTTCTTAGAAGAGGTAGTGCAATTTGCTCTGGGAATTTAAGAATGGCAAGTATGACAGCTAGAAGCTATCCCTTGAAGGACTTTTACCATCCAAGTTGCTTGAACTGAGATGTTGAGGTTAGATTCAGGGGCCCTGTTGGGTGAGTGCGCCCATGTCAGGAGTGTATGGTACAAGGGAAATGAAGCTGAGATACTTAGGAACCAAGAATGAAAGGGTTGGTTAGGATGCTAGGTTGAAGTGCTTGAGTTGCATTGTATGGAGAGTCATGCAGATTTTGTTATTAAATATTTTATTTATTTGCAAGGAGAGATGATAGATAGATAGGTAGACAGACAGAGAGATAGACAGATAGATGGATGGATAGATATGGGCATGCCAGGGTCTCCTGCTACTACAAATGAACTACAGACGCATGGGCCATTTTGTGCATCTGGCTTTATATGGGCACTGAGGAATCAAATCTCTGCCATCAGGCATTTCAAGAAAGTGCCTTTAACTGCTGAGCCATCTCTCCAGCCCTATTAAAAAAATTATTATATATACTTTTGTATCCCCTTGCCCCAGCTCTCATTATGCTGGGGAACCTCCTTAGAGGGGTTATGGTATTCGCTGTGGGGTCAAGAAGGTCTCATTCAGTCCATGTAGGGGTAGAGAGGGGGAAGGACACTGAGCCTCAGTAAATGGCTCTTACAATCTTTTTGCCCCCTCTTCTACAATGTTAACTGAGCCATGGCAGGCCTGTTGGCAGTCAGATTTAGTGTTGAATTCTTTGTGGCCTCTGGATTTCTGCTTTAGGTTTTGATTGAACATAGTGTCTCTTACCATCAACCTGGAGCTAGTTGTCAGGCTAGCAGTAAGAACAGTGTTCATGTTACTACTTCCTCTGCTATTTCTCCTGGGCCCTGGCAGATGTGGTAGCCCATCCCTGATATTCTGTCCCTTCCCTAACCTATCAGGAAACTCCTCCTCTGGTCTCTCCCTATTTCTTCTCTCTACTGGTCTCATTCTAGTTTTGTGCCCATATTCCACGTCCTCACTACCATTTGCACTCATCTCCAATTGATCCCAGCTAGGAACCGCAGATGAGAGAGTGCATGTGGTGTTTGTCTTTCTGTACCTGTGTGACTGTGCTTAGAATGATTTTTTTCCAATTCCATCCATTTTTCTGCAAATTCATCACTTCATTTTTTCCTTATTGCTGAGTAGAATTCCACTGTGTATATGCATATGCATATGTGTATATGTATCCATTTATCAGTTGATAGGTATCTGGCTGATTTCAGTTCCTATCTATTGTGAATAGAGTAGCAACAAACACAGTTGAGCAGATATCTCTGTAGTAGAGAGTAGAGTTTTTAGGGTATATACCCAGGAGTTATACACCTAGATCAAATGGTAGATCTATTTTCATCTTTTGTAGGAGTCTGCATTCTGATTTGCATAGTGGTTGTACAAGTTTGCCCTCCTACCAGCAGTGGGTAAGGGTTTTCCTTTTCTACCAGTCTTGCCAGCATTTGTTGTCAACCAGTTTTTTGATGAATGCCATCCTGACTGGAGTGAGATGAAATCTGAGTTATTTTTATTTGCATTTCTCTGATAACTAAACAGCTCTTAAATGTGCAATGGCCATTTGTGTTTCTTCCTTTGAGAATTCTTTGTTCAAATCTCTCTTCCAGTTTTTTGATTGGGTTGTTTGATTTTTTTAGTTTGTTTTTTGAATTCTTTGTAGATCCTAGATATTAGACCGTTGCCAGAGGTTTAATTGGTGAGGATTTTTTCCCATTCTGTGGGATGTCTATTGACTCTGTTGATGCTTTGCTTGGCTGTACAGTAGCTTTTTAGTTTCATGAGGTCCCAGTGGTTGAGTGTTGATCTAATTTCCTGGGCTACTGGGGTCTTATTCTGGAAGTCTTTCCCTATGCCTATATTATAAAGTGTTCTCTCTGTTTTTTTTCTTCTAGTTGTTTTATAGTTTCAGGTCTTATATTGAGGTCATTAATCCATTTGAGTTGATTTTTGTGCAGGGTGAGAGAAGGGGGTCTAATTTCATTTTTCTACATGGGGTTATACAATTCCTTTTGCACCATTTGTGGAAGATGCTGTCTTTTCTCGAGTGTATATTTTTGGCCCCTCTGTTAAAGATGAGGTAGCTGTAGTTGCTTGGATTTAGAGATTGGTCTTCTATTCTATTTAATTGATTAGTTTTGTGCCAGTATTATGATCTGTTTTTGTGCCAGTAACATGCTGTTTTAGTTACTATGGCTTTGAGTTATATCTTGAAATCAAGTATGGTGATACCTCCAGACATATTTCTTTGGTTGAGGATATCTTTGGCTCTCTAGGGCCTTCTGTTCTTCCACATGAATTTTGAGGCTATTTTTTCTATGTCTGTGAAGAATGTTGCTGGAATTTTTTTTTTGTTTTTTTGAGGTAGGTTCTCACTCTGGTCCAGGCTGACCTGGAATTCACTCTGTAGTCTCAGGGTGGCCTTGAACTTATGGGTGATCCTCCTACCTCTGCCTCCCTAGTGCTGGGATTAAAGGCGTGCGCCACCACGCCCTGCTGTTGCTGGAATTTTTATTGGAATTGTATTGAATCTGTATAATACTTTTGGTAGGATGGCCATTTTCACAATATTAAATCTTTCAATTCATGAGCATAGGATGTCTTTCCATCTTCTCATATCTGCCTCAATTTCTTTATTCAGTATTTTAAAAAATATTTTTTAAATTTTTATTTACTTTAGGGAAAGAAAGAGGGAGAAGAGAGAGAGAGAGAGAGAGAGAGAGAGAGAGAGAGAGAGAGAAAATGAATTGGTACACCAGGGCCTTAGCTACTGTAATTGAACTCCAGATGCTTGTGCCACCTAGTGGGAGTATGTGACCTCGTGCTTGCCTCACTTTTATGCATCTGGCTAGTGTGGGATCTGGAGAGTCGAGCATGGGTCTTTAGGCTTTGCAGGCAAGTGCTTTAACCACTAAGCTATCCCTCTAGCCCACCTCATGTTTTGAATGCTTAGTCCTGAGCTGGTGGTACCATTGTTTGGGAAGATTGTAGAACCTTTAGAAGGCAGTCTTTTTTTTAAAAAAAATATTTTATTTATTTATTTATTTTAGAGAGAGTGTGTTGGAAGAGGGAGAGAGAGAGAGAGAGAGAGAGAGAGAGAGAGGAGAGAGAGAGAGAGAGAGAATGGGCATGCCAGGGCCTCCAGCCACTGCAAATGAATTCCAGCTGCATGTGCTACCTTGGGCATCTGGTTTACGTGGGTCCTGGGGAATTGAACCTGGGTCCTTAGGCTTCACAGGCAAGTGCTTTAACCTCTAAGCCATCTCTCCAGCCCAGAAGGCTGAGTCTTACTAGAAGAAGTGAGTCACTGGGAGTAGGCTTTGAGGGTTTAGATTCTGGTTCCACTTTCTATTCTCTGTCTGCTTTCTGATTAACTGCAGTGTGGCCAGCTGGCCTTCTGTTCCTACCACCAGTGCCTTCCCGCTATGAGAGATGTATTCATTTGAAGTTGTAAGCTAGGATAAACCCTTCCTTCCTCCCTGCCTCCCTCTGTCCCTCCTTCCTCCTTCCTTTCCTCCCTCCTCTCCCTCCTTCCTTCCCTCCCTCCCTTCCCTCTTTTCTTCCTTCCACTACTTCTTGTGGTATATTTGGTCATAGCAATGAGTAAAGTATCAATATAGTTGGTAAAGTGCTTGCTGTGCCATCTGAGTTCAATCCCCAGAACTCATGGAAAACAGCTGGGGGTGGTGTTACACGCCTATAATTCAAGTGCTGGGGAGGTGGAGAAAAGGGGGCATCCCCAGGGCTTTCTGGCCAGCAAATCTAGCTCCTGACTAATAGAAGACCCTGTCTCAAAAAAGGTGGATGGCACCTGAGGAATGACACCTGAGGTTGTCCTCTTGCCTCCATACATGTACACATATATGCCTGCACACTCATACACAGGCACTCACATACACGTGTGCACACGCACCATATAAAGTATGTTTATGTTATCATAGCTGAAATCTTAGTATAAATATAAATGCCTTAATTAAAACATTTTACTGGATACCTAAAAACATAAAACACACACATTAATGAGGTACCATGTAATGCTTCTATACATACATAATACATATATGCCTTAAATTTTTTTGACTTTAAAAAATTTTTTTAATTAAAAAAAATTTTTTTTTGTTTATTTATTTATTTGAGAGTGACAGAGAGAAGGAGGCAGAGAGAGAGAGAGAGAGAGAGAGAGAGAGAGAGAGAGAGAATGGGCGTGCCAGAGCTACCAGCCTCTGTAAACGAACACCAGACACGTGCGCCCCCTTGTGCATCTGGCTAACATGGGTCCTGGGGAATTGAGCCTCGAACCGGGGTCCTTAGGCTTCACAGGCAAGCACTTAACCGCTAAGCCATCTCTCCAGCCCTTTTTTGACTTTTTTTGAGGCAGGGTCTTACTTTAGTCCAGGCTGACCTGTAACTCACTCTGTAGCTCAGGATAACCTCAAACTAAATGGTAATCCTCCTCCCTCAGCTTCCTGAGTACTTTGATGTGCCACCACATCTGGAATTTTTTTTTTTTTGACTTTTTGAGACAGGATCTCATGTATTTCAGTATTAAACCCTCTCTGTAGCCTAGAATGACCTCAACTGCTGATCTTCCTGATTCCTGCATCCCAAGTGCTAAGATTACAGGCATGCTCCACTACACTCATTTTTGTATTTGATTTTTTAATACCTTATTATTATTTTGAGGTAGGGTCTCACTCTAGCCTAGGATGACCTGGAATTCACTATGTAGTCTCAGGCTGGCCTTGAATTCACAGCCATCCTCCTACCTCTGCCTCCTGAGTGTTGGATTAAAGGAGTGAGCCACCATAGTGGCCCCATTTTAAAAAAATTAATTTATTTGCAAGCAAGATGAACTCAGATACATGTGCTACTTTGTGCATCTGGCTTTACGTGGGTACTAGGGAATCAAACCTGGATCCTTAGGCTTTGCAGGCAAGTGCTTTAACCACTAAGCAATCTCTCCAGCCCTATATGTTAATTTTTTTTCAAGGTAGGGTCTCACTCCAGCCCAGGGTGACCTGGAATTAACTATGTACTTTCAGGGTGGCCTCAAACTCACGGCAATCCACCTACCTCTGTCTCCTGAGTGCTGGGATTAAAGGTGTGCACCACCACCACGCCTGGCCTACCTTAATTTTTTTTCCAATTTTTTTAGTTTATTTTTATTTATTTATTTGAGAGTGACAGACAGAGAAAGAAAGAGGCAGATAAAAAGAGAGAGAATGGGCACACCAGGGCCTCCAGCCACTGCAAACGAACTCCAGATGGGTGTGCCTCCTTGTGCATCTGGCTAATGTGGGTCCTGGGGAATCGAGCCTCAAACCGGGGTCCTTAGGTTTCACAGGCAAGCGCTTAACCGCTAAGCCATCTCTCCAGCCCTTAATTTTTTTTGAATTGACGACAACACTAACAACTTTGTCTATAAATTTGGTACACTTCATTATTTAACATTTAAAATTTGAATTTCAGTCTGTTTCTGTGCTTCGAATATGTGTTTATGCTAACTATTCTTATAAACTCAGACTAATGGAACACAACAAAAATGATAACAGTCTTTGTAAATCCTAAATAAAAGCAAAGAAAAATGGGACTGGTGAGATGACTCAGCATCTAATGGCACTTGCTTGTAAAGCAGCCAGCCTGGGTTTGATTCCCCAGCATCCATGTAAGCCAGATGCAGAATGTGGTACAAGCATCTGGCATTCTTTTAAGGTGGCACCTACCCCTCACCACACATATGTGCAAGTAAATAAATAAAAATATAAAAAATGCCGCATGTGGTGGTGCTCTCCTTTAATCCCAGCACTTGGGAGGCAGACAGAGGCAGGAGGATCACTGTGAGTCTGAGGCCACTCTGAGACTACATAGTGAATTCCAGGCCGGCCTGGGCCAGAGTGAGACCCTTCCTTGAAACACAACAATAACAAACCAAAACAGAACAAAACAAAACAACAACAGGAAAAACAAAGAAAAAGCACAACTAGTTGGCATCTGTTTTTGTTTTTTGTTTTTTCGAGGTAGGGTCTCACTCTAGCTCAGGCTGACCTGGAATTCACTATATAGTCTCAGGGTGGCATTGAACTCACAGCAATCCTCCTACCTCTGCTTCCTGAGTAATAGGGTTAAAGACGGGTGCCACCACACCCGGCTAAGTTTTCTTTTCTTTTCTTTTTTTTGTTGTTGTTTTTGTTTTTTCAAGGTAGCATCTCGCTCTAAGCCCAGGCTGACCTGGAATTCACTACAAAGTCTCAGGGTGGCTTCGAACTCCGGGCGATCCTCCTATCTCTGCCTCCGAGTGCTGGGATTAAAGGCGTGCGCCACCACGCCTGGCTTTAGTTGGCATCTTTTTTAATAGTGATGCTTCAGTAACTGGTTAAAATAAAACTGTGGTTCTATCACTTCATTGCTTTAAAGCCATCAATGGGTTGTGAATGTTTGTCAAATTCACATCACCTTTTCAACAATAGGTGGCGCTAGCACACAGCTTCTCATCTGTATTGACCCAACAGAACTCCGCAGGTGTCAGGGAGACTTCAAAGTCAAGATGCCTGAAGGTGAGAAATTCAGTTCTGATGCACAGATAGGTTGGGGAGCCATTGAGCAGAAAGACACTTCACTCCATAAACTAAATGTCTAAAGATGTGAGATAGCTTGTGTTTTGTTGTTGCTGAGGAGAACAAGAAGAAAAGGCACCTCTGTTGGTAGAATATCTAATCAGAAAAATCTATTTAATTTCTCAAGTAAATAAATTCTAACAAGCAGAGAAATCAAGATTGTACGTGTGCAGTCCCATTACAGTTTCTGGGCAGAGGGCAAAGCTGTTGAAGAGTGTGGGGAAGCAGAAAGAGAGATGTTTAAGAGCAGGATGATAGTTGTATGCCTTAGGCATTTGGAATCTTGAATAAATGGTACCAAACTTTCTGCTTATTTCTTCCTAAGAAATATAAAAATAAGATGATCACATACATGTCTGAGAAAATGTCCTATGGGGCTAAAAACCTCATGAAGATGAAGACATAATTAATATATGCTATTGGTGGTCACTCACAGTTTTGCATTTGCAAAGCCACCACATGTGGCAAAATACTTTCGTTAAATTCCACTGAAAGGGCATTGCAGTTTAGGTGTTTGTCCCCAGTTTGGTGCCAGCTATAACCAAACAAAGGCTTCCCCTCTTTTTAAAGTAAGTTGAAACCTTGTACGGATACATCATGTGTTGGTACTACCATTTCCCTCTTCTCCGCCCCCACTCCACTGAGGACCCCTCTCCCTTAGTGGAATTGGTGGTATTCACCATAGAGTTGTGAGAACAGCAGAAAATCATTGTAGGAGTGGTCAATGCCTCTGTACATTCCCTCCCACCCTGCGGCTCTTAACATTCTTTCCGTCCCGTCCCTTCTTCTGCAAACTTCTCTGAGCCTTGGTAGGTGTGCTTTAAGTCTACTTTAGGGTTGAACTCTCTGCAGCTTCTGAATTTCTACTTTTATACATTTTGAGTGTCCTCAGTGTCTGTCTCCATCACCCTGGTGCAGGTTGTCAGGTTTGCCATGGAAGCAGCACTCTTGCTTGTCTCTCTAATATCTCTGTGTTTTCATCTGGGCCCTGGATGACGTGTGAGGGGTGGTTCATCTCCTGCCAGGAAGTCAGCTATCCTTGTCCAGTTGATATTTTGGTTGTCCTCAGTTGTCACTGCTTTCTGACAAAGAAAACAGATTATATAATGGAGTGTGAGATCAGGATAGGTTAAAGGCTATAAGCATTATGAATTTAGAAAGATTTTGATGAGTGTAGCCTCACTTTTGGACAAAGACTAGTGGGAGTTTCTCATTGGAGTCCATAATCTTGGTCTCCATAGGATTCTGACTTGGTTTCCAGTTCCAGCTATGGGATGCTGTCCACTGATTGCATCTCTTAGCTAATCATAGAGCTACTGGTTACCCCCCTAGGCTGTGTGCCACTATTGCAAGGTGTGTATATCTGTCAGGCTGGTTGCCTTCGTATAGCAGGGTCCCCTGCTTGCTCACAGCATTGGTGGCTGTTTTTGCCCAGCAGATCATGTAGTGCTTTTCAGCACTATATAGGCTAACCATCTGGAGGCTGGCTTCCTTCCAGATTCAGCCAGATCTCTTATTCTGTGTCAGCAGCATGTGGTATCTTTAGCAATAGGGTCTTACCTTTGATCTCAGGCAGGTAATCAAGTGTTTTGACAGAAATCTGTCTTGTTTTGGGGACCTTATAGGTCTCTCCAATTGACAGCTCAATGTGGGCTATAACCATTTTCTGGTATTGGGAATTACAAGCCAGGGCCAAATATTTCAGGGATAGAATTCATTCTACCCTCTCTGGGGCCCTATTTTTCTTTTTAACCATAATATGGGTTTAATTTGATATTTAAAAAAACATACTCTTGAAAGATTTACATACCAAGGATCTTAATGTAATTTCTTCCACATCCCTGAATTTAATCTCACATAGGGATCAGTATCAACTTCTTCCTTTCCTATTTGTATCCCTTTTGTATCTTTTTCTTGTCTTATTGCTTGGGCTAGGACTTCTAGTACTATGTTGAAGAGAGTGGCCATCCCTGTCTTTTTCCTGATTTTAGTGGGAATCCCTTTAGTCTTTCCCCATTAAGTATTATTTGGGCTTTAGGTGGCTTTATATAGCTTTTATTATATTGAGATATAATCCCTCCATTCCTAGTCTCTCCTGTGTCTTGATCATGAAGTGGTATTGTATTTTGTTGAAGGCCTTCTCAGCATCAATTGAAATGATCATGTGGTTCTTTTAAAAAATATTTTATTTATTTATTTGGGAGAGAGAGAGAGAGGGAGGGGAATGAGAATGGGCATGTGAGGTTCTGTAGCCACTGAAAAGGAATTCTAGAGCATGTACCACCCTTGTACATCTGTCTTTACATGGGTACTAGGGAATAGAACCTGGGTCCTTTGGCTTTGCCTGCAAGTGCCTCAACTGCTAAGCCATCTCTCCAGTCCCAACATGTTGTTCTTTTGTTTAAGATTATTTGTGTGGTATATTAAGTTAATCGATTTCCATATGTTGAATCATCCCTGCTTCCTTAAGATGAAGCCTGCTTGATCTAGGTGGATAATGCTTTTGTTGTGTTGTGAATTCGGTTTGTGAGGATTTTGTTCAGGATATTTTGCACCTAAATTCATCAGGGATATAGGTCTATAGTTTTCTTTTCTTGTATTTCTGTCTGGTTTTGGTATTAGGGTGATGGTAGCTTCATATAAGCAGTTGGGGAGTATTCCCTGTTCTCCAGTTATGTTGAAAATTTGAGAAAAAGTGGTTTTAGTTTTTTGATGAGGGTTTAGTAGAATTTGGCTGAGAATCCATCAGGTCCTGGACTTTTCTTTTTGGGAAGGTTTTTGATTACATTTTAAATCTCAATGGATGTAATAGATTTGTTTAGGAGATTTATCTGCTTTGGATTTAGTTTTCGTAGGTGGTATGTGTCTAGGAATTCATCCATTTCTTCTGGGTTATCCAATTTTGTGGAATAGACATTTTGGAAGTAGGCCCTGATGATTCTTTCAATTTCATTGTTGCCTGCTGTTGACCTCTCACTTTTTATTTCTAATTTTGTTAATTTGAGACTTCTCATTTTTTGTTAGATCAAATTGGCAAGGGATTTATCAATATTATTTATTTTTTTCAAAGAACCAGTTCTTCATTTCATCAATTTTCTTAATTGTTTTCTTAGTTTCCAATTCATCAATTTCAGCTCTAATTTTAGTTCTTTCCCTAGAATTCTTAGGGTTGGATTGTTCTTGCTTTTCCAAAGCCTTTAGGTGGATGTCAGGTTTTAATTTGAGATCTCTCTGTCTTTGTTATGAAGGTTTTAGTGTTATGAAATTTTCCCTTAGGACTACCTTCATTGTGTCCCATAAGTTTTGGTATGTTGTATTTTCATTATTCAGTTCCACAAATTTTATAATTTCCATTTTATTTCTTCCATGACTCATTCATTGTTTAATAGCTGGTATAATTTCTGCTGTTTCTCTTTTTAATTTCTAGCTTTAATGCATCGTGGTCTGATATGATGCAGCAAATAACATTGGTTTTCCTGAATTTATGTAGGCATGGCTTTATGCCCTAATATATATTTTGGAGAAGGTTTCATGGGCTGCTGAGAAGAATGTGTATTCTGTGGAATTAGGGTGGGATGTTCTGTAGATGTCTGTTAGGTCTAATTGATCTCCAGTGTTGTAAGATCTATTATTTCCCTGTTGATTTTCTGCTTAGATGATCTATCTATTGATGATAGTGGGGTATTAAAGTTCCCTACTATGATGGTATTTGAATTTATTTTTGGTTTGCTGTCAAGTAGGTTTTGCTTTATAAACTGTGGTATGCCTGTGTTTGGTGCAAATAGATTTATGATTGTGATGTCCTCTTGTTGGATTGTTCCCTTGATGAATAAAAAGTGTCCTTCTTTGTTCTTTTTAATTACTTTTGGTTTGAAGTCTATTTTGTCAGATATTAGTAGAGCCATACCTTGTTTCTTATTTCTATTTGCTTGGACAATCATTTTCCATCCTGTCACCCTAAGAAGATGTCTATTCTTAATGGTGAGGTAGGTTTTTTGAAGATAGCAGATGGAAGGGTCCATTTTTTTTCTGATCCATTCTGTAAACTTGATGGGTGAGTGAAGACCATTAATATTTAATGTTATAACTGTGAGGTGTGATTTAATCCCTGCCATGCTGGAGGCTTTATGGGGTTTTGTGCTTTATTGGGCTTTGAATCTTTTCCTCACTTCTCTGGTTTTGGTTATTGTGTTCTTCTTGTAGGTTCTTGAGTTTGGTTGTTCTACTATTTTGTGTGGAATATTTCTTGAAATATTATTTGTAGGTTTGGCTTTGTGTTCATATAGAGCTGGTTTTTATGATGGAAAGTTTCTCTTTCACCATATATTATGAGAGATCCTTTTGCTGGGTACAGTAGTTTGGGTTGGAAGCCATACTGTTTTAGACTCTGAAGTGCTCCATTCTAGGCCCTTCTGACTTTCAGAGTTTCCATTGGCATATCTGAGGTAATTCTGATGGGATCTCTTGTGTATAATGAGTTGCTTCTCTCTTGCTGCTTTTAGCACTCTCTTTGTTTCCATTGTTTAGAGTTTTAACTATGATATGCCATGGAGAGTTTCTTCTTTGGTCTAGTCTGTTTGGTGTTCTGTGGGCTCTCTTTTGAGAGAGTGGGAAAGTTTTCTCCAATAATTTTGTTGAATATGTTCTCCATGCCTTTGGCCTAAATTTCTTCTCCTTCTGGTATATCCATGATTTTCACTGTTTTAGGATATCTCACAATTTCTTCATATTTTGTTTCATGATTTTTGAATTTGCCAGAGTTTTTGGACTCCTAAAGTATTTCTTCTGTCTTGTCTTCCAGATCTGAGATGTTGTTCTCCACCTGATTAATTTTGTTAGTAAGGGTTTCTAGGGAGGCTTTTATAACCCCTATTTGTTTTTTGTTTTCTGTTGTATTTTTTCTGCATTTTTTCCATCCCTTTGTTTCAATTTCAGGTCATGGTTTGATTTTCTTGATGCTTGGAATTTATTCTTGCATTCAATCATACCTTCATTAAGCTTAATTAGCTGGTTTTTGAGAGCCTCTACTTTTTCTTTCTTTTTTATTATTAGATATGGACATATTTTGTATGTAAACATTACATGTTGGCACCATCCTTTCCCTCCTCTCTGCCCCTTTTCTGAAGAGGCCTTCTTTACTGGGGATGCCGGTCAACCCCATGGTGATTGTGGGTCATGCATTATCAGGGCAGCAGTCAGTTATGGGGGAGAGGCAATGAGTCTGTGCAAACTGTCCCAACTTGTGGCTCCAACAATCTTTCTGGTCCCTCTTCAGCAAAATTCCCTGAGCCATGCTGGGAGCATTTTAATTCTACTTCAGTGATGGGCACTTAGGAGCATCTGGATCTCTGGTTTGGTAGGTGTTGAATGTCCTCAGTATCTTTTCCCATCATACTTGTGCTGATATCAGCTTAACTAAGAGAACAGCATTCTTGCTCATTTCCCCAATTCTTCTGTGGTTTCAGCTGGGGCGGGGTGGAGTGCTCTGGGTCATTTATCTCCTTGAGTCCAGTTTCAATCTGAAAAAGAGAAGCAGATTCTTCAACAGATAATGAAGTCAGAGCCAGTTAAATGGGATAACCATTATTAATTTAGAGAGAATTAAAAGGACTTAGATACTTTTACAGTCCAAGGTTAGTGGGAGCTTGACAATGGAAAGCAGAATCATTATCTGGATATAATTCTGATTTGTTTCCCAGTTCCAGATATGGTTTCCTTTCCACTGAGCTAATCTGTTAGCCAATCCAAGAGCAATTGGTTACCCACCATGGCTGTGTGCCACTATTGCACTTGTGTGAGCATCACATCAGGTTGTTTGCTCTGAGTTGCTTAGACTTTGAGTTGCTTGGACAAATGTTGGCTACTTTCTCTTGGTAGCTCATGTAGCTTCCAGCACTAGATGGGTTAATTATCTGAGGACTGGGTCTCCTTCGGATTCCTACCAAGTCTTTCCATGGTCCATGCCAACAGTGGTTGGTGTCTTCAGCAGTAGGGTCTTACCATTAACCTTTGGTGGGTAATCAAGTACTCTGACAGTGTCTTGTTTGTTTTGGGAGATATAGTAGGTCTGTTTGATCAATAGCTCCTTGTGGATATAGACTACATCCTGGTACAGGGAATTGCAGACCAAGGAATTGCAGTGCCAAGGGAAACGAAAAAAGAAAAAGCCAGAGAAGAAAGAGAAATAGGAGAAATTTGAGGTTAGGTTTCATCTCATTCCCTCCAGGGCCCTTTGATTCAGGTGCTCCCTCTGAGGTCTACTACTTGAGGGTTCTACCTTTTAGTCTGATTTCCAGGATATAGGATTCTATGGTACCATTTCAATTTGGGTTCAGATTTTGTGCCTTCCTCCCACCATTTCCATTCCCCCAAGCCCTACCCCCCTCCATTGTCCAATCTTCAAGATGCTATTCATTATGTCAGCAACTTGGGCTGAGAGCCTCTACTGTTTTGATTGACTTTAAGTTCATTTATCTCTCTTTTGAGTTCCCTCTGCTTTTCTTCAGTAAAGTTAAACCTAATGATGACAGCTGTGTGATCTGGCTTCATTTCATTTATGCAATTGTTATTATTTATTTATTTTTTGATGATTTGCTTCCAGTTCAGTGGTTGGCTTGGTCAGGATAAATAAGCTTATTGTGCTTTCATTCTTGGGATTCAACATCTGTTGTCTTCTCTATGTTTTCATTGGGGACTTCTGTTGTGGGACTATGCAGGCTTGGTGGAGATCTCTGTTTGTTGTCTTTTTAACATTTATATATGGGTACGAAAAGTGCTCATCAAACTGTCCGGTAAGTACTTCTCTTACTTTTCATATCCATATATAAATGTTACTCTCACTTTTGGTTAGAGAAGCTTCTCTTTTCAGATGGCAGTGACCTTGGGATGACTCAGAAGGCACCATGGTGCTAAGAAGAAGTGACAGAGGAGTCCTTAGCAATGAAACATCTTTATCACATCTTCCAAGGCTTAGGGTCCATTGTGGAAGAGGTGGTGGAAAGAATGTGAGAGCCAAAGGAAGGGTAGGACTCCTTACAATGTGCTCCTCCAGACACAAAATGTCCTGGATATCCATGACTTCACAGTGCCTGACACTACCTACATAAGACTATCATAATAGGAGGAAAAGATGATGACATCAAAACAAAAGTGAGACTGATTGAGAAGGGAAAACATATGGTGAAGAGTGGAGTTTCAAAGGGGAAAGTGGGGGGAGGGAGGGAATTATCATGGCTTTTTGTCTATAATTATGGAAGTTGTCAATAAAAAAAGAAAAAAAAATGAAACTACACAGCATAATAAAGAAACGGGAGAAGAATTGTTTATTCATAAGCTGTTAGCTATGTATACTTAGTCTATAGACAACCCTTATGATTGGTTATTTTTCACTAGGTTCCAAAAATATTGGGATCTGCAAGGTGAATGATGACTTTTAGATAAGAATTTGTATTTAAAACAGGTATAAAATGTGGTAATTAAAAATTCTGGGCTGAATATCAATCTCCTTTGTATATGTTGAAGCACTAATATTCAATATAAATAACTGCTTGGTAATAAAGCTTTTCTAGAAGTGAAGGTTAGACAAGGTTATGGAAAGGTTCCAGTCTCCTAAGATTAGTATCCTTGCAGGAAGAAACATCAGAGAACTTACTTTTCCCTTCCTCCCATCAGGAGGTGGAAGGGAAATTCATAGCAAAAAGGCAGCCTTGTACAAGCCCATAGTGAGTTGTGTAGAACCTTGATCTTGTATTTTCCAGGTCCTGGAGCTATGAGAAATGGGCTTCTGTTGATTAAGCCAGCTGTCTATGGTGTTTTGTTACAGCATTCCAGCAGACTAACAAAGGTCCTAAGTGTTCAGTAGTTGTGACACAAATTGTATATCTTTAAGTGACCAGAATAGTTACTATTTGACACCTTACAGGGACAAAAGTTTGCCAACATTCTTTTTTTAAAATTTTTTTTTACAATGTTTGTTGTATGGATTAATCATGTGTTTGTTCCCTTCCCTTTCTCCCTGGCCCCATTCCACTGAGGGCCCTCCTCAGTGTGGTTACTGGTATTCATCATGAGGTTTATGATTTGTGTGAGAGCTGCAGTCATACATTGTGTGTGTGGGGGGGGGCAGTGGCAATGCCTCTGGGTATTCCCTCATACCCCGTGGCTCTTATAATCTTTCTGTCCTCTCTTCTGCAATGCTTCCTGAACCTTGGCAGGTATGTTATGTCTACTTTAGTGTTACGCTGTTGGCGACTTCTGGATTTCTGCTTTGGTAGGATTTTGAGTGTCCTCAGTGTCCATCACAATCTCCCTGGCGTGAGTTGTCAGGTTTGCCACGAGAGTAGCACTCATGCTCAACTTGCCAATTCCCCTGTGGTGTCACCTGGAACGTGGCTGAACTGCAGGAGCTGGCTCGTCTCATGATAGAGAGTCAGCTCTCTTTTCTTGTCATGGCTTGGTGGATTTTGGTTCTCTCTGCTTTCTGTAAAAAAAGAAAACAGATTCTCCAATGGAGAGTGAGCAGCATGGGATAAAGGGGGTAAGCACAGTTAATTAAGAGAGATTTTGATGGGTGTAGCCTCTCTTTTGGTCAAAGACCAGTGGAGCTTCTCCCTAGAGTCCATGACTCTCATCTGCATAGTATTCTGACTTAGTTCCCAGTACCAGCTATGAGTTCCTTCCCATTTCTTATCCAATCAGAGAGCCTGGGCTGAGTGCCATTACTGCACAGGTGTGTAAATTTTATCCAATTGGTTGATTTTATATGTAGCAGAATCCCCTGCTTGTTCACAACAACCAACACAACTTTTAAAAAAGATTTTATTTTTATTTATTTATTTATTAGAGGCAGAGAGAGGGAGAGAGAGTGAGAATGGGCATGCCAGGGCCTCTAGCCACTGCAAATGAACTCCAGATTCATGTGCCACCATATGCATCTGGCTTACGTGAGACATGGAGAATCGAACCGGGGTCCTTAGGATTCACAGACAAGCGCCTTAACCATGAAGCCATCCCTCCATCCCTTCCAACACCATTTTTTAAACTTAAAAAATATTATATGTATGTGTGAACGGGATATGGATGGATTTTATTGGTTTTTTGAGGTAGGGTTTCACTCTAGCCCAAGCTGACCTGGAATTCACTATGTAGTCTCAGGGTGGCCTCACACTCATAGCGATCCTCCTACCTCTGCCTCCCAAATGCTGGGATTAAAGGCATGCACCACCATGCCTGGCTCATGGATGAATTTTATGACAGAGGTAATGTATGGTAGTTATAGATGAAGCCATTTATATTGTGATCATAGGTATAATTAGATTTGCATAAATAATTCGCATGGCCATTTGTATTCATGTATATATTCCTATCGTGATCCTTTTCTTTTGCTTTAAAATATTGTCTTAAGGTCTTGGGATGTAGCTCAGTGGTAGATCACTCTCTTAGCATGTGCAAGGCCTAGGGTTCCATGTAAAAATGAATTTGCACTGCAAAAAATGAATTTGATCAAGCAGCCAGGTGTGGTGTGGTACAGATCCATATTTCCAGCTCTCAGGAGGTAGAGGTAGGAGGATCAAGAATTTGAGGCCAGCCTAGGCTACGTTCAAGACCAGCCTGGGTCTTGTTTCAAAAAATAAAATTAAAAAATTGATTTAGGGGCTCAGGAAATGGTTCAGTTGGAAAGAGTGCTTTCTGCTCAAGCATGAGGGCCAGAAGCACCCATGCAAATAACTGGACATGCCACATATGCCTATAACTCTAGTCCCGTGGTGGACAGAGACTAGAGAACCAGTGGGACTCATTGGCCAGCCAGTCTGACAAAAACAAACAGCAGGTCTAGCTTAAGCGAGTCTTTGTATCAAGGAAATAAAGTGGCAGAGTGACAGAGGAGGATATCAGACATTCTGTTCTGCTTCCACACACACGCATATGGGTGTGCACATCAACACACTTGTATACACTGTATATACAAACTGAACACACATGCTAAAATATTGATTTAGAAAACCTTGTTCATTTATTTTATTATTCACTGTCCATTAGTTGCCTTTTTTTTTTTTCTGAGATAGGGGAGACAGAATCTTGCTCTGTAGCCTGGACTAGCCTGGAACTCACTCTGTAGCCCATGCTGGCCTTGAACTCATGAAAATCCCTCTAATTGTTTGTTTTTATATAGCAGACATTACTATTGATCTCCCAAATAATTTTTTTAATATTTTTCTTAAGTTTGATTGTTATTTTTGTTATTTTATACCATTTTGTCTTGCATTTCCATTCCTTCTCAGAACATTTCCCCTACTACTGAATACATCTCTTTTAGTCCATTAGTACTAACAACTGCCATGTTTTACTGATTGAGTGATTGAGACAGGATCTTTCAATGTAGAAGGACTGCTGTACTTCTTTGTAGATGGCTTAGTACTCACTATGTGGTAGCCCAGGCTAGCATGAAATAATGACAAACTCACGGCAGTCCCCTTGCCCCAGTTCTCCTGTGCTGGGACCATAGGGGTAGCAGTTACTTCCTCATTGCTGGGACAAAGCACCTGATCAGAAGGAGCTTGTGGAATGAAAGGGCTTATTTCCAGTACACAGTTTTGAGGGGAAGTTTCATCGTGGTAGGGAAAGCATGGCAAGAGCGGACAGGGCATCCTATCTCCTCATCAGTGGGTAGGAAGGAAAGAGAGGTGGCTCACTGTGGCAGGTGGGGCTGGACTAGAGCACTCCAAGGCCTGCCTCCAGTGACACTGCTCGTCCAGTATGCATCTACCTCCCCAGGGAGGATGACATCTGTATTTTAATCACAAACACATGAGGCTATGGGGAGCATTTTAACATTTAAACTATCACAACGAATGAACACTAGCATGTCTGGCACCACTCTTCTTAAAAAGTTTTTTTTTATTTACTTGCAAGCAGAGAGAAAAAGATAGAGAGAGAAAAGAGAAAGACAGAGTATTGGCCTGCCAGGACGTCTAGCTGCTGCAAACGAACTCCAGATGCATGTGCTGCTTTGTGTATCTGGTTTTATGTGGGTACTGGGGAATTGAACCTGGGTCATTAGACTTTGAAGGTAAGAGCTTTCACTGCTGAGTGATCTCTCTAGCCCCTGGCACCACTCTTTTTTTTTTTTTTTTGAAAGACCACCTTTTTTGGGGGTAGGGAAGAAACAATAGATTGACAATTTTTTATTCTGCGTTTTGAAGATATGTGACTGCTCCTTTGCTTTCATTATTATTTTTGAGATTGTTAGGGCTAGAACCTGAAATGATCTGCAGGGGCTCATCTTCTTTAGCTGCTAGTGCTATTTTGGGAGGCTGTGGAGCCTTTAGGAGGTCGGGTACAGTAGGCCAACTAGGGGGCAGTTTTGTTCTCTGCTTCCTGGTCTGTTGTGTTGTGAATAGTTTCTGCCACTTGGTCCCATTGTCATGAACCACACTTTTTCCATGAGGAAGAACAAAACCTTCCAAACCTATCCCGAGCCTATTAGCCAAAATAAATCCTATTGGCTATTGCGGTCACAGGGATATCAAAGCAATAGAGATGCTGCTCCCAGTCCATTGCTCCTCTCAGATGTACTCTTTGGAAAATACAATTAGGTAGTATCTCCTTATTCCTTATATCTCAGAATTAAGTTTGTTTTTAATCAAAATAGGATTTGTAAAACCTATTGGTTCTAAGATCTCAGTGCATCTTAAGAATGGCCTGGGGATTTCAGACCCAGCTGAATGACACCAAATAGCCTGATAGACCTTTTCCCTGTGTGGGGAAAATAAATTCTGCATAAAATATACGTTAAATTTTTTTTCTTGTCCAATAAATGTACTGCTTTCAATATCTGTGAATTCATGTTTTTTTTACTTCTGGAAAATTCTATCATATTTTCTCAACTATTACCTATTCTCCATTCTGTTTTCTTCTATTAGATTTTTACTTTCCATTCTTTTATACTGATTAGTACTTCTTTCAAGTTTTTACTTTCTTGTCTCCCTATTCTTTATTTTAAATAATTTTCTCAGATATGTCCTCCAGCTTGCTACTTTCCTCATTTATTTATTTGCAAGGAGAGAGAGAGAGAGAGAGAGAGAGAGAGAGAGAGAATGGGTGCACCAGGGCCTCCAGCCACTGCTGATCGATTCCAGACACATGCATCACTTTGTGCATCTGGCTGTACATGGGTACTAGGGAATTAAACCTAGGTTGATACCTGGGTCATTAAGCTTTGCAGGCAAGTGCCTTAACTACTGAGCCATCTGGCCAGCCCTTCCTCTTCAATTTCTAATTTCTGCTTTTTATTACCTTAAAATTTATTTATTTATTTATGAGATAAATAGATAGATGTAGAGAGTGAGCATGTGTATGGATGTGCGAGGGCCTCTTGTTGCTGCAAATGAACTCCATATGCATGAACCACATTGTGTATCTGGCTTTATGCAGGCACTGGGGAGTTGAACGCTGGCCTGCAGGCTTTGCAAGCAAGCTCTTTAAGCCTCTAAACCATCTCCCTAGCCCTTATTTTACTTTTTAGTTCATTGGATTTTTTTTTTTTTTTTGCTTTTCGAGGTAGGGTCTCACTCTAGCCCAGACTGACCTGGAATTCACTCTGTTCTCAAGTTGGCCTCGAACTTATGGAGATCCTCCTACCTCTGCCTCCTGAGTGCTGGAATTAAAGGCGTGCACGCCACCATGCCCAGCTCTCCATTGTAGTTTTTTAAGACTTAAAGATATTTTGTTAGATTAAGAGAAGGAAAGAGAAAAGAAGGTATAGAGAGCTCCTGCCATGTGGAAGGCAGGAGGGGTTAGAGAACCCATGTGGGAGTAGTTCCCTCCCTAATGTCAGCCCAGTTGGGTTGAGACAAGGGGGCTTACCAGAGCAGGGACCTGGAGTTTTAGGAGAAATGAACAGCCAAAAGAATGCTCCAATGTATTTTTTTTTAATAATTTTTTTAGTTGACTGAAAGTGAGAGTGAGGGCAAGTGAGTGAAAGGAGAGAGAGAAAGAGGAGAGGGAGGGAAAGAAATGGGCACATCAGGGCCTCCTGTCTCTGCAAATGAACTCCAGATGCATGTGTCACTTTGCATATCTGGCTTGATGTGGGTACTGGGTTGCTGAACCCAGGCTTGCAGGCTTTGTAAGCAAGTACCTTTAACTGCTGAGCCATCTTTCCAGATCTCCATTGGATTTTAAAGTTGAACGATTGCTGCTTCTCATTTGTAGATTTCAGTATTTTGTTTTTATAATTTCCTATTGTTTGCTAATGTTTGTAATTCCATTTATACATGATACACAAGTGTGAAATTGTCTATAGGTAGCAATTTAAAATGTTTGAAATATTTGAGTCTCTTATTGTTGTTTTGCTGATTCTTACTCATGGTGGTTTTTCTGCTTTAGATTTTGTGTTTTGATTGGAATCTCATACTTGGTTGATCTTAGTGTATAGAAGACCTAGAGACTTAAATTAAAAATGTTAAATTTCTGAGCTGGAGGAGATGGCTTAGCAGTTAAGGGGCTGGGCTGCAAAGCCTAACAACTCAGGTTCAATTCCCCAGATGCACAAAATAGTGCATGTATTTGGAATTTGTTTGCAGCAGCTGGAGGTCCTGGTGTGCCCATTCTCTCTGTCTCTCTTCTCTCTCTCTCACTCTGCTTGCAAATAAATAAATATATAACAACAGTTTTTTTTTTTAAGATGTTTATTTCTGTTGGGAGTCAGGGTTTTATTATAGTCTCTGGTGAAATTCTTTTGTCTTATTTTAACTCCTATTTCTTAGTCATGGCTAAGGAATTGTTGCTATTCACATTTATCCCAAGGGCAATGCTGTTCCTTACTGATGCTTACAGCTTATTACTTTTTAAAAAAATTATTACATTATTATATTTATTGAGGAAAGTAGAGCCAAGGAAAGGCACTCAAATGGCTAGAGATCCTATGTGGAGGGCTTGAAGAAAAAAGTGTGGAAAGAAGAAAGAAAGTTCAAGGAGTTCTTGCTGTGTGGGGAGCTGGAGGGGATAAAGAACTCATGTGGAGATTAAGGACTAGGGGCCCTTCTGGCTAGGTCTGGGCTGGCTCAGCCCAAGCCTGGCCAGAGGGAAAATCTCACCCACAGCTAGAAGTTCCCAGGTGATCAGAGGGACACATAGCTACTTTTCTTTTTTTTAACCTGTTGGTTTTCATTATGAAGCAACAGGAGTAAAAGTTAGTAGAATAGGCTAGGCTGTACTATTTTAATCTAAGTGATTTAAAACAATTAAAGTTATATTCTCAATCCACAGAACACTTGCTGTAGCTCAGAGTAACTATATGCATCTACACATCCACAGTGCACCCATCCTCCTCCATTCTATGGCTAAACTGCCTTGCTTGCTTTGTTCTTCTGACTCTACCACGTTAGTGTGGGGCGTCTGACTTCATTTTATAAAATACAGAGACAGCATAGAAGATGACTCATGAAACCTTCATTCTGTCAACTGAAGATGATACCAGCTTGCTTATATTTAATTGGCTAGACCTAGTTCTGTGATTTTTCTAGCTGAAGAAAGCTGAGAAGTACAATCTTCTACATGCCCACGAAGGAAAGAATCAGATTCTGGTGAGCCTGAGTAATGCTCTCTGTCTAATAACTTAGAAGCCAGTGCCCATTCTGCAATGCAGCAAAAATTGTATTTTAAGCAGAATTTAGTTATTCCATGAGAGAGCCTCTCAAGACTGTCTAGTTTACTTTGCTGGACCAGAAGTTTCCAGATAAATCTTATATTATACTAGGATTTGAAAACCGATAAATGTCACAAATGCTACCTTGAGTTTAAAAAACTTAATTGACTAATGTTTATGAGCTGCTAGAAATAAGGAGACAATAATTATTTTATTTACATTTTTTAAATTTAATGAAATGGAATAAAGTAGATCTGCATTTTAGGCAGCACAGAACAGTGACAGTGTATGTGACTATAAAGGAAGTGATATGAAAAAAATGTGGGTCAAATCGAATTGGGAAGGGTAGTGATGTTAAGAAAATTCCATAAGGTGGCTATGCATCACCTGTAAGCCTCTGAGGCAACTGAGCATTTTCAGATTCTTCTTTGAGAAATATCCTGAGAAGTACTTAGGTGAAATCATGAACTCTAGAAGGTTTAGGATGAGTAACAGTGGAATTAGTTCTTTGAAGTTCTAATTAAAATTGATTTAGTTAGTCTTTTCTTGATTTTACATGGTGTTATAATATGGAAATTTCTATCTATCTATATATCATCTGTCATCTATCTATCATTTATCTACCAATTTCTCTGAAATAAACAGAATTAAGAAACAGAATAAAGCATGTCAATATTAACAAAGCTAATTGATCTATTTTACTCCAGGCCCTAGTAAGGATTATTATGATCTCTGTCTTTGTGACTACTGTGAGTTCCAGAGGTTTGAATAATTGCTATGAATGCAGCTGGAAGAAACAAGTTCAATAGGAAAGAAATCTCTTACATCACAACACTATTAAGGAAACAAATATAGAATTACTAGTGTTTAAATCTATTTTCAGGATTTTAAAATTACATGGTGCATGAAAATGCTAAACTTAGAGAAGCCTATTGAGCCTCTCTTCCCTTTGTCTGAGCAGCTGCCAGGGGCTAATGATTATAATTAGTATTATTATTGTTAATAATAATAATTAATAGGAGTGCCTTCTTAAAGTGAGATGCTTTTAAAAATAATATTGAAGATGACAGAATGAATATCATTTTTCCCCTCAATAAAGTTTAAAGTTGTAAAACTACATCATAATGATTATTTCCTATAAAACACAGCCTACTTTAACTGGATTATTTCCATTTCCTCTAGCCAAAATAGTTTCAGAAAAGAGTTCTGAAAAGTATTTCAAACTCTTTGGGAGAAGATGTATTATGGGAACAGGAGAAAGGTATTATTACCCCAACACTGGCACTAGTGACAAGAGAGAACACCTGTCTGCTCATTATGTTGTGACTCTGAATTCACTAGAAGTTAATTTTATTTCTGAATGACTACTTAATTGGTTCTTGGAATTTAAAGATACTTTTTTTTTGTTTTTACATGATAACTATTGGCATAGGATTCTGTAGATTTCTGGAGTTCTGACCAACAAAAGGAGAAAAGGTTTTTTTTTTTTCCTTCCTTAGCATTTAACAGTGTTACAATATTAGCTATCATAAGCTACGCCATAGGCATGCCTCATAGGGTACTATAGTGTATGAAGTGTAAGGCTCATTCCATCTCACCAACAGTCACCCCAGGAAGTCACCAATGTTTGATGCAAGCAGCTGAGGCTCAGAGGAGCTAGGTGGCATTACAAAGTGTGTGTGTACCAGGGTCTCTTGCAAATGAACCCTAGATGCAGGCACTACTTTTTGTGGTCAGGTTGATGTAGGCACTGGGGAATTGAAATAAGGTTAGCAGGCTTTGTAAGGAAGTGCCTTTAACCACTGAGACATTTCCCCAGCCCCTCTATTTTTATTTTTTTATGGCTCTGGGGATGGAACTCAGGGGCTTATGGTAGTTATGAAGTGCTCTACCACTAAACTACATTACTAGCTCTCGTTTTACCTTTTTTTTTTTTTCTCAAAGCAGGGTCTCGCTCTAGCCCAGGCTGGCCTGTAAATTACTTTGAAGTCCCAGGCTGGCCTCAAATTCACACTATCCTCCTACCTCTACCTTTCTAGTGTTGGGATTAAAGGCATGTGCCACCACACTTGACTTCTTCTTTTGCTTTTTATTTTGAGACAAGGCCTTGCTAATTTACCCAGGATGGCCTTGAAATTACTCTGTAACCCAGGCTGACCTTGAAGCTGTGATTCTTCCTCAGCTCCTCAATAGTGGGATTACAGGCCTGTACCCCTACGCCTGACTAATTCTTTTCATTTACTTTTTTCTTTTCTCTTGTTTATTTTGCTTTATTAGTTTTTTATTTTATTGATTACTTCTTGCATGAGTTATATCCAGTTTCTCTAAGTAGAAGATCAGTATACTGATTTGGATTGAGAATAAAAACTAGTGATATAGCTTTTTCTGTACCTGGCTGAGCAAGAGTCACCATCATGGGAGTTGACATCCGTCACAACAAGGATGGGAAGGTTCGCCACAAGGAGCCCAAGAGCCAGAACATCTACCTGGTTTCTACCTCTACAGGTTTCTGGCCAGATGAACCAACTCCACCTTCAACCAAGTTGTGTTCGAAAAGGTTGTATGTGGTGGCGCACACCTTTAATCCCAGCACATGGGAGGCAGAGGTAGGAGGATCATCATGAGTTTGAGGCCACCCTGAGACTACATAGTGAATTCCAGGTCAGCCTGGGCTAGAGTGAGACCCTACCTCAGAAAACAAAACAAACAAACAAACAAAAGATTGTTTATGAGTCGCACAAACCGGCCTCCCTTGTCCCTCTCCTGGATGATTCGGAAAACGAAGCTTCCTGGTCGGAGAACAAAACAGCTGTGGTGGTGGGGAAGGTCACGGATGACGGGTATGTCCTAGAGGTGCCCAAACTGAAGGTGGGTGCCCTGCGGGTCAGCAGCCCGCCTGCAGCCACGTCCTCAAGGCTGGTGGCAAGATCCTCACCTTTGACCAGCTGGCCCTGGAGTCCCCCAAGGGCCGTGGCACTGTGCTGCTGTCGGGCCCTCAGAAAGGCCAGGGAAGGTGTATGGGCATTTCGGTAAGGCCTCAGGAACCGGGCACAGCCACACTAAACCCTATGTCAGCTCCAAGGGCAGGAAGTTTGAGCATGTCAAAGGAAGGCGTGCAAGCCACAGCTACAAAAACTAACTATCCCAGATTTTGTCTTGTTATTAAAAAGTTTTTGGATGGTGAAAAAATAATGATATAAAATAAATGTTCTACATGTGCCTGACAATAACTTGAGACAATGTTATACTTCTTTCATATTCCATGAAAGACAGAAGGTAATCAGTTCTATGGCTTGTGGCCACCAACTGGGCTAGCATAATATTTTTTTTGGGGGGGGGCGTGGAGTCCGCACTTCACATCTCTATGTCAGTTTGTATAGCAGTGTCACTGCCTCTCTGTCAGCAGGTTCTCACAGTGACCACTGCTCCATCATCAGCACTCAGGTAGATGCTGTCACCAGGAGCTTAACAATGTCTGTGGGAAAGGCAGCAGTTGTAATAGCAAGGTCTCATGGTAAACAGCCTAACTCTAATCCTGAAAGTGACATTGGCATTGCTCATATGTATACCTATCATTTCCAGTGGTTTCTCAGGTCTAGAATAGTGGGAAGACCGATGACTTTGATAATAGAGGGTCAAGAGAAAGAGGAAATGCTTATGAAGTACCTACTCAGTGCAGTGTGTCACCTCATTCAGTCTCTAAATCAAAATCCTTGATTTTCACTTGATAAAGTGGAAAATTCTATTTTCGAGAAGTCAGGTGGCTTGTCCAAGGTTGCCCAGCTGATGTGGACTGACACAGAAGTCATCCCAGGTTTTACCCCAGGGAACAGTTCTGGGCCTATGTGCACTTCCCTGGTTCCCATGGCTCTGCCACGCAAGAAGAAAGCACTTCCAAAGCTCCCAGGTTAGGTGGCTTCTGCAGTGGATGGGCTGAAAGAAGGCTTTCACTGGAGCTTGACAGGAAAGAAGAAGCCAGAATACTCTTTCTCTCTCTTCTCTCTGTCTGTCTCTATGGTCCATGGTTCCACCTTGCACTATGGTCCAGTATTATTGGAACCTGATTTCAGTCACTGCCTTCCTTTTACTTCTGGATGGCGGCAGGTTGCGTTGTTTGTGTGTTGGATTTGTTATTAATCCCAGATCACTTCACTTGCATCGTGTGTCATTTCTATCCCTAGATGCTGCATTTTATTCTCCAAAATGTATCTCTGGTTTTCCAACTGGATCTTGGACTCTATCCAAAGTTTATTTGACTCAAAATTATATATATATATACACCCTTTGTCTTAAGCCCCCCAACCTTCTCCCTTTTAATACCTGGCTTCGTTTTTGTTTTTGAATTTTTTGTTTATTTTTATTTATTTATTTATTTGAGAGTGACAGACAGAGAGAGAAAGAGGCAGATAGAGAGAGAGAGAGAGAGAGAATGGGCGTACCAGGGCCTCCAGCCACTGCAAATGAACTCCAGACGTGTGTGGGTCCTGAGGAATCAAGCCTTGAACTGGGGTCCTCAGGCTTCACAGGCAAGCACTTAACCACTAAGCCATCTCTCCAGCCCCTGGCTTCTCTTCTTTAAAAAATTTTGTTTATTTATTTATTTAAGAGCAGGAGAGAGAGAGAGAGAGAGAGAGAGAGAGAGAGAGAGAATGGGCGTACCAGGGCTTCCAGCCACTGCAAACAAACTCTAGACACGTGCGCCCCCTTGTGCATCTGGCTAACGTGGGTCCTGGGGAATCGAGTCTCGAACCGGGGTTCTTAGGCTTCACAGGCAAGTGCTTAACTGCTACTGGATTCTCTTTTTGAAATCAGAATTACCTTGTTTTGCTTTCCCTTTCTCCCAGGATTGTTTGAGGATCTACAAGGTCATGGAGGGAAAGTCTTTGTGGTTGAAGAGATGAATGATTCACATGTGTTTCTGTCATTGACAGTCAGACATGGAGCCATGTGCCTGCAGTCTTCTGCTCGGAGAAGCTCCTGTGAGGCCCTCACTGCTTTTTAGCTGTGTTGGATGTGTTCTGTACAGTTCAAAACTTAAGTCTTCAGGTAGTTCTAAGATGCAGTCAAGGTGAGTATAAAACCACTGGTCTACATCAGTGGCTCCCAAAGTCCCACTGAATCAAAGATTTCAGGGTAGACCCCAAAACTGTGCTAAAAAACAAGTTCTCCAGATGAGTCGGATGCCCACCAAAGCTTGCGTGTGGCTGCGTTAGGCATGCCTCACCTCTCTATCTTCTCTCTGCTCCACCCTCTGCTCTTCCTCAGCTGGCAAAGGGGAGCCTCTTGACATTGCAGCCACAATTCCTCTTGCCATTTGCTCTTCTAACATGAAACTAATACCTGTATGGAGTCACAGCTGTTGCTTCTAGCAGATATACAGGTGGAAATTGCACTTGTGCAGCACCTTTCTATGAAGCATACCTTGCATGTCAGAAACTGTGCAAAGCCCTGACAGCACCACGTTTGAGGGAGGAGATGGTCGACAACCTCACCCATCTTATAGTAGGAGACTCAGATGAGTCACAGAGCAATTCAAGCATGTCCTACTAAATTATGTGAAAGAGATCTTGCCCTAGTATGTTCTTAAAAACAAGAATAGCAATATTACCACTTTGAGACTCTCAGGCACAGACCTACCCATAGTGGGTTTTCATTTCCATATTACGAAGCTAAAATTCATGCACACTGTTTGACAAAGGAAGAACTAGCTCAGTAGATGTGTATCAAAAAGGCTATGATGGGGGGGTGGCTGGAGGGATGGCTTAGCAGTTAAAGAGTTTGCCTGCAAAGCCAAAGGACATAGGTTCGATTCCCCAGGACCTATGTAAGCCAGATGGTGCATACATCTAGAGTTCGTTTGCAGTGGCTGGAGACCCTGGCATGCCCATTCTCTCTCTCTCTCTGCCTCTTTCTCTCTCTGTCTGTCTGTCGCTCTCAAATAAATAAATAAAAATAAATAAAAAATTAAAAAATGGCTATGATGGCTTTAGTACCTCCCAATAGGGGTGGGATGCAAATGGGGCCTAGTAGAAATCTCTACAACTAGAGTGGTCCTAGCACTACGTAACTCCTCAGGGTGTCCTCAGGTCAGTAGTAACCTCAGGTGGGTCTGCTTTGTTAACCCCAAAACCTGAAATTGGTAGGCAAGGCCTCTGACTTCATACTGAACTATTGTGGAGAAGACATTCATTTACTTGGGTAACAATGTCCTTAAAATATACAAAGGATTTGGGACATTGATTTAGAGAAAGCCGGCAATTTGGGAGTGGTAGTGTCAGCTCTCTCCACAAGAGGGTGCCTATAATCCTTGTTTTTATTTTCTATCTCGGAACATGATTTGTATTTTCATCCTGCCACAAATGATACACAGGAATGATTTATGTTTTACTGTGTGTGGACCTTATTTCATGTAGCTGTGATGCTTCTATTAAATTCTGAGCAGTTACAGCTCTTTCCTTTGGAGTATTGGGATGCAAGGTTAAGTCACTAGAAAAACATGGGCTGTTTCTGTTAACAGCCTCCTTATATGAGCATTATGTTGTTTGGGTTATCTGTAAAAATATCTTCTTCATTAGTGCCCATGAACAAGATCTGTCAGTAAAATAATAGTTTCCAAAATATGTCTCTACATATTTGAAGGAATATTTACATAATACAGAAAACAACTGGTTGATTCATTTAAAGTCATGAGACAATTGCATGACACATTTTCTTATTACAGCACTATGGAGACCTCGCCATGAGCAAGTTGAGACCTGAGTAAACTGGCACCTTTTCAGATGGCACTCGGGAATAATAAAGGGGCTCTCTGTCCCAGAGGTGGGTCTAGGTGTAGTGGTGGAAGCACACCACAGTTAAGAGTGGGAGAAGTGAAGCTGCAAATTAAAAAAAAACAACAACAACAAAACTGACTTCTGGACTCAATATGAAATTGCAAAATAAGTAATGAACTATGGGGAGAGAGAGAGAGAGAGAGAGAGAGAGAGAGAGAGAGAGAGAAAGAGAGAGAGAGAGAGTGAGGAAAGTTTTAATGGTTAATGGCATGGGACAAGAATATTGAAAAGTCTGGGGTGCAGTATACTGGCACATGGGTCAGAGTTTTGACATCTTCTGCTTTTTGAGAAAATTTCATTTCTCCCTCTCAGCCTCTGTCCACCACAACTTTTTTCTTCCCAAGTGAATGCGACATAGGGGGAAGGGACATTCAGGTTAGGTTTCCAATTTCAGAATAGCTTTCTGCAAAGATTAGAGAGAGTAGTCCTTCTAAGACAAATGATTTTTGTTTTACCTTACTGTAAAGTCTCTTTTCTCACAAGAGAAAGAGGAATTTGGGGAAAAAAACACTACAACAAAACAATTTTCTGGTTACTCTGTTATGTGTAAGCATTTTCTCTAAAATACAGTGGTTACAAATGCTCAGCCTTTAATGTGACCCTGCGCCCACAGGGCTGATTGCGCCGCCCAGCCTGGCTGTGAGAAGATGTGAAGGCCGGGTTTATTTATGTCCGTGGCTGTCATCAACAGAGATCATGAATGAGAGGGATGTGCGCAGCCCTGAGCGTTCCCAGGGTGCTCTACGTTGGGTCATTATCCCAGGGTAATTGGCGTTCAGAGGGTAGGACCTCTAACGAGCTGCTTCTGTCCCCTAATGGGTGGGAGCCTGGAAATTAGCACAGCGCCTGCTGTTCTACATGAGTGACCCGGTCTCTGGAGCTGCCTGGTCCCTCCAGGAAGTTTTCCACAACCACCTCATGGTCGCCGCACTAATGGCAACGATTACAGAATGGCTTTTTCACTAAGACCCGTGTGCATCACTTAGAGACTAATCTCATTGAGCAACGACAGGCCGGCCACAATGTCTGGGAGAGACCAGCGCTTTGGTGCGTTGGGCTAGATGTGGTTGTGCATCTCATGGTATCTAAAAGACGCATAGGGCTGTATGCTCCCGTGCCTGGTGCAGAAACAAAGTTGGGATGACAGGCGAACGAGTCCAGCACACAGCCTGGGGCAGCCTGGGGCAGCCAGGGGCCTCTGCGAACACTTCCAGCGGAAACACAGAGGAGCAGAACACAGAAGAGGGTTACAGAGACGGGAATCCATACGAGGGTTGGACTTGCTCTAGTGGTGAGTAAGAGCTATGTAATTTGACTTAAACAAAATGCTTGGGCTGGAGAGACGGTTCAGTAGTTAAGGGTGCTTTTTTGCAAAGCCTGATGACTAGGGTTCGATTCCCCAGTACACATGTAAAGCCAGATGCACAAAATGGTGAATGTGTCTGGAGTTCATTTGCAGAGGCAGGAGGCCCTGGCACACCCATGCTTACCCCCGCCCCCATGCCTCTCTCTCTCAAAAATATAAAAACATATTTTTAAAAATGTAATAACTTGATTAAAAATATCATTCTTGGGTCTGGGGCTGTATCTCAGTGGTAGGCTGTTTGCACAGCATGCTCAGGGCCCTAGATTCCATCCTCAACACAAATTAAGACAAAATAAGACCCAAAATGTCTTGAGGTGGTGAGGGATAGGCAAATTACTCTGATCATTTGCAAACTGTGTGTATCAAAATGTCACATGGAGCAAGCTGGGTGTGGTGGTGCATGCCTTTAACCACTGTGACTTCAAGGACATCCTGAGACTCTATAGTGAACTCCAGGTCAGCCTGAGTAGAGTAGTAGTAGAGTAGTAGAGTGAGACCCTACCTGAAAAAAAAAAATCACACAGTAGCATTTAATACTTAAAATTGTAAGGTACCATTTAAAAATAAAATATTTGCTGAAAATAATAACCAGGTTCCCTCATAGATCTCTACACACATGCGACAACACTGGTGCTGCCGGTCCCTGCCTAGGAGAGCCCCACACATTAAGGCTCATAGCGAGCCATGCAAATATGGCTTGATTTTACCTCACATCAGGATGACTCACTCATGGCAACATAGACTAGACACCAGGAGGACAGGGATTGAGGTGACCAGAGAAGTAACCCCAAGTACCAATAGATCAGGTAGCTCCATCTCAGAGGTGTATCTGCAGAGGGTCGATCCCGAGAGGCCGGTCCTTTTAGATTTTGCATCCTCGGCCTCTCCATTCCTTCATCGTGGTCCTGATCCTGAGGAGAACCTTGTGTTATTTAGTCATGAGAGTGCTCTCTCTGCATGATGTGATTAAATTATTTTCACTGAATGTACATATTGTTAAATTTTGCATAATATGAACACATGGAATATCTTTTGTGTGAAAGACATAGGTATGGAATGAATTGTGAAACATATGTGGTGTGTGTGTGTGTGCACGCACATTCTTTTTCTTCCATTGCCATGGTAGAATGCAGGGCTTTTTGCATGTTAGGAAAATGCTCTAACTACATCCTTAGCCTGAAAATTATTTCTGAATATAAAACTAGATAAAGAAACACAAGTTAGATGACTAGGTAGATTCAACATCTGTCCTTTCCTTAAGGATGACTGGTTGACTCAAGCCTGGCCATTCTGTGTTAGAAAAAGGAAACTGAGACACTTTGGATTTGTTTTAGCTGTTTTGAACTTGTGTATGTATGATTTATCAGCTTAGGAAAGCGAAGGTGAACAAAGGGAGCTGACCTCAGATATATTAGTGTCAGTACTTCCCCCCCATGGTGCTGGAGGGCCGTTTAGGACTTTATGTGTGTGTGCCAGGCAAGCACTTGCCACTGATCAGCACTCATACACCTACTGTCCTGAGCGTTAAAAAGTGTTTTTGCTATCATCTGTAGGGTTAAACATTTGTCTCAGCCAAGGTATGCAGACACAGAAATTGCTCATAAAATATAATTTCACTAGAAAATAATCCCATAGTCGGTCAAAATGAGGAGCGAGTACTGAATTCAGCTTACAAATGACCAATTTAATGTATATTATTTGTGCATGAAAATAATTGTAGGTGCAAAAGGGAGGCTACCTTTTCAGCAACTGGCCTTTGGTATGCTGGTGAAACAATGCCTAGTCAAGTTGGGTCCTGTAACATTCACCCTCTGCTCTGGCTTGAGTCATTGTAGCGTGGGGCTTTAACAAGGAGGAGGTGCAAAGGAAGACTGCAGTCTTTGCCTTCTTTGAAAGAAGAGCTCTCTCCTGACTGCATTTTACTTTTATTGCACAATTTAGAGGCAGCAAGCAATTCATGAAGTATCCATTTCTGCCGTGAAATGTGGGCTGTGGTTTCCTGCTTATTAATCTTATTTTTAAAACTCTCTGCCTAAGAGTTGGTAAAATGCTTGTTCAGAGAGTTCAGAAACTCTCCGTGGGACTAATTTTTTGTTGTTATTCCTCAACTAAAATGAGAGTTTGCTTAAGACGGTCATGGCTCCTGTGGTGATGCAGCAATCTCAAGTAGTTGCAGGAAGCGAGACCCTGCTCTCTCTGTGTGATCTTTGGGCTAAGAAACAAATACCTTACTTTGAAACCTCAAATAAATCCTTTCTTTTGGAGAAATAGGGAAAAATTCAGTGCATTTGGTAAGCATTCTTATCCCATTGCTACATAGTGGCACTAGTGTGCAGTGATGGAGTGGGGTGCAGACCTGTGTCCACTGGAAACTTCAGCATATGAGTAGGATGGTGACCCCTGACATCCATAAAGCTGTGAGGACAGTGTGCCAGTTAGTGGGACAAACAAACATTCAGCAGTTTCTATAACCCATCATGAGATATGAAAACCAGAGAGTATACATTTTTTAATTTAGTGCATTTTTGCTACTCAATAAATGTATAATAATAATAACCATCACATTTTTATTAGACACTACACATTTATGAGCAAGCTTGGTGGTCTCTTTGGGCATCTGCCAAGGTCTAATGGAGGCTTCATAGTTGTTCAAATTTCTCTTTTAGGTTTTTCTCATTTTTTAAAAATATAATTTAAAGAAGAGCAGCAAACCTACCTAGGATACAGGGAAAGTGGAAGAAGTAACTTTTATCTTATCTGAGGGTCAATCTACTCCAGCTTTTCCAAGTCAAGGACATTCTTCTAGAAATCTCAGCACTGTATAACAAAAGTTGAACAGAAAATAATCACTCATGAAGGAAAATAAAAGTGTTAGCTTAAATCTTTAGTTTAGGAATTGGTTTCTGATCCAAGATTCAACAGTTGTTGACCTATAATGCCAAATAGTGTGCTTCCTCACAAGGAATGGCTCAGTTTGGCACAAAGCCACAGCATTGCTTTTTAGAAACCAGAAATGAATCATGGTTGTTCTTGTTATAACATCAAGGCTCATGAACATAAAGTATCTTGAATGAGTGAGAAAAGTTTGGAAAGTAGTCCCACAAATTATTCTATAAAGCTTGAAAACTCCATTATGTTTAAGCAGAAAGCTATAATGTGTACTCAAATATCCTGATAATCAGCACAATTGTGATCTGTTTTTTGACATAACACCTAAATTGGTACACTTGTCAGGTAACTGGATCTGGAACATCAGGGCTGAGACAGGGACATCTACTCAGCCCATAAACAAATCCTTATTGAACACTTAGCATGGCCTCACTTCCCTTCCAGAGATCTGGTTCTATCATTGAACAGGACCAACAGACTTGTCTTGGCAGAGGTTACACTTCAGTGTGTTGGGATGCACATCCTATGGGACAGAAAGTTACAGGAAATCTGGAAAGCAGTGTGAAGTTGAAAGGTAAGGAAAATGAAAGTGAAATAAATAATTAGTGCCACTTTGCTTGGGAAGATACAGTCGAAATAGGATTTATTAATGACATTTAAATATGTGAAGGATTGTTATCTTGGGGACCATCTCCCCTTGAGGACAGCACAAAATAAACCAAGTTAAACATGAGGAAAAAGTCTAACCTTAAATATGTATCAGGATGATGAGGTCTAGGGTGCAATGTCAATGGAAGGAAAAACAGAGACAAATTACTTAGTGCCTTCCCTGAAAATGGTAGGGTTTTTTTTTTTTTTTTGAGAAACAGAAGTAAAGGCTTAGTGCCCCTTAACTGAAATTCTTGGGGCCAGAAATGTCATAGGTTTTGGAGTATTTGCATATACATAATATACATAATGAGTTATCTTGGGGATGGGATCTAATTTTTAAACACAAAATTTATTTATGTTTTATGTATACCTTGCACAAATAACTTGGAAGAAAATTGTAAAACAATATTTTAAATAATTTAATGTGTGAAATAGAGCTTCATAGCGTGGAATTTTCTAGGAAAGTTGGGGCATCATAGTAGCCTCAGGAAGTTTCAGACTTTAGAGCATTTTGGATTTCAGGTTTTTAGATTAGGGATGTGTATCAGTTCCTTTCTTGTGACTGGGACAAAATATTGAACCAGAAGCAACTTATGGAAGGAAAAGGGTTTAATGACTTACAGTTTTGAGAGGAAGTTATTTTTTTTAATTTTTAGGACATTTATTGGCAATTTTTAAAAGTGCTAATGTTCAAAATCAACATAATAGTTTCATAGGAAGCATTTAAGAGGTACTTAAAAAAATCCCTTTCATGCAGTCATTAAAGACACTGAAATATTTTATTCTTTTTCTGGGAAAAGCAGAAGTTCAATCATATTCATTGGGGAGTTGGTCTTAGCATGCATAAGAAGATAGTAGTTGAATAAAATATAAAAACTAGGGCTGGGACTGGGGCTGGAGAAATGGCTTAGCAGTTAAGGCATTGGCCTGAGAAGCCAAAGGACCCAGGTTTGATTCCCCAGGACCCACATAAGCCAGATGCACAAGGTGGCACATGCATCTGGAGTTCGTTTGCAGTGGCTGAAGACCCTGGCATGCCCATTCTCTCTCTCCCTCTCTCTCAATCTATCTGCCTCTTTCTCTCTCTCTCAAATAAATAAATATTAAGAAAACTGGGACTGTAGAAATTGCTCAGTGGTTAAGGTACTTGCCTGCAAAGTCTAATGACCTGGTTTCAATTCGCTAGTACCCATGTAAAGTCAGGTGTCCAAAGTGTTTGCAATAAACAAATAAAAAATATAAAAACTTAAATACCAATATATACACAGATACATAATTTTATATAGTTTAAAACTAAAGAAATTATATAAAATAATCATTCTAATAACTGAACTTAGAATACTTAAAACTAGGTTGAAATTAGCATGGATGAGATAGTATCAAAACTAATAGGACCCAGGTTCGATTCCCCAGGACTCATGTAAACCAGATGCATAAGGAGGCACATGTGTCTGGAGTTCATTTGCAGTGGTTGGAGGCCCTGGCACCCCCATTTCTTCTCTCTCTCTCTCTGTCTCTATCTATCTCCATCTCTTTCTTTCTCAAATAAATCAAAAATTTAAGAAGATTTATGCAGTACATTTTGCTAGCTCATAAAGGCAAAGCATTTTTCTCCATTTATATATATATATATATATATATATATATATATATATATATATATGGCAAACCTTGTTTCAACTGAGCGATACATTTCCCTCACACTATTTCTTTTTTTTTTTTTTTAAGATAGGGTCTTATTCTGTAGCCAAGACTGGCTTAGAACTTACTATATAGTTCAGGCTGGCTTCTAACTCACAGCAATCCTCCTGCCTTAATCTTCCCTTACATAATTTCTTGTCTTTATTATTATTATTTGGTTTTTTGAGGTAGGGTCTCACTCTAGCCCAGGCAGACCTGGAATTCACTCTGTATTCTCAGGGTGGCCTTGAACTCACGACAATCCTCCTACCTCTGCCTCTCGAGTGCTGAGTGCTGGGATTGAAGGTGTGTCCCACCATGCCCGGCTTCTTTTTTTTTTTTTGTTAAGTGGATTAAAATTTTTTTTCACAATTTCATACATGTATACAATGCAGTTTTATTCCCTTACTTACCTTCTTTCTTCTCCTTCCATCTTTCTTTTTCCCATTAGTTCCCCATCCTGCTTTCATGCAGGGTTTATTTTTGTTTTTGACCCACTGATTTAAATTAGGATTGCTTGCATAATCATAGGTGGGAGGTTATTTACTAGAGAGTGGACAATCCTCCAATGGCTACTGCATTAAATGACATGACTTGCTTGAGGGGCAAGTCTTTTTTTTTTTTTTTTTTTTTTGAGGTAGGGTCTCGCTCTAGCCCAGACTGGCCCTGAATTCACTACGTAGTCTCAGCTGGCCTCAAAATCATTGCGACAAGGGGAAGTTTTATTGTCATGGTGGGAAATCATGGCAGGCCAGAGTGGGAAGCTTGTGTCACATGAAAGAACAGGAAGCAGAGAAAGAAGAGCAGGAGCAGACTCTACAACCAGAAGGCCCACCTCCAGCCACATGCTTCCTCCACCAGGGTTTTCCTTTCTAAAGGGTCCACATCTTTCCCAAATAGCACCACTTTGCTGAGGAGTAAGTGTTCAAACATATGAACCTCTGGGTGACATTTTAAATTTAAACAGCTGGAGGCTTCTGTCCCTTCTTACCCAGCTATGGTTACTAGAACATGTTGGTGTGTGTGATTATGGAGGCTGAGAAGACTGGAGATCTGTGTGTAGCCAGTTGGAGACTCAGCAGAGCTGATTGTATACTTCTGGTCTGAGCCAAAGGCAAGAATTAGGACAGCTGAGGATGTTCAATTTGAGTGTCAAGGCACAAGACCAATACCAACTCAAAGAGAGGCAGACAGGCAGAGAAAATTTTTTCTTTCTCAAATTTTTATTCTGTTCAGTCTTCAACAGATTGGATAAAGCTCATCCATTAGAGAAGGCAATCTGTTTTATTCAGCACACCAACTTAAATGTTAATTTTATCCAGAAATACCCTTGAAACACACATAACGTCTGACTAAGTATCTGGGCACTTCAAAGCCTAGCTAAGTCAAAACATGAATTAACCATCATAGTTATGAAGAATTTTTAAGCTTTGTTTATCTTTAAAACTTGAAGCAGCTGTAAACTTATTGAACATAAGTAACTAGTAAATCATCGTATTGAGAGATGAATATATACTAGCACATCATCATGGATACAGATAACAAGTGCATTTTGTATCTAACATGTAAGTTGGTGAGTGGGATTACACATAGGGAAAATGTTTCTTGTCAGAAGTAATTAATATAAGATCCATTCATCACTTTTAGGTGTGTTAAATGTAGATATAATGTATAAGTTTATAATATACATTCATATTCTTTTCTAAGATGTATAGTCAATATATCTCCCAGAGTATAAATGTTTGAATGTTCTTTAAGTGAAATCTCTTAAAAGTTAGGAGGTATTGAGATGTCATCTAAGGTAGTACAGGTGTGAACACAAGTTTGTATCAGGGCTTGGTGAGGCCAGTTTACCCCCTTCTACTCCATTTCCATGATTCTACTACTCGATTGGCACTAGATGTATAGCATTGTGACGAGCAGCTTGAGGCCTGGAACTGGACCCAGGATAGCACTGGATCCATGGCTTCTAGTGCAGGGATGAGCACTGAGTAGAAGTTTAATATGTGCTTCTTTGAACTGAGCATTACAAACAGGAAGGGAAAGGTTCCTTATGGAGAATGATGTGAGAGTTAATCTTCATTGTCAAGTTGACTAGATTTAGAATCACCATAGAAACATATGCCTAAGTGTACTGAGGTTTACTAGGCAGGGAAGACCTATCCTGAATGTGGGCATCGACATCCCATGGGCTAGAGTTCTGGGCTGAACAAAAAGGCGAAAGTCAGTTCAGCACCAGCATCGTGACTACAGATGCCTCACACTCCTGCTGCCCTACTTTCTCCACCATGATGGACTGTACCTCAAACTGTGAGTCAGAATAAAGCCTTCCTTAAGTTGCTTTTGTCAGGTATTTTGTCATAGCAAAGAGAAAAGTAAGGGACTAAGTAGATGGCTCAGTGGATAAAGCACTTGTAGCAGAAGCATGCATTCCTGACTCTGGATCCCCAGATTTCATGAAAAAGCCAGAAGCTGTCATGGGCTTCTTCAGTGTCAGCACACTTATGGCAGGAAAAGAAGTGGAGACAGAAGAATATCCCGGCAGCTCCTGGGCCAGCTAGCCTGGTGAATGGAGCAGTGACAGGTACAGTGAGAGGCCCTGCCTCAACCAAGGAGAATGAGACACTTCCTCAAACAAGGAGAATGATAACCTGCCTCAGACAAGGAGAATGAGACCCTCCCTCAAACAAGGACAATGATAACCTGCCTCAGACAAGGAGAATGAGACCCTATCTCACATGAGGAAGAATGGAACTCTACCTCAAACAAGGCAGAAGGTAATACCTGAAGGTTGCCCTCTGACCTCCACAAGCATGCCGTTGCTTAGCACTGTGTTGCAGTTACTTTCTTGTTTCCAGACAAACCCCAGACCAGAAGCAGCTCATGGGAGGAAAAGGTTTATTTCAGGCTTATAGTATCCAGAGGAAATACCATCAATGGCAGAACTAGCTTATTTCCATAGATGCAAGCAGAAAGAGACCACCAAACAATCAGAAAACACAACAGCCCGAGCTCCAAACTGCTCTTTACACCAGGAAGCCATGCCGTGGTGCTTTGAATGTAAATATCCCCTATCACCTCGAGTTTTTTAAAAAAAATTTTGTTTATTTTTATTTATTTATTTGAGAGCAGCAGACAGAGAGAGAAAGAGGGAGAGAGAGAGAGAGAGAGAGAGCAAGAGTATGGGGCACAAGGGCCTCCAGCCACTGCAAACGAACTCCAGATGCATGTGCCCCCTTGTGCATCTGGCTATTGTGGGTCCTGGGGAATGGAGCCTTGGACAGGGGTCCTTAGGCTTCACAGGCAAGCAAGCGCTTAACCACTAAGCCATCTCTGCAGCCCCACCTCAAGAGTTTCTGATCAAGCTTCTTATATAAGTCTCAGGCAGAGGCCTGTTGGGAGAGTTGTATCACCAAGGGTGGACCTTGGAATGGAATCCAGGTGTGTCTGAGCCAGCCTGAACTCTGGCCCTCCTCTTTCTCTGTCTGCTGTAGATGATGAAGTGAGCCAGATTCTTCCACCATGATGAAGCTTCCTCTGAAAATTGTAAGCCTGAAATAAACCCTTTCCTCCCATAAGCTGCTCCTAGTTGGGTGTCTGTCCTGGAAATGAGAAGGTAACTATAAGACAAACCTTTCTTCTATGATGGACTTTGGTTCAGAAGCACTTCCTTCTGATTGGCACCGAAGTCTTTAATCTCAATAGCTTAGTTTTCCTATGGAGTTGAGATCCTGGCCATGGCCACCAAAGTTGATGATGAAATGCAGTCAGGGACCTTTTGCTGTTGGCTCAGCTGCTTCGAGAAAGTAGGTCACTGTGTGTGTGTGGGGGTGCTCTTGAAGGGGATATCAGGATTCTGAAAGTTATCTCCCTCCTTCCCTCCCTTCCTTCCCTATGTTGCTCTCTTTCTCTCTTTCTGAAGTTGAAGCATATTTACCCTGTGGCATCTTCCTCTATATTGTTAAGCTGATGGTCATCTGGTGTGGTGGTTTGAATGTATGGCCCTATAGACTCAGGCTTACAACTTGAGTCACCAATGGGCAAATACATACTGGAAAAGAGGTATGATACTGCAGGAAGATCTTAAGTCCAGTGTTAAGGTATGTGGAGAGCAATTTGAGCTCTGGCAATTTTGTAGTGCTGTCTGTTGGTGATGACTCTCTGCCTTTTCAGCCATCGATGGTGTTCCCCTGAAATTTATAAGTCTGAAATAAACCCTTTCCTTCCATAAGCTGTTTCTGGTTGGGTATTCAGTAATGAGAAGCTGACTTCCACTGAAAATTGGTATCAGAGAAGTGGGCTATTATTGCAATGAATTTGACCATGTGAATTTTGGTCTTTTGGAACTTATATGCTGGGGGAATTTGGGAGGTCTCATAGTGAGGTAATCAAAGTTTTATGGACTAGTCTTGTATGAGTTTGAAAATTCTAAATGCAGACAGAGTTGCGAATCATGAAGGCTTAGCTTATGAACTTTTAAAGGTGGGAACTTTGTTGGAACTGGGCTATTAGTGTAAAGGCTGGCTGTGTTCCTTTACCTGTGCCCAGACAGCTTGATCAAGGCTGAATTTAAAGTAATGGGCTGGTGTGCTTGGTGGAAGATATAGAAGAGAAAGAAGTTTAAAGTTAAAGGCACAGGAGCTGGTTTTAGGTTACTGAAGCTATAATTGTTAAGCAGGTTACCATCAAGGGTGGGCCAACTATTTTCCGTTGAAACAATGGAAATGATGCACTGAGGGTGAGAAAGGAGATTGAAAGGAAATGGCTTAGGTAAAGAATTCTAAAGGAGTAATCTGCTGTTGAAGGTCAAGGTTTATCCCTGCTGGATTTACAATTTGGCTATGCCACACACCTGGTGCTGGTTTTGGAAGCATGAAAAATTCAGGGAAGTGGGTCATGAAGTGCACATGGTTCTAGGAATGTGAAGCAGGGATAGCTCTCTGTATGGAGGCCCAGTAAGGTCACTGTATGATAAAGTTGTTCCAGTCACTGCTGAGATGCAATAATGGGAACCAGGGATAAAACCCCGTATTAAAGGCCAAATAAAATTGTATGGAGGTGTGAAGATGGACCATGGTTTGCATGTTGACCCAAAGATGTTCTGGATATACCAAGACTGTAGAAAGGCTGCCAGAGGGATGGAATTTGAAATCTGGAGACTTTCATCACTGGATATGGATGTTGGACTTGAACTGCAGATGCTTGATGTTTGCCATTTGTCTGTGGGTTATTGATTTTGCATTGGTCTAGTCTCTCTTTGTTATGCCTTTTTGCAATGGAAATGTTTACTCTGTGCCATTATTTGCTGGAAGTATATAACTTTTCTGATTTTATAGGACTCACTGTTAAGAGACAGTCTTAAATCTTAGATGAGACTTGGAACTTTTGAACAATGTTAAAGTTTGACTAAATGCAATTTGCATTGTGAGATGTCCATGAGTCTATGGGGATTAGGGGCAGAATGTGGTGGATTGAATTGATGGCCCAGTAGACTCAGGTTTACAGCTTAAGTCTCCAGTAGGTGGAGACCTACAATTTGGTAATGTTATGTCACTGGGGACAGCTCTTAAGTCCAGCCCTGAGGTGTGTAGAATACAGTTTTAGCTCTGGCAGTTTTGTGGTATTGGCTGTTGGTGGTGTCTCTCTCCTTGGATGTATGGAAATGAGCCAGCTTCTTTGGCCTTTGATAGTGTTCTCCTGGAACTTGTAAACCTGAAATAAACCCTTTCCTCCTATAAGCTGTTTCTGGTTGGGTATTTGTCCAGCAATGAGAAGCTGACTGTAACACCTGAAGAATGCTGCAAAAATATGCAGTGGTAGCCTGGCCCTGAGAAAATCTGCAGAGAATCTTTGAGGCTTCCATATGACTTTCAAGCCCAGTCACATTTGCAAATCTCTGAGTTAGGAGCAGGTAAGAGAAGACAGATCAGACAGAGAAACAATGGCATAATCAGCATAAACATCACCTCAAATATTTATCATTTCTTTCTGTTGGGAACCCCTAGACTCTTCTCGTTCTTCATAGAATACATACTAAATTGTTGTGAACTATAGTCCTAACAGTGTGCTGGGGATTGTATACTTCAAATAAGGATCTCAGGGAGCTTCTGGGTGAGGTTCTAGAGCTTCTTGTCAGTGAATAGTAGCGCAATAGGAGCACATTTACCTGCTATCTAGGTTTTTTTTTTTTTTTTTTTTTTTTTTTTTTTTTTTTTTTAATGTAGGGTCTCACTCTAGCTCAGGTTGTCCTGGAATTCACTATGTAGTCTCAGGGTGGCCTTGAACTCATGGCGATCCTCCTACCTCTGCCTCCTGAGTGCTGGGATTAAAGGTGTGCACCACCACGCCTGGCCCCTGGAATCTAGTTTTGAGAGCTGTTTGTTGTGGGAAACAGGGTCCTTTGAAAATTATTTTAGGTTGAAGAATTAATTCACCTGGCCCCATAATAACTGAGTTTGCAAAACTGATAAAATAATTTTTGGATTAAGTTTATTCCTGCAGCAATGTTAAAAAAAAAAGTGATGTCTTCAGCACTTACTTATGTAGTTTCTTACATTTTGGGAGTATGGATTGAGATATGGTCATAGTATATATTCCTGGCTGGCACTGGGAAGAAAGAAAAGGACAAAACAATAATATCATATTTCTTTAGAGGACCATATTCAGTCAGGTCTCCAATGAGCTGTGACACTGAGTAGCTTTGTTAATTGTTTTTTGATTTTTTGAGAGAGAGTCTTTCTATAAATCCCAGGCTTGCCTTGAATTTATCATCTTCCTATCTCAGCCTCCTTAGTGCTGGTATTATAGGCATGAACCACCACAACTGGATATACTAGTAGCTAAAAATAAATTAGGAAGTAGGAGCATATAATGAAGAGACATGTTCAGTGACTGTGAGGCTGTTTGACATGTTTCCCTGACAAAGCAGCAGCCTTCAGTAATCCAATCAAATTCTCATTTCAGTAGGTGTGATTAACATAGACAATCAACTGGCTACAAGCAAGGGAGATCATTTACATAATCTCTGTGTGAGTCATGCGCTCCATTCAAAGGTATATTAGTTAGCTTTCCTTTATTGCTAGAAAATATCTAGTAAAACAGCTTCAAGTAAGAAAGGTTTGCCGGATATGGTGGTGCATGCCTTTAATCCCAGCACTCGGGAGGCAGAAGTAGGAGGATCACCATGAGTTTGAGGCCACCCTGAGACTACATAGTGAATTCCAGGTCAGCCTGGGCTAGAGTGAAACCCTACCTTGAAAAACAAAATAAAAAAAAACAAAAAACAAAAAACAACAACAAAAAAGAGAAAGGTTTATTTTGGCTCACAGTTTCAGGGGTTTCTGACCATGCAAACATAACTCTGGTATTTCTGCCCATGAAGACTTGGCTCTAGTGTTTTTGCCCATGCAGACTTGGCTTTGATGTTTCTGAGCCTGTGGTGAGGCAGAGCCTCAAAGCAGGAAGCGTGTGGTAGAGAACATTGCTGAGAGAGAGAGAGAGAAAGAAAGAAAGAGAGGGGGGAGGGAGAGAACTCTCAAAATCATGACATCCCCTTCAAGTGACTTACTTTCTCCAATTAGACTTCTACCACCTCCAACATTACTGTGGACCAAGCCTTCTTTTTTCCCCCTAATTTTAAAAATATTTTATTATTTATTTGTTAGAGAGAGAGAGAGAGAGAATATGAGAGAGAGAATAGAGTACTGGGGCCTCTAGCCACTGCAAAGGAACTCCAGACACATGTGCCACCTAGTACATCTGTGCATCTGGCTTACGTGGGCACTGGGGAATTGAACCTGGGTCCTTAGGCTCCACAGGCAAGTGCCTTAACTGCTAAGCCATCTTTCTAGCCCTGAACCAAACCTTTAGCAGGTAAGTTGGGTAAGCTTTTGAGGGGCATTCCAGATCCAAACTAGAACAAAGACCTTAAAAGCAAAGTGGGCTCCTGCCTCAGCTGCAACCTGTAGACCTACTGTACCAATTTCAGATGTTTTAGTCCTTTGATAAATCTCTGTCCTTCTTCTCCCTTGCCTCTCCCCTCTTTCTCTGTTATTCTGATGGAATCCTGACTGATACAGTCACTCTTAGTGTTCAATGTTACAGTGTTACAATGTTCAATGTTAATGTTACATTGGGAGAGCTTCTACCATTGTGATTGTCACAGGACATAATGAGGGCAGGACCTTCTCATTTATTTCATTTCCTCCTGGAGGCTGACATATGGCTCTCAATAAATGATGGATTGAATGAAATCATTGTTAGTGATCATTGCAAACAGCTTTGGAGTATACAAACAATATCTTGAATGTTAGGCAGGGAGTAATTTGAAAAAGACATCATTAAGCTTTCAAAATAAAAAAAAAATCATTACATAAGTAGTAGAATAATCCCACTGAAACTCTGGAAGATAGAAGACAAAAACATCAATAATTTTTTTTAAATCCTAACATAACTCGTAACAGCCTTTTTGACTATTGCTTGAAATTTCCTTCCATGCTTCTGTGGGTCTTGTACAGCATGATCAATATTGAATTTAAATTACTTTCCACTGCTTTACTTCCTGCTATTATTATGATAGTAAATATTGTGTTGAGTGCTGGGGTTATAGGTATGCACCACCATGCCTGGTTTATGTGGTGCTGGGGATGAAACAACTGTGCTACGTCCCCCAGCTGCTTCCTTTTATTATTTAGTCTTCATAAACATCATTCTTCCTTCTTTCCTATTAGAAATAATTTATTGTTTTGGTAAAATTAATTTTTGCTCATTAATAAGATGTATCTTTAGTGAGCATTCTTTAGGAACAAAGCACTGAATTACATACTTCACATAGTCTAGCTCTTTATTTGTGAAAGAAGTGTGGGGCAAGTGATATTTTCATCTCCATTGTACAGGTGGAGATAGCATTCCTGGGACCATTTATTTCTATTTATCTTCAATTTTTTCACAGTGATGGCAGTTGAACTCAGGGCTTGTAGCATGTTATTACATCTTTGCCAGTGAGCTACACTCCATCTCTGGGTTTTAGATTACTAAAGAGTTCACTCACTTTGCTAGATGGGAGAATTTCTGAAGAATATGTTCTATTTTAGCCGGGCGTGGTGGGGCACGCCTTTAATCCCAGCACTCGGGAGGCAGAGGTAGGAGGATCGCGGAGATTTCGAGGCCACCCTGAGACTACATAGTGAATTCCAGGTCAGCCTGAGCCAGAGAGAGACCCTACCTTGAAAAACCAAAACCAAAACCAAAACCAAAACCAAAACAAAAACAGATAGCTCTATTTTGCTATCCATTTTCTTTGTTTTCCTTTCCATTTCCCTTCTTCCCTCCTTCTACCCATGCATCCTTTCCCCCCTCCCTCTCTTTTTCCCCTTCTTCCTTTCCCTCTTTTTTCCCCTTCCTTGAGACAGGGTCTCACTATGTAGCCCAGGCTGGCCTTAACATCTATTCTTCTGCCTAAGCCTCCCAGGGACTGGCATTAAAGGTGTGTACCACCATGCCTGGTTATACTATCTTTTCTTTCTTAGGTGAAGGACATATGGATTATGGAAACCTATGCCTTTTTATCTCGTTTTATAGAAAAAAGAAAAGAAGTACAAAGATTAAATATCTGGCTCATAGTGTACCATTTAGTGTGTTGTCCTTAACCCCAGCACAGTGTAACATGTCATTGACATTTTGCTTCTTTCATGTTGTCAAATTCAGTTTAGATCCCAATATTTTATTTTACTTATTTGTATTTTTTTGGTATGTGAGCGTGTGTGAACATGTTCATGCATGTTTAAGGGTGTGTACATGCCATGTGTGGAGATCAGAGGACAACTATTAGTTGTTGGGCCTTGTTTTCTACCTTGTTTGAGGCAGGGTCTCTTGTTTCCATTGAGCACTGTAGACTTTGCTAGGCTGGTTGGTGTGGGAAATTCTCCTATCTCTGCCTTCCTTCTTGTGGTTGGAATGGTGGGAATTACAGAAGCCCATTGTAGCTTCTGGCTGTTCTGTGGAGAGTGTAACTCAAGAGTCAGGAACTCAGAATTGTGCAGCAAACACTTTTTATCCACTGAGCCATCTTCCCAGCCCCCAGTAATTTTTGTTGAGGAAAATGTCATGGACTTCTTAGGCTTGATGTTAGTTATTGGTTATTTGAAATCCACACAAATGAGAGGTACTTGGTACAGACAGAAAAAGTGAAACATGGACATTTAACCCAAATGCAGGAACGCACAGTGAAATAAATCCACACATGAATAAACCAATCCCAGCCATCATTAAGGAACCATTGAGTGACGAATAATGAGCATTGCTACGGGCTCTCCTAGCTCTTCAGGTGAGAAGGGACTCAAAATGGAGAATTCTCTTTATATTTGGAAAGTCTTAGAAGCACTAAGTGTACATATGCAACACAGTGAAGCAAATAATATCACACCAAAGTAAAAAAAAAAAATTCCAATCCAACAGAGACTCATTTAAAACATGCATGATCAACATTGTGGAGAACAATGGAGAGGTGTTGTCATTGTTGGCAGTTTTGAACCTGGCTTCATTTTCATTCCCAGTGGCTCCTGCATACTGCAAATAAGAAGGTCACATCAATGTCAGCTGTCTATTCTAATGAAGTATGTTGGGCACGGCCATATTTTCTTACTTGTCTTCAAGTCAAGACTATTCAATTATTCCCGAGTAAATGCTTTGTATAACTTGATGTTAATTGTGTCCTCTGTGTCTGGCTGGTTCATGAATGTGATTCATGCTCTTTTCTCCTTGAATTTATTTATTTGCAAGGAAAGATAAAAAGAGGGAGGGAGGGAGGGAAAGAGAGAGAGAGAATGGGCAAACCAGGGCCTTCTGCCACTGCAAACAAACTCCAGGCACATTTGCCTCTGGCTTTATGTGGGTACTGGGGAATTGAACCCAGACTGTCAGGCTTTACAAACTGGGGAGATTTTTGGGGCATGAGTGCTTTCTAGATTTCCTTCCATGAATACCATCCATGTTGTGCTGGCCACTATGCCAGATATCTGTATTGCCCTATAGCTACCCTTCTCCAACTGAAAGGGCTTTGTTGAATTCCATAAACCATTTAGAAGAAGTTATAACCACCCAGTAGGAAAAGGGGCTTGAGAGTAATCTCATATTTAACAAAATCTAAAGTGGTGATTCTGCAGTGGCTGTAAAAGTGAGTCTTCAACCATGCGGTCTTGTAAACAGAGGCAGGGGAGTGCAGGTATGAAAAAGACCATGTTGTGTGGCCTGCTGAATGATTTCCCATTTGTTTTTATATCTTTAAATGAGACAGAATGTAGACATACTGCGTCCCAGAAGTACTCAGAGACGTCCCAGCTCTCACATGGCCAGTCATGCTGAGGAAGGTGACTTCAGGGGTTGTCTGCTGCAGGTGTCCTAGTTCAATGACACCAAAGACATGGACAGGTGCCCTGCACAACAGATGACTGTGGAAGACAACACTCTGGGCAGTTCAAACAGCTGGAAGAGAGGGATTTGAAATTTTGTTTTTCTTTTTGTGGTTCTGGGGATTGAACACATAAGCACTGTACCACTTGAGATATACTCCTCAGTCCCAAGTATTTTGGAACATTTTAGTATAAAAAAAATGATGACAGGTGGGCATAGCATTGGTATGTGGCTGTGGTTGTTCACACAGCAGTGGATCAGGGAGCTGAGAGCTACATAGGAGCCAAGGCTGGGCTATGTAACCTTCAAAGACCTGCTCCTCCTTCCCTGCTTCACCAGCTAGGTCTCACCTGTTACGTTTCATGGCCTCTCAAAACAGGGCCATTAGCTGGGAGACAAGTGCTATAATATGAGCTTGTGGGGAACATTTCAGCTTCCAACTGTAAGTGGTCAAATTACTGCTGCTACAATGCATAACCCACAACCCCAAGGGGAGTACTTGCAACCCCACTGAGAAGGGTGCCCAGCGGAATGGGGGCAGGGACAAGGGAAAGGATGGTACCAACACATGATGTATCCTATACTAAGTATGTCCATAATAAAAAAAAATCCCACTGTAAAACAGAATAATCTAATATGTCAAATTTATCTAGAATGAAGTGCACAAAAGGACCACATTAAATGTTCTACATGAAAAAACAGGTTTTCTTTTGGTCTGGATATTTTTTCCTATTCTAAGTAAATTATTATTTGATTAGAAAAACTAATATTTAATAAGTGTATTAACTTTTATTGAGAACTTGAATATATATGAACATATTGAAAAATAGTTGCATGAATGTTGGCAGAACTAATGGGAGCTAGTTGCTCTTTCTTTCTTTCTTTTTCTTCTTTTGGTTTTCTGAGGGTCTTGCTCTAGCCCGGGCTGACCTGGAATTCACTATGTAGTCTCAGGATGGCCCCGAACTCACAGCAATCCTCCTACCTCTGCCTCCGGAGTGCTGGGATTAAAGGTGTGCGCCACCACACCCGACAACACGTGCATACATATAAGGACATAAGGATAAGAATTATAGTCATCACTACAGGCAGATCTTGTTTTTTTAATGTTGAGAATATTCATAATCCTCTGTGATTATTTTGAAATATTAGTTAATTGCTGTCAACACTGTCATCCTACTGTGCTTTTCCTCCTATCCGGAACCCTGTGCTCATTTGCCATGCCTGTCCATGCCTTCCTCCTCTCCACACCTTTTCCAGCCTTTGCTAACCACTATTGTGTTCTTTGCTTCTTTGAGATCAGCTTTAGTCTGTCTTTCTTCCTCCCTCCCTCCTTCCCTCCCTTGTCTCTGTTGGATTCTTTGGAAGGAATAATTTACAGTCACAGTAGCTAGTCCTCACAGTTCAAATAGCACCCAAGACTTTGATGGCTTGCAAGGTTCCCTGAGGTCTGGCCTTGTCTGTCTTTCTGTCTTACTCTGGACAATTTGTCTCATCCCTCCCTCCTATTTTTTTTTTGATGCTGCTGTTGGCTCTTTCTCTTTGGGAGTCATTGTCTAGCATATTCCTGACTCCTGCTCTTGTGCTTGATGGTACCTCTGCCTGGACTTCCTTTCATTGATCCTTTCAGTGACCTTAGCAAGGCTGGCTCATTTCTGTCATCCAAGTCTCAGTTTAAGCCCTGTGTTGTTAGAAAGTTCTAGAAAGTAAAATTTTCAGGCACTTCCACAGGCTGCTATTTCATTGTTCTTACACTTACTTTTATCTAGAATCCTCTTGCTTACTTGCTTGTTGTTTTTTTCTCCGCATAGAATGCAAACTCATGGCAGCAAGGCCTGGTTTCTCTTGTGCTGCTGGGGTTAGGACCAAGGGCCTTGCCCACACCAGGCAAGCACTCCGCCACTGGGCAATGCCCACCCCACAGCAAGGACCTTGGTGGGAAGGGTTACGATGGGTCGTGGAGCAGCAGTTAAGAGGGTGAAGAGAAATGGAAGTGAAGAGGTAAAGAAAGGGACATGACATCACGGAGCTGGCAGATACTCTAGCCTTCAGAATGATAAATTCTAGTGGAAGGTGGGGTATTTTGGACGTGGCAATGTATGCAATTTGGGTATAGTTAGAGGTAAGAAAATCCCAGGCCTCTGCAAGCCACATTTTATGATAAAGAAATAGGAAGAGACAGGAAGCTAAATAGTCAATAAAAAAGGTGGACATGGCTAAAGAAAGACAGCATTGAAGTGAAGAAGTGGGAAGTCACTGTGTCTCATGGAGCTTCCCACGGGCTTGGTGAATTTGAAGTTTCACGTTTAAAAAGTTTCAAAGATGCATCAATTCATGTACCTTGGGAGTGTGTGCACATTCCAAAGATCTCTACATGACCCACTGTCCTTCCATGACTTTCAAGTACGAATATGCAACAAATGATAGCATATTATGTACCTTGGTATATTAGCTGCTTTTCTTATTGCTGTGACTGAATGATTAAGAACCCTACAAGAAGCAAATTAAGGGAGGAAGAAGTTATTCTAGCGCATGGTTTGGGAGTCCAGTTCACTGTGGATGTGAAGGTGTGGAGGTGGGAGCATGAGGCTGCTTGTTCACACTGCTGTGTTTGAAGAGGCAGACAGGATACTAAGTAGGGCCTTAAGGCCTACCTTTCCTCCCATAGTAATGCACTTCCTCCAGCTAGGCCCCGCTGCCTAGGGTTTCACAATCACCTAAAATTGCCCCCAGAAGAAGACCAAGTAGTCCAACACCTGAACCATGGAGGATATTTCATATTCAAACCATGAAAACTGGATTTTATTTTTTCTTAATAATATTTCTTGAGATTGGTCTGTATCAGTATCTAAAAGTCTTTCCCAGTTAATTTGTTTTTAAAAATTATTTATTTGGGTGTGTGCAGGTTCAATGCATGTGAATGTATGAGTGTGGAGGTTACAACTTTTGGGTTTGTCTACCTCATTTGAGGCAGGTCTTCTTGTTCTGGATTTTTCTCTGTTGCTCTTTGCTGTGCTCATCAGGAGCTTCTGAGTTTCTGGAAAATTCTCCTGTCTTTGCCTCCCAGCTCACATTCAGTGTCAGTATGCTGGGATTATAGAAGCCTGCCAGGGCTTCTGGCTTTTTATGTGGGATATGGGCTCAAACTCCAGCTTGAGCTTGGAGTGCTTTATCCACTGAGCCATCTCCTTAGCCCTCTTATTTTTTAGTTTTAAATTTTATTTTTATTTGAGACAGAGAGAGAGAGAGAGAGAGAGAGAGAATGAATGGGTGCATCAGGGCCTCTAGCCACTGCAAATGAACTCCAGATGCATGCACCACCTTGTAAGCATCTGGCTTATGTGGGATCTGGAGAATTGAACCCAGGTCCTTAGGCTTCGCAGGCAAGAGCCTTAACCACTAAGCAATCTCTCCAGCCTCCCTTATTTTTTTTAAAGCATGACTTTTCTTTTTTAAAAAAATTATTTATTTATTTGAGAGCAACAGACAGAGAGAGAAAGAGGCAGATAGAGAGAGAGGGAGAATGGGCGCACCAGGGCCTCCAGCCACTGCAAACGAACTCCAGATGCGTGCGCCCCCTTTTGCATCTGGCTAACGTGGGTCCTGGGAAATCAAGCCTCGAACTGGGATCCTCAGGCTTCACAGGCAAGTGCTTAACTGCTAAGCCATCTCTCCAGCACCCCCCCTCTATTTTTAATTATAACAAAATGAATAAGGTTGGTCTATTTTTAATATTTATATATTTATTTATTTGACGGAGAAAGGGGGCAGAGAGAATGGGCATGCCAGAGCCTCCAGCCACTGCAAACAAACTCCAGGTGCGTGTGCCCCCTTGTGCTACTGTAGGTCCTGAGAAATTGAACCTGGGTCCTCTGGCTTTTCAGACAAATGTCTTAATGGCTAAGTCATCCCTCTAGCCCAAGGTTGGTCTATTTTATGAATTACAATAATTTGCTTAGCTAGTCATTCTAGATGGTTATAGGGTTGTTTCCAAAATTTTACTAACGCAGAGTGTCACAGTGTGGATTCCTCTGCAAACACGAGTTTGTACTAGATATGGAGTCTAAAGCCCTAGAGAAGAGATGGCTGAGCCCAAAGACCTGTGCATGCACAACTGTGACAGATATGACTAAAGCGTTTTTCATAAAATCTATGCCAATTTAAGCTCTATCAGTAATGCCTGAAAATTTTAATTCCTTTGTTTTTTTCTGGTGCTGAGGACTGAAGCCACAGCCTTGTGTGTGCTGGCCAAATGCTCTACCACTTAAACTATATCCTCTTCCCTCACACAGTTTCATATAGCTTTTGTTTTGCATGGGTATACACATATTTACATTTTTATAGATATCTCACAGTTCCTTGAGACATTTTGTGTGTGTGTGTGTACTCATGCATGTTTGCATGTGGGGGTGCATGGGCCGGAGAGTGTCTGTATAGGGCAAAGGACAATCTAGGATGTCATCTTAAGATGCTGATCACTTCCCTTGAGACAGGATTGACGCAGAGCTCACCAATTAGGTTACATTGACTAGCTATGAGCTAAGAGATTTCTGCCTTCCTACTGCTGGCATTATGAGCACTCACTGCTATGCCTATGTGGGAACTGGGTCCTCATGCCCGTGAGGCAAGCACTGCACTGACTACAGCAATCCTGGCTTTACTATCTTCCAATCCATTTTTTTCTTAAATTTTAGAGAGGGTGGGGAGATGGGGATAGAGACATAGAGAGAATTGGCATGCCAGGGCCTCAGCCACTGCAATTGAACTCCAGACACTTGCGCCACATAGTGGTCATGTGTGTCCTTGCCCTTGCCTCATGTTTTGTGTGTCTGGCTTACGTAGGATCTGGAGAGTTGAATGTGGGTCCTTAGACTTTGCAGGCAAGTGCCTTAACTGCAAGTCATCTCTCTAGCCCCACATAACTTAAATTTTTTTAAATTTATTTATTTATTTTGAGAGAGAGAGAGAGATAGAGATACAGCAATAGACAGGGAGAGAGAGAGAGAGAGAAAGAGAGAGACAGAGAGAGAGAGAGAGAGAGAGAGACAGAGAGAGAGAGAGAGGGAGGGAGAGAATGGGCACACCAGGGCCTCCAGCCACTACAAACACTCCAGATGCATGTATCCCCTTGTGCATCTGGCTAACGTGGGTCCTGGGGAGTTGAACCTGGGTCCTTTGGCTTTTCAGGCAAGCACCTTAACCACTAAACCATCTCTCTAGCCCCTACATAACTTTTAATATTTGTCCAATTTAAGATTAAAATGGCATGTCAGCATAGTTTTGTAGTGTGTTTCTTTTGTTATGGATGGAGTTCAGCATACTTACTAATGTTTACAGGAACTAGATATACTCTTCTTTCCTTAAGCTGACTATTCTAGTATGCTAGTCTTTTAATTTTTTCTTTCAACTTCCTAAATACTTCACTTGATTCTCTTCTTGAATGGTTTTGTGAGAAAGTGTGATTTGATTCATATCATTTCCCCTCTATATGTATCCCTTGTTTTAAGAGTTTCTCTTTGTTCTTTTTTTTAGTTCTACGAAGCCATCAATCTCACATAAAAGTATGTAATTTTGTTTAAAAATTTGTTTATATTAAAAATGAAATTGGATTAGGTTTGATAAGATTTCTTTTTGTTGTTGTTGTTTTTTGTTCTTTGTTTTTTGAGGTAGGGTCTCACTGTAGCCCAGGCTGACCTGGAATTCACTATGGAGTTTCAGGGTGGCCTCAAACTCATGGCAATCCTCCTACCTCTGCCTCCTGAGTGCTGGGATTAAAGGCGCGTGCCACCATGCCTGGTTTAAGATTTCTTTGTAAAAAATAAATTTATTTATTTATTTAAAAGAAAGAGAATGAATGAATGCACAAGGACCTCCTACCACTGCAAACAAATTCTAGATACATGTGTATATCTGGCTTTATGTGGGTACTGAGGAATCACACCCAGACTGTCAGGCTTTGCAATGAATTTCCTTTAACTACTGAGACATCTCTTCAGCCCTGAGATTTATTTTTGATTGTTATAATCATGAGCATATATCTCCATGCGTGTATTCATCTGTGACTGTGCACAGTATATGCCCAATATTGAGGTTTTGGTATTGATCCTGCTTAGTGTTTTCTTTTTCTTTTTTTAATTTATTTATTTGAGAGCATGAAAGAGGCAATGAGAGAGAGAGAGAGAGAGAGACAGACAGACAGACAGAGAGAATGGGCACATCAGGGTTTCTAGCCACTGCAAATGAACTCCAGATGCATATGCCACCTTGTGCATCTGGCTTACGTGGGTCCTGGGGAATTGAACCGACGTCCTTTGGTTTTGCAGGCAAGCGCCTTAACCATTAAGCCATCTCTCCAGCCCCTGCTTAGTGTTTTCTAAGCTTCCTAAATTGGTTATTTGGAGTCTGTTACTAATTTTTGAAAATGTCCAACTATTATAACTTCATCTTTTCTTCCATGTATTACTCTCTTCTCCTTCTGGTACACCTATTATACATATTCACATACTGAGGGCAGGAGAGGCTGGAGTTGGATATGTCCATTCCTCAGCTTGGTTAGGCTCTGGTACAATAATGTTCCTGGAGGGCAGGCCTTGTTAAGACAGAGCTCTGGCTATATTTCAGAACAGTTGGTTTTCTCTCTCCCTGAGGCAAGTGGGAGGGGATTTTTTTTTTTTCCTCTCTCAGATCTTCATAGTGGGGAACTGGTAGGGCTTCTGGATATAAAATTCAGGAAAGTGTGTGGGTTCCTGAGACTGGACCTCTGTGGGTTTTTAATTCTCACACTTGTTCAGTCTCAGCCTTCAGCAATGATAGTTTCAAGTGTCCTTACACTAGTTCTAGCCATGGCCTTCCACCTCTCACTTCCCCTTCAAGGAGCTGTGGTTTTATTTTATTTAGTTTTTGAGGCAAGCCCAACAGACTGGCCATTTGTTTTTTAATGTGTGTGTGTGTGTGTGTGTGTGTGTGTGTGTGTGTGTGTGTTTGTGTGTGTGTGTGTGTGTGTGTGTGTGTGTGAGAGAGAGAGAGAGAGAGAGAGAGAGAGAGAGAGAGAGAGAATTGGTGCACCAGGGCCTCCAGCCACTGCAATTGACCTCCAGTGAGCCATCTTATGCTGTGCATGTGCAGCCTTGCGTGCTTGTGTCACCTTGTGCTCCTGGCTTATGTGGTTTTATACATCTCCCTGGCTCTCTACTTATCAGGGCAGCAGCTTGTCTCATGAATTCTCCGGAGATTCTAGATAAGTTCTTGAATTTTAGTTTTTTCAATTTTTTTCTTCTCTGGATGAGTGGGTAGGCCCTGAGTGTGAGAATATTTACCTGGCTAGGAGTTAGGTTGAGTTTACTGTTTGCTGTTATAGACATTATAGACAAAAATTCCCTCTTTAAAAAATTTTTTTCTTATACATGTCAGAATAGACACTAGATTTTTTTATTTTTATTTTTGTGAGACAAGGTTTTAGGTATCCCAGGGTGGCCTTGAACTCACTGTGTAGCTGATATGACCTTGTACTACTAATTCTCTTGCCTCTACTATGTGACTGCTGTGATCCTATAAGCTTGTATGCCCACTAGAGGTTGTATTTTTAATAGTGACTTTTAGAAGTTTTATAGCCAAGGAAAATTAGCCCTTCAATCTGATGTATGATACATATTTTTCCACTTTATTTATTTTGAGGTAGGGTCTCACTCTATCCCAGACTGACCTGAAACTCATTTTGTAGTCCCAGGCTGGCCTTTAATTCACAGTAATCCTCCCAGGAGTGCTGGGATTAAAGGTGTGGGCCACCATGCCTGGCTTCCCTCTCTCTCTCTTTCTGTCTTTTAAATCTTACTTATTTAGTTTTAATCTTTTGAAGCTGTGGTTTCCCTCTCAGGCAGTTAAAAACATATTTTGTGTATGGTTATACTTTTGAACATTCTCTTTCAGGAATTTGGATTCTGTGATATAATTAGAAAGGTTGTCACAACTCAGTGTATAAAGAAATTCTTCTTGTTTCTTTTTGTACTTTCATAATTTCAAATCTACATTCAAATACTCCATTTGGAAAAAAAATAAATACTCCATTTGGGTTTTATCCTCATTTTAAGTGTGAAGCATAATTCATCTTTCCCAAGTTGTCTGTATGGTTTTAAAGCCAGTTATTCAAGAATTCATTTCATTGCTAATTATCATATATTAAACTCTAATATATATTTGATCCTTTAAAAATATTTTTATTTATTTTTAAGCAAAGAGAGAGAGAGTGAGGGGAGGGGAATGAACGAGAATGGTGCACCATGGCTTCTTACCTCTGTAAACAAACTCCAGACAATGCACCACTTTATGCATCATTATGGAGGATTGTACATTTCCAAATTTGAATTTTTTCTTTCTAGGAACAATATATGTCTCTAAATACATTCAAGTTTTATTTTGTGTCCACAGGGAGAAGTATAACTATTTCTACAAGTATTTCTAGCACATTTTTTTTTGGTAAATTCTAATCTTGGGTGTGTTATTTTGCTTATCATTCCTCCTTAGTATAGCTGGGTTCTTTCTCTCATAATAACATATCATTTAATACATTTAGTACATATACTCATTATTTATTTCTATACATTTATTTCGTGGAAACATGCTTTTCTGTCCCCCCCCCCCACCCGAGGTAGGGTCTCATTCTAGCTCAGGCTGACCTGAAATTCACTATGTAGTCTCAGGGTGGCCTCCCAAGTGCTGGGATTGAAGGCATGCACCATGCCCGGCTCTGTTTTTTTTTTTTTTTGAGACAAGTCTTGCTGTGTAGCCCAGGCTGGCCCTGAACTATCAATTTTATTGGGATGATAGGTGTGCCTGACCTACAAGGGTAGATTTCTTATGAAAGGCATGTTGAATAAGGTTCTGAGGTCTATAGAGTTGGTTTCATCACCTATTAGCAATGTGGTGATAGGTGTATTACTCAATCTTAGTAAGTCACAGTTTTTTGTTTTGTTTATTTTTATTTATTTATTTGAGAGCAACAGACAGAGAGAGAAAGAGGCAGGTAGAGAGAGAGAGAGAGAGAGAGAGAGAGAGAGAGAGAGAGAATGGGCGCGCCAGGGCCTCCAGCCACTGCGAACGAACTCCAGACGCGTGCGCCCCCTTGTGCATCTGGCTAACGTGGGTCCTGGGGAATCGAGCCTCGAACCGGGGTCCTTAGGCTTCCCAGGCAAGCGCTTAACCGCTAAGCCATCTCCCCAGCCCGTAAGTCACGGTTTCTGCAACAGTAAGATGGGACAAAATAGTACTGCCATCACAAAGGCAGTTTTGAGGGTTAAAAAGTTTAAAATATAACAGGAAGTAGCCCAAAAAAGTGTTGTAATGGCTCCAGCCCTTACTTATCTCAAACTTCTCCTTGAAGTCAGGCCAGGAGCAAGCTTGTTGACTCCCAAACCATGTCCCTTCATTTCAGGCTGTGAATAGACTGAAGAGTTATGGAGTAGGATGGGTTAGAGCAGAGTAAATGGAGAGGAGAGGGTGGTGCCTCGTACATTCACTGTTATGGAAGGATTGGAAGGGATCTATGCTGATTGGCAAAGATGGGGAGGCCCAAGGAAATTAAAAAAGTCATAAAGTAGCAAACAAAGCAGGGTGGGTGAACAGAACAGACAGCCCTCTTACATGTGCACAGGACTTTATAGCTTACAGTTTACATACAGGAAGCAAAACTGATTTTCACAGCAACTCACAGGGCTCCATGAGTAGGGTACTGGAAATCACTCCAGGAGCATGTTACAGATCTGTGGATTCCTGTGGCTCATTTCTTGTCATAGTCCTCTTGACTTCTCATCATTTATTTCCATCTAGGCCTAAGTATTAACAATGGCAGAAAAGACAGATGACAACAAACCTGATAGAAAACACAGGCAAGGGGAAAAGGGAAAGACAAGAGGGATTGAGGCAGTTGGTGAAGAGAGAGTATAAGAGAGTTGGGGGTCAGGAGCAATGCTAGTATTTTCTGAATGCCTCCAGGGGCAAATTTTATGGGGGAGACTATGTGGAAGAGTGTAATGATGACAACTATGTTTTAAATATCTCTTGCATGTTGCCTGTTTTATGTGCTTTTTTCTTGTATTCCTAACACAGTCTTCCAAGGCAGGCGTTATAAAGCCATATGTCTCTAGAAAGGAAGGCCACCGTCTTATTGCGAAGAAGTCTTGAAACTCATAGGCCTGGAGGTAGGAATTCATGGTCAAGGTGGGGTTGGGAAGCAACCTTGAGGCTGTCAGCCATGGAGGGAGGTGAGTGCCTGGAGAACTGTGGTGAGGTCAGCGAGAAAGCAAGGTGACTGTTTCCATAACTATAGGGAAAAGACCAAACATAAGTCCAGAGAGAAGGGGCCAGGAGACAGGAAAGCTCCTGCAGCCTGAGTTTGGGATGCAGATGAAACCTAGACCAAATCAACTGCAGTGGCAAAGAGATGCGCAGAAGAGCAGCCTGCTATTTCTACCTGGAAAATTGCTCCATCAGCTACTTCGCCTTCTCGCTCACTGCTGCATCTTTAAAAGTGATAGGATATTCAAGAGCCCGAGGCGGAAATGGCCTTTGCTCATTGGATGGCAGTCTAAATTCAGACCGAAAGAGAGCGTGGTTGGAAACAGCTGATAGGAAGGGTACCACTCCTCCTCGGTGGAAATGCTCGTGTGCCATTCTTCTTCCTTACCACGTGTCTCCTCATCTCCATCTCTCTCTCTTCCATCATCAGTTTTTTTTTTCTTTTTTTCAGTTCAAAGTGCGCTTTATACCCAAGTGGTCGAGCAACGCCTCTGCTTAAGTCAGAGTTGCCTGGGTGATTAATATGAGCTACTCTACTGGTTTATGAGAGGTGGCACTCCCTCCTAGCTTCTTGAATCTGCCACTGAGCAGTGAGCATTGCAGCCTGCTGTAAACTAGCGCAGATGTGACTGACTGCTGGGAAGAGCCCCGGGTAGGGTTGTCGTGCTTTAGAAACTTGCCAGCAAGACGCACGGACACCCAGTGACCCCAGATTGCAGCAGAGGCGTGGGAGTGGACAGAAGGGAGGGTCACTCTCTTCCTCTCCTCCCTCGTCCCCCCCCCTCCCCAGCAAGGCTTCCACCCGGGTGCCCGGGGAAGGTCGTTCCAGGGTTGCTGCCACCTCCAACACCCCCAGAAATCTGCAAACTCATCGCTGCCCTGCGAAACCCTTCGATGTGGAGTAGGGCTAGCCTCGGGCTGCACCGCCAGCCTTCAGCTGGAGTCTTTAACATTGACCATTCTTCTCCCCCCACAAAGGCTTCGGTTCGCATCACCACCGCAGGGCTCCGGTCGTGGTGTGGGACTTTTGCTGGTCACTCGCGCGCAGTCTGGAGCTGCGCTCAAGTCTCGGAAACTTTCCGCACGTCCTTCAGTCCGAGTCGGGCCATTTCTAAGACAATGTGGTGAACAAAGAAGAGCAGGGGCGAGCCGGGGACCCGCGGGCTGGCGGGCGGACGGGCTGACTGCGGGGCGAGTGCGCCCGCGCTGGGGACGCCGAGCTAGCGGACCCCGGTGCCGCCGGGTGGCCGGGGCGCAGACAGCACCGCCTCCGCGCTCAGTCCCCGGCGGCCCCGGCAGCGCGTTTCTTTGTCCCTGCCCGGGGCTGGGCGCAAAGGATGCCAGATCCCCGCTGGGGACCCGAGCTCTAGCGTCCACGTGCGCAGGGCAGCGTTGAGCTTGAGCTCCGGCCTCGGAGGAACACCCCGAAATTCGCCTTTCGCTTCCCCCGGGGCCAAAGCAAGGACCACCGAGGCGCAGCTCGTCCTAAACAGCGCGGCTCAGGGGCAGGAGGGACCCAGCGAAGCCTGCTCCACCCTAACTCCCCAAGGTGCTGGCGCGCGCGTCGGGGGGCGCGAGTGGAACTCGGGGACCGGGAGGTTCTCCGGCGCTCCGGTGCCAACTGCGCGGGGCCGCGAACCTGGGCGGCGGGGCAGGACCTAAACAACCCAACTCCAAGATGCCTGGCAGGATGCCCCTAACCAACTGAAGAGGGTCTCTCCTCCCTCTTCTCTCTCTCCCCTTGCTCTTTTCTCCTTTTCTCCTTCATTCTACTTCTCTGCCTGTAGTACTGTTTGCGCTTCTGTGAATCTGGCCGAAGAGCGAAAGAGAAACTGCCCTGTGCATCCATTCCAAATGCCAGCCCTTCCTTCCCTCCACTCCTCTATTTTATAACGCAAACGCAAGGTCACAGAGTCCAGGTGAAAACTGCTTTCCTAGTTCCACTCTAAACCTGCATTTACGGTCGGTCACAAGCTAGATTTCAGGTGACTAGGATTCTTGGAGTTTTTTTTTTTTTTTCTTCCCCCCAACTCTGGCACCTTTGAGCACGCTTTGCCTTTGCTAAAGCCAGGCTCCCTCATCAGTCTTCCCAGGGACGACTCGCTCCCCGCCGGGGCCGAGGCCGGCCTGCCGCAGAGCCGCACGAGCGAGCGAGCGAGCGAGCGAACGAGCGAGCGGGGTGGGCGCTAGGACCCGGCGGCGCGGGGCGGCCGCGGCGCTCCCTTAAACCCGGCCCAATGCCGCCGCCTGCGCCACTCTGCGCCGCGGGGGCTGCGCAGGAGAGCGCTCCGCGGCCACGGCGCTGCGCGGCCCGCGCGGCGACACCTGTTCGCGGCAGCCCGGCACGCGAGCGAGCTCCGGACGCGGCTCGCGCTCCCGCCGCCCGCTCTCGGGCCGAGCGCCGGACCTCCGCAGAGCCTCTGCGGCATTCTGGAGACGGGCTTAGGACGCCGAAAGTTTTTTTTTTCTTCTTCTTCTTTTTGTTTTATTATTATTATTACTATTAATTATTATTATTATTATTATTATTTTGGAGGGGAATCGGGAGGGGAGGTGGGTCATCGCCGCCGCCGCCGTAGCCGACGTGAATTTTTTAACCCCCCCTGGAAGGATTCATGCTGATGTCTGCAGAGTCGGTCAGAGAGTAAAAACAGCGCATGCCTTCCTGGAGTCAGGATCCGTAAATTCTGACGTAGCCCGAGCATCTTAAAAATCCCTGTAATATCGCCCAAGCACTTAACGTTGCTATGGTCATTCCGATCTCCAAGCAAATGGAGAAACTACGGATTTTTTTCCTTATTACGGTCGGATGGGATGAAGACCTTCCTGCCTGCGGAGAGCTGGGGCTCCATCCGTAGAGATGCATAGATGTGTTGTCAGTGTGTGAGTATAAAGTGGTGGCTTCTTAGACGATCTGGGGTTTGACCTTGAACCCGTGCCAGTGAAACAGCAGATTACTTTTCTTTATGCATTGGATGGATTGAAGAAAAGAACACCCCCTTTTTTTTCCCTGTCTGCAACTGCAGTAAGGGAGGGAGTTGGATATACCTCACCGAATATCTCCTGGTTGACACCATCATTATTGTTTATTCTTGCGCTCCGAAAGCCCGAGTCCTCTGATGGCTCCCTTAGGTGAAGTTGGGAGCTATTTCGGGGTGCAGGACGCGGTACCGTTCGGGAACGTGCCGGTGTTGCCGGTGGACAGCCCGGTGTTGCTAAGTGACCACCTGGGTCAGGCTGAAGCAGGGGGGCTGCCTCGGGGACCCGCAGTCACGGGCCTGGATCACTTAAAGGGGATTCTCAGGCGGAGGCAGCTGTACTGCAGGACCGGATTTCACTTAGAAATCTTCCCCAACGGTACTATCCAGGGAACCAGGAAAGACCACAGCCGTTTCGGTAGGTATGCCTTTAACCCTTCCGTGTCCAAGCGGTGACATGTTCCTACTGTAACTACCAAGAAGGCGGTGGCTGGGCGGGGGGGTGGGGGAGATGCTGGAAGGGATGTCTCTCCTACTCCCCATCTCTCATTCTTCTGTCCCTGTCTCTATTTCTCGGTGTCTTGCCAGCCCAGGAGGAAAAAAAAAAATGCCTCCGGAATTTTGCCGATCCTGCGGCTGGCGCTGGAGCAAGTCTACATTTGAAAGGCCTTTTTAAAAAGGGGGGCATGGTTTAGGAATATAACACAAGTCATTAGTTCTTTTGCATCAGATGCACGGGAGACCAGGTTTAGGAAGTTTCTTTTGAATGGACTGATTCCACGAGTTTAAAGCTTTAATCATTAACTACTGAGAACTTAAAAATGCATTGAGTTTCCTGCAGGCACTTGGTATCTGGTGCTCAGGTTAAGGTTATCCCCTCTCCCTTTTTTTCTAATAAGTGTTCTGCTTGAATTGTAAATTAAGCGTACCCCCCCCCCCCCGGGCCCCGTGCGGGTCTGAAAGCCACGCCGGCGAGGATTGCTGACTGATTGTTTTGTGGGGAGGACTGAAGTCATATTTTAGACTGGGAGCAGCAGGGGCCGAGGAGCCCGGGGAAAAATGACCTGGAAGGGACAGAACGCCCTCCAGGGGTGCTCGATCTTCCAGCCATCGACTTGCAACCTCTGCCTTTTAATTTGCATAGTGTGCTTGCAGCCCGTGTGGGTTCCCCGAGTGGCTCTCTGGTGTTGAGTGTGTGCGTGCTCTTGCGAAAAGCTGCGGGCTCATTTTAAAGGGCATTCTGGGAATTTCACGTTCCGAGGAGGGTACCTGTGACTCAGCACCGAGGGCTTGCAGACTCAGGTAGGGGACTCTGCCCACTTTCTTGTCTGCATACACGTGCCTGGTGGTAGGGGCACCTTGAGCCCTGCAGCACAAAGTCAGAAAACACAGTCTTGCTTGGGGTTGGTGAGGGGTGTGGGGGGGGTGGAATCTCAACAGCCCCCACACTTTTTTTTTTTTTAAATCAGCGCCAGTTTGGGCGACCAGACTTTTGGAAGGAGTTAAACTTCTGAGTGAACCCACCTGACAGCACTTAAACCAGGTCGTAAAACCGAGTCCTGTGGTGATTTTTCTCCCTCATACTTCCAGCCAGATGTTGGGCGCAATCTAAACTATGTTTAGCTGTGGGCCGTGGATGATGCCCGAAGGTGAGAAGGGTTCAGGCCTGGGTGGGGAGAGTTCAGATTCGCGAGGCTCAGGGTCCCCCCAACCTCCACCCCCCCCCCCTCGGGCACCAGCAGCCCTGGCTCATTTCTGAGGCTGAGCTCAAAGCCAAACCCAGTCAAGTTGGTTTCCCTGGCCGTCCCTTAGCCCCTGGCTGCTTAAAAAGCAGAAGTTGCAGCACACTGCGTGCAGCTTATTCTCTGGAAACCTAACTATGGTCCCCTGCCCCGCGTGACCGCTGCTGCGGGGTGTTGCGGAGGGAAGACGAAACTTTACTCAAGTGCTCTCGCAGCCGCTTTCAGGGCTGCCACGCTTCGGTTTGCGGAGCAGAACGGGCGGCGGCCGGGAGTGGGAGGTGCGCGGGCCGGGAGCTCAGTCCTCCCGCGCTCGCAGCCGGCAGGTGCGGGCTCGGTCCCGGGCGCCTAGGCGCTTTCCACGGCCGACTGGCCTGCTCCGCGCGGTCCTAAGCGTACTCGGGTTCCAGCTCCCGCTCCGCTCGGCTCTAGGTGCTGCGGGGACCCCTGAGGTCCGGGGTGGGAAGGACTGGGACATTGCTGGCCGAGTTTGAGGCATCTGATTCACCCCCGGCCCCCGGTTTTGCCTGCCTTTAGCCCTTTCCCTTTCTCTCTGTATGCGAGTGCAGGTCCGGCTGCGCTGACAGCAGCCCCCCCCTCCACCCCCGAGCGGTGCGGCGGTGTGCAGTGTGGGCACGGCGGGAGCCGTGCGCCGCAGCGGGAGAGTTGGTGGCAGGGACGGAGGACGGGGCTGGACGTCGGAGACGAGCCAGGGTCTCACTCAGGGTCCATCCGCGGTCTTTAAGCTGAAGCGCGTAGCTGGGGTTTGGAGAGTCGTTGGACCCCGCTGGGCAGGGGAGGTGGGTCGTGAGGCCGGAGCCGCAGGGGAAGGGGTGGGGGTGCGGGACAAAAGGCCGCGGAGGCGGCGCTGGGGGCGGCGAGCCATTGTTAACCGCTTTCTCGGGTAAGGGCTCGGGCCTGACGCCGCCTTCCTGCTCCCCCGCCTGGGCGCAGGCTTCTGGGCGACGGGGCCCCGGCTGCTCCCCGGAGCTCGTTCAGGGCGCGCAGCAGCCGGGGCGCCGCGGCGGGCCGGGACCACCTTCATTGTGTGGATTTCCAGGTCCCGACCCCGGGGGCAGCACAACTGGGCCTAGGCATAGAGAGATCCCGAGATGTTCCTTTTTTTTTTTTTTTGCGGGGGGGGGTCTCTCCACACATCTTCCTCCCCTCCCCCGTGGCTTGATTTCTTTCTTTCTTTTTCTTTTTCTTTTTTTTTTTTGATACAGTCACCTTTAGGATAGGACGTTTGCCAGATGCAATGGAGTCATTAAAGATTGAATATATGTGCCGGTGAAGAGGGCGAGGATACAGGGGCGGGGAGCGAGCAGGTGGGAGAGGCGAGTGCAGGGGTCAGCGGACAAGGACGGCAGGTACCGCGGCGGAATGATGATCAGACAAAAAGCTGGCTCCCCTCACCCTCCTCTAAGCAAGGGGCTGGAGAAAGGTGTCGCCAAGGAAGTGGCATCTCCTCTCCTCACTCGCTCCGCACAACGTGTGTGTCTGGAGGTGGTGGTAGGAGGGTAGTGGAAGTAGGGTCCCAAGGCTGGGGTCCCTGGGCGCCAGAAGGGCAGGTCCACCCGGGTGTGTGCCACGGAGGAAGGGCGCGCCTGGCGCTAGGCAGTACCACTCACCCCGATTTGGATGGAGCTGAGTGGGTGGTTGTGCGCAGTGGGGGTAGGGAGGAGGGTGCGGCAGGAGGGTTATTTAAGTCTTTCATACGGTTGCAGTGAGAAGCGGGCCCCCGGGGTGACAGCAGTGCCGCGGTCTCCCGCCGCCGCTGTGCGGCAGGTCCCAATATTAGCAACCTCCGCAGAGCGGTGCGTGTGCTCGAGCTGGCCGGCCCTGCCTCCCGGCCCCGCCCGCCCGCCTGCCTGCCCGCCCGCCTGCCCGCGAGGATCGGCGTCGGCGCTAGGACCCCGCGGCTGGCGAGGGCGGAAGGCGCGCCGGGCCCGGTCGGGCGGAGGGGGCTGCGGGTCGCACCTGGCTCGCGCCCGAGCCACCGCGCCGCACCTTACTCCTCCTCCCGGTGGCTGCGGCCTCTGCTCTTCCCTGGGGACGGGGGTCTTCTCCTTGGCTTTCAGAGTAGCTGTGGGTGGGGTGAGGTTACACTTTGATTAAAATAGAAGGTACTTTTTTTCTTCTTCTTCTTCTTCTTCTTTTTTTTTTTTTTTTTTTACCTGAAATGGGACAGCAGAAGGAAAAGTGCTGAAAATACGATTTCTGCCGCCCCAGAGCCCCCTCAGGTGACTGCAGCTTGTCAGCTCGGCTGCGGTGGTGCCTGGGACGTGGGGCAGGGGAAGCTCCCTGTACAGCCACTGGAGCTGCGGCCTAGGTGGTACCTCGAATGAGTCCTTTGTTTTTTTCTTGCTTGGGGTGACAAGCTAGGGAGCAAATATATGCTTTCACTTGTAAAGCATTCAGGTCTTGCTATGTGAAAAGAAAGTGAGTAGAAATTAACTAGGGCAATGGGCATGAAGGGTAACCAAAAAGTGAACGATGGGCCAGGGAACCCTCAACAAGCTGACCTTCTAGTGTGGGGTGGTGGTTCTGGAAGTCACCTCCAACCGGTGAGCCTTTGGGCAGACAAGTGCCTTTTTAGTCAGAGAGAGTCAAGTGTCAGTTGGAGGTGGCGTTAGATGGTATATTTGAGAGAGAAAGGGAGAGAGAGAGAGAGAGAGAGTGCGCACGTGAGCAAGCACGGGCATGCGCCTGAGTGCTTCCAGGCCTACCGCTGCTGCAAAAGAACTGCAGATGCATGCGCCACTCTGTACATCTGGCTTTACGTGGGTACTGGGAAATCGAACTCAGGCCTTCAGGCTTTGCAAGCAAGAGCCTTTAATCTCTGAGCCATCTCTCCAGTCCTGATATATATATATATTTTTAATAAGAAAGTTTATTTCCAGGGTTTTTGCGTTAAAAAATTCCATTACTACACGTGGAAAGGGCTGTTTTTAAGCTTGCCTCAGATTCTTGGAAACTTGGTACAGTTCCATATCTTGCTTTGCTAAGGAAAGGCAGGCTTTCTCAAGCTGCAGCATATGGGCTTCCTGGATGCACCTCTGAGATGATGCCTGATGGGGCAGGAGAGGAAGCTCTGCAGAGAGCAGGCTTAACCTTTTTTATTTATTTGTTTATTTTTGAGACAAGCTGGCCTTGAATTCACAATGTAGCCAAAGCTGGTCTTGAGCTCCTGATCCTCTTGCCTCTGCCTCCTGAGAGCCGAGATTACAAGCCTGTGCCAATGTGTAGGACTTAGCCATTCAATTTTGACAGCCTCTTGACATACCTCAGAATTCTACCCTTCTCTCTTTTATTTTCTCCTTTTTTATATTTATATTTATATTTATTTATTTGAGAGAGAAAGTGGGGAGGAGAGAGAGGAGATAATGGGTGCGCCAGGGCCTCCAGCCACTGCAAAGGAACTCCAGACACATATGCCACGTTGTGTATCTGGCTTACGTGGGTCCTGGGGAATTGAACCCAGGTCCTTTGGCTTTGCAGGTTGCTAAGCCATCTCTCCAGCCCCATTTCTTTTCCTTTAAAAACAATGGTTTTGGTTAAGGACCTCAATGTTTGAATGTACTGCAAATTTATCCAGTGATGGTAGTGGACACTGTGGAGACTCAAAACTCATCAAAGCAGAAAATAAGCCGCTGTTGAGAACTAAACAATAATGGAGACTTTTTTTTTTTTTTAAACAGGTAGGGTCACTATGTTTCCCAGGCTGGCCTGAAACTCTTGGGCTCAAGTACTTTCCAGCTTCAACCTTCCAAGTAGTTGGAACCACAGACACACTCTACTATGCCTGCTGCAGATATATTTTTGTTGTCTGCAAAGTGCTAAGGGCTTTTAGGGTTAGACAGTTATTTAGCACCAGCATGGGTGGAGCAGCTTCTGGCCATCCTCCTACTTTCTGATGGCTAGCTTTAGAGGTAAGGCACAGCGTGGGTGGACTCTGGGATTCTGGGGCAGCTTGGGGTTAATGACTCATTTGGAAGGCCTAATGTAGTCCTGTTCATGAAGAAGTCTCTGTGGACCAATGGTCCTCCACTTCATCAGACCTGAGTGAGTCTTCACTTGGAACCATTGGCTATGATAGAAGAGAATAGACTAGTCCCTGGCCTCGCCACTCTATCACCACTCTTCACTGTGACCTTTCTGGGCTGAGTCTGTCTAGGTTGTATCTGCTGGGAGAGGCAGACCACCGTGGCACACACATAAAGGCCATAATTTTCAGCCATATTCACCATTCCTCCCTCCTTCTTCGTCTTCCTTTCCTTCTCCTCTTAATCATGGAATGTTCAGACCAGTCTTTTTCTGGGCCTTCATTGATCTGGTACTTTCTGTGCTACACATGGTGGCTATTCAGGTTTGCACATGGGGAGTGGGCTGTCCTGAAAGGACAACAGTTGGAGGCACACTAACTTTAGTTCGGTGAGCACTTTGTTGTACTGGGTGAGGTTGTCAAATTCATTGTGGACAACATGGTGCCAGGAATGATAAAGATTCCTGTCTGGTTGGGGTGGGGTCCCGTTACTAGGTTACTAGGTCTCCCTGACCTTACCACATTGGTGTTTTCTGGGTGTGGGAGAAAGGCTGTGACTCATACATTTGGGTGTTCTGCTTGCCCTTGGGTTATGGAGGTGATCTCATAAAAACCTGGGCTGTTCTTTGAGGTCTCTGCTTTAAGGAGCAGCAGAGTCATGGATGGTGGATTGAGGTGATGAAATCTTTCCACCTGGAGTCACTAGATAGTTCCTTCTTGCTTGGAGAGCTCCTCAGAGACCTATCTCAGGTAGTTTTCAGGAAGTCACCTCCACTTTCTTTCACATAACAGAAGGAGGCACCTGTCTTTGGCTACTCCTGTTCTCGATAGATACTCATGCTCCCAATGTGTGGGCTGCATTGTCACTTTACCTATTTATCTGTTCTTTCCATGACAACAATCCCCCTTATCCACAGCTTCTCTTTTTGTAGTTTCAGTCAACTTGGTCTGAAAATATTAAATGGAAATATTCAAACATAAACAATTCATAAGTTTTAAATACCTTTTATTATAGTATCTTATGGCTCTATTTATTATTAGTTATTAGTGTTAACCTCTTAGGGGAGAAATTGTAAATAAAACTTTATCATTGATGTGCATCTATGGGAAGAAACATAGTATAGATAGGGTTTGATACCCCTGTGATGATAAGTGGGAACTACTGCTGAGCAATTTGAGGCAACAGAGCCTAGGCTATATATTACTCATTTTTTTTTTTGAGGTAGTGTCTCATTCTAGCACAGGTTTTACATGGATGTCACTCTGTAGTCCCAGGCTGCCCTTGAACTCACAACAATCCTCCTACCTCTGCCTCCCACGTGCTAGGATTAAAGGTGTGTGCCACCACACCTGGCTTATTTATTTTTTATATTCAATAAATGTGCTTACATTTTATGGTCCATTAATAATAGTTTGTTGAGTGAATAAGTAAATGCATATGAATTTCAATTATCCTGTCATTATTAGCACAAAGGAGATAAATATCTTAATGTTTTCATTCTCAAGTTATATAACAGTAACTTCAGAACTTAACTATATATGAAAATGACACAGAATCCACAGATACATAAAACAAAGAGGTAAAGCCAAATGTGCAGTATGAATAATACTTAAGGAAATAGGCCTTACATTCTGATTGATTGGGACAAGTTAGTTAATGTTGTGAAATCTCCATTTCCCTATGGGTACATTGTGGATGAAAACATTGTAATGCCTAGGGTTGTCCTAAAGTCTGAATGAAAGCTTCTCATGCTTGGTACTCTGGCTGTTACTTGATATTTTTGTTGTTACTGTTCTTGATTTTTCTCAGACCAGCCAGTCAGATGGTTTTGTGGACTCTGTTGGACTTGGTAGCCATGTTGGCTCTAGTTTTTTATATATATATATATATATATATATATATATATATATATATATATATATAATTTAATTTATTTATTTGTGAGAGAGCAAGCGAGCAAGTGCCAGGATGAGAATAACCTTGATCATGGTGTCCTTTTAGGTCCTTTTAGAAGAGGTTTGTATATAGGTGTCCCTAGTAGTAATACAATGCCCCTGTTTTGAGTATTTTCAATTATAAGTATTAGAAATGGTACAATGAAGTAAAATGATTTTCTAAAAAAGAAGTGTATGTTATGTGAAATGAATCTTATAGAAATATTCCTCATTGATTTATCATTTGCATTGTGAAGTATGGAAGGCTAGTCACATACTGGCTTGTTTCAGAGGGATGGTCCGTGAGAGTCATAGTTGATCAGGTTAAAAGCATAATCTGTAATTTCTCCGTTGTTTCCATAAGTGAGCTCACATTCTATTAAAATAAGTTTATCCCTATATGTAGATAATCTGTAAGCCAGAAATGTGAGAAAATTTGTAACATTTTGTACTTAAGAATTGGGAATGCTCCTTTAGAAGAAATAGTTCTTTTTTTCATATTACTATTCAACAGAGTTTTCTCTTAATTCAATCCTCACCTTATTAGATTTATGCCATCCATATCTTCATTTGATGGAACTCTAGGCTATTTTGTGAGAGTTGCAAAATTAATTGTTAAAAAAATCCATGTAAGTGCTTTTTTATTAGTCACATGAGACTGACTACAGCACAGTATTACCGTAAGTTTTTTTTTCTAAACTGTTAGGTACAGGTACACTTTTTCAATATTTGAGGGCACTTTAAAACTAAGAACTCAGTGTTTTTTATGCATTGATACAAGCTCCATACAAAGTATAGTACTTCAATTTATAATAAAAACTGGAATATGGCCAAGCTCAAGTAATATTAGCAGCATCCTGAATATATTGTGGGTTAATCATCTTAAAACAACAATATACTTAGGGAAATTGAAGCTGCTGTCATGTGGTCATAAAATACTGGATTTATGCCCAGCTGAGGTGTTGTTATTCTTAGTAAGGTAAGCAAGGGGAAAGAGGAAATGAGGAAGATCATTATGCTGATCTGATTTGGGGATATAGTATTCTGTGCCTACTTTAAATTAAGATCATTTTTTGAACCAGTATTTCCCCCTCCAGAATATTAGGCTATTATAATTGCTTATCTATCTCTTTGAGGCCTAGATAAGCACAGAAAAAATACCTTGTTTAAGCAGAGATTTGTGGGATGGCCGTGGTGTATTTTAGTTTTTCAAATGGAGCTCAGTAAGGTTGTACAATTGAGAACTCTTAATTTGAGAGACATATGGCTATTCTCTGAATGAAAATTTTTTTGTTATCTGCGCATATACATCAATGCTTTATTTTATTTATTTTAAGAATATATTTCTATTACTTTATTAGGGAGAGAGCAAATGAATGAATGAGTGAATGAATGAATGAGAATGGTATGCCAGGGTCTCTTCCCACTACAAATGAACTCCAGATGCATGTGCCATTTTGTGCATCTGGCTTTATGTGGCTACTGGAGAATTGAACCTGGGCCAGTAGGATTTGTAAGCAAGTACCTTTAACTGCTGAGCCATTTCAGTGCTTTTAAAGCTTAGTGCTTTAAAAAAATTAGTAAGTGTTCATTTCTATCAGTTCTCGAGTGTGGGAATTCCAAGGTCAAGATACCCATCATATACAAATACTTAATTTCACGTACATAAAGTGGGAGTACTTAGTTTCTACAGATACGCTTTTTTAGTTCATTAGAATCTGTACATTGGTTCAAATGTCCTAACATTTAGAATGCTTATGTAGATGCTAGATTTTAAGAAAATTTAAATGCTTTAGTTATTATGTAGGTCATGTTTGTAAGTATTTGTGTATGAGTATGACAAGGGAGAATTTAGTTAGGAAACCAATTCTTAGAGAATGCTTCTTTTAATTCCTGTGAGGAGCTACAAGTGTAGAGCCAGGCTCAGCTTCCTCTCCAAGGCCCTGGCACATTGTGACCTGGAGGACATGCTGTGGTCTCTAACTGTCCTCTGCCTTCTGTTTTTTTGTCTCACAGGCATTCTGGAATTTATCAGTATAGCAGTGGGCCTGGTCAGCATTCGCGGTGTGGACAGCGGACTCTACCTCGGCATGAACGAGAAAGGGGAGCTATATGGATCAGTAAGTACCAGTAGATGGTTTGTCAATTTCCATGTTCCACATTTGATTTGAGTTGCATTTTCTCTAGATGAACAGCTAGAGGAGAAACTGAGTCAGTTTGAAGGGCAAGTGGAAACTTTTGCTTTTTGAGACATGCCATTTCATTTTTATTAATAGAACATCAATTCTGCATCTTCACTAGACCAAAATTGTTAAAAAATGCTTCATTTATATGCCAAACCATCTTTATTATCAAGTAAATAAAAAATCACAAGTGTGAAAAATCCATCTTCTTGTATTGAATGGGAGTTATTTTTGAAATGAATTGAAATGATCTGCAACGCTTTGCCAAGTGTTGTAATTAAAACTAGAAATAGACTGTGCAGTGAGTCTAACTCTTTTCTCTGAATGACACAAGATCTTCATTATGCCAGAGAGAAAGAGAAATTATTTCAGATAATCTCATATATGAATCAGAATATGACAGGTTTGTAATTATCTGCAAGCATAATGACTTCCCTCCCCCTCCCAGTCTCATATGATATACTTACTAGTTTGGAAAGACCTCCAGGGAGGCAGTGATGAAGCATTTGTTATGCCTTGTGAGATGCCAGGCCCTGTGCCTGACTGGGTTGTGGACATTAGGGGTGCAAAGTCTTGCTCTGCAGTAGGGTACTGACCAGCTTTGTGTCCTGCCTCTTGTTCTTCTGCTAGCACTGGAGCAAATCACAGTATATGGAAAATACTACAAACTTAATTTCTGTTTAATGTGTGACTATGACTGATAGATTATTAGTTATTTCATCTAACTGGAGACTTACAGGAACATTTTCTAAGTAAAATAGCCTTTAGTTTTTTTTTTTTCTAGTTGTAATTGCTGGTGGACAAGTGGTCATTTAATTCATGTTACCAGAAATATAAGGACTTTGATTAGAGCCTACAAAAAGCTCAAAGTTAAAATAAGCCAGTCTAGAAAAAATTCTGGAGTCCTCAGCTGATATAAATGAAGGTAAACATATGTTTACTTTACTATACATATCATAGTTAAACACACACACACACACACACATACACACACAAACACAAACACACACTATTAAGTTTTACTCCAAAGGCAAAAGATGAAGCGTGAAAATAACTTGAAAATAACACACTGAAATTATTTTATAAATAAGATGCTTAGTTAATGTACAAAAGAATGTGTTCAATTACGATATTTGTACATATATATCATTGTACCTTCCTCATATTCACTCTCTTCCATTACCTTTGCTTATCTCTCATTCCCCTTCCTGCTGGTTTCCCTTTCCCCACCAAACAGTTCCTCTTCTGCTTTCATAACACACACACACACACACACACACACACACACACACAATATTGCTAACTTAGGATTCTGTATGTGAGAGAAAGCATGATCTATTTGTCTTTCTTCCCCTCCATTTCATTCACTTTCCCCTCTCTCCCTTTGGACTTCTTTCCCATCCTCATATGATCCCCTTTTAGCTTCATGTCACACACATATGTATATATTTAAAATATAGATTCTACATATGATAGAAAAACTCATACTTGTCTTTCTGAATTTAGCTTATTTAGTTTAACATGATGAACACCAATCCCACCCACTTTGCTGCAAATGACACAAATCAGTACTTCTGCACAGCTAAATAAAACTCTTGTTGTGCCTATGTACCACATTCTTTTATCTATTTATATGGTGATGGACATCAAGGCTGATTACAGATCTTGCTTGCTGATAACCTGTATTATTTTTTAAAGATTTATTTTTATTTAGTTATTTATGAGAGAGAGAAAGAGAGAGAGAGAGAGAGAGAGAGAGAGAGAGAGAGAGAGATAATGGGCATGCCAGGGCCTCTAGCCACTGCAAATGAAACTCCAGACGCTTGTGCTACCATGTGTATCTGGCTTATGTGGGGCATGGAGACTAGAACCTGGGTCCTTAGGCTTCAAGGCAAGTGTCTTAACTGCTGAGCCATCTTTCCAGCCCTATGCTATTTTTTTTTTAATTGAGAACTTTTATATGTGAACATATTGCAAATTGGTCATGTCCCCATTGGGTTATACTCTTATGTCTCCTCTCCCCAACCCCATTCCACTAAGGGCCCTCCTCAGTAGGGTTATTGGTAATCACTGTGGTGTCATGAATGCACCACTCAGTTTCTGTGGTTCAGATTACATCTTCCCACCCTGTGGCTCTTACATTCTTTCTGTCCTCTCTTCTGTAATGTTTACTGAGCCTTGGAGGGCATAAGTCTCCTTTAATGTTGAGCTCTCAGAACTCTTTTTTTTTTTTTGCTTTGATGATGAGTTTTGAGTCTCCTCAATGTCTACCACCATCCTCTAGAGGAGGTTTCCAAGCTAGCAGCGAGAGCATCAGTCAAATTTAACCTGTCACTTTCCCTGTAATGTTTCTTGGGTTCTGACAGATGTGGTAGAGATGATTCTCTCATGCTAGGCAGTTGTCTGTCTTTTCTTGTCATTCTGATGAGTCTTGGGTCTCCTGGTATTTACTGACATCTATAAAAAGTAAATTCTCTAGTCAACACTGACAGCAGAATGGATCAAAAGAGATAAACATAGACATTTAGAAGACTTTAAAATATTTTATATATTTATTTATGAGGGAGAGAGAATGGATATGCTAGGGCCTCTAGCCATTGCAAACAAACTCCAAACACATGTGCCACCTTGTGCATCTGGCTTTATGTGGGTACTGTGAAATCAAGCCCAGGTCCTTAGGCTTTGTAGGCAAGTGCCTTATCTGCTGAGCTATTTTTCCAGCCCCCTAGAAGACTTTTTAAAAATTAAACTTTTTTTATTTTTTATTTTACTTCCATAATTATAAAGAATAAAATATGATAATTCACTTCCTACCACATTCCCCTTCCTAACTCCACTCTCCCTCTCAATTAGTCTCTCTTTTATTTTGATGTCATCATCTTTTCCCCTGTTATGATCATTTTGTGTAGGTAGTATCAGGCACTGCGAGGTCATGGATATCCAGGCCACTTTGTGTCTGGAGGAGCACGTTGTAAGCAGTCCTACCCTTCCTTTGGCTCTTACATTCTTTCCGCCACCTCTTCCACAATGGACCTTGAGCCTTGGAAGGTGTGATAGAGATGTTGTAGTGCTGAGCAGTCCTCTGTCACTTCTTATTAGCACATGGTGCCTTTTGAGTCATCCCAGAGGTCACTGCCATCTGAAAAGAGAAGCTTCTCTAACCAAAAGTGAGAGTAGCATTACTATATGGGTATGAACATTAAGAGAAATGTTTGTGGGGAAGTTTGGCGAACATAATATATGCATTTAGCCAGTCACCAGCAGGCATTACACCCCTAGGACTCATGACCCCCCCACCCCGTCATAGGTTTTCAGTATCAGGCATGTATTTCCTTCAGTGGAGTGGGTCTCCAGTCCAATTAGAGAGCAGTTAGTGTCCCTCATAACAAAAATGCCACTATTGCACCCATTGGCTCATTTGGCCTGGCTGGCCAAACTTAAGGCTTGCAGTGTCCACTGTTGTTTATCTCCACCTATGACTTCTCTCTCCCATAGGCCTGCATGCAGAGTAGCTTTTTCCAGCTTTCTGTCAGCTGGTCTACATGAGGAGGTGTTCAGTTCAGCCCCAGTTTGATTTCTCAATGACCTTGTAGCCTAAACATGTGGAGTCTTCAGTAATAGGATCTTATCATCTATTCCTGGTGGGAAACCAAGAGCCTCGGCAACGGCCTGTAATGTTTTGGGGGCATCAGGGACCTCCCTGGCCAACAACTCACTGGAAAGTATCCCATCCTTGGGACTGAAATTTTTCTAGTAACAATCTATAGCTTCCCTAGAAGACATTTTAACTGCGATAACCTCTTTTTTTTTTCAGACAAAGACTGCTGGAAGTTTCCCTCTAGGTTTTATGACCTTCCAAGCCATAGGCTTCCCTGCCACTGAGGGGGCCTCATATCCAAATAGAGAGAAGCTTTATTTCTCCCATACCTTATATGCCACTATTATACCAGTGGCTAAACCTTGGCTGGATGGTTGTTTTTGTAGCTTGCAGGATCCACTGTTTGTTCACACTGTTGGTAACTTTTATCCCCCAGCTGGGAGTACTTTCTAGCATTGTGAGAGCCAACAAGCAGGGATTTGATTTCCATCTCAATTCTTGCAGAATCTCTCAATGTCCTATGGTTGCAGCCCATGGTGTCTTCAGCAATAGGGTCTTACCATGTACTTCTGGCAGGTAACCAGGTGCTTTGGCAATGGCCCGAATTGTTTTGAGACCCTCCCTCCATGACCAACACTCACTGTGTGAGTGTGTTGGGGGGAGGTAGGTAGCCCAATTTTGGCTTTTGCTAGCAATACCCTGTGGTTTTAGGGTAAAGCTTTCTCTACTCCTACAGGGTGCTTCTGCCCAAAGTATCCCCCCTCATTCTGTCTCTTTTAAAAAATTAAAAAAATATTTTCTTTATTTATTTGAGTGCACAAGAGAGATAGAGAAAGATAAAGATAGAGATAGGGCATGGCAGGCCTCTAGCCACTGCCAACTCCAGATGCATGCACTACCTTGTGCATCTGGCTTTATGTGGGTACTGAGGAATTGAACTTTGGCTTTGCAGGCATGTACCTTAACCACTAAGCAATCTATCCAGCTCTCTTTATCTCTTTTAATTGGCTAACAAAGAGGAAGGTTTCTGTAGTACTGATTTATGCCATCATTAGTTTCATGTATCTTTCCCCTCCCCTCCCTCTCTTACCTTGGTCCCCCCCGCCCATGCCTCTCTACCTCCTGTAATTTGTTCCTCCACTTGCCTGTCTATGATGTCTTTCTCTGATCCCTTCCTTTTCCCCCCTCTTTCCAAGCTGCATTTAGCTATCTAAGAAGTACTACTAATGCTTGCTATAACTCAGCAACAGGTCGAAGGATTCCATCTGCACATGAGAGAGAACATGCAGGGTTTATTCTTTCTGAGCCTGGGTAACCTTGCTTTTTTTAAAGTTTTAGTTTATTTTTTCCAGGTCCATCCATTTTCCTGAAAATTTTAAAGTTTCCTTTTTTTTCCTTACTGTGCATAGAATTCTATTGTGTATGTGTACCACATCATCACTATTCATTCACCAGTTGATGGGCATCTGGCAGATTCCATTTCCTAGCTATTGTGACTAGAGTAGCAATGCACATGGCCCATCAAGTTTCTCTGTAGTAAAGAGTGGCTTAGCTGGAAAATGGAAGAATTTTTTCCTTTTTTTTTTTTTTTTTTTCAAGGTAGGGTCTCGTTCTAGCCCAGGCTGACCTGGAGTTCACTATGTAATCTCAGAGTGGTCTTGAACTCATGGCGCTCCTCTTACCTCTGCCTCCTGAGTGCTGGGATTAAAGGGGTGTGCCACCATACCCAGCTCAGAAGATCTATTTTTTAGGAACTTCCAAACTGATTTCCATAGTGGCTGTACAAGTTTACACTCCCAACAGTGGATGAGGGTTCCTCTTCTCCCCTGCCACCCTTGACAGCATTTCTTACCATTTGATTTTTTGAAAATAGACATTCTGACCAGAGTGAGATGGAATCTCAATGTAGTTTTGCATTTCCCTGATTGCTGAAGATATTTGACATCTTTTTTTGGATGTTTATTGGCCAGTTGCATTTCTTCTTTTGACAACTCTGTTCAGTTTTCTGCCCCAGTTTTAAGTGGGTTGACTGATTTCTTATTACTGAGATTTTGAGTTTTTAAAAATATATTCTGGATATTAAACCTCTGTCAGGTGTGTAGCTGGTAATGATTTTTATCCCTTTTGGTGAGTTATCTATTGACTCTGTTGATGGTGTGCTTAGCTGTACCATGGCTTTTAGTTGCATGAGATCCCAAAAGTTAAATGTCTTTCTTATTCTCTGCGCTACTGGGGTCTTACACATAAAGTCTTTCCCTAAACTTACATCTTGGAGTGTTCCATTTACATTTTTTTCTAGACTTTTCACAGTTTCAGGTCTTATATTGAGATCTTTGTTCCATTTGGAGTTGATTTTTGTACAAGGCAAGAGAACATGTGATTTTTCAATGTCTTTTCTGTAGTGTACATTTTAATCTTTTTTTTTTTTGTCAAAGAAGTTACTAGAACTTATGCTTGGATCTTCTGTTCTATTTTATTAATCTGTGTTTTTGTGCCAGTACCATGCTATTTTTATTACTATTGCTTAGTGTTATATCTTGAAATCAGATATGGTTATACTACTATAGTATTCTTTTTGCTAAGGACATTTTTGGCTATCAAAAATGCCTTTTGTGTTTACATTGAATTTTGAGACTTTTTTTTTCTATTTCTATGAAGGGTGGTTTTTAAATTTTGATCAGAATTGCATAGAATATGTATATTACTTTTGGTAGGATGGCCATTTTCATGATATTAATTCTGATCCATGAACATGGGAGATTTTCCTATCTTTTTGTGTATTACTCAATTTCTTTCTTCATTATTTTAATATTACTTCTTTGGTTAGGGATATTCCTAGATTTTAATTTTTTTGGGGATGGCTATTGTTTGACTGCTTCTCTGATTTCTTTCTCTGTAAGTTTGTCATTGATATATATATGAAGGTTACTAATTTTTGTGTATTGATTTTAATTTATATCTTGCTACTTGCTGAAAGAGTTTATCAGATCTGTGAGTTTATTGGTGGAGTCTTTCAGGTCTCTTAAATGTAAAATCACGTCATCTGCAAATAGGACTGGTTTGAATTTTTCCTTTCCAATTTGTATCCCTTTTCTTTCTCTTGCCTTCCTGCTTGATCTAAGACTTAAAGTACTATGTTAAATAGTTGTAGGGAGAATGGACACCTCTAGTGGGAATTTTTCAAGTTTTCTCCCACTTAGTGTGATATGGGCTCAGGTCTACTGTAATTGCTTCTGTCTCTCTCTCTCTCTCTCTGTGTGCATGTATGTATGTACACACACACACACACACACACACACACACACAGAGAGAGAGAGAGAGAGAGAGAGAGGAGAGAGGATCCATCAATCCTTGGCCTTTCCAGTGTTTTAATCATGAAGCCATGTTGTATTTTGTAAGACCTTTTCTGCAACTATTGAAATGATTGTGTGATTGTGGTCCTTATATCTGTTTATATGATGTATCACATTTATCTATTTCCATATGTTGAGCCATCCTTATATCCCTAGGATGAAACCTTCTTGATTGGGGTGAATGATACTTTTTTTGTGTTCTTAGATTCAATTTGCAAGATTTTATTGAGATGTTTTGTGTCTAATTTCATCAGGGATATTGATCTATAGTCTACTTTTCATGTTTCTGTTTGGTTTTGGTATTCCTGTAATACTGGCTTCATAGAATGAGTCAAGGAGCATTCCCTACTTTTCAGTTTTGTGAATTAAATTGAGAAATAGTGGTTTTCCTTCTATAAAGGTTTGGTAGGATTCAGTAGTGAATCCATCTGGGCCCGGACTTTTTTGGTTTGGAGGTTTATATTACTACTGCTCCTATCTTATTAGATGTTAGAGCTGTATTCAGATAATGTATCTCTTCTGGATTTAGTTTAAGTAGGTCATATAAGTCAATAAATTAATTCATTTCTTTCAGATTTTCAAATTTTGCGGAATATAGCTTTAATTCATTGATTTCTGCCTTGATCTTGATTATGTCTTTTCATGTGATATTTTGGGATTTGGATTGTTCTTTTTCTCCAATGCCTTCAAATAGATCATGAAGTTATTTATATGAGAACTCTCTAATTTTGTCATGTAGGCATCTAGAAGTATAAACTTTGCTTTCAAGACTGCCTTCACTGTGTCACATAAATTTTAGTATGTTGTATTTTTATTTTCCCTCTAGTTCAATAGTGTGTTGCTTAATCTTCAGTAGTTTGTGTATTTTCTGTTGTTTCTCTTGTTGATTTCTAGCTTTATCACATTATGATCAGATACACTACAAGGGGTTATATCAATTTAACTAAATTTATGGAGACTGGTTTTGTGTCCTAATTTACTATCTATTTTAGAAAAGGTCCTATGAGATGCTGAGAAGAATGTGTATTCTGTAGAGCTTGGGTGAAATGTTCTGTAGATATCTGTTAAATCTATTTGATCTATGGTGGTGCTTAGCTCCATTGTTTCTCTGTTTAGTTTCTTTTTAGATAATTTGTCTATTGATGATAGTAGAGTATTAAGGTCATCCACTGTTACTGTGCTGGGATATAATTTTGATTCAATGCCTAGTCAATTTTGCTTTATAAAATTTGGTACACCTGTGTTTGGTGCATATATGTTTATGATTATAATTTCCTTGTGTTGAATTGTTTATGTGGTGTGTAACAGTGACTTTCTTTATCTCTTTTTATTGCTTTTGATTTAAAGTCCATTTTATCAGATATTAGTATAGCCACATCTGGTTGTTTCTTATTTCTTTGCTTAAAATATCTTTTTGCATCCTTTCACCTCAAGGTGGTGCCTATCTTTAATGGCAAGGTGGATTTCTTGTAGACAGCAAATAGATGAATACTGTTTTTGGATTCATCCTGTTAACCTGTGTATTTTTTTTTTTTTTTTTGAGGCAAGCCCAACAGACTGCCTTTTTTATGTGAGAGTGAGAGAATGAAAGAGAGAGAGAGAGAGAGAGAGAGAGAGAGAGAGAGAGAGAGAGAGAATTGGCAAATTAGGGTCTCTAGCCAGTGCAATCGAACTCCAGGCACATGTGTTCCCTTTGTGCATGTGTGACCTTGTGTGCTTGTGTCACTGTGCTCCTGGCTTATGTGGGACCTGGAGAGTTGAATGTGAGTTCTTAGGCTTCATGGGCTAGTGCCTTAACTGCTTAGCCATCTCTCCAGCCCCCTGTGTCTTTTTTTTTTTTTTTGTTTTGAGGTAGAGTTTCACTTTAGCTTAGGCTGACCTGGAATTCACTATGTAGTCTCAGGGTGGCCTCGAACTCACGGTGATCCACCTACCTCTGCCTTCCATGTGCTAGAATTAAAGGTGTGTGCCACCACACCAGTTCCCTGTGTCTTTTTACTGGGGAGTTGATTCCATTGATATTTCTTAGTTATTACTGAGAGTGAGTTAATTCCTGTTAAGTTGAAGACTGTGGAGTTTGGTGTTTTCTTGATTCTCATTTACTTTCACAGCTTTTCTAGTTTTCATTATTATTATTATTATTATTATTATTACCTCCTGTATTCTGTTGAGTATATTTGTTCTTCTCTTCAGTGAAAATAATTCCATCTAATATTTTTTGTAGGGCTGGCTTAGTGCTGACATATTTATGAAGCTGGCTGTTACATGGAAAGTTTTTCTTTCTGCATCTATTAAGAAAGATCATTTTGCTGGGTATCGTAGTTTGGGTTAGCAGCAATGATCTCTCAAAATTTGAACTATTCCATTCTAAAACATTTTGGCTTTTAGAGTATCCTTTGAAAAATTGGATGTAATTCTGATAGACTTGCCTTTGTAAGTGATGAACTGTTTTTCTTTTGCAGCTTCTAGTACTCTCTCTTTGTTTTCTGTGTTTAGTGTTTCTTTTTGAGGCAAGCCCAACAGACTGGCCGTTTTTAATGCGAGAGAGCTAGAGCAAGAGAGTGAGAGTGAGATCGAGATCGAGAGCGAGAGCAAGAGAGAGAGAGGGAGAGAAAGAGAGAGAGAGAGGGAGAGGGAGAGGGAGAGGGAGAGAGAGAATTGGCATGCCAAGGCCTCTAGCCACTGTAATCGAACTCCAGATGCATGAACCACCTTGTACACATGGGCAACCTTGTGTGCTTGTGTCACCTGTGTGGGATCTGAATAGGGACTATTTTTATACAGGATTCCCAAGCTGACCTAAATCTCACTATCTATCTATCTATCTATCTATCTATCTATCTATCTATCTCCGAGGCAGGTCTTGAATACATGGCAATCCTGTCTCAGTCTTTGAAGTTCTAGGATTATAAATATGAATTAGCACCCTTCTGGGACTATGAGTTTATCATACTGTTCTCCAGAATTTTCTGATTCCATTTTCTTACCTAAAAAGATGTGTTTTTTTGAGTATACATCTTAACACATGTATATTAAATTATATGTAAAAATATATTTCATAAATGTTATGTTTAAAACATTCATCAGAATAAGCATTTTTCAAGGATATTATGATGAGTTAACCTAAGTTGAGGCTGTATTGTTTCTTGCTCCTCTGTTGTGTTTTCCCCAGTTGAGTGATAACTTGACTGTCAAATGCCATTGCCAGCATGATTTCAGACTCCTGAGGTTTATTGATTTTATTTATAAGAAGAGCACATCTAATTTTGTGTTCAGTAAAGGTGCCTGCGGGACTGTGGACTTGTTTGAGTTCCTGTCCCCATCTGGATGCTTTCAGTGGCTTCTGCAGTTTTCCTTCTCCTCATTATGGTTTCCCCATGCCTGCGAGTGCCCAGCTAATGGCGCGGTGCCTGGAGCAGGGTGGGAGGCACGCTGCATGTTGATCTGAGGATTGCCAGGGACAATACTACAGGAAGTGGGGAGCCAAACTGTCTTGTTACATTTTCTGTGAACCCCATCTGCTTTGTCTAGGGCTTTTTGAACACATATAATGTGTGTTTACAAGTAGACTTGTTGGATGTGGTGGTACACACATATAATCCCAGCAGTTGAGAGGCTGAGGCAAAAGAATCACTGTGAGTTCAAGTCCTATTTGAGTTACATAGTAAGATCATGTCTCAAAAATTAAAACAAAAATAACGTCAACAACAACAACAAAAACAGACTTTCATCTGCCTATCCATATGGCCAGATACCTAGCTGATCATTCCAGTTGCAGAATTCCAGTGAGGTGAAAACGGAATGGCTCTTTTCCCTTGTGTTTGAGAAGCAGCTATCATCTCATGTGACCAGTATCTTTTGGCTGGAAGGCTACTCTTAGGAGGTGCGCTACTAGACACATTTTTCCATGTTATGATTTCCCTATGGAAACACACTTTCAGATGCTTCCCCACACCTAGCATCAATCCATAGTGATGGCAGAATTATCTGCAGCACACTTGATCTGACTGTCACTTCTCCACTGAGATCCCTTTAATGCTTGCTCAGAAACACAATGTCTAAATTCTTTAGCATAGCGCTCAGCACCTTCCACAGACCTCTTTGTCTGGGTCTGCATCATCGGTGTCATCTCTTGCACCCATTTCCCATGCCATTTGAGTCTGTTGCTGCTCTCTAAACCGTCCTGTAATCAGACTTGTATGTTTGGGAAGGTAATGCCTCTCTTTGGAAGGCCTTTCTTGCCCTTTTATACATGATGAAGCAGCACTCTTTAATTAAGATCCAATGAAAATATTATCACTTCTGCAAAGTCCTTCTCACACTTCCAACTGTAGCTGTAGTTACAGAATGACTAGTGATAGGATGTCTTGTGTTTTTCTCTGGACCCCAATCATACTTTGTTGACAATGTATCCTATAGTGACTTCAAAGGGTCTGGGCCACTCAACATTTAACTTAAAAAAAATCTTATATCTTTTTAAATCTTTGTGTGTGTGTGTGCTGTGCGTGCGTGCGCATGGGTGCATGTGCCATGGGGTGTGGCTGGTTCTTGCAATGCTGGCCTTCACCTTCTACCTTACCTTCTTTGAGCCAGGGTCTCTGTTGTTCAGTGGCTGCGTTTGCCAGGCCAGTTGGCCCACAAGCTTCCCATTATGTCTCTACTTTCCATCTCTCTGTAGGGACACCTGCATTATAGACACATTGTAGCTTTTGATCTGAACTCTGGTCCTTACACTTGCGAAGCCATTTCCCATGTCCCCACATTTTACTTCTTAATGTTACCTAAGCATAACACTGACCTTTGCACATGAGAGGTGCTCAGTTAATAACTTTTTGGAGTGAAATGAATAAAAAGTTGTAATGAATTTCTATCCTCTTTGTTAGCTAGATAGGCACAGACCTTGATGTATCTCTACTTGTATGGCCAATCCATATTCAGGACTCTAGTTGAAGGAAGGATCTCCCTGCTCCATTCACATTCCTAATTGGACTGTGCTTCTATCCTCCCTGGTGTGTACAGCCCAAGGGGGATGCGGCGGAGGCTGGAGAAAGATAGTGTAGCAGCAAGCACGTGACTGAGCTTGTATTCTGACTCTTCTTCTGAGCAGGCACCAGCCTTTGTTTACCTCTTCTCTACGATGAAGAGCTTGAGTTTCACATATGGTCCATGACTTCCACTGTGGATGGATCTCAAGATTCTATAGAGTCCTCTCTGTCTTGCCCTTATTGCTTTCTGTGCATGCAAAATGTTTATGCAGTGCGATCTTTTTGCCTCTTCTGGGTAGGGCTGGGAGGTAAGCTCCCTGAGCAGCAGGTTTTCCCTTTGGTCTGTGCCTCATGCAGGCAAGGGAGAAAGCTAGGGGGACAGCCTTTCTTCCCTGGGGCCTGAACCTCAGGGTTTCCATTAGGTTTTGTGGTTATTAGTCTGACCAAAGATATGAGGAATGATCAAAATATCTCATTCACATTGTGACAAGCCTGAAGAAAAGAAAGACAAGAAACAGGTTATGATTCTGTCACTATACTAAAATCCAGAGCTTAAAGTAACTCTCACTTCTGTTATATATAGTTTCAGTCCATTAAAGTAGAGAGACTGACATTATCATGAAAGAATATAACTAAGAGATCTGGGTCTACAGGAGTCATTTTTCCTCAAGAAGTTAATGTGTAAATAGCAAGAATTCACTTAAAATGTATATATATATTTTGCATTTGAGGGTAAATTAGCTCTTTTTATCTCTATTTTTTGCCATTGAATTCACTTTGGAAGTAGATTAAAGGGGAAAAATAGAATGGGTAAAACTTCTTGGGAAAAGAGAAAGGATGCTTATATCTTATTACAATGTGGAAAAAAAACTATATTGCTAATGTACATCATAATCTGATTAAGAGGATCTAACTAATTTTCTCTCTGGGGTGGAGTTTTGCTACTATATTCATTCTCAATATATGCTTGCATTTTTCATTCATGTATTTCACAGGCATTCATATCTGCTGTGTATCTAGCACTATGATAAAGTACATAACCATGAAACAGATCTTTTAAAATCTTGTAAATAGTCCATTGCAATGTAAAATATGCACAGTTGAAGAATGTACAAATATCTTTGGGACCCAGAGGAGTGTTTAAAAAACAGCTTGGGGAACATGGGCGATCATATTTAAAGTGAGTCTCGAGGGATGAACTGAACTGTTAGCAAAAGATGGTCAGGCCGGAAGTGTGCAGAACACTGTACATATTAGTGTCAGAGCAGCCTGATGGAAATGCAGAAAGAATATTAGATTGCATGCATGTGCATGTGTGTGCCTCCACATATGACTAGATAATTACGAGTGTTAGTAAATCTTTGCTACTTTCGTTCATAACAAAGAGGCTAGAGAGTCAGATAGTTGCTTGTAGGGCTTAATCTAAATTACCTAAAAATTATGAAAATACTTTAAAGCATGAAGAATAATTGGCTGTAATAAATGTCTTATTTAAAAAGAATGTTATAAAATATGAGTCTCATTCAAAAAGCTTGCATTTGATGAGTGTATTTGATGTTTCATTATAAAAGGTACCAAAGCCCCTAAAATTGTACTGATTTAGGAACCTAGAGTGTGGAATGTGCAGAAGTGAGGCCAGGTCCAGAAGTGTTGGCATTTCTGGTTGGTATCTCTTTTTGGAACTTAAATTATTCTGTCCCAAACCTTCATTCTTATAGGTCTCTCCCACTAGATGAAGCTTTTGGAACCAAAGTCTGTCTTCATAATTGTCTGTTTCCCAGTGCTCAGCTGTGCACAGTGTGTGCAATTGGCATGTGGTGGATGTTCACTGACCCAGTTACTCAGTCGGTCCTGCGCTGCCTCCACAGAACCCACTGTGTTAGAGCTTCATGCAGGGATGGCACTAAGTGCCATGTGGCTGTTCACTTAAAGAGCGCAGGTTTTCCACAGCAACTATCTGTTTCAAGTACCAAATTGAAAATGAGATTGAAACTGATTTACTATGAGGGTCAGAACTTGTGGGTACAGCAAGGATTCAGGGCCTAGGTGTGGCAGCCTCAACATAGTGCCTTAGGGCCATTCCTACCAGCATCCTGACACAGGTGATTATTGAAGCAGGTGTTTACTGGTAGCTTTGATTATGTTTCTAGGGACACAATTGGACTCTGGCTTATTTGACTATATATAATCCATAACCAAGATGACATGAGCTTCAACTGTGTTTCCAATACACATAACAATTTATTTTTATTTTTAAAAAATATTTTATTTATTTATTTGAGATATATATATATATATATATATATATATATATATATATATATATAGAGAGAGAGAGAGAGAGAGAGAGAGAGAGAGAATGGGCATGCCAGGACCTCCAGCCACTGCAAATAAACTCCAGATGCATGTGCCACCTTGTGCAACTGGCTTATGTGGGTCCTGAGGAATTGAACTGAGGTCCTTTGGCTTTGCAGGCAAACTCCTTAACTGCTAAGCCATATCTCCAGCCCTATAACAATTGTTTTTAATGAATACGATCATCAAGGTAATTGTTGCTACTGAGCAGAGAGATATGAACTAAAGAAATTCTCTGCATGGTGTTTCCATGTTGTGGGGGTTAGTGGGGGAAACTTGACAGGCATATCTGCCTCAGAACCAATGAATAGACCAAGCTCTTTAAAAGGAAAAATAGAGGCTAGTTGTTCCTTGTTATGTGTGTGGGATTTTTTTTTTTGTCTAGGATACCCGTGAGCTGGAGGTGCTTAGGTGTCTTTATATAGAATGGCATAGTTGTTTGCATAGAACCTGAGCACATGCTCCTGCAGACTTTAGTCCTATGATATTTGATACAATGGGCCTAAGAACTTTATGTGTAATGCCTAACACAATGTAAATCACTATGGAAACAGTTGTATTGTTCTTATGGGATAATGTTATAGTTTTAGGGTATAGATATAGGTTTGTGGGAATTTTTTTTTCTGTGATTGGTTGGATCAGCAGTTGCAGAACCCACACAGAGCCAACTATACCTTAGAGCCTAAGAACCACATACTGACTTTAAGTTTTTCTACTATGTACTTTGAATATGTAAAACTCAACTTGAATATGTTAGACTCACATCTCTTTGAAAACTGTAAGCAAGATATATTTATGATAAAATTAACTGAACTGTAAGACCAATAGAATCCAAATTTGGATGGTTGGTTTAATGTGATGGGTGATGGGTGACTTAAAGTGGAATATGTTTTAACTATAAATACGGGTCTGACAGCCCTGGCTCATTAAATTAAGCTGGCCTGGTCATTCATTGGAGAACCTGGAGATGTCTTGCTTCTTGCTTAGCTTCTTCCTGTTTGAATTGCTGTAAGGCCCAAAGATGTTATCTGGCCTTCCTTTGTCTCAAACCTACCACTGGTGGACCAAGTAAACCTTTTTTGTTCCCTGTTAGAGGGGAAAATAGCATTATCTAGCATTGGGGTCATTTTAAATCTATGGGGGATTGGTTCTAGGACTCCTTTTAGATACCCTTGAATGTTTAGGTTCCTTATATAAAATGACATATTTGCACAGAACATGCATACATTGTATTTTTATTAATTAATTTTTAGTGTTTTTTGTACACACATACATATATGCTTGTATATATGCGGACACATGTATGTGTGCATGCATGTGGAGGTCAGAGAGTGATGTTGAGTGTACATCTCAGTCACTCTCAACCTTATTTTTTGAGACAAGGTTTATTGCTGAACCCAGGGTTCACCAGTTTGACTAGATTAGCTAGTTAGTGAGCCCTGCAGGGCTTCCCCTGTGTGCACCTCCCTATAGCTGGGATTATATGCATGTACCACCACATCTGGTATTTTACATGAGAGCTGGGGATCTGAAATAAGTTCTCATGCTTGCATGGCAAATACTTTACCCACTGAACCATCTGCTGAGCCTCACTGTAGACTTGAACCCATCTCTAAATGACTAACATAATGGAAATACTGTGGAAATAGTTGTTAGATTGTTTAGGGAGTAATGACAAGAAAAGTCTGTATGTGTTCAGTACAGTGCATTATGTTTTTATTGCACAGACACAGAGCCCACTTTAAGGCTGATTATGCCTGTCTGGATGATTATGAAGTACTCATCTAGAGGATTCCGAATGGCCTCCCTTACTTTTTGCTTCCTTGGTTTTTCACTGAATTGAAAAGATCTAGTGAAAACATTCTGGTAGAGAACTTGATCACATGTGCTAGGGATTTGCACATGCCATTGTTTACAACATGGCCGTAGATGTGGAGGCCTGGGCAGGAGGAAGGGTCAGGAAATGCTGGACTGGGTTCTCTGCTCTGGTACTTGCTCTCCAGGAAGAACTCTGAGCAACTTTTGAACATACAGAATAGCCTCCATTGTTCACAGAACAGGATGACCTAGCAAATGGCAAGACACCACTGTATTTGCGTTTACCAGTTTGTTGTGGTGGTAGTGCAGTTCAAATTGCTTTGATGGAAGACATCCAGACAAAAAGACTACAAAGAACGCAATTCATAGGAAGGAAATGAAGAAGTTTATTTGTTGAATGATCAACTGATAACAGGCATGTTGTGGAAATGGGTGGCTTTCAACAGATATTTTGATTCATAAGGCTTTGCTCATAAAGGTATGGCCAATTTTCAGAGGATTAAGTAATGATTCTTAGCTGATAAAAGGGCAGCACTTTATTAGACCATCAGATAGATGACCTAGTTCATGATGTGGTAATTTCATAGACAAGAAGAGTAGAATGAGATTTTAATAGAGTACTCCCTTATTTAAGGTCACACACAGGTAGCAAACGACAGACCAGGAGATGAACATAAGAAATTTGGGAAGTCTAGTTCTATACATATGCTTGTGAAAAGTGACCATTTATGGGGCTTGGGATGTAGCTCAGTTGTCTAGCATACATGAAGCCCTGAGTTCAGTCCCCAGCACTGAATAAACCAGGAGCAGTAGTATATGCCTGTAATCCCAGCACTTGGGAGATAGAGGAAGGAGCTGTTCTCAGCTGCATAGCCAGTTTAGGCTACATAAGAGCCTGCTTAAAAAAATAAGAGTGGCATTCATTTTGTTTTTGTGTGTGAAAAAATATCTTTTATTTTTTAAGTGTGTGTGAACATGTGTGAATACAGGCACCATGGGGAGGTCACAGGATAGTCTGGTCCTTGCCTTCCACCTTGTTTACGAGGCAGGATCTCTCTTGATTGCTGCTGTATTCACCAGGTTAGCTGGCCCGTGAGCTTTAGGGTCCTCCTGTCTCCACCTCCATTCTCATTAGAGGCATGCTGGGGTTATAGATGATTGCATTATGTGTCTAACTTTATGTGGGTTCTGGGGATCTGAACATGGGATGTCAGACTTGTATTGCAAGCATGTTACCCACTGAGTCATCTCTTCAGCCCCTTAAATATTTTTTAAAATAATTTAGTTTTCTTTATTTATTTGCAAGCGAGTGAGCGAGAGAGAGAGAGAGAGAGAAAGAAAGAGAAATAGGCAGGGAGAGAGAAAGAGAGAGAGAGAGAGAGAAAGAGAAAGAGAAATAGGCAGGGAGAGAGAGAGAGAGGGAGAGAGAAAGAATGGGTGTGCCAGGGCCTCCAGCCACTGCAAATGAACTCCAGAGGCATGTGCCACCTTGTACATCTGGCTTGGGTGGGTCCTGGGGAATTGAACCTGGGTCCTTTGGCTTTGCAGGCAAGTGCCTTAACCACTAAGCCATTTCTCCAGGCCCCCCATAAATATTTTTAACCAGTTAGCCATATTGTAGAGAAATAGATGATTTTGGAGGATTGCTTTCCCCCAGTAATCTAGTTTTTACCTCATTGTTTTTGTTTTCTTTGCATCCAGACTTCTGACATTTTGTCTGTGGAAAATCATTTTAAAAATATTTTACTTATTTATTTATGAGAGAGAGAGAGAGAGAGAGAGAGAGAGAGAGAGAAAGAAAGAAAGAATTAGAATAGGTATGCCAGGGCCTCCGGCCACTGCAAACGAACTTTAGATGCTTGCACCACCTTGTACATCTGGGTATTGGGGAACTGAACCTGGCTCCTTACGCTTCACAGCAAGTGCCTTAATTGCTAAGGCATTTCTCCAGCCCTGAAAAAATCATGTTTTTAATCACATATCTCCTTGATTTTATTTTGGTTCGGGTTATGTTGTTAGCAGGGTAGGGTAGCAGCACTGACTGAGGCACATTGAAAACATGCTGAATTTTTGGTATGACCAGTCACAGCCCCTGATCTGGGGGTTTCTCAAGTACTGGGAAGAATTTCAGTCTTTTGTGTTTGGTTGTTTGTGGTGAGGGCCTCACAGGTGCTATAGCTGAGGCACATCCTAGCCAGGGACAGCTTTAACTTTAATCATGAGTTACTTCAAAGAGGCTGGATCTGGGAAACTGGCTCAGGAATGATCCTTCTGTGGCTCGGAATCCTCCTGGGGACAGCTGCAGCATTCACAACACGGTCCCAACTCTTCTCTTTGCCCCTGCTCAGTTGCACTGGGATTCCCTGCTCCATACAGGCTGGTCCCTTCCTCAAAGTTCTTCTGCCCGGAGTCCTGCCAGAGATGCTAGGAGGGAAAGGCTTGAGAGAGGCCCCTTTAGTCAGAGGCCTGTTAAAGCTGTCATTGACTAAACTGGAAAATCTGCGAAGGCAATAACTTGGTTACTTTAGCTTCCCAAGTTACTGGCAGTACTTGCATGCTGCTGGTGCTTAATAAAGATTGAGTTAATGAATGGAATTCCAGTGGGATTCCAAATCTCTGTCTTTTTCTTTTTGTTTAAAGCAGCTATATTCATAATTGTTCAAACGTGGAGGCCACCAAGGTGACTTTTAGCAGATGAATGGATAAATATGAATGGTTCATCCAGACAATGCTGTGATACATCTAGACAATAGAATGCTACTCAGCAATAAAAATAAATGAGCTGTTAAATTATGAAAGAACTGGAAGAAACTAAATGTATTTCCGTCTCTCCTTTCATTCTTCCTTCCCTTTCTTCATAGTGTTTACATTCTCACCAGTGTTTGAGGACTGAATGTGTTGACATAACTGTCTTAGGATTCTTGACCATTTGAGGGCAAGGGTCCCTTTTGGATAAAAAGTGCTAGGGAACCTCACACGGTAGTGACTGTACTTGTAAGTGGCATTTGATTGAAGAAATGAATTTCACTCAGCTCCTGTGAATTTATGAATAGTGTCAAATGAACTGGTTACTGCGTAGTTGATGTGTTATTTCAAAAGCGCAGTGGGTCTGCGTACTGGGCGTTTCCTTTCTGTGGTGTACTGGCAGGGCTGACTCCTACTTCCCCGAGTCCTAAGCCCTAGTGGACACAGGCCAAGTCCAACTAGCATAAGTGTGTAAGTTAGGGTGTACAACCAGATGACAAATAATGTTAGGGATAATAGCAGCACGAGCCCGTGGCCTTCAAATTATTCTGCTTGCTTCTCTTCTAAATCTGGGGACTCATTGTCATCTACTTTTCACCCCTGTCCCTCAGAAGAGCTACATGTCAGTGGGAGCCTCACTTTCTGAGACTGCTTTGGAAGCAAAGCATACCATGCATACTATGTAGCTCTTGAGTTGTTGCTATTAGACAGAGTGATTCAGAATTAGGGCTGGAATAGTCTGTTACTTGTACACACTCAGTACTCATTTTTCCTCTGTCATAGTCACACATTCACTCTTCCATTCATGCCCTTGCTTGCTCACATGTTCTCTTCCACACGTACGTTCACCGTTGTTCACACGCTTGCTCTCTCACATGCTCTCTCTCTTGTTCGTATACTCCCTTGCTCAGATACTTGTTCACTTTTCCATCTACTCACGCACTCACCCTGTGTGCCAAGCTCAGTCATATGCTTCCCACTCTCACATGATTCTAGCTTTCTTTCAAAAGTCAGTCAACATCATTGGCCACCTATCACTGTTGATGTATGCCAGTTATCTCAGCAGGTAGTGAAAATACAGTTGATCTCCATTATTTTGTGGGTTCTGTATTTGCAAATTTAATTGCTAAAATTTTCTTATAACTCCTAACTCAACATTTATCTCACTTTGATGTCTGCAGACATGTATGTTTGTTTGCAGACGACACATACATTACCAGTGAGGTCAAAGGCCAACCTCTCTTTGACTCAGGCACCTCTGTGAGCAGGGTCTTACAGGCATTTTTTAGTGCTTCACATTTCATATTCTGTGCCTTTTGTTGGTGATTTTAGCTCATAAAATGCCTCCAACATAGTACTTAAGGGCTGTGCAGGGCTACTGAAAGCCCCCAGAGGGTGTACTATGTTTTTTTTTTTTTTTTTTTTTTTTTACTAGAGAATTCCTAGAATTCTTTTTTTAATTATTTTTTTTGTTCATTTTTATTTATTTATTTGAGAGTGACAGAGAGAGAGAGAGAAAGAGGCAGATAGAGAGAGAGAGAATGGGCGCGCCAGGGCTTCCAGCCACTGCAAACGAACTCCAGATGCGTGCGCCCCCTTGTGCATCTGGCTAACGTGGGTCCTGGGGAATTGAGCCTCGAACTGGGGTCCTTAGGCTTCACAGGCAAGCACTTAACCGCTAAGCCATCTCTCCAGCCCGTGTACTATGTTTTGTGAGCAAATTTTTGTTAGAGAAGCTTTGTTCAGACCTGAGTTTTGGTGATAGTGGCTGTGAGTCTGATGTTAATGAATCAATGTAGGTTAAGTAAGGTGCCTTTGAATGGAAACACATGTAAAATGTGGTAACACATCGAAAGGTTAACAAAATGCTATGACAGGACGCCCTTGAGAACCTAGCATTTGTTTCCCCCAGGAACAATGGTTCAGTATTCTGGGAGATTTTATAGAACTTAACGACCAGGAGTAATGAGAACTGGTGGCACATACAAGTGAAAACACACTTCCTCTTGGGTGGGTGGGTGACCTTAGGGTGGACTCAGGAAGAACCCACAGCTTTCTTGAAGAAGTCAGATATGTAAGCCAAGAATTATAATTTGATGCATTAAGGATTGCAACACGATCAGATATAAAAGCTCCTGAGACATTGCAGGAGGGAGTTTAGATCTCGGAGAGAGTGTCAGTGTCATCTGTAGAGGTGGAAAGGAGCAGGCAGGTGTCCAGAGCACAGGAACAAGCTTGTCTGCAGAGAAGGCACCTTTGCTCCTGTGCTGAAAGCATGGCAGCTGCTTGATGCACCCTGAGCTGTCCTCGCTGCTCTGTTTACCCCAGCGGCTTTGGAGGCTCCTGTGTTGACATTTGGGGGATCCTCCCTGTTGGCCTCATCAGTTACTCTGAGGATGCTACTAGTCTGTTGTCCTGTGGCCTTTGAGCCTCACAAAAAGCCCCCTCCCTACTGGAACCAAGCAGGAGCCACTGCCCTGGAGCAGCTTTGGCAGTGGCCTGGCTACATTATCCTCCACTCCCTGCCCCCATGGAGGATTGCCTTGAACTTGTACTGAAGCATCATTTGCCAGCCTGCTGGCTTAGTGTGCCTTAATAGGATTTTGACACTTGGCTGAGGAAAAAGCCTGCCTTCCTTACACCCTTGCTGCAGAGGGCTTCCCTGAGGATTAAAAGGGGATGGCATTAAGTGGGAAAGACACCCTTGGAGTTATCTTATTTCCTTCTTTTGATAAATGTTTAAAATCCTGACATAACTTGATTCCTTCTTAATCTTTTAAAAAATATTTATTTTATCTATGAGAGAGAGACACAGAGAGAGAGAGAGAGAGAGAGAGAGAGAGAGAGAATGAGAATGGGTGTGCCAGGGCCTTCTGTCACTGCAGAAGAACTCCAGAAGCATGTCTAACCTCATGCATCTAGCTTATGTGGGTCCTGGGGAATCAAACCTAGGTCCTTTGGCTTTGAAGGCTAATGCCTTAACTGCAAAACCATCCCTCCATCCACTTACTCTTTTTTTTTTTTTTGGTTTTTCAAGGTAGGGTCTCACTCTAGCCCAGGCTGACCTGGAATTCACTATGGAGTCTCAGGGTGGCCTCGAACTCCCGAGTGCTGGGATTAAAGGCGTGCACCACCACGCCTGGCTTCTTTTTTTTTTTTTTTTTAATTTACTGAAATCTCCATTGGAATTTGCTATCCTTGGCAGTAAGGTGGTCAAAGCTCAGTGCAGTCTTCTGAGAGCACATTGTCAAGGTCATGACAAAGCTTTCCTCTCCCGCAGGTGCTGGTGTGTTTGTTTTGCAGGGACACTGGGTGCTGGTCTTCTGTTGAGCTGCTGTGTTGCATTAGCCTTGTTCATGCCATCTACTGCTTTCCTGAAGGAAGCTGCAAGCTTCTCTCCATTCTCCTGCCTTCTTTCTTGTCTCATCTTTCTTCTCTCTCTCTCTTCCTTTCACCTGTGTTCATTCACTCCATAAGAATTACTGTATTTCAGACACTTTTGTCTTGGTTGTGTTAAGTTGGCTTATATTCTTTTCCTTTATCATTCAGGCTGAAATTCTGTTTGCTCTGTTTTATGGAAGGTTCTGGTCTGGGCTTACCTTGTGAACTGTGTGAACTTGGAGATTAAGCATAGACAACTGGAAGCTCAAGGCTTAGACTCCTTTTTAAAATAATTTTTATTATTACTAACTTTACAGTATGACCACATTGCATATCCCCATTGGGTTGCACTCTTTTTTAAAATATTTATTTATTTAACAGATTATACCCTTTTATTCCCTTTCCCCTGTTTTTATTTCCCTGGGGTCCTCCTCTGTAGGGTTATGGGATTTACTGTGGGGTCATGAAGGCCTCAGACAGTACCAGTGGGATAGTGGCGGGGGGGCTGTGCCTCTGCGCATTCCCATTCACTCTGTGGCTTTTACAATCTTTCCACCCCCTCTTCCACAATGTTCCCTGGGCCATACGGGACTGTTGGAAGTCTGATTCAGTGTTGAGTTCTTTGTAGCCTCTGGACTTTTGCTTAGATAGGTTGTGCTTGATCTGCATGTCTGCGGCCATCACCCTGGGGCTGGTTATCAGGTTAGCAGAAAGAGCAGTGTTCATGGAGCTTGTTTCTGGAAGATTGGCATATCTTTACTAAGGAAATTCTGCATATCTTTTAGTTCTTCAACATTTACCTTTGGGCTTACACTATCAACAAATCTATAAATCTTTCAATTTCTTTCCTTTTGTTTCTACAAACCAGGGCTATTTTGGGAGTATCATGGCTATCCCTAACCAACAACTCACTGGGAGGTATCCCATACCTGGTGTCTTGGAAAATCTTGGCTTCATTTTTCTTTTCTTGATTCTATTTGTCTAACATAGCTGATGGTTATTATGGAAGCAAAGTATGTGGCCTCAGTTGCCTTTGTCTGGTGGGTTCTTTAAAACTTTTCTTGTTTCACCTGTTCCTCAGCCTCCTAACTTTGTTTTTCATTTTTTTTTTCTTCATTGTCTGTCACGTTGGCCCATCAGTAGCATCTGCTCTTAGTTTTCGCTAATGAACATTTAGTTAGAAGTATTTCAGCTTTTGCATGTCTTCCGTGTGAATTTTAAATGGTATCAGACAATATCACTACTCTTACTAGGTGTAGTCTATGGTAAGAAATGTGACTTATGATTCTTTTTTCAATTTCATATTTATTCTAAGATCCTAAAAGAATCGGATGGTATTTTCCTATAGGTGTGTTTATGCAATTTAATATACATTGGCTGTGCAGTAACATAAGTCCAAAACTACTTAAAGTAAATATTGACCTCTTCTAAATTCAAATTCTATTATACTGAGAGCTGTGTGAATACCTTTTTGAAAAATGTGCAGAAAGTTTGTGAGCTGATGTGATTTGCTAAACAAAGATTCATTTTTATAATCAGTTGCTAATGATGGCCTCTGAAAGATCTCCTGTGTCCTATTTAGCAGGGTCTGTCCTTGGCAGGGCATTTACTACCATGGGGATGAGCACGCTGCATGGAAGATGTGCATGTGTGAGCACGTGCATGCTTGACTCTGTGCTTGCATGTATCAAGATTTAGATTAGGTTTTCATTTTCTCCCCAAATACTTAAGTAAACCAGGTTATGGAGAGAAGGCATTTTCTGTTCTCTTCTTTTTTTGCAAGTAGGGGCATAATGTAGAGAATATAGAAATTCTTAATTGATGCTGTATAGGATTAAAACTATATCTAATCTAAACATTTAAATTTTATTTAAATTTGTTAATTAACTAATTAAGTATTTCGAGACAGTCTCTTACTTTGTTGCCTGGGCTGACCTTGAACTCCTGGCTGAAGCTATCCTCTCACCTTATTAGTAGTTGGGACCACATGTGTGCACTACCATGCCTGGCTTAAATTTATTTTTTAAGTGATACATAAAAACACAAGAATTGTACATATTTATGGTGTATCATGAATATTTCATTGCATATTACTTATTATATTATTATTTTTATGCATTGGACTTGAACTCAGGACCTTGTACATGTTAGCAAGCACCCTGTCACTGAACTTTCCCTCAAAACCTTTGTGTAATGTCTAAATCAGGTTATACATATTTATCTCAAACATGTATTATTTTTTTATGATGAAAATATTAAAATCCTTCCTTCAGGATTTTTAAGTATACAGCATATATATTTATATGCAGGCACTTAACTTTGTGCTGTACAGCATACCAAAATGCCTTCCTCCTCCCTGTGACTTACAGCCCAATGATCAACCTCTTCCCATTCCTCCTGATCCCATGTTTCCAATACAGTTTGAAGAGACAAGATGCAAATTGCCTAATTATCTTGATCTAGATACAATTAGCTCCATTGTTCCCACCATTCCAGAGTAGTGTCCAGGAGCATGGATATCACAGGAGGTACATTGCAGTGGTGGGGAATTTAAAGAGTTTTTGAGAAATGGGACTTAAGGTGAGGCATATCGAAGGGGTTGGATCTGGATTGGACCTTCTACTAAAATGAGAACGAATGCTCTCCTGTCTCTTCTAGTAAAAGAGCTGTGCCCTCTTGTCTCTCCATTTTGCTTATTGGGGATCTTTCCCAGGAAAGAAGAATTAAAAGACTTGGCTTCTTATTAATGGTCCTTTTGTCATTATATTTAATCAGCCTGGTCCTTGTACCAACTCTCATTAAGGCTTTTCTACTAGATTATTAATGGGGAAGAATACGTTTGGACAAGTCATTGTGGTTAAAGGAGGTTTAAATACCATGGCTATACCAAACAGTGGATATGAGAATGAATGAATTCATCAAAGTCATTAACTCATGAAATGTTTGAGAACTCTATCAGTTAGTGTCGTGAATTTCTGTGCTAGTAGCTTATACTGTGGCAGTGAGCTGTTTAAATGGCCCACTGAATTGAATAAATGCTATCATTTGGATAGCATGGTTAAAGTTATGCCATATGTTAATATGGAAATCACATTTTAAAATAGCACAACACAAGTCTGTATGTTTGCAATGAGAACTGTTACTGAGTCTTAAAATTTGAAACAACCTTAATTTTATTTTTTAAATGAGCATAGATGCGAATAATGCCTATATGGATTCTCTATTTTCACATTGTCTAATATTTTAAATTAGTGTCTATATAAGTCCATGTCTTATAACATTCCTAGCCATTATCTTGGCTGTACTATAATTTTCACATTATTATTTTATATTTTGCTGTTAGCAGGAATGGTAAAAATTTTGAAGTTTTAATTTCAGTTTCCCCATTGCTCAGAATTTGATGATAGAATGAAAAAAGGTTTCCATAGTTGCTAATATTCACCAGATTTTGTTCCCAAGCATGGGCTTTAGTAGACTTTTGAATTAAATCCACATTCTCCACCCAAGTCTAGTGATAAAATCCAACAGTTCAAAGATAGGTATTCCATAAACAGCTATAGTTAAATAATATCAAGAAATTTAAAACATGGAAATACAATAAAACAAGAATTGATCACTTTATAGTGGAATACTCTATAAACTGTGTGCATTGGAAACATGTGGTGAGCTTTTAAACATCTGAGTTCTGTAATTCTAAAATGTATAGTCTATTTGAAGCCCATGCTGCCTCTGTGCACATACATAAGAAGACAACTTAATAGCTTCTTCAGTATTCCAATTTGCATTCATCTATTTATTTTTAATTAAAATAATTTGAAATAGAAATGCATAAATTAAATTTTTTGCATTATCTGAATGTTCAATTATTCATAACTGGCATAACCATAAAGTGCTTGAGACTTTAAATTTTGCTATTCTGTCTCTAAAATAAAGATTGCTCCTTGATATAATCACAAGTGAAAGGGAGAAATTATTTGAGATAAATATGTGGTATAAGAAACAAATGTGTTCAAAGTTCAATGATAATTTAAAATTGTATGGTATGCAAACCTGTAAGAGTAGCATAATTGATATAATCTCAGGAGTTGTAATGCACCATTGGTTTTGTGACGTAAGGTCAGTATAACCTCACTTAAGTGAAGTTGTAGAGTCCTCCTGTGTCTGAGACTGTTTGAATTCCTAATCATGCCGGGCTTGGTGGCGCACGCCTTTAATTCCAGCACAGAGGCAGAGGTAGGAGTATCGCTGAGAGTTCAAGGCCACCCTGAGAATACAGAGTGAATTCCAGGACAGCCTGGACTAGAGTGAGACCTACCTCAAAAAAAAAAAAAAAAATGTGCCTAGTGAATTCCTAACCATCATGAAAAATGCTGGGTGGTAATACTGTTTTAAAATTGAACAAGTTACTATGTTTTCTGGATTATCTAGAAAGTGAAGAGTATATAAATGATGCAACAGTGGAAAGGTTAGTTTCATTTCTTAGCTTACCTTTCATTATTTTTATCTTTTATTGAGAATTTTCATACATAAATAATTTGATCATATCTCTTCCTATTACCTTCTTTTCTCCCCCCTTTTCCACTGAGCCCCTTATTCTTTCCAATTAGCCCCTCTTCTATTTTGATGTCTTTTCTTGGCTCTCATCCTTCATCCATGTTGAAATGTGGGCTCAATATTGTTCAGGTATTGTGGAGATAACTAGAGCCAACAGACATTATGAGGTCGTGAATGTGATGGCTACATTTTGTTTGGAGTATATTCCAGGAGCACTCCTTCTCATCCTCTGGCTCTCACATTCTTCCTGCCCTTTCTTCCCCAATGTTCTACTTGAGCTAGAGATTTCATTTAGTGCTGAGCACTCAACAGCCACTTACTCTCAGTCTTTTGGTGAGTTTTGAGTCTCCCTAGTATACACCATCTTTTATAAAAAGAAGCCTGTGGTCACCAGTGAGAGCAGCATCAATCTATGGACATAAACATAATACAAGTTTTTAAGAGGCAATTTGATGAGAGCATCGTATCCGTCTAGTCACATGACAGTAGTAGCTTCCCCCCTTCTCCCAGGGTCTATTACCTTCTCAGCCAGAGGTTTTTGACCAAATATTCAGTACCAGACATAGATTAACTCTTGTGGAGCAGGCCTCAAAGCTAATTAGGAAGCAGTTGGTTGCCCCCATAACATTCACACCACTATTGCACCTGTAGGACCATCCTGTCTGGCTAGTCAGTTGTGTAGCGAGCAGGAAAGATCCACCATTGCGTAGGACTGCTGATGACTTTTCTCCACCAGCAGCCCTCAGCGTTTCCCACATTATGTCAGTGGCAGTTGGCCAGCAGGGAGGAGGCTTCTAGCTCAGGCCTAGCTTGATTTATCAGTGTGCAAATAACACTTGTGATGTCTTCAGCAATAGGGGACTTTGCCATCTAGTTCTAGTGAGAAATCAAGAGCATTGGCAATAGCCTAGATTATTTTGGGAACCTCCATGACCAACAGCTCACTGAGAGGTATCCCACCTTGGTAGTGGGGCTTTCCAGCAACAACCTATGGCTTCAGAGAGTAGCACTGTCCACTTCTGCAGGGAGTTCTTGCCCAAACTTTTATAAAATCTTAATTTTTAAAAATTATATAACAAAGAAGTAGGTTAATCTATGGCCTTTTCATAATGTCCTTAGTTTTGGTTAATCTTCCTCCTTTCCTCTCTTCCATCTCATTATTATTATTATTAATTATTATTATTATTATTTGAAGTAGGGTCTCACTCTAGTCTAGGCTGACCTGGAATTCACTCTGTAGTCCCAGGCTGGCCTTGAACTCATAGTGATCCTCCTACCTCTGCTCCCTGAGTGCTGGAACTAAAGGCGTGTGCCACCATGCCTGACTCACCCCCTTATTTTTAATGAGGCTTTCATAGTCTTAAAAAATGTCTGATTATTCTTTTATTAAGCATTGTAGATGCTTATACTTGGGCCATACAGAATTTTGTTCATATTTCCTGCTTTCTGTTTTCTTTCCCTGTCTCTTTCTCCTGAAAAATGAATACTGTTTGCTTAAAATTACATATTGGAGGGGTAGGAGATGGCTCAGTGGATAAAGAGCTTGCAATTCAGGCTGGAGTACTTGAGTTTGATCCCCAGGCCCCATTAGAAAGTTGGAAGCCATGGCAGGCTTCTGTAACCCCAGCACACTGATGCTAATGGTGAGATGGTAGGCAGAGATAAGAGAATTTCCTGGAAAACTTAATGGTGAACTCAGCAAAGAACAGCAGAGCTAGAATTCAAACAGAGGAACCCTGCCTGCAATCAAGGTGGACAGGTGAGGACTGACCCAAAAGTGGGCCTCTGACCTTCTTCATATGTGTGCTATGGCACGTATGTTTCCGTACTCACACACACAGGCGTGCATACACCACAAGCATGAACATGTACACACACACACACACACACACACACACCCCACACACAAATTCATACTGGAGTAAAGACAAACGGATGCTTCGTACATGATTCTGAGAAGACTTGCTGTACCCACTTCCTGAACATGGCCCGTGACCACTAGTTCTTTCCTCATGTGACTTCCCCAATGGCTGGCCACTCTTGAGAAATGAACGTGGCTGTAGGAACCCCAAGGATTGCCAGTGAACAGCGAGAAGTAGAAGGGCTGATCCTAAGAAAGCAGTGGCTCAAATAGGGGCCCTAGAAACCTCTACTTGTCTTCTCTACTAATGACAAGTCTGTGGTACATGAGGGCAAATCACTTCACCTCTAGCAGGCTTTATTGCTTCATGTAGTTGGCAGCTAAGCATCCCTAATCAAAATATCTGGGGTTGGGGAGATGTCTCAGTGGGTAAAGTAGTTGCCTTGCAAGTGTGAGGACCAGAATTCAGATCCCTAGCAACCAGGTAAATGCTGAGTGGGCATGGAAGCCCACCTGTAGTCCTAGTGCTTGCTTGGTAGATAGAGACAGAGGATCCATGGGCAAGCCAGCTAGCTAGACTAGCTAAATTGGAAAGTTCTGAGTTCAGGTGAGAAATCCTGCCTCAATAAAAGAAAAGGGGGAAAGCAATGGAGAAAGGTACCTGATGTCAACCTTTAACTTGCATACACATGCATACGTGCATACACACCTACACAGAATTTGAAATGCTCTCTGAAATAGAAACTTTAAAAAATTTTTTTTGTTGGTTTATTTTTATTTATTTGAAAGCAATAGACAGAAAGAGAAAGAGGGGAGGGAGGAAGGGACGGAGGGAGGAAGGGAGGGGAGAAGGGAGGGAGGGAGGGAGGGAGGGAGAGAGAGAGAGAGAGAGAGAGAGAGAGAGAGAGAGAGAGAATGGGTGCACCAGGGCCTTCAGCCTCTGCAAATGAACTCCAGATGCGTGCGCTCCCTTGTGCATCTGGCTATCATGGGTCCTGGGGAATCAAGCCTCGAACCAGGGTCCTTAGGCTTCATAGGCAAGCGCTTAACTGCTAAGCCATCTCTCTAGCCCAATAGAAACTTTTTGATTATTGACATAATGTCCCAAAACTTCTGGAACTTGGGGCATTTTGGATTTTTGGTTCTGGAATATCATATTGAAAGATGAGGTTCCTGAGAGCTGAAGAGGGACATGTCCTCCAGCAAGTGAAGCTGCAATGAAAGCAGGCTTCTGGCTGTAGAGGCAGACCTTTCTGAGGGGGCAAACTAGCTCTTTTCTACTGATGTTCCTGTGGATCCATTTCTGATCCAAGAGGGGCCTTCATGCTGCACGGATGCTTAGAAGCCAAGGAAACATAAGCTACTTCCTGACTCATGGCCCCCAAAGGAGGAGAAATCATCCTACATTTATAAAGACTTACTTTGTAATGTTTGTCAGGTGATGTAATTTCCTGTGGAGAAAAGAACCCTTCATTTGAATCTGTTTCCCACCCCACCCCCATTCTTTGTAGAACGGATGTCTCAGCATCCAATTCTATTCTCAGTTCATTTTATTAATGATAAAAATAAATGAACGTATTCATATAGAAAATCTACTGAATTATAGCAAGCTCAAGGCAGCCATATTTTATGAGAGACAGAGAGAGAGAGAGAAAATTGGCACACCAGGGCCTCCAGCCACTGCAATTGAACCCCAGACACATCTAGGCAGCCATTTTTAGCCAGGAATAAACTTGCTTGAGAGGAGACTTATGCAGACGGAAGTAGACTGAAATAGCCAGTCATGGCTTTAATACACTTTTTTTTTTTTTGTCATTTGTTTTGTGGGCTTGAATAGAGATGAGAAGGAAATAATTGCACTTGACAGTCTCCTCAGTGCAGAGGATGCTATGTTTCTCCAGAAAGCCCTTCTAGATTTATGTGCAGTGAGATTGGCAGGTCGCCCCTCTGCTTGCTTCCCATACCCCCATAGAGTTGAGCTTCTCCTGCCTTTGCCAGTGGGAGCAGCGAGTCTTCATGTGGAGCTGTGGTTAGCTGCTCACTTTCTATTTGTCCCTATCAACTCGGCATCAGTGGCCTGACCTTTCCCCATTATTATTATTATTATTATTATTATTATTATTATTATTTGGTCTTGTCCACTGCATCGGATTTTCTTTGTACATTCCCCTTTTCAACTCACATAGCAAAAGTTTGTCCCATGAGATAACATTTTGCTAAAACCTAAGGGCTGGGGTGGCAGCTCAGTGGTAGAGTACTTGCCTGCCATGCACAAGTTCTTCGGTTCAGTCCTCATCACCACAAAAACGTTGCTCAGTGCTTTTGGCCACTCAGAAGAGCACTTATGAGGAAGTGCAAGCCCTCAGGAGCTATGAAGTATGTCTTACACTTTTAGCTTGAGAATGAGATGAGGAAGGGCCAGCTGCATGTTGGACCATTGGTTGACTTTGTCAAATCCTGTCCTCTTTTCCTCTGCTTGTCTGGATTCACCGCAATGGGAAATGATGCCCATCTGCTCTCCCTGAATTCAGGGTATTAAATCGTGTCCTCAACTATATCTGGTAAAAGGGCACCAATATTTTGGTGATGTATAAAGTTTCTTGTCACCTCTCTGGTTCTGAATAACAGAAGTGGAAGAGTGTCAAACACCCCTATCTGTACTTGATGACAGTTGCCTCTCACTATCTATAGGAGGCTGGTTCTCAGTTCCCCTTAGATAATCTGTTGATGTTGAAGTACCTTATATGAAATGACAATTTTGCTAAGAACCTACATCCGCCTATAGACTTCAGATTACCTTTATAGAACTTAAAATACTCAGCTCAATGTAAATGCTATAAGCTGTTATACTCTATTGTTTAGGGGACAATGACAAAAAAATTGGTACATGTTTACTACCAGTGGAACTTGTATTCCAGATATCTTCCACCTGTGCTTCATTGAATCCATGGATCATGGGGTATTGCCTTTTCTATTTATGCAAGGTGCAAGATGGACAAAAGGAAAGTAATTACTTTTTAAAGACTAAAAATATTAAAAATTTTATTTTGGAATGACCCATCTGTGGATTTTAAAGGTTTTAATTGAAATCTTCTTCAGGGGTCAGGTCAGCTTTAGTACACTCACATCAGCCCAGATGTGCTCATGGCTTTGACATATGATGGATATACTATTTCCGGTCATGAGGAACATGACTGCAGGAGTCCCATACTGTGGGGTTAAATGAAACCCCAGTTTCTATATAGCTTAGGGAGAGGGGAAACAGAAGACAGACAGGAAGACAGGGAATTTTTCTTGCTCTGGGAATGTGAATCCAAGAATAGCTTTCTTCCTAGCATCTGTGTACTTGAATATGTGCCATTAGAAACCAGAGGGCCCTTTTACTACCTACATTCAAGGAACTAGGAGTATCATACTATTGGTTTTGAATTTTCCTTATTCAGGAAGATTCTGTCAGTCATGATGGAAGCATGATCTCTTGACCCATATGTTGTATACTGGGGATTCAAACAACCATGGATTGAAAAACAGAAGTTATATCTGCCCTGAACATGGTATTTTTTATTGTCTGTAGTTCATAAACCAGGGCTTCTTAAACCTTTCTACTCATGATCACTTGTGTCTAAGGAATTTTTACATGACTCCAGAAGCAAAGATATATCAAATAGGTATACAAATCCAGTGTCTACTGATAATAAATTATAAAGAAATTTGTCTTAAAACAATTCCTTGGCACACATAATTTTAATATTTATTAAAGAAAGTAAGCTCTGCTAATATGATGGACATGCTTGATTTTTTAAAAAAATATATTTTTAAATTTATTTGAGAGCAACAGACACAGAGAGAGACAGAGAGAGAGAGAGAGAGAGAGAGAGAGAGAGAGAGAGAGAGAGAATGGGCGCACCAGGGCTTCCAGCCACTGCAAACAAACTCCAGACGCGTGTTCCCCCTTGTGCATCTGGCTAACGTGGGTTCTGGGGAATTGAGCCTTGAACCGGGTTTCTTAGGCTTCACAGGCAAGTGCTTAGCCTCTAAGCCATCTCTCCAGCTCTAAAAAAATATTTTTATTAATTTATTTGCAAGAGCGATAGAAGAGAGAGAGAGAGAGAATGGGTGCACTAGAGGCTTCTAGCCACTGTAAATGGACTCCAGATGTATGCATTACTTAGTGCATCCGGCTTTATGTGGGTTCTGGGGAATCGAACTCAGGTTGTTAGGCTCTATAGGCAGGTACCTTAACTACTGAGCCTGTCTCTCCAGCCCCAATGCTTATTTTTAATATAAGGAGTTACATTTTGGGCTGGGGAAATTGCTTAGTGTTTAAGGGTGCTTCCTGTATAAACCTGTAACTCCCACAAGTATATACACATATATCATGTGTAAATGAAAAGACTTAAAAAATAATTAAATCTTGGCTGAATATTTGATACTTCTGGACACAGAACATCTTCATAGTTATCAATGTTGAGATTACTGGTCTTCAGACATATTTAGTATTGAATGACAGAAGTATGTTTAGACCGTTTCAGAAAATTTTTGAAACCTTGTCTCAATCCCAAGCTAAAATTCACTTAGCAATTTTATTTTTATGAAATTTAAGTCAGCAATAAAGTTTTATGAAACTGAAGTCAGCAGTTTTAACAATAAAACATTCTAACGCAATATAATCTAAAGATACGCTGATTTGTAATTTCCTGTTTTATATGTTTGTGCTGATCTATGTGCCCTGTGTGCACATGTGTGGTCAGAGGAGATGTTGCATGTCTTCCTTTATCACCCTTCTGCCTTGTTTCTCTGTGACAGTCTTTAAATGAATCTGTAGCTTTCTGTTTTTCAGTTAGACTGGCTGACCAGTGAGCTTCAGTGATCCTCTGTCTCTGCCCTTTCACACTGAGGTACTGACATTACAGGCATGTGTGATCGTGTCTGGCTGGGAATTGAACTCAGGTACTCATGCTTGTTTAAGAAGCACTCTTACTCACTGGGCCATCTTTCCAAACTCTAATTTGAACTTGCTGAATAATGACAGGGGGATAATATTAAAGTCTTTGCTTTTCATAATTATGTTTTTTTCAGGAGCCGAAAACTTAGTAATGCAGTGAAAACACTGCAGTTTCAACTCTGAACTGAGGTGTTTCATGCAGTGTTTGTTCTTGTCATGTGGTGTGGTGGTGTGAATGGTAAAGTGCACGTGTTGTATGTTTGGAACCAAGGCTGCGGACTGGGGAGATAGTTCAGTGAGTAAAGTGCTTGAGATGCAAGCATGAAGACCTGAGTTTGAGCCCCAGTACCCAAGTAGAAGCTAGGTATGATAATGGGCATTTGTTGCCCCAGAACTGGGGAGACAGGAGATCCCTGGGGCTTGCTGGCTAGCAGGTCTAGCCAAATTGGTTAGCTCCAGGTTCAGTGAGATATTCTGTCTCAAAAGTAAGGTGGAGGTACTGGGAAATGAATCAGTGCATAAAGTGCTGGCTATGCAAGTATGAGAGCCTGAGTTTGGATCTACAGCGCCCATGCATTCTTGAAGTTCCAGTTCTGGGGAAGGTAGAGACTGAAGGGTTTGCTGGCTAGCTAGTCTATCTCACTCCATTAGCTTTGGTTTCAGTGTGAGAACTTGTCTTAAAAAAACTAGTGTGGAGAGTAACTGAGGAAGATACCTGATGTTGACCACTGGCACACACACATGCAGTTACACCCCCACATGCACACCACACATAAGTACATACACAAAAATTATAGTGGAGGGCTGGAGAGATGGCTTAGTGGTTGAGCGCTTGTCTGTGAAGCCTAAGGACCCTGGTTCGAGGCTCAATTCCCCAGGACCCACATTAGCCAGATGCACAGGGGGACGCACGTGTCTGGAGTTCATTTGCAGTGGCTGGAGGCCCTGGTGCACCCATTCTGTCTCTCTCTCTCTCTCTCTCTGTCACTCTCAAATAAATAAATACAAATCAAAACAAAAAAATTATAGTGGAAAGTAATTGAGGAAATCACATGACATCAATCTCTGCCGGCACACATATGGGCACATGCATTTATAGACATGCACACACACATATAAGCACACACAAAAGACACAGACTCATATGCACACACATACACACAAGAACCAAGGCTGCAGTAAGGGTTTTGCCAGCAACATGGACTAGCAGTGCCAGCAACACCCAGGATTCATTATGCATATGATTTTGAATTAATTTTTTGTTGTTCCACATTCAGAAACCTTTTACTGTTGACAAACTGTTCATGACCCCCACATTCAGTGGGAGTTAGAACTCACACTTCTAGGAGCTGCATTGTAAATAGTACTATACAACTATTTGTTTGACATTATTAGTCATCTAGAGATGACTTAAAGCCTCAAGAGGATATGTGTAGGCTTTATGTAAATATTCCATTTTTATTTAAAGGGACTTGAACATCCACAGGTATTGTTTTCCTGGAAATGGGAGGGTCTTGAAGCCAGTCCTCTGATAGTACTAACACATAATGAATATCTTAAAATGTGAATTGAGGATGATCTGCCTCAGAATTGTAGGGCCTGCTAAAACCAGCTAGTTTTGAATTTCTGGATCAGAATTTTATAGGGTAGAAGCTTATCTAGTCCAGTTTGGAGACACTTCAGGTGACTCCAGTGTACCTTGAAGCTTGAAAAATGACCCCTCCCAACAACTTAAATGGGGCAGAAGACAGCTGATGTCACTGATAACACTGCTAATGTCACCATAGCAAGTGTTTTATAAAGTGTATTAATGATGAGGCAAATCTCAGAGCCTTGACTCCAGTAAATTCCTCCCAAGATCGTCACCTTCCCAGGTCTGTAGTGAAATTGAGAATGACCTGGCATGTCAGTTATATTTTGATTGTAGTGACTGGCACATGGCAGAGACTGACTAGGAAATGTAGTATACTGTCAATAGATTGAATGCCTTTAATATTAAATTCTATATTTATCAATGTTCCTCATTTTTCCTGACTTTGCCTGTTAACATTTATCCTTTGTGATGACTACACTGTGAAAAGCAAACAAGTATAATAATAGTGCATTATTTGGGGGGCTTTCAGTTGTCTTAAAATTATTTTGATTTTTTTCCATATTAAAAAATGTGTAGAATCCTTTGTGCTTTAGTAATTATGAATAAGAAGTCAGAATGACATTAGACTGAGAGTGAAGCAGTTTTGGCAAAATGCATTAAAGTGGTTAAAATTGGTTAAAAATAGTATTTTCTATTAGGTTTATATAGGTTTGGCATCCATAGTTTAGAAGCCTAAACTCTGGAATGTCCCCAAATAGAAAGAGTTTTCAATATCAACATTGATGCCATAAGTAGAAAATTCATAAAAAATATGAAAAAGACAACTTTCAGCCTTTGTGTATAAGGTATATTTGAAACGTAAATAAATTATACAGGAAACGTACCCTAGATGTCTCTAGATATGCAATATCTAGATATCCTAGATATGCAACTGTTCCAAAATATGAAAACAATAAAAAATGGAAGCATTTATGGTCTAAAACTTTTTAACTTTATTTATTTTCAAGGAGAGAGAGAGGAGACAGAGGGACACACACACACACACACACACACACACACATACAGAGAGAGAGAGAGAGAGAGAGAGAGAAAGAAAGGGAACGAGAATGGGCACCCCAGGGCCTAGTGCCACCGCAAATGAACTCTTGGTGAATTGAACCCAGGCCTCAGGCTTTGCAAGCAAATGCCTTTAACCTCTGAGCCATCTCCCTAGCTTTAAAATATTTTATTTTTTAAACTTTAAGGAACTTAAAAATATTTTATTTATTTATTTACTTATTAGAGAGAGAGAGAGAGAGAGAGAGAGAGAGTGTGCTACTGCAAACGAACTCCAGACGCTGCATCACCATGTGCATTTGGCTTACATGGGTCTTGGGGAGTCAAACCTGGGTTCTTAGGTCTATCAGGCAAGTGCCTTAACTGCTAAGCCATCTCTCCAGCACCCCCAACTTTTTACATAGGGCTTTTCAATGTGTTGTGTGTTACCAATGGAAGATTGCTTTTAATATAGAGAGTAACAAATTTACAATTTATTTATTTCTTTTTTTTTTAAACAGGAAAAACTGACTCAAGAGTGTGTATTCAGAGAACAGTTTGAAGAAAATTGGTATAACACCTACTCATCGAACCTGTATAAACATGTGGACACTGGAAGGAGGTACTATGTTGCATTAAATAAAGACGGGACTCCAAGAGAAGGAACCAGGACTAAACGGCACCAGAAATTCACACATTTTTTACCTAGACCAGTGGACCCTGACAAAGTACCGGAACTATATAAGGATATTCTAAGCCAAAGTTGACAAAGACAATGTCTTCACTTGAGCCCTTAAAAAGTAACCACTATAAATGGTTTCACGCGGTGGGTTCCTATTGATTAGCTGTGTCATCACCTCAGCTCCACTGTTGCCAAACTTTGTCGCATGCATATGTATGATGGAAGCTTGGATGGGAACATGCCAATTTTGCTCTGCACTTAGAGGCTGGTCCTCATGGAGGGCCGCCTGGGGCCACTTGCTTGATTTATTGTGAAAAAAGGGTGGGGGGGAAGAGGCTGAGTGAGATGGTGTGAGTGTGTGAATGGTCAAGTAGCTGGGGAGATCAGAGAGAGCTATGAGAGCAAAATGGACAACGCCCGATGCATGCTGGGAAATAGACATGCTTTTACATTTTTGGTCAGTTGAACTTCATCCTATATCAGCACAGCTGCCATTCTTCGACTCATCAGGATTTTTGGCTGGTGGCCTGCGCAAGGGAACACTGCATTTCCAAAGGCATGGAGGGTGCAGTCTTACTTAAAAGACCTTTTCAGTTCATTCTCACTGGTATCATCCCAGTGAACTTAAAGCAAAGACCTCTTAGTTTAAAAAAAAAAAAAAAAAGAAACAGAAAAAAGAAAAAAGGAAAAAAAAAAGGAAAAAAGAAAAAAATGGTTAAATTTATTTATAGAAATTCCAAAGGCAACATTTTATTTATTTTATATATTTATTTATTATATAGAGTTTATTTTTAATGAAATATGTACAGGCCAGATAGGCATTTTGGAAGCTTTAGGCTCTGTAAGCATTAAATGGCAAAGTCCACTATGAACCTGTGGTAAATTTGTGCAAGTAGGTATATGGAAATTCTAATGACCCTAATGTACTAAAGGCGACAATCTATTTTATGCCCGTATTATTGTAAACTTCTGCACATTGCTCATGACACTGAGTATTCTCTTCAGACTGCTTGTTTCATAGCTTACCCCAGAGGATTAAAGAGAAACTGGGTCTCAACCTTTCACCCTGTGTCTGTAATTTTCCTCTCTCATAAGTGACTCTCAGTGAAACTTCGTGGGTGGAACATATGAGGGTTGGTATATGTCTTACTTGGTTAAGTCTATCACAGAATATACCAAAGCCAAACAATAACTATGCTTTTTATTTTAGCCCATCTCCAGAACAATAGGATGGACACCAAACATGTACTGATCTAAAATTCTCAAACAAGAATTTTAGAGAGAAAAAAAAACTAAGCATACATAGCACAGATTTCATTATTTTTAAGACAAAAATCAGATAACAAGATAACAAGATCATTCTTATAAACTTTTTGTTTGTGCACTTGGCTACTAGATATGAAATTATGCAAGTCCCCTAAGGGTCATTGTCACATCTTTTATGGAAAATTGTTTTGGGTGTGAGCTGCCATAATTACATGGGGCTTGCACTCTTCAAGTAAAACTTGCAATATGAAACTAATAAATCTTTATCAATAATTTCATTGAGGGCGAAAGTATTATACTCATTGCCTGTGTCTTGTTTCCTAAAATGGTCTTCTAAAGTGCTCATTTTTTTTTAAGAGGGGAGGTTACTGTACAGAATACCTTTTATAAGGCTTTTTATAATATTTTATGCTGAAAAGCATAAGAATACATATTTATTTGGTAGCAATAATTTTGGAACTTGCCCTGAGGCAAGGGAGACTTTCTTAATACATACTTAGTGAAAAGAGCCAAATTCTTGAAGCAATATTTAAGAAAAAGGAGTTTATAAATTTATAAAAAGGAAATTGAAAGTGACAGTCAAAAATGTGTTCAGATTTACCTAATTTTAAAATTTAATATTCTAGCTTTGTTTTGCTCTGATGCACATTCTCTGTGGAGAATAAAAGCATGTCACTGGCAAGTTAAAGCTGTCGTGAAGAAGTGTGCGGCTTCCTGTCGTGAGCAAATCCATGTAGCCGTCTGTGGTCCAACTGGGAGCACATGGTGGCAACCTCCTGCTGGTGACCATTAAGGAAGAACTAAGACTAAGATTGGAAGGAGGGGACAGAAGCTATGTAAAATAGTGGAATTATGATAAAGATCAGAATGTCCTCTTTCTTTACTTCTAAACAGAAGCTACACTCAGTTCTATGCAGTATTCTTATTTATTATTAACATTCTGCTGCTGCTAAAATATGTACAGATTCAGGCTTTGGTTATTCCAAAAAGCATTTATTTATTTTTTTTCTAAAAGAGTCAACATTTGACCACAGGGATGAATTAAGTTTCTAGAATGTCATATTATAATATTTAATGTTTAAGAAATTGATTTTAGGAGACAGCCAAAAGTAATCTTAAAGTAGCAAGACTCCAGATAATCAGCCGGAAAGAATGAAAAAGAATTGTGAAAAAACCTAAAATCTTCCTGCATTACTAGAAAATGCTACTTTAATTTCTACTTTTGGAATTATTTTATTTTGTTATTTTTTTTTAAAAGAAAAGCAAAATGTTATATGCTTTTGGCAACTGGTACAATAAACTGTAATGGTCTGTAAATAAAAAATACTGACTTATGCAATTTATGTAAATAGACTCTCTGGGAAAGTAGATGGCTCAGGGTTTCTGCCTGAGTTTTGCCTGTTGGGTGGAAGAATCATTTCCAGCTTTTGGGTTTGCATCTGGTTCTTGCTGTAAGAGACCCAAAGCCCATTGGATTGCAGCCCCAAGCCACTCTGGAAAGGTAATTCCAGTTTCACAAATCGATGCTCAGATAGCAAAATCACTCTTGTTGGTGCCAACACTGGCATCATAGTCCATCAAAGACTTAGCCTACATAGAGTGAACCACCTTCCCATCTGTCATACAAGTGTCCCCTTGCGGTGTTTAAGGATATGCCAGGTCAGTGTTGGGGAACCTGCCCTGTCAGGTCCTGTTTGGTAGATAAAGGAATGGCTTAGGTTGGTGTTGTTTTCATTCTATTTCATCTCATTAACACTATAACATTGTGTTATTTACTTGATAATCTGTAATTGTATGTAAATATACACAGGTTTATGTAATATGTAAATACATAATTATAGACTTTTGAAAACTGGTATTTTTTTTTTACTTGATGTCCATTTTGGAGCTGCTTAAGACTCTGTGCCTACCTGAACCAGTGGAATTTAAAAACAAAAACAAACAAAAAGAACCTCTCTCCTTGCCCTTACAGACTTGAATATGTGTTGAGGGAGCGAGCGAGCATGAGGGACGGGGAGTAACAAACACATTTGCATCTTTCGTTCTAGCAGTCCTTGAAGAAATGAGGAGCCTCTGGGATGAAGATTTACGAATGCACAGCAGCAAAATGCAATGTGTTTGCACATTTTCATGGATGGATGGATGGACAAGGGCATATTTGTTCAAGGTCAAATTCTGTTTGCTGTATCACTTGACCTTGAAATTTGCCAAATTTAGATATGCTATTTGTGGCCACTTGCACAAAAGAGCAAAGAAGTGATGGGGTGGGGCAAAATTTCAGATGGATTCAAAAGATACACTAGCCACCAAGCAAACCTCCCTCCAGTGTGTGTGTGTGTGGAGGGGTACACATTCACAGATATTTCACATTAAACTGATACTTTATTCTTAAAGGTGGGATGGGAAGGAATTAAATAACTTTGTCTCTACCTCCTTTAGAGCACAGGCCAAAATTCAGCGATTCAGGTTTGTAGAATGGCCCTGGCCACCAAAAGTTTGCTTAAAAAATGTGTGCACAGAGACTAAAGAATGGGATTTTTAACCTCTTCACTTTCAGAGTGTTCCTGTGGTCGCCCTTGGGTTTTATGGAATGAAGCAACCTTTTCTTCATTAGAAAAGAAGCTGCAGAAATGAGAAATAGAATCTTCTATAATTTTGTTCTGGAACAAAGTGCCCTTAACATGTTTCTTCCTTGCTGTATCTTCTACTGGATATTGCTATCAATTGTGAGACAGTCATGTTGTGCTTAGATCTGACAGTTATTTTGAAATGTCTTTGCTATTTTGGTTAGTCGTATGAAAATTCTTACCAAGAGCTCTCATTGTTTTCCAACTACATTTCAGCTTATATCATGTAAAAATGTTTTGAAATTTAACTTTAATTAAAATATTCATAAGCTTATTGGGTATCTGAAAAGCCAATGAAAGATTGTATTTGGAACTGGTGTGTGGACCCATGGGTCTACTCCCCAAAGGTCCTTTTAATTATGCTTGTAGTTCTGGTTGATTCCAATTGATATATGTGGATCTAGCCAGGAACAGTTGACACCAGGATTTCAGGAGTTAAAAGGGGCTGCAGAATGAGAATATCCAGAACTGAAGGACTGGTTTGCCCTTCTCAAGTAGGGGAAGGGCAAGCTTTACATGGAATGTTTATGGTCTAGCTTGGAGAGACATTATTATTTAAAAAAAAAAACTTATGCAGGTTTTTTCATAACCATTTTTTTTGGATGTTGCAAAACATTCTGTGAGCTCCATCTGGCCACTGCCTCTGGCTTGTAGCCTGGGCATATGCACAGGACTGTAAGTGACAGCTTTGTGTGATTTCTGCTGCTTGCTACTAACAGGGCTTTCCCTAGCCTGTGACGATAGCAGAGCTGGTCTTCCAGAGTCAAGCAATACTCCAAATGTACCTTTACTAGCTGATAAGCCATTTCTCCCTCCATCCTTCCTTTCCTATTTTTCTTTCCCTCACTCCCATTCCTCCTTCCTTCATCCATCATGTGGTGCTGACAGCAGTGATAAGGAGATGGGCACAGATACTAATGGTGCCCACAGAGCTAATCAAGTAGACACTGGCATAGAGTGATGAATCCTGGGATACAGCAGGTTCCAGACTGTGAGGCACACAAGCCACACTTAGAAGGCCCTGGGGTTGTGAAGAATGAGCAGGAATGACAGACAAGAGAGCTACACATTTTCTGGTGTCCTATCCTTGTCAGGAACATTGCTTGTGCTTTGAGAACGTGGGCTTGTCAAATGTTTTCCTGATGCCTGTTGGATAATGTTGGCTGAGCTTTTGAGTCTTGCAGGGTTTCCTTTACCTAATGGAGGACTGTTGGCTCCTGAAGATAAAGAGAATCCTTATTCAAGTTGCTAATTTCTTACTCTTACTTTCTCTCTAGAAGAAGATGACAATTTCAACTCTACTTCTTACAACTCATTTAGATTTCCCCTCACATTAACTTCATGTCACGGACAAAATATGGAACATAACAACCACAAAACATAGGAAGACAAAAGTGGTGAAAATATAACCCAGTTTTTAAAATATCAGGTTCATTCTTTAAATAAATATGCATCGGACAACTTCTGTATGACTGTGAACAAAGTTATAAAAATAGAAGATTGGATGTGGTAGCCCATCCCTATAATCCTAGACTTAGGAGGCTGAGACAGTACAATTGCTATGAGTTCAAGGCCAGCTTACATAGTGAGTTCCAGGACAGTTTGGACTAACATGTGAGATCCTGCCTCAAAAATGCCAAAAGTGGGGCTGAGCAGATGGTTGTGTAAAAAGCACTTGTTATGCAACTCTAAGTATCTGAGTTTGGCTTCCCAGACCCCTTGTAAAAAAGCCAGAAGCTGTGGTGGGCTTATGTAGTTCTAGTGAACCTACAGCGAGAAGGGAGGCAGACAGTGAACAACATTAGACCCTGGAAGACCTCACTGACCGAAGTTTGTTCTCTGACTTCCACACATTTACTGCAGCAGCTGTGTGGCATGTGTACGTATGTACGTATGTACACACACACACACACACACACACACACACATATGCCAAACACATAAAATTCTAAAAGATTAAAGAAACATCATTCCTCCAAACTCCACAGAAACAAAGCAGAACAAGAAAGGAAAGCATTGCATTCTGAGCTCAATACTTAAATGTCCCACGGGATTCAACCTCACTGATTAGATACACACATGGTGTGTGTTAGGGCACAGTTAGACTGGGATGCCCACAGGAGAAGGCAATTATAATAATTTTGGTAGTTTCCTATGGACCCCAGTCTTCTTCAATAATGAATTTAATTTTCACTGGCATATAGTAACTCTGGACCAGTCCCATTCAAGTCTTGTTATTTTAAGCAGAATAATATTTTAAAGAATGTTCTTGAATTAGATGGTATACAGTGTTCCAAGATGGGCTCGTTCTTGCTGGTGAGTTCTTTTATAGATCCACTGTGTTTCCATTCTCTTCTCCACTATCCCATCCTTGGGCAAAAGCAACAGGATTACAAGAGTTCATCAGGTTTATATTTGTGGTGATTTTTGTGGGGTTGAGAGCTCCTCAACATTGTCATTTACTGGACTGAGAAGAACTGATGAGGTTTGGGCAAGTCCCATTTCACTGAAACATAAGGGGTGATATAACCATGCTTTTAATTCTGGAAAGATTAAATAGTACATTTTAGTTAGAGTGATAAAACCTTTCATTTTTTTGTCTTTACCAGAATTACAAATCTGTAGTTAGCTAGCTTTTGGTTTCCTTGTGACTTGCTTTCTGTTTCTTTTGCACTTATATGGGTACTATGAGGTCCTACTCTCTTGGGTATTCCTAGCCCAAGTTAAGGAGTAGACATGTTTAGGTGCATGTTATAGCCTAAGCATAAATAGTGTAGTGGGATGGATGCTCTTTACAATTTCCCCAGTACAGCTTTATTATGTTGAGTTTGGCTGAAGAAATGCGAGACAACTGGACCAGAAAACTTCAAAGAAGGGCATACTGGCAAAAAAGAAACTCTCACATTTTCCATGACTGAGCCTAGTTGGGTGAAGCCTGTGGGCTAACACTTCCTTCGTGCCATCATGAATCACCCCAGCATCCAATGTACCATGTAGAGCTGGTGAAGGTTAGGGTGATTCTTTGGTAAATGGGTATAAAGTTAGAAATTAGGTTACTTTTCCAACGATTCACTTCAAACAAGCAGCTTCAAATTTTGTGATGACTCTGATGTGCCTCTATAGAAATACTTCCCATTTCTTTCTCTTTGCATAGTTCCTATGTAAGCAGGCCAAATTCTATTATTCTCATCTCAGATCCTTCATTTTGTTCCATATATAAAATACTTGTTACTAATGAGATATACATAAGTGGGTGGGGGAGATATGTGTGCAATGTTTCCTGTTAAGGAATATGAGTAACCCTGCCTGAAAATAAATCTAGTTCCATTCATTTCATATCTAGAACACCCAACAAGACTTCAGTGTTTGACTCTCTCCTCCATTCCATGTGGTTGGGGATTCAAATGGATCAGTGCCTTGAGATGGCAAAATGGCATCCAAACTGAATTGTTTTGTGTCCTAATACGTTTGTTTCAATAGACTCTTTGGTTGTATGATTTTTTTTAAACATAAAGGTTCAGCTTATTGGAAAGTTAAATATAAAATACCATCAATAACATTTTCTTGTAGTTTGGATAATAAAACTTATTTTTTTTCAGTTATGGATGATATTTGATGCTTTAAAAGTACATTTAATGGGCTGGGGAGATGGCTCAGTAATTAAAGGTATTTGCAAAAAGGTACATTTAAAAACTCGTCAAGAATTTAGTTTCATATTTTTAGATAAACCATGATTTGCCAACATGCCTATAATATTCATTGTATAGTTTAGATTCTGACCAAAATTCAAGTCAGAGGAAATTTGTTGAAACTCATTAATTTTTTCAGAAGAAATTCATTGGTTTAATATACTCCAAGGTTGTAAAAATAGAAAAAGATATTAAAATTTGTCTTTATATAAACACCTATACTCATGCATTACAGAAATACCATGAATTTTTGCCCATCACCTTTCTTCAAAACATTTCTTTCTGAGGTAGAGGCCTGGGATGTTGTTTAAAGTAGAATAGCATCCTACTAAAAAAAGCTACTGTAAATGTTGGACTCAGTTCATTTGTGAATCTTTGGGTTAACACTCAACTGAGTACTTAATATTGTCCACAAAGAAATCACTTCTTGGCTTGACTTTGATTTGTATAAATAGTTCTGAAAAAATAAAACAAAAAGTCAAAATGGAAAATTTACCTTTTTGGCATTTATAATGATTAGTTCTGTATTTTAGTTTCAAATAGCAGTTAAGTTTCAGAATTCCTCTGTGACTGTTTTTATCTCAGAAACATGTGACAGCTTGTCATGAGGTTATTTTATTTGGGAACCAGACCTAATGGCTCTGAGTATACTTAAAGGACTATATTAAGAAGCATGTGACAAATGTCTGAACAATTTATAAATACATTTGATTAGTTACTGCTCACTAGAAAGGGGTTATGTTCTGATGAATTCATGAACATAATGACACTGTCTGAGAAGTGGGACAGATCTGTTGTCCAGGAAAAGTTCCTGTTCCTATCAGCCAGGCTTGAAAACCTCAGAAGTCCCAGAGCAGTGTGTAGAAGAGTCTTGCCTCAGCTGTGGGGAAGAATTCACCCTAAGCTTAACACATTCATTTCAGTCTCACCTTAGATATTTTAAAAATTACAACTATTTTGGTCTTTTAAAATATGATCAAAAAAGTTATCTAAATTCATCTCTGAACAATTCTCAACAATATTTATAAGAGTAAGACATATCCAGGATTTAGGAGGCACACATAAACACACAGTGTTTGTAGAATTCTAATAAGAAGTCTACAGACAAAACATGTTTGGAAAAATAATGGCCAGAAAAATTCTAGACAGGCAAGGAATCTTAGTACTTGGGAGGTTGAGGCAGGATGATTATATATATAGGGTCAGACTGGGCTGCATAGCAAAACCGTGTCTCAAAAGAAGTTTCTTATTCTTGTTCTTCTTGTTCTCATTCTTTTCTCCTTCTCTTTCCTTCTTCTTTTTATTTTTTTTGAGGCAGGGTCTCACTTTAGTCCCAAAGCTAAGGTGGAACTCACTCCATAACCCAGGCTGGCCTAGAACTCATGACAATCCTCTTACTTCAGCCTCCTAAGTGCTGGGACTAAAGGTATATGCCTCTACCCCTGGCTCAAAAGAAGTTTCTAAGTTTGATAAAAACTATAAACATGCAGATGTTAAGATGTTCAGTGAGCCTCAAGTATAAATAACATGAACAAATTATACCAAAGCACAAAATAATCAAATTATTGAAAAGTATAAGATAAAATATTAAAAGCAGCCAGTTCATAAATGCATGCTATATACAAAGAAACAAAGTTAGGAGTTACCACAGACTTCTACTAGGAACAATACAAGGAAAGTGGGAATAGACTAGCATAGGTTTTAAAAATGACTTTAAAAATTTTATTTATTTATTAGAGAGCAAGAGTGGGGGAGGGATGGAGGGAGGGAAGGAGAGAGAGAGAGAGAGAGAGAGAGAGAGAGAGAGAGAGAGAATGAATGAGCATTCCAGGGCCTCCAGCCACTGTAAATGAACTCTTGATGCATGTGCCACCATGTAAATCTGGCTCATGTGGGTACTGTGGAATCGAATCCGAGTCCTTAGGCTTTGCATGCAAGCACCTTAACCACTAAACCAATACTCCATCCCAGAATAGCATCTTTACCAAAAGAACAAAGCTGTCAAATTAGAATTATATGCCTAGCAAAATTATCTTTCAAAAACAAAAGTGAAAATGTTTTGACATATAAAGGCTGAATTCAATGAATTCATCATTTACTCTGCAAGAAATGTTAAAATAGTAAATGGTAATTGTTAATATTAAAAATTCTTAAAATTCTTCAGGCAAAAGGAAAAATATACCATATGGAAATGTGGATCTATTCCTATAAAGGAATGAAGAGCATGAGAAATGTTAATTACTTGGGAAAATATTTATGATTTTTTTCAGATCACTTAATTCTTTTGACTGATAGTTGATTCCTTAAACAAAAATGATAATGCATTTTGGGATTTACTGTATATTCAAAAGTAAGATGTAACACCATAACAGAATTAACCTAGGAGGGGAGAAATGGTCACATTATTGTAAGGCTCTTATAGCACATGTAATGTTATAAAGATGTGTGTCAGTTATCCTGAATTTGTTCACTAAAATAATAAATAGATTCATAACAAGATTATATATTTACACTGATCCATACTAATAGTCATATTAAATAAAAGGGGTCTAAATATCCCAGTAAAAAAGTCATATTTGACCTAAAAAGGCAATCTCCATCTAAATGCTATACACAAGACATAACACTTTAAATATAAATATATTGACAGCTTAACAGTCAAAAGTTGATAAAATTTGTATCATCTAACACTGTACTATTAAAAGAGAGCTGATGTGGCTGTATGAATGTTAAACAAGGTTGATTTTGCAGCAAAATTTTACTAGGGATAAACAAATTCATTTTAGAATGATAATGATAAATTTCTCTGCTCAATAAAATGTACCAATCCAAAGTGCTGATAAAACTTCAATAAGAACAAGCACCTTAAGAGTTCAATAACTCTCAATAGTTGGTAGAGCAAACTCATAAGAAGGCTTGCACAGCACCGTCAACCAATACTACCTGATATTTCCAAGAGCACTCCACCCTGCTTGGGCAAAGTGCATATACTTCTCAAGTGCACAAGCAATATTTGACAACATGTTCTGAGCCATGAAACAACTCAATAAAGGTCAAGATATATATGTTCTCTGACAATGGAACTCAATTAGTAGAGAGGTAGATGGGTAATTTGCAAATATTGGAACCTAAATAACATACTTTAACCCATGGTTCAAAGAGGAAATAAAAAGTTAAATCACAGCCGGGCATGGTGGCACACGTCTTTAATCCCAGCACTCAGGAGGCAGAGGTAGGTGGATCACCGTGAGTTCGAGGCCACCCTGAGACTCCATAGTGAATTCCAGGTCAGCCTGGGCTAGAGTGAGACCCTACCTCGAAAAACCAAAAAAAAAAAAAAAAAAAAAAAAAAAAAAGTTAAATCACTAGGTAGTTCAAACTGAATAAAATTTAAAATGCAACATAAAAATTCTCTGACACTGTTAAACTCATACATTTAGGGGGACATTTATAATACCGATTCCTATGTTAGAAAAGATGAAAGTTCTCAAATCAACAATTCCCTTTTTAAGAAACTGGAAATGAGAGAACATTAAACTTAAAGAAAACAGAACAAAGTAAAAGCAAAAATCTGAACAGAAGGGCTGGAGAGGTGGCTTAGAAGTTAAGGTGTTTATCTGCAAAGCCCAAGGACCCAGGTTCAATTCCCCAGGACCCATGTAAGCCAGATGCACAATGTAGCACATTTGTCTAGATTTCGTTTGCAATGGCTGGAGGCCTTGGCATTCTCTCTCTGTCTGCCTCTTTCTCTCTCTCTCTCCAATAAATAAAAATCAAACAGCATTAACCTTTAAGAAAAACAGAAAAAAATCTGAACAGAAATCAAGGAAACAAACAAACAAAAAAACTAAAAGTATAAAAAAACCCCAAAAATATCATCACTGAAGCAGACCAAAAATGAACCCAACATGGCTCAGGGAAATTTTGCGGAAGAGGGGGTCGGAAAGAATGTCAGAGCCACATGTTGGGTCATGATATGCAGAGACATTTAGCTTACCCATAACTGTGGGCTAACTCCACAATGCATGACCCATATACCTCAACAAGGTGTGTGTGGTGTATGCACATGTATGTGCAGTAGCACTCTGTGCATATGCATGCAAAAGCCAGAGGCAGCCATTGAGTATCCTCTGGTATCAGTCTTCTGCCGTATTTCCTTCAGACAGTCTCCACTGAACCTGGGACTCATACCCTTTTTCAGTTAGACTGGCTGACCAGCAAGCCAGATCCCTCATCCATACCCATACCTGGGGCTACAGGTATGTGTAGACCCTCTGGCTTTTAGTATGCATGCTAGGGATCAAATTCAGGTCCTTATACTTGTGCAGCTAGTACTTTTGAGCTCTTTCTCCAGCTGCATTTTATTTTTTTTTCAGAACTAACTTAAACTTTGAAATTCCCATGGAAATGCAGAGGCCTAGAATAGTCAAAACAGCTCCCAAAAGTAACAAAGTTGGAAGACCAGTACTACATGAATTCACACTGTAATAATTAAGACAGTCTAGTATTTTAAAATTATGTATCTGAAAAAAGGTTATCCACAAAAAGTATTAAGAGCTCTAAAAGGTTAAGAAATTAAACAGCCCAGTTAAAATATTGGCCAAAGATTTGAATAGACACATCATCAAAGAATATATAAATGTGAGCCGGGTATGGTGGCGCATGCCTTTAATCCCAGCACTTGGGAGGCAGAGGTAGGAGGATTGCCATGAGTTCGAGGCCATCCTGAGACTACATAGTGAATTCCAGGTCAGCCTGAGCTAGAGTGAGACCCTACCTTGAAAAACCAAAACCAAAACCAAAAAAAAAAAAAAAGAATATATAAATGTCACAGAAGCCCTTGAAAAGATGTTCACCCTTATTAGGAAATAAGAAATACAAGCACAATCAGACAGCATTACACAGCCTTTAAAAGGGTTAAAATATTTTAAATAGTTGACTATACCAAGTATTGATGATTTGGAAAAACTAGAACCCCATACACAGCTGGTGGAAATATAAAGTTGTTCAACTTTCTTTGGAAAGCATTTTGACAGTTTAAAACTGACATGTGATTCAACCATAATATTTTATGTATGTACCCAATAGAATTAAAAGCATATTTTTATAGAAAGACATGTGGCTCTATTTGTAATAGCCCCAATCTGTGTAAAACCCCAGTGTACACTTCAGCTGAAGGAATAAGTACCTCTGTTATAGCTATACAGTGCAGTGCTGCTTGTGGAAAACAGTGATTACGGAATCATGCTGCACTATGGGAGGATCTTAAAAAATTGTGCTGAATGAAAGAAGCTAGCTACAAGAAGAGTGCATACACCATGTTTCCACTTGAGTATAATTTTAGAAAATAAGAAAATTATTTTATTTATTTGAGAGAGAGAGATAGAGAGAGAGACAGAGACAGAGACAGAGACAGAGAGAGACAGAGAATGGGCATGCCAGGGCCTCCAGCCACTGCAAATGAACTCCAGACACATGTGCCACCTTGTGTATCTGGCTTATGTGGGTCCTGGGAAATCGAACCTAGGTCCTTTGGCTTTGCAGGCAGGCACCTTAGTGGCTAAGCCATCTCCACAGCCCAATTTTAGAAAATTCAGCCTATTGTAGAGTTGCCTGGGGATGAGCAGGACAGGCAGAAGTGAGGAGGGCTCTCCCAGGCGTGGAGACACTTGCATCTTTGTCTATCAGATATATAAATATGCCACACTCATGTATAGTTTATTGTCAACTTTACCTGATAACAAATTAGAAAATGTGATATAAAAATCCAAACATCAGCTTTACAGAGTTGTGTTGATGACATAGCAGATGCTTGTGTGATTTTGGTATACCAGGAAAGCCAGATATAATTCTTATAACTGCAGCACAATGCTTTTCTGTCAAGGATGAATTTGCTAAGTAGTGACAGGAGGAGCCAGAGGAAGGGACACAGTATTAGGTTATACATTTCTGATCATCATATCCTGAAACCAACTCTGTGGACTGGAGAAATCTGCCAGAAAGAAGTAGATGGACCAGTGGGGGCAATGGTGCGGATTTCTTGGCTGCAAGGGCTTAACCAGTCTTTCACCAACACTGGAACCCACGCTGTCCTCTGGGAAGCCACTCTGTGGTGCTGTTTTGCAAGGTTGTGGAACTTTTAGAAGGTGGACTCTTGCTGCAGGAAGTAGGTCACTTGGGGTCAACCTTGAGGTTTGATAGCCTAGTCCTATTTCCTGTCCTCAGGTTGCTTTCTGCTTCAACAGAATGTGAGGAGGTGGAGAAACTCAGTTGCAGACTTCTGCCACCATGGCCTCCATGCCTTCCCTTGCATGATGGACAGTGTCCCCTCAAACTGTGAGGCAAGGTAAACCCTTCTTCCTTTAAGTTCCTTCTTGTCAGGTATTTGGTTGCAACAACAAGAAAAAGCAACGAATACACCCCCTTCATAGGAGAAAGTGGCCTGATTTCCAATGCCATAACAGACACGTGGAAACATGAACATAAAATTGTGCCTGAAGCATCAAATAGAATATCATTTTGATGTGCTGTGTAATGGTTGGTTCTACATGTCCCCCCCCCCCCAACAGACTCAGGTGTTTTATGTCTTTTTCTTTTAAAATTTATTTATGAGAGAGGAGAGAGAGAGAGAGAGAGAGAGAGAGAGAGAGAGAGAGAGAGAGAATAGGTGCGCCAGGGCCTCCAGCATTTTAAAATGAACTCTAGAAGTACGCACCACCTTGTGCATTTGGCTTATGTGGGTCCTGGGAAATCGATCCTGGGTCCTTTGATTTTACAGGCTAGTGCCTTAATCACTAAGCCATTTCTCCAGTCCTCAGGTGTTTTAGTAAAGCTTGTCTCTAGCTGCCTGGCTGGAGAAGGTGTCACTGGGGGGTAGATCCTGGGGTCCAGCCCTAAGGTGTTACTAGGAGGGGATCTGAATTCCAGCCTGAAGGTATGCAGAACAGTCTGAGCTCTGGGGGTCATGCCTGCTGCTGGTTTGTGCTTGCTTGTGGTGCTGTATGTTTGGTGGTGTCTCTCTTCTTGTATCTGCGAAAGGGGGCCAGCTTCTTCTGCCATGGATGGCACTTCCCCTGGATCTCTAAGCCTGAGATAAATGCCTTCCTCCCATCAACTGTGCCTGGTTTGAATGTTCATCCCAGCAACAACAATATAGTTGTCAGGAGGCTAAACTAGGAACCATAACCAATGGTGCTGAGCAGGTATTAAGGGCCATGTGATAAGTGTGCAAGCATACTAAAAATCATTTGATTAGTTACTAGTATCTTGGTTAATGCAATAATTCAGACACTTGCTATGAAACTGGTGAGTAATGAGTGGGAAAAATTAATGCGACATGCAATAAGTTGACTTAAGTAGCCCTCTTCAGGATTGGAGGACTTTGTGTTTAAGCTATGTTGCAAAGGTCAAGAACCGTCAGTGTAGCAGTTACCTTCTCATTGCTAGCACAAAGCACCTGAAAAAAAGCAGCTTATGGGAGGCGAAGGTTTATTTTTGGCTAAGAGTGGCAGCTCCATAATGTCAGGGGAAAGCATGGTATAAGCTGGACATCACCTCTGCCATAGCAGGCAGAACATGGCTGCAAGAAAGTGAGCCAAGTTCTGGCAAGGGGGAGTTGGCTTTAACAGCCCTAACCCGCCTCTAACAACACACTTACTCCAGCAAGCCTCCACCTCCAAAGTTACTGTCAGCTGGGGATCAAGCATTCAAAACACATGAGTTTATGGCAGACATGTGTTTCAAACTAGCACAAAAGGCTCTGTATTAATGCTCCAAAAACAAGTTATATGTGAACATGAGGAGTCCAGCTTGAGCCTCAGTCTTGCTTTCTATAACTGGATGTGAAAATTCTTTGTGGAGGGCCATAAAGAAATGGTGGTGATTTTTCTGGACAGAAATTACTTCATTTTGTGTCATGTGTGTAATGTAATGTGATCAACATTAAATGGAGTCCATTGGTTGTATTAATTATGTGTCCCACTGTGCTGGAGCTAATTAAGAAAGAGAATTTAGCCTATTAAAATATTAATTGCTTATACCAATGCTAATTTCCATTTCAGCATGAGAATATTGATTTGCCTTTCCTCTTGGGATACTAAACAATGACCATCAATGCCATACCAATGTTTTAAGGATGGTAGAAGTAATATTATAATGTCCCTCTTCCACAGTTGTGAAATTCACCAGGTAGTTTGGCATAGTGTTTAAAAGCCCATATGTAATCAGGTTACTTACATTTGAATCTCACCACCACCATATCTTCTGTCTTTGTGTCTTTCTTGGTCATCTAGTCTCATTTCTGTAGGTGCTATTATCAGGCTTAAGTAAATGAAGATTTGCATAGCATTTTAAGTAGAGCCTAGTGTGCAGTTGGTACTCATCAGATCTCTATTATCCTTACACACCTGACATCTGAGTCCTTGCAGTGGCACAAGAAGGAGCTGTCATCATCTCTGTTTTATAGCTAACAAACTGGTTCATGGTACATCTGGGTTTGAACATCAGTTTCCTGACTTGGGCCATAGTTTTTCTCCTTTACATAGTGTTAGTGGGTCAAAGGCCACTCAGCCTCCATCTTTTGGGAAAGTATCATTTCCAGATTCTTTCTGGATCATACTGGATTTCAGGATCTCTCTTGACTGAACTGATGAGTTGATATGGAGTTTTGTGTGCCCTTTGTGAACAGTAGTCTTTCTTGGGATGGTTACAGTTTTGCTTACCTTCACTGCATTCCAGAGAGGTGATCCAATGACCCAGCCTTAGGCTCTTTTTCTTTTGTTCATTCTGCAATTGGAAACAGATAGAAGTTGGAGAGGATAAAATTTTGTTCAATTGACACTGAGAGTGAGAGACTATCCAATTTTCACTTCATGTGTCTCAATGACATGCCTTTTTCCTTCTGCTCACTCTTAAATTCCTTTATTCCCTCATCCATGCCAAGGGGACCTAGTTGGGTAGGTAGTACAGGGATCCTTAGGACATACCTGCCTGTGCCAAACTTCCCAGTGATAGACAACAGGTTGACCATTAATGGTCAGGCTTCTCTTTGTCCATCTTCTGGGGGACGGGCTATGGAGCACAAAAGGCCTTAAGATTCAACTTTGCCCAGCACCCTAAGACTTGGAGGGATGATGGAGATACAAGAAAGAAGTCCCTTAAATGCCAACATCCAGCCAACCCGCTTTCATAGGAGAGAGGATAGCAATAACACTGAACACAGAGGTAGAAAGAATGGAGATTACTAGGGGCTTGGAGTGGCATAATGGGGAAGACACTGCTAAAAGGATACAAAACTCCAGTAACACAGGAGGAATGAGTTCAATAGGTCTCCTGGAAATGATGACTACAGTTAATAACAATGTCTTATATATTTGAAAATTGACAAATTAGAGGGTCTGTTTTTGCTGTATGTAAGTGAGGTCACACATAAGTTAATTAGCTTGACTTAGCCATTCCACAATGTACAAATATGTCAAGACATCACATTTTACGTCATAAGTATGTATACCTTTTATCAATTAAAAATGTAAACAAACAACCCCCACATATACAGTATTGAGAATACATTATTGGTTTTTTAAATTTCGGCCTTTGTCCTACTTGAGACAGGAAGTTAGGTTCTAGATCTCTAGTAGCATCATATGGGGCCTTTCACAAGAGTTTTGCCTTATTTATTTCCTTTATTTTGCATGTTTTAGGCAGGTACTTTACCACTGAACTACATCCCCAGCATGTTTTTCTCACTTTAAGTGAGTAACAATTCTAAAGACAAAATTAAAAAGTCACCCCTGAGCAGTGCTGCTGGGTGGAATTTTTAAAAATGGAAAATAACTGTTAGTTGGGAATGGTACCACATTCTTTTAATCTCAGTACTTAGAGGTAGGAGAATCACCAGAAGTTAGAGGCCAGACTGGGCTACAAAGTGAGTTCCAGGTCAGCCTGGACTACAGTGAGACCCTGCTTGGGGTGAGGAGAGAGGGAGAGAGAGAGAATGACTTTTAGGAGACTAGGGATGTGGCCCAGTTGGTAGAGTGCTTGCTTAGGATATACAAAGCCCTGGATTAGATCTTAAGCACAATATAAACTGGGTGTGATATTTCATACCTATAACCCCAGAACTTGGGAGGTATAGGCACGAGGATGAGAGTTTAAAATTATTCTTGGCTACATAGCAAGTTCGAGGCCAGTCTATGCTACATGAGACTGTCTTAAAGAAATAAAACAAACAAAGCAAAAAGAAGATCCAACCACTACTGCCAACAACAACAAATAAGAAAATGACTGTTCAGTCTTTGGTGAGCTTTAAGCTAAAGCATGAAGCTGGCTTGTTAGTGACATTGCTGGGGAACTGTGATGCCTTCCCTTCTGCTTGGCATCCAGTGGCCATGCCTATAAAGGATTTTTGGATTTTCCAAGGCTCAGGGTTTATTGTGGAAGAGGTGGCGGAAAGAATGTAAGAGCCAAAGGAAGGGTAGGTCTCCTTACAACGTGCTCCCCCCAGACACAAAATGGCCTGGATATCCATGACCTAACAATGCCTGACACTACTACACAAGACCATCATAATAGGAGGAAAAGATCATGACATTAAAATAAAAGAAAGACTGATTGAGAGAGGGAGGGGATATGATGGAGAATGGAGTTTCAAAGGGGAAAGTTGGGGGAGGGAGGGCATTACCATGGGATATTTTTTTTATAATCATGGAAGTTGTTAATAAAAAAATAAAAAAAAATAAAGGATTTTTGAAACAACTTCAGAGATGACCAGAGAGAGTAAAGAAATCTGAATATCTTAAAGTGCAGGATTGTAGAAGAGGAAGCAGCTTAGATCACGTGACTCTATTACACCATTTTAGAAATGCATAATGTTACATTCTTCCATCTATTATAACAAAAACACAATTCCAAATGCAAAAACAAAAGCCAAAATCTGTCTTCTTTCTTCCTTAAAAAAAAAACTGTATTTATTTGAGAGAGAAAGCGGGGGGAGAGAACGTGAGAGAGACAAGAAAGAGAATGGGCATGCCAGGGCCTCCAGCCATTGCATATGAATTCCAGGTGCATGTGCCTCCTTGTGCATCTGTCTTATGTGGGTACTGGGGAATTGAACCTAGGTACTTAGGCTTCACAGGCCTTAACTGCTAAGCCAAGTCTCTAGCCCCTGTCTTGTTTTCTTGTTGTAGAATGAAGTTTGGGTTGCCACTGTATTACTCATCTAAGTTGTCTCCTTGGAGTTAGTGTAGAACATGGGTCAGTGACAACCAGTGCTAAGTAGTGAGACCTAGAGGATAGGAGTTCTTGTGTAAGTCTTACTGGATGGGAGCAAAGTAGCTTCATGTATGGCCAGGCCAGCATGGGGCAAGGAGGGGACAGAATATTAAGCAATCAAGAACCTCTCCTTTGCCTTCTGTCAGCCACATCTGCTGTCCATCACAGACTTTCTCTAGGGACTTGCTGGACAGCCTGAATGGAGGAGTGTCCTTGCTTTTTCCTTTCCCTTTCCCTTTCCACCCACTGGTTTCGCTCAAGATCCATCTATGAAATTTTAATTACCACCATTCTTGCCAAGCACCTTCTCAGCACTAGTCTGAGACTTGTCATTTTTGCTTTATCTGGAAGTCACATTGCTTCTTCCAACTGATAATGCTCAGAACCTGCTCCACCTTCTGGGAGTGCCACCCTAATGATGGTACCACCATCCACTCTTTTATTCAAGGGAAAACTTGGGTGTCTTTGTCCTTCCACCCACCTCGCAGTTTGTCCAGAGTGTCAAATCCTGAAACCTGTTACCATGTTATTTTGAAAAATTATTTATTTCTTCTGCCATGCCACAGTTAGCTTCCCCCTTATCAGAGCTTCCCTGTATCTCAACGTACAGCCTCATACCCATCCTCTGTGGAGCTCTAAGGATGGCCCTACAGCTACAGACCTATATCTCAGGGGACTACTGTGTTTGGGAATACTACAGGTTTTAGCAAGGGGTATGACATGCATAATATAAACTAAGTGACGCCCCCAGAAGGATGTGAAGTAAGGCTTCATGTTCCAACACATAGGTCTATCTCTGTAAATTAGGTAGATAAAGTCTACACATAGTTTTGGGTCAGTGTGGTCTGGTTTGGCACGAGCCCCAAGTTTAGATTTAGTCTGATGTTGTCAGATGTGTCGAGAACCAATGCTTCTTGCTCTGAGTTGCCATGTTTCTCATTGTGTATCCTTGGTTAAGCTTCAACTTGTGTCTCTCTTTATGCTTTAGGGACTTTTAAGTTTAAGTTAAGTATTATTCGATTTCTGTGGAACTTGGAATTGAACTGGTCCTCACTCTTGCTAAGCAAGCACTCTACCACTGAACTATATTGCTAGCCTCTTTTCACTCATTTTGAAATTGGGTCTTACTGAGTTATTCAGGCTGGTCTTGAACCTGCTCTGTAGCCTTAGCCTTGTGATCCTGTGCAGCTTCAAGGAGGATCGGTGGGATGTTGTTAGTTCAGATGGGAATCCTGATTAGTTGATTGCAGGCTTATGCCACCAGGCCTGGCTTACTTGAGGAATCTTGATGGTGCCCCTTGGCCTGAAGAACAAATTCTCATATGAGCTCTCAGCTGCCACTGCCTGGGCATCTTGTTTACAGTTATTGTCCACTCCTTCTGCCCCGTCCCAGCACCTTTTGAACCTGCACCACCTGGGTTACCAAACACATGCTGCCGCTTCTTGTTATTGGTTAGCTATGCCTCATCTGTCTTTCTGTGTCTGGCTTATTTAATGTATCATCACATCCTACAGAATCACGCATGGTTAGAGATGACAAGACCTACTCTTTTTGAAACGTTGACTAGTATTCTACTATGTGCATATATTACATCTTTATGCATCAACTGCTAAACAGTTTTTCTGTGGTGGAAAGAAAAGAATAGAAACATATTTGCATGCTATAAACTGAGCAAAACTATAGGCATAAATAGGGTTTGGAAAAATAGCTGACCATCTCGCTGAACTGTAAGACCCAATATAGTGGCCCTTCTAACCAAAAAATTGTATGTCCTAGAATCTATAGCAATGATTATACTAGGCCTTTGATGGTTTAAAATTATTGATATATTAGTCTTGGTAATAGTTACCTAATTGCATTCTATTTCTTTGAAAACCACTCATCCGTTGTTAGTCTTTCAGCCCATATTCCCAGGACCATGCCTATGCATGGACACTGGACTGGGGGCTAATGCCAGTGGAGAGAAAACTGACATATTTCCAGTCACCACCCCATACTGAAAACCTGGTGGGAAGGAACGTCAGTACAGGTTTCTATAAGTTGGGGTGATAGATAGGCAGAGATTAGATAGAACCTCATGTGATTCAGAAAAATGATTTCCTTCTGCAAGGCAGAGCATCATGTCTTGATATTTTTCAATCCTAAGTCTCTCTTTCTAAAAGTTTTAGAAAAAACTACCAACAACACAACTTTCCAAATGTTCTTCATAAATTGTTCTTTTCTTCATCTTCCCCTCATCGCCCAGGTTATGTCTCCTCGTACCAGGCTGAATAACTCTTCCTGGCTGTTTACATGGTCCAGTATTTATAGGCTGCTAGGGTTTCCCTGCTGCTTCTCAGCAGTCACCACCCAGACGTGCTGCACATAGTTATTTTAATCTTTCCTAGTAAATCAAGCCTCCCAACCTCCCATCACTTTTATTACACTTCTCTGAACTTCCTTCAGCTTTTCCTACATCTTTATGGTATTGAAGTGCCTGGAATTTAATGTAATTTTCCAGGTGGGGTTTGAGAAAGGCTATTAAAATGAGATTCACCTCTGTGCTGTGCTGATGAAACCATTGGGAACAAAGCCCAAAACTACATTAGCTCATTTGCTGCTGCATCAGCTTCACTAATGCATATCTAATTTTCTTCTCAGTCACCCCACCAGCTCTTTTGTACAGTCTGAGTGGTTGCTTGATGAAGAGAACTGGATTTATCTCTATAGTGTTTTTTTTTTTTGTTCTGAGTTAGTATTTAGCACTAAGAATGAGAAGAAGAAACAAAATTAAAACACAGACCCACAAAAGAAGTTTAGTTGTGAATTATTCAGCTTTCTGTTACTACAACAAATATCCATGTCAATTAACTTAGGAATAGGGAAAGGATTATTTTGGCACATAATTTGATAGTTTTCAGTCTATGGTTGGTTGGCTCTATTGCCTTTGGGCCTATGGTGACACAAAACTTCATGGTTCTGGTGCATGGCAGAAGTGGCTCACTTCATATGGCCAGGAAGCACATAGAGAGGAGTAGGAGAAGCGAGAGTCCTGACACTCCCTCCAAAAGCACATCCACAATGCCCTTATTTCCTTCCTCTATGCTCTCCCTCCTAGAAGCTCTACTACCTCCCAATAATGTCACAGGTCAGCGCAATATATGGCTCTTAGTGGATATCCAAGATCCAAAATACAATATATAGTATAATTAGTAGTGTTCAGATGTGTGTCACATGTAGACAGTGCACAGGGATATGTGCTGATACTCTTCTATAGATTGTTTTGTTTTATAGTCATGAAACTAGAGCAGACTGAGGAAACTGAGACTCAGAAATGTTAGAGAAGCATCTGGGGAATCGTTCAGCTACAGATGGTGCAGTTGAGTTTGGATCTGAACCACCTTTGACTACAAAACCTTCATTCTCAAAAAACTCATGTTTCTAAGGAGCCAGTCTGTGGTAAGTTCTATACGGATCACTGAGGCATGGGTGAGCTCAGCACGCTGGAATAGAGCTCAGTTTCAGCTGTTGCTCATAAATCATAGCAAGTACTGTCTGGTTTTATGGCAGTTTTAATGTAAAATGTCCCTCATAGTCTCATGTGATTGTGGTTAAGCCCAATACTTGATTCCCAGCTAGTAGAGCTTTGGGAGGTAGAGCCTTGATGGAGGAGGTGTGCCACCAGGGGAGTCCTTTGGGATAACATGGCCCAATTCCAAGCCCAATACTCAGAATACTTCCTCCTAGCTGATATGGAGATGGGCCCCAGACTTCCTGCTCAGGTCTGTAATGCTTTCCCTGGTCCTGATGAAACTTCCTTCAAAAACTATAAACCTAAATAAACCTTTTCTCCCACAACTGCTTCTCGTTGGGTGTATTGTCCCAGCAATGAGAAGATAACACCTACAGGAATTGGTATTGAGAAGTAGGCCATTGGTGCAATTAGCCTGATCATATGGTCTTTTAGTCTTTTGTAACTGGGTTGTGGGGGGAATATGGAAGAATTTAGGACTTTGAACTTGAAGTAGAGAAGCTGAGCTTAATGGGACATTCTGGTGAAAAGTTGAAAGACTACAATGTAGAGAGAACTGTGGACTGTGAAGGCTTGCTTTATGAGGCTTCAGAGGGGGAAGAGGACTTTGTTGGGACTGGGCTAGAAGCAGTTTGTGTGGTGTTCTGGTGAAGAGGCAGGCTGTGTTCTCCCATGTCTTGAGAACTTGAGAAAAGTTGAATTTAAAAGCAATGGACTGGTATGTTTGGTAAAGCAAAATATAGAACATAAAGATGGAAGTTTTGCACAAAAGGAAGTGAAAGTCTCAGGCTGGAGACTGCTGCTGTTTCAGTTGCAATTTTTAAAGAGATTATCATCGTTTCATATGGGCCAGCTTCTCTGCACTGGGTAATAAGGAGTACTGATTCATTTTAAAAGAGTGGGCCTGAAGGAAGAAAGCTGAAGGAGTTTCCTGCTTCTTAAAGTTGGGCTTTATCCCTCCTCTTCCAGATTAACAAATTTGGTGGCATAACCCACCTGGTACTGGTTTGGGAAGTATGACAAATGCAGGAAATGGAGGGTCATTGGATTGCACCCTGGTTCTGGAGATGGCTGCTGAGGTTAGGTGATGTGAGACAATGTTGAAGTCTCTGAATGGAGGCTGTAGTAGCCATGGTATGGAGCTGTGAGTTACAGTGGAGACCCCAGGGTATTGAAGAAGTTGGGATGATGGAGTGGCCATGAAGTAAAGATGCTGGCTCAGGGTGGATTCTGTCCAGGAAGCAAATAACATAGCCAGAGGAACAGAGTTGCTTAAGCCATTCAGAGCCTAAAGGATTTCATCACATGTGTCAGATACCAGACAGGGAGTTGTAGATTTGATGTTTGACCTGCCTACTTTCTATCTTGCATGGCTCAATCTTTCCTTGCTATGTCCCAATTCTTCCTTTTTGGAACAGAAATGTTTACTCTATGCCATTATGTGTTGGAAGTATGTAACCTGTGTTTTGATTTTATAGGGCTCATAGTTAAGAGACTATCTTGAATTTTAGCAGAGACTTTGGGCTTCAGACTTTTGCTACAGTGTTGGGCTGGAAAAAATTATGGAGGGTTTTAAAGTTGGACTGAATGCATTTTGCATCATGAGACAGCTATGAGTTTATGGGGCCAATAGAAGAATATTGTGGTTTAAATGTAAATTGTCCCTCATAGCTCTATGTGTTTGTGATTTAACCTCATACTTGATCCCCAGCTGGTGGAGCCTTGCTGGATGAGGTGTGCTACTGGGGTGGGCTTTGTACTCAAATTACTTCCTTCCTGCTGCTGTAGAGCTCTTATGACTGGCTGGTTATTTGCTCTTTGCTCATGCTATGCTTTCCCTGCTGTTATGAAATTTCCTCTCAAGATTATATGTTGAAACAAATACATTTCTTCTATGAGCTGATGCTGGGTAGGTGGCTGGTCCCAGCAGTGAGAAGGTAACTGCTACAAGTCCTCAATTCTTCACCTCGAGGTAATGTGGATCTTCAGAGACCATTGCAATCTTTACATCTATGAGTGAAGGCTAAGTGCTTGGGTGTAGTAAATGCTCAGTAAGTGTTAGCTCACTACGCCCTGCCACCTCTGAATTCCACTGCCTGCAAAGGCACTTAAAGAGTTATGTAGACCAGAGTGAAACTGTGAAACTCATTAAGACAGGCCTTGACAGAGAAGATAGAATTCAAGCACTTTAAATCTGAGGATTTGAATGTCATTCAGAAATGACATTTCTACAGTGAACTTTACTTGATGGGTGCTTTTCAACTTCCAGCAGAAGAGCCACTTTGTGACACCTCACCATGGTTTCTTCCTCTTTTGAATGCCAATATTGAATTTCAGAAGAGACTTTGGATTTTAGATGTTTAAACAGTGTTTGGAGTGGTAAAGACTATGGGGACAAAATATTTATTTATTTGAGAGAGAGAGAGAGAGAGAGAGAGAGAGAGAGAGAGAGAGAGAGAGAAAGAGGGAGGCAGATAGAAAGAGAGATAATGGGTACACCAGGGCCTCTAACCACAGCAAACAAACTCCAGACGCATGTGCCACCTTGCACATTTGGTATCACATGGGCACTAGGGAATTAATTCTGGTCTTTAGGCTTTTCAGGCAAGTGCCTTAACTGCTGGGCTATCTCTCCCACCAGACTATGGGGACTTTAAAAGTTGGACTGAGCTGGGTGTGGTGGTGCATACCTTTAACCCCAGCACTTGGGAGGCAGAGGTAGGAGGATCTCTGTGAGTTCAAGGCCACCTTGAGACTACAGAGTGAATTCCAGGACAGCCTGAGCTAGAGTGAGACCCTACCTTGAAAAACCAAAAAAAAAAAAAAAAAAAAAAAAAAAAAAGTTGGACTGAATGCACGTTGCCTCATGAGATGACAATAAGTCTATGGGGGCCAGGAGCAGAGTGTGGTGGTTTGAATATAAAATATCCCTCACATCCTCAAGTATTTGTGATTAAGTCTCATACTTAACCCTCAGCTGATGGAATCTTTGGGAAGCAGTGCCTTGGAGGAGATGTGTCACTAGGGGTGGATCTAGAGGTGTATTAGTCCAGCTCAACTGCATTTTCAGAGCTAGTTCTCTGTTGCTGTGTATCCACAGCTAATGTGACATGAGGTGAGTCCCCTGGTATTTGTTCTGCCATGCTTTTCCTGCCATTATGAAGTTTCTCCTTGAAATGGTAAATTGAAACAAACCCTTACCTCTCATAAGATGCTCTGGTCATCATGTATTTTGTCTCAATGACGTGAAAGTTAGGGCTACAGGTACCATATGGATAGACATGTGGGACACAGGCAACTCAGTCATTTGACTTTACAAGAAACCAGGAACAGTTCTTCAGAGAGGGTTCTCAGGGGAAACAGAAGCCGAGTTAGACACGACCTGATGGAAACTAGATTTGGGAAGTTGTACAGACCCAAAGAATGCTCCAGTAACAGGGTCATCCTGTGGGCTGGCAGCAGCAGGAATCCTGTCTCCCTTGGCTTAAGTTCCAGTGTCAATGCAACATGATTCCCTGCTGGGGTTTTCATCCTTTCGCCTGTCAGGACCTCTCTCTCTGTGTATTCTATGCATAGATTCTCAAGATAGAATGTCTTACTGGTCTGGCTACACCTTGCTGTCCTTATTGGAGCAGAAGTTTTGAATCTGGCAGGTAGCTCATCAGATGCTGGCCAGCCTGGGGACTGCTGGTCTGGGTTAGGAGCCCACCTTTGTCCAGTCAGTTTTGGCTAAATGATCATGTAGAATATAGTCACAAATGTAGAAGAAGTCCCTTGGGACAGCTGTGTGTCCAGTGTTGCGTGGTGGTCACAAAAGTTTCTATCACAGGGGATCTGAGTGCAGTAGGTCAGTGACTGACTGGTAGAAGTCTTGGGGAGAAGACACAATGGAGTGGTTCCTTGGTTGGCAGGAAGGGGTAGAAAAATATTACAGCATGGGCTGGAATTAGCCTTTAATTACAGATATAACAGGAGAGGAGTGGTGGAAATTAGTATTATGACATAGACCAAATTAGGGATTTTACAAGTCAAGAAATGTTTGACTAATAGTGGGAGGTACCATGAGTGCTTAAGGATTTGGAGTACATCGACTATGTAAAAATAGTATTTAAAATAATTGGTGTAGTAGAGATATAAAGTAGGTTGGAGCCAGAGGGAAGGTAAGGCCAGAGGGAAGGATCCTGTGTCAGCCCTCTTTCTGTTGCTATGACAAAATACCTGAGCTAATATAAGGAGGAAAGTATATTTTGGATCATGGTTTCAGAGACCTCAGGCCATGGTCAGTTGGCTTATTGCTTTTGTGTTGAGTCAGCATGCCATGGGTAGTAACAGCCTGGTAGAGAAAGTTACTTACTCATGGTCACAAGTAATGAAAGAGTGACAAAGATGTTGGGGTACCAGTAGTCCCTCAAGGCTACACAGCCTTATTTGCTTATCTCCTCCTACTAAGCCTCATCTCCTAAAGGTTCTGCCTTGTCTTTGTAGCATTATGAGCTTTAAGCCTTTAGCACACAGGTCTTTGGGGACACATCCAAACCATGTTCCAATGCCAAAGTGGTCATATTCATCTAGATGTGTGACCTAGAAACAGGAAAACAGCATGCATTTTCACTTTAGTTTCTTATCCTTAGGCAGCTTTTAAGAGGTTAGCCCTCTTCCAGACTTGGGCAACTAACATGCTCACATGACATTCTGTTTATGAGATACTCACATGGTTCAATTTGAATAGCAAAAGGTCTATTTGAATAAACTCAAATCATGGAATGGGCTAGTAATGAGTCACAAGTTGCTTTAAAAATACTTAAGTTTGTTTACTGAGTTCACCTGTTTGCTAAATTCCTGAGCTAAACTACCATGACTCTTGCTCTTAGATTTCTTCTTGTATTTTTTCCTTGTCTTCTAAAAAAAATTACATCCACAATTCTTGCAGAAACGACTTCAATTTTTTAATGACAGGGTCTTGCAATGTAACCTGAACTGACTTGGAGCTCACTTTGCATCCCAGGATGGTTGCAAGCTCATGATCGTCCATCCTCAGCCCTCCCGAGTGATAGAATCTTACAGGTGTGTGCCATCATACCCAGAACCTCTGTTATTATTCTTTATTTTTTATGTGTTCTTCCATGCTGCTGCCTGACCACCACCAAGTTAATCACACAGTAGCCCTCGGTCCCTCCAGAAAACATGGTGTGCTGAGCATGTCAGAGTGTGTCTGTCTTTTCTTTAAGAAAATATACCAGAGTCTTTGAAAGCTTACTTGAAATAGGTATTTTTAACAGATGATTAGCAAAGCATGTGCAGTACTGATGGTTTTCTATCTCTAACCTGACATGAACCATCTTCTTTTACATTTTGATTATATTCATTCTATTTCATAAAGTCTAGGATGTCATTGGTTGGAAGATTTACCGTAGTTTACTATACCATGAAATAAAACAAATAAGATGGAATATACAACCATTTAAATTAAGACATAATTGTAGTTTGTAAGATACTGCCCAAGTTCAGGTATTAACATGTGGAAAATTATGTGATTTCAAATTGGTGTATTATGTGGGGCTGTGAGAATTTTTGAATCATATTTTCAAACAGAATTCCCAATGTTATCTAATGCTAATCTGAATAATGCCCTAGCCCTGTGGCTAATCTTTCCTTTGTGTGTGTGTGTGTGTGTGTGTGTGTGTGTGTGTGTGTGTGTCTGCCTGCCAGCATGCATGTGGTTGGTACTCATCTCCCACCTTGTTTGAGGCAGGGTTTCTTTGTTCACAGCTGTGAACAGCAGGCTAGCTGTCCCATAAGCTTCTGAAGGGTTCTCTTGTCTGCCTCCCACCTTGGTGTAGGTACACTGAGATTACAGATACTCCTACTACTTTGTCCTGCTTTATGTGAGTTGTGGGACTCTGAACTCAAGTACTCATAATTGTGCGGCAAATACTTTATCCACTGAGCCCTCTCCCAAGTCCTGACTAACCTATTCTTTTCATTTATTTGTTTTTGTCTTTTTTATTAGTTAGACATTGGACAAGTCAGTTGGACAAGTCATGTGTTGGTCCCATTCCCCTTCTCCCTGCTCCCATTCCACTGAGAGCCCTCCACAGTGGGTTTACTAGTATTCACCATGGAGTTATGGGTTATGAATGCAGTGGTCAGTCATTGCTGGGGGAGGCAATGCATCCGGATATTGCTCCCCACCCTGTGGCTCTTACAATCTTTCCACCCCTCCTTCTGCATTGGTCCCTTAGCCTTGGTGGTGGTGTTACAAGTCTACTTTAGTGTTGAGCTCTTAGAAACTTCTGAATTTCTGCTTTGATACATTTTGAGTGTCCTCAGTGTCTATTGCCATCTCCCTGATACAGGCTGACTAAGCTATTTTTAACCCTAACCACTCCTATCCTCTCTCCTATTGCCTTTCTTCAGCTGTTACTCAGTTCTTTTAGTATAGTAGAAAGATGCTTATGCATGAGATGATATCCCAACTGTGCTGTCACTGCCTGCCTGGGGGTTGCCACAGCTTGGCACTTATAACAACCTCTTGTTTTGTGTCCTTACCTGGTTCTACTTTCTTCTCTTTTTATACTCAAACCATATACCATTCCAAAATTAAATTTTTTTTTGTTTTGGTTTTTTGAGGTAGGGTCTCACTCTAGCCCAGGCTGACCTGGAATTCACTATGGAGTCTCAGGGTGGCCTCGAACTCACAGCAATCCTCCTACCTCTGCCTCTCGAGTACTGGGATTAAGGGCGTGCGCCACCACGCCCGGCTCCAAAATTAAAATTTTACCATACCGGTTTTCTTTGGTTATTTCTTTCCTCTCCTTGATATGTAGTATGTGGCAGTTAGCGTCCCTTGTCAGTTTGGTTCTATTTGGAAACACCTTGCAGACTAGTGAGGCCCAACTTTGGGTGTGTCTGTGAGAGCTTTACCAGGGAGGATTAACTAAGAGAAGACCTACCCTGAAAGTGAGTGGTACCATCCCATTGGATGGGGTCTCAGACTGAATAAAAAGGAAAAAAAAGTGAAAGTCAGACAAAACTGGCATTTCTATTTCTCTGCTTCCCAATCTGTTGAGATGTAAGCAAGTAGCCTCTCATTGTCACAGACAGGAGTTGCTCTCTCCACCATGCCTTCCTTACTATAATGAACTTTATCACCCAGGTCATGGTCTAAAAGTCTAAAATAAACATTTCCACCCTTAAGTTACTTTTTGCCAGATATACAGTGATGAGAAAAGTCACTAATATAACTGTTTTTCTCCTTTGCCTGGCAAATATCCTGGTCTCCTCTGTCATGCTTTCTGTGACACTTTGAACAGATTTGTGCTGCTGTTATTTTGCCCCATGAGCCCTTTGTCTGGAGGTAACTCATCTTCATGGGTGGTTATGAGCAGAGATGAAACGTAGGGTGTGTGTTGGGCCAGCACGATAATGGATAAGAATTACAAGTCCAGTCGCTGGTCTGATAGGGTAGAGTTTCTGCTATTGAGAACCAAAAAATACAAGTACTATGAATCTCAGCTGTAATTAAAAAAAACTTCCTATGGCCCTAACATCAGGAACTGGAAAGTCCAGATTTGGAACAGGTGCCTGGTTGAAAGGGTGGCTAGATGAGTTCTCTCACTTGGCTCTTTCTGTGTATTCCCTTTGCCTTTTCATATTGATGCACAATTTTGGGGCTCAGAAGGGGCACCCCAAGTTTATGAACCCCAATTTTGAGTCATATCCTACCTTTAACAAAGAATTGATAAAGACAGACTCAAGAGGAATAAATTATGAATTATTAAGCTTATTTAGGGAGAAATTACAAATTGTGGGGTTTATTTAAGGGAAATTGGGATCTAGAAAGAAGGCTTAGAACAAAGTCATAAGCATGTGGAAAGCAGAAAACATGTGTTCATGTGGAAAATATGGCATATCTATGAGATTCATTTAAGAGAAATTGAAATTTTTAGGGAAAGACTGGAGTAGAGCCACAAGCAAGTGGAGGATAGTTCATAAAGCTCATTTAAGAGAAATTGAGGTTTTTATGGAAGAACTGGAGTACAGACACACACACATGGAAGATAGAACTTAGATGCATATATACACGGAGATTTAGAAGAAACACAGGCAGCATTTACTTTGAGCTTCTCTGTGGAAGGAAGTTGAGGGCAAATGGTGGGAGCTTAAGGAAGATTGCAGAGGGAAAAAAGCAAAGCAGTGACCAAGAAATTCAGATGATATATGAGTAGTAAAGAGATTTTATACCCATAGCTACCCTGAGTTTAGAGAAGTTATGCAGGTAACAGGCCTAGAGTTAGAGAAGGCATCCACATGGTATATCTGGAGTTTAAGGGAAATAAGCATGTGAAAGATTCAGAGACCAGAGGAGAAATATACATGTAATTAAGTTGAGAAGTTACCCCAAAGTATGGAACAGAGGCAAGCAGAGAATTATGCAGACCAAGAAACAGTACTATGCTCTCTAAGCTGGGGGATGGTAGTGGTGGTGGTGGTTGGAGCCAGACTCACGTGTACCGAAGCAGCACAGGGTAAGGCCAGAAGAATCACAAGTGGGGAGAGGGAGGAGGCAAAACCAGCCTTTACAGAGATTGAAAAATGTATTCTTTCAGATTTCATATATGCAAGGGGAAGACTGGATTGGTTTGTAGATTTGGAGGGTGGACCCCAGAGGGTAGCCCATCTAGGTAGTATGCTAGACTATGGTCAGTATGGGGTTCTATAGCCAGTTGTACATGAGTCTTGTAGATGAGTCTTGATCACACATGAGTTCCATTTCTGCCAAGGAGTGTTGATAGGTGGAATGGCATCTCCTGGTTCTCTCTGGACTTCAATTTCTAACTGAAACTGCCTAAAAGAAGCTAGCTTTCTCTTATTTCTCCTTCAATACCAGAGTTGATTATGGGTCCAAGGCAGCGGGGGTTGACAAACTATAGCTAACAGGCTTAATGTTATGGCTTCATGTTTATATAAATAAAGTTTTATTAGAATGCAGCCATGCATTGGCTTACATCTTTCAAATGGTTGATTTTGCAACAAGGTAGCAGAGTAGTCATGACAGAGACTCAATGGCCTGCAAAGGTAAGCCACATTTGTTTCCTGGAATTTATAGAAAGGCTTTGCTGAGCCACGTCATAGGGATACTGTTATGTGGTGATTGACACATTAAGTAGTCACATCTTATCCTCACTGAAAACCAGAGGAGTAAATGATGAGCTAAGTTAAAAAAAAAAGTAGTACATAAAAAGAGAAAAATAGTAACAGCAAAACACTGGTTAAAAAACAAGCCCAAGGCTTAAGCCAAGGTCTTTGCCGGAGTTTGTTCCTTTGAAGGTGCCTGTAAGAATGCGTTCTGTGCCTGTGCTGACAGCAGGATCCATAGCTGAGATCAGAGGCTTCAAGTGGAGAGAGGGAGCCATGGGTGGCCTGACCTTGGGTGCCTGATAGAAGGTGTGTTTTTTAAGCCCAGGAGATCAACTCCTCCTCGTTCTTCTCTTCATGTCCTTTGTCCCTGTTCCTGCGGATGGTGACAGGACCCTCTCATCTGCCATCACCCTTAGCACTGGCCTGGGTTTAGGAAATCTGAAAATGTGTGATGGAGAGGCCAGAAGTAATTGAAAGAGACCTCTGTGTGCAGAGGTAATGTGAACCTCCAGCCTGAGCTGTTAAAGGGCCCTGCTTCCTGGGAGCACGCTTGTGCAGACATGTGGAAATAATCATCTGATGCCCTGGCAGGCTCAGTCACAGCCTGGGCCTAGAGATGGTCTACCTCCTCTCTAAATGCCATTCTTTGCTACTTCTGTTTAAATGGCATTTTCCTCAGAGGTTTCAGGTGAGAAGAAGCAATAGAGGCTCTCAGGTAAACAGCTCACAAGACTAACTCCTGGATAATCTGATGATGTGGCTTGCATCCAACAAGACCATATGTCATGCAGTCCTGACATAGACCCTCTGCCAAGCTTAGCTATTCTTAACTGTCATTCAGAGCAGGTTCCAAAAGAAAAATCTGGAAGAAACAAAGGTTATGCCCAAGGCAAAAGTTGTAAAATGTGCAAGTGATGGAAATACACAAAGTGGGTCATTGATCAAGTGGGGAATTCCAGGGTTGTTTTTGTCCAGGGGTTGATTGGGCAGGAGGAACACCATGGGCAAGATGTGGGATCTGACGTGACTACTTGGTTCCTAGAGTCTGAGGATGGCATAGCTTGAAGAGTAATATGGAGATGATTTTGTCAAGTAGTGCATCAAAGTCTAGATCACATATGTATACCAAAACCATGCACAGCACATATCCTGTCCTCAAATGTCCTAAACCCTAGGAGAATATGCTCTGTGAACAATTCCCAGCTCTTGTTCTCTTGTGGATGATTTTTCTCAATTCTATTAAACAAATTGTATCAGAGACCCACTGTGTTTGAGACGCCCAGGGCCAGCAGTACTGAGGCATAAACTGCTGTGTATGCACATGAGCCTGCTTTAGCATAGAGGAATGCAAGGGAGGTATGGAGAGGAAAGAGAGAGAGATATCACATGGTGTTGGAAGAGTTGAAGAAAGACTTTGTGTTACTGAAAAAGGAGATTTAAGATGGGTCATGAGAGAAAGATTTTCAAGCAAGTGCCTTTCACCACTGAGCAATCTCCCCAGCCCTCATTTAAAAAAGTATTTATTTGAACACATGTGTGTTGGGGGGTGGAGCTAAGTACTTTTGCCACTGCAAATGAACACCAGATGCTTGTACTACTTTTTGCATCCAGCTTATGTGGGTGGTTTGGGAATTAAACATGGCCACCAGGCTTTGCAAGCAAACACCTTTAATTGCTAAGCAATCTGCCATGCCTTGCATTTCAATGAGAGAAAAACAATCCAGATTTAGAATGACAAGAGAGGCAGACAGGAAAGTAGAGCCATCTTGGGGAACAATATCTAGCTTAGTTTGAATAATAGATAAAATATGGTTATGACTTGGGTATAAGAGTGTTAGATGGAATTAATAAGGTTAGGTGATGAGTGGCGGAAAATCAAAAGTATTACTTGAGATATAAATCTGTCAAGCCCCATGGGCTCAGGGCTGGAGTAATATTCCATTGTGTCATAGACCCAGGTTCCTTCTACTTTGTTACTCTAGTGTGGGCAATCCAAGATTGTGATAGTGAACTTTAACCTCATGTTGGCTGGATCCTACAGAACTGATAAAACATTATTTTTGGCTATGTGGGAGAGTGTTTTTTGGAAGAGATTAGTATTTGAATCAGTGAATTGAATATAGTAGACTCACTTTCACCATTGTGTGTGGCAATCACCCAGTCTTTTGAGCATCTTAATAGAACAAAAAGAAAGAGAAAGGAAGAATTATCTCTGTCACCTTGAGTCAAGATATCCATCTTCTTATGGCCTTGGATATCAGAGTTCTCAGGCCTTTGTATTCCAGTATGTACACTACACTTTCTCCTATCCCCTGAGCCACAGCCTTGGAGCTTATACCATTGGATTCCATGGTTTTCAACCCTTTGGATTTGAACCAAATTAACAGGACCAGCTTTCTGTGGTCTCCAGTTTACAGATGGAATGGTGAGGGACTTCCTAGTCTCCATATTATGGAAGTCAATTCTCATAATAAATCACATATATACTCCTCTTTAGTCCTGGTCCCTCTGGAGAACTCTGGCTAGTACATGAGGATAGAGAAAGGGACAAAAGATGTCAAACAGTGGTGCCTCATGCCTGTAATTCAAGTGCTTAGGAGGCTGAAGCAGGAGGATTTCTGCAAGTTTGAGGCCAGGTTTGGTTACATAGTGAATCCCAGGCCAGCCTGGGTATCAGACACTATCTCAAAACAACAACAGCAACATCCAGAAAGGAACAAAGTACACATATATCCTGTCTTTTAGGGAAGGTTTATCACAGGAAAATACATATTCATTGAATTATTAGAATGTAGTCACTCAGACATACCTAGCTGTAAATGAAGCCAGAATTTTAAGCTCATATTTTAGCTTTATGTTCCAAGGAAACACAGGAGGTCCTCTTACCACAGAAGGAGAGAAAGAAGGCATTTGCAGGTAGCACCATCTCAAACTATGGAGGACCTTTGATGCCAAGTTCAGAAAGCTAATAGGAAACTTCATGGTTCATAGGAAGCTTTGAAGTTTCTGAGTAGGGGAATCATTTGAAAAGCAGAATTTTAGGAAGGTCATTTAGTCTGGAGTTAGGATCATCATGGGGAGAAAGAGAAAATGGGGAGATCAGTAAGCTACTGTAACACAGCTGTAGAATTAACAGTGCCAGTGATATTACAGAAAGAGATGTCAGGACTCATTGCTCAGGGCAGCAGAGCTGTTCAGTTGAGAGCAAAAGCTCAAATGTTTGCAGGGCTTTTGAACGTGGGTGCTTGGAGAGTGGGCCTGGCAATGTTTGAATCATAGACACCAGTATAAAGAGCTTCCTGGAGGAAGAGTACACTGAGCTTGAATTGGTTCCAGACTTTCAGAGAAGGTATATACAGTGACAAACTTGTGAATTTAGAAGGAGAAGGGAAATTAACTGCCCATGGACCACATTTAGTCTTCAGGTATCCTTTATTTGCTTTGTATAGGGTTGATTTGTATGTCTAAGAACTGAAATAGTTATAAGTTAATTATTAAAATCTATGTTCATGGGCTGGAGAGATGGCTCAGCAGTTAAGGGTGTTTGCTTGCAAAGCCTACTAGTCTGGGTTCAGTTCCTCAGTACCCACATAAAGCTAGATGCACAAAGCAGCACATGCTTGTAGAGTTTGTTTGTAATGGTAAGAGACCCTGGTGCTCCTATTCTATCTCTCAGATAAATAAATGAATAAATAAAATTAAAAAACTGCATTCTTTGGAGGTTTCAGGACTTTGACAACCATCACTTTCCTATTCATATTGACTTAAGTTTTCACAATGGTAATAGGGACATAGGTAAGCAGAATACAGGGCTAGTTTGATGAATCTTCCTCTCCATTTTTTTTTTCACATTTTCTGGAAGATTCAGGATGGGACATTCCTTATTCCTTTGGCCCAGAGAGCTTTTGAGCCTTGGGCAAATCTGGAATCCTCATCTCCTTCATGGCTGTGAATGTTGATGGTGTATTATCAGGTAACCACCACATTCATGGCTGAGCAGTCCTCATTCTATTTTTGGTGGGAGCCATTCTGTGAGGCCCACTTGGAAGAATGGAAATGATTAGCTTCTCATTCTTACACGGGCAGTGGCTGGGTAGAATTCTGAGTGAGGAATATGCTGTCTACTCCAGGACAGCCCCCACCACTGTCTCACCTCCAGTTCAGCCTATTCTAACAATTGCACCACGTGTCTGGCCCCTGTATGTATTTGAAGGTTCTACCTACTCTTGTTGTAGAATTATAAATGATGACGGGGCCACTGATACAGACTTAGAAGCCGTAGTTCAAGTAGAGAAAGTCAAAGATATTGAAATAATTGAAACTGCTGATTGGGAGATAATTTTAGAAAAAAGAGAATGTCCAAGAATATTGGAGTATCGCACAGTTATCTATCAGAAGGAGACATGATATTTTCTTAGAATAAGCACATCAAAGAGGCAGGAAAACCATATGATAGAAACCAACCAACCAAACAAACAGCAACAAAAAACCACCCAACAACAACCAAAACAAGCAAAGGATTCTATTATGGAAACCAGTTAGGAGGAGGTGCTTGTCAAAACAAGGAGGAACTCACTGGAAAGAAGAAAGGATTCAATGAAGGGTAGAGTTGAGAGGGGAAAATGAGGGTGGTAGGAGGAAATTATCATGGTTTATTGTCAATATGAGTGGGAGTTGTCAATAAAAAGTTTTTTAAAAAGTGAGTAGAGAATGAGGCCGGGCATGGTGGCACACGCCTTTAATTCCAGCACTCAGGAGGCAGAGGTAGGAGGATCACCATGAGTTCAAGGCCACCCTGAGACTACATAGTGAATTTCAGGTCAGCCTGAGCTAGAGTGAGACCCTACCTCGAAAAACCAAAAAAAAAAAAAAAAAAAAAAAAAAAAAAAAAAAAAAAAGAAAGAAAAAGAAAAAGAAAAGAAAAAGAAAAAGTGAGAAGAGAATGAATGTCAGCTAAAGACCACATGCCTTGAAGGTGAAAGATCCTGTGGCATTTCAGGGAAGTGGTACTTTGATACTTTTGGATAAAGATGCTGAGGCTCAGAGGGAAGCTGGGTATTCCTGTGGCCTGTCTTGCTGTAAGTCTCCCATTCTCCAGGAGACAGGGAGGAAAATACTGGTCCCCACATGGGAAGCTCCTTCTTGTCTCACTGACTCTCCATGAAGCTCTTGGAATTGGGGCTCATTGTCTTTAACAGATGAAGAAACTAATGCTTATGGGAGGTGAGGGTTCACTTGGTGATTCACATAGCAGCTATGCTGAGGAGAAGGCCTCTACCATATGTTCTTCTCATGCACCTGCTCGATCAGTGTCCTGGTCCAGAGATGAGGCTCCTCTTTGTTCCCTGTCACTAGGAAAACAGCATAGGAGTTATAAATCACATCTATGGTTCCAAAAGGCCTTTCCCACCACTTTTTAGCTCTATAGCTACCTCTTGCTTGAGGTGTGATAAAGACTCTAAGATTTTAAGGCAAAATAACTGAATGTGTTTGTGTTATTCAACACATGAAAGATCTTCTACTTGTCTAGTCTTATTAACTTCTGCCTCAGATTGTTTCTTCTGAAAATTCTGGGCCATGAATACTATCTACATTATTGCTATTAGAAGAGAAAAGTGTGTGTGAAGGGGGTAAGTCAGCAGATTGGATTTATTCCATTCTGATTTTTGAGTTCAGTTCAGACACTTGATCCCATTTTGGTTGAAGGAAGACAGGTGAATGTATAAACCCACTCCTGACATGTTTACTGTACAAGTCTTCAATTCACATTGGAGTGAGTAAATGGTATCCACAATAGTAAGTAGGTAGGACAGTTTAGTACTCTGTACAAGTCCTGTGTCCTTCCAGGCTTTGGGGAACTGAAGGCAGAGTTCCGAATTGATTCTCAGAACCCTCCATTTGTCTAGGTCGTGCTCCGTTGGAGACCCATCAGCATGTCATAATAGTAACTCAGGAATATTAAACACAGTATGTTAGGTAAGTACTTTGACCTGCATTTTCCTATTTTATTTTCACAGCAACTCCTCCTTCTAGGGACTGTGTACCAATATGTTTTGTGTTGCTATAACAAAATTATGGGAAGTAAAAGAAGCTTATGTGGATCTAAGTTCTGAGGTTTCAAGAACAAAACAACAGCATCTACTCAGCTGTAAAGATGGCCTTATGGCAGATAGCATCACAATCTTGTGTTTGGGTAGAAGAGATAACATGTAAGGCAGGAATTAAGAGACAGCACACTTTTTATAACAACCTGCTCTCTAGTGAATGAATCAAATTCCTCAAGTATAAGTGCTAACCCCTTCTAAGGATGACACTATTGGATCTAGCAACCTCCCACTAGGCCCTGCTGCTTAGAGGTTCCCAACCTTAATACCATCACATTGGAGACCAAGCTTCCAGCAATGAGTCTTACCACTCCCATTTCATAGACAAGGAGTCAGAGGCTGTGAGAACTAGGTGTCATGTTCAAGGTTATGTGTGTGGAAATGATGATGGAGCTGGTATTAGACTTCCTCCTGCCACATTGCTGTTTCCACTGTGGAACTGATTGCTTATGAGGAGCCAGAATTAACTGGTGTAGTTATCCTTTAAGGTATCATGCTGCTCTTCTTGAGAAATAAGACCCCAGAATGTCCTTTTGTGAGTGGGATTGCTCTCTTCTGGGGAGGAGCCCCTGCAGTTCCATTCTCAAAATGAAGGAGTTCTAACCATGCAACTGATCCTTAGTTCCAACCCCAGCACCAGGACACACCATTCAACAAAGCGTGTTCCTCTGGCTGTGCCATTATTTATTTAAATTTTTTTTTTTTTTTTGCCAACGAGTAAACCTAAAAGCCTCTTTCTGTATTTAGTGGTTTTGCTAGTGAAAACAAAATGACACACACATGCACACAAGCATATATATATTTTGAGAGCACCCTGGGAAACCCAGAGTCCTTGTCAGCACGCTCTTCCATCTCTTTAATTCTAGGAATGGTTTGTTAGGTTGGATGGGGCCCAGCTTGCTGCTGACTCCTAAATGCAGATGGCTTCTCCTTTGGGAAGTAACAGTGTTCACTAATGGACCCCTCCTGTTAACAGGAAACATAAGGTGGGGATGGGCCTGGACTTAACAAGGTATTTATCACAGTGATTGTGCCCAGGGGTTTCTCACAGTGATTGCTTCATAAATTTTAGTAATCTTTCCTCTTCTGATTTATGTGGCTCTCTAAAAGGCATTGTTCAGAAGTACATTAATGCGGATGCTAAATATAGCTGGAAAAAGCCCAGTCCCGATGCTCCAATGCCCACTGGCGGGCAGGCATCTGCCAGTCAGTAACCTACTTTTGTTCTAGTCTTCCTTGCTGGAACATATCATGCCATAGCAGCTATTTATATCCGGAAACCATTCTGAAAGTTGTCGGAAAAACCCTTCCTGTGGCAGTCACTGCCCTCCCAGGAGCTGCTGGGGTGTAAACACGCAGTGGGCACTCTTCTTCTCAGCGCCCGGCTGCACTGGGTGACCTTCATGCTGGCCATCTTTCCTTTGAAAACAAAACACCAACTTGGAATTTTAATTAAATGGCAGCAAATGGGCTATCAAGCTTGGTGCCTTGGCTGAACTGCTGTTCACTGCAGTGTGCATTTGAGTGACCATTGTGAAGCTGTAACATTAACTTATCAGGGAAATCACATCAGCTGAGGTTAGCCTCAGTTCACTAGGAGCCAAAGGCTCAGATGAGAAACTCTTTAATCTTTGTGTGTTTCTCTCTCTCTCTCTCTCTCTGTGTGTGTGTGTGTGTGTGTGCATGAAGCAGGCTCAGTCAGAAACACAGGGGATTCTATTAGGGCAATACCCTCTGCTATCCCAAAGGATACTAGAATACTATCTCTTTTTCTGCACACTATGTGGAACTTACTGGTTGAAGGTCACAATGCAAGTTACCCAGTGTTGGTAACATTATGAAATGGTCCCTTTTGGTTCAGTGTGGCTTTTGGAACGCTAGTGGTTCTGCTTTAGAACTGGTTCATAAAATGAATTAAGTCTGCTTAGGTAGGTTGTTTTGGATTGCAAAAGTTATTTAAAACCTTTTAAAAATAACATTACTGGAGACTGTTATGGGTTTATATTACTTTGTGAGGAGGCATGCATACTGTTTATTGCAACAATCTCCTGATTCCAACACTAAAATAGTCTCCCAAAAGGGTCTACCCATGCCTAGATCTTCAGATACTGACCACCTTGAATGTTCAGATACTGACCACCTTGAATGGTCCTGGTGACAGGCACCTGGAGCTTCCACATTGGTGGTGGGGGTCAGTGACAGTTTTCCTGGGGGCTGTAAGAAGATTCAAAGTCCTCAATCCCACAAGGAGTTTCGTAGACTCCGATGATTGCGGAGGTCCAAGAGCTCTTGGTTGAGGAGTCTCAATCTAGTCATGGAATAAAAAGAAAGGATTTTCAGAGAAAAGGAAAAGAAGGAGAAGCCTCAGGAGAACCCTTGTCACCTCTGCTTTTCTCATGAGGACATCAGGAACGCCCAGTGACTGGATGGGTGAGCTACAGAGATGGTAAGACTCTGTGTGTTCTTTTCTTGAGTCCTGGAGTAAGGATTAATATTCCCACCTATACACAAGGAAGATGAGGCATAAAATCCCACTCAGGAACATCTTGCTGTGCGATAGAAGACAGCGGAGACCCCTGCCTGGACCATACCTCCCTGGCCTCCTTCAGTTTCCTCTTGTGCTTTGATGGAGCAATTCTGTCTTATTCATGGTCAGAAACAGAGCTGGGTTTCCACTTATACCTATATGAGGGGAGCAGGGAGGCAGGAAACTAGGACCCCTACATTCCACCCCCTGTGCTGCTGACAGCATCAAGTTCTCAATATAACCCATGGTTTAGTATATTTGCCACTAGATTCCACTGTAACGTGTCCTACAGCATCTATGGTGCATCCCAGAGATGGAGGGGGAAGGGAAGGGAATGGAAATCTTCCCCTGTAGTTGTTGAGGAAGTGGTGAAATTAGGGGCTGAGGCAAGGCCTGATTTGTAGGATTTGCTGACTTTGTAAAGAGTGTAGGTATAAAGAGCTTCATCATAATTGATTTCAAATTACTCAGAGCCTAACAAATGACTTCAAAAGTTCCTGAAAGTGTCAATATTGAAAGTTGCATATCAGCATTTCAAAGTGGTCTGTGCCTGGAGGTCCAAACCATTCTGGTCTTCTTATATTGCCCAGCTCTCTGCCATGTGGGTATCTCTTTCTGCACGGCACCTTTAGGTGTGTTCTATATGCCTCACGCTGTGTGACAATGTGCACACAACAGGTAATCAGTGAATGATGGTTGCAGAACACACCTGACAACAGGCCTCACTCCCACTGTAGTGATGCCAAGGTCTAAGGGTCTGCCTTTCAGCACAGGGACCCATGAACCTGTTAACATTGGGCTTCAGCATCTAAAGTCCCCAAACTTAGTGCCACAAGTCATTCCAGTGCAGGACAAAACAGGAGTTGAAGGGAGAGATGGAAGGCCAGGCAGATAGAGGACAAGTCTTGAGACCACCCGAAGTTCAGCAGCTCCCATGATAGGGCTTAAGGGAAAGCGGCTACCCAGGAACAGGCAGTGATGTGGGGGGTGGGGTGCGATCGGGGGACTTTTGGAGCTGAGGCCTCTTTGGAGCAAGTTTGCGGCAGAGTGACAAGCAGAGCCAGGTGCCGGTGGGAGCAGCTGCAGCTGCACAGCAGAGAGTGGTAGTTAGATGTGTGCCATGTGGAAAGCATTGGGGCAGTGAACAGTGGAATTTGTAAGCCAAGTCTCCAATGCAGGGAGCTTTGCAGAATGATGTGAATGTGCTCATCTGTCTCTTTGATATTGTTTAGTAACCTCTGAACCTTGGTGCTCTTTGGAAGGCTCACTCTACCCTGTGAGGTCCCCAGGAGCTCCTCCATGGATGCCAGTGATTCACTCCATTTCTGCCCACACAGAGCTTCCTAGTGTCCTGGCCCAGGATTTCCTAGTCTGGCTCCAATCAGGTTTGAAGAAAGGGCTTTTCCCTTTCTTCTGGATTTATTCCTGAAGCGAATCATAGAAATGATCCCTGAAAGTATATTCTTTTCCTGGCTCTTCTCTCATTTGTCTTTCACCTTCTAAGGACTTTCCCTAATGAAAAAAAAATCTGACCATTGTCTTGAATATTGTCTTCTACCTTCGGGGTCAAACCCACACTCCTTGCCTAGGAAAATGGATACTGCTTTGATCTGGCCCTGAGTGTTCCTCTGGGTTTGTCTCTAATTGGTCTCCAACCTCTGCCTGTCTCCAGCCTGTCAAATGCTCTGGCTCTGGATCCCACCTGTGAGGGGAGTTCTTGCTGCCTATCCTTGGGTATCCCCTATTCCTGGTTTGTTCATGGGCCAGCTTCAGCTTTTTGAGTCTCTGTTCCAGCTTCATCTCTGTCACCTCGCATGCTGGGTTGCTGTGGGGCTCCTCCTGTGTGCACTGAGGTCCCAGTACACCCATTACGGTGTCATACCACTATTACATTTAAGATGTAGTGTGGATGCTTGTGACACAGTGCGGATGTTGACAACATGCATATTGTGTGCATTTTGCATGTGGATGTCTTAACAAAGAGCACACATCTACATGCATATACACACACTATGCTTCTCAGTAGATTCATCAAAATGGATTATTCACCTATTGTACATGTACATGGATCATGGCTGATCCATACCCGGTCTCAATAGCACTCTTTTTTTTTTTTTTTTTTCCGAGGTAGGGTCTCACTCTGGTCCAGGCTGACCTGGAATTAACTATGTAGTCTCAGGGTGGCCTCGAATTCATGGTGATTCTCCTACCTCTGCCTCCTCCCCAGTGCTGGGATTAAAGGCATGAGCCACTACGACTAGCTCAATAGCACTCTTTGGAGATGACTGGATTGGCAGTGGATGGGAGCAGGGACATTTACAAGAGGTAGTAGGTATATACATGTGGTTCCAATGTGAAGAAATTGTAAAGAATGTGCACAGTGCCCATGCCCCCTCCCCTCTTATTCCTAGAACTAAATTATCTTTGCAGCTGGCAACACACACACACACACACACACACACACACTCACTCTCTCTCTCTCACACACCACATTATATACAGCATTCCATTAGAAATCTCTAAGGGGCATAAAACACACACCTAGTCTGCTTGTACAGTTTCCAGTATGGACACCAAGCCTCATGCACACCCTGACAACTGGGGGCTCATGTGTGCATCTGTCTAAACCTGGCACAGAGCATACAGGTCTGGCTGCATTGGCAGCTGTGGTCAGCCTCATTTCCATCAGGGATTGTTATTTTGAGCAGTTGTCAACAAGGGAAATAAACATCTGGGGTGTTGTGTAACCTGGCTTTCCTCTCACTACCCCCCTCCCCATGGAAAGTGGGTCACTGACTTGTGCGTGGAGAGCAGCTCAGGTGACGCCTCATCCTAAGAAAGACAGGATTTGAGTCCCTTCGTGGTGCTCTGATCCCAGAGGCCACACTGTGACGTGAGGCCCTGTCCAGACACAGGCCTCTGGGAGACCTTGGCCCTTTGTCTGATGCGTCAGTTTTGATTTTTATGATTGATGATGCAGTGAGTCAACAGAATAATAACACACAGCAGCCGGGGTGGACCCGGTGCTGAGGGGCCATGTTCTCCTTTCATTCCATATAAATTTCACAAACGCCTGACCCATATGATTTTAAATAAGCAAGCAGACAGTCTCACGGCCTCTGCGATCCGATGCTTCTGATCACAATAGCCACTTTCTTTTACAGCCCTGCCTTTTCTTTCTGACCAGGGACTATGCTGATTGGCTTCTGTTGGGTTGGGGAGAAGGGAGAAGACACTGTGAGGGCCTTCTCTATTTTTATTTTTTTTACATATTTATCTTTGCAGTGCTGTGAATTAAACTCAGAGCCTTGTGCATCATGTTTCCTAGGCAGTCTACTTACAGCCCCCACCCAGCTCTTCTGTATTTTTTTTTCTTAAGTAAAAGGCAGTATTGTCATTCTAAAATATGTGTGAAGAGCTGGGGATATGTCTGAGTGGTTAAAGGTGCTTGTTTGCAAAGCCACTTGGCCCAGGTTCAATTCCTCAGTATCCACATAATGCCAGATGTACAAAGTGGCACATATATCTGGAGTTTGTATATAGTAGCAAGAATCCCTGACATGCCATTCTCTCTCTCTTCATCTCTGTCCTTGCAAATTATTAAAAAAAACAGTAGCTAAGTTGATGGAGTACTTGCCTGACATGCATGAAACTCTGGGTTTGCTCCCCAGAACAGACTAAACCAGAAGTGGTGGCACATGCCTGTAATCCCCACTCAGGAGGTGGAGTTTAGAGGATCAAAAGCTCAAACTCATCTTTGAATACATAGAGAGCTCAAGGCCAGCCTTGGCTACATGAGACTCTGTATAAAAAAAAAAACCTGCCTTGGGCTGCACCTTCTTGCATTGCCTCAGTTTCCCCTCGACTCAGATGGAGATTTGTCTTGCCATCAATAGCTGAGAGCTGAGTTCTCCCACCCTGCCTGTAAGGTGGGAGCAGGGAGGCAGGAAGCTCAGGCCTTACATTCCAATCCCTGTGCTGTTGACAGCATCAAGTTCTCAGTATAACCTACAGTTTAGCACAACATTTTCCAGACTTCATTGTAATATGAGCTGGTGTCCTACAGCCTCTGCGGTGGGTCCCAGAGATAGATGGGGAAGGTAGGGGGGGTGGTGGTGGTAGAACTTCTATTGTACCTGTTGACAACGTATATATGAAGTGATGGACAGAGGAAGATTTGCAGGATTTTCTGATCGCCATGGTATAAAAAGCCTCATCATAGTTGATTTGAAACTCTCCTGTAGCCAACAAATTATATTACATATCATGTCTCACAGGACATGCAATAAAATTCTTAGTTTTAAATCAGTAAATAGCAATTTTAAATAGCCTACCGAGCAAAATGAATGTATATGCATATGCTGGACAGCATGCCTTTTTTTTTTTGTTTTGCTTATGTGTATGTGTGTGGTATGTGTGCACATGTATGTGGTGTGTACATGTATGTGTCCTGCAGTGTCTCACATGCTTGCCCATGGTGGTGGTGGGGGAGGGTGCAGAGAGCTTGCCTGCATGGCAGGAATAAAACGATGGGCGTCCTGCTCCGTCACTCTTCAACTTAGTTCTCATTTTGAGCCAGACTCTCTTACTAGTACCAGAAGTCCGTTTCCCATGAGCCTGGGTTTTGCCCTGGTCTCTGTACCCCTTTGCAGGACTTAGGGTATAAGACATGTGGCCAGGCCCAGAGGTGTCAAGCCTCCTCCGGCCCTCATGCTTGTGCAGGAAGCACACTTAACTGCTGAGACATCTCTCAAACCCTAGCATGTCTTTTATTTTATTTTTATTTTTTCCTTTAGGAAGCATTTCTGGTGTTGTAGATTATGAAGAAAGAATTCTTTCCCAAACACATATCACTGCCTCAAGACTGTTTTAACTTGGTTTGTCAGAAGAAAGTCAGAAGAAAGCTTTGGATCATCACTTCCTAGAGGGAATGCTGCTGGTGTGCAGGGGCCTGGAAGTGACGTTCTATGCCAGGTGCCGGCAACATGGTGAGGGTTTCAGAAAGAATGGCTTCCATGCACTAAAGGTTGCTTGGGTGATGAGAGCTTTACTTGTAACAGTATTGTTTAATACTGCCAGGTAGTTATTTTTATGATGACCAGAGTGTTAAAGAGAAAACTGAAGCCTAGGGACATTTCTAAGATTATTCCTTAAGTGGTAGAGCCAGGGTTTGAGAGCTTGTTTGGAGGTTCTATCAGGGGAGCACAGGTACTCGTATACCCTTGACCAAAGACTGGTCCTTATCTATTCAGGAAGGTTGTCCACTTCCACCTAGCATGCAACCCTGGAAGGGAAGCACATGGAGCGGTGAGGGAGGAAGGGGCCACCCACCTATCCAGCCACATCAGCTGAATCAACCTTGGCGATCAATGGGGTGACAGATGTTGCAGCCAGAACGCCCTTGCATCCAAGCCAGGGTTTGAATTAGGTGGCCTGACTCCAGCCTTTTCAAAAAACACCCACTTTGAAAATGCCATCATGACATGACAGGCATGGCTATGGACTAAGACTGGTAGTATGGGAAGCCTGTATGACAAAAAAAAAAAAAAAAAAAAAAAAAAGAAAGAAAAGAAAAGAAAAGAAAATGACACCCACCTCTGGTTCATTCTTAGGGTGAAAACACTATGCTTGCTACCAGTGCTGTGGATAACTGTGATGCTGCCTCCATGCATCTTTCTAGAAAGCTGAGTGGGCAGGTCTGCAATGCAGAATCCAGTCTCTAAGGCCCATGGTGTTCTAGAATGCTTCACTTTCAGTCCAGACCCCTTGGTATGGGGTCCTATGGGGCCATGGTGGACTTGTGCCCTTGTGGTATACTAATGTGACCTCATCCAAGTTCTTAGAGCAATGATTATGTTTTAAAAACTCACTTGGAAATCGTTGAGTTGAACTGTGTGTTGGCCAGATTTCTGTCATTATGACAAAATGACTAAAGCAATCAACTTAAAGAGGAACAATTTGTCTTGTCACATGCTTTCAGAGCTTCCAGTCTAGGATCACTGACCCTGCTGCCTTTGGCCTGGGGCAGCACAGTACATTAGCGGGAAAGCCTGGTCTAGAGAAAGTTGCTCCACTCATTGCAGAATGGAAGAAGAGCGATAAGAAGAGGCTGGGTCTTAGCATCTCATTCAGTGGCAGGTCCTAGTAATCTGATTTCCTCCCACCAAGGCACCATCTTTTAAATGTCTCACCACCTCCAAATTGTGCCCCAGGATGAAGAACAAGCCTTTAACACAGGGACCTTTTGAGGGTAAGAAAATTGATCTTGATTGTCTGGATTTAGTCGCCTGTGTGCCCATGAGGGCATTTCCAGAAAGATTTAACTAAGGAGGGAAGACCTACCCTCATTGTGGCTGGCCCAGGCTGAGTAAAAAGGGGAAACTGAGTTGAGCACCAGCGTTCATCTCCTCCTGCTTACTGACTGTGGGCACACTGTGCCCAGCTGCCTCAGGCTCCCGTTGTCATGCCTTCAGGGCCATGACGGACTGCACTCAAACTGTGAGCCCGAAGAAACGCTTCTCTCCTTAAGTTGCTTTTGTCTGGCATTTTGTTATCGCAATGAGAACCCTTATTTAAACCATAGAGAACTGTCACTCAGAAGCCACGTGAACTTCTGATCAATAGCACTTATGTGAATGTGGCTTCTTTATAAGAATTTTGTGGATATAATCAAGATGACGTGAAAGTGTATTGGGCTAAGCCTGAATCAAAAAAAACCTGGTGTCCTTAGAAGAAGAAAACATTTGGATGGAGAGGGCCACTGAGGGAGGCAGGTGGGAATGCTGTGTCTAGGAACAGGATAGAGCTGTGGCCCCCAGAAGCAGGAGGAAAGCAAAGATGAACCTTCCCTTGGAATCTTCAGAGGAAGTATGTCTTTATCAATAACTTCATTTCAGGATTTTACACTCTAAGAATGTGGGACAAAACTGTCATACGAAATCATTTTGTGGAAATTTGTTTCAGCAGTCCTAGGCAATGAGTATAAGAAGTTCATTTACAACCCAGATTCCTGAGTCCCATGCCTATGAATTCTATAGTTCAAGGGTAGAGCTTTTGCAAGTACAATTTAAAATAAAAAGCCAGGAAGGAGACTCTTATGTGGAGGTACGAAAGGTGGGCTTCATCCAAGGCACCTCCCTTACTTTCAGCATTCAGATGGGAGATGCTATGGAATGTATTTCAGTCTAGAAAAGATATGCTCATTGGTCAGTGAAAATGTAGATCAAGCAAACAAACTATGGTACTGGCTTATATGTGAGGGTATAAAGTAGTGTCTTGAGACATTGCACACCTATCTGGGCACTGATATCACGTTCCTTATCTTTAACATTCTAATGGTGACCCAGTGGGTGGGGGAGGTGCTGTTTGAAACCCAGGGAAACAAACCAGTAACTTTAGAAATATCTAAACTTCTAGCTTGACATTGGGTTTACGCTCTTCTGGTCCCCTCTGCACAAGAGGAAACTGTCCAAGTGTAAACCGGACAGTGTCACTCTGTGTGACCCCCTTTCACAGTGCCTTCTGTCTTCAGCATGTCTGGGGACTCTGTGACTTAAGCACTTTTCATCTCTGCAGCCTCACGTCCTCACCCCCAGGTTGCTCACTTGTTATTCTCCACTTTTGACTCTTCTCTCCTCTCCAGCTTCCTATTACCTGAAGCCCTTTCACCGGCTTCTTCTCTTGCTCAGGTTCTCCATTAGAACTCATTTCTACAGGAAGGTTTCCTAATGCTTCAAGGGTGACCCACGTATGGTATTATTGGCTCGATGTTACCAATGAACATGAGACAACTTACTTGAAAAGAGAAATGGTGTATTTAGCTCGCTATTTTGGAAGTGTGTGTGTGTGAGAGAGAGAGAGTGGGAGAGGGGGCCAGGGTGGTGGTGGTTCTGCAGTTCCCTTCAAGTATATACCTTCAATGACCCTCAATTAGGCTCCACCTTTGAAAACTTCTAACACTGCCCAATGGCACCACCCTAGAACAAGTCTTTAATCATGGACCTTTGGGGGAGGAGACACATACAATATGCAGTTATATACCTTTTCTATGTGCTTCTGAAAAAAGGTTATCTCACTGTAGCATATCACATATGATGGATTCCACTGGCTTGTTCCTATCACCTCCTTTTAATCCTTGGCTTCTCCAAGGGTGGAGGAAATGTCTTAGTCAAGGTTGTGTCCCCAATACCGCCTGACACACACTATCTGACACCCGAGACAGGAGATTGCATTCAGTAGATGGGCAACAAACCAATGTTTCAGCTCTACCACTCAGTCTTTGGTCTTCATTCCTGGTAAACCTAAGAAGTCAACTTCTTTGTCTCTGTTCTTACATTTGGTTGGGTTTCTGAACAAGCGATCACATACTGCAATGACTGAATTCATCATCACTAGGCCCACATTCAAACCTCTGTGCTTCTCAAACTGCTCCTATTCATGCCCTGTGGTGCTAACATGGCCTCATTGCCATGAACCGATTCTCTTCACCTCCACACCATCCTTCCACTCTTTAGAGAGAGGCTGGTTATCTTAGGTGACTTCTTCTGACTTTCCTCATTCTCTCTGTCTCTTTTCCTTCCCAAGTCCTTCTCCCACTTTTTGATCAGATACCCTGTAGTCCCCTCTGTCACTCTGTTTCAGTCACAGTTTCTTTTAACTTTGACTTCTTACCTTTCTTGGCAACAGCTTATATCTGATGCTTCTTAAAACTTTTATGAGCTGGAAAGATGGCTTAGCCGCCAAGGAACTTTCCTATGAAGCCTAAGGGTCCAGGTTTGATTGCCTAGAACCCACATAAGCCAGATGCAGAAGGTGGTGCATGCATCTGGAGTTTGCAGTGGCTAAAGGTCCTGGCACACCTCCTCTCTCTCTCTTTCTCAAATAAATACAGAAATAAAATATAAAAACTTTAATTTCTATATTATGCTTCTCAAATTTCTTTAATATACATCTAATAATCCATCCATGCAATACTATATTTAGCATTCAATATATCTTCAAAATACTAATTAACATAGTTCACTTTGTTGCTGAAATTTATCCAGGAGCTTCTGAGGATACTTAAGAGAAAACATAAGCTGTTTCTTCACCAGTTGCTACAAGACCACATCAGCCTATGTGAATTGGTCCTTGCTTGCTGCTTTGACCTCACTGCACCACATGTGCGTCTCTCCCTTACACAGTCCTCTGGAGGTGGTGTAAACTTCCTCTTCCTTTGCCACCTGCTTATGGTGTCTGTGTGACCACTTTCTTTTCATTCAGGTCTCCATTAAGAATCCATGTCCTCAGTGAGTTCTTTGATTACTTAGCCTCAAGCACCACCCAGCTTTTATCCCAGAACACTCTATGATGGCACCTGGTTAGCTCAGAAGATCAAGGAGCTTACCTAGCAGTCATGATATGGGGGATGGTGGTAATGTTCATTGCATCACTTTCGGCAGTTCACTTTGCACAGTTCTCTGAAATTATTTCCCAATCTCCATCTTCAGCCCTGGCATTTCTCAAGAACAAGTAGATCCCCTTTACAGGATTTACTTTAAATTCAATGTTTCTAAAACCAAACCAATATTTTTCTTCTAAAACTCACTTTTCCTTTTCTGTAGAGATTACTTCTTCAACACCCCAGGCTAGTGTTTAGGGTAACCTTGGTTATTCTAGGACACACATGTCCCATATCCTTGAGTAAAGAGTCCTCAGATACTGCCCTTGTGATGTTCTGCCATATGTTCCTACTTCTCTGCACTTTACCTATTTTTCTTACAAAAAACTGAAACAGAAACTATCCCTGATAAAAGACTTTAGCAGCTCACTATTGTTCACCAAAGTCCAAGCTCTTAACTGAAGTACTAGGGCACTCAGACCAAGTTCTTACCTTTTTCTACAAGCAGACTGGCATGTTATGACTTTTCCACTAGAGATCACTCAACTTTGCCAATACACTGCACTTTTTTTTTAACATGTGTATATGTGTGTGTGGTACGCATGCATATTTGTGTGTGTGTATGTGTGGGCATCTGTGCATTTGCATGCATGCATGTGCATGTATGTATGTGTATGGTCAGAGGTTTATGTCAAGTGTCTTCCTTGATCACTCTCCACATTATTTATTGACCCAGGGTCTCTCCCTTGAGCTCAGAGCTCAACAGTTTGGCTAGCATTACTGGGAAACTTGCTCAGAGCATCCCCTGCCTCTGTCTCCTGAACAGTGGGATTATATGTGGGCCACTGTGTCCACCCAGTATTTACATGGGGCCTGGGGATCCAAACTCTGGTCCCCACACTTGCCTGGCAAGCATTTTATCCACTAAGCCATCTCTCAAGGCCACTGTAGCTTATCTCATGCTGTTCCATTTGCCTAGAATGTCCTTTATTTCCATATGCTGAGACCTACCTGTCTTCTAGGACTCATTCACACATTGTCTTCTTAGTAATCATCACTGGCCTCACTGGCTACGGTTAGTTATCTCCTCTGATGTGTGTCTTAAAACACTTCTTCCTCTTATCACTTTTACTACTTATCATGCTGAGTCCATGTTACAGATATTTACATGCAGTTTATGTTCTTGATTATGTCTATGGTATACTAAAATGGCATTCTTTCTTTGTGTGTGTATTAAGGTTCCTGTCTTGTACATTGTATTTCTGCTTGAGGGGTTTCTTTATTTTATTTATCTGTTTGATTTCAAGGTAGGGTTTCACTCTAGTCCAGGCTGACCTGGAATTCACTATGTAGTCTCAGGGTGGCCTCGAACTCACGGCAATCCTCCTACCTCTACCTCCAGAGTCCTGGGATTAAAGCCATGTGACACCATGCCTGGCAGGGGTTTCTTTGTTATTTATTGCAGTTCGGGTCTGCTATGATGGATGATTCCACATTTTCAAGTCTGAAAAGCCATTGCTTTCTCTCGGTTTTGTTTTTCAGGTCGGGTCTCAGGATAACCTGCAGCTAGTCCAGGATAATATAGAACTCACTCAATAGCTCCAGACTGACTTCAAACTCATGGAAATTCTCCTTCTTCAGCCTCCCAAGTAGTGGGATTTTAGAGCCACCATATCTAGCTTTCTCTCATTTTTTTTTAGAGTGACAGACTGTGTCTCTATTTATTTATTTAATATGGGGGGGGGGAAGAGAGAGAGAGAGAGAGAGAGAGAGAGAGAGAGAGAGAGAGAGAGAGAGAGAATTGGCACAACAGGGCCTCAGCCACTGCAATTGAACACCAGATGCTTGTGCCACCTAGTGGGCATGTGCAGCCTTGTGCTTGTCTCACCTTTGTGCTTTTGGCTTACATGGGATCTGGAGAGAAGAACATGGGTCCTTAAGCTTCCAAGGCAAGTGCCTTAAACACTAAACCATTTCTCTAGCCCTGTGTCATGTTTGAAACTTGTTTGTATTGGATATGGAATTCTAGATTGACAATCTACTCTTCTTTAAAAAAAGTTGCTCCCATTGCCTTTTGATTTTAACTATTCCTAATGAAAAATCTACAGACATTCTTATCTTTGCTTACCTTTGCACTGCTGGGACAAACACCTGACCAAAAGGAGCTGATGGGAGGAAAAGAGTTTATTCTGACTTACAATCTTGAGGGAAATTCCATCATGTCAGGGAAAGGTTGGTAGAGCAAAGGCTGGACATCACATATTGCCACAGCAGGTAGAAAATAGATGCATGAACCACCCTGTGTATCTTGCTTACATGGGCAGTGGGGAATCGAACCTGGGTCCTTTGGCTTTGCAGGCATGTGCCTTGATCTCTAAACCATCTCCCCAGCCCTGTATTTATTTATTTTTCTTCTTCTTAAAAATGTTTATTATTTTTATTAACAAGATGTTTGTATGGATATATCATGTGTTGATACCCTCTTTTCCCTTGTCCCTACTCCCATTCTGTTGGGGACACTCCTCAGTGGGGAGGCAGTTTATGCACTGTGGGAGCAGTATTCAGTTATTTTTTTTTGGGGGGGGAGGGAATGCATCTGGGCATGATGTCTCAACCTGTGGCTCTTATAATCTTTCTGTCCTCTGTTCTGCAAAATTCCCTGAACTGAGGTAGGTGTGTTTTAAGTATACTTCAGTGCTGAGCTCTTAGGAGCCTCTGGATCTCTGCTTTGGTAGGCATTGAGTATCCTGAGGGTCTGCCTCCTATACCCTGGTACTGATTATCAGGAACAGCATGGAAGCAGTACTCTTGCTCGTCTCTCCAATTCCTCTGTGGATTCAGCTGGGGCTTGGCTGAAGTGTGAGGGATATTTTACCTTCTGAAAAAGAACAGATTCTCCAACGGAGAGTGAAGTCAGCATAGTTTAAATGGGATAAGCATTATTAACTTTGGGAGAATTTGATGTATGTAACCCCTCTTTTAGCCAAAGTGAGAGCTGACACTGGAGAACATAATCTTTGACACCATATGATTCTGATCTGGTTCCCAATTCCAGATATGGGTTCTTTTACACTGAGTGGATCTCTTAGCCAATCGGAAAATTATTGGTTACACACTAAGGCTGTGTGCCACTATTGCACTGGCATATATATCCTGTCAGGGTGTTTGCTTCTGAGTAGCATAGACCTCTGGTTTCTCAGACAGTTGTTGAACATTTTCCCTCAGTAGCTCATGTAGCACTTTCCAGCACTAGACAGACTGACTGTTTGGGGACTGACTTTCTTCTGAATTCCAGCCAGGTCTCTCATGCTCTGTGTCAGCAGCATATGGTGTCTTCAGATATAGAGTCTCAGCTTTTTCCTCAGTCAGGTAATCAAGTGCTTTGACCGAAAGCTGTCTTGATTTGGGGACCTTGTAGGTCCCTCTGATAAACAGCTCAATGTAGGTAGCAACCAATCTCTGGTACTGAGAGTTACAGGCCAGAGATAGAAAAAAAATTCTTTTAAGTTCAGATTCATCCCACCCTTACAGAGCCCTACTTTTCATGTGGTCCCCCTTACTCCTTATGAGAGTTGTATCTTTTAGGTTATCTCCAAGGATGAAGGTTTCTATGGTGTCAGCTGATTTTGGATTTAATTTTGGGTTTGTTTCCCCCCTCTCCTCTTCCCCTTCCCCCAAATCCTTCCATCCCTATTGTCTGGGTCATGAGTTGCCTTTCAGGTATGACAGCATCTCCAGCAGGTCCAGAATAGGAACCACAGATAAGTGATACCATGTGGTGTTTGTCTTTCTGTGATTGTGTGAGTTCACTGAGTATGATCTGCTCCAAGTCTGTACATTTTTCTTCAACTTTCATTGTATCATTTTTTTCTTACATCTGAGTAGAATTCCATTGTGTAAATGTACCATAACTTTGTTATCCATTCATCCAATGATGGGCATCTGGGTTGATTCCATTTTTTAGCTGTAATGAATTGAGCAGCTATAATCATGGTTGAGCAAATGTCTCTGTATTGATGCATGGATCATTTAGGATACATGCCCAGTAAGGGAATAACTGGGTCTGTTGGTAGCTGTATGTTCATCCTTTTCAGGAATCTCCAAATTGATTTCCATAGTGGTTGTACAAGTTTACATTCCCACAAGCAGTGAATGAGGGTTCCTCTTCCCTCACATCCTCACCAAAATTTGTCATTGTTAGATCTTTTAAAATGATTACCATTTTTACTGGAGTAAGGTGGAATATCATGGTTGATTTAATTTGCATTCTATAAGTTAGGGATATTGAACATTTTCTTAAGTGTGTATTAGCTATTTGAAATTCTTCCTCTGAGAACTCCCAATTTAGTTCTCTGCCCCACTTTTGGAGTGGGTTGTTTGATTTTTAATTGTTTAGGTTTTTGAGTTTTTTTTTTTTTTGTAGATTCTACATATTAGACTTTTGTCAGTGGTATAGCTGGTGAATATTTTCTCCCATTCAGTGGGTAATCTATTGGTTCTGCTTATGGTATATTTGTCTGTGCAAAAGCTTTTAGGTTCATGAGATCCCATTGGTTGAGTGCTTGTTTAATTTCCTGTGCTTCTGGGGTTTTGCTCAGGAAGTCTTCTCCCAGCCCTAAATTGTGGAGCATGCTTCCTATTTTTACTTCCAGTAGTTAAAGAGTTTCAGGTCTTATATTGAGGTCTTTCGTCTATTTGTACTTGATTTTTGTGTATGGAGAAATGAGTGGGTCTAATTTCATTTTTCTACATATGGTCATCCAATTTTTCCAACACCATTTGTTGAAGATGCTGTCTTTTCTCCACTCTAAATTATTGGCACTTTTGTCAAAGATCAAGTAGCTATAGTTACTTGACCTAAGGTCTGGGTCTTTAATTCTGTTCCATTGGTCTATGTTTTTGTTTTTATTCCAGTACCATGCTGTTTTTGTTACTATGGCTTTGTAACATAGCTTTGCAACTGGTATGATGATTCCTCAAGAGGATTTTTTTTCCCTAAGGATATGTTTGAATATCCAAGGCCTGCTGCCATTCCACATGAATTTTGAGATTATTTTTCAATCTCTGTGAAGAATGATGCTGGTATTTTTATTGATATTGCAACAAAAAAAATAAAATACCTTGGAATAATGTTAACCAAGGAAGTGAAAGATCTATACAATGAAAACATAAAAACACTCAAAAAAGAAATTGAGGAGGACTTGAGAAAATGGAAAGACCTCCCATGTTCCTGGATAGGCAGAATTAATATTGTGAAGATGATAATCCTACCAAAGGCAATATACAGATTTAATGCAATTCCAATTAAAATCCCTACTGTGTTCTTCACAGAGATAGAAAAAAATCATCTCAAATTTCATATGGAAAGTCAGAAGGCCTCGCATATCCAAACAGATCCTCAGCAAAAGAAATACCTCTGGAGGCATCACCATACCTGATCTAAAGCTATATTACAAAGCCATAGTAATAAAAACAGCATGGTACTGGCATAAAAACAGGAGTATAGAACAATGGAATAGACTTGAGGACCCAGACTTTGGGTCAAGCAACTATAGCTACTTGATATTTGATAAAGGCCCGAAAATATTGGCTGGAAAAAAGACAGCATCTTCAACAAGTTGTGCTGGACAAACTGGATAACCATATGCAGGAAACCGAAACTTGACCCACACATTTCACCATGCACTACACTCAAGTCCAAATGGATCAAAGACCTCAATATAAGACCAGAAACTCGAATACTACTGGAAGAAAATTTAGGAAGTACTTTCCATGATATAGGAATGGAAAAAGACTTCCTGAACAAAACCCCAGTAGCTCACGAACTTAAACCGTTACTCAACCAATAGGATCACATGAAGCTGAAGAGTTTCTTTACAGACAAGCATACAATAAGCAAAGCCAATAGATTACCCACAGAATGGGAGAAAATACTTGCAGGTTATCCAACTGATAGAGGCCTAATCTCTAGAATCTACAAAGAACTCAAAAATCTAGACAGTAAGAAGTCAAACACCCCACTCACAAAATGGGGCAAAGAGCTGAACAGGCAGTTCACAGAGGAAGAAATAGAAATGGCAAACATACACTTATAAATGTTCATCATCCCTAATCATCAGAGAAATGCAAATTAAAACAATTATGAGATTCCACCTTACCCCAATAAGGATAGCAAACATCAAAAAATCAAATGAAAATAAATGCTGGCGAGGGTGTGGAGAAGTAGGAACACTCATCCACTGTTGGTGGGAATGTAGGTTGGTACAATCACTTTGGAAAGCAATATGGAGACTTCTGAAAAAGCTGAGTATAGAGATACCAACAGACCCAGTTATTCCCTTACCAGGCATCTACCCTAAAACCTTCAAACCACAGGCTAGAGAGATTTGCTCAACCATGTTTGTAGCAGGTCAATTTGTAATAGCTAAGAGCTAGAATCAACCCAGATGTACATCACCAGAAGAATGGTTAACTAAGATGTGGTATATCTACACAATGGAATTCTATACAGCAGTAAGAAAAAATGACACAATGAAATTTGAGGAAAAATGGTTGAACCTGGAACAGATCATTCTCAGTGAACTTACCCAATCACAGAAAAAAAATCACCACATAGTCTCACTCATCTACAGCACCTAACCTGAATCTACCCAAGATACCTTACATATCCAGCAAGCATCTCCTAGACTAGACACTAGGATGGAAGGGGAGGGAGGGGAGGGCATCAAAGGGGTGGGAAACACAAATGTAGACCCAAATGGCAATGGTACCATAAAATTCTACTTACTAAAAGACAGACCAAATGGCTGATCCTTCACCAGGCCCTTACAGGGACCACCTGAACCACAAGACACTGGAGAGGGTAGGATCGCAACTAACCTTAATCTTCTACATCTTCCCTCCCTCCTCCTCCCTCTCCCTCTCCCTCTCTCTCTCTCTCTTCTCTCTAACTCTTGTATATTAGTTATCTTTTTCCTCCTTTTCTTAGTGGGCACTGACCTGCAACTCCCAGTACCAGCGTGGGGCTATCATCCACAATGAGCTTTTGATCAGAGAGACCTACAAGGTTTCCTAAAAGACAGACAGATTTCTGTCAGAGTACTTGATGACCCACCAAAGGTTAGTGGTAAGACCCTACTGCTGAAGACACCTTATGTGGTTGACATGCAAAATAGAATGGCATGGCTGGAAGTTGGAAGAGAGTCAGTCCCCAGACAGTCAGCACGTCTAGTGCCAGAAGGTGCTATGTGGGCGACTGGGGTAAAGGACCAACATCTGTCCAAGCAACTCATGGTCTAACCTACTTAGCAGCAAATAACTTGTGATGCCCACACAAGTGCAATAGTGCACACAGCCATGGTGGGAACCAACTGCTCTTAATTTGGCTAACTGATCTCCTCAGTGGTACGGGACCCATAGCTGGAGCTGTGAAACAAGTCAGGACCATATCCAAACATAAGCCCTCTCGCCAATATCAAGGTACCATCAATCATGGGCTACAAGAGGGCCTACACCTATTAAATTCTCTATAAAAAAAAGTAAGGGTTATCTCTTTTGTCCTGGTGGTAACTTACTCTCCGTTGGAGAATCTGCTTGTCTTTTTCATATAGATGTAGATCCTAAGGAGAGAGCCACCCCATCATACCTCAAAAGGGCCCGGCTGAAACTAAGAAAAATTGGAGAAACAAGCAAGGGTGCTGTTTTCCTGATGAATCATATACCAGCAGAAGGGGGAAAGAGATCAACACAGAGAAAAATCAACTCCTACCAAATCAGAGAGCCAGAGCCTCAGAGGCCCCCAACACCTCATCACTGAAGCAGACCAAAAATGAACCTAACATGGCTCAGGGAAATTTTGTGGAAGAGGGGACGGAAAGAATGTTAGAGCCACATGTTGGGTCATGATATGCAGAGACATTTGACTTACCCACAGCTGTGGGCTGACTCCACAATGCATGACCCATATACCTCAACAAGGAGGGGCCAAGGGGAGGGGGTAGGTCACGGATGAGCCTAATAATGGTACCAAACTGACTGTATTTGCTGAATACAAAACTAACTAATAAAGAAAAAAATTTTCATCCAGTGCTGGTGCCAGCAGCTCTCCGTGGCAGCCATCCCATAGTCCTGGCAGTTCCACTGGGTATCCACTGCAACCCATGGTTCATGGCTCCATTGGGTCTCCATGCAGATAATCCAACAAGCTTCCCTCACATTGTTCATGGACAATTCAAAAAATGAAATAAAATAAAACCATGTTGCAAATTCAATGACACTCTCTTTCCTAAATTTTTTTGTGCTCCATAGTACCAGGTGGGCTATGAACTTGTTAATCAAAGCAGACTTTGCAGAACAGGACACTCCTTCAGCAATCAGACCCCTTCAAAAGAGTCCACATTTTCCCTCTTGTCCCAACAGCTGACTCAATCTCAATTATTGTAATCTCTCAAACAATTGCAGCTGAATGTGCAGCAGTTTTGGTGCAAAGATTTCCTTTTTTTGTGGTGCCATATGCTTCAACTTATGATAGTCCATTTTTTCTCTTTCTTTTTTATTTTTATTTATTTATTTGAGAGTGACAGACAGAGAAAGAATCAGATAGAGAGAGAGAGAGAGAGAGAGAGAGAGAGAGAGAGAGAGAGAGAGAGAGAATGGGAGCGCCAGGGCCTCTAGCCACTGCAAACGAACTCCAGATGCATGTGCCCCCTTTTGCATCTGGCTAATGTGGGTCCTGGGGAATCAAGCCTTGAACTGGGGTCCTTAGGCTTCACGGCAAGTGCTTAACCACTAAGCAATCTCTCCAGTCCTCTTTCTTTCTTTATTATATGAAGAATATGCTTTGTATGTACACATAAGGTGTTGGTACCATCATTTCCCTCTTCCCTGCCCCTAATTTGTTGAGGGCCCTCCTCAGTGGGGATGCTAGTATTCCCTATGGGGTTGTGGGTTATGCATTGTGAGAGCAGAAGTCAGTCATGTGTTGGGGGCCGGGGGGGGGGAATGCCTCTGGGTATGCCCTTCTGAGCTGCTGCTCTTACAGTCTTTCTACTCCTTCTTCTGTAAAATTCTCTGAGCCATGGTGGGTGTGTCTTAAGTCTACTTCAGTGATGAGCTCTCAGGAGCTTCTGGCTATCTGCTTTGGTATGTGTTGAGTATCCTCAGCATCTGTCTCCTTTACCCTATGCCAGTCCATTTCCAGGCAATGCAATCATGCACAAGTTCTTAGGACATTGGCATAGCAGCAAGGCTTTCCCACAAATTGCTTCTATGAACAAACAGTCCATAGTTTTTTACTGCATTCAGGTCTTTCAACCCTGACATAATGGTCCATGTAGCAGCACTGCAAGGTGTCTTGTAGGCCAGTGTTTCAAATCTGTCCACATTCCTCTCTCCAATAAGCTCTAAAAGGCCAAAAGCCACAAAGGTTTCTAGCAACTCTGACCTCAGTTCTTAGTACCAACTTTATCGTTGCAGTCAGCTTTGCAATTGTCAGAAAACACCTGACCAAGAGCAACTTGTGGGAGAAGAGGGCTTATTTTGGCTTACAGACTCAAGGGGAAGCTCCATGATGGCAGGGTAAAATGATGGCATGAGCAGTGGGTGAACAGCACCTCCTGGCCAATATCAGGTGGACAACAGCAGTAAGAGAATATGTCAGAAATTGGCCAAGGGGAAGCTGGATATAACACCTATAAGCCCTTCCCCATCAATCCATCACCTCTAGGTGGCTCCAATTTCCAAATTGCCACCAGCTGAGGACCTAGCACTCAGAACACATAATTTTATGGAGGACAAGTGAATCAAACCACCATACTCTGTAAATTTAAATGTTTTCTATTTGTATAATTTAGTTGTTGTGTGTATGTGTGCATGTATGATGTGTGTGCGTGTGTGTGCGTGTGTGTGTGTGTGTGTGTGTGTGTTTGGGGTGTAGTCATGCCACAGAGTGCATCTAGAGGTCAGAGGGCAACCTTGGAGAAGATTTTTCTCCTTCTACCTTGCTTTGAGACAGCGTCTTTTTTGCAATTGATGCTTGTGAATTTCTAGACTTACCTGTCTTTGTCTTCCATTGCTATAGGCATATTGGGACTATAGACACATGTGAGAGGTGGTAATTGACTTTACACGGATGCTGAGGTGGGCTGAACATGAGTTGGCAGGCTTACAGGCAAGCCCTTTTACCTGCTGAACCATCTCTCCAGCTTCCCCCTCAGTAACTTTTGCTTGGATGTCATATGTTGTGGATCTTATCTATTTGGATGATGTATGCATTTGTTTCCTAGAAACATTCTTGGGTGCAGAGTAATTATGTAGAAATGGCTGGATGATTTTAGGCTTGCTTTTCTATGTAGCTTTCTCCCTAGGGTTGACTTTTCCCACATCTGGGGCAAGGCCTTGCTCAGTACTGAGCTTATGTTCTGCATAGCTTTTATGCACAACATATGGAGTAGCTGTTCTGTCAGTTCAGGTTTTGCTCCTTCTGCTCCTCTGTGTGGTTTTGTCCATGGCCCTGGGCTTTCCCTTCCTTACATGTCCTCATTAGCTGAAGTCTCCAGGGGCCTCTCTTTGTCCAGCCCTCTCCTCTTCTGTACTTTGCCCTGCAAACCTTAACTGCCTTGGCCACTTCAATGTACAGCTCCATTTCTTCTGCCCAGGGAAACTCTCCAGTGCTACATGTGTCACTGCTAAGAGCGTTCTTCACTGAAGACTCTCCTGCAGTAAGCTCCAGTCATCGTAATGCTCATCCACATGTCTTGTCTCTCGGGAATCACTGCCCTGGGTTGCCCATGTCTAGTTTGTGAAAACCGTTTTTCATTTTCCTTCCTAGATTTTTGGAGTTTCACTGAGAGGGCAAATACTTCCCTTATTAGTCCATGTTAGAGGAGTAAGAAATCTCAATAGTACATCTTGTTAATGATTGCTCCCCTTCCTCCCCATATAAGAAGTCATTTCTAGTATCAGAATACTTAATTCTGTTTACAACACAGTTTAGTTTGCTTGGTTGGTTTGAAACAAGACAGAGTCTCTCTCTAGTCCAGATTTGCCTGAAACTCACTATATATCCCAGGCTGGCCTTGAGCTTGTGACAAATCCCCTGCCTCAGCTTCATGAATGCTGGGATTACAGGTATGAGCCATCACACTCTGCTACAGTGCAGTTTTAAGTGCCTCATAAGATCTAAGAATTTTGCCATCCAAGAAGCACATGGAAATAGTCTTTTCTCTCATGATGTTTAAGTATTAGGCTGACAAAACCTTTAGTTTCCAGTGGATACTTAGTAAACAAAGGGCTATCTGCAGAGTAGGGAGGGACTGGACTCCTGATAGCTGGAGGCACGCAGCAGTCATATTGCCTTGGCACACCAGAAAACCCTACCAGATTTTACTTTGTGTACTCAGATTTCCAATATTAAGAGGAAGTGGCTTTTCCATCTAAGTTCCAGAAGCTACCTGCAGTTTACGAGGAGGAAACATCTCCCTACAGGTCTAGAGCACCCATGCTCCCTGGAACAGCCAGCAAGGGACTGTCACCTCTGTGCACCTGACAAGCATTACAGCCATCTGCCCTGTCTTGATATCCCCTCAGGCAATGAATTTGCTTCCATACCTCTGAGTTAGAAATCTCTTTTTCACAGGTCTATAATTCACCACTGCTTAGTGGTTAGTATCTTGAAGGAAGGTCTGCTGTGTTCTCATCATATAATGCAATAATCATCCCTAAAGAAAACACTTGGGTCATACCCCCTCAGCCTCATGTGGCTCTTTTAAAGCTCCCTCAAGCTAACTTCTCTCAGTGTGGGTGGTAGAAGAAACATAAGAGCCTGGTGTGGTGGTATGCACTTGTAATCCCCACTCTAGAGGCAGAGGCAGAAGAATTGCTGTAAGTTCAAGGCCAATCTGGTCTACATATTGGGTGTTAGGCCAGCCAGGGCTACATAGCTACATAGGAATACCATTACACACACACACACACACACACACACACACACACACACACACGTGCGCATGCATGCAGGAGAAACACAGACCTTGAGTTGGAAGAGCAGAATTCTAACTGTGGGTGTATTTCTAATGTTCTGTGTGACTACCAGCAGGTATTTCACTTTTCTAGACTCTTTTCTTATCTGAAATGAAAATTAAAGAGAAATCATGACAGCTTGCATTTTGTGAACACTCATTCTGTGCCAGGTTCTCTTATCAAGAGCATCTATGTGAGGATCAAGTGCTTTGATCTTTTTACTGGTGCTTTTTAAAAGATGAATTGTTTTGGTTTCCATTTTATGGCTAAAGAAACTGGAGCTCCGAAAGCTCAAGCAATATACTTAGCTAATAAGTGACAGAGCCGGGGATCAAAATAGATTTATTCATGAAGTTATATGATAAGGTTACACCTAAGATTCTTTCTGTGGACAACACATGATAAATGGACGAGACTGTAGAAGGTTACGATGGACACAGAGCTTTGTTGTTAATGATGTTTGAGCTACAGAAGTCTAGAAATAAAAGAGCTGGATTAGGGGCATAGCTAGGTGATAGAGCACTTGGTTAACATGTGCAAGGAACATGTGTTCAATCTGTAGCACTGTGATATGTTTAAAAATGATATTTTCAAAATAAACACATATAAAATGTACCTTAGTGTATTCATATTTATATAACATATATTAAAAATGCTAGATTTTGTTGAGGGCCTCAAATGTGTTAGGTACCTTATATCCTCATTTTAAAATATTTTACTTATTTATTACAGAGAGAGAGAGAGAGAGAGAGAGAGAGAGAGAGAGAGAGAGAGAATGGGCATTCCAGGGCCTCAAGCCACTGCAAATGAACTCCAGACGCATGCATCTTGTGCATCTGGCTTATCTGGAGAATCGAACCTGGGTCCTTAGGCTTTGCTGGCAAGCACTTTAACTGCTAAGCCATCTTTCCAGCCCTTATATCCTCATTTTTTAAACATTAAAAAAAAAGTTTGAGAGAGAGACAGAAAGAGAAAGAGAGAGAGAGAGAGAGAATGGGCATGCAAGGGCCTTTTGGCCTCTGTGAATGAACTCCAGATGCATGATAATGTCTTTCTGAAATTGTCAATTAGGTATTAGAAAGATATTTTAATTTTGTTCTTCATGTATTTTAATCTCTTTCTCTTTTGACGATGCATTCTGCACGGCATCTCCAGGCACAGCTTCTCTTTACTAATACTCTCTTCAGTATTGTCTAATTGTTATACTCACTCACAGTGAAGCTAGGACTTATTTCATTGGCTCTACTTTTTATTATTATAAGTCCTAGAATTTTAAAATTTGCCAACGTTTGTAGCATCACATCTGTTTCTTATGCTTTGGCTTAATTCATTTAATGTCACTTTAAAAAAAGTTTCTATGAAAGAATTGTACTGTAACGTTCCTAATCATTGAGCCCTCTGTTGATTTTGTCTGCTGAACCCCTCATCTTTCTTGCTTTATGTGTTGTACGGGAACTTAGGATTGCTTCTCATTGGTTTTCTAGGCTGCCTAGTTCTACAACAGCTTCTGGATACAGCTTTACATTATTTTTTCATCTCAGGTGGCAAGTGTAAGCTGGAAGCTCTGTGAGCTGTGCCTTGGGACTTTGGATTTCAAGAGAGAACTTTAAAGAAAAACACCAGAGGCAGAAAGACTTTCTTTTTCTTTGCCTGTGTGGGTGGCTTCATTGTTTTCCTGAGTTATGAATCTTATGTTTATATAGGAGTTTCAGTTTCACCTCCTGGCTCCCCTGGGTAACTAAGATTGTTCCTTCAGTACCACCCTGTGCTAATATCACTCTGGTGTTTAGTTCTCTAGGGAGTTCCTTTTAGTCTTGAAAGCCTAGGTAAGCATTTAGAAGGAAGCTTATATTTTATTCAGTATGTCATTTGTAGTATAGCGAGAAAATTCCCAATCATTAAATCTTTGTTTTGCTGGATATGATAAATTTCTATTTATATAATTAAATTATAGTTGTTTAGGTAGAATTCCACATATTTGTCTATAAATATTATTGCTCTTCAAAGTGGGCATGGGCATCTTCAATTTGCAAATAGAGAGGCAGAGTAACTTGGCCAGCATCAAACAGCTGGCACGTGAAGGGGACAGACCTGTGAGGCCAAAGCCCATCAAACAGCTGGTGCATGAAAGGGGACAGACCTGTGGAGCTGAGGCCTCCAGTTCTTTCCAAGACCTGCACACATGGCAGATGAGAATTTAGACTGAGGATTAAGTCCTGAGTGAGATGAGAATGGCCAGAAAGAATAGGATCTTTTCAAAGGCTTCGTTTGTTGCCATCTAGGGTTGGTTTTGAGGACATGGAGGAAGGGGCACCCCACTGCTGGACTGGCCTGGAGAAGGAGCCTGTACAGTGGGGTTTGGGGAGTGCCCTCAGTGAGCGATGGCTTTCCCTCCCCTCATGCACCTGAGAAAATGTGAGGAAACTCATTTAGACAGAGGGAAGTTAAGGGAGCTTCCCTGGGTATCAGAGTGGAAACAAACAGCAGATGAAGGGGGAAATTTGATGACAAAAAAAGACCAATGAGAAGACAGGGAACCAGATCTTGCATTAGCATAAGGGAAGGGAAGAAGGTGAGTGGGCAACTTAAATCCTGATCTCAGAACCCACTCTGATGGGTTCCCAGATCCGGGACCCCTTCCCATCCCAATGGGAGCTTTTGCTTACAATAAACCATTAACTTTCATTTTCTCTGTGTTTCCAAGTTTTTGTCTGTTTTGGAGGTCCAATCCTTTGTTGGCCTTAAGAAAAACAAACAAACCCAGACTCTTAGACAGCACCTGAGGGGTATCTGCATCGTTTTGAGGCTTGTTCCTGATCTGAAGATCACTCTTCAAGGTCAATATAACTGACATCTCAAGAAACCTGATGAAGTAAGGGAAACACCGGGCCATGATTCGTCTGGTCCAATCACACTGTCATTCCCTTCTGTCTTCCTTTTGGACACTAGGGGGACCTAATCTAAGGGGAATGGGTGACTCTGACCTCATTAGGCTAAATGGATGATTTCTTTCTTGTAACAGGGTAGAACCAAGGTGGGGATCTGCCAAGAGGCAGAGCTTGTCCTCCCCTGAGGAAAGGTCACAGTGCAAGGGTGTGTGTGCGGGGGGGAGCAGAAAACATCAGGATGTCTGGCTGTTGTCTTCTTCCTTATGGCCAATGGTGATCATTCTTATGAAGGCCTGGTCCAAGGCTCTGTGGGATACCTTGCTCCTCAGTTGACTCTTGGGGCCCTGACCAGATCCAGTTTGCTGCCCATTCTGTAACCTTTTTTATTCCTGGCTCCTCTCCTTCTTACCCGCTCATCTTTTTTCAATACTTGTTTATCATCTTGGTCAGTGTCCTCTCAGAACTCCCCTTGCCTTCCTGACAGAACAAGATATAGTCACTACTATAGCTGACATTTTTCCATCAGATATACATTAGCTTTGCATAGTTTCTCTCAGTCCCTGGGAACACGGCCATTTCTTCTCCCAAATCAACATGGCCTACATCACCCCAGACCTATCCCCTTATGGTCATGAACAGGCTCCGATATCTCTGGGGCTTCCTTGTCTTTAATCCTTTCTGAAGCCCTTTTTTTTTTTTAAAAAAAAAATATATGTTTTATTTATTTATTTGAGAGAAAGAGGAAGAGAGAGAGAAAGAGAGGGAGAGAATGGGCACTCCAGGGCCTCCAGCCACTGCAAATGAACTCCAGACGCATGTGCCCCCTTGTGCATCTGGCTTACATGGGTCCTGGAGAATCGAACAGGGATTCTTTGGCTTTAAAGGCAAATGCCTTAACCGCTAAGCCATCTCTCCAGCTCCTTTTTATAGGTAATCAAGTGGCAAGTATTTGAGGAGTGGAGATATCATGAATATTTGGGGTATAAGAAAAATTGTAAGGGGCCCAGACCCAACTTCTCATGGGCAGGAACTTGGAGGATACTTGGCCCCCCAGAGATGAAAGAAACAAACACTTAAGAGAAAACAGGGAGTAGGAGGTGTCAAGCCATAGGTACGTGCAGAAATCCCACTACCACTACTTGGACCAACTTTTCCCTAGGGTACACCACAAACCACACTAGTTTTACCCATCAAGAAATAGGGGATCTTTTTTTTCCCAGAAGCCTAGAAGAGAGAAGAGGGCAACCCTGACCTGAGACTCTTCTATCTTTCCTCCTCCAACTAAATGCAGACATTACAAACTACTTCCAAGATACCTCCAAACTCACCACTTGACTGCATTTTTAAACATTGGGCCCAACTGCACTCATGGAGCCTCTAGCTGAAGGTTTTGATCTTTTTCTGCCAAGTAGCCTGGCCCCAATAGTCTTAGGGTGATGGGGAAAAGTGGCCCCCTCATGATAGTCTCAAAATATAATCTTCCAATCAGATATTTTTTGCAGAAGAGAAGGAAAATGGTTGGAGATACCCTATGTTCAGTTTTTCTTCTACCTCTGTGACTATCCTTAGCTGGATAATAATTATCAGCTTGACCTAGTTACTCTGGCTGTTGCCAGTTCAAAATTTCTTCCTATGAGACCCAAAAACCAGGTCTCAACCCCATCAGCTCCTTTTGAGTCTCTGTCTACCCTCCTCAGGACCTTTCTCCTTTATTCCCAAAGACAACTCAGTCAGCCATAACTGGCCTATCCATGGGAATTCCAGGGCGGTAACCCCTGGGGAATTCCGGCCCACCTCTGTCCACCAATCCTTTTCCTTGACTGAACTAAATGACAGAAAAAAGGAGTAAGGCAGTTTTAATGCAGACCCATGCCAATAAGCTCAGGCTTCTCAACAACTCACCTGACAATCTGATTTAGGGTGGTGGGATGCCATATTGCTGACAGCTCAAACTCTTACCTCCATTGAGAAACAGAGGGTTCTAACACAAGCAGTTTCAGCTGGGCATGAATATAGTCTATGATTTATTCACAGGTTCAAGATTCAAATGTTCCTACAGGAGCAGAGGCAGTCTCTCTCTGTATAACCCTAATTAGGACCAGGGAGACTCCCAGGGAGCTTGGGGCTTTAGACATTTTATCTACTGCATCACTGAAGACATTTGAAGAGCTAGAGTGAAACCCCTCAATTATGTCCAGCTGCCTGTGGTCATGCAGGAAGAACTTGAGCCTCCCATCACACTCTTCCAGAGACTGTCAATCCATAGGCACACTGATGTGACATTGGAGGCCGTGTAGGAAGATGCTGTCCTCAAAGATATATTTTTAACTCAACCAGCACCAGATATTCATAGAAAACTACAAAAACTGGTTGTTGAGCCAGGCAAGAGTTTTGACCAACTGGTCCAGACTGCTACATTGGTATATTACTATTGGGGCCTATAAAATGAGAAAAAAAAAAGCCACGCAGGGGAGGAAGGAAAAAACATTAACATTAGGAGATCCTAGTAGGTTTGAAGGTTACCCAGGGAGGGGTCATCCCAAAAGGCCGCTCTGGGGCTTACTTCCTCTGTGGTCACTCTGGATATTTCTGGAGAGAGGAGAGAGGAGAGAGGAGAGAGGAGAGAGAGAGAGAGAGAGAGAGAGAGGCAGACAGAGAGAAAGCCATGAGGAATGTTTCTTGGCCACCACCCAGGAAACCATTAGAGAGATAGATGTCCCCTGAGACCTTGAAACTCAAGGCCATCTCTTTGGCAGAACATGGCCAGGTCCTGGGGCCATCTCTGCAGGCTACAGTTGGATTAGTTCAGCTTGAGGAGCCTCAGATAACTAACTATTCACGGAGCATAACACTCCGTAGATTTCCTGGTTGACATGGTGCTGCAGTCAGGTTCTCACTGTGGTCAGCAATCACCCGACCAAGAGCAGCTTGTGGGAAAAAAGGATTTATTTTGGCTTATAAACTTGAGGGGAAGCTCCATGATGGCAGGGGAAAATGATAGCATGAGCAGAGAGTGGACATCACCCCCTGGCTAACATCAGGTGGACAATAGCCATAGGAGAGTGTGCCAAACACTGGCAAGGGAACACTGGCTAGGGAACACTGGCTATTACACCCATAATCCTGCCCCCAACAATACACTGCCTCCAGGAGGCATTAATTCCCAAATCTCCATCAGCTGGGAACCTAGCATTCAGAACTCCTAAGTTTATGGGGGACACCTGAATCAAACCACCACACATGGAGCACAATTCTCTCTGCCACCTTTTTCCCCCAAGACCCCTGATCTAACCACATGGCCATCTTCATGGGCACCTTGGCCCCTAAGAAAGTTTTTACATGGATTATTGCTTGCTTCTGTGGAGACTGCCTCTTCCATCATTCTTTCCTTATAGTTCCAGAAACTCCAGCTTCATTACTGGGGAATGATGTCCTTTCCAAATGACAGACAGAATTAATTTTACCTCCTAGGGAAACTTGTGTCTACCCTTGATTGAAAGTTATTGACCCCTTGAACTGGATGGATGGAGAAACCATAGGTCGAGTCATCACCACTATTCTTGCCTAGATATACCTTAAAGACCCTACTTATTTTTACCATCAAAACAATATTATCTCAGGCCTGAAATGGTTGAGGGACTCAAGCCTATAATTCTAGCCTAAAAAAACAAGGACTCATAAAAGAGTGTTCCAGCCCATATAAGGAGTTCAGAAGGGACTTAACAAGTGGAGACTGGTACAGGACCTCTGCTTGATGGGAACCGTGGGGATGTAAGGACCCGAGGCCTACTCCTATGGCAATTGATCCATACAGCGATGAATGTGCTCTTAGAAGACCTAAAGTTCCTCATCATGAAGCGGCTTTCAGGACAGGCAGATGATGAACAGCCATATACATTTCACTCTTGCCTATTTCTGCTGGCAGCTGCTTTTGCCATAGGACATTCTTTTTGGGTTATTTTCTATGAGCCTCTTTTTAGATGCAGGTCTGGCTAAAAAGACACTGGGGCTGTGGAATGAAAACAGTATAGTTAGTTCTTTCCTTTCCTCCACCCCCTAGTCATCCTCCTCATTTTACTGATTTTTGGTTCTTGTCTCCTAAGGTGCTTCATGGACTGCATCATCACAAAGCATCTGGAAATCTTCAAGCTCTGGGTGTTGGTTCAAATGGCAATGCCAACTCCTCCAGACTTTTATCAGAGTGCCTTGAATTGCCCGGCACCCTCTGACCTCTGAGAGTGCCTTCTCAGGGAAAACCTCCTTAATTCTGCCCCCACTCAACTTGAAGAAGTGAGAGCCATCATTGCCTCTAGTCGTCAAACAGAAGTCTGATATTTCCTGAGAAGGGTGGGCTTGAGCGCGGCCCCTGGTGCCTCACCTGCTGTCAGGGTAGGAGGATGGCTGTGGGCCCTCAAGATGTAGCTGCCCTCTGAGAGCCTGGCCTTGGCCACAAGCAGCCCCTGGTGTCCCTATGGAAGTTGCTGAGGGATCTTCCAGCACTGCAGTGGAGCAGGCTCACTCTTCAGAGGAAGTGGAGCTTTGCTGGGTGCCAGATAAATGAATGACCTGGCACAGCCAGGGCACGCTCAGGCAGCAAGTACATGGACTCCATGTCCACCCTCTGGGCCTTGATGTGGGGCAACTGGAAGTTGGGGAGGTGAAGAAATGGGCATCCCACTGCCTATCTCACCGGAAGAGGAAGCTGGGATGGTAAGGTTTGGGGCATGCCCTCAGTGAGTGATGCCTTCCTTTCTTCCGTTCTGAGGAAATGAGAGGAAACTCATGTCTATAGGGAGGGAGCTTCCCCATGTAATTGGGCAGAAACAAACAGCCAGATGAAGGCGGAAGCTCCTTGATGATAAAAGGGACCAATGAGCAGGTGAGGAACAAGATCCTTCATGAGCATAAAGGGAGGAAGAGGAAGACTGGGAAACCCTGTAAAACCTGATTCTGATCTCAAAGACTGATTAGACAAATTCCCAGCTCTCAAACCCCTCCATCCTTACTAGAGTTTTTGCTTGCAATCAACCAGTTCCTTTCATTTTCTCTGTGTCTCATTTCTGTCTGCTCTGGGACATCCAATCCATTGATTGCCTTAAGAAATGAACCGGGACCCGTAGATAGCATCAGAGCAGTGCCCATATCATTCTGAACCATGGTGCACGGTCAACAAGCATATTTGACTCTGGTACCTCCTATATGCCACTAAATCGATGATAAAATGATATATTAACAGGACAAGTCTACTAGGTTAAAATAATAACCAGGAGAGGAGATAGCCCATATTTGTATTTGAATTCATTGTGATGTGGGAAAAATTTGGAATTGAGTAATAATCACATGGATATGGAATCAAAGGATAAACAGGACAGTAATTAATGCCCCCCCCAAAGTAAAATTGGGCTGGACAGTTAGCTTAGTGGTTAAGGTGTTTGCCTGTAAAGCCAAAGGACCCAGGCTTGATCACCCAGGGACATGAGTTTGGAGTTTGTTTGCAGTGGCTAAAGGCCCTGGCGTGCACATTCTCTCTCTCTCTCTCTCATAAATAAATAAATAAATAAATAAGTAAATAAAAGTAAGATTATTGTGTAGGTCAGAAGAAGTCTTGCACATAATCTGTGAGTAATTTTACATAGATATGATAATGAAATCCTTGAATACTGTTTGAATTCAAATTATCAAATTACAGTATCGCTGAATTGGAAAGATGGTGGACAGGAAAAGAATGTGTGTGTGTGTGTGGGGGGGGGACAGGGATGGGTTCAGAGCTAATAAATTATGTCTGCAATTGCAAAATTCATAAGTGGTAATATGCATAAGCTATTTAGAAGCATGGAATAAATATGAAAAGAATTAGAGGGCAAGGCCAGAAGAAGAGAGGCTGGGAGCAGGGCTGTTCTCCACGCTATTGTGAGTGTGGGCTGAGCTGGGAGTTGCACCCCATGGATAGAGCCATCCCTGGGTGGCTGCCTGGGAGGGCAAGGCCCACACAAGAGAGGCTGGGAGCAGGGCCTTGTCACTCACCATTGTGAGTCGGGGCTGAGCTTGCTGGTCCCTGCACCACTGGTCCCTCGGGTCCCCATGGTGCCGGAGTTAGGACCGTGCATCTGCCTCTCCCCATGCCGCTGGCCCCTGCTTGCATTCTCAAGGTGGCAGAGCCAGGGCCACACTTCTTCCCCACTCCACACTGCCTGTCTCTGTGCCTCTGGTCCCCATGGTGCCAGGGCCAGGGCACAGGCTTCTTCTGTCCCTCTGCAGCAGCCAGCCCCTGTGGTTACCCAACCCATGCCTCTGGCCTGGGAGGGTCCCCAAGCCACCAGTCTCAGCTGGTATTTCTGGTCTATGCTGCCTCCTCTGAGCATGCCAAATCATGCCACTAGCTGCCTCCGCATACAAACTCCCATGCCAGCCATCTCCTAGGACAACCTTCAGGCCTGTTTCTTGGATCCCAGAGGCCCTACCACCTCCTCCTCCCACCCCCTCTACTTTCCCGCCAACCCCATAAACCCTCCAACATTGCAGGGATTAAATTAAACCTCACAGTTATAACTTTAAATATTAATAGACTTAACTCACCCATAAATATACACAAGTTAACAGGGTGGATCAGAAAAATGGACTCTTCCATCTGCTGCTTTTAAGAAACCCACTTTACCATTGAAGATAGACATTTTCTCAGGTTGAAAGGATGGAAAATGATTTTCCAAGCAAATGGAAATAAAAAATAGGCAGGAGTGGCCATATTAACATCTGGGAAAATAGACTTGAAATCAAAAGTAAATAAAAAGGATGCCACAATCATAAATCTATATTCACCAAATACAGGTGCACCACATTTGATAAAGCGGAACCTATTTGACAACAAACCAGAAGGAAATCCCAATACCATCATAGTAGGGGACTTCAATAACCCACTATCATCATTAGAGAGGTCATCCAAGCAGAAAATCAACAGGGAAATAACAGATCTTAACAACACCATAGGTCAACTAGACATAACAGACATCCACAGAACATTCCAACCAATTCTACACATTCTTCTCAGCAGCCCATGGAACCTTCTCCAAAATGGATCATATGTTAGGCATAAAACATGCCTCCATAAATTCAGGAAAATTGACATAACTTCCTGCATCATCTTAGACACAGTACTTTAAAGCTAGAAAAACAACAAGAGAAACAACAGAAGTTGCAACTGCTCCTGCAGACTGAACAACATGCTATTAAACAATGAACAGGTCATGGAAGACATCAAAAAGAAAATTGTAAAATTTCTTGAACTGAATTATAATGAAAGACAACATACCAAAACTTATGGGACAACAAAGAAGGCAGTCCTAAGGGGAAAGTTTATAGCACTAAATGTATGTGTCTGTGAGAGAGATTTCAAATTAATAACCTAACCATCCACCTAAAGGCATTGGAAAAACAAAAACAATCCAACCCTAAGAGTTCCATATGGAAAGAAATAATTAAGATTAGAGAAGAAATGAATGAATTGGAAACTAAGAAAACAATTATTGATGAAATGAAGAGCTGCTTCTTTGAAAAAATAAACAAGATTGATAAACCCCAGGCAATTTGATCAAATGAAAAAAAGAGAAATCTCAAATTAACCAAATTAGAAATGAAAAAGGAGAGGTCACAAAAGACACTAATGAAATTGGAAGAATCATGAGGAAAATATTTCCAAAACCAGTACTCCATAACATTGGACAACATAGAAGAAATGGAGGAATTTCTACACACCACCTGCAAAAACTAAATTCAGAGCAGATAAATCTCCTAAACAAACTATTATATCAATCAAGATTGAAAATGTAATAAAAAAACCTTCTCCAAAGCAAAAGTCCAGGATCTGATAGATTCTCAGCTGAATTCTACCAAAACTTCATCAAAGAAATAAAACAAGTTCTTCTTAAGCTCTATAATCAGAGAACAGGGAATGCTCCCCAACTCCTTCACCCTGATAACCAAAACTAGACAGAGATATAACAAGAAAGAAAGAATACTATAGACCTATATCTCTGATGAGCTTAGATGCAAAAGTCCTGAACAAAATCCTCACAAACCTAATTCTACAACACATCAAAAGCATCATCCACCTTGATCAAGCAGGCTTTATTCCAGTGATGCAGGGTTGGTTTGACCCGTGGAAATGGATTAACATAATACATCACATAAATAAACTTAAACACAAGAACCACATGATAATTATTATAGATGCATACAAGACCTGTGACAAAATACTACTAATTCATGATTAAAATGGAGGAGAGAATAGGCATGGAGGGTTTATATCTCAACGTAATAAAAACTACTTAATGGGGAAAGACTCAAGGAGCTCTTACCGAGATTGGGGACAAGACAAGGGGTGTCCACTCTCTCTACTGCGCTTCTACATACTGTGAGAAATCCTGGTCCTAGCAATAAGATCAGAGAAAGATATAAGAGGGATAAAAATTGGAAAGCAAGAATTCAAACCAGCCCTATTTGCAGATGACATGATCCTACACATTAGTGACCTGAAAGACTCTAAAACTTCAAAAGGTGATAAATTCCTTTGGCAAAGTGGCAGGAAGAAAAATCAATACACACACACACAAATCAGTATCCTTCCCATGTGAAAAAAATAAATATAAAGAGAAAGAAATAAATGAGGCTCTCCTGTATTCAATAGCCACCAAAAAATGATTAAGTACTTTGGAATAACTCTAACCAAGGATGTGAAAGACATATATAATACAAACATAAACACACTCAAGAAAGAAATTGAGGAGGACATGAGATGGAAGGACTGTCCATGCAGTACACACTTGTGCAGTAGTGGCACACAACCTACATGGGTAACCAATGGCTCTCTGATTGGCTATGAGAACTCAGTGGAAAGGAACCTGTAAGTGGAACTGGAAACTGAGTGAGAAGCTCTCACTAATCTTTGTCCGAATGTTAGGCTACTCCCATCAAAATCTTTCTAAACTAACAATGCTTACCTGCTTTAACCTATCCTGATATCACTCTCCATGGGAGAATCTATTTTTCTTTTTCAGAAAGCAGCAATGACTGAGGACAACCAAAATCTACTAACAAGACAAGGATATCTGACTCCCTGGCAGGGGATGAACCACCCCTCGCACAGCATCCAGGGCCCAGGTGAAACCACGGAGAAACTGGTGAGATGAGCAAGAGTGCTGCTTCCATGGTGAGCCTGTCAGCCTGGGCCAGGATGATGGAGACAGACACCGAGGATACTCAAAACACATCAAAGCAGAAATCCTGAAGCTGCTGAGAGTTCAACACTAAAGCAGACTTAAAACACACCCACCCAAGGCTCAGGTAATTTTGCAGAAGAGGGGGGGAAGAAAGATTGTAAGAGCCACAGGGTGGGGGGAGTATCCAGAGACTTTGCCCTTTTCCCACAATGACTGACTGCTGCTCTCACAACTCATATTCCTCAACTCCATGGTGAATACCACAATCCCACTAAGGAGGGTCCTCAGGAGAGCTGGGACAGGGAGGATGGAAATGATAGTACCATCATTTGATGTGTCCATACAAATTTCTACTTAATAAAATAAAAAAAAGAGGAGGGACCAAAGGAAACAAAAGAACTGGAGTTCTCAACAGAGTAGGCTGACACACTTGGTAGTTGGCTTTGGGAGTCTCAGAGACTGGGCAGGCCCATGCTGTCTAGAAAAGGTCTGAAAGGTTATGTTGAGTCCTTTTTTTTTAAAAATGTTCTGACCATCTGACATGATACCCTCAGTCCCCAAATAAAAGTTATCATTCTTACTGAAAAAAAAAAGAAAAGAATTAGCTAAAAATTGCAATGCATTGTTTGTGGGGAGCAGAGAATGGCCTAGGGGCTGTTGCTGTTGTTTTTCTTAACACAACTAGTAGACTGATTTGACATGGAACTAGGTATGTGTAAAACTTTGATTCAACTTAAGCAAAATGAAAATCAACATGCAATTTCATAATAAGTATTTTATTGTAAAAATGTTCATGAAATGCACCACCATAAGTGAATGACTCTTTCTTGGAGTTGGAGTACCCAGTGGAAAACCCAGGGGAGACCAGCCCCCTCAGTCTGGTCTTATCTGCATGGCTCAAGTGCCTGTGACCTCCCTGGCTGTGCTTGGATACTGCGCGGGTCCAGCTTGTCTCTGCGCAGCCGTGGGCTCCTCAGCTCTTCTGCCTGGCTCTCTCTAGGTGATGGACTAGCTGCCTAATCTTTGGACTTGACTTTCGGACTTTTTGCCTTTCAGCAGTTAAGTCTTCCTGTCACGCCCTTGACTGAAAGGTTTTGAAGTGCAGCTTACCCTTGCAGTGTAGACTGGAGGTGGCCGGTGGCTGCCAGAGGGCCACAGCCTGCCTGGGCTGGCTTTGCAGACCAGAAGAGCACTTTTTAAATGTCTGCATGAGAATTCCTTGGGCTAAGGCATGTGTTCCCCAACTTCTGCATTCTCGTCACCTTGACCACTTCACGCTTTTCTGGTCCAGAGAGATGTGTGAGCAACGATTGCAGTGCTAGGTCATGCTTTCTGAGCCCTGAAGACTTTGACCTTGGTGTGGCTCTGTGTTTTCTGGACCTAGATTTCCATGTATGTATTTCATTCTACAGCCCAGGGCTCCAGCCCCAAAACAAATGCAAAGTTTCCTAATTTTCTGTTATTTTTATTGTCTATCAGAAAAAAAAAATATGGTTACATGAGCTCCAAAATTGGAAACTTGCCCTCTGTGTACACTGGGTTCCAGCTACTGAAAGCTGCTTCTGGATTATAGCTCGTTATCATTGCTGCAATTCCTTATCTAACCATTAAATTAACTTACAAGACCTTTAAGTAGTCATTTACTAGAAACTTCTCCTCTAAAGACTTAATTTAAGGCTTATTTCTATCATTAAAACTCACTTTCATTTGATGCTACTATTAGTCTCTGGTTGTCTTAAAAATGCTGGGCTTCCCCCCGCCCCTCCAATGTGACAGTAAAGTCTATTAGAGCAGGCAGGATTAAGACAAAAATCTTTGTGGTATCTATTCCTGTTTGAGGCACACAGTGAGATCTTGGGAAGAATGGGGACACTTGAAAATAAGCTTCCATTTTTATGGAACACTTAAGAAGGACTGGGGGTGTGGCTCAGTAGTCAAACACTCCTACCACTGGAAAAACAGTTAAGAATATAACGGGCCTGCGGAGATGGCTCCGTGGATTAAGCACGTGTGCAAGTGTGAGGACTGAAGTTTGGATCCTTAGCACTCATGTAAATGCTGAGGGTGTGTGGTGGCCTGCCTATATAATCCCAGCAATTGGGAGGCAGGAATAAGGGATCCTCTGGGCAAATTGTCTGTCTAGACTAGCAGAACTGGTGAGCTCTAGGTTCAAGTAAGAGACCCTGCCTCAAAAAAATGAAGTGGAGAACGATTGAGGAAGATACCTGATTTAAACCTCTGGCCTCAGGCTAGAGAAATGGCTCACTGGTTAAGGCATCTGCCTACAAAGCCTAACAACCAGGGTTCCATTCCCCAGAACCCAGACGCACATAATGGCACATGCATTTGGAGTGTGCCATATCTCTTAGACTTACTTAAACTTACGCTTGTTACAGGTTCAAGGTGAGAGCATTTGGGTCTACCATCCACGTTGCTGCTTATCATTTAACAGCATTATTAGCTGGAACTTGACTCATGTAGGACAGAAATGCAGAGAAAGATCTCATTTCCTCAGAGTTCTATCTGGTTTAAAAATGAAACAGCAAAAATAATAGCCCAGATTTGATACCTAGAATTGGAAGCTCAGAGAAAATGAATTATTTTCCTTCTGTGCCATAGATTTACGTTAACCCTGGCATGGACAAAATAGCCTTAGTTTTCATGACTTACTGTGTAAATATTGGCTCACCTTATCAACTCAAAAGACTTTATTGCTGTTGTCTGCTTTAAAGCAAATACTACAGTCTCTGAACACCCATAGACACTATCAAAAGCCAATAATTATTTAATACTTGTATGTGTTTCTTTGCACAGGTTGAACATTTCTTATTCAAAACACATGGGACTAGGAGTGTTTCATATTCTGGGCTTATCCAGATTTTGGAACACTTGCATATACATACTATCTTGGGGACAGGACTAATGTCTAAACCTGAAATGTGTTTATTTTGTGTTTTTTTCAAACACATAGCCTGAAGATAATTTTATATAATATTTTAAAATAATTTTGTGCATGAAACTGAAGTTCATGGTGTGGAATTTTTCACTTGTAGTATGTGAAAATTTTCAAATTTTGGAGCATTTAAATTTTCTGAGTAAGGGTTGCTCTGCTATTACTGTTGGTCCCCTTTCTCCATGTTCCTAACTAGCTATTTATTTTCTCCCTCTCTCTCTCTCTGTAGTATGTGTGGTATATGAATATGTGTGTGTGTGTGTGTAGTATGTGTGGTGTGTGTGGTGTATGTGTGTGTGTGTAGTGTATGCATGTGTATGTGTGTGTGTGTGTGTGTAGTATGTGTGTAGTATGTGTGGTTTATGCGTGTGTGTATATGAGTGGTGTGTGTGGTGTATGCGCGTGTGTAGTGTATGAATGTGTGTGTATAGTATGTGTATAGTATGTGTGTGTGTATATATGGTGTGTGCATGTGTGTAGTATGTGTGGTGTGTGCATGTGTGTGTGTGTGTGTGTGGTGTATGCATGTGTGTGTTAGTATGTGTGGTGTGTGCATGTGTGTGTATATGCTTGTGCCCATGCACACATGAACGATAGAGGAGAACATCAGGGCTCCTTTATCCCCTCTGTCATCAAATCCTGGTGCTTCTATCCTCTTTGCTCCTCACAGGACTGAGGTTACAGGGGCACGTGGTCCCACCCAGTTGCTTTCTTGAGTGCCGGGAAAAGGAACTCAGAGAAAATCAGTTCCTCTTCGGTCCTGTACTTGTTTAGTTACAGATTTTCTTAAATCCTGGAGATCGTTTATGCCCAGGGAAGCATTTATTTTTTTCCCCTCTTCCTTTTACTCATCACCTATTTAAAACTATTAAAATTTTACCAATGTTAATTTATTTAAATCTTTGTAGCTTTCTGTGTGGAATTCTGCTTTGCAGTGGCACAAAGTGAGAACAAGAGATGTTAAGCAATTTGCACACTATTAGTTACATGGCCAGAATTCTGACCCAGAAGGCCTAACTCCAGAATCTATACTATATCATACCATGCCATACTATTTATTTATTTCCATATTATTTAATTTTGAGACAGAGTCTCATGTAGCACAGGCTGGCTTTGAACTTGACAGATATCCAAGGATGATCTTGATCTTCTGATCCTCCTGCCTCTACATCCTTAGTGCTGGGATTATAGGCATGCACCATCACACCCAACTCAGAATTTTTTCTCATAACCAGTATGCTATGTTTGCATCTCAGTAATCTTTGCTGTTGAAGGTTTAAATCAGATGCCAGTTTAATGACATGGAAGGAGGAAATTAAAATATTCTCCTGCTTCCTACCCTGAAATTAGGGCTGGAATATATATGGAATTATACAATATTTAATGAGGACATTCATAGAATTTAGCCTACTGTAAACATGTACTTTATTTCCAGCTCTTTGCAAAATTGTCAACAGCTTTGTACTTGTTTGTCTTAGAGTTAGTCTTGGCATGACCTCCCAGAGGGTCAAATGAGAACTGAGAAGTTGTTCAAGTAATTACTTAATTGAATGGCCTTAAACTTAATAGAGTCGTTCTTCAGTGAGTTCTATCTCTCTCCCTATCTCTGTCTGGTTGAATGGAAATTAGATATTGGACTAATATAAGAAAAACAGGAGTCTGTGAAGTATTGTATCTGACTTTGGCAGAATTCTGCTCTGAGAGAGAGTTTAGTACAACAGAAGGAGGATTCAGAGAAATGCTACTTTGAAAAACACAGAATTCATTTAAATTTAGAAATATTCTTAGAGATGTGTAGTTTGTTTGGTCATTCACCATCTCAGAAACACAGTTATCAAGACTTAAGGGAATCAAATATCATTTTTTAAAGTAAAATTGGATCCTGGGAAGTGTATGTGACTTTCCCTGCACATGTCTGGATAATTACTTGTATAGATACTCAGCGCATGTGACAAATTATTACATAGAAGGGAACTGTCTTGAAATTACTAGTTGTTAATATTATTTAATTATGTGGATTACATATTTGCAAATAGAAAAAACTAAGCACTGGCATTTTCTAACTTCAGAGATTCCTCCCCAGTGAGATCATGCAGGGCACTGTTTATTATTCCCTCTGGTTAAGGCATTTGAGTTGGAGAACTACTCAACAACTTTATGGTAGAACTAATCAAATAAACTGGTTTATGGTCAGTGAAAAATCAAAGTGTATTTTAGTGTTAACTTTTGGATATAGAACTGGAGGCTAGAGTCGGGTTCTAATCAGTTGGGTGGGATGTGGTCCAAGCATCTTGTCCTGGTATCCTTGCCAGAGTGAACAAGGCTAGAGGCAGGGAAATTGTCACTTACATCTCACCAAAGAGGACAGTTTTTAAAAGTGGAGTTCTCTTTGTTCTGGGCACAAGAGAGCTGCTACTGGCATGACTCACTGAGGCTCACTTCCTGCATTGTGTGTGTTTGTGGAGATAGTAGAGTAATCAGATCCTACATGTAGACTTAGCAACCTGACCAGGTGCCTAGGACTCAAAAAAGAAAAGCCGTGGATTGCCTTGTTGGTGGATTGTGCTTGCCTGGCCTGCTATGGACCTACACTCCTGAAAGATCCAGCAAGAGGTGATCATTTTTCTTTCTGGAAAGCTTTGATATCATACTGTATTTAGAAATGTTTGAATATATTTCCTCAAAGTTTCTGTATTGAAAATTTGGTTCCTAGTGGTGCAATGTTTAGAGATGATAGACCTTTAAAAAGTGTGGAGCCTTGTGGGAGCAGCCTCAGCAGGTATTAATGTAGGGCTGAGGTTCCCTGGTTAGTGCCCACTTGATGGGGTTATTAAAACAACAGCGATCCTCGCCTAAAAGTCTTCCGGCTTCCTGCCTCACATGATCCTTTCTGCACATGATCATTTTCTTTCTGCTTTTCTGCCATATGGTGTCATAGCTAGAAGGACCTTCACCAGAGACCAAACTGATGGTGCTACCTGATTTGGGACTTTTATCTTCAAAAATTGTAAGTTAGGGCTGGAAAGATGGCTTAGCAGTGAAGGCAATTGCCTGCAAAGCCAAAGGACCCAGGTTCAACTTCTTAGGACCCATGTAAGCCAGATACACATGGTAGCACATGTGTCTAGAGTTCATTTACAGTGGCTGGAGGCTCTGGCATGCCTATTCTCTCTCTCTCTCTACCTGCCTCTTTCTGTATCTCTCTCTCTCAAATAAATAAATAAAAATAAAATATTAAAAAAATGTAAGTTAAGTAACTCTTCTTTGAAAACAAAGTATCCAGCCTCAGGTATTTTCTTACAGCAACAGAAAATAGACTGATAGGCAATCATGATTTACTTAACATTATTCATGATCTCTGAGGTTTTTCTCCATTACTTTTCATTCTCCTTGTGTGCATTCTGTAAACACTGAGCAAAGCTTTGGTTAAATGAAGGAGTACGGAGTTTTGAATCAGGGAGATTTGTATTCATATCTTTTTTAAAATTTTTATTTATTTGAGAGCAGACAGAGAGAGAAAGAGTGAGAGAGAGAGAGAGAGAGAGAGAGAGAGAGAGAGGGAGGGAGGGAGAAAGAGAGAGAATGGGCCCACCAGGGCTTCCAGCCACTGCAAACGAACTCCAGACGCGTGCGCCCCCTTGTGCATCTGGCTAACGTGGGTCCTGGAGAATCGAGCCTCGAACCGGGGTCCTTAGGCTTTACAGGCAAGCGCTTAACCACTAAGCCATCTCTCCAGCCCTGTATTCAAATCTTGATACTACTGTCATCACTATCAGCTAAGTGGTTTGGGGGAAAATTTCCCTGTCTTGGGTATCCAGGTCTTTCCCTATAAACTGACTTAGTTTTATGTAATGTTTGATGGTTTGTGACATTTAATGAGAACTGAGCTACTTTCCACTGCCTACCCTAGTACCTTCCAGTGGACTTAGGTTCTATAGTTCAGACTTCAGTGGGGTTTAGTAATGGAGCAACTACTGGAGTCCTTTTGGGGGTGGAACTCAGTCTCTCACTGAGATGATGAGTGACTGAGGGGAGGTGACAAGCGGTCACTCTGTAGTTACTTCCAGAGCATTGCTGTCCCTTTGAAATGATCTCTATCCTCTCATTCCCCACAGCGACCTTTAAACCCAACCCCCTTCCCTTAGAATAATTACGTAAAAGATGAGGATCATATTTAAAAATCTAACACACGCTGAATATCCCTAATCTAAAACTGTACAAAATCTAGAACATCTGAAATTGACATGGTGCCACAAGTGGAAAATTTCATAACAAGCACAAGATTATATTTCATGTACAAAATTATTTAATATATATAAAATACCTCCAGCCTGTATGTAAGGTATACATAAGATATGAATGAAATTCATGTATAGACTTGGGTCTCATCCTTAAGGAATCTTATTATGTATCTGCAAATAGTCCAAAGTTGGGGGAAAACTCTAAAATCAACTTGGAGTCTACGGAGGTACAAACATGGAGGGTCCTGAGTTTTTTCACACTCATGTAGGGACAATATGGAGTTGAGCCATAGCAAGGCTGGTGTGGTCAGTCTGCTGGGGGCTCGTCAGAGGAAGGACGGTTGGGATGGCTGACTCTGGGCCCAGTTAGGGGGTCTTTCATTCAGCGTGTACTGGCCTGTCTGCGGATTTGAGGCTGACTCTTGGCACGAAAGGATAAGGGCAACACTGCCAGGTGAGTTACCTTGACAGGAGGTGCAGCAGCTTTTCTTGCCACAGGAGGCAATGGTGCCAGTAGTTTGATAGCCACAGGGACGGGGTGGCTCCTTGACACAGACATGACTGCCCTCCGCAAAGGTCAGCGTTTGTGACCTGTGTGACCTGTGGCCTGAGGCAAAGGCACTTGTCTACAGACAGGGTGGGGTACCGTGGGGCAAAATGGAGTGGATGGGGAGCTGTGGGAGCAGCAGAAACAGTGCCAGGTTGGGTGAACAGAAGTCCTTCACTTGTCAGAGACCCCTGGAAACTCAGGGTCTGAGGTGAAGTATGTGCATGATGCAGTGTGTGTCTTTCTCATAGAGCATGTCGATTGATTTCTCAAGATGAATGCCAAGGTTATTTTTCCTTTATATTTCTAGTTTCCTTAGTTTCTCCTTAAGTCATGTTGGAGAGAAGGAAAAGGAGGTGGAGCAGAGGGAGAGTGAGTACGGGAATGCGGAAGGAACTCTCTCGGAAATAGATGCTTAGCAACCTTCACAATCAGATAAGCACAGCTGAGTTATGAATTTACATCCGTCTCTCATTCAATTGGTTTTTATTTACTCCTGTCTTTTCTACACAGTCCATTGACAGTCTTCTCGGTTGTAGTGGAGGATTTTCCCAGGTTGCATACCAAGCTTGTCAAACTCCCTTTAAAGACATCTTTTTTTCTTTATAAATGTGAAAACAAAGTACCACACCTAGACAAACAGAGGAGTAGAAATGCTGTGACAGAGGGCCCCCGGGGCAGCTCCTGAAGCAGCTTTCTCAATGAATTCCTTGTGTGTTAAAACCCCAAACTCAAAGTGAAGAAAACAGACTGAAAGATAATGGTGACATTCCAAGAGCTTGCGGTGGTTTCTGATAACCTGGCAGATTTTTAAAGCAATTTTAAGCCTAGAAGGGAACAAATATGTAAGGGGTGTTTGAAACAGAGTCTAGCTTACAATGCCTCAGGCCAAGAATAGTTCCGTACTGTTAAAGCACATATATTTTTAAATTTTTTTTTCATTTTTAATAATTAACAACTTCCATGATTGTAAACAATATCCCATGGCAATTCCCTCCCTCCTCCCACTTTCCCCTTTGAAACTCCACTCTCTATCATATCCCCTCCCCCTCTCAATCAGTCTCTCTCTTATTTTAATGTCATCATCTTTTCCTCCTATTATGATGGTTTTGTATAGGTAGTGTCAGGCACTGTGAGGTCATGGATATCCAGGCTATTTTGTGTCTGGAGGAGCACTTTGTAAGGAGTCCTACCTTCTTTTGGCTCTTACATTCTTCCCACCATCTCTTCCACAATGGACCCTGAACCTTGGAAGGTGTGATAAGGATGTTGCAGTGCTGAGCACTCCACTGTCACTTGTTCTCAGCACCATGGTGCCTTCTGAGTCATCCCAAGGTCACTGTCATCTGAAAAGAGAAAGTTCTCTAACCAAAAGTGAGAGTAGCATTAACATAAGGGTATGAACATTAAGAGAAGTGCTTACTGAGCAGTTTGATGAGCATAGTATATACATTTAGCCAGACAGCAGCAGATGGTACACCCGTAGGGCTCATGACTACTCCTGTTGTAGGTTTTCAGTATCAGGGATGTATTCCCTCCCATGGAGCAGGCCTCCAGTCAAATTAGAGGACAGTTGGTTTCCCCCAAACAGAAGTGCCACTATTGTACCCATTGGCTCATTTGGCCTGATTGGCCAAATATAAGGCTTGCAGTGTCCACTGTGGAGTATCTTCACTGGTGATTGTTCTCTCTCCCATTGAGCTGCATGCAGTGTGGCTTTTCACAGTTTTCTGTCAGCTGGTCTACATGGAGAAGGTTTTCAGCTCAGTTCAAGCAGGATTTCTCAGTGATCTTTCAGCCCAAGTATGTAAAGCACATATCTTAAAGCAGGTAAAGTGAGAGCCAGCAAAAGTCAGGGAGTGTGCACCACTGGCCATTGGCTTGACTTCTTTAATATGTATTCCTGTCATTTCTACAGGCTGCGCTTCAAAGTGAGAGGCTGTATGCACCTTTGGTTGCAGTAGTCACGATCTCACTGTCTATCACTTGCCTGATGTCACGAGTTCCTCCAAAGCATCTTAGAAGGAGATGTATTAGGAAAGGAGTCTGTAGTGGGGCATAGTTCCATTCATTGTCAATTTGTCTATAGACCTCCAGTGCAGTATTTGGGAGTGTCCGAGAATACTCAGAGCTGGGCAGTGAAGTGGTGAAAGCAGATTTTTCTTACGACTATTCAAATAGCGGGAAGAGACCTCAATATACAACTGGGCTCAAGTCCTTGGGGAAGTAGGCATTTATACTAAGGAGCAGAGTGGAGTCAATGTATACAAACTAAGAGTAAATACCAGAGGCAAGGAGGAATTCTGGCTAATCTACCCAACAGGATTCTTGCTGGAGACAGGCCTGGGTGCTTGGACATCCTCTGGGGAATGATAGGAGGTGAAGAACTCATTAGGTAACAAGAGGGATGAGATGTCATGAGTGGGGTGGGGGTGGGGTTCTGGTGACATTAAACTTGCTAAGGGGCTGAAGAGATTGCTCAGTGGCTAAAGGTGTTTGCAAAGCCTGGCAGCCAGGGTTTAATTCCCCAGTATCCACATAAAATGAGACACAAAGTGGTGCTTATACCTGGAGTTTACTTTGCAGCAGCAAGAGACCCTGATATGCCCATACTCACTCTTTCTCTCTTTCTCTGTCTTGTGTGTGTGTGTGTGTGTGCACACAAATAAATATTTTTTTTTTTAAAAAAAACCTTGCTAAAATCAAACTCTACAAAGAAGTGCACAGATGCCGTTGTCAAGAATGGTTCAGAAAGCCGGGCGTGGTGGCGCACACCTTTAATCCCAGCACTCGGGAGGCAGAGGCAGGAGGATCGCCGTGAGTTCGAGGCCACCCTGAGACTCCATAGTGAATTCCAGGTCAGCCTGGGCTACCTTGAAGAAAAAAAAAAAAAAAGAATGGTTCAGATTCCTAAGTGAGGTAAGCAAGGAGTCTGTCAGATGCAGGGATATGGCTACTAATGCAGAGCAAGGCAGCCTTTCATTTTGTTATGATGAAAGAATTGTTTCTAGTTTGCTATTGGCTTTTACATACCTGTAAACTGCTTTTTTACCCAAAAAGTTCTGTCACTGAAATTATTTCAGTACGGTTTCCTTGATCTCAATGTGAAATAGAGCTATCTGCTACGAGAAGAAAGCAAGAGGCGAATGCTGCCTTCTATAGCCTTTGTGGCATCAGGGCTGGCACATCTCTATGCTTTTCATAAGTTAATTGCTAACTTCCAAAGGAAAAAATACATTTCTTACTTCAGTTCTCTTATCAAACATGCTGAGCACGGCTTGGTTAAGCAGTAACTCTTGCTATGCAAGTAAACAGAATTCCCCACCCCACCTCTTTCTTTGCACTTGAGAACCTGGGAGAAAATAACCAACAGCTATTAATAACACAGTGAACTGGAAGTGACTCAGTTTCTTTAATACAAATCCACAGAGGACACAGTGTTTAAAGGGCTAGATGCTAATTTCTCTGAGAACACTTATGGAAAAGTAGCTTTCTGGGCCCTGGGGACACTCTCCTGCTAGCATATGGACCTGTAGCAACAGCCAGCTCCTCCTTGCATAGGACCCTTAAAGAAACAGTGGAATTGGCCCTGACTCTTCTAGTTTTCAGAAGTTTTATAAATGCCTTAGCACTTCACGATCCAGAAGTGGCTTTCGGACTGGGCGGAGGATGGGGTTTGAACTCTGGCCAAGGCCTTGATCACACAGAGGGCTGGGAGAGGATGAGGCTCTACACAGTGCACAAAGGCAGGCGCGAAAACTGGGCCACCTATGTTGCGTGATCTAGAAGTTGCCAGAAAAGCCGCCCCCCTGATTGAGAATTAGGCCTCTCTACTCAGAGATCTACCTCAGAGCTTGAAATTTAGACCAGGAGATTTCTGCACGTTGTGAGGGTTTTGTCTCTTAAGCATGTCCTTAAAAAAAAAAAAAAAAAAACTACTTGAAAGTGGAACATATTAACATATCAGCTCCCTGACTACACACCATGAATTAATGAGTTAACTAAGTAGATGTCAGCTGGGGACCCTTGAGGCCTGGCATCCTCCTGGTGTCCCTTCCTGTCACGGGAAGTGCTACCTTCACTCCTGGAGGCCTGATCCTGATCAGACCCCTTACCTGGTGCCAAGTTAGGGTCAGTTAAGACCTTTAGGAGCCCAAAGAGAAATTCAAAAAAAGCCCAATGAGAAATTCAAATTCAAATGAATTCTAAATCACAGCACAAATATGACCACGGTTTAACTGGGCTCTGGTGTTCCTTATGAAGAGAAATTGTTGCCTGGTTTGTGTAAAATAATGTGTGAATACTTTCAGATCCTTCACTTGTTCCCGCTTGCCTGGTGTGTTCATTTCTTCCCTCCATGATCCAGTTACTTGTGCTATGAGCTGACAAAGCCAATGTATTTCTTGCCACACCTTATCTCTCAGGCCCAGGCTCAGCTCTGCAGTGACCTAAGAGCTTTGTTCCCTTGCAGGCATCTTGGATCTCTAGGTCCTGTTTTTTTTCCACCCAATGTGGTACCTCACCTCAAAAATCTATCCAGTTGCCCAAATCAGAAATCTGTGTCATCCTTCGTCTTCAGCATCCACATCTGCAAAAAGAAGAACAGATGAAAAATTTTTTTTCCACTTTAATATCCTTCAGTTCTACTTTTACCCCACTGACTGCCCTCACCCCATTCAAGCTGCCTTATCTCTTGCCAAGTTTATTGTGGTTAAAGAACCAGAGTTTTTAGAGTCAAAGCTTGGGGTCTTATAGCCTCAATAAGGTAGGCTCCTCCATCCACCCCCAACATGCCAATTAGACTGATGAATAACCAAGACTTACTTTGCACTTGCAAAGAGGAGTAAAGAGGCTCAATGATCCCAAATCTGTCTTTGAGGTACTGACAGGAGTTTCAGGGTTATATGGATAAAGAACTGAAGCAGGGGACAATAAGTATACATAATTCAGCCGTCTTGGTCTAAATGTAGTCTGGTTGGTCATTGTTTCATCTCCAGTCCTGCAGGGTGGTCTGAGAAAATCTTTAGTGCTTAGAGGGACAAGGTAGGTGATTAGTTCTACTACAAGGTTCTGCCTCACCACTGTGGGTAATTGCCTCCTCTTGAGGGTGGTCAGTCCTGGGAGGTTCTGCTGTTCTGGAAAACCAAGGTGACCCAAGAGGAAAGGTTAAGCGCAATTATTTATCTCTATGCCATCAGCCAAAGAAAAGAACGACACAAAATGAAGGCAGAGCCATTAGACTTTGATCCTGCATCTTCTTATCTTGTGAGCCTAAGTGAGGAGTCAATGCCTCTTAGCAAAAGTAGCTTCTAAGTGTCCGTTTCAGTAGCTGTCTGATCCTCCCTTCCTTTCATCTTTTATATCCCTCTTACATGTTGAAGTCTGAACCATCATTCTAATAGGTCTGTGGTCCTCATTCCCATATTGAAAACCTATACTGATGAGGCTTGTCGGAATGCTGGGTTCTAGTGATGCTTTCTGCTCCAGCCCCTCTCTGACCATGTTCTACTTCGTATGCACAAACAGCCATGTGTCTACACAAGAGGTCTGTCTTTGCACAGGCTGTTCCCATGTACTTAGGGCAGCTTTTTCACTGCTCAGTGGTCTCCTGTATCTGATATTTTTCTCTCTGATTTCACTTACCTGTGGTTGACATTGTTGGAAAATATTAAATGGAAAATTCCAGAAATAAACAATGCATAAGTTAAAAAAATTTATTACCATATATCTGTTTTGTTACTAATTCTGTTACTATGTTACTAATTATGTTAATTTCTAACTATGTCTAATTTATAAATGAACCTTGTCCCAGGAATGTATGTACAGGAAAAATCGTAATATAAAGAGGGTTTGGAATCATCTGTTCCAGACCACCTAGAGTCTATGGATATACCAGATGGAGGGAAGGCTACTGTGATCTGCTTAGTTCTTTGTTTTCCTCTACACAATCACAGAATATATTAGTACTACAAGGCTGTACATTTTTGTCTGTTTTACTGTAAGTTCTTAGTTTATAATAATAGGAACTAGATTGTTGTGAAGTGAATGAGAATTACCTGGAAGTATTTAAAAAGCAGTTGTATTTGGTACTATCTGCTATTTCAGGCATCTGAGGAATGTCTTGGAATGTGTCCTTGTGGCTAAGAAGGATTTGACTGGTGTTTTTGACTGGTGTTTTGACTGGTCCTTACCCATTCTTTGGCTGTGAGAACCTTCCTTTAGGAAACCCTTTACCCATGTTCTCTCTTAGTGGCCCCAAGAACAGCCCCTTTCTGTACCTTTACCCACAGATCTGTGTGCCCTCCCTAGCCTGTGAGACCCTAATTGCACAGCAGACATGTCATGGGTCTTCGCATCATACCCTCGGGGGCAGCACAAGACCTATCGCTAAGATTGCATTGATCCACTGAATATAAACAGCATAGCTAGAAAATAGGGCTTGATGAAATTCTGTGAAGGACTGAAAGTAGATGCAAGTTTTTTCTGGGTTTTGAGATGAAAGTGTGTGGAGGGGCCTCCAAAAGTTGAGACCAGATGTAATCATGACAGTCATTACTTACTGGTGGGTTTATTGCAGTTAGGTTGTCTACAGGGTTTCATGTTATCCCTAAGCCATAGAGGAGACTTGCCTTCACAGGTGGGATGAACAACAGTCCTGGCCTCTCTACAGGGCTGTGTATATGTGTGTGTGTGTGTGTGTGTGTGTGTGTGTGTAAAAGTATAGGCAGGGCAGTAACAAGGGCAGGCTTTTAAAAAAAATCTTTTTATTTACAGCTTTCATAAGTATAGACAATAAACCATGATAATTTTCTCCACCTCCATCCACCCCCTCTCAAATCCACCCTCCATTGAATGAATCCCTGCTTTCCAATTAGTGTCTCTTCCATTTTTATGTCCCCATCTTTCCCCCCTGTTATTGAAGGAGAAATAGGAGAACGCCAGTGTTTTTCAGGCAGTTAGGGACATAAACCCAAAGATGAAACAAGGAGATCTATTCTGTCCAACTTGGCAAAACTGAAAGTTGGGTCTGGTCCTGTCTCTCCAACATGACTGCCGGTGATGCCCAACAGTAACTTCCTGCTTCTTCTTCAGCTCAGCCCCCTTTGACTTTGAGCCAACCAGGTTTCTGCTTACACACCTGAGCCTGATGACGAGGCTCACACTGATTGAATGTCTGACCTCAATCAAGGAGGGTACCTAGGTGGCCCAACTTCTCTCTTCTCTTCCTTTTGCCCTGTGACCTGACCCGAACATCCACACACTCCTTCCCGGACTGGCTGGGAAGGGGAGAATCTTGATCTTATCTTGGTCTGGATATTTTTTTTCTTGTCTTCTCTCTGTCTCATGCTTTGGGGCACCCTCTAATGCTGACTATATGCAAGATTTATCTTTGATCTCTGAGTCCTTCACAATTTCTTAATTCTCTCTGGTGTGTTACTTGAAGGGGCTTTTATGTTCCATCTCCCACATGTGTGTGAAACTACACCAGCTTTTTCCTAGATACCAATCTCCCCAAAATAATTCCTCCCTAAATAGCTCAATATAATTTATCCTTCTTGAGTCTATTTTATCAATTCTTTGTTAATAATATAAGGACCCCAAATTGGGGTTCACAAGTTTTGGGGACCCCTTATACACCAAAATCCTATATCATTATAAAGGTCTTGTGCTATATCATTATAAAGGTAGTGCTAGGCACTGTGAGGTCATGAATATCGAGGCCATTTGTGTGTCTGGAAGACAGTATTGTAAGCAGTCCTACCCTTTCTTTGGCTCTCACATTCTTTCTGCCACGTCTTCCACAATGGCCTCTGAGTCTTGGAGGGTGTGACAGAGATGTCTCAATGTTGAACACTCCACTGTCACTTCTTAGCACTATAGTGAGTTTTGAGTCATGCCAGTGGTCACTGCCATCTAAAAAGAGAAGCTTCTCTAACCAAAAGTGAGAGTAGCATTAATATATGGTCTAACCATAAAAAAGTGCTTAGAAGGCAGTTTGGTGGGCATAATATAGACATTTAGCCAGACAATAGCAGGTATTATTAAGGGCTGGCTTTTGTACCCAGGATTGCCAGGACTTAATACATAGTGATGGTGGGGAAGTGTTTAAGCCCCTGACAATTGTAATGAAGTGATCACCCACCCAGCTGTGTTTGCTGCAATGTGAATTTTAAAGGTTTCATCTGTGTCAGTGCTAGCTTGCCTATTGGGAATGTGTGTAGTTAGTGGAATATATGCCAGGTTGAGAAAGCAGGGAATTTGACGTCAGTAGTCACTGAGACGATTAATGTTGACATTAGCATATGCTACTTTGAATTTTTTTGGTCTACTTTTTCCTGAGAGTCTAAGAAATCAATTCATCAAATCAAATGATGACTTAAATAATTATTCACTAGGAGGTGTTATACCATGTGGACTCTGGGAGAGAAAAAGTTAAAAGTATTATATGATCTTACTTAGGATTGAGAGGGGAGATTAATCATCTTTCAAACTTCTGTATGGAAAAGGTTGATGTTGCATCTGCCCTGGTGTTAGAAAAGGGACATAGAAAAGGGGAAGGTCATTTCTTGCTGTGGTAATAGGATAAGGTTGTAAGTGGCCCAGCAGCTGTCTAGCTGTGGTTTTGGCATTAAAGGGTTCAATGCTGATTTCAGAGGAGCAGAGTGTGTAGCAGTGGTCCCCAGGGGCTGGGGAGGATTAGGGAGAGGGGCGAAGGGACCATGGGTAATGTGGTATGGCTGGGTGGCAAAATGACCTTCAGTGTTCTGCAGAAGAGCTCCCCTTTGTGCATCTGGCTAACGTGGGTCCTGGGGAACCGAGACTCGAACCGGGGTCCTTAGGCTTCATAGGCAAGTGCTTAACCGCTAAGCCATCTTTCCAGCCCTCTATCTATTTATTTTTTATGAGAATAAGAGCAAGAGTGAGAGTGAGAGAGCGAGAGAGACAGAGAGAGAGAGAGAGGGAGAGAAGCAGCATACCAGGGACACTAGCCACTGCAATCGAACTCCAGATGCATGTGACACCTGGTGTGCATGTGTGACCTTGTATGCATGCGTTATCTTGTGTGTCTGGCTTATGTGGGCTCTGGGAGAGTGAAATCTGGGTCCTTAGGCTTTGCAGGCAAGCATCTTAACCACTAACCCATCTCTCCAGCCCCTGGAGTGCAATTTTAAACAATGCTTAAGAAAGTTCCCCTTGTAGCATAAATATTTCCCTTTTTGTATTACCTTGCTGCTGAGACATGGGCTTACTATATTACTAGTGATGCGGATGCTCACATGTGATGGCAGAGCCTTCTCTCATGATATTTTGTTTATTTTACTGATTCCCCCCCCCCCCGAGGTATACTAAAAGAGCATTGCTGAGCATTGAGGCTGGGGTTACAAGCGTACATCACCCTCCCTGGCATTTTCACATGGGTTCTGGGGATTAAACCCAGGTCCTCATATGCATGTAAGGCAAGTGCTTTGCTGACTGAGCTATATTCCCAGGCCTGTAGTTTGAATCTTGAACATCTCCCACAGCCCCAGTGTTACTGACTGAGTGATAACCCCAGGCCTGTAGCTTGAATCTTGAACATCTAACAGCCCACTTGTTACACACAGGCTGTGTGTAACAGAAACAGGATGCTGCTATTGGGAGGTGGTGGAACCTTTCAAAAGTGGTGCCTGCTAGGATGTTTTGTGGGGAGGACATGTCCTTGAACATCAGATGCGACTGTGTCCTCTACCTTACTCTCTTGTGCTCCCTGGCCATGAAGTAAATGAGCAGTTTCATTTTGTCATAGATTCTTTGTCACTGCCATCTGGTACCCCTACTACCTGACTAAAAGCAATGGGACCCCAATCATGGATTGATTGTGAATTCAGACGTTTTCATCTCTGTTAGCTGATTTTCTCAGGTATTTTGTTCAGTGATGGAAAGCTGACTAACATAATGTTCTGTTAAAATAAACTACCACTCCTTGTTACAATGGCTGATTCAGAAAGGACAAAACAAGCCTGAGCCCTCTTTTATCCGAATATAAGACAGCCATCACAGACTAGTGGGACACCTTCAAGGGAAATGTTTCCCAGGCTTTCTCTGGCTTTAAAGGACAATCTGACCACCCAAAGAGATGAACTCAGTAATGGACTGCAGCTCACTGAAGTGTGCAACAATCCCCGAGCCCACAATGAGAACAAGTAAATACAACAAGAAGAGGACGGTCTTCCTTAAAATAGAATGCCATCTCATAAACGCAGGAAAACGGTTCAGCTAGAAAATCACTAGTTTGTCATCATAGTAAAGCTCCGCTGAGGTCAGGATCACAGGAATAGACCAATGTCAAGCGACCCTTGCTCTGATGCACCGAAAGCATGCCTCAGGCAGCAATTTGCCTGAAATACATAAACTCAGTCAGTTCAGATTGAGATGCTTGAATTCTGTTTTTAAAATTTATTGTGTTTGTGTGCACACATGTGCCCACGCATGTTTATGTATACAGCTTGTGAATGCCATGGCTCGCATCTGGAGGTCAGAGAGTAACCGCAGGGTGCTGACCCTCTCCTACCTTGTCGGAGACAGCGTCTCTCTGGTTGTTACTTGCCGCTGGGAAGGCCAGATAGTTGGCCTGTGAGCTTTAGGATTCTCCTCACTCTTCTGACCATTGCTGTATGCATGAACCACTTTGCATCAGGCTTCATGTGGGTGCTGGAGATCCGAACTCCAGCAGACAGGCTTGTGCAACAAGCACCCTTAACCAATGAGCCATTTCCCTAGCCCTGACAGGTTAAAATTCTGTAAATGTCAATGTCAAAAGTGGCCGGAGAAAGTGGAGCCATTGTCCCACATTAAAGGAGATTGAAGAGACAAGACAACCAAAGACAGTGCACAACCCTGGACTGAGTGAGTTCCGGGCCAGGGGCACAATCGACACAAGGCATTATTGCAACAAATGGTGGAATCTGAGAATGGACTGTGGATTAGAGATTAGATATTGGATCAAAGGCAACTTTTCTGATTTTTTAATTGCTTATGGTAATGAAAGAGAATGTTCTTGTCTTTTGAAAATCTATACTAAAGGACTTTTGGGTGAATAGGCTGGAGGAGATCAACTAATTCTTAACCAGTTCAGAAAAAATAGAGTACCATACATTATATAAAGTATAGCATATAAAAATATAAAACATGTTATATATAGGAAGGGAATGTTAAAGCAAATGTGGCAAAGTTAAAAATGTGGATCTGAATAAAGGAGCATAATTCTTTGTACTATTCTTACAACTCTTATGTAATTATTTAAAAATGAAAAGTTAAATGAAAAAGAAAAATAAGTTGCTAATACTGCCACAGTTTGGAGTGGCGATAAGAGAGAAAGCCAAATTCTTATTTCAATCCATTTCTCTTCTTCTCTGATGTCCCATGCTTTCCTTTGAATCTTCTTGTTGCAATAGTACTGTGACCTGTTGTTTTTGCTGACTTTCTATATACTGTCTCCTTTTCCTGCCACTGTGTGTCAGTCAGTTTTGTGTCACTACATGGAAATATTTTCCACAGGTCAAGAAGCTTCTTGGGTTGGGCTCCATCAGGGCAGGAGCGTATGTTAGAGAAAATGCTCACATCTCAAGCCAGGAGAGACAGAAAGAGAGAGAGAGAGAGCGAGTGAGTGAGCGAGCAAGAGAGAGAGAGAGAGAGAAAGAGAAAGAGAGAGAGAGAGAGAGAGAGAGAGGAACAAGAAGTAGAAGCAGGCAAAGGAGGAAGGATGGATGAAGAAAACAAGAAGCCCCACACCCTCTTTTAAGGACACACCACCATGACCTTAGAGCCTCCCACTGGGTCCAACCTCCTGTAGGTCTACAGTACCTCCCATTGCTACTGCCTTGGGACAAAGCCTTTACCTATTGTGGTGGTTTGAATACATGGCCCCCAATATATTCAGTGTTTTATTAGTTTATAGTTTGTATCTGCAGCCACCTGGCTGGAGGCAGTGTCACTGGGCGGATCTTAAGGTGTGGTGGTGGGTTTGAGATTTCAATCTAAAGATATGCACAGTGTGCCTAGCTGGAGTTCCTGAAGTGTGCTGTGCTGTGTGGCTTTTGGCTTGTGCTTTTCTCTCTTGGGTCTTGAACCTGTGAAGGCAGGCCAGCTTCTTCTGCCATTATGGAACTTCTCCTGGATCTGTAAACTTCAATAAATCCCTTCCTCCATAACTGTGCCTGGTCTGGGATTTCATCTCAGTGAACCTGAAGCTGCTATACCTATGAACTTCTCCTAGACCATGGCACATGTCTTTCTGTGTTTGTTTTGAGCCACTTCTCCCCCTTTGTACTCTAGGTGACAAAATCAGTGCCTGCTTTCTCTAGAACTTGCTTTCTACCACATTGTCTCTGCCACATGTTTTGTTGCTCTTCCCTTGAGATGTGGCCATTGTAGTTAGCCTGTGTGGTGTTCTTTAGGTGGTCTGACTCCTAGGTGGGGGTACAACTGTTCTGACATGTTGTCTGAGAGGTTCTTCTCCTCAGCATTTCCTAGGAAGGCCAGTCCATTATGCATGACAAGTCTGTTTTTTTTTTCCAGGACACTAGACAACCTCTTGTTATGGGCTTTCTTCCATAAACTTATCTCCTCAAAGAAATGCCCTTGCCTTGAGGAATGGTGGGACTTTAACACTTCACAGGCCACCAAAACCTCAACATTTGTTTTCTCTTTTGCTTCTTACTTCTTCCGAATGGCTCAAGTTGTTGGCCGTCCCAGTGTTCTATCACTAGATCATCATTGGATAGAGATAATAACATCAAAATAACATGGAAGGTTACCACACAATCAGAAATCATAATTCCTTCATAGTAGGAAAATTTGATTATGTTCACAGTAAGATAAGTAGTGAAAATACTACAACTCAGATCTGGAAAAAAGTCCAGGTTTATATGATTGATGGGCTGTGGTATTGGAACTTTTTATTTTTTCCTTTGGTTTTTCGAGGCAGGGTTTCACTCTAGCTCAGGCTGACCTGGAATTCACTGTGTAGTCTCAGGGTGGCCTTGAACTTGCGGTGATCTTCCTACCTCTGCCTTCTGAGTGCTGGGATTAAAGGTGTGCGCCACCACGCCGGGCGGTATTTTAACTTTTGTTAGGGAGGAGAATTTCAGGGAGCTTTTAGAGTTTGTGAGACTTGGTCAAATCCTATGATTATTTTGGTCAAATCCTATGATTATTTTGGTCTTTCCTCCAAGGCAGACATGTCCAGGACTGAATGACTGTGCTGTATCCACTACAGTTCCTGCTCATGACGTGTGGTGCTCAGAGTGTCACCAGAGTAGCTTTCTTGACACTTTGCTCTTGCATGTTGTACCTCCATCAGAAAATGGAAAGTGGCCACCAGCTTGCTGAAGATGAATTACACCTGTGTCTTTATCAGGTCGTGGAGCAGGACCTCAGAAATCAGTTGACTGGTCAGACTCCCCACTGATTTCTGCAAACCTCCCACTGCTGCTGCTTTTACGTGTCTTTGCTAGTAATAAGCAGTCTGCTTTTCAGAGGCTGGTCACTTGGTCCTTGAGCAAAATAAGGATGTTACTGAAAAAATTATACTTGTGTCCATTTAAGCCTAGTTTTGAAAATAATGTTATACTAAAAAATGGGACAAAAAGGCCTTTCAAGCAAACATGACCAGTGTCAGCTGCTCAGCTTTGATAATTCTCTCTTTCTTCATTTAGCCTTGACCTTTGGAAAAGCCAGTATGATTTATAAAGCAAGGGAATGTCCAGAGGGCAGAAACTATGTCATACATGTTCTGGGCTTATCATTTTCTGTTTTAAGATATCAATCATATAACATTTGTATTAAATTATACAGCTTATATAGTCAATTAATCAGAATGGTCCAGTAATCTCTGCTTATGGCATTGCAGGGCTCCTCAAGTCCAAATTTCCAGATACTTCCACATTGTTCCCCCATCCAGTTCCAAAAGACTCAGAATCACAGGGGCAGGCTTATTGCAGAAATGGCCCTACTTCTTGGTACTAATTTTTCTTGTTGCTGGGCCAAAATACTTGATAAAAATCAGTTTCAGGGATGAAGGGATTATTGCAGTCACAGGTTATAAAACATTATGGTAGGTAAGACATGGTGGCATGCTGTGACAAAGCAACCAATCAAAAGCAGCTTATTGGGAGGAAAGGGATTATTTAAGGCTTATAGTTTTGAGGGGAAGCTTTATCAGGGTGGAGAAAGCATAGCAGAGCAGGCAGCTGGGACATCATATCACCTCATTTTAATGGCTAGCAGTTAGAGCAACACTCGTATTTAATCCATCACCTCCTCTGTAATGCTTTTCCAGAAGATGTGATAGAGATGACTGGCCCGGTGCTAAGCATTCAGCTTTCTCTTCTTGTCATGGGTGTCAGGTCTCCCCAGTATTCACCACCATCTGTAAAAAGTAGGTTCTCTAACCAAGAGTGAGAGCAACATTGATCCAAGGGGATAAAGATATACATTTAGAAGGATTTTTGATGGGCATGACCTGTCCATTTAGCCAAAGAACAGTGGAAGCTCCCCTCTACCTTTTAAGACCTACCAAGCCATGGGCTTTAGACTTGGTTCTCAGTACCAAGCATGAATTCCACTGAGAGGGCTTCATATCCAATCAAAGAGCGGCTGAATAACCCTATAACTTACATGCTACTATTGCACCCATTGGTACACCTGCCTGCCTGATTGATTTTGTAGCTTGTCGGACATACTGTTGGTTCATACTGTTGATAGATCATCCCCAAGCAGCTCACATAGAGCTTTCTGGCACTATGATGGCTACACAGCAGGGAGATGGTTTCCATCTCAGTTTTAGTCTAATTTTTCAATGTTCTATGACTGTAGCCTGTGGTGTCTTCAGCAATAGGGCCACTGTGAGGTCATAAAATTCTAGGCCATTTTGTGTCTGGAAGACAGTATTGTAAGCACTCTTCCCCTTCTTTTGGTTCTTATGTTATTTCTGTCACCTCTTCTGCAATGGTCCCTGAGCCTTGAAGGTTGTGATAGAGATGTATCATATAATGCTGAGCACTCTACTGTCACGTCTTAGCACATTGGTGAATTTCGAGTTTCCCCAGTGGTCACCACCATCTGAAGAGAGAAATTTCTCTAACCCAAAGTGAGAGTAAACCTAGTATTTAGAAGACAGTTGGCTGGGCATAATATCTCCATTTAGCCAGACAACAGTAAGTTTCCCCACTAGGGCTTATGACCTCCCAAGCCATAGGCTTTTCATTAGCTTTCCACTACTAGGCAGGAATTCACTCCCATGGTGTCTTCAAGTCCAATCAGAGAACAGAGAGCAGAGAGCAGAGAGCAGAGAGCAGCTTGTTTCCCCCATAACAGACATGCTGCCATTGTACCAGTTGGTACATTTGGCCTGGCTGCATAGTTGTAAAGCTTACGGGGTCTACTCCTGGTTAATACCATTTTTCTTTTCTCCCATAATAGGCTACATAGCTTTTCCAGCATCTTGACAGCTAGTCAACAGGGAGGAGGCTTCTAGCTCAGCTCTAGCTTGATTTCTCAGTGACCTGAAGCCCAAGCATGTGGAGTCTTTAACAAGAGGGACTTACCATCTAGTTGGTGGGCAACCAAGAGCCTTGGAAACAGCCTGTAATGTTTTGGGGACATCAGGGGTTACCATTGCCAACATCTTGCAGGAAGGTATGCCACTCATGGCAATTAAACTTTTCTAATAACAATCTATGACTTCAGGGCACAGCATTATCCACCTCCACAAGATACCTATGACCAATTTCCTCTTTTTTATATTACACACACACACACACACACACACACACACACACACACACACTATAGTACTATATTAAATAACAATGGAGAAAGGGGACACCTCTGCCTTGTTTCTGATTTTAGTGGAAATGCTTTGAGTTTTTACCCATTTAGTATAGTGTTGGAAGTAGGTTTGCCATAAATAACCCTTGTGATGTTGAGATATGTCCATTCTATCCCCAGTTTCTTTCTTCTTTATCATGAAGGGATGCTGGATTTTGTCAAATACATTTTCTACACCTATTGAGATGATCATGTAGTTTTTTATTTTGAGTACACTTGAGTACATATAAATACATGGTGTATTTATTAATTTGCATATGTTGAACCATCTCTGCATCTCTGGAATAAAACCCACTTGATCACGGTGATGATCTTTTTGTTTTGTTTGTTTTTCTGAGGTTGGTCTCATTCTAGCCCATGCTGATCTGGAACTTACTCTGTAGACCCAGGCTGGCCTTGAACTCAAGAGGATTCTTCTACTTTTCTATCTTCTGAGTGCTGGGATTAAAGGCATGAACTACCACACCTGGCTGACTCATCTTTCTTTAAAAAAATTATTTATTTGATTATTTTAAAAAACTATTTTTAAAAAAATATTTATTTATTAGTGACAGAGAGGGAGAGGAAGAGAGAATGGGTGAAACAGGGCCTCTAGCCACACAAAGGAACTCCAGACACATGCGCCTCCATGTGCATTTGGCTTATATGGAACCTGGAGAATGGAACCTGGGTCCTTAGGCTTCACAGGCAGCTTCTTAACTGCTAAGCCATCTCTCCAGCTACAATGGTTAAGGTGTTGTCAACTTGATCTGTTTAGTAATCCACAGAAATCCCTTTCTGGTGGGTCTCCGAGGTTGCTTCCAGGAAGGATTAACTGAAGGAGGAAGTCCTTCTCCAGAGTGGGTGGCCCCTCTCAGATGGGAACTTTATATAAGGAAGCTCTGGGTGAAGAGAGCCCCTTCCTTCCACTTGGCTGCCAGAGCTGCTTGCTGCCTTCCAGCGTGGATTGAAGACCAGTGGGGACTGAAGACCAGTGTCAACTGAAGACCTGTGTGGATTAAAAACCAGTGGCTCCTCAGGAATCCTCCAGGCCTTCCATGCCAGAATGGGACTGCAGAGGCATCTGGCCACGTGGACTGAGCAGCCACCGGGTTCCTTGATTCACAGACCTGCAACTGCTGTTGGACTATTGTAAACTAATCCAATAAAATCCCATTTTAATATAATTCATTCTAGCAGTTCTGTTCCTCTAGAGAACCCTGACTAATATAGATTTTGGTACCCAGAGTGGTTCTAGAGAAACAGAATTGCAAGGATGGATTTCTCTAGTGGGCTTGGTGCTATGTGGGGTTGGCTGTCCAACTTCAGTGCTACTAAAGACCCTACTGGTGATAAGGACAGCGCTTTTACTGGTAATGAGAGTGCTTTTACTCGAAATAAGGAGGACACTAATAATCTATGGTGTGAACTATTTAAAGAACTCTTTGAGATAGATGTATTTGGTGATCCTGAGTCATGTCTTGTAAACAGCAAGGGATTTAATGACTCTGTATTTAAAACATTTGAATATTTGAGGAAGAGTAAGATAAATGATGATGCTGGTTGGTTGCTTCTAGCATATATGGACAAACTATTGAGGGAACAGCAGAAACTCAGAAAGGAAAATTCCAAGCTTAAGACTCATATACATGATCTGAAAGGTTTCTAAGGGAGCCCTGGAGGAGAGTCTCCTCTCTAGCTGGAACAGGGCTCAGATGGCAGAAAACCAAACCCAAGCTCTTCTTGTTAGATTGGCTAACTTGCAATGTAAACTCAAATCCCAGCCTCACTGGCTATCTGAAGTTAAGATGAGGGCACTGATTGGAAAAGAGAATGGGCACACCAGGGCCTCTAGCTGCTGCAAAAGGATTCCAGATGCATGTACCACTTTGTTCATCTGGCTTTACATGGATACTGGGGAATTGAATTCAGGTTATTAGGCTTTTCAGAAAGTTAGTGCCTTAACTGTTGAGCCATCTCTTCAGTCATAGCCTGTTTTCATCATGGAAAGTTCTTGTTTCTTCTTTGATTATAATGGATAGCTTTACTGGATATAATAGCGTGCATTGGTAGTTGTTGCCTTTCAGAACTTGGAATACATCATTACAACCTCTTCTGGCTTTAAAACTTTATGTTGAGTAATCGGCTGTCATCCTGATGGGCTTGCTTTATGGGCGACTGGGGATTTCTTTCTTACTGATTTTAATATATTTTCTTTGTTTCTGTGTTTAGTAGTTGAGTTATAATATGGCAAGAAGAGGTTCTTTTCTGGTCATTTGTGTGTTATTCTACATGCCTCTTGTATATGTATTGGCATTTTTTTCCTGTTTGGGGGAAACTTTCTTCTATGATTTTTTTAAGGGTTGAAATTAAACTGCTATGGTTTTAAATACTTTTGTTTATTATTTAGTTGCAAGGAGAGAAAGAGAATAAGAGAATGAGACCAACAGAGAGATAGAGAAAGAGGGAATGGGTACAGTAGGGCCTTTTGCCAGTGTAAATGAACTCCAGATGCCATTTTGTGCATATATATTTACATGAGCATTGCAGAATCAAACTTGAGTCTTCAGACCTTTGCAAGCAAGCATATTTAACTGCTGAGCCATCTCCCCAGCTATGCTATGATTTTTTTAAAATATTTTATTTATTTATTTATTTGAGAGTGACAGAGAGAGAAAGAGACAGATAGAGAGAGAGAGAATGGGTGCGCCAGGGCCTCCAGCCACTGCAAACGAACTCCAGACGCATGCGCCCCCTTGTGCACCTGGCTAACGTGGGACCTGGAGAATCAAGCCTCGAACCGGGGTCCTTAGGCTTCACAGGCAAGTGCTTAACCGCTAAGCCATCTCTCCAGCCCTATGCTATGATTTTGTTGAAAATATTTAATATGCTGTTAGGTTTAAATTCTCCATCTTCTTTACACTGAATTCTTAATTTGTATCTCTTCATAGTGCCCTGAATGTCTTGAAATTTCTACTCATGCCTTCTTTCTCTCTGTTGGAATGTTCTAGGTTTGACAACTTGTCTTCTAACACAGATATTCTGTCCCCTACTTGATCCATTCTATTGGTGAGACTTTCTAAAGAGATTTTTTTATTTGACTTACTCTGTTTTTCATTTCTAGTATTTCATATTGGTATTTCTTCAGTATTTTTGTTTCTTTGCTCATATCTTGTACTGATCTCCTTATTTAATTAAGTCGAGCCTGTGTTCTCCTTCAGGATTTTGTTTTCTTATTTGATTCCTTTCATTTCTTCTTTGAACATATTATCATTCTTCTCAATTCTTTGTCTGGAATTTTATGTAATTTAGTCTCATTGATGGTCATTTATGTTGGATTTATAATTTTTGGTGAAATTTTATTGTCCTGATTCTTTGTGTTTCTTATATTATTATATAGAGATTTTTGCATCTTGAATTATTTTAATATTTAGGTTTTCTAGTTATCTACTATATTCTTACACATGTAAATCAGAAGGAATATCTTCAGGATAGGAGTTCATTGTGGCAGATGTAGCTTCTATATTACTCCCAAAGTAACACCAGGAGTGACTCAAGCTGTTGGATATGCTTGTTATGCAAATGTCCTAGTATCAACTTGACAACAATGTTCATTTTGATTTCAATAGCTGCTGGTGGGTAAAGGAACAAGGCTGGCATAAGTATGCTAAGATTTTGGTTACTTGGAAGTGGGTCGATTAGCGTGAGGGCTACTATTAACTATGATAAACGATGGAGGTGGCACAGGATCTGGGAGAGAGAAGTTATTATACTGTTAGTTTCTACAAATTTAAAGGTTGTTGGGGTTATGGAAGGTTATAGTTATGGAGACTAATGAGAAGAGAATTGGAAAAGGGGTTGGAAAAGTGAGGGAAAACAAACCAGTTGGGGGTGGAGGAGTTGTAGAAAGATTCCAATATTAGGTTGGGTAGAGAAAAATACAGAAAATTCCTGAAATCCAACTGAGCAATATATACAAACAAATAAAACAAGCATGTGATATTTATGTACAAGTGGAGATTAAAACAAACAGGTAAACTAACAAAACAAAATGCCCTAAACTGGCTGGGTGTGTTGGCTCATGTCCCTAATCTTGCCAGTTGTGAGGTTGAGATTTCTGGACTGCAGTGGGTTGCAGATCAGCCTGGGCCAGAGTGAGACCCTGCACCCAAGAAAGGCAGAAAAAAAAAAAAAAAAAAAAAAACCAGGCCCAATAGATTAAGAAATACCAGAAATGATAAAAGGTACCCTAAAACACAACTTACTTAAGAATGGCAAAGTAGACTAAAATGTACATCAGATCCGACACATTAGTAATTTTTTTAAAAAAATATTTATATATTTGAGAGAGGGAGAGAGGGAGGGAGGGAGAAAGAGGCAGAGAAAGAGAATGGATGCACCAGGCCCTCTTGCCACTACAAATGAACTCCAGCCATATGCACCCCCTTGTGCATCTGGCTTGTGCGACACCTGGGGAATCAAACCAGGGTCCTTAGGCTTCACAGGCAAATGCCGTAACCACTAAGCAATTTCTTCAGGCCCTAGTAATTTTTTTTCTTACTGGCCTAGTTCTTGAATTCTTCCTTCCCTGACATTCTCATTTTCTCTTTTTATGCAACCTACCATTATATGGAAGATGAAATTAGCACTTCCAGTGCAAGTATATATTCCCAGCTTTGGGGTATATATTGTCCTATAGTGTAATATAGTACAGTTGAGTTACCTTTTGATATGATTTTCTGGCTGACCTAAGTTGACTACAAAGCTGATCCCTGTTTTCTGCATTGTGGGCTCAGCTCAGCTGGTTAGGTCAATAGATTCACTCTTCAGATACACTGGCTGGATGCTGTGTAGGGGAGGGGTGGTTCTGATCCCTTGGCATCCTGAAATCACCCATGGTTCCCAGTACTGGCATGTGGCGGAGGGGAGGATGGGAAGAGTTATTTGAAGTTGTTCTGGAGCTGTTCAGCTGGACCCTGTTGTCTTCTTCAGAAGTTTTGATCTTGTGAGGCCAGTGTGAGTCAAGCGTCCCTTCCTTGTAGTTCTGCTGTTGCTGGTCCAGTGAGTAGATGTACTTCCCAGTGGCTGCTGTATCTCACCGGTTTTGTGATTGATGGAAGCTCCTGCTCCCTCCAGCTTCTCAGCAGCAGTCTCAGATGGCCTAATAATCCCCTACACACCTTCAATTTTTTGCTTTTCCCTCCCTCCACCCCAGTCCCTGGCCCCCAGGTTTTTTTTTTTTTTTTTTTTTTATCTCCTATTGTGCCATCTGAACTGGAAGTCCAAGGTGGGTTTTTTTTTTTTTTTTTGAAGGCAACAAATGGATGGATCAAGTTTTCTGATCTGACCTGTTAATATGCGTCATTTTGTTGGGGAATTTGAGAACATTGATATTCAGAATTACAATTGAAAGGTGTGAGTTAAACTCTGTCAAGTGGATAATTTTGTGGAGTTTGGTGTTTTCCTTATCTTCATTTGTTTTCATGTCTTTTTTTTTTGGTTTTTCGAGGTAGGTTCTAGCCCAGACTGACCTGGAATTCACTATGGAGTCTCAGGGTGGCCTTGAACTCATGGCACTTCTCCTACCTCTGCCTCCTGAGTGCTGGGATTAAAGGCATGTGCCACCATGCCCAGCTTGTTTTCATGTCTTTTCTAGTTTTGATTATTGTTTTTCCCTCTTGTAGCCTTTTGAGCATGTTTATTCTTCTCTTCATTGTGAAGTATTCCATGCATTATTCTGTGTAGGGACGGCTTCATGCTCATTGTTGCAGTCAGGTTTGCATTGCTGGTAGAAATCACCCAACCAAGAGCAGCTTGTGGGGAAAAAGAGGATTATTTTGGTTTATAGGCTCAAGGGAAAGCTCCACGATGGCAGGGGAAAATTATGGCATGAGCAGAGGGTGGACATCACCCTCTGGCCCACATAAGGTGTTCAACAGGAACAGGAGGCTGTGCCAACCACTAGCATGGGAAACTGGCTATAACACCCATAAGCCCACCCCCAACAATACAGTGCCTCTAGGAGGTGATAATTCCCAAATCTCCATCAGCTGGGAACCTAGCATTCAGAACACCTAAGTTTATGGGGCACACCTGAATCAAACCACCACACTCATATATTCACATAGGATCTGTGTTCTATGGTCTGGTCTGTCTTGGTCCATGTGGGAGTGGGCAGGCTATATAACTGGTCATCTGGGCTGGACTGGGACCACAGTGGAATAGGCATAAGTGCCTAGTGGCCTAGTCTTCCCTTCTCAGGGTGGGCATGGATGGGCCATCTTCATGTAGGTCGGAGCTGCACACAGGGCTAAGACTGCTCACTGGGCACCTATGGCTGGTAGCCTGGTCCTTGTTGCTTAAGGAAAGCTTCTCAAAAACATCTTTAAATGGTTGTATGGGTCGTCTCTAGTCTTTATATCATTTCTGGCACTAAATTTCTTTCTTATTTGTTATGGTCTCTGGATATTAAAAGGCTGTGTGAATATGTTATGAAAAGAAATTGTATTGTATGAACATTCTTATCCTGGGGTTTTCTATTCTGTGATATTGTGAGAAATCTTTTTTTTTTCCTTCTGTCAAATCTCAGAAGGGATTTTCAGAGCTAATTTTGGATAATAAAGACATTCTTGCTATACTGCAGCTATTCTTTTTAGGAGTATGTGTATTTTAGTAGTTTCTATTTAAATTTGCCTAAACTGAATGAAAATTTTCACATTTTTAAGGATTAAGTGCATTTATATATGTCTTCACAGTTCTGTGCACCACCCACTCATTTTCCAAATGTTGGCACCTTTCAGCCTGGACTTCTGTCACACGAAAAAGCTCCTCAAGTGACCTTTGGCTTTGATGCCTGTGATGAAAACTGAAGGGACCGAGAAATTGGAGGCCAGAACATTTTCCTGGAAAATTTAAAAAGCACGATACAATGGCTTGGTCAAAAGGTCAAGTTTTTGACTCAAAGTGAAACAGGCAATATTTTACTTGTATAATACTTTTCATTGCTATTTGAAATAAATATCCATTAAATGCTAAAAATATGCTTTGGTGACCCCTGGACCTAAAAAAACCCTGCTATTTATAACACCAGCTACTTAGCTTTTCATGTATTTAAAAAAATATTGTTGTCTGTCTGTTTTTTGATACAAGAGTCTTGATACATAGCCCAAGCTCATCTAGAGGTACACTTGCCTCAGCCTCCTGAGTGTGGGGTTCACAGGTATGGGTCGCCATACCCAGCCTAGTTGTGCTTTTGTTCTAAAGAAAGTTCTTACAGTAGGACATCCCTTCCCTTATTCACCTGCTGTGGCTTTTTTCCTGGTGCCCAAGAAAATCCCCTACTGTGTGCTCTCCCTCCTCCACACTCTCCTTTTTAAAGAAAATGGTTCTGCCATATGTGATAGCTCAACCTTATGTGTCAGCTTGGCTAGACTCTGGTGTGGAGCTACTTACTATGGAAGCATTCTGTGGATGTGATTATCACCTGCAATCACTGAATTTTCAGTAAACTATTTTATCCTTGTTAAAGTGTCTGGGCCTCATCCAATCAGTGGATGGTGTTAAGAGCAAAAGTTGAGGTTCCCTGCAGAAGATGGAATTTGGCTTCAAGCCTGGGACACCAGCTTTTGGGTGAGGGAGTTCAGACTTGACACCTTCTGAAATGTCATAACTGTGTGAGCTGATTCCTTAAATTAAATGTATTCTTTCTTTGAAACAGGGGCTTGTTGTATAGCCCAGGCTGGTCTCAAACTTAGTCATTCTGCCTTAGCCTCCAGAGTGCTAAGGTTACAGGTAAGCACGATCATCTATCATCTCTCTCTCTTTCTCTATTATCTATCTATCTATATATCTATCGTCTATCTATCAATCAATCATCTATCTATCTGTCTATCATCTGTCATCTATCTATCATCTATCTTCTTTTATTATCTATCATCTATTATCTATCTACCAATTATCTGTTACCTATCAACTATTATCTGCCTATATGTATCTATCTAGCAATTATCTATTGTCTATAAATCATATATTGTCTGTCATGTATCTATCTTAATCATTTGAGCTAATTCCTTAAATTAAATCTTTTTCTGTTTATCATCTAATCACACAAGCTGTTTCTTTAAACCTCTGTGAGTTGATTGACCTACTGATTGGTTCATGTATCTAATCTTTCTGTCTCTGTGTATCTAGCTCCCACATATTTTTCTCCAACCTGGAAAACTCCAATACATCACATTTCAAAAATCTGGACACTGAGGGATGCTTCCTTTGACAATGTGTGAGGCATAATAGTTTTCATTGTGTGGATCACTATAGGATAGCTTTATGTCTCTTAGTCATTTGCTGTGAATGTGGACCCGATAGCTCTTATCACAGTGTACCTGGCCTTGCTCCTTCATTCCTTAGTAACTCTGATTTGACATGGACAGTGCTGGCTGTCTATATGCTACTTATCTTTTCTTGCCCATTTTGGAGATTAGAAAATAGGCAACCTTAAATTTTGTGATGTGAAGAAGAGGAATTGGGAGAACCATTGTTATTTTTCTTTTTTTTGTGTGTGTGTAGGGGTCCATTGAGACAAGGTCTCATTCTGTAATGGAGATTGGTCTAAAACTCATAGCAATCCTCTTGCCTCAGCCTCCTAAGTGCTCAGTTTACAGACATGCCCCACCACACCTGGTATCATTATTCCTCTCTTGTTGCATCTACATATGACCTGTGGTTGTTGGTTCAATTAAATGGCTTTTCAGAGTGACAGTTTGAAAATGTTCTCCAGATGTCTTTCCCATTAAAGGAGTATTTTAATAAAACATACAACATAAGCCTTGTAGACTATGTAAGGCAAGTGAACATTGTAGTTCAGTTGGCTGGAAGGAACTCTTGAGAGGATTGTGTCACCAGAGGTGGCTCTTTTATATTCTTAAGGGCAGGGATGAAGGCCAACTTAATGAGGATCTTTCTGCAACACAAAGGAAAACCCTGAAGAGAACTGCATACTTGTAGGTAGATATGGGGATTCACAGATGATGTAAGCGATGATGAGAGGGAAAGCCAGGTTGGGAAGGGGGCTTTCTTGATGGAGCCTGGCTCTTATGGCCTGACCAGCTTTCCTGGAATACATGGATGCTGAATCTAGATGCTCCGAGAGACTTCAGTTAAGCCAACCTTCTTTTCAGATGGAAAGACCAAGGCTCAACATTTCTGCTGAATATCAATGGGAATTCGTTGTAAAATAATCCCACTTTAAAAAAGTTAATAAAAATAGGGTTTTATTTCATGAAACTTGTTTTCAGGGCTTCAGCAGTACACACTTCATCAGTAAAGTGAGAGCTACTTTCAGCACCTTCCGAGAATACGGGGCCTCAACTGTTCTGCTGTGCTATCACGTCACGTTCCAGTGACCTTCCTGGCTCACTGGGTACACTTTCCTCTTTGAGATTTCAACTTGCGGAACCATTTTCCCCTCTAAACTTTCTCTCTTTTGCGTACATTTCCCTAGTAATCATTGGTAGAGCCTTTGCAAATTCTTGTCCAGAGAACGGTACAAACAGACAAACCCCATCTTATTTCACTTCTCCCTGACGCTGCCAATTTCTATGCAGCTGAATGAACATCAACTTGACTCATGCCCTTGATAAGTGGAATATCCTGAATGGCAATTCTGGCCAGACCTGGTATGATAGCAGAGTTCTATACATGCTATAAATGGCAAGTTGACACCCTGCTAGGTTCTCACATAACCGACTCCCATCTCCTTCCCTTTTACTTAGGGACTGGCACTGCATGCTTGGATGGGATGTCCTTTATTTCCATTTTGTCTCCTGGCTTATTCAAGGCAACTTTTCCTTCTTTGCTTTCTTACAACTGCCTTTGGTATTATCTATTTTTTTTTCTTGGATGATCACATTATGAACTCTGATTACTATATATACACATATATGTACATATATATGTGTATGTTTTTTAAAAATATTTTTGGAGACAGTCTTGATATGTTTCCCAGGCTGACCTTGCACTTCTGCTTTTCCTGCCTCATCTTCCCAAGTATCTGGGGTTATGAGTGACAGTGCCCTCTTCAAATTCTGGCATGTTTGTCAAAACAAAACAAGCAAAACAAAACAAAACAATGATGCTATAGAACTTTCCAAATATAGTTGTTGTAGTACTAAAACAATGATTAGTTCTTACAACATGATAGGATGAGTCTATACCACAACATAAATTGTGTATCTGGAGCAAATCTTTCTGTATTTAGAAATAACGAGGCCCAATTCATGAAAGGTCATTAGTTTATGCAAATACTATAAATGATATTCATGCTAAAGATGTACTCAAGTTCACCAGTTGTTAGAGTCCCTCAAGGATGTCTTGGGACGGTGACAGCTCCCTGTAGATTTAGGGAGAGTGGGTTATGCTGATGTAAGTGAGCCAGGGCAGAAGGTGACGTGGGCAGAATATGTAGGACAGTGTGAGCCTGGGCCTCGTAGGCAGTGAATAGTGTTGGTTAACTCGGAAGAGCATGACTAGTTGTGCCTGGATTCAGGATGACGCAGGCGTATGTGCAACGATGTCAGTGATGCACTTGAGAATATGGTGGTAACCCCTAAGATTAAGAGAGAGCTGACAGTCCATACTGCTTAGTGACACCACAGCCAATGTGATGTCATGGTGTGTGGCAGTGATGGTACAGCACACCTACTATGCTGCTAGCTGTGTAAAAGCACAGTATCTGCAGTTACATACAGCATGTCCTACCTGGTCATAAAGGGATATAGCTATGGAACTACTTTGTGTATTTTAGAGTGTGCTCCCATTTATGAAATGTTCTCCGTTAGCTGTAGGTTGTGTCCTAGAGACCGCCAACATCACATGTTTACCACCTCTGTCTTCGTAGAAAATGTATAATATTTTTATTTATGAGAGAGAGAGAGACTGAGTGAGAGAGAATGAGAATGGGTGTACCAGGGCCTCCTGACTATGCAAATAATCTTTGCACTCATGTGCTGCTTTGTGCATCTGGCCTAATGTAGGTAGTGGGGAATTGAATCTGGGGCCAGCAGGCTTTTCTAGTAAGCACCTTTAACCACTGAGCCATTACTCCAGCCTTCTGTCTTTTGATTGTATCCAGAGGCCACACAGAGTGATTGACCTAGGGCATTGGATGCGTTCTGAGATATACACACAACCACAGAGGCATCTAACACTCATAACATATCTCTGCCATTAAGTAACTGACTCATGACTGTACACTGATTATGAGTTAGATAGGAACTTGACTAAAAACAATGGATTATTGATACTTTGTAACATTTTTCTTTTTAAATATTTGATTTATTTATTTAATTATTTTTTTGAGGTAGGGTCTCACTCTAGCCCAGGCTGACCTGGAACTCACTATGTAGCCTCAGGTGGCCTCAGATTCATGGCGATCCTCGTACCTCTGCCTCTCAAGTGCTGGGATTAAAGGCGTGCACCACCATGCCCGGCTCTAAACAGTTTATTGACAACGTCCATAAACATAGACACTATACCATGATCATAAGCCCCTCCCACTCCCAGTACCTTTTCTAAGAAGTTTTCGTTTGTTTATTTGAGATAGATAGATAGAGTGAGTGAGTGTGTGGGTGCAACAGGGCCTCCTGCCACTGCAGATGAACTCCAGATGCATGTGCCATTTTGTGCATCTGCTTTACACGGGTACTGGGGAATAGTACACAAGCTGTCAGGCTTTGTAAGTAATCACCTTTAACCGTTGACCCATCTCTCCAGTTCCCTTTGCACCTTTTGAAAAAGTCTAAAGATGTCCCTAAAATATGTTTTTGTGATTTTAAATTTCAAAACAGAACACCTGTCTCCAGGTACAGGTACATCTTTTGCTACTGCGGCTGTGACACTCCAGGACACTGTGTTTGGATGGAGTCATGAGCCTCAACTTATAGGTCATCTGAGAAAAGTCGTTCCCCACATCTAGTACCCCTCACACCATGGGATGAGCTTAAGCTTTTTGAGGCCAGGCCCACATCAAAGGTGATGACAGACATGATACCTGGATCAGAGTGTGGAGATTCCTTTGGAGGAAGTAAGATGGGTTTCTGGAACTGGTAGCCTCCTGCAAACTTGGGGAGTTCTTAGCCAAACCTGATCCTTTGGGTCTTGTGTTTGCTTTCCTTGTGCAAAATGTTGACCTCTATTCCTAGGAAGAAAGTCTTTGAGAGAGTCTTGGGATCAAATAGCTTGACAAAATAACATTTTAGTGCTTTAAAGTATAAGCTAACCAGAAACACATGATTTCAGTTTCCCATAAATCACAGAGGGTTTTGCCTAAGAGAAAAATGCATGGCAAACACATCATGAATAAACAGTTCAGGGTGGGGATCTGCTTGCACAAGTAGGCCAAGGATCAGGGAAGGTGACAAACACATTTGCATTCAGGTGGAGCAGTGGGACAGGGGACTGTTTACAAGTTTCTGCCCATATCTGGTCAAAGACACAAAGCACCAGTAATATTCTCAGGTGTGAGAACAGCCCCAGCTTTCTTGATCGTTCACTTGAGCCAGCCATTGTGATCTTGAACTTGGACTACTTCAGAGGAAAAAAAAAATTGACCACGTCGTAACAACTCCCAGATACAGAATTTATTAAGGAAATGCATTTTACTCACCTTCAGATAACCTGGCTTCACTGTTAACATTGCTTTCTCCTCATCTCCTATCCTAGCAGGCTGATACGGGAGATTGATAATCAGCATGCAAGCAGACCTGGAAAGTGTTGGGGAACACTGCCAGGATTTAAAAATATTTTCTGTTGGGTATTCTTGGCACTGTAATTTGCATTGTGTATGAAGTACTCTCTGTCTTTCCTCTAGATAGTTGTTAAGGAAATGATCCCAGCATGTTAATTAGTGGCATCTAGAGAAATATGGCTTTATACTATGTATAAAAACAATCATTTGACTTGCTTTTAGGTTATGAGATTTGTTAGGAATTTCCTAGACTCTTCTTGATTTCTGGGTAAGGGTTTTTTTTTTTTTTAAATCATTTTTATTGTGTGTGTGTGTGTGTGTATGGGCACATTCATGCCACAATGTGTATGGAAATCAAAAGACAACCTTGAGGTGTCTTCTTCCATTTTCTTGAGATAAGGTCTCTTGCAGCTTCTTGCCTACAAGCTTTAGATTCTGCCGGCTCCACCTCCCATTATTGTAGGCACATTGGAACCACAGATCCACCTGCCACTTTGCATTTGGCTTCATGTGGATGCTGGGGAGGACGTAACTTGGGTTGGCAGGCTTTGCAAGTCAGCACCTATAAGTGATGAACTGTCTCACCTGCCCTTGGGCAAGGGTTCTTTCGTAAAGCTTACAGGAAAGAAGTGAAGGGTGAAAGATTATTGTCTGTGTGGTAGCAACAAAATAATGAGCATGCTGATGTCAGGTAGTGCAGATTCACTTCACTGTAGTCAAGTATCTGACACAGTTACTGATTTTGATATACAGCTGTAAGGGTCTAGAGCAAGGCTGGTGGCCTCATTGGCTTGGGCTTCTGTAAAAGTAATACATCATGGGGCAATGTGTCAACCACAGGGAGTGACATCTTTAGGAGGCAGATACATATTGAGTGACTGATGTCCCGTGGGTCAACCTAAAAGCACTTCTCTGGTGACCTAAAGACCAAACAGACCCTTCCTCTTAAGAGTTTAATGTATCTCCCAATGTGTCAACTTAGAGCCCAAGACTTAATGTATTAGAACTTGGGAGACACTCAAATGTCACTCAGACCGTTGTAAGAAGTAACAATAGAATGAGTAAAAAGTAAAAATAAGGTGAGAATTTAAAGGACATTTGCTGTCTGTAAAGTTTGACACAGGGATAAATATTAATGAGAATTATCAATTTTGTCATAGTTGATTTATTAGTTTGTGCTCTATCAATTTATGAGTTCACAGTACTTTCTAGATGTCCAAGTCCTTCAAGGAAGCTGCTCTAGTCATTGTTTATGTGTGCTGGTTAGAGAATGCGATGTGTGTGTGTTTGTGCCTATTTTGTGTAAGGTTGCAGTCTGTGCCCAGAAAGGGCAATGTCTGAGCTGTGGTGACTGTACCCATTCGGTAATAGGTGATGCCTTTTCTCATGGTGACACCAGATACAGCATTGTGGTCAATGTATTGTGTCTTGCCAGAATGTGACATGATGGGTGGATTTTAAAAATCTTGAAAAATGTGAGTTTTAATATTTTTAGATGCATGGGTTGGATTTTTTAAGGCTTTTTCTTTCTTTCTTTTTTGATTGTAACATAATGTTTATTTATTTTTTTCTTTATTAGTTAGTTATGTATTCAGCAAATACAGTCAGTTTGGTACCATTATTAGGCTCATCTGTGACCTACTCCCTCCCCTTGGCCCCTCCTTGTTGAGGTATACGTGTCATGCATTGTGGAGTTAGCCCACAGTTATGGGTAAGCTAAATGTCTCTGCATATCATGACCCAACATGTGGCTCTGACATACTTTCTGCCCCCTCTTCTGCAAAATTTCCCTGAGCCATGTTGGGTTCATTTTTGGTCTGCTTCAGTGATGAGGTGTTGGGGGCCTCTGAGGCTCTGGCTCTCTGATTTGGTAGGAGTTGATTTTTCTCTGTGTTGATCTCCTTCCTCCTTGTGCTGGTATCTGGTTCATCAGGAAAACAGCCCCCTTGCTTGTTTCTCCAATTTTTCTTAGTTTCAGCCGGGGCCCTTTTGAGGTATGATGGGGTGGCTCTCTCCTTAGGATCTACATCTATCTGAAAAAGAGAAGCAGATTCTCCAACGGAGAGTAAGTTAGCACCAGAACAAATGAGATAACCTTAAGGCTTTTTCTTTTAAAAATATTTTAATTTTATTTATTTATTTGAGAGAGAGAGAGAAAGAGGGAGAGAGAGAGACATAGAGAGACAGAGACAGAGACAGAGACAGAGAGAGAAGGATGGAGTGAATGGGCACACCAGGGCCTCCAGCCACTGCAAATGAACTCCTGACGCATGCACCACCTTGTGTATCTGGCTTATGTGGGTACTGGGGAATAGAATCTGGGTCCTGAAGCTTCATAGGCAAGTACTTTAACTGCTAAGCCATCCCTCTAGACCTAAGACTTTTTCTACTTAAGAAATACGGTTGAAGTGAACATGAAAACAAAATGACTTGCAAGAAACTCTTGTCACTATCAGCTTACTTTTCAAAGCCTGTACTCATACCTGGCTTTATGTACTGATCCCACTAAGCCTTGGCGGCAGGAACGGTCACAGCCAGCCATTCTGTCTCCTGCTTGCATGACAGCCTCGCTATTGCAGTCTGCTACACTGACCAGTCCTTTTGACCTCACATTTTAGAGTCCCTCAGTGCCCTGAAGGGGAACAACATTGTGGAGAAGATGCTACCTTTCTCTGGAAACATATTTCCCAGGACGGCGTCTCAGAATTCCTCCAGCACTGGAGCTCTTCTGCACATCCTTTATTCTGCTCATGAAGAAGACTCTAAGACTCTTTGCTTTTCCAGCAAGCTGTTTTAGAGCTGTTTAAACTCTCCAACACAACTATTCAGTCTCCTTTTAGTGCCTTTTGGCTTAACGTACTCTTCCCCACGTCCATTGTCAAGGTGGACCACTGGTTTGTACAAAGACGTCCTGTCTTGAGGTAATGTGAATGGTGTCACTCAACCAGTACCAGTTGAACATCTGCTGTGCATGGAGCCCAGGTCTCAGCACACTGGACCCTGGAGTTGGAAGGCCAAGCAATGTACTGAGAACGGTGGACACTGAACTTATGATGAAAGCTGTGCTGACTATGGGCATGGGGTTGTTTGAGCCTAACATAGTCCGGGGAGTGGTGAGGTGCTGAGCAGCAGAGGCTCTGTGGCTGGAGGGAGCAGAAGGTGACTGTTGGCGAAAGAGAGGGATCAGCCCGTGTTCACCTGGGGACAAATGGACAAGGAAAACATGATATATTGTGTTAGTCAGGCATGTGTCCCTGTGACAAATGCCAGAGAGCAACTGTAAAGGGAGGAAAAGCTTGGGATCATGGTTTCAGAGGTCACAGTCCATGGACGGCTGGCTCTGTCATTTCTGGGTCATGGTGAGGCAGAACCTCATGGTGGAAGCGAGTGGAGGAGCAGAGCTATTCACTTCGTGGCACCAGGAAGCAGAAAGTATGGCTAGTGGGATTCCTCCATCTCTCCCTTTTACTTCACCTGGAGCCCCAGCCTATTGGATGGTGTTGCCCACATTTGAGGAGGTCTTTCCCCATTAGTTGACTGACTATCATTGGAAACACACCTCACAAACACACTCAGAGTGTGCTTTTCTAATCTCATTAGTATCACTTTTTAAAAATATTTATTTATCTATGAGAAAGAGAGAGAGAAACAAAGAGGCAGATCTATCTATCTATCTATCTATCTATCTATCTATCTATCTATCTGTCTATCTATCTAGAGAATGGGCACACCAGAGCCTCTATCCACTACAAACGAACTCCAGACACATGTGCCACCTTGTGCACCTGGCTTATGTAGGTACTGGGAAATGGAACCTGGGTCCTTAGGCTTCTCAGGCAAGTGCCTTAAAGATTAAGCTATCTCTCTAGACCTCCTTAGTGTCTCTTAATTCAACCAAGTTGACAGGATTAGCTATCATATGTTTGTATAACATGGAATATTATTTGGCCATTAAAATGGAGATTAGGGCTGGAGAGATGGCTTAGTGGATAAGGCAGTTGCTTGCAAAGCCTAACGAACCAGGTTCAGTTGCCCAGGACTCACTTAAGCCAGATGCACAAAGTGGCACATGCATCTGGAGTTTGTAGTGGCTAGAAGGCTTGGCACACCCATTCTCTTCTCTCTCTCTCTCCTTATTTCTCTATTTCAAATAATAAATAAAAATAATATATTTTTTAAAATATGGAAATTAATCATTTGTGACAACATGGATGAAAATGAATAACATTATGTTAGGTGAAACAAGTCAGGCACAGAAAGACAAACAGCATGACCTTACTCATAAAAGGTTGATCTCACAGAAGTTGAGAGTAGATTGGTGGTTCCCAGAGGTTGTAGTAGGGGCAAAGGTAAGGAAAGGAGGGAGGTCAGTCAGCAGGCCCACTGTTAGCTTGATGGCAGGAAGAAGTGCTGGTGAGTTATGGTACATCAGGTAAAGACAAGTTATAATGGATTATATATCTCAAAATGGTGAGAAGCGATCTCAGAATAGAAATGAGGATTATGAATGTTTTAACCATGAAGAACTGATAAAACTTAAAGGTTATAGATATGCTAATTACCTTAAGTTCATCACTACCACAATGCAAACCTGAATCAAAATACACACACACACACACACACACACACACACACACACACACACACACACACACAGAGAGAGAGAGAGAGAGAGAGAGAGAGAGAGAGAGAGAAATTAATGGGTATCATGTTCTCATGTTCAGCTAGGGTCTCCTGTGCTGGGTGAGTTTCTCTTGCATTAGAGGGTCACCTTGTGAAAGCAGCACCGTCCAGTGTAGGCTTGTAAAGAAGTAGCTTTATTCAGGAGGTTGAATCAATAGCTCATAGAAGCATTAGCTATTGAAGAAAATACCAGTCCAGGCTTCCTGACAGATTCACCTAGAGGTGGGCTTTACTCATGCCCTAAGTGCTTCTTAGTCCAATTAAGTGGACAGTCAGAATTCACCATCACCACCATCTATCATCTACCCACTGATCTATTATCTGTCTATTGTTGATCAATCATCTTCTAGTTAATGATCTGCCATCTGCTTATCTTCTACCTACTTACTTACCCACTTATCATCTATTTCCAAACCATGAATCCAAGAGAGGTCTAGGACAGTAATCTTAGGTACAGCTAATAAGAGTCTATGAAAAGTCTATGAGGGCTGGGGAGATGGCTTAGAGTTTAAGGCATTTGCCTGCAAAGCCAAAGGACCCAGGTTCGATTCCCTAGGACCCACGTTAGCCAGATGCACAAGGGGGCACATGCATCTGGAGTTCATTTGCAGTGGCTGGAGGCCCTGGCGTGCCCATTCTCTCTCTGTACTTTTCTCTCCCTCTTTCTCTGTTAAATAAATAAATAAATAATTTTTTAAAAATAAAAGTCTATGAAAATTGTCTTGTGAAGATAAAAATACCAGAAGGTTCAGAGTACAAATGTCTCTCTAATTAACCTGAAAATGTACTTAAAGTTTCCCTTTGGATTGATTTTTTTCTGTACCCCAACTGGAAGTAGGTAAAGAATTATATGAGGATATGTCTTGCATGGTCACTCTTATCTTGTTTGGACTCATATGTGTATACAAATAGCATCAATCAAAATAATAAGATTTTCACTTTTCTTTTTTTTAATTTTTTGTTTTTATTTTTATTTATTTGAGAGCAACAGACAGAGAGAGAGAGAGAAGCAGATACAGAGAAAGAGAATGGGCACGCCAGGGCTTCCAGCCACTGCAAACGAACTCCAGATGCGTGCGCCCCCTTGTGCATCTGGCTAACGTGGGTCCTGGAGAATCGAGCCTCGAACCGGGGTCCTCAGGCTTCACAGGCAAGCGCTTAACTGCTAAGCCATCTCTCCAGCCCAAGATTTTCACTTTTCAATTAAACTAGATTACAAAATATTTAAAGTATACAGGAGACACATGCGAAGAACTAAGACATTCTGTGGTATTTTTGTTAAAAACAATACAGGGGGCTGGAGAGATGGCTTAGTGGTTAAGGCACTTGCCTACAAAGCCAAAGGACCTCAGTTCTATTCCCAGGACCCACGTAAGCCAGATGTACAAGGTGGCACATGCATCTGGAGTTCGTTTGCAGTGGCTGGAAGCCCTGGCACACCCATTCTCTCTCTCTATCTCTGTGCCTTTTTCCCTCTCTCAGATAAATAAATAAAAATAATAAAAAACAAAAAATAACCCCAATGCAATCAGAGGGATGGTTGAATGCCCACTGTGGTCTTGGCTTCCCAACAGCCATCTCATTCTTTCTATAGGCACTCATGATCCTCAAGTAGTGGTAGCATTTCTTTATAACTTGTGTAAGTTACATGGAATTTAACACATGCCATGTGCCTCTTTTCATTTCTACAATGTACTGTGTATGTACTACTGTGTTAAGTGAATATAATCTATGCCATTGTTTTGAGTATCTAAAAGTTACAAAAATAAGGACCTTCTATACATTTTGCATATTTTTGCATTATTTTTCTCTCAGTATTTCTTGGGACCTAGCCATGTACTTGCACACAGATGTAGCTAATTATTTTTCTCATTCTTTTTTGTGCCACTGTGTGGACATGTTAGAATCCCTTTATCTATTTCCAGTTGTTTTCCACATGTATCAAGGTGTACTCATTCCCAGTGCTTTCCCTATCACAGTACTGGAAAAACATTCTCATCTGCATCCATGTCTGTATATGCACATGTGTTTGGAATTTGTTTGGATTTCATTTCAAAGTGCAGTTATTGGGTCTTAGGAAATAGTAGCTTTAAACTTATTAGACATCACCACAGTGCCTACAGTGTGATTATGTTGGTTGATGTTCCTGCTAACCTGCCTATGGCTACAATCTTCCTGCTTTAATTCTAGGATTTATTTGGTATCCTTAGAGTTTAACTGTCTGCTTATCTCAAGAGTGTGAAATTGTATCATCATTCCTAGTTTCATTTTCCTGATACTAGTGAAGTATACTCTTTTCAGATAGATGCCTAATATATATGTATATATACACACCCTCTTCATATATACACGTATACATACACATACACACACATATAAAATGGCTTAGCTTTTTCCTTTTGAGCCTTGCCTATTAATAGCTTGGGCCAATTTTATTTTCCTTCTTGACCTTCTCTTGTTTGCTCATTTATTCTGGATACAAAGCCTCTCTTGAGAATTTATTTTATATTGTATTGTGCTTGTGTTTTCTCTCACTGTGAGGTTCTCCACAAGAGTGTGCAGAAGGCTGGTCTCTGGCTTGTTAGGAGGCCTGAGGCTTTGTTCCTGTTTTTCTTCCAACTTGCTATTTGACCTTGGGCAGGTATTTTATTTGCCTGAATGTTAGTTTCCTTAGATTTCAAGTAGCATAGTTTGATACCCAACCCTCAGTCTCTTCTACATAGACAGTCCTATCCAAGCGAAACAAGTTTAATTGTGAGAAAGTTGTATCTGAGTTAGGGACTACCTCCTCTACTAGTCACAGTTGCTGTGATCACATGCCTGACGGAAGCAGCTTAAGGATGGGATTTATTTTGGCTCATCATTTAGGAAGGCAGGGGAGGGATGGTGGTGGGAGCATGAGATCACATGGAGTTGGCAGTCAGGTAGCAGAGACAGATGAATGCTGGTGTTCAGCTCACTTTCCCCTATTGATTCAGTCCAGGACACCAGCCCATGGGATGATGACACCCACGCTTAGCGTGGGTCTTTTCACCTCAGTTAAACCTCTATAGAAACACTGTTACAGACAAACCCACAGGCGTGTCTTCTAGGTAATTCCAAGTGTAGTCATGCTGACAATGAAGATGAACCATCACGACTCTGAATGCTGAAATACTTGACAACGAAATACGTGAATTTTTGGTGCTTGAAGACTACAAATACATGAGATGATATGAATGACATTGGTTAACACGTGTATAGTTTTCAAAAATACTTCCATATACACAATTTATTTTATAATTTGACTTTTATGATCTAAGTGGCTAGTCTAGAAATAAAATATGTCCAGTTCTGATGTAGGAGGATTGCTGTAAGTTTGAGGCCAGCCTGAGACTAATTCTAGGTCATCCTGGGTTAGAGCAAGACCTCACCTTGAAAGACCAAAAAAAAAAAAAAAAAAAACCTTTTAAAAATCTGTGCAGTTCCTTGAAGGCAGACACTGTGTCTGGTTGTTGCCTGGGGAATGCCTTGTGCCTGGATCCTTGGTGCATATGGAAAACTCTCAGGATGAATGGTTTATGGAATAACTGAAAGATTAATTATGGGCTTATTTAATCCACAGTTTGATATTTATCCATCTGGGCTTGTGCTTAGGAATATTTCCCCTCTTAGGTGTTTAACATTTTCCCTTAATCATGTTTCTTGTATTAATAAAAGAATAACAGATTTTCTCTGGTTATAAACTTTGTAGCAGTGGAATGTGAATTAATGATTTTTTTTTTGTTGGGATTACAAGTGTGACTTATTTTCTGATACTTACATTTCCTAGAGTGCATAAATATCATCCTGATCAACAAAACCTCACATTTCTTTTCTTCCGTTGGCCCCTCCCACAAAGCAGCTAGATGAAGCTATCCTTTCCGTCTTGTGGCTGTGTCAATTGGCTTCATTTTAGGAACACTAGTTTATGCCCTGTCATTGGCGGTGAGTCTGCTTTCTGTATTGGTCACTGGCCACATGGGTGAGGCTGGCCAAGGTCTTGCCAGGACCAGCGAGAGTGATGCCAACCAAGCTCAGCCTCTCATCTCACTGCGCTGGAATGGAGGCTCTTTCTTCACAGGCTCGCTCTGTGAGTTCCACCGTGACATCACAAAGCACCTGAGGTAAGTGGGGGCCAGCGCTCCCCTCTCATCCCTGCATTCCCTTAGCTTCTGTGCCTGCCTCCTGCACGGAAGCCCTGCCTGCACTGGGAGCAGTGGCTTTCTGAGGTGACCAGTGTGGTTCCAAGCCGGAAGAAACCTTTCCTAATCCTTAACTTGTTTTCCATCATGAATTTAGTCACAGCGCTTAGAAAAAAAGAACAATACACCTTGGCAGGTCTTTTTCCTTGACTCCATTCATCTTTTGAAATTCTCTTCACCCTCCTGGGTGAAGTCGATTAGATTAAATTAATTCCTCCTTGGATCCTGCTTTATTCCTCCTGAAATTCTACACACAATTCTTCATCCTCTAATATTTATTTATTTATTTATTTATTTATTTATTCATTTTCGAGGTAGGGTGTCGCTCTAGCCCAGGTTGACCTGGAATTCACTGTGTAGTCTCAGGCCTTGAACTCACAGCAATCCTGCTACCTCTGCCTCCCAAGTGCTGGGATTAAAGGCGTGCCCCACCACGCCTGGCTATCCTCTAATTTTTATAAAACCTTACTACTTTCATCTGGAAATTTGAGCACATCTGTTTAGGATGATATTTATGTAGGATTTACTCTTGATGACTCCACCAAATTAGAATTTTTAAAGGCATGCAGTTCTTTAAGATCAATGTCATTTTGTTGTATCAATTTGCTTGTTCTATGAGCAGCCAATTATGCTTATAAGAGACTGAAGGCTTGAATGACTAAAGATGCAACTTTTACTTTTAAAATATAATTTTTCTAACCATAACCCCATGTATATTCCATTTTAATAGCTATATTATTATTAATAATTGATGTTTGTGTTTAGCTTTTCAAATGAGTGTGGATGTGAATGAGATGTTATGGAAATGAAGTGGGAGGAGAGAGAGCAAAAGAGATGGGGAAAGAGGCAAAGAGAGGAGAAAAGAGGCCAGCTTTTCTAGAGAAGGTGAAGTCTGGGGAGGAGGGGAAGGGTACTGTATATGAAGGCGAATTTTTTGGTATCTACTTGCTCAGTGAAATTGGGCAAATTGATTCGTTGCACTGGGCCTCAGTCCACTTCTCTGTAAAATAGGCCTAATATTCACACCAAAGCTTATTCTGAGGATTAAATGAGATAAATAACTTACCACAGCTTTTGGTAGTACCGAATACATGGTAAATATGAACCCTAATATTGTAGGAAGGCTGGGCTAGGTGGTGTGATGGTTCGGATATACAGCATACCCTCAAAGGCTCATGTGTTTAAGGTCTGTCCTGAACTGTTGGATCCTATCATTAAGAGGACTCATCCAAGAATGCATCATGGGGGCTCTGTCCTAATCAATGGATTAATCTGCTGACAGATGCATAGTTTGAATAAACTACTGAGATGTGCTAGAAGCTGTGGCCCTACTGGAATAATTGGGTGGCAAGGGGTGTCCCTTTGAAGGATTTATGCTTTTCAAATCTCTTCTTCTCTCTGTCCCTCTCTGCTTCCTGGCTGTCATGAGGTGGGCAGCCTTGTCAGTTACATGTCCCCATGGTAATGATGTCCTGCCTGATCACAGACCCAGAAACAAGGACTGGAGCCTGTCAGACCATGAGCCAAAATAAATCCTTTATCTCTTAATTTGATTTTTCTCAAGTATTTGTCACAGTGATGAAAAACTGACTAACACTGATAGGCAAGTGTGCAGGCTTGTGTAAGAGTCTGGAAATAATGCAGAAGGCAGACTTTAAGCCTGGAGGATCTATTGAAAATTCACTAGCTTTAAAGGCAGTTCAATACTTATTCAAAATGGTGTGAATTGTATAAACAAAATTTTCATGGAAGCTTCTTATTTTGGAGCAATGATGCCACTTTGTCCATGCCGTTTTTGCCCACAACCATTTCATCATTTTTTTCTTGCAGTTAACCCTGTTTCCTAATATTATTTTGTGCTTGGTGGTAGAAATGAAGAAATATAATGTGTAGCGTATACTCTTAAGGAATTTTCCAAAAGGTTGCATTAAAACGTGACTTTCCAAGTCCATTTTTAGAACCTTTTGTTGCAATGGAATGAGAAAAAGTAAAAATAGCACAAGCAGACATTTCAAAGGTATCTTAAATTACTCTTTGCTCAGTTTTTCTTTTTAGGTTGTGAATATCATTCCTTCTTATAGAGAGACAAAGGAAGAAAAGTAACTTACTTGCAGCCATGAATTCTATTCATGGTCAGAGGTACATTATGATTCCTTAGAATTAGTTCAGGAATGGGGAGAGTCTGTTTTCAAAAAAAAAAATCTAAATATTTTGTGGTTGCTGCCTGATTTTCTGTACCTTCCCATGTCAGCTAGGTGAGTACCGAGGAAGACATATGCATCCTCATGGTGAATCCTCTACGAAGACACGTGCATATTCATGGTGAGTCCTCTAGGAAGACACCAGCATGCTCATGTTGAGTCCTCTAAAAAAATACATGCTTGCTCATTTTTTGTTCTCTAGGAAGATATATGCATGCTCATGGTGGGTCCTCTAGGAAGACACATGAATGCTCATGCTATGTTCTCTAGGATGACACATGCATGCTTATGGTGAGTCCTCTAGGAAGACACATATGTACTCTTGTTGGGTTCTCTAGGAAGATACATGCATGCTCATGGTAAGTTCTCAAGGAAGACTCATGCATGGTCCTGGTGGGTACTCTAGGAAGACAACAGGATATTCATGGTGAGTCCTCTAGGAAGACCCATGTATGCTCATGGTGGGTTCTCTAGGGAGACACATGCTTGCTCATGGTGGGTTCCCTAGGATGACAACAGGATGGTCATGATGAGTCCTCTAGGAAGACACGGGCTTGCTCATGATGAATACTCTAGGAAGACACATGTATGCTCACAGTGCGTCCTCTAGGAAGACACACGCATGCCCATGGTGGGTTCTCTTGGAAGACACATGCTTGCTCATGTTTTGTTCTCTCAGAAGATACATGCATTCTCTTGGTGGGTTCTCTAGGAAGGCACCAGGATGCTCATAGTGAGTCTTTTAGGAAGACACATGCATGCTCCTGGTGGGAACTCTAGGAAGACACTGGGATATTTATGGTGGCTTCTCTAGGAAGACACATGTATGCTCATTGTGTGTCCTCTAGGAAGACATGTGCATGCTCATGGTGGGTTCTCTAGGAAGACACATGCATTCGCATGGTTGGTTATATAGGAAGACACGTGCATGCTCATAGTGTATTCCCTAGGATAACACCAGGATGCTCATGATGAATCCGCTAGGAAGACATATGCATCTCATGATGAGTCCTCTAGGAAGACACATGCACACTCATTGTGAGTCCTCTAGGAAGACACATGCACACTCATTGTGAGTCCTCTAGGAAGACACGTGCACACTCATTGTGAGTCCTCTAGGAAGACACGTGCACACTCATGGTGAGTCCTCTAGGAAGACACGTGCACACTCATGGTGAGTCCTCTAGGAAGACACGTGCACACTCATGGTGAGTCCTCTAGGAAGACACGTGCACACTCATGGTGAGTCCTCTAGGAAGACACGTGCACACTCATTGTGAGTCCTCTAGGAAGACACATGCACACTCATTGTGAGTCCTCTAGGAAGACACGTGCATGCTCATGGTGAGTCCTCTAGGAAGACACATGCACACTCATTGTGAGTCCTCTAGGAAGACACATGCATACTCATGGTGGGTTCTCTAGGACAACACATGCATACTCATGGTGGGTTCTCTAGGACAACACATGCATACTCATGGTGGGTTCTCTAGGACAACACATGCATGCTCATTGTGAGTCCTGTAGGAAGACACATGTATGTTCATGGTGGGTTCTCTAGGAAGACACATGCATGCTCATGGTGGTTCCTCTAGGAAGACACATGGACGCTCATTGTGTGTCCTCTAGGAAGACATGTGCACGCTTGTGGTGGATTCTCTATGAAGACACGTGCATGCCCATGGTGAGTCCTCTAGGAAGACACGTGCATGCTCATGGTGGGTCCTCTAGGAAGACACATGCATGCTCACTGTGTGTACTCTAGGAAGACATGTGCATGCTCACTGTGGGTTCTCTAGAAAGACACAGGCATGCTGTTGGTGGGTCTTCCAAGAAGACACATGCATCCTCATGGTGAGTCCTCTAGGCAGACATGTGCATCTCATGGTGGATTCTCTAGGAAGATACATGCATTCTCATGGTGGGTTGTGTAGGAAGATATGTACATTCTTTTTTTCTTTTTTGAAGTATGCTCATGGTCTCTTTTTATTACACAATAGTGAGGAGCTTTATTATAAGACTTTTTGCTCTTCAGAATAAAATTAGTATGTTTCAGATGATCTTTGGAAGTTTTTAGTTAGGTAAGTATTCCAAGAGATCATTCTAACTCAAGTTTTAGAAGATATTTCTACAATATGAAATAGTTTTTTTCAGCCAGAAATCTGAGAATAATATGATCCTTTTAACCAGTGGGCAAAGTATGCATTCGTATTTTTTCTAAACTGTAATTCTTACAGGTTTTTCTTAAGTGGTTAACTCAAATAAAAACAAATTTATTTAATAAATAATTTCAACAGCCTATAAAGATCTATACAGACTATTTTTGTGGGGCTGGGATGAAGCTCAACAACCGAGCAATTGCCTATCTGAACAAGGCCCTGGGTTCTATGCCCAGCACTCCCAATTCTTCCACCAAAGAAACAAAATATTCTCTGCTTATGACATTTACTTCAGTAGTGTTTTCTGACGCTGCTACTTTACACAGCAAGTCGTACCATAGAAAGTGATGTCCATACTCCAAATGTTGATGTGAATCTTGAATGCTGTCATATGACTTGTAAAAACAGATTGTAGGTTCTAATACATTTTTCAAGAAGTTGTTATAATTTCATGTTTGCTTTCATTTATAAATATGAATGTCACTGTTAAGCATCATAATGTTATTAAACTATTTTCTAAATACTGGTTGTAAAAGCCTTGAGCATATGTTGCAAAAAACCATAAAACTAGTAAAAAAGTTTTTTACCAGGTTATATTCAATTATTTTTTAAATGATCTAACCTACTCAAGAGTTTCTAATATGTACATAGTTCTTAGAAAACATAGACGTGGACAGTATGAAGACAAGTGTTGGCAAACACTGTGTTTTGCTTGTAGTTCAAGAGACAATTCAGTCTATGACATTGTTATGAAGTTGTTTATTTTTACTAACACTTGGACTCAAGTGATCCTGGTTATTCTGAAAAAAGCACCTTGTTTACATTGACCACTTAATCATCCTTCTCAATAGTCAGTTCTCCATAAAGTACCTTTCTTCTTTGACGCAACATATGAAAATAGAGTTGTGGAAACAATGGTATATATGAGGCCATGGTTATAAGAAGAAAATAATAGTAGTCAAACGAGACACTGTGTTTGTTAGGAAGTCTTACTGAAACATTCCCGATTTCTTCACATAAGGCAACACAGCGTATATGGTAAGAAGTTCCCCAGCAACTCCAACAGGATATAAGATGATAAAAAATTTGTATTGGTTTTATACTGTGAGTGATGAGCCACACCATGAAGATTCTTGAGCTTACTTGGACCCCAGTCACAAGCACAGAAGTAGGTACAATTCCAATTAAGCAGTGAACTATCTCAAGCAAAGCAGATGTTTGGAAAAATTCCATTGTCTTCTGAATACCTTTATATAAACCCTTGTGTGTTCATTTCTCCATATAAAAGCAAACCATGGCAACAGCTAGCACCAACCACCCTGCCTTCACCGCGATGCTGTAGAAGGTGAGCCAGGCGGTGGACAAGCAGCCCAGGCGTCTCTGCTGGCTGGGGGCCTCCTTCTCCTCGCTGGCTTCTGGGGCACAGCAGACGGTTCCGTCCTCCTCTCTGGACGCCATGGTGGCCGCGCAGCTGGCCATGTGGGGGACAGAAGCCAGGGAGTGGGAGGGGGCGGTGTTGGTCCAGCACCCCATGTGTGGCCCGGGGGCTCCAGATACGTGCATTCTCATGGTGGGTCCTTTAGGAAGACACATGCATTCTCATGGTGGGTTCTCTAGAAAGACATGTGCATGCTCATGGTGGGTACTCTAGGAAGACACATGCATGCTCATGTTTGGTTCTCTTGGAAGACACATACATGCTCATGGTCGGTTCTCTAGGAAGGCAGCAGGATGCTCATGATGAGTCCTCTAGGGCGAACCATGCATGCTCATGGTGGGTCTCTATGGCCTCATGGATATCTAGATAATTCTCTACCACTGAGTTACCTCCCCAGCCTCATTTTAATGTTATTATTGATGAAATTGTTAATATGGCCTGGGTTGGAACTCAGCAGTGGAGTATTTGTTTACTATGCTTGTATCTGTGTTCAATTCCAGCATCCCACCAAATGAATGAATGAGTGAATAAATAATAAATAATAAAATCTAGGCCAATTCTTATATTTAGTGATATGTAACATCCAAATCAATCTAAACATATGCAGTGGATGTTTCCTTCTTTTCAGCTTTTTGTGATAATGATTTCAATCATCAAAAAAGCCTGTAGCTATCATCCTATATATAACTCCCTTATTTCAGTGTTAGCTCTATACCTATTGAATTTTTCTGTTGTCTAAATAACATACCCATAGAGTGGCTATCTTGTAAGCAATGGTAGCTTGTTTGGCTCATTTGGAGGCTAGGAATCCACAACTGAGAGACTGCATCTGGTAAGGGAATAGGATGAGCAAACATCTCTCTGTGAAGCCCAGGCTTGCAATAACTAAACCACTCCCACAGTAACTGCCTTTATTTCCCAGAGGTGGAGTCCTCAGGACCTGATCACTCTTACTAGTTTTACAATGGCAATTAAGTTTCAACACTGACTTTTGTTGGAGACATTCAAACCACTGCATCTATGAAATGATCCTGTCATTATCTCATCCCGTACAGATGATGATATTGGAGTGGCTGAGGTGAGAGGCAGAAGAGGGATGGGAAGGTATTTTCCCTATCTCTTATCCAATGCTCTTTTCATTTTCTGCTCTAAAAGGGGGTTCTTACCTTCTTCAGAGCCCTGGCCATCATCTCTGTGCTCTCACTTGTCCTCTTCCTTGTGTTTCTCTTTTGTCCCATCACCTACCCCTGTGCCTCTGGGAATTCCTGAGCATGTGTGTGCAAGTGAGCAAAGGAAAGGGTTCAGTGTAGGGGTTGAAAGCCACCGTTTGCTCCAGAAGATGTCTGGGTCTGAGGCAGGTAAGAGAGGATGTACCGGGAAGACAGCCAATGCTCTAAGTCCGCGTCTGTTTGAGGCTGGGTGAGCAGTCTTTGGTCTATGTCTGTTGAAAGTGCTCAGGGCCAGGGTTCAACAGGGCAGCAGCTGCTCTGCCTTGAGTCTGATCCTCGATATGGGATGCAACTCCTTTGCCAGTGACAAAGGCCTTCTTTTTCTGTGCCCCAAGTCCCAGAACATTCTAGAATATCAACTCCACGTCTCACATAGCCTCTTTGGTTCAGTGTTTCTTCTACTTAAAGCATCCATTTATTTTATTCAGTCTTTTCCTTTTAAAATATTTTATTTATTTATTTATTTACAAGCAGAGAGAGAGAAAGAGAGAGAGTGAGAGTGAGAGAGAGAGAGAGAGAGAAGAGAGGCAGAGAGGGAGAGTGGGTACACCAGGGCCTCCAGCCACTGCAAAAGAACTCCAGATGTATGTGTCATTTGTGCATGTGGCTTTACATGGGAAATCAAACCATGGTGTCAGGTTTTTCAGGCAAATGCCTTAACTTCTGGGCCATCTCTCCAGATCCCAGTTTTTTCTTTTAATCCCAAAATGCTTTCAACTTTCAGTTTGCAGCTTCCTCAGGAGCCGACTGGTTTCATTGTCTTGTAGACTTGGCTACCTTTCTATTAGGGGATTCTATCTTTTCCATCTACTTGTGTTTTATGGAGCAGGACAACCCACTGCAAACTTTGGTTCCGTCCTTTTTTGTTAAGTAGTTCAGGCTGGCCTTGAGTGGTAACTCCTATTGCCTCCCAAACCTGGATTCTTTAAAAAATTTTTTATTATTTATTGATTTTTTTAAATAAAAAGGTTGTACTCATTGACCCCCCTCTCAGCCCCCTCTCCAATGCTTATGAGGGTCATCAGTGGGGTTATTGGTGTTCATTTTGGGAAACCATAGGCCTCAGTCAGTCTCTGCAGGGGGAGAGGAACACGGTACTTCAGGCCATGCCCACCTACCCTGAGGCCCTTACAGTCTTTCAGCCCCCTCTTCTGAAATGTTCCCTGAGCCTTTGTGGGCAAAATAGGGATCTGATTTAGAGTTGCTTTCCCTGTAGCCTCTGGATCTCTGTCTTGATGAGGTTTGAGTGACCACGGTGCCTGTCGCCATATCTGGCCTGAAAACCACAGGGATTCTTGTACAGTAAAAAGAACTTGGTTGAAACAAACAGTATATTGATTTGAGACTGGAGGCCACTCACTGTAACCTCTCTGGTTGATTGGAAAGTAAGAAATTTTATGTGCAAGGGCTTAGATTAGGATAGTCAGGCTGAAAAAAAAAAAAAAAAGACAAGGTCATTCCTAGAGGTCAGCCACTTGTGTTTTTCTTCAGAAGGGCAGAAAATGAGCATTTTAGGTTTTGCAGCTATTCAGCTGTGTCACAGTGGCACTGAGGCAGCCACAGAAGCATGCCAGCAAGCGGGTGGGCTCTGTTCCGGCACAACCCTTGCAATTTAAATTTGGCCTGAGGCGCCCTTCTTCCCATGAGTCTCTACTGGTGAACCCAACACAGAACGCAAACTGAAGCCTGCTTTAGGAATACAGCCACCAGCTCAGTTTCAGCCAGTCACAGGTGGCCATCTCAACATCACCAAGACGTAGACGAACGCATTGTTCCTGCAGAAGTGGGACTGAGGTCTGGAGGTAGAAACTGTGTTCGGACTCTCAGTTTATCTTTAGATGAGAGAAAAACCAAGTCACTGGGGACAGAGTGGTGCACGGTGAAGAGGGTCTGGGAGGATCTCCCTGTGGCAAGAGGGACTGGATTCATGTTCTAAGTATTTTGACAGCACTGCCCAGTGCTGCCACTTTACTGTAAAGCGGGGGAGGGGGGTCCTCCTCTGACTCATGCGGTTTGAGAACATTTTTGAAGAGCAAAACACCATCCATTTGGTGTCAGGGAGTCTAGAATGGATTAGAAACAACAAAGGTATTTGGAACACTGCGTTGCTGTTTTCAGTGGAGTCCAAACAGTAGGCTGCAATTATGTGGCTCGAGTTAGGCCTGGCTTCGGTCTCTCAGCCATCAGTGAGCACAGCAGACACACATCACTGCCAAAGGAAAAGGAAGGCTGTGCTTCTTTTGTTGAAGTGTTTATAGGTACAAAGTTAATAGGGAGATTAGCATGGGGGGGGGTCACATATGAGATAAATTGTTTCCTCTGGAAAGGGAGGACTCCCCCCTCCCGTGTCTGTAGCAGTAGTCAGCAAGTATCTGCTGACACTGCTGTAGGACCTGGAGATACATCAGTGAGCAGAGGCACGAGCCTTGCCTGCTTTATGTTCAGGTGCATGTGTTAGGGCTTCCTTGCGTCTTCTGTATGAGATCATCTGTGGCTGGATGAGGTCGTCTCTGTATGAATTCATTTCCTCATCTTTCAGTCCACATAGTGTGTGGAGCCATGCTCTGTACCTGGTGACTGATTCTACAGGGATCTCCAGGTGAGGTAGTGAGAAGTTCACGTGATGGTGGCAGGGTGGACTCAGGTGGCAGGGTAAGCTCTCAGAGATGAACTCAGGAAAAATGTTCCCCCCATGAAGAGTGGAGGCTCAGCACGGTGAACTGGAGCTTGATTACAGTGAAACTTGGCATGAGGAACAGAAGGTTAGAACTTGAAGCTTATTTTTACACCTATAGTTAAGACAGTAGAGAACTTGGGTGAGAATATATGAGTGCATTGAGACAGGGCCTCTTCAGTTTAAACAATTCTGAGGCAAGATGAAGATGTGATGGTTGTGGTTGGTTATTGATAAGGAAAATGTCTATAGGGGTGTGGGAGCGGCTAAGATATGCTGAGAAAGAGAATTATATAGCAAAGGGGTCAGAGTATAGGAGAGGGTCCCAGTGGGTCCTATGAAAGCTATCTAGACTATTCTATCCTAATATTTGCTGGTAAAGATTAACTGGAAAACCAGGAAAATTAATTAGCTTAAAACACCCACTTCCACCCTAAAAACATGTTCATACAAAAACTTGCTTCAGGTATGCATAGCAGTATTATTCATAGTAGCCCTAGTGTGGAAAACCCCAAATATCTATCCACTGGGAGCCACTGTATGTGAAACAACGTGTGTCATAACCACACAATGGATATTGTCTATAAGACATAATGAAATTTACACATATGCTACAGCATGGATTACCCTTGGAACATTTTGCTGGGTGGAAGAAGTCAGACCCAAAGATATGTTGTGTGATTCAGACTAGACAAAAAGAAGTGTATGGTCCAGAATAGACAAGGCCATAGTCCTAGCTAGCACATAAGTAGCCACCAGAGGAAGAAAGGCCAGGAGAGAAGGACAAGGATGATAACTCCTGATAGGCATGGGGGTTCTCTTGGGGGTTCTTCTTGGGTGAAGAAATGTTCTGGAATAAGATAATTGTGTTGGCTGTACAACCTTGAAAGTATTCTATAAAACCCGAGTTATACTCTTGAAATGATGAATTTTATGGCATGTGAATTATATCTCAGTAAAATATCATCTTCTTAAAAGAAGTTCTCTAATAAATATTCTAGGATTTCTGATTACCTCTGTGAAGAAAGAATTCCAGCTAAACAAGGAACGAGTTGATTTCAGGGATCTATCAACACCTTCTCAGACAGGAAGTGTTAGTGTGTGTCCACTATCACCTGAGAAGTGTTTTTTTGTTTTTAAATACTAAGACTTATGATCCAAACTGATGAAAGATCATATATGTTAAGCATTGTTCTATTGAATAACTGAAGTTGTCCAATAAAAGCATGCCTATTTTCAAAGCCCATTATACCAAATCATTCTCTGTTCCCACAAAATACTCCTCAGAGTGGTTTATAAACTCACAGGTGTGATGAAGCATTTGCACTTGTGTGTGTGCACTGTGTATGTGTGTGAATGCAGGTGCATGTATGTGTAGGTAGGTGTGCATGGGTGTGAATGCAGGTGTACTTATATGTAAATATAGGTGCATGTGTGAGGGGTGTGTGCATATGTATGATGTAGTTGCATATGCATGTGTGGGTGTGAATGTAGTTCCCCATGTGTGTGCATTTGGCATGTGTGTGAGTGCATGTGTGTATGACTACTAGGTACATATGTGTGTGTGGGTGTATACATGTTTGTAAATGTAGTTGCACATGTGTACAGGAGTGTGTGTGTGACTTCAGGTGCATGTGAGTGTGGGGTGTGTGTACTGGTGTGGAGGCTAGAGGAGAACGTTAAATTTTTTTTTTCAGGAATGCCTTGCACTCATTTTTGGCTTAAGACTTGTTAATTATACTATGCTGGCTGACCAATGAGTCCCAGCATTTACCTGTCTCTGCCTGCCTAGTGCTGGGAGTATATATGTGAGTCACCATGCTCAACTTTTTTAAAAAAAATTATTTCTTGAATGCAAGTCCTTTGCTGACTGAGCCATCTCTAAGCCCCAGCTTGAAGCATTTTTGCCAAGCATCCTAAAGCTAGAAGGCTGTCTGGCCTCGAGAGCTTGCCTAGAGTGACACTGGTCCACTCTAGGGACAAAGGGGGCTCTGATAATTCCATCAGAGCATTTTATATGGTTTTGTTTGATTTTCAGACATGAGATCAATAAAGAGCCCAGAATGGCCTGAGCTGTCAATTCTCTTGCCTCAGCTTCCCAAATGCTGGGATGATACTTCTGTGCTGCTATGTCTGGCTTAGAGTTCATTTATTTTTTTTCCTTAACTATGCTATTTTCCAAAAAGTACTGTGCAAGTAATCTTTAGGGCCCTTTAAGAAGCTAACATGAGTCAGAAAGAAAGTAAAGAGAGAACAGAAGGGTAAAACCATCCAGAATTTATTTTGTGCTCTTCCTTTGGACACATGTTGTTTCAGTTAGTTTCCTATTGCTGGCAGAAAACACCTGACCAAGAGGAGCTTGTGGGAGGAGAGAGTTTATTTTGGCTTACAGACTCAAGGGGAGGCCCATGATGGCAGGGGGAAATGATGGCATGACCAGAGGGAGGACATTACCTCCTGGCCAACATCAGGTGGACAACAGCAGCAGGGAGAATGTGCCAAACACTGGCACGAGGAAGCTGGCTATAACAGCCATAAACCCACCCCCAACAATACATACAAGAGGCTCCAATTCCCAAATTGCCACCAGCTGGGGACCTAGGATTCAGAACACGTAAGTTTATGGTGGACACTTGACTCAAATCACCACACATGCTTTCTGAAATCAGCTCAGAACAAATAATTAGTTTCTAGATTGTCCTAGATATTTTGTAAATATGTTTAGAGACCGATTATGTGAAGGAAGAGTAAAGTTTAGGAAAAACTTGTTTTGCTCCTATCACCACCAGACGTTAGCATCTGTTCTCTTGTTTGGGTCTCTGACCACACTAAAATATTTGATGCATCTCCAGCCCACACAATGCACACAGGATTGCCTTGTGGGTTTGCTAAGGACTTTAATGACAAACTCATTTCACCTTTGGCCTGGAAGTGAATGAATGTCATGCCATAGCTGCCAGCTCTCCTTAGTGGCTTCAAGAAGCCAGAGAGCTGGCAGGCAAGAGGCAGAGGCTTGTGCTTGAAATGGATTTCGAATAAGCATGTGTATTTGTTGACTGGAAAACATTTTCAGAGAATGAAAAGTGCCAAGTAATACCCCTTGTCTGGCTTTTTCTCTTCCAGCTCATTCAGTGCTCTATATTTTAGAACTTCGCTAGTAGAAAAAACAGGCCTAGTTGGAACAAAGAATATTTTCTATTTTTAGCTGTAATTGCATTTGACAAGCTTATTTGGAGGTATTTTTGTTAAATGCTTGTCCTGCATTTATTTTGATAATCATGTTGTGCAGATTTTCTATTTTATTCTGCTAATGTGGCACATCCCATTGATTTGTGAGTGTTGAGGTAACTTTGATATAGTTTCTTCAGTCATAATATATAACCTCTTGGAAGTGCTTTGGGATTTGATCTGGTTGGCATCTTTAAAAAAATTTATTTATGTATGTGAGAGTGAGAGAGAGAGAGAGAGAAAAGAGACAGAGAGCGAGAGTGCACCTAATAGGGCCTACTACCACTGCAAACCAACTCCAGATGAGTGTGCCACTTTGTGCATCTTGCTTTCTGTGGGTGTAGGAGACAGCTTCAGTTTCGCTGAGATGAACTTCCAGACCAGGCACAGTTATGGAGGAAGGGATTTATTGAAGCTTACAGATCCAGGGGAAGTTCCATAATGGCAGAAGAAACTGGCCTGCCTTCGCAGGACCAAGCGGAGAGAGAGAAGTACAAGCCTAAAAGTCAAAAGCCACAGCACACTTCAGGAACTCCAGCTAGGCACACTTTGCATATCTTTAGAATGAAATCTGAAACCGACCACCACACCTTAAGATCCACACAATGGCATTGCCTCCAGCCAGATGGCTAGAGATGCAAACTACAAACAAATAAACAACTGAATATATTGGGGGGCATCTATTCTATTCAAACCACCACAGTGGGTATTGGGCAATTGAACATGGCCCATGAGGCTCCACAAGCAAGAACCGTTAACCACACTGAGCCACCTTTTCAGCCTCAGTTGGTATCATTTTGAGGGTTTTTGCATTTATGTTCATTATAGACAATGATTTGTAGTTTTCTGTGGTGTTGTCTGGTTTTGGCATCATAGTTGCTCTGAACCCATAGAGTGAGTTTGAAAGTTGTCACTCTGTTATATATTGGAATAGTTTAAGAAATATTTGTATTCATTTGCTCCTGAATTTTTGGTAGAATTGACCTGTCAAGCTGCCTGGTCCTGAGCTTTTCTTTATACAGAGGAATTTTGATTGTGAACTCATTATTTGCCAGACTTTCTACTTCTTTTTTATATTTTATTTATTTATTTGAGGGAGAGAGAGAGAGAGAGAGAGAACGCGGCAGATAGAGATCAAATGGACATACCAGAGCCTCTAATCACTGCAAATGAATTCTAGATCCATGTACTACTTTGTGCATCTGGCTTTATGTGGGTACTGAGGAATCAAACCTGGGCCTTTGGCTTTTCAGGAAAGTGCTAAATTAAAATGACATCAAAGACATATAGAAGTAAATTTAACCAAGAAGGCAAGATTTTTGTACACTGAAAATTAAAAAAAATGATAAAAAATCAGTAAATACATGAATAATATAAAGATGTTGCCTATTGCCTATTAGAAAAATTACTATTATTTTATCTACACATCATAAAGATATTTACAGAATGAATACAATTTCTATGAACATTCCAGGGTTATTTTCTTTCTCAGAAATAGAAAAAAAATTCTAAGATTTGTGTTGTATTATACAGGACCAAATAACCAAAGTAATCTTGCAAAAGAACAAAGATGGAGATGTAATCTCTCCTCACTTAAAATTCTATTCTAAAGTGGTGGTAACGAAAACAGGACAGGTATGACCTAAAACAGGCTCCTAGATTAATGAAACAAAGTAGAATACACAAGTCAGCTCATGCATATATGTTCAGCTAATGTTTTACAAGGGTACCAAGAATACATAAGGAGGAAGGATAATTTCTCTAATGTGGTGTATGCTAGCATCTACCTACAAAAGAGTGAAACTTCACCCTTATTTTACACCAGACAAGAAAAATAGCCAAAGCTCAATTGAAGACATAAACATAAGACCTGAAACTGGCTCTGGCAGCATGGCAGAGTAGAGGCTCAGGACACATTCTCCCATAAAGAAGAACCCAAACCAAAGATAAAGCAGTGACTACTCAGCTAGAGCACATGTGGATGAGATGAACAGACCCAGGCTGGTTTACAAAGAAGGAAATGAAGACCTTGTACTGGCCACCCCGTGGCCCCATTCCGAGCCAGTCTGAACACAGGAAAGTCCTCTGTGGTTAGGGGAATGCTAGTGCCATGGTGCTACTTCAAGACTGACCTGCTCACTGCCCTCCCTGCTGCTGTATGCTTTGCACTCTGGGCTGCCAGGCTGCTGGAGAACCTTGTCCCTGGCAGACCACCAGGGGATGATAGATGCCACTGCGCCACACACTTCCAGGTCTGCTGGAGTGGACACACTCTTACATAGCCCATGGAACCTAGCAGGGCTCTCGTACTGCTGTGTACGCACCATGTTAAATACGTGTGAGCTCCCTGTAGTGACAATGCTGTGGTGTCCTGCCCCTGCTCACACTATGCACTGGAGCCACTGCTTATAGTTTAGGAGGCTATGTGAAGCCAAAAGTAACCAAAGCAAGTATAGCATATCAACCTTGTGCCATAAGACAAATGTTTAGCAGAAAGCCTTTTTGTGATAAAAATCACTATATGAAAGTGGTGGAGGCAGCAGGTCCATCAGATGTACAAATATCTGCACAAGGACATATGAAGTATGAAAAATTAAAGTAACATGACACTTGCAAGGGAACATGATCTCTCCAGATACAGACCCCAATGAAGATGAAATTGATGGAGTTCCTTCAAGGGAACTTAAGGTTATCATTCTAAGAAAACACAATGAGATCCAAAAGAATATGGATGAACAATTCAATAAAATTAGGGGATTAATTCACTATCTGAATGAGAAATTCAGCAAAGATAGAGACCATTAAAAATGTCACATAGAAGTCTTTACCTGAAAAATTTAATAAGTAAAATGGAAAATTCAGTTGAGATTCCCTCAAACAGACTAGACTAAACAGAAGAAAGAATTTCTGAACTTAAAGGTAGATCTGTTAAAGTAATCAGCCAGGCATCCTTCCCCAAGTAAAAAAAGAATGAAGAAAACCTTTAAGACATTGAGACATTGCCAAGTGAACAAATTTTCAGATTATGCGTATTCTAGAAGAAGGTGGGGGGGGGATGTCTAAAAGACAAAATCAATGAAATAGCAGCTTCATATTTACCAAATTTTGAGGTATATTAGGATTCAAGAGACTCAGTGGGTCCCAAATATATTTGATCATTAAAGATAAACTGTTTTAAGTTACAGCCAAACTGTTACAAGTCCAAGATATAAAGAGAGAACTCCAAAATTAGTATAATTACCAAGTCACACTTAGGGGAATCTCCATTAGTCTAACACAATTATTATTATTATTTTTTTAGCAGAAACTGTATAGACTAAGAAGGAAAATGGGATGAACATATTCAATGTCTTAAAACAAAAGCAAACATTACCCACCAAGAACACTATACCCAGCAGAGCCATCCTTCTGATATGGAGGAGAGAAAAAGTCCAAGACTAGCAAAACCTAAGGAAATTCATCCCCATCAGAGTGGCTTAAGAAAGTTCTATACCTGGCAGTGATAGGTTAGCCACCATCATGAAGACATGTGAAGATATAGGACCCACTAGAAATTCTAGTTCACAAAAGAGTGAAAGAATGAAGCCTTATCCATATAGAAAACCATCAAATCACAAAAATAAATAACAAGAGGAAAGAAATGGAGGTTATATGAAATCACTAGGAAAAAAAAAAACCAACAAAAAAAGATAATATAGGAACAGGTCTTCATAAATCAATAATAACATTAAAAGTAAATGAATTATACTATTCACTTAAAAGATTTACATTGTCTGAATGAGAAAAACAAAACAAAAATAAAAATAGAAGGTAGTGATATGTTGTTTATAAAATAAAAACTCACATCATTGGTAAAGACTGAAAGGGAAAAGTTGGGAAAAAATATTCTATTTAAACTAGAAGGAAAAGTGATCAAGAATATCAAGAGTTGATATTCTATAAAATAAACTAAGTCAAAATTGTAAAAAAAAATGTAAGTAGATCATTGAATAATGACTAAGGGCTGAAATAAATAAATAACAATACAGTTATAAGATACATGCATCCAGGGTTGGACTACACAATGTTTGTTTGTTGCTGTGATTTTTAATTATTAATTTTAAGAAACATTTATCATCATCATTGTTATTACATTTTATGATTTGTGTGTGTGTGGGCATGTGCATACCATGGAGTGTGTGTGTGTGTTCAGAAGACAACCTCAGAGTGTTAGTCCTCTCCTACTTTGTTTGAGACAAGGTCTCTCTTGTTTGATGCTGAAAGGGCCAGACTAGCTGGCTTGTGAGCTTCAGAATTCTCCTGACTGGGCCTCCCATTGCCATAGGCATGTTGAGTTTATAGATGTGTGCATCACTTTGTGTCTGGCTTTATGTGGGTGCTGGAATCTGAACTCTGGTCAGCAGACCTACAAAGTAAGCATATTTACCTGCTGAGCCATCTGCCTAGCTCCATTATTAATTTTTTAGTTAGTGTGCATATGTTCTTTACACACACACACACTCACACACACACAACTTTGTGAGGTGATGGATATTTTAATTAGCTGTCATGATCATTATGTAACATTTATAAATATCAAAACTCCGAATTATATTTCAATCAACTTGTTTCTTAAAACAACAAAGAAGATATTTTTAATGCTGAATCCCTTTCTTTCTACTTGCATTATTTGAACATAATATTTGGAAAACATTAAAGGCAATCAAGCCATTTATTTCAGTAAATATCAAAGTGTCCTTAAAGAAGACATTTTTCTTTTTTGAAATTTATTTATTCATTTATTTGACAAAGAATGAGAGACAGAGAGTAAAAGAAAGAATGGAATGTCAGGACCTCTTGCCATTGCAAATGTACTCCAGACACATGTGCTATTTTGTGCATCTGGCTTTACATGGGTACTGGAGTTTTGAAACTGAGCCAGCAATCTTTGCTAGCCAGCACTTCTAGCCTCTGCGCCATCTCCCAGCCACCAAAGAAGATATTTTCTTCATTTATAGTTTCACTACGACTTGTACCATGCTTAGATGATTTGTAAACTTCTGTCTTGGAAAATTCCTATGATTTGTCTCTGAGTTTATATCCAAAGGGTGGCTGATTTCTGTTGTCTTTCTGAATCTAGTTTATCTTAACAAGATGATTTCTATCTATTCCCTTCATTTTTCAATAAATGACATGACTTTCTTCTAAACTCTTTTGGGTCTATATTCCACGTTTCCTTTATCTGTCAACAAGCACAAGAACTGATATTCTATGTTGGCAATTGTGAATAGTGCTGAGGCAAACGTGGGAATGCAGATATCTTGATTATGTGCCGATTCCCTCAGGTATTAATTAATTATTTCCTTTGGCATCAAGAGTGGTAGAGCTCTATCTTTTTATTTTATTTTTAATTTTTTTGAGAATCCTCCATACTGATTTCCATAGGGGCTATACTAATTTGGACTATTTCTCTTTGCATCCTTGCCAGCATTTTTGTTCTTGATGATGATAGCCATTTTGATGGGTGAGATGGAATCTTAACTATTTTGACAGGGTCCCACTGTGTAGCCCAGGCTGGGCCTCAAAATGGGATTTCAGGTGTATGTTACTACGCACAGTTTCAGTACATTGTTTTTCCTTTTGGGAAAGGATCTCATGTAGCTCAGGCTAATCTCAAATTTACTTTGTGATAGAGGGTGATCTTGATCGTCTTGCTTTCGCTTCCTGAGTACTAGCACTGTCTCATGTAGTGCTGGGGACAGAGCCAAGGGCTTTGTGCATGCTAGGTAAGTACTCTGCCAATTGAGCTATATTCCCAGCACTCAGCATAGCTTTGATTTGAATTTCATTGATGGCTAAAAATATTGAACATTTTTCATTTTTTGGGGCTATTTGTACTTGCTTTGAAAAATGTTCAGTTCATGTGACAGTTAAATCCTTTTATCTGTTTTTGAAATTTTATTTTCTATATAATAGGTTATATTCTTTCACCCCCTCACCTCAACTCCTGTTATCCTACAGACCCTCCTAGGTGGGGTTATGGTATTCACTATGAGGTCATGAAGGCCTCAGTCAGTCCCTATGGGGTAGCGGGGTTGGGAGGGGGTGCCTGAAGTTATTCCTATCCACTCTGTGGCTCTTACAGTCTTTCCACCCCCTTTTCTGCAATGTTCTCTGATCCATGGCAGGCCTGTTGGCTGTCTGATTTAGTGTTGAGCTTTTTGTAGCCTGTGGATTTCTGCTTTGATAGGTTTTGATTAATCACCATGTCTGTCACCATCACCCTGGGGCTGCTTGTCAGGCTAGCAGTAAGAGTAATACTCATAACGTTGCTTCCTCTGCAATTTCTCCTGATCCCTGGCAGATGTGGTAGAGGTGGCAAGTCTCATGGGGAACAGTCAGCTACTACTTGTCTTATTGATGGATCTAGGCTCTCCTCCATTTTCTGTACCATCTGTAAAATAAAAACAGATTCTTCAATTGAGTTCGTGAGAACAGTTTGGGTTAAAGGGGGTGTACAAAGTGGTTTGAGAGATTTTTGGTGTGCAAACGCACTCTTCTTCTCCAGAGAGTAGCGAGGACTTCTGGGTTTCCTGACCTTGAGATTCTGACTTGGTTTCCAGTTCCAGATATGAGTTCTCTCCTACTAAGTGGGCCTTATTTACAATTAGAGAACAATTGGTTACCTGTAGAGGCTGCATGCCACTATTGCACAAGTGTGTTCTTCTTTTCTAGCTGGTTGATTTCACAGTCTACAGGATCCCCTCCTTATTCATGTTGTTGGTGACCATTGTCCTCTGGCAGACCTAAAAGGGCTCTTCAGCACTATGAGGACTGGCCAGGAGGAAGCTAGTTTCCCTTTCAATTCCAGCATGGTTTCTGATGTCCTGACCACAGCCTGTGGTGACTTTAGCAATAGAGTCTTACTTTTTAGCTCTGGCAGGTAATCAAGTATTTTCATTATGCCATACACTGTTTGGGGGACTTCATTGGTCTCCCTGGCCAATAGCTCACTGTGGGGGGGGGGCAACCTAGTTCTGGGCCTGGGATTTATGAGCAAGAGTCTGTGGTTTTAAGGTTAAGCTTTTTCCACCTTCTGTCTGGATGTGACAGGAACATTCTGCTGTCAACTTGATCAGATCAGGAAGCAAGTAAGAGACATGTTTCTGTTGTCTTTCTGAATCTAGTTTATCTTGCTTAACAAGATAAACTAGGGGTCTGTGAGGACATTTCCAGGAAGGACTGATGGAGGACATTCTCTCCCAGAGTCGGTTGCTTCTCTGGTGGCTGACTGTTGCAGTCAGGTTTGTATTGCTGGTAGAAATCACCCAACCAAGATCAGCTTGTGGGAAAAAGAGGTTTATTTTGGCTTATGGGCTTGAGGGGAAGCTCCAAGATGGCAGGGGAAAACGATGGCTTGAACAGAGAGTGGACATCACCCCTGGCCAACACAAGGTGGACAATAGCAACAGTAGAGTGTGCCAAACACTGGCACCAATAATACACCGCCTCCAGGAGGCTTCAGTTTCCAATTACCATCAGCTGGGGAACCTAGCACCCAGAACACCTAAGTTTATGGGGGACACCTGAATCAAACCACCACACAGACTAAGGAGGTTCCAAGAGAGCACCAGGCTTTTTGCCTGGCTGCCATGTTCCTTGCTGGTGAGTAAACCTACTCTGTCCCTGCTGTTCTTCACAGACATTGAAACCCAGCTTCATCGCCCTTGCCGGTGGACTGAAGACCAGCAGTCCCCAGGAATCCTCGAGGCCTTCAGTGCTACTGCTGAGGAGTCCAGCCTCATGAACTGAACAGTTACAGGGTTCTCTGACTCTCCACCCTGCAGGCAGCTACTGTTGAACTTCTCAGCCCATAACTTGTAAGCTAGTCCAATAGATCCCCTTTACAATATGTATTCATTCTATTGTTTCATTCCTCTAGAGAACCCTAAGCTACCTGTGCTGAGACCCAGTAACACAGGTGGTCTAGTCTAACATAGTAACACAGGTGGTCTAGTATAACATGGTAACACAGGTGGTCTAATCTAACATGGTAACACAGGTGGTCTAGTCTAACATAGTAACACAGGTAGTAGAGTCTAAGTTTCCTGCACTGTGACACAGTAACACAGGTGGTCTAGTCTAAGATGGTAACACAGGTGGTTTAGTCTAACAGTAACACAGGTGGCCTAGGCCAACATAGTAACACAGGTGGTCGAGTCTAACATAGTAACACAGGTGGCCTAGCCTAACATAGCAACACAGGTGGTCTAGTGTAACACAGTAACACAGGTGGTCTAGACTAACACAGTCATACAGGTGGACAAGCCTAACATAGTAACACAGGTGGGCTAGTCTAACATAGTAACACAGGTGGTCTAATCTAACATGGTAACACAGGTGGTCGAGTCTAACACGGTAACACAGGTGGTCGAGTCTAACATAGTAACGCAGGTGGTCGAGTCTAACACGGTAACACAGGTGGTCGAGTCTAACATAGTAACACAGGTGGTTGAGTCTAACACGGTAACACAGGTGGCCGAGTCTAACATAGTAACACAGGTGGTCTAATCTAACATGGTAACACAGGTGGTTGAGTCTACCACAGTAACACAGGTGGTCGAGTCTAACATAATAACACAGGTGGTTGAGTCTAACACGGTAACACAGGTGGCCGAGTCTAACATAGTAACACAGGTGGTCGAGTCTAACACAGTAACACAGGTGGTCTAGTCTAACACAGTAACACAGGTGGTCGAGTCTAACATGGTAACACAGGTGGTCTAGTCTAACACAGTAACACAGGTGGCCGAGTCTAACATAGTAACACAGGTGGTCGAGTCTACCATGGTAACACAGGTGGTCGAGTCTAACACAGTAACACAGGTGGTCTAGTCTAACACAGCAACACAGGTGATCGAGTCTAACATAGTAACACAGGTGGTCTAGTCTAACACAGTAACACAGGTGATCGAGTCTAACACGGTAACACAGGTAGCCGAGTCTAACATAGTAACACAGGTGGTCGAGTCTACCATGGTAACACAGGTGGTCGAGTCTACCATGGTAACACAGGTGGTCGAGTCTAACATGGTAACACAGGTGGTCGAGTCTACCATGGTAACACAGGTGGTCGAGTCTAACACGGTAACACAGGTGGTCTAGTCTAACACAGTAACACAGGTGATCGAGTCTAACACGGTAACACAGGTGGCCGAGTCTAACATAGTAACACAGGTGGTCGAGTCTACCATGGTAACACAGGTGGTCGAGTCTAACATAGTAACACAGGTGGTCGAGTCTAACACGGTAACACAGGTGGTCAAGTCTAACACGGTAACACAGGTGGTTGAGTCTAACACAGTAACACAGGTGGTTGAGTCTAACACAGTAACACAGGTGGTTGAAGTCTACCACAGTAACACAGGTGGTCGAGTCTAACATAATAACACAGGTGGTCTAGTCTAACAAAGTAACACAGGTGGTCGAGAGTAAATTTCCTGTGCTGAGATTTTGGGGCTCTTCAGGTTCACAGTCTGTCTCTGTAGTCTGAGCTCTGAGCGCAGCAAGTTCTGGTTCAAGAGCCCAGATCTGCAGGGTTTCCTCATTCGTCAGTGTCACTGTCTTCTGAGTTGGCCTCTCTGCAGACAAGCTCAGTGAGGACATGTGTCTGCCTGTGGGCTTCACAAAGAAAGGACAGTCATTCAGAAGGGGAGGCTTTGATCTCAGCTCTGCCCCGAATCTTGTTGAGAGCTCTCCTTCTGCAGCTACCCATCCAACATCCCTGAAAGATGCCACTGCGTCCTGTCCTGGGGGACGGGGACTCCATGCTGTAGCATTTCAAGAAGCTGAAACTGAACTCTTGGGCACTTGGTGAGAGCTACATTGGTAGCACATTTCCTTTGAGATAAAACATATGGCTTTCCTAATTATGTGCTTTCTCCAACTTACTCTAAACTGTCCTATCAGGTGCTTGATTCAGCCAACCATTTAGATGGTGGTCTTTCCAAATTCCATTTCAAGTACTTCAGGAGTACATAGCAGTACATCGTCCATAGAGCACATTTTGCCATATGGCAGCTAGCACCTTCTCCAGTTACTCAGCTAACTCTGGAATTTCTTTGTTGAGGTTTTGTCTGATGACCTATAGGAGAGAGTGAGGAATTGAAGTCACCAACAGCAATCATTTGGGGCCTATTTCATCTAATAGTGTTTATAAGCAGCGCACCAATACTTGGTGCATATATATTTATAATTGCAATATCTTTCTGAAATACTGCTCCTTTTACCAATATGTGTTGGCCTTCATTATTTATCATGATTTTGGCTTGAAGACTGATGTTCGACATTAATAGGGCTACTCCTACTTGATTCTGGATTCTATGTGCTTAGAATATCATTTTCCACACTAGCTTTTGGTCTGTGTATGTCTTTGTTAGTTGTGGTGGTTTGAATGTACATTGTCTCCCATAGCCTCATGTGTTTGTGATTAAGCCTCACACTTAATTCCCAGCTGGTGGTGCTGTTTGGGAAGTTTGTGGAGCCTGTGGGATCTAGAGCCCGGCTGGAGGAGGCATGTTGCTGGGAGCAGCCCAGTGGTATTGCAGTGCAGCCTCGCTTGCTGCCTTCAGCTACTCTTGTTGCTTCCTCCCTGAAGGTTGTGAAGATGTGATCCTTGGTTGTCTGTTCTGTCCTTCTTTCCCATCATGATGAAACTTCCCTTTGAAATTTGAAGCCTTTTAGTTAACCCTTTCCTTCCATAAGATGCTTATGGTTGGGTGGTTTTGCCCAGCAATGAGAAGGTCACTGCTACAGTTGGTGAGGTATGTTTTCTAAAGGTGGTAAACAGTTGGATCTTGTGTTAAGTCCAGTCAGCTATTTCATGTCTTACAATTGTAGAATTAAGGTCATTTACACTGAGTTATAATTGAACAAAACTGAGTAATTTCTGATATGGTGTTATTTCTGTTTGTTTCTTGATTCTCATTTGCTTATTCATGTTTCCACTAGGATTTATTCCTTCCACATTCTTGTACTTCTATCTACTTTCCCATTCCTTTAATGGAATCTTCTGTAATGCTGGCTTGGTGTTCATGAATTCCTGTAGCATATGCTTATATTATAAGATTTTATTCTCCTTTGATTCTGAAGCATATATATATATTTTTGCATATATATTCATGTTGGCAGTTACTTTCTTTGAGGGCTTAAATGAATCATTTTATTCTGGCCTTTAGAGTTTCTGTTGAGAAATCTATACTCTAAAGTTTTTTTTTTTTTTTTTTTTTTTTTTCGAGGTAGGGTCTCACTCTAGTTCAGGCTGACCTGGAATTCACTATGTAGTCTCAGGGTGGCCTCGAACTCATGGCAATCCTCTTACCTCTGCCTCCCAAGTGCAGGGATTAAAGGCATGTGCCACCACGCCCATCCTATACTCTAAAGTTTTATCTTTAAAATTGATATATTAGTTATTTTTGCATAGTTGTGATTAAAATGTCTGAGAGAACAAGTTAAAGGAATAAGGATTTCTATCACTCTTAGTTTTAAAGGGGTTAGTTGCTTGTAGAACATAGGAGTCATTGGCAAGGGAGGAGAGAGGGAGAGAGAAGTGAAGAAAGAAGAGAGAAGACAGAACAAGGAAGATGCTGGGGACAAGATATAACTTTCAAAGCCATATCCCTAGTAACCTACTTACTCAAAGAGGGAAACACTTGCTAAAGTTTCCTAACCTCTTAAAATACTCCCAGCTAATGACCAAATGTGCAGCATGTGGGGCACATTTCTGTTCAAGCCATGAGAGAGCTGGTGTTTCTCCCTTACACCTTCCTAGCCTTTCTTTGTTCTATTGTCTTGACATTTTAGCTACAGTATATCACGGAGAATATTCTTTTCTGGTCATAGCTATTTGGGATTTTAAATGTGTCTTGTATTTGGGTATTCATATTTTTTTCTCAATATTTGGGGACAGTCTACTGTTATTTCACTGAATAGATTTTCTATGCCTTTAGTCTGTGTCTTGGTGCCTTGTTATACACCCAAAGCACATGCTTGGTCTTTTAATCATGCCCCAGAAGCCCTGCATGTTCTGTTCATATTTTTTTTTTATTTTTTCTTTTATCATTGTACCATAGTTCTAATTCATCAACCTTACCTTCAAGTCCTGAAATTCTTTCTCCACTTGGTCTAATCTGTTGGTGAGGCTTTCTATTGAATTTTTTAAATTAATTTTGACTTATGGAGCTTTTCATTTCTAATATTTGCTTGAGTCCTTGTTTTAGATATCTTTCTATTGAATTTCTGTTCACATCTTATATTGTCTTTCTTAATTTATTCAGTCATGTTTTCTGTGTTTTTTAGACTTCATTGATAATTTATTTTGTCTGTGTTTGTGTGGATGTATGCATATATGCTCATATGTGTGTGAGTATGCAGGCACATGTGTGCTGGTGAGTGGAAGTAAGAGGTCAGCACTGGGTGTCTTCCTTAGTCACTTTACCTTATTTCTTGAGACAGTGGCTTACACTGAGCCTAGACATCACCAATTCAATTAGACTGGCTAGCTATCTCTGCCTCTTAGGCCTGGGATTTCAGGTGCCAAGTCCTGGAGAACTGTACTCAGGTCCTAATACTTGTGTAGTAAGCACTTAATCTATTGAGCCACCTCCCCAGCCCTCATTGATATTTTAATAAGTAGTTCTTTTGAATTTTAATCTAGAATTTCATCTACCTAAATGTCTTTGGAGTCATTTTCTAGATAATCACAAACTTTTGGCGGGTTTGCGTTGCCCCATTCTTCATGTCTTATATTTCTGTGTTGAGATTTGTGTATCTGCTGGGAGGGCCTTTCTTCTATTTTTTATGTAAGAAACTTTGATGATATACTCTGGGATATTGTTGTTAAATCTATTTGAATATATTTCTTTTTAATATTTTATTTATTGTAAGAGAGAGAGACAGAGAAAAAAATGACTGTGTCAGGACTTCCAGCCACTGCAAACAAACTTCGGACATATGCGCCACCTGGTGCATCTGGCTTATGTGGGCCCTGGGGAATTGAACCTAGGTCCTTTGGCTTTGCAGTTAAGTGCCTTAACAGCTAAGCCATCTCTCCAGTCCCTTCAATATATATTTATAATTATGTTTTATAATATAATTTCTCTGCTACTTCTTTTATTATTATTATTGTATTTTGACACAGTGTATACTGTGTTGGAGCCTGAGGGCTCTGCTTTCTTTGTAGGTCTCACAACAGTAGATTAAGGAGACATTTTGTAGCAGCCATCTGTGATTATTTGTATGGCTTTATAGTATATAGGACTGACCTGTGCTTCAGCCTTTGTAAGTGTGGTGTTCCTGTCTTTTGGTGGTGTCTCTCTGCCACTGATGTATGGGAAGTATTTGGATCTTACCCTAACTGTGCCTACTTACATCCTTGTTATCCAGAGGACGTTTTAATCTCTGTCACTCTTTGAATTAAAGCATTTGCTGAGATTTTTGCCAGGGAAGGGTTGTGTTTGGAGGTTCTTAACTTGGCTGGGCTGTAGCTCACTGGCTGACCATTACACCGTGTAATCCCAGTGTTGTCCTTAATCTACAGTACTGTGTAGAATGGTGAAAACAAAACATGATAAGAGAAGCAAATAGAAATAGACCTGAATACAGAAATAGAGTGAAGCCCAAGTATCAACTATGATATTCACAACATTAGCAAAAGGGGTGGTGGGAGCAGAAATAATATAAACCAAAATGTCTTAAGAGACAAAAGAGAAATTAAGAGAGAAGAAAATGGGAGCTAGAAAACATAAAAAATTAATAAGATGAGACAGAGTAAGGGAAAGATAGAAAGTGTGAAGCAAAGAAAGAGAAAGAAAGAGAGAGACCTCAAAAAAACACAAACAAACACAAAAATCAATAAGGATTTACACAAATTAAGTACATGTAAGGCAAAAAGAAATCTTAAAATACATAAATAAACTTTTTTGTTTGTTTGTTTTTTGAGGTAGGGTCTCATTCTAGCCCAGGCTGACCTGGAATTCACTATGTAGTCTCAGAGTGGCCTTGAATTTGTGGCAGTCCTCCTACCTCTGCCTCCTGAGTGCTGGGATTAAAGGTGTGCACCACCATGCTTGGTTTAAATAGACTTTTGCTGGGGTACTAGTGCAGGCAAGAATGAATATTCACTATTTCTGCCAATCTGCACCTCTTTCTGTGTCTTCATGGATTACCAACCCTTTACAAGAGCAAATGTCACTCTTTCCTTTCTGTATGTCTTGCCCACCAGTTGACCAGAGGGAGTAACTTGGAATAGCCTTGTTTTCCTGCTCATTAGTATAAGGTCATACAGAACCAAAGTTCCGTGGACTAGAGTTTATTTCATAGATATTAGGTCTATATAACCCTAGGGCTGGGCAGGGACTGGTCTTAAGTCAGCATTCTAAAGACTTCATTGCCCTATAACCTAGAAACCCCAGTGTGTACCAACAAAAGGCAGGGCAAAAAACAAACAAACAAACAAACAAACAAACAAACAAAAAAACACTGTGTGAAGAGGGCACAGTAGGTCCAATACTTTTCACCTCCCAGGCCTACAGTTTTTTTGAGGCCTGGTCCTGGTATCAATCCCATGCCTGGGTGTGATGTTCTCAATATGGCTTCCCTATCTAACATAGGCTTTTAAAAAAAATAATTTATTTTTTATTAACAACTCCCGTGATTGAAAACAGTATCCTATGGTAATACTCTCCCTCCCCCCACTTTCCCCCTTTAAACTCCACTCTCCTTCATATCCCCTCCCCGTCTCAATCAGTCTCTCTTTTGTTTTGTTGTCGTGATCTTTTCCCTCATATTATGATGGTCTTGTGTAGGTAGTGTCGGGCACTGTGAGGTCATGGATATCCAGGCCATTTTGTAACACAGGCTTTTAAGTTGAGAATTCCAGAACCCTTCTCAAGGCCACCTGGCTTTACAGCTCCAAGATCAGATGAGGTCAGACTACCCTTCTGTTCTGCATCTGTTTCTGTGCCAGTTTTGTCTGTTAAAAGTCTCTCTTTCCATGGGACCTCCCCTCTGCCTTGCTACCAAGAGGCGGAGACTCAGAGCTGGTGTGCTCTTTCCCATGCTCTGTTTCAGTAATCAGTCTCTAGGTCTCTCCAAGTTTCTTGCTTCCCAGTATTGAAAGTCATTGGGTGAGGTGGGGGGAGACTGGAGAGATGGCTTAGTGGTTAAGATGTTTGCCTGTGAAGCCTAGGGACCCACGTAATTTTCCAGAACCCATGTAAGCCAAATGCACACATCTGGAGTTCATTTGCAGTGGCTAGAGGCCCTGGCATGCCCACTCTCTCTCTCATAAATAAATAAATAAATAAAAAAAATCATGGGGATCTCTTAGTCACCCACCTCATCAATAAAATGTTTTCTGCCTCTTTCAATCTTAAGTCCCAGAGAAGCTGGAAAGTGATGGTGATGCCAATCTGCTTTCTTGGTTCCTTAGCTCACCTTTGTTCTTCCTTTAACTGTGGGACAATGGGACTGGGTCACATCAGCCAGTGATCTGGGGGTAGAGGTACTATGGACTTCCCTTACTCAGAGGAGTGCTTTGTTCCTCTGCCATTCTTTTTTTTTCTTCCTGCTTGGTTTTTTGAGGCAGGGTCTCACTCTAGCTCAGGCTGACCTGGAATTCACTATGGAGTCTCAGGGTGGCCTCAAACTCACAGTGATCCTCCTACCTCTGCCTCCCGAGTGCTGGGTCCTCTGCCATTCTTGTCATCAAGAGCTAACTTGTTTTCATTTGACAATGTGATAATCCCTCCCTTCTCCCAGCTACCTGGGTCATTCCTGAAGTGGGCATGTGAGACCACAATGGCACCTGAGAGCTCATGACCAGCTTCCGCATTCCCAAGTGGACAGCAGCACCAGGCAGTACAATCTGGTTTACATTTTTATTGTTCGGGAGAAAGCCTGCAAGTATAACAAATGAGTATGGAAGTCTTCAACACCAGGCAGGACAGGCAAGCGCAATACATGGAAAGCTTTGCTTCAGTGCCAAGGGAAGGCTGGCCAAAGGTTGTAGGAGTTCAGAAGATGGAAGGGACAGCTTGGCACAGTTTCAGGGAAAGATGTATCTGAGGTGAGTTTTGGCAAGTCATAGAGAGAGGAATGCCAGGGAGAAATTGTTAAAGGTACAGCTCAGAGTTTTAGAGGGGTACACACTGGGGTTTCTAGGTTATTGTGTCCCTGGTTCAAATCTTTGTGCCAGACACATGTTAAGGTAATAGCGATAGAGGCAGTTTATTAAGAAAGAGACTGGTGATCTGAGAAAAGATGCCAAAAGGCACTGGACCAATCACCCCGTGACCCTTTCTCAGTCTCAGTTTTGGCAGCTTTCTCTCCTGCATTTGTGTATTATGGGCTTTTCTCACAATGCTCTATAGTTACAGGCAGCCCAGGTGAGGAAGGGTGTAGCAGATTTGGAGAGCTGTAGATTCAATGAGAGACCCTGTCTCAGAAAATATGGTAGCCAGTAACCAAGGCAAACACCTGATGTCAACCTCTGGTCTCCATATGTACAAGCATGTGCCTGCACACACACACACACACACACACACACACACACACACATACCCCTACAGGCACACCTGCACACACATGTGTACCCACATACATATGAACACTGAGAACTGGTTTCTTTCAATGATAATCTTGATGGTTTCTTCTCAGCACCTGTTCTTTACCTCAGAACTTCTTTGGGGAAAAGAAATAGATGAGCAAAGAATGAGGCAAGAAAAACAATGATTTTGTTTGATGATTAGACTGGTATTGAGAGGAGTTATTTTTTTTTTGAGGTAGAGTCTTGCTCTCTAGTGCAGCCTGACCTGGAATTCATTAAGTAGTCTCAGGCTGGCCTCAAGCTCACAGCAATCCTCCTACGTCTGCCTCCTAAGTGCTGGGAAACAGGCGTGTACCACCACGCCCGGCTGAGAGGAGACATTTTAACTTTTTTTTTTTTTTTCCCAAGGAGAGCTTTGATTATATTTGAGTTTCAGAACCAGGAATGATTGGTGTCTAGGACATGCAAGCCCAGCTCTACCTTTGAACACTTGTGGTGAAGTTACTTTCTAGATGTCTGCTCCCTCCAGATATGAAAGGACACTTCTGTGCTTGCTTCCAAAGGCCTAGCTCTGATCTGTTGTTTTGTGATCCATAGCTGCAGTGATCAGTCAGGGGTTGGTCTAGTAGCCTAGATCAGAAGCAGGAGGATCTGTTGGGAATGGCATATGGGAAAGAGGAAAGTAAGGGGGAATGTGAGGAGAAGAGGGCTCGTGGCTTATAAACTACTGCATGTGTGGTAACTGAGAGAGGGGCTGTCACCAGGTTGCTGTATTTGAAGTCCATCCAGGGCAGGGAGATGGACTTGAAATCTGCTTTAGTGTATTATATATTGGCATATTAGCAGACAGTGAAGGAAAGTAGGAGGAATTTGTTTTGTAGGGAGAATAAATTAACTTGATGTCAGAAACACTGAGTTTGAGGTATTGTATTGGAGATCCAGGTGGGCACATGGCACACACCTTGTTCTAAGATGTTATGAGATAGTTGAAGGCTAAGGAAGAGGGCAGAAATGAAAAAGCTAGAACCTAGGAGAGAATCAGGAGAGGAGGAGTTGGAAGAGAAAGAAGAGGAGGAGAATCAGACAGCTTCTGATGGTGCTTAGAAGATGAAGGGATCCTGATGTGGGTAAAATTCCTTGAAAGGGTTGATTGGCAGTCACAGGTGGGTCTTTTCCTATTAGACTTGGTTCACTGAACTTCAAGGATATCAAAGAGTGAAAGAGAGGAAATTGGTGGTGTGAAGTGGAAAGTAAAAACAAAACAAAAAAAATGTGTTGGGAAACTTTCAGAGAATCTCTTGTTTTCATTTGATAGTTTTCAAATAATTTTTAATGTGAAGCTTAGGGTCTCTCTTAGTCTTTCTGGTAGTGTTGAATTTATCTACTAAGGTATATGATAGCAATACTACATGAGATGAGATGTAGCACTCATAGAAGCTTTTTGACTTCCAAGTGGCCAGAATGACTGTCACCTGGAGTTAGGGACTAGTCACTTCTGGTCAAATGTCAAGGGGAGAAACAAAGCCTCAAGCCCAGCAAACCACAATGCAAGCTTTGACTGATGGACTGAAGGGTCCTGGCAGTGAGCATAGTAGTGGCTGCCCAAGCACACCTGAGCAATGTTGCTGCTCAAGATACTGTGGCCTCTGCTCTGGCCCCGTGGCCCTGAGCGCGTCGGTATCCAGTGGTGCTCTCTCCCCAGGCAGCAGGGTGCCGGCATGTGATAGGGCAGGCCTATCTGGGCTGACAGTTCCCAGGCTTGGATTTCAGGGCTGGGAGCTTTCAGGTGAGTGGGGTTGGCAGGCGGGTCAGGTTTCTGGAATGTGCTCTGCCTGATGGGCTAGCACTTTGCCCACCCAGGTTTCTGCCATGAATAAAGAGATGTCGGAGAACAATAGGTGTATGGCCCTCTGGCTAATTACTGTACAGCTCTTCTCCAGGCAGTGTCCCCCCCCCCCGACTTCTCTCCACTTCTCTGTGGCTGCCTCTGGGGTCCTGCTTGAGTACTTGCTGGCTCTGGGAGGCACAAAGGTAGTCAGTCACCAGGGAGCTGGAGTGAGGGGTGAGAGATCAGGCTTGTGACTTGAATCATGTGGGTGGCCCCATGGTGACATTAGGTCAGGAAACAGCCCCATGTTGAGGCGCCGTGTTTCTTTTGGTGCCGTTGCATGCTGGCTCACAAGCAGGCGTGGCTGTCGCTGCACACTTTCTGCCTCCACACTAGTACTGATGGAATGTTTCTGTCCACAGGCATGAGGAATATTTCGTTTTGTGACAGAGGGAAATCTTTTTCTATTTCCTTTTCCTTCAGTGTGTCTAAACATTTTCGTTGGAGGAAGGCTGAAAAGAGGGCCATGACGTGAAAGCTTTCAGGGCCCAGAGAGCATCAGCCAAATTCTTGGGAGGAATGAAATGTCTGGATTTAGTGACATCTTAAGTTTGGAAGCATCAAAGAGATCTTGAATATTTGATAGAAAAATAAGCAAATAAAAAGGAGCAAAAGGGCGGGAGAGCGCTTGCCTGTGAAGCCGAAGGACCCCGGTTCAAGGCTCGATTCCCCAGGACCCACGTTAGCCAGATGCACAAGGGGGCGCATGCGTCTGGAGTTCGTTTGCAGTGGCTGGAGGCCCTGGCGTGCCCATTCTCTCTCCCTCTCTCTCTCTCTCTCTCTCTCTCTCTCTGCCTCTTTCTCTCTCTGTCTGTCAGTTCTCAAATGAATAAATAAAAATAAACAAAAAATATTTTAAAAAGAAAAGGAGCAAAAAAATAATTCCAGATCAAGGACTTCCTCTGAATACATGAGGACCTGAGTTCAAATTCCCAGTACTCATTTAAAAATGATGGACATGGTGGGACATACCAGCAATCCTAGCTCTGGGGAAGTAGAAACAGTAAATAGAATCCTTGGAACTTGCTGGCCAGCCAGTCTAGCAGATTTGGAGAGCTGTAGATTCAATGAGAGTCCCTGTCTCTGAAAATATGGTGGACAGTAACTGAGGAAAACACCTGATGTCAACCTCTGGTCTCCATATGTACAAGCATGTGCCTGTACACACACACACACACACACACACACACACACACACACACACCTACAGGCACACCTGCACACACATGTGTACCCACATACATATGAACATGCATACATACACTCAGAAAAACCCCTATATCATCTAACCCAGATTTACATAAAGGTAAATTAAGAATGTAGTTACTTGTGTCACAAAATGTTCACAACAGGATTCTTTATGAGAGGTGTCTCTATGAATGTCAAACATAATTAGAAATTGAAGTTAACATCCTTTAGGTATTTGCTTAATTTGAAAAATGAGGGGTATTTTTATTTCTCACCTTCAGAATGTTTCTGGCCTAGATAAAGAACATTGGAGGGGACCTAAGGTGGTGTGAATGAAAGGGAGAGTATTTCTAACTTTTCTCTGATGTTCTGCCTGACTTTTATCTTAAGAAGGTCTCTGGCACTTGTTCCCAAGTCACGTTTTTCCTCTCATTAAATAGCTCTATAGAGAGTTGATAGTTAAAAAGTACAACAGACAGCCCCAGTAGGGATATAATTGAAGCAATAGATGTTTAGCATTACAGGCCATTGCGAAGGCTCTTGGTTTCCCACCAGGAATAGATGGTAAGACCCTATTGCTGAAGACTCCACATACTTGGGTTGCAAGTCACTGAGAAATCCTGTTGGAGCTGAGCTGAAAACCTCCTCCATGTAGACCTGCTGACAGAAAGCTGAAAAAAGCCATGCTGCATGCAGCTCAATGGGAGAGAGAGAAATCACCAGTGAAGATACTCAACAGTGGATATTGCAAGCCTTAAAGCCTTAAATTTGGCCAGGCAGGCCAAATGAGCCAAACGGGTGCAATAGTGGCACGTCTGTTATGGGGGAGAATAGCCGCCCTTTAATTTGACTGGCAGACCACTCCATGGGAGGGAATACATCCCTGATACTGAAAACCTACAACCTGGGTAGTCATGAGCCCTAGAGGTATAATGTCTGCTGGTATCTGGCTAAATGTATATACTATGATCACCAAACTGCCTAGTAAGCACCTCTCTTAGTGTTCATACCCATAAATTAATGCTACTCTCACTTTTGGTTAGAGAAGCTTCTCTTTTCAGATGGCAGTGACCTTGGGATGACTCAGAAGGCATCATGGTGCTGAGAAGAAGTGACAGAGGAGTGCTCAGCACTGAATAACTCTATCACATCTTCCAAGGCTCAGGGTCCATTGCGGAATTGGTGGCACAAAGAACGTAAGAGCCAAAGGAAGGGTAGGACTTCTTATAACATACTCCTCCAGATACAAAATGGCCTGGATATCCATGACCTCACAGTGCCTCACACTACCTACACAAGACCATCATAATAGGAGGAAAAGATCATGACATCAAACTAAAAGAGACTGATTGAGAGGGGGAGGGTATATGATGGAGAGTGGCATTTCAAAGGGTTGAAAGCGGGGGGAGGGGGGAAATTACCATGGGCTATTGTTTATAATTATGGAAGTTGTCAATAAAAAATAAAAATTAAAAAGAAATAGATGTTTAAGATTTTTTGTCAAAATTCTTCAAAACTAAAATAGTTCTTATTTTTCATATTTTAATTTATTTGCAAGGAGAGAGAGAAAGAATGGAATAAGTGCACCAGGACCTCTTAAATGAACTCTAGATATATTTGCCACTTTGTTTATCTGGCTTTACCTGGGTGCTGGGGAATTGAATCCAGGCCATCAGACTTTGCAAGCAGCTTTAACTGCTGTGCCATCTCTCCCGATAGAAGTTTTATTTTTCTAAAGACTGAATGAATCAGTGTTTATTGAGGTACATGGGCAGTTTGGGTTGTTCTGATACCTCACTGCTTCAAATGTGATCCTTCCTCTTCCATACTCACGGTGATGGTGATCCAGACCCAGGTCCTAATCAGGCCTGAGGAAGATGACAAGCTATCCAGTGGGATTAGAAACGTAGAACATGAGAGGAAGTAGGTACCGCCATGTCTTGAACCTAAATGTCTCTCTTTGTTTTCTCATGAACTTTGTGTGCGCGCTCTCTCTCTCTCTCCATCCCCTTTTCTTTTGATCTCTCTACAGATTTCTCTCTGTCTGTTCTGGACAATTTTCTTCCTGCCTGTTTAGCTGCTAATCCTCCAAGATGTACTGGACCACCCTTGGAACACCTCGACTTTTCTCTGTATGAAGTGTGTGAAGTGATTTGACAGTTGGAGACCTTCCTGTTAACAGCCATTACAATAAAACATTCCCCTGAACCAAATTCGACAATTATTAACATGTTTAAACAGAAAACCGTGTTTACTAAGGCATTCTTCCTGAGGCTTAACATATCCTGAGAAGAGGGTGGGGTAGGAGTGAGGGGTGGGAATGGAAACCTTAGCTGTACCCATAGTTCAAGGTAATGTCAGAACTGGAGGCTTAAGTAAGGAGGGAAACCTTCTTCCAGCAGCTAGAAATGGATATCCTTTTACAGGTACAACTGGCTAACCTTGTCCCTGATGTGACCCCATTTCAGCAATTAGAATGCTTAGTAGATGACATTCTCTCTGTCCCTGGGCTCTGCACAGGGTGTACCTTCCCAGAACAGTCTTTAGAAAATAACTCAAGGCCTCACCTATACCTGAGCCCATGTCTGTGAGTGAGTGCTCCATGGGTACCTGACCAGGGTAGCACCTTCAAGGGTCCCAGTATGCTCAGCCAGTAGATCTTCAGTGTACCTGCTGTAGTAACTTCTCCTTGTGGTTGGGGCTGCCCACTTTTAACTCTCTTAATGGTATGAGTGTTTGCCTCGGATCACGTGGGCTGTCTTTTGCTACCAAGTGGAGGTCAATGCAGGCTCTCTGGAATGTGTGCTTTCTTTTCTCTTCTAAAGCCAAAGTGCTACAATGATGTTGAGATCTTGATCATGGATGTGTAGAAATCTTGGGCTCTTGCACGAGGAGTGTTCTAGACCTCTGGGATACCCTGTTTGTCTTGTACTCAATGTGAGCATGCCCTTTCTGACCTGTACTAAGTTACCCAGCAAGTGTGCTCCCTGCCAGGAAGAAGGCTACCGTGGTGAGGGGAGTGACATTGCTGTTTTGCATCTTCAGTAGAATTGTCACAGTTTATATTTGTTACTTGTCACTGTGACCAAGTACTTGATAAGGAGCAAATTGTGGGGGAAATACTTACTTCGTATTATAATTTGAGGGGATAGAGTTCCTTATGATAGGAAAGGTAGGGACGCAGGAGTGTGAGGTGGTTGATCACATTGCATCCACCAGCCAGGGAGCAGAGAAGAGATGGGATGTGAGGTGAGTAGAGAAACCTCAAGACCCAGTCACCCACTTGCTCCACTACCTCCTAAAGGTTCCACAGCTCTCCAAAAGAATTCCACCAGTTGGGGACCAACTATCCAAACACAAGAGCATAAGGGAGGTATTTCATATTCAAATTACCACACCTTCAAACAGGTAGCCACAGTAGTTCTTTACAATAGACAGAAGTGTATAAAGTATTGCACAGAGGGAGGCATGGGAGGAGAGCACATGGATGACTCGGTTTATGTGATGCTTTTATCCACATTGCTTCTGAAGAATCAGATGGCACTTGCAGGTGAGTGATAGCTTATCAGGTGTTTACTATGTGCCAGACACAGTGCACAGTGCTGATTCACTCAGTTTCCACAAAGGACCATGTGTTTATCACCCTTACCTTATATATTGGGAAAATGACGATGGAGAGGGCAGGTTAATAACTTGTGAGTTAGTCATGGAGAGCAGCCTGAGACCCTGGTAAATCCCGTGCTGACTGTCTTCCACACAGGAAATAAAAAGTGGGCTGGGACACTGACTATACTTAGTCCCAAGAGCTTGGGGACAGTACATTTCTGGACATAACAAGCAGCTTAGTGTGGCTCATGAACAGAGTTTGGAGGCACAGGTAGGGTTGGATCAATTTTTTTAGATGCCATTTGAAGGAATTTAGTATCAGTTTCTAAGTAACAGAATTATAAAATGATTTTTAAAATTGCATTAAATACATATAACATCAAATTTAGCATTTTGACCATTTTTAATTGTATGGTTCAGGGCTGTATTTACATTGCTTTGCAGCCATCACCATCATCCATTTCCAGAATTTTGCTGTATTCTAAATGAATCTCTGTAGTCAATAAACAATGATTACCTATGTCCTTATCCCTAGTCTCTCAGGACCATCATTCTATTTTCTCTTTCCATGAAGTTGATTGCTCTAGGAACCTCGTATAAATGAACTCATATAGTACCTGACATCTTTGTGTCTGGCTTACATTACTCAGCATAGTGTACTCAAGGCTCATGCACTAACATGTGTTGGAACTTTCTTCATTTATAAGGCTGAGTATTATTCTATTATATGGATATACCATATTTTTTAAATGATGGACATTTGGGTTGTCTCCATCTTTTGGTTTGTGTGAATTTGGGGATTCTAATATGAGTAGTGGCATAGTTAGAGGTATGTTTTAAAGATTCAGAATGAACAAAGAACCCCTCAGTTGCTACTTTATAGGTTGGAATGAATGAGAGAAGATAAGTCTTAATCTGTTGTGGTAATTCAGGTGACAGATCATGAAGGTTTTCCCTTTGCTAATGTTGTGGGTGGACAATAGGAGTGACAGATCCAAAACAGGTGTAGAAGCCATGGGATTTGGACATCAGTTGGAAGGGGTGGGGTAAGTGAGACTGCCTCACTAGGTAGATAGTGGTAAAATAGGGCATTTGAAAAGAGAGTGTGGGTTTTGGGTTGGAAATGTTTTATGGACTCTTCCACTTAACTCCTGAAATTCTAGGACACGTGTGCTTACACACATTTACCTGCTAAGAGAGTCTATGTCTTTGTTTAATTATAAAATCTATTTCCAGTAAAATGAGGAAGGCATGCCATAGCCAGATTGACTGGACCAGCCTCAGGAAGCTCAAGAGCACAGGTGGAAAACTGTCCTTGGGCACAGGTGGCATTTTCCCTCTCAGATCAAAGGAAGTGTTGTGTTAGTCCATTTTGTGCTGGTGTGATAGAACTTGGGGCTGGGTGCTGAAAGCTCTGAAGAGCATGGTATTGACAGCCTGGAGAGTGTCACAACAGGGTAAGGAAGTGGAAAAGGAGCTGATTATGTGCAAAAGTGGCTGAGCACATAGGATGACCTCACTTTATAACAAGCTTGTTCTTACAGGGACTGACTTGGTCCTGTGAGAACTACAGAAATATCTTTCAAGAGTGAAATCTCAATGACCTAGTTACTTCTCATCAGGTCCTATATCTTAAAGGCTCCATTAATCCCAATAGTACTATGCCAGGGACTTAGCCTTTACAACATCGGCCTTTGGAGAACATTCCAGATCTAAACTGTAGCAGTGAAATTCACATTCTTTTTTCCAACACTGAGCTTTTATTAATCTAAGTTGGAAGGATCTAAATAGAGGAAGGTGAAGACCATGTCTCCCACATGTCCAGCTCTGAGTATGTAGTGAATATTCATCAAATGAATTTGCAGAAATCTCTATAAAAGTTAGAAATGAAATTTTATAGCTTAAAATAGAAGTGCAGGAGATTACAAGGAGATGAAATGAAATGATGTCTGAAGTACTTGTAAGCCCCAAAGCATTATATCCATGTTAGTTATTATCTTCTAGCCTGGATGAATTGTTTCTGAATCTTGAAGTCAGACACCGTCATGGTGTGGACATGGCCTTATCACAACACTGTCTTCTGTTTGATAATTCCTGAAGTTCCCGTATTCTTACAGCTACTATCTTGACTATTTAAGTGGCTTTATAGTAAATGTCCTAAAGTACAGTTTTCCCAGAGGGTGACTTTTCTTTAATCTTAAAATACCCATGGCCTCAGGATTTGTGTCCTATTAGCCTTAGTATTTTACATCAGTGCAAAAAGGTTTGAAAGTCTCATCTGACATTTTATTATGAGAAATTCCAAACACACCGAAGTAGGGGGAATGGAGAAGCTAATAGGCACTTATATATATCCAGGACTTAGATTTGATCAGTGATATTTTATTCTTTCCTTAAACTATTCATTTATAAAGCCTTTGTTAAAGGCCTTTCCGGAGAGCTGTCCCACTTTTCATTTTATTCCTGCTAACTTCAAGGGCTTCTTTGAAAAGTACGGACATTTTCACGAATAACCACAATGTCATTTGTATACACAAAGATTAATTTTATTCACCTAATTGTATTTCCCTTGTTGGTTCAAAACTGCTTTCTACACTTGGTGGATTCAACTAATACTCTATGTCTTAGTCCAGACTGCCTGCTATAAACAATGCTATAGACTGGTGACTTAAACTACATTCACTTCTCACTGTTGAGAGGCCAGGAGGTATGTCATGTCTTCTTGTGTGGCTGAATGGCAGAGAGAGCAAATTTTGCCTCTCACTTTCCCCAGGCACTGGCCTCATCATGGGTCCCACACTACTGAGCTCCTGAAAACCCAATTACCTCTCAAAAGCCCTGTGTTCAGATGGCATTTGCCATAGGACTTCATCAAAGGAAGGTTGGGAGGATGCAAGCATTCACAGTACTCCATACACACATTACCTTTGTTCATCATGGTCTTTAGGTGTCTTAATGCAGAGCAGCCCGGGCTTCGTGTTCTGTGCTGAAACTGGGTCAGCTCTCCCGTGCGAGACCATACATTCTGGATTTGTCTTTTGACTTCTTCTTCAATGCCTTGAGATTCCTCTTTTATCTGTAAGACTTCCTGTCAGTGGAAGTTATTCTACAGGATAGGTTCAGGCTCATTCTTTTTGCAAGAATATTTTATAGGTGGCTCAGTTTACTTCTTATGTTGGGACATCAGTGACTTCTGGTGGTATCACTTTCAGTGACACTAAGAATCACCATGGATTCAGGATGGAGAAATCAGGAGTGACACTGGTACAGACTAACCTTTAAAATTACATATTCAGAGCCAAATGTGCCGTGAGTTAGAAGGCCACCCTGAGACTACATAGTGAATTCCAGGTCAGCCTGGGCTAGAGTGAAACCCTAAAAACCAAAAACATTATACTTATATATGAACCCTATTTTTCTTTTCCATAAAAAAGTAACATTTATTATAGAAAATTTACATCATATAGATGAGCAAAATAAATAATACTGTCTTAAAAAACCCATCCCTGCCTAACAGCCATTACAATTACAGTGTAAACTTTTCTAGTTTTTTTTCAAGGTAGTCCAGGCTGACCTGGAATTTACTATGTAGTGTCAGGGTGGCCTCGAACTCACGGTGGTCCTCCTATCTCTGCCTCCTAAGTGCTGGGATTAAAGATGTGCGCCACCATGCCCGGCTTTTTTCTAGTATTTCTTAATAATATACATTATTTTATCATTTTTTCTTTCTAATAGAATTATACTGGGAATATCTTTAATGACCATCAAATCTTGCCATTGGTTGTCTAGCAGCTCTGCAACAATTTAGTCACAGAAATTAACTACTTTTGAATGAGTCATGAGAAGTGCAAACCCATTGTCCATGATGCTTTTTCAAACTGGGCCCCGTGCCACTCTGGAAGCATTTGACAACTGTGTATCATTCTGTTTCCTGGCCTGACCACTCTGCTCTTCTGGGGCTGGGGCAGTGCTCTTTGAGGATTTTCTTGAAGGGTTGAGATATATTTTCTGTATCTTAGTAAACATATACCTGTTCTGGTGTTAAGATCCTGCTCTACTGTTGACTGATCATGTGCTCCTAGACCCCTCTGAAAATATAGCCAGGGACCAGTATTTTCAGCACCATCTGCAAGTTCCTTAGCTGTGAAGAATGTCATTGTCATAAAATGTTGAGTTTTATGAATCAGTGATGAGCACAAAGGATTCTCATACTAAGGACTTTGAAAGTATTTTGCTAATTGGGACTGTTAACACTTTGGGGATAACCTTAATACTAAAAAAAATGCAGAATTTCTTTCCAATTTCAGCTATGAAAGAAGTCAGTAGTCAAGTTAAGCTGTTGTTCCATAGAGATAAACTGAAAACATTTCAGATTGAACACATATATATTATGCTGAGAGCAATCATCTCTCTACACAATACACAGAGATATTATTCCTTTTCTTGAATGAGAAAAAAAACTTAGACAACACAAATAACCCCTGAAACTTTTTTACACACTTCACAGAAAGGTGTTTCCCTTCAATACAGGCTAAGGTTTAAATATGCTTTGATTTCAAGGAAGTTGTATTTATAGAGGATCTTCATCTTTGAGAAGATACATCCAGCTCAATTCTGCAGTGTCCTAAAAAAGCAAGGAAACAAAGGACACAAGGTGAGTTAAACAGATGATTGTCCTTTTTGAAGTGAATGAAAAAAAATTACTACCAAATGTATGGTGTGCTTTTTTTCAACCTTTAAAATAAATATTTGTAAAGCAAGCTTTGGTGGCATGACGGCCATAGTGATGGGGGATTAATACATGATAACATGTTTCTGAAAGACAGATCTCCTGACAATTAGAGGCAGAATTCTTACCCTGGCATTGAGCCAGAAACAGTAAAATACTTTTGGTAGTTAAGTACTCCTCCATATGAGGGAAACTCATTCTCCTGAGGGCATTATTTAATTCTGGTGAGAGGCTTCAGTCCTATCGCCATCTGTAAAAAAGAAGTTTACCTTGCCTGAATCTCTGCTTAGCTCTCTCAGTTCTGGAAAGTAGGGGGAGCATCATCCTATGTAACTTTGACCTCAGAAAGCCTGAGACCCACATAGCACTGGTGGCCATCCTTCTTGGATGTTGTTCTGCTTCAAGCTACTCATGAGAATCTGGCATTTTCTTTGTGAAACGAATCCTAGGGCACTCGAGTGGATTTGCTAAATATGATATGATGAGTATTGTGTAGACTTTGAGTTTCTGTCTTCTGTGAGGCCAAGTCTACAGCTTCCCTGTACTCAGTGAGAGAACTAGGCATTTCATTGTGACCTTGTGGATGTGTTACAGAAACTATTCTAGACTGGTGAGCCTGCCCCTATAAGTTACCTATTGGGAACTTATGTGAACAGATAAACAAATATATATTCTAGTATTTATTTATTTAGAAAGATATTTATTTTAGAAAGATATGTATATATATATATACATATCTTTCTAAAATATATATATATATATATATATATATATATGGAGAGAGAGAGAGAGAGAGAATACCAGGGCCTCTAGCCACTGCAAACAAACACCAGATGCATGTACTACCTTGGGCTTCTGGCTTATGTGGGTACTGGGGAACTGAACCTGGGACCTCAGGCTTCACAGGCAAGTGCCTTAAACACTAAGCCATCTCCCCAGCTATCCATGTAGAAATATTTATAAATAATTTTCTAAAACCTTTATTGTAGCATGATGAAAACAACTGACAAAGGGTCTAACTTGCAGGAGGTGTCTTTTCAGAGCCAAGCTGAAGAGAAAGCGTGGATGGCTCCTGCTCCTCTTTAGGAACAGTGTGACTCTGCTGGAACAAGAACCTGGAAGAATGGATTTTTTTTTATTACTTAGCCTCAAAAATTTTTGCTTAGGGGATTTGTAATGAAAGCCATGAGTTAGGGAAGTCATTATTTTATATTTAGACTACCTAGTTACAAAGCAGAACAGCATTGGTTAAGCAGATGGTTCAGTGGCCATGTTAAGAACAATACTGGGTAAACATGGCTCATCCCGAGTTCCTTTGACATGACAGGTTCTCTGCTTGGTTTTTATTGTGGTAAAATACACATAGCATAGAATTGACCATTTTAACCATTTTTAAATATGAAGTTCAGTGACTTTAGGTATATCCATCCCAGAATTACTGTATCTTCCCAAACCCAAACGCTGTCCACTGAAAACAAACTGTGTCTTTGACACTACTGACCCTGGCAATCAATCACCACTCTGTTTTATTTTTTCTGATAATATAAATTTTTACTTGATTTAGTATCTCATGTAAGTAGAATCACATGGCACTTGCTTTTTTTTTTCCAGTTTATTTTGTGAAGCATAATGTCCCCAGGATCCATCCATGTTGTAGCATGTGCCAGAATGTCAAGTTCCTTTGTAATATTGAATCGCATTCCATGGTACCTTTCATTTACTTATTCACACATCACAGAACCTTGGCTTGCTTCCACCTTAGTTTATTGTGAATAGGGCTGCAAATGCCTTTGGGTATATAGCCGGAAAGAGAGATTGATGACTCGTATGGGGACTCGATGTCCATTTTCTTAAGGAGTTGCCATATTGTTTCCCATAGTGGCTGCACTATTTTCCTTTCTCTTCCTCAATATACGAGGAGTTTAGTTTCAGTGGAGCCTTACCAATACTGTCCTTTTCTGTTTTATTATTATTATTTTTTGTCTTTTTAAAGTGTAATAGCCACTATAGTGAGTATGAAAAACTATCTGTGGTTCTGGTTTTCATTTCTGTTATGATTAGTGAGGTTGAACATTGGCCATTTACATATATTTACTTTACATATATTTACATATGTTATGGGGAGAATGTGCCCTGCTCTTTGCTTTTACACTCCCAGCAGAGTGAACGTGGTCCAGCAGTCAGCCAAGTGAGTGCAGCTTCACACTGAGTTGGAGCTCAGTCCTGTTCAGACGGCCACGGGCTCTCAGCCTCCAGATTACAGGATTTTATCTGTCCATGAAGAGTAATTACCTACAAATTATCAGGGAACTTCAAAGGGGCTGGAAAACAACACTATAGGTAGCAAAAGGACAAATTTGTCTCCATGTAAATCAATGGGAAAGACTCCTTTTCCACGGTGACTGCAGTCCACTGGGTCCTTTATTCTGTCTTTAGTTATGGTCCAAATGACTAGGGGGAAAGTAGCAGCCTTTGAACACAACCCACTCTGGCACTTACAGCTCTTTCAGATGAAAGCGCATGTTTTTCATTTTCTTAAACACTTCTTTGGAACTTGGGCCTCGACATGATTTAGACTCATGAAACACTGTCTTAAGGTGCACTGCTCTTCACCCACCGCTCGGACCTTTACTCCACATGCTCTCTAAACACAGATAATTACCATGGCAACCGCAGTGTTTCATGACTCTCATACACACACTTGCACCTTTCTTAAAGAAACACAGAACACAACAATGTAGAATTAAAACAGTAAATCACTGGGATGTTTTTTATTTGTTGTTACATAGTTGTCAGAATTTAGAGAAGTACTGGACATTGTCACCCACTATCAATTGTACTGGTAAAAGGAGACATTTGACCAGGCCCTTTGACATCCTGCCAGAAAATAGGGACTTGTTTGTAGCATTGTGTAAGGAATGACCGATGGGTTTCTAGATTGCTGGGGTCAGAAGATTCTCAAGGCCAAGAATGCCATTAAGAACACAGAGTACTGAATGGTATAGGTTTTTACCCAATGTGTTTGCAGGCCAACTCTCTTCAGTTAAATTACAGTTATGATTGGCCTAATGTTGGTGAAAGTTTGGGAAAATATACCTTTTTTGGGGACATCTAACTTTATCTTTGGCTATACTTGGAAGTGGACACAATTTTGTTGTACCTTCAAGGGTCTTTCCTTCTGGCTGAGGGAAGAAGCCCTCTCTTTCTCTCTGGACACTTAGTGCAGTCAGCAGAATGAAGCCAATATGACGCCCTCAACAAGAGACATCTCTATTCAATTCCCATGCCATTTCCTCTGAACACAGGAGTGCCAGAGACCCCCCAACTCAGGGGCTGTAACTGCAGATGCATTAGGGAACCTGGTCTCCTTGGTTTTGTTTGCATATGAAAAGAAATAGCTGTAATTCTGCATGCAGCAGGACTAGTTTTTTTTTTTCTTTTCTTCTTTTCCCTACAGAATGGAATGCAACTCTGACTTCTATCATCAGCGGCTCTTTCTGTGGGTTACGAATGTTTTGATGAGAGAGAAGAAAGGACTCTCTTCTGTTTGATTGTTTTCTTTTAAATTAAATGTAGTAATAAATCTAACTCAACCAAAGTAACTGCTGAGCATTTCACAGTAACATAGAAGTGAAGATGAACTTGGGCAGTGCTTGAGAAATGCTTCTTGGTGCTTAGATTGGAATGCCTCCAAACCATGAAACTCCCACACCAATTTGGAAAAGCCTACCTGAGGTTTTTATATCCTTCGCCTGAAGATTCATTTTTCACTTACAAGAGAGAGCCCCCAAGTTTCAAGGACAATCATTCTATACTTCAGTCGAAAATACACAGAGATAATTTTGGAATGAGCAAATTTTTTAAGCTAGCGAACATATACATTGCTTTTCACATCTACCATGTGTTCAGCTTCTATGGCATCTGTATTTTAATTAGAATTTCACAAACCTTAGTTCTATGAACTCTGTAGTAAGCCTGTTGCCAATCTTTATTTACTGCGTACCTATAATGTAGGGGACGGAGCATAGTCGTGAGCTTTTCGTGGCTGAGTTGCTGAAGAGGATGGGTCATCAAAACAAGATCCACCTTCTGATCTGAACAGCCAGTTGCATGCCCTCTGCCATTTTTTTTTTTAAATGTTTATTTAAGTGAGAGAAAGAGGCAGATACAGAGAGAATGGTTGTGGCAGGGCCTCTAGCCACTGCCAACAAACTCCAGACATATGCACCACTTTGTGGATCTGGATTACATGGGTACTGGGGAGTTGAACCTGGGTCCTTAGGCTTCACAGGCAAGTGCCTTAATAGCTAAGCCATCTCTCCAGCCTCCTCTCTGCCTTTTTGGCATATGCTGAAGGACCCAAGTGATGTTTTTTAAAGGACGAAAGACCCAAGAAGATGCATCAAGAAGAGGAATGGCAACCATGTAACACCACAAGGAACATTCAGTTGGTCAGTGAACCAGTGTGGGGCACAGTCACCGCTTGTTTCCTATGTGGATTGGAGAAGCCCTGGTTGGTAGATGATACTGACATTTTAGTTGGGAGGGAAGAGATGGGGGACTGGCTCTTCTTTAGACTCATTTTCCTGACTCAGGAAACTTGTTGCTATGTGTCCTGCTGGGAACACCTGTTGGCTGCCCACTTTCTCCTCATCCTTTGGTCTCGCTTCAAATACCACTTCCTCGGGGCTCTTATTTTTTCCCTCTAGCAAGTGAAGCCCCAGCACCCCCTCTCCATATGATCATTGTTCCTTTTGCTACCTTGTGGCCGTGTTCTCAACTTTCTGTTGATGCGATTATTTAACAATTTCTACATCCTCTCTGAGACAGTAAATACCAAGGGATCACACACAGGCTGTTGACTCATGGTATTCAGCCTGTATCTCTGGTACCTCTTATGTGCCACATAGCGGGAGCTCAATAAACATTTAGTGAATACTACTGCGGAAGCAGCTGGGTGGAACAGTAGATGATGTTTATGGTGCATTTGCTCTTAAGAAATCTCATGCTGGGGCCTGGTGAGATGGCTCACTGGTTAAGGCATCTGCCTGCAAAAGCTAGCAACCCTGGTTTTATTCCCCAGTACCCACATACAGCCAGATGCCCAAAGTGGCACATGTGCCTGGAGTTAGTTTGCAGTGGCTGGAGGCCCTGGCAGTCCTATTCTGTCTATCTGTCTCTTTCCCTGCTTGCAAATTAATAAATAAAATATTTTAAAGAAGAAATCTCATGCTGATCCATTTTCCATAACCCTGTGAGGTTTACCTTTATTTGATCCTCACCATCTGGCAGCATGCCCTGCTATTAGCCCCTCAATGATTTTACTGCCTGCAGTTTTGTTGCCAGACCTCCCATCCTGCATGGAGGACGACTGAGACCCTCCATGAGGTGGAGCACTGTCTTCCTTCTGCTTCCCTCTGATGCTCCTGACCCTGCTTCCTTCACTCTGCCAGCCTCTTTCCGCTCTCCCAAGACTTTTCACACTTCTCTAACTTTGCACATGTTGCCGCCTTTCCCCACTTCATTGCTGGAGCTCCTTTGCCCCTTGTATTTCATCTGAAGCACTCATACTTATTCTTCAAGGTCCAACTAAAATAGCCCCTCCACTAAGATGTTTCTCCAATCAATCCTTGTGGTGGTTTGAATAGAATAGATGACCCCCAATATATTCCGTTTTTTATTTGTTTGTAGTTTGCATCTTTAGCCACCTGGCTGGAGGCAGTGTCACTGGATGGATTTTAAGGTGTGGTGGTGGCTTTCAGATTTCAATCTAAAGATATGCAAAGTGTGCCTAGCAGGAGTTCCTGAAGTGCGCTGTGTGGCTTTTGGCTTTAGGCTTTTGCTTCTCTTTCTACTTGGGCCTGTGAAGGTAGGCCAGCTTCTTCTGCCATATGGAACTTCCCCTGGATCTATAAGCTTCAATAAATCCCTTCCTCCATAACTGTGCCTGCTGGGGAAGTTCATCTCAGTGAACCTGAAGCTGTCTGCTACAATCCTTTTACCCTTTACTATGCCAGGTCTGCTCTGTGCTCATATCACATTGTTGTGTGATGATTTGTTGATTTGTCTTTTGCAGGATTGAGTCTCTGGAGGCTGCAGATCATGTATTTGATCTTCATTTAATATAGTGTGTCTTCTTAATATTTTGGATTGATGAATGACTGAATATAAGAAAATCTCTCTTATTGGTTTTACCCACATCTCAGGAGTCTGCTCATGTTTTAAGGAAGATTGCTCTTTTAAGTTAGTACTCAAGCTTTTGAAGGCAGAAAAACAATCCTCATCCCCTCTATATGTTACTATACTAGCTGCACATAGATGAACACACTAAGCATTTGCTGGTTGAGCACTAGAGATACAGTCTCCTTGACATGTAGTTTCTGTGGTTGCATATAACAACAACAACAACAATATTTTAGAAATTAGTAAGATGTATTTTTCACTCTTGTGAAATGTCAATTTTAGTCATACAGTTTCAATCCTCCTTTAAAGAGGGTGCTCTGGTTATAGTGATACACAAAATATCCTGCCTACCTCCATACAGCTTTCATTCTCTGAAATATATTGAACTTTCTGGGGTTGTACACAGTGAAGAAAATTCTTTTGCAGCACAGACTATAGCCATCACATTATTTCTTTGTCTACTTCTCCATTCCATCCCCTAGTATACCTGCATTGGTCATCTTTTTATCCTTGTAATGAAGTATCTTACAGAGGTATGTACAAAGTGAGAGGTGCTTGTTTTGGTTCATCAGTCTGGAAGCTCAAGGCCAAGGTTAGACAGCCTTTGTTGGTTACTCTTTGTCATCAACTTGAATGGATTTGGAATCACTTAAGAGACACACCTGTGTCTTAGAGGATATTTTCAGAGGGGTGTAATTGAGGGGAGAAGACCCAGCCTGTGGATGCAATGTGATCAGCTGTCTTGTGCTTCTGCTGCCATGACATCCTGGCCAAGATGGACTGTCTTCCCTCAAACTGAGAGCCAAAACAATGGTGTTTTTTTTTTTTTGATCTCATATTGCTTTTGTCAAGTATTTGATTACAACAACTATAAAACATAGCCTTGGCCTTTAGGAAGAGTAGCTTATCGTGGCAGGAATAAGTTGCAGTGAGTACTCCCACCTCTAGTCAGGAAGCAGAGAGAAAGAACCACTGTAAATCCTATAATCCTCATTGAGACCATGCTTCCAAAATGCAAGGACCTCCCACTACATCTGACTCCCTTAAAAAAACATTTATTTATTTATTTTTTATGTACCACGGCATGTGTGTGGAGGTGAGAGGAAAGCCTCAGGGTATCTGGGCACCTCCCTCTTCTTTGAGACTGGCTCTCTTGTTGCTAAAAATTATATGCCAGGCTACAGAGGCGTGTCACACTAGCTAACCTGACTCCACCTGCCGTTGTCATAAGTACTGCTTTGAATCCAGCTTTACATGTGTGCTAGGGAATTGAACTCAGGCCAGCAGACTTTGCAAGCTTTTAACTGCTGAGCCATCTCCTCAGCCCCAGGCCCTACTTCTTAAATATCTACTGAACCTCCCAATATTAGCACGCCGGGGCCCAAACCTTTACAAAGATATTCCTGCGCCTGTCATCTTGTCTTTCACACACTCCTGGACAGCAATCTCTATTCACGACGCACCAGAAGACAGGAGGCAAGGGAGGAACCTGAAGGCTCAGTGTGCACTCTGAAGCTAGGGTGTTGGAGAGGGTAGTTTTCTTTGGCAGAGCAAGTGGCTTTTGCGACACTAGTAGGTAAAAGCCCCCAGTATTGAGAATCTACTCGCTTGACTCTCTAAACATCTTTGTTGGGGGACTGTGGAAATATGTGCCACTGGATCTTAGTAGTTTGAATGTGGGAATGGAAATAGTGAATCATATTACAATTCAAATAATGTGCATGTCAGAGATAATTGATGAGCCTGAATTGCTGGATAATAGTGAGCTAATGAGCTGACACCAGGGAGCTTGTTCATAGGACAATGGTTCCTAGAATGTTGGAAAGATTCGTGCACCATACTCAAGGATTCATACCCAAATCACTTCAGCTCTTTGAACATAGGCCTCATTCTTCTCACTAGGCATGATCCTTGAAGTTTCATCTGTTGGGCTGTGACTACCGATTCCAGGAATTTGAGGCTTCTTCAAGATCTATGAGGGCTGTCTCACACAGACTTATTTTGCTCACATGAATGAATCTGTTTGCTTATCTTCTTCCTCTACTGAACTGTAAGCTACTTGAGGATGGGCACGGACCATGCTCGCTTATAATCCCTTCTCATCTAATGGACTGTGCCCCAGGAAATGACTGTTGAAAGAATTAAGGGATTGCTTATAGTCAAGGCAGGAACACCTTGTTAGGAAAAGCCTCACTTGTCAATGAGGTGCATGTCTTATGTTTTTTTGGGGGGGATGTTAAAAATGTCCTTGCTGCTTCTTTTACAGATGGACTTTTACTGACTGAGGACTTAGATCCAAAGCGAGTATTAATTGGACAGTGACAAAGTGTGAGTTTTACAGGTTTTGGACCACTCAGGGCTCAGCTGTTTCTTTTTAAGTGGGATGACTTTTTCCTCACTTGCTCTCTGCCAAAGAGGTTTTGTACTTTCTTACATCCTCTTGCAGAAAGAAGGGTTTTATTTGTTGTTATTTCTTTTCTTTAGAATAGGCTGAGCTTTAGTTAAAGCACCAAATGGAAAAGCCTAACCATTCTTTCCTGAAATCTTTAATCTATTTAAATTTTAACAATATCTCTGTTTCTCCGTTCATTGATGTCTCTGGTTCTCCTAGTCATTTTGTCTGAATTTCTGTCACCCATGGGGTGTAGCACCTCTACCACCTTTCTGAGGTTGGTCTCATCCTTTCAGCATTACTCTAGTTTGCTCCACAACAAAATCTAGGTATAGTAATTTCAAATACCTTCTAGGCCCTTCAGGACCCCCTTTCCACATTGATAAATACTTGTTAAATATGGTAATCAAAGATTTCCAGGGAAGTTGAAAGGTGGTCCTATTCCATTATGCCAAGTAAGTCATAGACATTTGGAGAGATCAGAGCCTGAGAGAAGACATCATTCAAGTTATTCACTTCATGTTCTCACTTCATTTCTTATACCTATTTTGTAAAATGAAATTCTATAGCTTCAACATGCCAGCCAGGACCTAAGAAACTTTCAGCAGCTCCAAGAATCATAGCTGGAAACAACATGTTCAGAAAGCAGAGTTAGGGCCTGTTTGCTTCCATGGCATGGAGACTACCAGGAGAGGCTTAACTAGCATGGGTCGTTTAAACTTAGAGGGATTTGTACATCAATTTTATAGCAGTATGGCCTCTTTCCTCTTCTCCTTTAACTCCTACACTTAACATTTTATTTTACCATTGTTTGGTCTCCGGTGTCAAATAAAGCACCTTTTATATTTAGTACAATAGATCCAGTGTGGAGTTTGTCTAGTCCAAAGTGCTGTGCAAACATTAACCCGTCCAACTCCCCTTGACCCCACGTTGCACAGCCTTATTTAAACACTACAGTTATCCTGGATAGCCACTCCAGGCAGTAGCTAGGAAAATTATAGAAAGCACATGAGAGTTTAAATATCTGTTAGGGTGTGTTTCATGCTGATGTTTCCCCTGATGTTAGAGGTCTTAAATCCTGACTGTTTATAGTTCAAAAGTCTTCTGGAGCAATGATCAAGGGCAGATCCATGAAGTAGGAAGGGGCTGGAACAATTTGGAGAAGATGAGGGATTTTGATGATGGACTCTCTAAAATATTTCAAAATAGCAATATCCAAGGATTTTATTACTAAAGTAGAATTAAGCAACAAATTCTTGAGAATCTCTATAAATCAAAAATTACTACCCCCCCCCAACAAAATAAAAATATCTGGCTGAGTTTTAGGGAGTACAGATATTAATTTATCTAAATGACATGTTGACTGCAACTTGTTCTTAGAGGAGGAGACTGTGTTTACCCCTTCTGTTGGAGATGTCTAGTTCATTCCTCCTTTCTGCTTTTGGAATTCATACTATATTATAAAAGTTCCATTCCAATTCTATCACGAGGAATGGAATTTGAGGAGTTCACAGTTATTTCAGCTTTCTAAAGTTAAAAAAAAAAAACATAATGAAGAGATACTCTATTCCACCATCAGAACAACTTTTAAAATTTAAAAGTTGTGATTCCAATGAAAACTTAACAGGCTTCCTAAATTCCTAATGTCCAACCTTTAGCAGTCTATGAACTCACTTTCCTCACCTGTGGAATAGAAGGTATTTGAGGAGCTTTAGTGCTAAGGCTTCTTTATTTGGACTATTTAGTGTTTTGGTTACTTTGACTTGACTTAAGTGAACAATAGCTGAAGGCATAGAGTCATTAATATGGTCCAAAACTGTTTTTTATATGATATTAGCATTTTCATCTGCGATGCTTCCTGAGAGGATTCAGTTCACATTTGCTGGCATCTTACTCTTTGTATGGGAGAATGACTGTTTATATGTATCTTCTTCCTGGCGGGAAGCACATATCTTCAACACATCTAATAACTTCAATGTGTCTTAGTATGCTTACTATTTAGATGATTGTTGAATAAGGAAACACTTAAAGGTGTGATTTAGAGCTAATGATATTTTCAAAATGAGCAATTTTGACCACTTTAGTCCTATTTGTCTAATTCACTTATAAAGATATTATAATCAGCCAAGAAGAATGGACATTTATTTTTTTTTGAGGCAACCCCAACAGACTAGCCTTTTTTAAATGTGAGAGAGTGAGAGTAAGAGTGAGAGGGAGAGAGGGTGAGGGAGAGAGAGAGAGAGAGAGAGAGAGAGAGAGAATTGGTGTGCCAGGATCTCCAGTCACTGCAATCAAACTCCAGATGCATGTGCCACCTTGGGCACATGTGTAACCTTGCATGCTTGAGTCACTTTGTGCATCTCACTTATGTGGGACCTGGAGAATTGAACATGGGTGCTTAGGCTTAGCAGGTAAGTGCCTTTGCTGCTAAGCCATCTCTCCAGCCCTGAATGGACATTTCTAGTCACATCTTTTGAATAATCTCTTGTGGATTCAACACATATTGTAGTTCCTAGGGCCGGGGCTGTAGCTCAGGGGTAAGGCACTTGCCTAGCATGTGTGACAGCTTGCACTCTAGCCATGGCACTGAGGAAAGAAGTAAGAAGGCTGGTAGAATCCTGGTACTGAGAGTGAAGGAGGGTGCCTGTCACAGTGAGAAGTGGGTCTGAACTTGGAGACCCCACACAGAGAAAAGATGATGGTTATGCTCAGCCTTCTAATCTTCATTTTCATTAGCAAAACACTTCTAACTTTTTTAAAAAAATATTTTATTTATTTGTTTATTTGAGAGAGAGAGAGAAGAAGAGGCAGAGAGAAAGAGAGAATGGGTGCGCCAGGGCCTTGAGCCACTGCAAATGAACTCCAGACACATGCACCGAACTCCAGACACATGCACCCCCTTGTGCATCTGGCTTATGTGAGTCCCAGGGAATTGAACCAGAGTCTTTCGGCTTCACAGGCAAATGCCTTAACTGCTAAGCCTTTTCTCCAGGCCCACTTCTAACTTTTAAAGAGGTAAAATTCTGATTTCTCTCTATACTTCCTCCCATGTATTTTTTTTTTTAAATTCAAATAGCAAGTTATTTTAAGTGATATTTTAGAGACACTGACTTGCTTTGAGATGTGCCCATGCATGGTGGCTATGAACAGTGAGGCTTGGAAAGACACACAGCCAGGGCAGACATTTTTGCAGGTAGAAGGAGGTCCCCTCTAGATGCCCCCTGCAATTATGCAGGTTTTGGCCTGGGTAGGCATTCTTGCAGATGGAAGCAGATTCCCACTAGATACCTTCTGCACTTAGGCGGGTCTTGTAAGTGGTCAGGCAGTTGTACACCTTGCTTCTTGGCACAGCCTGAGTTTTGCATTTATACGGCATTTTTATATCTATGAATGCTGATAAGTCAAGGAACAAATCCAGGGCTTGTGAAGTGCACATATGATAACTGACTGCAGATATGTCCATAAATGTTGATAAATCTTCAAATAAGAATTGCACAAATGTGGAAAAACAGGTCTCTATCCTGAGGATCTCTTTTTAGTGCATAATGGTAGATAAGATTTCCTTCTTTTCCTTTTGTGTTGCAAGTAGATTTCCCTCCAGTTCTATTAAATTCTCATGCTTTTTCCATTTCAGAATAGGTTTTCTAATCATTTTTTGCATGAAATTATGAAGGTATAGAATCATAATGAAAATAATAGCTTGAAACATATAAAACACCTCCAAATAACTAAGATAATAGAGAATCTGGAAATCATTTTGTTCAGTTTGTAGTTCTAAAGTTATTAAGATTTGTTCAGCATAGCTATATTATACAAATATAAATATACTATGAATCAAATCAAATTTTTTGTAGTCAACCTTCAATCCACATTAAAGGACTTAGACAATTATTAGGAGCTGTGACCTTAAGTAGATGGCATGTTTATGAAGTGGGCAATAATCTTATTATACAACATGATAGTTAGTAGAGTTCCATTATATACAGCAAAGTAAAAGTTCCCAAATCTCTGTATTTGATGGAATCAGAGGCTAATGGGAAAATAATCTCTAAAATAACACAAAACATGTTATAGCATATTTAACTGAATTAAATAAATTATGGCTTTTAAAAACATAGTTATGGATACATAGAGTACATACAACAATAAAAATTTCAGAGATTTACCATTTAAATTTGCCTCAATTAATTTTCATTTTCATGTTACTCCAACTAGGTTTCAGTAGCTTAGTAAGTTTGAAGAGCAAAAGCCAATTCAGTTATAAAGTTATACCAAGATGGAAAACATACTTTAATTCAATATGAAGTATAATATATATTATAAATATATAAAGTATATCTATTTTGCAAGGCAAAAATAGTCAGCTTTATGAATTTCATTTTAGCCAAAATTTGGCATTCATCAGGGAACAGGAAGCTGCATGGACCTCCACGGGAATGGTTCATGCAATGATGGAATACACGGTGACGGAAACTGAGAGATTTTATTTTCTCTTGCTGAGACTTCTATTTAGTCAGTATGCCACTTTATGTAAAACAGCTCTTATAAGGTGATGCTATTTAATTTGAAGAAACTGAATTTAGAAAAATTTTGAATGTTGATTATTTTTCTTTGTAATTTGTCTTGAATTTGTTTAGATGATGTATTCATTGTGTTGATTTTAGACCGTTTTCGTCATCTTTTTAGGAGAAACAATCTGTAAAGTCATGTAAAACCCACAGTTTGTAGAATATCTTTTGTGCCCTTCCCTTCAGTTGATTTTTTATGACTTTTGCAGAATGGAAGATTACATTTGTTATCATATCATGGAGTGCTTTCAATTAGATCCTGACAAGCCTTTCCAGGAATGTGTGTTTTCGGAGGCTTTACAGCCGTGTTCTCTTTGGATGCCTGGATTTCACTAGCATCTTCTAGTAGTGTCTTCTAGAGTTCCACATTCTGAGTGGTAAGCACACACTGTTTATAAATATCTACCTCCAGAGGTCAGACAACCACACCAACAATAACCATAAGGAGTGGGCACAGTGGTCAGCATCTGCAGATTCCTTTCCAAGAATTTGTGACCCATTAGTTGAGAATGAGCTCCTGTCCCATGCTTTTCTGAAGTCCTTCCTCCACGTCTGTAAAAGATTTCTTTTTTTTTTCTTTTAACCATGCAACAATGTCTTTTATTAGGCATAAGGTTTTAAAATGCATTTATTTCTCCGAATACAGGCAAAAATAAGTGTGCCATTTAACATATTGGAACCTGAAAACCTATTCATTACCTAGAGAAGGGAAGATTATCCCAAACAATCTTACCCAGGAGGCCAATTCTGTCTGCTGACCTCCAAAACCACGGAGATGAATGTGATAGACTGTCCCTCATCAGCGCCTTCATTCACCACTATTCAATAATCCTTCTTCAGGCCAAGTTCAGCGGCACATTTCTTGCCAACAATCATTAAATGTATAAGAAGACTTTTGTCATCATCTTCTGCTACAGAAATTTGGGAGACCTGAGCCTTGGTGATTTCACTTGCCATCTCTACCTTCTGGCTGTGGGAGAAGTCCAGTGCTTAAACTTTTCTTAACCGGGTTAGCATGATCCACTCATTGCATCATAGCATTTCTGCATTCATAACATTTATCGAGTGCCAGGTAGATGTTCGGTGCTGTGGACTTGCAAGAGCAGTTGAGATATGGTCACAGCCTATAGGAGGAGGATGGAGACACATGGGGCCTTCTGATTGCACAGTGGTGATATACCCCAGCAACAGGTTTTGATGGGAGGAACTGGGCAACAATGAAGAGGGCTAGTCAAAGGAGCCAGGGTGCAAAGCCATTGCTGCAGAAGGCAAAATGACTTGTAAGTTAAAGAGGCAGAATGAAATGATAGCTCTTGGCTTTGTATTATATTAGAAAATAAGTGCTATGCTATATACTTAACTTCTGGTCAAGTACAGAGCACCTGTACCATAGTTTTCTCATATGATGATAACAGAGCTACAGAACTCCCAGTACTTGCCATTACATTACAACTGCTCACAGGTGTCAGATCAGTGACGCTGGACAGGTTATAGCCTAGGAACAATGCGCTGGAGCTTACAACCCAGGTGCGGGTGGTGACACCATCTAGCAGCTGTGTGTAAGCACACTGTGTGATGTTCACACAATCATGAAACCTATAATTGACGTAGTTCTGAAAAATGTGTCCCTGGTAAGTGACATGTGGCTATGCTACACAGTTAGAGCATTTTGTCCTCAAGACCAAGTGCCAACTTGGCAAAAATATTGTATCTTCAAAAAGCTATTTAATAGTTGCTTGTTTCTAAAAGGAATGTTTTACTAAAATATTTATACCACAAAGATTATATTAAAATAGGGATGTTCTCAGGTTATTGGGCAATTGCACAAAGATGGTGCTTAAAGCCAAATGACTTTCTAGTACATTCTCTCTTTTCTTTTCTTTTCAAAGTTGTATATGAATAGTCTTATGTATGTGAGCCAAAGAAAGACATGGTTATATCCTTAAAATAAAGATAATCCTGATACAATTATTGAGTTATTTAAAGTTTTAACATTAGGTGCTAATATTAGTATTTTGAAGCACCTTTTCTGGCTTTTGAAATGATTGGGAAGTTACGTTAATTATCTAGTCATCTATTTTGTAGTTATAAATGTAAAACAAAACAAAACACAAAATTTCCCACCTCTAGCCCTGCATTTGGATAGAAAAAAAAAAAAAAAACTAAACAAAATCCTCCCCAGAAATGTTTCCCAAATACTTTGGATTTTGCCTTAATGTTGGTCTTTGGTGCCAACGAAATTAATTTTAGTGCTTATTTCACTCATTTGTTTGTTGTGGTGTTGGGAATTGAACTCAGGTCAAGTGTACTCTACCAACTGAGCTACATCCTCAGTCCCTTTATCTCGAAAACATAAACTGTAAACTCTTGACCCCAAATGGGCCTTAATGTTATGGATGTATTAAAATATCATCACATTAATTCTTTCATTCTGTCCATCAACTGCTCTTCAGTGTGCAGCTGCACTGAAGCCTCACAAGCCACATGTTTTTTTGAATGCTTTTGGCTTCAAAGGCACCTATTGGTCACATCACTGTAGAAGAAAAGTCTAATTTCTATGTCTGGAACTGTGTGTGGAGGGTCTTCCCTTTCCTATCCAGCAGAGATATTTTATTGCTTTCTTTTAGTGGTCTAAAGCTATCTATTTTATTTTTATTTTATTTTATTATTACATATTCTAGGCTGGCCTTGAACTTGCTATGTAGCCAGAAGTCTCGGGTACTCCTGTCTTCACCTCTCTAGTGCTGGAATTACAAGCATGTATCATCACACCTGTTTTCTTTGTGCAGTGCGTTGGTGGGGGTTAAACTCAGGGCTTTGTGAATGGTAGGCAAGCACTTTACCAACTGAGCTCTCATTTGGTGATCATAAAAATAATTACTCCTGGTTTCTGTTGGCAATGCTTAGCTATTTGAATTAAGCTGTATTCTGCTACACTTAGCCTCTGAATTGATTCTTTTTCTCTAGGAAGGTCACAATTTCTCAGGCTAGTTTAAGAACCCTTACAAGACTATAATTGGGTCTTTAGCATTTTCCATGCTATAGGAGAACAGAAGATTTAAGTCATCGAAATCATTGACTATAATTACAAGGTGACCTTTAGTTTATTGGTTGCTAACTCTTAAGGTGGGCAATTATAAATCATTGGATTTATAATTTTAAAAGTTCAAAAAAGGGCTGGAGAGATGGCTCAGCAGTTAAGACGCTTGCTTGGAAAGGCTCAGGTTTGATTCTCCAGTAGACACATAAAACCAGATGCGCAGTCTGGCACATGCATCTGGAGTTTGTTTGCAGTGGTAGGAGGACCTGATACGCTCCCCCACCTCTCTGCTTGCAAATAAAAAAAAAATAAATATTTTTAAAAATTATTTTATTTTTTGAGAGAGAGTGGAAGTGGGGGGGGGGGTGGAGAGGGAGAGAATGAATGGGTGTGCCAGGGTCTTCATCTGCTGAAAATGAACTCCAGACTCATGTACTACCATGTGCATCTGGCTTATGTTGGTCCTGGGGCATCATACCTGGGTTCTTTGGCTTTGTAGGCAAGTGCTTTAATTGCTAAACCATCTGTCCAGCCCAATAAAAATATATATTTTTTTGTTTTTTTCGAGGTAGGGTCTCACTCTGGTCCAGGCTGACCTGGAATTCACTATGGAGTCTCAGGGTGGCCTCGAGCTCTCGGTGATCCTCCTACCTCTGCCTCCCAAGTACTGTGATTAAAGGGGTGTACCACCACGCCTGGCTCCAATAAAAATATTTTTAAAACATTCAAAAAAGAAAGCAAAAACAAATGAAATGGATCCTATGTTTGAAACATACAAATTTTATCAAATACCTAGTTCAACACACAGGTCTGCACTGAAGTGTGATTGGGTGGATGAAATAAACTTGGGAGTTGTGGCAAGGAGCTGAGGAGTATAGGGTAGGCAGGAGACTTTGGTCTTGGCCATCCCTGTTGCTGTCTTGGCCACCTTGGTCAAGAGTCCTTAGGTGATAAGTGAGAAAAACTGTCCCCAAAGTGAGGATTGGACAAGGTGGCTGAGTGCAATGCCTGGCAGGAGGAAAAGTTCCCCTGAACCCAAAGGTCAAAATGGGTATCTACTTTCCATCCTGCAATCTATCGATTTCATGATCTGTGTTAGCTGATTAGAGATGGTGTCAACTCACTTTTTTTTTTGTCTTCTGCATTTTCTACTAGAACCAATATTGCAAGAATACTTATTGTATGAAAATATGAATGGACGATTATATTTACGTTCTGTAGAGCAGTTACCTTCTCATCGCTGGGACAGAACACCCGACCAGAAGCAGCCAAGGAAAGGGTTTTTTTGGCCTTAAAGTTTGAAGGGGAGGTTTCATCATGTCAGGGAAAGAAAGTAAGGCAGGAGCAGCCGAGCTGGCTTACATTGTCATATATCAGCAGGACAAAGTAGCAAGAATGAGCTCCTAGTACTGGCCCAGGGTGCCAGATACCTGGACTATAAAATCCCAAAGCTCACTCCTAGTGACACACCTCTCCAGCAAGGCTCCACCTCCTCAGGGTTTCATCAGCTGGGGATTAAGTATGAGGCTTAGTCAAGCTCATGGGGCTATGAAGGTCATTTAGCATTCAAACCACTGCATGCTGTTTAAGTAATTCTGTATTTCTGATAAGAATCTTAAGGTGTAGTGAATAACACCAGCTAACAAAAGCTAGTATCCACATCCCAAAGTATAGACATTACTTAACCCATGCATAAACCCATCCTCGAGTCCATGGGAGATTTAAAGAGCATCATTTGCTGGGCTTTTGTCTTAAAGGAGGTATATGTTGACATACATATTGTGCTCTATGCTCACTTAAGGCTTTGGAAACTTGAATTAATATGGGTACTCATTTTTTATTGCTAGAAATAGTAACTTTATTGAAGTATAATCATATTCCATATTGTTGGCTGACTAAAAGTGTACAATTCAATGAGTTGGTTATTTTTTACAGAGTTTTGCAACCATTGCCACAGATAATTTTAGAACATATTCTTCCTTTTCCAAATATGAACAAAGTTATGTATTGGCCAACTTATAGAAACTGCAATAAGAGCTGTGGGTATGTGAATCTTTAGGGTTATGGTCTGGGCCTTGCGGTCTGGGGAGGTGGAGGTAGACTTTTCAGAAAGCTATTTTGATCTTTCATGATAGCACCCCAATATTTTAAAATACCTTTGACATAATTGATACAGTAAAAAGTGAAAATGGTAATGTATATAATTTTTGCTTTTAGTGCTGGGGATCAAACCTAGGGATCTATGTATGCCTATGCTCTCTACTGAGATATAACCAGCTAAATGTATAAGCATTTGGTAACTTTGGACAAAGCTGAGGCAATTGACCACTTCTAAATGATTCCATGTCCTCTTTTAAAAAATATTTTATTTATTTATTAGCAAGCAGAGAGAGTGGGAGAGAGAGAGAGATTGAGAGAGGGAGAGAAAGAATAGGCACGCCAGGGCCTCCAGCCACTGCAAATGAACTCCAGATAAATGTGCCACTTTGTGCATCTGGCTTTACATGGGTACTGGGGAATTGAACCTGGGTAATTATCTTCACCACTGAGCTATCTCTCTAGCCCTCAGTGTCCTCTTTATTGATGGTATGAATGCTTAAATGAGGTTTACTCTCTTAGCAAAGTTGTAAGTGTGCAAGACAGTATTCTTAACTGTAGCATAACATTAAGCAGCAGGTTTCTAGAATTTACTCATCCTCTACAACTGAAATGGGTGGCTCTTGAATAACAGCTTCCTATTTTCCCTTTTACCTGTATCTGTGCCATTACCATGCCAGTCTTACCTCTATGAGTCTTCCTATTTTAGATACCCCATAGAAGTGGATTCATGTGGTATTTTTCTTTCAGGGTCTAGTTCATTTCAGTTAACTAATGTCTTGCAGATTCATCTGCATTGCTGTGAGTGATAGGACAGGAAATATATTCCATTTTCCTGTGACATGGAATAAATACATATTTCATTTTTTACCTTTATTTCCTGGCATGCAGTTCCTAAAATCCCTGGAGTCCCTGAAGTGGTGAGAATGATTTTGCATGCTGATGGGATGGTTGGGGCTGAAGGTTCATGGATATCTGACCTGTGAATTAGGGCTTCTTGCCAGGAAAACTAACCATTTGATTAGAGGATTGCAGTTTTGCCTCTGGGAAGGAGAGAATGGCTGAAGGGTGAGGTGACCAGTAGGTCAATCTTATGCCGACAAAGAGCAGACTCCATATACCCCATGGAGATAGGACAGGGTTGAGAAAGTTCTGGACCATTGGATATAGGTGTACCTAGAGGGCTGTATCCATGAGGTGAAGTGCCAGCCCTTCTCATACACCTTGCCGCATGCATCTGCTATCGAGCTAGTCCCAGTGATTTTCTCCATAACAAATGTGAAGATGTAAGGAAGGACAGTGGGTCCCTGTGGTCTGTGACTGAACCCGAGAGAGGGGTCTTGTATACACTTCATTTATAGCCAGCAGGTGAGAAACACAGGTGATAGTCTTAGTCTTGTAGCTAGACTCTGAGATGTGGCTGGTCTTGTGGGGTCTGTACTGTCTCCAAGTGGATACTGTCAGCACTGACTCAAAGTGACTCCCAGGTGCTTATTGTGAAAACACCCAGACATATCTGTTCCCAGGAGCATTTGGTGCTGAACGTAGTGTCATAAGTGGACTATTTTGGAAGCCTGAGAGAACACCTATTTTTTTTTTTCTGTTAAGTAATGTTTTTTTTTTTTTTACCCACTCACCCACCAATGGCCATGTGAGTTGCTTCTGCATAGGCTGTTGTGAATCATGCTGCACTGAGCACAGGCTTGCCTGTCCACAAGTCAGAGCACACTACAATTTAAATACCTGTCAGTTGAGGGTATCTTCATCTTTACTGTGTATCATCGTAGATTTTACTGCAATGCTGATTTATATGTGTATTTTATTTACTTAAATACTAATTATATTTAGTTTTATAGAGTTTTTATGGCCTCAAAGGGGAAATTTGGGTTAAAGTAAGTAAATCTTATTCAAATGTCCATCAGTTCTCCTTTTCTGCCTTTTTTTTAAAAAGTTATCCTTTTCTTTGATGTGGTGAGGACCCTTATATCATCCAGATTCTTTTATTTTATTTATTTTATTTGTTGCACAGAGAGTGAGAGCAAGAGAGAAGCAGATAAAGACAGAATGGGTCCCCTGGGCCTCTAGTCACTGCAAATGAACTCTAGTGCATCTGGCTTTATGTGGGTACTGGGGAATCAAACCTGGGTCATTTGTCTTTGCTGGAAGTGCTTTAATCTCTAAGCTATATCTCCAGACCCCATCTAGATATTTCATTTCACACTATCAAATTGGTTGGGACATGCATGGCACAGCACAGCTTTGCACACCCATTTTCTTATAGTCATCTGTCCTTCTCCTTGTCTCAGCATTTTTCTGGGCTTACATTAAGATCCAGTGAATCATTGTGTAAAATGAAGATCCAGGACATTTTTGTATTAGCAAGAGTGTAAGTAACAAATTCCAAATGTTACAGACAAGTATTTGTGAATGTTAAAAGAAATGGATTCACTGAATTGCCATGTGGTAGGGGAAGTTAGTAGCTTACCCTCTGGGCCCAGGCTCTACTTTTATGGAGACTTAGCAATGAGCACCCGCCTGTTGTGAGGACAAGCATTGGACTCCACTGAGGTGCTTTCTTGGATGACAGGCGTTTTAGCATTGGGCTTTAGCTTGCATTTCTATATTTCATGACAAAACATGGTATTTTAAATATAAGCCCTATACACATCTTCCTTAAATCATTATTGCCTGAAGCCATCTGTGATCTTAGGGAAGCTTCAAGGAAACCATTTTTGCTGTCATTGAGGTGTAGAAGAAAAGAATTCAGTTAGGAGCCTCTGGGTCTCTGCTGTGGTAGGTGTTGAGGATCCTCAGGATCTGTCTCCTACACCCATGGCACTGACTATCAGGAACAGCATGGAAGCAGCACTCTTGCTCATCTCCCCATTCCCATGGATCCAGCTGTAGCTTGGCTGAAGAGCGAGGGGTAGTTTATCTCCTCTGGTCTCACTACCTTCTGAAAAAGAAGAACAGATTCTCCAACAGAGAGTGAAGTCAGCATAGTTTAAATGGGATAAGCATTATGAATTTAGGGAGAATTTGATGTATATAATCCCTCTTTTAGCCAAAGACTAGTGGGAGCTTGATACTGGAGAACATAGCTCATTACTGAGGCAGACTTAAAACTCACCCATAACAGCTCAAGGAATTTTGCAGAAGAGGGGGAAGAAAACTGTAAGAGCCACAGGTTGAGACATCGTGCCCAGAGTCATTCCCTTCCTCCTAAAGTAACTGACGACTGCCCTCACAATGCCTAAACTACAACCCCATGAGAAATGCCTGCAACTCCACTAAGGAGCATCCCCAATGGAATAGGGGCAGGGAAGAGGGAAAAGAGGGTACCAACACATAAGGTATCTATATGAAAACATCTTGTTAATAATAATAATAAACATTAAAAAATTTCAGTTATGTTGAGGCTTGATGGATCTGGATGTGTCTGATGGGAAGAGAAAAAAACTTTTAAAGATTGTAGTAGGCAGGAAATTGGGTTGGTCAGATGGCAGTGACCTTGAGATGACTCAGAAGGCATCATGGTGCTGGAAGGAAGTGACAGGAGTGCTCAGCACTGCAATATCTCTATCACACCTTCCAAGGCTCAGGGTCTATTGCAGAAGAGGTGGTGGAAAGAACGTAAGAGCCAAAGGAAGGGTAGGACTCCTTACAACGCGCTTACCCCTGGACACAAAATGGCCTGGATATCCATGACCTCACAGTGCCTGACACTACCTACACCATCATAATAGGAGGAAAAGATGATGACATCAAAATAAACAAGAGACTGATTGAGAGGGGGAGGGGATATGATGGAGAGTGGAGTTTCAAAGGGGAAAGTAGGGGAGGGAGGGCACTACCATGGGATATTTTTTACAATCATGGAAGTTGTTAATAAAAAAGAAAAAAATTAAAAAATTATTTTATTTATTTATATGCAGAGAAAGAGAGAGAGAGAGGTTTTGCTTGCAGGGGTCTTAACCACTGTGCAATCTCTTCAGGCCCGTCAGTGGGTTTTTGCTCAAACCATAATCTGGGGTTAAAGAGATGCAAGAGTGGTTAAAGATGCTTGCTTACAAAACCTGACAGCCCAAGATTTATTCCCCAATACCCATGTAAAGCCAGATGCAGAGTGGTGCATGCGTCATTGCTTGCAGTGGTGGAAGACTCTGGTGTGCCCATTCATATTCTCTCTCTCCTTGCAAATAAATAAATAATTTTAAAAAAAGAAGTGACTTGCACATTCTCCCCCACACCCCAAGTGATGAAGTTGTAGTTTATTAACTCAGCCAATAGAGGGAATGGCTCATTTCTACATGCAAAGTATTCCCCAGTTCTCTCCTGGGGTAGAGAAATTCTGGTACTCCAGGTCGAGTCCAGACTTACAAACAGATGCTGTCCAGGGAAGTCAGTTGTTAGCATTGTGTGGTGAGGAGACCATCATTTGAACCAAGAAGTTCCTGTTGCTTCCTTGGCCCTGGCTGTTTCTGGCTTCTGTTTCTGTGTGGCTGTCTGTTTCCTTATTCTCTACCCTGGGTTTTTTGTTATATGGAACCTTCTTGGTATTTTATATTGACCTTCTCTGCCAATTAAACCTATGCATTCCTCAGACACCTCTTTTTCCACCCCTACAATACTCATTTACATAAAGCCCTGCTCACAGAGGGAAAATACTACTAAACCATCATTTATTAAACCATCTTTTGGTCCTAGATGAGAAAGCTAATGTTTGCAGGCAAGCACCTTAAAGGCTGAGTAATCTCGCCAGCCCCGAAAGCAAGAGTTTGTATTCAAGTACATGAGCAATTTTCTAGACTATGAAGACCATCTGCCTCAAATTTGTAGTTTTTACCTCTCACCTGCTTAGACATCATTGTTCTGACTTCAAAGGTTAACAAATCCTTAGGAGCAAAATGCTCAGTGTGAAAACAGGTATGTTACTGCTGACACTCTGGCTTTGCATCCACCGAACATTACTGTGCACGCCAGGCCTCCTGGTTCATCAGAGACATTTTCTTTCATTAGGCTACTGTAGTGCTAAATATGCCCTTGCTAGCTGAATGCTTGCTCAGAACACATCCTTCTAAAGTCAGATTTAGGAGAATTTGTGAATTATAGTTCTCAGTAAAGTTTGGCTCTGGATTCCATCTTGACTTGACAGTCCTGTGTGAGAATTTGTGTTAGCAGTTGATAAAAATTGTTTTCGGGTGATATAGAGCATCCTTCCAACAAACTAATTTGCTGAGGTAATAGCATGCTTACTTTGTTCCACTGGCAAATAATAGCATAAATCACTTCTGCTTTTAAAAGTATTTACTAAGAATTTTATATTTCTAAAGATGACTTCAAGAGTGGTCAGATAATGTGATAAATAGAAAAAGTGCAAAGAGGTTTGGCTTTTAGCAAACTTTGTTTAAAATGTCAGGGCACATTCTTGTATCATGTTGAAGGTCATGGCATGGGACGGCTATCTGGGAAAGATGAGGATGCTTGGCCACACTGAATTATTATGGTTTCAACAACACCAAGGGTAGAAGATACCCTTGCTAGGCTACTGCAGAGTGCCAAAGTCGTGGTAAAGGGTTTTTTGTGTCACAGGACTCTGTCGGAACTATATGCTAGCACGAAACCCTGGCAAGAGCAGGGAGCTCAGAGCTGCTACTGCTGCCGTTCCATTGAGAACACTAAAGTAAAGGGCCGGATTGCTCTTCTGTCATGATAGCCAGGGACAGAGCCAGAATCCTCAGCCAGCTGGATTTGATACCTAAACTCTCTTCTCCTCAGCAGGATGAGTCCTTGTTCTCCTACCTGTCACCAGGGATCCTTAGGTTGTCCTCTTCACTGCCATGTCTGCATGCATGACCCCTTTTCCAACTTTCTTCTCTGAGCAACAGTCTTTTCTTGGATGTTTTCTGTCCTTCTAGGTTATGGATTCTGAGATAGAAAATGATTGCATGCAAACTCTAAGCAAGAAGAGTTTTTTTTTTTTTTTCATTCACAGTGTTGAAAGACAAGGTGGATTGTTTCATGCTGAGATCAGAGCATTTGGTGGGAAGAGTGGGCCAAGGCGGCTTGTGTTGCTAGGGGCCCTGGTCTGCATCAGGACTGAGACTTACAGGGCACGGTGGAGAGGTTAAGACTGAAAGGGCCACCAATGGACGCCTTTGCTCCCAACATCTGATTGGAGAGACCTCCTACGATTACTGGGGCGGGTCCAGAGTTGAGGACTCCTGCTTGGCAAGGTGGAGTAAAATATGTGTTTATGAAGGAACCAGTGGTGGAGCACAAATGGATGTTGAAATAGACCAGAACGAGGCAAAACAGCCCACCAGCAGATAGCCATAAAAACTGAGGTTACACAACAGATCACATACTTTGCCCTGCTTGTCCCACTCTGAACTCAGGGTCAGACCCCCGCCTGAACCCCGCTTTCCAGCTGGTGTTTGCTCACTCCAAACACTTGTCCTGGGTTTCTTGGAAGAAGCCAAGCCAAGGTGTCATTTCTCACCATCTCTTTTCTAATATTTATTTCTTATTATTGTGTGTGGGGTGGCTGCCTTTTAGTTTTCAAGACAAGATGCAGGCTTCCCTTGGACACGCAGGATTTCCTAGGAGGAGAACCTAGGAAAAGAGTTGAGAGATGAAAACACAGAGGGTTAACTGCTTGCCAGAATTTTCCATGGAATTTGTAGCCAGGAGATCTAAGGAAACTTACCCTAACCTAATGCTCTTAGCTCCTTTCCTTAAAAAAAAAAAAAAAAAGTATTAACCTCTTTGAAGGCTGCCCTGCGCTTATGCCTGGGACCCACCTACACAAGAACAAGGTCACTGTCCCGGTCGTCTCTTAGACACCAGAAGAAAGGGCAGGGAGTGTGATGGAGTAGGGTGCCCTGACTTCATATACAGACATGATACAAGTGTTTTGGCAGCAGAGGGTCACTGTATAGTGGCGGTTTATACCAAGCTTTGTCAAATTTAGTCATGCTCCCCACAAGTTACCAGTTTATGCAGTATCTTTGTATCAGAATAAGCAAAAAAAAAAGGAGGGAGAATTAAAAAAAATTGTTTTCACATTAAGATGATTCAAGTGAATTTCCGACTTCCTGCCACTGTTTTGTAGCATGTAGAATGTCTTGGGATTTTTAAATGCCCTCTACCTACATTCATTCAGAGAGAATTCAGGTTAAAATATCACTGAGTTCTTATGACTGTATAAGGTAAGGATAATTTTGAGGTAAATAATTGCAAATGAGATAAATGAAAGAATTAATTTCATAAGGACTTACTTATAATAGCAACATTTAAGATTTTGAATAAATTAAACTATAAGGATAGTACTTGGTTGTACCATATTTTAAAATCAGCAAGATTAATGTGTGAGTATGAAACTTACCACTGGGATTCCTAAATTCAGAAATGTTTCATTATCATTGGTTCTTTGCAAGACTCTGTAAATTCAAAGGCAGAGTTAGCCTTAGAAAAGCATGTTAAAATCCCAACAAAAATATAGGGGAAAAAGAACCAACTTTTTTTTGTATATATGAAAAGATCGCAGCTAGTAAATAAAATAGGCTATACAATTCGGTTCCAATTTATCACTCTACCTCTTTAGAAGAGGAGGAATAATAATTTTCCTATATTTTATGGTGGCTATAAATGTCTTCATAAATAGGGCACCTGTTCAAAGGATTTTTTTTCCTTTATGTAATGTTAGAATGATTAAGCCAATGGAAAATCTAGGAAGAATAATTCCAAGATTTGATGCTTTCTGGGAAGGAGTTTGGAAAGTAGTGGTCTTTAAATTTTTAACCTCTTGTGATCTTTGTCACCCCTAAAGCCCCTCTTTGGTAATAAGGAACACATTAGGATGGAGCTGTGGTGTTTAGTCTGCTTGCTGGTATTTAGTGCCAGGCCATCCAGCCCTTACAGGATTTTTAATAAAATACCTGTTGTGACTGATCCATGTACATGCCTTAGTGATTTCTTCCAGTGTATCTGAGGCACAGGGCAAATATCAGGACTTTGGTTTACTTTGGAATGAAGTTTTCAATGTTATAGGAGATTGGAGTGCCTCAATTTACATTGGATCAAATATCTATTCTGTTGATTCAGGTCCATTATTTGGAGAACCATGCAAATACCCTTAAAATTTAGCATTTGAAAAATATGTTGGTGCCATCAAACTAGTAAAATATTTCCTTCCTATCCTTCTGTATCTTCATCCCCTGACATTATCCATCTATCCATCCATCTATCCATTCATCCATCCATCCACTCACTCATTTACCCACCTACCTAACCATATATACTCTATTTATATATCCGTACATCTATTAGTCCATTCACCTGTCTGTTCTCAGTAATTGGATAGAGGTAACTTACTCCTTGAATTGATTTCTTGTTTCAATAGCAATTATGGAAGGTAGCATTTTTGAGTACTTACCAGTCAGACCTCTTTGAAGATGCTAAGCAAGAACTTTACATAATTTCTTCATTTAATCCTCACAACTGCCCTAAAAAGTAGCTACCAATTTAATGCTTACAAGATGATCGTGTTGGGGCCAGAAGCAATTGATTGTGCAGTTATAAAAGGTAGGTAGTGGAGAATCCTGGGTTCAAATCCAAGCAGCCTATCTCAGATTCTACACTTACAACCCCCATATCATGATGTCTTGCAGTGCCCACTCCAGTATAGATTTTCTGTGACAGAATCTTCATTTTCTGGCTCTGTTTCTTTTAGTCTTTATAGGTCAATTATAAAAAAGGCGATCTGTTGAAAGTGCTTTAAATTTTCTTTAAGATTAGTGACATAAGTAATTAAGAAAAATAAAAGAACTGTGGTTAATATATAAACGCAGTCCTTGTTTGGTCTGAATGGCATGCACTCCCCCCCTCTCTCTCTTTTTTTTTTTAATCTTTCAAGGTCTAACTACAAAGGGGAGTTCCTTATTACTTCTCTGTAATGATTTTGTTAGAAAATAACATTTCAATTATGAAATGCAAATACTTATGTAACCATCACCAAGATAAAATAGAGGTTAATTTCATATACACAGATGCCATCCCCATAAACTCATCTCTGTTCAAAAATATCAAGTGGAAAATGCACTGACTCAGCTGACCTATGGGCATACCAGGCAAGCAGCATGGGGCCCGGCCCACATTACCTGGCTGAGGGAGATGGTTCATTTCCAGGCAAGTGTCTAGCACCATTTCCACTGGAAGTCACAAGTCAGGGATGGCCTGTGCTCACAGTCACACACCCGCACATGCACACAAAGGCATATGCATGAGTTTTATTGTCTGTGCACACATTCACACACCTGTGTGTGCACACAAGCACACATGGGGTTTAGGTTTCATATGAAACATAATTTCAAGGTTTGTGTAGTGATTTTCCTCTTTCCTGGCTTTCTTTTGCAGAGGAAATCACTGTACTAAAGTTAGAATGCAGTTTCCATGTATTCTTTTGGTATAGCAAAATATTAATAAAAACATACATTATTTTTGTGCTTTAAAACATGCATAACCAATGTCATTATTTTCAACTTATTTTCTTTCAGTGAATTTTTGATATTATATGTTAATATAATTTACTTCAACCGCTATGCAATATTTCATTATATGATTAAGCAATAGTTCATAGGCTCATTTTCTTTTTAAGTGAAATTAATAATAATTGTCTTGCTATTACAACAAGAATTTATGTACATTTCTGATAAGATACGTGTGTGAGGGCATTTACAGTGGGTGTGAAAATCCAAGCTCCAAGGTCAGAGACACTGTCTGATGTCTGCTATTCTCTTTGGAGGCACCTGAATGAACCTTAATGATTTCTGTAGCCTAGTTATGCAGCCTTGCACTGATAATATTGGGGATAAGTAGAGTAAAGTTGCATTTTGCATTATGTGGCCATCTTTGAGTGGCTAGTTTGCTCCAATGAGCTGAGCCAGTGTATACCCTAGTAAGTGGCACATAAGTCCTTGCCTTCTCGTTCTCTTCTCAACATGCATCACTAGATTTAAAGATTCTGCATGAAAACCTTTTGTTGGTTACATCATTTGGGCTGTATATGTCTCCTCTTTCCAGTGGATTGACTCCTTACCTTGGATATAGTATCTTTTCTGATATAGATGTTTTAACTTTAATACTATCAAATTTTTGTTTTTCTTGATGATTTATTAATTTATCATGTGTTTTGTTCCAAAACTTCCTCTGGGATAAATACAGTCATAAAGAATATCTTCTATGGACTTTACTACTCTTCCTTTCACAGTTAGGGCTTTAATCTGTCTTAGGTTCTTTCTGGAATAGAGATACTTGTCAAAAGAATAGGTAAAAGAAGGTCTTTGGAATGAAGCTACAAAAAAAGAGTCAGGCATAAAAAGCCACTTTGACAAGAGACTGAAAAATATCAGTAAATGTAAACAAATACTTGCCAAAGAAGTGTTTGGAGATATTTTAAATATTGGGCAATAATAAAACAAGAAAGAAATTATTGATGTTAAAATATGTCAAAATTCTAATACATATTGGGTCTATTGTCTGTGTTGGATAATTTCTTTTTCATATTTTTTCTATCACTTATATCATTAAATATGCCTTAGCGGTGATTTCTAGTTTAATAATTACTCACTAACATATAATTTGAAGCTGGTTGTATCAGTTTTATATTTTAACTATAATCTCCTTCTGGAAGTGCTGTTTGGTTTCTCTAAGTAGATGATGTTCTTTAAAACATTATATTTATTTATTTATTTGAGAGAGAGAGAAAGAGGCAGAGAGAGTGAGAGAGAGAATGGCCACTGCAAACGAACTCCCGATACATGCGACCCCTTGTGCATCTGGCTTACGTGGGTCCTGGGGCATCAAACCGAGGTCATTTGGCTTTGCAGGCAAACACCTTAACTGCTAAGCCATCTCTCCAGCCTAGTAGATGATATTCTTAACTAATTTTAAAATGCATTTTTTTTTGCTGTGTATGCATGCGTGTAGTATGTATAGTGGGTGTATTTATGATGTATGCATGTGCATGTGCAAATGCATGTGCTCATGTGCCTGTGAGGAGGCCGAGGGAGAACTTTGGATGTCTTCTATCTCTTTTCCATGTTGTCTTCTTGAGACAGGGTCTTACTGAGCCAGGAACTGCTGTTTCCTTGGTCAGACTGCTGTCTCTGCTCCCCACAGGACTGTGGTTTCAGGTATGCATGGCCAGGCCTGGCTTTTTAAATGAATGCTGGGTACTGAACTCAGGCCCTTTCAGGCTCGCATGCTTGCATCACAAGCACTCCTACCCACTGAGCCCCATAAAAGGATTTATGCCCATTTAGTGGCTTCTACAAAGCTGCTCTATTGTCTGTGCCACTTGAGATTCTGTTTTTCTCGCTGAAGACTGTGCTGACTGTGGCATGGATGGAGTGCATCTTCATGCGTTTTGTAGTTTGGAGCCCTCAGCTCACCCTTCAGAAGAACTTGAGCTACTCCACTCCTTTGATTAACGCAAAGGGCATGCTCCCACTACTACGTAGTTTTATGACTATTTTGTGTAAAGTTCCTGGCTTGGGATTAATCTTCATGTTCCATATCAGTTTGCTGAAGCTCTAGACCATGTTGGTTGCTTAGTTTAAACCCTGAACGCATGTTATTTGTTGTGTGTGGCTTTATAACCTCAGAGTTTGTGTTTCGTTTTTGCTCCTAGAGCTTAGACAGAGAGACGAGACTCTCAGCCCTCATGAGGGAATCCTTACCCATATACTCACCGAGTCTTCTGAAGAAAAGCTCTTGGGTCTATTGAACTTTTTAAAAATAGTTTTAAAATGTTTTTGTTTATTTTTATTTATTTACTTGAGAGTGACAGACAGAGAAAGAAAGAGGTAGATAGAGGGAGAGAGAGAATGGTGCACCAGGGCCTCCAGCCACTGCAAACAAACTCCAGATGCATGTGCCACCTTGTGCATCTGGATTACATGGGTCCTGGGGAATCGAGCCTCGAACTGGGGTCCTTAGGCTTCACAGGCAAGCGCTTAACCACTATGCCATCTCTCCAGTCCTTTACAGTATTTTTGATTCTAACTCTACACCTTCAATGAAATTGAGACATCATCACTCGTTGTTTTGTGGGGTTGGAAACCCAAGTGCCAAGGTCACAGACACTGTCAGGTGTCTGCTGTATTTTGATGAGACATATGAACCAGCCCATCTGACTTCAGCTGCTTTGGTATGCAGTTAGGAATTGCTTAACACTTGGAATTTGTTCTGAGAAATGCAGTTAGGTGATCTCTTGGTAATGAGAACATCACAGAGTGCACTCACACAAACACATGGCTACAGTGTCACTAGGCACTTGGGCTGTATGGGTCTATGTTTGTATATGCAGACTCTCCATAGATGGAAATGCTATGTGGTACAACACTGTGTGCAGTATCTTCAGTTTTCTCTCTCTCTCTCTCTTTTTTTTTTTTGCAAACTCAGCTGTTATAGTCTGATTTTTTTGTTGTTGTTACTATTTAATCTACCATTTCTAGATACAACAGTGAAATAATTTTCAGGTTACCAGTTATGTGGCTCTTTCTGGAACATGGAATTTTTAGCCCATCTGCACTGTTTCCAGAGGGTAGTGGCCTTTGCAGGTTCCTGGACCATGCGAGCTTTAGGAGGGATTCCTATGAATTTCAGGGACCCTGGCTGCTAGCGGAAAGCTACTATAGTCCTGTTGCAAAGTGTGTCTCATTTTGCTCACCAAACATAATTGGACTGATTTATCTCTTAAAAGAAGCCACTAAAATCTGGCCCTGCTATCTCATCTCATATCCTCTTTTTGAATAGTAATCCCTATGTGAGTCTCTTTTCCCCTGTGCCATCGCTCATGAAGATGCCATTTTTCTCTCTAGCTCTTTGGACTCAAATCAGCTTCTAAAATCTCAGCTTTCCTTTCAAAGATGCCTCTCTGTCTCCCTTTATTTTGATTTCATTATAAAAACACACTCCTGATCAGATAATAAGGTCCTGGCCTGTTTTTCATGCCCATCTAGTTTCTCTTTGATTATTGAAGCAAACAGAATTCCTACATACAGAATATTCTAGGCCTCATGTTTTAAAACGTGCTCCTCACTTCTGAGTTCACAGTCATTTTACCCAGTCATTTGTTTCCTTAGTTCCACTCAATATCATGGCCTAACTTCTTTTTAAATATTTGCCTTCCTTCAAGCACTTAGAACGTGAGAGGAGAGAAGGCAGTTTTGTACACTGTGGTGGGTGGATTCAGGTGTCCCCCATAAACTTAGGTGTTTTGAATGCGAGATTCCCAGCTGATGGAGATTTGGGAATTAATGCCTGTTGGAGGCAAGTGTATTGTTAGGGGCAGGCTGATGGGTGTTATAGCCAGCTTCCCCATGCCAGTGTGGCACACTAGCCTGTTGTTATTGTCCACCTTATGGGGGCTAGGGGGTGATGTCCACCCTCTGCTCATGCCATTGTTTTCCCCTGCTATCATGGAGCTTCCTCTCAAGCCTGTAAGCCAAAATAAACCACTGTTTTCCCACAACCTGCTCTTAGTCAGGTGATTTCTACTAGCAATGCGAACCTGACTGCAACATACACTATTACAAAGTTCCAGTGAACCAAGCCCATCTTTCCTGCCTCTGACATTATTAATAAATTTTATAGTCCTGCTGAGGATGAAGCCGTAGTTCCTAACACCATATTCTGATATAATTTCTGAAATCTGTGCTGTCATGTGTCTCATGGAAACGGGGGTGGGAAGGAACTTTAAAAGCCTGTGGACAGACATGATACCAAGAGCTATATCCCTTTTCCCTCCGTGATTCATAGACCCTCTGTGGTCTAAATTCTGGTGCTGGGAATTAGGGAAACACACCTGTTAAAGCTGAATGTTACGTCAAGCTCTATAGCATACAAGAACCCCAAAAGTCTACAATTTAGAGGCCCCTTTTTCCAGTCGCCCAGGCCTCTGGCTCACCTGAGAAGCAGTGAAGGCAGCCAGCTAAGCATAGTTTCACACCGGATGTTTAAAGCTCTCTGCAGAGAAAGAACTTTTCTTTTCCATAAGAAAAATCCTTGCTTTAGCTGCCTTGGTTCACTAAGGTCTGTGCCAATGCCCCCAGACAGCTTTAGAAAGTTCCACTCTGTCTTCTTCATAGTTAATGGCTCAAGGGGCCAGTACTTGCTGAAATCCAACCTGTTATGAAATACTCTGCACCACACACAAAGGACAGAATGCGACATGAGCTGCGTTTCCTACAGCTGAGGTTCTGAAGCTGCTGTTTCACCACCCTGTCCCTGAGCCTGAGTCCCCCAAATGACAGTCCTTGTCTCGTGCTTGGCTTCAGATGTTAGGAATCTATGAAGTCAATAACAGACTCTTTTCTCACCTGAGCTGGTAGCCCTGCACATAAGAACCTTGGGGTTCACTAATATTTCATCCAGAGGAAGACTTAGACTCAAGTCCCAGTGCAGTGGGAGAGCAGAACAACAGGGTCCTTCTTAAAGGTGGGGCTGGCCCTCTCCATGAGACCAGGAATGGTGTCCTGGAGAGAAGGGGCCAGGACCCTTGTCCTAATTCTTTCTACAGCTCTTGTAGGTTAGATGCTATTCCTTCTGCCATGGGTAGGAGTGAGGAGTGAAGAAAATGTCATTTCTTCATTAAGAATGTCATTTTAATGGAGGTTCTTTCTCATGGAAGTAGAAGGATGATATGTGTATGTGTGTGTGGAGACAGGGAGGTGTTTTTTTTCTCACCCCAACAATTGCACCTTATGCTGTTCCTATAATTTTGAGTTTTGTAATGTCTCTTCTGTTTTTCCCTGTGAAAAGTACAGGGATGTGAAGACTGGGGTGGTAGGAAGGCTTATCCCCACTTGCAAACTGAAGGAAGAGACATGACCCTGTGGCTGACAGAATCAACCCACTACACCACAGTCAGAAGAGACGGATACTTCCCACTGAGTACATTGCACCAGCGCTAGAACAAGAACGGTCGAACGTGCATGTCCTTGGCTCATGTTTCTTCTCACCTCTGCATGCAGAAGGAAGACGAAAATGAATTGTATAAAGGCAATGCTCATTATTCTCTCAATAGACTGAGTTAGACTACAGCTTTAGAAAATGTACATGGCGATTGAACTGAAAACAAATGCTTAAGACCTTAAACATATGTAATTTTCAGAAATTACTCAAAGTTTTTTTTTTTTTGTTTCCTCCCTCCCCTTTCTTTTCACTGTTTTTATTTTACCCTTCATTCCCTTCCTCTTCCTCTCCTTCTTTTTATTGTTTCCTGCTCTGGGGACGGAACCTTGGGCCTTGTGCACTGAGCTATACCCTAAGTCACTAAAACAGTTTTTGTTCTTGCCTTTTATTTTACTTTGGTACATTGAAATAATGTTGTACAGACAATGACTTTGAGATGTTGGAGGCCAGACAGGTACAGGGACTGGGCAGGGCAGGTTACATGTCATCTCTCACCAGACCTCCCAGCATGGTGGCCCGTATTGCAGGCATGGAAGGATAAGCAGCTGTTTACCTCACAGTCATAGCAGAAGACCAGATTCAAACCAAGTGCTGTCCATCCAGAGTGGGTGGCCTTTGAGGCAAAATGTGCTCTGTGTCAGAGCTGTGCCATTTCACCTGAGGCTTTGGAGTAAACTTACGTCATGCTAATTTCAGTTTCAACCAAATCCTTACTCTGGCTTCTTGCTTTTATCTTAGGATGTCTCAGTGCCTGCTTATTGGTTGTTAAGACTGATGTCCCTGTGTCTCAGAAATGGGTTTTAGATTCTAATAGAAGAACCAGAGAGTAATAAAGAATTGGAGGGAACCTTGTCTGGAGAAAACAATATAACTTTGCAATGATGTCATAGTAGATACAAAAAAAATCCTGGTTGATTCAATGTCTTTTGTATATTTTGTTTCTAAGTACTCTATGTTCTAGTTTGGATTAATCAAAGTCAGAGCTACCTCTCTTGAAAGTCTCTGGAAACTTTAGAACAAGTTTAAAGAATCATTGTGTTCTTTTGCTTCCAGCTCTGCCATATGTTGCCGACAATAGAGGTTTACATGTGTTCTACAGAACATGGTAATGTATTCCAAAAGCCAGTATGGGCAAGGTCCATTGTGCAAAACTGTACATGTATACTATATTCACAATATTAACACTAGTGGATTCAATAGAACTCTTTATTTTACTTAAGTTTCATGTTTATCTGGATTCAAATGTCTCCTGATTATAAATCAAAGAGCAGATCTTTACTTTTCTGTTTATTTATTTATTTATTTTTGGCTGGATAACCTATGAAAGTAGAATTTTTAAAGCAAAACTGAATAGTTTTAAATGTTAATAAATTAGCCAAGACAAGCAGCTAGATAAACCTCTAGTCAAACCAAACATCACTCTTTGCTTAGCCTTTTGTCACAAGAGCAGCAACACAGAATCATCATGGATAGAAAGTGTTGCAAATTATCAGTTATGGTACAATCAAAGAAGTGAATACCTCTTACAACTCAGCTGATATGATTTCAAAACAAGCCTCACTTAAGAATAATAAAAATGATGCTTTCATAAATTTTGTAAGTTTGCAACCTGCCTAAAAATAAGGGTTGGCTGGTTATGTTCTCATTTCTGTTTCCCAAGAGACAGTTTACGGTAGGTGGTTTCATGATACATTCCTGAAAATCCTCCAGAATTCAAATATACAATATAAAACTCCTCATGAAAACTGCAGCACGGATCTGTTTTATGGATAGAACCACACCTACTTCAGATTAAATCAGCTCTCCACATTTTACTGTGATTATTCAGCAATAAAAGGTGGTGGTCATTGAAAAAGTCCCCCTGAATTTGTGCAGCAGGTTCTCATGCAGTTGATTTAAACAGGTAGTTCTCAAATTTTGTGGTGTTAGGCTTCCTTGACACTCTTAAAAAATATTACTAAAGACCTCAGAGAGGCATCACTTATGTGAGTTGTACCTGCCAATGTTGACGAAACTGAAACTGAGAAGAATTTAAACTATAAGAATATATGTGAGCACATGTTCTGTTAGCCACCAGAAGGAGATCCTGGCATGCTCTGTGCAGCCCTTGCAAAGCTCCACTGTAGATTCATGACAGAATGAGTAGGGGAAAACAAAAGAAAACAATGTTGACCTCATAGATCTCCTGACAGAGTTTTAGGGACTTGAGTGGTCCTCAGATCACACTTTGAGAAATTCTGACTTGAATTTAGTCCTTTTCTTTGTATTTTTGAGATAGGGTCTCATGCAGCCAAGGCTGGCCTTGAACTCCTGAAGGCCGCACTTTCCAAGTGCTGGGATGACAGACACATGCCACCATGCTTCGCTTTTTTTTTTTTTTGTAATTTAATTTTATTTATTTGAAAGAGTGAGAGAAAGGAGAGGAAGGGAGAGAGAGAGAATGGGCTCACCAGGGCCTTCAGCCACTGTGAGCGAACTCCAGACACATGTGCCACGTTATGTACTTGGCTTATGTGGGTCCTGGGGAATTGAACCTGGGTCCTTTGGCTTTGCAGACAAGTGCCTTAACCGCTCAGCCATCTCTCCAGCCCATCTGCTTGGTTTTATGTTTCTACTTAAGTAGAAAATTCATGGATCATTTGAATGCAGTGTCTGACTTTTGAGTCTTAACATCAGCCAAACTGCTCTGACCTCCCATTCTCTTGGTTGCAGGTGTGAGGTCTTGGGCAAACTGTTCCAGCACTTGGGGCCTGGGCTTCCTAAGTGACACGATAGCTCATAGGGTTATTGTGAAGATACACAGAACAACCCACATTGCACCCAACACGTTAGAGGGCTTCTGCAATCACAGCTGGCTGGATGAAAAGAAAGAGGGTAGAGAGCACTTCTGTGCAGCCAGGCTCCCCCACCCCTCCCTCCAGGTAAGGTGCTCTACTGATGACTATGGTACCAAGGAGCAAAGTGATCCTGTGAGGGATGGCTGCAAGAGAGAGGTAGAAACTGCCTTTCAACCTCCCCCTCATCCCATGCCCAACTCTTTCCGTATAGGGTATTTATCTTTAAATGCTTTGATCTAAAATAAATAGTTCCTTGCACTTCCAAAGCTCATGGCATTTTTGGTTCCATGTAGTTACGCTGTGTTGTTTTGTTAGAGACACTTTTGCTGTTATTAATATAGGAGTAGAATGTCTCCCTTTCTTGTCCTGACATCGTATGCTATTTTGGGCTCCTGTATCCCAAATCTTTTCTCAAAATGTTTTTGCAGCCTTCTTTCTTTGTTCCCGCTTGCCCTTGAACATGCTGCCAAATGTATTTGAGATGATTCTTTACAAGGTATAACTTACCCTCGGTCTTCTCCTGTTAGCATTAGGCTTTTGTGTGCTAGCGCTCAGAGCGACATGGCTCAAGGATTCTTTGCCTGCTGGTTCCCTCCAGGGCCACAGATGAAGGTGACAAGCTTGTTCCTGAGCCACCAATGTATATGGGGCTGGGCTAGGTGCTTCTAGAGGACAGGCCCAGTGTGTGGGAAACCTGGGAGCTCAGGAGGCTGCTAGATCTTCCTAGGTGATGATTTGACCAGTCACCGTCTCCCAGACATTTGCTGAGCTCTTGTCTTTTTTACTCCTTCTAGTCCCTTGCTTATAAGTTCTGACCTCTCCTGATTTCCTTGTTTTCTGCAGCTTTTTTTTTCATGCACCATATTGACCCTGAGCAAGGAATGCACTCTGATTCCATCCATTCTGCCTCTGATGAGGGAGAGATGGCCCTGACTGCCACAGTTGCAGGCCACCAGGTATGGCAACCTAGGTTAGCCATGAGAGCAAGAGAGTGATGTCAGCTTTGAGCAGCTTTATTGGCTGTGTTGAGAACCAGTACACAGACATTCCTACTCACGTACAATTATTAACACATGTACAAAATCTGAAGAGCCAGGAATTATGACTCCGTTTTAAAAAATTATTCCAGTGACATTCCAGCTTCAAACTTGGAGGTTATCATATCCCCAATATCTTCAAGTGCTAGTAATCTTTCTTAACCCACTGATCCCAGAATATTTGTGTGCGTGTGTTCAGGTGCACATGTGTGTGCATACACATGTGCAGGTGTGTATATATATGTATATGTGGAAGCCAGAGGGCAATCTTCAGTGTCATTTTTCACCTTTATGAAGCAGTTTAAAAAATTTTAAATTTTATTTTTAGAGAGACAGAGAGAATTGACGTGCCAGGGCCTCAGCCACTGCAATCGAACTCCAGATGCTTGCACCACCTAGTGGGAATGTGTGACCTTGCGCTTGCCTCACCTTTGTGTGTCTGGCTTATGTGGGATCTGGAGAGTCGAACATGGGTTCTTGGGCTTCGCAGGCAAGCGCTTTAACCACTAAGCCATCTCTCCAGCCCTTGAGTCAGCTTTGCATTGGTCTAGAACATACTCATTAGACTAGCGTGGTTGGCCAATGAGCTCTAGAGAGCCTATCTCTTCCTTTCTAGTGCTGGGATTACAAGGGTACTCAATCATGCCTGGCTTCTTTTTTTTTTTTTTAACTTGGGTTCTCTGAGTCAAACTTAGGTTCTTATACATATGAAGCAATCACTTTACCAACTAAGCTGTCTCCCCATCCTAATTCACAATGCAAATCTTTAATCTTTTCTAACATATTAACAAGATTATGAGGAAAACTAGACTTCCATGACCAGAGATGTTACAGAGCATACACAGTTGTGACAAGATGTCATTCAAGGTGTGGTTTTCTTTAATAAACAGTTCTACTAAAAACAACATGGGATTAGAGACCATTTAAAATATTTGAGTCATATTAAATACATAACTGTGACTCAAAAATCTCCATTTAGAATGCTTTGTAATATAGGACAGAAAACTAATCCCCACCTATGGAATGTTAAGCTGACACCCAAGATAGCCAAAGCCCCCCATAATTCAATATCCTACTATTTTCTGGTTGCACAAAAAATAAATGGAGTGATTTTGGGTCTGTTAAAAAATAATTTATGAGCTGTAGAGATGGCTCAGGGGTTAAGTGCACTTCCTACACATGCATGAAGTCCCAAGAGAACCTGAGACTGCTGGAGTTTGAATCTCCAGAGCCCATGTTAAATACCTAGCTGTGGCCAAGTGTGATTGTAACCATAGTTCTGTGGGAAACAGAGACCTGAGCATTGCTGGAATTCAGGAAAATTTGACAAGTTCTGGGGTCAGTAAGAGACTCTGATTCAAACAAGAATAAGCAGAAGAGTGAGGGAGCCAGACACCCACATTCCTATCTGGTCACTATAAGCAAGTGCACTATGCCACAGGGGAGTGGGTGGACACCAAAAGAGCACATACATGAGAACACACCATATTCACACACGACACAAACACATACACACACATACACACCACACTATGCACATAAATACACACATGCAAAAAAAAATCATTTACGCTTAGCAATGGAATGAAGTGGGATTCCCATGTTTTCAAAAAATGTCTTTAGGGCTACTAAAGAACTTGTGTTTGCAAAATAATAGATAAAAGTTTCCTTTGGCGGGGGAGTGGTGGCTGAGTATTTAAAGGCACTTGCTTATAAAACCTGATAGCCTGGGTTCAATTCCCCAGCCTCCTAGTTGTGGTGGTTTGAGTTAGGTGGCCCCATGAACTCATGTGTTCTGAATACTTGCTCTCCAGCTAGAGGCAGTTTGGGAGGTGTAGCCTTGCTGGAGGAGGGATGTACCAGGGGGCAGGCCCTGGGGCTGTGTCTAGCCTGGTGTGTTCAGAACCAGCTTGAGATCTGGTGGCTATCTCTCTGCTATGGATTTATGATGAAGTGAGCCTAGCTTTTTCCACCATGATTAAACTTCTTGAAGAAAACATAAGCCTGAAACAAAATGTTTCCTCCCATAAGCTACTTCTGGTTGGGTGTTTGTCCCAGCGATGAGAAGTAGCTACAACACACATAAAGGCAACTGGGAATTCATTTGCACTGGCAAGAGGCCCCCACCAAATAAATTTGGTACGTTTACCCCACCAAATAAATTATTTATTTGAAAAGTTTTTAATTTAAAGAAATATTTGTCTGGATCGTACAAGGAGGGAATTAGGGAGCACAGATACAACAGGGTGTATGATATATCAGTCCTCACATCTGCCTCTTCAGAGGCTGGACTCTCACTTTTAGTTCCTTGTTTTCTGCAGGTAGATCTTCTTTAGTTTCTTGGCTCATCACTTCAACCTGGTTTCTCTTTGCTGTCTCCTCCCCTTTTGTTTGCAATCTTTTGTCCAAACTCATATACTTTCCTGCTACCTTTTTTTTTCTGGGGGTGTGTGGGGGGGCTTTGTTTCTACTTTTGCAGGGTCATGTTTAGTTGACAATCTTGCACAAGGACTCTTTCTTCACATTCCTCTTGGGGACTTTGGGGCTGAGGTGGGCTCCTTGCCAGGTACCAGGCAATAGGGGGAGAATGGGAGAACCAGATGGTACAGATTGAAGTCCTGAGCCCATTGGCTGTGGTGAGATGGTTGCAGGTGGCAAGTGCACCCCAACAGATGTGGTGGCCCCTTACTTGGCAGTGTGCTTCCCTACCCAGGGGCCCTGGTTCCACACTCCAGCCAGCCTTAGGCCCCAGAGCATTCCTATTATATTTTTTGTTAGTGGTGCTAAGGTGTTTGTATTAGTTACTTTCTGACACTGTGACTAAGGTGCCTGACAGAAACAGCTTAAGGGAGGAAGTGTTTATTTTGTTCCTGGTTTCAAAGTGTTCAGTTCATCACTGTCAGAAAGGCAAGGTGGGACCAAGAAGTTCAGGTCCTGCTGGCCAGAAATGGAGAAAGGGGAATCCTGCTGCTTCCAGGCTTTCATCTTTCCCCTTTTATTCTGTCTGCGCCCTCGGCCCATGGGATGGTGACAAATACATTTGGAGTGGCTCTTTACACCTCAGTTAATCATTTCTAGAATCGCCTAGACATGAGCCCCAATCTTCCAGGTGATTCTAAATCCAGTCAAGTTGATAGTGAAGATTAACTACAATGACATCTAAGTGAAAAATTTGAAATTGCCTTCTAGAGATGGTCCCTGAAGTCATGGATGGTGGTACAGCACAGACCTTGAATCAGCTTTGGAGCCAGCTAGATATGGGTTTCTTTTTATTTTATTCAAAACTCTAAATAGACCTTTAATGACAGGAGTGGGTTTCAGACTGAAAGGCTGGTCTAGCTCACAGGGACGGAAGTGGAACACTTAGCAGCTGTCTGAGATTGCCGCTGGTGCTAGTCACCATGGTGCATGCAGGCCTTCGTTTTTGTGGAATCCGTCCTTCTTTTCTCCAAAGTAGCCATCGTAGGTTCCCTTCCTATGGTCAAACACCCACTTATCATTCTCCACTAGACTGCGTATGGGTTTCATTCTAAGTCTGTGTTGACAGGCTGGGTGACAGCAGGTGCTATTTCTAGCATGTTGGTGCCCCAGAGTCCTGCTCTGTAAAGTCAGGCCTCTTGATAAGCACAGCAGAAGGCAGCTGTGTGGTAGCCCTTAGCAATGGTACTGTTGTGGTTTCTGAGCACTGATTCCTGGCTCAGTGGTTTAGCTGAGAACGTGGATGGTGATTGCTTTGATTAGACAAGTGCAAGGGGCTTTTAGTGGTGGTAAATGTGACTTTTTGTTGAAATAATTCCATAATGAAGAGGGAAGTACAGAGATGATTTGCTCAGGGCTACACAGAGATAGAGCAGAAAATTAAATCTATATTCTATGACCCCAGAGCAGACTTGGGCCTGAATCCCACTTCAAATCTTAACTTCCTGTATTAGCCTTATCAAGTTGCTAAAATTCTGTGCCTCAATCTTATCATTAATAAAAATGAGGTAATAATATTTCCTCACTCATGGAAGTGTGTTAGTTACTTTGTCATTGCTGTACCAAATACTTGACAAGAAGCAACTTAAGGAAGGAAAGGTTTATTTTGGCTTACAGTACCAAGGGATATAGTCCATTATGGTCCAGAATACATGGTGGCAGGGGGCATATGGTCATATCGTGTCAACAGTCAGAAAGTAGAGAATGTGAACAGGAAGTTCACAGGAAGGCCAGGCTACAAAATGCCGAGTCCTGCCGTTTTCTTCAAGGAGGCTCCTCTTCCTAAAGATTCTACCTCCTTCAGTGTCACCAGCCAGGGACCAAGAGCTGGAAGATAGTCTTCAGGGATACTTCACATTCAAACTGTAGTGGATTGATGTGGAAATTAAATGAGATAATAAACGAGTGTCTGGCTCATATTAAGTGGTCGATAAATGGCAACTGTTTTTATACTATAGATCACATAGCCTCTCAAGTCCTGATGTGTGCATGGAACAAAATGAAGCCAGGCACAAACGTTCCAAAAGGTGAGATTTTTTTTCCTCCCCTCAAGAAACAGAACTGGGGTAAGTGTAGTTGGCGATCTCCTGCCCTTGTTCTAGGCGGATGCCCTGTTCTGTGCCTTTTGACAGCAACTCCTCCGCTCAGAGGAACCCGCTGTTTGCACCTCATCTTTACATACACTGTTGTGGGTGCATGTGTACAGCATCGGGTAGCCATTGTGTTCACTTCTTCACAGTCTTCCAGCCCATCATCTGGGCACACATTCTAGATCCCTGAACATCTTGGTGTTGGCTGTGAACACATGGCATGTTTGTGCTGATTCTTGAGAACCGTTTTTCTGCTGGTCATGATGTTGGGAGCAAGTCAATCATCTGTGTTTTCTCTTGCAAAAAGTCATGCCTGTGGCCCTTCTGTTTGCATAGTACTCCAATGTATGATGCAGCAGATGATTACAAACTTACAGTTGCATACACAAATACGCAGAAGATTATTTGTCTAGTTGGGGAGGACTGCTGCTTGGTATCCTGAGCTGCCCTACCTTGCTGCCAGCATCAACTACATTCCTAGCTCTGGCTTCCTAAAGCAAATGCTCAGCTTAACACTCCTGTGCCTGGGTATCTGACATTCCTTGGGATTCTCATCTCTTTTGCAGGGCTACACAGTGTCCTGGGGCTGCCTCCTCCAGCATACACAGTGATGTGACAATGTTTAGGGAGCCCATACTGTGATGTGTACCTCCTCCTCCGAGCTTCTGGGATGTAGCTGACCGCAGACAGTGGCATGAGAATGGGATGGTCCCGAGGCTGAGGATATGCACAGGGCCCCATCCTTGGTATCGGCTCTGGTAACTGGATCTGTGGAGCAGCCTTGATCATTAATCCTTGCTGACTTCCATGTGGTGGACCAGATAATTCTCACTTCACACATACGATGCTTCTCAGTTAATGGAGAAAATACCACTCCTCTGTATACCACACACGGTTCCTCTTCCTGCAAGTAGATTGGTTGCCATAACAGTAGCAGGCACAAAGAAATGAAAACACAGACAATGTTTTAAGCCAAAGCACCTTCCTGGGGCCCATCCACAACCTGCCTGTTTGTGTCATCTTGTTGCTGCTTCCACATGTTTGAATTGGACTCTGTTCACCAGGTAAAGGCCAGTAGCTTCACATGGTCTGAAAAGAGAATTAATTTCTTTTTTCAAAAATTTTCTTGTTGACAATTTTCATACGTATATATAATCCTCTCCCACTGACTTTCTCTTGTTCCCCTTACTTCATCCCCCTCCATTGAATCCCATTTTATTTCCAACTAGACTGTTTTTGACTTTAATATATGTATTTTTCCCACTCTCTTCCACCGTCCATGATGTAATGTTCAGGCAATGACGATTGCTTTCCACCCCGTTTTCTGCAATGTTCCCTGAGTCTTGGAGAGGGTGACATAGATGTCTCATTTAATACTGAGTACTCAACAGTCAGTTATTCTTAGCACCTTGAAGAGTTTTGAGACTCCCAATAAATGCTGCTAACTCCAAAATTCAAAGCTTCTCTGATCAAAGCTGAAAAGCAATCTATGGGAAGAAACATAAATATTTAGAGGGCAATTTGGTGAACACATCTGTTTATCCAAACAACAGTAGTAGCTTCCCTCCTGGGCCTATGACTCCCCCCCCCCCAGCAATAGGATTTTGACTAGGTTAAGAAGGAAGTTTCAATTTCATTTCTGAAGTCTTCCATCTAAAACATCCCTTGTAAATATGTTCTGTTTGTTTTCCTGAGCAATTGTCCTGACTCATGGCCTCCAGTTATGCTCCGATTAATCACACTGTGTACATTTTCTTGCTATATTTTGTGGCCCATGATAGGGAACAAGTATTGAGTTTCATCAACCTAAATGAAACCTGATTGTGGAAAATCTTCACCCAGAAGCATCTTGCCACACCAAGCAGCCTAGGAAACGTGTATCCAGATGAGCCAAATCTTTTACATCTGAGGAGAACATCCTCTTTTCTTATATATGTGCTGTTGTGTTTCATTTGAGTTGGCATGTGGAGATTTAGGTACCATTCATTCTGACATTTTCAAGTACAATTTTTTTATTCCCTCACCCTCCTTTCCCTCTTCCCCCTCCCAATTCCTCTCTCCCCTGTATCACATGTATGCTGTTGCCCTTCCCTGCTGTCTCTTCCAGCTCATCTCTTTGTATTCACTATTGGTCACATGGTTCTTTTTTATAGCCTTAATTCCCAATATATAAGTATATAAATACACATACACACACATATATATGTATGTATATATATATATATTATATGTGTATATATACATATTAGATATTAGCATGCTAATATCCACATCAGAGAATGTGCAATTTTGGTCTGAGTTTGAGTCACTTTACTCAGTTTCTTTCCAAATCCATCTATTTTCCCCCCCAAAATTTCATTTTTCCATACTCCTGTCTACCACATTTTCATTATCCACTCATCTATTAACAGGCAATTTGGATGATTCTTAACTATTATTCTTAACTATTTTAAATAGATCCACATTAAGCATGGATGTGCAGGTATCTCCGTAGCAGAGTGTGGAGTCCTAAGGGTATGTGCCCAGGAGTGGTATTGTTGGATCATATAGAATATCTGTTTCTAACTTTTGCGTGACACCTTCATATTGATTTCATAATGGCTGCACTAGTTTGCACTCGCACTGACAGTGGATGAGGGTTCCTCTCTGTGTCCTTGGCAGCATTTGTTGTCTGTTTTCTTGATGACAGCCATTCTGACTTCAGTGAGATGGGATCTCGAAGTTGTTTTGATTTGCATTTCCCTGATGGCTAGGGATATTGAACATTTTTTAAAGTGCTTGTTGGCCATTTGAATTTCTTTTGTGAACTGTCTGTTCATTTCATTAGCCCATTTGGTAACCTGCTAGATTTATATTTTTAGTGTTTAATTTTTGCAGTTCTTTGTAAACTCTGGCCATTAGCCTCCTGTCTGAGGTATAGCTTGTAAAGACTTCCTACCCTTCTACAAGCTGTCTTCTTGCTTTGTTGATAGTTTCTTTTGCTGTAACAAAATTTTAATTTTATGTAGTCCCATTTGTTGATTCTTGGGACTATTTCCTGTGTGATTGGAGTCCTGTTCAGAAAAGTCTTGCCTATGCCAACCTCCTGGAGAGTATTCTCTATTTTTCCCTCTAGCACTTTCTGTGTCTCAGGTTTTAGATTGAGGTAATTGATCCACTTTGGTTTAATATGTTTTACAAGGAGAGAACTATGAATCTAATTTCATTTTCCCTCAGGTGGGTATCTGGCTTTGCCACTACCATTTATTGAATGAGCTGTCTTTTTCCCACCCAATATTTTTGGCTCATTTGTCAAAATTAAGTGGCCAAAGCAGTGTGGCTTTACTTCTGGGTCCTCTATTCTGTTCCATTGGTCTGTTTTGGTGTCAGTACCACGCTGTCTTTATCATTATTTCCTGTAGTATAATTGGAGATTGGGTATTGTGAGACCTTTAGCTGCATTCTTTCTCTTTAGGATTGCTTTGGCTATTTGTGGTCTGTGTTGTTCCCTATGAATCCCCTGCTTGGTTTTTCTAGCTCAGTAAGAAACATCATTGGAATTTTGATGGGAATTGCATTGAATTTGTAGATTACTCTTGAATAGTCAGTTGCAGTGTTAACTCTGCTAATCCAGGAGCATGGAAGTTCTTTCCATTGTATAGTATACTCTTTGATTGTTTTTTTTAGTGTCTTGAAGTTTTATACACAGATCGTTCATATTTTGGTTATATTTATTCCTAAGCATTTAAGTTTTTTGTATCTACTGTGGATAGGATGCTATTCTTGATTTCTTTCTCTGTGAATTCATTATTGGTGCATATGAAACTACTGGTTTTATGTGCTGATTTTTTTCTGTAACTTTACTGAATATATTTATTAACATTAGGCATTTTTGTAGATTTTTATTGGGGATTTTAAGTATAGAATCTGCAAGTAGGGATAGCTGTGACTTCTTTACTTTTAATTTCTTTATTTCTTCATCCTGTCTTACTACTCTTGCTAGGATTTTCAGCACTGTGGTGAACTGAAGTGGCAAGAGTGGACATCCTTGTTTCGTTCTTGTTTTTAGAGGAAATGGTTGGTTTTTCTCCACTTAATACAATGTTGGCCATGGGATTTGTCATATATGGACTTTATTATTTTGAGGTATGTTCCATCTATTGCAACTTTCTCCAGAACTTTTATTATGAAGACATGTTGGACTTTGTCGAATGCCTTTTCTGCATCACTTGAGATCCTGTGATTTCTACCTAAGTTTATTTGTGATGTATTACATTTATTGAATTATATTGAACCAGCTTTGTATCCCTGGAATGAATCCCACTTGGTCATGATGGATAATCTTCTTGATATGCTTTTGAATTTGGTTTCTGAGAATCTTGAGAGTTTTTGTAGCTATGTTCATCAGTGAAATTGGTCTGTAGTTTTCTTTTTGTGTGTTCTTACCCAGTTTACGGATCAGGGTAATGCAGATTTTGTAGAACGAATTTAGAATTGTTATGCCCCTTTCTATGTTGTGAAAAACCCTGAGAAGATTTGGAATTAGATCATCCTTAAAGGTCTGGTAGAATTCTGCAGTGAGTCCATCTGGTCCAAGACTTTACTGTATGGGAAGGGGTTTTAATTACAGCTTCAATTTCATTGCTTCTAATAGATCTAAGTTATTAATGTCCTCAACTTTTAACATTGAGCGGTTATATGATTAGAAATTTGTCCATTTCTGGGCTGGAAAGATTTCTCAGTGGTTAAGGCACTTGTACTTGCCTGCAAAGCCTAATGACCAGGGTTCAATTTCTCAGTTACCCATGAAAAGCCAGATGCACAACGTGACACATGCATCTGGAATTCATTTTCAGTATCTGATTGCCCTGGTTCACCCATTCTTTTTTCTCTCTCCCCTCTCTCTCTCATCTCTCTCTCTGCTTGATAATAAATAAAATTAAAAAGAAATTTGTCCATTTCTTCTTTTATCTCTGTGGAATACAAATTTTCAATGTATTCTGTAATGATGTTTTGGATCACACTGGAGTCTGTTGTAGCAGCTTCCTTTTTGTCTCTAATTTTGTTAATTTGGGTCTTTTCCTTTGTGTTAGTTTGGCTAAGTGATTGTCGATCTTATTTTCTCAAAAAAAAAACCCCTCTTCATTTGGCTAATTCTGTGCATTGTCTTTTAATGTCTTTTATTTCATTAACTTTTGCTCTGATTTTTATTAGTTCTCACTGTTTACTGAAATTGGGGTTGGCTTGTTGCTATATTCTGAAGCCTTTAAGCAAATTATTGGATTATTTGTGATCTAATTTCTTGATATATGCATTTATAGCTATAAATTTTCCTCTTAGGACTGCTGTGGCTATACCTCAGGAAGTCTGGTAGGTTGTATTATCATTTATGTTTGTTTCCAAGAATTTTAACATTTCCCCCTTGATCTCTTAATAACCCATTGTTCACTCATAAGTGTGTTGTTCAGTCTCTAAGAATTTGTGTAGTTTCTGTATTCTTTTTGTTGATTCCATTTTTATTCTGCCATGATCTGATGAGATACAGAGTATTTCCTCAGGGCTTTTTTTAAATATTTGTTAAGGTTTGTTTTGTGTCCTATTATGTGTTTGGTTTTGGAGAAGGTTCCATGAGCTGCTGAGAAGAATCTGTATTTCCTGTCTGTTGGGTGGAATACACTCCACATGTCTGTTAGGTTCAGTTGTTCCATGGTTTCCATGGTGTGGTTTAAAAGTTTTAAAGTTTCTTTGCTGTTTTTTTTTTTTTTTGGTCTGGATGGTTTATATAATGAAGTATTGAGGTATCATACCATTATTGTGTCTGTACTTATGTGTTCTTTTATGTCTTCTAGTGTTTGTTTTATTAAGTTAAGAGCCCCAGTATTTGGTGCACAGTTGTTTACAACTGTCATATCCCTTTATTAAGGTGAAATTCCCTTGTGTCTTTTCTGATCAGTTTTGGGTTGAAGTCTGCTTTGTTCAATAAAAGGATGGCTACTTCTTGTACCTCTTATGTTTGAATGCCAACTTCTTTCACTATAGTGGGGAAAATTTCCCTCTCAATTTTATTAATATTTTAATTTTAACTTCAATAAATATGTTACCAATCTCTTATGCATTTATTTCAGCAACTTCTTCTACCCCTTGTATTCTGACATTTGATCTCTTGAATTTGCTCCAAAGTTCTTGGAAATATTCGTTATGTTCTTTAAATGGTTTTTCTCTCTATGAGTCTGTGTGTAATACTGTCTTGACTTTGCCCTCTGTGTCTGAGATTTGGTTTTCTGCATGATCATGTCTGTTAGTATTACCTTCTGTGTTTTGTATTTGATTGATCATTGCTTTCATTTCCATAATTTCTGTTTGATCTTTTTTCAGCATTTCAGTTTCCTTACTAAAATTTTCCTCTATATTTATGACTTTTTCCTCCAATTTCCTCATGATTTCATTCACTTTGGAGACTGTCTTGTCAAGATTCGGGAGATTATATTTTTTAGTTCTCTCCTCTGCATATATGAGGTGTCTATGGGGTCCTTGATTATTTCTAGTAGTGGAACTCTGGCTTCTTTTTCTGAAAGTCAGTTATCCTGTCTTCTATTCCCATTGTGGGGGAGTTGAGAGTTTGGGGGTATTGTGTTGTGGTGGATTACTGTGCTTTACTTTTCGTGTTTCTTTGTTGTGTCTTGGGCATGGGTGGAGATGAATGCCTTATTTTTTTCTAGTTTTGTAAGTGTTAGTGGGATGGAGGTTTTAGATGCAATATTTTAACACTTAATGCATATATTTTCAGGTATTGCTATCAACATACAGTTGGAGTTGCTGGACTGTTGATGATGTGACATCTATAAACAAGGGCAACAAGAGTTAGTAAAAGAACACAGGAACTACAACAACAAAATCACTAAACATAAAAACAATGTGAGAAAGTAAGGCGAAAGAAAAAGGTAAAATAGAAAGAAAAAGAATAATCAAGTCAATCCACAATAAAAATAAAAACAAAATAAGACAAAAAAAAAAACCAGTAAAAAAAAAAAAAATCCCACAACCAACCAACCAAAACAGAAAACCAATCAAAAGCACAGGGGACATGAGTGAGGTTCTAGTCATATATATGGGTAAATATTCTTTCTCTCTTTCCCTTCCCTCTGATTACAGTTGGTAATGGCAACACCACAGCTCTGCCAGATTAAACCTGTGAGTGGGTTACTCAGGTGGGAGAGAGTTCTGTCATAAATTTGTCAGTTCTCTGGCCTATGTATCCATGTACCCCTGGGCCTGACACAAACCAGCCCCCTGAGGATTTGGGATTAGAGTTCCCCCAGGCAGGGCTTTGTGTAGGCTGAACTAATGTGAAAGTCTTGCCCATCTTAGAATTTTGTTGTGATAGCTGGGAGTGTTCAGCTCTCCTGTAATTGTGAGCAGAGGATATCTATCTGCATTCTACTACATGATGGGCTCAGAGTTTCTTACCTCTTACCTGATTAGGCTCCATGTGAAAACTAACCCTATGACCCAGTTTTCATTAGACAGTGTCCTCGGAATATCTCTGCAGTAATTCATTGTGGTAGTTATTCTCAGAATGACTCTAGTGGTTTTGCTGGTGGAGCAATGTAGGGCAGGTGGGAGGCTTTCATTGTCAGCCCTGTTTGGCTCCAAGGGGCTGTTGTGTTCTGTGTGCTGGGAAGGGTCCTGGGTGGAGAGGATACCCAAAATATCTGTACCCCTTGTCTGGAGCTTGCCTGTTATCTTCTGGAGACTTTTCAGCTTCAGATTTGACATTCTAGCAGCACTAGGGGCTGGAGTCCCATGCAGTCTCCACTGTGGTGAACTCAGTGCCCTGTGGATCTACCTGGTTTGACTACATGTTGCTGACCCAGATATCTGGTGTCTGTCCCTTCCTTCCCCTTCCTCTTCCCCTTCTCCTCTCTCTTCCCTTCTTTCTTCTTTCTTTCTTTCTTTCTTTCTTTCTTTCTTTCTTTCTTTCTTTCTTTCTTTCTTTCTTTCTGATATTTCATGGTTTTCTGAGGATCTTCTTTAGTTTCCTTTCTTGGGAACCAGTTTTTAGGTCTTATATTGATTGACTCCTTCACTGAGTCATATTGGTGTTGTTTCTAATGTGCCAACGTACCCAGAAGTGATATTTTTTTTTTTACTGAAATGAGTATTTGTGTGTGTGCACATGGGTGTTCATGTGTGTATGGTGTGTGTGTGTATGCATGCTTTTATGTGTTGTGGGTACACATGTGTACACATGCATGTGGAGGCAAAGGTTGACATCAGATGTCTTCTATCCTTCTCCACCTTCTAAGTTGAGATAAGGTCTCTCTCTGTAAGCCAGCGTCCACCAAGTTGGCCTTGTTTAGCTAGTCAGTTTTCCCTGGGAACCTGCCTCTCTGTTTTCAGAGTGTTGAGATTATAGGAGCATGCCACCATGCCCAGAACTTACGTGGGTGCTGGGGATGCAAACTTGTGTCTTCAATGCTTGCATGGCAAGATCTTTACTGACTGTGCCCTTTCCCCAGCCCCTGAGGTGTGTTTTACCCCACTATATGCACCATAACCTGAAACTGCCAGAAGTTGGTACCCCTGCATGCTGGTCTGTTGTCTAAGCGAGTTTTCTAGCCTGTTGTTCTTTTCTCTATCAAAACCCTCATGCAGAGAAAACAGAGGCATCTCTGAACTAGCAGCTCCATATTGGGCTTTGTTGAGGGGAAACTATTCCCTTGGGGAGATACAAACACACATTTTCACCCCAGATAGGGCTCAGATTATACCAATCCAGCTTGGTGAACCAATGAGTTTACTGGGTTCACTTACAGGGTAAGATGAAAGGTTATTTACAGGAATGTGGAGCCCCAAAGCAACCATTTCAGGGGGCTCCCTGTGTCAAGATGACTCCTCTGATGTTCCGCCGTTAACTGCAGGTTGAGGGCTTACTTACAGAGCATGAGGACTCCAGAGAAGCTGCCACTAAGCCTCATTGGAGTCCCCAGGGCAGCACTTCAGTGGGGCTCACTATGTTGAGATTACCCACCACCGGTGCTCTTCCCTCAGTTGCAGGATGAAGGCTTACTTCCAGTGCAAGGAGACACCAAAGAAGCCACCTTGATGGGGCTCATTGCTCCTTGATCATTTGCCCTCTCTCTATATATACTATCTCACCCTGAGGTCATGATACCTCATCCACCTATTGTAAACAGCTGGCATGGGGGGTACCTGAGATCTCAGGTAGGGGTCTGATAACCCTCCCCACACCTTCTTGTGTGGGTTTTTCCAGCTGCTTTTGATAAAAGCTGCCAACAGTTATTCATGGCTTCCAATGTGAAGCAATTTTATCATGCAACAAACAGGCTTGTACTCAGGAAGTGCTTGGATCTGCACAAGGGAATTTAATATCCCGTTTTTCTATCATGGAAGTGAAGTGATATGTCTCAACCAAAGGACACTGATGAAATCACACCCAACACCTATGGAAGAATAAATCTAAATTTTCCATTCCATAGGCAAGTGGTTGTGCATGAATGGGTAGATTTTAGCTGTGGTAGAATCTGAACCACTGCAGGACACATGGCGAGGGGAGGTGGCCGGGGTAAAAGCATCATTGTCTCGGGAGCATTGTGAATGACCTTCAAGTTGGCATCAGTGCAGAGATAATGGCAAATATCAGGATTTGAAACCCAGGAGACTTTCTTGCTCTACATACATGGCTGAGTGTTCCATGATGGGCTGCTCAAGATTTGTGTTGTGACAAATGCATTCATTTCATCTTGAGATGTAGTCAGAAGACCAGTTTTGCTAAATTTATAGTGCCATGCTGTCACTGTAAATAGGGATGGTTTCTGAAGAAGCCAATAGTGATTGAAGCGACTGATCGAGATAAAACAGGATGTGGAGTTTTCCAAAGTTCCTGACCTACTTAGCTCCCATTAGCAATGAATAAGAATTTGGGAAAATCGCTCTATGTCCTTGTCATAGCTTGGTACTGCTAGGTTTCTTAATGTGCAGGAAATAGTGTCACATAGTTTGATTTGATTTTGTGGATAACTAGTGCTGAGTATCTAGTGATGTGCTTGGTGGTCAGTCAAACCTTGGGAGAAGTTTTTTTTTTTTCTTTGAGTATTTTGCCCAATTTTATTGGATTGCTTTCTTTATATAATTGTTATGCATTTTTTGAATATGGGTCCTGGGATAGATAAATGATTTGCATATAAAAATGTAGGGATTTTTGTTCCCATTGGGAGAAATGGACTGTAGAGGAGACTAGAAAAGGGGATTAAAGAGAGGTCAAGTGTACATGGGGCTTCTAAGATGTTGATCCAAGGGAATATGGAAGGAATAAGTACAGTTTTGCATACACGTGTTCTGAAGTTGCTTAACGCTGACCAGAGCATTTTTAAAGAGGGTCTTAGGAAATGTCTCCTGACTATGGCCAGCCAGGAGTGGCAGTATCTTCTTTTTTCCAGGCTTCAAACATTATGCTGAACTTCCATGGTTTATATTGTGGTACAATTTTCATGTCAGCTCCCTAACATGTGGGTGACCACAGTACCACCTTCTAGGGTCATGTCGCTCAGGTGAATGCTTAGCATTGTGTCCAGCATTTAGCCATATTCTTTAAAAGGTATAACAGACAGCTTCAGGTTCGCTGAGATGAATTCCAGACCAGGCACAGTTATGGAGGAAGGGATTTATTGAAGCTTACAGATCCAGGGGAAGTTCCATAATGGCAGAAGATGCTGGCCTGCTTTCACAGGACCAAACACAAAGAGAGAAGCACAAGCCTAAAAGCCAAAAGCCACACAGCACAGCACACTTCAGGAACTCAGGTAGGCACACTTTGCTTATCTTTAGATTGAAATCTGAAACCCACCACCACACCTTAAGATCCACTCAGTAACACTGCCTATAGCCAGGTGGCTGCAGATGCAAACTACAAACTAATAAAACACTCCACATATTGGGGGCCATCTATTCAAACTACCACAAAAGGTAACTTTGGTATTAATCTTAAGAAGGCTTGGGTAATTTTGTGCAGGAAGGGTGTAAGAGAGGAAGAGTTAAGTTTCAGGTTATCTTATAGACTGGAAGTTGGTGGTTTCTTCATGAGGGACACAATGTGTTGTGTATTCCAGAGAGGTAGTGGGTCAATTCTCTACATATTGAGGTTGGGAAGTTAGTTGGGTTTTTCTTGCAAAAATAGAAATTGAAGGTTACAACAAAGAACACAGCCTCAGAAACAGAGCTTGTCATTGTAGTGTAATATCACCTGTTCCCTGCCTCCATCGTGCTGAGGCTTTCTCCTATGGCTGCAAGGCTCCAGTCCTGACCATTCTGGCCTACCTGACTCTTATCACAGATGATACAAAAGTCAATATTACAAGAACATTAACTAATGACCTCTGTTTGGTTGTAAAACTGTAAGAAATGTCAAAAAACGATGAGAAGCACAAGAGGGGGAAACAAGCAACATAGGTTGAGGTTTTTATTGCTCTTTGGTGAGTATTGCTTCCTGCTTAGTATTGCTGTAAGTATGCAAGTAAGGGCTTGCTCTCTCGGTCCTTGCTGCACATTGCATCTATGCTGACCATCGGCTGAAGTCTTTGACTTTTTCAGTGTTCTTAAATCCTCCCAGGATCTACCATTGCATTCTGTGCTTAGTACTAATTAACTCAGCCTTTTTTCACCCCTATTTATTCACTCAAGACAAAATTTTGCATTCTTACTATGTGTGCTATATGGGCTCCCTAATCTGGATTCAGACATGAGTGAGACTGTGCCATCTACCTTGGAAATTAGAAAGTGAAAAAGCAATCTCCCATCAGGTACTTAATACATCAGAGCACACTGCAGGTCAGGGGTGGAACACAGATGGAGAGCTCTCCAACCCTCTCTCCTGTCACTGGCTTATCCCAGGAACAGAGCAGACCTACTTAGAAGCTGTTTTCTACACTGACCTGTGAATATCAGATACCATCACCTGCAGCTGTGTTCACATTACACCTGCTAGCTGCATCAGGCTATATCCAGGATCAGTCACCAGTATGACGCAGGAACTTTCGAGGTCACTAAAGGAGGTCTTCTCACATTCACTGCTTCTTCATAGCTCTGTCTAATACAAACAATGATGTCTCTGTCAGAGCAACTTCGTTTTCTTGTACAAGTGAAGGGCCATGCATACGTCTTGCTTTGATGGAAATGTGGTATTGCATTTACCTGTCCCTATGGGGTTGTATGGCTGTGTTTACACAGCATTAATACAAAAGCCTGAGGAGAGTCATGCTCAGCCCTGGGATTTCTTTCAGTCAGGGAATAGCGGCCAGAGTTTGGCTCAAATTCTTTTAATATGGTGCCTTTGTAGAGTTAGAGCATTATTTCTGCTTGTCCTAATTTGTTCATGGTAATATGTGAAAGCAATACAAATGGCCCAGATTTTCAGGTTTATGAATAAAAGTGAGCAGATATTCCACATGAGAGCATGCCCAGTATTCTTTTATGGGTTGGAAGGGGGTCCCTTTGCCCACATATATTAAAGTGTGCACCTGCCTTCAATAAGCCCGAATCAGCATATGTAAGTGAGCTGCATGCCAAATTTGCCTTATAAATCAAGAATAAAAAGAGCAGACGTGTTTCTGGGAAAAAGTGAAGAGGTTCAGTGGAGTTTTGTGAGCTGAAAACGATCACTAGAGCCAGTGAGATCCTCTGAAACTATCTGGGCATTTGTAGTCATTTTCAGACTTCAATATTTCAGAAAGAAAACATAGCCATTATACAAATGGAAACTTACTAGATGCTCCAATATTGCATAGAGCTATGATGTCACATTTGTTGTTCAATTAAAGAAAGAAACCTCCTGTTTCTACCATCATGTAAAACAGAGAGCAGATATAACTCATCAGGATGGCCCCGTTGGACCATCTACCAAAGTTGGTTAAGAAAATTGATGATGTTCTGTGGACAATTTCTCCTTATGCATGCCTGGAGCTTGACTCTGTGGGTGGTAATGAAAAGTTGTAGAATTGTCTTGGGTGAGCAGGTTTGTTCCTTCTTCCCTCCCTCCTCCTTTCCCTTTCTTCACAAGCACTCTACTATTGAGCTACCTCCAGACTTATGAGAAATTTCTGATGTGCCTGCTCTCGTGTAAAGTGTGTGTGTGTATGTGCGTGTGCACATGTGCATATGTGTGTGTGTATGTTTACGTATCCATTTAGCTGTGTGAGGCTTGGTGTCAGAGTGTCATAGACTTTAGGATAATCAATAATGTTCTGGGATTGGGAGAAATAAGGGAAACTGGTTGGTACATGTTAACTATTTCTAGGTACTTAGACTCCTAAGGGTTTAATAAGCTCACTCCATGAAGGTGGAACCACTACAAGTCTTTCTTGAGGCCAGAAGACAAATAAAAGCATAATACACTAAGGATGAGGGCAGAGTAGGGCAACAGTAAACACACTCACTTATCTAAGCTGAGCTTGATAGACCCATTTCTAAGCCATGATTTCTTTTTTAAAAATATTTTTTGTCACTGTAAGCCTTATAATTGGCCAGCCAGACCAAATGAGCCAACGGGTGCAATAGTGGCATGTCTGTCATGGTGGAAACCAACTGCCCTCCAATTGGACTGGAGGCCGGCTCCATGGAGGGGGGGGAATACATCTCTGATACTGAAAACTTAAAACAAGGGTAGTCATGAGCCCTAGGGGTGTAACATCTGCTGATGTCTGGAAAAATGTATATACTATGCTTATCAAACTGCCCAGTAAGCACTTTTCTTAATATTTATACCCTTATATTAATGCTACTCTCACTTTGGGTAGAGAATCTTCTCTTTTCAGATGGCAGTGACCTTGGGATGACTCAGAAGGTATCATAGTGCTAGAAAGAAGTAACTGGAGTACTGAGTGACATCTTGATCACACCTTCCAAGGCTCAGGGTCTAATGCGGAAGAGATGGTGGAAAGAATGTAAGAACCAAAGGAAGGGTAGGACTCCTTACAACGTGCTCCCTCCAGACATAAAATGGCCTGGATATCCATGACCTCATAGTGCCTGACACTACCTACACAAGACCATCATAAGATGAGGATAAGATCATGACATCAAAATGAAAGAGAGACTGATTGAGATGGGGAGGGGATATGATGGAGAATGGAATTTCAAAGGGGAAAGTGGGGGAAGGGAGGGTAGCACCATGGGGTATTTTTTTATAATCATGGAATATGTTAATAAAAATTAAGAAAAAAATTTTTTTGTTTATTTTTATTTATTTATTTGAGAGCGACAGAGAAAAAGGGAGAGAGAAAGAGAGAGAAAGAGAGAGAGAGAGAGAGAGAGAGAAAGAGAGGGGCAGAAAGCGCGCGAGAGAGAATGGGTGTGCCAGGGCTTCCAGCCACTGCAAAGGAACACTAGATGCATGCACCCCCTTGTGTATCTGGCTAATGTGGGTCCTGGGGAATTGAGCCTCGAACGTGGGTCCTTAGGCTTCACAGGCAAGTGCTTAACCACTAAGCCATCTCTCCAGCCCCTAAGCCATGCTTTCTATGTTGCTGTTGTTGGCATATATTCATTGTGTAGAGTACTGGGTTTCATAAGGGCATTGTTATAAGTATATAATGTACTTTGACCATCTTCTCACTTCTCCACTTCTGTTCTCTTCCCCTATTTCCTTTAGTCTTTTTTTGTTCTCTTAAATAGTTTCACATCCATTTTTATATCATTTATATATACTTAATTTCATGTACCTATATAAAGTCTAGGGTTTACAAATGAGAGAAAACACAATGTTTTTCTTTCTGAATCTGACTTAATTGGCTTAAAATAAGCTTTGGTTGCATGATTTCCTGAAAATAATAATTCCATGCTTCTTCATGGCTGAATAAAATTCCACTCAGCATATACACACATTTTATTTACCCATTCCTCTGTAGATGGACGTTTAGGTAGATTCCGTAATTCGCTATTGTCAAAAAATGCTATGATAAACATTGATGTGCAAGTACCTCTGTAATATGTTGACTCAGAGTCCTTTGAGATCCAAGAGTGGCATAGCTAGATCATATTTGAGATTAAAAAATATCACCATGCGTATGTGGATGTACATGCCATGGTATGCATGTACCAGTTTGAGGACAGCTTTCAGTCTGGTCCTTGCCTGCCCACCTCATTTTGAGAAAGAATTTATCACTCTAGATCTCTAGATCCTTGTTCTGATGTTCTTCTCTGCTTTCATCATGAGGTCCTGGAAGCTTTCCTGCCTCTGTCTTCCCACCTTACGGTCAAGGTCAGCAGTGCTGGAGTCACAGAAGCCCGATCCGGCTTCTGGTTTTGTATTAGGATCTGGAGATCAAACTCTTGTACTCCATCTTGAGCAGCAAGCACTTTGTCCACTGAGCCGTATCTCTGGCACTGTGTTTAGTCTTTTGAGGAACCTCTGCAATAGTTGGTCTAACTGGCATTCCCATCATCAGTATGCAACTGTTCCCTTTCCCCTAGTATCCTTGATAGCATTTGTCATTTGTTTTCCTAATTACTGACATTCTGGCTAGGCTGAGATGGAATCCCAATGTGGTTTATGTGTTTATTTTGCTTGTGTGGTGTGTGTGTGTGTGTGTAAGAGGGAGTGTATGATGTATACATATGTATGCATTCTTGCAGCAACTTGTGCACTCACTTGTGGTGGGGTATGTTTGCCTGTGATGTTCATTCACCTGTTCTTATTTGCACTGGAATAGCTTACTGATCCTGGAGCTGGCTGTTTTTTCATGAGCTCTGAAGATTCTTAGGGTTCTGGTTTCTTATGGGACTGGGATTATAGACACATAGCCATGCCCAGCTGTTTATACCATCTTGATGGTCTCTCAGGCCTCCTAAGGCCCTCATACTTATACAGAAAGTGCTCTTAACCACTGAACCATTGCTCCATTCCTCAGGTGTAGTTTTAATTTTATTTTCCCGGATGACTAGTGATGTTGAATATTTTTTCATATATTTATATATTTTTTCATATACTTATTGTTCATTTGTACTTTATCATTTTAGAACTGTCTGTTAATTTCTTCAGTCTATTTCTTGGTTGGGTTGTTTGATTTCTTGGTATTTAGCTTGAGTTGTTCATATATTCTAAATATTAATCCTCTGTCAAATGTGTAATTAGCACAGATTCCCCTCCATTCTGTAAGTTGTCTCTTCACTCAATTTGTTGTTTTCTTTGCTATGCAGAAAGTTTTTAATTTCATACAATCCTATTGGTCAATTCTTGGCATTATTTCCTGAATGACTGGAGTGCTTTGCAGGAAGTCCTTGCCTATTCCTATAACTTGAAGTTTTCTAATTTTTTCTAATGATTTTCTAATGATTCAGAATTTAGGTGTAACATTAGGTCTTTTATGTGTTTCAAGTTGATTTTTGTACAGGGTATGCTATAGAGATCTAGTTTCATTCTTCTGTGTGCAGATATCCAGTTTTTCAACAAATATTTCTTTTTTTTTTTTTTTTTTTGGTTTTTTGAGGTAGGGTCTCACTGTAGCCCAGGCTGACCTGGAATTTACTCTGTGGTCTCAGGCTGGCCTCATGGTGATGTTCCTACCTCTGCTTCTTGAGTGCTAGGATTAAAGGCGTGTGCCACCATGCCTGGCTCAACAAATATTTCTTGAAAAGGCTATCTGTTCTCTGATTTGTGGTTTTGGAATCTTTGTTAAAAAAAAATGAGGCGCCTGTAGCTATGCAGATTTATATTTGGGTCTTCTGTTCTATTCCATTGATCTGTGTTTCTGGTTTTGTGCCAGTACCATGTTATTTTTGTTATTATGGCTCAATAGTATTACTTGAAATCAATTATGGTGATACCTCCAGCATTTAGGTATAATGTTGGCTTTATGTTTGTCATATATAACATTTATTATATAGAGTTATATTCCTCATATTCCTAGTTTATTCAGGACTTTCATCATGAAAGGATGTTCGATTTTGTCAAATGACTTTTCTGCATTCATTGAGATGATAATGTGAATTTTATTCTTGAATCCATTTATGTGTTATAGATTACATTTACTGATTGATATATGTTGAACCATCCTTGCATCCCTGGAATGAAACCATCTTGATCTCTCTCTCTCTCTCTTTTTTTGCTTGTTTTTTGAGGTAGGGTCTCACTCTGGTCCAGGCTGACCTGGAATTGTGTGGTCTCAGGGTGGCCTCAAACTCATAGCGATCCTCCTACCTCTGCCTCCCGAGTGCTTGGTGGTATGCACCACCACTCCCAGCTTTGATCTCTTTCTAAACCACTCTCCATCATCTGCTGACTTGTGCTAGAGATTTTGAGCAAGGAGCTTCAGCTTGCTGAAAGTCTGACATAGAATAGACAATGTTCAATTCTTAGTTATTAGTCACTGTTGCTGTAAGATGCAAAGGCCAGGGTAGGAACCAGATGTTGTATCTGGTGGTTTATGATAATCAAGCTGCTCCCAAGTTCATCTTCACACCAAACCCTCCCAACCTGAGTTCTCAGCTTTTATTGATGTTAGTAAAAAGAGTTTCCTGGGGAAACCAAAGCACATTCTTTGTCAGTCTGTATAAATTATTGTTTATAATTACCAAACACAGTTTATATACAGCTCTGTTTTGGACAGTTGTTGAAGGCAGAGGTAGACATCTGTAGTGGATCCCACATGTGGAATTTGAAATCTCATTTCTTGTTTTCATTTTCTCATCAAGAGGATATTAGTGGTTCTCCTAGGATGAATCTCCGTCAAGCTTCTCATGAATTTAAAAAGGAGTTTTGCAAAGGATATAAGGGAGAGATTTGAGACATTTAATGCATTCAAGTATTTTTGGCTTCAATCTGGTGGAGGCAGTAATTCAACGTTTATTTTATTGATACATTATTGGCTGTTTTCCTAAGCAAGGCCCATCCAATGATTCTAAGTTGATATTTTAAGTCTGTCTATGGAAGCGTATCCTGTAGGAGAGGATTCATGTGACTCTCTTCCTCAGTGGTTGCTCCCATGTTTCAGTGTATGGTCAGTAGTGTCAGCTAGGCTAAAATAAGCCACTGAGAAAGTGATCACTTGCACAAAGTGTAGGGACAACCATCTGTAAACACAGTACTTTGCAACTTTGCAGATGGAGGCTGTAAGGGTCATATTGAAGGCCATCCTGGGTTACATAGTGAGGCCATGCAGACTGGCCTAGGCTACATGAGACCTTGTCCTAAAAGAAACACACAATGTACAAATAAATGACCAACAAGGCTCACAGGGCTGACGGTTTTTGAGAAAGCTAGCCCATTTTACCTGGAACAGAATAAGGGGTCGGATGCTTAAGAAAGTAAAATCTGGCTCTGACTTTTGCTTCTGTGACCTTGGTCAGAAAGGTTAACGTTCTCATTAGTAAAACAGAAATAAAAGTAGTAGAGGCACTGAAAGGCTGTTGTGAGGATGACGTCAGCACTCTGGCATCTGCCTGGCTGTGGTTTTCAATTTACCTGGTAAGTGAAGATGAGGACCAGACCCTAGGCTCGGTAGAGAACCCCTGCTCTCTGGAGTTTTAGCTCCTGCTACTGCAGCCACTGTGAGGCTAAACCATAAGTAGTCCAGTGGGTAAACAGGCAAGAAGAAAGTGGACAGCGTGAAGGTCAATCGCAGATTTGTCACGGCCAAGGCCTTCTTTGTGCTGTTCTGTCATCCTTTGTGACAACAGCACTGATTAGTGACTCTACTCAACAAATGCAGCTATGCCTCAGGATCCGTGGAGAGCTAGCTCCGGGACCTCCCCGGATACCAAAGGCCACAGATACACAAAGCTCACATGTAAAATGATAATATTTGCGTAGAGCCTACACACATCCTCTTGCATACTTTTTTATCACCTCTAGGTCGTTTATAATGCCTAGAAGGATGTGAATGGTATGCAAACAGTTGTTTATGCTACTGTTTAGGAAATAATGACAAGGAAATGTTCTTTACTTGTTCAGTCTAGAGAGCCAACTGTATTGCTTGAGCACCTGGTATGCATCAGGGCCTTATGCGGAGAGAAGTAAAGTAAATAACTATGTACTAAGCCAGAGGGTAGTAATAAATCTGGGGAGAATTTCAGAGTAAACGAATAAGAAGTATTAGAAAATGGGTGAGAGGTATTACCTTACATGCATGAACTGTTGTCTCTGCTTAGGAGACATTTGACTGGGGTAGAAGTCAGCCAGCCATGAAGGTGTCTGAGAGAAAAGTATTTCAAATAAAGGCAATGGCAAGTGCAAGGACTCTGAGGTGGGAACTGGCTTCCACTTGAACTCTTTTATGGTGCTGAGGATGGAACCCAGGGAACCACACCCCAGCCCAGGTTTTTGATTTTTTGTTATTCTATTTTTGAGACTGACCTGGAACTCTGTAGCCCAGGTTGATCCTGAACTCACAGCAATTCTCCTACCCCAGCCTCTCCTGAGAGTCGGGATTTAAGGCAAGTGACACCATAGTTTGGTGGAATAATGTGGAGAATGGAGAAAAATGGTGGGAGGAGCTTTAAAGCAGCACCAAAGTGGGCAGGTTGCCATAAAGACCCAGGCTTTTTCACTCAGAAGGTTATGGACCCAGGTGAGAGGGGGCAGCGGTGGGATAATGGTGGTGTTAGTGGTAATGGCAAGATGTGGTTACACTTGGGGTATGGCTAGGACAAGGATGTGAAGAATCAGATGTTGTTGGGGGTTGTCTGGACTTGCCAGGGAGACTCGAGAATGATGCTGTGGTTTCTGGCATGAGCACCGAGGAAGTGAGTGTTAGTGTGTGCTTGATTTTGGACATGCTGGGATGTGTGTGTGTGGGGGGGGGGGGAGAAGCTGTTATGGTTTGGATAGTAAATGTTTCTCACAGGCTCATGTGTTTGAACACTTGATCCTAACTTGGTGATGCTATTTAGGGAGGTTGTAGAACCTCTAATAGATAGGTCCTAGCTGAAGAAAATGGGTTACAGGGCAACAGGCCTTGAGGTTTATAGCCTGGCCCTGCCCCCTGGTCCATTGAGATATGAGCAAGCTGTGATATGTGTTTTGTACACCCTCTGAGTGCCAGGGGCCCTTGTACTGCCATGCCTTTGCCTGCCATGATCTTACCCTTTCAAACAGTGAGCCAGAATGAATCCCTCTTCCCTTCAATGGCTTTGCCAGGTATTGGTTACAGTGATGAGAAAAGCAACTGCTGCAGACAGTTACTGCAGGAGTATCTCAGTGAGCACCACAGGTAGCTCCCCAAGTGTTGGAGGGAGGCTGGAAAATACACGTGTGTCTTCTGGGGAGCTTGAGGAGGAAATGAAGATGCAGAGTTAAGAACTTTTGATAACATTCTGTAACCATTATAAGCTTTACCACTCAACTTTGGTTCTAACTTCTTGAGGCTTCTTCGCTGGGTACCTCATGTTGATCGGCAAGAGGCAGTGGACAAAGGCCACTTGGCAGGGTGGAAGAGCATGCAGGAAACTCCCTTAGATCTCTTAGTGGTGGTTCATAATGTGTTAGTGACCATGAAGAAAAATAGCACCCTTCTCTGCCATCCTCATAAGCTTTGAGGATGGGAGAAGAAAAGTACCCTAGTGGTTTTAAAGCTTACTGGGACTATTAGAATGAGCCTCCTTGTTTGTTTTAAGGCTGGTATTTTATTCTGGAGTCGAGAACATTTCTGAACTTTTGTCCTAATTGGGTTTAAGTCAGTTATACGTAAATGCAGTGATGAAGTCAGAGGTGACAAGTTGAAGAGAAACTCACCAGAACAGGCTTGATGCCATAGGAGGTCAAACACAACAGAATTTTCTATATTGTTCAAATCTCTACTGTTATTCCATGACTCAGAGCATCACCATAATAACCCGATAACACAGAACAATGAATGGATGTCACTAAAAGTTAGATTTGAATCTGCATTACTTCTTTTGTCCTCTCCAGAAAGAATCTACTGTGAGTTGAAATGTGAGGGAATAAATGCAAATGTATGAACAGGTTTAACACATACACACACACACACTTATATGGCATAATTTATGAGACTTAAAGATGCTTTAAGATGTGTGTCCATGCAGACTTATCTCTCTGGGAAGAACTTTCAGCAATAAAGCCAACATTTCTGCTATACTATTTATTTATTCCTCTACTTATGGTGCTTAGAATTGAACCCAGGGCCTCCTGTATCTAAGGCAAGCACTCTACCACAGACCTTCAACCCCAGCCTAGTACATGTGCTATGATAAGACTTTATGGTGAAGAAATAAAGAGCTTTGAATTTAATGGGAAATCTAAGGCAGAACAATTTTTATTTGCATTGACATTATATTCCTGATGTATCTCTGAGCAGGATAATATGGAAACAATGAGTAACTCAGGCAAAAAAAAAAAAAAATTCTAGCAGTGGAGTGGAGAGTGTTGAAGTGGACTAGATTTGTAAGAAAGAGACCTTGTAAGATTTTCCTATTTGCCTTTAAAGAAAGAATCTGTCTATAAAGGTAGAAAGGTATAGCTCTCCAGATGTTTTGAAACAATTGGTTATGTATTAAAAATGTAAGCTACTGTTTTGGTCTTTGAAATGGGAAATAAAATGACTTCGGATTGTTGTCGAGGCCACAACAGATTCCACATATGTTTTCAATGACCATGGTCCAGTAGGCACTAAGTTCTAACTATAAATTATTTGTTGCAAATGGAAAATGAGTTGTCTGAACGAGGTAAAAAGAAATCTGTTGCTGTATGTTGTGTTCATGAAATTTCAGCCATAGATTTGCACTCTGAAGGCCTTATGTTTTCTTACTAAGATGTCTAGTTCTGAAAAAAAAGGGGGGGCTAAGAACGCATTGTGGAAAGAACAGGATTAAAACAAAACGTGGAGGACCACCTAGAGTGTGACACTGCTTTGGATGAAAGGGCGTTAAATTGTGGGAATGTAGACCATAGCCTCCAGCTTTAAACCAAGTGTCGTGCCTCACGTTAGAAATGAGAAAACAATGACTGTGATTTAGTTCCACTCCAATAGCTTTGGAATCTCTACCATGTATTTTATTTAATTCAGATTTTGTGCTCTGAACTGTTTGTGAATGGATAACCCAACTTTGTGGCTCAGAAATGGCAGGGAACTCAACCACCATGGCGGCCTCTTCAGCAGCATGGGCAGGTAGCTCCCTTTCTGTACTGCGTAAGGCTTATTGTTTGGCTCCTGCACAGGGCCAATAGGCACCAGCTGTCTTGTTTAGTGGGTTTGCCCTTGGAAAACGTTCTCTTTCGATTGAATATTTGGCTTCTACAATGCTCAAAACAGACCAGAAAAAATTCCTAATATTCTAGACAAGTGGAAGCAAAAGAAAAAAAACCTTGTAATTAATTTTAAAATCTCTACATAAATCTCCAGAGTATTGCCCAGTATGTTTTAGATGGCTAGCTAGTTTCCATTTCTTCTCATTCTTTGTTGATAAAAAAGTAAATAAATAACCTAAATTTAAATAGCAACAATTCCTGAAAATACGAATATCTATCAATCATCTTTATTCACAAATAAGCGACATGTATATTACACCGGTTTAAGGAAGAATGAAATAAGTGCTATCATGGTTGATTAGCTACAAAATCCATAAAAAGTGAGGGCAAATTAGAATCAAATTTTAAGGAATTTATTTTATTTTTTCAATTACATAAAAATTCAAAACAGACCTATGTATTCTGCAGATTTGATTTTCATATGGTTGCAATGCTGTGAGGATTTGGAGCAAAGGCGGAGGAAATCTTGAGGCAGTCTGATGAGATTTCCTGACTGGGATCCACCCAGGCACCCACCTCAAGGCACTTTTGGCTTTTCCATTAAAGACACAGACTGTCTGGAGCAAATGAGTTTACCATGGGTATTTGTCTCTGAGCTGTGCGGCTGGCCTGGTGGCTTGGCAAGTGCTCAGTCCCTTGCAGGTGCCTGTGGCTTCAATAAAGGCCATATTGAAATATGCAACGTGTATGTGAGGAGGAAGGATTATTTGCTGTGTGCCCACCAAGTATACCCTTCCATACTCACTCTACTGGAACAAACACCTACAAGTGCATGTACACACATATATGCACACCTACGTGTGTGTACACACATGGACGTTACGGAAGTATGCACACACGACACACATTCACATGCACACATACAGAAGCACGCACATAAAAAGACACATGCACATATATACACACCTGTATACACATACACAAAACATACCTCATTGCCTTGTTTCTCAGATAATCTACAGTCTCTTGTACTGACATCATTTTTAGTTGAATTGCTTGAAGACTGTTCCAGAGAGCTGGGGTTCTACAGCTTCAGAAACCCTTGGCCCAAAGCAAGGAAAGACCTTGGGGCCATGTAAGTACTCTTTGGATGTTTGGTGTTTGGCAAACTCTGGCTCATACTAACACTGGCTTGGCTTATGGCCACCATAGATGCTGGAAAGGGCAAAGCTGGAATGTACATCTGCAGCTGATGATATACTTGAACTAGACTCATAATATCAGGGTTCCTTAGGAGCTGGATTTTTCTGTTTTCACATTTTTACCCCATTGGCTTGTTAGGCCTGTCTATCTGCTAGCTACTTCAATGTGACATCTTTCATCTTGCATTCCTCCCTTATCTCTTTTGTGTTTGGATGATATTATGTCTGTGTTACTTGCTGCTTACTGGAAACCACTTTCCTGCCCCCTAGACTCACAATGAGCCCCCATGTCCCAACCCACATCTTCAGCAGCTTATTTGTAGAGCATGAAGCAGACACCCCAGTTGGATTCACCTTAGATATAGTGGTTCTTGGAGATGGGGTGTTGGGAGTTCAGAGCCTCTCCATGTGACTGGACCTGACCTAACAGGAGCTATAGGCCACCTGTTCCCAGAAAAGGACCCAAAGTGGTAAGGACCTGGCTTAGGGCATGTGACAGTGAGTGAAGGCAAAGTGGCCAGAAAATAGGGAGGGCAGGGAGAGCCCAAGCATATGAGCTTCCTGTTTCCACTGCTTCATTCCTGTCCTTCATTGAAGGTTGCAGCTCTCTGTCCTCCTTAGAAATGTCTCCTTGTGGTCAAGTTCAGCACCAGTGCTTCAGTTCCTTGCATCTACATGGAGACTTACTAACTGCAGGTGTTGTACAGACCGACCACCTGTCTTCATACTGCTCACCTCTCCTGCAGTCCAGGCCCTTCTGGAAGCAGAGTAGAATCAAGAAATCTATTAAAGCAGCCTCTTCCACATCCAAGAACTGGATCAAGGCTGTGGGGACTGGCCAGTGGTAGGGATGCTCTGTGACTCCTGCCTCCTCCTCTCTCCCTTCTTTCTCAGGAGCTCCATGGTGCCTAGTTCTTTCTCACTTAGTAGTGATCTTCCTCACAAATTGGCAAAGCAAAGGGTTAAACAGCCCGGAAAGGGGTCCCACAAAGAAGCAAAGCCTGGTTTACATACATGGAAGGTGGGGGGCTTCCTTTCACAGGGTCACACCACGGTCCAGGAGAAACTCCTCCTTCCGCTGAAGTCCTTTTAATGTGGAATGTCAAGGTAGTGGCTTTTCACGTGGACACAGCCAGAAATCTCCACACTTTTATGTTTGGTGACTGGGGAACACCCAGCCTCTATTGCAAGACTCGTGATTAGTGCCAGGCTGCGCAGGGCAGACGGCTGATGGGAAGGTCTGTGTTGGCCTTGGGGATCGTGGGGACTTTAGAGAATGGCAGCAGGCTGAGACCTGGGCTCTAACTTCTGCTGCAGTGGCTTCTGGTTGTAGAGTTGACACTGTTCCTGAGAAAACTGGCAACCAGAGAGTTCTACGTACACATTGGGTGATGGGGCTGCCACCAACTCTGCCGACTACTGATCTGGGGCAGGGGCTTCTCCCTACTGCACTGGACTGTATCTTGTCTTTTAATGTAGAAAGCATGACTCTCACCAAAGGTTAAACAAAGTGATATAGTGTTGGGGTTGTCCTGCTTCTTTCTCATAACCCCATCACTCCTCTTGAACTCAGTAGGAGGGGCTGTGGGTTTGAATTCAGGCCCAAGGCTCTGTTCATTGGTGCTTGGAGGCCCATGGAGTCTTTAAAATGGAAGTGCTTTACCTGTAACTAGGGCACAAAAGTCAACTATGCAAAACCCTCACCACCATCTGCAGATCACCTCTCACAATCCCAGCAGACTCTTCTGACTGCTTTCATTTAAAATTCTTATTTTATATATTTTAGTTGTCAAATCTTCAAGGCCACCCTGACCTAGCATGCCCATCCAAATCAAAACAAAGGGAAAGGATTCTGTACTGTTGGTGGCCGTGGTGGGACTTGGCGGACCTTAGTCCCAAACAGTCTATTTTTTTTTTTTTTTTTGCCCTCAGCATTGCTGGAATTCAGGGAATGTTTCTGGAAGGCTCCAGAAATGGAAGGAGTTTGCTCACATGCTTCATATAGCTTGAGAGAAAACAGGGGTCTAAACTGAGGGCTCTGGAACAGCTGCCTGTATTTTCCTCTGCACACTGGTTTCCATGAAACCAAACAGCACCCACAAAGGAAGGAGAGGCATGGTAGGACAGGCATCTCGGTGACGCCCTGGCTGTCATTAGATCTCTGACACCCAGCCAGGTGCTCATTTATAGTGCTGTTTCAGGGTAATTGCTGAGGCTTTGGAACAACCTATGTGGTTCTGAGGAAGTTTCTGGAATGTGCACTGCATGAAAGTGGCTGGGCACAGCCCCACCTGGAGGATGCCAACAGACATCATAGAGTATCTCCTCAGTGTGCCATCTTGTCTGTAACTGGTATTCTGTGCTCAAGGCAGCTTGGAATCATAGTCACAGGTACCACTTGTTTTGATGGGCAGGTAAATGGAAGCACGAGTTTGGATAGGCAACGAAACATCATTTATTGATCATTAGGGCAGAACACCGAGGCTCATGGCTGTGCTAGTAGGAATGGCAAGAGAGTTCTTGAGAAGACTGTACAGGACAAGAAGAGGCAGCAAAGCTGGAAAGAATGGGCAGAACTCTACCTTTCTTTCCCTCTCTCCCCATCCTTTCCTTCCTTTCATGTATTCTTCTTCCTTTCCTTCCTTCTTCCCTCCCTCCTTCCTCTTCCTCTGCATCTTTCTCCTCCTCCTCCTCCTCTTCTTCTTCTCCCTCTTTCTCTCTCTCCCTTTTTGTGTCCTTTTCCTTCTACTTCCCTCTAAGATTGCAGAAAAAACTTTTGAGGTGCTGGTACAAAGCAATAGAAGAAATGAGTTCTAGGAAGCCAAGGGTGGAAAAGTTATTTGTTGGTCATGTGGGAATACAGCCTGACACATGACTTTAATATCCAGCCTGATTTGTGTAAAGCAAGTATTAGGTGTGTCCTGAATGATTTTAGTTGGCTTGATCATTATGTGTTCTGTGAGGCTCAAGTGTACCTATAATACTGAATATGTATGCTATGGCTCTGTAAGTGAACCTGAGTTGAAACAGAGCTTGGCAATGGAAGAAAAAAAGGGTCTAACAGATGCATCCTGTGGATACACATAGAGCAGCGGTTCTGAGGCTTGGCCCCTGGCCCAGCCCTGAGGTACACAGAGCTGGGCTGGTGACACCTGGAATCCTGGCATTTAGGAGGTTGAGGTAGAGACCCTGTAACAAAAGTAAAAAAAAAAAAAAAATGAGAGTGATACCTTGCTTCGCTTTTTTTTTTTCTGATTAAATTTCTCTTATCCCATCCTGTTTACATGCTATTCAACTGCAGTAGAATATTGTTTCAAAGGGCATCTTCCTTTTACTTTCACTGATATGTAAAAAAAAAAAAAAAAAGGAAGCCTCCTATTCATGTGATTTTTTTTTTTTTTTTTGTAAATTAACAAATTCTTCTTGTGGGCTGGAGAGATGGCTTAGCAGTTAAGGCGCTTGCCTGAAAAGCCTAAGGATGCTGGTTCAATTCTCTAGTACCTGCATGAGCCAGATGCACAAGGTGACACATGCATCTGGAGTTCATTTGCAGTGGCTAGAGGCCCTGGCACACTCATTCTTTGTCTCTCCTTCCTTCTCCCTCTTTCTTTCTCTCTCTCAAATAAATAAATAAATACATAAAATAAAGTATAAAAGATAATTTCTTAAAAAAAAATTCTGCCAGGCGTGGTAGCACATGCCTTTAATCCCAGCACTAGGGGGGCAGTGGTAGGCGTGAGTTTGAGGCCATCCTGAGATTACCTAGTGAATTCCAGGTCAGCCTGGGCTAGAGTGAGACTCTACCTTGACAAAACAACAACAACAAAAAATATTTCTGAGGCTGGATAGATGGATTAGCAGTTAAGGTGCTGCCTGCGAAGCCTAAGGACACAGGTTCAATTTCCCAGGACCTATGTAAGCCAGATGCACAAGGTAGCACATGCGTTTGGCATTCATTTGCAGTGACCCTGGTATACCCATTCTCTCTCCTCTCTCTTTCTCTCTCTCATATAATACATAAATAACAATTTTAAAAACCTAGTTTTTGGTGTGTATGTATATGTGTGTGTGCATGTTCATGCATATGAAGGTGCATGTCATGAGGTGTGTGTGTGTGTGTGTGTGTGTGTGTGTGTGTGCACGTGTGTGCATGTATGGAGGCCAGAGGACAACCACAGATATCATTCTTTCAGATCCCACCCACCATTTTGGAAATGAGGTCTCTCATTGGCATGGGACTTGCCAATTAGGCTACACTACCTGGCCAATGAATCCCAGGGATGCACACATTTCCACCTCTCAGCATTGGTATTATTATAAGTGTACACCATACCACCACACCTGTTTTATTTATTTATTTTTATTTTTTTCAGTGTGGATTCTAGGAATTGAATTGAGTTCCTTATGCTTGCAAGGGAAGTACTTTACTGACTAAATATCTCTCAGCCAGAATTTTAAAAAAAAGTCTAGTGACAAAAACCACCCTGCCACTTTCTCCCCAGTCTTCATGTAAAGCACAGCACGAGATGGTGTCCATGGGGAATCCAGAATCTGTCTGCACATTGAGAAGGGGTGGGCCAACGGAGTCACAAACATTTATGGTGGAGGCAAACGAGGCCAAAGTTCAAGGACAACAAGAAGGCAATCCTCAATGACTCTGCAATATTTATGATGTAGAATTATTACTGCCATGTAGATATTCAGAAATGATACTAGGATAATAAGGTAATAATCATATGTAGGATTCTGAGTAAAAGTGAAAAAGGAAAAAAAAAATAACTGGCGTCTTACTGTAAGAATGAGCTCTAACATTTGTTACATAGCACTTGTAAATTTAATGAATTTTGCTGTGTGGAATTTATTGTTGAACTTAATATGATTTTATAATTAATTACTAAATTGCCTTCTTGCTTCTAATTTGTAAAAAGCTTTAAGAAATTCAATCAGATTTTTAAAGCACTGGCATCATGATGAAGCAGATATGGCTCAAGCAGAGGGACTGAGACATTCATGTCTTGTCTTCATTCACAGAGTTGAGTCAAGCATGGTTGCATTGTGGGTGTGTGTACACAGGTGTCTGGATTAGTAGTTCCTAAAGTGTGATCTCTGGGCAATAGTTAGAAACTCAGCTTCCCAGGACCTAGCCCAGACCATCCGAATCTGAAGCCCTGGAGAGAGCTTTGCCATCTAGCTTCACTGTTGTTCCCGATAATCCTGATGCGTCTACCTGGAAATCTCCATCCACAACCACCGTTACACCAGGCCTGAGTGAGCAGCATCACCTGAGCATCTTGTTCAATGGCAGCTTCTATTCCGTAGGGCTGGGGCGGGGCTTGAGTATTTGCTTTTCTAACACATTTCTAGGTACTGCCAACATTGTGGGTCCCATGGACCACCCTTTGGAGTGGCTAGGCTCTGGAATACAATGGCCCTTACGAATATGTATCTTCTGTTGTAAATGGACCAAGGACATTTTAAGTGTTATTCTCATCACGTGGGTAGCTTGTTTGAATCAAGGTCTAAAATAAATGCTCTCATTGAGCGAAGCTAGTAACATAGTAGGCTCCTGAATAGAAGACCCTACCGATCTAACTGGGCTCATTACGATTAGTCTTTGATGAGCAGTAGGCAATTAATAATTACTTACAGAAAGAATAAATAACCCTAAAGTCCTCCCAGGACCTGTCAGCTGCCAAACAGCATCAGTCTTTTTATAGTGATGCTGATTCAGTTCTTAGTGGTGAGGTGAAGGCTTGGGAAGCAGGAGAGGCCTGGGCATCGACAGGGCACTGCAGATGCCCAGACGAAAAGTCTGAAGCTTCTCTGCACTTGGGTCCTCTGAGCAAGGATGCTCTTGCTGCTGTCAACACTTGGCTCATTTTCACCTCCGGCTCAAACTCATCCTTTTAATCAATTTTCATTTTCTCAATGCTTCCGTGTACTCAGCACTAGTCGTTTTTCGTTAAATCCCATCTCTCCCTCCAAACGCTCTGCTTCCTTACAATTGAGGCAGAAAAGCACACACCTTGGCTGGGCAGGAAGCTTGCAGGCGGTTGTCCGCAGCCTTTGCTTGCCAGGAAGAGATCAAAGGCACCCTCCCCTTGTCCCTGCCTGTGATAGCTCCTTCTCCCTCGGTCCTTCCCCCCTACCTTTCTGTGTTTCTAGAACTTAATCATTCGTTTTAGACAAATGAACCCTTTGCTTTGCGCAAGGTCTTCTTCCAGCCAACCTGTTTGTTTAGCCATTCATTCTCCTAGACCTTCAACACACTCTTGTTGGTTGGGTAGTAGATAGCGCTCCTTGTCCAAAAGAGGCTTTCAACCCAGTACTTCCTTCTAGTGTTTTTTTTTTTTTCTCCCAGGTGGCAGAATGTAGGCTTTTGTTGGCCCTGGGCCTGTTGTCAGTGTTGGGTATGAAGGGCGAGGGGGGTCTGAACTAGACTGGAGCTTTACAGATGCTGCCGCTGAGCCTAAGGATTCTGGAGATTTGCCAAACTCAGCTGCCATTCAGACTCCAGTTTCGCTCTCTGGCTTGTCTGAACCCCTTGGGAGCGGTGAGCACCTTTTCTCTGGTTAGTTGCAGGCTCCACTGAGGCCCGGATGTTGCTGCTGGAGCTTTGTCTGGGCTCCTGTGATGGCACCCCCCCCCAGCCTTTGTGCTGATGCAGTCTGCATACACAGCTTCACAACACAAGATTCTGCAGCCTTTGGTCAAATGTGTTTATTTCCCTGTATGTATGTCTGAGAATGCTTATTTAAAACGTAAGAGGAACTTGTAAAAGGTCCATCCTTTTATTTTTAAAATGCTAGATAGCACAAGAGGATGTGTGGATAACAACCACAGGAGACAAGGAAATCGATTTTTGTTCCCTTCCCCCATGGCAAAAAAAAAAAAAGTGAAGTGGTCATGACATTCCTTGAGAAGCTCAGCAAGCCAATATCAGGGCTTCTGAAGCTCGCCCTGTAAGGCCTGCCTAGAGTGCACACAGTATGGTATTGGGTTGCAGGGCACCTCCCACGGTGTAACATTAGAAACACGCCGCACTGGGACAGAATGCAGCAGGCATGGCTTGTCAGTCCTCAATGCATGGAAAATCTGACCTCTTTCAAAGACAATGGCATCAGGCCCCTCCAACAATCCCTCTCACCTGTTTCACATATTTTCTATAATGCGTCTATAAAATGCCTCCACATCAATGCTCCAGTGAGAAAAGAAAATGTGATTTCACAAGTCGAAAAATCCTTGAAGGAATGTTCCTCAGTTAGGTCGATCTGCTTTCAGGTTTGTGGGATTTTGAAAACACGCCCTGCAAATGTTGATGACTACAAATGTTAACAGCTACTTTCACAAGTACTTTTGTACCAGTACTCCCTTGTGCAGATTCGCATTCTTTACCTTGCATTAATATCCCCGCACCCTTTGGCCTAGAATCATTATATATGTGTTTACAAAGTGAGGTTCAGATACAGAAAAGGGCAGGAGTTAGCACTACCCCCAGCAGGTTTGTCCCTGACTCCAGAGCTCTATGTAGCGGGGACAGAATCCACTCTTCAGCTGAAGGCTGAAGACATTTGCAATGCAGACATCTAAAAAAAAAGGCATTGCAGTTTGTTTCCTGGAATGACAAGGAAAAGGCTGGGAAACACCTTGTGACAGAGTTTGGCTCACAGGTGCTCTTCTGGTCCATCTCAAAGCACCTGGGGGTAGAGGTCTGTTGGGAGGCCGGGGAGCTGGCTTCAGAACCTTATGGGGAACAGGCCGACTTGGGCTTTCTCTTGTATTGCTATGATTCTGGCCTGCCTAGGCCCCTCTGAATCTTCTTCCAGGACTGTCTACCCTTTTTTTTTAATAAGAATTGAGGGGTGAGGGCAGCCATGAAGAGACATCTCCTTTCCCCCCTTCCCCAAGGACTTCTATCATTCTTGTCTGCTCAGTTCAGGGACTCAGCAGTAGCAGAGGAAGCTGAAGTGACTTCATAAATTAAATATAGGGTTTCCAGAGAGGAAAGGAGCATACTCTCTGAGTGGGATGCTGCGTCCAGCTGAGCTAATAATAACTCACAAGGGGCTGTACTTTAGCGTGCTGCTTTTGCATGCCAAGGTCTTGACTCAAGGCACACCCCAAAGCTGTGACACAATCGGCCTCTATGTCACTCCCAACTGGTCTTTAAAGCTCTTTGCTTATCTCCTCCTTCCATGCCCAGACCCTTCTATGAGGACAGATCCACCTTTTAATTTTAAATGTGCAGACTGGTCTAGTCCAGCATAGTAGCTTGTATACCTACTGCCCTCCCCCGTTTGCTGTCAGACACATACAGCATTACTATGAGCTGGGAATTCAATTTTTGGAGTACTTTTTCCAGCTAAAATGGCATAAAGCTAGTGACTTGCCTATTTTCTAAGGATGCTTTCTTTTAAAAATGTTTTTACTTATTTGAGAGAGAGAGAGAATGAGAATATGAATGAGTTTGGGCATACCAGGGCTTTGTATCACTGCAAGAAAACTTGATGCATGTACCACGTTGTGAGTCTGTCTTTACATGTATACTGGGGAATTGAACCCTGGGCTGCCAGAAACTAGCACCTTTATCCACCAAGTCTTCTCTCCAGACCCAGATGGGTTCTTTTGAGCAATAACCTAGTTTTGAAAATTTTTCTCTCAAGAGTCCAAAAGGAGGTGGTGTCTCAGCATGTGCTCCCATGTGATGTCATTTCTTTGTTGTTGAGCATTGAGCTTACACTGAACTCCAGGAAAGTGGCTGAAAAGCTAATGTGAAACAACCTCCCCTTCCAAATTTTGAGCTATCCTTTGTGCTGTAGCAGTTTCTTCTTGGAGAGCCATTGCTTGGAAAGAGTCACTTGGAAGCTCATCTGCCCACAGGCTCCCTCCACTCTCCCAGCATGAAGATATTCATAGCCATAGGCTTGTGACTCCAAGGAGATGGGGTAAGAAAGCCTCAAAAGCAGAGTTTGACTGACTTCCTGGGGAAGCATGGCCTCCTGGAAGCGAAAATGTCCCATTGTCAAGAGAATAAGGCAGTCAAGCAAGGTTGACTGGAGATGGTTTTAGAATGTTTGTTTCAGGCTCTTTTCTCTTCTTTTCTTCTTTCTTTCTTTCTTTTTTGCTTTGTTTTTTTGAGGTAGGGTGTCATTCTAGTGCAGGCTGACCTGGAATTCACTATGTAGTCTCAGGCTGGCCTCGAACTCACAGCGATCCTCTTACCTCTGCCTCCCGAGTGCTGGGATTAAAAAACTCTGGAAGCTGCCTGTGAGCCCCTTTCTATCCCCTCCTTAGTTTAGTCTTCCTAATTAATATAGGTCTGATCCCTAGCCCTTGCTTCTCACACACTCATCAGGACATCACTCTATATTCTAGAGAGTTTATCTATGTCCAAAGACAAGGTTAGCGTTTCTTAAATCTGGCCAGTGAAGCACAAGGAAATTGACACACACTGGATGACTACGACTGGCTTGGCACAGCCCTGTGCAGCCGACAGCTGGGTGGTACCTGTCCTGCCAACTCTAGGCTGCACATTTCGGAGAACACTTGTGGCCACACAGGCGGTCAGGCACTCCACAGCTGTGGGGCCCCTATGCCAGATGCAGCATTGTGTTTTTTCCAACAGGAGCAGCAGCAACAGTGCTGGTGGCATGGCAGGGGTGGGGGGGGGCATAATCCTGGCAGCCGCAGCAACAGCAAAGGGTTCATGGAATTCACTCCCTTCCTGGCTCCTTCTGCAGTGTCTCCATTGGCACTTTCTGTAGCGCTCTTGCTGGAGAGGACAGGCTGACAATCTGCTGGCTGCACTGCTGGATGCCACTGTGTTTTGTTTGCTTTTGATGGCACAGACTTTGTTGGCTCTGGGCGTCGAGTTTCTGGGCAGACCTTTCCTGTGGTGTGCAGTGAGCCAGGGAATTCAATGTCCCAAATAAGACTAGCTATATCTCTTAATCCTGCGGGTCTTGCAGTGAGATGGGTGAATCAGTCAGAAATAATCTAGAGCTGGCAGGACAAGATGAGCCTTACTCTCCTGGGCAGGGCACTAGAGCTGGACTGGCAGTTTGAAGAGGATTATGACACCCTTGGGTGCCCTCCTGCAGGGGGTGGATCAAGGAACGGGTGTCTCTCTTTTCTTCCTAAGGCAAGATAGGGAAGCTTGAGGAGAGGATGTAGGAAAGGAAAGGAGTCCCTCACTCAAGATTCAATTCACTAATTGAAGTCTCTCACCAGCACACAGTCAGGACTTCTACTGCAATTAACAGCATTTGCTGTGAAGGTTTCCAAAAGAGACAATATTCCTTATATATAGAGATATTTCAGATAAGAATGTTAAATAGCCATAAGCCATGCTTCAGGGCCTAAGTTGTATATGATCTTGCTCCTTTCCAGCTGTAAGCCTGCAAGTTTTGAGGACTCTCACTAGAAACCCCGTTTTCAGCACATGTTGTAACCCCCCTTGTGACCCATGGTTTCATTTTATGAGATTAGAATCTTATCCAAGGTACCTTCAGAGCCATTCCATAATCTCGCTTATTAAAAGGGGAAAAAGACATAGAGGAGGGGGTTCCCCTACAAACCCTATGTAATTCTAAAAGCCTTCTAAACCCTGTGCACAGTTACTGCTAAGACCCTCCCGCGAAGCTCTCCCTGAGAAGCCCCCATGTCTGTGTCTTTTCCTTTCCCCGATTGCCTCTCCTATTAACTACCATGCTTATGTCTATGTTAAGAGCTCATCTTAAACTCCAGATCTTCTTCAAGTTGGTTCATTCCGAAATTCTTTCCTGTGGCAAAATGAAGAATGCTGACTTCACCAGGGTAAGAAGTCTCCAAAAAGACCTCCTCAGGCTTCTGCAGGAGTAGCACAGAGCTGTGCCTCTGGCCCCCACACCAGTGCCCATGACCTGCTCATGACTAATGCAAAAAGGAGAGTGTGTTTCTTGGGTTCTAATAAATGGGTGGGGTAAGAGGTAGACATTCCATTCCACGTCTTAGCACTCAAGGGTGTTGACTGCCAAGCAGAGAGTCCCTTGCCAGTATGCTTCTGTGGAAACTTTGTAGCCTGAGAACACGGGCTGCATAGAGATGATGAGAAGATGGAAGAGGGGAGATGAGAGCGTTTTCTGGAATCATATAATGTCATTAGACCAAAGGACATGGCCCTACTCTGTGTGAGCTGGTGTTAGAGCAGGTTATTGAATGACTGCACAGATGTTAGGGCAGTTGACCAAGTCTGTAGACTTCTATGCCCAGCAGGGCTTCATTTCATGTTATTCTTTGTGGACGGAGAGAAGAAGCAGAATTAGAGATGTTCCACTGGCTGGTGTGCTACCTGGATGTGTCGGAGTACGTAGTTTCCTTTGGTGCCTCCAATTCTTTCTATCTCTGCTCTGGCCACTAGAGCTCTTTCCTTTGCTTCTGCTACTTTGCCCATGATGGTCCTCTCCAATGATGCTCCTACCGGACTCACATTACAGATCTTGATCAGCACATCGCCTCCTCCAGATGCACAAGACTGGCAAATTGAGTCCTTAGCTGGACACTCATAATGACTCAGCTTCTCTGATTGGAGTCTGCTCTGTTGGACTGCACACTTTCTCTGTGACTCCCCCTCTCATTGTTTAGGGTTTGCTTAGGAAGGGACTTACAGGAAGAGGTTGGTACATGAGAGACTTTTCAAATAGATATCTGTTGAGTGAATGAAGACAGATCTAGGTCCTCCCATCCTTTTCTCCCTGGACTCATGCCACTCTGAAGACATCTGCATGGAGACAGTTGGAACCTACAGTATGGCCACCATTTTCTGAACATTCATTATGGGTTGGAAGCTAAACAAGAGGCTTTGACCATAGCTTTCACCACATTGCAAAGCAGGCATACATGGGATTGGCTTGCACACTGCATCTAGCTGAGGATAGAGCTTCTCTGCTGAACAGAGAGGGGACAGGCTTACTGGCCTTGATTTTTCTTTGGCCTTAAAGCTAATTTTCTAGCTCTCCATGTGACTTAGTACAGTAGGATAAAGTAGATTATATTGCAATGACAACCACTACAGGAAGCCCCAACTCTTAGTGGCCTAAACAGAATCTATTAGTTTCTCACCCACATAGTCTTAATGTCATGTTGGTGGGATGCTCTGTGTATACAATCACTCCTGGGCCTAGGATGTGGCATTGCCAGCAACTCACATATTAATGGCCCCATAGTGCCAAGAAATTGAGTAGGGGCCATCTTTCATAATCAATTAGATACTTCAATCACTTTCTGTCATGACTCATTGGCAACAATTAACTTCTGAGTCCTACTCCACAGTTGATCTAGCCTTCCACATAAGAAATGCACTTGCTAAGGGAGACGGATTCTGCACAGTGCAAGTCTGCGGTTGCAGGGAGAACTCTTTATCTCCAGCAATGATCACCAACCATATAAACATTGGATCAAAGTTTTACATTTAAATAGATCTCAGTCCAGGGAGTAGCAGTGGGCAAGGAAACCTATAAAACCTTCAATTTGTTTCCACTTCTTAAGCATACTGAAAAAATTTGCAAATGCAATTTTTTTTGGGGGGGGGAGATTTAAAATGAACTGTCTTAAAAGCATACCACAAAGCTAGTAATCTATGTTTGTTTTCTTTATTTTTTTACAAACACTTTTTATATTTTATTTGAGAAAGAGCAAGAGTAAGAATGAGAGCAAAAGCGAAAGAGAGAGAGAGAGAGAAAGAGAAAGAGGTAGATAGAGAGAGAATGGGCATTCTAGGGCCTCTAGCCACTGCAAATAAACTCCAGATGCATGTGCCACCTTGTGCATCTGGCTTATGTGGATACTTGGGAACTGAATCTGGGTCCTTAGGCTTCACAGGCAAGCACCTTAACCACTAAGCCATCACTCCAGCCCCTAGTAATATATGTTCTAATTGGCTTGTAGCTTTGCCATGAGCTTCATCCAGGGGCTGGGATGTTTTTGTAGCCTTACTGATTGCTATGCCTAGATATGGTGAGCGGAAGCCCCAAAGTATCATGTGTTGGAGGTATGACCTTTGTGAGATGATGGTGGGAAGTGATGCATCTTTAAGAGGTGAGGCCTAGTGATAAATTCTTAGGTGATTAGAGTGTACCCTGAAATAGACTAAGGTAGCTCTCATCAGATCCCTGGATAGTTCTTGGGGTAGCAAGTTGTTGACAGTAAGCCTGATTCCTGAATGGCTCTGGGTTCCTGTCTCACCACTAAGACTCTTCTCTCACACCCTCACCATATGATTTCATGCTCCATGAGGTGTCCACTAGAACTGAGCTGATGTGGGTTCCAAGCCCTTCAACCTCTAGAACTGTGACCTAAAAAAACTTCTTTCTTTAAAAACTAACCTGCTTCAGATATGTCATCACAGTAATGTAAAATAAACATGTGCAGTGAGCATGGCTTCCCAATGATAGAAGAGCTTCTTCTCTCCCATGGGACATATCTTTTAGAAGTAGTATGGGGAAGGGATTAGGAAATGCTTGTCTATTTCTTTACAACAATGTATCTTTTTTTTTTACACATCCACATTTCCAATGCTAATTTTAAAATATTTTTAAAAGCTTGTGTTCTGTTATCAGAATTTAAAAAAAAATTCTTAAAATTTTATTTGAGAGAGAGAGAGAGAGAGAATGGGAACACCAGGGCCTTCACCCACTGCAAACGAACTCCAAATGCATGCAGCACCTTGTGCATCAGGCTTACATGGGTCCTGGAGAACCAAACCTGGGTCCTTTGGCTTTGCAGGCATAACCACTAAGCCATGTCTCCAGCCCCTGTTATCAGGAAATTTTTTACATGGGGTTACTTTGTAAGTCAATAAAATTGTGAACAATGAATGCCTACCATGTGCCAGGGGCTAGAGATAGAGAAACCAATGAGCCATAGTTTTCTTACTCAATGACATCATGCTCTGGTAAAGAATTAGAAAGCATGTGTGTGTGTTACTTCACAGCAGGTGTAGTTCTGAGAAATGCATCACTGGTGATTTATTATTTTGCAAGTAGAGTGTTCTTGTACAAAGCCATATGGGATGTGCTGCTGTATACCCAGGCCACATAATCATGTGAAGTCCTCAGGTTGCGCTCCCAGATTGGAAGCCTATGCTGTGTAGCAGGGTACATATAAAAGGTAAAACATGGCATATGTGTTTAGATCCACTGCCATGCATGGGGCTTGCAGAGCTAGAAGTAGCCTTGGATAGGTTAGTGAGTGAGTGGTGAGAGGCTGTGATGCTAAGACCAATAAGTTTAGCTTACTTCAAGCTTTTTACTTTATAAACTTTTTTCTCTTGTAATAACCCCTTGCTTCAAATACAAACATGCTGCATGGTTATGAAAGAGTGCTTTTTCCTTCATGTCTGCATTCTAGAAACTTTTCTCAATATTTTTTTTAGTCTTATTACTCTTCAAAGTTTTAAATGAAAAGCTAGAAATAAACACACTGGCCTAGGATCACACACGGTCAGGACCATCGCTATCATGTCTGCCACCTCACATCTGTCCTGTCACCACAAGAGATCTGTGCAGCAGCAGTGTGCACACTACTGCTTTCTCCCAGGGGCACAATGGTTCCTAGACTTCCTCCTGAGGGACCCATCTGAGGGATTGTTTTCCCCCAATTATCTCCTTTTTATTTGTAGGAGTATTCTCTAAAATAATGCTAGGAAATATAGAACTATGAACACATTGTAGTTTACTGGTGCATTCAGTTCTGTGCTTGCACATGTTGGTAGATGTCATTGCTTTACATGACTGGCAGCACAATAGGTCTGTTGGCATTGATGTCACCACTCAGTTGAGTGATGCTTCATGCTGCAATGTCACTGAGACCTAGGAATGTCTGAGCTCCACTGCAGTCTGATGGGTCATCTGACAGACACTGTTAGGTGGCCCATGACTGCAGAAAAGAGGGGAGTGATTTAGATGCCATGGTTATTGTTTTAAATGAGCTGGCTAGTAGAATCTTAGGAGGTTATACACAAAGTAAAATATTGTGAACTTTTCCACTCATCTTTAACACCCCTTTCTTTTAATATATGAGAGAAGTGTTGGGAATCCATTTGTAAGAGTGTTCACTTTGGCAGCTAGCAGCTCCGTGAGGACACTATCTGGGTCTCGCTGCTGCTTCTCCAATGGCTTGGGACACCATGGGTGACGTACTCAGTGGATATGTCTTGGATTCTTGGATTGCTTGGAAAACCGTAGGCACTGTGCTCAGTGGAGTTGTCAGAATGAGTAAATTTAGAAATAATTTTCATTGGAGGGCAGAAAAAATGTAAGTGCCAGAGGAAAGGGGGGTGTGCTGTGGAATGCTGTCTTAAGGCATGATGAGGCCATTGTACTCATGAACTCACAGCAGCTGTGACTACCTACACAAGATTCTGTCAGGGTAGGGGGACAGGCTCATGAATCCTCACTCCTCCCTGAGGAACTATTGACAGCTGATGGCTGGCTGCTAGGAGAAGGAGCAACCTTGTCTTCAGTGATGTAACCACTGTTAGGTTGTCCATGCTCTGGTAAATAATCTTAGGCCCATGCACGTGTGAGCAACCCTGATTAAATTTATCCCATCACAAGCACCAATATGAAAGTAGAAGGGAGATTAAATGAGATGAGGAAGGGGTGCATAAGAATGGAAGGGGGAAAACAGAGGATAATGGGGGTGAATATCATCAATATATATCACATATGTGTATGAAATTTTCAAATAAAAAGTTAAAAAATAACTATTCACCATGGGGTTATGAATGTATCAGTCACTCTCTGTGGACAAGGGAACAATGCCTCAGGATACTCCTTCCCACCTTGTGGGCCTTACCATTAGTCTGCCTTCTTCCAAAATATCCCCTAAGCCTTGGCAAGTGTGTTATAAGTCTACTATAGTGTTGAGCTTCCTGCAACCTCTGAATACCAACAACCCCACTGAGGAGGACCCTCAGTGGAACGGGGGTGGAGAAGAGGGGATATAAAAGCATAACATGAGAGGAATGTGGCCAAAACATGATTTGTTCATACAGTAAAGTTCATAACTAATAAAAAAATTCATAAAATTAACTTTAAAAAACATGAAAAATATGAATTGTATTTGGAACCAAATTCACTAGTATACATGAACTATAGACCTACTTTAAAGAACATGAAGATGACATTCTTTCCGCCCCCTCTTCCGCAAAACATTTATCTTACCCATAACTATGGGCTAACTCCACAATGCATGACCCATATACCTCAACATGGAGGGGCCAAAAGGAGGGGGTAGGTCACAGATGAGCCTAATAATGGTACGAAACTGACTGTATTTGCTGAATACAAAACTAACTAATAAAGAAAAAAAAAAAAAGAACATGAAGATGAGAAAGACAAGTTCCTTATTTTCTGGGGAATATTTAACATATACTTCATGCAGATGTATTTAAACACAGTCTATACAGATATAAATTGTGTGTGTGTGCACACACGCTCGTGCACACATGTGCACATCCATGTGCATATATAATAACCCTGGGCTACTGTAGAACTCCACCTTTATGCCATTCACCTAATGAGAAAAGTCTACCTGATGAGCTTTGTATTATTTACCACCCAAAATTCTTAGACAGGAAAATAGGCACACACTAATTGCTGGTCTGGTCTCCAGCAGGCAGCTCATGGCAAATCCTTACAGTTCTGTGGACATCTTATATCAACAGCCGGCTCTAACTATAACTATAGCTTGAGCAGACAAATCATCTGTGGCTATAGCTAAAAACTGCACTTCCAATTCAATTTGAGAGCAACTTAAAGGTTTTGTTCATAGGGTCTGCGGCAGCTGCCTGGTTATTATGTCTTATAAAAAATCAGATTCTGAAGAAATAAACTGGACATATCTGTACCTTTCCTGAAGTGCTTCTTCACCAGGCTGAGCCAAGAGAACTGGAGGGAGCCTTGCTATTACCTCTCTTCTTTGGGGCTCCATCGGAGGCATAACCAAACAGGGAAGTGGGCTGTCATGGAGGCGCATTTAAGAAGGATGGCTGTTGTGTTTTCTGGGCTCCCTTCTGAAGAGGCGAAATGCAATCCTGAGCATTAGTTATTGATAGGGACAAATACATCCTGACACCCCAGCCAAGGTGAAGTCATCATTATTTTAGACAGGGCCAAACTGATAAGGGGAATCTTTTTTAGAAGAATGCCTTACTGTTTGGAAGTTCACAATGCACTCTGTGGGATTAAACGAATAATAAATTATCCTTGCTTTATCCCTTGAGTATCTGCTGAAAAGATCAGCACTGAGTGGATATTGGATCCTTTTTACTTAGTTTAGACAGGTGAGGAAAAGCAACCCAGTGTCAGGAAAAATGTTACCCAAGACAAGAGCTTAGAGGTGATTTCTTCCTATCTAGGGCAGGGCTTTGTAGAAGAAAACAATTCCCCTGCCTCACGCCCAGGCCCAGGAATTAGGGCTCATGTGTGAATCCTCAGACTCTTTCTGCTTTGCTTCTCAGGCATATGGAGAATGTCTGGGGAGACATGGAAAAACAAAGGCTCAGGAAAACATATGGTCAAGTCTCCCCACCAAGGCAGCTGATAAATCCTGAGTGTGCCTAAACCCATGGCCTGCCAGCCCTCCGTCTCCCATAGCAGACCACACTGGTGAAACCGATGCATCAGAGGCTAGTCCCTTCCACTGTGGGAACCTGTTGTCCATCAACTATCTGTCTCCATGGGAACACAAAGGCATATCTTTCAGACTAGATGCTGTCCATGCTGCATCACATCATGGTTTTAACTATGAGCTAAGTCATTGTTCTTTATAAAGTACCAACCTCAGCTTTAGTTATAGAAGTGAAAAAGTGGACTCATGCAACGTTTCTTCCAATTCTTTCTATCTCCTCTCAAAAGGATAAGAGGAACACATATATTTGTTTTAGAATATTAACGATGTTTTAGCATTTGACCCCTAAAGCTGCATTTCCACAGCATTTAGAGAGTAGAGCCTGACAAAGCTACATTATTAAGTTGGAAAGTGTAAAAAGCCAGATTTCTGCAGAAGAGCCTATATACGTTTGATTAGTTCTCGTTCCCTCTGGCCTTAGTTTTCCCTTTAAACTCATTCATGGTCTTATAATCTTTGAATGTAAAGGCTTCTTATGACAATGTCTTCAATGAGAATCCAGGCGTGTCCCGAGAGTGGGAATGTTAACATGCGACAATACAATCTTTCTATCTGCCTGCAACAATTCATGAAGCTCTTTCACAAAATGTAGCACACAGTCTCTTGAAATGCTCCATGTGTGCTCTCCGTTTTGTCTCGACCAGATTTTCCTCAAACGAGGGACACCACATCATGGAGCGAAGGGGGTAAAAGTCAGGAGTGCAGATTCTACTGATGGGCACAATGCAGTTTTGATCTGTGGCAAGCTAGTACAATCCAAAAGCTCTCTGACTTCAAGATAAGCACACAGAAATACATACGGGTAAGCCTAAAGCATACTGTAGACAGTACATATTTAGGGTAATAAGGTATCAGTGCCTATTATGCATGTTCATGTGTGTGGTGCATGTGCAAGTGTGTTTGCACGTGTGTGGCCAGGGGAAAACCTTGGGTGGTGTCCTCAGGGATGCTACCCACTCCTTTTGGGAGATGATCTCTCATTGGTTCCCCAGCACTGGGGTCCCAGGTGCCCTTTGCTCTGCCTTGCATTCTTGTGTGGGTTCTGGGGATTTAATTCATATCCTCATGCTTGAAACTTTACCCACTAAGCTATCTCTCTGGATCCCTTTGCATATATTTTAAAAAGAGAAGAACTTGTTAAAAAAAAAAAAAAGGTGATTCCTGGAACTTATGCTTAGTGATACTAGGCCAGTAAGGCTGGTGGAAACCAGGAGTCTGCATGTTTGTCAGCCCTCAGGTGATGATGACTGAACTCGAGGGCTGAGGTAGTTTGAATGTGACATATCCTCCATAGCCTCATGTACTAGTGATTAAGCTTCATTCTTAATCCCCAGCCAGTGGTAACCTTCGGGACACAAAGCCTTACTGGATAAGGTACGTCACTATGGGAGGGCCTCGGGATTTTACAGTCCAGCTCCCCGCCCCACCAGTGCTGTGATGCTCACTGTCTTTACTTCCTCTCTGCTGGTGTGTGATGAAACGATCCAGCTTCTGGGTCTTGCCGTGCTCTCCCCACCATGATGAAGCTTCTCCTTAAAAACTATAAGCCTGAAATAAACTGATTCCTTCCATAAGCTGCTTCAGGTCAAGTGTTTCATCACAGCAACAAGAAGGTAATTGCTACAAGAGCTAATTGTTGATATGTTTAGAGTAACAAAGACCAAGTCATATATTGTAGTATGAGGTACATTTGTATTGAGAAACACTTAACATAGTCACTTTTGGTTTAGCAAGCTTCCTGTCTTTATGGTGCTGGGGAATGAACCTAGACCCTCTTGTATGCTAGGCAAGTACACTGAGCTACATGGCCAGTTCTGATTTGGCAAACTTCTAACTGAGGGATGGAGGAATCACCAAGGCGATAGGGAAGATTGGCGAGTGTGAGTTGATCTTTCCTTCAGGCATAATGAGATTGGCTACACCAGTGTTGTACTGCTGCTGTCTTAAGACACAGAGTCACTGAATGACCAGCATCCTCAGATCATCTGAGCCATACACACTGGCTGCTATGATGTAAGGCATGACAAACCCCATGTTGTGCTGTGTGTATGGTAAGGAGAATTGCAGCACAGGGAGAGAACTGACAAACGTCACATTTTAGATAGGCCTCGTTGGTTACTGTGTGGATGGTGAAATTGTGAGAGATAGGTGAGCCCAGAGTCCAGAATCAGTGGTTGGTACAGGTTGAATTCTAAGAGAGAAAGAGAGAAGTTTGGACCCAAACGAAGGCTTCTCCTTTTGTATGTGTGCCAAGTCTTTGGAGGGATGGTCATCCTACTGATGCCAGTTTGTTTCTTGTACCTCTCGTCATATGGAGAATATGCAGCCTGATCCATGGAGAACTGTGGCCATGATGCCAGCCAGGAGAGTCATTTCTCCACAAGTTCATCACTATCAGCCCTAGTTCAGATGTCTGAAGGTCACTGGACAAGATCTGCTGTGGGGTAACCGAGACCTCAGAGCACAGTAGTTGATTCCTGGGGAACTTCACATGGTGCATCCACATGGGTGCGCTTGCTTACAAGTTAATGGGTGTGTTTCGTTTTAACTCCAAGCAGGATTAAACGTCTTTTGTGGCGTCAGACCTGGTTTCTTTGTATAGAGAGCTGCCAGCAGAACTCTTGTCGAAGCAGGGCCTTCTTGCTTCAGGGTTTACTACCTGCTCATGTTGATTTGGGAAGATTTTGCTTGCAGACTTTTGAGTATCGGTGTGTCTGGTTGACTATAGGCCGAGGACTGGGATCCACTTTCACTCTTTCAATCACTGTGTTATTATGGGTGGGTCTGAGTGTTGTGGCTTCAAGCAATATAAGTATAATATAATATATATATTAAAATTTATATAAATTTTATGTAAAATTTATATAAAAATATAAAAACAAACCACAAGAAGTTTTTTTGAGGTTAAAACAAATTATTTTATTCAAAGAAAACCATCAACTTAGTGGTTTTTCTCTTTTAAAGATGATATTTTTTTCTAGATACGTTAAACGGTACACTTTTTAAATGGGAAAAATTGGAAAGTATAAGAAATAGAAGCAAAAATCCCATATATTTCAGGTTTTTTTTTTTTTTTTTTTTTTTTTGGTTTTTCGAGGTAGGGTCTCACTCTAGCCCAGGCTGACCTGGAATTCACTGTGGAGTCTCAGGGTGGCCTCGAACTCACAGCAATCCTCCTACCTCTGCCTCCCGAGTGCTGGGATTAAACGCATGCACCACCATGCCCGGCAACCATATATTTCAGTTTTTATCTTGACTGTCAAGGTCACTTTTTGCTGGGAGGAGTTATTTTCACTGATGAGAAGTGTGAAGCTTTAGATAGTGGTTTGAGTTTGTTTTTCCCGGTAGCACAGGAAAGCTTCATTGATTCAGACCCTTCAAATGTCTACTTTTCTAGGCATTCTGCTTTCTTGGACTCTCTGGGACCTCAGTTTGAGGGTTTTTATATAGGTCCAGGTCCAAATTGTGGCCCCATCTAGCAAGACCAGACTCACCACTCCTTCTAGTCCCTCTCCATCTGTGTGAGCTCAGACTCCTTGAAGACTTGGCTCAGTTCTGACTTCTTCCCTGAAGCCTTTTTGTATAACTCAAACTCAAACTGGAAGTGCTCTCTCTTCCCACTCAAGCAGCTCCTTCCGGGTCTTGTGGTTCTCCTCCTCCTCTTCCTCTCCCTTCTCTTTCTATTCCTGCTTCTTTTCCTCTATTGTTCTGTTCCACTTACAGTTCTTCCCAGCCTTGGATAGTCAGAAAACGCATGAACACTGAAGGAGGATAGAAGAAAGCTAGTTTTTTTTTTTTTTTCTTTTAAGGCAGTTTCAGTTAGAGATTGAGGCTCAAAGAGAACCATGAGATGCCACCACAAAAATGGAACTCGTGTCTGATGGAGACTGATATACAGCGCCCCCTGCTGCCCAGGCTAGCATGCTACCTAGACAGACAGCCCTGGATGGGTGGTCCGAGGGAACCGCCCTCAATCTACCAACCAATCAGGTCTTCCCCCGCCTATAAATGCTTCTTCCTCTTGAGAACTCCTCCTTGCTCTGCTCCAGTCAGCTCAGCATCTCGGCTAGGCCTGTTTGCCTCTCTTTCTTTGGGCCACAAGGATACACGGGAGTCAGGCTTCTCCCTGGCCGGGTTTGGGGGGAGGGGAAGAGCATACAACTGTTTCTTAGTTTGGATGGCTTTTCAGCTGGTCTCTGCGCTGTAGTTTGGAATAACTTCTCACTTTACTTACATGTACAATTTTCCTCTGGTTTCTAAATCTACCATGTGCGTATTTTTCTTACATTCTAGATCTACCACGTGGATGCTTTCATTAACTGTAGGCATGCTACCTGTGCAATTTCTTTAAACCTGGGGTAACCATGAGTGTAATCCTCTTCATTGTTCATTTCCTCTCTGAATCTCTTGGTCTCTGCTTTTATATCTGCCCTCTCAGTTTTTATTTTTCCTTGAGCCTCACCATTTTCCCTCTTAATGTGTCTAAATGCCCATGGCAAATTCCATGTGGGGTTTTCCCAAATTTCCCTACACAAGCTCCTAGATTCTACTTTCCACCTGCCAGCAGCTTTACTCGAATCTGTCATTAAAAGCCTCAGTTTCTCTTAAGTCCACATGCTTGTGACTCTACTCCAGTTTTTTCCCCCAAAAACTTAATTTCTCTTCAACGATCCTCATAAACTATGCAGTGTTTCCACATTACATCGTGTTTCCTAAACCCCACAATTTGTGATTTCTCCATAAATAAACTTAATAATTCATAACTTACCTTCTCAAGTCTGTATTTATTAATTCTTTGTTAAAGGTAGGACAGAATGCAAAACTTGAGGTTCATAAATTCAGGGAGACCCCTCCTGAAGTCCCAATTTCTGCATCAACACACAGTGAGAATGGGGAACTTTTCCATAATAGCCTAACTGTGCTAGTGGCATGTAAAAGCTAGAGGTTATAATTCAGTATGACAAAGGTTATTGACAGCACACATGTTATATGATGTAATCACTGATCAGTATAGCAAATGTTTCCAGAGGACACATGACAGGGCAGGGGACTCAAACTTCATCATGTGAATAACATGTTGATGATTGTTTTCATGAACATCTATTCCTAGATTCTTTTTTCCTTTCTTTTATTAAATATTTTTATTTATTTGAAAGAGAGAGTCAAAGAGATAGAGAGAATGGGTGCACCAGGGCCTCCTGCCACTGTAAACAAACTCCAGATGCATGTGCCACTTTATGCATCTGGCTTTATGTGGGCACTGGGGAACTGAACCTGGATCATTAAGGTCTGTAAGCAAGTGTCTTAACCACAGAGCCATCTCTCCAGCCCCCTTTCTTCCTTTATCTGTCTGTCTCTTTCTCTCTTCCTCCTTCCCTCTTACATAAAAGTTTCCATCTGAAAGAAACTTTGAGCCACAATGAAAGGTGAGCAACAGGGTCATTAACCTTCATAAATAAAAGCATAAACATGTGACTTCCAGAATGACAACTCTTTGCCCCTGTGACACCCTCAGCCACTCTCCACTGCAATAGCTTTGATCTGGACCACTGTATTATGCGGCATTCTAAAAGCTCTGGGTAGAACAAGACCTCCATGTAGATGCATACTCTGAGAAGTTGTTATGTTTGGGAGATGTTACTTAATGACTTAATCCATTTCCTCATAGAGTTAATGTATTATAACATTATCACCTATATAAACACAGATTCAGCCCAGTGCCTGGCAAACAAAGGTATAGAAAAATAAATCAATATTAGACATGGAAAGGTCTAAGTGGAGTCAGGAGAAGGGGATAGAGAAGGACTTAATCAAAACTAAAACTAGTATGAGCAAGCCATATGGAAATCTACTTCTTTGTTACCTAATTAAAATATATAGTCCCCACCAGCTCTTACATATGGGGTGGGTACACCCCTGTTCCCTGGAGCCATTTGCATGTGGGTGGACCTGACATCCCAGTTCCCTGTGATTCATGTGAAGTGGGTAGGCCCAAGTTTGCTGGGTGGCGTGCAGGCATGTGTGTGCTGATTGTGGGGTAGGGAACCACCAGATATCCACACAAGACATGTTGGGGTAAGCTTACAAGCAGGGATTCACCTTCAGTCATCTCAATCCCAAATGTATGACTCAGGCAGGCCCCATAACCACAGTGACTGAGATTCAACCCCTGAAGTGAATCCCTATTATCATCTGACCATAGCTGCCACTAGTTGCCACAGTCAAGCCCACCACCAAGGGCCAAGAAGCAAGTACCAGAGAGATAACAGGAACCCTTATGGTCACTGAGTTGTCCAGACACTCCAGGACACTACCTAGAATTCCAAGGACAGTGAAAGACCTGAATCAGGTTCAAGAATACCCAGCTAAAACCTGTGAATATACCACCTTCCCATTTCTACCTTGATTAAACCTGTACAAGGTGATCATTGCATATTCCACAAGAGATGCTAATTGCTACAGTCCCAGCAAAAAAAGACAATGACCTCAAGATGGGCAAACCCCAGTACAAAACAAAGAACACAAGACACCAAGCCAAAATATCCCCCATGTAGGTCACCTAGTCCTACATTGGAAGTCTCCATAGTAAACCTGGAGAAAACTCCAGCCACAGAACCCCCAAAATTAAGCTGTGACAAGTATGTAAAATAAAATTAGTGAGGTCATAAACTAAAGAATGAAAGAATTAGTTGATAACTGGAATAAGCTACTCACAAAAGCATTTAAAGAATGAATGAAAAACAACAAAATTTTGAAGAATGCACTCATAGCATGACTGAAGGAAACAAATCAGCAAAAAGAACTCAACACACAACTCAAAAATTGAAGACAATCCACAAAAAGATTTGATAGAAGCATAAAGAAAAAGCAGGAGGGATTGGAGAGATGGCTCAGAGGTTAAGGCACTTTCCTTCATTGCCTAATAATCCAGGTTTTATTACCTACTGCCCATGTTAAACCAGATGTACAAAGTGGTGTATGCATCTGGAGTTCATTTGCAGTGGCTAGAGGCCCTGGGACACCCTTTCTCTCACTCAGTCTTTCTCTCTCTCTCTCTCTCTCTACTTGGAAATTAAAAAAAAAAAAAAAAGAAAATGAAGGGTAACCAAAAAAGAAAATGATCTCAATGGGCAGTGGAATAAACTCAGTGAAGATATAACCAAATGTAGGAATGAAGTCAAACAAACAACTAGCAAGTCTAATCAAGAAATGAAATTGGAATTCCACAAAGAGATAGAGATGCTGTAAAAAAAAAACCACAATAGATAACAACAATGAAATAAGTCTTCTAGCAGGCTCTCAAGAAAGCCTCACTAACAAAGTAGACCATATGGAAGATAGACTCTCAGAATTTGAGGACATGAGAGAGGAAATAATCTAGCAGTCAAAAATCAATGATACATTCTCAAAAACATGTTTACTGAACATGAAGGATATATGGGACACCTTAAAGAGAACAAATATTTGGCTCATTAGCATAGAAGAAGGGTAAAAATACAGACCAAAGGCATAGAGACCATCTTCAACACAATTATTGAAGAAAATTTCCTTAAGTTCACAAAAGAGCGCCCCATCAAAGTACAAGAGGTATTTAGAACCCCAAACAGATAGGACCAGAAAATTCCCCAGGTCACATTATAGTTAAAATGCTCAACACTGAAAACAAAGAAAGGATTCTAAGAGCTGCAAGAGAAAAAAAGCTTGTTATATACTAAGGTAAACCCATCAAAATTACATCTGATTTTTTTAGTGGAATCTCTAAAAGCCAGAAGGGATTGGACTGGAGCATGTCAAATCCCAAAAGATCATGGCTGCCAACCCAAAATAATATACTTAGCAAAACTGTCCCTCATAGTAGAAGGCAAAATAAAAATTTTCTGTTACAAAAGCCAGCTATACAATTATCTAAGCACTAAGCCAATCTAACAGAGAATATTGGGTAGAATAACCAAATATGAAGACATAAATAATTGCACCCAATTGTCTATAAGAGGGAAAATTATCCATGAGTAGAACAGGCATGAAAACATATGAAATACAAGAAAACATGAGAAAAATCACAAAGCCTCCAACTTCACAGAGATTAACTTGTACCTCATAGTTATAACTCTAAACATCAGTTGTCTCAGTGCTCCAATCAAATGACACAGGCTCAAAAGCTGGATCAGATAAATGGATCCATCTATTTTCTGTCTAAAGGGAACCTACCTTACTAATAAAAATAGATACTATCTTAGGAAGAAAGAATGGAAAGAGATATTCCAAGCAAATGGAAGTAAGAAACAAGCAGGGATGGCCAATCTGATATCGGACAAAGTAGACTTCAAACAAAAAGTAATTAAAAGAGACAAAGAAGACTACTACATACTCATCAGAGGAACAATACAAGAGGATATTACAATCATAAACCTACATGTACCAAACAAAGGAGCAAAAAACTTTATAAAGCCAAATCTGGTTGACAACAAAGCAGAAACAACGCTAACACAATTATAATAAGAGACTTTAATACTCACTATTATCATTAGACAGATATCTAAGTAGAAAATTAACTATTAAATAAGGGAGTTAAACAATGCCATAGGTAACTTGGACTTAATAGACATCTGTAGAATATTTCACATTCTTCTCAGCAGCTCATGGAACCTTCTCTAAAGTAGAGTATATGTTGGGGAATAAAACAAGTCTCAACAAATTCAGAAAAATTAACATAATTCCATGCACTGTATAAGACCACACTGCAGTAAAGCTAGAGATTAACAACAGGGGAAACTCCCAATACCTGGAGACTGAACAATTCATTATTACATAATGAATGGGTAGTCAAGGAAATCAAAAAGGGACTTAAAAATTTTCTGAACTGAATGAAAATGAAAGCACAACATACCCAAACTTATGGGGCACAATGAAGGCAGTAATAAGAGGGAAGTTTATAGCACTAACTGCTTCCTTTACAAAAACAGGGAGATCTCAAGTCAACAACTTAACCATCCAGCTGAAGGCATTGGAAAATAAGAATAATCCCAACCTATTAGTACCTCATGTAAAGAAATATACAAGATCAGAGCAGAAATTAATGAATTGGAAATAAATTTAAAATTGATTAAAGATTTGGTACTTTGAAAGAATAAACAAGATTGATAAGCCTCTAGCCAATTTGATTAAAAGTAAAAAAGAGGAGCCTTAAACCAATAAAATCAGAAACAAAAAGGGCTATTACCAAGGTTTCCCACCAGAACTAGATGAGAAGACTTACTGAAGGCAGTACATCCTTTGGTTGCAGGACACTGAGAAGCTAGAACTGAGCTACAAACCTCCTCTTCGCTGACTAGCTATGACAGTGCTGGAAAGTGCTATGAAACCTTATGGGGGAGAAAAGTCATCAGAAGTCTTAACCAGCAGTGTGCCCTGCAAGCTTAATAATAATTCAGGCAAGGGCTGGAGAGATGGCTTAGCGGTTAAGCGCTTGCCTGTGAAGCCTAAGGACTCCAGTTCGAGGCTCAATTCCCCAGGATCCACGTTATCCAGATGCACAAGGGGGCGCTCGCATCTGGAGTTCGTTTACAGAGGCTGGAAGCTCTGGCGTGCCCATTCTCTCTCTCTCTCTCTCTCTCTCTCTGCCTCCTTCTCTCTGTCACTGTCAAATAAATAAACAAACAGAAAAATTAAAAAAAATAATTTAGGCAAAACATGTCCATTAGTGCAATGTGGTATTACTGCTATGGGGTTAAGCAACTGTTCTCTGATTGGATTTGAGACCCATTACATGGGTGGGAATGCATGTCTCATGTGGAAAACTTAGTGCAAAGGCTATGACTGGGAAGTTCACAGGCTTATAGGGGAAGCTATTACTGCTGTCTGCTTAAATGGATATGTTATGCTCACCAAGTTGCCCTCTTAATGTTTATGTTTATGCTCATATATTAATGCTACTCTCACTTTTTGTTAGTGAAGCTTCTCTTTTCAGATGCTGGTGAGCATTGGGGAGATTCAAAACTCATCAACGTGTTGAGAAGAAGTGACAATTTTCATTGTTCTAGAACTTTCCAAGTAGGCTAAACTAGCTAGCCAGCCAGTCTCAGGGATCTGCCTATCACTGCCTTCCCAACACTGGGATTATATGCATGTCACCATGATCAAACTCATGTCCTCATGTTTGCAAGGCAAGCACTTGACTGACTAAGCTATGTCCCTAGCCCAGGGTTCTTAAATGCCTCAGTCTACTTCTAGATTCAGGGGCAGTGAAGGGGCTTGATTAAATTTTTCTCCACATACCAAAAAAAAAAAAAAAAAAAAAGAAGTGACAATGAGTACTAAATGAGAAATCACTATCACACCATCCAAGGCTCAGAGGCTGTGGAGGAGTAATTTTGAACGTTATCTTCCAGATACAAAGTGGCAGTTACATTTATGACCTCACAGTGGCTGTTGCTACATGCACAAGACCTACATAATATAAGGACAAAAAAGTTACCTGAGGAAGTTGTTCAAGAAAAGAAGGGTTCAGAGTATAGGGGATAGTTTAGAGTGGATAGAGGAGAGTGGCAGGAGAGCATTATGATTGGGGTACCTTGTCATGGAGCTTGTCAATGAGAAGTTAAACAAAAGAAAGATAGGACTTCTAGAACCTTATTTATTTTTTTTCCTCCTAAGCAGAAGTGATGAGAATATTTTGTCAGAGATGGCAAGAAGCTGAGTGTTATGTTGCATCAACTTTCTTCGAGTGGGACAATTGTATTGTACTTGACTGTTCAACAGTAGAGGAAGTTGGGTGGAGAGAGCTTGGTGATGTTGGTATGTTCCTCTTAAGAGATTATGGTTCTGGAAGCATGAGAATTAAATTTAACTCAATCATCCGTGTTCCTACTATCCCTTATTTCTTCATAACCCTGACTATCCTTAGAGTGACTGCTTCTATTCTCAGTGTCCAACTGTGTCCTTTTCTTTGGGATTTTGTTCATTGTCAGAGAAAGTGGTAGTATCCTGGGCTGTCCAGATGGTACCTGGGCTGGATGAGGAATGGGCTGGGGTGGAGTGAAGTTCAGTCCCTGTAGTCGCCAGACAGAAGGGCTCAGATGGTCTGCTCCCTTGCCAGGCATGGCCTATCTGTGTACAGACACCTCTGAGCTGCTGTGGTTCTGGCATGGAGGAGAGCGCAGCCATCGGCCCCCAACTCACGCTCCATATGCTGTTCTTCCTGACCCACCATCACCTGATTCATTCATGCTGTCACCCTTCTTCTGGTTGTAGGGTGCGGTAGCCAGATAGCCAGATGATCCCACGCTTTAGGACTTTAGGTGACAGTAACAGAACTGTCTCACATTCATCAGGAATAGCTAAATGCATAGGAGCCAGACCACTCTGTGTTGTCTACAGCATGAGAACAGAAACCTACAGGAAGCAAATCTCCTCCCCACTGACTTTTTCATGGTGTCACAAAGGGTAAAGTCACTTCTCCAAGGCCAGAAACTTAAGCTGTTTCTAACTTAACTCATTTAGTTTTCAAAACTCATAATTTCTATAATTACAGGCAGTCTCTGACTTAATGACACCTCGACTTATGATCTTTTGGCTTCACAATGGTTGGACAGTGATATGCAGTTAGCAGAAATCTTCCCCAGGAATTCTGAATTTGGACTGACTTCACTTTTAAGAGGCATTGTAGTCACTCATATGAAAGCTACTGGTGACTTTTCAGCATCAGGGAACACTGACTAAGGCAGGTGCTTGGGCAAGCTGACAATGCAGTGTGTTTGGGAAGAGGCAGAAAGCAGGACCTGGGGCTGGCTTGGGTTTTCGAGAGGTTCAGAGTGAACATCTGAAGAACCACAGGCCACACACCAATGCAGTAGGAAGGCTGGAAGCATTAAACATCGATTCCTTGGCAGTGGTAGCTATTGTCCAGGGAAGGAAAGTGATGCTAAAAGACGTGAAGAGGAATGGACAGGTTAGGAGGGAGTCAGAGTGAATTTGATATTCTAATTCTATTTCTAGTCCATCTCAACGGTGCCCAGGCCAAGTGGCCATCGTTTCCTATTGGACTTATTTCAGAGAGTACTCTTCCAGTGACCTCACAAAACCCATCTTGACTCCTCCTTCCTGTTCTCAAATCATCCAAATACCCAGCCACTTACCAGGAGAGCATCCCTCAACTGATACATGAAACCCTGTGAGAACTTCTTGCCTTCACAACACCCCATTACTGCAGCTACCCTTTGCTTGCTGGTTTTGTAACACTGGCCTGCTTTTAGTTCCTATAACTCCCATCAGATTCTCTCTGCATGTTTCTTTGCCTGGTTGCTCTATTATTCATTGTACTTAGTTTGAAAACTCAATCCCATGGGGAAGCTCTACTAGCTACTACCCTTAGTACAGAATCTCACTATCCTGCAATCCCTTCTAGTGCCAGGGATTCAACCAGGCTTACACACACACACACACGCTATGCAAGCACTCTACCACTGACTTTATTTTTTGAAACAGGGTTTCACTGTGTTGCACAGAAAAGCCTTGATCCTCCTGCCTCAGTTTTCCCAGGAGCAGGGATGAGAAGTCTGTGCTACCAGGTCTATCTTCAACTTTTCTTCATAGAACATTTTATAGTTGTGATTTTTGTCTTTGTGAAATTATTTGTAAAACATCTACCCTCATGTCATTCTAGCCCTCACCTGTACAAAAGTACCTTCTCAGTTTCGTGGCAGGGTGCCACGTCTGTAGGCCAGGAATTTGGAGATGAGGGATCTGAGAGGGATTCTGTGAGACTCCTGAGCACAGGAACCAGAGCGTGCTCACTTTCACCTGTAGCCCCCATGGAAGTTCCTGCACACACCCAGGCTCAGAACGCACAGGTTGACTTGTAACCAACAGAAAGAGTGATAAAGAGTGCTAGCCCATCTGCTTGGGAGAGATGGACAAGAGCCCTCGGTTCCTCTAGAACTTTGTTCAGACAAGATAGATTCTTTCTACATGAATTTTTTCCAGCCAAGATGGTCTTGAGATCAAAGGAGACGAACCTAACACAGAGCAGTCAAGTATTAGATGAGCAATAATAGTGACTTTTCTATCATGTAAGTATTGAGGTTGCTGGGTTGAGGGAGATTTCCGAGTGAAATATTCAAAGGAACTCTTAGGCTTCATAAGGTAGCATTAGATATATTTCTAGAAAGTAGAGCTGAGGTCTGTTCTCATGCTGGCAGAGCAGGTTGGGTGACTTTGGGAAAAATCTCCCACACTTGAGTTCCGGAATTTCTCCATATCAAAACTATAGCATCCTTTTTGTTATAGCTGTAGGTTCTTAATTCTCAATCTACCTTCCTTCCTGTAAGATTCCTCTTAGAGATATATCTGCTTTCCTCTCGCAAAGATTAGTTGCCATTGGAATATTTTCAGCATCTTTAAAGATTTTTTTTCTTTCTTTGATACTCCAGATAAAAGCATATTATTTTTGTTTGAGACAGAATAGCAAGAATATACTAGCTTAGAAAAGTTTTAAGAAATTTGCCCAAATTCCTCACTGCAGAGCTCTAGAGGAAAGTTATTTTACAGTGTCGCACTCTGCTCTCTGATGCAGGTGTGGCTTAGCCCGGGAGCCCACTTGGACTGAGGAAGGAGAATCTAGATTCACACCCTGCCTCTGGCCCTCAACAGGCAGGGGACTGTGAGTGGAACTCTATAGCTGTCGGTTTTCCAGGGTTGTGTGTTTATATGCCCATTTTGAAGATTAACTGAGATGCCTTATGGAGAAATGCCTGGCGTAAATCCAGAGAGAAGTAGAATTTCATAAAATTTAATTTCCTTCTAATTGTTAGTTGCCTTTCCTAGTTGAAAAATGTTTTTCACATGAAAAATCTGACCGACAATGTAATTTTCAGAACAACCCTGAACATTCCATGAGGAATGACTGAATTATCCTGACCCTGAAGGGGCAGCTTTGGCCTATGAGGATGAGGAGGAGGAAGAAAAAGTGAATGTCTTTTTCTCTGTCTGAAAGGCCTGTTCCTAGAGCCTCACATGGAGGAAAACAACTGGGGTTTTACTGTTTGGGAGGAAATTCCTGGGTCCTGGTCTTGATTCCAATGCTGTGTTGCTTATTTAGCCTGAATGTATTAATTGGTCTCTTCAGTGCATTCTTTATCTTAAGTGCTTGTTAATGTTCTAGAGAAATCTTAGGGATTTATTTAAAGATGAATTAAAAGCCTTTTCGAGTTCTTTTAAAGTGTGTTGCTATTGTGCTTTGGATGAAAAGATTATGTAACCCAAGGCAACTTGTAAGAGTTTAGTGAATATTAATGGGATAATACAAAAGTGAAGATAAAAGGCCATCAGTTTAGGGCTGCGGAGATGGCTCAGTGGTTAAGGAGCTTGCCTGAAAGCCTAACAGCTCTGGTTCGATTCCCCAGTACCCATGCAAAGCCAGTTACCATACATTTTGGAGTTTGTTTGCAGCTGTTGGAGGCCCTAGAGAACCCATTTTCTCTGTCTCCCTTCTCTCTCTCTGCTTGCAAATAAATAAATGCATAACATATTTTTAAAAACATTTTAAAGCCTACCAGTTTATAGTTTAGTGATGAGCTCAATAAATGATAACAACTTGGGATTGTGAGAATAGGTCAGAGGGCCTATGAGTGGGAAGGAAAACTGACGTCACTAGTCTCTATGTCCTGGGTATTTACTCTTGGCTTTATGGCCCCCACTGCCTTACTGGGGGCCTGGTCAACCTTGTCTTCAGCTATCTCCTATGCATGTTATCCTGTTAGGGTTTACACTCATACTCAGAATCAATGTACACTATGTATTTCATCCTCTGCTTAGGGTTTTCCTTTGGGGTTGGTAAGTATTGCTATAGCTTGACTCGTGCAAAATATCCATTTGTGCAGTGCCATGGGTATTCTTCACTGTCAAGTTGACTTGATTTAGAATCTCCAAGGAGACATACCTTTGGGTGTTTGTAGAAGGCTTTAACTGAGGAGAGAAGACACACCTTGAATTTGGTGGAACCAACCCATATGCTAGGGTCTTGGACTGAATTAAAGATGAATAAGATGGAAGCCAGCGGAGTGTCCGCGGGTTCCCCATTCTCTTCTTCCTGGTGTGCCGAGATGTGGGGAGTCCCAGCACATGCTCCTGTTGCCATGACCTCTGCTCTTACCCACCACGATGGACTGTACCCTCTTACATCATGAGCTAAAACATATCCTTTCTCCTTAAGTTGCTTCTTCCACAGAGATGAGAAGAGTGACTAAGACACAATCAGTGTATCAATACAATCATAAATGGATTCATCAAGCACAATGTTAACTATCAGTGCAGTGATGGAAGCATGAACATACTGTGTGCCAATTATGTACAAACCAGCCCTTTTAGATGTGGAACATTTGATGACCAGTGGCTGTGCTTGAACTTTTATCCTTGCAAGCCTTCTGCATTGATTCTATTGTGATTTGAGTGGTTCTGTAAAACTTTTGAGGCTATACAGCCAGTAACTCATGTGTACCAGACTTACAGGTGGAAAGAGGAAGCCGGAGGCTATGAGTAAGAGCATTTGCAACTGAAAGTGGCTTCCCTCTCTGGGGTTTCTTTCTCTCACTGAAAATTGCACAGGCGAGATTCTCCAGGTGTCTTCAGCTGTCCAGTGATGTCTGGGGTCTGCGCTGCTGTTTCTCTGATTCAATAACAGCTTTAAGCATCATTTTCTCAAGTGGCAATGAGGAAAACAGAGACTCTGGTGAAGGGCTTATCCTTTTCAGGGGACACTCCTTTAGTTTCAGGGAGAAAAATCCCTTCCCAGAAGTTGCCCTGGGAACTCAGCAGTGGGAGGAGGCTCTGCTACCAGGTCCAGTGTGGGAAATCTAGTTTCTTCAAGGCACTCAATAGCACTAGCTCCCATCAGAAAAGGGAACTTCAAGGCCTCCATCCAAGAGGGCATTCAACCCCTCCCATAGTTCTGAGAATTACTACTGGCAAGACTCTGCAGGGCTGGGCATGATGGCATATTCCTCTAACTCCAGCACTGGGGAGGCAGAGGCAAGAGGTTCATGAATTTGAGGCCAGGGTCAATGCATAATAAGTTCAAGGAAAGCCTGGGCTACTTACCTATAAACAAACAAACAAACAAACAAACAACAATAATAACTTTTACAGGCCTAGACCATTAGCTTGTGTTCTTCCTTCTATTGTATTTAATTATTATTCTACCTTTTCAAACAAGGTAAATATGAACTATTGGGCAATTAAACCAATGATAACCCAACAGGGTCACAAATCCCCTGGCAATGACTGTGAGGGAGCGTAATGGTGTTCACAGCCACTAGTGTTGGTGTAACACTACATTCAGATCTGTCTGTATAATGCCCTACCTAGCCTTCAGGACATGAAGAGAAAATACCCACTTCACAGCTGAGAAGACTGAGGCATCCAGAAGGGTAACAATTTGTTCATAATCTCACAGTGGCTCAGGAGGCTTAGGATGTGTTTGCTTCAATTGTTGTACTGTAGAACTGGTTTTCATATAAATAATGGGATATGTTGGGATGATTCCTAAGTCTAAACACAAAATCCATTTATATTTCATATGCATTTTTATCCATGCGTCAAGGTGATTTTTTAAAAACAATATTTGTGCCTGAGGCTGAGTTTGATGGTGTGGAAATTTCCTCTTGTAGCACCCTGTCAGTGCTCATAGGGTTTGGGATTTCAAGTGTTTGGGTTCAGGATGCTCAACCTGTATGTCGCACAGCTGACAGCAACACATAGTCCTCAACGACCAGCACCAAGCGATCTCTGATTGCTCTGGGGAGACAGACCCTATTATTGCAATGCTTGAAAGCAATTGCTGCTCTTTATGTCCTCTGAAAACTTCCTCCACACTCCTGCCTTTCTGTGTCTTGCGTAGGTGTGGCTTATGGCTCCTGCTGGTCTGTTTCCTTATCCTCCAAAGTGCCACTCCACAGTGTTACCATGGACGACAGACATGTACATGGCTGTTTTTTGTTCCTGACTGCACCTCACTTAGGCTCCAACATTTTTCCACCTTGAACAGCTTCCCTTTTGTTAAAAAAAATTATTTGCAAGCAGAGAGAGAGAGAGAGAAAGAGAGATAGAGAATGGGTATGCCAGAGCCTCTTGGGCAGAACATGAAGTGATGAGGTCAGCTAGGGGTGTCTGTGCTGAGGCTGGTCCCTAACCCTACACAAGGAATGTGAGACTGTGTCTCTTGTTAGAGAGTGAGATTTGGAACAAGTTGAGAGACAAGAGTGTAGACTCTTAAGAGCATAATCACATGTGACCAAAAGTTGAGGAAAGGAAATCTTCACTTCTGTGTGGAGCACAACATGGCTTTAGTGCATTCAGTACAGAGTTGGTGTTGAGTGCTATTGTGCAAAGGAGTGAAGGTAGGGAAAGAAAGCAAGGATAGGAGAAAGAGAGATAAAGAAGGGGGAGGAAGATGGAGGAGGAGAGAAGAAAAGACCAATACCCACTAGCCTTTGTGTCCTTGTTGCCAAAAGTCCTGTAAGGCAGCAAACACTTGTTGGTTTGATGGAGTAATGTAAGCAGAATGATTTCTGCAGTGTGTACCCCCAACAGTCCTTGGTTTTCACAGGCTGCCCTTCTCCCTTTCTGAGAGTGAAGACTGTCTGAAAACTTCTAGCGTACCACCATCCTATGTTTGTGTGTGGAGCTGGGAAGACAGGCAGCCAAGAATTACTCAGTGTATTGGTGCATGGCACCCTTAGCTAGGGGTTGTAGCTCAGGACAGGAGAGCTCATCTTTTAAAAAGATTATTTGTTTATCTGAGAGAGACAAAAAGAAAGAGAGAAAGAAAATGAATAGGTGCACCAGGGCCTTCTGCAAATGAACTCCAAATGCATGTGCCACCTTGTACATCTGGCTTATGTGAATCCTGGGAAATTGAACCTTGGTCCTTTGCAGACAAGCGCCCTAACCACTAAGCAATCTCTCTAGCCCAAGACAGAGCTCATCTTGCATGCTTGAGGCCTCCAGTTAGATCCCTAGCAACACGAGATTTTCAAAATTTAAATTTTAAAAAGAATTATCAGGTTTGGCCCCAGCTCTAGCACCAAGCAGAAGAAACTGAAGCAGTGAGGTGAAGCACTCCCTCCCCCTCCCAGAGCCAACCTACTGAGCCTCTGAAGACTGAAGGATTACAATCAACTTTGTAGCGCAAAATGCAATTATGTCTCTATCAGGTTTTTAAGACCAGAGGCAACAATGGTAATGAATGACCAATAATTAATGGGAAGTAGCCACATGGAAGAGTCCATGCCCTGTGCTGTGTGGGTCAACAGGTAAATATATTAAATGCCTTCCTTTAAATACCTGTTCAACTCTGATGAGAGTAGAGGTCAAAACAGTCTATATGTTTTAGCCCTTGTGACTGCTTGCCAGGGTCTGTGGAGAGCGGGACTCCCTTTCTGTCCTGGAAATCTAGGCAGTATTGGCAGCTCTGCTCTACATCTCTAATGCCATGAAGTATCTTTCCTTTACTCCTCCATTCTAATGAGGAGTGGGCTGTGATAGGGACTGCATTATGACTCTTGATTCCAGCCCTCTAACAAAATTCTAATTCCTAAACCCCACAGTCCCTCAGAAGATGACCATATTTGGAGATCAGTCTTTAAGAAGTAATGAAAGCTTGGGGTTGGAAAGATGGCTTAGTTGTAAAGGCACTTGACCTCAAAGCCAAAGGAACTAGGAACCACATAAGCCAGAAGCACAAGGTGGTGCATATATCTGGAATTTGTGTGCAGTGGCTGAAAGCCCTGGAGTGCCCATTGCCCATTCTCTCTCTGCATCTCTCTCTCTCTCTCAAATAAATAAATAAAAATACAATATATTTTTTTTTTTAAAAAAAAGAAGTAATGAAAGCAGAACGTGGTCACATAGGTCAATCTTGATCCCAAATGGCTGGTGTCCTTCTAAGGACAGGAATTTTAGATACAGTCAGGTACAGAGGGAAGAGCATGTGAGGGCACCATAAGAAGGCACCTGTCTGCAAGTCAAGGGGAGAGGTCTTTATAAGAAACTGCCTTGGCAATACCATGACCTTGGCCTTCCAGTCTCTAAAACTGTAAAACTATAAATGTCTATTAAAACTTTTCAGCCTGTTGTGCCTTGTTTCTTCAGTTCAAACAGATCAGCATGAACACCAGCCACCTGCAAGCCCTGCCAAAGAGGAGAATCAGTACAGAGGTGAAAGAAAGGGAAAGAAACCAGCAGGTTTCATTAGGCAAAGTCCAGAAGCCACAAGTTGTTTATTCTAAACCAGTAGGCTCAGGGCCTCCACTTGTAGATACACAGGAGACACCTGCCCTGTCTTCCTCACTTTCCATACTATCAGGAAAGCCACAGATAAGAACCATGATTTTGGCCACATATCTTTCTAGATCTTCATATAATGAACATTAACCACAACATCATAATGAACACTAACCATGACTTACAACTTTATGTTGGTGAGGAAATATGTTCTAAGTTCCCAACAACAATTTAAAGATCTAGTTTTGGATCACAACTTGTTGAAGTTGAAGGCTGCCAATATTTCTGGATTTCTTGACAACACTCAAATTGTGTATACACTTATGAACACACTGTGTAGTTCAACCTTTTCCCTTATTTAGACCAATTTTCCATAATTTGTTCTAATTATTGTCTTAATTGTTATATTGAGTACCTCATTTTAGGGGGATTTGCATATAATGCTAAAAAGGCCTGTGGGCGTCTTCTGTTTATGACATTATAGATCTCTAATTATTAAACAGAAAGCATGGAAAATTGTAATACTCAGTGTTTGAAATACAGTCTCCTATTTATATGAGCATACTTATTCTGAGACATTGAAATATGCTTAAGAGAAAACCATATTTCCCTGAGGATTTCTCTTGTAGCATTCTTCAGTGAATGTGCCAGACAGTTCCCCATCACTGCAATAAATACCTGAGATTATCAACTTATAAGGAAGGAAGGTGGGCTGGAGAGATGGCTTAGCGGTTAAGGTGTTTGCCTGCAAAGTTTAAGGACCCATGTTCAACTCTCCAGATCCCACATAAGCCAGACACACAAAGGTGAGGCAAGCGAAATGCCCACTAGGTGGCACAAGCATCTAGAGTTGAATTACACTGTCTGAGGCCCTGGTGCACCAATTCTGTCTGTCTCACTCTCTCTCTGAAAAATAAATAGGCAAGCCTTCTGGTCTAGATGGCATCCGCCTAACTGCACTGCACCTCACAGGGAAGGAAAGGCAAGACGTTGAGGGTTCATTGGGCCTTCCAGGGGAGAGAAGACTCTAATAGACCTTCAGTGGAAGGGTGCAGAGGGGCAAAAAACAGGAATCCACTGATTCCCATGCTCTCCGGTAGCCAACCAGTCCCCCAGTCCCCTCAAACAGCCATAGTCCCAGCTGCAGGTTCCTACTGAACTAACTGCAGACAAGGGGACCCAGGCCATGCACCTCCATGTTCATGAATGCTGTCCCATTTCCCACTGCCCCCAACCCCTGTGTGCGGACCCAGGCTAGCATTCCCTCAGGGGACCTCCAGGCATGAACACCATCTCACTCACTGCTTCCCCCCACCCTCGTGCCCAGACCCAGGCCATCAGGCTAGCTTTCCCCCAGGGGACCTCCAGCACGAATACCTTCCCACACCACACCCCCTGCACATGCGCCAACACAGGCCAGCAGGTTATCATTCCCCCAGGGGACCTACAGGCTTGAAAGCAGCCATGTGCGGCCACCCCACCCCGAACCCCATGCATGGATCCAGGCCAGCAGACTAGCATTCCCCCAGGGAACCTCTGCACAGGAACTAGCACTCCCCTCCACCCCCACCACCAGGGACCTCCACATGCCACTGCCCCTCCATGCACTGACCCAGGTCAGCAGGCTAGGGTTCCCCTCCCTAGGATTTCCCACCACAGGGGACCTCCATGCCCCCTCCACCTGCCTGTCACCTGACCCACAGGCTAGATTACAGCTTCCTCCTAAATTAAAAAAAGACTCCTACACTGTGATGGGCAGATAACAGCCCAAAAAGAAGAACATGAAAAATCAAATGCAAATAAATCCAATAAGATTGCCCAGCCCCACAATGGATGTCTCTAGTCAAAACAGAAGAGACATTAGGATCAGAACCCCAAAATGAAGATACAAGCTATGCAAGCCTGACCAAGCAAATAGCAGATCTTGCAGAAAAGCAACAAAAGGCCGATAATCTTATGAATGTTGCCCTTGCTAGATTAGACCTTGTGGTAGTTTGAATAGATGGCCCCCAATATAATGTTTTATTACTTTGTGGTTTGCATCTGCAGCCACCTGGCTGGAGGAGGTGTCACTGGGCAGATCTTAAGGCATGGTGGTGTGTTTCAGGTTTCAATCTAAAAAATATGCAAAGTGGGCCTAGCAGGAGTTCCTGAAGTGTGTAGCTTTTGACATTTAGGCTGTGCTTCTCTCTCTATGTTTGGTTCTGTGAAAACAGGCCAGCTTCTTCTGCCATTATGGAACTTCCCCTGGCTCTGTAGGCTTCAATAAATCTCTTCCTCCATAACTGTGCCTGGTCTGGAAGTTCATCTCAGTGAATCTAACCTAAATCTGTTTGCTACAGACCTAATAGATAAGAAGTAGGAAAGGATCTAAAGATAGCCAAATACAGTTAGATGATCTGAAGGACAGTGATAAAAAAAAAGGTCTCAATAACCAGTTGGCTAAACTCAATGAAGACATAAAGAAATGCAAGGATGAATTTCAAGAAGCAATAGGATGATATTGTATATATGTAAGTAGAAGAACAGATTAATGGGGGTGAGAAGGCCTAAGTGAGGTCAGGGAAAGAGATTGAGTGAAGGAAAGGTGGAGGGAGGACTAATCAAAATCTAACAGGATATAAATAAGTCATATGAAAACCTACTGTTTTGGAACCATAGATTGTTTCTAGAAAAATTTCAGTATCAAGGATGGGATACCTTCCAGTGAGTTGTTGGCCAGGGAGGTCCCTGATGCCCCCAAAACATTACAGGCCATTGCCAAGGCCCTTTGTTTCCCACCAGGAATAGATGGTAGGACCCTATTGCTGAAGACTCCACATAGTTGGGCTGCAAGGTCATTGAGAAATCCTGCTGGAGCTGAGCTGAAAACCTCCTCCATGTAAACCAGCTGAAAAAAGCCATACTGCATGCAGTTCAATGGGAGAGAGAGAAATCACCAATGAAGATACTCAACAGTGGACACTGCAAGCCTTATATTTGGCTAGTTAGGCCAAATGAGCCAACAGGTGCAATAGTGGCATGTCTGTTATGGGGCAAACCAACTGCCCACTAATTTGACTGGAGGCCCACTCCTTGGGAGGGAATATATCCCTGATACTGAAAACCTACAACAGGGATAGTCATGAGCCCTAGGGGCATAATGTCTGCTGATGTCTGGCTAAATGCATATACTGTGCTCACCAAACTGCCCAGTAAGCACTTCTCTTAATGTTTATACCCATATATTAATGCTACTCTCACTTTTGGTTAGAGAAGCTTCTATTTTCAGATGGCAGTGACCTTGGTATGACTCAGAAGGCACCATGGTGCTGAGAAGAAGTGACAGAGGAGTGCTCACTCAGCATTGAAATATCTCTTTCACACCTTCTAAGGCTCAGGGCTCATTACAGAAGAGGTGACAGAAAGAATGTAAAATCCAAAGGAAGGATAGGACTCCTTACAATGTGCTCCTTCATACACAACATGGCCTTGATATCTATGACCTCATAGTGCCTGACACTATCTACACAAGACCATAAAAATATTAGGAAAAAGATCACAACATCAAAATAAAAGAGGGACTGATTGAGAGGGGGAAGGGATATGATGGAGAGTGGAGACTCAAAGGGGAAAGTGGGGGAAGGGAGGGAATTACTATGGGCTATTGTTTACAATCATGGAAGTTGTCAATAAAAAAGAATAAAAGAAAATCAGAAAATGACGTGAAAAGGGAATTTGACAGAGGGATGGAAACTATACATAAAAAAGTAGTAGAAAATACAAACCAAATTGAACAAGCACAAAACTCTATAGAAGCTCTCAAGAACAGAGTCAGCCATGTGGAGGATAGAAAACCATAACTGGAAGACAAAACAGAAGAAACAATTCGTGAGTCCAAAAGTTTCAACAAGTTCAAAAATTTTTGTGACCAGAACATGAGGGAACTTTGGTATATCATTAAACGACCCAGCATTTGGATCATGGGAATACCAGAAGTGGAAGAAATTCAGATCAAAGGAATGGAGAACATATTTAACAAAATTATCAAAGAAAAGTTTCCTACTCTCAAAAGAAAGTCCCATCAAGATACAAGAAGCTAACAGAACACCAAACAGACTGGACCAAAGGAGAAATTCTCCAAGACATATTATCATTAAGACTGTAAACATCAATACCAAAGAGAAAGTCCTAAAAGCAGCTAGGGAGAAACAACACATTACATATAAAGCAAACCCCGTCAGGATTACTTTAGACTTCTCAATGAAACCCTAAAAGCCAGAAGGGCCTGTAATGGAATGCTGCGAAGTCTAAGAGCCTATGGTTTCTCTTTATCTCCTATCTTTTTCTTCCTTCTTTTCCTTAGTGCTGGCCTGTAACTCCCAATACCAGCATGTGATACCACAATGAGCTGTTGATCAGAGAGATCTACAAGGTTTCCGAAAAGTATAAATACTTCTGTCAGAGTGCTTGATTACCCACCAAAGGTTAGTGGTAATACCCTACTGCTGAAGACACCATATGCTGTTGGTATGGAACATGGAGTGACCTGCTGGAATCTGGAAGAGTCAGTCCCCAGACAGCTCGTCTAGTGCCAGAAGGTGCTTCATGTGTGACTGGGGGAAAATGATGAACATTTGTCCAAGCAACTCTAAGCTACCCAGCAGCAAACAACCTGACGTGTTGCTCACACAAGTGCAATAGTGTCACACAGCCATGGTGGGTAACCAGCTGCTCTTTATTTGGCTAGCTGATCCACTCAGTGGAATGGAACCTATAGCTGGAGCTTGGAAACAAGTCAGAACTATATCTAAAAAATGAGCCCACTCTTTACTATCAAGCTTCCACCAATCCATGGGCTACAAGGGAGACTACACCTATTAAATTCTCTCTAAAATAATAATGGTTATCCCATTTATCTGGTGCTGACTTCATTCTGAATTGGAGAATTTGCTTCTCTTTTTCAGATGGACTCAGATCCTAACGAGAGAATCAGCCCATTGCACTGCAACAGGGCCCCAACTGAAACCAAGAGTAATTGGGGAAATGAGCAAGAGTGCTGCTTTCTTGGTGTACCTGGTACAAGCAGAAGGGTGAAGGAGATAGACACAGAGAACACTCAACTCCTGCCAAACCAGATATCCAGAGACACAGAGGCTCCCAAGACCTCATCACTGAAGTAGTCCTAAAACGAACCCAACATGGCTCAGGGAAATTTGCAGAAGAGGGGGCGGAAAGATTGTTAGAGCCACAAGTTGGGTCATTATGCACAGAGACATTGCCTCTTACCAATAACTGATGGCTAACACCCATAATGTATGACCCATATTCCCCAATGAGGAGGGTCCCTGTGGAGGGGGGAGGACAGGGAGGAGACTAACAATGGTACCAACATGACTGTATACACACTGTGTACATAACTAATAAAAATGCTGGTAAATAAAAAAATAAATAAAACAAAGAAGGAAGGTTTATTTGGTTCAGAGTTTTGGAGGTTTCGGTCCATGATTGGTTAGCACTTTGTTTTGAGCCTGTGGTGAGGCAGTTTATCACAGCATGGGTGTGTGGTGAAGCAAAGCCATTTGTCTCTTGGCTGGGAAGTAAAAAGAAAGGAAAAGGAAGAGCAAAGGGTAAGCTTTCCTTTAAGGCCATGCCCCAGTGATCTGGAATCTCCCACAAGACCCTGTCTCCTCATGGCTCCATCACTTCCCGGTAGTGCTGCCATGGACAGCAAACCTCCAGGATGCTGGAAGACACTTAGGACTCAAGCGATTGTAGAAAGGTACCAGCGTATAGCACACGATATGTGAAGTGCAACTTTGCTTTACAAAAGTGCATTCAGCAGGCTCAGCAAGAAATGTTTAAAGACATTGTCTGAAGGAAAGTAGGCTAATAACGTTTTAACCAGCTTCCAACTATTAAATCTAAGATTGGATTTTATGGAAAAGGATAAACAAACATTCCTTGAATACTTACTCTGCATTGGCAAGAACGAATGAAATATGGTGGCTGCCCTTAGGAACTATGAGGTCTGATTCATATTCACCATAGCAGTTCCTTTAATGCCCATCATTTCCAGAAATGAAAGGAAATCAATCACAGAAAGTGCTAGGCATAGACTTTAGTATTAGCTATTATTATCATTATTGAAGAAATAGCAAAAGAAATATGATCAGCACTTCCGCCTTCTGACTGGCTTCCTCTGTTAGTCACCTTGAGAAATGCCTGCAGAAAGCAATGTTAATTATTACAGAAGTCTATAAATGTCTTCCCAAAAGTGTTAGGTGACTACAGTATCACCTGGTCTACAGGGGGATAAAAATAAACAGTCACTCCTGCTGGGTAACAATATGCCGATCTTCAAGCGTTTGCAATGCAGATTTTATGCTTCACTGCCTCCCTAACAACAAGTGTGAAGATTGCACCGCCCCCCCCCAACACACACCTTTCTGTGCCAGCCTCAGATAAGTTGTTTGTTTGTGAGTTCTAAAGAGAGTGTAGCCTCAGGGTTCTCAAGACAATTGGATGTTGTTTCACTCGTAATTTTGTTCCGGAGGCTCATGCATTTACAGAAAAAGTGAACAATTACAGTTTAATGCTGAGGCCCAAACAAAGCCCTGCTGGGAGTTTCTGGGGTGTTCTCACACTGTTCTCCCTGTCTACACCCAATTAGAGTGGGGCAGGACAGCTTGGAGGGCTCCAGGGGAAAGGGTGCAAACACATTGGGGGATGGTTGTGCTGTAAGAATATAAATTCCGGCCTATTTAAAAATTTCCTTGTGACAGCTCCCTAGGTCTCTGGCAGCTGACTGATCCCTTAATGGACAGGGTTTAACCTCATGCGTGGCTTTCTAAATGTGACCACCTCGAATCCCAGCCCCCCACGGTGATGTGCTACACTGGGATGTCACTCCCTGCTCACCCCTCTGAGCCACTCAGAGTCTCAACAGCGGGGCCACATCAAGGCCCACTACATGACCACATGGGCTATGTCTTTCACCACTGATGCCCACATTAAGGTCACAGGGGCTTTTGATCAACTCTGCACTCATGGCAGGAAAGTATCACTTTGAAAACATCTTTCTGGGGAAACTATGATGGAATGAAAATCCCTGCTTACCTGGTTCTCTTACACAGGAAAACTTTTTAACCACATACTGAAGCAGGGCTTTCCTTCTTCTGTTGGAGGAGAGAGAAAGTTTTGGATTTTTTTCTGCACTTGAAGGACACATTTGTTTACCAAAGGATATAGACTCAACCTCACAGACTGGCTCCCTGAGAGGTGAAGATAGAGGCTTAGAAGGACAGTGTGTTGTGCAGGACTGGCAAAGAGAGAATCAGTGGATATCAGGCATTGCCCCTACATTAAGGAGGCCCTGCTGGCTGTGGAGACAAGGAAGAGTGGGTGGGGCACATGTGCGTTCATCGGAACCCTGACCACCAGACAAGGGGCAGAGAGAGAGGTCTGGTCCTAGTCTCAGGATGATTGAGTCTGTAGGATACTGAGGAGTACAGACAAGGGCGAACTGGCCTCCTGGGTCTCCTTTAGTGTCATTCTTCCAGGAAGCCCTGTCTCATTGTCAACATCTGGGGCTCCATGATTATCTGTCCTTTTTGAAGTCTTCATACCAGACTGTCAGCATGATTGTGCCCGGCTCTGTACCTAGCCACGGTGCTATCTACAGAAAGTACTCAAGGGTCTGGTACACAGCAAACAGCTAATAGATATTTGTCACGGTGATGGACTGAAGGAGAAGCACGAAGGGGGAAGAAGGAGAGGGGAGGGAGGAAAGAAAACCAATGAGAAGGAGCAGAAGGTGAGAGAATGGGAAGGAAAGAGAAGGAAACATGAGTGTTGGGCAGAAGGAGAGAGGAAAGAGAAAAGGAGGAAGAAGGGCAAGGAAGGAGAGCTTCAAAACTATTTTCTTGTGAAGTGTCAGATTTGAGAAAACCAATCACATGCAAAAGAAAGCACTTGTAAAATATAAGAATATGATGTGAAGTCTGAAAGTATGATTTTGGTCCAGTTTAAATGTTTTTTTTTTTAATCTCATTGAATATAGTGTATATGTCACTTGCAAACTATTTCCTACCTAAAAAAAATTATATGTGTTCTAACTTTGTCATGATGTTATCTGAGACCTGTGAGTCTGCTAATGCTGGAATGTTGAATGCTTTCCTAATACAATATGTTATGGAGAATCTGCCATTTGAGGGCTCTAATTTTGAACTGAGGGACAACATTAAAAAGCCAAGATATCAGATACCTAAATATTTCTGTTGTGTCCTTTGCTTATTTTGCCCATTCCTACTCTGCTAGACCAGATCCCTACATTTCTAAAGATCTCAGGAACCAATCTGTACTGTGAGAGGGGTGGTCCCCAGACCCCAGACTCTAGTGTCTCAGGCCCTCATCTGCTCATGGCTTGTGGCTTGTGTCTTCCATCTGGGCTTTGCAACTTGGTGCGGCACAAAATGAACACAGTCACCTTCCACTCTGGGCCACATACAACACAGGCCTCCTGGTGATATCTCTTCGTCTGTCTGCCGTAATGTGGGGACACACAAGAGTTTCCCAGTGGATCATTTAAAGCATTCAGATTGTATAAAAATAAAAGAGGATATAAGGCTTAAAAACACAGCCCTTTTGAGTGAATTTTAAATTTTAAATTTTAAATTTTAAATAGCTAAGTGACTTCATTTGTGTGCCGTCTATCTACTCCAAGCTCCATCACAAGGCTCGGAGGCTCTCACTGTGCATTGTTGGGGTGGGAGTGGCATTGCCGTGAGTGTTTGAGAAGCTCGGAGTTAACAATAAAGGGTCTCAAATGTTCCTGTGAGATCTTTATCGGAGCCAAAATTTGTCTCTATACCATCTAGAACATTAAGAAGAGAAACATGATATGTTAACAATTCTGTGGGTTTCCTTTAAGAGCTCCTCAAAGACCCACGGAATGTTTAAAAATAAATGGTATTTGTCACAGATGTTCCAAAATGATCACTGTCATTGGTCAAATGTGTTATAAGGTCAGAGAGAAAGGTCAAGTTCTCCTCATGAAGACGCTTTGTGTATGTGGACTGATTTAAGCCCACGGAGTCTGTTTTCAAAGCAGCTCTCCATGGGCAAACTTGGAGGTGCAGGACAAGAATTCTGTGTAGATGCACAGGACTGATGTTTAGTTTATTTCCCTGGGAACATTTTTCTTGTACTCAGTCCTTGGAAGCCAGCACCTTATTTAAGCCACATACAGATAAGGAATGAAAAGCATGTCCTGAGATCTTTTTTAAAAATTATTTTTATTTATTTGCTTGCCCTCATGTGTGTTTGCATGCATGTGCATATACCGCATACCAGGATCTCTTGCCACTGCAAATGAATGCCTGTCAAGCTTTACCTGAGTGGCTAGGGAATTGAAACCTGGGCTAGCATGGGTTGAAAGTTCATGCTTTTAACTGCTGAGCGATCTGCCCAGCCTCTCCTGAGATCTTCCTACCCAAACTACCACCCTGACTAGACACATGGCCGTGGTAATGACTACTGAAAGTCTCCTGCCCACCCCAAGGGCAGCTGAAGAGCTTTTACATGTTAATCATGGACAACTGGAAGAAGGATTAAAATGAAAAAATCCTGGGATCTGGTATTCATACAGCAACAAAGCAACTTTCCTTGTGAGGTTGGGGCAAGGATAGTAGTGGATTTTATAACAGGCTTTGGAGAAGAAAAGAGCAGATTTCATCAGTTGTCACCTTTGGCCCACTCTCTTGCCACCTGCTGACTTTAAGAAAAATTTGACTGAAGATGAGGATTAATGTAATGGCTGATTCCATTACTTCTGGATTTTCTTTTGGATGAAATTTAATCATTCTGCTTCACATTCCTTCTCCTCACCTGCTCTGGAAAGTAAATTGAATTCTTTGAAAGGAAATTCAGTCCAGACCAGAAGACACCCAGAACCAACTCTGGCTGCCTCTGGGAAGAAAAAGGGCCCTCAGAGTCATGGGCTTCTCCTCTGGTCTGTTTACATCACACCTGTTTATTCCATTAAGGTACCATTTCAGGGGCTCAGTGAGTGTTGGACAGCTCAAGACTTACTGCCCCAAAGAATTTGAACAGCCTCAAATAAGCAATTTCTTATTCTAACTTCCAGAAGATCCCTCTGAAGGTCACTGGAAGCTTCATCCACCAGTGGAATTATTCACTGACCTGCTGGATACTCTGTTCTGAGTGGGCCTATCTGAACAGGATACCTTTTGCTATTTCAGCTTTCTTCTGGCACAACCTAGGGGAAGCATCCTATGTGGCTAGGTGGGAACTTGACATTGAAGTTTCATCTAAGTAGCTGCATCCTCTCCCCCACATGTTTTCTTTAATAGTTTTTCTTGTCCCACCCTCTCTACTTATCTCCTTGACATATGTGTACAGCTCATGATTAATATACCTTTGTCATAAAAATAGAAAGGCCCAGTGCTTTTACATGAAGCAACACTAGTATATTTCATTTTTTTAGTTGGGTAAACTGAGTCCATGGTGGTTAAATAACACATCTGAGGACTTAAACATTAGCTAACTGTGGAGCAGGGTTGGAGGGTGTCCTGACATGTTTCAGAGTCCAGAACCACCTCTAACTACAGGATACAACCTCAAGTCCAAGGTATACTCAAGTTCCTCTCCTCTGCGACTAACTGACTGGAAACTTCCCTTTGCAGAGCTGCTCTGCACTCTGTGTGTCCTGTGCCAGTGATGAGAAGTTCTTGGGTTGCTTTTGCCATGTAAAAGATGTGGGTTCCAATGTTGACTGATGTGAGGTTCTCATGTTGAGTGATGTGAGGTTCCTGTGATGTTTGTGAGAGTTCGTTTTTCCCTCCCAACTAGACTGTAAGGTCTGGAGGGATTACATCATTCATTTCTTCTGTATTCAGGAGAAGCAAGGGCTATGGCTTACATCTTAAATGTCTCCTGAAAACCCATATGTTGAAGGCTTGGTCCTCAAGTGATGCAGCTCTCGGGAGGTGATGGAAACTTGATGATGGAGAGTCTCGTTGGGAGAAGAAGACCACTGGGAGAATACCCTTGAAAGTAACACTGAAACCCCAAACCCTTCCACCTTAGAAGTTGATTTTTTTTTCAAGTGTTGTGTCACAGTTATGGAAAACTGATCAATGCAGCAGCACCCTGTATACACAACATAGCAAATACTGGTTGATCTACTGATTGAACACTTAACATGTGGACTTCGACTACCTGCCCCTACTTAACATCTAATGGGATTCTGTAATGTGTGGATATGGTGCATTCTGCTTGCTGGCAATCTGCCCATTATCCTCAAAAGGTCCTTAGTTGGCCACTTTTGAGTTCTTCTGCCCACACTGCTCCCTGGTCCCCTTCCCATTACATGCCACAGTCAAATGCTCCAGGTCCTGTGACCAGTTACAGTGTGCCTAGCTTGCTGTGTGCACATGCCCTTGCATGTTGTCTGAAGTGCACTTCTTCACATACTTGTGTTTAAGGGCTCATGCCACCCATTTGTAGGCAAAATAACAGTGGTCCTCTGTGTTCCACAGCGGGCTTATGAGCCTAGCATATGTATTACGGTCATTTGCCTGAATGTTTTCCTTTCCACCATGTGTGGGTGCTCCTGGAGAGCCAGGACCTGTTGCATGTGCCTTTACTTCTAACACACCCTATGAATTGAGGTGCTTCAGATATGTATTGAAAGGAATGGCTAATTTTGCTTTCACTGTTAGGGCAGGAAGACCATTCATGGAAGTAGTCAGATAAGCCATGCTCACAGGGCCATAGCATATGTTAAGCTGCCCATAGACCATAGCATCATCTTGAGGGTCACAAGAAGTTTCCTCAAATCAGCTGACCCCATTCCCAGTGACCTTCTATTTAGTGGGAAAAGCCGAGTCTATCGCTGGACTCACTGAGGGGTGAATGCTGCTTTAACTTTAGGAACTTCACTTGCCTAGGTCCCTTTAAAGACTTATGCTAACTATGAACTTGCAATTTTGTGTTCTTTTCTTTAAAAAGACTAATTAATGTATGGAGCTCCTGGCCCATGCTACTAGGATCTGCTCCAGTATATGGATAACCCCTACCCTGTGCAGACACAGAGACTCAGAGCTGAAGGGATGGGCTGGACAGCAAAGGTCCAGTTCATTTTGGGTCCTGCTGAGGCTTTCTGGGTAATGCAGTGGATGAGACCACTGGTTCCTGATGCAGAAAGGTTTTGGAGGAAGTGTGTCACTTGCCTTCTGTCAGACGTTCTCAGAAATGCAGGAACATATTTGGATGAGTCTGTGTACCAAGCATCATACCACATGCTTTCACATTCTTGCATTTGCTTTGTTCTTCAATCCTTCCACGTGCCTGTGAAGGAGGATCATGGCCACCACTCTATTAACAATGAGAAAGCCAAGTCCAGTGTCAGGGACCCAAGAAAGGTTGAGGGGACTTTAGTGTTGGAGTTGAGGTGCAACTTAATGTACCACATGTTGTCTCCTTCTTTGCTTCAGGTAAAGTAAAAATTATCACAAACCTTGTGTTGATATGCATGGGGATACTCCTGCCCACAAAATGTCTGTTATAAGCATGAGAGTTGTCTGTCTGGGATGGAGGAAGGGACAAGAATGGAAGGTTTAAGGCAAGGTATGTATTGGGAAGAGGGAAAGAGTGAGTAGTGTAATATAGAAAAGTGTGTATGTGAGTGTGTGTTTAGGGAAGGAAAGTATAACAGGGGAAGTAGGTAGAATATATATATATATATATAGAGAGAGAGAGAGAGAGAGAGAGAGATACACAGAAGAGTGAGTGATGTGTGTGTAAGTAAGAGTGGGTGCATATATCTATGTAAGAAAGAGAGTGTATGTGCATAGTCAGAGAGGGTGGTTAGTGGATATGTGTGCTGATGCTATTGTAGAATGTGTGCTTCATGAAAAGATATTTAAGGATGCAGCATATAGATGAGCTCACTTCAAATCTGCCCATGACCCTGGGGAAGGAAGGAATCTACAATGATTTAGGGATGGTGATCATTTGACTCATGAGCACATTCATTGGATTACTCAGAATGGAGTACATAGCCTGAGTTAAAAGAAGCAGCTGGGACTTTTATTTTTTTTTAGTTTTTTTAACAACTAATTAAGATTTAGTTTCCCAGTTTAGTGTCCTCAAAGAAACTAAATCTCATCCCCTAAATCCATACCAAGGGTACCATATTGTTGTAACTACCTTCTCATTGCTGACACAAAGCATCTGACCAAAAGCAGTTTGTGGGAGGAAGGGGTTTATTTTAAGTATTTTATTTATTAGAGAGAGAGTCAGAGAGAGACAGAGAAAAAGTGAGATGGAGAGACAGAGAGAATGGGTACATCAGGGCCTCCAGCCACTGTAAAGGAACTCCAGATGAATGTGCCACCTTGTGCATCTGGTTTATGTAGGTTCTGAGGAATAGAACCTGGGTCCTTTGGATTTGCAGGCAACCACCTTAACCACTAAGCCATCTCTCCAGCCCCCGAATTTGCCACTCTTTACTTGCAGGAATGGATAATGCTGCTACCAGAAGCTATAGGTTGTTACAGAGAAAAATCCCAGTTCCAGGGGTGGGATATGTCCCAGTGATTTATTGATCAGAGAGGCTTATGAGTCCTTCCAAACAAAACAGGCTATTACCAATGTTCTTGGTTGCCCACCAGAACTAGACGATAAGACCCTCCTGCTGAAACATCACATGCTTTGGTTGCAGGACACTAAGAAATCAAGCTTGAACTGATTTGGAAGCCATCTCTCTGCCACCTAGTTGCCATAGTGCTGGAAAATGTTATGCAGACACCTGAGGGGAAAAGATATCAACAGTCTTAACCATAGTGGACTTTGTGAGCTACATAACCCACCATCCAGCAAAGATGCTCCCACTAGTGCAATAATGGCATGACTGTTATGAGGCTAGTAAACTGCTCTGTGATTGGATATATGAGTCCCATTCTACAGGAGGGAATTCATATCTGATAGAAAAACCTAGTCAACAGCCTGTGAATGGGAAGGCCATAGGGCCAAGGGAAGTATACTACTATGGTTTGGCTAAATGGGTGTGTTTTCCCATCAAATCACTCTCTAAATATTTATGTTTATGCTCATAGATGAGTGCTGCTCTCAGTTTTGGTGAGAGAAGCTTCCTTTTGCAGATGCCAGTGATTACCAACTGGACTCATTACAGTGCTGAGCATAAGTGAATGCTAAGTGCTCAATGCTAAATGAGACATCTCTATTATTCCTCATCAGGGTCAGAGGACAATGTGGAAGAGGGCATGAAAAGACTATAAAACCCAGATGAAAAGGAGGAGCATTTTGGGGTCCTGTCTGCCAGACATGAGGTGGCCATTGCATTCATGACCTCACAGTGGCTGCTGTCACTTGCACAAGATCTGTATAATACTTGGCCCCTCAACATCCCATCATGAATGATGGAGGAGGGCAGAAAAGAAAGACATCAAAATTGAAGAAGGACCAATTGCAAAGAGATGGTTCATTGGAAGGGGAATAGATAAGGGACACAAAAGAAAGTAATTGCAGGGGATTATGATGAAATTACATTATGCATATATATGAAAATGTTCAGGAAAAAGTTTTTAAAAAAACTGAGAAAAGATATCCTACTGAGAAGCTCTGGGATACATCTGAACTCTCTCCCAAAGACAGGCCTGTATTTTCATTTTTGAAATATTTTTTTAGAATTTTTGAAGATTTTTTAAATCTATTTGAGAGTGAGAGAGAGAAAGAGGCAGAGAGAGCAAGAGAGAGAAAGAGAGGGAGAGAGAAAGAGAAAGAGAGAGAGAATATGAATGGGTACACCAGGGCTTCCAACCGTAGCAAACTCCAGACACATGGGCTACCTTGTGCACCTGGCTTTATGTGGGCACTGGTGAACTGAACTTTGGTCCTTAGGCTTTGCAGACAAGTACCTTAATTGCTGAGCCATCTCTCCAGCCCAGGCCTGTATTTTCTAGTGAATTCAGAGCACTTTGGAAACATTTCCTCACGAATCTTCATAACACACTCATGACCCAAAGCAGTGCTCTGTAGAAGAGTGTTGCAGCCATGACACTGGCATGATTTCATTCTCTGCCTCAGAGAGGGCCTAGCCCAGATGGTACTTGGGTTCATGGCTGGGAACAGAACAATGGCAGCAGTTCTTTCCTGTGGCCCTTTGACATTTTTTAATATCGTAACAATCACAGCCACCAATTATGCCTTCAAATTAGGTCTGAGGTCCATTTAATTTACTGTCGCTTAAAAAAGACAATAAAATCCCCCCCCCCAAAATATTGGTAGATTTTTTTTTAATGAAGACATAAGGTTACAAGTCAAGCAACTAATGGATAGTTTTGAATGGACCCCAAGCCTGGACAGGACCACTGGGCTTTCTAAGCATCATTTATGGTTACTGCTCTAAGGACAAACCTTCATTGTCAAATGTCTGGTTTATGCATAGCTATGTGATTCTCACAGTTCTCATAAGTGGATGCTTGTCTTTGAATTCCAATATCCAGCAGAAGAAATCTGTGCAGGAGCCAAGGCCAACACGCCTTGGGAGTCTGACATATACAGGAGGAGGGAAGAATGCCGCCTTGCCAATTGGGTCTGGGAGGAAGACAGCAAGGTGCCACTTTTAGGTACAAGTGGACTGGGGTGGGGGGAACAAAAGCCGCAGAAGGTTATAACATTGATCACAGTTGAACCAGATGGATTAATGGATAGAAAATGGAGAAAGATAAGAAGTAGACAATTAACAGAAAAGAAGTGTCAACTCCAAAAGTGAAGCTTTGGGCTTTATGGAATGTGTTCTGTGAAAAAAAAAAAAAATCTGCATTTTGATGTCTCTCACAGGCTTTTCATAGTCAGACAGCTGCAGAGGGAGAGAAAAGTGCAGGATCCTAAACAGGAGCAGTGTCTTCAGAAGATGTGTGACCTGCACGAAAGTTCTCCAGGGGGTGATCTGCACACTTCTTTTATGTCACACACAACTGGAAGATCCTGGCCGTGCCACCAACCGGCTCCTGTCTTTACAGTGGCACTTGATGGGAAATAGTACACTGTCAGTTTTGGTGTTACTGCACCCTGATGTAGGGGAAGCTGATAAACTTGAATTGGACTATGCCATGCTTATCTTTAAAGCCTGTAACGTTTATCCAGACTGAGCCTCTTGCTGGTTCAGTATGGCTGGTAACCACATGGGTGTGGGTTGTGGAGGGGGGCGGTGAGGGAGGACATGCACACAAGTGTTCTAGAGAGAGATCAGAAAACAAAGTTTAGCTCTGCCCTTGGGTATTAAAACGTGAGGCAATGTACGTTTATAAGCCACCCGATGCCCCAGTACTGAAAGCCATGAAAGCCATGATTGCTGGCCACCAATCCCACCCCCTTCCATAGAGTTCCTCTCAGGAGCCTCTGTTCCCTTTCAGCACTGATTTTGACTAAGTAGAGGCTGGCTTTTGCTGTTTGGGCAGAAACAAACACCAGCATCCAGTTCTATTAAAATAAGCTGTGTGTGTGTGTAAGAAGTATTTTGACGTGCATCAGTCACCCTTAGCATCTATTTGGATGGCTTTTTATTTATGGGATATTGGCATATTTTTATCTGCATCAGTTGTTTTGAAGGAGAATGCTTTAGAGAAAAATAAATGAATGATGAGCACAGCCTTGGACTGCCTGTTCTAAATTAAATACTCTCTGATCTTGCCACTTTATTTTTAAAAAGGAGAAATTAGCACAGGTTCAGTTAATATCTCACAAGGGCTATGCCAGAAATAATTTCATAATCCTAAGGGCTTGCTCCTTTTTAATGCTGCCATTTAAGCCTCCACACAGCTCTTTAAATATATAACTCTTTATTCTGGATTTGGATTCTCTTTCATGTGTCTATGGGCTTTTTCTTTTAGAGGTTAACACACTCCTTTTTCTTAATTTTCCTAAAGTGAATCTCTTTTTTTAGGGGAGGAAGTCCTTCTGGGATAATGGCCATATATGTATTCATATACTTATTATGGACAATGAGAAATATTTTATTTTGCACAAGAGGGGGGCAGGTGAAAGCGGGCATGTGTCACTGAAAGTGTGAAAAGATATTTTTGAAATATATTAAATTATGAAATAATATTTTAAAAATACATTAAAACCATGCACATAATATTGGGAAGACAGAAAATGAATCATTTGCATGCCACAGTTGTGTCATTTATTACAGTAATTCCTAGATTAGCCCTACCTTAATCCAGGTATCCAGGAGCTTGGTGTAGTGGTGCACACCTTTAATCCCAGCACTCAGGAGACAGAGGTAGGAGGATCACCGTGAGTTTGAGGCCACCCTGAGACTACAGAGTGAATTCCAGGTCAGCCTGGGTTAGAGTGAGACCCTACCTCGAAAAACCAAGAAAAAATTCATATCCAGTATGAATTTTGAGTTTTATTATAATTTCTATGATTAGACCCATTTAAGGTGCTCTGGGCATTAAAAAAAACCCTCAAAATATTTTCTCTATGATCCTTTCCATATCTTCTGTTTTCAGGGATATAATTAGATTTATGACTTGGAGGCCATTTCAGCTTTGGTTAGGGTTACAACCAGGGTGGGCTCCAGTCAAAACTATAAAATTGGCAAAGTGCCTTACTGGGCTACTTTCCAGGGGTCCAGAGCCTATTCTGATTTACCTGAGACCTCATTGTACATCTCTCTGGGCCAGGCATTGTCTTGTGCTAACACCTGGCTTTAGTTCACAGCCCCTAACCCTCTATCTCTAGTGAAGTTTCTGTTTATTCATTCATTCATCCTCTCATTTATTGAGTGGAACCATGGAGAATGCCACTCCTGTGCACATGAGACACACTCTAAGATCCCTGGTGAAACCAGTAGCACTAAACCTTATCTGTACAATTTAACTATACATATTTCTATATTAGTTACTTTACTCATTTTGATCAAAAAACCTGAAAAGAAGCAGCTTAAAGAAGGAGGAAGGGTTTACTTTTGTTCACAGCACCAGGTGGTACTCTCCAGTATTGCAGGCAAGTCATGGCAGTAAGTGGGAAGCTGGCTGGTCAGATCACATTCAGTCAGGAAGCGGAGGGTGAACAGGAAGTGAGGCCAGGCTAACAAACCTTCAGGCCTGCTCCCAAGTGGCCCACTTCTTCCATCACTGCTCCACCTCCTAAAGGTTCTAACACCAGCAGGACACCAAGCTTTCAAATATATGAGCCTATGGGAGACATTTCACATTCAAACTACAATATCCTCCTATGGTAAAGTTTATTGGGCACAGTGAAAGATAACAATAATAACAAAATCGAACACCCATAACTATATACCACAATAACGTTAGGTGAATATGGCCTCTCACAGTATCTCATTGTTTTGTGCTGTAATTTTGGGCTGTGGTTGGGCACCAGCATCTGAAGCTGAGGAGAATGAAAGGGGGATTACCTGTGTTTTATACAGCTCTGGATATAGAGGGCTCTTCGCTGTTTCAACTTACACTCTAGAAGTGAATAGTTCATTACCCCTGTGTCAGGTCAGGAGCATGAATAAGTTTCTCTGAGAAGAGTGAGAAGTCCAGGATATTGTGGATGGACGGGGAATGAACCTCCTGCCAGGAAACCCCTGGATAGAAGGCAGGGACACCTTGAGAACCCAAGAGGGAGTCAGGGAGGCTGGAGTAAATAAAAGGCTAGGCAGGAATCCCTGAACTTTGGCCTCTGACCATCTCTGAAGCTGTGCTTGACTCATTTTGTTTTGCTTTCAAGGCACCATTTTGAGAAACATTTAATTTTTTGATTGCTAAAAGACACAAGGTAATTAGGTTCTATTCAGAGAAGCAGATTTCATGATCAGAAACTAAAACTTTAGCGTTGAACATAAGATTTTCTTTTCAGTATGTGTCAACTTCCTTTGCATGTATGTATGTACTCATCAAGCCTTGGAAATTTTAGGATTCTTGGGTTAATTTGTCAAGTATCACACCAACTTCAGTTTGTTATTTTTTATACTTGTTAGCCAAATTTACTATGTGGTGAGGGATTTTCTTTTTTTAATAATATTTTTATTTTACTTTTACTTATTTTTGAGAGAGAGTGTGTGAGAGAGAGAATGCACATGCCAGGGCCTCTAGCCACTGCAAAGGAACTTCAGATGCATGGGCACCATGTGCATCTGCCTTATGTGGGTCCTGGAGAATCAACCTGGGTCCTTAGGCTTTGCAGGAAAATGCCTTAACTGCTAAGCCATCTTTCCAGCCCCAGGATTTTCTTTTTATTTTTCCATTCTTTTTGTTTTCCTCATCGTAGTTCACATTACCATTCATGAAATAATTTTAATGACCTTCTGTCCTGACTTGCTCTCATTGTGCTTTTATTTTAAATTAGTTTATCTAATTGCAGTCATTTCCCCTTTTTGTTGTGTTGTTTTGAGGTATTGTCTCAGGCTGACCTAGAGCTTACTCTAGGAGGTAGGTCCTGGCTGGAAGAAGTGAATGGGCATTAAAGTTTATATCCTGGTCCTCAGATATAACTTAATTTCTCTCTGCTTCCTGGTGCATAAACGTGTGATTCAGTAGCTTAGCACTCCTGCCACCATAGACAAGCTCCTGCCGTCCTAGACAACTGGTTTTATTGTCATGCCTTCTCTGCCATAATGGACCTATATCCTCTCAAACCACAAGCCCCCCCCCCCAAAAAAAAAAAAAAAACGCTTCCTCCTTTAATTTTCTTCTTGTCAGGTATGTTGTCACAGTGATGAGAGATACAACTAATACAATGTGGCATTAACTGAAGACATACATTTTGTTCAAGGCTGTGGTGTAGCATTCAGTTTCTTTAAAAATTTTTTTTATTTAACTTTTTTTTTTTTTTTTTTTTGGTTGTTGTTTTGAGGTAGGGTCTCACTCTAGTTCAGGCTGACCTGGAATTCAGTATGTAGTCTCAGGGTGACCTCGACCTCATGGTGATCTTCCTACCTCTGTTTCCCGAGTGCTGGAATTAAAGGCATATGCCACCATGCCCAGCTGCATTCTGTTTCTTTTAACATTTTTAAATTTAAAAAATTTTTTTGTTCATTTTTATTTATTTGAGAGTGACAGAGAGAGAGAAAGAGACAGAGAGAGAGAGAGAGAGAAAGAGGCAGAGAGAGAGAGAATGGGCACACCAGGGCTTCCAGCCACTGCAAACGAACTCCAGACGCGTGCATCCCCTTGTGCATCTGGCTAACGTGGGTCCTGGGGAATCGAGCCTCGAACCGGGGTCCTTAGGCTTCACAGGCAAGCACTTAACTGCTAAGCCATGTCTCCAGCCCAACATTTTTAAATTTTTTAAAAAAATATTTTATTTACTTGAGAGAAAAGAGGCAGATATAGAGAGAGGGAAAGAGAGAGAGAGAGAGAAAGAGAGAGAGAACGGGCATACCATGGTCTCTAGACACTGCAAATGAACTCTAGATGCATGTGCCACCATGTGCATCTGGCTTATGTGAGTATTGGAGACTCAAACCTGGGTCCTTTGGCTTTTCAGGGAAGAGCCTTAACTGCTAAGCCATCTCTCCATCCCTCTTTTAAGTTTTTAAAGCTAATGTCAATAACACCATTTTTGTATAATTTTTGAAAACTCAGAAGTTATCTTCTCAAATTTTACTAGCTTATTTCAGACTTCTTTTATTTCCCTGTCTCTTAATAAAACAGAAAATAAGTGAAGACAAAGTCCTTGCAACTTTAGCTGTAAGTTATTTTTGGTCTCTTCTAAATATTTATGGGGCTCATACAGATACTTTACCAAATGTATATGTGAATTTTTGCTGCTGGCCAATATATTAACATTTTTCTAAGTTTATAAAATTCTCAGTCATTTCCCATGGTAGACTTTTTCCAAGATGGCTCCTGAGGCTTCAAGGTTTGGTGAAGCATGGTAACTGAAAAACCTGCTGACTTGAGCCGTGTGCAGTGTCTGTAAGCGGGATGCTGCTCAGACAGATCAACAAGACAGTCATCACCATGTGACAGATGAGGAATTTTCTTGTCATTGTTGTTCCCTTTGCTAGCAGTGTTCCAAGCAGAACCTAAAATCCAAGTTAGGTATTTTGAGCAGAGAGAAATTTAGGAACTTGGGTATTCAGACAATTATTTAGAGGGCTAGAGAAACAGACTTTAAATTTGTACTCTGGAAATATTCCTGGTGTGATGCTACTGCTTAGCTTAGCTGTAGGAGTATGCAGGTCACCATAAGGCCAGTAGGATTTGGGCACAGGATGTGCAAGCTGAGCTGCACCCACAAAACTAGAAATGGAGCAGAATTAGACTTGTGTTCAGCTATGGCTGCCTATGAGTGACCAGGATCCTGGAAATGGGTCCCAGTACCAGTAGCACAGGAAACCCTCAAACCCCCAAGGCCTTGCTGCCCTACAGATAAAAAGCCAATGTCATCAGCCTTTCTTCCACCTTTAAAATTTTGTGAATAACCTCAGACCCTTTGGCTGCAAGGCAATCTGGGATATGTAGTTTGTATCCTCTTGGATTGAAGCACCCAGAGAGGGACTGAGAAGGAATGCTGTGTCACAGTTAATTCCACCCACCACAATGACAGAAAGACAACGTAGGTGGCATTTGCATGAGTACCTAATGATGAACAGCTCCATACAATGCCTTGTATGTCTCCTTACTTTCTGCTGGAATCTTCTTCTGTGAGGGCCACAGATCTGTGATATTTAACTCTAACTGGATTAAGAAGCACCTAGGAGATTAGCAAGATACACTTCTGGGTGTGAGGGTGAGAGTATTTTCAGAGAAAGAGGAGAGGACTGGCCCTGAATGTGGATGACAGCAACCCAAAGCCTAGGAACCAAAATGTAATAAAAGGGGAAGATGGAGAAACTCACCTAGGGCAGATGAAGAACCTTTGTCTGCCATGATGAACTGACACCTTTGAACCTGGGAGCCAAAACATAACCTCTTCTCAATTTTTGTTATTTTTCTCAGATGTTCTTCCACAGCAGTGAAAGGCTGACTAACACAAGATCCTTTCTGAGTTGCACATGAACACGGACTTTCAGGGAAATGCTAGCAAAACCTCGCCTTGTTCAGAGAAGAAAGAGCAAATAGCTCTGGAGAGGTAGCAGAGTCAGAGTTCACCTGGATTCTCCTCGTGCCAAAGGAGGTGAGTTGCAGTGCAGACATGGGGCATCAGAGATAAATCTGAAAGTATTTTGGTTCATGTGCAACTTGTACGGCACCATGTGCTCTAGGAGTGACGTGAAATGGGTTATATAAGAGGCCAAGCAGTATCGATGAAGCCAGCTGCAGCCCACTGCCTGGAACATCTGTCCTGAAAAATGAGGTGGGTGAGCTTTCCCCTGGGCTCTCTGGGGAAGGAAGGGACATGCCAACTGCTTGAGACATCATGTACCAACAGATCTTTAAAGATGCTCTCTCTGTGAGCTGAGGGTCCTGAGTAGACAGAGGTGTGGGGACCTTTTGCTTTAGACCAGGAAAAAAGGGGCCTTCTAGCTGCTTGGCAGTAGCTGAAGATGGGTTGAGACACATCATTTACTTGACAGCTGGGGTAGATTTCTGGAAGAAAACTGTTGCTTTGGTTATAATGAGGCCTGTGGTATCAAGGATCCAAATCATTTTTTGTGGTTGGGTTTTATTTTCATAGAAATGATTCCCAAACCTCAGGAATACAAATTAGTTCTATTTTTCAAGTTTGCCATGTAACTTTTGATAAGTATGGAGTTCTCAAGCTTTCGGACTTAAGCTCATTCAAAGGAACAAGAATTTCTAGCAGCACCACAGGGATTTTGTTCAATGTCTTCTCTCTGTTACTGACCAATGCTTGCTTCCATTTAGTCACAGGGTTGGAAGTGTGAATCACTTATAATTGTATGTTTCATGAAAGTTTTACTGAGCAGTTATTTCAAGCATCCCTGTATCACACTTAAAATGCCTTTTAAAGTGTGGTGATGCGCATCTTTAATCCCAGCACTCAGGAGGCAGAGGTAGGAGGCTCATAATGAGTTCAAGGCCACCCTGAGCCTACATAGGGAATTGCAGGTCAACCTGGGCTAGAGCAAGACCCTACCTTGGAAAAACAAACAAACCCTTTAAATGGGTTAGTTGATGGGGATCAAGTCTTAACTCAAAGTAGCTCCAAGAAGTGAGGAAAATGTTATTTTCTCATGGCACAAAGAATGTGATTTTTTAAAAAATAAAATATTTTATTTTTTTATTTGAGGAAAAGATAGATAGATAGATAGATAGAGAGAGAGAGAGAGAGAGAGAGGAGGAGAGAATGAGAATGGGCACACCAGGGCCTCTAGCCACTGCAAAAGAACTCCAGATGCATACAACACTACCTTGTGCATCTGGCTTATGTGGGTACTAGGGAATTGAACCTGGGTCTTTAGACTTCACAGCCCTCTGCTAAGCCATCTCTCCAGCCCTGTGATTTTTTTTTGGGGGGGAGGGTTATTGTTACTTCTCCAATCATGACCAAAATTTGAACATAATATCTTTGAAGATATCCTTAACATTTTCTTGGAGTGGTGAAGCTAGAACCTCAGGTATGCTAGGTGAGCCCCTCACCACTGAGCTACATTCTCAACACCCCAGTGTTTTTGAAGTTTTTCTTAAAGGGATTTAATTACTAATTGGTCACATGACTCCTTTCTCCTCTTCATATAATTATACCTCTTATCAGAACCAAGGAACCAAAAGGTGCTGGGACATTACTGAAGGAGTATCTTTGCCCAAGCTTAGAAGAGGGATGAAATGATGATCCAAAAGGAAGTGTACTTGGACAAGTCTAAACTAGGAAGTTAAGGTTTGGAGGGACTTAGGAAGTGGTATCTAAGGTATCTTTTTGCATTCTGAATTTTTCCCTCTTGGGAAAACAGTGTAACTGTTTAGGGCATGATTGATGATTCACTTCATCCTCTTGTCTCACTTGCTTTTGTGTAGTTATAATCAAAATACCTGGGAGAATAATTTAAGAGAAAGAAAGATTTAGTATGACACACAGTTTTCAAGGTGTCAGGACATCCTACATCACGGTGTCGGGGAAGCAGAGGAGTTTGTTCATCCAATCAAGTTGACAATTAAGATTAACCATCTTGCCTTTGCTTCCCTTCTTTCTAAGCAACATGGAATTAAATTTTGCTAATAGTATTTTATGGGATTTGTTGCAGTGAATGTAGCAAATGAATGTGACTTGATATAATTCAAGTCTTTAATGGTTTCCTCTCCATCCTGGTCCTGTGTACACTTGTGTTTCTTTAAATGCTCAGTTTAAGTAAGTGGCTCAACACTAGGTGAATTATGTTCCATATTGTCAAACTAGGCTTTGCAAGCTCAGAATGTGCTGTTCCTAAAAGGTCATTCCCTTGGAAAAGGAGATGAAACTTGAGAAGGTGACTGTAATAAGATTATGATCTGCAATACTATGTGGGATTGTGCTTTCAGAGATATTATTGAAATCTGTTTTTGTGAAATGAACTTAAATTGACAGGGTTGCATATACATCTTTGATGTTTCTGTTTATGAACACACTCCTCACAGGGGTTGACCAGGGTACTCTTGACGACTTCTTTCCAGGGGGATGGGCTTCTTGTTAAGGAAGTTGTCTGAGTTTTTTTTTTTTTTCCTTTATTGGAAAAACAGACCTGATCCAGGAGCTTTCTTGGTCTCATCTGCTGTCTTTGAGGCTGTAAACGAAAAGAAAGCCACCAAAGGGCAGTGATTAGGGCACAGCAGGTCCTTAGTAAACAATGACCAGAAGGTTGAGGACATCCCAGGAACTGTGCAAGAAGCAGGTGATAATACAGTGAAAGCTCACATATTTCAGAGATAATGGGAAATTTAGGAACCTATTCATTTAACAAACCATCTTCAAAGTATAATTTTCGATTTATAGAATGAACTGATGATTTCTTCTCAGTTGGTTTAGTATAAACAGTTTTTATTTACAGCTTATTATAAATAAACAAAGCAGAAATTTTGTTTAATCTCAGGTTTGGGCACTGGCACTTTCTAACAATTTGGCCTTAGGTAAACTTCTTACTTCTCTAAGCCAACTGATCAGAATACACTTTGGAAAACACAAAGACAACCAAGGTACAAAGAAACACTTTGATGTACTTGGGTGAAATTTATTCTGGTGCTAATATTGTTTTTCCTGAAGATCAAGTTTGAGGTGCATTCTTTTAGCCTCCCAGGGGACTGTTTAAAATACATTGTCCTTGTTATTTTTATACCTGGGCCTGGAAGCACCTGGTCACTATCTTTCCAAGGCCCCAGAATAGTGTGGGCAGCTCACTTCTTCGGCTTCACAGCTGCTAACACAGACCTGCCCTTTTTTTAAAAAAAAAATTATTAGTTTTATAGTCAGTGAATACAGTCAAGTTGATAGTATTGTTAGCCTCCTCCCTGTCCTCCCCCCTCCACAGGGACCCTCCTTGTTGGGGTATATTGGTCGTGCATTGTGGGGTTAGCCATCAGTTATGGGTAGGAGGCAATGTCTCTGTGTATCATGACCTGACATTCTCCTCCCACCCCTCCTCTTCCAAAAATTTCCCTGAGCTATGCTGGGCTCATTTTAGGTCTGCTTCTGTGATGACAGACCTCACTTTTTGCCCTTTGTTTTTGTTTTGTTCCATACCACCCCTCCACTAGATATGAAGGCTAGACAATGACAAACTACCCATGATCCAAACAGGCGTCTGCAGAATCCATCCTGGAGCTTCACCTGGGAGTTGGAAGGTGGCGTGTGCCAGGCCCTACATGTCACTAGGAGGACTGATAGACCTTTCCCACAGAGCAAGGCATTCTTGGGATCACTTTAGTGTGGATCTTGAGACTCTTGGCTTGTCTAGAACTACATTGCTTTATTAAGCAAAACCCCACGTCTCTCATGGTGGCTCTGTGGGAATCTACGATCATTCCTTGCCTATCATTACCTGAGAAATGTGCTTATCTGCTTGCTTAGGGTTCATAGTGACCTAGAGGAGGGGTTATTTCTACCTGTTCTCCAAATGAAGCCCTGTACCATCCAGCTCCATGAATTCTGAGTGGAATTGTTGAGATGTGAATCCTAAGGTGGGTTAGACTCTGCAAGGGATCCTTTTATGCCTATTTCTGGATCATAGTGTGATAACTTGTTTCATAGAGTACACAGTATAAGTGAACAAATTGGAACATTTAGTATTTCCACATCCTTAAACTTTTAAATAAATTTGAGGAATATATAACAATCATACTTTTTTATATATACAGAGTGTAGTGATCAAGAGAAGGTAATCAACCTTTCCATCTCCTTGTCCTTACTTGGTGTCTGGAGCCACTGAGTCTCTTTCATAAAGCATATAAAGGACTGTGGTGACCTGTGGTCACAGTAGAAGTCAATCATTCTCTCTGACTATGCTGTCTAATAGGATGCTTAAATTCAAACCTGTCACATAACGGTGCTCTTCCCAATCCCTCAGACTGGAGCAGCCATGACCAGGGTCCTCAGAAGTCTTATGGTACTATCTCAGGGGAGCTCATTTATTTATTTGTTTATTTATTTTTGAGGAAAAACATGATTCTTCTCTAGAGGCATTCCTGAGGCCCATGGACAGCATCATTTGAGTGCTGAACACTTTGACGTAATATTCTGTGTGGGGTAGGCAGGAGAAAGCATCTCTTGAACTAGGCTGAGCCACATTTACCTGACACCATGCACCCCACCCCCACACCCTCCTGTGGGTGGTGCTGGATGGGAACCATGTCATGGAAGTTTCAGTGGAAGGACAGAAGAACTTGTGTGCATTGTGACTTATTTCTTTAAAGTGCAAATCTATACCTTAAATAACTTACACCTTAAATATGTGCACTTTGAATACACTTGTATGTGATGAAGACACTGAAGGGTGGCCCAGCCTCACCTGAGTGACCAGAACAAAACAGAAATGTGGAGAGAGGCTCCAGGGTCCTCACTTTCCACTTACCTCTAGTGGACAGCAAGTTACTTTGATTACAGAGAAAGGTGACTGCTGGAACAGCGAAGTCTCAGGTGAGCAAACTGATACAGCGAGTGGGGAAAGGAACTCCAAGGCCGTGGTCTCCTGCTGTTTCATGAGACAGTTTTGGACTGGAAAGCAGTTTTGTGGGTTGCAATCAATGGGCAGGACAGAGACTAGCTATTGCTTAGAGGAATATGATCACTTAAGTGGTCTAAAGTCAGCAGGCAGAGGGGTAGATGTATACTCAGAGGAGGAAAAGGAGAAGATCTGAGGTTGGCTGGAATGGTAAGTGCTTTGTGGCCTTTTTTTTTTTTTTGTGCTATAAGAAAAAAATAAACACAACCTGACACTATTTCCTTGGCTATATAATAAAATTTAATAGGAAGTAGTGTGTGTTTAAATTTTTTAAAAGTATGCCCTCATTTAAAAAAAATAAAAAATGTTCAGCTCAAGTCCAGGACCAGGTATAGTGGCATATGTCTATAATCCCAGCATTTGGGATGTGGACCCGGAAGGATTAGGAATCAAGGAACATCCTTGGCTTCACAGTGAGTTCAAGGTCTACTTGGACCTTTTTTGAGACCCTGTAGGAAAAAAAAATAAATCAAAACAAAATTCAGCTCTACATAGTAATGGTAACTCATGGTTTCTCTCATTTTATTCAGGGAATGGATTACTAAGAGAAATCATGTCTGCCTTAATAGGATTTCAGATATGCGGCGAATTCACAAACTCCATAGATTCTTCATGCTGAACTTCTCCTCCATGAGTCTGCACCTGGGTACCCAGGCTCACAGGCATTACCTTTTGGACAGCATCCATATGAAGGTCTCCCGTGCATCTTCCAGAGGCTGAATCACTGAGGATCTGATTGGGAACACCTTTTCTCACTCCCCAAGACAGACAAAATCAGCTTGCCAAATCAGTTGCTTCAATCTCTGGCACATTCCTCACACACCTTATCAGGGACAGTAACTTATTTCATAACTAATTATGATGTGACATATTTGTCATATAATCTTGGTACACCAAGGTTCCAGCTGGCATCTCAAACTGAATAACTGTGCAAGGAAGGAAAGAAGGAAGGAAGAAGAAACTTTTAAAACCACATTGCCTTGAGCTGGGTGTGGTGGCTCACGCCTTTAATCCCAGCACTCAGGAGGCAGAGGTAGGAGGATCGCTATGAGTTTGAGGCCACCCTGAGACTACATAGTGAATTCCAGGCTGGCCTGGGCTGGAGTGAGATCCTACCTTGAAAAACCCAAAACAAGAAAAATAAATAAATAAACACATTGCCTTTATTATTCTAAGACATGAGCATGTAAAGTATAAAAGGGTGGTAAGCACCAGGCAGCTCCCACCTTGAGAACACATGGACTCTCATAGACACATATAGGTTGTAAGCAGCAAGTTTTTGTTTAATGTGAAGACCTTAACTCAACCATTGCAGGCACTGTGAGGTTTTGCTTTTTTGTTTTCATTTCATTTTATTTATTTTTGACAGAGAGAGAGAGAGAGAGAGAGAATTGGCACACCAGGGGCCTCAGCCACTGAAATTGAACTCCAGATGCTTGCACCACCTAATGAGAATGTGTGACCTTGTGCTTGCCTCACCTTTGTGTGTTTGGCTTATGTGGGATCTGGAGAGTTGAACATGGGTCCTTAGGCTTTACAGGCAAGTGCCTTAACTGCTAAGCCATCTCTCCAGCCCAGCTTTTGCTTTTTTTAAAAAACATATTTTTATTTATTCGAGAGAGAGAGAGAGAGAGAGAGAGAGAGAGAGAGAGAACGAGAGAGAGAATAGGGACACCAGGGCCTCTAGCCACTGCAAATGAACTTCAGATGCATGTGCCTCCTTCTGCGTCTGGCTAACTTGGGTACAGGAGAATTGAACCTAAATCCTTAGGCTTCACAGGCAAGTGCCCTAACTGCTAAGCCATCTCTCCAGCCCCACAGCTTTTGCTTTTGAGAAGGCTGGACTGGGAAGGGGAACTGACCAGGTGTCATCTTGGTGCTTCGTGAGCTCCTGCTCTGGCTCTCAGCCCTGCAAGCAGTTCTCTAGCCAGTGGGATGCTTCTGTGATGGAAGGCAAACTCAGGAAAATCCGGATGCTTTGGTACATGGCTGTAGACTGTTATGTCTTAGAGGAAATTGACATGGCAAAACAATGTAATTGAACTGCAAGAGGCAATTCTGTGACCTACATGTGAGTGGCTTTTGGGGTGTGGCTGCTAGTGTGGCTCACACTGTCTGTCTTCCAGGGACCACAGGGCCTAGGAGACAGTGTTGTGCGCTTGTGTAAGAGCTCTTCTTCCATCATTGTCAACTCCAGAGTTCACTGTGATTTTGCTGTTTCTAACATAAACTGACTGCTGCTGTGCTTTGAGGGTTTCTAACTAGCAATAAAACACAAGAGGATATTCAATTTACTTAGAGCTTATGCATGTCAGGGCATAACTGGATTAAAAAAGAGGAGGACATATAAAATGATGATTAATATCATTAATGATTTGTCTTGTGCTTATTTTCCGAGGCAGTAACTAGATCCTCTCTGTTTAAAATGGAGGAGTGAGAGTGGGGTATGAGGAGCCCAGAGGCAGTCTCACCCTGTCTCATCTCAACGCTCAGCCCTAGTTGGGGAATATTTTACTTTTCATGCAGTTAATGTCCAAATATTAGTTTTCATTCAACAACAAGAAAAATGTAGATCAGGTTATGGATGTGTTCATGAAGTTATCTTGTATAATGCAATGATGGCTGTTCACATGAACTAACTATGGATGGGAAATGAATACTGATTTCCAAGCACCTGGCTATAAGTGGTAAGGTTACTCAGCAGCTCTGACTTTTGTGAACAAAGTCATTAATATATGTTTAACGTTGCCAGTTTTTATTCTGTTTGAGAAAATTAAGAATGTCACCGGAACTGGTGACTGGCAGGAACTTTGAGAATTAGCTGAGACACCCAGCCATTGAGTATAGGCCGATGCTTGAAGACTAAGCCTGAATCTGATTAAGGTAGAGTCAGTGGGGATGGGTTCTTCTTATGGTATTATCTGAAATGTCTAGCCTATACCTTTATCCCCGCCCCCCACATTGTCTTTAAAAGCAATATTATTTTGGACACCATCCCCTTTTTGGAGCTTTTCTGGTATGAAGATTTGGACTGCATTTTGCTATTTTCTCAAGAACTTTAACACATCTCACAGAAGCATGACCAGATACTGCTAGCTAAGTGATGCCCCTGTGACTTGTGTGACTTTGAAACGCAGACGTGGGCTATTGGGAAATTAGCAAAGTGTCAAGAGAGGCAGAGTGAATTGTCCCAAGATGGTGGCTCATTCGTGAGTTATGCCAGTGGTACAGGCCTGAGAAGGAACTCAGTGTCTGAACATTCATGTGAGGTTTCCTCTCAGTGGAAGAGGTGTGCTTGAGGGTGGTCCTGTCTTCGTGGAGAACTGCTTCTGATGGATATCTTGAAATAACAAGGTGAGATGCATTCCAGGCTCTGTCAGAGGCCAGAGCACCTCTACCAGCAGGGTGCAGGTCTGATTCTACCCCAAGGGGAGCAGCATAAGACCTCTTCCATGTCTACTTAGTAGTGGATCAACAGGGTTGCCGAACAAAAACAAGCTGTTGAATTATGACATGTTCACTTTAAAATGCATGGTATTCTCTAGAGCAGGAATCATGAACTGTGGGTCATGGCTGAATCCAGCTGTTGCCACCTGCTTTTGAAAACAGAGCCACGCTGGCACATCCTTGCTCCTTTGTTTACATACTGTGTGGATCTGGTTTTTCCTTGACAGCCAAATATAAAGGCTGCAGTGGTGAGAGTGTGCCTTGCAAAGCCTGAAAATTTACCACGCAACCCCTTGTCTGGAAACATTTACCTACCCCAATTCTAGAGTAGTCAAATTCAATAAAAGTCTGCTTTGAGTTGTTGGGAAAATGGCTCAGAGGTCAAAGGCGCTTGCTTGCAAGCCTACCAACCTGAGTTCAATTCCCTAGCACCCATGTAAAGCAGGACATGAAGTGGATCATGCCTCTTTAATCCAAATGTGTCTATGGAATGGGAAGCAGAGTTAAGAGAACCTAGAAGCTCATGTGCTAGCTAGATTGGCACACATGAAGCAGCAAAATCAAAACAGGAAAACCCCGCCTCAATCAAAATCGACAGAGAGGACAAACACCCTGAGGTTGTCCTCAGACCTCCACACATGCGCTGTGATACCGGCATACTTCCCACATGCATCATACACATTTGCACACACGTGAGGGAAAAAATACGGAATGAGCCACTTATGTCATCTACAATGTTCCAGTGACCATATTCAAAAACAGCCATTAGAAAGGCATGAAAGCAATTTTAATAATATATTTTATTTAATCTGATATGTTCAAATATTATTTCAACTAGTCATCAATGTGAAAAATAAATGGGCTGTTTCAATTCTTTTCCTCTTATGAAGATTCAGAGTCCAGTGTCTGTCACTCTTGTGAGATACCTGTTTGCGTGGGACACTTGTGAAGGGATCCATGTCCACAAGCGGCTGGCAGCTGCCTCAAGATTGTAGTATCAACACTTTGATCTCATTTACTGCTTGCGTGAAGATCAGCTCAGTGCAGTCACCTTTACATTGCTGGGACAAAGCTTCCAACTAGAAGTAAAAGGAGAAGGTTTACTTTGCCTTATCGTCTCAAGGGGAAGTTTCAGCATGGCAAGGAAAAAAATGGTAGAGCAGAGGCTGGACATCACATTTTTCTTAGCAACTGGCAGGAAGCAGCAAGGGGAAACTGGGCTCTAACACTCCAAAGCCGACCCCCAGCAACACACCTCCTCTAGCTCCGCCTCCTAAGTTGTGGCCTTCTGGGAACCAAGCATTTAAAACACATGAGTCTATGGGGAACATCTCATTCAACCACTACACTTAGTAACTTCCCCGCATCCTCACCCTTCTCAGTCGTTGTGGCTTTAATTCTAAGAAAGAAAAACCTTCACAGAAGGGTATTAGTTGATTCTAGCTTTCTTTATCTCTAGATTAGAGATACAGGGTTTCTTCAGAGTGGGAAAATGGAAGGAACTTTGTAGTATTGAAATAAATGACCCCTCATTAAAGGCCCAAGACTGTGCAGAGGAGCTGATCTGTCATGGGTAGGACTAATCCATATCTGTCCAACAGGTTTTGTCGTTTCTGCTGTACTGACACAGGTACCAGGCGTGAAAGATCAGCTAGGTAGCTCCCAATTGGATTGAGGTTTCGTGGTTGTTGAGGGAACAAACACATTTGGTTCTACCCATAGCTTCTCTCATTTCTGCATTAAGTGATGCCACACTTCTGGCAGAACTGATGAGCTCCTACCAAGCATGTTAAAAGGAAAGAAACAAATCTTACTGTTGCAGGTGTTTTGTTGTTATATCTTTACATTTAGTAATATTGTTAAAATTATTTTTCAAACTTAAGATTAGTCTCTGATTGAGCTAAAAACAATTGTCAATATACAATTGAATACTGGTAAAAGAATTCAGTGTCAGAAAGATATTTATTTCTCAGAGGCAGACTATTTCCCTACAGTGTACCTTGAATGCCAGAGGCCTACAGAAAATATCTTATATGTGAGTTTAATGTTCTATGTCACTTGGGCTGCATGGTTCAAAAGTACCATTGGTCACTAATTGCTATCAAACACAAAGTTGTTGCATTTTAGTATTTATAACTAATAAAAGCTGAACTGAGAGTTCAAAGGAAATCCTGATACAAGAATTTCTTATCAGCTTTTGGAGCTTTTATGTGCTTGACTAGAGACAATGAATTCAATTTGAAATTTTTCAGCTCTGGGTTGTATGGAACTCTTTTCCAGAAAAAGAAGCTTTGTGATTTCAAAATATTGGGACTAGAGAGTGCTGGATGTCCTCAGCACTGAGCATTGCAATCTGGGCTCTGTGTGAAGACTGTGTGTTTTGTTATCCAGACTTCAGACTCTATATTATTCTAGTAGCACTCATAGTTAGCTCTGGAAGACCCAGGCATACTGTATTCAACACAAAGTCTGATTACCTATAGAGCCAAGAAGAAAAGAAAATTTGGAAATGACTGCTTTGGAAAAGCACAGAAATTACCTATGTCCTTGCCAGCGTTTTTATCTGCAAATGGAAAAACAGGCTTTAGAATGTGTGTTTGTGAAACAAGAAGGCTTTTAACTCTGACATATTCTATTTAGCAGGAGTGTCTGGGTTTTAAACATCTGTTCTGTTGCATCTCAGAGGTCTCCTGATGTTAGAAGGCTCTGAACCAATAAAAATACTTTAGCAGGTCCCATTGTTTAGTAATGACAGTAGAGGATGTACTCAGCATTCATTTAGAAATATTTTTTAAAATAGATCATGAGGCGATGACTGGGTGATTCATTTCATGTCTGGAGGTTTTAACTGTAGGAACTACCTCTCTGAGGATGCCTGGTGAGGCTGCTGCTGTGGGGTCTTAAAGCTATACCACACATTTCTTATCTGTTGGAGGACATATAATATAGGATGAGCATCCTTAACTGGAAAACCATAACTATGATATGCTTCTAAGTCCAAAACTTTTTGAGCACTCATGTGATGCCATGGCAGAAAATCCTACCTATGACCTCATGTGACAAAACAGAGGTACCTTAAACATATTGTATGGGTTTGACAAAAAAGGCATGAAAGCAAGATGGAGATTAATGGGTAAGAAGCATGTTAATGGGAGAGTAAGGTGGATAAGAAAGGGTAAATGGGGGAATAAGATAAAAATACATTATGATCCGGGTATGATGGCACACACCTTTAATCCCAGCACTCAGAAGGCAGAGTTAGGAGGATCGCCATGAGTTCAAGGCCACTCTGAGACGACATAGTTAATTCCAGATCAACCTGGACCAGAGTGAGACACTATCTCAAAAAACAAAATAATAATAATAATAATAGTACATTATGTACATGTATGAAAATGTCAAAAATAGAAAAATAAAAATTAAAAAATATTGTATGAAATTATCTTCACACTGTGTGTGTATGAAACATCAGTGCTAGTCATGCTTAGACTTTGGCTCCAGCCCTCACTTGTCTTATGAAGTACATGCAAATATTCCTAGGTCCAGACAGCTCATAAACCTGATTTTTTCTCTCATGCATATCAGATAAGGGCTTCAACCTGCATGGATTTGCCTGTAGGTAGGGATAGGATCTGGGTGCTTGCTCTGTTGATTTCCAGTTCAACAAATAGAAAAAACACTCCATTTGTTGCATTTGTTCAGTCTACTGGCTTGTCTCCTTTCTTCTTTCCATATGTTTCATCTAGTTTTAGATTTAGCCTTACCACATTCTGCTTGTAAGCATCCATTTTTCATCAACTGAGAGCATTTCTGAGGACTGAAGTGTGCTTCACCCTTCAGTCAGTTTGGTTCCTTTGGTGTTTGCAAGTCACTTCCCCAAACAGTAACCTTTTGGTGCCTATTTACCTGCCCCATGGACTTGAATATGCTCAACTTTCATAGTATTTTACATTTTCAGTGCTAGTTCTTTGTCCTTTTGGGACCTTTAACTTCTTAAACTTTTATTTTCATAGAATAGGTTGTATAAGAGATGCAGCATTGGCTTATTAGCTTTGTAATTTTGACAGTTTAATTTAACTGTTTGAACTCCAATTTCATCCTCTTCAAATGTGAACAATCATATTACTTTCCAGGGTATTTGAGAAACAGTATGACTGAGACATGTGAATGGAATGAAAACATTTAAAGATGAATGCATGGAGCCGGGCGTGGTGGCGCAAGCCTTTAATCCTAGCACTCTGGAGGCAGAGGTAGGAGGATCACCATGAGTTTGAGGCCACCCTGAGACTACATAGTGAATTCCAGGTCAGCCTGGGCTAGAATGAGACCCTACCTCGATAAACAAAACAAAAACAAAACAAAACAAACAAACAAACAAACAAAAAGAATGCATGGATGACTAGCAGTAAGCTTATGGCACACTGCTTTAAACAATGGGCTGGATTTCCATGTGATTTCATCCTTGTGTTTAGTCCAAGCCCTTTCTGTATGAAAATAGCTACTCTGTGGTTTCTAATGAATAAGGGAACAAAATTTCTAGTCTCATGTTACCATCATGTGGATAAGTGGGTAAGCAATTTCCTTATCTTAATTATAAATAACTCTAAACAATTTTGTCTTGAATTACCAATATAAAATGTTAAGCTCCATTGTAGATATAAAATAAAAATAGGTAAGCATTAAAATTTCTTAGGCAAGGAACCTCTCATTGGCATTCCCTCCCAGAGATTGGCTGTCTTGGGAAGATGCACTGTATGGCACAAGGCTTCCAGTGGAAGAACATCATTACCAGCTCACAAGATCTAAGTGGGTACTAGGTTTAGACATTGCACTTGCTCATGTTGACTGATGGAGGAATGGTGTAGGGATAGGGTCACAAAATGGTCCAATTCAGCTTTTAACACAACTGAAAAATGTTCATTTAAGTATTCTATTTCCTAATGTAAGAACAAACACTGAAGGCTACAGAGAGAGAGAGAGAGAGAGAGAGAGAGAGAGAGAGAGAGAGAGAGATCAGCAGTTAGAAGCACTTTTCTTGCAAGCAGAAAGGCCTGGGACTACCCAAATTTGATTCCCTAGAACCAATGTAAACAGCAAGGTATAGCCAAGCATCTGTAACCTGAGTCTTGTGGGGAGTGGACACTGGAGAATCCATGGGGCTGCTGAAGGTGGCAGCTCTGTGTTCAGAAACACATTTGGTTTCAAATAAATATACAGATGATAAGTAGAGAATGCCCCCCTCAAAATTATCCATGTTCAGAGACACTCCATCTCAAATAAATAATACATATGAGTAGTAGAGAATGCCCCCAAAGTTCTGCTCTGGCCTTTATGCATGCATGGGATGTGTGTATCTGCACACACATGTACATACACCACACACTTATGCTCACACTACACATAGTGCACATGCACACACACATACCACCACTACCACTACCAACAACAGCAAACAAAAAGAACACAGAGGCTATAGTTAAAAGATACAGTGTCAAAATGCTCACTTGGGCTTCCTGGTAAGATGGTGGCATAGGAGCCACGCCATACCAGCCAAGGGAGGAATTCAAGCAAAACCCCAGCAAAATACACTTTTATTGTGAAAAGTGAAGGAGTATAGGCTATTCTTAGACACAGTGGAGAAGCTGGAGAGACCAAGATCCACCAGAAAGGAGGAAAATGGCTAGACTCCCACTGAGGTGCTCACAGCCCACGATCCACGCTCCGCACCCACCCAGTGCCACCCTGCCAGGTGCGCAAGGTGGCAGCAGCAGCAGAGACAAAGCAACAGATTTTTCAATTTCATCAGCCTTCTTGCAACGTTAAAGGAAAGATAGCTGAGGTCAACTAAAGAGCTACTGAAAGTGTGAGCAACTCCAGAAGTCTGAACTCTCCCATCCCCCACCATCAGAACCATGAACCTCTGACATTCAGCCCCCAGTGGCAGCGCGGCCAGCAGAGTTGATCAGAGGTACAGCTGCACAGCACAATATGGAGGGATCAAGGTGGGCATTCTGCATTGGTGAGATTGGAAGCCACCCCAAAAGGTAACAAGGCTGACTGACAAAAAACAAACAAACAAACAAACAAACCCAACCCCAAACAAAAAACAAAACAACAACAACAAAATAAAAACAGGTACACAGGCCTGCACTGCAAGGGCTAATCTCTCTTTCCTTGTCAGGGCAGGTTACGGGGTATATATTCTTGGTTGACTTTACCATTTTCAAATAACCTGCATTTGCGGGTTGAAGATTGTTGCCTTTGATGCTTTGATATATACAGGACCTTTGTTTTTTGCTTCTGTCATTATTGGGGGCAGGGTCTGATTCAGATCCAGGTTGACCTGGAACCTAATTCAGAACAGAAATCTCTACCTCCCATCTGACAAGATTAAGGGTGTAGAACAACACACACCCTTAGGGATTTAGACTTCATATGACTATCTGTTTGTTTTAATCCCCATAGTTGCATACTTTGTGCTGGTTTTTATTTATTGTGTATGTTACTTGGTTGAGGGTTAGAATTTTCCAGTAAATGATTCCACCCAGTCCACTAGAATACTTGCTTAGCAAGCAAACTCAACACCTAGGATTACTTCTGTGGCTTGTTTGCGGGACAAGAGCTACACCTGGCACCTTGAACTCATATCCTGATGGTATGTAGAGGTGGATTGCTGCATCTTGGAACACTGAAGATAAGTAGAAAACCCAAGCATCAAATCAATTCAGGATGCAAAAGTTGCTACTACAATATAACACAAGAAACTCAAAGAATCAAGAAAATAAAATCCCACCAAAAACTATAAATCCATCAGAAATGAACACCAATGAGATTGTTTTAGATGAAATGGCTGACAAAGAGTTCAAGAAAATGATGGTATCTATGCTCAGAGAAATCAGAGAAGAAATGAAGGGAATCAAAGAAGAAAACAAAGGAATTAAAGCAGAAAACAAACTTCTGAAAGAAAACACAGGAAACCAGCTTAATGAAATAAAGAGGTCATTACAAGACATGAGTAAGGGAACAGAAATACTGAAGAAAAACCAGGATGAGATCCTGGCTCTGAAGAATACAGTCAATGAAATAAAAACTCTTTGGAAAGTCCCACCTGTAGAATGGATGAAGGAGAGAACAAAATACCTAAACTATAAGACTAGGTGGCAGACCTAATACAGTCCAAGAAAGAAAAAGACAATAGCAAGGCATGAATGGGAATTTCAAGATATCCAGGACACTATGAAAAGATCAACCATAAGAATTCAGGGTATAACAGAAGAAGAATTTCTATCCATAGGCTTAGTAGGTGTTTTCAACAAAATCCTCAAATTGGGAAAGAAATGCCAATGCAGATACAAGAAGCTTTTAGAACACCAAACAGACAAAACCTGGAAATAACCTCTCCTTGTCATGTTATAATTAAGCTACTAAACACACAAACCAAAGAAAATATATTGAAAGCAGTTTGAGAGAAAAGGCAAGTCACCTACAAAGGTAAACCCATCAGAATAACTGAAGATTACTTAACACAAACTTTAAAAGCCAGAAGGGCTTGGAATGATGTATTCCAAGTTCTGAAAGATAACAACTGTCAACCAAGATTACTTTATCCTGCAAAGCTATCTATCCAAATTGATGGATAAATAAGGACATTCCGCAACAAAAACAAGCTAAAGGAATTTATGACAACTAAACCAGCTCTACAGAAAATACTTGAAAGAATTCTTAATGCCAAAGAGAAAGCAAAACACACACAGGAGGAAACAGGAAAAAATAAACCACACTCAAATAACAGTTAAAACAAATGAGTAAAGGGAAAACAGGAAACACTACAAAATAAGAAGGATGGCAAGAATAAATGCATACCTTTCAATAATAACTCTTAATGGCCTCAGTGCACCATCCAATAGACACAGGCTTGCAGACTGGATTAAAAGGCAGGATCCTGCCATTTGTTGCCTCCAGGAAACTCATCTCTCAATGAAAGATAGACACCACCTTAGGGTGAAAGGATGGAAAATGGTATTTTAAGCAAATGGGCCTAGGAAACAAGCAGGGGTTGCTATCCTAATATCTGACAGGATAAAATTCAAACCAACATTAGTGATGAAAGATAAAGAAGGTCATTTTATACTGATTAAAGGAACACTCCAGCAGGAGGACATTACAATCCTAAACATATATGCACCTAATATGGGGCCTCCCAGTTTCATCAAACAAACACTATCAGACTTAAGGTCACAGATAACATCAAACACAATTGTAGTGGGAGACTTCAATACTCTATACTCATCAATTGACAGGTCATCCTGGAAAAAAATAAACAGAGAGACATCTGAATTAAATGATGTCAAGGAACAAATGGACTTAACAGATGTCTACAAAACATCCCATCCAAATGCTACAGAATATATATTTTTTCTCAGCAGCACATGGAACATTCTCTAAAATAGACCATATATTAGGACACAAAGCAAATCTCCACAAATATAAGACAATTGAAATAGTCCCTTATACTCTATCTGACCACAGTGGGATTAAACTTCAGATTAGCAACAAGAAAAGCTACAGAGCATACAGAAATTCATGGAGACTAAACAGTACACTATTGAATGATCAATGGGTCATTGAAGAAATAAAAAAAATCAATAAATTCATAGAATCAAATGATAATACAACATACCAAAACCTTTGGGACACAGTCCTAAGAGGGAAATTTATAGCTCTGACTACTTATATTAAGCAATTAGTAACCAGGCATGGGGGTGCATGCCTTTAATCCCAGCACTCTGGAGGCAGAGGTAGGTGGATCGCTGTGAGTTCAATGCCACCTTAAGACTGTATAGTGAGTTCCAGGTCAGCCTGGACTAGAGTGAGACCCTCCCTAAAAAAAAAAAAAAAAAAAAAAAAAAAAGAAAGAAATTAGAGAGTTCACAAATAAACAATTTAATGCTTCACCTTAAGGCCTTGGAAAAAGAAGAACAAGGCAAACCAAAAATCAGTAGATGAGAAGAAGTCATAAAGATTAGGGTAGAAATTAATGAAATAGAAACAAAAAACCCACAAAAAACAAAAAACAAAACAAAACAACAAACAAACAAACAAACAAAATCCAAAGAATCAACAAAACAAAAAGTTCCTTCTTTTAAAGGATAAACAAGATTGATAAACCCTTAGCAAATTTGACCAGAAGAAAGAGAGGAGAAATTAATAAAATTAGAGATGAAAAAGGCACTATTACAACAGACAACAAAGAAATTCAGACAATTATAAGGGCATACTTTAAGAATATATATGCCTCTAACTTTGAAAATCTGAAAGAAGTGGATGATTTCCTTGATTCATATGACCTACAAAAATTAAATCAAGATGAGATAAACCATTTAAATAGACCTGTAACAAGTACAGAGATCCAAGCAGTTATAAAAAGTCTCCAAACTATGGGCTGGAGAGATGGCTTAGCGGTTAAGTGCTTGCCTGTGAAGCCTAAGGACCCTGGTTCGAGGCTCGATTCCCCAGGACCCATGTTAGCCAGATGCACAAGGGGGCACACATGTCTGGAGTTCATTTGCAGTGGCTGGAAGCCCTGGCGCACCCATTCTCTCTCTCTCTCTCTGCCTCTTTCTCTCTGTCACTCTCAAATAAATAAATAAAAATTAACAAAGGAATATTTAAAAAAAGTCTCCAAACTAATAAAAGCCCAGGCTCAGATGGATTCACTGGTGAATTTTACCAAACATTCATGGAAGAACTAACACCAGTGCTTCTCAAACTTTTCCATAAAGTAGAAAAGGAAGGAATTCTACTGAACTTCTATGAAGCCAGCATCAGCCTCATAGCAAAACCAGGCAAAGACAGAACAAAAAAAGAAAATTACAGACCAATCTCCCTCATGAACATAGATGCAATTATTCTGAACAAAATACTGGCAAACAGAATACAAGAATATATCAAAAAGATTATTCACCCTGACCAAGTTGGCTTTATCCCAGGGATGCAGGGATGGTTAAACATATGCAAATTAGTAAATGTAATATATCATATAAATGGTCTGAAGGACAAAAATCACATGATCATCTCAATAGACACAGAAAAGGCATTTGGCAAAATTCAACATCCTTCCATGGTAAAAGTATTACAGAAACTTGGAATAGAAGGAACATATCTCAACATAATAAAAGCTATTTATGACAAACCTACTGCCAACATAATACTAAGTGGTGAAAAACTCGAAGCTTTCCCACTAAATTCAGGAACAAAACAAGAGTGTCCACTGTCCCCACTTTTATTTAATATAGTGCTGGAAGTCTTAGCTATAGCAATAAGGCAAGAGACACTCATAAAAGGGATACAAATTGGAAAGGAAGAGAACAAATTATCACTATTTGCAGATGATATGATTCTATACATAAAAGACCCTAAAAACTCTACCAGCAAACTGTTAGAGCTGATAAACACTTTTAGCAACATAGCAGGATACAAAATAAATGCACAGAAATCAGTAGCTTTCCTATTTGCTAACAACAAACATGCAGAGAATGAAATCAAGGAATTTCTCCCATTCACAATTGCCTCAAAAAAAAAAAAAAAAAAAAAAAAGGTACCTTGGAATAAACTTAACTAAGGAAGTGAAGGATCTCCACAATTAGAACTTTAAAACACCAAAGTGAGAAATTGCAGAAGACACAATGAAATGGAAAGATATCCCATGTTCTTGGATTGGAAGAATCAATATTGTGAAAATGTCAATCTTACCAAAAGCAATCTACACATTTAATGCAATCCTCATTAAAGTTCCAATGGCATTCTTCACAGGAATAGAAAAAACAATCCTAAAATTCATTTGGAAGCACAAGAAACCTCAAATAGACAAAGTGATTTTGAGCAACAAAAATAAGGCTGGTGATATCACCATACCCAATTTTAAGCTATATTACAAAGCCATTACAAAACAGCATGGTATTGGCACAAAGACTGATATTTAGCCCAGCCAACTGAAAGCTGGAAAAAGCTGAAGTGTATGCAGTCTTATGGGAGACAGGTCATCAGCAGTGAAAACAGTGGACACTGGAAACCTCAAGTTTGGCCAGACAGGCCAAATGACTGAACAAGTGTAATAGTGGCATGTCTGCTCTGGGGGAAACCAGCTGCTCCCTAATTGGACTGAAGGCCCACTGTATGGGAGGGAATATGGGCCTGGTACTGAAAACCTAATCAAAAGCCTATGGTAGGGGAGGTCATGTGCCTTAGGGGTATAAAGCCTGCTCTTGTCTGGATAAAGACATATATTACTCCACCAAATTGCCCTGAAAGCACTACACTTAATGTTCATACTCATATATTAATGCTACTCTTACTTCTGGTTAGAGAAGCTTCTCTTTTCAGATGGCAGTGACCACTGGGATGACCCAAAAGGCAACATAGTGCTGAGAAGAAGGGATGTAGGAGTATCCAGCACTGAAACATCTCAAACCCTCCAAGGCTCAGGGTCCATTGTGGAAGAGGTGGCGGAAAGTATGTAAGAGCCAAAGGAAGGGTACCACCCCTTACATACAACTGTGCAGACATAATTTGGCCTTGATATCTAAGACCTCGCAGTGCCTAGGAATACCCACAGAAGACCTCATAATAGGAGAAAAAGATGGCGACATCAAATTAAAAGAGAGACTAATGGACCAGCACTCGGGAGGCAGAGGTAGGAGGATTGCCATGAGTTCAAGGCCACCCTGAGACTCCATAGTGAATTCTAGGTCAGCCTGGGCTAGAGTGAGACCCTACCTCAAAAAACCAAAAAAAAAAAAAAAAAAAAAAAAAAGAGAGAGAGAGAGAGAGAAAGAGAGAGACTAATGGAGAGAGGCAGGTGATATGATGGAGAGCAGAGTTATGAAGGGGAAAGTGGGGGAGGGATGGGGAGGGAAATACCATGGTTTGTTGTTTGTATGTATAGAAGTTGTCAATTAAAAAAAAAAAATATATATATATCTAGCTAGGCATGGTGGCGCACGCCTTTAATCCCAGCTCTCAGGAGGCAGAGGTAGGAGGATCACCATGAGCTCAAGGCCATCCTGAGACTACATAGGGAATTCCAGGTCAGCGTGGACCACAGTGAGACCCTACCTTAAAAAAACAAACAAACAAACAAAAAAACCCAAAAAAAACAAAAAAAAAAAAAAAGAAAAAGAGAGACTAATGGAGAGAGGGAGGTGATATGATGGAGAGCAGAGTTATGAAGGGGAAAGTGGGGGAGGGGAGGGGAGGGAAATACCATGGTTTGTTGTTTGTAAGTATAGAAGTTGTCAATAAAAAGTATATATATATATATATATATATATATATATATATAGCTGGGCATGGTGGCACACGCCTTTAATCCCAGCACTCAGGAGGCAGAGGTAGGAGGATTGCCGTGAGTTCGAGGCCATCCTGAGACTCCATAGTGAATTCCAGGTCAGCCTGGGCTAGAGTGAGACCCTACCTCGAAAAACCTATATATATATATATATATATATATATATATATATATATATATATATATATATATATATATAAAAGCTCACTTGGCAAATTTTCTTGGGGACCATCTTGAGCCCTGGTGAATCCTATAATGATCATCTTAAAACTTACAGGCAAAAGAAAATGCACACATTTAAGCATATATGGGGAGTACTTTTTTATAAAATTTTATCTTTAAAGTCATCATAAAATAAATGTGGGACTGACTCTGAATACAAAACTAATCAATAAAAAAAAGAAAAAATTTGGGAAAAACTTAGAAACTTAAACACATGATGAACTTCTATTATGAAAACAATTGACAAGTTTTAGAAATGAAAAGGAAAAGCAGAAAAAGGTAGGAGAGTCTCTGCTATTGAGTAGTCTGGTTACTTAGAGAGCCATACACTAATAAAAGTGCAATAAAAGCCAGGTGTGGTGGTGCACACCTTTAATCCCAGCACTTGGGAAGCAGAGGTAGGAGGATTGCTATGAGTTCTAGGCCACCCTGAGACTTCGTAGTGAATTCCAGGTCAGCCTGGGCTAGAGTGAGACTCTACCTTGAAAAACAAAACAAACAAACAAACAAAAAAAAAATTGTGATAAAGAACATCATGTGTTAAAAAAATACTCAAGAAACTCAACCCAGAGAGGTCCAAGAGTTGTGAAAACCCTTTCATACCTCATTTCACCTCAGAGAGTGTCTAAGTCAGGATTCTCTAGAGGAACAGAGCTGCTACAATGAATTATATTTAAAAAAGGAATTTACTGGATTAGTTTACCAGTTGCAGGCCTGAGAATTAAGAAACCCCATAGCTGCTCAGCCCACATGGCCAGATGCCTCAGCAGTCCCAAAACAGCACTCGAGGCCTGGAGGCTTCCTGATAGCAGCTGGTTTTCATGCCATATGGATCTTCAGTTGACGCCGGTCTTCAGTCCATGCTGGTCTTCAGTCCATGCTGGAAGGCAGCAAGCAGCTCTGGCAGCAAAGTGGAAGGAAGGGGCTCTTTTCTCCCAGAGCTTCCTTATATAACAGCCCCCTCTGAGAGGGGCCACCCATTCTGGGGTCAGGGGCTCACTCTGGGGGAAGGATTTCCTCCTTCAGTTAATCCTTCCTGGAAGCAACCTTGGATACCCACCAGAAAGGGATTTCTGTGGATTACTAAACAGATCAAGTAGGCAACACCTTAACCATCATAAGTCCACCCCTTGTCAACTTGACACCAAATCATATCTCCTTATATCATACTTAATTTCTAAATGAAAATAGTAACAAACTCATAATTCTACCTAACATGGTATAACTATCCCCATGTACAACCAGAAACAAAATCTTCCCCCAGCACAAAGCAAGGTTCCTTGAGGAATGCTTAGTCTCTAATATAATAGGTCTAATATAAATTTAAGAACAGCTAGCTAGTGATATAATCTTAATATTGGTGTAGATATGTACAAACACTCTCTATCAAGGTAGGACAGAAACATTGCAATCACAGTCCTCGTTTTTGTAACTGGTCATGTGGCCTTAGCTGGTATTTGTAACTGCCTTCTTCTACTACCCATTCTGTATTTCCTCCATCTTCAGCAAGCACCTCAGCAGATCTTGGTTCTTTACCTGGAGGGGTAACCCATACCTTCATTCCTGAAGTATCTGGGCCATTTATCACAAAACCTCAATTGGGTTGTTGCAGTTGCCCATTGACTTTGATAACAGGGCATGGTAACACTAAGAGACATCCTAAAGGATCTCCTGCACTCCAGACATACTCTTCCTTACCTCCATTGTGGAGAAGCAGTCCAATTTCTCCCCAGTAGTCTGGATCAATCACGCCTGCTAACACTGAACTCCTTTCTTAGCCTGTTGACTGGAGGGCATCAGAAGCCCAAAGTAGCCAGAGCGAAGTCTTAGCTTCCAGTTCAATGAAATGTTCTTCATGTTTCCTGGCAAAAGCACTCCCTCCTGTGGCACGAAGACCTCTAGGCCAGGAGAGTGTAAGGTTGAGAGAACAGGAGCAAAAATTTACCTAATGGGTCACTTGGGGTGATGGTAAGTGGGACCATTCCCATTTGCACCCCTTGATTCCTGGACGCCCTGATTCCAGGCTATAGGAGAAACAGTACCATATATACGATGCTGATTCAGAGCATATGCAGCCTGCTGGAGGAAACTATCCCAGCCCTCCAAGCTATTGCCACCTAGTTGGCACTGTAGCTGTTTCTTTAAAAGGCCATTCCACTGTTCTATCAAGCCAGCTACTTCAGTGTGGTGGAGCACATGGTAAGACCAGTGAATTCCATGATCATGAGCCCACTTCCTTTGCTGTGAAATGAGTTCCTCAGTCAGAAGCAATGCTTTGTGGAATGCCATGATGGTGGATAAGGAATTCTGGAAGCCCATGGATGGTAGTTTTGGCAGAAGCACTACATGAAGGAAAGGCAAATGCATACCCAGAATAAGTGTCTATTCCTGTAAGGACAAAACTCTGCACTTTCCATGATGGAAGTGGTCCAATGTAGTCAACCTGCCACCAAGTTTCTGGCTGGTCACTCTGAGGAATACTACCATATTGGAGGGGGGGGGGGGCTCAGAGTTAGTCTCTGCTGCTAGCAAATTTGGCACTCAGCAGCAGCCGTAGGCAGGTCAGCCTTAGTTAGTGGAAGTCCATGTTGTTAGGCCCATGAGTAGGCTGCATCCCTGCCACCATGGCCACTTTGTTCATGTGCCCATTGGGCAATGAAAGGGATGGCTGAGGAAAGAGATTGACCATTATCCACAGAATGGGTCAGCTTATCTACTTGATTATTAAAGTCATCCTCTGATGAGGTCACCTTCTGATGAGCATTAACATGTCACAAGTATCTTTACTTTGGCCCATTCAGAGCATTCTATCCACATACACCTTCCCCAAATGGCCTTCTCACCAATTTACAAATGTGCTCCAAACAATTGGCCACAGCCCATGAATCACTGTATAACTGCATATCTGTCCATTTTTCTTTCCAAGCAAAATGCACAACCATGTGCACTGCCCGTAGTTCTAGCCATTGTGAAGATTTCCCTTCAGAATTGTCCCAGAAAGGGGCTGTAATGCAGCAGCTGTCCACTTCTGGGAGGTGCCCACATAACATGCTGAACCATCTGTAAACCATCCCCTTGTCCTCTCCTCCTCAGTCAATTGGCCATAGGGCACACCCCATGATGCCACAGGTGCATGCTTGGGGGCAGAAGGCATTGTTACAGGAGTAGAAACCATAGATATTTGGGCAATTTCCTCATGTAACCTACTTGTGCCTTCAGGGCCTGCTTGAGCCCAATCATGTCTATACCACTTCCACTTGATGACAGACTGCTGCTGTGCAGGTTGGTGGGTCAGATTATACCCAGCTCATAATAGGCAGTTCAGGTCGCATAGCAACTTGATGGCCCATTGTCAAAGCTCAGTTTCCACTAAGGTCCAATAGCAGGCCAAGAGCTATCTCTCAAAGGGAGAATAATTGTCTGCAGATGATGGCAGGGCCTTGTTCCAAAATCCCAAGGGCCTCTGCTGTGATTCAACTATGGGGGCCTGGAAAAGGCTGAAAAGGGCTCCAAATGGCATCACTATCTGCCATAGACACCTCAAGTACCATCAGATCAGCTGGATCATATGGACCAAGGGGCAGAGCAGCTTGCATAGCAGCCTGGGCATGTTGAAGAGCCTTCTCTTGTTCTGGGCCCCACTGAAAACTAGTACTTTCTGAGTCACTTGGTATATGGGACAGAGTAAGGCACCCAAATGAGGAATGTGCTGTCTCCAAAATCCAAATAGGCCCACTAGAAGTTGTACTTCTTTCTTAGTGGCAGGAGGGGCCAAAGGCAACAACTTATCCTTCACCTTAGAAGGAATATCCATGAATGCCCCACAGCACTGAATTCCTAGAAATTTACCTGAGGTGGAAGGTCCTTGAATATTTGATGGATTTATTTCCATCCCCTTATGTGTGTGTATATGCTGTACCAGCAACTCCAGAGTGGTTGCCACCTCCTGCTCATTCGATTCAATCAGCATAATATCATCAATATAATGGACCAATGTGACACCTTGTAGAGTGGACAGGTGATCAAGATCCTTGCTGTGACACAGGGCTGGAGAATTAATATAACCTTGAGGTAAAACAATAAAGGAGTACTATTGACCTTGCCATCCGAAGGCAAATTGCTTCTAGTGAGCCTTATGTACAGGTATGGAGAAGAAAGCATTCTCAAGATCAATAGCTGCGTACCAGGTACCAGGAGATGTGTTAATCTGCTCAAGTAAAGACACCACATCTGGTACAGCAGCTGCAATTAGAGTCACCACCTGGTTAAGTTTCCAATAATTTGTTGTCATTCTCCCTGATCCATTCTGTCTTCTGAATAGGTCAAACAGAAGAGTTAAAGGGAGATGTGGTGGCAACCATCACCCCTGCATCCTTCAAGTCCGTAATAGTGGCATTAATTTCTGCAAGTCCCTCCAGGGATGCAACACTGTTTTTGATTCACTATTTTCACTGGTGGTGGGAGCCTCAATGACTTCCATTTGGCCTTTACAACCATTATAGCCCTCACTCCACAAGTCGGGGAACCAATGTGGGGGTTCTGCCAACCCCTAAGTGTATCTATCCCAATTATACATTCTGGCACTGGGGAAGTAACCACAGAATGAGTTCAGGCAGTCACTGGACCCACTGTCAGTCCAACATTTGCCAAAACTCCATTGATCACCTGACCTCCATAAGCACCTACTTTAACTGGAGAGCCATGGTGCTGTTTGGGGTCTCCTGGAATCAATGTCAATTCAGAGCCAGTGTCCAGTAGGCCCCAAAAGTTCTGATTATTTCCTTTTCCCCAGTGTACAGTTTCCCCAGTAAAAGGCCACGGGTGCCTCTGAGGAAAGATAGGAGTAAGATTAACATTGAAACTTTTGGAGGTTGGAGAAGGGTCCTTCTTCAAGGGGACCCAGCCACCCCTTCAATCAAGGGGCTCAGGATCTGTAAACTAGATCAAGTCTGGAAACTTATTAAGAGGCCTTGATTCTCTGTTGCTATAATTCAAAGTGGCTTTATGTTCCTTTGCTCTGGAACTTTTCTGCTTATACAGATCAAACAAGAACTCAGTAGGCTTCTTATCTATTTGACTTCTAGGAACACCATGATAATCAGTCAGTGCCAAAGGTCCATATGAGTCATACCTTTATGTGCATAATTTTGCCTACACTGTCTATTATAAAAAACACGCTCACCTCACCTTTGGCAGTTCAGCACTGCCACTTGGCCCTGGTTACCCCAAGATCCAGTTAGACCCATTGCACCTATGCTACCTAATGCAGCAACTGCACCTCCCACTGTGATGTCTTTCTTACATAAAAGACCAATGGGGGACTTTAAGTATGCTGGTGCTCCTCTCACAAATCTGTCGCTTATAGTCTTAGTGAAGGGCACATCTTCTGGTTGCTACCAGTGTGGGGGCAAAGATGAGTTTACATGGCAAATCCACTTCAGCATTACAGAGTTCTCTGAACCTTTTAATCCATCCACATTAATCCAAAGGATATCAGGCAGCTTGAGCTCATTCACAGTAGGCCATCTTTGGATCCATACATCAGCCAACCAATCAAATAAACTCTTGACACCTCTTCCAACTGAACAAGCTGCAGTGTTAAGTCTAAAATCTCTGCTCAATGGGCCAATTTCAGTAAATTCAGCCTGATCTAATCTTATATTCCTCCTCCATCATCCCACACTCTTAAAATCCATTCCCACACATATTCCCCATGCTTCTGCCTGTACAAGTTAGAAAGCTCCTGAAGTTCCTTAGGGGTGCACCTCACCTCCTCTTGTGTCACACTTTCTATCTCACCTTTAGGGGCCTGCCTAGCCTTCTGTCTAATTATAGGCCTAGAGGCAAAGATGGGTGGGAGCTGAGAAGCACCAGCACCTCCTGCTGATTCTTCAGACAAAGAAAGATTAATTCCCTCAGGCAAGGGGGCGGGGAGGAGAGTAATACTTCAGGGTGTGGAGGTGGGGATACAACTGTTGCTTAAGGGAGGGGAGGTCATATTTTCATGTAAAACAACTTTAGAATCTGAGAATTCAGTGTCCCCAGATTCTTCAGGATCTTCCCATACATGACCATCCCAAGTCACAGGATCCCACTCTTTTCCAGTCAGTGCCCTCACTTTAACTTCTGATAGCTGGTGAGGCTGGGATTTGAGTTCACATTGCAAGTTAGCCAGTCTTACAATGAGAGCTTCAGTTTGGTTTTCTGTAACTTGAACCCTGTTCTGGCTAGAGTGGAGACACTCCTCCAAGGCACCCTTAGAAACCTTCAGATCATGTATGTGGGTCATAAGCTTAGAAATTTCCTCTCTGAGCTTCTGCTGTTCCCTCACTAGTTTGTCCATAGATGTCCGAAATAACCAACCAGCCCCATCATTTGTCTTACTTTTCTGACTGTTGCAGTCAGGTTCGCATTGCTGGCAGAAATCACCTGACCAAGAGCAGCTTGTGGGAAAAAAAGGGTTTATTTTCGACTTTCAGACTTGAGGGGATGCTCCATGATGGCAGGGAAAATGATGGCATGAGCAGAGGGTGGACATCACCCCCTGGCCAACACAAGGTGAACCATAGCAACAGGAGAGTGTGCCAAACACTGGCAAGGGGAAAATGGCTATAACACCCATAAGCCCGCTCCCAACAATACACCACCTCCAAGAGGCGTTAATTCCCAAATCTCCATCAGCTGGGAACCTAGCATTCAGAACACCACAGAGGGTGACCTTGGGAGCACATGTTAAAAGCCTCTAGTCTCCACATAGGCAAGCCCTTGCTTCCCATCCCAACAGTCTTGATGGAAAGATACACTGTAGAAAAGAATTGCATAAAACTTTATGCTGCTCCACATCTACAACAGTTATCTTCTTGATTCTGGGACAAAACACCTAACCAGAAGTAGCTAATGGAAGGAAAAGGTTTATTCAGCTTGCAGTCTTGAGGCAGTTGCGTCATATAGAGGAAAACATGACAGGAGCAGACAGCTGGGCGTCACATTTCCATAGCAGCATGGAGGAAGCAGAGTGAGCTAAGCCTGGCAAGTAGGGGCTGGACCATAACATACCAAGGCCTGACCCCAGTGACACACCTCCTCCAGCAAGGGTCCACCTCCTAAAGGCTCAACTGGGGGTTGAATATGAGGCTTAATTACAAACACTATAAGGGCATTTTACATTCAAACCACCATACCATTAATTCTTACACATTAACAGAATCAAGCAGAAGATAAACACCTAGACACAAAGAAAGAATACATCGTGATTTTGGACATGGAAGGTGCTTTGGATGACATAGCACAGAACAGGTGCTGGACAGTAACTTAGGAGACAAATGGTATCTGCTGTTGCTGAGACCATCACAGTAGGGCCTCTAAGGTGGCAGTATTAAACATACATGATGAGGATATCATGTATAGAAGCCTAAGAAGAAAATGGGTGTAGAATGTCAGAATAGTAGAATGCACATATTTGCTAGAGGTGGGTCATCCAGGGTAGACAGAAGGCAGTGGGTACAGGGAGATGAATGGGGTCACCTCAAGCTGAAAAAAAATAGGTACAATCACCTCATAGGAGGAGACCTACACCAATAATTGGTATAGAGATATCTCTAATGGAGGCATATCTCATACCAAGTATCAGCACATTGTGATTAAACAAGGTATAGATCTCAGGAATGTAGAGCAGAAAAAGACACCACACATACTGCTGTGAGCACCAGAGTTTCAATTAGTGGGGAGGCCTTCTCTTTCTTCCCATTTGATGAAGGACCCATGTTAGAAGAAACCCTGTGATTGCCCTCCATGTGGGGTGCCACGAGGCCTAGATGGCACTACCTAGTCCCTAGAAGAGTCATCACTTTCAGTACAGTATTCAGCAAATGACATGAGATATTAAGTACTTTATTCTAGATTAGACTTCATACTAAATGAGTTTGTCCAACCGTAGGCTAATAGAGGTGTACTGATTACATATAAATTAGGCCAGGCTAAACTAAGGTGCTTGTCAGTTTAGGCAGATTTGATATAGTTTTACCTGTTTTGAGTTTATGATGAACTCATTATGACCCAATAGTTAGTTGAGGATTTTTTGCATATGTATATGTGTATAAGCACATGTGTGTGCAGATGCATGTGAGTGCGTGTGCGCCTGTGGTAGACAGACGTTGATGCCAGGTCTTTTCCTTACTTGCTCTTCCTCTTCACCTTATCTTTTGAGGCAGCATCTTTTACTGAACCTGGAGCTCACCACTTGGGCTGGCCTGGCAGCCAGCAAGCCCTAGGATCCTCCTGCATCTGCTTTCCCAGTGTGAGTTGTCAGATGTGTTGCTATGCCCAGCTTTTACATGGGTTCCGGGGACTGGAACTGAAGTCCTCATAGTGGTTAGCAAGCACTTTATCCTCACACTGTGCTATCCTCCCTGTGTCTATGTTGAGGATTTTAAACACGTCTCTTGACTTACTCAGTTTTCTCTTCTCCCACATCTAAAAATGACCGCACCGACATATTTTCTGAACCTCTAATGGGAATGTGTGATTTGATAACATAGTGTATGGACACTATGGAGTGATTCTGATAACTGTATAAAGTGTGGACACTGTGGGGTGACTGATAACTGTATAAAGTGTGGTCAGTGTGGGGTGACTCTGATATCTGTGTAAAGTGTGGGCACTGTGGGGTGATTCTGATATCTGTGTAAAGGGTGGGCACTGTGGGGTGACTCTGATATCTGTGTAAAGTGTGGGCACTGTGGGGTGATTCTGATATCTGTGTAAAGTCTGGGCACTGTGGGTGACTCATAGAAGCTTTTCATCTGAAAGAATCAGAACAGCATTGCTCTTTATAGTCTTAGAAACTGAGGCATTTCATTCTGACCTCTTGCAGTAGAAAAAAAAAAGAAGAAGAAAAATGGTCAGGAATATGTTTCATTTCTATAGTAAAAGAATCCTGGGCTATATAACTGCATGACTTTTCAGCACAGTACATAATAACTCTCTTCATTAGATTTCAGCGACTTATTAGAGTGTTTGGGAGGCAGAACTGTTCTGTGAATAGGTGGAAGACACATGCGGAAAAGAGAGCTGCTGAGGCATTCTTGCTGACAGCCTAATCATAGCTCTGTCCTGGCATCACACAGCACAAGGCCACGCAGCATCCCTGACTTCAAAGTCACTTTGTGTTCAGACATTTACTGTAATTCCTTACAAAAAAGAATCTTTGAAAATTACATTTAACATATTGTATCCCTATAATCCTTCATGTTTTTGCCTTCCTATAATTTGTGCTGCAGACGTTATCCGTTAAAAGCAAATTTTCAAATATAAGATCAAAGTTGATTCAAGTTATAGAGAGAAACAGTTTAGATCAGATCACATTTGGGTTCACTCACACACACTCACTTGTACATACTTTTACTCAATTGCTTGCTCTTTGTAAGCCCTCCTCTTTTTTAGAATGCTTCAACTCATGGTTAATACTATCATTATTGTTTTCTTTGGGGCTAGTGTCAGCGCAGAGCTTTTAGTATTTGACTTTTGTCCTTTGTTCCATGGAGCCTGAAGGATTTCACCGAAGTGTCCTGGGAGGAGCACAGGGCTTGGACCCCTGGAGCTGCTCTGCCTTATTCACTTTTATCTTTGGGGCTTCTTTGTACAGCTAATTTAGGAATAAGACTCCCTGCTTAAACAAATGAGGGTGAAAACCCATGTGCATCAGGTAAGCCTACACGGACATAAGTCCATGTGTGCATGTAATTTTCCAAAGATCTTCTGCTGCTCCAATACTTCTTGTCTCAATTCAGAGGCCTGTTTGATTTGGATACCATTTTGAAACAATTTCTAGCTGTCCAATCTCTCACTTCATACCTTTTGAAACTCTGAAATCAAATACTTCCAGTGACACTGGACTCTAGCTATCAAACTCAGAAGTAAGTAGATCTGTATTAGTGCATCAAGCAGTACTTTACAGTCAGGCAGGCACACTCAGATATAAGTGCTGCTTGTAGCAGAGATTTGAATGAAGAAATGCAGGGAACAAAATGAACTTTCTCCTGTTCCTGCCTTGGCACATTTTTTTCTTCTCTGTTCTGAGAGCAAATGTGTGTGTATGTGTGGTTGTAGATGTCTCTGTAGATTCCACTTAAAAGCAGTAGATGAGAAACAATAAGAGAAGTAAGTAGAGGGAACAGGGAGGGAGGAGGGAAAAGCCAAAGGTTTTGACAATATTGTGTCTGAATACCTCCAATTTGGCAGTTAAGAAAGTTGAACAATTTCCCAAGAACTTTCACCAAATTATAACTTTACTAAAGTCCTGTCTGGGTTTTGAAGCAGATGGGCTTGAGTTACGTGAGGAGTGAATCTTGGAAGAGGTGCTGCAGGGAAAAGGAGCCTCACATTGGCTTCCTGACGCTTTATAGCCTAGTGATCTTTATGGGGATGTTTAATCTCTTTACAACTTATTTTCCTCTTATATGAAGTAGGGACAATAAATACTCCTTTAGGGGATGCTGGGATAGGAACAGAAGATGAGAAGTAAGATAAGAATCATTATTCAGATGGCTGAATGGATGCAGGGACCACTGTTCAGCACATGGTATCCAGTACAGAGCTGTGCACAAAAGTGTCTGCTACAGAAATACGTTGTGGTGTGTGAAGCAGTTCTGGCTATGGCCCTCTAAAAAGTGCCACTGTGGCATATGAATTATTTTGAGCTAAAAGTACTCTAAGAACAACACTTATAAGGAGAGGATTTCTATGAGCTTCCCCTATCTGCCCAAAGACAGATCTTCCAAGGAACTACATTGCCATATGCCCAGTCTCGAGAGGCTCATCAATGGGGAGATGAACTCATCTGCACTGGCACCAGGACCCAAAGAAAGCAATAATAAATTAAACACATTCTGAGGAAGAGAGAATCCTGGACTCCAGGGGTTGGTACTGTACCCAGAGAAACTGCCTCAACCTTTCATATATCCCTTGCAGTATTCAAAGGTCCTGTTCATTTTCCTTATCTGATTCCTTCCTTGAGCCCCTTTCCTTTGGTAGGATGGCATATAATGCTCAAGTCTCACTGCTGTCTTGAGTATTCACTTTCCTCCCTCTTGTAGACCCACGAACATAGTATTTGAAATTAATACACTCATCGGCCTTCCTCTAACTAGTTTGCCTTTTGTCACTTTATTTTATAAACCCTGAGGTAGAACCTGGGATAACAGAGAGACAAATCTTTGCTCCTCAACAAATGCTAAAAGTAACAGTCACAAAAATGTGTATGATATTCAGCTGTGTTTTCCCTACGTGTGACTCATTCCAATGGGTGGTGAGGTCTGGAAGAGTCTAGGGAAATCTCAGCGATGCTCTTAACAGTGGCCTTCACCCTCAATGGAACAAAGCAGAGTTGTAGGCAAGAACTTGAATTACTTAGCCTGAATTTCAGTTCCTATGGAACTCCTACAAAGAAATAACCCATGGTGACATCCTAACCAGTGCTCTGCCACATGTGACCAAGGTAACATTTTGTCCCAGGGCAAGTATCAAACAATGTGGAGTCTGTCTTACAGTTTGTAGTCAGCCATCATCTCAGGCAGAGGCACATATCTATATGCCTAAAGGAAATTCAGCACGGACAGCCAGCTTTGGGCTACTCACTTGGAGACAGCAGTCAAGTACCAAATGTATCCAAGGCTGATCCTTAATTCTGAATCCTTCTATAATGCTTTCATTGGTTTCTATTGCCATGGATGGCTTCTTTAGCAGTGGGGTGGGGAGAAGTTTTCTGGTTTAAAGATAGTGAAGAAGTGAGATCATCCAAAGAGAGTGGCATTCGAAAGCTTAGTTTTGTTTGTGAAGCTTTCAGAAAATGTCAGGTTTACATCTGAGAGAGGAGTGAGGCTGCTGACGTTGCTACGGGCAATGCCATCTAAGTCACAGTTAGCAATAGGCTTGGGGAGTTCTGGTGGATACAGACTGATAAGCTCTTAGATGACCCACCATGTGTGAACAGAAGTATTCCAGGAGACTTTTCCAAACATTGCAAATGTGTCATGATGAGCTGACTCATAGGGATCTAGTGGAATTTCTGCCTTAGGAAAGGAGGTCACTTCCCAGCTGACCTGTCATCTCTTTTGAAGTACCTTTGTTAAACAATTAATAGTCTAATTGCATATCAACAAAGTCAAGAAGACTTATCATTTTTTAAAAATATTTAAATCATTTTTATTTATTTGAGAGCGACAGACAGAGAGAAAGAGGGAGAGAGAGAGAGAGAGAATGGGTGTGCCAGGGCCTCCAGCCACTGCAAATGAACTCCAGACGCATGTGCCCCCTTGTGCATCTGGCTAGCATGGATCCTGGGGACTCGAGCCTCGAACCGGGGTACTTAGGCTTCACAGGCAAGTGCTTAACCGCTAAGCCATCTCTCCAGCCAAGACATCATTTTTGCATGTATCTCCCCCGCACCCTTCCATCTCTCTTATCTGTCTATCAACTTGCCTGTCAAGTATGTCTGCAACTCCAGCTGTTCCAGGTTAGGAACCACAGATGAGGGAGAACATGTGGTGTTTGTCTTTCTGTGCGTATATGAGTTTGCTTAGTATGATCTGTTCCAAGTCTGTCCATTTTCCTGAAAATGTCATTATATCATTTTTCTTACTGTTGAGTAGAATTCCATTGTGTAAATGTACCACATCTTTGTTATCCATTCATCAAACAATGGGCGTCTGGGTTGATTCCAGTTGTTAGTTATTGTGAATTGAGCAGCTATAAACATGGGTGAGTAAATATCTCTGCAATGAAGAGTGGAGGCTTTAGAATAGATGCCCAGTAGAGGAATGGCTGGGTCAGTTAGTAGATGTATTTTCTTCTCTTTCAGGAGTCTCCACATTGATTTCCACAGTGGTTGCACAAGTTTGCACTCCCACCAGCAGTGAATGAGGGCTCACCTTTCCCTGCTTCCTTGCCAACATTTATTGTCATTTGATATTTAATGGAGTAAGATAGAATCTCATAGTTGTTTTAATTTGCATTTTCCTCATGATTAAAGAATGTTGAACAGTTTCCTAGGTGAGTATTAGCCATTTGAATTTCTTCTTTTGAGAATTTCTATTCAGTTCTCTGCCCCATTTTTTGAGTGGATTGCTTGATTTTTTTTTTTATTGCTTAGTTTTTTGAGTTCTTTGTAGATTTGGAATTGGGTTAGTGGAAGATTTGAGGAATCTGAAGGAGTAGGGCTTTTCTTTGTAGTCTGGGTGTTGAAGTGGTGGGGAGACTAGAGGTCAGTTGACTTTGGTGAAGGAAGTCACAACAGGCTGCGAAAAGGAAGCTTGGTGGTTAAGGTATTTCCCTGAGAAGCCAAAGGATCTAGGTTCGATTCCCCAGGACACACGTTAGCCAGATGCACAAGAAGGTGCATGTGTCTGGAGTTCGTTTGCAGTGGCTGGAGGCCCTGGCATGCCCATTCTCTCTCTCCCTCCCTGTTTCTCTGTCAAATAAATAAATTAAAATTAAAATATTTTAAAGGGAAGCTTAGGAGAACAAGAAGACAACTGACTTGGAATGTAAGATTCCAACTAGTCATCCACCATTTTGAAAGACTGACTGGGGTCAAGAGTTCCAACTCACTTCCTTCTTTCTCTAGTATGCAAAAATTACTTGCAGCTCAGGAATGTCTTACCCACAAAATGGCTGAACCAGGTGGCAGCTAATTTAGGAGTGAGCATCTGTTGTTCGCTTCACCTGGATGTATGCTCTCCCAGAGGTATTGCCAACACTAGATCCCACACAACATGCAGTTCAGTTTTCTGTTTCATAATTCACCTCAGAGAAATCATGATCCTAAAATGACCTTTATCAGGCTGGAGAGATTGCTTAGTGATTAAGTCACTTTTATACAAAGCCAAAGGACCCAGGGTTTGATTCTCCAGGACCCATGTAAGCCAGATGCACAAGATGGCACATGCATCTGGAGTTTGCAGTGGCTAGAGGCTCTGGCATGCCCATTCACTCTCTCTCTCTGCCTCTTCCTTTCTCTCTCTCCATCGCTACCTCCTTCTCTCTCTCTGTCTCTCTCTCTCTCTTAAATATATATAAAAAAGTAACTTTTTTTGAAAAGCTGAAAAAATCCTTTATCATTTTCACACTTTGTATTCCTTCAAGTGGCCTTACACTCCTCCTGAGAGATCAAATTGCAGTTAACTTCTTTGCTTGTTTATTTGCTTCTCTGATAGGAATTTAAGTTTGAGCTTGATGTAGTGGTTCAGAACTATAATCCCAGCACTAAGAGGCAGAGGCAGGAGGATTTCCCATGAGTTTGAGACCAACCTGAGTTACATAGTAAGACTCTGTCTCAAAAACCAGACCCAAACAAAAGAAAATAAAAAATGAAAAAACCAAAAGGAACTTAAGGTTCTTTGGATATAAGATTTTTGCTTGTCTTAGTCACTGCTTTATTCTTTTTTTTAATGTCTCTCCAACCAATACTTCTTTTATTTATTTATTTTGTCTATTTTTATTTATTTATTTGAGAGTGACAGACAGAGAGAGAAAGAGACAGAGAGAGAGAGGGAGAGAGAGAGAGAGAGAGAGAGAGAGGAGAGTGGGCACACCAGGGATTCTAGCCACTGCAAACGAACTCCAGATGCGTGTGCCCCCTTGTGCATCTGGCTAACGTGGGTCCTGGGGAATCGAGCCTCGAACCGGGGTCCTTAGGCTTCACAGGCAGGCGCTTAACCACTAAGCAATCTCTCCAGCCCAGTCACTGCTTTATTCTTAATTGCTGTTCCTTAATCAGTATTTTTATTTTCAAATGTAATAATGAGACAGTGTGTGTAGTATGTATATGAGTAAAATGCGCATATGCAATGTTTATGTACATGTATTTTATGCATATAATGTATACATATGCTGTGTTTGTGTGGGGTGTGTATGTCTGTGGTGTATGTGTATGTCTGTGGTATGTGTATGTGTGATTAGGTTGACAAAGAATGTAGCACATGTGTGGTCTATACATTTCTCTCAAGTACATGTGATGTCTGTGCATAGTATGTATGCATGATGTGTTTAAAGTATGTTTCTGTATACGAGTGTGTACATGTGTAATATGAGTGTGTGCATGTGTGTGTCTGTGAGGGATGAATGTGTGTATGTGCAGCTGAACACATTTTTACAGGGGCATGGAATTGCATAATTCCAGGGTCCCACAGACTTGGATTAGGTGAGGAAAATCTTGCCACTTGGAATCATGCTCCTCTTGTGGGGTGATGTGTGTGAGGTTCACAAGCTCCCTGCTGTTACTTCTTAGATGTTGAGTGACATATGCCAAAGCTATGAAGGTGGCACCTTGTACGCCATCTGAAAACCCAGGCTGGGCCAGTCTGTAAAATCTGCTTTGAGCACTGGACTAGGCAGTATCATCTGGAGTTGAACAAAATCTCTACTCACATCCTCCGTTTCAGTAACTAAATAAACAGAAAATATAAATTTAAAAATAATTAGGAAGCCAGCACATTGGGCAATCACTTACTCATTTAGGAAAGACAAAGTGATATAGTGTTATGTTCAAAGTATCTCAGTTATTCCTAATTGATCAAAATACCCTGATGTTTATAGCAAATGAGAGAGTGACTCAGAATGAAATGAAGTCAGTGAAATGCCAGAAGTTTTTACATCCAAAACAGAGACACAGCCCATATGTTCTGAAATACTTTTGTCCTTAGGAAATGTTTATGAAAAAAAAGATAGGCAGATTAACAAAAAAGAGAGACACAAATAAAATAAAAGTAATCCAGTTCAGATAACAGAGGCATTTTTCTCCATTTATATTATTTTCCCTTTTATTTACCAGTTGTACTATTACTATGTTCGAAAGAAGATTTAGGCATCAAATGCAAAGAATTGTTTTGTAGCACATTAAATTTAGGTGCCAAAAAAGAGACAGAAATGTTTTCAGAAAAGGTTGTATGGTACCATCCATCTACTGTCATGATAAAAGATATGATATTGAACATGAGATCAGAACATGCTAAATATATGTTCACACATTTATACCCAATCCCAAATCTAGAATCTCCACTCTGTATAATCCCACAAATTTATATTGGGACACAGAAAGCATAGGCATTAACCAGATGATGTTTTCTAAAGGGCACATTTAACTAGTTGAATATGTGGGTGTGGCTTGTACAGTCAAAGGCAAGTGATTGGCATGGAAGGCATGGACTGTGTAGCCCCAGAACAGTTGCTGCTGATTAGTGGGAAGAAGCAGCAGTGGGAACTTCTGTTGGGAATTCAAGCTCAACCCCTGTCTTGGGAAAACCACCCAATGGGTATCTTAATGATCCAGATTGAGAGTGGCGCTTTTGATAGCAAGGGAGGCTAGTATGACCAACACCGCTGGGATACCAGATGTGGAGAGAAGGGTTGTCTTCTCTCCTACCAGGGGCCATGCAGGGTCACTGTTAGGACTGCTGCTGTCTCCTGGATCTCCTGAAAGACTATGGCAAACTGTGAGTGACCTCTAACATGGCTTGCGGCACTTAATCCTTTTGCTGTGATCCCTTCCTTGTGAATGTGTACTGGACCTACGGACTTGATTCTCATAGATAGGTTGTTACTTCTGAGACCAGACTATAAGATAACTGATTCCCACCTGACTCTCCAACTTTCAGTTTCTCTGGAGTCATTGAGCAGGCCCCTGAGTTCTGAGTGGCTCTGTTAAGTAGCTGAGGAGGTAAAGAACCTGTGTTTCTAGTCAACAGCCAACTACAACCTAAGACCAGGTAATACCACTGCATGGGATTTCAAGCCAGTCCCCAGCCTGACCTTGAGGTGACACTTTGGATGCAGCTTCATGAGAGCTGGAGGACCCATGTGCAGAAACAATGAGAAAACATTTTGCTTTATGAAGCCTGCATAATTTTAAGTAATCAGGTGCACAGAGATAATAAACAGAGAAGTCAAAATGTGACATTCTAATGAGCTTGCTTCTAAGGGTCATATAGAAGATACTTAATGTCTCAGGTATCAAATGTGGTACAGGTACCAGCCAATCAAGATGAACATGAGTTTACCGCACTGTCTGAGGACAGAGCAGTGAGTGAACACCAGCCTTGTGTGTGATTGAGCCTCTGAGGACACCCTCATACCTGAACTAAGCTCTGTCTGTCCATGCAGTTTGGTATAGAGGTAGAGCTAAGCCTGAACTTAAAAATGTCAGAATCTGCAGAACCTAAGTAGACACATAAAGGCAAAAGTCACATGTGAGATCATAGGTGGCCCCTGACACTTATGTCTATATTTATTTTTTCCTTGTTGCTAAGAGAAAATCGGTTTAGGAAGGATAGTGTATACTCTATCATAATAGGGAAGACATGACATGGGGAGCAGAGAGCCAGATCTTCACATTGTAGACGGGGTCAGAAAGCACAGAACATATAGGAAGTGGGCTCAAGCTATAAAACCTCAGGGCCCTGTCCAGTCATCCACTTCCCCCAGCTTCCTTCCATTTCCTCAAGGTGGCACAACATTCACAAGTAGCACCTCCAGCTGTGAACCAAGTGTTCAAACACACAAGCTTGTGGGAGATGTTTCACATTTAAGCTACAACAGTGTCAGAACAAGTAGGGGATGAGGTTGTGAGAAAAATGGGCATGTGGATTGCAAGCCTGTACAAACACAGAGCCCCTTGCACTCATTGTGATCAGATACTTCATGGACCACAAAAGGTTGGTTCAAGCCGTAGTTCACAAGCAGAAAATTGTCACATTCAAATGCTGGGAAATGTCTCCTGGACTCCTGGGATCTTGTTTCTTGTAAAAGATGAGAAGTTGGCGTAACTGGACACTCATCATTCTGTATGGCCCCCAGGAATAGGCCTATGTGAAGGAGGTCCCTCCTTTTCCTGCAGAGACAGGTGCAGACACGTAGACTTCCTCTCTGGCTGGCAGTAACATCCTCCACCACCTGCCTTTCTTTGTTTCCATCTCTCCACCTCACTCCTCTATGTCAGACAGTGGCTCTGGTATGTTTCATTCCAGGATTACTAGAGTATGGGAACTGGGCCTGTGGGTGGAGTCACCTCATGACATTGTGATGGGTCAGCAACTGCCTCTGTATTGGGACTCCTGAAGAGACCAGATGATACACAGGAGTCCCATAGACAATTTAAGGTCAGACCATGAATTGCTAGGGCCACTAAAATAAGTTTACCTTGATCCATTTACATTCTCATTTCACTAGATGGAAAATAGAAGCTAAGTTTTGTTACAAAACTCCAATCTGCTGAAAATCATGCCCTTGAATTCCATTGAATGTAGACATTCAGAAAACATGGAATCAAATAAAATAAGGAAATCGGTTGCATCAGGAATCTCGCCATCAGCAATATGTGACTTTCTATATATTCTGAAATGCTTGCTTTTTCTTCCCAATTGTTTCACTAGATACATAGAATTTGGCTCAATCTTTGCTGCAAAATGGCATCCAAATCATTTAAAAGAAGCATGGCAGGGAATGAATCGGGAAGGAAGAGCACATGCTGTATTTTTCCTCTTGTGCCTCTTGCCTGCCTCACTTTCTCTCTTTCCATCTCTCTTAACTCCTGGACTGGTGAGGTTGATGTGTTTTATTTTATTTTTTGTTTTGTTTTGTTCCCAGGAGGTACTTTTCAGATGGCTTAGGGAGGCACATCAGGGTTCTATTATAAGTGGCCGGCATTTTGCCATGTGGAAAGATTGGAGTGGAATTTATTTTTGTATGCTTTATTCTTGATGTGTTTAAGGTGCTTAGGGTGCCCTAGGGCTTCAAGGTGAATGCATGAAATGATAACAATTAAATGAGATCCAACTGAAAAAGTAGAAGTTAAAAGAATGCAAACCAGTGGTTGGGAAGGGAGCCAACTCTAGTCGCCACTTGGGATGGAAAGCCAGGAGCCCTGCTGTTCATGTCACTGCCCCAGAGGACTCTTGATCCTGGTATTCATAACTTGTGAATATATAAGGTAACTATGTTTTCTTCCAGTCTTTCCATGTGCACATGAGGAAACAGTGCATTGAGGAGGCCTTTCACTGTTCTAGAACTCAGAACACTTTGCGGTTAACCCAAAGTGCTTTTCAGCCTTCTCACTCATGCTCAGTGGTTTCATGAGGTTCAGACCCAGGAAGCGGGAATAAGGTGTAACTTTCATGACAGTTGTCTTGGCATGGTGCTTTCCAGATCTCAAAGGACATGGGCAAGCAACATTGTGTGCTTCACAGCACCTCCATGGTAAGAGTTAATATGTGTCATTTTGGATGGAAAACCTATAACACAGTACTTGGTAGTAAGTTAACAATCCACTGTCACATTCTGGCTGAGAAGGTGTTGTGATGGATGAAGGAGAGAGTTCATGTACCTTCATGGCCAATGAACCTTGTGACCTGGAATGAGATGGGAACATGGCTGACCATCCACCCCTGCATGGTAAAAATGATCCTTATTTTGCAGGGTCCAGGTGAGGTGAAACACTTGCTGGTAGAACTTGCTGTTTGAGAATATTCCCAGGGGCTTAACTGAAGGTTGACTTGATAGGAACTTTTCTAACTCTATCCAACACAGGATGGAGACACTCACAGGCCTGAGCTAATGGTCTTAGAAGAATGTTGTTATAAAGCACAGCTGACCAAACACATGTGAATATTGTGCCTCATCTTTCATACTTGCTTCATTTTCCTGTCCCTACTGGTAGTGGAAGCAGCCTGGCGCTCTTCCTGAGTGCCACGTACTTGCCGGTGCTGTGTTTTTGGGCTTTCTACCATCAAAAACTTCTTCCTTTATATATCACTCAACGTCAGGCGTTCTGTGACAGCAACAGAAAATAACTTCATGTAAAGGTCTTTTAATCTTTGGTGTCCCACAAGGTCCTCAGGCATTCTGACTTAGTTTGCAGTGAATCTCGACGGTTCAGTTCTGTGGGGGAGTGGGGCTGCAGAGAGCAACAGTTGCTGAGAGATTATTAAACCGAGATTCAGGTCTGGTCAGGAGGAAACAGTGCCACCCCAGCTCCAGAACTGGTGGGGTCTCTGTGTCTGGGTCCAAGGGCTGTCTGTCTGTCAGGGTCAGCCAAATGCTGTTGGTGGGGATGAGGAACATGCTTCCCAAAATTGTCAGCCCTTGAACATGTCTGAGCAAACAGCTGAAGACTGCAGTCACTGGCTATGATTAGGATTGGGCACTCTGGGCCGGCAGGAGAATGTGGACTGTTTCTTTAGCCTGTCAGAAACGCATTTTCCTCATCAGGAACCTGGGGAACAGCAGTATGAACCAATGACCCAGCCATAGGGGTGGTATGAAGATGGAGACAAGGCACACACGGAAAAGACAATGTGCGAAGTCTGACACAAAGTGACTGCTGGCAAGTGGCGGTCGGATAAGTCCTTGGCTCTTCTCTGTCCACTTGTGTTGCTCCCAAGGCTAGGACAGGGGAAAGCAGGCTCAGCGCTGCTTTCTGTCATCTGAATCAGAACAATCTTTTTCCTATTTTCATGCACGCCGAGGCTAGTGTGTAAGCCCCAGCCCAAGCTAGAGGGGCTGAAATGCCTTGAGACCTCCATTCCTGAGTCAAGATTTTCTTTAGACATTTGGTTGGCAAAATACCTGAAAATAACTGGAAATGCTTTTGCTTCTTTTCGTTTATCACATTCTGCAGAATGCATAAGGGGCAGGTGGTGGTGTTGGGAGCAGCTGGTGAGAGAAGAGGGAGACAAAGTGGCTGGCAGCAGTCATGTAAGTGACCTCCTCAGTGACTAACACAAAGTGAGCATTAGGCACCCGTAAGCCTAGAGTAGTTTTAATTCTACAGCATTGCTATTGCCTGTGCAGGACATCAAGGCAAGGGGATCCATCCTGACGTGTGAACACTTGCTCACAACTCAAATGCAAGCTTCTTGACTTTAGAATATTTGATTATAATTGGCATGTGTAGTTACATACATGTTTATGGAGTGCTGTGCAGCATTTCCATGCATGGATATAATGTGCCGTGACCAAATGAGGGCTACTGACATATCCGTTACCTCAGATATTGGTCATTTGTTTTGGGAAAATTCAAAAGTCTTTCAACCTATTGGTTTGAAATATATGCTCAGTTGTCAACTACAGCTGTTCTCCTGTGCTACAGAACAGAATCCAACTGCACCACAAGCCCTTCGTCATCCTCCCTCTTGCCTTCTCTCTCACCTCCCGGGCTCTGGCTACCACTGCTCTGTTTTCTATGTCTTTGAGATCACGTGATTTCACAGCATGTCAAGGTAGGTTGCTGAATATGTTGCTTATAAGATACCTGAAAGCTTTTTTTTTTCTTTTTTTTTTGGTTTGTGTATGTATGTGGCAGGTGTGAGGTTGTGGTCTGTGTGTGTGTTCTGTGCACGTGTGTGAAGGCTGGAGGGGAACCTTGGGTGTCTTCCTCTATCACTTATCTGTGTATTTTCCTGAGATGGAATCACTCCTTGAATCTGGAGCTGCCCTAAGACACATGTGTCATCAGTTAAGGTGTCTGGTCGGATGTATCTCCCTCCGCTTCCAGTTTTGGCAGTTTTACTTCTTTAAAAATCAGTATTGGGGGACATCTGCAGCCCTTAGTTGGATTCCATGCTTTGGTTCATCTCCCTCACTCACTTCACCTTCTGTAACATCAACCTCTGGGCCAGCAGAGTTGTCAGAACTCAGTGGATAGCTGAAGACTAAGTGGATGTTCTTGTACCGAATGCAGTTGCCTTTTGCACCTGAATCACCCACACTTCACATTTATGTCAGCTTATGTTACACCATTTTTGTCCTCTTTGGCTGTGCCATTCAACTAGATCTGGCACTACGAGGATGCTTCTGCGGCTGGTGCCCAAGCTCACTGATCAACATTTGATTGATGGATTTTCAGCTCCATGTTATGGCTCAGATCTGAAATTACACACAGGTTCCTGTGTTGGATTGGATGCTTGTTTTAGGTGGGTAGCACTGCTTTGGGAGGTGCTAGAAACCTTAGAAGGTGGGCCTTGCTGGGAGATACAGGTCACTGGGAACAGGTTTTTGGGGATTGGGCAGATATCTTGTCCCTGGTCACTTTCTGTCTTCATCCTGGCTACTATGAGGTGAGGAATCTTGCTTTACCATATTCTGCTCTAATGGACTAAAAACTCCGAAACCGCTGAGCATGGTGGTGCATGCCTTTCATCCTAGCACTTGGAAGGCAGAAGTAGGATCACTGTGAGTTTGAGCACAGCCTGAAACTATAGAGTGAATCTATCTTCCTTCATCTATCCACCTTCCTCATTTATCACAGATATCTCCAGAGAAAGGCCTTATAGGTGATGGCAGCTGCGATCTTAATGGCTAATTGAAAGCCATGGGCTTTTAGGGTTCAGCATGGGAGGCTTTCACAAAGATTGATGGAGGCCCACAGATGTGGCATTTACCTCCTATTTCTTAGGTAATTCTTGCTTCTTTTCTGAGGATTAAAGACTGGTGAATCATTCTGTCTCTGTCTCTGTCTTTGTCTGTTTCTCTCTCTCCTCTCTTGAGATAAAATGGCCTTGGATAGTTTTACACTTGCCTTTTTTTTTTTTCCTCTAAGACTCTAGTAGCTGTGATTTATCCCACATCATAAGAATTATTCTTTCTTCCCACGAAGTGAGAAAGACCCTTTAAACAAAGAAGTGTCACACTGTACACATAGATGATAACATACATCATTAGTGCCTAGTAAATAAAACAATAATAATTCACATTATTATACAATCTATCTGCCCCCCCCCTACAGTCTTTGCAGTTGTAGCTCAAGATGGTTCTGAAAGAAAGCAAGTGTGGTTGGAGGTGGGCATCCATGCAGGGGAGGGAACTGTGAGCTTTCTTCCTCTTGTCCCGCTGTTATGGAAAGCTCCCAGGGGAGCCTTGATTTCTATAAAGACTGTGTTAGAAGTTTTATCAGATGTTAACCTTTCATGCAGAAAGAAAATTTCCAAAAGCATTAGACTACTGATATGTTTACTCATTTCTAATTTTTTAAACAAAAACTAGCATTAAAAACGTACATAAAATATGACAAACTAAAATCAGATATAAAAGTAGATCTCTCCAACCTCTAATTACTGCATCTCTTCCAAAGCAAATGGCATTACTAAAATCTTTAGCGAGCTTAGGTTCATGAGATGTAAACATGTGGGTGGCATCCTGCCACCGCAGTGGCGCAGAAGTGTTTCTCTTGCCATCACCGCTCCTGCTTGATTTCCTCTTCTATTTTGTGTTCCGTTTATCTAGGACCTCTCTTGACACCTCGTGACCTTTGCTTTCTCCTGGCTTGGTCTGTGCTTCTCAGCTTCTGGGCTCCATGGCCCTCGTTCTCTCAGGCTGTTTGTAGTCCAGATTCCCAAGAAGGGATGGCTCTGGTGGGACCTGTTGTGAACAGAGGCCCTGTACAGGAACCTGTGAACCCTCTGCCTGGAAGCAGCTGCTCTTAAGGCTAGCACACGGTCTGGTCCAATGGCTGTGGCTTGGGGCATGTGCCCTGTACTTGGCACTTACTATGGGTATGTTCAAGAGATCTTTGCATAACACAATGACTATAGTTAATAGTAATGTGTTATGGATGCTAACATCACCAAGTCAGTAGATTTGGGGTGGTTTTACCACATACATGCACACTGAATGAAGTATTTGAGGTAGTTCATATATGAACAAGACCAATTTATCCTTTCCACAATGAATATATATTTAAAACATGTTGTGTATTATATATGCATGCATACATATGCACATATGTATGTGTAGAGAAATATGTACATATACATATGCTATATAACAAAAATTGAAAATGCAAAAATTAAGACAAAAGTCACTTAAATGTTCATCCACGTCGGAATAAAAAGATAAATCAAAGTTGTGACACACACATACATACAAATCTCATTGTGTGCAACAACATGGATGGAACTTGAGATCATTATGCTAAGGGAAGTAAGATAGGCACAGAGATATGAATACTGCCTTCTCTCACTTATATATGGAATCCTACACAGTTAATTTCATACAAGTTGGGAATAAAATGGTGGTCACCAGAGTCTTAGAAGAGTCCACTGGGGAAGGAAGATGGGACAGGTAGTAGGTTTCAGTTAGGTAGGAGTAAGATCTGGTGTGCTATTTTACAGAGACATATAGTAATGTGACTATAGATGTAATTATGCACCACATGTCTCAAGCAGCTAGAAAACAAGGACTGTACATTTTACCATAAAGAAAATAATAAATGTTTTAGGACACAATAGATGTATTAGTCTTATTTAAATATTACATAATGCAGGTATATATGTATATATATGCTGCCCTCATAAAATGTAACTTTTATGTATGTATGCATTAGTTAAAAAATGAACATAATTTAATTTTTACACATCCCTGTGAGGTAGGTGGGTAATGGTGGTGAACCCTGTGTTCAGGCAGCTAAGAGACCTCCCACTCTTCTGTGATCCCAGCAACGTCTGGTGACAAGTGGCCACCCTCAGGTTATCAGAGAAGAATCACCTCCATGTGCCCCCTTCTGTGACTCCTGAACACTCCCAATGAGTGGCTTATTTGATGGTCTTTAGAAACATCCACAATTACCACCCAAGAATGTCCTTCCAGTTGAAACTCCCTGAATCAAATCTTCCCCCCATTGTCTGGGACATTTTACCTTTCATATAGGAACTATTTTCTCCATTTACGTATGGGAGCAAACTCAAACTTATCCCCGGACACAGACATAACTGGCTATGGTTTGGTATCCAGAGCCCAAGCACTGTATTCACTTTGATCATGTCATGTGGCTAGACACCTGCTACCTTTCCAGGAAACAGCTCTGAGACAAGCCATGCTGGCTTGGCCAGTCCTGGGGACACTTTTTCATCAGTAGGGACTTGGCTCCTGTTTCCACACACCTGTGTACTAGGTTTGCATCATGCCAAAGCTACCACAGGGCTCTCCCTCTCCAGAAGCATCGGTGATGGTCATGGGTCTTGGTGTGAGCCTTGGACCCTTGGCATGAGGCTGGAGCTGTTCAGACGTGGGAATGTGCAGTGAGCACATTCTTGCAAGTGAGTGCTGATGGGCTCCAGGTTCTACCCCGGCTATTGCTGCTGTGGCGCTGTGTGCTCAGGCCGCTGCAACGAGGACCCAATGAAAGGCACACCTGTCATTCTTCTTCTTCCTCAAAGAAGAGCCCTAGGTCATTGTTCTCAGCTTCTTGCCCAGGAGACAATGCTTCGTGATTAGTAAGAAAAAAGTCTAGAGAAAAAGTGCATTCACAAGTTGCAACTCCCAGCATTAGTCCATACTTTCTACCAGATTAAAATGAACTACATATATTCATACATGTATACACACATATACACCTCACATATATCGCCAATCTCAGACTATATAATAGTTATAGAAAATACTTGGTGATTTTATATCTCTGAAGTGTTTGAAGTGATTATTTCTGTTTAAAGCCATTTGGCACCTTACTTTTACAAACTCGAAAGCTCTATTTTTTATTTTTATTTTTTTTTTTTGAGGCAGGGTCTTACTGTAGTCCAGACTAACCTGAAACTCACTAAATAGTCCAGGTTGACCTTGAACTCGTGGTGATCCTCCTACCTCATTCCTCCAGAGTGCTGGGATTATAGGCATAAATCACTGTCCCTCACTCTCATCACTAAAGCTATTCTTTGATGTGGAAGTATTATACATCACTTAAAGTCTCCTTAAAACTTGCACACAAATGCATGGTCCAAATGCATTGAAAACAAAATTGATTCTTTACCCTTGCTTCTTCAGAATTCTGGGTCCACTTTAAAAGTAGTCATGTGTGGTAGCACACACTTATAATCCTAGGATTCACACTTGAAAGACTGAGGCAGGAGAATTGCTGCAAGTTAGAGAGAGATGGTCTTTTTCAAAAAATCACAACAACAAAAAAACCAAGCCACACCTATTATTTCAAACCTATTATTAAATTATATATATATATATATATATATATATATATATATATATATATATATATGTATGTATGGTACTTAGAAGCTACCATTGGTATTTAAATGACCTGTTAAAGGGCATGGTGACAGAAAGGTCACAGATCCATCTTCCAGCCCCTTTATACACATTTTTTCTTGTCGGCCACATTCCTTAACTTCCTCCTTGGTCAAATCTCCACTCTGTATACATGTGACAGAAATTGTCTCTTACTGAATTTGAATTTGGGATTCCCTTGCTTTCAAGTGGGGGCTTCCTATATCAAGATTATGTATATATTAGGATAAGTTTGTATCTTACTAATGCTTTATGCTACTTATGCAGGTTGAAGTTCTGAAATGGGAAATGGCCAAAATCTGAAACATTTTGAACCCAACATGACACCACAAATGAGTAATTCTGTGGCATGGAACTTTGTTAAAAATATTGTATAAAATCTGCAGACTATGCATATAGTGTGTGTATGTAATATAAATGGATTTCATGTCTAGACATGAGTCTTGTTCTCAAGAAATCTCATTATGTATGTGAAAATGTTCCAAAATCTAAAGAATATCCCAAATCTGAAGAATTTCTGGTTCCAAGCATTTTGGGTAAGGGACGCTCAGCTGTGGCAATCACTGTTTGCTGCTCTCACTGGCCGGAAGCGCCATACCATTTTTATTTTCTTAGAACAAAAACAGGCATCATGTGTTACCTTTGATCTTGCTCACAGCTGGGTTTCCTGCCCTGTTGTCCTGCCGTACCGATGCTCGTTCCCAGCTGTTGGGCGCAGGGTGTGGGCGACGGTTTTCCTCTCTAGAAAGCCCCACTTTCCCACATCAAGCCTTATAAGCCGGGCCCATCCCATGCGTCCATTTCATTCTTGCTTCTGCCACAGGTTGAGTATATCTAATATGAGATATTTGGAAGCAAGTACTTTCAAGTTTTGGACTTTTTTGAATTTATAATATTTGCGTAAGTTTGTTTGTGATTCATATACACTTTCTGTAATTAGCCTGAAGTTAATTCTATATGATATTTTTGGTGCACGTGCATTTTGGCTGTGACATGACGCCATGAATGGTTTTCCCATCTGTGAGGTCCTATTGTCACTTAAGAAGATTCTGATCTTGGAGCATTGCAGATTTTGAATTTTTGGATTAGGGGTGACCAACCCATGCTGGGTCACCAAAGCCCTTTGACCAAGGGTGGCAAGAGTGCAGCCTCTCTGGCCTCCTTGGCGATCATAAGAATACACTGGGAGACACAAATTTGACCTATAGGGTATAGCCTTGTGTATTCTGCTTTGTCAAATTTGTGGTAAGCTCCCTTGGGGGCAGAGCTTTGGCCTGCCTCATAGCCCTGTGCTCCCTCATTCTGGGTCTGGGAACAGAAGGTCCTGTTGGGGAGGATGGAGAATACTTGGGGGATGAGTCCAAGGAAGACAGTCTTGGGTTGTAGCATCAGCCAACAGAGACATCTGGCTCACTCAGTGACAGCCAAGCAAGACGGCAGGAAGCTGTTTGTTCAGAGTGTGAACAAGAGGCTCCAAAGTACTTTTAGCCATAAGAAAACCATTTGCTGAGCTTCTGGTATCTGACAGGCATCAGAGAACACCCAGGAGACCTCCCTTAAGACATGGTTTGAAGGTGGACGCAGCTGTGTACTGTCAGGAAGAAGCCTCTTCTCACATGTGACTTGGATCCCAGGGCTTCTGCTCCGGCATCCAGCCCAGGGGGATGCTATGGATTTCCAAGGCATTTCCAGAGGCCCTACTGTGGACTGGAGATGAATAATTGCTCTGCAAAGGGAGCCAGGGTGAACATTTTGTGCATAACCTTTCTACTTCCTGAAATGGGGAGAACTTTTGTGGTAGCCTGGAATGCTTTGACATCTGACTTAGGATATTCACAAGCCACAGTTAAATCTTGGCCATCCAGCTTTTTGGAGATGAAGTGTAGGCTCAGAAGGAAAATTCCTAAGTCTACCTTCATATTCTTGAGCATTCTACAATTTTCTTTTTTTAATTATTTTTTAAATGTTTATTATTATTCTTATTATTCTTGACAGGATGTTTTATATGGATACTTCATGCGTTGGTACCCTCTTTTCTCTTGTCCCTTCCCCAATTCTATTGGGGATGCTCCTCAGGGGGTTTCAGGTATTCCCCATGGGGTTGCAGTTTATGCATTGTGGGAGCAGTAGTCAGTTATTTTTTGGGGGAGGGAATGTCTCTGGGAATGATGTCTCAACCTGTGGCTCTTACGATCTTCCCACCCCCTCTTCCGCACAACCCCCTGAGCCATGGTGGGTGAGTTTTAAGTCTGCTTCAGTGATGAGCTCTTAGAAGTCTCTGGATCTCTACTTTGGTAGGTGTTTAGTACTCTCAGGGTCTGCCTCCTATACCCTGGTGCTGATTATCAGGAACAGCATGGAAGCAGCACTCTTGTGTCTCCCCATTCCTCTGTGGATTCAGCTGTGGCTTGGCTGAAGTGCGAGGGGTAATTTATCTCCTCTGGTCTCACTACCTTCTGCAAAAGAACAGATTCTCCAATGGAGAGTGAAGTCACCATACTTTAAATGGGATAAACATTATTAATTTAGGAGAATTTGATGTATGTAACCCCTTTTTTTTTGGCCAAAGATTAGTGAGAACTTGACATTGGAGAACATAATCTTTGCCTCCATAGGATTCTGATCTGGTTCCCAATTCTAGATATGGGTTCCTTCACACTGAGCAGATCTCTTTACAACTACAATTTTCTTAATGATTTTGTGACATCTGAAAAATAGTCTTTGTGATTATGTCCAGGGAAAAATATGTCATCATAAAATGTTCATCAAATAACTCTTAAGTTAGATCTCGTGTACCTTACAGAGAACCTTTCTGAAGCTTAGATGATTGTATCTTATGGGAAAGATATGTGCGTCAGTCAGTGCTCTGTTATTGTTACACAATACTGAAATAGTCAACTTGCTAATAAAATGAGAGGTTTATTTTGACTTGCTTTCCACTCATTGTTGGTTGATCCTTGTGCTTTTGGGCCTATGGGGAGATAACAAATGGTAGGGATTTGTCACCAAGCAAGCTATCCACATGACGACCAGGATGTGAATATTCATTCAATCTTCACTACCTTCCCTTCACTCCATGACCTAGGGAGTAAGACTTTAACAGATGGACATCATTTCAGGGACATTTATCTAAGACATTGTATCTAAAGTGGTCCAATCATTTCAGTGCCACATGAAAAATTAGTACTGATCATCTGTATCATGTCATGCAGCCTTCTAAATAATGGGATGCTCTGGCCTATGCCCTTTGCCCAAGGTGAGTATATCAAAGTGGGTAGAACATAATGCTGTGTCCTATGTTCATACGTACCGACGTCTACAAACAGCACCCACATACATGTGAACATACACACACACATCCATAGGGAAAGGCCCTATGAAAATCTTATGGAAAGAGTCCAGGGAGGGCTGGGGAAATGGCTCAATAGATCAAGTGCCTGTCATGCAAGTGTGAGAACTAGAGGTTGGATCGTCAGCACCCACATTCATGCCATATGGGTGTGGTGGGTGCCTTTAATCCCAGCACTTGGGATGTGCATACAGAATCTCCAGGGAAAGCTAGATAGCCAAGCTAGCTGAATCAGCATGCTCCAGGCTTAAGTGAGAGAGCCTTAGTAAATATAGAGTGATGGAGGAAGACAACCAACATTAACCCTTGGCATACACATGCACATATACATGCACATGTACTTGCACATGTACACACCCACACTCATGCAAACACACATACACACCACACATGCATGCACACACACACACACACACACACACACATACACACACAGCACACAGATACACAAATATTCTATAGAGTAGGTTTTTTTTCTTCAAAATCAGATATTTCCTTCATTTTCATTTTTTTAGCTCTCCCTTCTCTTCCCTCTATGGAGAATTTATGCTACCACAATCTGTGCCACTTATCTCTAAAAAGGAGTATGTTTTACTGCTACCAGCATTACCACTGGTGCATACAGTTATGGATTATATTAGTTACTTTTCTCATTGTGTGACCAGCACGGAACATGAAATATGCTAATGGAGAAGATACTTATTTTGGTTCCTGGTTTGAAGGGATATGGCTTCTCTTCGTAGGGCAGGTATGGCATGGAGGAAGCTGCTTGTTCATGCCTCAAAGGAACAGGAAGCAGAAAGCAGGAAATGCTGGTTTTCAGCTATCTTTCCTTTTCTGCCTATTTGTATTCAGTCTGGAACCCCATCCTCAGCATGGTGCCCCCCACATTTAGGGTGAATCTTCCCTCCTGAGGTAAGCCTTTCTGGAAACTTCATTACAGAAATGCCCAGAGGCATGTCTCCTAGGTGATTCCAAATCCAGTAAATTGCTAATAATGATTAACCATCAGAAGTATATATGGAAAATAGTTTACCAATATAACTTTTGCCATTAAAGTATGACAGAAATGTTTATCCAGTCCTCGTGCTCTGGTGGTTCATCCTGTTTTGAGGGCTTCCTTGCTGTCCTATGATTCATCTGAAAGCAGGTGTCTCTGGGGAAGGATATGTCCTTCCAGCTTTTTAAAGCTCATTTGTAGCATCTCTTGGTAGCTACTGTGTCAGAAGTCTGTGGGCACTGGAAATCTTATCTATCATCCTCACTTATACTCAGGTTTCCCCAAGTGGCCTTTATATTCCCTCTGATCTCTGCCACACTGTTTGGCACTTTGATGCTTTTGAGGCTGCATATATCCCAGAAGAGAAAAAGTTTTATAAATATTTTGACTTTGAAGCAGAAAAGAGTCTTCTCTTTTCTGCTCTAGATATTACCAGGTTTTCTCTTGAAATTCAAGAGGAAAAGGGCAACGATGAAGGAAACATTGACTTGCCCTTGCAAATCTGTACTGCACTGCCCACACTTGCCCATGGGTTTACTAGATGAATGGACTGCATTGTCTGCGAGGGCCTGAGCAGTTACAATTTATGTGTATATTTCTCTCTCTCTCTCTTTCTCTCTCTCCTCTCTCTCTCTCTCTCTCTGTGTGTGTGTGTATCTCTCTCTCCCCCCCTGTCTGTCTGTCTGTCTGGGTGGACATTAAGGATAAACATGAATGGATGCCAGGGGAATATATTATGTGCTAAAGGAAGACAACAGGGCACAGTTTGTGGGATGTGGAATGATCTGCCCAGCAAGTTGCCAAGGAAGGTGGGAGAGATAGAAGATTTGCAAAGATAGTGGAGTGTTTTAGAGCTGATGTAGAGAGCAGGAAAGGAACATTATGAATAGAAAGTAAGCTACAAGAAATAGTCTAAAGGTTCCCTAACCAGTCCACAAGAAAGGCCTGATATTGGCGCAGTTATGGTGATGAACCGGAAGCTAGAGGGTGAGCAGCAGGGATGGAGCCACTGGGGAGATGTGTGCATCAGGAGGTTATTGGGGAGTCCCACATGGCCCTTTGGTGTCCTTTTCACAGAGGACAGACATGCAAATTTAATGTAAATTTAAAAATGAAGTGTCCCACAGTAAGATTTTTCCATGTATCAGAACCTAAGAGAACACCATCATGGCAGCTCCTGTCTTGTGGCTCCTGTCCTGTGGCTCCAGGTGTTTAAGCTGTTCTCTATCCCCAAGATGTGGGAAGTGCTACACGGAAAGAAGAACCTTATGCAGCTATGACTGAAAATGAAAATTTCCAAAGAAGTCATCATTTGGTGTGGTTTGGAAAACCATCGACAGACCAAATTCCTCCTTTTGCTTTAAAAAATACCTTTTTAATTAAATAGTTGATATATGTTTAATCATGTCAGGGAACATGTTGGATACAGAGGATGCAGTGAGACAAATAGTGCCAATGGCCACTTCTCACAATCACTCAGCAGGAAGGGACGGACATCAGAGGCCCGCAACTGTGCCATTGCAGTGTGAGCTGCCAACTTGGGGAATCGTTGGAAAAGTCCTTTATATACATATCAGCACATCTGCTCCTGTTTTGAATCTTTACATTTATTTATTTATTATTATTATTTTATATTTTATTTATTATTTATTATTATTTATTTACTTATTGTTTTTTCGAGGTAGGGTCTCACTCTATCTCAGGCTGACCTGGAATTCACAATGTAGTCTCAGGGTGGCCTCGAAGTCATGGTGATCCTCCTACCTCTGCCTCCCAAGTGCTGGGATTAAAGGCCTGTGCCACTGTGCCCACCTAAATTTATTGAATTTATTTATTTATTAGTAAATGTTGAAGTACTGTCATATGCCCCATACCATTGTAAGCTTCAGAGATACTATGGAGGGAAAAAAAAAAAGGAAAAGAAAATCACAGTCTCTGGTCTGATGAACTCAGAATAATTTGGAGTTTCAGGTAATAAAAGTGGCAAAGTATTCCATTGAATTAGTTCATTTATTTATTTACGTTTGCAGTGTTGGGTTTCAAATCCATGGTCCCATGCATGGGTGACAAGTGCTGTGTCCCTGGGCTATGTCCCTGGACCCACATACATTACTGGCACTACCTGCTCTGACATTGTGGTGCAGGCACCCTCACTTTGTTCTAGAAGCAGTCAGCTGAGACTAGAAAGCAGACGTAACTTGTCCAAGATCACACTGGAAAACATTTGAACCCATGTCCCAAAGGCCTCTCAATGATGACAACCTTTTTTCCCCCTTCTAAATCAAAAGGTAATTGATATATTGCTTTCCAAGGGTGTGAGGACGAGAACTAGGAGTAGTGTTACATTCTCTGCTTAGCAGGATGGAGCCTGCATCCTTTCACCTAGCTGACACATTTTTGTGTTAATATGGTTTCTTTCCGCTTTGGCTAATAATCACTCCTTGCCTTTGGTTCTGATGTAAGACGGCTTGACAATTGTTTCCCGAGAAGCCCAACTGTGCCTGGTTCCACCCTGCAGAGGCTTAGCAGTGGATGGCCTACACTTATCTCCAGCAGCAAGTGGCTGTCTCTGGTGCAGGGGAACTCGACAGAAACCGGCCTCTGTTGAGCAGAGATACAGCCCTGTGGAGAGACAGTGGTGAGGGATAAGCAAGACAGCAATCTGAGCCTGCCTCTGCATCACTTCGTAGTACTGCATGCCTTGGAAATTTGACCTCCACAATGGGTCATTTTGTCATTTCTTCAGCCATGCTGGAGAGCACGTGAGGAGCACATGCGTGTCCACTGTAAGTAAGCAAAAATGAGACAGGTGAGTATGAACAGAGAGTAGGTGATTTCACAAGCATGTCAGAGCATAGGAGGCTTGTTAGACTCTTTGGAACTAATTCTCCCTCAGCACACTAATATATAGTCTTTGCTGACAATTTGGAAAATGCCAAAACATCAAGAAATAAAATTAGATCAAACATAATTCAATTATCTGGAAATAGCATTTTGACATAAATTCTGCTAGCCTTTTCTCTGGAGGTCACACTAGCATGCTTCCTCCTAGTGGGGAATCTGCCACTGAAATTTTCACTTAAATTATTTTGAGGCTGTTTCTTTTACTAAACACCAATTTCTTCTGTAAACTTATTACACATAATTTTAATGGATTATTGAAGTACAGTATCCATATCCATTGAGTTGAGTGAGTTTCTTGTATATATATTTTAAGCCTTTTTGTTCAGTTTCCATAATTATAGACAATAAACCATGATAATTCCCTCCCCTCCCCCACTTTCCCATTCACAAATCCACTTTTCATCATATCCCCTCCCTCTTTCCATTAGTCTCTCTTTTATTTTGATGCCATCATCATTTCTTCCTTTTATGAGGGTCTTGTGAAGGTGGTGTTTGGCACTGTGAGGTTATGGTTTTGGAGGCCAATTTCTGTCTGAACAACTGCATTGTAAGGAGTCCTACCCTTCCTTTGGCTCTTACAATCTTTCTGCCACCTCTTCTACAATGGACCCTGAGCCTTGGAAGGTGTGATAGAGATGTTCCAGTGCTGAGCACTCCTGTGTCACCTCTTCTCAGCACTATTGTGCCTTTTGGGTCATCCCAGTGTTCACTGCCATCTGAAAAGAGAAGTTTCTCTAACCAAAAGTGAGAATAGCTTTAATATATGGGTATGAATGTTAAGAAAAGTGCTTACGGGGCAAGTTTCTTTGTATATTTTAGATAGCAACACCACCATATCCATTGAGTAAAGTGAGTTTCTTCTATATTTTAGATTGTAATATTAACATATCCACAGAGTTAAGTGAGTTTCTTCTACATTTTAGAGAGTAACACCACCATAGCCACTGAGTTGAGTGAGTTTCTTGTGTATTTCACGTAGTAACACCACCATAGCCACTGAGTTGAGTGAGTTTCTTGTGTATTTCACGTAGTAACACTACCATAGCCACTGAGTTGAGTGAGTTTCTTGTATATTTCGCGTAGTAACACTACCATACCACAGGCTTGATCTTGCTGATGGCTTCCTTTGCTGCAGAGTAGTGCAGTCTCACTTCATTTTGCTGTCATTGATGCAGCTTTGGGAAACACTCCCCAGATAATGTACAAGGTCAATACCAAGGGTCTTTCCTGTATGTTTTCTTCAGTAATTTTCAATTCCGCTGTATGTCATTCCTTTCATTTAACTTGAGTTGATTTTGAGATATGCCCAGCCTTTTATCTGAATTCCGTATTGACTATTTCTGCTGCTGTATGAGAAGTTTTGAAATGTGATGTTATTCTTCCAAGTTGTTTTTCTCTGAAGTAGGTTCTAGATATTATAATTGGTTTTTCTGGCACACCCCAGGCATTTTTTCAAAGGAATTATCATTTTCTGGGAGGAGAGAGTCTTGTTGAGATTTTGTGGGGATTATACGAAGACTGTAGATGGATTAGAAGAGATTGCCACTTTAGTAGTATTTCGTGAGTGTTTTACCCAAGGAACATGGTGTTCATCTTTATTTAACTGATTTAGGTCTTTCTATATATATTTCCGTAAGACACATTTTTAAACTTTGAGTGTGTAGGCCTTTTACTTATCTTGCTAAGTACAGACCTAGAATTTCATGTTTTGAATGTGATATTTAACTGATATCATGTTTTAACTGTATTTCTAAATTGTTCTCCTCTAGCATGTAGAATTACCATTGAGATTTGTTAATGGCCTTGCATCTTGTAACATTGCACTTATTCATCTCCAAGCATTTTAAAAATAAGCTTTAAAGAATTTTCTTTATAGATATTCATGTTGCTTTTGAATAAAGGCAGTTTTGTTAATACTCTCCTCTCCCTGTATATTTTTATCTCTTTTCTTGTTTTATACAGTTAGACCTGCAGTATCATAATGAACAGAAGAGACAAGAAAGAACATTCCTGCCTTGTTCTTAGTCCTTCAGGAACAGACTTTCTCTGGTTCTCATAAATTCCTGTTATATTCAGGAGAATTCCTTCTAGTCCTGGCTGATTGATAATTGTTTCCTGTTCAAAGTCATAAGCAGGCATTAAATGACGTCAAATGTCTCTTTTGCACCTACGCAGATAAACTTTTTCAGGTGATGGCTTTTTTTCTGTTCTTTGAATAGTGTTAGATCTTTTGACACATAGTTCCCATCATCAGCCAAATCGATTGGGACTTGTTCTTATGGAGTGTTAGGAGAGATTCAGGGTACCTTTAGGCTGATTTTGTGAGAGGAAACAGTAAATACAGGAAAGACATGTTCAACAAAATGAACTAAGAAGTAGTGCTCTGGGGAATTCTTAGCTTGTCTAGATTGTAAAATATGCTATAATTAAGAGACTTAGTATCAGGAAAGCATGCTGTTGATAAAAAGCTGAGTGTATGATTGGAAACCTTTGCTAGTGCTTCTGAAAGATCAAAAGTCATAATCTTTAGTGAAACAAAATACTCTTTAATAAGATTAAGCAGTGATTCCCTCAGCTATCTTGGCAGAATCCAAAAACAGAGATGAGATTATCTAGAAAGGTCTATGGGAAGCTTCTTATTTGATAGGGCAAATCCTGGGATATCCATAGGGTTTTGAGAATATTGTATCAGCAGAATACTGGCAGTTTGGACTGGCTAGGATGGAGAGAGAGAGAGAGACAGACAGAGACAGAGAGAGACAGAGAGGAGAGAGAATGAAAGATAAAGAGAGGAAAAGTATGCATATAATAAGCTGTCAGATTTCCCAAATTTTACAAGCATTTTTCATAGGGAAGAAGGATGCCTCAGAGGCAGAGCTCGAGCCACAGAATTACTCTCAGACCATGGGAGCACCTGGAATTTTCCTGGAGGAATTTTCAAATTGATTTGGATCAGTGAATTCTCATTATTTCCTTCTACTTTCCTCCCTTCTTAAATCAGAATGTTTATAATTGCTGTCCAATGCTAAAAACATTATATATTAATTTTGAAGGAAAACAATCCATTCTTGAATTTTATAGGCTCACATGTGGAAGAGGAATTGTGCTTAGACGGATTACCCATACTGCCTTCTTCATACCCAGAGGAGGTGATTTGTATGAACAGAGTTGGGGTCGGGTTAGTTGAGAATTTGGACTTTGACTAGAAACTATGATTGTTGATACTTTTGGAGAACTTTAAAAGTTATAGATATATTTTTCATTGGAATAGGAAGTATCACTGGATGCCAAGAGTAGGTAGAATGATGGACTCCTTATAGATGCCCATGTTCACTTCCTTGAAACCCATAAATGTTAGTTTTCATTAGACAGGAGGGATATGACTGCCCATGGAATTAACATTATTTGTCGTATGGCTTTAAGACAGATGTGACACTCTGGATTCTCTAGTTGGGTTCAGTGTAGCCTCAAGGGCCATTAAATAAAAGAGGAAGAGGGAAATGGTGAAGTTACAAAGGTTAAGAACTGCAAGGACTTGAACTCTTACTTAAATCTGGTGGTTTCATCAAGTTCAACAAAGTTGCTGGTTGTCTACTATGGCCCACATAGTGAGCTGAGGGCCATGATTCTACCAAAACCAGTGCAGTGGTGAGTGACACTCACCAGTGGAGGAAGTAAAGATTTCAATGGGAAGAGCTCCACAGGTGGTGGCCCAGAGCTCAGGAGGGCTGGAGAGATGGTTCAGTGGTTAAGGCACTTGCCCGCAAAGCCTGATAAACTGGGTTTGATTCCCTAGTACATATGTAAAGCCAGATGAACAAAGTGGCACATTCACTGCAGAGGCTGGAGGCCCTGAGCTACCCATATTCATCCCCCTCTCTTTCTTTCTCTCTATTTTTCTCCTTACAAATAAATAAATAAATCAGGAAAAGCCTCAGGAAAGTCTTTCTCTTCAAGCAAGTGATAGGCTCAGTTTTGAGATGTGGAAGTATTTCATTTAATTCCTATTCTTCTGCAAATGTGTAGTTAGTGGGGTTTCTATATCCACCTTACCTCACCATGTACTTTCCATTGTGGTAACAATTCTTTCCCTTACTCTGGAAGCCAGAATACACATAGAGTACCATTTCTTTAATCCTCATCTCTTTATATGAAACTTGGCCTGCTGTTTCCATGATAATGCCCTGTTGGAGGATCAACCAGCTCAGTCTGACCTACCAGGCACTGTTTTCTATGAATCAGTTTTTCTTATCACTTGATGGGAACACAAATTTGGATTCATATAGAGAGCCCTGGGATCTCGCCTTGTGGTGTGCATATGTGGGAGGGTAGTAGGTAGGGTAAGAGGGGGATGAATGTAGGGAGATGGGTAGGAGCAAGGTTCCTAGGGGGTGACCTTTGAGATGGTAGTGGAGGAGTTCATTAGGGAGACCTGTGTAAATGGAATAAAACAGTGCGGGACCATCAAAGTCTGCTTCTTAGGTTTTAAATGCCATTCTGTTCATAGGATATCCTATAATTACTTTCAACTTAAGGTAATATTTCCTTTTTTAAGTTTTTATTTTTATTTATTTATTAGAGAGAGAGAGAGAGAGAGAGACAGAATAGATGCACCAGGGCCTCTAGCCACTGCAGATGAACTCCAGATGCATGTGCCACCATGTGCATCTGGCTTATATGGGACCTGGAGAATTTAACTGGGGTTCTTAGGCTTTGAAGGCATGTTCCTTAACTGCTAAGCCATCTCTGCAGCCCAACTTAAGGTAGTATTTCTTTCATAGTATTGTCTTCACTTCTTCCCCTCCATCCATCCATAGTTCGTTTAGTTACATGAGTGCTATGGTTTGGATGTGATTTTGTCCCCTAAGAGTTCATGTGTTGTAAACTGGTCTCAATATGGTGATGTTAAGAGGTAGTCAGACTTTGGGGATGGGGAAAAGGCTCAGTGGGTAAAAGTATTTATTTACAATACTTGCTTGGCTGGGTTCAATTCCCCAGCATCCACACATAGCAAAGCAGCAAATAAATGCATCATCTGTGACCCCAGTGCACCAATGACAATGGGAGGTGGAGGCAGGAGAGTATGAAGCTCCTGGATCAGCTAGTTTGGCATTCATTTGTCATCTGGTAGTTCAAGTGTAGCAGCAAGATAACCTGTCTCAAAGAAGGTGGAACACAGGCATCTCAAAGTTGTTCTGTGACTTCCACACATGAATGGTGGTACACACACACACACACACACACACACACACATCAATCAATTGAAACTTTGAAAAGAGATGGTCAGACTTTAAGAAATGAGGCTTCATGTGGGTCATTGGGAGTAGTGCTCTAAGAAGGGATTGAGGTAGTTCTGTGGGACTCTGGTTAGTTCTCATGTGTGGAGTTGTGAGATAGCAAGGCAGACCCCTCATATTTTCTGGCTTTTGCTCTCCACAGGAATCTCTTCCTCTCACACATGCTCCTGCAATCTGTCATGAGGTTCTCAATGGAGCTGAGCTGAGGCCAATGCTGTGTCCTTGAACTTCCAGAACTGTGAGTTGATTTAATATCTTTTCTCTGTAACAAACCCATCCTCAGGTGTTTTATTATGAGGGCTAATAATAATGACAGATGTGTAAATATGAGTTTAGAGGGAGCTTTAAGATCCTGAAAATAAATACAAGTAACAAATACTAAGAACATTGCTTAAAATGTAGGCAATTGGCTCCTGATCTTGGTACCCTCCACATTTTGTATAATGAGCACAGCTCCTTTTAATAGTATGTCAGCAAACTTGAAGGGAATCTTAGAAGTATATTCATTTTTTTCTCCTGGGATCTCCTGACTTTCTCAAGGGCTCCTGCAGGCATGTCTATTGCACACCCACCCCTTCATGGAATCTCTCCCTGTGACGTGAGCCAGGTGGCAGGAGACCCAGAGCAGTAGGAGAAATCAGCTGTTCCCATCTAGGAGCTGTCTAGTGGAAATGCAGACATTTAATTCATGATGAGCACTCCACTATGGAAACATGTAGAGCAGAGGTTTGCACAAGGGACTGTGGGAGCTCAGTGGAAGGAGTAGATCCTGCCTTGTTCAGGGGGGACATCAGGGTATGCCTCCCTTCTGACTCACTTGCTGTGTTTAGAGCTGACCCGCTGGGGCTCCAGTATCTCCTTCCCTTGCCCTTTTCTTGTTGACCTCTTTCCTTTGCACAAGCAGGTAGTGAGTGATGAAAGGGCTGTAAATAGCATTCTACAGTGATGGATAGGGCAAGGATCTCAATTGGAGGGGCAGGGATGGACAGAAACTATTTCTTTTGATCTGCCTTTTAAAGTTTTCCCCAGGAATCCACAAAGTTAACGACTTTGAAAGGAGAAGGAATAAATGGCATGGTGTGGAATTAGCTCTGTAAGTCAGACCCCTGAGACGGCGCTGGTGCTCATGTTGGAAGGGCCCATACTAACCTGGACTTATGTTCACTGCTCTGCTAGCTAAGCCACCACTCCTGAAATAAATGCCTCCAAAATGGGCGAAACAGTGCAAAGGAATATATGATTGGATCGAAGCCTTCAGTTTCATGTAACATGTGGCCACCCCTGCGGCGTGCTGTCCTGGCAGCAGATCACCCGTCTTGCACACGCCTCTGAGGGAGTGCCAGAGCGTATCAGGAACTGGGTGTTCCTCTCATTTTCAGAGCAGCCAACTTGTGCATCAGAGGCCAAGGGCATGTTCAAGCCACGGTTCAGATGGAGCTGCCCCACAGAAATCTGAGTTCACCTGAGTGAGCTGCTCCCTGTCTTTGAGGGGATGCTCCCTTTTGTCTCCTGGCTGAGCACTGAGAGAAGCAAGGGACAGGCCCACGCCCACCGTGGAATTCCAGGCTTTCATCACACCAAGATCTTTTGCAATCTGAAAGCAGGAAACTAGGCCCTCCGTCGGCTGCCTCCTTGTCCTCCCGTGAGACACTTATATTCAAGCCAGTCCTCCAGGGAAGACCAGCTCCCCATTTGCAGCCCAGAGTTCCCTGGCTACACTGTGCCTTTTATAGTTGTGTACTCCTTGAATTCCTACTTAGGATAGTCATGTATTTTCTTGTTGGTACTGGTTGGATACAACTCTTAAAAATGACCAGAATGCTTGGAACCATTTAGCTGGGGCCAGCAGGCCAGGATGGAGATGCACCGTCTTTTCCTGAAGCAGTTATGGAACAGAGAGACCGGAGAAGGGGAGAAGAGCTGCTGAGGAGGAATGTCCATGGGTCACCTAAAGACTCTAGCATGTGGGAACAATAGGGTCAAAGAGTGTCCCCAGCTGTCACTCTGTGGGCCTGGAGAAGGCCACTCACTCTCACCATACTCATCTTAAAGAACAGGCTTGCCCTGGAAGCCTTTCTTGATTTGCTTTCCAGTTGGAGACCCATTGGGAATGATTTATTTGTGCTGCCTTGCCTTGCCCTGTAGTGTCCAGCTCTTCCACGCTGAGTGTTAGCCACAGTCTCACTTGTCTGTCCATGTGCTAGACAGGTAGCCCTCCAGGGAAAATCATGGCTATGTTCCCTTTTGCATCTGGACTCATGCTTGCTAACCAATCATGGTTGTGTCAGTGGTGGTGGTAGCATTAATGAGAATTAAACACACATGGATGGCATGTCTAGAGTGCCCCAGCGAGGCATTGTTAAGTGTTGGCATATACGGAAACTCATCTAATCCTCACAAATACATCATACTAAATGGTTGTACAATTTGGTAAAATTTTGTTAAAAAAAAAATCACTCACAGAATCATGGCAGCCCTGGTTGGTCTGACTTCAAAGTTCACACTCTTGACTCTGCTAAATTTATGGACGGAAAATGAAGGAAACCAACTGCTAGAACTTCCATAGCCACACTGTGGGCAAGACAGGTGCCCACATCCCAGCAACAGAGGGATGGCCTTTATCCTGCTTTGCGTCACCGACAAAGACCGCTGTGATGGTCACAGTATATCATAGGTTTAAAAATAGAATGGCCTCGGGACCCTGCCGTTGGCTTTCAACAAAACCTGGTGAGTCATAGCTATGGCTATGGCCGGAGCCTCCAGGGGGCCTGCTTCACTTTCTCCTGCCCCTTCGTTCTGATTAGGCCAAGCCTCACAGCCGCTGCAGGTCACATCGGGAGCTGATGAACTTGAAGCGAAGAACACAGAATATGCCAGCAATCAAGCTTCAGTGACTGCCGGCTACTTCAGGAAAAGATGGATGAGCCAAACAGGATCCAGATCCCTACTGGGCAAGGGGCGGGAGGGCCGTGGTATCTGCCCATGACTCTTCAGAGCTCTGATGGAATAGCTATTTGTAGCAATGGGGTTCTCTCTTGTGTGAGGATCTACCTCTTCCCAGCTCCTCTCTTCTCACAGGATTTTACCCCATGTGTGCACACTTGTTTGCCACACAGATCCAGAATGCCTGCCACATTCCTAGACCCTACCTCTGGTTTTCTTCTCTATGAGCTATGTTGGGTGACCCCCCACTGGGCACCGCACTGTGACATGTAAATGGCTGGCACTGTGTTCCCTTCATGTCTACTTATATTTCAGGTTACATGTTCAGTGAGTTTAATGGACAAAGATATCCCCAACTCATTTGTAGTCACTTTGCTTTCTTCCTTTTAAAAAAAATTATTAATTTACAAGGAGAGAGAGAGAGAGAGAATGGGTACACAAGGGTTTCTAGCCATGCTGCAAATGAACTCCAGATGCATGCACTACTTTCTGCATCTGGCTTTACCTGGGTACAGGGGAATTGGACCCAGGTCCTTAGGCTTTGCAGGCAAGTGTGTTAATCACTCAGACATATCTTCAGCCTTTTGCTTCCTTCTTGAAGCAAGAAACAGAATATTGACTCTATGAGTTGCAGTTTTACTAAACTTATGCTGGAATAGATAATTGGTGGCATCAGTGGCTTATGTCTACATGTGATGGTCTGTAGGTAGCACTGACTGGTTTGGGATGAAGAGTTTTCTACTACCGTCATATGCCAGTTATTACAAATCAGCAGTAATCCTTTACTGTCCTCTCTAGGTCCAAATCACACCTGACCTAGAGCAAGTTGCTCTCATCTTACTTGAGATGTATTTGACACTATGAACTGTCTCTAACTTTGCTGTGTATCTGCCTGGATTCCTGCCTTCAATCCACAGAGTATGCAATCAAGATTGCTTTGTTTGCAAACCGTAAGTGGAGTACCATACTATATTCTGTGAATAATTCTAGCCCAAAGCAGACTCAGCTCTATTAGACATCAGTTTGCTGGATGGTTTCAGAGTTATTGTCATGCTTACATCATACTGTGGTTTGAGGCGACCTTAGAAACCACCACTAGACATGTTCTGTCCCAACATTTCTGCCATGATTTCCTTTTAGCGTTTGCACTAAAGCTGGTGCTAGTGGGGAGGAGTATAATATGGCTTGAATATGTTCTGTCCTAATGAGAAACCCATGCTGATATAATGAGAAACGCATTGTGATAAGGGGTAGAAACGTATTCTGACTGTGGTGCGTGGAAGCCCAGCTTTAGGAGATACTGAAGATTAGATGAGGTCACCAGGGTGGGGCACCTGTGACTAAATCCTGGTGGCTTTATAAGAAGAGAGGAAGATACCAACACACACACATATACACTCTGCCAGTCTCTTGCCATGTGATGGCCACAAGGTGGTCTCTTGACCTTAGGCCAGAGCTATCAGGCAACATAAACATCTCTTCTTTATAACTTACCAACTCAGTGGAAACGTGTTATTAGCAAAAACAAACAAACAAACAAACAACAGCAACAACAACAACAACAACAAAACCCAGACTCATTCCAGGAGCTAGGAAGAGCTCAGAATCTGCCGAGGCAGGATGGCCAGGGCCTGCTCCTGGACCAGCAGCTAATGAATCTGCTTAGATATCCTCCCCAGGGCCACATTCAGCAAGGTGGAGGATGGGTACCGGTCTCACATGTCCAGTTCAGTGGCCACTGACCTCATGTGTGCCCAAAACAGGGCTATCTCAATGGACATGAGCCATGAAAAGAGAAGCACATACTGGAGAGGATAGAACGAGTGTGACAAAAGAAAAGAAAAATGTCACGTTTGTGGAATAATTTTTTATTTTACTTATACCTTGAAATGTCAATGCTTTGGATATGTTAGGTTAAATAAAATATATTTCTAAAATTGATTTTATTGGGTTTTGCTTTTTAAATGTGACTACTAGAAAATTAAACATGACAAATATTCACACCACATTTTCAAGTGGTGGTCCTGATCTGCAGCCTCGATAGTACTATCTAGAGACCCACTGTGCACAGGGGGCAAGGGTACAGTGGGTACAGCCCTGGAGTAATGGCCAACAGGCTCTTTATAAATTGGGCAGCATGACCCAGCCCGTCTGTACTGCAGTGTTTGTGTCATATGAGAAACGAGCTTTAGGACAAGTTTCTTCTTGTGCATTCAGTTGATGGGATAATGACCAGAGACTCTAGCTTGAGGGCTGAGCTACTGCCTATGGTTTGGTTCATCGAGGTAGGGTCTCGCTCTAGCTCAGGGTGACCTGGCATTCACTATGTAGTATAAGGGTGGCCTTGAACTCATGGTGATCCTCCTACCTCTGCCTCCTGAGTGCTGGGATTAAAGGCATGTGCCACCATGTTTGGCCCTGACTCAAATTCTTACTCATAGCTGTGTGGCTTGGGAACAGTGACTAGCATTTTCTGGCCTCTAGCTAATATTTTTCTTTCTAGGAGGGTGGAGGAAGATAAGTTCTTTTCATGCATGTCCTTGTATGAAGTGGGGTCACACAGCCACAGATTCAGCAGAACCAGAGTCTCACTGATGGGTTATTTGGCTCTGTGGACAATGCAGTCATTGGGAGCAGCAGGAGAACCGAGCGGGGCTCTGTGGAGTTGCCCAGTGCCACAAACACTAGTGGACATGAAGCTGTATTCTGTGCTCAGTGTTCACATCTGGTTTTTGGCTAGAGACCATGTCATTGTCATAATCAGAGCCTTTTCTGGGAATAACTAGTGATGCTCCTGGGGACATTAGACATGACAGGGTACCACTGATAGCAAGGAAAGACACTGGTGCTCAAATGGGTGTGGGGGCCACACAGCATCATTCTCCATTGCCTATAGCAACCAGCTCACTTTGACCTTGCACAGGAGCTGCCTGCAGTGCACAACTCAGGGAGGTGTTGGTCCTCAAAAGAAAACCAGAGCAGAAGAACAAAAAGGAAAAAAAAAGCATGAAAAATGGTAGAAGAGCAAACCTTGGTCAGGGAGGATAGAGTAAGTGTGATGTTGTGTCGCTTAAACAGGGAATGCATAACCGTCTAATTGAAAACTTCCTACATGGAGCATGTGATATCAATACAGTTTGCTTAACCAAATTACTGTTATTAGGGAAGAACAATGACAAAGACTTATCCAGCATCCACATACTTAATTTTGGTGATTATTATTTATGCATGATTTATTACCCCCAGTACAAAGCACAGCCGGAAGGATCACAGAGATGACTCACCATTTCCTAAGGCCAAATATTTGTTTGGTTTTTGTTTTTCCAAGGTGATGGTTTTATCGAGTCCTCAGGATGACAGGCTGCTCCTCATATGTCGCTAGCACCAAATGCGTTGGAGGAAATGTAGGAACACTGAATTATAAGTTTGTTTCTAATGAGAGAGTCAATCTTCCCTTTGTTCTTCAACAAGCTTTCAGCAGAGACCTAGAGTGATCCCGCTTTAGTTGTTTCTCTAAGACAGGAGCTGCAGGTTACAAAGCTATTGTGACACCACATTACATTTAAATCGCTCGCAGTGATTTCATGGCAATATTCCTATCATTTCTAGGAGGGCTGCTTTTCCAGGCCCTTGGAAAAATGCACATCACACATTCTTAAGTTTGCACATAAAAGGAATTTGCATAATTGTTATATTCAGGGAGCCCTGGGGCACAGAGGTCACATTCTTATGCCTGTATCTAATTCTGTGTCAGACACCATGGGCCCCTTTAAGGCCCCATCTTCTGCCTGTTTCGCATGGAATTGGGGTGCACTCATTGGGCACCACGAGCATTTAAATAAAACCTGCATTGGAGTGGTACATTTAAATTAAATATTTTATACAGAACTATTTGAACGAGGAAACTGAAAATATATCAAATGATAAACGAAGCATTATCTATGGTCGACGAAGGTGTAGTAGTTAATGTGAATTAAAAGCACTAACTTGGGGATGAGGATTCAGCTCAGTGGTTGAGGGCTTGTTTAGCATGTGTAATGTCCTGGGGTGGGGTGGAAGTAACTATGAAGGGGCAGTAAATGGTCTCTATGGGAGCTACATTCTCACATTTTCTGGCATCTTCACTGACTGGGCAATCACCTTAACAGTGTCCTTTGGGCATCAGGAGAGCACCTTAGTATTCTGGATGAAGCCTTTGGTCAAGTTCCTCTGTCTGAGGACCAAGTGTTGGACATAAATTCTCTGCCTACAGAGAGTGGAAGGAATATCTGCAGAGCGCCTTCTTAGCCTGCAGCTTCGATACTAACCCACTCTAGGCTCTCCCTTGTAAGCCTGCAAATCCAGGAAACCCTCCCCAACCCTCTCCCCTCTATCTACCAGGCCATCCTGCTTCCTATTCCTAGACTGTCTCAGATGAGTGGCATAAATGCCACTTTTGCCTGACTCTTAAGTAGGTGTATTCTGGCCATTCAAATGACTAGGGTGGAGATGTGTATCAATAGGGAGTCAGTGGAGGGTGGAGGGTTTGAGGACCTCTTCCCAATAATCACCATGTTTGTCTTGACACTACCCTGGATGAATACAATTCTAAGTAAATGCAGTGTACATCTGCAGAAAGAAAAGGTCATGATGACTTCTCTCCTGTTCCTACTGTCCAAATCAGTTGTCCTGTCACCCTGGTTTTCCCTTCTGGAAATCCAGGTGGCCATGTGCTAAGCAAAGGACCGTTTGTCTCCACCACCTTCTCTGAACCTCTCTTTCCAAGATAACCTTGAAACCAAGGCTGTCTCTGGGCTTTCTGCCTCACATGTAAGCTGGAGAATTCTGTTTCTGATTCTGATTTTTTTTCCCCTGGGAACTTTTACATGAAATTTATATAGATAGTTTGAAAAGTGAAATCCTTTTTATTTAAAAGTTACATTGAGGGGACTACTGAGATGTCTCAGTGATTTAAGGCACTTGCTTGCAAAGCCTGAGGACCCAGATTTAATTCCCTAGTACCTACCTAAAGCCAGATGCACAAAGTGGTGCATGCTTTTGGAGTTCATTTGCAGTGGCAAGAGGCCCTGGTATGCCATTCTCTCTCTTCCCTCTTTCTAATTGCAAATAAAATATTTAAAAATTTATTTGTTCTATGAGTGAATGCACACAAAAGTCTTAATGTAGAGAAAATAGTTTTGCCAGGTGTGGTGGTGCACACCTTTAAGTCTAGCACTCAGAAGGCTGAAGTAGGATCGCTATGAGTTCAAGGCTAGCCTGAGACTACATAATGAGTTCCAGGTCAATCCAGGCTACAGTGAGACCCTACCTTGAAAAAACCACCACTGTGACCACCTCACCAAACAACCAAAAGTTAAATTGCTTTGCCCTTTCTGTATGTCCCAGGGTGTCATGCAAAACCTTCAACTTCGTTTTTTTTTTTTAATTCTGTTCTAACTATCTTAGAGTATCAACCTTCCCAGTTTATCTTGAATGTGTGGATTATATGCCACAGTATGAATGGGCATACGTGAGGCTTAATCCCATATCCATGAAAGGCTGTGTTGTCCAGGGGGGTTGGGGACCTACCTGATCAAAGCAGGCTGCCCTTCCTCCATGGGTAAACAGAGTGTGAGGTTGAGATAAAGTCAATGATGCTTTTGAAAGAATGTTGAGTTATTAGGCTGAAAGGGATTGAAAACACTGCAGAAATCCTAATTGTCATTCTCTCCACTGTAAATCTGCGTGATCCGAAATCTTTGCTTTTCACTAATACGATGGTATCAGTTCCCTTCTCATTGCTAAGACAAAACACTTAACAAAATCAGTTTAAGGGAGCAAAGGGTTTATTTCTGCTTACAGTTCTTGGTTGAAGTCCATCATGGTAGGAAGGACAGAGGCAGGAGCTGGGGCAGCTGCTCACAGTCATTCCACAGTGAGGAAGCAGAGTGAGGAGGCTGCTCCTCCGCCAGCTCTCTCCTGTTACATAGTCCATGGAATACTGCTGCCCACAGAGAAGGTCTTTCCTTAATTAACTTAATCAAGAAAATCCCTCACAGACTTGCATAGAAGCTGACTTAATAACCACAGTTTCTCACAGGTGGTTCTAGGTGCTGTCAGGTTAACAATCAATTGAAATATCATAATGACCCTTGTTTATGGTAGTCTCTGAAATGATGCACAGTTTCAGAGTGTCTTTTGAATTCCCTCAGAAGCCTTCTGAATGGATTCAGGAGAGTGTTACAATTGACTACATATATTTGGGGACAATTTTTGGAATGGGTTTAACTCTATCAAGCAGATGATGCCTGAAGACATGATCAGAGAGTTTATTTACAACATAGTATGTCTCTCTCTCTCTCTCTCCTCTCTCAGAGAAACACAAAATTCAATATATCAGCTACAACTAATTAAAACTCTTACTTCCTTCTTTTCCATCCTTATCCTATTAGGATGAAATCTATTAGACATTTCACCCTGTTCATTTTTGGATGGACCTTATTCTACAATATTTTTCTAAAATATTTTATTCATTTGCCAGGAGAGAGACAGGGACAGAATGAGAATCTATGAGTATGCCAGGGCCTCTAGCTGCTGTAAACGAACTCCAGATGCATTTGCCACTTTGTGCATCTGTCTTTATGTGGGTACTGTAGAATCTAACCCAGGCTATCATGCTTTGCAAGCAAGTACCTTCAATTGTTCATCCCAACAAGATCTTTTTACATGACCAACAAAGACATATTATAAATTGTGTGTGAATAAGAAGATGGAGGTTTCATAATTCTTCCTCTGGCCTTTAGCATGCAGCACCTCAGGAGGCCTCCCCTCGAGTATGTGTGCATCTACGGTATACATCACACATTCAGTTGCTTTGTATCCACATAAAGCTAACAGAGAGTGATTATTAATTCATCTTTTTTAATAGTAAATGTTGGGTTCTTTTTGCTAAGAAAATAAACTTGCAAATAAAGGACAGGAAAATAATTGTGGACAGTAAACTGTTTCATCATTTTTATTCAATATTTATTTTTATTAATTTTTAGTTATCACACAAAGTAATGGGTATATATGTATATATGCTTTGTTCTAATTTTCCTCTCCCACTGCATTTTAGATTTAAATTTTAGGTAGATATAAACACATAGTATAAATAGGCAAATAGAAAGTGGTAGTGAAAGAGAATTGGACATATCAACTAGAGTTGGTAAAAATTCTACCACCAATTATCACAAAACATTTGATAGATAGGATTTGACGATGAGAATGGAAGAGAAGGATGCAAGAATTACATGTGCATATCTGTGTATATCTTGTGTGTTCACCTGTGTGTGAATGTTTCTGTGCTTACATGTATATGTGTGTGTATGCATGTATGGGTGTTCCTATGGGTGTCTATAAGGGCACTATTATATATCTGCATTCTGTTGTGTGTGTACATATCTGTGTGCATGCCTGTGTGGATGTATACCTGCTTGTGTGCCTGTGCATGTGTGCTTACAGCTAGTGCAGGAAGCAAGGCTTGAAGAAAGATACCTTCCTTCTCACCTGAAATCCCAACATAGCCTCCCCCCTTTTAAAGGATAGTGGACCCAGCTCTCTTGCCACAGGCCCTGGGGTGGAATTTGAAGCAGCAGAAGGCCTCCGTGAGCACTCTTGGACTTTGGATATTGCATGTCTGATGCCATTGGACCTGCTTATGTCTATAATGAAAACAACATGCTTCTTCTCATGTATAATAACTTTTGACTTCCTGGAAGGCTCTTTTGTTTTGTTTACATTAGCATAAAGTATTCCACCCTTTAAACTAGTACTCTTTCTTTTATCTGTTTCATAGTATTAAAAATACATCAGTGTGTTTATATTTAAAAATGGGAACTGTCAAAAACATTTTTATGGCATCTTTCTTTTAATCTTTGTTTAAAGGCCTTCGAGGGGGGAAATAGCTGCTAGGTTATGTTCTATTTTGTCCATTTCTGGAATGGACTTGTTTTTTTTCTACTAAGGGTACTAAGGCTGTTGTGTTGAATAGATGCTAAGGATAAAGAAGTCTGTGTCATTACTGCTCTGACCCTGGTAGTCGATGCTATATGTCAACATGGCAGTAGATTCATTAGGATTAAAATTTTTGCTCAGGATATTTAAAGTTTTTTAAATGTTCAGTTTTGAAAGGATGCCATGTTCTAACATGAGCTTCGCATTGTTTTTGCTAGGTTGCCATGCTGGACAAAGGCCCTGGGGCGGCCCTGACTCTTCACCCTGGGCAGAATCAGAGACACACAGTAACTATTCCACAGGTGCAGTGAAGTGGTAGCTGAGTGAAATCCACCTGCAGTGACATTACTTATCGCTGGCCCAGGCCTAGTGATATGAGGAGATATGACCTTCGCTGCTGCTGCTGTTTGCATCAGTGAATGATCACATACAAAGTCTTCAGTTATTTTGGCAATATAAACAGTAACAAATACTGGAAATAAAAGCCATGTTTTAAAAATATTCAAGAGCTCTTATTCTTTCATCAGTAGCAATGAATTGAGCACTTTGGCTCTCACAATTTGTACACAGATTATGATCTATAGTGTTTTAGTGTGGGGAAAGCATTTGTGATGCATGGCATAATTCTCTCAGAAAAGCTCGCTGGATATAAGCTTGTGATACTGTGCGAAGAATGCAAAAGTGACTGAAATGAAGGGGTATTGTTAATTTAGGTTCTATATACTGATTGTCACTCAATGCACTAGAATTGCTGAGACGTATTTGTGAAAGAGCCAAGTTAATATTATGGAAAGATCTACTTGTCTTCAATTAAATTGATCTCATTAATGTTATTATGCTAGCCATAGACTTGACCATGTCTAAAGGGTGAAAAAGAAAAAGAAGAACGTAAAGTAGTAGTGGTAGGCTGAACAATTCTCTGAGGTGAGATACCCTTTCTTTATTTCTGCATCTCCACATCCTTGGGCATCACCAGGGCTACTGTGGAGGCAATCAACATTGTTTTAGGAAATGCATTTGAATTTACTTGGCTTCCTTGTTTGTATCACTTTGTCCCATCTGAGAAAACTCCTTCCAGAGACACCATGATGTTCAAGGTCAGGCTTCTGGTAGGATTAACCTTGTAGGTCTTCTCAGGGAAACCCCTCCCCCTCCTACTGAGGGTGATGGAGAAATGGCTTCTGGGATGATTCATCAGATATATCTGCTTTTGAAAAAGAAGGGCTTTCCATCTCTAAATTTAGCTTGACTACAAAACAGAGAGGGTGCACCAACTTTCTTAGACCAGACAAATAATTTTAAAGACACTGTGTGTGTGAATTCTCTGCTTGCAGCCCTGTAGTCTATGCCTTGTGCTGTGAACTGCATGTGTGTTCAAACTAAGTCCAAGACAAAGAGGAACCATACCTGAGTCCAGAAATAGATGCAATTATTCTCACACTCATTCTTCTAATCTGGGATTGCCTCATTAGGCTCCAAAACCCCAGTTCTAGCCCCTTTTGTTCCTGAACAAATGGTCACCTAGGTTCTACAGGCTGTGTGTGCTTTCTATGACATTAATGGTTTTTGATAGCATAGGCTTTGATAGATGTGTTGGGGAAGACACTATCCTTTCCTCATGTTGGCCAGTTATGCTGATTAGATTTTCCAAATCCTATCCAGTTGTTTAGGCTATTTTTCAGCATTCAGAATCCTTCCTAAATTCACACTGTTTCATAAGACCACCCACTCATAAGAGATGACTGCACATTCACTTGTAAACTGAAATGTAGATAACTGCTTTCATACTAGCTAGATATCTACACAGGCCTTCTTGTACAATATCAAAAAATGGGGCTGTCTTAATACTCATTTAAAAGGTCTACATTCGATGTTCCTGGCTCGTAGTATTGAAACTGGCCAGTGTGAAAATACAGCACAGCAGAGCATCAAAGCACATGCTGCCCTTTTAGTATTGCAGGCTGGGCACCAGGGTCAGGATGGATAAGGTACATGGGACAGCCATGACCAGAGGTAAAAGCTATGGAGACTAGGAATCAGGTTTGGAAACCCCAGATTTTGGAATAGCCTGTTTACGTCCCCGCAACTTAGATACTGACTTGCGAGGGGAAGATTTCACACCACTAGACCTACAGGGTGTTTTAATGCTACAGGTACATTAAATGCATAGGAGTACTACAGAATCTAAAGTCTTTGTTGATTCCTTTGTAAGGTTGAACTGCTCATCTACTTCAAAGGCTGACTGATTAAAAAAAAATGGCTTGAAAAGAGAAGCTTCTTTAACCCAGAAGTGAGAGTAACATTAATATATGAATATGAACATTAAGTGTAGTGCTTTCAGGGTAAGTTGGTGAGAATAATATAAGCATTTACCCAGACAAGAGCAGGCTTTGTACCCCTAAGGCTCATGACTTCTTCTGCCATAGGCTTTTGATTAGGTTTTCAGTACCAGACATGTATTCCCTCCCATATGGTGGGCCGTCAGTCCAATTAAAGAATGGTTGGTTTCCTCCAGAGCAGACATGCCACTATTGTATTCGTTCAGTCATTTGGCATGTTTGGCCAAACTTGAGGCTTCCAGTGTCCACTGTTTTCACCGCTGATGACTTCTGTCTCCCACAAGGCTGCATACAGTGCAGCTTTTTCCAGCTTTCAGTTGGTTGAACTACAGGGAGAAAGTTTTCTTCTTGTCACCAGCTTGATTTCTCAGTAACTTTGATGCTCAGGCATGTGAAGTCTTCAGCAATAGGGTCTTACTATCTCGTTCTCACAGGAAACCAAGGGCCTTGGCAATAGCCGATAATGTTTTGGAGGCAACAGGGACATCCCTGGCCAACAACTCACTGGAAGGTATCCCATCTCTGGCACTGAAAATTTTCTAGTAACAATCTATGGTTTCTGGATGTGCCATTATTCAAGAAAGTAGATTTTCATATGCCTTATTCAGAATTTCTTGAGTTTTGATTGACCCTCCCTCCTACCCTTCTTTTACACAATATCTTTCCCTGATCTCACTTAGGCCTCCCCTGGCACTGCCCCGTCATCTGTTCTCCAAGGCTCAGGGTCCATTGCAGAAGAGGTGGAGGAAAGAATGTAAGAGCCAAAGGAAGGGTACCACTCCTTACATACAACTGTCTGGACAGAATTTAGCCTCGATAATCAAGACCTCACAGTGCCTATCTATACCTACACAAGACCCTCATAGTAGGAGAAAAAGATGAAGACATCAAATTGAAAGAGAGACTAATGGAGAGAGGGAGGGGATATGATGGAGAACAGAGTTATGAAGGGGAAAGTGGGGGAGGGGAGGGAAATACCATGGTTTGTTGTCTGTAAGTATAGAAGCTGTCAATAAAAAAAAAATATATATATGTATATTAAAACATGGCTTGAGTTTGCCAGCAACCTACTCACCACATATTTCACTGAAACACACATGGTCACTTTATTTGCTTTTATTTTAGGGATTGTCACATCTCCCTGTCAAATTTCTTCTTTGTTCTTCTACCTCGATGTTCATAGCTCCAGAACAGTTCTGATGAACAAGGTATATATATATATATATATATATATATATATATACATAAAACTTTGAAAGGTTAGAAGAAAATTGATCAAAATATTAAAAATAGTATGTTAACTTGTATGGTTGTGGTAATTTTTATTTTCATGATTTCCTGTTTTGAATTTTTTAATAATAATACATCATCTATTATTAGGAAACACTTGAATGCTTTCTAGGAGGCAGAAACACATAAATTGTAAAATGAGACCTAGATTCACCAATGTCAACATAAATAAACATACCTACACACACACGTGGATTATTTCAACCATCTACTACAAACAGAATCTATTGAAAAGGGGTTTTTTTGGGAGGAAAAGTTAACCTTTCAAGGGATGACATATTTTAATCTGACACCATAATTGACTGCCATTAAGTGGCCATTGGCTTTACAGTATAAGAGCACTGAAGGTATGAGGAAATGAAAAGCCCTTATTACACTTAGGAGTATAAGATATATACTACATGCAGAGATGGTAAAATGCACATTTTAGAATTTTTCAAATAAGAAATAATTCCCATAAGGTTGCAAAATCTGAGGAAACACAGGAGGAGGGCACACTGCATAGTGTATTTTTGTGAGGTCAGAGTAACTCCACTATTGAGCCCTGACAGAGGCTACAAGATGAAGAGATTATAAAGTAGTATTTGTCACAAATATAGACAGATACAGAACTCCTTAGCAAAGGCAGAAATAGAAAAAGCAATAATGCACAATGACAAAATAACCTTAATTTCAAAGACATAAGGTGTAACATTTGAAAATCAATGTATTTTTACATTGTTAAGGCAAAATAAAAACCCAATGACCAGCAATATAGATATAAAAAGCATGAGACAAATGGTTTAATGAATAAAAATCCCCATCAAACTATAAAAATACTTTTCATAGTTTCATAGGGTACTACAAAACTTCTACAGCAACAATGTATTAGTCATTAAATAATGAAGAATTTCTTCCTAGGTTTGGAATAAGACAAAGCTGAAGGACTTTTATCATTCCTACATTGCCCTAGACATTCCAGCGAGGATAAAACAAAATAAAATAAGAAAGCCGGGCGTGGTGGCACACGCCTTTAATCCCAGCACTCGGGAAGCAGAGGTAGGAGGATCACCGTGAGTTCGGGGCCACCCTGAGACTCCATAGTGAATTCCAGGTCAGCCTGGGCTAGAGTGAGACCCTACCTCGAAAAACCAAACTAAAATAAAAAATAAAAAAAGAAAACAAGAAGATAATGCAACAGACAAAACAACAAACAGAAAACTCAATAAAAATAGATGAAAAGATTTAAGTTTGAATAAAGAAGTAAAGGTGTCATTATTTGCAGATGATATGATTACAGGTTAGAAAACAGGAATTTGTCAAATAACAAGAACCCACTAAAACTGTGTGTGTTGCTGGGAAGAGCTATACAAATTGCTGGGAGATGATGGCCACCAACAGTGTGAATAAGCAGTGGATCCTGAAACAAAATGAAACCACTGGGCAAGATGCATACACCCATGTAATAGTGGCACACAGGCTATGTGGGTAATCAACTCCTCTGATTGGATATGAATCCTGCTCCGTGGGAGGGAACTCACACCCGGTATTGAGAACCCAGTCAGAAGCCTATGGATAGGAATGTCACAGGCTGTAGAGAAAATCTCCCACTGTTCTTCAGCTAAAGAGAAGGTATACCCATCAAGAAGTCTTTTAAATGACTGTGTTTATCCTCTTTGATCCATGCTGCTCTCATTCTTGCTTGGGGAGTCTGCATTCTGCTAATGGTGGTGAATACTAGGGAGACCCAAGATCCATACGTATGACAACAAAAATTGGCTGACTATATAGCAGGAGACAGTCCATTTCTATCACATCTGTCAGGTCCCAGGAGACATCAAGGAAGAAGCAGTGAATTAAATATGAGTGCTGCTCTCATTACTAGCCTGAAAACCTCCTCCAGGGAGATAGTAGTAGACACTGAGAAGACTCAAATCTCATCAAAGCAGAAAATCAAAGGATACGGAGAGCTAAACACTAAAGGAAATTTTAAAGCATCCTCCAGGACTTGGGGAACATTGTGAAAAAGGAGACACAAATAGGATAAGAGCCACAGAGATAGAGTATCCCGGGGCAATATTCCCCCTACTCCGCAGAGAGTAACTGGTGCATTCATGACCCCATAGGAAATACCAATAACCCGACCTAGGGGGCCCCTCAGTGGAATGGGGAGAGGGGAGAGGCACATACATGTATAATCCAATAAGAAAATGACCAATATGTTTAGACAGTAAAGTTCACAATTAAAAAATTGAAAAAAAAAGCACACCTTATTATTAGTTGTACTCTTGTCACCGCTGACTACAGAAGCTTCTCTATAAAGATGGCTGTAGATACCACAGACATGCAAGACTCATTAGTATGCTGAAAATAAGGGGCTGCTGAGAGCTCAGCACTAAATGAAACATTTTTATCATGCCTGATAAGGCTTAAGAAACACTGGAGAAATATGAATGGAAAGAGAGGGGAGGAGGACTTTGGGACACTGTCCTCCAGACATGAACTGAATGGTGCACTTATGACCTCATAGTGGATGCTGTGGATTGTGGTCAAATTACAGTATGTTCACATATTAAAATCCTCAGTAAATCTGCTTCATTTTTAAAAAAAAGCTGTATGTGTAATTAAACCTTGTTGCAATCAGGTTCGCATTGCTGGTAGAAATCACCTGACCAAGAGCAGCTTGTGGGGAAAAAAAGAGAGGTTTATTTTGATTTACAGGCTAAAGGGGGAAGCTCCATGCTGGCAGGGGAAAACGATGGTATGAGCAGAGGGTGGACATCACCCACTGGCCAACCTAAGGTGGACCATAGAAAAAGGAGAGTGTGCCAAACACTGGCAAGGGGAAACTTGCTATAATGCCCATAAGTCCACCCCCAATAGTACACTGCCTCCAGAAAGCAGTTAATTCCCAAATCTCCATCAGCTGGGAACCTAGCATTCAGGACACCTAAGCTTATGGGGTCACCTGAAACCTTACTGAAGGGAGGTGTGCTACAGGAATGAACCTTTAGGTTTATTAGTCCATCCACTGAGTGTTCAGAACTGCATCACTCTTGCTGCTTCCTCCCAGCTGATATGACAAAATATGATGCCCTGGTTGACATGCTTTCCTGGCTGTGATGAAACTTCTCCTTGGAACTGTATGGTGCAATAAACCCTTTCCTTCCATAAGCTTTTTGGGTTGGGTATTTTGTCTCAGTAAGGAGAACACAACCACTACATATAGTATACAAGTCCCACATACCAAATTCAATTGTATTTCAATATGTCAGCAATAAGCAATTAGAAAATAAAAATATCACAGCATAATAATCACTGTATTTCTAATAATAAAAGTAATGAGAGTGTTTCAAACCTCTCCACTCGGGACTGGTGAGACATGGTCATAAGGTCTAGGAGGAGGAGACATGCACACTAGTCATCAATTGGAAGTAGAAGGAAGTGTGTAATGGTCATGGATTGGAAGTCTCGGTATTGTGAAGATTTCCAGGGTCTTCAAACTTTCTGTAGAGTCTAAGCATTCATCATAAAATGTCTACAATATTGTAGGATAAATCCTATCAAATTTAAAATTTATATGCTATATTAAATTTCATAAATTTTTTCCTTCTTTTGTTGCTAAGGGTTGAACCTAGTCCAGATCTTACACATGCTAAGCATACACCCTTCCATTGAAATAACCCTACAACCCTACAACCCTGCAAAAATTTCTATAAATATTCTACAAATTTCTATTAAAAATTCCTGTAAGTCTGTAATCCTTTGAATAATCAGATTCTAAAGCTTATTTCTTCATAAAAAGATTAGATGACAGTATAAAGAATTTAGCAAAGCCAGAACTATCTTGAAAAAGAAAAATTAAGTTGGACAACCTGTCTTTCTAGTTATAATGTCACAGTTACAAAGTCAGGATAGATAGAAGACAATATCAATAGACTAGCCTAAGCAGGCCTTGAACTTGCAATCATCCTGCTTCAGCCTTTGGAGTAGCTAAGATTATAGGGCTGTGCTACCAGGTGTGTCCTTCGTGAGTGAATTTTTGACCAACAACAAAGCACTGCAATAGTAAAAGGAAGGTCTCTTCAGGAAATAGTGCTGGGACAAGTGGATATTATATGGTAATATTCCAACCTTTACTTAATAAGTAAAAATACCTTTAGCTAGATGGGATACATAATCATAGAGATCTTCTAAATAACAACATAAGAAAATCCTGCCCTAAATAGCTGATAAAATTATTATAAAGAACACAAGAGGGCTGAAGAGATGCCTTAGTGGTTAAGGTACTTGTCTTCCAAGCCAATGAACCAAGGTCGATTCCCCAGGACCCATATAAGCCATATGCACAAGGTGGCTCATGCGTCTGGAGTTTGTTTGCAGTAGCTAGAGTCCCTGGTGCATCCATTCTCTCTGCTTCTTTCTCTCTCTCAAATAAATAAATAAAAATAAAATATTTTAAAAAGAATACAAGATATATGAACTAGAAGAATATGATAAATTAGGCTTTATTAAAATGATAAATTTATGTTGATAAAGGCACTTAAGAAAGTCACAGACAAGGAGAAAAGGTTTGATATGAAAAGGGCATTGTCTTGTAAGATATAACAAATTCTTACAAGTCAATGATGAAGAAGAAACACAAGCCAACAAAAATGGGCAAAGAATATGAAGAGGCTTTCCTATGAAAGAATATCTTAATGGTCAGTAAATGCATGGAAAAGTGCTCAAAAATCCCTTGTCACAAGGGAAATGCAAATTAACTTGCAATGAGATATTTCATATACCCTGGAGGAGTTAAAACAAAAAGGCTGTCAACACCAAAGATGCCAAAAAGAAAAAAAAAATGGGTCAACTGAGCTTTTGCACACTGCTTCAGGGTTTGTGAAATAACACAGGGACTTTAGAAAACTAGTCATTTTTTTTTACTAAGCTCAACATCCATGTCCCACTTGGTCTAGACATGTCACTCCTGGGTATTTACCCCAGAGAAATAAAAACACATGCTCATAGCAAATCTTTACAGAAATGCTTAGAGCAGTTACTCATAAAACAAATTAGACATAATCCGAATGTCCACGCACACGAGACTATGAAATTGTGGTCTGCAGACAGCAAAATGCTGCTTGGCAAGGAGTGGGAACTACTGATAACATTCAGCAGTGTGCACGAGTTTCATGTTCAGTAGGAGGAGGAGTAACAAACACAAAAGAGCTTACTCAAGGATAGCACTTTTCTGCTCTTGAAGAACAGATAAAATTAGCCCAGTAACACAAACAAAAGATGGATGCTGCCAGGGGAAGGGCTGACTGAAGGAAGTCTCCAGGAGGATGGGATAGCGCTGGCCGGTGTGGGGATATAGATGATGTAGCTGGTAGTTCCTTCTCACTTGTAGTGTTGCTTTCTATAGCTGCAGCTACCTGGACAACCATAGCCACAAAATATTAGTGGGAATTTTCAGAAATCGGTAAAGTATATGCTTTAAATGGCTTTTATGTAGGGTATAGTATTAATTGTTTGATTTTATTATTGGCATTGCTGCACATCTCTTACTGTACCTAACATAAGCTGAACTTCATTGTGGATGTGTATGTACAGGAAAAACAGTGTTCACTGCTGTCTGTGGATTTAAACTTCCATTGGGTTCTTGGGACACATTGCTTCTAAGGATGAAGAGTCTACTGTGTACATCTCAAGGTTCATTGAAGAATATCCTGAGCATATACACATTTTAAATAATGGTACCTCAATATACATATTATAAACCCTCTCCTTCCCCCTTTCCATATACTAATCATCTATCTATCTATACAGATCAATTCTTATGAATAATAAACAAAGTGGTGTCCTTTGAGAGACATTTGGTTGTACACGGTGTCCCATGGTGGATGACTTTTACAATATGTCTTTGCATTAGTTGTTTCCTCCAGAAGCCTCTGTAAACCCTCCCCATCAAGAGTTCTTGCATGAAAAACAAGTATCAATTCTGATTTTCTGGAATTGTGAGGAAGCAACAAGAAAAAATACATGCATGCACAGGGCTACATACAGTGGGTGTTCAACAATGGTAGTTGTGGCAGAAGAAATATTGAGGGGCAGATTCAGGAGTTACTTTTGTATGGGTGCTGAAGTTTGGCCTCTGTGTTAAAGGGATTTTTCCTTTGTTTGATGCTACTGGAAGGTGCTGTATTAGTTACTTTTCTTGTAGTTACAAACAAATAACTGACAAGGAATAATTTCATGGGGGAAGGGTTTATTTTGGCTCATGGTTTGAAGGTATGTCCACCGCAGTGGAGACAGCATGATGATGGGAACAGCTCTTGGCTGTGGCAGCAGGAACACGAGGCTGCCTGCCGAGCAGGGACAAAACAGGACCCAGACCTGTCCTCTCCTCTAGTGATCAACTTCTCCAGTAAGTCCTCGCCTCCTAAAAGAGCACCACTAGCCCACTAGCAGAGGACTAAGCATTTAACCACAGGAGGGAGCTTGTCGGAGAATTTTACATTCAAACCACAACAACAGTGGAGCCCGTAACATGTGGGGATGCTTTAATTCCCTGGGAGTGGATTCTTGAAGGGGACTGTGAGGTGCTGGTCTTTCTCTTTTATTTCATTCCTGGCCATGGGTTGGTAGACTTGCTGCACCCTGTGCTTTAGCCATGATATGCTGCCTTGCCATCAGAGATTGAAAGACCATCCTGAGAAGGAACCTCCGGAGCTTAGTTAACATACACATGTTCTTTTTGTAAGTTGATTAGCTCGGGTATCTGTTAGAGTCATGAAAATCTGGCTGATAGAATGCACAATGCCTCTGCCCAGAGCTTTTCTCCTTACTCCCTTTTCATTGCTTAGCAATGTTTGCACCATTTGATGACAACTCAGATATTCTTTCTTCTTCTGCACCTGCTTCTTGTGCATTGGTAAGGCAAGACCTGGTTCTTCTAAATCCTTTGTAGCATACACATTACTCTCACTCTCCCCATGGTCATCTAGCTCAGCAATGGTTTTCCCATTAGGTGTGAGGACATAGCATTCTGAGCTTGTGGCATCTTGACTCCCCAGTGTTGGCTTAATTTTATAGAAACACAGTATATTTTTTATGAAATTGAATGGAATGAAGACATTTTATATACTTACTGGGCTCTATCTAGAGGTAATGTGGTTGGCACACATTGTTTCCCTAATGTATGTGACATCCAGAGGTACCTCCTGGATGGTCCACTGCACTGAGTACAGATTCAAAGATGGCATGGGATAGTCCTGACAGCTCACTCTTTCTTTGCAGCAGTAGAATGTCCCTCCTTCCAGAAATGGCAGAGACAAGCTCAACCCTGGGCTCCAGGTTGTGCTGCTTTGGAAATTCTACCCATGGGAATCAGATGGTTGGTTTTGGTATTACTGTATTTGCCACCATGTAGACTGGCTTATGTGAAGACGCGTCGCAAGGTCACTGTGAGAAGTTCCTGAGAACCTTTAGAAACAGCAACCATGACTTAATGTGAGCCTTTAACACAAGAGGATGAAATTTAACTGTTATTTAATTGGCACAGAGGGCTGGGAAATCAAACAGGAGAGAACTTCTGACTCCATGCCAAGGTCTCATTTCCCCATGGGTTTCCTCTAAACTGGCCAGTGATTTCACATCTTTGCTTGCTTTCAAAAGAGAGAAGTGTGTTTTTCTCTGAACATAGTGAATGCACATAATTGAGGTCAGAGAACAGTGATTCATTTTAATGAAAGAGTAATTCAGACTAAATTGCTTTTAATATGAGGTTTATATTTTTCAACTAATTTCAAACCCTTTTTGGTTCATATTCATCAATAAGGCCTAATGGGCTGGGACTCAGTGGTTAAAAGTGCTTGCTTACAAAGCCTGCTGGCCTGGGTTTCATTCCCCAGTATCCATGTAAAGCTGGCTCATGTGTCTGGAGTTTGTTTACAGTGGCAAGAGGCCTTGGTACACCCATTCACATACACTCACTCTCTTTCTCTGCTTGTAAATTAATTAAGTAAAAATATATGGCCTAGTGTCCATATGAGAAAGGTGTTCTGTCTCACATACAACTTGAGGAGTTAGATTGCTTGCCTCAATACTCCCTGATGTTCTCCTAGTCAATTAGAGTTTCTGTTCTTCATTCTCAATAGGGACAGAGCAGTGGGTTCTTACCCAGGGTACTTCCCCAGCAGCTCCCTCTGAACAGAGTTCTGATCAGAAGTTGCTAAAACATCTTATGTCCTATGCCATTTAGTGTTCATGAGACTAATTACAGATGCAGCAGCAAGTTTTATATTCCCATATCATTATCTATCACCTCGTAGGAATGGAAAGCCAGAACAAGCAGGCAAGTAGACACAGCATTTACATGGAGTTCATCACTACAAACTATCCACTGAGGATTTAAGATATAAGGAGGATATGTGTAGGTTATATGTAAGTTATGTTCAGGGGGAAATTCTAGTTTTGTCTTGTCTTCTCCAAGAAGAATTAGGAAAGAACAATACTGAGGTCCCTGATGAGGAGCTTGTGGCTGTAGTACTGTGAGCATGACCCCTGTATTATCCTGGAGCAGAGCTGGCTGACAGGGTTTCCTAGTGTTCAACAAGCACAGCAGTCCCCCCACTCCCATTCATGCCATCTTCTCCGTAGTCCACCCTTTGTTTTCTGTCTAAAATTATTTCTGTTGGTGAACTAGCACAAAAAAGGTGAAATGTGTCTGCTAAAGTGTAAAAGATGAAGGTCAACGGAGGGGAGGATGAGAGGTTCTGGCTAGTAAAGGAGTATGGTGATCCAGGTTTCTTCCACATTCAGCAGTTGTCCTATTGAACACGGTGGGAGAATATGACAGAGCGGAGCCAGTGAGCCCCATGGCACTGTGGGAGAGGATGGTATGCATCATGTGCTTGTGAGATCTTCAGGGCATTGCTCTGGGCAAGGAATGGCCAGTTTGAATTCTTGGCATCTGTAGTAGATAGGCACACATCACTGGGATGAACTTCCAGACTAGGCACAGTTATGGGATGAAGGGACTTATTGAAGCAGGGAAGTCTCAGAGAGAAAAAGCAAAAGCCACCAACACCAGTACACACAAGCACACTTTTGGAACTCCAGGCTAAACTCAAGCGCTTTGTATATCTTTAGACTGGAATTTTAAATCCGCCACACTTTAGGGCTGGACCTTAGGATCTTACCAAGGACACCTCCTCCAGGCAGGTAGCTGCAGATCTAAATTACAAACTTTAATAAAATCCTGAATATATTGGGAGCCATCTATTCAAACTACCATATTCTGTCCCTGGCCCACAATATATTCATAACCATCTTATACTGTGAATTGTATTTGGGTTAAATGTAAAGGTCACAGTTTTTTTAAAAAATAAATTTAAGATAGTTTTAAAGTCCCAAGTCTTATCTGAGATTTAGGATAGTCTTTTAGCTGTGAGTTCTATAAAATCAAAACAAGTTATATATTTTTAACATAAAAAGGCACAGAGAAAACATTTTTTAAAATTTTATTTATTTATTTATTTGAGAGTAACAGAGAGAAAGAGGCAGAGAGAGAGAGAGAGAGAGAGAGAGAGAGAGAGAGAGAGAGAGAGAGAATGGGTGTGCCAGGGCCTCTAGCCACTGCAAATGAACTCCAGATGCATGTGCCCCCTTGTGCATCTGGCTAACGTGGGTCCTGGGGAATTGAGCCTCGAACTGGGGTCCTTAGGCTTCACAGGCAAGCGCTTAACTGCTAAGCCATCTCTCCAGCCTGAGAAAACATTTTTAACTGTTATGGGTCATAACAAAGGAGACTGGAACAATGTAAATTCAGTAACTATCAAGCAAACATCAAACATTTGCAGTCTGATATTATAACCAGTGACTAAAGTCTCTGGATTTTTCAATTTTGCCCCTCTAGCTGGGCAGAATAGTGAGGGAAATCTTCCATTCCAGGCTGATAGTGTTCTCCATGGTAGCCCTTGCACAGTCATAGTATATCCAAAATATCTTTGGATCTCCATGTAAATCATGGTCCATCTTCCAAAGGCTGCACTGGCCTATTGGGGTCATTATGCCCTGCCTATATGTTGTATCTTAGCAGCGGCTCCTAGAGCTGTGTGCACTTTATGACCACTCCTTGCATTTTTATGTTTTTGAAACCAATACCAGGTGTAAAGGACACAGTCATATTATTAATTCAGGTAAAAAATAGATCGTGACCTTGAAGAACAGATTCCTTTCCCAGTCTTTCCAAAAGAGTTTGTACTTTTATCATAGTATTTCCTCAGACATCCTTTCTACTGTTTTAGTATAAGGCACTTGGGCCATTTTTCTTAAGATTGTTAATGTGTTTGACAACAGCAGCTTCAATAACCTATAACCAGTCTCTGTGCCAGTAAATTTAAACTTGTTTGACTTTTTCCAACTTAATATCTTAAATCTCTCATCCAATACCTTTAATCAAGCACATCAGTCCATGATTAAACTCTTTGGGCCTGGGCAGTAGAACACAGCCAGCCCTTATGTCAATAGCCCACTTCCAACAAGGTTTTCTGCTGCCTTTCTTTCCCTTTAGAAAGTTCATAAGTCAAGCCTCCAAATACAATTTTCTCTGTACTTAGTAGTTTTAAATTCTCACAAGAATAGTCCACAAAACTTGGCTTACTGCTCCAGAAGGCATCTTCAGTTCCAAGTACCAAGTCCATGCCCATTCCTCCAAAAAATAGTTCCAAAGGACCAAAATCCACATGATCAGATTCCTTTCAGCCACATTTCACCCTCAATACCCATTCTAATACCCATTCTGTAGTACACAGCCACATGTCGCTGGGATGAACTGCTAGACCAGGCACAGTTATGGGAGGAAGGAACTTATTGAAGCAGGGGAAATTTCATAATGGCATAAGAAGCTGGCCTCTTTTTACAGGTCCAAGCAGAGAGAAAAAGCCATAGCCACCAACGCCATTACATGCAAACACACTTTTGGAACTCAAGGCTAAGCTCAAGTACTTTGAATATCTTTAGATTGGAATTCCAAATCCACCACCACAATTTACATCTGGGCCCTAGGTTCTAACCAGTGACACTTCCTCCAGCCATGCGGCTGCATATCTAAATTACAAATCCCTAATATATTGAGGGCCATCTATTCAGACTACCACAGCACCAAATGAAAGTCAGGTTTCTATTTCCCTTGGGAGGCCATCTCCACAAAGTGCATCAGGCAGCTTTTCTTGAAGCTGAGGGCTTTAGAGGAGTCCCATCAACACAAGAAAGGAGCAGCTGGCTGGAAAGGGAAGCAGTTGGCAGGTGAATCTGCTAATGCCAAAGCTGGAATCCTGGAGTCCCTTGATCAGAAAAGAGTGAGTTTGATTTACTGCAAAGAGTAGAGAAACAAGGAGACCAAAGCCTCTGGAATGTCTGGTAAGGAGCTAAAAAAAAGAGATGAATCCCTGATGTAGATTTTAAATGTAGTGGGAGTTCAAATGTCAGAGAGAAGTGGTCTTTTCAGCATGGCTGAAGGTACTTGATTTGATGCTGACTTTGAAAAAGTGCACATTTTACTTAAAGTAGTGTGTCGTTCTCCAAAGGTAGATGCTTTCCTTTCTTGTGTGTATGAACAAATATAATTCCAGCCATTTTATAGTTTGTTTTACAGTGCTGGGCACTGAACACAGGACTTCATGAATACTAGACAAGTGCTCTACTGCTAAGCTACAATCACAGCCCAGCCATTCCACCATGAACCAGTGAATGAGTTAATAAGAGCTTCATTCATATTAATAGTCAACCTGTCTCAGCTGTTCGCAGAGTACAACTATATATTCTGATCATGGGTCATGGACCAGGGCATGTTGCTGTCTCCTCTAGAAATGGCAAAGGCTCTTGAGGCTCTGGTAATCCTCCACAGGTCATGAGTTTGTAGTTGGAGGATCTTGGGATTTGATATCTCTGGTTCAAGGAGTTTTGGTTCAGACCTTTTACTTGGGTTCACCTGACTTACCCTTGCCCAATGCATGTGAAGACAGTTGGAAATTTCACTCCTCATTCTATGGCTCTTCTAAAAGTGCTCACTTAGCCTTTCCATCAGAGCTTGTCAGGTGAGGATGCCTCCCAGCTGGTTCTGGAGATTTAAGTGCATAGGGTCTAACCTGTGTGACTGTGTCTTTGTGGGTCGGCCCTTGATCAGGCAGGAGAGTCACACTAAAAACTGGAGTTGGCTCCCCCTGTGGCTGCAACAATCTGCACACAACTAAGTTGTTTCCTGCGGGATGAAGCACATTATGCACAGCACAAACATATGCAGTGATGTATTGATCAGTGATGGACCACATCATCATGGCTTCAGGTTATAATGGAGCTGGAAAATTCACATAGCCTAATGATCTAGCTGTTTTAACATGGTAGTGCAGCACATTACTTACTTTTTAAGCACATACTACACTGTCATTTATATAACAGTATGTATAACACATGCCATTATACGCAGTAGTAAGACTTAATCACAATAAATGACAATGCCACTGGTTTATGTAGTTATATGCTCTACTTTTTCCTACTATTTCAGTGTATTCCTTCCTCATTAAAAGTGGTTACTGTAAATAGTGGGCTGTGTTTCTCCAGCCAAAGCTTCTATCCATCTTGTGTTTTGCTGTGACTCTTGTTTGCATCAAAACACCATGTTAAGGGATTGACATAGTCCATGCAGGTTTCTGTGAATATACACTAGGATGCTCACACAGAAAATAAACTACTGACCAACACTTCTCAGCCCACATCCCAGTATGGAGCAAGATGCTACTGTATAAAACAGCATGCCTACTGTGTGTTTCTTCATAACCTGGTTAGAAATGCTTGCTTCTACCGAGGAAGACAATCACACCATGTGCTTTTCCAAGTGCTGCTCAAGTGACCCTGTCCTCTGAAGCCCATTAGCATTTCAGAGGAGAGAAGGTACTGCAGTGAGGATGCTTGGAGAAAGAGGCAGAGAAGAGGAGGAATGGTTACTAGTAATAGGAGGGCTGGGGTGGTCCTTTGTCAATAAGCCCACCAGAGAGCAGGACTGGGCAGGTTCTAGGAGGAGGAAGGGCAGGTCTTGAAAGCCCTGGGAATCTGTGGCTTCTTTAAAGTACAGTCCAGGTATAAGCAGTGGACAGCCCTTGAAAGGTTTCTGAAGGTCAATTTCAGCACAGTGCTGTCCAGGACAATTTGGAGCCAGAATGTCAGACGGTGCAGTGTTGGCCTGGCCAGGACACCCAGGAGACTTGTTAAAAGAGAATGGCCTCATTCTGATCCCAGCCCAGTGTTGTGACTGGCACTCACCAGTGCCTTGGAAATCCAGAGATCCAGCTTGATTTTTCTCCAGTCATTGCTGGGGATACTCAGGTTTGGGGGTTGTGATGGTTTATATTGATTATCAACTTCATTGTAGTGAGAAACCTCTAGAACACGAGTGGGCCATACCTTTGAGTATTTATATTCTTTCTTTAATTTTTTTTAAATTAGGGTTTCACTCTAGCCAGGACTGATCTGGAACTCATTCTGTAGCCCCAGCCTGGCCTCTAACTCCTGGTGATCCTCCTACCTCAGCCTTCCAAGTGCTGGAATTAAAGGTGTGCACCACATGTCTGGCAACTTTGGGCCTTCTGTGAGACCATTTCCAGAGAGAAGTATTTGTGAGGGTAAGTTGTGCTGTAAGCATGAACAGCTCCATCCCAAGGGCTTGGATTTTGGATTAAATACAAAGAGAAAAGGAGGGACTAGAGAGATGGCTTAGCGGTTAAGGTGCATGCCTGCGAAGCGTAAGGACCCAGGTTTGATTCTCCAGGTCCCACATAAGCCAGATGCTCATGGTGGCGCATGCATCTGAAGTTTGTTTGTAGTGGCTAGAAGCCCTGGTGAAGCCATTCTCTCTCTCTCTCTCTCTCTCTCTCCTCTCTGACTGTAATAAATAAAAATTTTAAAAAAGAGAGAAAAGGAGTCCTGGAGAAATGGCTTAGTGGTTTAGGGTTATCTTCAGAGCCAAAGGACGTAGGTTCAATTCCCCAGGGACCCACATAAGCCAGATGTACAGGTGGCACATGGTCTGGAGTTCATTTGCAGCAGTTGGAGGCCCTGGCGTACCCATTCTCTCTTTCTCCCTCCCCCTCTCTCTCTACCTCTTCTATCTCTCATAAATAAATAAAAGTAAAAATAATTTTTTAGAAAAGGAGAAAAGGAGACTTGCTTCTTGAGCCATCCAGATGTGAGCAAACAGCCGCACACTTCTCCTGCTGCTATGCCTTCTCCACCAAGATGGACTGAACCTGCCAACCATGAACCAATGTAAATCCTTTCCTTAAGTTATTTTTGTCAGATTTCCTGTCACAGCGATGAGAACAGTGACTGACATGGGGTCTAAGCTCCAGTTGCTGCTCCCTGTGTTCCCCTCTCTCTGATTCCCTCTGCTCCCCCACCCCGAGCTCCTCAGCTGCCCCCTGAAATCTTCTGGACTCTACCTTTCATTTATTTCTCTAGGATTGTAGGTTCAAAGGGTCATACCCAGGCATCTTTGCACATAGACTTTCTAGGATTTTAATTTATTTTCCATTTGAACCCATTATCAGAAACATTTAAAAAGTGACAAAGATCTGACAAAATGAACAATATGAGGGGAATTTGGTTCCCTGGGCTATGGTGCAAAGAAAATCCAGCTAATCCTTCACACTGCACACATTGTTTAGTGCGCACTCTTGTAAATATGTGTACTCATTTTTTATTTTTTCAATGAAACGTTGTTTGCATTTACTTTTATAATGAGACCCTGTTTGTGGTGGGTTTATGTTTTATATTTATAAGAATTTTCCTTTAGAAACTAAAATTTCATCAAACATAAAGCAAGTCATCAGGTACTCATGTGATGAACACAGTATATGGACAGGTCAAAATTGTGATGCATTTAAATGGCTGACCTTTATGGAAAAGTTTTCTAGAATTTCCAGGCTTTTACCTCCTCACCATTTGACAGTGAAAACTGTGAAGATGAACTTATCCTATATTCTGCCAGTTAGGTCTATGCTGAAAACCCAAGAAAGTAACACTCTGGTTCTGTTAACTCTCCTGGGAAACACATCTGTATGTCATAAACAATCGAGGGACAGGGTTTAGATCTTACTGTTTCTGCTAACCAAATGAATCAGTAGACATCTATAGCACCTGGAAACCTCCAGAAAGTTTAGTTTTCTGTTAGGTTATGCTAGAGCTATTGGGATATAATTTTAAAAGCTTTGCCAACATGCTTCAAAGAAGTGCAATGACTTAGGTGTGTTCCCTAACATTTGGGGCTTGAATTACCACAGGCTAACTAGCTGGAGCACATGTGGGGAATTGTGAATCCAGACCACAGTAAGAGCTTCCTGAAGGACTGTTTGTAGCTTCTACATGGCTAACAAGTTCTTTCTTCTTAAAGAAGAAAGAGAGTCTTGGAAAAGAGACAGAGCTGGTTCTTAGTAACTACTGGAAAAAGTATCATACCATGCCTTGGCTGGGAGCCAGTGGAAACCCTGACTCCTGGCCCTGTGGCCTATTGTAAAACCCAGTGAAACGTGCATAAAAGTCTCGCATCTGGCTTGAGATTTGTCTCCGCTACCAAGTCAATGTCTGCATTTTCCCCGTGCACTGGGATGGTTGTCCATCCAGGACTGGGAGCTACCTCAAGGGAGATACAAAAGGAAAAGAATATTGGGAGGAAACATGAGACCATGAGTGTTTCTTTTGCTATCACAATGACTTATTCAAAAATTATTCTCTAAGCAACTCATAAAGGATAAGTGAATATGAGCTATGGTAAGGGCTTTCAGGTAGTGCCTTTTTGTTTTGGACAATAGTGTATGCCCTTGCTCACAGTGAAACAATTGGGGTTGGTATAATAAGAGTGTCTTTTACAGTGAGCAGTGCTCTAAGAAACTACTTTGCAAACCTATGGCATTGGTTGTGGTAACACTATTATAGACAGGGCTTACTATTCCTCGATATGGTTTATGTGAGAGCCCACAGGAGAGGGTTAGTTTAACATAGATGCTGAGACAAGCTTTGTTCTCTTTGAGGGCTGGATTAAGTTCTCTATTGAAAAATTCTTTTGCAATTATGTCTTCATCATCCACTAGGCTTATGGGCTCTATATAGGCAGCGTGCTTTCCCATCTGGTATTCACATTGTATTCTCATTGAATATTCCCTAGTCTGATTTTTTTGTATTTTTAATTGCTCTTCTACCATGTTATGGTATATATTTCTAATTAGCTGTGCTATAATGTTGGTGAAATGAGAAAACTCTGCTGTCTTTGGATTATTCATGTAAAGCCAAAGACATTTCTTCGCTCTGGTAATGAATGCTGGAATCAGTTATGAAAATGCATATAGCTCTCTGATTATATATACATATATACATACATATATGTAAACACCCACATATGTGTGTCTGTGTAATTAATGGCAGAGGCTCACTTGTGATGAGCGTGCTTGCCATAAGCAGAGTGAATGCCAAGCAAAATGCCATGTAATATAAGCTTCATCTAGGGAGCTAATTCGCAGGGGGAGGAGCTTCTAGCACTGGCTGGGAGTGATGAGTGTGGCAATACTTCTTGGAAATATCAGCTATGTGATAAGATCCTTAGGAAGATTCCCAAGCTTTGTCTGCTACCTGCTATTTCCTACAGAATCTCCATTCCCTCATCTGCATCCTTCTGTGTCTGACGGTAGCAATTCTTCTCTAATCTCTAGTTTCTGAGGAGTCTCAGTGGTGGGTTGGTCATGGCTGAGGCGTGGCTCCTGGGAGGAGCTTATCTGCAGGTAGAGTGACTGAATCTGAGACAGTGTGGCGACTAGAAAAGGTGCTGAGGTGAGGAGGAGACACTAACAATAGCTTCCTGTCTCTCACACTTCATTCTTACAGATAGCTTGGTCAAGAATTTTTTTTTAATTAAAAAAAGATTTTTAAAAAAATGTTGCGAAATGTACATAAAACTTGCCATTTCAATAGTTTTAAGTATATATTCAGTGACATTAAGTATATTTACATTGGTGTACACAGAACTTTTGCATGTTCCTAAATTGAAACTCTGAGCCATTAAACAACTTTCTTATTCTCCCTCTTTTTGCTCCTAGCAGCCATCACCTTACTTCATGTCTCTATGAATTTGACTACTATAGGGACTGAATGTAAGTTAAATCATGCTGGCTTCTTTTAATAAACACAATATATTCACTGTTTATTCATGTTGTATTACGATTATCTTTCTTTTATTTAAGATGGGATAATACTCCCTTGCATATATACAGCCCATTTTATTTATCCATTTGACTGTTGAGAGGTATTGAGTCTGTCTACGGTTTGCCCATTGAGAAATATGCTGCTGAAGGATTAGTGAGCAAATACTCTGATTGCCCTGGTCTTCAATTATTTTGAGTTTAGGAGTACATGAGGTGCTTCTTACTGTAATTCTCTTAATTCTGTGTGGAAACACCAAGCTATTTTCTGCCATGGCTATTGCATCATTTTGTAACCCCACAAGTACTGCACAAAGATTCCATTTTTTTCCGCAGCCCTGTCATTTTGCAGTTTTGTAAGGATGGCATACAAATGAGTGTGAAGTGGTATCTTGCTGGTTTTTACTTGAATTTCCCCAATGAGTAGTGATGCTGACTATTTTTGCATGTGTTTATTGGACATATGTGTATCACCTTTAGAAAAGTACCTATCTAGTAATTTGCCCATTTTTTAATTGGGGAGGTTCTTTGGTACCATTGATTTATATTAGTTCTTTATATATTCTGGATACTAAAATCTTATGAGGTATGGGTTGCAAATATTTTTTTTTTCATTCTGTGGGATTTTTACTGTCTCAATAGTGTCTTTTGATGCACAAAATTTTATTTTATTTATTTATTTATGAATGAGAGAGAGAAAGAGGCAGAGAGAGAGAGAGAGAGAGAGAGAGAGAGAGAGAGATTGTGTGTGTGTGTATGTGCATACCAGGGCCTCTAGCCACTGCAAACAAACCCCAGACACATGTGCCACCTTGTACATCTGGCTTATGTGGGAACTGGGGGATCAAACTTGAATCCTTAGTCTTCACAGGCAAGCTCCTTAACCACTGAGCAATCTCTCCAGCCCAGCACAAAAGATTTTAAAAACTATCAATAATTTTTATACATGTACATAATATTTTTATCATATCATAATATCATTTATCATAATATCATAATATTCCATTATCTTCTTTTGTCCCACTCCCACATTCCCTTTCCCTGAATGCCTTCTTCCCAGCTAGTTCCTGTCCTATTTGATGTGTATCTTTTAGCCCTCTCTGTCATACATGATGGAATATTAATGGGCCCACTACTGTGCAGGTCTTGTGTAGGTAAATACAGCCATTCTGACACTCTGAATGACATGACCACTTTGCATTCAGAAAACAGCATTCCAAAACACTTCTCCCCATTTTTTGCTCTTGCATTCTTTGCACCCCCTCTTCCACATTATTTCGTGAGCATGGAAGGGATGGATCATGTAGCTGCCTCTTTTAGCACTGAGCACTCCACAGTCCCTTATTCTCAACAGTTTGGTGAGTTTGGGTCTCGCCAGTGTTATCTTCCTCTACAAAAAATTTCTCTGCCTAAAAGTGAGGGCAGCACTGCTCTATGGACATAAACATAAATATTTAGAGGGCCAACAATTTTTGGGACAAAGCATATCCATTTAGCCAAACAACAGTAGTAGCTTCTCCCTGATGGCCTATGGCCTTCTCAGCCACAGGCTTGTCAGTAGGTTTCTTTCTGTACCAGGCATGAATTTCCTCCCATGGAATAGGCCTCAAACCCAATCAGGGAATTTTGTTTCCCTCATAATAGTCATGCCACTATTGTGTTACTGGGCACATCTTCCCTGGCTGGCCAGTTGTGTAGTTCACAGGATCTGCTGCTTGTTCAAAATGTTCATGACTTTTCTCCCTGAGCAGCCTGCACAGTACTTTCTAGCACTGTGATATCTGTTCAGCAAGGAAGAGGCTAACAGCTCAGTTCCAGCTTGGTATCTCAGCGTCCTGCGATTGAAACATGTAATGCAAAAAGGTTTTAAATATTGATGAAATCCAGCTCATTTAGTTTTCCCTTTGTTGTTTCTACTTTTAGTATCATATCCAAGGAACTATTGTCAAATCTGAGTTCATGACACTTTTCTTGTTTTCTTCACAGGGATTTATCATGTTAGTTCTAATATTTGGTCTTTGATCCATTTAGAGTTAACTTCCGTACATGGCACAAGATGTGGATGTTTAGGAGATGAGGAGAACAAGACTGTGAAGTAAAGGTTATCATTCCCAAATTTAAGCAGAGGTGGCAGGACTGGAAGTAGAGGCCAGACCTTAGAATTTCTTTTCAAAATTCTATTTTGGGGGTTATACCCAGAGTCTTAGGTGTAAACAAATTTCAAAGAACAGTAAATTGTTCAGGGATCAACTGTACTGGCTCTTTTATTAGAGGTAGTAAAGAGCTCACTTTCATTGACATTACATGTGAAAATGCATAGACTTCCTCTCATGGTTTTGCTATGCTATTGTGTATGTTTCCTATTGGTAAACTTCATGATGATTTTGATTCAAACATTTCCCAACCTTACAAGTTGTTAGAACCAGGTCTCAAGCAGGGTAGTGCATATGCTTACTGTGTGTGGTGCCCTGGGTTTAATTCCTAGCTTTCAGACTTCAGAACATACAAGCAGTAAGAAAACAAGGTTCCTAAAATTGAGTTTTAGCTCATTTACCATGGAAATATTACCTTTGTGTGCTGACCTCAGGTATTCTTGGTTCCCTTTTTCTGTTATACAAATGCATGCTGGCCTAAGCTACCATCATTTCTCATATGGACCATGAAAATGATCTTTTAATCTGCCTTATTATGGTCCTCATAGACTCATAGACTCTCTCTGCAGCTAGAGGAATCTTTCTGCAAGAGAAACTATCAATATCCTTGGAGAGATTAAGCCCTTTCTGCACATTTTCACAGTGAGAGAAAGTGCATGTTATGTACATAACACCTGCCACATGGACAGTTTGATATAAACTTTATAATTTGCCTATAATATCATGTATGCAAGGAAAGATAAAAATATAGAATTAAGCCAGGCATGGTGGTGCATGTCTTTAATCCCAGCACTTGGGAGGCAGAGGTAGGAGGATCACCATGAGTTCAAGACCACCCTGAAACATTCTAGGTCATCCTGGGCTAGAGTGAAAGCCTACCTCAAACCCCCACCCCCAAAAAAAGGAAAAAGGAAAAGAAAATATAGAATTACACACACACACACACACACACACACACACACACAGAGAGAGAGAGAGAGAGAGAGAGAGAGAGAGATTCTGTGATCTGGTGAGTGTTGAGCTCCCATGAAATAAGAGCTTTGCCCAGGGCTGATGGTGTAGCTCAGGATAAAGCATGCAGGAGAGCCTAGGCTTGATCGTTAGCATCCCCTCTCTACCCAAAAATACTTGGTCTATACTGAAGGTTTCCTTTCAGATATCTGGAAAACACTCACCCTGCAAGCATAGTTGGGAAGGGACAGTAAGGGAGAAGTTAGTGCGCCACCTTATTTGCATAATGTGGAGGAAGTTAAATACTGAGAGCACACAACTTTTGCTTTTTTGTGTGTGTATAATTCCATATTTTCACCTTTCCTTGTGCTTATTTCAATTTCATTGTAAGTTGTTATTAAAGCATATGTGTGTGTGTGTGCACGTACACTTACATGATACAAATGCTACTTTGTATAAGCTGTCGAAATTTTTTGCTGTGTTCATTAAATTGATCTGAATTATAAAATGCTGAATTAAATTTTCTTCAGGGATGCTATATTTCTTAGTATTCCCTGACCCACTAAGTTTTGTATCTCTTTGAGCCCATACCATTTTTAAAAAGAAAATGTTTTCTAGGCTGAAAAGATCTGATATAGTGTTATAATTTTTCTGGCCAATACAGGGATGTTTTTGGCATGAATAACCTTAATGAAAAATACTCAGCTATGGAATCCTAGTCAGTAAATCAACTCCTCACCTTTTAAAACAGTTTACAGAATTCCTTCTTCTGTGTTAAGTGACAACAGAGCATTTGTCCTATAAAAACAAGGTAAGTGCAAGGGAATCAGGCAAGACTTGGGCTAAGAGCCCATTTTCTTTCTTTCTGCCACTCATCAGCCTCAAGGTAGTTTGTAACAAAGCTTTTACTCTTGTGAGGCCTTAGTTTCTCTGACTGTAAAATTAAGATGTCTGATTAAATTGCCTGGATGATACCCGTTGGCTTTAAAAGGCCACCAGTCTCTAATTTCAGTAGATCTTTTGGAGTTGGTCAGTCTCAGCTAATCAGAACCTAAATCAATTTGAAGAGGCTGCAAACACACTGAATTTATTGTTTAGGAAAATGCTTGCTAGAATATGCCAAGACAGGGCAGAAGGAGGAGATGGGTTTCACCTCTACTACTGGTTTTCATTGTGAGACACTTAAGTTGAACCTTAAATTAATGCTATAAAAACATTTTACCCATCCACTTTCTTCTTTTGAACCTTTAGGCTTCTTACGAGCAACCCTAACATGTTTTGGTAAATAAAGATGTGTAGTCAGAAAAGAAATTTCAGAACAGGATTTTATGAGGATATATTACACATGAAGGAAAAGACAAAACTTCAGTCTCATCTGTCATGGCTGACTTTTGTGCTGTTCTGTGAGTGAGAAGCTCTGTGGGGAGAATATCAGCTAAGCAGGTAACTGTGAAGTGAGGGATATGGATTATCTCCTGTGTGGATTTAGTAAAGAAAATTTCCCAAAAGAACATTTTTTCTGACTTGATAACTAAGGCATACCTTTTACTAGACCAACAAGGAAAAGTCAGGAGACTTAAAGGAAGCCAGTGCTGACCTGTCCTCGGGGTTTTCAAGGTGAAAGGGAACGCTGGGCTCGTGCCGAGACAGCAATGACCATGGAGGAGGCTGAGCTGAGCAGAGTGTGCCCTGAAGATAGTAGCAGGCAGACGGAGTGTGTCGTTGTGTAACTCCAGGGTTCTCTGCAGTCTAAGGAGAAGCAGAGGCATGTAAACGTCACTTGTGGAGGATGCACTGACGAGGAAAACAACTGCCTTATGAAATCAATGGTTTTGTTTGCTTGTTTTGTTAGGCAGGGTCTTGCTACATAGCCCAGCTTGTCCTAGAGCTCATTCTGCATCCCAGGCTAGCCCCAAACTCTTGTTGATCCTCCCGTATCCACCTGAGTTCTGGCATTATAGAAGTCCTCCACATTTGGAGAAAACAGTATTTCAAATGCACCACAGTGATGTGATGTAGTTTTGAGGTGGTTTGCCCCCAAAGACTCATGTGCTGTTTTGGTCCCAGATATAATGGTACCGAGACGTGATGATTCTTCTGGGAGGTGAATAGCCGCTGGGAGTACTGAGGAAAGATTAATGCTGGCTCATGGGAGTGAATTTATTCCTGAGAAGGCTAGTACTTAGGAAATATGGTCAGCTTCATCCACTTGTTCTTTCACTTCCTTTCTTGCACGTTTCTTATACACAGGCCTGCTCTTTGCTCCAACACACTGTCCTGCCACAATGCTACATGCAACTGTCCAGCCCTGAACTTCCCTGCTTCTAGAACTCTTTATGCAGTGGCCCAGCCCACTTCAGGTATTTTGTTATAGCAACACAAAATAAACTAAGACACCATATGAGATAATTAGTAGTCATTAAACTGCCTACAAAATTTATTTCCTAATTACACATACATTTGGAATGTAGATTACTGCTGGATTTTTAAATGGTATAAATGCATGCATTATACGTGGTGTTGAATGACTGTAGGTTTGAGTTTATATAATTGGAGACGTCAATTCCAACAAACCTCTAACTCTAGTCTTCAAAACTTTGCATCAAGACATCAGTGAGCTCTGTGAGTGAGAGAACCAGGAGGCACAGCAGCTGGTGCCCCACATCCTGTTCAAATAGGACCAGATACTTGGCTAGTCAGTTGGCAGAAATAGGATTTCATGTGATGGTTTTTGATGAGGCAAAATGCTAAACCTGTACTTGTGAACTATTTTATAATTTATGAACAGTACTGCATCTTTTCTCTGTCCTACTTTTCTCCTGCAGTGCATTTTATTTGATTCATTGACTATTTAGGTCTCTGTGGAAAGGCTACAGCATAAAGTCTTTATTCCTGATTTCTTTCTTTTCTTCTTTTTTTTTCAGTCTCTTACTCACACATCTCATTTCACTTGCTTGCTTAGTTCCAAGTAAGAAAATGCCATGACTCTGGTTCTTCTTGGCAGTCATCTTTCCTCTGTGGGTTCCTAGTATTGGTGAAGTATTTGTAAATATCTATCCATATCTGGAATATGTAAGGTTTGGTATATATCTGAGCTCTTCTAGCTTACTTCCCACTCAGCATTTTTCATTTATTCATCAATCATGTAAACATTCTCCATGTCTGATTTGTCTGGGAGTGCCTTGTGCTCACCTTGCTACTGTACCTACTATATCATACTTTTTTCCCCACTTGGTTACACTCTTAAGGTCAAGAAAAATACTGGGTTTATTATTGTATTTTGGCACCTGACAATTTTATGACATTTGCTAAGATTGATTACATTTTTTCTTTCTGAATTCAGTACAAATGAAAAACTTTTTTTTGTAAATTTGGGTTCTCATGACATTAGTGTGCTAGTTATTTTTTCACTATAAAGAAGCTAAACTGTAAAGAAAAGTGTAGTAAATAATGCTATTCTTCAATAAATGATGCTAAATAAGAGAAAATATTAAATAAATATGGTATCTTTCACTCAGTTTTACTAAGTGTAGTGTTTTGGCTCTTTTCCTATACATTTTTTTCTCTGTTATATAATTCATACAATTTTATTTGAAGAAATGCTACAGGTACAATTGGAGGTCCTGTGTGTTCCTTTGTAATCTCATTTCTTTCCTTCACTCTCTCAGGAGAACAACCAGTTGAAGTTATTGTTTAATATTCTCACATGGCATTTTAGGTTTCTGGTTCCCCTGAATATGTTTTAAAACAATACCTGTTATTGTTTCACATAGTTGTGAATGCCACGATGTTCTCTGTATTCTTCTGCAGGTTGATTTTCCCAATTGATGCTTTGGAAATTAGTCTGTGTTGATAGATATTGCTCCAGCTAGCTCATTCATTTTAATTGCAGGATGGCATTCCATTGTGTGAACAGACCCAGGATGTCTTAATCAGGTCTTCTGGTGATGGGCATTTCAATGGTCTCCCATACATTTGCTATTACAAACAATGTAATTAACATTCTTATACATGCCCCCATTTGTACACAAGTGTAATTGCTAGGTCAAGAGAGCATGTTCATTTTCAGTGTTTTTAGTTATTGCAAAAGTGTTACTTTTGAAAGAGATCTAATCATTTAAAATCAGTTGTCAAGCACAATTTTATGCATTACAATTCCTCATATATTGAGCTTCGCCTGTGTCATCTTATGTTTACATTTCAATATTTCCTTTCTTTTTTTCTGTCCCTATTATTTTCCCATTACCCCAGCTTTTACTTTACACTTTATGCATTCTAATGGCCATTCTCCCAGTTGGTACCCTTAACATTTGGAGGTGCACACTTGACTTAAAGTCTAGAGTTGGTACACAGCTGCAGTCTGCCTGTAAACACCAAATACCTTACAGCACATTCATTCTTGGGAGTGATTCCCATGTTCCATATCGTTTCCCTCTGGTATTTTACTTCTCAACTTGAGTCTTAACTCCCATACCAACTAGTAACCACAGCCTTGTGCTCACCACCTCCTCTTGAATGTAAACATGCCCATCTCAATTGTTTCTTTTATTGTGTGAATACATTCTTAGACAAGTCTTTGTATGTTTATGTACTTGTTAATTTTATTTTTAATACATTTCCTCTTATGTGTATTCTCATTTTTCCTTAAAAATTTTGGACAGATTTTTCTTTTTTTTTAATTTGAAAATGAATGATTTATTTGTTATGCGTTTTATTTATGTATTCTTTTTTTTTTTAGGACAGATTTTTCAATGACCCTTAAATAGCATGTGAGGTTGGGGTAAATTTCATTCAGCTTTTAGAGCCTCTCATCTCATGCTATCTTCTCTAGTAAGAACATTCCAATTTACTTCTTCAAATGTACCTCCTAGAGCACTCTTCTTGTACTATTAAGCCTCCCCAGACTCCCTGCCTAATTCATACTTATTGTTTTCAAAACTACAGCTTAAGTTGACAGATAACAGTATATGTTGTTATTGTATATAGCATACCATTTGTAAGCACAGGTATCCTATGGAATGGTAAAATCTAGTCAATTTATAAATGTACATTCTCATGTCTTGGTAGGAAGTCTTATTGGGAGAGAAGCATTGTTATTATTGTGTGACATACCCACAATGTCCAGACTTCTTGCAACTTTCAAGAATAAAATAGCCATCATTTCTGTACCTTTAGATCTCTTCCTTCTATTTAACTGTAATTATGTATCTTCTTTCTACCCTTCCTCTCCTCTAATCACTCCTGTCCCAGGTCACCAACATTCTATTCCTCCTCTATGAGGTCACCATACTGAGAATCCAGGTATGAATGAGGCCTTAGAACATTTGGCTTTCTGTGCCTGACTTACTTCTCTTAACATAAAGTCCTATAGGTTGATCCATATTGCTATAAGTGAGAATATTTCCTTCTTTTTAAAGGCCAAACAGTATTTTACTGTATATATGTGCCACATTTTCTCTATCCATTCATTCACTTAGGTTGACACTGTGTCATTGATGTTTTGTGACTAATTCTACAATAGACTTGGGAATTACAGGTATGTCTCTGAGGCTTGGGAGCCTCAACCTAAATTTATATCTTTGTTTCTATTAAATATTAACATATAAAAGTATAAATATTACAAGGCATAAGATTAGAAAACAAGTCACACCCACAGACCAAGCAACCAATTTAGAAGCTATGGTGACCATTGTCTTTGCAAGTCTCCCTCCAGCATCTCTTTATTTCTCCCCATACAGTACACCTGAGAAGAGCTAATCTTCAGTGTGCGGAGAGCTTTTCTGTCCTTGTCTTTGTAGCAGGACCACAGGGATCTGTATCCTTAAGTGTAATTCTGCTTAGTGTTGCTAGGCTTTGAATGTTCTACAGATGGAACCAACGTGTAGATTTTCTATGGTGTTCTTTATATGCTTATCAATAATTTTCCTCACATTTATCTATAAGCTTTTCTATGTAGTATCTAAAAGGTAATAATTTAATGGGCTAATTTTGGATTTATTTCTTAATCTCTGGTCCTCTTTCTGTTGGTTTATTATTTTCTAAAGAACTCAAAATAGTTGTGACTAGAAGGAGTAATAGCAGCTGCTTTTGCCTCGTCTCTCTTAATTAGGAAGCACTCTGCAGGTTTGTAAAAAGTGTGTAGCAGACTTTGCCAGTATATCCTGCCTATTCCTCTTTGGCTATGAGGCTTTTATTCTAAAAATCATTTGTGGAGATTTTGGACTTTGTAGAATATATCCTGGCATTTACTCATGATCCTCCAGCCTCAGTCTCCTCAGTGCTGGGATTATAGATTAGTGTACCCATACCTGGGCTCTTGATTTTCCTCATGTTCAAAACAACATTTACTTTTTGAATTCCTCACCTTAGTCAAGAGTAATTTTGAAAGTCCCAGTATACCTATCTAGATTCATTGAGGACCATCTTGGCAGGCATACCCTGAGCAAAGGCAGGGTAGGCCTCTCAGGTCAAAGTGAGCACTATCCCTGCACTTCAGTCAGCCACATGTTTAAACTATCTGTAGACCACTCACTCACACTTGCCTGTTGTGGGGACTAGACCCACTTGGCACTGGTTCCAATCCCCCATCTGGCCACATCAGAGTGGGAACAAGTAGGCCTGCTGGTATTGGTCATAGTCACAAGTGCACGCATCCCAGATTTAGGGATGGACTGCCAGTCAAAATCGTCCTGGAATCAAGTGGGCCATTGCTCAAGTTCACCTATCACAGACCTGAGGATAGACGGCCAACTAAGCCTACCTGGAATCAGGTGGAACATTGCTAAAGTGTGCCCATCACAGACCTGAGGATGGACTGACAGCCAAACCTATCTAGAATCGGGTGGACCAGCCTATTCAATACAGGATACACTGCTGCTACTATTGCTGCATTCTCAGTATGACAAGACAAAGAGATTGTCTCCAGATAAGCAAACCCAATGCAAAACAACACAAAAATTCAAAGCAAGATATTACCACCAAGAATGCCTAGTCCTATAGTTAGTATCCAATAAAAACTACTTAGAGGAAACTCATGACAAAGAATTCTAAAAGGCAATTATGACAAGCATGTATGACACATTTAAAAAGGAAATGTAAAAATGGCTGGATGCAATGGAAGAGAATCAAAAAGAACACAATAGGCAACTGAATGAATTCAAATAAGTCAGAGGACATGAATAAACACATGAATTAATGTCAAGAGAGTAAAGACAATCTACAAAATTCAGTGAGACAGCCAAACCAAGAAGGGAAAATTAAAGACAATAATGCAATAGTGATGGATGGTAAACAAAAAACTAACGAAAATAAGAAGTGAAATACATGAATTTAAAGGCTCCCAAGAAAGCCTCACCGATTGTAGCAGACAGATTCAGGTTCGCTGAGATGAACTTCCAGACCAGGCACAGTTATGGAGGAAGGGATTTATTGAAGCTTACAGATCCAGGGGAAGTTCCATAAAAGCAGAAGAAACTGGCCTGCTTTCACAGGCCCTAGCAGAGAGAGAGCAGTACAAGCCTAAAGGTCAAAAGCCACAGCACACTTCAGGAACTCCAGCTAGGCACACTTTGCATATCTTTAGATTGTAATCTGAAATCCACCACCACACCTTAAGATCCACCCAGTGACCTTGCCTCCAGCCAGGTGGCTAGAGATGCAAACTACAAATAAGGAACTGAATATATTGGGGGCCATCTATTCTATTCAAACCACCACAACGATAGAGTAGATTATACAGAGGACAGACTACAAACATGGTTGAGCAAATCTCTCTAGCCTGTGGTTTGAAGGTTTTAGGGTAGACTATCAGCACTTGAGGACAATGAAGAAGAAAAAGAGTAAAATATCAATGAAAAGTTCAAAAATACATGAACAGAACATGAGAACAGTGTGGGACACCTTTAAAAAGACCAACCACTTGTATCAGGGACATACAAGAAGAGGAAGAACTACATGTAGGTCAAGGGCACAGGGAATATCATCAATGAAAGCATAAGAGGAAAAATTTCCAAATCTTATGAAAGAGAGGCCTATTCAAGTACAAGAGGCATGCAGAACATCAAATAGGACCAGAGAAGAAATTCCCCATGTCACTTTATATTTAAAACACTAAACAGAGAAAACAAAATGGAGAGTACCAAAAGCTGCCAGATAGAAACAGCTCATCATGTACAAACGTAAGCCCATCAGAATGGCGTGCAAGTTTTCAATGGAAACTCTAAAATCCAGAAGGACACTGGAGTATTTGGAGTTTCGAAAGACCATGACTGCCTAAGCCACCCTACTATATCCAGAAAAACTATCTCCCATAATAGGATAAAGAAAAACTTTTCTTGATAAAAGGAGCTACATGAATATATAAGAACTAAGCCATCCCCACAGAGAATACTGCACTCTGAAGAGAAAAAAATAAATATATTCAAGAGACAACAAGAGGGAAAATACAATAGTCAAAACTAGAATAGTCATAAAAGCAAATGAATTTCAAGGAATCATCAGAATCAACAAAATCTTCAACAAGGCATCTTTCAATTACAAGACTGAACATTGGTGGACTCACCTAGCAATTCAGAAGATGCAGGTTAACAGGCTGGACCAGAAAACTGCATCCATCCATTTGCTAACTTCAAGAAACCTACCTTATCATTAAAGACAGACACTACCTTAGGGTGAAAGATGGGCAAGCAATATCCCAAGAAAACAAATAAGAAAGAAAGCATGGTTAATAATATCTGACAAGATAGACACAAAAACAAATATAATCGAAAGAGATAAAGAAAGTCAATTTATACTTATCCAGGGAACAAGTCAATAAGAGGATATTACAATCCTAAACATATATGCACCAAATACAGGTAAAAAAATTTATGAAGCAAAATCTACTAGACATTAAATCAGAAATCAATTCCAATACACTAATTATAAATTTAATATCCCACTATTATCAAACAGCTACATAATCAAAGAGATTAAATAAAAAGACTAATCTTCAAAACGAAATAAGCAATGGACTTACTAGGACACAAAGCTAATCTCCATAAATTTAGGAAATTTGATATAACTCCTAGTATCATATCTGACCCAATGAAATAATGCTAGAAATCAAGATGAAGAGAAACAACAGATATTACAGAAATTCTTGAGATTGAACATCACATGCTTGAGCAATGAATGGGGAATTTGAGAAATCAAGAAAAAAAATTTTCCTAGAACTGAATGAAAATGAAAACACAGTATACCAAAAACTATGGATCACAATAAGGGCAGTTATAAGGGGGAAGGTTATAGCTCTAAAATCCTGCATTACAAAAATAGAGAATCTCAGATAAATAATGATCAATCTGAAGGCAATGGCAAAACAAGACCAATCCAAACTATATAGAAAGAAATAAGATCAAGGAAGTAATCAATGAATTAGACATTAAGAAAAAAATTTTTAATTTGTGAAACTAAGATCTGGCTATTAGAAAAAATAAACAAGATTCATTTACCTATAGCCAAATTGACTTAAAAAAAGGGAAGACCATAATAAGTAAGACTAGAGATATAAAAGATATTACAAGAAATGCCAAGGAAATTGAGAGAATCATAAGTACCGTGGCATTTTGATTTAGATATCCTCTGTAAATACATGGGTTCTGATTGCTTGGTTTCCAGCTGATGGCAATTTGGTAGTTGGAGACTTGATGGAAGAGGTTTGTGGGGTTAGACTGTGAAATTTATTAGCCTCTAGCTTTCCAATGTAAGTGGGCTCATTCTCCTTCTACTTTTCTCCTCCTGCTGTGGCAGAGGTGATGTCAAGCTTTTGCTCATACCATGCTTTCCCCTGCCATCCACCTCAAGACTGTAAGCCAAAATGAAAACAAAAACTTTCTTCCCATCAGCTGCCTTTTTATTCCACCAAATTGGATTAATTTCTTGGCACATACATATCAAAGTATAACCCAGAAGAGATAACTAATCTAAATAGAGCTATATCATCTAACAATATCTGAAATGGCAATTAAAAACCTCCAAGCCCCAAAGAAGGTTAGGCCCAGATAGATTCACTGCTGAATTCTAAAATACCTTTGTAGAAAAACAGAATATACTGCTTCTGAAGTTATTTCACATAACTGAAACGAAAAGAATGCTCCCTAACTCCTTCTACAAAGCTAACATTACACTAGTACCAAAACCAAACAGATACAAGAAAAGAAAATTATAGCCCACTATCCATGATGAACTTAGATGCAAAAATTCTCAATAAAATTCTTACAAATATCATTGAAGAACACATGAAAATATCAAAAACCTTGATAAAGTTGGTTTCATTCCAGTGAGTCAGGGTTGTGTCAACATACAAAAATCTATAAATATAATACATCATATAAATAGACTTAACGGTAAAAATCACAATGGAATCTAATAGATGCCAAAAACGGCCTTTGTCACAATACAACATCACTTCATGATTAAAACAGTGGGCCCTGATGAACCAGTGCTACTCACAGCCTGGGATTCTGGGGGGTGCGAAAAGCTCTGGGGTCCCTCCTAGAGGCTTCTGTGGGTGGCAGTTGCCTTGTGTTTCCTTCTCCTCTTCCTCCTGCTCCTCTTCCTCCTCCTTCTTGTCTTTCTTCTTCTTACAAGGCTGGCATGAGTGGGAGAATCTCTTCCCAATAGTTTTGCTATTGCTAGCTAAGGCAAATCTGGGTGAGTAGAAGCACTTCCCAGTGCCCGCCTGCTAGAGCAGAATGTGTGATTGCTGGAAGCTCCTAATTCCCTTTTGTTTCTATGTAGGGGTTTAATGTGGGTTAATAATTCCTCACACACCTTAACTTTTTGGTAGAAGTGTATATTATGTGTTATCTTGCCTCTTCCCCCACCTCCTGAGGTTTCTTTGGTGTTGCTCCTATTCTGGCATCTTACCTGGAATTCCAAGAACTATTTTAAATGCTCTGAGACCCCAGCCCATGGATAGGAGTTGCTGACATTTAGGGTGGTTTTTCTTGCTTCAGTTAGCCCATTAAGTTCCAGAGATATTCCTAGAGATTTGTTTCCGTGATGATTTTAAATCCCATCCAATTTACAAGATTAACCATCATACACACTTAAACACTGGAAAATTTTGCACCTATTTTCTTTCCATATTTGTTTCTGCTTTGGTACTCTCTCATTTTGTCATTGAATTACATGTAAATAAATGTTAGGAGCTCTCAAATTACCTTTTACTCTCAAACCTTCACATACCATTTCCATATCATGGTGCTTATATCAAAATGAATTTTAAGATTTGAGATCATAGAGTTGACTGTGTGATGACATGAGTTGCCAATGCCATTGACAAGATGTTTATTGTGACTCACAGTACACTGAAAATGAAAAGCATATCAGGCCCATAGGGTCAGGTGGGGGTGACAGCAGAATTTGCCCAGAAATAGAGGTAGGAGTGGGAGAAATTATGGACTCTAGCACTATTGGGGTTTCCATGGAATAGTCCATGCTAGGTAGAACAGATAATATAGGACTAGCTCATTTGAATAATCCCAGCAGGTGTTAGGGCATGAAGCCTGTCAGTGGTTGTCTGGTATCTGGCCTTGGGTTGACTGACCAGGGAAATATTGCCTTGGTTTGTGATTATAAAATGCAGGAGATTGTTGCTAGTATGGACATAGGGTTGGTTGGTTTACATATCAGAAGGTGAATTGCTTGTTATATTAAAGAATCAACCAGCCCTGAGAGTGGCATCCTCTCATTGCCAGAAAGGCTCTGCATGATATTACAATATTATAAAATCAATTAAAATCTGTGTTAAACAGAGTTTTCCACTCTAAACTTCCTTCATCTTCGTTTTCTAGTTCACTAATCTTCACTTTTAACATATATTAATCCATCCATTGAGTTTTTAAATTTTATTTGAGTAATTTAAAATAGTTTGCAGGTAAGATGGTGTACTACAAATTGTCTTTGTGTGAACTGCTGAGGAAAAAAAAATCAAAATAAGAAAAACAAAGTCTGTCTTCCAGGATATAGGATTTTATGGTACCAGTTCCATTTGGTTCCAGTTTTGTGTAACCCTCCCACAACCTTTACACTCCCCTCAAGCCCTACCCTCCCTATTGTCTGGTCCTCTGTATGCCTGTTAGCATATTGGGCTGATCAAGGTTAGGAGCCACAGAAGAGTCAGACCTTGCAGCAATTGTCTTTCTGTGATTGGGCGAGTTTGCTGAGTATGATCTGTTCTAAGTTTGACCATTTGTCTACAGATTTCCTTGTGTCATTTTTTTTTTCTAACAGCTGAGTAGAATTCCATCTTGTAGATATACCACATCTTGGTTATCCATTCATCCAATGATGGGCATTTGGGTTAATTCCAGTTCTTAGCTATTATGAATGAATAAATATGGTTGGGCAAATATATCTGAACTGATGCATGGAGCTTTTAGGGTAAGTGTCCAGTAAGTGAATAAGTAGGTCTGTTGGTAATTCTATAGTCAACCTTTTTAGGAACCTCCATATTCCTTTCCATAGTGGTTGTACCATCTTACATTCCCACTAACAGTGAATGAGGGTCCCTATTTCTCCATATCCTCACAAACATTTGTTTTCATTTGATTTTTTTTAATGTTTGCTATCCTTACTGGGGTAAGGTGGAATCTCTTAGTTGTTTTAATTTGCATTTCCCTGATGGTTAGGGATGTTGAGGGAACACCTGAATCAAAGGGCCCTGGAGAGGGTGAGGTAGATGAAGCCAAACCTTAGTTTTCTCCCATTTCTTACTCTCTGTCTTTCTCTTTCTCTTTTATATTTTCTTTTCTTTTTTTTTTTTTTTTTTACTTTCTTTTCCCTTGGCACTGGCCTATAACTCACAGTACCAGGGTGTGGTTAACACCCACAATGAGCTGTTGATAAGAGACCCACAAGGTTTCCCAAAAGAAGACAGACTTCTGTCAGAGCACTTGATTACCCACCTAAGGTTAATGGTAAGATCCTACTGCCGGAGACATCATATGCTCTCAGTACGGAACATGGAGAGACCTGGCTAGACCCTGGAAGAGAGCCAGTTCCCAGACAGTTAATCCATCTAGTGCCAGAACGTGCTACATGAGCTACTAGTGAAAGTGGCTAACATCTGTCCCAGCAACTTGAGGTCTAACCTACTCAGAAGCAAACAACCTGATATGATGCTCACAAAAGTGCAATAGAGGCACACAGCCATGGTGGGTAACCAATTGCTCTTGGATTGGCTAACAGATCCTTTCAGTGGAAAGGAACCCATTATCTGGAACTGGGAAATAAGTCAGAATCATATCCAGATAACGAGTTTGCTCTCCAGTATCAAGCTCCTACCAACTTGGGTTACAAGAGGTCCTACCCATATTAAATTCTCTCTGAACTAACAATGGTTGTCCCATTTAACCCGTGCTGACTTCACTCTCCATTGTAGATTCTGCTTCTCTTTTTCAGATGGATGCAGGATCTGAGGAGAGATTCAGCCCATCATACTTCACCAGGGCCCCAGCTGAAAACATAGAGGACTTGGGGAAATGAGGAAGAGTGCTACTTTCTTGGTGAACCTGATATCAGGACAAGGATGAAGGAGATAGACACAGAGGACACTCAACTCCTACCAAACCAGAGATTAGAAATACAGAGGCTCCAAAGAGCCCATCACTGGCGTACACCAAAAACTAACCCAACATGGCTCAGAGAAATTCACAGGAAATGGTACAGAAAGATTGTTAGAGCCACATGTTGACGGTCAGAGTTGAAAGACCTGAGTGAAGTAAGAGCTAACGAATGTGAGGTTTGACTTACAAGGGTGAGAAAGAGCTTTGCCTGGACTGAAATAGAAGCAATTTATGTGAAAGGCTTGCTGTTATGCCTGTGTCCTGAGAACTTGTGAAGGGTTGCTTTGCATATAAACAGACTGATGTGAGCAGAGGGATATGACACCAGTAAATAAATAAATAAATAAATGCTTGGGCTAAGACTGCTGCCTGTTCAGCTGCAATTGTATGAGAGTTTACAACCATTGAGACTGATATTGGGCCAGCTGACCTGCATTGGGACAACAGAAAGAATATTGTCTTTTGAAGGAGTCTGAATGCTGAAGGAGTGTCCTGTTCTTCAAAATCTGCTTTATTCTCCCCTGCATTAGCAAACTGGCAACCCACTTGGTATTATGGACTATAAGAAATGTAAGAAAGAGAGGGTCATTGAATTTGCAACATGGTCTTGTGTTTTGGAAATGGTGATGGACAGTGTGTAGCAGGTTTGCTGGATGCCTGCATGGAGACCTGATGGAGCTGTGAGGATGGACAAAGAGTTGCAATGGAGACCCAGTGGAGATGCCAAGACCATGATATGGGCTGCTAAGGAGAGCTGCCGGCCCCAGATGAAGTTTTCCAAGACTGTGAGTAGCCTAGCTGGAGGGGAAGAATTAGAACTTCAGAGACTTATTGCTGGTTAGAATTATTGGACTTGGAGATTTGTCATTGACTAGAGTTGTTGGACTTGGAGGTACAGAGTTTAATGTTTGCTCTGTCAAAATCTTGTATTGAGCTGGGCGTGGTGGTGCATGCCTTTAATCTCAGCACTCAGGAGGCAGAGATAAGAGGATTGCTGTGAGTTTGAGGCCACCCTGAGACTACATAGTGAATTCCAGGTCATCCTGAGCTAGAGTGAGACCCTACCTTGATAAACCAATCTTGTATTGGTTGAGTATTTCTTTGCTATGCCCAATGCCATCTTTTGCAGCGTATTTATTCCGTATCATTATGGCTTTTTTTTTTTTTGGTATTATAGCTAAGTTACAAGATCTTGGACTAGGGGGATGTTTGAACATCATTGGGATTAATTAAAAATTATCGGAACTTTTAAAGTTGGACTGAATGCATTGTATTTTATATCATGGATGGTTATCAGTTTATGAGGGCCAGGGCAGAATGTGGTGGTTTAATTCAGATGTCCCCCATAAACTTAGGTGTTCTGAATGCCAGGTTCCCAGCTGATGGAGATTTTGGAATTAACGCCTCCTGAAGGCAGTGTATTGGGGGTGGGCTTATGGGTATTATAGCCAGTTTCTTCTTGCTAGTGTTTGGCAAACTCTCCTGTTGCTGTAGTCAATCTAAATTTGGCCAGGAGATGATGTCCACCATCTGTTCATGCCATCATTTCCCCTTGCCATAATGGAGCTTCCCCTCGAGTCTGTAATCCAAAATAAATCTTCTTTTCCCACAAACTGCTCTTGGTCAGGTGATTTCTGTCAGCAATGCGGACTGCAACAACAACAATTGCATATTTGTGATGTTTTAAATTGATTGTCAACTGGGCAGGATATAGAATCATCTATGAGGGATTATCCCAATTATGTTTGCCTCTCAGCATGCCTGTGAGTGATTATCTTGATTAGGTTAATTGTGGTGGGATGGTCCACCTGAGTTATGGATTGTACCATTCCATGGGCTGTAGTATATAAAAAGGAGGTAACTATCTGAGCAGAAGCACTCATTGCCCTCTATGCTTCCTCCCTGCTGATTTGAACTTCTGACACTATCTTCCTATTTCTGCAGTGCTTTCCCCACCAAGTTGGAAATATAAGAGTAAATAAACTAGCTGTTTCTGGTTAGGTATTTTGTTCCAACAACAAGAAACTAGCTGTTACAACTTCTAAAATAAATCACATGTTCTGGACCACAAATCAAATGCAATAAACACAAAAGCATTGAAATAATGCCTTTTATCTTATCAGACCAGGATTCAATAACACTAAAAATTAATAGTAAGAAAAACTATACAAACACATGGAAACTGTGTAAAATCATGGAGGAAATTTTAAAACTCCAAGAATCAAATAAAAATGAAAGCACAGTTCATCATAATCTTTATAATACAGATGAGGCAGTTCTAAGATGAAAGTTCATACTTATGAGTGTTTATTTGGAAGATCAGAAGTATGTAAAGTAATCTAATGATGTACCTCAGAGTCCTAAACCAGTAAGAATAATCCCTATCCACAAGCAGTACTTAGCACGAAATTGTAAAGTTCAAGGCAGACATTGACAGAAAGAAAAATAAAAGAACAATATAGAATAAATCAGAATGACAGACAAAACTCCAAGTAGCCATGAAAAAGAGAACACCAAAATTAATAAAATTAGAGATGAAAAAGTTGCCACAGATTCTAATGAAACCCCAAGACCCATTAGCTAATACTTTAATAACATATATTTTTAAAAACCTGGAAAATCTAGGAGTGGATATATTCCTAGGCACATAGGATCTTCAAAACTTAAATCAAAAATTTTGAAAGCTAGGCATCAGTGGCACATACCTTTAATCCCAGAGATAGGAGGATTGCTGTGAGTTCGAGGCCAGCCTGAGACAACATAATGAATTCCAGGTTAGCCTGGGCTAGAGCAAGACCCTACTTGCTTCACTCAATAGTTGATGAAAATTTTACATGTTATGGATAAGCCATAATGAGACCTACTTCTTTGGCACCTAGAAGCCCTATATTATTACTAGGAAAATTTTAGGGCTAGAGGTAAGATACCTTCCAGTGAGATATTGGCCAGAAAAGCCCCTGATGCCCTAAAACATTGCAGGCCATTTCCAAGGCTCTTGGTTGCCAATAGAACTAGATGATGAGACCCTATTGCTAAAGACTCCACATGCTTGGAGTGAAGGTCACTGAGAAATCAAGCTGGGGCTGAGTTGGAAACCTCTTTCCTATTGACTAGCTGTTAGAAAGCTGGAAAGAGCTATTCTGCATGCAGTCCTATTGGATGGAGAAGTGATCAGATGTGATAAATAGCAGTGAACCCTGCAAGCCCTAAGGTTAGTCAGCCAGGCCAAATGTATGAATTGGTGCATTAGTGGCAGGTCTGTTAAGGGGGAAACCAATCACTCTGTAGTTGGACTGGAGGCCCACTTCATGGGAGGGAATACAGGCCTGGTACTGAAAACCTCATCAAAAGACTATGGCTGGGGAGGTGATGAGCCCTAGGGCAGTGAGTCCTCCTCTTGTCTGGCTGAATGCATTTATTATGCCCACCAAAGTACCCTGTATGCACTTTTTAAAATGTGTTTATGCATATATTAATGCTACTCTCACTTTTGGTTAGAGAAGCTTCTCTGTTCATATGGTGGTGACTACAGGGGTGACTCAAAAGTCATCATAGTGCTGAGAAGACGTGACAGTGAAGTGAGTGTTCAGCACTGAGACATCTCTAGTATACCTTCCAAGCCTCAAGGCCCATTGCACAAGAGGTGGCAGAAAGAATGTAAGAGTCAAAGGATGGGGAAGACTGCTTACAATGCTATCATCCAAACACAAAATGGCCTTGATGTCCATGACCTTACAGTGCCAGACTCTACCTACACAAGCCCTTCATAATAGGAGGAAAAAGTGATACATCAAGGTAGAAGGTATTTGATAGAGGGTGTATCTGAGAGGGGGAGAATAAGAGTGGAGGGAGGTAATTATCCTAGTTTATTGTCTATAGTTATGGAAGCTGTCCACAAAAAGTTAAAACAAAATCAGTAATTGTTATATAGCACATGAATAAATTTAAAGAAAGAAATCACATCTCAATTGATAGAGAGAAGGCTTTGAATAAAGTTTAACATCCCTTTATTGGGAAAGCCCTAAAGAAACTAGGAATAGAAACAATAAAGGTTGTATATGACAAATCAACATTATACTAAATGGAGAAAATTAAGAGCATTGCCCCTAAAATACATAATGAAGCAAATATTTCCATTGTTTTAATTTTTATTTAATATAGTACTGGAAACTTTAATTAGAGCAATAAGACAAGAGAAAGAAGTAAAGATCTACAAATAGGAAAGGAAGATGCTAATTTTTCCCTGATTGTAGATCAAATAATAGTGAGCCTAATAATGGTACCAAACTGACTGTATTTGCTGAATACAAAACTGACTAATAAAGAAAAAAAATAAAAAAATAATAGTAAACCTAAAAACTCTACCAAAAAAATTCTTAGACCTGATAAGTAGTTTGAACAAAGTAGCAAGATACAAAATTAGTAGTTTTTCTATATATCACTACCCTGCCAATAAATAAATTGCTGGGGAGGAATCCCATGCATAGTAGCTTCAAAAAATAAGATAGCTAGGAATAAACAAACAAGAAGGTGAAATATCTCTACAATGAAAACTTTAAGATACTGAAGAAATTAAAGATGTCTTCAGAAGTTGGAAAAACCTCTCATGTCATGGATGGGTAGAATTAACATTGTACAAATGGCTACCTTATCAAAAATCATCAACAGAATCAATGCAACCTCCATCAAACTCCCAATGACATCCTTTACAGAAATAGAAAAATCAAGCTTAAAGTTCACATGAATATACTAAAAGCTTGAAATAGCCCAAGCAACCCTTAGCAGAAAGAGCAATGCTGGAGATATCATAATACTTGATCTCAAATTATATTACAGTTCCATAGTAATGAAAATAGTGTGTTTCTAGCATAAAACAGGTATGTAGACCAATGGAATAAAATAGAGGACCACAAATATACTCAAACAGCTATAGCCACCTAATTTTTGTTAAGTGTCAAAAACACACATTGGAAACAAAACCCCGCATCTGTATATAAATGGTGCTGAGAAAACTGGATATCCATTTAGAACAATGAAACTAGATTCATATATCTTACCTTAGACAAAAATCAATTCAAAATGAACCAAAGACCTTAATATATGTGATGGTTTGAATCTGATGTTTCTCATAAACTCATATGTTCTGAATGCTTAGTCCCTAGCCAATGGCAGGTGGAGTCTTACTGGAGCAGATATGTTTTTGGGGTGGGCTTTGGGGTGTTATAGCCAGCCCCTACCCTTGCCAGAGCTCAACCCACTCTCTTGCAGGTTTTCCACTTGCCATAGTAGAGGTGATGTGCAGCCTTTGCTAATACCATGCTTTCCCTGACACCATGAAGCTTACCCACAAGAGTATAAGACAAAATAAAAACTTTCCACCCATCAGCTACTTTTGGTTGGGTGTTTTGTACTGGCAACTAGAAGATAAGTACAATAATGTAAAACCTGAAACTTTGAAACTGGTAGCATAAAACATGGCTAACACCTTTCAAGATACAGGTATATGCAAATATTTTCTGAAAAAGTACTGAATTAGCATAGAAAATGGCCCCAAGAACTGGAAAATGGGATTACATGAAAAACTCCAGTTTCTGTACAGAAAAGGAAACAGTCTACATAATTGGAAAGTGTCTTTGCCAACTATAAATCAGAGTGGAGATCAATATCTACAATATATAAAGACCTATAAGAATTAAACACCAAAAACTTGATCAATAATTGGGCTAATAAATTGAACAGGCAATTCTCAAAAGAAAAAAATATAGTTACCAATACTTAAGTGAAAAAGCATGTAACGTCCTTATCTATCATATGAATGCAAATTAAAACTAACTTGAAATTCCATCTCAAAATGATTACATGAGGGAAACCATGTTGGAAGAGTTGTAGGGAAAAAGGGAATCCTTATACACTGCTAATGTGGATGCAAACTTGTGTAGCCACTATGGAAATCAGTATAGATGTGTAGCAGACAGATTAAGGTTCGCTGAGATAAACTTCCAGACCAGGCACAGTTATGGAGGAAGGTATATTTATTGAAGCTTACAGATCCAGGGGAATTTCCATAAATGGCAGAAGAAGCTGGCCTGCCTTCACAGGTTCAAGACCCAAGAGAGAAAAGCACAAGCCAAAAGCCACACAGCACACTTCAGGAACTCCAGCTAGGCACACTTTGCATATCGTTAGATTGAAATCTGAAACCCACCACCACACCTTAAGATCCACCCAGTGACACTGCCTCCAGCCAGGTGGCTACAGATGCAAACTATAAACAAATAAACAACTGAATATTTTGGGGGCCATCTATTCTATTCAAACTACCACAAGATGCTTCTCAAAAAATTAAAAATAAAACTACCATATGACATAGCCATACCACTCAAAGAGCTTATACATGAAGGACTCTAGGCCAACATACCCCAGAAATACTTGCAAATCTACATTTATTGTTGCTCTTTTCACAATATCCAGGAAGTTTACCAGCCTAGATTTCTACGAACTGATGTATAAAGAGAAGGTGGTACAACTACAAAATGGAATTTTATGTAACCATAACGAAAAATGTAATCAGATGTTTTCAGGAAAATGGGTAGAATTGGAAATTTTTTGTTACTTTGGTAAATCAGACAGCAGAAAAATCACATTTTCTCAGGTATAAAGAGCCTAGGGCTGGGGCTGGAGAGATGGCTTAGCAGTTAAGGTACATGCCTGCAAAGCCTAGGGACCCAGGCTCACTTCTCCAGGTCCCACGTAAGCCAGATGTACATGGTGATGCATGCGTCTGGAGTTTGTTTGCAGTGGCTAGAGGCCCTGGCATACCCATTCTCACTCTCTCCCTCTCCATCTCTAATAAATAGATAAATAAATTTAATAAATCTTTAAAAAAGAACCTATATGTGTGTGTGTATGTATTTATATACTATATATGAATAATATTTTAAATACATATATAAGGACCATATTATGTATGTACATAATATACGTATTATACATATAGTATATATAAAATACACATACACACATATGCTAATTGTAGAAGTCACTTTGTGTTCTATGTTTAATGTTTGGTGTGTCATCATTTGGTAGGGAATATGTTATTTGTTGTCCTTTTAGTTTTAGTATAAGTGGCATTTATGAAGACTTTCCAGGGACATGTGGAGATGGCTCAGTAGTTAAAAGCACTTGTTTGCAAAGCCTACAGGCCTGAGTTCAATTTCTTAGCCACCCACATAAAGCTAGACAGACATTTGTTAGCAGTGGCAAAAGACCCTTGTGTACACACACACACACACACACACACACACACACAGACAGAGAGAGAGAGAAAGAGAGAGAGAGAGAGAGAGGAATAGATAAATAAAAATTAAATAAAAGAAGGCTCCCCTCATGGTATCATGAATATTTAATAAAATGCCTTTATTAGTAGACAACTCAGTGGTAGTATCTTAACTAATTTGTTGACTACCCATTGGTAGTTTTAGAATTCTTATACTTTTCAAAGATAGAAAAGAACTTCAGGCATATAATCGTGACCAAAGGGAATATTACTGTAAGATTTGGGTTGCTTTGAAACTTGAAGGTATATTTTTCATGTTTTCTGGTTCTTTAGCAGCATATGCTTTGGCTATAAGGATACTGGTCCTTGTTCTTCAGGTCTTTGAATGACTGTAAGAAGGTCTAGCCATATTATGACAGGCAATCTGCTTTATTCAAAGCCTGATTGTAATCTTAATAACATTTAAACATACATCCACACATCTACATTAGTGTTTGACCAAATGACAGGGCACCGTGGCTTAACAAAGTTGATGCATAAAGTTAACCCTCATATATTATGCAGACTTGCTATATGATACCACCAACTGCAAAATCCAGAGGTACTGTTGAGGTTACTCTACTCTCTGGCTGGGAGAAAGGCTCAGCTCTGCCATCATATTCACCTGATCTCTGGTGGTTTGTGAGTCTTCCCAAGATTTAGTGCCCCATTGATAAGCCTGGAATAAGAGCATGGGTGTGCATCTCATAGACCTGATGTGGAGAGAGACGTGCACATTTCTCAGTCCAAAGAGCTATGTATGCAGGAAGTGGTAGCTGGGCGGCCTGGGCCATTATATCTGCAGTATGATGCTGACTTTCCCATGTCTGTCAGGCCAGGAGCTAAGAGGTGAGAGGTGTGTCATGAGTTGACACATACTACAGTTGCTGGGGTTGACTTTGAGGTGGGATCTCTGAAATCAAAGTAGATTCATTTTTGCTATAGTAGGTGGTTGGTGCTCCCAAGTATGGAGAAGATGTGCGGTGCCCCTCAGAGACTATGAGTGACTATTCTCACGTACACACTATGGGCACCCAGGGCAAGAGCTCAGGACATTTGCAGTTTGTTTCCTGAGTCCAGGTCCCACCGGAACCTGAGTTCACCAAACTCCTCACTGGCTCAGACTAACCCTTTTCTCTTTATGCTTAAGAAGAACAATGCTAAAACATATCGGATCAAGTAAGTTTCCATTATTAGCATTCAAAGCAGACAGGCTTCCCAAATATCTGCCTTTTTCTTGTAAAATAAAATTTTATTTGTACATTATGAGTCCCCATCAGCTCATGAACACTCACTTGAATCATGTTTGTTGTGCTTGAGGGAGAGTAGGCAGGACAGCCATCCAGCTTTACACTCCTAACCCAACAAAGATAGACACAAGTTAAACCTGACTTTGAACATTCAGCTTCCTTCTTCCCTGGCCTCAGACCCAGACAGCAGTGCTCAGACGTGTTACGTCATCCTCACTTCCCTGATACATGGCTCTGGAGTGTTCTGTGTCAGTCTGTCCACTGTAGTGTGAGCTTCCTGAGAGTCAGACTTTGGCCTTGTTCTCCCTATAACCGCCGCACACAGGCATGTGCCACGTACTCAACACATTGTGATAATTGATTGGAAGCACGGTCTCACTCTAGCCCAGGCTGACCTCCTGATACTCACTCTGTAGTCCAGGCTATTTATGGCCATCCTCTGACCTCAGCCTCCCCAGTGGAGTGCAGCGATTAAAGGTGTGTACCACCACGGCATAGTGGTGGGAAAGCTAGAAAAGGAGGGAGGGAGTGGAAGGAAGGGAGGAAAGATGACACAGAGGGCAGAAAAGTGAATCAACCTGCTTACCAGGGTCTTACACAGCCTGGCAAATTGAGTTTTGTCACATTTTCTCAACCCTGCCACTCTATCTAACAGTGATGTCCAATCAATATGTCTTCTGCTCTCTGAAGGGCTTCTTTAATTTCCAGTATATATGAGTGTGGAATATTAAGTAGACACAGCATTTCAGCTTTTGCTATTGCCTCTCTGTAGCTCATGAAGCTAGTCTATAACATGTTGGGCACAGGAAGTGGAGCTTGACATTTTGCCAGCAGACGACTTAGCTTCCAAATAAAAGTTGAGGCCCCAGGGGAAGTGATGCCCCGGGAGTCCCTTTGCGGCATAGAGGAGGAAGGCTCTCTTTGTCTTTTCCGCAACTGAAATATGAAGACGAGTTCCACGGCGTAACCAGCAGGGGCTTTGGAGTAAATATGGCTCTGACTGTGAGGATCCGTCTTCTTCACTGAAAAGCACTGGCTGTCATGATTGGTCACACACACAGGGCATAGGCTAGTTTAGTTGTCTTCCCTTCATTCTTGAAGATCCTATGACAGAAGCACTATCCATACCTCCATGTTAGACCCTGGGAACGTGAGATTTAGAACACTTTAACAGCTTGCCCAGGACATGTACCACATACAGCAAAGAGTCAGGACCGTGATCCTTGTTGATCTGGCCCCAAAGACCTTGCTTGTTACCTTCTAGCTACAGTCTCATCTTACCAAGGTGAAGTACTTGTAATGAAAACATTTGTATTTTCTTAGAGGCATTGTCTTAGTCTGTTTTCTGTTGCTATCATGAAATACCCCAGTTTGGGAACTTTATATGAAAAAGAGATTTATTTCATTCACAGTTTGGGGAGTTGAAAAACTGATGGGATCTGGTGAGGGCCTCCCAGTGGAAGGCTGCGCTGTCATGAGACTGTGCACAGAAGAGACTGCAGCAGAATAAGACAAGAATTCAGAGAGCGGTGGGAACAAGGCTTACCTTTCTAAGATCCCATTAACCTCTTTGGAAAGCAGGGGCTATGTGATCCAACTGCCTTGTAGTAGGGTCCAGCTCTTAAAACTTCTCCTACCTCTTAACACAGCCACCCTGGTGACTAAGCCTGCAGGACACTGACTTGAGGGATGTACCCAAATCATATCCAAACCGTAGGAGAAAAAAAAATCCTTTGCAAAAATTGCCTTTTGATGTGTTTAAAGTACTATAGGAATTAAAAAATAAGGAGCACTTTTATTCTGATACATTGGGGTGTGTGTGTGTGTGTGTGTGTGTGTGTGTGTGTGTGTGTGTGTGTTGGGTTATCTTATAAAACTGGAGCATGAACTTGGTGCTCATGCTAAGATGAGACTCAGGGCCACATCAGAGCCAGGATGTCAATCTACATGATGCCTTTAGAACTGTAGCTACAACCACTGTGGCCCTTGGCAAGAGGCCCTTCTGAGTCCTCCAGCAGCAGGTCTTCTCACAGATATTAATGTTGGTGGCCACTTCCAGATTTTTCCACTTGCTCTACCAACTGTTATACTCATTTAAAAATAACCTAGGCAGGCATCATGGGGCAGGTCTTTAATCCCAGCATGCGGGAGGTGGAGGTAGGAGGATCACCATAAGTTCAAGGCCACCCTGAGACTACATAGTTAATTATAGGTCAGCCTGGGATAGAGTAAGACCCTACCTCAAAAAACCAAAAAAATAAAAATTAAGAAAATAACTGCTTTCAACCTTATGCACAAAACTTCTACCATATACCTCAGAATCAAGCACAGTTATCAGGAAGATGTGTCTGTTATGTTTCTTTCTAAGTTTAGTAAAGGAACAAAAAATTCAAGAAATTTTGTCCTTTGGAATCTCAGTAATTTTCAATCAGTGTGCCTACTTCAGTCCCACTAACATTTGTTCAGTGTCTGTTCTGTTCTATTAATTATGAGCATATATATGTATATATATAATATATACATATATATGCTCTTTGTCTCTCTGTCTTTCTTTCTCTCTCTCCCTCTCTCTCTCTCTCTCCATATATATATATATATATATATATATTTATATTTATTTATTTATTTATATAAAATTTGTGGTACTTGAAACTATGCCATGCTGCAGACCAGGGTGGCTTCAAACTCACAGCAATTATCTTGCCTCAGAATCCCAGCACTGAAATTGCAAGTGAACATCACCACATCCAGATTTACTTTCTTCTATCAAAGCTTTAATGAACTTAAAATACTTATAAACACAATCCACAAGATCATGCCAAGAGTGGGACAGGCTCTATTGTTGGAGAAACCTATGAGAAAGATATGTGGCTCACTAGGCAACATAAGCACCATTGCAGGAAACCAGTGGTTCTCTCCTTCAGAGAGAGATCCTGCCATCATCCCAAACACCAAAAGCAGCTTGTGAAAAAGCTTGGTTTACATTGATCCTGAACCAGATTTTGTATCACTGAGATCTTTCAGAAAACCAGTGTTGTCTGATAATGAAATGAGCTTCCTTGTGACACTAGGAGCTCCTTGCCTAAGATGACCAGTCTTATGCCACAGTGTGGAGCAGGTACCAACAGGATGGATGTCTGATGCTCTCTTTCTCCAAGGGCACATGATCTGTAGCCAGATAGCTAAATTCTAATCTTGTCTCTACCACTGGTCATTTGTGTGAACTTGGGGAAATTAATAGTCTCATCCACATGAAATTTGACTATTAAAAGGGTTAAGGGGGTTACTATAAAATACTTAACAATAGTTCTTAGTAAACTAGTGATGAAAACAATTATTACGTATCCCTCCAACTCTTTTCATCACTGTATTATGATGTCAGCTTCTTAAGTAAAACAAAAGGTTTATTTAGCTCACAGTTTTGGAGGTTCAAGTACAATATTTGGGTGGTCCTTGTATTGAGCCTCTGGTGAGGATTTCCAGCGATATTCGCAAGATAGCATGTAAGATCTGGGGCTCATCTCTTGAGCCAGAAAGCAGAAGGATGAAGGGGGTTGGCAGCCTCCACCTTTCCTCTGAGGATACACCCTCAGTGATCTAAGGACTTTGCATATAGCTCTACTTTTTAAAGGGTCACAGCATTTTCCATCAGTGTTAGGTTGTGATCAAGCCCACCACAGAAGCAGCTATTCTTACTGGAGTTTATTTCAGCATGTTGACCACTAGAAAATATTTTCCTCATATACCTTCTACTGTAATGAAAGGTGCTAGGAATACTCATACTGATTTTCCAAATTAAGGATGGATTATGTATCCACAGGCAATAGGCAGCAAAAATAATTTGAATTTGAGCTAAAGTTGACAGAATTGACTCCCTAGCTTTGTCTCCAGCCAGGGAAAGGGCTCTTCTTCCAAAAGGGAAACAGTATAAATGTAGTATTATAAGAAATACCCTTCCAGGGTATCAAGGTGGACTTCACTGAAATGCCTATGGTATGAAGGCTAAAACACTTACTGGTGATTGTAGACCATTTCTTTGGCTGGGTAGAATTCCTCTCTCAGCTGTTACTGCTGACAGTGTCTTCAAAATCATTGTATAGCAAGTTGTGCCATAGTTTGGCCTTGTAAAGAATGCAGACTCAGGTGATGGATATCACCTCCAAGACATTGCAGGGAATTAGGGAAATTTTAACTATTAATTGACACTATCACATTGCTGGAACCTCCCTCATCAGAGAGAGTAGAAAGGTATGAACTAAACCTTAAGAAACATATCATTAAGCTTATACTCAAAACCATACTACCCTAGACAAAATGTTTCCCCACAACTGCTCAGGATTACAATAGCCCCAAGAAAGGATGTAGGTTCATATGCATATGAAATGTTAAATGGCTTCTCCATCAACTTCCCAGCATGGAAAGCAAAAATTGATTCTAAAAGAATTATATACTGGATATAGACCCCACTTTGCTATCCCTCAGGACTAATGGACTTACTGCTCAGACACCACCCTCAGGATTTATAGTCTGTCTGTTGTGATCTGGTAACCTGGTAAATATATGAAAAGTGACAAATTTAGTATCTTGGGAAGGTCTTCCAGTAGTCCTGACTACAGACACTACCATCTCATTGTTTCAGACACTACCATCTCATTGTTTACTGGAGAAGAACTGGACTGATTATACTTGGTTAAAATACTGGTAAATGCAGACCAGGAAAGATGTGGACAAAAGATCAGGGAAGCCCATCAGTCCCCTGAAGAACCCTTAAAGATCATCCTTAAAAGAAACCTACAAAGGACAAATGTGACAAAAAAGAGGCACTCTTCATGGAAAATGATATAGCTATTTTGGATTATCAGGAGACCAAGGGTTAGAGAATGAAATACCCAGTCAGACTAACTATTAACATAGAGCATGATGTATTAACTATAAAGTTTGGTCCTGACCAGGTTATATAACATGGGGATTTACCAAGCCAAAGGCGATTGTCAGGAGAACATAAATATTTATGCCCTGAACTGGTCTGGGGCTTATCAAGGCATAACAAGAACCACCTACTCTGTTCCAGCTGGAGTGAAATATGGTGGAACATCAATATCAGTGTTGGGTGGCTGACCATTTCTGTGCTGCCTGTGGCTTACGAAAGTTAAAAGATAGATTTTATCACGAGAGCTCCCCCATGATAATTGTGAGGACTTACAATGCAGCCCCCTTTTGCTGACAATTAAGCCATGGAATCAAAGTCCATTTATCAGATGCTGGCATAAGTTACAAACAGAAGTATTTAGAAAAGATCAAAAAGGAAATCTATTACCCAGTGGTTAACATGAGTTTATTAGAGGAACTCCCCACTCCTGACACAGAAGGCAACAATCAACCTGATCAGCTAAGTACTGACCCTATCAAAAATAAATAAACAAATAAATATACTGAAAGTTACAGACTTAAACCTTGTAATTAGAGACTGGATATGGAGAATTGAATACTTGGGCAGAATGGCATAAATTTACAGTACATGCACTGAGCAAGAGTGATTGTTATGTATGTACAGAAGAATGTTATCAGTCTCAAGTCCTACCATTTCCCTTGGGATGGGACACAGACCCTACTGGAGAGTGTTTCATGCTGGCTCTATTTCATGATAAGGACACAGGGGGAAACAAGACTTTCTGGGATATGTTGCTCCTGTTCCAGGCCATGAAGACTGGTGCACCTAACTTCCTCCTTTCTCCACAGGTAAGGTGAATTACTCTCAGATGTTTCACTTGGATGGGGAACCTTGAAGCCTGTACCCACATTCTAAACATCTCTAATGACAAGAAGGCAAATAATAATTGCTCAATGCTCAATGTCTCCTAAGCAGACATGTGATGGTACTATGAATAGATGAACTTTTACCCAAGTCTCCCACCACATGGGCTGTGTGTGATCATTCAGTTGTCTGTGGTGTTTACTCTGGCCTTCAACTCTCCTCGTCTTAGCAAAGCTTAATTTTCTAGCTAACAGGTCCATACCTAGAACCTTGGATGCCCACATTTACATCTATTCCACAGCAATCCCCAGAGGAATTCCAAATTAATTTAAGGCTAAGAAACCAATAGCAGCAGGATTTGAATCAGTTTTATTCTTGTGGTCAACTATGAATGAAAAGGTAGTTTTGATTAATTGTTTCCATTAGAATCAACACAGGTTCATCAATTATTTCAGAAAGCCCTTAAAAGGATGTCTAGATAGATGCACCCAATTGGACAGCTTGGTAAAACAGTTTTCACTTGACATGATGTCAGCAGAAAAGAGAGATGCCTGTGTTATGCTAGGAGGGCAATGCTATACCTGTATCCACAGTAATTTAGCCCCCAGTAGAATCATTACTAAAGCCTTTCAGAGATTAATTACCCGAGGTAATAAGCTAGCAGAAAACTCAGGAGTCACAGACTATCATTATAGCTGAAGCTATTGAAGTAGAAATCAACAGGCAAGTGTTCATGACATATCAACAAAATAATTTGATGCTCTTAGATGCTAACATAGAATGTGGTGTTATGATAAAGAGAACAAACAGATTCTTGGTCAATTTAAAAATTTAAGTCAAATATGAAAATAAGACCAATAAGAATAAAAAATGAGGAGGAAATTATAAGAAATAAGAATATGATGGCTATATACATACATACATATATATATATATATATATATATATATATATACACACACACATACACCCTGTAAACTCAAGTCTTATATGATATATATTTTTATATAATATATTACATTATATCCACTAATTATATATATTATATATTATATGTAAATTATATATATATATATATGTATATATATATATATATATATATTATAAGACTTGAGTTTACAGGCTTAATGAACCAGAGCTTATAGGTTCAACAAACAAACTGAACACCTATCATTAGATTCCTTTGTCCCAAGTGTAAATTTATAGGCTGTGAAGCAGCTCAACACACAACCCAGTCTATACATATCAAAGTCCCAAGGTATAGATGAAAGCTTCATGTCTTTGGAAAGCAGAATCAGAATGAAGATCAGCTAAACAAAGAAGCTGAAGAAACTACGAGTGGGGACTGAGGGGCAGATTAGAATACTGGGAAGAATGTAGTTCTCCAAGAACCCAGCCAACAGGGACAAAGGAATGAAGGACCTAATGCCTTCAAGGACTATAAAAGTTAGTTCCAGTGCTCAGGCAGCAATCCACCATTGGTTGTTCTGGGCTGCATCCAGCCTTATAAGGTTGAAAATAAAATGCCTCCAGAGGAGAGAAAGGTGGGAATGAGATAGACATGTGGCAAACCTAGGTGTGGCACTGCTGTGTGTTCTCCTTGAAAGATAGCATTAGGGTGGACCAGGAGAGGTGCTGGCTCCCTTGGGCCTGTGCTCTCAGACTGGGTGAGGTGTTTGCATGTTTGGGGCCTCTGAGCTGGGACCTGGTGAGGGGCAGCTTTTGGGGCTGAGGCTCAGACCAGGAGAGTTGTAAGCATGCTTGGGTCCTATGTACTCAGACTGAGTGAGGCCTGTAAACTCAGACCCTGAAAGAGTGTTTGGGGTCTGGCCCAGGAAGGGGCAAGGAAGTGATAGTTACAGGCATGTTTGGGACCTCTTATGGGTTCCAACAATTTTCCACACATCTCCTGTACTCAGGTAGGGGACCAACCCATTGAGAGTGTGGGAGCCAGAGTCCTTGCTTGCACAGCACCCTCCAGCCTCCATGCCATGCACATCCCCCTATCCCATGCTGCCCTGCTTGCAATGCAGGGTCTCACACCACAGGTGTGCACCCAGCCAGATTCACCCACACCCTGCACCACCCACATATACCTCTAGGGGGCTCCACACCTCATGCTGCAATCCCAGCCCACTCTGCCAGCCTCAGCAAATCATTAAGGCCTTGGTCCCTCTTCTGATTCCCAGCCATGACCCCATACCAACCAACTCTGCCTGGTCTCTGGAGACCAATGATCCTCATCTCTCACATCCACTCCCTACCTCCCAGCCACTACTTGGGGCATCTCTTCTGCCCCAGACTGGGAGCATATGAATATCTGGCCACCACCCTCCAGGGAGAACCAGTCAGTCCTCCACAGCCTGCTTAGCTGGGTATAATAGGGGAGCAGAGGAAAGTGCTACTGCCCCAAAGCCCCACAGGTAATGCACAATTGTGATGGATGCCAAAGAGATTCCAGACCTACAACCACAGTTTTTGTATCAGCCACCAGCCCAGAGCCACTGGCATACTTGCAAACCTCTACAACCTGCACATCTGTGTTATCAGTGCCATCCCTTTCTGTGGTATCTTGAATAGATGACCCCCAATATATTCAGTGTTTTATTACTTTGTAGTTTGGATCTGAAGCCAGTTGGCTGGAGGAGGTGTGGTGGTGGTTTTGAAATTCCAAACTAAAGATATAAAAAGTGCCTAGTTCTGCTTGGAGTTCCAGAAGTGTGCTGTGTACTGTGGCCTTTGGGCTTGTGGCTTCTCTGTCTCTTTTTGGACCTGTGAAAGAAGGACCAGCTTCTTCTGCCATTATGGAACTTCCCCTGGATTTGTAAGCTTCAATAAATCCCTTCCTTCCATAACTGTGCCTGGTCTGGAAGTTCATCTCAGTGAACATGAAGCTGTCTGCTACATTTTCCAATCCAGTTCAAATCCAAAACAGAACACTCACTGAATATTCTACAGGGGAAAATATTTGTTTCCATGTTAATAAAGTAAAATAAGACTTTTACCCCAAGGCCCCAATGCAAATAAATAAATAAATAAAAAAGGAACAAACATAGATCTCCACCAAGTTCCCTAGTTCCACAATAGAAGTCTCTAGTGAAAACATAGAGGAGACAACAGAATTAGAACCCCAAAGTGAAAGTACAATAGGCTATGTAATCCTGACCAGTCAAATTGTTAAACTGGAAGAGAATCATGAAAAAAAAAAAAAATTAAAACCACATAAATGAAAGGCAGAAGAAGCATCTCTTACAACAGAGAGCTTTTGTCACTAGGCTTAATTTAATTGAGGAAAACCAGAGCGACCTCAAAAGAGAGATAAATGAATTGAAGTTGAGCCAACAAATAGAGAATATGAATAATCAGCTGAATAAGCTTAATGAAGACATGGTTGTATATATGCAAGAACAAATTCAAAGAAGCATTAAGAAAATCACACCACAATCTGAAATTAGAACTCAACAAAGGAATAGCCACAATACAGAAAAATGCAACAGAAAACAGAAATCAAATAGAGCTTATAAATGCCTTCCTAGAAGCCCTAACTAATAGATTTAATTATGTGGAGGACAGAACCTCAGATCTGGAAGACAAAAGAAGCATTTTTCAAAAGTCCAAAAACTTTGATAAGTTCCAAAAATCATGTAAACAGAACTGTGTGATACCCTGAAATGATGAAACATCCAGGTCATGGGTATACCAGATCAGGTCAAGGCATGAAGAACATATTGAACAAAATTATTGAAGAAAATTTTCCTGCCCTTTCAAAAGAGAGATTCATCTAGATAGAAGAATCTCACAGAACACCAAACAGACTGGAACAAAGAAAAAAACTCTCCAAGGTACATCATAACTAATCTAAACAATGAAAACAAAAAGTGAGTGCTAAAAGCAGCAAGAGAGAAACAACTCATTACATACAAAATTAGTCCCATCAGAGTTACCTCATATTTTTCAATGGAAACCATGAAAGCCATAAGGGCTTGGAATGGAGCCCTTGAAAGTTTAAAAAAAACTATGGTCCACAACCCAAACTACTGTACAAGCAAGAGCATCCTTCATAATTGATGGTGTAAGGAAAACTCTCCACAATAAAAGCCAGTTCCATGATCATATGAACACAAAGCCAAATCTACAGAGAATACTTCAGGGTGTACTCCATACAGTATATTTGAAAAACCAATGTCAAGAGCCTAGAAGAAGACAAAACTAGAGCAGGCACAAAAGCACTCAAAGTACAAGAAAGCACAAAACCCCTTAAAGCCTCCAACATGCTAGGGATTAAATACAACCTCACAGGCATAACATTAAATATTAATGGTCTCAACTCACCTGTCCAGAGATACAAGTTGACAGGGAGTATAAAAAAAAAATGAACCCTTCCATGTGCTGTCTTCAAGAAACACACCTCACCACTAAGGATAATGCTCCCCTTCTCAGGGCAAAAGGATGAAAAATGGTTTTCCAAGCAAATAGTAAGAAACAAGCAGGTGTTGCTATATTAACATCTGATAAAATGACTTCAAACAAAAAAGCAATCAAAAAGGACAAAGAAATCCACTTTTCACTTATCAAAGGAACAATCCAACAGGAGAATACCACACTCATAAATTATATGCACCAAACACAGGTATACCACATTTTACAAAACAAAACCTACTTGACAACTAATCAGAAATAAATCCTAATGCTACTATAGTAGGGGACTTCAATACCCCACTATCATCAGTAAACAAATCATCCAAGGAGAAAATCAACAGGGAAATAATAGATCTTAACAACACCATGGATCGTCTAGACTTAATAGACATCTGAAAAACATTCCACCCCATTTCTACAGAATACACATTCTACTCAGCAGCCCATGGAGCCTTCTCCAAAATACAACATGTATTAAGGCATAAGGCATGCCTCCACAAATTCAGAAAAAATTATATAACTGGAAATTAACAAGAAACAACAGAAATTATGCCAGCTCCTGAAGACTGACCAACACGCTATTAAATAATGCATGGGACATAGAAATCAAAAAGGAAATTGTAAGATTTCTAGAAATGAATGATAACAAAATGACTGGAAGAAAAAGTAGGGAAACTTTCCATGATGTAGAAGTGGGGAAAGAATTCCTGAAGAATAAACAGAGCCACCAGACTCCCCACAAAATGGGAGAAAACCTTCACCAGCTCAACTACTGACAGAGGCCTAATATCTAAAATCTACAAAGAACTAAACAAACTAAGTAATGAAAAAAATCAAACAATCCCCTCAAAAAATATGGCAGAGAATTGAATAAGGAAGTCTCAAAGGAAGAAATACAAATGGCTAATAATCACTTAAGAAAGAGGTCAGCATCCTTAACCATCATGGAAATGCAAATTAAAACAACTATGAGATTACACCTTACTCCAGTCAGAATGGCAATCATTAAAAAATCAAATGACAACAAATGTTGGTGAGAATGTGGAGAAAGAAGAACTGACATTCACTGTTGGTGGGAGTGCAAACTTGTACAACCACTATGGAAATCAATATGGAGACTCCCTGAAAAAGATGAAAATTGAGCTACCAACTGACCCAGCCATTCCTCTACTTGACATCTACCCTAAAGTCTTCACTCTTCACTGCAGAGATCACCAACCATGTTTATGCTTGCTCCATTCACAATAGCTAAGAACTGGAATCACCCTAGATGCCTATTATTTAATGAAAGGGTAAGGAAGATGTAGTAAATTTACACAGTGGAATTCTACTCAACAGTAAGGTAAAATAATATGAAATTTGTAGGAAAATTGACAGACTTCGATCGGATTATACTAAGTGGACCCTCACAAGCACAGAAAGATAAACGCCGCATTCTCTCCCTCATCTGTGGTTCCTAAACTGGAACAGCTTGAATTGCAGGCATACCTGACAGGCAATGTAAGGGACAGATAATGAAATGAAAGGGGAGATACATATAAAAGTAAGTCCAAAATGAATCAGTACCATAGAAACCTTTCTCCTTGATAGTACACTAAAAGATGTAATCTTCAATAAGAGTATGGTCAGATTCTTCTGGTAAGAAGGGCCTTGTAGAGGGTGGGATGAAGCCTAACCCTAAAACATTTGGCTCTGGCTATTAACCCTCAGTACCAGAAACTGGTTACAAGGCACATTGAGCTGCTGATGGGAGAGAATTACGAGGTCCCCCCCAAAAAGATAGGTTTCTCTCAAAGTACTTGATTAGCCACCTGAGGTAAAAGGCAAGACATTGTTTCTGAAGACACCACATGCTGCTGACAGAACATTGAGACTTCTGGCTGGAATCTGGAAGGAAGCCAGTTCCCTATAATGCTGCAAAGTGCTACATGAGCTGCTGGGGGAAAATCGGCAACAACGTTGTGAGCAAGCAGAGGACACTGCTGTATGAAAGCAACCAGGCCCACAAGACAAACACACCTGTGCAATGGTGGCACCCAGCCTAGGTGGATAACTGGTGGAGAGGAACCCATAGCTGGAACTGGGAACCGAGTCAGAATCCTACGGAGACCAAAATCATGGACTCCAAAGGGAAGCTCCCACAAGCTTTTGGCCAAAAGTGAGGTTACACCATCACAATCTCTCTAAATTAATAATGCTTACCCTTTATAATGTCTGTTGACCTCACTATTACAGAATCTATTTTTTCTCAAAAGGCAGCAAGAATTGAGGAAAACCAAAACCAACATCTATCAACACGAACAGAAAAGATGGGTGACTTTCTGACATGAGATGAACCACTCCTCACATGTAAAACAACAGAAGAATTAGTGAGATGAACAAGAGGGCTGCTTCCATGGTAAGGCTGACAACCTGTGCCAGGGTGATGGAGACAGACAGTAAGGATACTCAAAACATACCAAAACAGAAATCCAAGCTGCTGAGAGCTCAACACTAAAGTAGACTTAAAACACACTCACCATAGCTCAGGGAATTTTGCAGAAGAGGGTGGAAAAATTGTTAGAGCCACATATAGAGGAATATCTAGAGGCATTGCTCCCCTCAACAATGACTGACTGCTGCTCTCACAGCTCCTAATCTACACAACCTCATGGTGAATACCTGCAATCCCACTGAGGAGGGCCCATACAAAGTTTCCACTTAATAATAAAAAATTGTGACACTATTGCTAGTTATACTTTCAATCTCTTTTTAAAGAGCAATAGATATTTCTAATGTTATTAACTATAGTTTCTTGTTTGGCAAACCCCTCTTGTCAATTCTTCTCTATTTCTATAGTGTTCTACAAGCACCAAACTCTTTACATTAAAAATGTGCTAAGGTGTAAGTATTCTTATGCCACAAAATATTTTGGTCAGTCTACTTACAGAGGTTGGGCTCCTAACCACCTCATTCATCCTTTTATTTCAATGAGCAGTTCTAGATTTTGGATTGACAGAAGCTCCTAGCCTCTCTCACGCTGGTTGCCTCCCTTTCCTGATTGATGTGTAAACATAGAAATATTTTATTTAAATCAATGTTTCTCAATTTTGGAGAGATTCTACATCTTTTTAAGACTGAAAAGCTTCTGTCTTCTTTCCTGAATGATGTAGACACATGAACATGATTTGAAACAATATCAAAGGATACAATGATCTTTTTCAAAACAATGTATGGAAGACAGACTAACAATAAAAATAATCCAGATTTGGCTCATTTACTCACCAGCAATTATTGAAATCAAAAGGAATATTGGTAGCTCACTACTAGGGCTTTCATATAGCTGGTATATCCACTAGCTTGGTTACTTTTTGTAGTGGTTTGATTCAGATGTCCCCATAAATTTAGATGTTCTGAATGCTAGTTTCACAGCTGATGGAGATTTGGGAAATCACACCTCCTGGAGGCAGTGTATTGCTGGGGGCTGGCTTATGGGTATTATAGCCAGTGTACCCTTGCTAGTGTTGGGCACACTCTCCTGCTGCTGTTGTCTGCCTGATGTTGACCAGGAGGTGATGTCCACCCTCTGCTCATGCCACCATTTCTCCCTGCCATCATGGAGCTACCCCTTGAGTCTGTAAACCAAAATAAACCCTTTTTGTTTTCCCACGGCTGCTCTTGGTCAGGGGTTTTCTGCCAGCAATGTGAACCTGATTGCAATACTTTTTTTTTTTTAATATTTATTTATTTGAGAGAGAGAAAGAGGCAGAGAGAGAAAGAGAAAGGCAGAGAATGGACATGCTAGGGCCTCCAGCCACTGCAAACAAACTCCAGATGCATGTGACCCCTTGTGCATCTGGCTTATATGGATCCTGGAGAATCAAACTGGGAATCCTTTGGCTTTGCAGGCAACTGCCTTAACCACTAAGCAATCCCTCCAGCTTGCAATACTCTTGCTCTTACGCTGGGAGTAATATTGATTCCACAAACTGGCACCTTGAGCTTCTTCCCTGAAGCTGTAACTTTTGATCTACATGTCTAAGAATATAGCTGATAAATAAAAACCCCAAGCAATGACACGATCTGAGAAGTGAAAACTTCAATGCAGTAATATAAAAAAAAACACAAAAAATAAAGGCAATATAACTCCTCCAAAAATTATGAGTCCAACAGTAATGACCTCTAGTGGGATTGAATTAGATGAAATGACAGACAAAGAATTAAAAAGAGTGGTTATAAGTATGTTCAAAGAAACTTTAGAAAAATCAAATTCCTGAACGAATCCCAAGAGAACAAAAGACATCAACTTAACATAATAAGGAGACTAATACAATTTATAGTAAGGAAATAGAAATACTAAAGAAATATTAATACGAAATAATGGAAATGACAAATACAGTAAGTAAAAAATAAAATAAAAACCTCTAGAAAGTCTCACCAACAGAATCAATCATGGAGAGGGCAGAATATCTGAGCTTGAAGACAGGTAGAAGATCTGGAAGATTTCATCAAAGAGAAAGATAAACTAATAAGAAGGTTAGAGTGGAAATTTGAAGACATTTGGGAAACTATGAGGAGATCAAACTTAAGAACTATGAGTATAAGAAGAAGAAGAAAATCAATCTAAAGGCATAGTAAATTTTTTCAACAAAATCATATACAGCAATTTCCCAAAATTAGGGAAAGAGATGCCAATTTAGGAGGCCTTCAGAACACCAAACAGACAAGATGAGAAAAGAATCTCTACATAGTATTTTAATTAAATTACTAAACACACAGGTTAAAAAAATATACTGATAGGGTTGGAGTGATGGCTTAGTAGTTAACATGCTTGCCTTCAAAACCTAAGAATCCAGGTTATATTCCCCAGGACACACATAAGTCAGATGCACAAGGTGCCACATGTGTCTAGAGTTTAGATAGATAGACAGCAGTAAGAGAGAAGAACTTAGTTGCCTATGAAGGTAGTCTCATAAGTATAATAAGAGATTTCTCAATTCAAACTTTGAAATAAAGAAGAACTTGGAAAGATATATTCCAAATTCTGATTGCCATTCTAACCTACTACACCCAGAAAAGCTATAAGCTTAATTGAAAGAGAAAGAACTTCCTATGAGAGAAAAAGTCTAAAGGATTACATGACCATTAAGCTAGAGCTACAGAAGATATTTTAAGGGATTCTTCAGACTGAAGAGATGGGAAAGCACATACAATAGACCACAGCAAAGAATAAACCATGTTTTAATAATAATAAATGCAAAAAGACTAATAGGAAAATAGTAAGCACTACAAAATCAAGAATGGCTGAAATAAATACACATCTTTCAACAATAGCTCTAAACATCAGTGATCTCAGTTCTCTAATCAAAAGGCACAGACTAGCAGAGTAGATTAAAAGGAAGGATCCTGCTGTTTGTTGCCCCCGCAAAAATCACATCTGCATAAAAGACAGAAAGTACCTTAGGGTAAATGGGTGGAAAGTAGTATTTTAAGCAAATGGGCCTAGGGAAAAAAATCAGGTGTCACTGTTGTAATATCAGACAGGATAGACTTCAAATAAACATCATTCATAAGTGCTAAAGAAGGTCACTTTATGGTGAGTAAGGGAAAACCCAATAAAAGATATTACAATTCTAAACATAGATGCACCAAACATGAATGCACTCAATCTCATGAAACAGATGCTCTTGGATATAAAGTCACAGATTAACCCAAGCACAATAGAAGTGGGTGACTTTTATACCCCATTTTTACCAATTGGCAGGTCATTCCAGCAAAAAAAAAAAAAAAAAAAAAAAAAACAAAGAAATGTCTGAATTAAATGAAACCGGTGAACAAATGAACTTAACAGGCATCTACAGAGCATCCCATCCAAATACAGAATGCATTTTCTTTTCGCATAACCTGGAACTTTCTCTAAAATAGATCATATATTAGGACACAAAATAAATCTCAACAAACACAGGAAAATTGAAATAATTTCTTGTATTCTATCTGAACACATGGAATAAAATTACAAATCAACAGCAAGAAAGACTACAGAACATACACATACTCATGGGAATCAAACAGTATACTATTGAATGATGAATGGACCATTAAAGAAACAAGAAGGAAACAAAAAAAACATTTTAGAATAAATGATAATGAAACACAACATAGGAAATCCCATAAGCTATAACAAAGACAATCCTAAGAGGAAAATGTATAGCTTTAAGTGCCTATATTATGAAATTAGAGTGATCACAAATAAATAACTTAATGATTTACCTTAAGGCCTTGGAAAAAGAAGAATAAGTCAAACCAAAAATCAGAAGATATAAATAAATAATGAATAAAAGATGAATGAAATAGAAACAAACAAACAAAACCTCAATACAAAGAATTAATAAAACAGAGTTGGTTCCTTGAAAGGATAAACAAGATTGATAAACCCTTCACAGAACTAATCAAAAGAAGCCAGGCATGGTGATGCACGCCTTTAATCCCAGCACTCAGGAGCCAGAGATAGGAGGATCACCATAAATTCAGGGCCATCCTGAGACTATAGAGTGAATTCCAGGTCAGTATGGGCTACAGCAAGACCCTACCTCAAAATAAAGCAAGAAAAAAAATGCTAACTAAAAGAAATTGAAAGCCAAAATCAATAAAATTAGTGATGAAAAGGGCACTATTATTAGAGATACCAATGAAGTTTGGAAAATCATACGGACATATCTTAAAATATATATACTCCACTAATATTTGAGAATCTAAAAGAACTGAGTAAAATCCTAGATATAGATGACCTACCAGTCAAAGCAAGATAAGATATACCATTTAAAGATACTATTAACAAGCAATGAGATCAAAGCAGTTATTTTTAAAAAGTCTATAACTAAAAATAGTACAGACCCACATGGATTAGTTGGTGAGTTTTGCTCGACCTTTACAGAAGAGCAAACACCAATACTTCTCAAAGTATTCTATAAAATTTTTTAGAAAAAAGATTTTCTAGGACCCACGTAAGCCAGATGCACAGGGTGGCACATGCATCTGGGGTTTGTTTGCAGTGGCTGGAGACTCTGGTGTGCCCATTCTCTTCCTCTTTTTATCTACCTCTCTCTCTCTCACAAATAAATAAATAAAACTAAAAAAAAATTAAGTAGTTAAAAAGAAATCAAACAATTCATTCCAAGAAAAGAATCACAGAACCAAATAGAGGACTCTCAAAAGTTTTACACAAATGGCCAATAGACATTTGAAACAATATTTACCATCCTTGACAATCAGATAAATGCAAATTAAAACTACTTTGTTATTCCATTTCACTCAGGTTAGAAATGGCTAATCATCAAGAAATCAAATGATAATAAATGCTGGTGAGGGTGTGGGGGAAGGGGAACCTTTCCCCATTGTTGGTAAGAATGTAAACTGGTACAGCCATTATGGAAATCAGTGTGGAGGTTCCTTAGCTTAAAACAAAAAAAAAGGTTTACTAGGGCTTTAGAGATGGCTGAGCAGTTAAGGTACTTGCTTGTGGAATTTAAGGACATGTTCAACTCTTCAGCTCCCACAGAAGTCAGAAGATGACACAAGCATGGAAGGTCACACATGTCCACAAGGTGGCACACATGTCTGGCATTTGATTAAGTGGCTGGAGGCCCTGATGTGCCAATTCTCTCTCTCTCTCTCTCTCTCTTTCTCTTTCTCTCTCTCTCATAAAAATGCCAGTCTATTGGGCTTGCCTCAAAAAAAAAAAAAAAAAAAAAAAAAAAAAAAGCCTTGAGATGTAAAAGCCTTGGTGTGCTTAGCATGAAGTGAGAAATCTCTATCTCACCCTTTAAGGCTCACACACCATCATGGAAGAGGTGGTGGAAAGAATGTAAGAGACAAAGGAAGGGGAGACATACTTTGCAATACTGTCTCCTACAGACACTAAGTGGCTGTTGCATTCATGACCTCACAGTGGCTGATACTACCTACATTAGACCTGTATAATATCAAGAAAAATGATGTCATCAAAATAGAAGTGAAATTTATTGGAAAGAAGAGTTTCAGTGGAGGGGCAATAGGAAGGGTGAGGCAGAGGAGGGTGGTAGGAGGGCATTATGATCAGAGTGCATCGTGTATGTAAATAGGGGTAATAAAATGTTTTAAAAATCCAGATCTTACCCAGGCAGAGAAGAACTGTGTTTTCATTAAGATCTAAAGGGTGGAATTCAAAACTATCCCCAACACTTATGAGGGAGAGACAAATGCCATGAGAGCTAAGCCACCTTGGTCTTTGAAATAAAATGTATCACTAGCATAATAAGTGTCTCTCTCCTCTTCCTTCTCCTCCTCTTCTTCTTCCTCTCCTCCTTCCCTCCCTTCCTCCCAGTCCCTCTCTCTTTTACATACACTTTTTCCTTATGCTGCATTTCTTGGACTGGCTGACCTTTAGAGTGGTTCTCATTCACGATTACATAGAGATGGTCAGGTTCTTCTCCTTTTACTTGAAGCTCACAATGTCAAGAGTGATACAACAGTTCTGGGGACATCTTGTTTGGAAGGATCACACCTGTTCCTCACTGAGGCTGTGAGGAATGTGAAGGAAGTCCCCTCTCCAGGCATTTTGGCCAAATCTAAATAGGTCAGGGGCTTTGAAAGCTTCTAGGAGAGCTGATTATTGGTTGAGTGGAACTCGTGACCCATTATTCTCTTAATAAGGCAGCTTCCCCAGAAAGTCATGGGAACTTGGACAGGCTCAGATAAAAAGAAAAGGACATTGCCACTACCACATCATGTGATCTGTACTAATGTCAGTTGGCCCCAGTCATTGTGACCTTGTCTTGAAAGGGACGAACTGAAGTCTTTGTTCATTCTGAGTGTGTAATGCACCTTGATGAAATTGGGCATATGAAGTAGACTTTGCTTCCTTGTGCTGGGTCATAAATAATGCAGTTACATCACTATATGAGTGGCAATGAACTATGATAAAGGCCAATACTTCCACCTAGAAAAAAATTTAGCACAAGTAAGTGCAACGAATCAAACATCCTCAGATAAGCCCCATATATTCTGTAAAGAACCCTTGGGTATTGTGTTATTGGTCATCACTCATTACTAGCAAGAGAACCAGAAGGAGGGTCAGGCATGCTGATTTGTGCATAGCAGTGAGATAGAGGAACCGACCAGCCATTTAACCCACGGTCTATGTCTACAGAACATTGTTATGTGCCAGTAACTATACTGGATCCTTGGAATATAACCACAGATAACACCAACCTGTTCTCTATCCTTCCAGAGGTACCATGAAACATACACAGAATGGATCTTACATGGCTTTACCAAAGTAAACTTGAACAATACTATGGGCTTCTTCTGAATTAGCTCTGAGAATAACTTCCTCAGTTATTCTAGTGTCTGGAGGAGTCGCAATTGCTCACAAAAAGCAAGGAGTGTAGCAAGTGTAGGAAGGAGAAAGAGTTTCTAAATAGAAGAAACAGTGTCTACAAAGGTCTCAAGAAGGAAAAAATGGGAGAGATGTAAAAAGTATGACAGGTTTAATAACAATGATTAAAAAGGAGCGAGCAGGGAGGACTGGTTGGGCTGGAGAGACACAGACTCCAAGATTTTGAAACCTGGTCTAACGAAAGGGTATTAGGAGGAAAATGACATAAGAAGGCAGTTGTAGTGAGACATTTGTATAGAAGTTGAAATCAACAGGAGATGTTATTGTCTTTGACAAAGGTTGCCACTGTGGGAGTGGGGAGCAGAGGAACATGAAAAGGTCACTTAAAAATCAGAATTGATAGGGTGCAAGGAAGATGTCGACTGGATCACTGAAGCATGTGTTCAGGGGGGGAAAAAAGAGGAGATGAAAGGCCAAATGTGGTTCAGTGATAATCACAGCAGACATGTACTGTTTCCCTAGGCTTTCAGCACTGGGCTTGGCTGTTTATTTGGAATTGCATAGTTCTTACAGCTATTAACACTTCTCAGGAAGCTCACGCTTAGTCTTTAATTATCTCTATCCTAAGTGAATGTCCAGTGCAAGAAGCAAAGAAGCGAAGTGATTTGCTCAGAACAGATTCTTAATCAAAATGAATTCTTAAGTGTCCATGGCCATAGGAGACCCTGGCTGCGGTCTTGAAGGCAAATTCAGGCCGGGATTGCATCATTGCTTCCCCCCATTTTGATTATTTAATTGTATGTGTATGTACTTGCATGTGTGCATATGTGTATATAGACATGTGTATGCCATGGCTTGTATGTGGAGCTCAGAGGGCAACCTTAGGGTTTTTCTCCTTTCCTTCCACCTTCTTTTGAGACAAGACCTCTCTTGCCTCTGCTGCTTACGAGTTTCTGGTTTCTCATGGCTCTGTCTCCAGTTGTCACAGGCAATCTGCAATAGGCACATTGCTACATTGCATCCAGCTTTATGTGGGTGCTAAGGAAGATCAAACTGAAGTCTGGCCGGCAGGCTTGCGAGCAAGAGCCTTTAACCACTGAGCTAGCTTCCCAATCAGCTTTACTGCATGCCAACACATCCCTCAGTAGAAAAGACGAATCCCAGTGACAACATTCTAGTGCAACACAAGGTAGACCTGGTACAAGGCAGCGATAGAACAACTTGAGGAAAACGATGAGAGCAGAGGGTCTTCTAAAAGAGTGACATGTAAGATGAATTTTTTTCTCATTTTTGCAATAAGCTTTTAATTTCCAAATAGCTCTAAATTTACAGAAATGTAAGTATTATACACTTTCATGCATGCCCTGAAACTTCCCTATTAGCAGCATTTTGCATTACTTGGTTACATTTTCTTTACAAGTAACATGCCAAGATATTAAAAGCAAACTGTGGCCCATACTTTTTTTAGACAATTAATTTTTTTCCTATTTTTTTATTATTGTTCCACAATTCCATTAGGATTGGCCATTTTGTGTTTTGAGGCTCTTTGGGCAGAGGCAGTTTCTCAGACTTCCCCTGTTCTTAATGATCTTGGTGGTGTGGTAGAATGCTGGCCAGGGGTATTATAAGATGCCTGGCGGTTTGGACTTGCCTGATATACTTCTCATAACAAGCCTGAGGCTATGGGTTTGGGAGAGGACAACCTGATCACATTATGTCAAAGGTAAATACAAGATTTGTTTCTCCTCGGTTGACCTTGAACACCTAGCAGGAGTAGTATCGTATTTTGCCACAAAGTGTCTTATACTCCCCCTTTCCATACTGTGTCTTTGGAAGGAAATCAAACTACTTGGCCTACCCTGAAGGGGAAGAGATTGATTCTCCATTACCCTGAGGTAGACTACCTACAGAAATCATTTGGAATTTTTCTACAAGGGAGATTGTTCCCATTTATTTGTTTATTCATCAGGGTTTCTATTAGCTTATATCATTTATATTACTTACATTTAACTATGGGTATGTATTTAATTCTTTTGATTATATGCCAGTTCTGATTATTCATGTGGCTGATGCATTGATTGTCTGAGCTTTGGTCAACAGGGAACAAGATGATAGACATGAAGATAAAAGGTAAAGACAACTTGTTTAAGTAGCTTCACTGTAAAGGAAAGCAAAGAAATGTGATGGCTGTAGAAAGATTTGATATCAAAAGGGAGTTGTTTTTTTTTCTAGTAAGGAAATGATTATGGCATATTTGAAGATTCATAGGAGGGGAAACAAATGAATGGCACTTTAAATTTTTTTGTTTGTTTATTTATTTGAGAGCGACAGACAGAAGGAGGGAAAGAGAGAGAGAGAGAGAGAGAGAGAGAGAATGGGCGCGCCAGAGCTTCCAGCCTCTGTAAACGAATTCCAGATGCGTGCGCCCCCTTGTGCATCTGGCTAACGTGGGTCCTGGGGAATTGAGCCTCGAACCGGGGTCCTTAGGCTTCGCAGGCAAGCGCTTAACCACTAAGCCATCTCTCCAGCCCCATGAATGGCACTTTAGAGAAGGAAAAATTTTAATTCAAAATTGATAAGTGAATAATGATTGACCTTAGTCTGTCCTCAAGCTATGTGAGGTCTCCTGTCCACATGCTTCTCTGAAGATCCAGTACCAAAGCCAACTGGCCACCAACAAAGGGGATCTATAAATTGAAGAGAAGAGCCACGTCACCTGTGACAGTGACATTTTCCGCAAGCCCCTGAAAGTCTCCTGGGACACCCTACTGACATCTTTGTCCAGCTTGACATCTCCACCCTTTCTTCTACCAGAACTCGACCCTACTCTCCTCTCCACTGGAGCCCCGGCTTTGCACTTATCATCTTTGCTTTCTTAGCCTCTCTCTACCCAATGCCCTTCACTTTAGAGAGTCTGCACAGGACCCCGCAGTTCAGAGCTTTTCCATCTTGGATGTGTGCACAGGTTGTCAGCTGACACAGCTTCATAAATTAGGACTTCATGTCCCAGGATAGGACTAGGGACACTTCAAAATGTGTTTCCTTTCACCATGGATGCTCCTTTCTATTCTACCACCCCCTCGGGGATATTTACAAAGTTCCAAAGTGAGTCTGGAAGGTGGAACTAACTCACCTCCTTTGTCATCAGGAAACCACAGTAGTTCTCAAGGCAAGCGTCTGCTTAAGTATAGAAAGGCATTGTGCTATAAGTTCAGGTCTTAGAAAAGGCAGATTAGTGAAGAATGACAAAGTACATAAGCACAATGAAGTGCTATGCAGCTACCAAAGGATCAAGTCCTATCATTTGTGACAATGTGGAGGACATTATGTGAGGTGGAAAATGACACAGAAAGAGAAGTACTATTTGAAAAGGTAGATTTCATGGAGGCATAGAGTAGAGGCATGGCAACCAGAGGCTGAGCAAGGGTAGGGATATGTGGATAGAGAGACGTTAGGTAGCAGGTGCCAAAATACTATTAGGCAGGGGGACTAAGTTGAAATGTCCTACATCACAGAAGGGTGACCAGAGTTTACTACAACTCATTATATTTTTATCTGTGTGTATGTGTTCATGTGTATGGGGGGAGGCAAAGCACAGTCTCAGGTATTGTTTCTCAGCAGTGCTACACACCTTCTTTGATACAGGTCTCTCACTGGCCTGGAGCTCATCCATTAGGCTAGACTGGCTAGCCAGTGAGCGTCAGAGAACCTCTTGTCTCTGCCTTCCCAGCAGTGACCCTGCAAACATGCGCACCACACCTGGCCTTTTGATGTGCGTTTGGAGGCTCAAACTCAGGTCTTCGTGCTTGTGAAGCAAACATTTTACCAACTGAACTATTTCCCTGCCTCAATTTATCATATATGTTATTTAAAGAAAAGAAAACTAGAAGAATGGAATTCAAAGTTTCCCAACCCATGTTTAAGGAGACAGAAATGCCAATTACTCTCATTTGATTATACATTTCATACAAATATCCAAATGTCACACTGAATACTATAAAATATATCACTTTAATGTTAAAAATATTTAAAAGCTTCATGTTTTTCATGATATTGGGCATACATCTACTCATGCCTACCCGTGCAAGAGTCATGTTGGTCACTTTCTCTTTCTCATTCGTTCTCTCTCTCTCTTACACACACACACACACACACACACACACACACACACACACGAAGTGTAGATTCATGTACACACCCTACTTCCCCCTGCAAAGGACCTCACCCTGCTAGAAGTCCAGAGTCAGCAGTGCCATGTGCTCACATGGGCCTGACCTGCCTACACTGTTTGCCTAAAATACTTGTGAGTATATATACAGCACGGGTACGGAACTAATTTTTGAAGCAAGTGTGGGGGCTCCAGGGCACTCCGCCATTTCCTCTTGTCCCTAAAGCTGTTAAAGTAAATTACAGGGCCGGGAGAATGAGAGGCCAGCTGTGCTTCAGCTGTGGCCCCTGTTGTTGTGACAAAGTAAAAAGTGTGGGCACCAACAGATCATTAACTGTGTGGCCAAAAATAGGCTGATGATTGGATTGCGTGCTTGGCTTGCAGGAGGACGTAGGGATCCGTCTCATACCGGGGCTGCTTCCAGTCTAGGATAGTCTCAATCCTTTCACTAAGAGAGAATTGCCAGTCGAACCTAGCACATCACTTCGTGTTCTTCTTATTCTGTTACATTGGGGCAAGTTCCTTTTTTCTAAACCATTTTTTGACAGGAGGGTTTTTTTTTTTGGTCTCTGTTTTGGTTTTGTTTTTAAAATTTCCCCACAATTTCCTGTTGCACTGCCTCTTGGGCTGAGTTCAGTCTTACTGTTGACTATAATTACTGTGAGGCTTGTGAAGAGAGCTGAAAAATCTAAGCTGACATTAAAGGTGCATTACACTTGAATAAACCCGGAGACAGAATATCACACTTTGGTTTGGAGTTACCCCTGTGTTTTGTCTAGATTAACCAATTTAGACGGCTGTTGGTTTGTGTAGCATTAATAAGCACCAGGCCCCCACTGGAACTTGTAAACACTGCTCATAAATAGTTGCTAAAGTGTGAGGCTGACTAAACATTACCTCAACGGTTTGTGAGGAACTGGTCACAATGGAACCAAATTGTGCTTTGAAATATGACCTTTGTCATGCAAAAGGGCTGGAGAAAAACAGAAGCCGGACAGGATAAAGCAGCTCCTTCAGTTTCTTAAGTTGTTTAGCAATCTACAGGTGACCATATGTCAATGACAAATGTAGCGCTGCCCTTCCTCTAATTCTTTCTCAAGTATTGATGGCAGTCATTGTACCGGACCTCTCATGCACTTATTCCATGTTGGAGAAATCACTGACAATTAAGTTTTCTTTTTCTGTAGGCAGATGACATGATATATGTACTTTGCCCTTGAACAGTCCTAGATACCTTCGCAATTCAGCATTATTTTAAGGTTGGAGGTCTCAGGTCCAGGGAGCTAAGCGCAGTCAGGCTCAGCCACAGGAGAGGCAGTGGCATCATTTCTCAAGATTTTGCAATCTGTGGCTGTCGTCTTTGCTTTCCTGACACCTGCTTACAGTATAGCATGTGCTCAGGGAAGATGTGGAGTGACTTGGACAAGAAAGCTTATTAATTTGTTGTCTTGAGAGCCACTCAAAATTTAAACTTATAAAGAAACTAGTGTTTGGATCATAGTTTTATTTTTTTTCTCAGAACAGTCTCCTTGCAAATACGGTAGCACATTGCTTAGCAAAGGAGAGCTAGCAAGTACCCTGGCCAGCAGGAAGACCCTCTTGGTCAGGTAGGATTCGCCTTCCTGGATGGAGCTTCAATGGTAGACCTTTGCCTTGTGTTGACCATGTGCCAGGCTTTACAAAGTCTTCAGGTAAGTGCTATTCAAGTTACTATTTTACATTCAGGAAAACTAACTTTTAAGGAGGTTGACTTATCTGTCTAAAATCATAGGACTAGTGATGTCACAAGAAGTTTTAACAGGGAGATTATGGCAACCAACCTTATTTTCTCTTCTCTTGGTTTCCACCATTGAGATGCCAGGATATTGGAGGTGTCCTCCCAAGAGTGTTTTTATTCACACATGATCAACAGAGCTTTTGACTTCCTGTCTTTGTGCAGTAAACAAATGTTGACCATCCCTGGGCAGGGCCTGTGGAGGGCTTACCCATGGAGTAGGTTCTGCTTGAGGCAGGGGTCATACCTTAGTAAAACATTGGCTAGAAATGACCTGCTTTGCTAAGGTTGGAACAATAGGTTGAAGCAAAGGTTATTTCTTGAAGAATTCTAGCTTTCATTTATGAAGGATGCACAGACTGTCTGAGGCACAACTCAAGCCTAACTCCAACACCACTTTCCCAGGAAGCTTCATGTGTTCTCACTCCCGGTAAGAAACCATGGCCTCTATACTCTGTGGTGTGGCTTACAACATGCATGTAGCCTTTGTGTCCTTGCATCTTGTCAGCCTTCTTGAAAGTGGAGTAAAAGAAAACATGGCCTCAGGAAGATGATCTGTATGTAGTCCACTCAATGCTGAGAGGCTCATAAGGAATTTTAACTTTCTGTTTTATTACTTCCATTCCATAGATTGGGAGAATAAAACTTGCTCTTGGACTAGAATGAAGAGTAGACAGAAAGTAGGTTATGGGAAGTAGCAAGATTCGGACAGAGGCGAACCCATGGTGGCAGCCATTACAACAATTACGAAATGCATGCTAGAGAACATATCTGATGAGTCATACTCTTTAAGAATAAGGGTCATTTGTCTAAGAGCATTACCTTCATCACGCTTAGTGTAGATAGATGCTAAATATTGCTGAAGTCAAAACACACACACACACACACATACACATACACACATGCCTGTGCATATGCACACACATACAGATATTGTGAATATAAGCACCAGAGTCAAATAAACCCATGTGTAGGTATTTCTGGTTTCGTTTTATGAACTTCAAATTTCATTGGCCAGTTTTATTATCCTCCAATTCCAACCACTTAGGAATTTGAGGACCAATATTCCTTGGTTTTTATGGTCTTGATGTTAGGATGATGTAAGATCTTTATGTAAATGAGGAAAGGCTGAGTTCTGAATCCAGGTCTGAACTCATTTCCATGGGACCCTGGCTCCACAGATTGAGAGAGCATACGTGTCATAACAATGTACCTCAACAGAGGTTATTTATTACTTACTCCCCAACTACTTATTTGTTCCTGTGTCACAAAGTCCACCTGTGGAAAGGGACTTATGGCTGATCATGAGCAGAAGGACCAGTCTTCATTTGTATTTTGACAAACAAGGTGGGCTATTGCTCTGACCATGTCCTCTGTAGGGAGGTGGGGTGTTGCTGGCCAAAGGCCTGGATCAGGAAATGTCTCACATCTTCCCACTCCAGGAAACTTTGACACACATACCTAATTTTTTTTCATGCCTTTTGTTCATGTAAGGCTTTTGCTGTAGGGGACAGTCCAAGCATCAAATACTCATTTAAAAAGAAATAGCCTTGGCTACCATGTCTGTGTCAGGACAATGCATTCTTTGTGCCTTTCTCTCCAGTCTGTCAAGGGAGACAAAGGTAGCAGACTGGGAACTCCATCCACTGCACAAGGCATCACTATTAAATCCCAGGAATGTACTCTCACTCCTTCTCTCTTTGCTGTTTGCCTTGATTTTTTTTTCAAATGTGTGGGATCTTGGGTGGGCAAGAGCTCTTACTGGGAGATCTTAGCTTCTCATTCTCTCCATCAAAGCTCTGGGATATTTTAATTCTTATTCTTGGTGCCCAGCAGTTAAAGCACATGAAAAGGATAGCTTTAGCTTGAAGTTGAAAGAAAATACCAGAAATGGCATTTGGAAGCAATGAAATATGGCACTCCACAGACGAGACAGGCCATACTGCAATATTAGCCATAGACTGCACGAGCAAATTTCAGGGTTGCATGGGCCATTAAAAGCAAAACAAAAACCATAATTGCCCTTAATCTCTATTCATTCTGTGTGTGTAAATCCTGTTCAAAGGGAGATTTTGAGGGGAAGATCAAGAGAAAAATAAGCAGCACCTTTGGACAGTGCCAGATTTGATCCTCTGTCTTTGAAGACTTGTGAGGAGTAAGGGTGGGTCCTGGGGAGGGAACCCTCCCCAGCACGGATGGTGGGTGACATGCTTTCAAAGACATGGCTTAGGTCTATTTTTTTTTTTCTGGTCCCATCTATATCCACAGTCCTCTTGTATAAGTTAAATACTTCTGGAGGTTTTGTTCAGAAACACAGCTAGATTATCATACTCATGTGTGCTTCAACAAACATCCAGCCGACTCTGCTTAAATGACAGCGAAATTAGTTGTGTGATTAAGGAGTGACAGGTTGGGAGTGGAAGCTGAGGGAAGAGAGCGTTCAGGAAAAGAATTTCTCTGTTATTTATGATTTTGTTCCTTAGTTTATTCTGGAGAATAAAATCCTTATCAATTCCCCATTTCCTTACTTATGTGAATTCTGTTTTAGAAATGGAAGACAGTTTAATGTACTGATGTTGATTTTTTCAAATTAACTAAGAATAAGTCATCATAGACTAGAATGCGAAACATTCGTATTATGATACAGTTAAAATATGTTTGGTAATGTGTGACAGTTAGCAATGTTATGTGTACCTTTAACAAGGTCTGCCATTATGGTTTTCATCACCAGTGCCTCAGCAGACACTACAGCAGAGTGATTGTGGCTTTTCAAAGTCTTCTTTTGCTCCACATTTATAGAAAGCTAGGTTGAGTTTGTAATGATGGGTAAGACACTTTAGAAATGTTGCCCAACCTCCATCTCTCCTCCTCTCTTCTTTCTGTCCAGATGCTAGGAATTTTTTCAAATGAAAATCATTAATTCTCATGTTCATATTTCATGTTATTTATTTATTTGTTTACATTACATGAAAGATTAAACCCAAGGTTTCTCACATACTGTGCAAGTGCTTTCCACTAAGCTATACTCCCAGCTCCACTTTAAGATTTTCTCTAATCATTGAAGTCAGATTCCTTTTATTCCACTATTCTTCCTTTACTTGGTATTTTTCCTCCCGATTATTTTTTTTAGAAGATCAGATTGGATTCCAACATTAGGATTTCAAAAGAGAGAGAGAGAGAGAGAGCTTGAATGACTAATATGTCCAAATGTTTTCCGCCTTGGAGTCAGAGGTCATGAACCAAGAGGCATCTCCAGCCTTGTCTGACTAGTTGAATGTTTCTTCCATTTGATTTTGGATTGGTTATTCTTAGGTCATTTGCATTGGTTCCTGCTTTCATTTTGAAGCCTCTACTAGCATCCCTGTCTTCCTGATGGGTACGCATTAGACAGATAACTCACTTTTGGGTACCACCCTTACCTCCAGCTGCAAGCACTGGTATCTCATCCCTCAATAGTGGATAGATCGGCAAGGGATTCTAACGTTTGTCCATTGTGCCACTTTGATCAGTTCAACTTTAAAGGGTATTTTTTTTTCTCTTTTCAAAAGATGTTGAAAGCTGCTTTACATTCAGTGACCTCATAACAAATACTAAGCTCAAGTTCTCATCGTTTCCTCTTAAAGGAGCATGTGTAACTCTCCAAAACTTTTCTTCATTTCAATTGTCACTCAAAGCGAGAAGATGGCCCTTAGAGAAGTAGAGAACACCCCATTCACTTCTCCCTTACAGAGGGAGTATTAGGCTCATGTTGTTGCCCCATGAAAATTACTGTTTGTGGTGTTCCAGATGGTGGCTTAACCCACCAAAATGGTTCTTTATGAATATGTGGCAGAGATAAATTGGGAACCCTTACTTCACCATCAGTAGAGCTTGTGGTCCTATGTGATTTCTTACCTTGGGGATGGATTGTTCTTGGGCGTTTCTGAATCATTATGGGAATATCTGCAAAACTTGTGACAAAGAACAAAAACTTAACTTAGTTTTGTTACAAATTATTCAATTTAAACAAATTTGAATTTAAGTAGCGCTTATAGAAAAAAACAAACAACAAGAAAACATAGACTTTAGAACTGCTGTATTTTAAAATGCTTGACAAAGTTCAAATAAAATGAAAATAGAGAAAAAGTACTTACAACAAACTCAATGCTGAGGAGTTAGTCTTCTTAAAATTTAGAGGCCGTTTACAAGTCAATAATTAGAGTGCAGCACATGTAAGTCCATATAAGTAAAGAGAAACAAAATATCTGATAAACCTATAAAATATTGAACTGTTTTAATAACTAAAAAATACAAAAATTAAGAAAACTAGTAATAAAGAAGTAAAAGAAGTGATAATTACCAGGCAAGGATGTTCTAACTGGCCATGTGTATGTATCACCAATAAGTTCATTCAACCTTCCAGTAGGATGGCTTGGTACTGTGTATCATGATCCCTTCAAAGTGTTCTAAGCATGAAATCATATTGAAATATTTTATGCCTTGTAGAAAATTAGAAATGATAACATGAAAAATAAAATTATTTTGGGTATAGGATGTAAAATTACACACTCAAATAGTATCCACTGACAATTTTAACAACAAAGGAAAAACAACAGGTTAGTTTAAAAAAGAATACAAACTTATGTAATCAATATAGCCACATATGTAAATTTATGTTTATGCTAAAAACTGTATAGAGATAGACCAAACTATGGAGGAGATTATTTCTGTATTTTATTCTTTATACTTGTATTTCCACCATTGTGAAGTAAAATAATATTTCTAGTAGTTTCTAGCTAGAGTTCCCAAGCTATTTTTACATGGCAGTGCAAACCTTTATGACTGAGTCTCAGGTGTCTCATTATCTGTATGGAAATTATTAATATGGGTGCCTATAAAATGAGTTTAATACTATAGCCTTTATGGTATTAGCATATATTTTATATGCTTTGTAGTAATGTATATATTATGTAATATAAATATGAGTTTTTTATTAATATCTATTCATTGTGTAAAATAATAGGCTTAATTTTGACATTTTTAAACATGCCTAAAATAATTACCCACATTTTACTCTTTCCCCCACAAAGCTACTCTGGATGGAGAGACTACCTTTATCAGCATTTTTTTTTAATATTCCATACATGAGAGAAAACACATAACAGTTTTGTGTTCTGGCTTATTTCACTTAGCATGATGATACATTTTTCCTGCATATGACATGCTTTCATTCTTCTTAGAGGCTAAATAACACTCCATTGTACATATACATACCACATTTTCTTTATCTATTCATCCACTGATTATTGAGTATAATAATGCTCATCAACCTGCATCATATTACAATATAATACAGCATAGTATATCAACATAGAGTATATAATCTTGACATATATCAGCATTTAATACTTATTTTGGTTTATCTAAAACAGGGATTTTGAATTTAATTTGCAATTCTTCAGCGGATGCTACATTCTCTCCTTCCACATGACATACACAAGTAGCTGCCACTAGCCAGTGTCCGAGACCTGTCTGAGGCTCCTATAGCTTGTATGCATGTGCTGTAACACATCTTCCAGGGGAGTCTTTTGAACAATGCCCTGCATCCTTTGTAATGGAGCATGACTTTTATAAGGTGAACGGACATTGTCACCTGCAACTTCAGGATTCAGATTAGCTAAATGTGTTGCCTTTGAAAAACAGAATTAAGTTGATCTCCAAGAAAGGACAAACACATGGGCGAATCAAAGGGTTCTTTCAGTTTGCAAACCTAATATCAAAGAATTCAGAAGTTTAGCCCAGCCGTACAGGTGTCCTTTGCTTTGATCATTAATTAAAATGTGACTTCTATGCACAGTGTCACTGTCTGAGGACTTGACAAAACAAAGTGTGTCGGTACCTGACAATCTCTTCTCAGGCCCTGAAAGACAGGTGTTCATTCCTGTAAAAGCTTTGAAGCTAAAAATAAAATAGAACAAGATTTAAATTAAAGGATATTCCCAGGCACATAGTAATCATCTTAATACACACATTTCAGGGTCTTTTTTTTTACCTCCCTGATGATGGAGGTGGAGGTTGGGGGAGGGCAGTTGGTGTTAAAGACAGGCAAAACCCCTGGCTGGAAAGGAATGCAGAAAATGGGGTAAAATAAAGCCTTGTAAGTCATTTGAGATCAATCGTCAGAGAATGTGTCTCAACGGTATGATTATCAGATTAATATTTGAGTTCCAATTTAAGCTGGAATTATTTGGATAACAAAAATCAAAAGAAAAGTTTTTACAAACAATTTTGCCTCTGAGCAAAAGAAACGTATCAGAGATGGGATTTTGGAGATTTTCAACCACACCTTTTGAATTCCTCTCATAAGCCTGTATGTTGCTGTGTAGGAATTGTGGGCATCCTTCCCTTCACAACTGCAGTTTGCTTTATCTCTACTCAAAACTAGAGACAAACAAGACTTTTCTCATGTTATATGAGCTTCAGGTGAATTATAGGCCTCCAGGCAAAATAATAATCAGAGAATATTTCTAATCATTGTTAAAACAAGGTTTATTTGATAAGTCACTCTGCACTGGAAATAAGAAGAGACACTTCTGTGGGGATAAAAGTAATCTTTTGGTTAGCCAGTTGCTTGCTCAGTTTATTTCCTTGGTAGCATTTAACAAGAGACAGGGTCTCTGCTATGAGTTTATGAATAAAATGTTTCTAAAAATGTTTGTGGCATGTTTATGATGAGTGAGGGGGTATCAGGGAATGACTGTGGGTGTCAGTCCTTGCTTTTCACTTTATTTCAGGCAGCATCTCTCCTTCTCCTAGCTGTTTACTGCATTTTTTTCAGGCTAGCTGGCCTTTGAGCTTCTGAGAAATTCTCTTGTCTCCACCTCTCTTCTCATAACAGTACATTGGGATTACAATCACCCACCACATGTTCATCTTTGACTTGGATTCTGAGAATCTGAATTCTGGTACTCATGCATAATAGCAAGACCTTTATCTACTAAGCCATATCTCCAGTCCCCTGTTTCTTTTTCTTTTTCTTTTTCTTTTTTTTTTTTTTTTTGAGGTGGGGTCTCACTCAAACCTAGGCTGGTCTGGAATTCACTATGTAGACTCAGGGTGGCCTCCAACTCATGGCAATCCTCCTACCTCTGCCTCCTGAGTGCTATGGTTAAAGGTGTGTGCTACTGTGCCTGGTCCCTGTTTCTGAATTTTGGAGGAACTTACAAAGTAGGAAAGCAATCTAACAAATGAAACCTGGAGTAAAATGTGCAGTCTAGAGAACTTTCTAGAGGTTAAAGTTGAGCTGTCTTCACCATACACAACATGATGTAAATGGAACACAGCATGTGGACAGCGATGGAGTAGGTAAGGTCAGGGAAGAGACCACATGTTGCCTCTTAGTCGGGGGGCAGTCCTAAGGAAGCAGGATTCTAGGGTCCACCATGAGAGGAGCATAAAGAGTAGAGTGATGAGAATAATGTCGGTCTAGGTAACTGTCCAGGTGTGCTGTTTACCAGTGAATCACCAAGTCGGGCTGTGGGAGGAGAAGCCATGCCCAGGGCCAGGAGGCTGGCCTGGGAACATGTACGCAGAGATGTGATGGGCTTAGCTGAAGGAGATTTAACATGGGAGTTTTAATCGTATATAATATCTACTTATGCATTTATAGATTTATGTGGTGTATACGTATGAAAATGCACAGGCACCATGTGTATGAAGGCACGTGTGCACTTCTATGGCCATACATAAGGAGGCCAGAGGACAACCTTGTGTGTGTCTTCTCAGGCATTGTCCACCTTTTCTTGGGACAAGGTCTCTCATTAGCCTAGAACTTACCAAATAGGTTAGTTTAGCCTAGCCAGAAAGCCCCAGGAATCTGCATGTCTCCACTTGCCCAGCACTGGGAATACACGTGTGTGCCACCATGTCCAGCTTTGTGTGTGTGTGTGTGTGTGTGTGTGTGTGTGTGTGTGTTCTGGGGACTCTGAGTTCAAGTTCTTCTCCTTACAAGTCAACTGCTTTACTGATTGAGCTATTTCTCCAGCTTCGGTCAATAATTTTGGTGAAAAAAAAATTACTTTGGTCTGGGAATAGGATGCTTAGTAAAACAACTTCTGTTAAAAGAAGGCAGGCAGGCAGGCAGAGATAATACAGTTTGAGATTTTTCTTTTTTCCTCCAGGCTTTAGAGGCCACTAAAAGCAAGGGTGTAGGAGAATGTTGACCAGGAAAGATATTAACAGTAGGTTGCATAATATTCTCATTTTAAAAGATATTCTTATTTATTTGCAAGCAGAGAGAGAGAGAGAGAGAGAGAGAGAGAGAGAGAGAGAGAGAGAAGAGAGAGAGAAGAAGGGGTGCATAAGGGTCGCTTGCCCCTACAAATGAACTGTAGGCACATGTGCCACTTTGTGAAACTGGCTTTATGTGAGTGCTGGGGAAATGAACCGGGGCCATCAGGCTTTGCAAGCAAGTGCTTTAATCTGCTGAGCCATGTGTTCAGCCTGAATATTCTCATTTTTTAAATCTTCATTTTCCAAGAAGAGAAGCAATAAGCTGAGGAGGACTGCAAGACAGTGATAGTGTATCCTACACCCATGGCCCCTGCTTTGGTTTTGTGTTTGCCCATGGAAGTTGACTCTTTTGAATAAGTACTTTTAGAGCTAAAGCAATTGCATGACCCATTTATGTAGAGACAGTCTGTCATTCCTAATTAATGTGTTGCATTGCATCACCATGCATCTAGAAATTCTACTTCTTTTCAAGCCTGGTGACACCAGGATCCCTGTGTTTGATGGGACTTTAGAGCATATGTGCCATGACCCCAGATGGTCACACCCTCCTGTGGCTACCTTGCCATGCTACAGTTTCATGGTCCCCCTAATCCTTAGTCAACAGTGCTTCCAGAAGATGCATTATGCATGCAGTGTGTGCTGAGCAAGTCAGAGGAACTCGTCTTTCTCTCTCCGTAACCCTTGTCATTCTCTTATGTCAGGAGCCTCCGTGTGTTGCTGTGGGCTTGTCTGCTTTATCAACCTCACATCCACATGGGTGGTGAGGTCATTCCTGGGACAGTGGTTAAGATGAGCAAAGTTTAGGCATTTGCTTCTTTAACTCGCAGAATGAAGGTTTTCAGTGAGTTTCCCCAAATACTGTTTTCCTTGGAAAGTGCTTTGTCTGCTTGATCAAGGAGCCAGCAACTGACTTCTTTGGAGAAACACAGAATACCTCTGAGAGTATTTCATGACAGACAAAGCTTTGACCCCCCCAGGGGAAAGCAGAGCTCCCCTCTCTGTCAGGACCCAAGTGCTCTGTGGTCTCTCCTGCTGTCTTTTCACTAAAGAAGTCACCTTCTGAAAAACTACCATGATCCTAGTGGTAACGACAGCACTTCTGGGCATCACTCATTAGAGACTTTCTGCACACAAGGCATTACATTATGAATTGTATGTTATTTACCTCACCTCAGCTTCCCAGTGGCATTTTATGACCACTTGAATAAGCCCACACAACTAGAAAGTAGAAGCTATTATGTCACATTTCTCTGTCTTCAATCTTGTTTATGGGACAACATGTATCTGATGGAATGCACTTTCCTCATTTTTTCTTTCAGTATTTGTAAGACGCACAAGGTATTTGAAGCATGGCAGTAAACTTTCAGTCATACTTTTCGAGTGAATAAGTGAAGCTATGTTTCCACTATAATTCTATAGCAAGATTCAAAGACTTACCTTTCCCAGTCTTTGGTTTCTGGGTGTTCTTTGAAACTGAGTGGGAAATCTATTACCCTTCTGAAATTGAGATCCATGGAAACAAGGTTGAGAAGATGGAAGGAGTCATTTGTTTTGTTTTTCAATGTATTCTTCTGCAAAGCATTTAGACAATTTTGCCGAGGGGAGGCCTCTTGAGCAACATATAGGCCAATATCCTGGGTGACAATAATTGTCACAATTTAGACAAAGTGGTTGGTCAAACTACCTCAAGACTTTTTTATTTTATTTTATTTTTATTTATTTATTTTATTTTTGCTTTTTCAACGTAAGGTCTTACTCAAGCTCAGGCTGACCTGGAATTCACTATATAGTCTCAGGGTGGCCTTGAAAAAACTCATAGCTCTGCCTCCCAAGTGCCAGGATTAAAGGCGTGCACCACCATGCCCAGCTCCACAACACACTTTTTAAAAGATTTACTTTCTATCCTATCCTTACTCCAAAGCATGAGATTCAGAGACAAATCAAGGTGAAGCTCAAGAATGTTCAAGAATGCAGGGCATAAAAATCGACTGGAAAAGAACCACTAACAAAGTGTTAGAGGAGACTCGCGAAGCATGGCTGAGACTCTACTGGTGGGTCCAGTGTAATTGGCAATCAGCCCAACAGCAGTGGCTTTGGGATTCCGTATTCTGATAATGCATCTATGTGTCCCCAAGGCTCAACCCAGTGGAGTCTTGATGTAATAAAGGGTTACGCAGAGCAGACCTTACAAGTCTATATAGGCCAGTGAATTAGCTCCCACCAAGCTTTGGACACCTGAGCAATGACCCAAGACCACATTCGTTCCCTACTTAGAGTCTGTCATGTACTCAAATTTTCTTTGTATTTCTTTTACTTTTTCACTCTAATTCTTTTTGCTTGCTTCCTCTTACTTCTGGAAGAAAAGGTAATGCTGCCCAATGGGAAACTTCTGCCTTGGCAGATTCTATTGCTTGGCATTGGGGTACTCCCCAGACCAGCCTGGTCTGCTGGGGAGCAGGATGCAGGGCTGCTCCCCTACAACTGAGGTTTCACATGGTTCCGTTGGTCAATGAAGTGGCGATAATAGCACACAGTGGCCCTTTGTTCCTTATAGGTGATGAGCTTGGGTCAGGTATGCCCTTCGGGCACATGGAAGGCCATGGAGCTTTCTCCGAACACAGGGAAATCCTGGCATGTTTGCTGCACCACAGTTCTCTTCAGATACCATAAACTATCAACATACAGGCTGAAACTATGAGCTTCCCTCTCTTCCTGGTAGCTGGGCCATAGTGTGTATTTAGCAAGTTAAAACCTAGTGGAGTTTCTAACTAGGGAAAGCATGCAGATTTGTCCAAGGTGAGTTAAGGCTACCATTATAGTAGGTTGATTTACAATGTTTGAATTCAAGGTGTGTGTGTGGGGGGGGAAACACATGGAAAGGAGTAAGTAGCTTGAGAAAATGTCTTATCCTTTTGAGAGTAATTCTGAACTTTCTTGTCATTAACATCTGAGCAATTCAGTATAGATCACAAGCTTTAACAAACAGCTTAAATGAAATAGATCTAAAAAAAACCCAACCTGTCACTGTTAAGATTGCCAAAGTAAATTTTACTCACTGTGGTCATGATGAGAATGCTACATGATTATGAACAAGTTGTCTGTGATGCCTTTATTTTAAAGCACAAACATTTGGGAGACTTACGCTCCGTCCTCACGCTTGGCTGCCCGTCCTGCTGCCCGTGGCTCATCCTCCAGTGTCAGAAAAGGAAGGCACCGGTCCTGCCGCCAGACTTTAAAGGATAATGTCTCTCGATGGCTGTTGTCAATCTTTATATATAGATACCTTCTGCTCCCGTCCCTTCTCCTTCCTCCCTACCTTTTTGTTGCACATGTGTGTGTTTGCGTGCATACGTGTGATATGTGTATGTGTGTGGGTTCACATGTGTGTGTGGGTTGATGTACATGTGTTGCATATCCAGATGATAACTTCTTACCCCAGGAAGGCTGTAAACCTCTTTTTGAGACAGGTCTCTCATTGGCCTGGAGCTCCCTAGTTAGGAAAGATGAGCTAACCAGTGAGCTCCAGGCATCTATCTGTCTCCACCTCCCCAGTACTGGGATTATGAACATGTGCCACCATGCCTAGGGGCTAAACTGAGGTCCTCATGCTTGTAAGGCAAGCACTTTAATAATGACTGAGTTGTCTCCACAGCCCAGATTTATTTTCAATGCCTCTGGATTTGTCATCAGTATACAATTGTGCAATCAATTTCATTTTAGGGATAAAAATGTTCAATGACATCCCTACCTTTTGAATTTTTCCCAAATTGACATTACATTTCTTTTTGAAATGTTTGGATTTAGTTTAAAAAGAAACACTCTTAAAAATGTATTCAATAACAACAGAAAGAGTTCGTTCTTGGACCAAATCATGTTTGGGGGATGTTTTGTTTAAAAACACTACTGTGTATTTATTTCTTATTAGTTTTGGCATTCTCAAATGTGATTTGTTTTTACTAGTTCCTGTCCTCCCTGCTAACCCCTTCCCCTCCCCCATATATTTCCTCCTCTTTACATGTCACATGTATTCTGTTGCCTGCCCCTCTCCCCCTTCAGCTCATCTCTTTATATTCACTTTTAGTCACAGTTCTGTCTTTACAGGTTTGTCTACATACTTACAGACATTACTAGCTAAGACCCACATATTAGAGAGAACATGTAGTTTTAGTTTTTCTGAGTTTGAGTCACCTCACTTAATATGATTCTTTGCAGATCCATCTATTTTCCTGAAAATTATTTCTATGCAGCAGTATATAAAAAATAAATTATGGGGCTGGAGTGATGGCTTAGCGGTTAAGCGCCTGTCTGTGAAGCCTAAGGACCCGGGTTCGAGACTTGATTCTCCAGGACCCATGTTAGCCAGATGCACAAGGGGGTGCACGCGTCTGGAGTTTGTTTACAGTGGCTGGAGGCCCTGGTGTACCCATTCTCTCTCTCTCTCTCTCTCTCTCTCTATCTGCCTCTTTCTATCTCTGTCTGTTGCTCTCAAATAAATAAAGATAAAAAATATTTAAAAAAATAAATTATGGAAAACATTGCTATTTTTTAAGGGACAGAACCAGCACCTTGATCAGCCATCCTTATGCCATATCATGAACAGGAAGCAGATATTCTTATTACTCAACCATCTTAAGCATCTGAGACATAATTATTGGAAATTGTGCTCAATTTGTCAAAAGCAAACATGGTTTGGGCACAGTTCCCACCCTGGACCAAGACAGTGAAGTTCCGAGTGCTCTGTAGCCAGCCAGTCCCACTGATCACTGAGCTCTGCGTACCCAGCAGTGCAGGAGACAGTGTGGCTTGTACTCCAGTGAGGATCGCCACGGAGGTGCCAGGCATGGTGGACTAAACCAAGGATGAGGGTGTGGATGGCCCATAGGTTGGTTGCAGGGAACCTCCTCCTCCTGTCTGGGGCGTTATTGAGGGTGGAGGACGAAGACTCCTTCCAGATGAGTTTTGAAGCAAGAGTTCCAGGTGAGCTCATGAGTCTGGATGACACACAGGGATAGCTTGTGCCAGGAAAGTGAGGTGAGATACACAGGGAGTGGAGCCAGGCCAGGTCACCCAGGTGCCAGTTCAGGCCATCTTAGAGCACCGGGCAGCTGAGTTGTCTGTGGAAGGAATTTGAGTTTGCAATGGGGCATCACCACCAGTCGTCATTACCATGTCATGGTGACCTCAGCAGGTCACATTCAACCTCAAAGCCTGTTGGTTAAGATTATAAGCACATTTCAAAATAAAAGCAGTGCCAATGAAATACCCAGTCACTGCTTTCTGGCTTGGGGTTTTTCTGTTTCAGACTGTTGAAGGTGGTCTAAATGTCAGTCTCCGGTTGGCCTCCTGTGGCTTTTGAAGATGGTCTGAATGTCAGTTGCAGGTTAGGTCCCTCTGTGGCTCTTTCAGCAAACCAGGTGTCATAAGATTGCTCAAGCTTTTCTAGGCAGGGAGTTTGAAAGGCTCCAGATACGGTGCACATCTTTCAGGAGGGGGGAAATGTGATCAACAGACGTGTCTATTAAAAGAATGAATTTGTGTGTGTGTGGAGGGGGGAAATCACCAAACAAACCCACAAGACCTGAGAGAAGCAGTAGGATCATCCTGGAAGTCTTTCCCACATTGAGTAAGAGGATCCATATCAGACCAAGTTTAGTCATTATTTGCATTGGACCAGTCGTTTGAAATGAGAGCTTGGGTTTATTTACAGAGGCAGATAACAATTTGGGGAAGAATCAGTATGACATAAGATTTCTCATATGAACACAGCACACCCAGATCTCCACATTGTTGGCAGATACCTTCTTATTTTATTCTTCTCCTGTTCCCAAAGAAAATAAATAATGCGCATGCTCTGGATCCTTTGGCTTACACTCTAGGTATAATTAATATGTCTGTGAGTTTCCTGTGTGGGTGGCATTGTATAACACTGTATCACAGTTTGGGGAAAAATGTTTTAAATGGTGTTGAAAGTATTCAGGGGTGATCTTGTTCATGGGTGTCTCTCTTAATCCCTCTAAATTACAGATATTGGTGAGATCTGCAAGATGAATGTGTCATATGATATAAGGACATGCACATTTTCCTATAATGTTTGTGCTTTTGTTTCTTCTTCTTTTTTAACAAGGGCCTTGAATTCGTTATGTCACTGAGGATGACTTTGATTTCCAGTCCTCCTGTCTTTACCACCTGAGTGCTGGGATTAGAGGCATGTGCCACTCATTCATTTTCTTTGATTCAAACCCAGGACACTTTCAAACATCAGTTGGCATTTGACAGTAGAGTTATGATATTTACCCGTGTTTAGTATTTGGAAATTAATTAATTGATTGATTTCTTTTGAGGCAAGATCTCACTATGTATCAAATAATCCAGTAATAGACGGTTTTTCTAAGGAAAGGAAACATTCCAGGGAGACTGAAGCTTCCCCCTGCATAGACTAGGGCCAATCTGAATGTACCCTAGCAGAAGCTGGTGGATTGCCGAGTGCTTATCAGTGTTGCCCATGAGATTTTTCCCTTTGGGTTGGAACATGGATGATCATCTTGAGATGACCTCCCATCAAAGTACTACGGGATCCTGACCCTGCTGAGCATCTGAGAACAGCTGAGATCAAGCATGTTCAGGGTGGTACGGCTGTCAACCTTAACATGATCTATTTGATGCAAAGAGTCTCTGCTCATGTGTCAAGGATGGATGTTTGGTCGTGTGGCACAGAAGGGCAGGAAGACCTTTGAGAGCAATGTTCAAAAGAATTTTTCCCAAGGATGTTCGCTTTGTTCCCACACACCTAGGTCTGGTGGATTTGGGAGAAACAAAGTAGTAGCTGTGGCTCAGACTTTGTGGCACAGATGCACACATTCCGTAGTGTTGATAAGGCACATGGATGTCATCAAGCCCGAACTTTCACTAACTTTCTCCCTGGGCTTGATCTCGTTCAGGACCTAGAAGAGTAGCATGGCCACCCTCCATCTTGCACAGCTCCAATGCTTTCCAGATTTTGGTGACTCATACCTCAGTGGCCATGCATAACCATCCCAGGACCGCGTACCATAGTGAAATCGCTCCATGCTCCTGTCCATTATACAAAATAGATGGGGAGGGTGTTGAATGAGACGGTCCCTATAGGTTTGTGTGTTTTGAATACTTGATCCTCAGCTGGTGGCAATTTGGGAAGTGGAGCCTTGCTGGAGAAAGTGTGTCACTGGGGTTGGAACTTGAGGCTTCTTAGGCCATCTCCAAGCTCAGTTCTTAGACTACTTCTTCCAGGATATGGGTCAGTCTCTTGCTACTGTCATGCTTTCCCTGACAGGATGAAAATCCCTGTCACAACTGTAAATCTACAGGGCGTGGTGGCACACACCTTTAATCCCAACACTCAGGAGGCAGAGGTGGGAGGATCCCTGTGACTTCAAGGCCAGCCTGTGACTACATAGTGAATTCTAGGTCAGCCTGGACTACAGCAAGGCCCTACCTTGAAAAACAAAACAAAAAATACAACACCACCAACAACAACAAACACTATAAGTATGAAATAAAGCCTTTTCTCCCATAAGCTGCTTCAGGTTGGGTATTTTACTATTTTATTATTTATTTATTTAGTTATGAGAGAGAGAGAGCCAGGGTCTCCAGCCACTGCAAACAAACTCCAGATTCATGTGCCACCATGTGCATCTGGCTTACATGGGTTTTAGGGAATTGAACCTGAGTCCTTAGGCTTCACAGGCAAGTATCTTAACTGTTACACCATCTCCAGTCCAAGGCTGGGTATTTTATATCAGCATTAAGAAGGTAACTGTACCATATAATATTTGCATATAAACTGAGAAATCCTCCTGTACACCTTAAATTTTCTCAGAAGACTTAAAGTACTCAATAGAATGTACATATTATATTGACAATTGGTGTGCTATATTATTTAAAGAATAAAAACAAGAAAAATTTCTGTACATTGTTAAGACAGAAACTTTTTTTTTTGGTTTGCAACCTGTAGTTGCTTGAATTCATGGATATGGAATCATTAAATTAAGAGGGCTGACTATGTTATGGGAAAATAAGTAACTTTTCCTATTCCTGAGAGACAAATCAAATTCCTACACTAAGGGTCCAAGTTGGGGCTTTGGCAAATTCACCCAGTAATTGGGGTTCAGTGGTAGGTGGTATGCAGGGCAACACAACAACAGCTAGTCTTACCTCAGTAAAGAGTGCTATTCTCTGTACACCTGGAACCTATCCATTACCTTATTCCTTCCTGTTCATGACCTTTAAGGCATTATGTCACACTTTGAAATTCTTTTCAGTTATAGCAAAGAAAGTACTGGGTAAAATTATTTTAGATAAGCAATGTATCATATCAAGAATTTTAAATATAACCAGGTTAAATGTAATCTTGTTTTATTTAATCCAACATGCTATCTATCATGACTTCTGACTCTGTCATCTATTCCAGAGGCTGGCAAACCACAACCTGTGAACCAAATATAGGTAGCCCTTTTGTAAAGTCATCAGCTCTTTCTGAAAATTAGCACAGAATATTTTTTCTAGTTTTCCAGTTATATTGTTTATTAGCAGAGCTTTGAAAATCTCTAACATGTGTACCAAAGCATTATACAGACTTACACAAGACTATGCTCACATTGCGTCAGAACCACCCGCGGTCAGCTATCCATGATTTCTTGTTCTCCTCCTGGCTACTGCAAGACCTCATTTTCCAGCTGCTTTGTGGTGAGGTGGAACGGTGAGACTGAGCCCTGCACCACAGACCAAGGGTAATAATAAGATGGTATAAGAAAGCCTATTCTCTGTCCTGTGTAGTTCTCTCTGCCTTTCCTTGTCCCCTGACTTCAGAGGAAACTCTGAAAACCTAGGGGAGGCTGAGCCATAAGATGGGAGGAGCCTAGAGCTATCAATCAAATTTCCTCCATTGGTCCATATGCATTAAGATTAAATATGACTATAATAAATAAATAAAACTTGTAATGGTTTCATGATGGAGACAGCTTTATCTTCTTCTATGCAAGGATATCATATGAAACTTATCTGAGATGTTGTGGAAATTCAAATAGAATATGTTCCCAGTACTTCCTCGAGCTAAGTGGTTATTCATAGAAGTGCATGCTGGAGTGCTGGTTTAGTGATAAGTGGCACTTGCTTGCAAAGCCTGACTCCCAGGTTGAATTCTCTAGTGCATGGGTAAATCCAGATACATAAAAGTTTAAAAGTGTATACTTTTCCTTGATCAGTTATTACATGCGCCTACTAAATCCTGTTCTTTTTAAGTGCTCACCCATTTCTTAAATCATCCCATTCCTTATTTTGTTGTATAGTCAAGATAATGCACGTGCGCGCACACACACACACACACACACACACACACACACACACACAATTTTTGTGGCTATTTGGTTGTCATTTTGCCTTGCAAATTTGGACATCTGTGAAAATTAAAAAAAAAATTGAAGCAGGTTCTTGCTATGTAGCCTAGGCTGACCTTGCTATCTAGCCCAGGATGACCTCAAACTCATAATTCTCCTTCCTCAGCTTCCTGAGTGCTGGGATTACAGGCACCAGCCACCTTGTGGATCTGAATTTTTTTTTGGCCTCCATTCATGATTTTCATCTGCCTTTTGTTCTGACCATGACTCTTGAATTGTTTGGGAAATGGCTGGTCCAGTGTAGAGGGTTGACTGACTCTATTAAGTGATTACTTACTATTTCTTTATATCTTTCCTTGACCTTTTCTTCTCTTCATTGGCTTTAAAAGAGCAGACAACTTAATCCCCCTGCCCTGCCAGACAGCAACACACTCATGCAATCAAAGGCACGTCTGCCTCTTGGGTCTTCCAACATTTCTCTTTAAAGACTTCAATAGACAGACATGGAAATTCCTCTACTTCACCCTTCCAGTTTGCCTTCACACAAACTTTCAATAATTATTTTTCATTATATGGAATTATAAAAACTACCAAGTTTTGACTATAGTGAATGAATAAATAGGTAGTTTATCTATCCAGTGCATTATATCATTTTTTATTCCTTCAGTTGAATTACAAAGAAAAGAACTTCAAGAAACATGTGTAAAGTGACTGAGATTATTTCTCAAAAGCTGTTGAAAGTTTTTCTAAAGTTGGATTTGCTAAGCAACAGGGTGTTATTTCAAACATAGGCAAGAATGACACTTTCCCAATTACAAAAGTGGTTGAGATGTTAAGTGTTATTTCTCAGTACTCCTGACAAGTCTCGCTGTAGAGACCCACTCACTGCAGTGGCTTTGGTCCATAATGGGACTATTGCTATCCTGATTGAACTCTGTTATGAGAAACTGCTGTGTTCTCAAATAGGCTCTTCAAGGGGGGACCTAGAAATTTTTTCTCTTTCCCAATGGAAAATAAACTAGATTGGGCAGGATCCAAACTTAGATCTTCAAAAGTATGGGCTTTTGGGAAAAAAAAAAAAAAAACCAACTAACTTCTTTGAGTTCATAGGTTTTACAAGCTGGAACCTTCTCCTATACAGAAGGGTAAGAGAGACAAGAAGATCATGCTACAAAAACTCAAAGGGCAAAGTTAAAATTGCTTTACTTCTAAAGGTTCACACCCTGATGAAATGAGACTATGGGGTAAGCTGTGTGATTCTGAGCCTTTGGAGAGACAGCCTCTTACAGAGGAAGAATATCAGATACAGAAGCCAACCCACTGAGCCCGTTTCCTAATATAGAAAGATGCCTTGGGATCCCATCTTGCATTTGGGGATGTTATGAAGATCAAATAAGATAATGACTACAGGGTGACTAACGTTTGAATCATAAATAAAGGGAATCACATCATGTCTTTCCTTTGGATAGGGAACTAAATGGATAAGTGAATATTTTTCATTTCACTTGAATGACTCAAATAGGACTTTGAGATTTTCCCACCCTTTTTTCAGGTCTCCCATCCCAGGAGTATTCTTTTTTTTTTTTGTGGGACAAAGGTGTTTATTTTGGCTTACAGACTTGAGGGGAAGCTCCATAATGACAGGGGCAAACGATGGCATGAGCCGAGGGTGGACATCACCTTCCTGGCAAACATCAGGTGGACAACAGCAACAGGAGAGTGTGCCAAACACTGGCAAGGGGAAGCTGGCTATAACACTCATAATCCCGCCCCTAACAATACACTGTGAATTCTTATATAACTGCCTATTGCATGAAATGCAAATGTTTCCTATGTCTGGATTAATGTCAATAAAATCCTCTAATATGGATTCTCATGAACTTTAAAAATAGCAGTTTTAAAAAATTCCAATTATCTAAAAATTTCAGTCTGAAGAGATGGATTATCAGTTAAAGCACTTGCCTGCAAAGCCTAAGGACCCAGGTCCAACTCTCTAGAACCCACATAAACTAGATGCACATGGTGTTGTATGCATCTGGAGTTCGCTTGCAATGGTTAGAGGCCCTGGCATGCCTTTTCTTTCTTTCTTTTTTTCTTTCTTTCTCTCTTTTTTTCTTCTTTTCCTCCTTTATTTTCTCTCTCTCTTTCTTTATCTCTCTCTAATAAATAAATAAATATATATATTTTAATATTTAAAGGTACCTATGTTACTAGAGCTTGCTTTGGAAAATTTCATTTTTTCTCCAAAATATCTAAAAGGTCAACTGTCACCTGGTCGCAGTAACGTATTGGGGAGGAATGCGTGAGTATCAATATAGGCATCTCAATGAGGTCAGGACAGAAAAGTTTCCTCCACTCACTAAATAAGGTCTATCCTCTGCACCTCAGACGTAAATGTGCCATGCTTGTAAGTTCATGGCCCCTGGAATCAGGATATGAGAAAGAAGGTGTAAATCCAGCCATCCTCCCAGCAAATATGCAGTGAGCCCTACGATGTTTCACACACTACGTTGGTTCCTTCCCTCTTGACTCCAAGTCTAGAAGTAGAGACAGACATTCCATAAGTTGGTGGCGAATGTGATGAGTTATAGAGAGAAAATGCATAGCTCAGGATATATCCATCAAGTGTATTAGAAAGGAAGTCAGTCATTAGCGTTTATATCATTCCCATGCATGAAAAATCCATATGCCATTGTATTTGCTATTCATAGGATGTGATTTCCTGTCTGCCCTTTCATAGCTGAGAGTATGATTGCAAAGAACAAGAGTTTGGTGCTGTGGAGGGAAAGAGAGTAATCAGACACCATGTAGTTCTGTGGTAATTGTGGCTCATCATCCCCTGTGGAAAACAAAAACGCTTTGGAAACTTTTCTTTTAGTCACCTTCAGCCATGGTTGACTGTGTTGAAACAATGCCAGACTGAACATTGATACCAGGTGCCTGTCCTAGCAGAATCCAGTGTCACACCTGCAGATAGACGGTGAGATTACCTCAGTGTCATGCTTGAGCACCACAAATGACTCTCTATTTCATCTCAAATAACATCATAATTTACACTTGGAGACTTCGGACTATGTAGTCTTGGCCAAATGAAAGTTTTTGCAGCCAAACACATCAAACTCAATATATTTCACTGTGCCAGTGGGATTTCTTTTTTTGGAGAGAGCTGAACATAATTAAATCTATCAATTGCATTTCAAATAAAATGTACCTGTCCTGGAAAGGTAAGCTTATAAACACTTGGCTGTCAATTATGGAGATGCCATACAGTTTTGTACTGGGAACCAAAGAAAAATGAAAGGACTCCACTGTGTAATGTAAAATGAGTAAGAATTTGTAGGTGAAAGGGGCAACAATGAGATCTTTTGTTTTACAAAAATGTGACAGTTATAAAAGTGTAAGTGTAAAGTTGGAGGGTGACTTCAGGCAAAAATGAAAACCATTCAAACATTTTTCCAGATCCAGGACATAACCTTTGGAAACACTGTGTTGGATATTTCAACACCTACTCACACCATACATTCTAATGTTCACCTGTGCACTTTGCTGTCTGGCAGGTGTCTAAACATCACCTGTTCACACTCGGATTCCCTGACTGGAAAGCAGCTGTGCTCTGCCCAGAGAATCACTACAGAGGAAGGCAAGACTGTCCTCGTGTCCTTTCTTCCCCCATCAACTTCCTCAAAGCCTTGGAAGAGATTTCTGCTTGACTATTGGAGTTCTTTCACTTTGGGTTTCACTCTGTGGCTCTCATATTCTCTATGGAGAGGCCCTAAGCATTTTGAGTTTTTCAGACAAATTTATCTTAAGCTTATCACTGTAGGACAATAGTCTTTGTGGTTTGGAGTCTGATGAAAGAGTTCTAGAGAAATATTACCGCTTCAACAAAAATACTTCCCTATTAACTCTGCCTTAATACCCTTGTATCTTCTAGGTGTTTTAGAAAATCTCTTTCAGCCTTCAGGTTCCTCATACTCTGTCGCATGAAGGCTGAGGATGTAGGACAAGGCAAGTGAAGATGTTGTCTGCAGTCTGTAACATTTCATGGTTGTACTGACGGAAAGTTTGCAAACGATTGTTAGAGGACTGATGAAGCTCCCGGTGGAAATCTTGTTTCATGTCGTTCTTCTGTGGACAGTCACCATAGTGGTCAGGTGATGTGGAAGAATGGTAGAACATGCGCAGGGAATGATGGGAATCTCTTCCCCAGATCCTTATGATCAAGTTTTACTTGAGCAATGTTTGTCTATGAAAACATTTTATTTTTCCCTTGTCGAGGAATACGGTGTATTAGGCAGTTATTCTATGATAAGGAATAATCCTCCAAGTTTCTAGAGTTTACTTTTTGACATTTTATGTTGATTGCTACATAAATTACCTTTCTTAATGCCATGACAAAATGCCTGGCCAAAGCAACTTAAGGAAGGAAGTATATTTTGGCTGGAGGTTTAAGAGAATAGTATAGTGATAAGAAAGACATGGTGGCAGAAGTTCTAGGTGTCTGGTCATATTGCATCCACGGTTAGGAAGCACAGAGCAGACAGAAAATGGTGCTGGACTATACCTCAAGGCTTGTCCCCAGTGACTCATTTCCTCCAGCAAGGCTGCACCTCCTAAATTTCACAGCCTTCCCTAATTGTGCCACTAGCTGGAGACTAAGTGTTCAAACACAAGAGCCTATGGGGACCATATTAGATTCAATCACAACATACCTATCCAGGAATCATTCATTTATATTTTTGTGCAATTTACTTCATACCCTATTTGTAACAAAAATGGAATTCAATTATTTGTTCTGTTAAAATGTATAACTGTACATATATATATATATAATATGTACATATATAAATATACATTGAATAGGCTGTATTAAGTGAAATATGAAAATGTATAAATATAAATATAAAATAATGTATAAATAGTAAATATGTTCTTGAATATTTTTAAAAAGGAAGAAATTGCTGTTTTAAAATTATGAACTTTACAATATGAACACATCACGTGTTCATCATATTCCAATTGGGTTATGTGCTTATATCCCTTCTCTGCTGCTCCCATTCCACTGAGGGCTCTCCTCAGCGGGGTTATTTGTATTCACAGTGGGGTCATGAATGTGTCAGTCAGTCTCTCTGCAGGGGATGGGGAAAACAGTGCCTCAGGATACTTCCTTCCACTCTGTACTCTTATAATCTTTTGGCACAATATTCCCTGAGCCTTGGCAGATTTAAGTTTCCTTTAGTGTTAAGATACCTGCATCCTCTGAATTTCTGCTTTTATGAATTTCGAGTGTCCTCAGTGTCTACCACCATCTCCCTGGAGCTGGTTGTCAGGCTAGCAGTGAGAGTAGTATTCATGTTTAAATTCCCAGTTCCTCTGTGATGTCTCCTGGGCCCTGGTAGATGTGATAGAGATGACGTGTATCATACTAGGCTATAGACTATCTTTTCTTGTGCTATGTTTGAATAGTGCTTGTTGTACCTTTCAAGTCACTTTTCATCATCTCCTATGCATTTTCTGTATCCAAAAGAGACAGAGTGAATAACCCGTTTGGAGAGAATTGCCCGATGAGGCTCCTCAGACACTCCTCCCTCCTCAATCAAAGGCAGATGCAGGAAGGCTATGCTAGCAAGTGTCCTCTGTGGTGACACTCACCCAGGGACAATTTGTGCAGGTGAACATCAGCGAGGAAGGTGAGCACCTGTGTTTGGTGACATCTGTGGCATCCATCAGGAGAGTCACTGCATCTAGGTTCATGATTCAGGTTAGTGCACTGTATTAGTCCAGAAGTTTCTAAAAGTCATTTTGAATTATCTTATTTTCATTTATATAAAACCACATGGGACAGAAAAAAAGAACATCTTACTTGACCAAAACTTCAAGCATAATTTAAGAAGTCAGAAAGTCATTACCCTAGTTGGAACGTGACCAGGAAACTGGGATTAATGCCCCAAAACTTGAGGTAAGGGGCCAAGAGCTATTTAATGACCTAATGGCTTAGGGAGCTAGGGCAATGGTTACCAGAGGAACTGAATACTAGTACATCCTTTGGGGTAAATCCACATGTAAATTTCTGACACTACGTATGAATAATTGTTTGAATAATTTTGACATTTGATCCCTTGCCTATTTAGGTGGAGTCCACTTTGCAGAAAGTATGAGAATTTCATCATCATAGTAATGTGATTAAATATGCACAGTTAAGTACCAGTAGTACCAAGAGCTAGGCAGAACTTAAAGTCAAAAGCAAATCATACCCATGTAGGAAAAGCCATTTCCTTTAGCCTAGCTTCATTCTCAGTTGAGCTAAGTTGAAAAAAAATATTACTCACTTGAAAATATTATGACTCAATGTGTAGATTAGGAATAGATATGAATAAATGCCCAAGGGTTTTACAACGTATTGGTTATCTTAAGTTCACCAATACTTCTAAATCTTTAAATAGGATTTCTATAAAATTTGGTATGAAGAGATATAAGAACAACAGACTGTTCCAAACTCTTCTGCCCCTTATAAGATGACACAATTCTAGCCACTGTTCTGAGGCTTGTGGGGTCTGCCTCCACGCCCAATACAGCTCTCTGGGGTCACAGTAGTGCTTAGTCACGTAGCTTTATTGGTATGCAGAAAGACTGTGCACCCCTTTTCTTTGCCTTTTTCTTCTTCCGCAAGAAAGTTTGTCCCAGGTAGATATCATTCCTTCATCCTACTCCACGGGGGATAAATTACTGGTACACAGTTAACAAATATAAGCAAAGCTATGGCAGCCATCACCAATTCTAGTTAACTTTTGTGATTGAATCTAAAATTTGCCCTATAGATTTATGTGTTGAATACTTGTTCCCCAGATGGTGGTACTATGTGGGGATCACCATCTGGGGATGGCTGTGGAATTTAGGGGGGGATCCTTGCTGGAGGTAGTAAGTCACTGGGGGTGAATATTGAGGTTATATAGTCTGGTCCTATGTCCTCTTTGCTCTATTCCTGACTGTGGCTGCAAGGCAACCAGTTGGCCTCCTGCTCCATCGCCATGCCTTCTCTACCATGATGGACTGTACCCTCTGGAACTGTGAGCCAAATCAACCCTTTCCTTGCCTAAGCTGCTTCTTGATGGATACTTGGCCATAGCAATGAGTAAAGTAACTGACACGGGAAGTATCATAAAGTTTGTTCTATTTTGCCCTGTTGATTTGAGATTAGAAAACTGTGTGCCTTTCTGAATGGAGTGTGTTAGATAGTAATTAATTTAGTTCCCTGGCTTCCCTGCTTTCAAGAGTTAGCAATCAGAGTTCTTGACCCTCTGGAGTTCACTATTAGATTGTAGCCTCCTTCAGTGCAGCGATCTTTCTTTCTTTAAGTCTTTCTTACTTTTATCCTTGGGGCAGAGGATAACACGAACACATTACACTTACTGAATTCTACTGAGATCTCCAACATGGAAGGGGCCGGCCTTCTTTTCATGTGCATAACCTTTCCAGATTCCTCCTGGAAAGAAAAATGACCACCACAGTCCTGAACAAACAGAAATAGACACCTGGCCTTCAAGTTTCACACTCAGAATTTAAATTCAGTTCCTAAGAGGGGCTTCACAATACCTATCCAGTAATGTACACCAAGCTGGCTGTTCAGAATCTCAGGGAGATGGTTAGACATGGTTTCCTGATCCCATTGTAACAAGTAGTTTTTAAGTGTTCTTGAGATGAACCTCGAGACTCTGAATTTTATTTACATTGTTATTAATATATATACACAAACATAAGCATTTGGAGGGAGTTTGGTGGGCACAATATATTAATCTAGCCAGACAATAGTAGTAGCTCCCCCCTTGAATTGCATTTTTAATAAATAACCTAGGTGATTTCAACACACTATAATGTTGGGAAGTACTCCATTGAAACACTGAGTGCATTGGTCTCACATGTTTTCCAGTCTTTTCTCTGTATCCACTCACTTGTTCCCAACCCCCTTACAAAGTGGAAGTAAAGTGTGTGGAAAAGAAAAAACACAATCAGCTGAGGCAGCGTTTTGGAGTTGGCCAGTGGCTATGTTACTACTTCATCTATAACCTCCAGCAGAGTGGGAAGCTTGTGTTTCTAGCCATCCCTTACTTGATGGCCAGACCTTACGGGAATATCATAGAGCAGTATCATCCTCAGACAGCCTGGTTGAGAACAAAGTACATACATGAAACAATTCAAAAGTGATAAACGAAGTTGGTAGAATCTTGAATTGTAGCAGCAAATGCTAGGTGGACTGAAGGCAGACAGAAGCAAAAGATGGCAGGGAACTGGCATAGCAGGGCCAGTTCCCAGCAGAGATAGTGAGTTTGGAAGAATGAGTTAGGTTTGGATAGTGGAATGAAAGAGGGGGGCTTTGTGTAGAGTACTAGGAATAGGCTCAGCAGTGGTGTACTCTGTGTTAGGGCGGCCAGAGGCTTTGAAGATGACCTTCTTTGTTATAGACATGAATCTCTGAGCTATAAAAATAATGTGAGAAGAAAAATAGAAATTCTAAAGATATCTGATGTCCATTAATCCAAATTGTTCGGGTGAACAAGACCTATGTTTCAAGATATCATGTTGGAGACTAAAAGAAAATTGAGGTTAGGGTGGTGGTGAGCAACATTTCAAAGAATGACAAGGACAGCTGAGGCACACCTTGAGCCGCTGGAGGGATTTATGTCACTGGCTGGAATATGTGTTTGGGGTGAAGTTAAAAAGGGCAGATAGAAGGAAGATGTTTCTTCTAAGAGTACAGCCTATCGGAGGGTCTGTGATCTGGGAGCAGGTGAGGACACTGTGAATTGATGGCAGCTTTGATGGCTTTTCTTTCTTAACTTTGTGTCCAGTGACATTTTCTTCCCTGCCCTGTGGGTCAAGTTGGTTTTGGAAGTGAGACATTTATTTTATTCTCCCTTAAAAACAAACTTTACATCATTAATGTGCTGCTCAAAAATGTTTGTGCTGAATTCCTACCTCAAAGCCAGGGTCTGTGACTCAGATGGTGAGCATTTCAAAATTCTCTCAACATAATTTCACATAAAAAAGAGATATCTTTACTCTGGGCCAACTCTGAAAACCAACTGCCTCATATCACTAACATGTAGCTGGACTGATTCATAGTCACACATCTTCAAAGACATGGAGAATCATTTTCGCCTGCAAGTTCCTTATTAATGTAGAGATAAATGTTATCATAAATTTGAACTTTTGTATTATGAGCTGAATTTTTTTTTCTGGTCTTTAAAATTTATTTCCAGAATATGTGATAGCATGAGACTAAGGGCTCTATGGCACTTTCCCAACTGGACACAGTTTGAGATTTTCTTTGTCTCCATTTTCTTTAAGCAAGATGATAAACACTTAATAAGAAGATGGAACTTATGGAAAGTAGCCAGAAAAGAATAGCATTCTACTGAAGGAATTCCACTTCAGATGCTGCACTGGAAAGAAATCCTGACTCCAGCTCCTTTTGCCTTTTGATGATGGTTTTAAAACTGTGAAAGCAGAGAAAGCCAAGTGTGTGGTCTTTAGCAATTTCATAATAGTCTGTGCAGGAGACAGAGGGGGTTGTGGCTTGCTGGAAAAAATGATTAGCTTTTTCTTTATGATGACAGAAAACAGTTGCAATTCAAAAATGTGAAAGGTTTTGCAGCCCTCCCTTTTGGCAAATTGTTAGGTAATCACTCCTTCCAGGTGGTGCTTTCAATAAAGACCTTGGAAAGTCACCCCCACCCCCACCCCGCCCATGTCCTCCAGGCAGAGCCATTGTCAACTGGGAGAGACTTGTAGAGTTAATGAGAGTACCTTACAGGAAATGGCTCCGGATGTTTCTTAAGGGGAATCTACTCATTTCCTAGGCTGCTCAAATGACTCTGTCCTGGTCTTAGAAGCACATAGTTTGACCCTGGGTTCCTCAAGAAGAACTGGAGGAATGCTGGATTCTGATTATCATCATCATCATCATCATCATCATCATCATCAATTTACATTACATTATCTCAGGAAGCAGCAGGCTCACCAAAGCTAAGAGCTCTTTCTACATGCAAAGATGCTTGGAGAAAGGGGCTTTCATTGCCATGAACATACCAACTGTTATGACAAAGAAAACACACACAAAAAAAGAACCTTTCCCAAGACTGGCTTTTATTACATCATTTTGATAAAAACTTGATCAAGCCATCCTGGAACTAGCACCCTGGACTAGCTCTATCTTATTGTGAATATCTGTGGGTTGGTGTCATTTATTCATAACATGGCATGGGAAATAGCAGATGCTTTGAAAGGTGCTGGAAAAGCTGCATCTTTGGGACCATTTTGAAGCTCATTTTCCAGCACGGTGTCAGGTTTGGACCAGTCAGAAGTAGAGAAGCCAAGCAGATGTTGACTGCCCATAGTCCAGTGAGGGCAGATGTTACAAGGCTCTCCATATCAGAGCTTTTTAAACTTTTCCACTCTCAACTCCTTTTCTCCCCCCAAACTTTTATATGACACCAGCATATGGATAAATAAAATAGGTTACCAATCAATAGTAAATCAAAAAGAAAATTACTTTAAAACAATTCTTTGATATACACATAATTTTATCATTTATTCATGAAAAAAATAAATTTGCAAAGTAATGAGATGGATGTGTTTTCTTACTATTACATAAAGAGTTATATCTTGCCAGGTGTGGTGGCACATGCCTTTAATCGCAGCACTCAGGAGGCAGAGGTAGGAGGATTGCTGAGAGTTCGAGGCTACCCTGAGAATACACAGTGAATTCCAGGTTAGCCTGAGCTAGAGTGAGACCCTACCTCCAAAAACAAACAAACAAACAAAAAAATCAACAACAAAAATTATATCTTGGCTGTATATTTGACACTATAGAACCTTCAACATTCACCTTCAGCACTTTTAAGTGTTGATCAATACTTTAATTTTGCAATTTTCAATGCTAAGAACACCACTTTGCATAAATATGTAGTGCAAGTGGTAAATTTGAGCTTAAGCCATTATAAAGATTGTAGAGAAATTGTAGTAGGGTTAGGAAGATGGCTCAGTGGTCAAAGGAATTACTTATAAATATTGTAGGAGATTCTGTCCTACTCCCTAAGATTATATATGCATATATATTTGTTTGTTTGTTTTTTGAGGTAGGGTCTTGCTCTAGCCCAGGCTGGCCTGGAATTCACTATGTAGTCTCAAGGTGGCCTTGAACTTACAGCAATCCTCCTACTTCTGCCTCCAGAGTGCTGGAATTAAAGGTGTGCGCCACCATGCCTGGCATTATTTAATTTCTTTTTTAATGGAACTCATGTCAGCAACTCAGATAGTGATTTTGAAAATCTAACATTCTCACAGTAGAATCCAATGATACAGTGATTTGATGCTTAAATCCCGAGGGATCTGGTAAGAAAATATTTAGATTTTTTATTTTCCATAATGAAACCATTACGTTTCTGTAAAAGCAGAAAACTTTGCATGTATGATAAAAGCACTGATATTCATAGCATACGAGTCTTGAGTCTGAGCTGAGGCTTCAGGCAGCACTGCTTGGTGTTGCGTGGCATGATATCATGTACAATGCAAAGAGCCCATGTTGCGTGTTCAGAAACAAGGTTGCAGTGAAGTGGTGTGATGCAACATGGGAGGCAGTGCCAGAAACACCTTGGATTCATTATGCATTTGACCTGGAATTCACATTGGTCACTGGATGCCCAGAAACATCTTATTGTTGCCAATGTTTTCATGATCCCAGTTACACAATCCACAGTTTAAGAAGCTGGGATCCAGAAAACTGTGATAGTTGAAGGATTGTTCTCAACTACATTAGGACATTCCTGTGGTCAAATGACATGTGTTGATGGTCTTGCAGGAATGTGGGTTCTAAATAATAGGGCAGAGAGATGAGGCAGCCCCATGACCCAGCCCCATGTCCCCAAGAAGGAGGAATCCCCTCACCCCCTTTGCCCACCCTCTCTCAGTGGAGGCTTCTGTGGCTGCAGAATCCACAGTGGAGTTGTATCCATCAGCCCCTTCTTGGAGGTCAGAGACAACAGAACTGTGCCTTTGTATAGCCTATGCATTCAATCTCAATTCTTTACACACCCTGGGGTAGACTAGTGCCTGAACATGATTTTTGTCAATGCCAACTTTTGGATGTTTGTGACTTCAAATCCTTATTTTTTTTTTGACTTCCAAGCCTGTTTTCTGATGACTTAGATCACTTCCTCAGCAGCCTTAGAAAATACAAAGCAGTACAGACCACGTGTGTCTTTGCCTCTCGGAACTGTTGCTTGGTAGACTGAGGTTCTGGAGTTACCTGCTCTGGTGGACTCTTTTGCTCTCATTGATAAGAAGAGAGATGGCAGGAGCTGATGGATAAGAAAGAGGAGAGGCAGCCAGGAGCCGGTGACAAAAATCATTCCCATACATCTGGTCTGGACGGTTTGGCTAACATCCAAGATCCCTTGATGGGGGCAGCTCTGATGGGAACAGTGAGACCCTGTGCTATGGAGGCACTTTGCAGAGATGCTCATGGACTGAATATTAACTTGAGATGTAGGCCCTAAAAGCAGGGTCAGTTTGGTTCTTGCTGTTCTTCCTTGGAAGGTGAATAGGGGGTGAGGCATGGCCATGCAGTGATGGTGGTAGAGAAGGTGGCACTGTTGGACAGTGGGTTGCTGCATCCTGACTATGGTCCCTTTGTCTTAAAGAGGGAAAGTGTCACTCATTGTGAAACCCTGGAGAAAAGGTGCATGTCTTTAGGGAGGACGTTTTTATTGGCCAGATTAATCTGCTTTCCATTAGAGAGCTCATTATGGACCACCTCTCCACAAAGCCTCCCTCATCTCAGTGACAGTGTCACTCATTATCAACCCACTCTCAACAAAGCTGCCCTCAGCCCAGTGACATTGTACTTTCCAGCCTTTGAAACCTCTTCAGAGCTATTTTCTAACAATGTATATACTTTCGTAGCAATAGCCACAGATGGCGGGTGGGGACTGAGTCAGGTCCCCCCCTCAGTCTCCTGCTGTTTCCCAGTCAGGTGCTATTAAGAAGTATCCCAAAATGTTTGTTCAGTTGAGCCATTGCCCATCCTTGCGAGTCAAGATCCAGGCCAGACAGAAGGATTAAAGGACTGGGACAAATCACATTACCTCCCCCTGGCACAATAGTTTCATCAAATAAAAATGCATTTAAAATGAACATCAAAGGCAACTTTAAAAGTGAAAACTAATAACAAAAGGCTAAAATGTGCCTAAATTGCATGGCTGGAACACAAAAGGGGCATCCATTCTGCCTGCTCTGCTGAAAGTGCTGGTTTATAGAAGACTGTTAAGCACAGACATATTGGTACTGCTTTTTTTTTTTTTTTTAATAACAGCTGAAAGTTTCCTCCTCGTTCAGCCTCTTGGCATCCCTGCACCACCAACATCACTTCTGGGCTCTGAGAACCTGCTGGTGATGCCATGAATAACCAGGCACACAACACAAGCAGAAAGAGCCCTCATGACCCAGAGGCAGTCTGGGGGGGGGATGGGCTTCAGGGCCGTGGCCAGCACGTAAAGCTCAAACCTGGCCTGATGCTTCATATGTGCCAGATGTTCAGGGTGCACATTAGTACTGGCTTTGGGCAACATCCTGATGTCCTTACTTGTTCTCATATCTCTTTATGTGTTTTTACACTTGCCTTGCTCTTGGCCCAGTTTTTTTTCTCTTTCTTTTCTTTTTTCTTTCTTTTCTCTCTCTGCTGTGGTATATGGTGCTTGATACATACCACACACATGTGTTTACAGATGTGCACCATGAACATGCATGTAAAGGCTAGGAGGGAACTTCAGGTGTACCCTTCCGCCATTTAACCATGGGTTTCCTTGAGATAGGGTTTACGCTTTAACCTGGAGCTGCTGCTGTTGGTCAGTGAGCCCCAGGGATTCTCCAGTCTCTTCACCCCCACTGAGGATATAGATGTGCAAAGTCATGCCAAGGCTTTTATGCGGGTTCTAGGGAGTCAAACATAGTGGTCTCTGCTGAGCCCTCTCTACAGCTCTTGGGTTAGTTTGGAAACTAATTGATTCTATAGTTCACATTCATCATTTCAATGCATTTACCCATTTATTCACAAAGCTACCTATGTGTCTTTGGCAATGCCCCTGCTATGCGGCTGGTAGCTACATGATATGGGGGTCACTTTTTCTCAACATCTTGAAGCATGTGGATCGTGTGTTGATTTTCTCTGAGATCACATGCTCACCTTCCAGAAGCTCCAGATGCAGCCGTGTTTGTAGGTACTCTTCTCCATTAGTATTTGCTCTCAGGAAAGTTTAACCACTTGCTTTTAAAATTTCAGTCATATGATACGTTTCAGGCAACAATGACTGTGAATGTGGTGGTGGTCTCCTAACATCACAATGGGACTGAAAATACCTTCTGGTCTATTGATGCTATGGTTACCTTGGGTTTTATATGTCCACTTTGATGTCTACATAATGACAAAAGTGCCAAACTACTCATTTCTCAGAATGAATCTCAGTCATCACATGACACAAGTGTTGCTTGAGTTATTTGCTTAAATCAATTATCAGGAAAGTAATCCAAAACAGTGTTTTTGAGGATTATGGTGTAATGATGGTGGCAATTTTTCTTATTTTTAAATTAATTAAATTTATTTATTTATGTACATATGTGTTTCTGAGCTATGTGTGCATATGTGTGTGCAGGTCCACATGTGTACACATGTGCTTGTATATGTATGAAGGCCAGAAGACAACCTCAGGTGTCATTCCTTTGACACAGGGTCTCATTAGTTTTGAGCTTGCCAAATGGTGTAGACTGGCTTGTCAGTGAGCCCCAGGGATCCACCTGCCTCTGCTTCCATAGTTCCCAAGTGCTAGGATTATAAGTGTGTGCCATCCACCCACAATGCCTGGCTTTTTATAGAATAGATTCTAGAGACCAAACTCGGATGCTTGTGTTTGTAAGTCAAACATTTCACTAATTGAGTTCTCTCCTGAGCCTGTAGTGATTTAAAATTGAAGAGTAACACATTATTTCTGACTCCCTCAAATTGGTTCCTGAATCCAGTAAACAGAGCATTCCTCTCTATGCATATGCATTAGCATATATCTGCATATGACTCTCCTTTGTATGACAAGGTTTTAGTGTGGTCAGGAGATAAAAGAGTGAGTGAGCTACTGATAGAACTTCATGTATTTGTTATTTTACTTGTTGCTGAGACAAAATATTTGACAAGAGGCAACTTAGGAAGGAAGGGGTTATTTTGGCTCACAGTTCAAGCTTTCATTCCATCACCATGGGCAAGGCATGGAGGTATGAGCTTGAGACAGCAGGCCACACTCAGTGTCCACAGTGAGGCACAGAGTACAGTGCTGGTACTCCCTTCCATCCAGCCCTGGACTCCAGCCCATGGATCCTACCATGTTGGTGGGTCTTTCCTTCTTAATTAAGCTAATCAAGATAATCCCTCATAAGCCCTGCCCAGACACTAACAATCTAGATAATCCCTTACAGGCCCAGAGGTTCATTTTCTAGGTGATTATAGAATCCTGTCAAGTTGACAATCCATACCAAACCTACCATGGTGGCACAGGCTTGCAGTCACAGCATTCAGGAGGTTGGAACAGGATGATCTAGGGTTTAAGGTCATTCTTGGACATATAGTGAGATGGAGTCCAGCCTTAGCTATGAGCGACCTGACCTTATAAAAAAAAAAAACCCTCAAGTAGTGTTTTGGATGTAGTGTACTAGATTCTACAGTGAAAATTAGTACAGCCTCCAATTCCATGTCCTCTGTTACTAGAAGCCTCTTACACTTCCTGCCTAGGATCAGAGATATTTTTTTTTTCTCTTATGTTCTCCTGGTGACTTTTAGTGGTATTTTCTATTTTGGACCACCTTCCACATACTATTGACCTTACTGGCGTCATACAGGCAGAATTTTCATGTTGATTCCAAGTTTTAACTTACTGTTATCTCACAGGCCAGCTACTGAGGTACACTCTGGTGGCATATTTTAGTGGCGTTCATTCCATGGACGTACATTATAAAAATTACAATCTAGTTGGCTATGAAATTAATTTAAATGAATATAATAATCCAATGAATTTCATCTTCTCTCAGGTGCAGGTGCAGTGTGCCTCTAGCTGGTGGTTTCAAGGGGATGCCTGCTTGATAGTACATTAAGTCAGGTGAGGGAGTGGAATTGGGCTCTACAGCGGCCCAGTTCGGCATGGGCACTGGAGTTGTTTCAGTTGACTTTCCTAGCTCTACCCAGCTATTCTTGTTATTTCATGGACTCATTCAACTTTGATTTAAGCATCTCACTCTTTTTTTTTTTTTTTCTAATTTTTGAGACAGGGTCTCACTCTAGCCCAAGCAGACCTGGAACTCACTCTTTAACTCATTCTGGCTTTGAGCTCATGGCAATCCATCTACCTCAGCATCCTCAGTGCTAGGATCAAAGGCATGAGCCACTATGCCCCGCTAACACATCTTTAATTATATATAACTATTTCCTCTAAGCAGTAGAAACCCCAATATCAACTTTTAACATCAAATCTTCCATTGTGAAATCTGGAGGCTTCTCCCAAATTACAGTATACGACAACCCTATCAACCAGACTAGTTGGACCTCACCTCCAAGCAGAGTTTGAGGAGTGTAACAGGATTATATCTGAGATGCGCCAGAATGCCTCTTGCTCCTTCCTCCTGACTCACAGCTTCTTTCTCAGTAGCCTTTCTCTTAAGCATCCAGGCTATCATTCTTCCAGGCCCCACCAATCTCAGTGGCTGTTGCCAGCCTCCACCTCCATCAGGGACCTTTGTGCTCAAGATTAATGTTAACTACTGTGCATGGCTCAAGCAGATTGCAAATGACTTCCATAAACTCAGAGGAAGGAAATCTGAATTTAGTTACTTGGCACATTTGAAAATGATATGCAAAATAATGATATTTTCTAATGTACTTTAAAGATTTGAGAAAAGGAATCAAAACCAGGTTTGTGCTATAGATTTAAGCAATGATAACTACTTTATTCCCTGCTGCATGGGAATAGGGAATATGAGGCAGGAGCCCAGGATTTTAGAGATGAGTCCATGTAAAGATTAGAGTCACTCAGGTGGCTCCATGGCACATCCTGTGAGCCGAAGTCTCTGTGCTTGTCCTTGTCATTCTCATGTCAGAGAGGAGGTCAGCTCAGCTCAGCTTCCTTGGTGACAAAGTGCTTGTCCATTTGGTGTTGAGAAAGCAAATATCCCTCTCTTCCACATTTTATTTTTAATGTAGATTATAGCTTTTCATTTATGACTAATCTAGTTGGCTTCTAATTTGGCCACATCAATGAATGCATTCATGGTTGTTGAAGGAGCAGCAAGGAGCAGGTGCTAAGCCTGTCTGATTTTCACTGAAGCAAGAGCTATGTTTAACCTCCTATCCCAATACTCAAGAGAAAAACCCACCTGCACTAAGAATCATACTATTTCATTTGCTCTCTCTTGAAAAGATGTCCAGGAGAGACAACTCAATGTTTTTAGCCTAGTGATAAGCCACGGTACATAATTTGAACCATCTAGAATATGCCCTTTCTAACAGGCAGCCTGACTCCGTGTCCCCTGGGCTGAGCACATCACGGATGGGGGTTGACTAGTGAAGGAATGGCATCCGCACCTTGGGCCTTTCTCCATCCCTCTGGGGCTATGCTGTCTGCCACAGGCGGGGCACAGGGCTGGTTCACGAACCTCTTTGAAGGGAGGGCAGTCCCTGGTTATAGCCTGACTCTCCAGGTTTGGCTGCGCAGTCGTACTGCCCCAATCCTACTCCTAACCCTGACTAGTGTCTTCTCCACATCCCACTGTCAGTCCCAAGCTTGCCACCTTCATGATTGTCACAACCTACTTGTGTCATAGAACAGGACCTCTGTTGTATACATCATCCAATAAACTGCTATAGCAAGAAAAAAAATCAACGCTGTGTTAGTGGGGTATTTATTTGTTCAAGGATCCTGAGATACTCAAATCCAAAAATCTGTGGATAATGAAATACATAGATGTTCAGACCACTGATAAAAATAGCAGAATATATAATCTATACAGATATTTATGTAGAGTTTAAATCATCTTTAGGTTACTTATAAAGCCTGATATAAATACTATGTGGACAGCTGTCTTGTTGTATTGTATCAAAACAAGAAACAACTTGACAATTCCGTTCAGTACAGATGCATTCTTTTTTTTTTTTCTCTAACATTCATCTGATCCATGATGGATTGCATCCATAGATCTAGAACCTCTGACTTGGATGGAAGGGGTCACTGTATGCTGCTGACTGACAATTTGGATAAAACCTCTTGGTTGCACCAATCAGCTCTAATGACTATGTTAGGCATAATGCAGAGTCCCATGCACTGAGGTCTCCTCTGTGAATCCAATCTCAACAATGTATGACAACAGAAAGGAAAAACCGAAAAGACTCTACAGGCCTTTGCACTCAGAGAGCATCTCTCCGCCCACCATGGACACCATGTGCTTTGCCGTGTCTTCAAGTGAGAAACATTCTCTGTCTGCTTGTCAGTTCTGATTGTGCCCAGCACTCCGTGGGCTCAGATCACATGTGCCCGGAATCTGACCACACACTGGTGTGGAGCAGCAGACAGTGAAGTGTTCCACACTCTCCTGCATCCTTCCTCTGAAAGCCTGGATTTGCTCCATTTGCCCCTGTTTCCTCTGTTGCTCACCCTGTGCCTCATCCAGCTGAAACTGGCCTCTGAGACATTAGATCTGATTGCTAACGAGCTCTTGGCCTCGAGGAGTGTCAAGCTCCTCTTATGATCTATCTGTGTGCATCCTCAAACCTGAGAAACTGCTCCAACTTTGCTTTCATGCCCCTTCCTCTCACACTGAGTGGAAGCATTTCCTTCTGATCACAGACAACTGAAAAGCTCTCGTAGGCTTCAGGACAGTAGTTCTTCACCTTCTTTATACAATCCTCTGGGCTGCCTTTTGTTTCTGGACAAAACTACCATGATCTCACTGTGTGGTAGCTGTGGCTGCCCTTCCATACACCTACACGGAACAAATCACTGTGAAGCCAGTAACCCAGGTTTATCCAAGCAAAAGGGGAAATACTTGTCAATCAGCATACATCCATTAACAATCAACTGACAGGTACAAATTGAAGCACTGGGCCAGATACCTGGAGTCCCTCAACTGGAGATCTGAGCTTCTCAGAGGAGGAGCCGAACCTGGGTCAGAGGCTTCCCAATCAGTGAAAGACTGTGCCTGTTTTCACTCCTTCTCTGGTCATCCTCCTGCCTCCTTACCGAATGGAGCTCGGTTTCTGCCATCATTGCAGGCGAGGGCCTTTTTCATAGTCAAGGATGCAAATTGTTAAACCTCACTACTGGCAGGGTGCTGACCCAATTCTGATTCTCAGAATCATTTTTATGTTTTCTTTTCCAAATAACCTAGGACTGGCTGAGCTTTACCAAGGCTTAAGTGGGAAAGATGAACAACCAAAGAAGTCAGTGTTAAAACTCCAACAATCATCTTACAATTGCCTCATGGATACACTGACTCTGGGTGACAAGTCCAAGTTATTTTGTACTGTATAAGTTTCATTTGAGCAATCTGGCTATTATAATAAGGTTGTGGTGGATCACACTGACCAGAGTATTTTTGGTACACTGCAAACATTTCAGTAAAATGGCAAATTCTTCTGGAGGGAGACTTCAAAAAATAAAGGTCATTTGTTGGGGAAAGTTCTGTGTGGGAATACATAGGGAGTAACCTGGTCCTGGCACCAGGCTTTCAGGGGCACAGATCTCAGGCTGGCAGAGCCAGACCAGCTGCCCTGGTTCTGCTCACTTTCTCTCCTGAGCCTTGTTGCAGCTACAATGCCAACAGGGCTCTCCCATGGCAGCTGTGGAGACTCTCTGGCCTGCCATCTGTCTCCTGGCTGCGTGGCTTGGAGAACAGCCACCACTCACTTATGTATGTGCTTACAATATGCACTACAAGCTTATACAGCACAGCCTTGGAAGGAAATCCTCAAAGACAGGGTTCTGTGCTAGCCCATAAGTGAGACCTCTGACACCCAGATAGGAGAATTCTGAATGAAGCGTGAAAGATTTTAGACCATATTTATACCTTTACCTTCTAATGCAGCTCTCATTTTCATTGCCCAATAGGTTCATCTTCCTCTCCTCATGGAAAGTTGTCAAGCATGATAAATGTAGAGGGAGTAAGAAATTGGAGCTTTATGTGCCTACTACCTGGTTTTGTCAGTGATGTGCTTCTGGTCAACCTCTTTCTTTGTGTGAAGTGAATGTGATAACTGCCCCACTGCAGAAACTATTCTCCAATCTCTTTCTTTGCAATCTCCACCCAAGTGAATACCTCCAAAATTGCTTTCAGGTATTTATTTATTTCTTCAAGAAGAGCTGATTTGATAGAATTCATTGATGATTCATTTTTTTTTCCAATACATCTGAGTCTATTCAGCAATGATTTGGTGCAGTGACTGTATCATGATGATAACACATTCTGTTACATCGCTGTTTAAGCGCTTGTTTTTATAATGGACACAGGAGAGGTGTGCATTCGAGAAACACATAATGAATGAGTTGCAGATAAATTCATATGGTTGTTACTTCCAAATGATGTCATTGGACTGAGAACTTGAGAGAAAGCAGCTGAATCTAGGGTAAAAGAAAATCCTACCTGAAAAAGAAAAGAACACATGGTATTACACAAGCTGAGTGGAGATAGAATTACAAAAGTACATACAATCCCCAAAGCATGGGGGTGCTATGTGTAATTTGTGATAGCTAGTTGGACCAAAATGGTAGAACTGCATTCTCTGTAGATGGTGAGTTTAAGTCCAATGGGCTAAAATCCATAAACACTGAGATTTTTGTTTGTGTTTCCTGGAGGCAGGTGATAAATTCATCTTCCCATAAAGTTTATGAATCAACGTTTCCTGGACTCCATTGATCATTTTTCTTTTCCTTTCCTTTCCTTCTTCTTTCTTTTCTCCTTCTTTTCTTCATTCCTTCTCTCCTTCCTTTCTTTTCTTTTACTTTGTGGGCATGGGGTTGTTGTTCAACTTAGTTTGAATGATGTTAATATTAGAAAACAATATATGCACAAGTTTTTTCTTAGCATAAAGCTGTTATATTGAGTTGAGCAATTTTATACTATCAGAATATCGTATGTTCCTCCCCCCCAAAGCCAATCCATAATTAAGTACACACCAAGGTATGATTTATACTTTATACATTCAATAAAGAGCTATGTAATGTTGAGAAAGTGCAAGATGTTGGTAGAGACAAAGTTCATCTGAGCTTTTGTCTCTTGGGTAGCTGGAGACACCCCTGGGTACAGGTGATTGCCAGACGAGGCAGTGTGGAATCAGAAGAGTCATCCAGGTAGTGCTGTCGACGGAGTGTCCTGCTCAGTTGCAGGCTGGGGAGTTCAGGGCACAGAGTCACTCATCTAAGATACCCTTGGAGTTGCGGCGGAAGGCATGAACCTGACTTCCAAGGTACACTTCTGAAACCAGATCTTCACTCTGCTTATTGATTCTAGAACCTTCCTCTGTCATAGTTGCCTTGTTTAGAATACTCCCTGTGGCTGTGAGTGAATACCCAATGAAGTCTCAGTGTTATCTCTGCCATTGTCTTACTTGTTGGCTAAGAGGGACAGCTGACTGGCCAGCCTAGAGGAAGACTGAGGCCAGCAGGATGGAGCACCTAAAGGCTCTGAGCTTGAACATGAAGAAGCCTCCCCACCCCATACCATGGCACTGTGATCAAGGACACTGTTCATAGGCAGTGGTATCTGAATGCATCCTGAAGGGAGAGTGGAGCTTGCTGATACTGTTAAAGACACTTAAAGGGCAATAGAATGCAGGATTATAGGCACCTAGCAAGAGATGGCAAGTAGCCAGCGTAGGGAATGAAGCCACAAGGGAGGACATTGTCCTCTGTTGCTCAGGAACATGGAACAAGGCAGCTTTGATGTGTGCTCTTTTGACTGAGGACTTTTAGAAGCAGACTGTCAAAGTAAGTCATTTGCTCTTCCTTCAACAGACTGAGGGGCAAAAAGGTGAAGGCCAAGCATATACCTGCTCTGAACCTGAGAACCCCATTTTCAGTAGGCCAAGCTCCACCTTCTTCTCCTACCACTGCTGCCTGCCTTGTCTAAGGAATGAAACAATGAATGTGAGCTTGAAAGTTCCCCTGCCCTCTCATGGTACTTATGGTACCAGGCTGTTTAATTTTGAATAAAGAAGGAAAGAATCTTGGCCAAGGGACATATTGCCTCTGAGCTGCCACTCTGAGCAGGGACTAAAGTTGTTACTTTATAGTCAACCTTCTGGTAAGGTCGGGCAATGACAACACATGATTCACCCTTGAATGTTTACTAAGCAAATATGCTTTGTATGTTGGCATGAACCCAGCGTGCTGCTTGAGAACTCTTAATTTGCAGTTTTCAGAGTTGTGAGTGAGGTAAGAGATATAGAGACAAGATACATGCAAATGTAATTATTTGTCAAGTACATGGAAATTAAATGGTTCTCCACTGGTGTGTTTCTATTAATGTCCTTTGTTGTATCTGTGAAAGAGAAGCATATATAAGCCCCAAATCATGTAGTCATATTTTTAAAAATGTGTCCCACAGACTGTGGTGGCAGGACCCTGAGACATCAAGCTGGAACTGAAATGGAAGCCAGGTCCCTGCTGGCTAGCTGTCATGGTGCTGGAAAGTGCTATGTGAACTGCTGGGGCATAAAAATCACCAACAGTGTAAACAAGCCGTAGATCCAGCAAGCTACAAATCAACCAGCCTGGCAAGATGCACACACTGGTACAATAGTGGTGCATTGGCTATGGGGGTAATCAAGTGCTCTGAGCTGATAGGAGGCCCTCTTAGTGGGAAGGAATTCATGCCTGGTACTGAGAACCATGTCAAAACTTATGGCTTATATCTAGGTGCAGTGGCAAATGTCTTTAACCCCAGCACTTGGGAGGCAGAGGTAGGAGGATCACTGTGAGTTCAAAGCCAGCCTGGGACTACAGAGAGAGTTCTCTGAAAGCCTGGCCTAAAGTGAGACCCATTTTGAAAACAAAAAACAAAAAACAAAAAACAAACAAACAAAAAAAAAAAAAGATAGGAAGGAAGGAAGGACGCTTGTGGCTGGGAAGGAAGGTCACAGACCCTAGAGGAAGTTTCCACTTTTGTGTACTAAATAGAGACATTATTCCCATCAAAACCTTCTAAATATAGATATTTATCCCTTTGATTGATGCTGTTCTCACTTTGGGTGAACCTGGAGCAAGACTGGCTGATCAGGGAGCCCTGGTCACCTTCTTTCTCTGCCTCCCTCAGCACTGGGGTCACAGGCATGTTTGGCCACACCCAGCTGTTTCATGTGTTTCTGGAGATCAAACCCAGACCCTCATACTTGTGCAGCAAGTGCTCTTTCCCCCTAAGCCCTTTCCCCAGCCCAATTTTCTTTCTTTTCTCCTTGTTACTTCATAATGAAATTTTAAATTGATTCAAGCCTGAAAATCTACTAAAAATGAAACAAAGGAGCTGCTTCCCTGAAGATATTGGGAGGGGAAGCCAAAGCATTTCCTTCTGTAGGTTCACCTCTAGTCAACCAGGATGCTGAGCAAAGGACTCTAGTTATCTCTGCTTTAGTTTTCCCCAGTTGTTGGACAATTTTAGTAAATCCCAGCACTATTGCCTGTGAAACAATTTGATCCCTTCAGCAGAATAAGCTATCAAAATATGATATGTGATTAGGCAATACATAGCTTTTGATTTGTACTAGGTGCCAAGTTTAAGCAATAATAATTTGGCCAGCAATCTGAAAGAAAGAACTTGATTTTCACAATCACTTGGGCTTACCAGTTTATAATGATCACAATAGCTACGTGCCTGAGTAAAATATGAATTTTTCTCTGGCATGCCAGACCACATTGTTGCAATGCAATAAATATGTAGATGTTGTCCAACCCCACTTTAAGGAAAAAGGGATTCCTTGTCTGATCAGACAAGTGTTCCAAGGAAAAATTACCTTAAGATTTGTTTTGCCATTAAAGAGCTTCTCAGCTACATTCTAATCAAGTGGGTAAAAGCAGAGACCCTATCAGATGTTGTTGCTGGATGACTATCACGTTCCAAAGTATATGTATGTGAGAGAGCCCTCTTCCATCTCCTACTGTTGTTAGAAATAATTAATGATGTATTATGAGATGCTTTTCATGCCTAAGGGTTCTAAAAGTCTTTGCAACTGCACGTATAAACAGGAATTAATTCACCCGCCATTGAAATGTGGCCACCTCTTGGAGAAGATGTGGCAGCTGTTTGATAACGCATAGAAACATTCCAAAACAAGTAAGCCTGGAATAAAAGTCCGTGCTTGCATCCAGTTCAGAACACTTGAATGTTTTCTAGGTGAGCTGGGCTGTGAGGAACTTTTGTATCTCAGGAGGTCAAGATTTTAGGGTATGTGTCCCTAGGAGAGCCAGCTCCCTTCTGTTCAGCATCAGCTCATGGACAACTGCTAAGTCACCCAGATCCCAGACTGGATGCTGATGAGCAGTCTTCCTGAAGGGAGGCCAGTTTTCTACCAGCTGGTGGAGGAGGCTGGGCAGCATGGAGCGGTAGCCTGGAAAGAGGCTATAGTGCATAATAAGTGAGAAGGACTCCAGGGGATCCAATTCATGCTGGTTACTAGTGTTCATCATATTTTGGTCAAACATCTGACAAGATGGAACCTAAGGGAGGAGAGGTTTCATAGTTTGGAGGTACAGTCCTTCATGATGGGAAAGAAAGACATGGCAGTAGGAGAGGCTCCCCGCAGTGGCAGCAGGTGCATGCACCTGCTTGGCCATGTCAGGGAGGATTAGGAAACAGAGATCAGCAGGAAGTGGGGCCACACTAAAACTTCAAGGCCAGTCTCCAGTAATCCACTTCTTCCAGTAAGACCCCGACCTACCAAACAGAAGCCATATCTGGGCACCATGTGCTTAAATACATGAGCCTATACCATGGATCCATATTAATGTACTACAAGTAAGACCCCAAAGTGTATCTCCTTTCAGACCAAAATTTTAGCAACTTGTCTTTCAGACTAGATAATACAGTTATAAGTAGGGTTCATCTGTTCTGGATTTCTTTGCATTGCCTCATGTCCGCTCTGGTCCCCAATGCATAGTGATTATCTCTGTGGTTGAACGAGAGGAGCTAAGACAACATCCAAATTCACAGGATGCAACACAAACAGCCGTTAGAAGAAATCGTCAGTTGTAAAAAAGATGTTTCCAGTAATAAAAAGAATATCTTTATTCAATAATCAAGGAACTAGAGAAGGAAACACAAATTAAACTCAAACCAGCACGGGGAAGAAAACCAAGGTTAAAGTAGAGATAAAGAGAATGGATATTAGGAAATTATTAAAGAATGCAAGTTAATAAGTCTTTAGCTAGACTGACTTAAGAGAAGGGCAGGGTCTTTTACCTCTGCTCTTTTCCTCATCATAGACTAGAAGTATCTGTCATGCTGTCGTCCTGGTGGACAGCATGTAAGAGAGAATCTAAACTCAGTCATGGAAGCCTGTATGATAAAGATCAAATAAAGGCCTGTGGATTTTTAATTTTTATTTATTCATTTGAGACAGAGAGAAAGAGGCATACAAAGAGTAAGTGTGGGTGCACCAGGGCCTCCTGCCACTGTAAAGGAACACGTGGGCCACTTTGTGCATGTGACTTTACATGGGTACTGGGGAATTGAACCTGGGCTGTCAGGATTTGCAAACAAGCACCTTTAATCTCTGAACCATCTCTCTGCCCCCAAAAGTTTGAGTTTTTGACATACCATCTGCTATAGCAGTTACCTACTCATTGCTGGAACAAAATACAAGACCAGAAGCAGCTTACAGGTGGAAAGGGTTTATTTAAGCTCACAGTTTCAAAGGAAGCTTCATCATGGTGATGAAAGCATAACAGAGCAGGCAGCTGGACTGTCATATATTGTCGCAATAGTTGGATAAGCTAGCTAGTAAACACCCAGTAGGGATGGATTAATAAACCACAAGGTCTATCCCTAGTGACACACCTCTTCCAACAAGGCTCCACCTCCCAAAAGCTCCACTAGCTTGGGATTGAGTATGAGTGAGGCTTAATCATTCATAAACACATGAGGCTATGGGAGATATTTCATTTTCAAGCCATCATCCCCTGCACTTTTTTTTTTTTTTTTGAGTCAGGGTCTCAGAATCAACCCATACTAGCATGGGACTTGAGTTCTTATGTCAGCCTTCCAAATGCCCTGCTTACAACTGTGCGCCATCACGTCTTGCTCCAAATATTATATGGCCCCCAAGGGAAACTCAGGCATGGAAGTCAAATTTACAGCGGAAAACAGCAGTCTGGGGCACAGGCAGGGGCAAGGATGGCAGGTAGTGTCTGGGTTTAGTAAAATCTGGAGGAAACCAAGCAGCGATGGGTTGACCTTTACGGAATGATTGTCTAGGCAGGGTCTTGGCTCAAGACATTGTCTGGCAAGCCATTCCTTTCCTGCTCTGAGCCACTCCCAGCAGATCTTTCTTCTCAAAATACAGGAACCAGAGATGTTGTTCCAATTCACTAGCTCCTGGTGACAGTTCTGATTCTCCATGGAAAAATTCTCATTTCCCAACTATGTCCAAGTTAAATATTGACTTTACTAATTTTAAGTTGTTTTGCTCATAGACAAATGTGCTTTTTTAAATTTAAATTTAAAATTTTTAATTTATTTATTTGCAAGTAGAGAGAGACTTCTAAAAGAGAGACAGGCAGAGATAATGGGCATCCCAGGTCCTCCAGTAGCTGCAAACAAACTCCAGATGCAGGTGCCACCTTGTGCATCTGGCTTTATGTGGGTCCTGGGGAATCAAACCTGGATCATTAGGCTTTGCAGGCAAGCACCTTGACCACTGAACTCTCTTCAGCTTGTCACATGTGATTTTAACAAAATATAGAGTGGGTGGGACTGAAGAAGCAAAAGATATGTACCCATAGCCACTTCCTTAGGGGGCGTAGCAAGGATTTGCCCCAGGAATGCCACTCCTGATTTGGCACTTGGAGAAGCATCTGGGCCTCTATGGTCCTGTAAAGTGCATATTTTGTTAAAGACATTCCTTATTCATCTGGAACACCCACCTATTCTGAATCCTGTTGATTTGTGGGTCTGTCTGTGCCCATTTTAGATGTTCAGCATCTCCTTTTCAACAGTGTGTCAAAAGACACCTTTTCAACTAATTGAATTTAAAGGACAAACTGGCTTTTATTAACAACTCAAGATCCAGGCAGCAACCCATCTACAGATTTAGAGAGGGGCTCCATTGGGCATGGAAGCTCTGTCATTTTTGTTAGGTATCTTGATTGGTGTGATAGTTAATCGTTTTGGTTGTTCTTTTTCTTTTCTTTTCTTTGAAGCAGGGTCTTACTGTGAGTCCCTACCCTGGCACTCACTTTATAGTCCCAGGCTGGCCTCAAACTCACAGCGATTCTCTTACCTCTGCATCCTGAGTGCTGGGATTACAGTCATTGTGCCACCACCCTCTGCTGCTGCTGATTAATCTTAACTGTCAACTCGACAAAATTCAGAGTCACCTATGAGACAGACCTCTGGGCGGATCTCTGCCAGCGTTAGAAATAGGATTGGGTGGGAAGACCCAGCTTGAACGTGGGTGGCATTATCCCATGGGCTGGGTCCTGGTCTGAATAAAAGAGAAAAGAGACAGCAAGTAAGCACCAACATGAATCTCTGTCTGCTTCCTAACTGTGGATACAATGCGGCAGCTGGCTTATCCTCCACTCGTCATGCTATGATGGATACTAACTCCCCAAACCATAAGCTAACATAAACCCTGCGTCCTTGGGTTATTTTTTGTCAGCTATTTTGCCACAGAAAGGGGAAAAAATAAATAATACAGTCTGATGTTTGCATAGTGATGAAAATCACCTAACAATACATTTCTCAGAATAGATCCTGTTGGTGACACATGACTGTATTTTGAAAGTCTCTGCAAACAGTAGAGGGTGTTCACATTCAAGGGTTTTGTGTGGCAGGAAGAGATCCCAAGGTCTTGCTATTAGGCTGATCTGATGGACACAATGGCTTTATTATTACAGACCTCACCTTGGTATCTCTCCACTTCAGTGTAGCTGTATATCATGTCTGAAGAAATAACCTAAGAAGGCAACAAAGGTTGGTGGAATGTACTTCCTTGCCCATGGCCTTTAGACCTGCAGCCTTGTGCTGAAATGTAGCCTGAGATGCATTGATAGAGTCAGAGTCCCCTTTTGTACAGTCTTCTCTTTCTCAGCTCCCTTTCTCTGGCTGCTGTGACCAGTGCCCCACATCACTTCCATTGACTAGCATCATATATCACTGTATACTAAATGCTCTTAGTGGTCACATCTTTCTGTCACTAAACTCCTTACATGCAGTAAGTAATCTCTGCATACCACTCCTTTTAGCTGACTTGTTATTATTCATGTGTTTTCTTTCCTGGAGCGCTATGATTTTAAATCATTTTCTGTGAAAGCAAAAAAGTCTTTATGGCATGTGAATAAACCTGGACTTCCTTTGACTAGGAGTGAAGACATCAATATGGGCACAACAGATCCAACACTCTGGCACATTAGTGGAATGGAGCAGGGATAAGAAGGGAGCTTAGAATTTGTTCTTGTAACATAACCCCAGGAAGAAATGCTGGGGTCGGACTGGAAGCATTAGCCAGGAATAATGGTACCTGCCAGCTATCCACTCTCCCCTTCCGAGAGGAAGCTGATGTAATTAGGATGTTCTTCATGACTGATTCTGACATCCTTTGTGGACTGTGTTGTGTTGCAGGCACTGAAGTAGGAGTGGAGTTGTGCAAGATGAGTACGCCCTGGTTCTGCCCTGGGGGTCCTTACCGGCGATTGATGAGAGACTTCCCTGCCCTCACTGGCAACGTTAGCTCACCTGCATGGTAATTATGCATTTCACGCAGCTTTAATGAGACAGTAGGCATGTCAAGAAAATGCAGTGTAATTACTTAAAATTGAGGCAAGACATCTCTTAGATGCTATAGGCATTGACATTTAGTGATGCAGACAAGAACCTTTTAAACCCTTCTTTCTTTATTCTGATTTAAAAATGTGTTTGTGATGATGTGATGTGATGTGTGTGTACACACATGGGAGGCCAGAAGTCAGCATCAGGTGTCTTCCTTAGTCTTTCTTCACTTTATTACTGCTGGGGTGTGTGCTCATGTGCATTCATGTTCACGTGTAAGAGCGTGGATGCGCATGTGCCATGCACGCAGATCGTAGCTGCATAAATCAGGTACTACCCTGGGTGTCAGTGCTCACCACCATTTTGTTTGAGAGTCCTTGGCTGTTCACCACTTTGTTCACCAGAACAGTTGGACCATGAGCTTCTGGATGGTTCTCTGTTTTCACATCCCTTCTTGTTATAGGTGGTCTGGGGTTACAGGTACCCACCACTGGGTCTAGCTTTTTCCTGGGTTCTTGGAATCCAAATATGGGTATTAATTTTTGTGCAGCAAGTGCTTTACCCACTGAGCAATCTCCCTTCCAGCCCCAATCTACCTTTTTTTGTTTGTTTGTTTGTTTGTTTTGAGGTAGGGTGTTGCTCTAGCTGAGGCTGACCTGGAATTTACTATGCAATAAATCAGGCTGGCCTCAAACTCATGGTAATGCTCCTACTTCTGCCTTCCTAGTGCTGGGATTAAAAGTGTGTGCCACCATGCCTGTCCCAATATACCTTATTTTTTGAGATAGGGTCCTGCACTGAACCTAAAGCTTGATAATCTAGCTACATTAGCTACCTAGTGAGCCCCAGAGAGTCTCCTTTCTCTGCCTCTCCATTGATAGGCTTGCTGCCTAGTATCAGCATACCAACTTCCATGTGGGTGCTGGGGATCCATAGTCAGGTTTTCATGCTTGTATAACAAGCACTTTGCCCATGAAGTCATCTCCCCAACCCCCAAATTTTCCTTCCCTTCGTTCCTTCCTTCGTTCCTTCCTTCGTTCCTTCCTTCCCTTCCTCCCTCCCTTCCTCCCCTCCTTCTTGCCTCTTTCTTTCTTTCTTTCTTTCTTTCTTTCTTTCTTTCTTTCTTTCTTTCTTTCTTTTCTTCTTTCTTTCTTTCTTTCTCTCTCTCTCTCTCTCTCTCTCTCTCTTTCTTTCTTTCTTTCTTTCTTTCTTTCGGTATTGGGTTCCAAACACAGGGTCTCCTGCATGCTAGGTTAGCACCCCACCACTGAACTCTATCCCCCAACCCCTTTTTAAAATGTTTATATTTTGAAACAAGAACTCACTATGTAGCCTAGGCTGACTTTAAACTTGACATCCCCCTGTCTCAGGCTCTCAAGTAGCCATAATTGCAGAGAAGTGCCACCACCCCTACCCCTTTGAGCCATTGAAAATACACTCGATGCAGTCCAGGGTCTGAAAGGGTACAGTCACACTCTTTCCAGCCCCTTAATTGTCTCCTCCAGAGCTTATTTGCTCACTCACTTTCTGGATACTTTTTTTTTAAAGCATTTTACATACTCGGAATACATTTTAAAATATTTTATTTATTATTTATTTATTTGAGAGAGAGAGAAGAGAAGAGACAAATATATAGAGAGAATGGATGCATCAGGCATACGAACTCCAGACACATGAGCCACCTCATGCATGTGGCTTACATGGGTACTGGGAAATCAAACCTAGGTTATTAGGCTTCGCAGACAAGCGTCTTAGCCCCTAAGCCATCTCTCCAGCCCATACTCATAATACTTTATACTTCCATAATAATCAGAAAACAAAAGCCAGAAAAATGTCTAATTCTGTGAAAATCATATTTTGTCAAAAAATTTGTTTTGTTTCTTAAATAATAGGACTTAATCTGTTTCGTGTTTTTTTTTTGTAAGCTTTCCCCTTCCCTCACTCTGCAAGCCAGCGTAGACAGCCCAGCCTCAGTGTGTGTGCATCCATCATTCTTCCCTGTGGATCAGCTGCAGAGCAGCTCACATGCATCTGGCTCATAGCCCATTGGACTTAAGGCCTTGAGGAAATGTTTCCTGACTGAGGCAGAGTTGTTGGCTCCCTGTGCCTCCAAGTCACCTGGGTTCACCTGCCCCAGTGCTTCTGGCTTGCCCAGCCACCCTAAAGGTCCTTAGAGCCCCTGAGGATGACCTGGCTTCAAAGGAGTCTCTGCGCATCCTCTATTCTGTCACTGGCTTGCCTCATAAGAGATGATCAGCAATGTGTGTGCGGACTGGTGAAATAAAAACGGTAATACCATACTCCATGTCCTTCTCACCGGAGGAGTGTCTGTGGGGGAGGGGAGATGAGCATTATCAGAGTGAATTCATCATGTGGGAGTCAGCAAGAAACTGAGCACACAGACGAGCTACACCAGGCTCCTTTCTCTGCCCATCAGCGAATCAAGTCAGCACAGTGATTCATGCCATAGGTATTCACATGGGATAATGGGTGCTTCCAATAAAAGTGTTCATTCTTACTGCTCTTTACTCAGAATCATTCCTCTTGCTCTAAACCAGTCATGTTTGGAAGCTATTGACCACACTAAAACTTTTCACTGGGCCGATGAAATGCACTTTGCAGAGTTTGCTTTTAAAGGCAACTTCTGTGGTTTGAAATTTGTTCTGTGCATTAGAAATAGTTTCCTCCTCCGTGTTTCTGTTTTGCAGGGTTTGGTACCCTTCTTTACCTTTTAGCTCCTTGTGACCCAGGTTCTGATGCCAGTGGTCTGCTGGGAGGTTTGGATCTAAATGGAATATTAAGTATAGTAGCTGCCATGATGGACTGTAACCATGACGTATAATCAGAAATAAATCCTTCCTCCCTTACTCTGATATTTTGTCAGGTATTTTTTGTCCCAGCAAGGAGAAAGGTGACTAATACAAGTATTTTTTTTTTCTGTTTTGAGTGTCAGACTGTGGCATTACATTAGAGAGGCACATTTTAGCATTTTCATAGGTCTAAATTCCTTTTGTAGTTGTTTCATTACTTTGGGGTGCATTTGTAAGTACTCTTCACAGTGAGGCTGCGGTCCTTGTAAAGCTGTGTGCGCAGGTAAAGGTTTCCCTTGTCTGTGGGTGGGTATCAGCAAGGAGGTGGAGAGCTAAACCAGTGGCAGCCCATCGCACCTCACCAGCACCCCAGATGAAACTAAGAGTAACTGGGGAAATGAGGAAGAGTGCTGCTTTCTTGGTGAACCTGGTACCAGCACAAGGGTGAAGGAGATCAACACAGAGAACACTTAACTCCTACCAAACCAGATATCCAGAGACACAGAGGCTCCCAAGACCTCAGCCCTGAAGCAGACCTAAAACAAACCCAACATGGCTCAAGGAAATTTGTGGAAGAGGGGGCTGGAAAGATTGTTGGAGCCACAGGTTGGGTCATTATGCACAGAGACATTGCCTCTTCCCCATCACTGATGGCTAACCTCACAATGTACAACCCACATTCCCCAGCGAGGAGGGTCCCTGTGGAGGGAGGAGGTCAGGGAGGAGGCTAATGATGGTATCAACATGACTGTATACACACTGTGTACATAACTAATGAATAAATAATAATAATAATGAAAGACTCAGGAAAGACTGAATGAGCCAGGTTTGACAAGACTAGACTTCTAGAAAAAGCAACAGAAAATGGCATAGAAATAGGAATAAAAATAAGGAAAAATTTTCCCAACACTGGTGTTTTATATTTTATGTCTTGATAATGTGAAAAGGAAGAACAAGTGACCAGCTATTTTTTTTTTTAAACACTGCTGATTGGCATGACATTTTCCTGGCTTTTTTGAGGTGGTGGTAATCCAACCCTAGATGTAAGAATTGAAACCTTTCTCCCTTCTGAGGTCATCAATAGCTGTCGTGCAAACCACCAGCTAGCTCCTCGGCCATTTCAAGCGGCTGTTTGTCTTTGGAACAACAGCCCCCATTTATCAGTCAGTGGGTGTCCTCAGGCATGGATTACCCCTGAGTTTTCCCATTCTTGCCAAAGCATCAGAATCAGGCAGGAGGATCAGGTGGCAAGGGGATGAAATCAGAGACAAGTGGAGTGTGGTGAGAGCCTGAGGCCCTCCAGCCCCAGTTCCCTTTGCTCTGTCCTATCTGCACTGAAGCTGGCTTTGTTTTCACTTCCTGTTATTCCAATGGGTCATCACTGGGCCTGTGATTTTTTGACCTCTCCTTCTGTCATTACCCACACCACACCTACATCAAGACTCGAGGAACAACTAGGGCTTTGGAAGAATTTCAGTTTGATCTCTTTGTTCTTTAGGTAGGGTCCGCTAATTTTCACAAGGTTAGGTAATGCAGTGCATGTATAAGAGCACAAATGGAAAGTTCAAGTCAGATAACTAGAACTGGCTTTCCTCGCAGTTGGGAGAGGGATTACTACAGATGCTTTGCTCCAGGGTGATTTCTTTTCACTAGGTGAATAAAACTGATATGCTGTATTAGTTTGTTCATGGTAATGGAAGTAAGCTAAAATCACCTTTTATTCGTCTGAATACTGTTGCCAATACTGTTACATCGACACCCAAACATCCCTCAGCTGTGATGCTCCTGTCCTTTTCTCTATCACTTGAGAAATGTGCAAGACTTAGATTCTAATTTCCTTTAATTTTTCTCTTCCAGGGAAATGGATGCCAGTTTTAGCCTGTCAAACATTTTCCCTAACATTTTTGTGCTAAAGCATTTACTTGCTTGAAAGTGTTAAAGGTACAAGGATTCTGGAATCAGACTGTTCCTCTCTATTACTGGACAAGGAAGTTACATCTTCTGAGCCTCAGTTTCCACCATCTATGAAGTGGTAAGGATAATAGGTACTATGCAAAAACCCTTACCAGCTTCAAGGTGGAGTGGGCAGACGGTGTATGGTATATTGTGAGCATTTAGTTAGTGGATTAGTTCTGTTCTTGTCCTGAATCATTCTGCTGTAGCAGTAAACACGATGACATTGCTTTATTTATCTTTTTAAGTTTTTTATGAGAAAGAATTGGTATACCAGGACCTCTAGCCACTGCAATTGAACTCCAGATGTGTGACCTTATGCACATGTGTCACTTTGTGTATCTGTCTTATGTGGCTTCTGGGCAGTAGAGCCTGGGTCCTTGGGCTTCACAGGCAAGCACCTTAACTGCTAAGCCATCTCTCCAGCCCCACATTGTTTTATTTAATATAGTTGGAACCCTGGTAATTGTGTTGTGATCCTTTATCCTTCTTCATAAGCAACTGGATTGCTTTCATCAAGTCACAAAAAGAAGACACTGACCCCTTGCTTTTGAAGTATGAAGTGGCAGTCTTATGACTTTCACTATGGCTGAGACAATCTGTAAATGCTAATCCTAAAAATTCCTCATTAGTTGGGTTCTATAGATTCAATGATCTGTTATTTGATCTCAAGACTACATGCATGCAATGTTCTATTTGTGTATGTATGTGTGGTGAGTAGATGTATGGGTATCTGCGTGCCATAGTGCATGTGTGCAAGTCATAAGACAACCTTGGGAGTGTGAAACCTCCCCTTCCACCTTGTTTGAGACAGAGCCTCTCTTGCTGTTTGTGCTGCTGTGATTGCCAGGCTAACCGGCCTGTCAGCTTTGAGGCTCTCCTGATTCTGCTTCCCATTGCAGTAGGCACATTGGTATTACAGACACGTGTGCCACTCTGTGTCTAGTTTAATGTGGGCTCTAGAGAGCTGAGCTTGCAAGTACTTTTAACCAGTGAACCATCTCCTCTGCACCTGTTGAAATTCCAGTGGGTTTAAATCTATCCCTCCTGCAATGGAGACAAATTGTTTACATTTGCAGTTATTATTTCCAAAGGAAAATTTGTATCAACAAAAAAAAAGAAAGTTAAAGTATTGGGTACTTGATAAATATTGAAAGTCACCATGAAATTTTAACAATGACAACCTCTCAACATCTTCTTTTTTTTTTTTTTTTTTTGTAACCTGGCACTTTTTGCAGGGGGTTGCACTTGGCATCTGTATTTATGACCCCCAACTCCTGTGTCTTGTAGGGTAAGCTTTCTGAGGTGGATCATAACATTATGCCTGCTACAACTTGATCCTGTTTAAAATAAATAAATAAATAAATAAATAAATAAATAAATAAATAAATTTCCTTTGTTCTCATTTTCAGGATATGCTTATAAAAATGGCTTAGACCGTGGGATCTAAGGATGAGCCTGAGAAAACATAGTAACACACTGGTGGGAAATGGGTCTTCTCTTTGGGAACCTCAGATAGAAGAGCATTTGTTTGGAATAGACAACTGGTCTCTGTGGAGTTGTGTGAAATAGACAGTGATCTGAGTGGGAATGATGCATAGTGGGGAACTGACCCACATGCTCGCTGGGCTTAGAATGCTTCAGAATGAAAGTGATGAGAGAAGGAGCAAGGACTATGAAAGAGCCTGTACTATAGGGATTGGCAGTTCCTGGAAAGGACCCCACGTGCAATTAGAAAGATGAGTCAGCTCTAAAAGGCAGAGGCTCATGTAGAAATGGAATGTAGCTGGTCTTTTTTGGTGACAGAGCTGGGTGACTAAGGAAAGATAAGGACATAATTCATCTACTCCTCTCTATTTCCCTTGGTTCTATGTCCAGTGGCATGGGGCGGTGTGGTAGCAGGTGCTGGTGAAGGGTTACATTGTTTTTTGTTCGTTTTGCTTTCATGAGCACAGTGGGAATCCTATGTCTTGCCTTTGTGCACAATAAGCTACGAAGCAGCATGTAGAAAACGCTTTCAGGCCAGACAAGAAGTACTGCACAAATTATTCCTTTTCCAAAGCTCCTTAAGGGCATGTGCTCTAAGGAATAAAGACCTATAGTTGACATATTGCCAGGAATGAGGCTTTGCATGTCACCCTAACCTCTCATCCATTTGGAGCTGTGAGACCTGAGTGTGGTCAGTTTTTGGCCCCTATGGCTGAGCCAAAATGTGTTTGAGGATGTGGGTGTGAGCCACCTAGTTGAGCACTACATGAAAAGGTGGAAATCCTAAATTTTCTCTGTATTTGGAATTAGTGACCTGATTCCACCATAATTGAAGACATCAAAACCAACACCCTATGCCTGGATGATTTTATTAGGTGCTCCCTCCCCTAATCCTACCCCATCCCTCCAGCTCTCTTTCCTTTCTCTGACCTCACTTTGCATTGAAAATGATTCCTGCAGCTTAATCTATTCAGTCCTTTTAAGAATAGGAGAGGGCAGAAATTCCAATGGGTTTGTGACATCTTTGGAATATGGATCTAGAACCCTCTTTAAAGGATTAATTTTCTTTGTAAAAGAAAAAGAAAATAGTTCCCTGATCTCTATTCCTACATACCAGAATTGATATTTGGATAGAACCCTGGACATAAAACTGGACCTAAATCTGAGTTTTGTGATGTTCTTAGTAAAGTTCTTCTGGGATGCTAATGGATTTGTGTTGCATCTAGGGAAAACATTACTCTATTTGATGCTCCCTCAACTTCGCTTAGAATGCCATCCATTGCTTACTTCTCTTTGAACAAACTAGTCAAACAAAGAAGGACTGGGGTAAGGCATAAAATATAGATAGTAATAATATAACAGATGTTTTCATACCAATTTTTATATTTTCTATTGTATTTATTTTTATTTTTAGATAGAAAAGAGAAAGAGAGAGAGGGAGGGAGGGAGAGAGAGAGAGAGAGAGAGTGAGAGAAAGAGAGAGAGAATTAGTGTTCCAGGGCCTCACCAACTGTAATTGAACCCTAGATGCTTAAACCACCTAGTGGGCATGTGCAACCTTGTGTTTGATTCACCTTTGTGTGTCTGGCTTACGTGGGATTTGGAAAACTATAGAAAATGGGTCCTTAGGCTTCACAGGCAAGCACCTTAACAGGTAAACCATCTCTGCAGCCCTTTCTGTACCATTTAAAAAATATTTTATTTATTCAACAGTCCCCTCTCCATCTTGGCCCCACCTCTCACAGTCCATTTCTAGCTTCTTAACCTCTGCTGATTTTCACTCCTACATATATACATATCCAAAAATGTGAAGCCAGCATCCAGATATGAGAGAGAACATGTAACATTTTATTTTGTGAGCCTGAATTGCCTCATTTAGTATAGTCTTTTCCAGATATGTCTATTTTACTGAATTTTATAATTTCATTTTTCTTTATAGCTGAATCAAAGTTCATTGTGTATATGTGGCACATTTTCATTATCCATTCATTAGTTGGTAGATATTAGCTATTGTGACTAAGGTCTCAACACACACGGATGAACAAGTATCTCTATAGTGAAGAGTGGAGTTCTTAGGGCATATGCCCAGGAGTGGGATTTCTGGGTCATATGGTAGTACCACTTGCAACTTTTTTGAAATAGCTCCATGCTGACCTACATAGTGACTACACAAATTTGCATTTTCAGACATACTGAATTAGGGTCCCTTTTTCCTTGCACCCTCACCAGGATTTGTTGTCATTTATTTTCTTGATGCTAGCCATCTGGCTAGAATACAATGGAATTTCAAATTTTAAATTTCTAGTTCCCTGATGGCTAAAGAATTGACACCTTAAAAAATATTTATGAGCCAATTGCATTTCTTTTTAGAAATGTTTGTTTCAGTTCATAGCTCATTTTTGGGTGTTCATTTTCTTGATGTTCAGTTTATTTTGTTATCTTTGTACATTCTAGGTATAAAGCCTCTGTCAGATGTGCAGCTGTCAAAATTTTTTTTCCCCCATTCTGTAGATTGCCTCTTCACTCAGTTGATGAGTTTCCTTTGTTGTACAATAGTTTTTTTAGTTTCATGAGGTACCATTGCTTTATTTCCCAGGCAATCAGAATCCTATTCAGGAAGTGTTTCCCCATGTCTGCACCTTGGATTGCACTCCTTACCTTTTCCTCTAGCTGTTTCAGAGATCCTTGGTCAGTTTTGAGTTAATTTTTGGGCAGGGAGAGAGATAAGGATCTAGTTTCATTCTTCTACAAATTTTTCTGTTTTCCCAGCACTATATGTTGAAGATGCTGCCTTTTGGTATATTTGCCAACAATAGTAGCTACAGTTACCTGGACTTATAACTGGATTCTCTATCCTAGTCCACTAATAAATATGTGTTTTATGTCATTATTGTGCTGTTTTTTCTTATTGTTGTTGTTGTTGTTTTGTTTTTGTTTTTCATGCTGTTTTTATTACTATGGCTTTGAAGTGTACTTTGAAATCCGGTGTGGTGATACTTCCAGCAATGTTCTTTTTACTTGGGATTATTTTGGCTATCTGGTGTCTTTTATGCTTCCATATGAATTTTGAGATGTTTTCTCTATTTCTGTAAAAAGTGGTACTGGAATTTTGACCGAAATTGCATTGAATCTATAGTTTGATTTTGATATCATTCCCGTTTTCACAATATTGTTCCTTCCAAGTCAAGAGCACAGAAGATTTTTGTATCTTCTAGCGTCTTCATTCTTAATTTCTTTTTTCAATGTTTTAATTTTCACTGTACAGTCTTTCACTTGCTTGGTTAGGGCTATTCCTAAGGTATTTTATTTATTTATTTTTTGTATCTATTGTGAATGGAATTGTTTTCCTGATTTCTTTCTCTGGGTTTGTAACTGGCATATACAGCTGCTGATTTTCAGATATTAATGTAACCTGTCACTTTGCTGAAAGTGTTTATCAGTTTTAGGTTTCTGGTTGAGTATGGTAGCTTACATATTAAATCATAACATCTGCCAGTAGAGCAGACTTATTTTTCCTATTTGCATCCCTTTTCTTTCTTTCTCTTGTCTTACTGCATAGCTAAGACTTCAACTATTACATTAGATAGGAATGGAGATGGTGTATACACTGGCCTTGTTCCTGTTTTTTTTTGAATTTTTTTATTACTGATTTTTTTTTCTTTATTAGTTAGTTTTGTATTCAGCAAATACAGTCAGTTTGGTACCATTATTAGGCTCATCCGTGACCTGCCCCCTCCCCTTGGCCCCTCCTTGTTGAGGTATACGGGTCATGCTTTGTGGAGTTAGCCCACAGTTATGGCTAAGCTAAATGACTCTGCATATCATGACCCCACATGTGGCTCTGACATTCTTTCTGCCCCCTCTTCCGCAAAATTTCCCTGAGCCGTGTTGGGTTCATTTTTGGTCTGCTTCAGTGATGAGGTGTTGGGGGCCTCTCAGGCTCTGGCTCTCTGATTTGGTAGGAGTTGATTTTTCTCTGTGGTGATCTCCTTCCCCCTTGTGCTGGTGTCCGGTTCATCAGGAAAACAGCCCCCTTGCTTGTTTCGCCAATTTTTCTTAGTTTCAGCTGGGGCCCTTTTGAGGTATGATGGGGTGGCTCTCTCCTTAGGATCTACATCTATCTGAAAAAGAGAAGCAGATTCTCCAACGGAGAGTAAGTTAGCACCAGGACAAATGAGATAACCCTTACTTTTTTTTTTTATAGAGAATTTAATAGGTGTAGGCCCTCTTGTAGCCCACAATTGATGGTAGCTTGATATTGTAGAGTGGGCTTATGTTTGGATATGGTTCTGACTTGTTTCCCAGCTCCAGCTATAGGTCCCATACCACTGAGGGGATCAGTTAGCCAAATTGAGAGAAGTTCCTGTTTTTAATTGAAATGCTTTAGTTTGTCTCCATTTAGTATAATGTTGGCTGTTGTTGTCATGCATAGTCTTTATTATGTTAAGATATATTCTCTCCACCCCTGGTCTCTCCAGGGTCTTTATCATGAAGGGACATTAGCTTGTCAAAGTCATTTTCTGCAACTAAAAAGATAAGATTATGTGATATCTGTCCTTGAGTTGTTTTGTGATGTATTATATCTATTGATTTATGTATGTTGAACCATTCAACCATCTCTGGAATGAACCCATCATTATCAAAGTGGATGACCTTTTTGATGTGCTCTTGAACTTGGTTTGAAAGTATTTTATTGAGAATTTTTGCATCTATGTTCATTCAGGATGGTGATCTATGATTTTTCTTTTGTTGGTGTTCCTCTATGTGAGTTTTCTATTAGTGTAATGCTGGCTTTATAAAAGGAGTTAGGGAACATGCCTTCCTTTTATATTTCAGGAAATGATTTGTGAAGCAGTGGTTTCAGTTCATATTCAAACGTCTGCTAATACTCTGCAGTGAATCCATCTGAACCTGAAGTTTTGTTGGATTTTTTATTATCACTTCAATCTTATTGCTTGCTATAGATCTGCTTAAACTATTTGTCATATTGGTTTAACCTTGGTAGGTCATATGCATCTAGAAATTCCTCCATTTCTTTGTCAATTTGATAAGATAGATACTTCAAGTATATTCTTATGATTTTCCTAATTTCACTAGTATCTGTTATAATGTCTCCTTTTTCATCTTTATTTTTAGTTGGCTCTTTCCTATCTTCCTTTTGGTTACATTGGCTAGAAATTCATCAGTTCTTCTTGTCTTTTTATTATTTTTTTATGTTTCAATTTAATTTCTTCACTGGTCTTAATTATTCCTTTTTGTCTAGTACTCTCAGGGTTGATTTATTCTTGTTTTTCTAAAGTTTGCTATTATTTATTATTTTTTTATTTGAGAACTCTGTTTTTAAAATGTAGGTACTTACAGCTATAAACTTCCCTTTTCAGACTGACTTCATCATGTCCCATAAGTTTTTGTATAGTATGTTTTCATGTTAATTTTATTATAGGAACTATTTGATTTCCTTCACTTCTTTTATGACCCATTCATTATCCCGTAGTGTTATTTAATTTCCATGTGTTTGTATGTTTTCTGTAATTTTTCTTGTTGATTTCTAGCTTTATTGCATTGTGGTCAGATAGACTATAAGGAATTACTACAAGTTCCCTATACTTGCTGAGACATTATCTTTGTCCTAATATGTAATTATTTTAGGTAAAGGTCCATGGACTAGCTGATGTAAAGAATGTGTATTCTGTTTGGATGGGAAGAATGTTCTGTTAATGTCAGTTAGGTTCATTTGCTCTACAGTGCCACTTAATTCCTACATTTCTCTGCTTTGTTTTCCAGTTATCTGACTACTGGTGAGAATGCTACACACTACTACTGTGTTGAGATTTATCTCTGACTTATAGTAAAACTTGTTTTATCAAATTATGTGCACCTGTGTTTGGTGCATATATTTAGAAATGCTGTGTACTTTTAGTGGATTTTTCCCTTGAGCAGTATGAAGTGGCTTTCTTTATTCTTTCTGATTGATTTTGGTTTGAAGTCTACTTTGTCAGATATTAAAATAACAATACCTACTAGTTTCCTGATTGCATTTCCTTAGAATGTCTTTTTTATATCATTTCACAATAAGGTAGTGTCTATTTTTGATAGTGAGGTGAGTTTTTTGAAAAAAGTAAAAAGATATCTTGTTTTCTGATCCAATCTTAACTTATGTCTTTTGATTGGAGAATTAGGATCATTAATATTCAGAGTTATTTTGAAAAGTGTGAGTTAATCCCTGTCATGTTGATTACTTTGTGGTGTTTTGTATTTGGCTAGATTTCATTTTCATAGCAACTACTTTAACACTAATTATTATCCCATAGTCTCTTGAATATGCTTATACTTCTCCCTGGTATGAAGTACTCTATGATAATGTTTAATAGTCACTTTTCATCATGGAAAGTTTCTCTTTCTCCTGTTATGAGAGATAACTTTGTTAGGTATGTAGTTCGACTTGGCAACTTTAATACTTGAATTACATCATTCTAAGCCCTTCTGGATTTTAGAATTTCCATTGAAAAACCAGCTGTTATTATGATGGGCCTACCATTACATAAGACTTAATGTTTCTCTTTTGTAGCTTTTCATATACTTTCCTTATTCTGTGCAGTTAGTGTTTTGACTATAATATGATATGGAGAATTTTCTGGTCCTGTTTGGTGTTCTGTATGTCTCTTTTACCTGGATAGGCATCTCTTTCCCTTGATTTGGGGAATTCATTTCTGTAATTTTACTGAAAATATTTACCCTGTGCCTCAGGAGGATATGTGGGTTATCTTTTTACCTCTTATGCTGTAGTGATGTCTTAGAGACATGAATAGGAAGGAATAGCTGAGAAAGGAAGGATTATTTCATGCATCGTGTTCCACAATATAATCTGGTAGAAAGGCTATGCTGATATCAAAGTATCAAACTTCTCAACCCCATCATGGGTGTTAGTCCCCAACAGTGGGTCTCTGACATGTTGGCTCGGAGAGGACTTTCTGAAGTCCTGTTATATCTAAAGTATGCCTCAGAGAAATCTCCCTTGTTGTCTGTCTGGAGTGCTATATGACCCTGCGATATACGTCACTTCAGCTGACGTGAAAGCACCCGCTAAGTGAATCAGCATCTCAAGAACATGTCAGATCATCTAGAGGTCTGGAAGCTAACATGTCTCTAGTTGTACTGGACGTTTTTCTGCAAATCTCCATGTCCTTTACGATGACCTTGTTTGACTTCCTCTTTTGTTTCTCACTTGGGGACACCAGTAATCATCTCAGACTTTATATGGAATGCCCCTGCTTTCCCAGTGGTGAAAATCTTTTTGGAGGATCTGAAATGAGAAGAATGAGTCACTCACACAAACACATCTTAAACACTAGTATTATAACACTGGCCACCTTCTGACCAGCAGCCAGCCCTGTGCCATCCTAGGGCTGGGGTGGACTCCCTGACCCTCACAGCAGGCTCAGCTGCTGGGAGCTCTGGGGTCAGGCCAAGCAAGCACCTGATTTATGAAGTCCATACTGCTATCCCTCATCTAGAGTCTGGGTCTGGTCAGTAGCTTTGACCTTGGAATTCAGAAGCTCTTGGTCAGTGGGGAAGCAAAGCTTAAGGCCCCTCCGTCTGCTGCTTCCATTATTTATAGTCCCTGCAAGTGCCCAATGTTGCTAAGTGTAGCAATAAATAATCACTGTGTACCCTGCTGGGCACTCATGACAGACATTCTGGAAATATCATACCAGGAATGCTGTTAGATAATGTAATGCAGTCTCACAGGACCAAAGTTTTGAATTCTTCTCTTGTTTTAATGCCCTACAATTTCCATGATGTCAGCACCTAGAAAAGCCAAAGAGCTGAATGGGACATCTCATCAGACAGGCCTGGAGGACAGTGGAGGACAGCGGTGGACATTCTAAGGGTGAACAGAACCAGATGGTAGGCTGCAAGTGAAATCTGAACTTGAGTACTCCAAAGTTCATGTGACTAAACATAAAATCCCATTAAGCATGTTCCAACAAAAAGTTAAAATGACAAGCTGCCTGGTAACCTTGCTCCTTGAATTTCCAACACTCTCAGCCATCAATGTTTTTTTTTTTTTTTTTTTTTTTTTGTGGCAGGGTTAAGAGCATATTTCTCTTTACCTTGCTGAGTTGACTTGCAAATGGCAGACTATGAATCCATGCTTTGCCTACCTGGGATTGAAAGGGTGGTAGCACTGTAAACAGGGAGACATGATTTAGCCTCTTTCTTTTTTAGCCAGCTGTTGCCTCTCCCCTATAATTTCCCCCTTCTCCATTTAGACAGCTGTGCACCCACGGGAGCTGGGCTAGTCAGCCAAGATCTGGCTGGTCGGAAGTCTTCTGGTACTCTGATGTCACTTCATCCCACAAATGTTCCCTCCCATGGAAGAGACCAAACGGAGTGTCACAGCTATCATTGGGGTAGGATGGGCCTGGAATACAGCATGGTGTTTTCTGGCGCTGCATGACTCCACCACTGGCTGTTTCTCAGATGACACAAAGTTGCAGGAGACAAGTAGCTTCTAAATTTATCCACATCTGTGTTCCTGCCCCCAGCAGCCTATGGGGAAGCATCTCTGGTTGAGGAGCTAGTTTCTTATCTTGGCATTTTGCTTTTTGATGTCAGATTGGAAGAGAGACTGCTACAGCTATTATGGATCATGGCATCCAGTAGACATGTCAGGCACCCTTGGCCACTGGTCCTGTGCTAACTGAGTGCTAACACCAAGTCTTACCAAGTTGGAGATGATCTATAAGCATCCAACAATATCCCTCTAGGTTGCCTTTCTGTGGCTAGCAAGAAAATGGTGATGGCTGTGGGGAGGATTGAAGTGGCTAGGGGAGAGAAAGTCCTTTATTTTGTTTTTGTAGGCATCCAAATGGCCCTACTCACACAAAGAGCCCTAAAGAGTTCAAATCCTGTCATTTGCTCATCACTCAGGGATGGGATGTTGGACCTCCCGAAGAGTAAGAGGATCACTGTGAGTTCAAGGCTACCCTGAGACTACATAGTGAATTCCAGGTCAGCCTGGACTAGAGTGAGACCCTACCTTGAAATACCAATTTAAAGAAATGTATGTGCAAACAGTTACCTGAGGTTTTAACGAGCAGGATGCTGTATAGTTCTTTCCTTCCAGAAGGGGTGACATTCAACATGCTTAACAATATTGATGCCATCATCATCCGGATGATGAACATTCTGGAGTCTTGGAGGGGTTGTAGAGACTGCAAATGTCTGGTCTCCATGAGTTTCAAAGGAAATATCTGCATTTGCTAATGAAATAAGAGCAAGTGACAGTGGGGGTAGACATTCAGACCATTTTGAGTGTGGAACACTTACTGTCATGTGTGGGGGTAGCCATCTCAGAGGTTCAGCGGCAGAGGCCAGCCCAGGGATGCTTTCTGAAAGATGCACAAAATGTACCGTTAGGATGGATTTAATTGTTGCTGTGTAAAATTGTCCTGAGATTTTCAATATTTCTTTTACACTTCTAGGCCACACTGGAAAATCAGGGAGACGCTTGTTGCAATACTACAAATGTTACTAAAACTTTTTCTGTTGAAAGACATTGGTGGCATTGAGATTGGTCCTCTGTGGTGGTAGTTATTGAAGTAGTGGTTGCTTTTATGTGTTTGATGACCAAAATAATTGCTACTGTTGAGTTATCCAAGAGAGCATCTCTAGGGAATGATGGAACAATGAGTCCTTGAATGCAGAGCACTGCAGAGGGAAGTGTCTCGCAAAGTGCAGGAATAGTCAGAGGTTGAGGGAGTGTAACAAGGGGAGAAATTTATAAAAGGGACTGGGGTGTGGAGTTCACTGGTCTTGAAGGCCCGAGGCAAGACTTGGCCAAAGCTTATTGGTGGATGAACAGGTGTTCAACAAGTGCTGTGTGCAGAGCCTGTAGTCTGAATTGTTAGCCTTCAAGAACATTGAAGATCAACTTGCTACAGAAATCTGTGCATATGCTCATGGTGTGCATATAAAATGAGAGGGCATCTTCTGTGGGTCTTTATAATATCCTTGAAGCAGTATTTATCCTAGGCAGACATGAACCCCTCTCCTTTCATTACTTCCTGCTTCCAACTGTGTCTGGATCAGACTAGAATGATTTCATCTTGGAATCAGGAACTCTCACAGTACTTACCTAAGGCTTAACACATTAGAACAAATAACAAACAGCTCCCTGGATGACAAACAATCTGTGTTCTGAAACGGGTTTATGTAGGTAGCTCCGGTCACCTGGCGAGCCAGTGATGATTATCTCACCAAGGGCTGCTACAGCAAACCATGGCACACTGGTGGCTAAGCACCAGGCATCATGTCTCATGGCTCTGGAGGTTAGAAAATCCACGGTGCATGCAGACGCAGTGTCTGATGAGGGCTGCCTCCCTGGTTTGCAGATGGCAGACACAGGGCCCATTCCTGAGTGCCTCGTCTCCTCTGCCTTATTATCTCTCCTAGGGTCCACCTCCTCCTAGCAGCTCTTTGACAATTTAAGTTTCAATGTATAAATTTTGATAAAATACTTGCAATGCATAGCAGGAGTAATAACTTTACTTATGACCAGAGGACATAAAAGGCAAAGACAGAGAAAAGTAGAAGATACCTAGGAGTCAGTGGAGACGTAAAAGGAAAACTAGCCTCTCCCTAGGTCACTGAGCAAGTGTTAAGCATTATTAAAGTCCTGTTAAAATTACTGAGACTTTTAATGATTAGTTCTTTACATTCTTGTTGTAAGCACTCCAGATAGTCATTTCTTCCTATCAACAAGCAAAGATGTTGGGGACGGGGGCAATATGACTTCGTAATTGTCAGCTGTTACAGTCTCCCTTGCTGTTCTATTGTCACAGCCATTCAGCCTATCAGACGGTGCTCTTACACCATCACTCACTGTTCTGAACACCCCGTGGAGGCTTTGAGGAAACTACTCAATAATTGCAGATGTCCACCGAGAGTCCCGAAGGTGTAGCCTCAGCCAGGACTGATTCTGAATCGACGCTGCAGGTTTTGCTGTAACAAGCTTCAGTGACCCTTAGATTAACCTGCAACATTACTACACAGGCCAGAAGGGAAGCCCCTCCCTGGTGACCTAGACGGGAGGCTACTGTCACTGGTGAAAAAGGGACAATGGCTTAACCTGAGTGTCACACACGTACATACAACACTCTCATGAGATACACACAATATGTACTCAAGGCCACAAACACACACACATAACATCTGTGCAATATGCACATATCACACAGCATGCACGCACACTATATCACACATCTCACAGGCATGCATAACACGTACCACATAAACATATGCATGGACATATGCACCACTCACAACACACATTACATACACATACTATAGCACACACATATACAAGACACACTACATGCATGTGCACACACACGTGTCCCACTAAACATGTGTAAACTTGCACACATAAAACATGCAGAGCATGCATATCACATGCTTATGGTCAATAAGGTGGTAGCTTCCCTTTGTCCTGAGCAGGCAAAAGAGCAGTCACCTCCACAAGAATCTGCTGCCTTCTTTAGAGTTAACTTACACTTAATATTTTTGGGAATATTGCATATTTTCAATTTGGCACATTTTAAGAAATATGTGACACAAACCTTTGTAGGGGCTATTTTTTGGATAAGTGTCCCCCCAAACCCCTATTTTCAAAGCCTGGCTATTAGTGTGGTGCAATTAGGAAGTGGTTGAAACTTTAAGAGGAGGGTGAATGAGAGGCTTTTTGGTCACTGGAACTATGTCTTTGAAAGGAATATTGGTGTGAATAACAATGTCCCCCATAATCTCATGTGTTTTGAATGTCTGGATCCGAGCTGATGGCAATTTGTAAGGTGGAGCCTTGCTAGAGGAGGTGTGTCACTGGGGATAGACCTTGAGGTTTATTACACCCAGTTTATAAGCATTAAGTTGGCTCACTCCCTTGCTGCTGTTTCCACCTGCTGTGGCAGAGGTGATGTCAAGCCCCTGCTCATGCCATATTTTCCCTGCCATCATGAAGCTTCCTCTTGAGACTGTAAGCCAAAATACTTTCCTCTCATGACTGCTGTAAGTCAGGTGTTTCATCCCAGCAATGAAAAAGTAACCACAGCAGTTGGGATCCCACTGTCTTGCCTTGTTCCCTTTGTTGCATCTTACTATCTATCCCACGTGGTGAGCAGGGTGCTTTGCTACCTGCTCCTGCCATGATATGCTATCTAACCACAGATCCTAAAGTAACAGGGCCAACTAGTCACGGAGTGGAACCTCCAAAACTGCAAGCCTAAGTAAACTTTTCTGCTTATGAATTGATTGTGTTATAGAATTTTATAAAACAGTAGGCTAATTATAGTCTTCAAAATTATCAAACCCAAGCTTATTGGTTTTTATCCTATTTTAAAAAAATCATCATTTTGGAGTCAGTATCTGACAAGTATATGGCTTCAGATGTTGTAGTTTTTCACAGACTTACCACTGAGCCCTTCCAAAAAGCATATGAATAAGCATTTGAAAAGGAAAGGAACTGGAAACAATTTGTGGAGTGCTGTCCTGTAAGAGTTTTCTCTTTTTCTGCCTAGCTTTATTCAGTGGAGCTGCCGTGACATGCTTGTGAACAGCTAGTTCTCTCTTTTCCCCCTCAACTAGTAACTCATGATTCATCTTGGTCTTAGGAAGACACATTCTAAGGCTGGAATGACATACACAAATCATTTGACTAAACTCAGGAAAAAGTCAAGGAAAACACTCTAAAACCCAGCCAGAACAGGTGAATTCCATCAAGCATTTGTTTTATCTATAAACTCACATAGCCAGTCTGATTGTGTTCCTCTCTTCTAGATCATCCTGACAGGGTTTGAAGACCAGTGATTAAATTATAGATACAGACCCCACATACCTATATCCTTACCACACTAACGGGGCTCAGCATTAAAAGCAGCTTTATTTTCAACATGGGTGATGTGCTAAATACTTGAATTAAATATTTCACAGAGGTGTGACTCCTACATAAAGTATTCTGTTTCCTCAACTCAGAGATGATGGATGTTTCATGAAGCATCATAAACAGGAAAATAGAAAAAAAAAGTAACTTACTGTGATATTAAGAAGGGTTTTCAACTGTAATAACTTGTGGCATTAAGAAGGGTGTTTGAAACCAGGTGTGGTGGTGCACACCTTTAATCCCAGCACTGGGAAGGCAGAGGTAGGAAGATCACCGTGAATTTGAGGCCACCCTGAGACTACATAGTGAATTCCAGGTAAGTCTGAGCTAGAGTGAGACCCTACCTTGAAAAACCAAAACCAGAAACAAAAACGAAGAGAGAGAGAGAGAGAGAGAGAGAGAGAGAGAGAGAATACTTGAAAAACAGATGACATAATTAGGCCCTTGGGGAGGGTAATATGTGTTCACGTGTATGGTAGCTTGAATGAAATCTTCCTCGTAGGCTCATGTGTTTTGAATAGCTGGTCTTTAATCTTGAGCAGTTTGGGAGGTGGAGGCATGCTGGAGAAGGTGTGTCACTGGGGGAGGACCTTGAGGTCTATCAGTCCAGCCCATTGGGTGTTCACTAGCTCACTCACTCTTGCTGCTACCACCCAGCTAGGGTGACAAGATGTACTGTGCCATGCTTTCCTTGCCATGGTGAAGCTTCTCCTCAACTATAAACCAAAACAAATCCTTTCGTTCCGTATTCTGATTTTGGTCGGGTGTTTCATCCCAGAAATGAGAGGGTAACTATAACAACAATCATCTAGAAAATTTTGAGGAATTTCAGAAGAAGAGATAGCAACTGGAAATGGATAGAGAGAAAACTAAACCAGAAAAGATATATCCCAAAGTATAACCAGAAGCAATCTCTCTTACAGTTATATCAGTCTCAGATGTAAGTCCTTAGTAAACAACTATGGAACAGAAATATTTGAGGGACAAGACTGTCAGAGCAATTGATTAGGTTGGTGCATTTATAGCATATGGGCTAGGAATTGTTGATTGATTTTGTTCTTGAACTAAGCATCTAGTACCAATATAATATGCATGAAGGAGAAAGCCTAAAACTTACCCAGGTCATGGGAAAGAAAGCAGGTTCCATTGCAAACGTTGATTTTCTCTAATATGAAGACCAAGTTGTCAAACCAGGCATTTGAGCCTAAGGATTATGCCAGACAGAGAAAAGCTACAAGAAAAGAGAAGCCATTTCTAGAGAATAAATATTCAACTATGAACTTCAAAGGGGAGAAAAAATGCAATAAAATAGAACATATTCAAATGCTAATGATGCTCATGACACCTGAAACTCAAAGTACCCTGGAAAAATGATGCTGTGTGTATTGTTGCCAAATTATGGATTCCAGGCAAAGGGGTAGGGATGTAATTCAGTGGTAGAGTGCTTGCCTAGGATATGCAAGGCCCTGGGTTCTGTCTCTGTAAAATAAATAACCACCAAACAAAAATATACCCTCTAATTCTACACATCACAAAAGTAGGTGGCTGAAAATGGAAGGGTGACCATCAGACTAATCACTGCTCCTAGAGAACCTTGAAGAAAACAGTAAAATGGTATCTTCAAAAGCACTTGAAAAAATAACTTGGAATAGACAATGTTTACATGTTTAGGTAATTTTGTACTTATTTGAGGATTAATTTTAAATAATAAAAGCATTATAAAACTTACAAATGACATTTTAAAAGTGATTCAAGGGGGTGTACAAACATGATTAAGAATAATGTTATGAGGGAGGATAACACAGGCTATAAGAAATACTGCTATAAAAGAAATGTGCACAGCTTCTAGCTGATTTAAAACTGTTGATAACTGATTACAGAGAAAAAAAGCCTCTCATCACTTGGGAAAGATTCAGAAATCAAAATTCCATATATAGTTTATAATTATACATAATATATAATTTATACAAATATATTTACATTATAAATGTATATACACCTGAACCACAAGACTCTGGAGAGGATTCTGCTTCTCTTTTTCAGATAGATGTAGATCCTAAGGAGAGAGCCACCCCATCATACCTCAGAAGGGCTCCGGCTGAAACTAAGAAAAATTGGAGAAACAAGCAAGGGGGCTGTTTTCCTGATGAACTGGATACCAGCACAAGGGGGAAGGAGATCAACACAGAGAAAAATCAACTCCTACCAAATCAGAGAGCCAGAGCCTTAGAGCCCCCCAACACCTCATCACTGAAGCAGACCCAACATGGCTCAGGGAAATTTTGCGGAAGAGGGGATGGAAAGAATGTCAGAGCCACATGTTGGGTCATGATATGCAGAGACATTAAGCTTACCCATAACTGTGGGCTAACTCCACAATGCATGACCCGTATACCTCAACAAGGAGGGGCCAAGGGGAGGGGGTAGGTCATGGATGAGCCTAATAATGATACCAAACTGACTGTAGAAAAAATAAAAAATAAAAATGAAAAAAAAAGAAAATGATTTAAAGCTAAAAAAAAAAAACAATTCTTTAATTTTAGAACAAGGATATGAAATAGTGGCAATTGCCTTAGCTTATTTTGGGAAGGGCACTTATGGAGTAATTCTAGATAGCAATGTAAAAAAAAAGATATTTGCTTAATCTTTGCATATATATATATATATATATATATATATATATACATACATATATATGTATATTATTCAGAAATATAAATAAAATGCAATGGGAAATTGGTGTGTAGAAAAACTAATTAATTCAACAAAAACAGCATAGGTTAAAAAAATAACCAGAAAGCATGGTAAGTAGAAAACAAGATGTATCCTCTCCCCCCATTCTCCCAAAATGTATCAGTGTCCTAAACATGAAATCAAAAAATAACACGATTAACTGTTATGTGTTAAATTGTGGTAGAGGACACAAGGCATGCAGTATCATAGTTTCTCAGCTTTATTTGAAACATTTCATAATGGCAGACATTAAAAGTAAACCTTATGTATGCTAACTGGGCAAGAGTGGAAATCATGGGAAATGTTCCACAGTTGAAATGACTACTAGAGAATAGATACTTCCTTATCTAGTGGCAAATGGATAATGATGGGTATTTCAGAAAGCATAGAACATGCTTGGGAGAGGGCTGCATTGGCAGTGTATTAGATGTAAGGACCAGGTTTGGACAAGATGTTAGATACATTGAGATTCTAGACCAAGCTGATGACTCTCCTAGATTCTATCCTCTGAGCAATTTCAGCCATAAAAGGTCTTAGAAATAAAAGGATTTGGGTTTAAGAAAGAACAAAAATGCCATTTTAATTGGAGTATTTTAAACAAGAAGTAATCTTAAAGTGTGCTTACACTTGAGACTGTGAAGGATGCAGGACTCACTCTGGAAGCATTGACAGGATGTGGAACTTGAGGAATAAGAATGATAGTCAGCATTTGAGACTCATAAAGCAACCTTAGATTTGGGTGCCGAGAATGGCATCAATAAGATGCAGAATAGAGAAGAGAAATGAACTTTGGGGGAAAGGTGCCTGGTGGTATATAGAAAGTCAGTTTGGAATGGATGTACGATTTAGAGATGTTCTATATGTCTGACAGCTTATCTTCATTGCCAACTTGACTGGACTTAAAGTTAGGAGGGAGTCACACTTCTGGATATGTCCTTGATGGTGCATTCAGAGTGGTTTAGTTGAAGAAAGAAGACCCATCCTGAATTGGGTGGTAGTGTTTCATAGGTTAGAGTCCTCAACTGAGTAAAAAGAGAAAAGCAGAAAGAGAGTGAGCACCTCTGCTTCCTGACTGCAGACACAGCGTGACCAGCTATCTCATGCCTGTACATCCCAACCACGGACTTTATCTTAAAACTGTGAACCAAAAATCTTTCCTTCCTTAAGTTGCTTTTGTCAAGTTTTTGTTACAGAGATGAGAAAATTAATTACTACAGTAGGTAATAAGGTACAATGCTCAGGGTATCTATTTCACATGTACTATTGACTTACCCTCTTAACAACTTGTGTCATGTCTGAGGTAATGGATGATAAGTTTAAGTGGTACATAGACCTAGGTTCAATGCCAGGGCTGCCTTACTTCACAATGAAAGGGAATACCAACACCAAATACGTTCTAGGGCATGGTTGGTTTTAAGCACAAGCCATTTTTATAGTTACAAAATAGCATAGAGTCTATTGGCATCATTCCATTTTATATATGAAAAAAAAATTAAGCCACAAATATCTTCAGTTGTTATAATGCTCAACTTCTCATTGCTGGGACAATATACTTGACAAAATTCAATTTAAGGGGCCTGGAGAGGTGGCTTAGCGATTAAGGTGCTTGCCTACAAAGCCCAAGGACCCAGGTCCCATGTAAGCCAGATGCACAAGGGGGCGCACGCATCTGGAGTTCATTTACAGTGGCTGGAGGCCCTGGTGTGCCCATTCTCCCTTCCTCTTTCTCTCCTTCTCTCTCTCTGCCTCTTACCCTCTCTCAGTCTCATAAATTAATTAATTAATTAATTAAATTTAAAAAATCAGTTTAAGGGAAAAAAGTTTGTTTTAGCTTACAGTTCCATAGGGTCAAGTTTATCATTCAGGGAAAGCATGACAGGGGCAGGAAGCCAGATCACATCATCATACCAGCACAGAGGAAGTAGCACACAATGAATGTTGGTTCTCAGATATCTTTTTACTTTTCGTACAGTCCAGGATCCAAGCCTATGGAATGGATTTGTACATAGTTAAAGTGGATCTTCCCATGTCAATTAATTCAACATAAAAAATCTCTGACATATCAAGAGATATTTTTTCTCCCATGATGTTTGTAAATCCTGTCAGTCGGACAACCAGAGATTCACCATCATAGTTGACTGTGATCTCTTAGTGTTCCTCCTGAGGGACTGTGGTCGTGGATGGGTCTGGTGACCTTTGATCACTTCCTTGGCCTCAACTGGCCACTGTTCTGCCTGTAGTACTACTCTGGGTAGTAATGGCATAAGTCATTCACAACATGCAGAAGTCAATACACAGCACAGGGCTCAATGCAAACAACCTGTGTTTATTATTGCATCAGCTATATTTTAACTCTGCATAAACGGCAGTGTCTTACCCTATGCTGCCCAGCGAAAGGGTATAAAGCTCATGCAGAAATTCCTATCCCTCAATCTGATTCTATCATGATACCTCTGCCTTTATTCATTTAAGACTCACTTAGGGGCTGGAGAGATGGCTTAGTGGTTAAGCGCTTGCCTGTGAAGCCTAAGGACCCTGGTTCGAGGCTCAACTCCCCAGGACCCACGTTAGTCAGATGCACAAGGGGGCGCACGTGTCTGGAGTTCGTTTGCAATGGCTGGAGGCCCTGGTGTGCCCATTCTCTCTGTGTCTCTCTCTCTGCCTCTTTCTCGCTCTGTCACTCTCAAATAAATAAATAACTAAGTTTTTTTTTTTAAAAAAAAAGACTCACTTAGAAGATGTGTGTGATGCATATTAGGCAGTTTTATATCAAAATGGATGTAATATACCATAATGCTAAGCAGATTTATTGTCAACTCCCTCCTAAAGATGATCTTTATGGCCCACAGATCAATTCTGCTCTCTACCCTAATTAGTAAACTGTTTTTTTTTTATTTTATTATTCTTTCTTTTTTTTTTTTTTTAGCAGTGGGAGAAAGTTAATGCAGAGAATCATATCTGGTCAAGTGCTGAAATTAAGTGACTGATAAGTCACTACGTGGAGCATGTACACCATCCCCTCTAGGTCTCAAGCAGGGAACATAGTGGAAGAGGGTTTGGGAAGCATCTAAGAGCTGCATGGTAGGGATGTGGATCTCTGTCATCTGGACACAACAAGGCCTTTGCACTCACGAACTCACAGCAGCTGTGCTTACCTGCACAAGACCTGCCCATTATGGGGCCAGTCACCATTCATAACAGAACAGGTGAGGGGAGGGGGTTGGGAGGTCACTCCACACTCAAATGAGTTAAAGACAATTAAAGGTTTCTGGGGGAGGAGTCATTGTCTTCTTAGGCAGAACCTAGGCAATGATAAATGATGAGGAGAACAGTTGAAGAGATGAGACTGGTAGGGGAGAAAGGAAGATAATGTGGGGGAACATATGAGCAAAATGCAATATATACATATGAAAATGTCAAAAAAAAAGCTAAAAAAGAAATCCACCAGGTATTTACTGCATTTTCTGACTGTATAATTATTATACTGTCCTGGGATGTGCTTACTCCAATCTCTGGTTTCTCTGTGACTCTGTCTAGAATCTGCCAAAGGTCAGGATCCTGGGCTGCCCTCTGTGCTGGCTGATCTGGATATCAAATATTGAACCCACATTGTGAAAACTGAGAAGTTGTGCAGGCTTAAAAGAATGAATTACATTTCTTGGAGAGAAAAATCACTTTTGATGCATTCTTGTGTAATTTGTATAAGGGAAAAAATGTCTAGGAAAGGTTTATAATTCCCATGACATGTGATGGAGCTGGGAGTTACAGTAGAGGAGCTGCAATGTGCCCTGACCTTGCTTTGAAAGTGATCTCCCTGAGAGACGCCAGGACCACACAGGAGAGGAGATTGCACTCCACTGAATTCCTCTCCCCCTCCTACTTAAGGCTCGGGTGTTTCTCTTTCATCCGCAGGGGATATCTCCTCTCTGTGGTAGAGACTGAGGGCATTGCCCTCTCAGGTCTGTCATGATAACCTTGTCCCTCTGGCTCATGCCTTCTGAGCTCTGCTTTCTGAGACTTGACTTTCTTCTTAATTCAGGGACAGTAGTGCTTGGCACTTGTCCAGGAGAAACTCTGGGCATTAAAATTCATTACCACACATTTTCAGTCCAGTGATAAAAACATCAAGAGAACTGCATATCCTTCCCTGGTATATTAAAAAAGAGGATTGTGTATGTGCCTTTCTTTCTCTCTCTCTCTCTTTATTTCTCTCCCTTCCTTACTTCCTCCCATTATCTTCTCTCTGTTCACAGTTCAAGGCTTTCTTAGGTCAGTAAAGATATGCTCACATGAAATTTCTTTTTCCTGAATTGAATAGTAAAGAAAGAATTTACTTACCAAAAGTCTAAACATAATGCTTACTGAGTTCCAGAATGTTCTAAGAATTTATTTGGGGGGGTGTGTATGTATGTGGTTTGCATGCATGTATTTGTGTATACATATGTGTCGGCACATGTGCACTTGCTCCTGTACATGTTGTGTACATACGCATGCATGCCACATGTCAGTGTCAATATCTTCCCCTATTGCTCTCCACCTTAATTTTTGAAACAAGATCCCTCCATGACCCTAGAGCTCACTGATTCAGCTACCTTGCTAGCCAGTAAGCCCTAGGGACCTGCCTGTGTCTGTCTTCCAAGGGCTGAGATTGCAGGTGTATGTCACAACATCTGGCATTTTATGCACATAGTAAGTACTCAAACTCAGATCTTCATGGTTGCTGGGTATGCCCTTTCCCCAGTGAGTCAGCTCCCCAGCCCCTCCCGCTTTTTGATTCTCTTTGGCAGCCTCAGATGTACACACAGGACCATGTAGAGAGTGGTGACACGTTTGTGCTCATCTACCCCACAGGTGATTAAAAAAAAAAAAAAAGAATTAGAGAGACATACTTCTGAACCCTATTGTGCTGACATTATTTCATGTCTCTGCCCACATTTCACCTTCACTTGATTTTCACTCATCTTCCTCACACACTGTCCTTCTGGGCTCTGGGGATCTCACAATTTGTGCAGTATGGCTGTCTTGGGAAACCTTTTTCCCCTGGGGTAATGTGAACACATGTCTCCTCCCCAGATAGGGCACAGGCACAGACCAAAGGATGATTACACTAAAACCAGTTTTGATGAAGCAATGAATTTAGGTTACCTACAGACCAGCGTGAGTGATTGCTTACAGGAGCAATGGATGACTCAAAGGTAGCCAAACCATGAGAAGTCTCATCCCATCCTGGATCATGACCTCTTCACGCCAGCGTAGGTGATGACTCACAGAAGCACATCTCTGGAGCTCACTGCACAAACTGCAGGCAGCTTGGCTCCTCAGAGTCTCAAGCACACTGCACCACTTGCAAGCAGTTCAATCCGAAATTCTCATCTCCAAGCCGTTGTTTCCTTTCCTATAGCCTTAGGACAGGGCCTTGCAACCCTTTCCCAGCTTTCTGGAGTCTCTGCAACTTCTTTCCTGCCCTCCCCCAGGAAGGAACGTTTCACTTTATAATTAACATAACCTTGGGTGTGGTTGTGTGACCTTTAAATTTCAGGTCTCCCAGACTTGATTTCCTGAATCCCCAGAGCCTCCTTCCTCCCTTCAGGAGAGAATCCTTTCAATTTGGAGGAATCTGCTACACAACAATGGCTGACCTTAAATTAGCTCCCACATTGGCTGATTGACAACATGGAACTTTGCAGCACCTGACACAGACAAGAAACCCATGGTGTATTCATTTAGAGCTAGCAGCTTTGTGGAAGTTGAATGCTAAGACCAATGGCTAATGTAATAAGTATTTCTGAACTATATAAATTATGTATAACAATTTAGACAATTCAGGCTCTGTATTCAACAAATCCATTCAGCAAACAGTTGAACATGAGCTTTGCCCTAGAGGTGTGCTGAGCAGAGTGGAGATGGTGTATTCCTCTGTAGAGCTTACAGCAAGAAGGAGGTGATGACAGGCCAGGAGCCCCTCACATAAAGGTTATGAGCACAGTGCTACAAGAGGGTGTCACAGGGGTCTGAAAGGTCTAAGAGGGATTCCAAGGTGAAGAGGGGCTGAGAAGTAGCCACAGAGCTCAAGTGGCCATGGGTATCTGAAGGGTGTGTGAGATTCTCTGATGAGGGGAAGAGGGAGGAAGGGAGAAGCAGGAACCATGAATGGGTATAGAAGGAGGCATGGCCCAGACAAATTAGGTTCCTGGGCTGGAAGCCTTTCTCCAGGAAGAACAATCTTGCTCAGAATTGGATGTTTTTTTATATTAATTTATTTTGTAGTACTAGGAATTGAGTCTAGGGTTTTGCTAATGCTAGGCCAGTGATCTACGACTGACCAATTACTTCAGCCCTCTCTTTACAATTTTATTTTTTTAGAATGTCTCATTAAGTTGCTTAGACAACTTGCTCTGTAGCCTAGGCAGGGCTCTGAGCTTGTGATTTTCTGGTCTCAGCCTCCTGAGTTTACAGATCTGAGGCATGTTTTTATTTACCACTCATTTTTATTGCATCTATTTAAGGTGCACCATAAGAGAAAGTGGTCTCTCTCATGATAGAACTGGTGCATTGAAGAACATCTGGATATCCAACAGGGAAGCATGCTCAGGGATGCTACTGGGTTAGTAATGTTTCTGTTGCTGTGACAAGGCACCTGACAAAAGGCAATTTAAGTGAATAATGGTTCATTTTGGCTCATGGTTTCAGAGTTGTACGCATTAAGGTTGGAGGTCATTAAGGGATGGACCCCCAACTATTTAACAGGTCACTTTAGGAGAAGAGCCACTTTCTTCTGACCAGAAGTGGAGCCTATCACTCACTCACCTGGTCAAGACCACGCCTCACCTACAGACTAACGAGCTACATGCTAACGAGCTGGGAGCAATAGTTATCACTGTACTGAGATGATGGACTATGCTCCCAAGAAGCCACTCTTTTGGGGCAGTTGCTCACAGACCCTTGGAGAGCCCGCCCACCTTTCTGAACTCTAAGTCAAAAGAGACGTTTTGTTTTTCCTTTTTTACCCTTTTCTTTCTCTTCTCTGGGTGCCAGCTGGAGTCCAAAGAAGGTTTGCCCTGACATTTTGGGGCTTTTCCACACTTCCTTAATAAATCTCCTTTGTCTTTGTCATGTCTCATGTCTGTGCTACTAGTTTTTCCAGGCCACCAAAAGAACTTGACAATATGAAAATGTGCAACACTTTGGGGGTGAGGTAACTAAGCAGCCAACCCACTTTCCTCTTGGCTTTCCTCTGTGCCCTTCCATCCCAGTGTTCCAAATCACACTTTCAAAGTCTTCCCTCGCCTCTGCCCTGTCTGCTCAGGCTCCACTCGAAGCTCCTAAGCCAGATCTTTTTTGTTGTTTTCAGTGCATGGGTAAGGCCTTTCTTCCTTGGTTTGAGTTTAGTTTTCTTCTCTCTGAGCACTAAGAATTTTCTTTCCCTCACCACTGTCATTCCCTCAAAGTCACAGGGACTCCTATTAAAAGTTAAGGACATTGAAGGAAATGAGTAAGTGGCCAGAGCCTGTTCCCCATTGGTACTAGCAAGTTGGGGCCTTGATCCCTGAAGAAAATGGCTCTCTGAAACCATGTGTGTGGGCTTATAGCTGAAGAAGGGGACACAGTCCCCAGCTCCCCATGCACTTGCTTTTCTAACTGGGTAAAGGTGACATACAGGCTACTGAGACTTTAAATCAGGATTAACTTGTTTTAACAGCTCGATTTCTATACCACTTTGAGTGACTGCCCTTGCTTATGGCCATTTCTGACCAGGAGATTGTACCCTGTCCCTTGAACCTTGGATTACAATTCCTTCTCTCCCCTTTCTTGTCTGCTGTCCCATGCATGCTAAATACTAAGGATAAGGACAACTAGGGCAAGTCAGCTGCTTGAAAACTCTTTAGATAATGGGGCAACCAAATAGTAGATAGAACAATATAGTCCCTACACCTGTACCCTCTAGTCTGAACCCTCTCCCCTGTACTACTGCTGGGGGAAAAAATTCACACTTCTAAGGTTGTCAGACAGAGCCCAGATTCACTAGGCAAGATGGAAGCAGCCATGTGGGCAGATATTGATGATAGCAGGTGACACCAGTATGGAAGACTGAGGGCGGGGGAGGGGGTCAGGGGAGACAGCAGCAATTTCTGCGACAAGGCAAATTGGGTAGGGCTACCTGGTATGCATGGGCAATGGGGAAACAACAGCCTCCTGAGGGCAGCAGACATTTCAGTGCTGCCTCTTCCTCCCACCACTCTGATCCCTTCCACACTGCAGTCACTATCATCTCAGCTCAAGAGGTGTTCTCTCACCACCACCTGAGGCTGAGACAACAATGGAGGGTGGGTCATCCTTCCTTTTTCTCCTTTCCTCCGCTCAGAGAGTTCACGTGTGTGGTAGTTTGAATAGATGGCCCCCAATATATTCAGTTCTTTATTGTTTGTAGTTTGCATTCTGCAGCCAACTGGCTGGAGGCAATGTCAGTGGGTGGATCTTTAGGTGTGGTGGTGGGTTTCAGATTTCAATCTATACATATGCAAAGTATGCCTAGCAGGAGCTCCTGAACAGTGCTGTGGTTTTTGGCTTTTGGCTTTTTGACTTGTGCTTCTCCTCTCTCTCTCCACTTGGTCCTGTGAAGGCAGGCCAGCTTCTTCTGCCATTATGGAACTTCCCCTGGATCTGTACGCTTCAATAAATCCCTTCCTCCATAACTGTGCCTGGTCTGGAAGTTTATCTCAGTGAACCTGAATCTGTCACACTTTGCATATCTTTAGATTGAAATCTGAAACCCACCACCACACCTAAAGATCCACCCAGTGACCGTTGCCTTCAGCCAGTTGGCTGCAGAATGCAAACTACAAACAATAAAGAACTGAATATATTGGGGGCCATCTATTCAAACTACCACATTCCGCCACTGGCCCCCAATAGATTTATAGCCATCACACATTGTAAATTGTACTCAGTTCAATTTCAAAGGTCCCCACAGTCTTGACCAATTTAAGATATTAAGACCCGTAAAATCAAACAAGTTAAACATTTCTAACATATAAAGGCACAGAGTAAACATTTTCAACTGGTATAATGCATAGCAAGGAGAGACTAAAACAATGTAAACTCAACCACCATCAAACAAACAACAAACTTCTGCAGTTCAAGTCCAATACAACCAAAGACTGACAGTCTCCAGATTTTCCAATTCCGCTCCTCCAGCTGGGCAAGGTAGCCAGGGAACACTTCCATCTCAGGCCAACAGTGCGCTCTATGGTAGTGCTTGCATAGTCCTGGTATATCCAAAACAAAATGTTATTTGTGTACAGAATTTATCTTAGGGCTGGGGATATGGTTCAGCAGTTAAAGGAGCTTGCAAAGCCAGCTGCCTGGGTACCTATATAAAGCCAGATGTACAAAGCAGCTCATGCACCCAGAGTTCCTGTACCATGACAAGAGTTTCTGGAATGCCCATTCTCATTCTCTGTCTCCTTCAAAAAAAAGATATAAAATAAATACATATTTCAAAAAGAATTTGTTTTAGTGACTTTTGTTAGGGTGTCTTCTTTGGAGGCGTGTTTTAGATAAATGGTGAATTTCACAGGGAAAATATTTCAAAAGCAATATGTTATAAGGTCAATATGGGTATACATTAGAATCAAGTATAGTTGTCAGTTCCTTGTGCTACCATTAAAAATAGATTAATAGTATTTCTTTTTTTTTTTTTAACAGTAATAGGGATTTTTGGAGAAAGATGCCCTCTCCTGGAGAAACTGATGGACATTGAGCGGTTGCCTCTATTCCTTCTTAACTCAAATTACTGGAACTAAGTTCAGTGCTTCAACCATAATAAGAAGCAGGGAAGAAGGATGAGGAGGAAGTTGTGATTGCAAATCCTCCCTGACTCCTGAAGAACTTCTCTTTGTTTATTGCAAAATCAAATTAGCCACTCATTAGTTGTTTGATCATTTTGTAAAGCATGTCCCTGGCTGAGCATCCAAATGCCAGCCTGTACTGATTACACTTTCCAGCCAGTTCCTGAGCATGGCAATGTTTTCCCAGCTCCAGCACTTTGTCTACTTCTGTTAGTAAACATCTTCAACATCTTCAACCTGCAAACCCTAAAGCTTTGTGACAGGGAGTGGGGTGTAAGATGAGCACAAAGACAAGGTTTACTGAAAAGTAATCACATTGCATTCCTGGATGGTGCTTTTGAATGCTTGGTAACAATCAAGAAAGGAATCCAAGAGCCATGTGTATTGATTTCTTGACCTTGAACACTCCATGAGCAGAGGCCAATGGACAAGGTCAGAGCAGATATTGAAGATGGACTGTATAACCTACTCAAGAAGAAGAAAAAATCCACCAAAACCTCCTCTTTTGTATTAATACGGAGAGAAAATATGCAAGAAAATACTCTGATTCTGCACACACAAGTGCCCACCCCAACCTCCTTCTGGGCTGCTTGCTTCAAATCTAGAGGCATTTTTAGCCATTTGTTTAAAAAGAAAACATGAAATTGCAAAAATTTCACTTGTCTTTCCTGAAAAAACATGGTAACTTTCTACCATTCCACTTACTACTTCATGCAGGAGATTGGCCATATGAAGCAAACAACAGGGACTGTGGCTCCTGCTCTGTGGACATGACCTCAAATACAGGAGCACAAGATGGACACTCTTCTGAGCCTGCAGGGAATTTGGAGCATTGGTGGAGACTAAAATCCATGCCCATGACACCACAGCCATGGAATTGTCCCATATACCTTAGATGACTGACCATCAGTTCTATGTTATGTTTCATGTATACTTGTATTTCAAAAGTAAGTGGTTCTTAAAAGATGTCGACAAGTTCCCCAGGATTAAAATCACTTCATTACAGTTGTTTTCAATGGTCTTTCAGCCCTTACATCATTTCTCCAGGGTACTGACTGAGCACTGTGTGCTCTGGGGGGCTAATTACGTACAATCAATTTGAACTTTCAGTAGTAACTATGTGCTGGATAACAGCAGCAAGAAGGAGGGACTCCAGATCATGTGCCGTGAGCTTCCTTCCTCCTGACACACACCTGTTGTCCAACGGTGCACAATACAAGTCAGTTTTCATCCCAGAAACATTTCCTGATCAAGCAGACTTGTATTCAATACACTTACCACTTGTGTGTGTGTGTGTATGTGTGTGTGTGTACACGCATGAGCATATATAAATAGGAGACATTGGCAAGAAGTTGATGCACACTTGTACAGGCTAGCTGCCTGCTAGTGATATTCACCCATTCATCCTGGGTTACTGGGATTCTGTGCAAACACATTCTTGTTTCAAGTTATAATTAGTACCCCAGCGGTTAGGAGGGCATGATGTAGCAAGTAGTATCTCAGTAAATGTTTCAAGACCATTATGACTTTCCAATCTGTTTTGTGGCAATCAACTGGTGTAATTTTACCACATAAGTAATTAAGTGCTTAGAAAAGGGAAGTGAATTCAATGCATATTTTAAGATAGAATTTCATGTAGCAATACAGACAACAAGAAAAATTTCCCCATTTCACATATAATTGACCCAGGGAGTAATTTCACTAGATTAAAAAAAAAAAACTCTTACTTCTTTTAAAATGAGGATTTTCTCCTCAGTAGATAAGAAAAGAAATTCATTAGCCCCAGGTTACATTAGATGAGGCTATTAGGGAGGCTGTCCTATTTGAAAGGTGGGAATGTGAGAAACAGAACCAGCTAAAGAGCCCGGGCTGCAGTTGGCAACACTTTTATCTTGCATATGATGGCAGGAAATAGGGTGGATTAAAGTTGCTTGGTTTTGCCTTTCAGGATTGGGAAAGAAGATTCGTGTCACTGTCCTTAGACAGTTGGATTCCCTGTGAATTTTCTGCCTGTTTTCATTTGAGACTTATTTATACTTTGCATGAGTGTCTTTCTTTTCTCTTCATTTTTCTCCTACAAGACAATGTTCCACATACAAGGAATTCATTTATTTGGCAAATGCAGCCACTTTTCAAATTATAACAATCATGATATTGTGATGATCACTTCAATGATGCTTTATATCCTCATATGTATTACCACATAAATTCCATAATTACTGAACTTGAGACTTTGTATGCCTCTCCCTGCTGAAATGCTAGGTGAAATGAATTAAAGGAGAACTCCAATTGGAATCTCTAGTGACTATAAAGTGAATAAAAATAGGGCAAAAAATAAATGAATAATAATAACTAAAAAGCCCACCATAATAGAACTATCTTACATGTTAGTTACTTAAATCCAGTTTCGTCTCAAGGATTGATTATATCTATGGTTGTATATATGAGACTCATGGAGATAGTTCACAAGGAGGGCAATCTTTGAGTCATTATTTACTTTGAAAACACATTCCATGCTTATTATTTCTCTGGTTCTTGGTTGTTTGTGGTATGAGAATAATCTGAAAGATCACACAGTTTTAACTTTTAGTTCAAATTAGAAAATATTTCTTGCTAATGTTTCCATGAAGACTTTTGAAAACATGCTTAAAATTAGCATATAAAACTAATAGGTTTCATTAAAGCATTTTCACACAAGCGTTCTTCTTATTGGTTGTCCTCCCCACCCCTTCCTTCCTTCAGTAGACCTCTTCTGCTTTCATGTCACATGTATTCTATTACTATACCTTCCCTACCCCTACTTAAGATCTCTATTCATAGAATAGAATCTATACTAATTCTATTCCTTAACAAATGTCAGTAGTGCAGCAATACTATGGATGTGCAAGAATTTCTGTTGTAGGACAGTGTTTTAGAAGTAATATGGTTATATCCCATTTACCATAATTTCAAAAATAACAGAATACCTAGAAATATATCTAACTAGTGGAGTAAAAGACTTCTAACATGGAAAATTTGCGACACTAAAGAAAGAAACTGACGAACACAGTAGAGGATGGAAAAACTTCCCATGCTCGTGGATTAGCAGAATTAATATGCTGAAATGTCTATGTTACTAAAAGCTGCCTACCCTTTCAACAGTTCCCATAAAATCCCAATAACTTTCTTCACAGAATAAGAAGAAAACAATCCTGAATTCATATGGAAACACAAAAGACCATGAAAAGCCAAAGCAATCCTGAATAGAAAGATTAATGAGAGAAGCATCATAGTACCTGATCTTAAATTATACTACAGAGTCATAGTGACAAGATAGCATAGTGCTGGCTCAAAACAGGTAGACCAACACAATAGAATAGAGGACCTAGAAAGACACCCATACAATAAACCCAACAGTCACCTAATTCTTAACAACAATATCAAATGCATATTTTGGTGGAAAAAGGAAAAAAAAAACCTGTTCAATAATATCTACATTCATGAAAGCTTTTAAAAATTGGAATTCAATTGCATTTTTTGAGAATTGAATATTGAATGCATTTAGATCCCCTGCAGAAATAAAACTTCCATGGGAAAAAACTAATATTCATTAATGTTTGTTGTAGTTACTTCACATTGATAGGATAAGACACCCATACAAAAGCAGCTGATAGGAGAAAAGTTTTTTTTTTTAATTTTTAAAATTTTGGCTCACAGTCTCAAGGGGAAGATCATGATGGCAGGGGAAGAGATGACATGAGCAGAGGCTGGACATCACCTTTGCCATAGCAGGTGTAAAGCAGCAGTAAGAGAGTGAGTAAAACTCTGGCAAGTGGGAACTGGCTAGAACACCACTCAGCCCACCTCCAACAACACACCTCCTCTAGCAAGACTCCACCTCCCAAATTGCCAAAAGTTAAGGACCAAGAGCATGAGTTCACAGGGTTCATCTGACTCAAATCACCACAGTGTTAGACAAATCTGTTGAAGTCCAAAATGTTTTGAGGAAGGCATTATATTCATATATTGTGCTAAAATGGGGAAGACACATTTACAGAATTAAAACATCTTCTTTTTGGCACCTTGGACTATTGGGAATATCTGAACTCAACATGTAGCAATATTCAAAATATTCTTCATTACAATAATACAGTTGCCTGTGTCATTTGTCTGTGACAAGGGTGATTCTAACATTCCCACTTTGAACGAAAATGTAATACTGACTGCCCTGTCATATAGGCCCATTATTTCACATCACCCGCTTTAAGCATTTATAAGAATATAGGGAACTGAGACAGCATCTGATTTCTCTCCAAATTCCTCTGTCTAAACTCACAGAAACAGAAGCCTTACTTGTCATTTTGGTCATGAGCATGACTTAGGGAAACACTTCGTACCAGGGGAAGGCATTGGGGTTACAACCCTGCTTGACAGAGAAAGTATAAACAGATTCCAACTTCCTTCTGCCAGAAATTGAGATAAGTCAAAGCAGGTTAGCTGTCACGAAAAAGGAACAAGACTTGTTCACAAGATACAAAAAAATTAGCTACTAGGTTTATGATTATGAGGGCACAGTGCTTGGATCACTTCTCCTAATAAAATCATTTGAGGTGTAATTTTGGTCTTATGTTGTGTAAAGCATGAATACAAAAGGTGTGTGTTTTCTTCAATATAAAACCCTTCCCTTGGAAGGTTTGTAATTTCCTCTTCCTGGGTGGTGTGTGTATGTGTGTGTGTGTGTGTGTGCATCCTACCTATGTTCTGAGAATAGGAACTAATGAGGAATGTTTCCAGGCCTAATACATGGTAAACACTAAGAGGAGCTCTATTTAACAGAGAGGAGTTACTTTCTCTTGATAAGCACATCTCTCAAAGACTTTTTTGGTTTTTAGTATCCTGTCTTTAATCACTAATGCTAACCTTTAAATTATTTTTAAACATGATAATTGTGAAGTCAATCTATACAAAACAAGTGACAGTATAACAGTTAATGGCCAAGTATATATTGAAGGCTCTTGAATATACTCTGGTAAGTGTGATGTAAAGTCATTAATGTCATCTATATCCACACTTTAGAAGTTTTCTTTCAATATAGATTTATATTTGAAATGCTGTTAAAGTGGGAGAGAAGACTAATGTTGGTCAATAAGATATAGAAAGCTACTTTATGACTTTTCCTGGTGTTGCAGTCAGGTTCGCATTGCTTGCAGAAATCACCCTGACCAAGAGTAGCCTTGGGGGAAAAATAGTTTATTTTGGCTTACAGTCTCGAGGGGAAGCTCCAAGATGGCATGGGAAAACAATGCCATGAGCAAAGGGTGGACATCACCTCCTGCCCAACATAAGGCGGACAATAGCAACAGGAGAGTATGCCAAACACTGGCAAGGGGAAACTGGCTATAATATCCATAAGCCTTCCCCCAATAATACACTACCTCCAGGAAGTGTTAATTCGCAAATCTCCATCCACTGGGAATCTAGCATTCAAAACACCTAAGTTTATGGGGGACACCTGAATCAAACCACCACATTCTGCCCCTGGCGCCCATAAACTGAAGACCATACATGATGAAAATGCAATGTATTCACTCCATCTTTAAAAGTCCCCATAGTTTTTATCAATCCTAATGATGTTCAAACATTCCCAGAATCCGAGATCTTTTAACTGAGCCATAATACCAAAACAAAACAAAACAAAAACCTACCGCCAACAACAAAAAACCCATAATGGCACAGAATAAACACTCACATTGCAAAAGATCGCATTGGGCATAGCAAAGAAATATTCAACCAATACAAGATTTAAGCAGGGCAAACATCAAACTCTGTAGCTCCAAGTCCAACAACTCTAGCTATTGACAAATCTCCAAGTCTGATAATTCTAACAAGTCTCTGGAGCTCTAATTCTGCCCCTCCAGCTAGGATACTCACAGCCCTTGAAAAGTTCATCTGGGGCCAGCAGCTTTCTTTAGCAGCCATTTTTTTGGTCCCTGCATCTCCACTGACTCTCCGCTGCAACCCATAGTTCATCCTCACAGCTCCAGCAGGTCTCCATGCAGGCAATCCTGCGTCACACTGCTCATGGCTGTTTTCACAACATAAGAGAGTGTTGCAAATTCAATGACCCTCTCTTTTCTGTATTTCTTATACTCCATCATATCAGGTAGGGTCCCAATTTGTTAATCCAGCGGGGAATAAAGCAGACTTTGAAGAATAGGACACTCCTTCAGCATTCAGAACCCTTCAAAAGACTGAATTCTTTCTGTTGTTCCAATGCAGGTCAGCTGGCTCAGTCTCAATGGTTGTAATCTCTTATACAATTGCAGCTGAATGGGCAGCAGTTTTGACCCAAAGATTTCTTTCTGTGCCATATCCCTCTCTATACACCAGTCTGTTTCTATGTATTGTGACCCTGAAAAAGTTTGCAGGACATGGGCATAACTGCAAGCCTCTCACACAAACTCTTCTATCCCATTCCAAGCAAAGCTCTTTCTCACCCTCATAAGCCAAACCTCATAGTCCATAGTTCTTACTGCATTCGGGTCTTTCAATTCTGACCAGAATATTCCATTAAGCTATACTTACAACACTTCAAGACATCTCTTAGGCTAAAGTTTCAAATCCTTCCACATTCCTCTTGAAAATCAGACCCAAACGGCCAAAACCACACAGGTGTCTAGCAATAATCCCACTCCTGGTACCCACTTTACTGTTGCATTAGGTTTAGATTGCTGGCAGAAATTACCTAAGTGCAACTTTTGGAAAAAAAAAAAAAAGGTTTATTTTGGTTTACAGACTCAAGGTTAAGCTCCATGATAGCAGGGGGAAACTATGACATGAGAAGAGGGTGGACATCACCCCCTGCCCAACATAAGGTGGACAATAGCAATAGGAGAATGTGCAAAACACTGATATGGGGAAACTGGCTATAATACCCATAAACCTGCTCCAAACAATATACTGCCTCCAGGAAGCATTAATTCCCAAATCCCCATCAGCTGGGAACCTAGCATTCAGAACACCTCAGTTTATGGGGGACACCTGAATCAAACCACCACCTCCGGGAAGACATGAACAAATGTCTATTCACCCCAGATGGGGGCACCAATGACAAGACCTAAGTACTCTTCCATTCAAGTGTATTGTGGTGAGCCAATGAGTTTGTTTGTCTTCCTTTGAGGAACATGGGTGAGGGCTTCATTACAGGAGTAAATGTGCAAAAATCAGCTGCATCACTCAAGCTCCACACGCCATCAAGGACAGCCACCTCGTCGATGAGGTGCATGCACCTCCATGCACTTTGGAGTCCCACCTTCAGTTAGACTTCTACTTTCACTAAGATGAGGGACCTATGACCTTCCTGCCATCCTTACAGTGAGAGTTAATAGTCCCATTACCATTATATAGCCCTAGCTATCACTGTATAGTTTTGCTTATTTCCTTGTTGTGAATGTATGTCAAGCATTCTAGAGGTTACTCCAGCAAACTCCTCAGTTTCATGATGACAATGGTCATGTCAGGTTGAGAGGAGATAGGGAGACTGTCAGAAAACACATAGATGACTATACAGTGTTTAGTAATTCTGGGGAACTAATTACTGGGATTCAAAACAGTAGCCACAGCAACATAATTTGTAACTAGATGAACAAGTTTATCACATCGCAGCTCAAAGAAATAATGGTTGTTTTTCATACTTATGGTCTTTGATCCATAGATAATGTTTCAGCATGCTCACATAGAAAATAAAAATTTTGTGTAGCTAAATTTGAAATTTAAGACATGAGCTAAAAAGTTCTGATTCAATTTCATTCAATACCTCCATGTCTCTTTGCCATAACACTTCCTGAAGGTGTTCTGAAAAAGAAAACAAAATGAGGAAAAAAATAAAAACATTCTGCTACACACATGAGTGAAAAACACATATATTATTACCTGTCAATTTGAATAAGTAAATTTGAAAACCAATATAAAGAAGGGTTTTAAAGAAGTGAAGACACAAATAGTAGAAAGACATTTCACTGACGTTGCATTTTGACATCCATTTGATCTTAAAAATACAAATAATAGAGGGCACACATTTCATTATATGCTAGGATTCAAGTACCCTGAGTTGATGAAGACTACATGGCAAATAAACAGAAGCTGGAGACACCTGGACTTACAGTCTCATGGAGCACCCCTGCCTCACTAAAGGGAATAAAGTGAAGACTGATTCCATTTCATTTCATTATTTCATCTCGGCCCATTTTTATTCCATTTATTTCACTTCAAGTTCATATTGTTTTGTTACCTGGATCTTGTTTGTGCTTGCCCTCAGCTCCTGGCTCTTAGGACCCACATCAAAAGAATTCAGAGACTTAAGGTATTTTAACTGTTTCTAAACCCTGAAAGCCCAGACTCAATTCACCAGTACCCACAAAAAAAAAAGCCATGTACACAAAGTGGTACATGGGTCTGCAGGTCATTTGCAGTGGCAAGAGGCCCTGGTTCACCCATACTCACTATCTCTCTCTCTTTCTGTCTGCCTGTCTGTCTCTCTCTCGCCAAAAAATAAATCAATATTTAAAAAAGAATTCAGAGGAAACACACATCATATCACATATTAGATAGGTGGAACTTATTCCAAGATAAAGTGGAACACTCTCAAGGATGAGCATGGGCAGTGGCTAAGGAGGCCGTGACAGAGGGAAATATTCTCAAGAGTGGGAGTGGACAAGGGCCAGAGAAGTGCAATCCTACATTTTTAAATTAGGCTGTACCATTTCTTAAAGTTCCTAGAACAGAGAGTTTATGGTGAGCTGTTTTCCCTTCTAGTTGATGGACAGACCTATTTGGATGAACACTTCAGGGAGGGGGATAAGAAATTTGTCTCTATTCTTTACTAGAGAACCCAGCTAAAGGGTCATTTTATGACCCTTTGGGCAGTTTAGAATGTCATGTCTCTACCTAGGACCTGAGTTACTGCTCAGACCCCACTCTTTTGACCAGTCATCAGACCTGCAGTTTCAGTTCCTGGTTTTACAAGCTGCTGATTATTGGGAGAGGGCCATCCTCAGTGACCTGCAAGCTTACCAATATCTAACAAGCTGTCTAGAAATGTCATCTATTGACTTATGAACTTATTAGTTTTTGGCATTCCATGTAGATGTAAATTCTTACTCACCTTTGGAAGTGGAGGTGGAATAATGTTAAATATGAATAATGATTGTGCGTGCATGTGTGTGTGTGTGTGTAAGAGAGAGAGAGAGAGAGAGAGAGAGATTTATATAGCATACCTGGGAGAAATCCAAGCCAAACAAAGTGAAAGTTGAAAGCAAGGACATTTCCTTAGTTTTCTGGGCTGTAACCTCACTTTCCAAAGAATGACAGAGGGCTATTCTCTGAGTCACGGAAACTGTCCTAGACAAAACATTTGCAGTCTCAGTCTAGGGAATGATCGTGGGTTTTAAGAGGTTGGACTCACAAACTCATTTTCTCTATTGCTTTGTCACTGCAATGAATGTTTTTAACACACACACATACACACAACTGCTTCTGTCATTTTGGGGGTACATGTAAAATGTCTCTGTATACAAACATGGAAAAGATTTCATTGAGGAGGTAGTTCAATTAAATACATTTTATTATTGACTGTTCTGCCCCTTGGATTACAATCTATGATTTTTTTTTTCTGTTATGTGTTCTGAAAGAGAGGAGTTATTTACTTCCAGGTTTAGTTTTTCTCAGAAGGATGATTCTGAACCTCAGGAGAAGTTAGCTATTTCCAGCTCTTTATAGCATAATAAGTCACAGACTAACGCACACTCACATACTCATACACATATATTTCATTCTCGAGACTCACAAGAATTTTCACTAAATTATGTCAAATTCATGAGGTTATTATTTAAATATTTTTTGAGATGGAATTCATGTCATTGTTAATAATTTTAAACTGTATAACTTAGTATTTGGGCACAATTCAATGGTAGCTTTCATATTCACAATGTTCTCTCTAGTTTCACACTCTTTTATAACTCCATAAAAATTCCTTCTTCCCATTTATTTTCCATTTCTTTCTCCTGCAATCCTTTTTTTTTTTTTTTTTTTACTGACTGTATAGCTATTACAATTGTGTGTATGTGTGTGTATCATATGTGGCAATTAATTTTTATATATGTCAACATAATGACCATAGAGTATCCACATATTTACTCTAACATTAGTCTCTGGTGCTTCTTGCAAGGTGTTTTTTACTCAGATTGACATTTTAAATTGGTAGACTAAGTAAAGCATTTGTCCTTCCTCCTGTGAGTGGGTCTCATTCAATTAGCCTGAGCAGAAAAAAAAAAATGTTGACATCCTCAGTAGGAAAGAATTCTGCCTTGTAGCCTTTGAATAGGGTCATTAGCCACTTCTGTTCCTCTGATCTGAAATATTGGTTCTTCCCGGTTCTTGAGCCACTAGCCTTTGGAATGTAACTGAGCTGGTAGTTCTCCTGGGACTATAGCTTCCTTTTCACCTTGTAGATCTTGGGACCTGTGAAACCCAATAAATGTGCAAGCCAATTTCTTTTATTAAATCTACTGATTTATTAACCTCTTCAACTCGTCTCTCCCCATCCATCATAATATTAGTTCAGTTTCTGTGGCTAACCCTAGCTAATCATAGGAGACATTTTGTTTCTGACTTTGTTTACTTACTATGTTTTTCAGAATCATCCGTTTATAGATTGTGTCAATATTTCAATCTTTTTTATGGTTAAATATTAGTTCGTTGTAGTATATAAGCCACAATTTCCTATCCATTGATAAACATAGCTTGCTTAAAACCTTTCAAAACTATGAATAATGTAACTATGTTGGTAATATGACTATGAACACATTTTCATTTCCATCAGTAAAAATGCCTAGGGTTAGAGCTGCTGGATTACATGTTAAATTCTATATTCAACTGTTTGCAGAATCTGCAAACTGTATTCCATAGTGGTTATACAGCTTTAAATTTCAACTAACAGCATATGAGGGTTCCTATTTCTAAAAGAACATGGTTGTTAAGCTTGTAAACTTGGAACTTTTGGTGTTTTTTAAAATACTTTATTTATTTATTTATTATTAGAGAGAGAGAGAGAGAGAGAGAGGGGGGGGAGGGAGAGAGAGGGAGGGAGAGAATGAGTATATCAGGTCCTCCAGCCACTGCAAATGAACTCCAGATGCATGCACTACCTAGTGTAGCTGGCTTACATAGGTACTGGCATATGGAACCTAGATCCTTAGTCTTCTCAGGCAAGCACCTTAACTGGTAATCCATCTCTCCAGGCCCATTTTTGGTGTTTTTGATTAAAGCTATCTTAATAGGTATGAAGTAGTATCTCACTGTAACTTTTATTTATCTCTTAGTAATAGTAGCAGGTTTTGAACATTTTTAACTTTGCCATAATGCATAGCCAGAGTAAAAATAGAAAATCTTCCTGATTTAAAGGGGAAATTTTAGTTTTTCCCCATTAAAAATGAGGTGGTTTTCTCATGGGCTTAATTTGGTTGAGTAAGTTCTCTTTTAGTCTTATCTTTTTGTGCTTTTATTATAAAATGATCTTGAATATTGTCAAATGTTTTTCTACATGTGCTGAGATAATCATTTTCCTTCATTCTACTAATGAAGCTATTTAACAGATTTTCTTATGTCAAGCCACATTGTTGAAATAAGTGCTATTTTAGCATCATACAGAATGTAGGTATTCTATTTTATTTTTTATTTATTATGAGAGAGAGAGAGAGAGAGAGAGAGAGAGAGAGAGAGGGAGAGGGAGAGAATGGGCACGCCAGGGCTTCCAGCCACTGCAAGCGAACTCCAGACGCATGCACTACCTTGTGCATCTGGCTTACATGGGTCTGGGAATTGAACCGAGGTCCTTTGGCTTTGCAGGCAAGTGCCTTAACTGCTAAGCAATCTTTCCAGCCCCAGGTATTCTTTTCTAATATTTTGTACTTGTTGTGTCTACCTGCATACTGGATCCAGGTCTGAGGTTTTCTTTCAGTGTTTTTGCCTGGCTTTGGTTCCAAGATACTTCTGGCTTCACAGACTGCCTTGCAAAATGTTTTCTTCTTGTATACACTTTGGGATGGTGTGAGTTAACCAGTGAAAGATTCCTGTCCAGAACTTCTCTTACTGGGAAGTTCTTGACTGCTGATTCAATCTTGTTATGTGTGGGAGGTCCTCTGAGATTAAGCCCATTTCGATTTTGAGTCAGAATTGACAATTTTTGGTTTATTTCAAGGAGTTTGTTCATTTCAGCTAGATCTCTTAATTACTGGTATATAATCCTTTACATTTCTATGAGTTTGATGATAATGTCCCCAGTTTAATTTCTTATTTGAGTCAGTTGTGTCTTTTTTTTTTTACTGTTTTTTTTTTAAATAAAAAGGTTGTACTATTATATCCCTCCTCCCCCAAGTTCTGCTGAGGGTCTTCCTTGGTGGGGTTAATGGTGTTCATTGTGGGGACCAAGTGACATCAGTCAGTCTTTGTAGTGGGTGTGGAGATAGTGTCTCAGGCTATTCTTACCTATCTTGAGGCTCTTACAGTCTTTTCACCACCTCTTCTGCTATGTTCCCTGAGCATTGGTGGGCAAGATAGAGATCTGATTTAGTGTTGAGTTCGTTATAGCCTCTGGATCTCTGTTTGGATGAGGTTTGAGTTTGAGAACATAGTGTCTGCCACCATCTTCCTGGAACAGGTTTTCAGGCTGGCCTTGAGAGCAGGATTCGTGTCACTGCTTCTTCTGCAATGACTTCTGGGTCTGGGCAGGTGAGGTGGAGGTGCCCTATTTTATGGTAGATATTCAGCTATCTGTTCTTGATGTATTGATGTTTACTGGCTCTTTCCAATATTCTTCACCGTATATAAGATAGAATAGATTCTCCAACCAAAACTGAGAGCAATTTAAACTAAAGGAGATGCACATATTTATTAGAGAGACTTATTGATGTGTATGTCCACATTTCTTAGTTAAAGAACAGTGGAGGATCTCACTGGATCCTATTGGCTTCCTGTTGTTCTAGGGGATCTGTCTTGATTTTCAGATCCAGAAACGAGTTCTTCGCCATGAGAGGGTCTCATTTCCAATCCATGAGCAGTTGGTTATCTGCATTAGCTATGCACCACTATTGCACAGGATGTGCTTCTTGCTCAGCTGCTTGATTCCATATCTGCAGGATCTCCTTCTTATCCACTCTGTTGGCAACCATTTTACTCCAGTGGCTCTCACAGCACTTTCCAGCACTATGTGGGCTAGCTGGGAGCAAACTGGATTTCCACTCAGTTCCAGCATGGTCATTTGATACCCTGTGGGCTATGTGCTGTGGTGTCTTCAGCAACAGGGTCTTACCTTTTAGCTCTTGCAGGTAACCAAGTGTTTTAGCAATGGCCTATGTTAATTTCGGGACATCATGTATCTCCCTGACCAACAGCTCACTGTGGAGGGAACCAAATTCTAGCCCTGGGTTCTACCAGTCAACTCCATGGTTTTAGGGTTATGATTTCTCTACCTTCTATATGATTTTTCTATTCAGGTCTCCCACTTTGTGGAGGGAAATGAGTTATAGAATGGGATTCAGGAGGAAGGTTTCTCTGGAGTTGATTCATGTTGCCGTTAGTTTTGTGTACTCCCCCCGCATACCTCCCTTTCTTATTTCCTAGACCTTTCCCAGCTCTTCCTTCCCTCCTTCCTTCCTTCATTCCTTCCTTCATTCCATCCTTCCTTCCTTCCTTCCTTCCTTCCTTCCTTCCTTCCCTCCCTCCCTCCCTCCCTCCCTCCCTCCCTCCCTCCCTCCCTCCCTCCTTTCTTTCTTTCTTTCTTTCTTTCTTTCTCTCTCTTTCCTTCCTTCCCTCCCTTCCTTTTTTCTTCTTTGTTTTTAGTGAGCCTTAACTTGTTGAGTAACCCTTCCTCCCTTTCCTCCCTATTTCCTCTTCATTTTAACCCCATATCTGTACTGTTGATCCTTATTACAACATACAATTAACAGAAGCATATCCAGGTTAGGTACTGCACATGAGAGAGGACATGTGGAGTTTTGTTTTTTTTTTTTGTTTTGTTTTGTTTTGTTTTGTTTTGTTTTGTTTTTTTTTTTTGTTTCTGAGCCTATGTGACCTTGTTAAGCATGAATTTTTCCCAAGTCCATCCATTTTCTTGCAAATTTCATTATTTCATATTTGCTTGCTACGGAGTAGAATTCCATTGTGCAAATGAACCACATCTTCATTATCCATTCATTTGATGATGGATATTTGAGCTGCTTCTAGTTTCTGGGGATTGTGAATAAAGCAGCAATAAAAATGGTGGAGGACTTGTCTTTGTAGTACATTGTAGATTCTTTTGGGTATATGCTCAAAGGTGGTATAACTGAAACCAATGCTAGTTCTATTTTCAGCCTTTTGAGGATTCTCCATACTGATTTCCAGTGGCTGTACAAGCTTAGCATTCCCACCAGAAGTGGGTGAGACTTCCTCTCCCCCACACACCCCTGCGAGCCTGTGCTGTCATTTGACTTTTTTGATGGTTGTCATTCTGACTGCAGTAAGATGGAATCTCATAGTTGTTTTAAATTACATTTTCCTGATGAGACAAGCTATTGAACATCCACTTAGGTGTTTAACGGACATTCGTATTTTTCCTTTGAGAATTCTCTGTCCAATTCCCCACCCCTCTTTTTGAGTGGGGTGCTTCATTTTTTATTGTCTAAGTTTTTGAGTTCTTTGTAGATTCTAGATACTAACCCTTTGATGGAGGTATAACTGGGGAAGATTTCTCCCATTCCGTAGGTGGTCTGTTGACTCTGTAGATGGTTTGCTTATCTGTACAATAGCTTTATAATTGTATGAGGTCCCAGTTGTTGACTGTCTGATTCCCTGGGCTATTGGAGTGTTACTCAAAAAATCTTTCCCTCAACTTATATCTTGCAGTGTTCTTCCTACTTTTTCTTCTAGTCATTTTTGAGTGTCAGGTCTTATATCAAGATCTTTGATGCTTTTGGAGCTGATTTTTATGCAGCGTGAGAGGAGGGTGTCCAAATTCAATCTTCTACATGTGGCTATCCAGTCTCTTCAGCACCATTTGCTGAAGATGCTGTTCTCACTCCAGTGAGTGTTTTGGACCCCTCTGTCAAAAATAAGGTAGCTTAGTTATTCAAAGTCATAGCTGGATCTTCAATTCTATTCCATTGCTCTATGTGCCTGTTTTTATGTCAGTACCATGCTGCTTTTTTTTTATTACTATGGCCTTATAGTATAACTTGAAATCAGGTATGCTAATAACACCAGAGGTGTTATTTTTGGTGAGCACATTTTTTTTTGTGCTATCTGCAGCCTTTTGTGCTTCCATATGAATTTTGAGACTATGTTTTCTAACTTTGTGAAGAGTATTTGTGGGATTTTGTTTGGAATTGCATTGAATCTGAATACTGTTTTTAGCAATATGGTCATTTTAACAATATTAATTCTTCCAATCCATGAGCATAGATGGTCATTCCATCTTCTCATATCTTCCTCCAGTTCTTTCTTCAATGTTTTTGTTTTCATTGTATAGGTCTTTTACTTCCTTGCTTAGAGAGATTCTAAGGTATGTGATTTTTTTTTTTTTTTGTGTAGCTATTGTAAATGGGACAGCTTCCCTGATTGCTTTTCCCATATTGTTGTATATATAGTATGTGTGTGTCTGCTACTGATTTTTGTGTGCTGATTTTATAACCTGCCACTTTACTAAATGAAAGTGTTTATCACTTCTAGAAATTTTTTTGGTGCAGTTTGTTTTTCTTATGTGTGGAATCATGTCATCTCCAAATAGGGCTAATTTGATTTCTTCCTTTCCAATTTGTATCCATTTTATTTATTTTTCCTGTCTTATTGCTTGAGCTAAAACTTCACATACTGCATTGAAAAGCAGTGGTGAGAGTGGGCACCCTTGTCTAGTTCGAGGCCTTAATAGGAAATTTTTGCCCATTTAGTATGATATAGGGTTTAGATCTGATGTATAATACCTTTATCATGTTGATATATGGTCCCTCCATGCTTACTTTCTCCAGAGTTTTGATCATAAAAGGATGTTGAATTTTTTTAAAGGCCTTTTAGCATCTATTGAGATGATCATGTGGTTCCTGACTTTAAGTTTGTTTCTGTGATATATTAGTTTCATCAATTTCCATATGTTGAACCAACCCTGAATCCCTAGAATGAAACATTCTTGGTTGAGGTAGATGACACTTTTGGTATTTTCTTGAATTCAGTTTGTGAGATGCTTATTGATAATTTGTTGTCTGAGTTCACCAGGGTTATTGGTCTGTAGTTCTCTTTTCTTGTTGTCTATCTGTCTGGTTTTGGTATGTATTAATGTAATGCTGGATTCATAGAAGGAATAAAGGAATGTTTCTCTCCTTTTCAGTTGTGTATAATAACTTGAGAAAAATTGGCGTGAGTTCTTCTATGAAGGTTTGGTAGAATTCAGCAGTGAAAGGGTCTGGGCCTGGACTTTTTTTTTTTTTTTTTTTTGGTGGTGAAGGAGAGGCTTTCAATTACAGTTTCAATCTCATTTGATGCTATGTCTCTATTCAGGTGTTTGTCTCATCTGGGTTTAGTTTTGGTAGATTGTATAAATTAAGGAATTCATCCAGTTCTTCCAGGTTTTCCAATTTTGTGGAATATAGATTTTTGAAATATGTCCCTATGATTCTCTAGAGTTAGGATGAAATATTCTATAGATCACTATTAAGTCCAACTAATCTATAGAATTTTTCAACTCCCTTATTTCTAGGTTAGTTTTCTGCTTTGATGATTTGTCTAATGATGATAGTGGAGTATTAAAGTCTCCTACAAGGATTGTGTTGGGGGTTATTCCTGCTTCATTGTCCAGAAGATTTTGCTTTGGGAAAGTTGGTTCGCCTTTGTTTGGTGCATATAGGATTATGATTATAATATCCTCTAGTTGAATTGTTCCACTGATGAATATGAAATAGCTTTATTTATCTCTTTTTGTTACTTTAAAAAATTTTGTTCATTTTTATTTATTTATTTGAGAGCAACAGACAGAGAGAGAAAGAAGCAGAGAAAGAGATAGAGAGAATGGTTGCCCCAGGGCTTCCAGCCACTGCAAACGAACTCCAGATGTGTGTGCCTCTTTGTGCACCTGGCTAACGTGGGTCCTGGGGAATTGACCCTGAAACCGGGGTCCTTAGGCTTCACAGGCAAGCACTTAACCACTAAGCCTTCTCTCCAGTATAACCACCCCTGCTTATTTCTTATTTCCATTTTCTTAGAATACCTTTTCCCATAATTTCACCCTAATGTGGTATCTATCTTTATTGGGAAGGTGGGTTTCCTGTAGACAGCAAATGGATTAATCCATTTTTCTGATCCAGTTTTTTAGCATGTGTCTTTTAAAACATATTTATTTATTTATTTACAAGCAGGGGGAGGAGAATAGGCATGCCAAGGCCTCCAGCTATTGCAAGCAAAACTCCAGATGCATGTTCCATTTTGTGCATCTGGCTTTACACTGCTCCTGGGGAATTGAACTTGAGTTGTCAGGATTTGCAGGCAAGCACCTTGATTTCTAAGCTCTCTCCAGCCCGTAGATGTGTCTTTTGATTGGGGCATTGAGTCCATTTATGTTGGCAGTTATAACTGTTAGGTATGAGTTAATCCCTATTGATTTGGAGACTTTGTGTACTTTGGTATTTTCTTGAAGTATAGAAATTTTCATGCCTTTTATTCTTTTGGTTGATACTTTTCCTGCCCATACAGTCTTGATTGTGATTGATTGTCTCCTCAGTTTGCATTATTCTGGTCAGTATTCTTTGTAGGATTGGCTTAGTGCTCATATAATTGTATGGCTGGCTTTATCATGGAAAGTTTTTCTTTCACCTTCTATTATGAGGCATAACTTTGCTGGGTATATTATTTTTGGCTGGCAGCCATGGTCTTCTTGAATTTAAAATGTTCCATTCCAAGCTCTTCTGGCTTTTGGAGTTTCCATTGAGATATCAGAGGTAATTATGATGGGTTTTCCTCTGTATGTAACAAGGTGTTTTTCTCCTGCAGCTGTTCAAACTCTTTATTTTCAGTGTTGGGAGTTTTGACTATAATGAGATGTGGAGAGTTTCTTCTCTGGTCCTGTCTGTTTGATGTTCTGTGGGTCGCATGTACCTTGATGAGGCTCTCTTGTGTGAGGTTAGGCAAATATTTTTTATAATTTTGTTAAAGATGTTCTCTATGCCTTTGGCCTGTATTTCTTCCTCTTCTTGTATGCCAAAAATCTGAAAATTTGGTCTTTTAGAGGTGTTCCACAATTCCCTCATATTCCGATCATATTTCTTTTGGAATTTATCATTGTTTTTGGACTCCCAGACTATTTCCTCTGTATTGTCCTCAAGTTCTGATACTCTATCATCCATGTGGTCTAATCTGCCAGTGATGCTTTCTTAGGAGCATTTTAAAAGGGCTATTTCATTGTTGTTGTCTACTGCATTTTTATTTCAGCATCTCCACCTCTTTGTAGAATTACAATTTCATTTCTATGTTAGATTTACTTGTTGTTTCTTAGAATTTGTTCCTGCATTTGATTACATGCTCACTGAGTCAATTCTATTGTCTATCGAGGTCATTTTTTGTTGGTTAGCTTCCATTTCCTTTATCCTTCTATCAAGTTCTTTTTGATTCTCTTCAATTCAATTTTTTTTTGAGATGGATATTCAGTTCTTTTTGTTGATTTGTTTCTGTTTCCTTAAGTTATGCTTTGAGTTCATTCTTTAATTCTTTTTGTTCATTTTCTTCATTCATCCATGCTTCAAATTATGTTATGAGTTGTTTATTTTGATTTTTTTCTAATTCTTTTGGCTTTGTTCATTACCTCATTAAGTTGGTTGAAGCTGAATATACTTGTCATATCTTCCTTTTGCCATTCTATGGCTGGATTTATGTGGGTTTACAGTATAGGCTTCTATTATGGGACTATGCATCTTTGGTGGTGATCTTTTAGCTTGGTGTCTAGCATTGCTTGTTTTCTGTTGGAATTTGCCCATCTTGAGGTATTTGTCTTATTTTTCTAGCAACGTAGCAGTTATTATCTTTTAAGGAGTATGCACTGACTGTCTTGTTCACATTTGGTCAAAGTAGGAGTGGTATGGTGGTATTTTCATAAACTTTGGCTGGGTGCTCTGCAGCCTAAGCTGGGTCTTTTCTGTGTATTCAATATCCTGGGAATTCTTGGTAGGGACCTAGCAGGCCTGGATACCTCAAGATCCAATCAAGGTCCTGTTGTCTCTGTTACTCACTTTTTGATGCTTTTTGGTTGGCTTGGCTGTGGGTGCTGGTGACAAACATGGCAAAGGGATAGCGGGAGCCCACTGGGGTTAGATCTCAGTCACAGTGGTTGTGGGGCTTTCCTGGGTCAAGCATTTGTGGAGATGGTCTGGACTCCATGGTCTCAGGAGGATCCCTGCCTGTGGACTTGCCCCAACACATCTTGTGTGGAGATCCAGGAACTGCCCTGGGCCAGCATGCTCCATGGCCAGGCTTTCCCTACCCACAGCATGCAGGCATGCTCCTTAACCAGGCAGTTCCTTACCCAGGCCCCTGAACACACTGGGCAGTCAGGCACTTCCTCACTCAGTTCCATGCACGGACTAGTTGTTAGGGACTTCCTCCTTAAATATTTCTTATAGGTAAGTCTATTCATGACAAATCCCCTTTTGTTTATCTGGGAATATACTAATTTAGCCTTCATTTCTTTTCAAGGGTAGTTTTGCCAGATGTAGAAGTCTTGGTTTACAATTTCAATTGCAATTCACAATTACAATTTATAATTTCAGCTTAATAAATATATCTCATTGCCATTTAGTATTCACAGTTTCTGATGAAACAACTAGCTATTAATCTTACTGAGAATTCTTAGTACATGACTAGTTACTTCTTGGGTTGTTTCCTATTTGCTATAGATCCTTTTGAATACATTCTGTTTTCAGTTCAGTCTTCTAGGTATGAAAAACACACAGTTCATCTAATTTAAGCTATTATTTCTTTATATCTCTTTTGCTTTTCTTTTCAGGATTTCCATAATGTATATGTCACTATACTTGACAGTGTACCATAAGGACCCTGAGACTGTGTGCTAAATTATTTTTCATCTTATTTCTGCTTTTCAGCCTGGGTAATGTTAATTTAATAATGTTTAGAATCACTGATTCTTTCTTCTGTATGCTTGAATATATTGTAGAATACTCCGCCCACCAATAAATTTTTAAATTTTAGTCTTTTTGCTTTCAGCTCTAGTATGTCTATGTGGCTCTTTGAAAAAATAATTTCCGTCATTTTCTACATTTTTCCATACTTGTTCACACATGGTTTTCTTGATTTCCTTTGGTGTTTTGGTGATTTATTTCAGGTACCTCGAGTGTGCCTTAGACAGCTAATTTCAAATCTTTGTCTAGTAAGTTCAGTGCCTGAGATGGTGTCTGCTCATTACTCTTCATAGGAGTTCATGCTTCCTTAAACCTAGGCATGCTTCATTATTTTTTTTGAGAAACATAGATTTTGAATTGTAATATGGTAACTCTAAGATCTTTCCCCTCCCAGTAATTCTCTTGTTGCTTGATTTATACTGCAGTTATCCTTTTGTTTAATGATTTTGCCAAGCTGTTTTTGGGAACCCTGTACTCTCTTTCAGGCATGGTCTCCAGAGTGCCACTGTGCTATCTCTGCAGTCAGCTAATGACCTGACAGTGATTGCCTTAATTGTTTGAATACAATGAGAAAATGAAAGAAAAAAAGTCTGTCTTGTATAGTCTCCTCCTGTCTATGTAGTAGGAAAATCCACTTTCGCCTGTGGCACTTGGATTTATGCGTTTGTCCTGTCTCACAGGTGACTAACAGCAATGGTCAAAATGCATAGCTTCCACGTTGAGGGGAACAAGGTCCCTCTTGCCCATTGTAGCTCCAGTTAGCCATGCTACAGATTACATCCTCATGGCTGCTGCATACATAGCACCTAAGGGAAGAGGATGATCATCAATACCATGCTGGAACTGAGAGAGAAATCAGTTCTCTCCTAGCTAGCCCTTATAGTGTTGGAAAATGCTAGGGTAGCTACTGGGGGACAATGGTCACCAACAACATGAATAAGCATGGGATCCTGAAAGCTATGAAATCAACCAGCTTGGCAAAAAAAAAAAAAAACACACACTTGTGCAACAGGGGTACACAACCTTTGTGGATAACCAACTGCTCTCTGGTTGAACTTGAGGCCCATTCACTGGGGGTGAACCCATATGTGGTACTGGAAACCATGTCAGAATCCCATGGCTGGTAAACTCACAGACTCCAGAGAGAAGCCCCACTCCTCTCTGAACAAGGAGAATGTGCTTACACACCAAAACACTCATATAACTATGTATACCCCCTTTTAATCCAAGTTGCTCTCACTGTTGTTTGGAGAATCTGTTTTATTTTACAGATAGCAGAGAGAACTCTGGAGATTCAAGTTCTATCAATAGGAAAAGAAAAGATAGCCAACTGCCTACCATAAGACTTGCCACCTGTACCACAACTGCACAGACCCAAGAAATTCCAGAAGAAATGGTGACATGAGTCGTGCTCCCACCGCAAGCCTGACAACTAACTCCAAGGAGAGGCAACAGACACGGCGGGAGATCAAAACACATCAAGTCAGAAACCCAGAGGCTACAGAGAACTGAATACTAAACCAGGCTGCTAACAGATTCACCAGGCTCAGGTACCATTGAGGAAGAGGGGAAGGGAAAATTGTAAGAGCCAAAGGGCGGGTAGAAATATCCTGAGGCACAGTTGTATGCCCCCCCCCCATCAAAGACTGACTGAGACCTTACTTACAACACTGAGCATCAATAACCCCACTGAGGAGAACCCTCAGGGAAAGCGGGAGTGAGACCAGGGCAAAGGGGATATAAGACTACAACCTTTGTAAAAGAAAGACAAGAAATAAGTTTGAAAATAAAAATATGAGCATCATAAAGCAAACTCCTGACATTCACTTAAATTTACCAGGTTATTTCCTTTTCAACTGTTTCCGTCCATGTTGAAAGTTTTTGGCCTAGGTGCTAAAGTTTCAGCGTTGCCTCTTCTTTGCCAGATTAATGGGTTCTTGTTTGTGTGTTTGGGGGAGCTCTTGAGCCTCCTCCATCTTTTGTAATATAACTTCTACTACACTACTTCTGTTCTTTGACCTTGGTGGAAATGACTTGGATACTGATTTTTCTGTTATGTTGCTGTGGATCAGTGATGAATAAAAATCTGGAAAATTTATCGGAATTTTAGCCGGCCAGTGCAGGCCTTTAATGCCAGCACTTGGGAGGGAGAGGTAGGAAGATCATTGTGAGTTTGAGGCCACCCTGAGACTACATAGTAAATTCCAGGTCAGCCTGAGCTAGAATGAGATCCTACCTTGAAAAAAGGAGACATTAGGGAAATAGGGCGATTTTTAAAACTACTGTGAGAAGGCAGAATGTAAGTTTTTTCCTTAGTCATATTAGGTTATATTGGGAAGCTCTGTCAATTAGCATTGCCTATTGTGAAAAAGAGGAAAACATGAAAAAAATTATCATTATAGGTAAAAATCCATAATCATAAGTAATACCTGTGGGATAAATTTACAACTTTGAAAGTGTAAAGTGTAAGGCATGACTTACTTAGTCTGACTTAATTAGTCTTTCTTTTTTCTTTGTGGTGATTTCATACACATATACAATGCATTTGACGCTTTCACATATTCTCCCTCTTGCCCTCTCCCCCCCCCACTTAAATCCTTCTTCTTCCCATTAGATCCCACCTCTACTCTTTGCACAACCAAACTTCTGTGTTAAAGACTGATTAGACCAAATCTATGTAAAAAACTAGCAGATATTTAGAAGGTGGTTTGACCTCATACTGTCTAATTAGTATAAACACAGTATCGGGATTCCTAAGGCCCATTTTTTTAGGTATAGACTTCTTACCAGGTTTATAGTACAAGACATTATTTCCCGTATGTAAAGCAGGCCTCATTCAACTATAGAGCAATTGGTTACCTCAATAACTTTCCTGCCACTCTTTCACCCCCAGGGGCTTGCATAGCTCCTTCCAGTATGAAGAAAGCTAGCTAGAAGGAGCTCCATTCCAGCTTTTTTTTTTCCTTTTTTGTCTGTGCTTTTTTTTAAAAAATTTATTTTAATTTATTTACAAGAAGAGAGAGAGAGAATGAGAATGAATGGGCACACCAGGCCTCAAGTTACTACTGCAAATGGACTCCCGATGCAAATGCCACATTGTACGTCCAGTTTTATGTGGGTACTGGGAAATCAAGCCTATCTTTTTTGTTGTTGTTTATTTTTTGAGGCAGAGCCTCACCCGCTCTATAGTTCTAGGCTGGCCTCGAGTTGACAGTGATCCTTCTGTCTCTGCCCCCTCAAGTGCTAGGATTAAAGGCTTGGGCCAACATACCTGGCCCTGCTTGGTATCATTATATCTTACAACCAAAATGTGTGCTCTCTTCAGCAATAGGAACTTATAATCAAGTTTTGGTGGGCAACCAAGAGCAATGGCAATAGCCAATATTATTTTAGGGTTCTCTGATGCCTCCCTGAACAAGAATGCATTGAGAAGTATCTTATCCTTGGCACTGGGATTTTAGATTAATAGCCTGTGACTTCTTGACCCTCCTTTATATACCTTCTTATAATTTATATTTTAACTTGGCTTTTCTATTATAAGGGTGTGCCTTCCATGGCTTGGGTCCAAGTTACCACGACATGACATGGTAGTGCCATACAAAAGAAATCAAAAATGTGTCTGTCAAAAAACACCCACTTTATAGAAATTCCACTTGGGAAAAAATTTCAAAAAAATGGAGGCATTTGTAACATCTATCATTTTCACTTCCAAAAGAAATATGAGAAAACATAATTTTTACTATGTGGTAAACTGCCATTTTAATTTTTTTTTGTTTTAACAGGACTTAGTGATGTCAATTCCTAATGTATTTCTAATAGAAAAATAATAAAAGGTTTCATAAGTAGGGCAGGAGAAATGGCTCAGCAGTTAAAGACATTTGCTTGTAAACCATGCTGACCTGGGTTCAATCTTCCAGTACCCTAGTAAAGCCAGATGCACAGTGGTACATGCTTCAGTAGTTCATTTGCAGAAAGACTCCCTGGAATGCCCATTCTCTTTATTTCTCTAGATTTTGCCAGATGCACAAAGTGATGCATGCATCTGGAATTTGTTTGCAGTGGCTAGAGGCCCTGGTGTACCCATTCTCTCCCTCTCCCACTCTCCTTGCAAACAAATATATAAAATCTTTAGGGTGGAGTGATGACTATCTGTTAAGGCACTTGCCTGCAAAGCCAAAGGACCCAGGTTCAATTACTCAGGACCCATTTAAGCCAGGTGCACAAGGTGGCACATGTGTCTGGAGTTCATTTGCAGAAGCTGGAGGTCTTGGTGGGCCCATTCTCTCTCTCTCTCTCTCTCTCTCTGTCTCTCTCTCCCCCCCTCTTTCTTTCACTTGCAAATAAATAAATAAATTGAAGATTTTAAATGGTACATGTAAGAGAATTTGTTTTTGTTCATTTTTATTTATTTATTTGAGAGTGAGAGAGAGAGAGAGAGAGAGAGAGAGAGAGAGGCAGATAGAGAGAGAATGGGCACGCCAGGGCTTCCAACCACTGCAAATGAACTCCAGATGCATGCACCCCCTTGTGCATCTGGCTAACACGGGTCCTGGGGAATCAAGCCTCGAACCGGGGTCCTTAGGCTTCACAAGCAAGCGCTTAACCACTAAGCCATTTCTCCAGCCCCAGATGTAAGAGAATTTAAATTAACTTTCTCATTTTAAAATAACTTAAGTGCTAGTTGAACAAAGATACAATTTCATGCTTTATTCAGTAATCAATTAATCTCTTAGATCAGTATTACAGTCATACAGAATACTGCATTTCTGAGTACAAAAAAATCATAACTATTTTGTAAATAATTTCTGTAACTCTAAAATCATGTCTCAATTAATTTGTTTCTTCATAATTAATGTATATATGTGTGGATCTTATAATCTCTACCCATGCATTCTCAAAAATGCTGTAGGTTATCATTTGAAAGGGGTTACAGTAAATCAGAAGGCAAAAACTTAAGTATAGGTGGCAAATAAATTTTTAAAAAATACTTTTACTTATTTATTTGCAAGCAGAGATAAATAGAAAGATAGAGACAGAGATAATGGGCACTCCAGGGCCTCTAGCTGCTGCAAATAAACTCCAGACACATGTGCCACTTTGCGTATCTGGTTTTACGTGGGTACTGGGGAATCAAACCATGGTCATTAGGCTTTGCAGACAAGTGTCTTCACTTTTAAGCTATCTCTCTGGCATGATAAATACATTTTTGAGATATTAGAAATGATACAATTTTTCATCATATAAACAAATTAACAATTTTGTTAGTTTTTCATAACCTTGCTAGGGTTTCAGAGAGATTTTTTTTTGATAAATTCTACATTGCATGAAAAGAAGATCCTGCATTCTGATGAACTCTTTTGGGTTGCAAATATTTCATCTCAAACAGTTATGAATCTTACTAATGTCTTGATTACTGCTATGAAATATTTTTATGTAACTTGATAAAAGTTACATTGACTATGGATAATTTGAAGAATTATATAGAAATACATTTCAAGTGCTTATAAACTGCTCTTTCTAATGAGTAATGTCATTTCAAATGCTTAGAAAAATTAATGAGAAAGAAATGTGCAGATGTGTATAGTATATACTATGCTTCTGTGCATGCATGTATATAATTTCTATTTGCTTTTCATAATGTGGGAGGAAGCCGTGGATTTTAGGAAAAGCGTGGTTTCTTCCTGGTTCTTGACAGCTCTAAGGGTCGTACCAGGCAGTATGGCTGACATGGAAACCACTACATGCCCTGAGCCTGTGCACAGCCCAGCGGAGACTGATGTTTGGCGAGGACAGGGGTGCGGACAGTTGGACTAAGATGCTAAGGTTCTTAGCTTTGGTGGTCATGGTTTAACTGATGCAATGTGTGTTTTCCTTTCACTTCATACATTCTGAGCCAGAGGCAACCCTGGAAATACCAGCTTTGTGGAGCTTACTGGAGCTCATTGCAGCTCTGTGATAGTTAAGGTGTTGTCAACTTGATCTGTTTAGTAATCCACAGGTTGCTTCTAGGAAGGATCAATTAAAGGAGGAAATCTTTCCCCAGGATGAGCCCTTCCCCCAGAGTGGGCTGCCGCACTTGATATAAGGAAGCTCTGGGTAAAAAGAGTTCCTTCCTTCCTTCCTTCCTTCTTTCCTTCCTTCCTTCCTTCCTTCCTTCCTTCCTTCCTTCCTTCCTTCCTTCCTTCCTTCCTCCCACTTGGCTGCCGGACCTGCTTGCTACCTTCCAGCGTGGATTGAAGACCAGTGTGGACTAAAGACCAGCATCAACTGAAGACCCCCGTGGATCGAAACCCAGGTGCTCCTCAGGAAGCCTCCAGGCTTTCCAGCACCATCTGCAGTGCTGGGTCCGGACTGCTGAGGCATCTGGCCACAAGGACTGAGCAGCTACCAGGTTCGGTGATTCTCGGGCCTGCAACTGCTATTGGACTACTGTAAACTGATCCAATAAATCCCCTTTTAAAAATAATTCATTCTAGCAGTTCTGTTCCTCTAGAGAACCCTGGCTAATATAAGCTCCTAGAGCCCACTTTTGTTTTATCCCTGAGAGAAGTTAACATAGTTGGTTCCCAGAGCTACTCTAGTAACCCTCATCTTTTTTTTTTGCCAGGTTTTACACTACCTTTGAATCATTTTCCTTCTTTCACACTTGTTGATTTTCAATAACTTTAGTGGTCCTTGTGAATTAATGAATTTCCTGTCTTGCCTGTCATTATCCAAGATGGCAACCTCAGGGCCACTCCACCCATGAATTTGCACAACTGAAGGGAGAAATCTGACTCCAAAGGAAGGGGATTTTAGTTATTATAGCCTGTTTGTAAAATCCTTTCCCCATCTATGGACCCTCTGATCCCATTCTCAAAATTTTTTTTGTTACATTTATATACTTACTCCTTTTATAGTGTGACAAAATGTTCTGGAATAATATGGTAGATGTGACTGAAGGAACATGCCACTAGTGTGCTTTCCATTTCACAAGGGGATCTGGTCATATTGATAAACAACGAAATGGGAGCATTATTTAAGAATTCAATGAGCAGAGACAATCCGTGGCCAGAGAAAGTCTCTAGAAGTAAGGACACATGTAGATGCTTGAGTGAGGAATACTGTCTGAGGAGGCACACGATGGTGACACCCCAAGAATGACTCACAAGATGGAAGTCAGAGGCCAAACTGGGAGTGTGGAGTGAAAAACAGGTGGAAACTGTTCTGAGACAATGACATAAGAGCTCAGGAGTAGGGTCACTGGAAGGCTAGGGTCTTGAATGAGCTATTTTACTTGGTTCCTGGAGTATTCCTCCGGAGCAAGTAGCTTAGTTATTTTTTTGTTCATTATTTATTTATTTATTTGAGAGCAACAGACACAGAGAAAGAGGCAGATAGAGAGAGAGAGAGGGAATGGGTGCACCAGGGCCTCCAGCCACTGCAAACGGAACTCCAGACGCATGCGCCCCCTTGTGCATATGGCTAACGTGGGTCCTGGAGAATTGAGCCTCAAACCGGGGTTCTTAGGCTTCACAGGCAAGCGCTTAACCACTAAGCCATCTCTCCAGCCCAGCTTAGTTATTTTTGTGTCTTCTCTGCATAGTGTATCATGTACAGGAAAGTATTTTGGATTTGTTTTTCTCCCTTTGTCAACTTGTCTTCTGTGCTTCTCACTCTACTATATCCCAGTTGTCTACTTATATATGTGTCTTTTCCACTAGACTGAAAAATCAATAACTCATTATTTTTTAGCATGATGGATATGAGACTCAGTAGCAGTTTTAAGACTGCTAAATTTGTAAGTGAAGTGGACTATATAAGAAGAAAACAAAATGAAGCAAAACTAACCCTGTCTCCTCTGCTTCCAAAGTCCTCTAACTCTCTGTCCCTCACTCTGTCTCCTCTACCCTACTTCTAGAGCATATAAAGTCCTACGATTATAGCATTACACAGATGACCTGGAAAACTCAGCACAAGGAGCAGTTCTTGGCATCGTGGCAGGCAATACTTAATAATAAGATAAATTTTGCAATGGAGGTGAGTGGACCACATGGACCATTTCTGCAAGATGCATTCTGCCAGAGGTTGCTGTTTCCATTGTTGTAGAGCAGCTATGGGAGAGTCAGCTGACTTCTGCAGGTTTCAGAAGTCAGCAGGCATATTTGCACTAGGTTTTTGTTTTGATATCTGCATACCCTTGCAGAGTCTTTCAGATTCTGTAAACTGCTAAACTCTGTCATTTATTCAGGAATAAATATGGAAAATCCTCCCTAGTGAACTAGTGACATTTATCAAATACTTATTTTTCAGGGCACTCAAACAATACAATACAGGGCTGGGGATAAGGCTTAGCAGGTAAAAATACGTGTTGTGTAAGCAGAAGAGCATTAGAGGGAGGTACATAATGCTTTCCTCAGGCCTCTGCTTGTATGCATGTGGCACATATACATCTGCATACATGTGTGCATACACCATACACACATATCACACATGCTACACACATACAAAACTACAACGTATAATACAATTACAATATGAAGACAATTTGTAGTTCCTCAACGTTAGAATTGATAAATTCTGTATTCAGTGGCAAAGGAAAAGAAACATATTGGTCAGCATTAAAGTGCATACATGATGGTGATTTCTTAAGATTATAATGGAGCTAAGAAGTTCCTATCACTTTCTGAGCATTTTCTATGCCAAGATGTATTTGGATATATAAATACTTAGATTATGTTACACTACCTACAAAATTCAGAATAGTAACATGATGCATAGAGATTTATAGCCTAAGAGTAATAGACTTCATAGTATAGCCTAGGTGTGCAGTGGCCTGTACCATCCAGGTTTGTGTAAACATGTTCTGTGGTGTTTGGGTAATGATTAAATTGCCTAACGATGCATTTTTCAAACTGTATCTCCACCGTTCAGCAATGTATGACTGTAAAAGCAAAATGAGTTAATAGCTTAGTTTATGTATTGAGATTTGTTCTCAAAAGCAAATGTGACTTATGTTTTCTTGGCAAATGAAAGCTTGTTCTGAGAAGCATAACCACAATGGTGAGTGGGTATAGAATCTTGCAATATAAAGGGCAGGTGAGAGAATCAGATGTCAGCCTGGGGAAGAGAAGACATAATGGGGACAAGATAGCTGTCTTTAAACATTTGAAAAGCTGTCAGATGGGGAAAGGATTAGACTGATGTTCTGCAACTCCAGAGGGCATAAATATGGATGGAAGTTTCAAGGAAGCAGGTTTGGCTTGAAAGAAATTTCTAACAATTGGAGCTATCACTGAAACAAATGATGTGCTCTGAATCACCGTAGGGCATGTTTAAGGAAGGAATTTCTGCACCAATTAATCCATGTGCATTTAGATTACATCTCCTCTAAGGGAACATTTAACTCTCAAATTCACGACTCTTGCATATAAAATTCTACTTTACACAAAGAGTTAGTTTGTCATAATCAGTGCACAATAGCAAATTTAGTATCCCAATCTGCAAACTGGAACATGGGTTCACGGGGATCTCTGAACCCGACTTCTGAAACAGCTCCACCTTCAACCAGTACAGGCTATCTTTAATCTCCAATCCAATGTGTGATATGCTACACAATCCAACGTTTCCAGCTTTAATATGACACACCTACTGGAAGTTTCACATTTTGAAACTTTGTTTCATGTACAACATGATTAAAAGAGGTATCAAATTACCTTAGACTGTGTGTGTAGGTGCATAGGAAACAAATCGCATGTTTAGACGTGGCCCTGCTGTGGTTTGAATGTAGTTTGTCCCCTAGAGGTGCATGAACCTCTGTGTTGCAGTGTTGAGAATATGAGAATTTTAAGAGGCGGGGCTACTGGAATGTGGAGCACAGCTCTTGGGAGGTAGTAGCATAGTTCTGGAGGAATACTGGTTCTTTCCTGTGAGAGTAGGTGCCATTATAAAATAGTAAGTCTGACTCATGGATCTTTCTGGCTTCTTGTCTTGCCATGTAATCTCTCTCATTCACATCTCCCAATAACTTCTTCTGAGTGTTGTAATGCAACCAAGGAGGCTTCATCACAGAGTGAACGGATGGAGCCATCTAGTCCTTGACTTTCATCCTCCAAAACTCAGCTCAATAAGCCTCAAGATTTTATAGAACAGACAGCTTCAGATATTTTGTTAGAGTAACATACAGTGAACTAGTGGAGCACATATCCCAGAGATAGCTCTGTACTGTGGAAGTACAAATATTCCAAATTCAGAAAACTCTGAAACCCAAAACACTCACATATTTAGAATAAGGGACACTTAATCTGTTATGCCTTTCTTCCCACTCTCCAACAGCCTTCCTGGTGGTTCTAGACTTCTCCTTTTGGCTCAGAACCATCATACTGGCTAGCTCCTCAGCCTAGAATTTCCTCCTCTTTTCCCCTAGATGACTCTGTGTCAGTGGGCATGTCTCTCTTTTCCTGGGAAGACACTACTGACCCAGCGCCCTCTGTGAGGAGTCAGCACAGTACTGCACACTCCCTTTTGCATATTTCTCTTTCACCAGTTTCCTGTCTTTCCAACAGGACTGTCACCTCTAGGAGGATGGAGGCATGTCTGTGACTCTTGGCTGTATCATAAGTGTCTTAGTGCCTCTGAGCACAATGAGTCTTGATGACAAATATGTGCTAGATGAATGCTATCTTGATGCATTTAAGAAATGCTCATCATTGTAGATATCGGATTTACTTAAAAAATTGTAAGAACTTGGGCTGGAGAGATGGCTTGGTGGTTTAGGCGTTTGTCTGCAAAGCCAAAGGACCCAGGTTTGATTCCCCAGGACCCATGTAAGGCAGATTCACAAGGGGGTGCATGCGTCTGGAGTTTGTTTGTAGTGGCTGGAGGCCCTGGCATGCCCATTCTCTCTCTCTCTCTCTCTCACTCTCTCAAATAAATAAATAAATAAAATATATTTTAAAATGTTCAAAAACATTGTAAGAGCTCATGTCCGTGTTTGAGTTGGGAAGATTTAGGAAGTGAAAAGCTATAGAATACTATAATGATTTTGTACCTTTCTCATGGTGAGGAACATTTCTCCCATGGCAATGCCTCTACAGGCACTGGGCTGCCTCGACACTGTGGAAAGCTTACCTGACAGGAATGAAAACCATGGTCAGAGTCTCTGATACGTACTCAGAGTGAATCTCACAGATGGGGATGAGCTGATAAGGAGATGGACACGGGGGTGGGGGAGGAACGGGCAGAATTAGCTTTGTACAGCTGGAGGAGGAATGAAGATTAATGCTCTGATGGCCCAACCAACTAAACAAATAGGAAAACGTTTGGCTGCAGCCTCCAAGGGTAGAATTCACTGCACTCTATTTCAACCCCATACTTGCCCTTTTTGTTTTTTAAAAGATTGTTCTTTACCATTTCTGCTGGTTTTTCCCAACTAAAGGTAGCATTCTCTCTCAGGGGAAGTGTTCAGTCTGGTTAAATTCACACCAGTTGGAAGGAGAGGGCCCTGATCGGTTTTCAGAGTAGAGTTAGAGCTATGCCTATCATCCATAGTTGATTATTCATGGTTTTCCATAAGAATTTGGAGATTTGTGAATGTGAATGTGTGTGTGTGAGGAGATTTGTGAATGTGAATGTGTGTGTGTGTGCAGGTGTGCTTACATGTTCATGGTGTGTGTGTGTGTGTGTGTGTGTGTGTTCCAGTGCTTGGGATTGAACTGCCTACTCGAGCTTGCTAAACAATCACTCTTTTACAGACATCCTCAATCCCTGATAGCTTTGAGGCCAGATTAAAATGATTTATTTACTTCTTCACAACCTCTTTTCTTCCATCCTCTTTTTGCATGTACTGTAAGATTACCTCCCCAATTATTGTGTTACTAACTTTCCAGGTAAAACTATGGGCCTTTATTAGATAATTAAACTAATAAACACATGGCCCACATTCACCGTATTACTAAGATTAACTGCCTACATATTCTGTTAGAAGTTATTCTTGTCCAGAGAAGAAAAACTCACAAAATGGTTATGACCCTTTTATAGCAATGATCAACATCCTAAGCATTTGCACAGCCAGAATCACTGCCTAAGGAGTGTGGCGCCAGTCAGGCACTGTGAGCCACTGTAGTGCACCCAGCCCAGGCTGTGTGGCTGAGGCAGTGCTCTTGAAGGACAGGAATGGGATTTGGCTTGTTCACTTCTGGACTGAAAATGTTTCTCTGATGGGTCAGTCTATTCTCAGCTGGCTATGTTCAAGTGGACAACTGCTTCCTGAGAAATGCACAAGGACACCAAGGGAGGATTTGGGATTAAAGGTACATATAGTCTGGGCCTGTGAGTCTTATTGCATGGCTTGGGGCTGCATAGGCTGCATTTGTGTTATTAGTCCCTTTACAAAGGGGCTTGGTCAGCAGAGCCAACAGGGGTCTGTGTGTGTATGTGTGTGTATGTGTGTGTGTGTGTGTGTGTGTGTGTGGTGTCTAAGCCACACAATAGGGCGAGTTGTAGTAGAAAGATGCAAATGATACATTCTTTTGGTTGTATTTTGTGTTATTTATTTTATTTAAAAACGGCAAATGGGACACTGAAGGAGTTCTTCAAGATGACGTGAGGATAGGACTGGGCTGTAACCACTGTGAAGACTGTGGACTCTGCATAGCGACACAGATGGGCAATAAGAGTTTAAGCTCTTTGGTCAACTACCCTCTGGATCACTAACTTCGAGAAGTTACATTTGAGGTCCATCATAGGAATACATGAAAGCAGCCTAGATAGACTGCTTGTGCAGTTATTATCCTGCACAGAAAAAGAAGTGGACCTGGCTTCGGTACACACAGACACATTCTCTCCACCTGGTCAATCTCATTGCTGGGGGTCTGTCCCAGGCAGGGCCTCAGCTCCCTGGATGTACCTTTCGTATACACCCTGATTTTAGGGAAGCTCCCCTCATTCTTGCAGAAGCCTGCCCAGGCAGGGATTCTAGTTTCCTGCACTGGTGACTATGGAATTCTTGTCTCTGGGAGTGTCAAGAGTCACATGTGATGAGTCTTGGACTGAAAAGGGGGAAAAAGAAGTCATTTACTTCTACTCGGTACGCAGCAGCCAGCGCTGAGGTACAGCTCTCCACGAGGCACCATACTGACACTCCCCCAGTCCCTGCCTCCTTGAGAACTTTGGATGTCTGGGTCTGTGCTGCATTGCTGAGCCTGGCAAACAAACAAGGAAGTCAATCAGGAGAAATTGAAATCATGCAGGGAAACTTGTCATTAAATTAAGCAAGAAATGCTGCAATCCATAGAGCCGGCCACATCTACTACTACAGACCCTCAAGGTCAACTGATGGAGCTCTGGCAGAATGCCCAGGAGTCAATGGAAAAGGCTTTGTCAATCTCTCCTCATTTCCTAAAGCTTGCGCACTGTGTCATGCTTTTAATGCTGGACAGATTCCTTTGCTATTGGTCTTTCATAGCCTAATTAAAGCAAGAATACTATGTGAGGACTTTAATGTATAGGGACAAACACAGTCCCTCTGCTCTGGGGTGAGTTGTATGCTGAAGGGGACCCCCACAACAAGGGACACCTCTACTGGTCGTGATGATTTTCAGTCTTTCAGAAAAAGGACCATCTGGGATGCCATTGAGAGATATGAGAGGGGGATTTTCCAAGACAGCGTGCACATGAGGCCTCAACCGTGAGTATCCACGGCACACATGCTAAAGCAAGGAGAGCACGGCAGGAAAATGAGAAGACTGGAAAGCCAACATTTTTTTTTTCAAGATGTGGCCAAAGGGCCAAAGTCCTTTGCTGATGCCTTACCTGCAACAACAACACAACAGAAAAGCAAGTTCAGATCTTTCTCTGTATTAGGACAAATGTATCCTCGTCTTCCAAGAAAGAGCAGCTGACTTTTGGTGAGAGAAATTTCTTTTTGCAGTTGGCAGAAACTCAAAACTCCAACTGCTGAGATTAAGTGACTGTTAAGTGCGTAGTACTAAATATAAAGTCTTTATCACCCCACTAAGGCATAAGGAGCACTGCAGAAGAGGGAGCAGAAAAAAGTTGAGAACCAGCAGATGGGGAGAAGTCTTCCAGTCATGATGTGCTCTGGTCGCTGTGTTCATGACCTCACGGTGGTCGTCACTGCCTGCACAGTGTTGGGCCCATCAACATTCCTTCATGGTTGGTAGAGGAGAGAAAAAAGACATGAAAGCAGATCTGGGAGTAATCAGAAAGAAAAAGTGTTCAGTGGAAGGGGGCCAGAGGAACGGGAGACGGGAGACAAGGAACGTAACAGGAAGTGGCTATGATCAAAATACCCTTATATAAGAAAGAAAAGAAACCTGAGCAGGATATTTGAACACTGACTTTATATACAGTCTGAAGTATATGGCCCAAATCCTTTATGTTCTATTTTCTCCACATTGAAATTTAAATGTAAATAGCTTCAGGTTTATCTGTTTTACTTCAAAGGACTGTATGAATGAATATGAAGCTGACATCACCATTCTCTCAGAAAGAATTCCATCCTGGGGCTCTCCTTCCCCAGGAGGCAAGGTGAAGGGAGTTCCCTGCCACCTGCCCAGGGCATGGGCCTTGAAGGGGGAGATAACCTGGCCAAGCAATCAGGGCCAAGAGCAGAGTAGGATGCCTGCTTCCACGCCTCCTGCTGATAGCTCCATACAATTAACAATAGACACATTTTTAGCTTGTCCCTTTGAAGCTTTCCATTCCTTTATCCATCTGTTTCCACTTCTACTACTGTTGATTCCCTGTGTGATTCTCTCCAGGGTCAGCCCCTGAGTCTCATTGCCTTTCCTCCATACCTGTGCTCAGTGTGAGGCCTTTTCTGCCAGGGGCCCAGTCCTTCTCAGAAGACACAAGTCTGCAGCTTTGATTGTCTACAAAGGTTAAAAACTTTCCTATTCGACATGCCAGCTAGCATCTATGTAGGTGACTCAAAGTTAGTATTTCCACAACCAAACACACCTGGCCTTTGCCCCTCAGCCTGCTATGTGGTAGATCCATCCAGGAACACACACCAGGATGGAGTGTTTTTAACAGTGTGGGAGAAGGGTTTGGAGAAGGATAGACTGGGTCACTTGTAAAGTATTGTGAATTTAAGCAAATTACTTAAATGATAACTTTTCCAAAATTTTAATTTGTGCACCACCAAAAGGGCACAATGATGTTGTTGGGTTGTCACGTCTTTGTGAAAATCAAAGGTTATGTCGTTTGAAAGCTGTGCAACGCAGAGTGTATAATTGTGATCAATGAAAGCATTGTGTTAAGTAATATGCGGATGACTGAGTGCGCCTACATGAGTCAGGTGTGACCTCATGATGGCAACAGTGTTGAAATCATCTGTCAGAGGTGAACATCAGTTATCCGGGTAGGGTGAGGGAAGGGCATTTCATTTCTCACTTGCAGGAAGTAGTGCAGAGCACTTGGTGAGTGCTCAGCACTGTGACTCTAAGGGGAAGAGCTGGTGGGAATGAGCAGGCAGTGAGGAGGGACGTGCACAGGCATTATATTATAATGGACACTGTGTGTTTTAAGCTAAAGAGTTTCAACTTGATCTTAAAGGCTGTGGGGATCTACTAACAGAATTTAAGCAGGAAAAATGACATGATCAGATTTGCATCTTAGAAATAACACATTGGCAACTGTGGAGTAGGGATTGGAGTCCTGCCAGGCTGGAGGCAGTTGTAGTAATCCAGGCAAGGAGTGATGAGGGCCTGGATTAAGGTAATGGCTTTGGGGATAGAGAGAATGGGGTGGCTGTGAGTGGATGTTAAGAAGGTAGAATCTGCAAGGCTTGGAAACTTGATGTGAGGGCCAAAGGAGAACAGGAATCTGGGATGCCTGCCAAATGTTTTCTGTGGATGAGTGCGCGGGTGCATGGCAGCATCATTCAGCGACATGTGGAAGAGAAAGGCATTTTGATATGTGCCCAGTTAGGAACCCAAGGCATTTTTTTCTTAGATTAATTCTAGGACAGATGTCTAATAAGGTTGAGCTTTTCTTTCAGATGTGGACAACCAACATCCAGGAGATAATAATTGGGTGAATTGTGTTCATAAGAGTGAAAAGAGTCACAAAGACAAAAATATCTGAAGACATTAACATTTATGGGATGGAAAATGATGAAACTGTATTGTAGCCTAGAAAGGTAAGTCAGGGGCATGGAAAACAATTGGGCAAGGATCTACTGATGAAAGAGTGATAGTGTGAGGTTCTCATAATCACAAGACACACAGTGTAAAAGGTAGAGGACAAGAGGAAACTGACCACGGGGCTGGGAACCAGGAAAGGTATTAGTAACACTGGGGGAAGCAATTTCCCTGCAGCTATGGGAGTAATAGTAGAATGTACTACATTGGAAGGAACACAGGAAGTGAGAAAGGGTGGCGATTCCATACACGTTATAACTATAGGAAGCCTCATAGTGAAAAGGGGAGGAAAAGAATAACAAAATTTAGAAACAATTAAATTTAAGCCATGAGAATTATTTTTCTTTTATTTTGGTGGGAAAGGTGGGGAACACCTGCATGTGTGTGTTGAAAGGGACATCCAGTGGAAGTAGAAGATAGGAGGCAGACAAAGAAGGGATGAAAACTGGGCACTCCTTTGAGGTGGGAGCAGAAGGGTTGACAGAGTGGTAGCAGGTGCTCTGGGGAGAGGCTCACAGTCTTCACTGAGACAAAGACGAGAGAAGATAAGAGCAAGTTTATATGTATTTCAATGGTGGGAGGAAAAGAGTTTGCTTGCTACACTATATGTGTTTCCCTTGAGCAGGGGCAAGATTATTTGCTGAGAAATCTTAGCAGGTAGTCTTGAGAATGGATGTAGTATTTTAAATGGCTCTCACGAGGAATTGAAGAAGAATTAGTTAATATTTATCAAGTGCTTACTATGTCACATATACTATCTTAATTACTTTAAATATACTATGTGTGTGTGTGTATGGTCATAGTATGTGTGTGGTGTGATTCTGGTGGTTGTGATATGGGGGTTTTATATGAAGGCACACATATATGCTAATGTGGCACTACTTTTGCACACCCACGAGGCTAAAGGAGGACACTGGGTGTTTCCGTCCATTGCTAACCCACCTATTTGTTCTTGAGAGTCTCTCACTCACTCCAGAGCTTGCTGTTTTTCATGAGTCCCAGCAATTCTCCAGTCTCTTCCCCACAGGACTAGGGCTGTAGACATGCACAGCTGTTTATGTGAGTGTTAGGGAAATCCAACTTAGGTGGTGTGAAGCCCCTTTCAGGTTCTCATGGTTGTGTGGGAAGTACACTTCACCACTGAGCTACCTCTCTAGTCCTGAAATGTACTAAGTATTAATCCTAGTAATAACTATAAATCACACTCCATTTACAGATGGTGGAACTGAGGCACAATACCTTGATGGATGTAGACTTGAATATTTTGACTTCAAAACCAATTCTTTTTTAAAAAATTTATTAATTAGTTTTGTATTCAGCAAATACAGTCAGTTTGGTACCATTATTAGGTTCATCCATGACCTACACCCTCTCCTTGGCCCCTCCTTGTTGAGGTATATGGGTCATGCATTGTGGGGTTAGCCCACAGTTATGGGTAAGCTAAATGTCTCTGCATATCATGACCCAACATGTGGCTCTGACATTCTTTCCGCCCCCTCTTCTGCAAAATTTCTCTGAGCCGTGTTGGGTTAATTTTTGGTCTGCTTCAGTGATGAGGTGTTGGGGACCTCTGGGTCTTTGGCTCTCTGATTTGGTAGGAGTTGATTTTTCTCTGTGTTCATCTCCTTCACCCTTGTGCTGGTACCCGGTTCACCAGGAAAACAGCACCCTTGCCTATTTCGCCAATTTTTCTCAGTTTCAGCCAGGGCCCTTTTGAGGTACGATGGAGTGGCTCTGTCCTTAGGATCTACATCTATCTGAAAAAGAGAAGCAGATTCTCCAATGGAGAGTAAATTAGCACCAGGACAAATGAGATAACCCTTACTTTTTTTTTAATAGAGAATTTAATAGGTGTAGGCCCTCTTGTAGCCCACGATTGATGGTAGCTTGATAATGGAGAGTGGGCTTATGTTTGGATATGGTTCTGATTTGTTTCCCAGCTCCAGCTATGGGTCCCGTACCATTGAGGGGATCAGTTAGCTAAATTGAGAGCAGTTGGTTCCCCACCATGGCTGTGTGACACTATTGCACTTGTGTGGGCATCACAACAAGTTATTTGCTGCTAAGTAGGTTTGACCATGAGTTGCTTGGGCGTATATTGGTCATTTTCCCCCAGTCGCCCATGTAGCACCTTCTGGCACTAGACGCACTGACTGTCTGGGGACTGACTCTCTTCCAGCTTCCAGCCATGCCATTCCATTTTACGTGTCAACCACATAAGGTGTCTTCAGCAGTAGGGTCTTACCACTAACCTGTGGTGGGTCATCAAGTACTCTGACAGAAATCTGTCTTTCTTTTAGGAAACCTTGCAGGTCTCTCTGATCAAAAGCTCATTGTGGATGATAGCCACATGCTGGTACTGGGAGTTACAGGTCAGTGCCCACTAAGAAAAGGAAGAAAAAGATAAATAATATAGAAGAGTTAGAGAGAAGCGGGGGAGAGGGAGGGAGGGAAGATGTAGAAGATTAAGGTTAGTCTTCATCATACCCTCTCCAGTGTCTTGTGGTTCAGGTGTTCCCTCTAAGGGTCTGGTGAAGGCTCAGCCATTTGGACTGCCTTTTAGGAAGTAGAATTTTATGGCACCATTGCCTTTTGGGTCTACATTTGTGTTTCCCACCCCTACGTTGCCCTCCCCTTGCTCCCAACCCATCCTATTGTCTAGTCCATGAGATGCTTGCTGGGTATGTAAGGAATCTTGGGTAGATTCAGGTTAGGTGCTGTAGATGAGTGAGACTATGTGGCGATTTTTTTTTTTTTTTTCTGTGATTGGGTAAGTTCACTGAGAATGATCTGTTCCAGGTTCAAACATTTTTCCTCATATTTCATTGTGTCATTTTTTCTTACTGCGGTATAGAATTCCACTTTGTAGATATACCACTTCTTAGTTATCCATTCTTCTAGTGATGGATGTCTGGGTTGATTCCAGCTCTTAGCTATTACAAATTGAGCTGCTACAAACATGGTTGAGCAAATCTCTCTGGCCTGTGGTTTGAAGGTTTTAGGGTAGATGCCCAGTAAGGGAATAACTGGGTCTGTTGCTATCTCTATAGTCAGCTTTTTCAGGAGTCTCCATATTGCTTTCCAAAGTGGTTGTACCATCTCACATTCCCACCAACAGTGGATAAGTGTTCCTATTTCTCCACATCCTCACCAGAATTTATTTTCATTTGATTGTTTGATGTTTGCTATCCTTATTGGGGTAAGGTGGAATCTCATAGTTGTTTTAATTTGCATTTCTTTGATGATTAGGGATGATGAACATTTTCTTAATTGTGTGTTTGCCATTTGTATTTCTTCCTCTGTGAACTGCCTGTTCAGCTCTTGGACCCATTTTCTGAGTGGAGTGTTTGACTTCTTACTGCTTAGATTTTTGAGTTCTTCATAGATTCTAGAGATTAGGCCTCTGTCAGTTGGATAACCCACAAATGTTTTCTCCCATTCTGTGGGTAATCTATTGGCTTTGCTCATTGTATGCTTGTCTGTAAAGAAACTCTTCAGCTTCATGTCATCCTATTGGTTGAGTGACTGTTTAAGATCGTGAGCTACTGGGGTTTTGTTCAGGAAGTCTTTTTTCCATTCCTATATCATGGAAAGTACTTACTACATTTTCTTCCAGTAGTAGTCGAGTTTCTGGTCTTATATTGAGGTCTTTGATCCATTTGGACTTGAGTGTAGTGCATGACGGAATGTGTGGATCAAGTTTCATTTTCCTGCATATGGTTATCCAGTTTGTCTAGCACAATTTGTTGAAGATGCTCTCTTTTTTCCAGTCTATATTGTTAGGGCTTTTTTCGAATATCAAGTAGCTACAGTTGCTTGACCCAAGGTCCCAGTCCTCAGGTCTATTCCATTGGTGTATACTCCTGTTTTTATGCCAGTACCATGCTGTTTTTATTACTATGGCTTTGTAATATAGCTTTAGATCAGGTATGGTGATGCCTCCAGGGGTATTTCTTTTGCTGAGGATATGTTTGGATATGCGAGGCCTTCTGCCTTTCCATATGAAATTTGAGATCATTTTTTCTATGTCTGTGAAGAACACAGTAGGGATTTTAATTGGAATTGCATGAAATCTACATATTGCCTTTGGTAGGATTGCCATCTTCACAATGTTAATTCTGCCTATCCAGGAGCATGGGAAGTCTTTCCATTTTCTCAAGTCCTCCTCAATTTCTTTTTTGAGTGTTTTTATGTTTTCATTGTATAGATCTTTCACTTCCTTGGTTAACATTATTCCAAGGTATTTTTGTTGTTGTTGTTGCTATTGAAAATGGGACCATGTCCCTTATTTCTTTCTCTGTATCTTTGTCACTTGCATATAGAAAGGCTACTGATTTTTGTGCATTGATTTTCTATCCTGCTACTTTGCTATAGGAGTTAATCACCTTCAGGAGTTTTAGGATGGAGTCTCTTGGGTCTCTTACATATACAATCATGTCATCGGCAAATATAGCTAACTTAACTTCTTCCTTTCCAAATTGTATCCCTTTTATTTCCTTCTCCTGTCTTATTGCTTGAGCAAGGACTTCCAGTACTATATTGAAAAGCAGAGGTGAGAGTGGACAACCCTGTCTTGTTCCTGATCTTAATGGGAATTCCTCCAGTCTTTCTCCATTAAGTATTATTTGGGCCTGGGGACCTTTGTATATTGCCTTTATTATGTTAAGATATGAACCAACCATGCCAATTCTCTCTAATATTTTGATCATGAAGTGATGTTGTATCTTGTCAAAGGCCTTTTCTGCATCTATCAAAATGATCATGTGGTTTTTATGTTTAACCTTGTTTAAGTGGTGTGTACATTGACAGATTTCCATATGTTGAACCACCCCTATGTTCTTGGGATGAATCCCACTTGGTCAAGGTGGATAGTGCTTTTGATGTGCTGTTGGATTCGGTTTGCAAGGATTTTGTTCAGGATCTTTGCATCTAATTTCATCAGGGAAATAGGCGAGTAGTTTTCTTTTCTTGTGGCATCTCTGCCTGGTTTTGGAATTAGGGTGATACTAGCTTCATAAAAGGAGTTGGGTAGCTTTCCCTGTCTCCAATTGTGTGGCACAGTTTGAGGAAGATTGGTTTGAGTTCTTCCATGAAGGTTTGATAGAATTCAGCTGAGAAGCCATCTGGTCCTGGACTCTTCTTTTGGGGGAGGTTTTTTATTTTTATTTTTCAATCTCCATGAGTGTGATGGGTTCATTGGGGAGATTAATCTGATTTGAGTTTAGCTTTGATGGATGGTATACATCCAGGAATTTATCCATCTCCTCCACATTATCCATTTTTGTGGAGCAGAGGTTTTTGAAATAAGTCCTGATGATTCTCCCAATTTCACTTATATCTGTTATGATCTCTTCTTTTTCATTTTGAATTTTGTTAATTTGAAGCTTCTGTCTTTTTTTTTTTTTTCTCGATCAAATTGGCCAGGGGTTTGTCAATCTTGTTTATTTTTTCAAAGAACCAGCTCTTTGTTTTGTCAATTGTCTTAATTGTTTCCTTGGTTTGCAATTCATAAATTTCTGCTCTGATTTTAATTATTTCTTGCCTTCTGGAGCTCTTTGGGTTGGATTTTTCTTGCTTTTCCAGTGCCTTTAGGTGGATGGTTTGGTTATTGATTTGGGATCTCTCTGTCTTTTTTATGAAGGCATTCAGTGCTATGAATTTTCCCCTGAGGACCGCCTTCATTGTGCCCCATAAGTTTTGGTACGGTGTGTTCTCATTGTCATTCAATTCCAGAAATTTTGCAATTTCATTTTTTATTTCATCCTTTATCCATTTATTGTTTAAAAGTGTGCTGTTCAGTTTCCAGGTGCCGTTGGGATTCTTGGTGGGTCTTTTGTTGTTGATTTCTAACAATATAGCATTGTGATCTGATATCATGCAGGAAATTATGTCAATCTTCCTAAATATGTGGAGGCAGGCTTTGTGACCACTATATGGTCTATGTTAGAGAATATTCATGGGCTGCTGAGAAGAATGTGTAGTCTGTGGATTTGGGATGGAAAGTTCTGTAGATGTCCATTAGGTCTAAGTGCTCTATGGTTTTGTTGAGCTTTCTTACTTCCCTGTTGAGTTTCTGTTTGGATGATCTGTCTATTACTGATAATGGTATATTGAAGTCCCCAGTTATGAAGGTGTTGGTAGTTATTTTTGTTTTATTGTCAAGTAGGCTTTGTTTTATGAACTGTGGTGCCCCTGTGTTTGGTGCATACAGATTTATGATTTGTTATCCTCTTGATGGATCATTGCCTTGATAAGTAGGAAGTGGCCTTCTTTGTCTTTTTTGATTATTTTTGGTTTGAAGTCTATTTTATCCAATATTAATATAGCTACGCCTGCTTGTTTCTTATTCCCGTTTGCTTGGAATATTGTTTTCCACCCTTTTACCCTGAGGAGGTGTCTGTCTTTAGTGGTGAGGTGGGTTTCTTGGGGACAACAGATTGAGGGGTCTAATTTTTTGATCCATCCTGTTAGCTTGTGTCTCTTGATGGGTGAATTAAGGCCATTAATATTTAGGGTAATGACTGTAAGATTTGATTTGATCCTTGCCATATTGTGATGGCATATGTGGGTTGGTGTTTTCATTGACTTTCAAGGTTTTTGTGCCTACTCTGAGTTTGGTTTTTGTAATCTGCTTCTTGTAGGCATTTGATTTTGATTATTTGTTTCTTCTCTGTGGAGAATTTCCTGAAATACTCTCTGTAGGTTTTGTTTTGTGTTCATATAATTGTAAAGCTGGGTTTTGTCATGGAAAGTTTTTCTTTCACCATCTATCATGGGGATACTTTTTTTTTTTTTTTTTTTTTTTTGGTTTTTCGAGGTAGGGTCTCACTCTAGCCCAGGCTGACCTGGAATTCACTATGGAGTCTCAGGGTGGCCTCAAACTCACGGTGATCCTCCTACCTCTGCCTCCCAAATGCTGGAATTAAAGGCGTGCGCCACCACAACCTGCAATGAGGGATACTTTTGCTGGGTAGAGTAGTTTGGGTTGGAAGCCATAGTTCCTTAGACTTTGCAGTGTTTCATTCCAGGCCCTTCTAGCTTTCAGGGTTTCCATTGAGAAGTCTGGAGTAATTCTGATGGGGTTACCTTTGAAAGTGGTGTGCTGTTTTTCCCTAGCTGCTTTTAGGATTTTCTCTTTGGTGTCAATGTTTAGAGTCTTAATGACAATATGTCTTGGAGAGTTTCTCCTTTGGTCCAGTCTGTTGTCTTCTTGTATCTTGATGGGCCTTTCTTTTAAGAGACTGGGATATTTTTCTTCAATTATTTTGTTAAATAAGTTCTCCATGCCTTTGGTCTGAATTTCTTCTCCTTCTGGTATTCCAATGATCCGGATACTTGGATGTTTAAGTGTATCCCTCAATTCCCTCATGTTCTGTTCACAAAAACTTTTGAATTTACTAAAGTTTTTGAACTCTCGAACTGTTTCTTCCATCTTGTCTTCCAGATCAGTGTTTCTATCCTCCACATGGCTGACTCCATTCTTGAGTTTCTAGAGCATTTTGGACTTGTTCAATTAGGTTTGCATTTTCTTCTACTTTTCTATTTATAATTTCCATCCCTCTGTCAAGCTCCCTTTTCTCATCATTTTCTGATTTTCTTGTTGATTCTTGGAGTTCATCCTTGCATTTCTTTATGTCTTCATTTAGCTTGGCCAGCTGATTTTTGAGGTCTTCTTTTTGTTCACTCTCCCTCAAATCTCTTAACTGTCTTTGAACTCCTTCCATTTTTTTATCTATTAGGTCTAGAGTAGTGATGGCAGCATCCACATGTTTATCAGCCCTTTGTTGCTTTTCTGCAAATTCTACCAGTAGCTTGGTCAAAGTTTCATTGCTCATAGCTTCATTTTGGTGTTCTGATCCTAATGTCTCTTCTATGTTTGGTTAGAGATGTTCATTGTAGGACTGGGTGATCTAACTGGATTTTCTTGCATTTGAGTTTTCATATTGTTTCTTTTGTGCTGTGGTATGCCCATCACAGTGTATGGGCACATAGATGGGTGGATCAGCCTGGGCTCAAGCACAATGGGAATCTGAGGCAGCCTGAGGTAGTTGCCAACCAGCTTGGGCTTTGGCTCTCACTTGCCAAAGCCGCCTGATCTACTGCCTGGCCAGGGTGCCAAAGTTGCCTGATCTGTCTAGTGGTAATGTACCAAAGCTGCCTGCATTCAAGCAAGGAGAGACATTGAGGCACCAAGCACTGAAGCAGCCCAAACTCTGGGGTGGGAACACTGGGACCCGGAAGCAGTCTGCACTCCCCTGCCACAGGACAATGGTGGCTGGCTGGCGCAGCAGACAGGTAGGGGATGGCACCTGAACTGGCACAAGTGACAGACACAGTCTGAGCTTGTGTGGCAGTTGCTGTGGGCCTGGACTTACTGAACGTGTGGCAGCAGGAGCAGTAATTGAGCGAGTGGGCAGAGCAGTCTAACCTTCCACATGCAGGGATTGATTGGCACTGTGGATATGGTGGCTACTTGGGGGGAGGGGTGGGCTACCAGCCAGCGAGGGAATCAGTGATTCCCTGCTTTTCCCCCCTCTGTGCCCTCCCATTGTCAGTGTATTGGAGATTTCTCTCCCTTAAAAGTCCCGTGAACCTTTAATGTCTTGCCTTTCTTTCCTTGGGATCTGCAGCGCAGCTAGGCAGTCGCCATCTTGGCCAGAAATCTCGCCATCTTGGCTGGAAGTCCAATTCTTTTAAGAGTTATATTTTATTGCTGTTACAAAATGTATGACGTTGGCACTGGTGGGGAGAAATAGATAACAAAGGATGGGAAGGAATATGAGGGCAAATGTTGCTGTTACATATTTCAAGATTTTAATTTAATTAACAGTGGTGAGGTTTTGCCAATATTAAAAATTCAAACCAAAGTTTAAAGTGCTGATATAAAACAGAATTAGAACACAATTTATGCATAATATAATATCACTTTTGTCTTTAATTAGAGAAATATGGGATATTCGTGAAAAGAAATTAACCAAAGGGGTAAAATTCATATTTCAAATACAATTTGGCAATGGTAGTCCCACTGTTAAGACAAATATCTGTCCAAGCAACTCATGGTCTAACCTACTTAGAACAAACAACTTGACATGATGCTCACACAAGTGCAATAGTGGCGCATAGCCAGGATCAGAAACCAACTGCTCTTGACTTGGCTAACTGATCTGCTCAGTGGAATGGAACACATAGCTGGAGCTGGGAAACAAGTCAGAACCATATCCAAAAATGAGCCTGCTCTCCATTATCAAGCTTCCACCAATTGTGGGCTAGAAGAGGGCCTATACCTATTAAATTCTCCCTGAAAAAAATAATGGTTATCCCATTTATCTTGTGTTAACTTTACTTTCCACTGGAGAATCTACTTCTCTTTTTCAGATACATGAAGATCCTAAGGAGAGAACCACCCTATCATACCTCAAAAGGGCCCTAGCTGAAACTAAGAATAAATGGGGAATCAATCAAGAGTGCTATTTCCTTTGTGAACCTGGTGCCAGCACAAGGGTGAAGGAGATAGACACAGAGTACAGTCAACTCCTACCAAACCAGATATCCAGAGACACAGAGGATCCCAAGACCTCATCACTGAAGCAGACCTAAAATGAACCTAATGTGGCTCAGGGAAGTTTGCAGAAGAGGGGCCAGAAAGAATGTTGGAGCCACACATTGGGTCATGATACACAGAGACATTTCCTCCTACCCATAACTGATGGCTAACCCCACAATGCATGACCCATATACCCTAACAAGAAGAGTTCCTGTGGAGGGGGGAGGGCAGGGAAGAGGCTAGAAATGGTACCAACTTGACTCTGTTCACGGAGTATAAAACTAATTAAAAAAACAAACAAAAAAGACAACTTTATAAACAACTTTTATAAAAGAAAAATAAAAAATTAATAAGTTACATTCATACAAAGTTGCTATATTTATGTCTCTATGTAGGAAAAAACATTTATAGTTCAAATTAGGACATACAATAATTTACGGTATTATATAATGTAATGAAAATATGAATAAAATTTTTTATAAAGTTTATCCTTTATAAAAATGGGTATTTTGCATTTAATGCAAATGCAGCATGCTGTTGACTACTGTACTATTAATACCAGTCTCTTTCCATAATATCATGTCCAATTGCCAGAGAGTTGTAACTATAGTGATGCTACAAAAGAATTGTGTTATACCTAGAAAAATGAGGATGTGTGGATGGGACAGGGGTGTCAAGAATAAGAAGAAGATAGGTTTTGGTCTGGGCAGAGTATACTGTGGTAGGTCATAAAACATTTGTTAATTTTCAAGCCCAAACATATTCTGTATGTTCTGTAATTTCATACCAATTCCTGTATTAAAATTTGGCAAACATCAAGGAAAAGGTAATTAGTACCGTATACCTCACACATCAGAAATATGAATGACATGCCAGTACATCAGTTACTTCTGAATTACGTCTGATAGTTATGTCTATTTTAAGAATATATGTGTGTGTGTATGTGTGTATATGTTGTGTGTGTGTATGTATATGTATATGTATATCACTTGAGCATTATGGGTTAGAGAATAGCACAGGGGAAACTGGCAATTACTTTTTATCTTCTTAACATTTCCAACTTGAGGCAAACACAATGTTGGAAAATGATGAAAACATAAGGCCCCTGCCCCATTTTTAATAGAACATTATTGAGGTAAATTTTTAAAATACATTGCCCCACAATTTTTTTAATGAATAACCCATTCTTTTAAACATTAGTATATTTACAGAACAAATTTAATTAATTTATTCGACAAATGTGGATCAAATATTTGAGCCTTGTAGCCTGCATTAATAAACAATATAGATAAGACTCTTGTGTTTAGGCTTTTTTCCATGATGAGGAACCAGGAGCAGGAAATAATGTAATTTGTAAGAAGTGACAGGAACAGAGAAAGGGAAAACAGAGTAGGCTACTGTGAACATAAGTAGAAGTAGGCTTCATTTGAGATGGTAACATTTGAGCAAATATTTGAGGGAAGAATGAGTCAGCCATTTGGACATGTGAGAGAAGAGCCTGTGAGGCCTACAGCATGGCTATGTGTGACATTTTGAAGGAATCAGTATGGCAGGTGGGAAGGAGGAAGCACAGGAGATGAGGTCATAGAAGGCCCTGGGAGGAAGTGCAAGAAGTGTTTTCTCAGAGAAATGGGAGGCATTACAGGGTTTTCAGCGGATCCTTGTCATGGGTTTTGCACAGGTGGCTCTGGATGACATGTTGTGAATAGATCATAGGGAAGGTAAACACAGAAGCAAGGAAGTCAGATGGGAACAATGACCATGGTCAAGATATTCTTCTAGGTCTTTTGCTTTTCCACATAAACTTCAGAGTCAAATTGTTCATTTCCATAACATAGCTTGCTGGCATTTAGATTGAGATTGCATTAAATGGGTCTATAAAATTAGAAAGAACTGACATCTTGATGATATTGATGATGATGATGATATTCATGACATAGAGTACCTTTTTATTTATTCAGATCTTCACTGGTGTTTTGTTAATATGAATGGTTTTGCTGTGTTTTATATTTCATATTCCTTGTGTTCACTTCTGTAATCTGGGGAGAGCACTTACTTTTGTATATTAATCTTGCATGCTAAGACCTTATTATAATCTCTGAGTTATATGCATTGTTTGTTTCTGGTATTTATAGATCATCATATTCCTGTGAACAAAGAATTCTTTCTTTCTCCCCAGTCTGAATACATTTTATTTCCTTCTATTGCTTTATTGAGAGGTGTCCTTGACTTGTTCTTGATCTTACAAAGCACACAGATTCTCACCATTAAGTCTGATGTTATTGGGTTGGAGAAATGACTCAATAGTTAAAGGCACATGTTTGCAAAGTGTGCTAGCCTGAGTTCAACTCCCCAGCACCCACAAAAAGCCAGACTATTTTATAAATATTCTTCACCAAATTGTGGAAGTTTTCTCTACTCCCAGTTTGATGGAATACTTTATAGCTAATGGCTGATTTGATCAAATACATTTTCTTCATCTATTAATATAAGCATATTTATTATTTTGATGTGATAGATAATGATAATTCATTTAAAAATGTTGGACCAGTCTTACATATCTGGAACAAGTTCCACTTAGTCATGGTATTGTCTACTCTTGAAAATTAATGTCATCTCTATGCTACCTCTTAAAGTCCTGCCTGCCCACTGACTTTGGGAACTTTCACAGAGCTTAGCTTCTGTCTTTTGGATGGAACTTATCAGCAAATATTATGATGTAGTTTAGGCTCATGAAGCACCACAGTGAGCATCTGAGGAGCAAACTGTTTATTTTTTTAAAAATTCTTTCTGTCTTTTACTATGGAAGCTCACATAGTATTACTACTTAGTTATCTTCATGATCTTTATATCTCTGGTGCTTAATATTCTGCTTTGTACATGTACATATTTGAAATTTCTGAAAGCAAAGAAAATATCAAGTTCCAGACACAGTGTATATTCCAAAGCCAGTAGGCCAAATGGTGAAATATTTTAATAAGTTAAACCTGGTGCTGACAGTGACACATAGAAAGAAATCCTCATTTACTTTTAGTGACATTTTAAATTAAGAAGCTGGTAGACTTTATCAGCAGTGCAGCTACAGAATTCTGACCTTTGGACTCCTCAGACAGAGGAAGGACAGGGAAGGTGGGATTGGGACTTTATCATTTGTCTGGGCCAGCAGATAGGGATTTGATTAGTGCAGCATTCGGTAAACATGCTGACACTGCACAAGAGCTTTGACTTGTCTCAACCTTCACTTGGCTCTGAGGTCAGCCTCTCTCATGCCATTTCCATCTGAGGTCAGCCTCTCCCATACCATTTCCAGCCTATCTTCTCCCATCTCAGGATAAAGGAGAAAAATAGGGTAAAGGTGTTTTATGTAATTGTGGAGGCCAGAGAAGCCTTAGTAAAACAGCATAATCTCAAATCTGGAGAATGGATCAGGAAAGAATTATGAGCACAAGTAATCCTTTTAAAAAGTTTATACAAAACCATAACCAAAAGAAGTGACAAGTTATGTCTTCTTCATTCTCTTTTGATGTGAGTCAGAAACTTAGAAGCCTTCTGATCCTTCTTGTTCTCGAATGAAGATGTCTGTTGTAGAGCATTTTTCCAGCTGAAGACCACAGTCATGCTTTTATAGCATTCCCAAATCACGTTTAAAAAGCTTTACCCAACTGTGCTATACAAGGTAACCACAGTCTACAATAATTTTATACTATATTTCAAAATAACAGATGAGTCCATGTGTTCCCAACACATTGAAATAACAACTGCTGGGAGAGGAGCAAGGTCAAATCACTCTGATTTTTAAAACTATTTTTATTTATTTATGAGAGACAAAGTATGTTCATGCCAAGGCCTCTTGCCACTGCAAACAAACTCCAGACACATGTGCCTCTCGGTGCATCTGGCTTCATGTGGGTACTGGAGAGTTGAACTCAGGCCAGCTGGCTTTGCAAGCAAGTGCCTTTAACAGCTGAACCATCTTCACAGTCCCTAATCACTCCGGTTTAATTACTACATGGTGTATACATGCATACAGTTATCATACTATGTCCATAAATATATACAAATATCGCATCAGTTAAAAGCAATGAATAATAATTGAAGCATGCATATCTGTACACTTTATGTATACAAATTTAAGTCAATAAAGCAAAATGAAACAAAAATGGCATCAAGCCAAGTATGGTTCTTACTGGGATGTTGTCAATATTTATTAGCTTCTTGCGGTGAGATTTTTCTTGCCCATATAGCAGAGTAAGTTTTAAAACTGGTTTGCTAATTGCAATGGGTTGCTTCAACTGTGCTGTTTCTGTTGAAAAAAAAAAACACTATCCATACTGGAATGAGTCAGGCTCTTTTTTCTTAAGCAACTACTGTTAGATTTTTTTTTTAACCCAGATTCTCTCCTGTCCTCTTTAGGTAAACTCTATTCTAACTATGCATATTGGTATTCTCAGAGATGGAGAATAATTTTCAAAGATAACACAATGGTATGCAAATTTTCTTTTTAAGTACTTTTATTTCAAAATTCCCATGAAATAAGGGCTATGATAACAAAGCCGAATGAAATGACTGATAAAGCCACATATGTATAGAGGTTGCCATGGGTCAACTTAATTGTCAAGTTGATTGGATTAGAATCAACTGGGATACACACCTCTGGGCATATCTTTGAGGGTGCTTCCAAGTTTAATTGATGAGGGAAGACTGACCCTGAATGCAGGTGGCACATGGAATGATTGAGAAAGTAAAAATGGAAAAAGTCAACTAAGTAACTCCTCTCTCCTCTCCTCTCCCCTCCTTTCCCTTTCTCTTTCTCTCTCTCTCTCTCTCTCCTTCTTGGTGTGCTTAGATGTGAGAAATCTAAGCTGCGTGTTCCTGCCACCATGGACTCTGCCATACCTTCCCTGCTGTGATGAACCATGTCCCCTTAAACTGTGAGCAAAGTGAACCCTTCCTTCCTTTAGTTGCTTTGGTCAAGTATTTTGTCATAACGAGAAAGTAAGTGATCCAATGGTAGGACCTAGACTTCTGGTAAACCAACATTATTCCACTAGGGGACAGATCGTCTGACACTTAATATGTGCCAGCCCTGGTGTTAAGGACATAGCATATGCTAACTCATGGTTGTGAAATATTGTTATGAAAATTTTTATATATAAAAGGACTTAGGCCTGGGGAGATAAAGCCATGTTATCCAGGTGATATAATAATAATAAACTGCAGAACTAGTATATCCTAGACATGATTGATCCAACGTTTGGTCCATGCTATAGCAGCTACCTACCTACTTTTACTGGAGCTGGTTTTCTATGACCAAGCTCACTGCTTAGTCAGTGCATTTTGAGGTCAGGAGAGGCTGAAATCAGCCCAAGTTTCATTGGCCAGATGCACAAGGACACATGCAAAGGCAAAAAGCATTCTTTAGAGAGCTGAGTAACAATGGAATGTCCAGTGTGTGCAGGGGTGGGCCACTTGTCTGCTGGGAAGGACCATGAAGGGTCTCTTTTCTGTATCACTGAAGGTGTCTTATGCTGCAACTAAAATTGAATGGATCACCTACACACAGGGCCCCCACTCCTCATCTTGCCCAGTCAACCTGAGAATCGGTCTAGGAGACAGCTAGAGCTTAGGAGGGACAAAGCATAGTCATTCTAAAGTGAGGAGTACAGGGATTCCAAAATGAACTTCTATCTTCTTCATGGGAGAACAATGATTTCTTCACTGGAAATGTCATTGCCTTTTGCCTCCAGGCAGGCAGAATTCAATACCTGTCTGGAGAGTATGGTCTTTTATGAAGAAACCTCAGAGCTCCCTGGAAATGTTATCAGCTACTAACTTGCTATGATAACAGACTCTTGCATTTACTATGCAGTTACATGATCAGGCTACACACTATGAACTTTCCTATGTCTGATACCTGATGTTCTAGTGAAACTCAATTTAGCACCTTGGACCATACCTGGAAAGTACATAAAACTTCAAAGATCTATAAAAAGTCAAAGTGAGGACTTTAAATTTCCTAGTAAGCCCAACCTTTCTACTTCAGCTTTTCCACATGTCTACTGCGAAAGAAAACCCATACCGCACTCAAGGGCTTGAAGCAAGGTGGGTTTGTGAGCTGGAAAGTTCTGAGCTCCAAATGGAGATAGGTAGTCACTGAGTTTCTGGGTTACCCAGGAGAAAATAGCCTTGTAAAGGCCAAGTGAACTGAGTTTCTATGGACATAGAGTGATTTAACAAGAGTTACATGGAGGATCTAGAGGTGGACACAATTAGCCTGAAGCCAAGATGACTGGGACTTCAGCAGCTGACTGGGGTGGTGTGCAACACGTGGTTAAATTAGACACCTGTTGAAGGAATGGAAAATGCTATACACCTGGGAGCTATCTCTGCTTAGAAAACCTTAACTTGCAATTTATTGACTGCGGTGTGTTGAAGGCACTACCTGTTGCATGAGCATATTTGTCATAGGCATTCAGGGTAGATGCTGTGTCTCATTTTGAGATGGGGATCCATCGAACTTGACGCATTTCCCCCTCTGGAAGCAGGGGAGGCCGCAAGAGGCTCCCAGGTTGGTTCAGAGGCTCCCATTCCAGTGGTCTGACATAGAAAATCCATCAGTCTGCATCTGACTCACAAAATTGAGACCAAAAAGGAAAAATAAATTCCTTGTGAGGTCATCCCTGCAGTCTGAACACTATCTGGTAGACTCCTTGAGCCACTAAAATGGCAAAGAGCTTGGATGTCTGCCCAGTTGTTGGAGAGGGTGCCAAAGACACGAAGTGGCCAGAAGTGGCAGCACATGAGAACGCAGAGCCTGAGCAGGAAGACACAAGTCCAAGTCTGAATCCCAGGTGTCTGTCTGCGTGGTCACCGGCAGGGGTAGTGGAGTGCAAACCTTTCAGAGAAAAATAAAATGTTTGCTCATTTTGTTTTACAGGTTTTGAGTTACGAGTTGCACAGCAATGTAGCTGCCTTTTCATGTTTGGAAAAGTCCGCAAAAAGCTAGAGTTGGAAAGGCAGCAGAAGGAACTCTGAGGTTTGTGAGCTGTATTTGGAAGACAGATTTGGGTGTGGCCATGTGGGCTGTTAACCTTGTTCCTAAATGCTCACACTTGCTTAGGCAGCTTCCAGAGCCAGCAGTCTGATCACTGACCTTTGCAGAGTAAGATGGAGTGAGGGGACTTCACCTGCTCACTCCAAGGTGTGCCGGGGCTCCTTCCTTCCCTAGTGCTGATTTCCAAGCATATTAGCTACCTGAATGAATGTAGGAGGTTCAGCAACTTCCAGGTTCTGGTGTGTACATCTGAGGTTTGGAGGTTTGTTTTCCAATGGCTCTTCATAGGCTCTTAAGAATATTGAAATAGATAATGATTTCATTTTTTTTTCCTGAAAAGCAGCATGATGTATTTACATTTCTCTCTGGAAAAAAATAATCCTATGAAATTGTTCCATACTGCTTGACAAATGGCACATGACCCATCCTTCAGGGAGTTTGTGTGTCAGAAAGGCTTTATGCATAGCATACATATTCTGGATTCACTGCAGTCTTTTAAGATGTGGGCCAGAGTGGCTGTAAGTAGCAGAGCATCTCTGTTCTCCCATGAGCAGTAGACACTGAGCTACTGGTTGCTGGTTTGATCAGTGATTTAAACAATTTAAATGAAAATTCATATAAAACAACTTATGTTGGATGGCCTCTTATCTGTGTCTCACACACATAAACACACACACACACAACACATCCATGCACACATGCACACACATATATGTGAATATGGGAACTAACCATTCTTTATCAAGTGGGTTGAGTATTCACATATTTTATGGGGAATAAATATTTTGCACATCCAGTGAGATAGAAAACAAGTTTTATAAAGGTACTTTGATCTAAGTTTCCTTTTTTATCAAGTTTTTTCTGGCTTGCTAAAGTCTTTGATTCTTGCAAATTTTTTTTCCTCTAGTAATTTAGTTGAAGACATATTAAAGTTAGAACATTAATTCACCTGTAAATTAAAGTCTGTGGCCACCCTAGTATTAGGATAAATCTTTTTTTGTTTTAAATTAGTCTAATATGGAAGGAGTCTAATATGGAAGGGTTGACTGTGCTTAGATTTCTAGTTTTTTTTTTTCTATAATGAGAGTGCTTATAAAGAAAAATGAAGTTATGAAATTTGCAGGAAAATGGATGGATCTGGAAAGGATTATATACTAAGTGAGGTAACCCAGGCCCAGAAAGCCAAGCGTCACATGTTCTCTCTCATATGTGGATCCTAGCTACAGATGATCGCACTTCCGTCTGAGTAGGAAGAAAACTCAGTAGCAAAGTCCAGTAAATTGGAAAAGAAATATAAAGGGAAGAGAAAGGTAGGGAGGAGGGTACTTAATAGGATGGTATTGTGTATATATATATATATATATATATATATATATATATATATATGTAGAAAAATAGATTAATGGACGTGAAAAGGCCCAAAGTGAGGTTAGGGGAAGAGACTGAGTAAAGGAAAGGTGGAGGGAGGGCTAATCAAAATCTAAGAGGATATAAATAAATCATATGGAATCCTACTTTTTTGGACAATGGAATACTCAGGAGCCATAGTTTGTTGCTAGAAAATTTTCAGTGCCAGGGATGGTATACCTTCCAGTGAGTTGTTGGCCAGGGAGGTCCCTGATGCCCCCAAAACATTATAGGCCATTGCCGAGGCCCTTGGTTTCCCACCAGGAATAGATGGTCAGAATCTATTGCTGAAGACTCCACATACTTGGGCTGCAAGGCCACTGAGAAATCCTGCTGGAACTGAGCTGATAACCTCCTCCATGTAGACCAGCTGACAGAAAGCTAGAAGAAGCCATTCTACATGTAGTTCAATGGGAGAAAGAGATACCACCAGTGAAGATACTCAACAGTGGACACTGCAAGCCTTATAATTAGCCAGCCAGGCCAAATGAGCCAACGGGTGAAATAGTGGAATGTCTGTCATGGTGGTAACCAAATGCCCTCTAATTGGTCTGGAGGTCTGCTCCATTGGAGGGAATACATTCCTGATACTGAAAACTTAAAACAGGGGTAGTCATGAGCCCTAGGGGTATAACGTCTGCTGATGTCTGGAAAAATGTATATACTATGCTTATCAAACTGCCCACTAAGCACTTCTCTTAATGTTCATGCCCTTATATTGATGCTACTCTCATTTTTGGTAGAGAATCTTCTCTTTTTAGATGGTAGTGACCTTGGGACAACTCAGAAGGTATCAGGTGCTAGAAAGAAGTGACTGGAGTGCTCAGTACTTTAATATCTCTATCACACCTTCCAAGGCTCAGGGTCTAATGCGGAAGAGGTGGCAGGAAGAATGTAAGAGCCAAAGGAAGGGTAGGACTCCTTACAACGTGCTTCTGCAGACACAAAATGTCCTGGATATCCATGACCTCGCAGTGCCTGACACTACCTACACAAGACCATCATCAGAGGAGGAAAAGATCATGACATCAAAATAAAAAAGAGACTGATTGAGATGGGAAGAGGATATGATGGAGAATGGAGTTTCAAAGGGGAGAGTGTGGGGGGGAGAGGTATTACCATGGGATCTTTTTTATAATCATGGACAGTTGTTAATAAAGATTTGAAAACAAATCTTTGAAAATGCAGAAAGAATCATTCCATCCACACAATGTCCTAGAGATGATCCCGAAGAACAAGCATTATTCTGCACATACTTGGTAGAAGACTAGGCTAGTTGCATCTTCAGTCCCAAAACTGTATGTTCTGTAGATATCTTAGAATTATACAAGCCAACAACCTTACATATCCATAGGCAAAATTAGATGTATAATGCTGAAACCTCTGGTTTAGTCATAGCCCTGCATGCGTGACTGCATAAGATGGTTTATTAAGAAAAATACTTTTGTTTTTATTTTGGGAGATCAGCCAGGCTCCTAGACAGTTTAGAACAACAGAGAATGTGGCCACTATGTGGCGAAGTCGACAGTGAGTAGCAAGAAGGAAGTCCATTGTGTGAATACACGGGTCTGTAAGGCCAGTGTAAAAGTAGCTTGCATTATCCTCAAATCAAGCTTCTGGTTCTTCAGAGCTTCAGCAACTGCGTTTACACACAATGGAAATCAAATTAAAGGGACTCTGCTTATGGAGACTTAGAGTGTGGTGTGAAAAACTACGTATTTCTTGTTCAGATCTCCAGGTAAGTGTCTCTTTGTGGAGCATGATAATGTTCAGTCACTAATGTTTGTAGATGGGTTTCCATATGCAGAGGGAAAAGAAATACCTTCTGTGAAAATGAATGTTCCTGCAAGGGTTCTTCATGCATGTTGTCACATTGACCTTTCTCTGGGGTACTTAGAAAATTGTGAGGCATCGGTGTCAAATTAGATTAGATTTTTTAGATTTTTTTTTTTTTTTTGCTAGTTTAACAAGATTTAAGATAGAGGATGCTAGCATGTGTTCCTATTTCAAGCTTATTTCAGATATTGGTTCAGGTTTTTTATTATCACCAGCATTTTACTACAGTTTTTCTTAATATCCCTTTTGTACAGTTAAATGTAATGTTTTCATTAAGCATGATAGAACTAATATTTTAAGTGGCTCTATGAAATTTGCCATGAATGAGTCCTTGTTTGTGGAAAATATGTCATATAAATATATAAAGCAAAAAAAAAAAAGACACAATTTATCAACACACTAGGCCTCTGGGGAAACATTTAGTTTCAGCTCTTTTCAATAAATAATATTAGATATACTGATTTCTGCTATAGGGTGAGAGGGTTGCATTACAGATATTAAATCACGCTTCTGCATAAAAGACTTCTTAATTAATTTGATTCTAGATAGATGTCAGATTGATGAGATTTCTAATCTGTGTTGCTGAGGAAGTTTTTCAAAAATACATTCAGAATCAATTACACAAATTGAACTACGAAATTGAATTGATCACAAGAATTATGGTGCAAGTGAATGCAAACAAAGAAAATGCTTGAGTTATGAAATAATTTAATTTGCAAAGGGCTCCTGGAGAATATTTCCGATATTGTACCAAAATGTGCACCTGTGTCTGAGCAGCTCTCTGTGAACACTTGTCTTTGTCCGCTGGCTGCACATCTCTAGGACATTCTCAGTGTGTCTGCAGCTGCACGTTGCACCACCCTGGAGTGAGGTCATCACTGGAGATCTGTCCCCCCCAGCAATGGTCCGAGGTAGGGCTTGCTCATGTTCCTTAAAGCTCCCTGGGAGATTGTGATCAACAACCATAGCCTAAACCAGAGTGGTCTCAGTGAAAGTGAAAGGAGAGGGACAGGAAATTTATTTGTTCACAGGTGACTCAGTCACTCACATATCCCTGGGCTGATTATCTGGATGGGGGAAATACAATGAGCTGATAGACCTACATTTCAAGACTTGAAGCTACAGGAAAAGCCAAGCACGAAGAGGCAGATATCCAAATAAAGATTAAGGCAGTTGTCTTAAGGAGCTGCATTGGTGCTGAGAGATGTTGCATAAGTTGACCATGTGGGAATATCTATTATGTGTCTGTATCAGTCAGGGCTCTCTAGAGGACTAGAGCTGATAGAATAAATATGGATTAAAAAGGGTGTTTTTTTTTTTTTTCTCAGATTAGCTTACAGGATATGGGCTCGGCAGTACAATACTGCCTGTGGGTTGGAGATTCTGAGAACCTGGTAGTTGTCCATGAGGCTGGATGCTTCAGCAGCCCCAATCTGGCATGGCGGATCCTAGACGACTTTTGGAGAGTCACTGGTCTTCAGTCCACATTGGACAGCTGATGAAGCTGGATTCCAATGTCTGAGGCTGGCAGCAACGGGGTGGACGTACTCACCAGCAAGCAGCACAGACAGCCAGGTAACAGGCCCTCTGCGCTCGGCACTTCTTTACATCTACTGGACCATCAGAAGGGCTGCCCACTCTGGGAAAGGAATAACTTACTCCATCGGTCCTTCCGGGAAACGCCCTTACAGAGCCACTCAAGAGGCATGTCTCTTACTAAATTCCTGATCCGATCAGGTGGACAACAGAATTTAACCTTCACGGTACCCTAGTTGGTAGAGTAGACGATGGGGATGCAAAGACAGCAGTAACTCTGTGGCTCTGTGCAGTGACCCCTCCCATCCCATCCCCTCGCACACAGGCAAGGAAACAGAGGCAAGGAAGCAGCCTCAGGGCTGGGCTGTGGATCCAGAGTGACCCCACATGTGCATGCATGAATGTCTTTGCACTGGTGGGGGGCAGGGTAGAACCTTTAAGAGGCTGAACCTGATTGAAGGACCTGCAGTCTTTAGGGGTGGGTCTCCAAGGGGACAAGTGTCTCCAGTCCGTCCTTTTTACTTTCTAGCTGAGGGCCGAAGTAATCATCTCCTTTTTTTTTTTTCCTACAAAATGAAAATTTGAAGTTATTTTCATTCTTAAAATGCTATCAAGTGTATTTAAGAGCATTTTTTTGGTAACACATCATTTATACATTCTTGCTCTACAGCTTGTAAAATCCTTTGTTTGCACATTATCCATGAAAACTTTTGTGTGCTTGTTTTAAATTATATTTACTTTATATGCCATATTTAGCTCATCTTCTTATTTAGAACTTATTAGTTGATCAGTGGTAACTGATTTGGCATACAGCAGGCGATCACCCAACTCAAGTATTTATACAAGTGAGAGCCATGAGTGCAGTTTTAGTGAATCCTGAAATCTTGAACACTCTTCCTCCTAATCAGTCACTTCATCATACCAGGTTGTTGTGCAGAGGAAAGTGAAATATATGCTTAAATATAACATACATATTTATTCTTTGTATGCAAATACAGTGTATATTTATATATTTATATACACAGTGTCTTTGGCCTTCAAGCTGCAAATCTGGTGAGCTAGATGGAATTTCATGGGGAGTTAACCACCATTCTCAATGACCAAACATAGTACAAAATACTCAGTAGACTTACCCTATGGACCAGCCCTACTTCTCATCTTTTCAGTCTGATGCAAGAAACAGAACATGGGCTGGATAGATGGTTTAGTGGTTAAGGCACTTACCTGTGAAGACTGAGGACCCAGGTTGGATTCTCCATGTCCCACGTTAGCCAGATGCACAAGGGCTGGAGTTCATTTGCAGTGGCTAGAGGCCCTGGTGCACCCATTCTCACTCTCTCCATCTCTCTCTCTCCCTCTCTCTGTCTCAAATAAATAAATAAATAAAATAGATAAATTAAAAAAAAATTTTTTAAAGAAACAGAACATATCTAAGATCTCCATGAGAAAATCCAGATTCAAGCAATGAGCAAGAAAGTCTGGCCCAAATAAGAAAATAGAAATGGTTTAGAAGAGTTATTAAGAACCTTCTTGATTGAGGAAAGACTTAAAGAAGCCAAGATATTGCTTTCTATGCCTATCTTCCACAGCCATATACCAGACAGAGAAGGGAAGTTTGTATGGCTAGGTCTCTACAGAGAGGAGGTCTACCACTCCCCAAAGGATTTGCTCCTTGAATGAGTGTCAACAAGTAAAAGAGAAAATGAGGACTGGTTAGGTTTACTTGTAAGACTTCTCCAGCCCAATTTTACATGAGAGAAAGAGAAAAATGAGTGAGTGAGAGAGAGTGAGAGAAAGAGAGAGAGAATTTCAAATACAGAAGATGCTAAGCCTTTACCCAAAGGAAGTATGACTTTTGTAGTGGTAGCCTTTCTTGATGCATGGGAAAGAATCCTTACATCCTCATCCTTCTGACTGTTTGCAAACTTTTTTCTTTGGAATAAGTTAAGGGCATACACCTGTATGTACACTGAGAAGAAAGGCATGCAGAGGAGAGGGGTCTTGAACTTCCTACCATAGACACCTTTGAAGCCCTTCATACTGCTATTATCAGTCTGGAGGGATGAGAATGAGGGAGACCTGCTCACTTTGCTCTACCTTGTTTTTAACGCCATGAACTCCTTTGCCAATCTGAAAAAACGTAAGGCTTCTTTCACAGAAGAATGCTTTTAAATGCATGAAATAAATTAGAATCACAAAGGACCCACGTCTGTTGGAACCTGCTGCTACTTGGCAGAGGCTTTTCATGGAGCCAGGTTGAAGAACCAATGGTCAGCAGAGCTGTGCCTCAGTCAGGGTCCCTGAAAGAAATATGGGTACATCAAGTTAGGACAACTTGGAAATTATTTTATAAAAAATATATTTTCCAATGTGTGGGCAGGGTATAGGGAAGCCATGTAGAGCACCGGGGTGCATGTTTTCAGGAAGTGCTTAGCTATTATCCACCTTGGAATCAGAGAGAGGGAAGAGAGAGAGCTGCAGCCACAAGGCTGCTACCTTGAGAAGAGCTGGGGACCAGGCCAGTGACAGGTGACCCTTATGGCAACGGAACCAGGAACACACATGTCCCAAGGTCACTCCTTTCTGATGGTCTAAGTGCTTCAGAGATGCCATATATCAATCCAACCTGTTTTTTTTTTTTTTATTAAGAACATACTTTGTATGGATACATCATGTGTTGGTACCATCTTTGCCCTCCTCCCTGCCCCCATTCTGCAGGAGGCCCTCCTCAGTGGGGTTGCTGGCATTCCCTATGGGGTTGTGGGTTATGTATTGTGGGAGAAGCAGTCAGTTATTGGTGGGAGGCAATGCCTCTGAGCATGATGTACTAACCCATGGCTCTTTCGATCTCTCTGCCGCCTCTTCTGCAAAATTCCCTGAGCCATGCTGGGTGTGCTTTAATCTATGTCAGTGATGAGCTCTTAGGAGACTCTGGATCCTGCTTTGGTATGTGTTTAGTGTCCTCGGTGTCCGTTTCCTTCACCCTGGCGCTGATTGTCAGGCCCATCGTGGAAGCAGCACTCTTGCTAGTCTCCCCGCTTCCTCTATGGTTTCACCTGGACCTTGTTTGAGATATGAGGGTTGGTTCATCTTTTTGGGTCTTGTTAACTTCTGGAAAAGAAAAACAGATTTCTGTGGGCAGACCCTCTGGAGCAAGGGATCTGGGAGTTGGCCAACTTTTAATAGAGATCAACATGGATCTCAATTTCCCCAACCCACAGTCATAACCAGTGTAAGTCAGCAACTAGCATCCTGAGCAAAGTGCTGGGTCCTGCGCTTGTGACCTTGGTCAAGGTAATCGGGGAAGTAGGTCAATAGCTGTGCACACAGATACTGGTTAAAAAAAAAAAAAAAAAAAGGTCTACTTCTATCACTAGCCTTCATTTTCACTGGCAAATATTTAAAAATACTTTAAATTCAATGTTGAATTAGAGTAATTGATGCATCCCCATTTTTGCTGAAATAATTCTTCTTTTGTGACTGATTTAAAGTACAGCCCTCCCTGACGACTTTCCCAGGAACTCTCATTGTCTGCAGGTTCCCTGGCCCAGCCAAGCGCCACGGTGCAGAAGGAACAATCCTTCAGAGGTTTTTATCTTGAGGAATGATTACGCTGGGCACAGCATGAACATTGGACGTATAGGCAGAGTTCTTGGGAACTATGTGAAAAGGCATTTGTTCCAATGGTTTGCATTGTAATTCCACAAATTACCCAAAACTATTTGAGAAGGAAAAAAAAAAAAAGAGAGAGGGAACAGTTGTTATCTATTCAGAGAGATTCGTTGAGAAAGCATACTTGATGTTCCAATATGGTTTTCCCTTTCAAAATAACAGATGATGAATGAACGTCTGGCCCCACATGTGCCTTCGTGCAGACGGAGAGGCAGGTGGCCAGGTACCTTGGCATGAAGGTAATGCTGCTTCAGAAGTGGAAACCCTTAGCTCTGGGAACTCAGCTGGCCTGACTGCTGACTGATTTGCATACGGGAGCACCGGGAGTTCCCAGAACTTGGTCCTGGGTGTTCCCCTCCTTTGTTTCCACTGCTGGCAATTCTGCCTGGGTGGATGTCTTCATGTGTCATAATGTTCTGTTTTTAAGTACAGCAAAGTTCAAGAAGTTTTGTTTCTTTAAAACCTGGGCATGGTGGCTCATGGCTATAATTCCAGTACTTAGGAGACTGTGGCAGAAGAATTACTGTGGATTTGAGCACAGCCTGGGCTACAGAGAGAGAACCTGTCACAAAAAAAAAGTAAAAAAAAAAAAAGAAAAAGAAAAACCCACAACCAAGTCAAATCAAAGTAAAAAACAAAATATGAACCTGTTGCTTCCACATGAAATGCTGCATGCTTTCCCCATAGGGATCTTTGCCTTTTGTCTTTCAACTGCAGCGGTGTTGTGGTGTTGTCCTCCCTCATGCCCAAGGTTGAACGGGGGGTTCTTTTCTAACAATGGTCTTCCTAACTACTAGACTGCCACGATCGGTGTCTTGCTGGTCTGTTCTTTCCTGGATATCTTGAAGTGTTGGATGACTTGGTGACTGGAGAAGTATCCGCAGATGGAGACATTTACAAAACATTCCCCCTTTTCTCCAGCAGGGAGTCTCTACAGAAGAATTTTCATTTTTTTTTTTAAATGAACTCTCAGAAGAAAGGAGATGAAAAGGGAGGGACAGCTGAATATTTCTGTTAGTGTTTTGACCAGACTAGGGCTAAAATGTTCTGTTTATTAACGTGAGGGAGGACGTTTGTGTACAGTTAGTGTTGGAATCACTTGGCCTGGTCACTCCTTCTACAATGTCTGCCTGGATTAAGGGAGGCTGCCAGGTCTCCATCTGTTAGCAATACAAACCCAGCCACAAACACAACTGTCGTGACAACCACACTGAGTTAGTCTTTCAAATAAAACTTGTTAAAAGCTACTGCCTCCAGCCTCCACCCTCTGCAGTTAACTGCATTAAATCACCCTCTAACTAGTATTTATTTTTTTAGGCGTTCCTCACTTATGCAGCTGTAGGCATGCTGGCCTTTGATTTAAAATAACCCCACCAGGATGAGTATTTACAGTCCCCGAAGGTCAGTCTGTATGTAGGATGATGTCTGAAAGCCATGTTACACCTCACCTTTCTCAGGTGGTAGGGTTGAACAGCATCCTCTTATGGGCTGTGGTCATTAAGTCAGGAGCTGACAGATCAGCTGATTTCTTCCAGATGACAACAAACCACAGACACCCTTAGAGAAGTCTGCTGAAAGGAGAACGCTCATTCTCATACCTGTGCCCCTCATCTAGCCCCAGGTTTGCTCATGCCAATGAACCTTGGTGGCACAGGCACATTTGGACTGATTTTATTTCACTCTGAAACACGAGTTGAGAAGAGAATCAAAGTTCCAGCTCAGTACCCTAGCCCAGTTTGCTGTAACATGTAATTTCTTATAACCAACATATTTAAAATCTGAGACCAAATGGTCCAGTGATCCTCTGGCATAACTCTTTCATGGAAAAGTAACAGAATGTCATCAGAACACACTCTCTCAGGTCGTAGGTAGTACTTTCAGATCTCCCTATAGGAGAGAGATCTCTTCCTATTGGTCGGTTTCAGCTTTAAAAATAGCATGCAGTTAGAAAATGGAACTTCCAGGACAGGAAAAGTGGAAGAAGGATGGAACATTCTGTGCGTTTCTGTATTCTCTGTACCTTTTGGAAATGAGAGAAGAGCGCCCTTCCTGGTTGTTAGCATAAAGCTCAGAGGCCAAGCCTACATCTGAACAATGTAATTGGAACAAGATCTGCAGGAAAATATTTATGTCTAAAATATAATGAGGCCAATAGTGGGCCTTCAGTACTAAACTCCAACATCTACATGTTTCAGACATGTGGAGAAACCTACAGTTCCTGGTACTATGGGTCAATCATAATATCTGTTGAATGAATGAATGCATCAGTAAATTAAAACTGATAATGATAATGAAAATATGAAAGGGCACTCTTTAAGTCGGATAAGATCATGACTTGCACACACAGAGGAAATCAGCAAAGTCAAAGATTGTATTCAGTGTGTAAATGAAGAAAGCCGTTAGTATTACAACTGGTTTACAAGAAAGGTCAAAGGAGCTTGAGTTTATAGTCAATTAAAGGATGGTGACATGAATTTACAAATGGATGCAAACTGGCAAAAGAATTCCATATCTATAAGGTGATACCCAGTTGTCTTCTATGAGGCACATGATGCATTTCTATGGTCAACAATTTGTACAACTGATTGTTTACTATAATTGAACTTCTATGTCTAAACAGTTGACAAAATAGCCGAGTCAAATAAAAACAAAGGTGCATATCCTATAGATCAGATTATTCCTTGGAATACTCAGTCCTTAGGAGAGGTTCTAAGCTGTTTCAAAAATCTTCCGTAACCCCTTGCCAGCATTAGCTAATATACATATAGCACATGTTATACACTGGCCATTGTTCTCTATTCCTTAACACAACAGTTTATCTAACCTTCATGATAAATGGCCCAACGAGACAGAATAAATGCTTAACAGCCCAGTTAGTCCAATCTACCTCCCCCACACTATTCCAAACTGCCTGGGGTTGGCTGGGTTTAGCATGTGCTAACTAGCCCAGCACAGAGCTGGCCGGCTGGCACTCTTGGTTTTCAAGGAACACAACATGTCTTGGGGGAAAAGTAGGGATGCTAAGGTTTACTAGATACCTCTGAGCCATTGGCAATAGAAAGGGGTGGGCATTGTGAATGTCCACTTCGTTCACTCACCAGAACTGCACCCATTCACACAGCATGTCTGATCTCACTGTGATTTACTATGGCCAGACGGTTGCCACAAGCCATGGTTATGACAGACTGAATAATGACAGCCAGATATATGTCCATAAAAAAATCCAAGCACCAATAGGATCTGGGCCAAATGCTGGTCCCATGGTTTTGCTTTGGGGCATAATATGCTCCGTGTTTGTTCAGTTATGTAGTTAGTGAGGCCTCTCAGAGGTGGCATGCTCTTTCTTCTTCTGTTCATGAGGTGCTGGCATATGGCTTTACCCACAGGGGATGAGGCCTAGTTTTGTAAAGTAGAGCATGGCAATACAGTGAGCCACAAAGTCCAAGACTGGCAAGAATCCTGTCCTATTCATTTTCTCCCCCAGTTTTATTGCCTCCTATTAAAAAAAAAAAAGAAAGTCTAGGAAATATTTAGCACTGTCGGAGAGCTGTTCCCTGCCACTTACCTCCTTGCCATCCTCAGCCTTCTGCTCTCTCATCCTCATGACCCCTGACCCTGGGAGGCTGCTTCTGGAGAGGCTACCTATACCTTGTGCCAGGCATTGGCAAAGCTCTGAGAAAGCCTATGAAGCTTGCATTATCTCTCAGCCCCTACCCACACTGCACTGGGACAGTTGAAGTCCCCAAAAGAACCATGTCAGGTTCTCCTCCATGTTGAAGGAGGCAAGAACAGAGTAAAGACAGTTACTCACCCATAGTTTCACAGGAGTATGATATGGACGGGGGCTGGATATTTTTGATAATGTTACCTTTTTAGCTGTGCTGGGCGCCAAGGTGTGATGGTTTGTATTGATTGACAACTTGATAGGACATAGGATCATCTGTGAGAGATTACCTAGATTAGGTTAATTGTGGTGGGAAGACCCATCTTGACTATGGTTGGTGTCATTGCATGGGCTCGAGTCTTGGGCTGTATAAAAAGAAGACAGCTGGGGGGCTGGAAAGATGGCTTAGTGGTTAAGACGTTTGCCTGCAAAGCCAAAGGATCCCTGTTTGATTCTCCAGGACCCAAGTAAGCCAGATGCACAAGGGGGTGCATGCATCTGGAGTTCGTTTGCAGTGGCTGGAGGCCCTGGCATGCCCATTCTCTCTCTTCCCCTTTCTCTCTCTCAAATAAATAAATAAATAAAATATATTTACAAAAAGAAGACAGCTGACTGGGCACTAGCATTCATCTTCTCTGCTTCCTCTTTGTGGGCTGAACGTGACCAGTTGTCTCAAGCTCCTGACTCTGTGCCTTCCCCACCATGATGGACTGTAACTGGGAACTAACTCTAAGATGAACTAAACCCTAACTTCCCTTGAAATGATTTTTGTCAGGGGTTTTGTCCTAGCAAAGAGACGGTAACTGCTACACTGGGCCAATGTCCTATCACTGTGCTGCATCTCCAGCCCTTGGCTTTCGTTTTCAACTGAGCTTTGGTCCTTCATGTGGAAGTTTGCAAGGTGCTTCATGCAAAACAAGGTAATGCATTGAGAATAACAGAAATCACTTCCAGTCTGCGTGGCTATTTTGGTTTTTCAGTTGCAGTGTCCCTGGAAACTTCCTTGGAAGAGTCAGCGAGGAAGTAACACTGGGTGTTGTTTCCCCTGTAGGGACAATGTTGGAAAGGATGCTCTCTGAGGACAGATATGACATAGGTGATGGTTTACTTCATGCCTCACCCTGTGCTTTGCAAGTACCAGGGCAGATCTTAGGCATTGTGGGTGCTTGGAAGCTTGCTGCAGCAGGAGAACTTGTAACATGGCAACTGGCAAAGTGCTCCAAATCCTGCTTCCTTGTCATGGGTCAGAGCTTGGCACATAGTTGGTGCTCAAGAAATACTTGCTGAAGAGATCAGTGAATGATTTTTGACATTTATGGGGGCCTTGAAGTAAATTTCATTCTGGTAAAATAAATACTATTTCTAAATAATCTAAGTATAGAATTATATCTTGAATTTCCTGAACTCTGCTAGGAACTTAATGTTTGCTATGCAATGTACAAATGGTTTTAATGCTTGGTTTCTGTTAGTTTCTAAACAATTTTAGGCAATGAAATTTCTCATTTTTGAGAGGAACTAAGGGTTCAGAGTATCAACATGTGCTTGCACATTAAGGGACTGAATCTGCAGTCAAATTCAGGTGTGACTGATTTCAAAGCTTCTGCTGGGTGGGAGACCACAGGGCCGCACTTCAGTTCTGGTGCCTCCTGAGGACCAGGATCAATGAATTTCCATCTCTCACATGCTTCCCGTATTCCTTATTGAGAGAGATTCAAGAGTAGATGCAGATTGCTAGACCCCAATAGTTGTGGACTCCTTTGGGTAACAGTCAGCTGGCTGGTTTCCCTGGGGGTCATCTTGTGGGATGGATTAAAAACTTGTGTACTGACTCGTAACAGTAACATGGACTAGTCCAGTGCTTGGTGTGACAGCAGTCCCAGACACCCAATGGGAGGATGGCTACCTTAGGGTTTGAGGGTTTCACTTGCTGTGAGGACTTGAGCATGCATCTACATCTGCCAAGTGGTCTGAGGTCTCCATGGACTACAGTGCCATTCACAGAGAACCCAAAAGTGCACTGTCGCACGGGCAAAGCAGCTCCATGCCTTCTCCAGTGAAAAGACTGACAAAGAATTTAAATACAACCTCTTCTGCCCACCCCTGCAACCCAGACTGTGCAATGTATTGTCAAGGATAGACGGACAGAAGCTCTCTTGCATACTGTCTTCACATCACCAACTTGTCCCTCTGGCCCCTTTACCTGGAAAGGAGACTAGTAGGGACCCGAGGAGAGATGCAGTAGAATTGTAGCTGGTTGTGTCTGGTTTAGCTTCCATATGAAAATAAAAAACAATGATTGCAGGGCAAACAAACCTACTTGTGGGGGAGGAGGCAGGGAGATGGCTCAGTGGATAAAGTGTCTGCTATGCAAGTGTAAGTACCTGAGACTGGATCCCCAGAACCCATATCTAAGCCAGACACTATCCTGGGCTTCGGTAACTCAGACATGCCTATGGGAGAGGAAAGGCAGAGAGGAGAGTCCTGGTGGAGGCTCATGGGTGGCCTGGCCTGGCTATCACAGTGGTGAGCAACCATGGGCATGAGAGACGCTGCCTCACGGAGGAAGGCGAGGACACCAGTCACCTTCTGACCTGCGTACTTATGGGGCTGGGGGAACACAGTGCAGGGCCTGATATCTGAATCCAGATGACTTTCTTTTTAGAAAGTACAGTGCCTTCCTTGTTACATTAAAGTTTTGTTAAAATATTCTAAATGAATGCTTGCTTTTTCGTATCACTGAAAGCATATATATATGTGTGTGTGTGTGTGTAATATATATATATATATATATATATATATATATATATATATATATATATATTATAGTCCACACTGCTTCTGTTACATATGGCTGTTTAACCTACTGAAATAGCAGATGTACCATACAAAACTTCCATATTTTGTCTTACTCCAAAAGTAATGCTTGAGAATAAATGACAAGTGAAAATTTTTCAGTTCTTTTTTATTTTTAACTAGATAAGACACTGCTTTTCCTGTTTTCTGAGGAATTCTCTTGCATGGCATTGCCCTAGAACAGCTTTAAGAGGAGCCAAATTAATTTCTTTTTCTTTTTCTTTATTTATTTGACAGAGAGAGTAAGAGGCAGATAGAGAGAAAAGGAATGTGCGCTCCAGGGCCTCCACCTGCTGCTAATGAACTCCAGATGCATGTGCCACCTTGTGCCTCTGGCTTATGTGGGTACTGAAGAATCGAACCTGGGCCCTTTGGCTTTGCAGGCAAGTGCCTTAGCCACTAAGCCATCTCTCCAGCCAATTCTTTTTATTTTTATTTATTTATTTTAGAGAGAGAGAGACAGGGAAAGGGAGAGGGAGAGAGAGGCAGAACGAAATTAAAAATTTAAGAGCAGCCAGTCTTACTGTAAAAATATGGTTCAAAAAAGAAAAATAATTATAAACATTTTAAGAGTAGAAGTGAGAAAATTTCACATTAACTTATCAAAAAAGAGTTCAGAACATTTGCTTAGTTCTGGAAGATTCAGATAAAGTAAGTGGGATATGTTGTTAAGAGATTAGATCTAGTCTGTCTCCCAATGTCTTCCCTTGCATGTAGAATTACCTTTTTTTTGAACATATAACTGGACTTTCATGGCCTTGTATACCAGAAATGAAAATGCCAATAACTTATTGGGATATCTACTAAATCACATGATATTAAATTTATCTGTGAATTACAAAGACCTGGGAAGCAATACATGAAATAGGATAAGTAAATATGCCCAGAGCAGAGGTGCCTAGGACTGGCAAGTGCCTCCAGACCAGCAAGAACCCAAATGTGACCCATATCTCTGTTTAACAGTACCTTGCTAAAGCTCCTCCTCATAGTCTAAAGTGGCTGCATGAACTCCAGTCATCTCAGCTGAGTCATGACTAGAAGTGTGAACGGAGCAAGAAATCCCAGTCTCTCCTTTTAAGGGAACTTTCTTGAAGTTCCAGCCTTTTGCATATACAGCCTTTTTTCTTGTTCTCTCTCTCTCTCTCTCTCTCTCTCTCTCTCCTCTCTCTTCTGTGTGTGTGTGTGTGTGTGTGTGCTTGCATGTGTGTGCACATGCATGTATAGACCAGAGGTTGACACTGAGTGTCTTCCTTGATCACTCTTCACCTTACTAAGGTGAACCCAGAGTTCTTGTCAGTTTGGCTAGTCTAGCTGCCTGCCCCTAAGGCCCTCTGCCTCTGCCTCTGCCTCCCCAGTGCCAGCATTACAGGTGGGCAGCCATGCCCACCCAGACTTTATGTGGGTGTTGGGTGTCCAATCTCTGGACTTCACTTTATCTGTGAGCCACCTTCCAGGCCCTGCACATGTATCTCACTGACAAATCCCTGGAGCCTAGACAGAAGAAGCCTTTAGTGGAATATAATGTGTCCCAAATCATTTTCCTGAGGAAATACAGAGGAGATGTGTGGTGTTGCAAAGATGGCCAGTTTCTGTGTGTGAGATTAGAGGTGCAAGTCACCACACCTGACTCAACGGCTTTTATATTTTATTATTTAATTCAGAGCCAGAGCCTTTAGTAAGAACTAGCCTAATTCTCAGATAAAGAAACAGCCTTAGCCGGGCGTGGTGGCGCATGCCTTTAATCCCAGCACTCGGGAGGCAGAGGTAGGAGGATCGCCGTGAGTTCGAGGCCACCCTGAGACTCCATAGTGAATTCCAGGTCAGCCTGGGCTAGAGTGAAACCCTACCTCGAAAAACCAAAAAAAAAAAAAGAAACAGCCTTAGATACATCCATCGACACCAGCTACCCCTGGGGACTTCAGTCTGGCATAGGTCACACCACAAAGTAGCTGCCCGCCAGAGCAATGCTGGACAATTTCCCTGCGTACTAAAGTGGCTGCTCTGAAGACACCGAGGAGCAGTGACCACACTCCTCTTCACCGGGCAGATGAAAGGCCACAGGTGGAGGCTGGGATAGAGCAAGAGCAGATGGGCTAGAACAAACTGAGAAACAGTTTGCAGAACAGCCTGGCAATTTTCACAGTGGCCACCTCACTTCATCCTTCAGGGAGTGACCTTCTCAGGGGCCTGGATTCCCCTGGCTCTGTTGCAGATGATCTATGATCGTCTGATCTATAAGAGGCGAGACTCACATTCCCAGGCCTCACTTAAACATCTGGTACCGCCTGCTCGCTCATGGTAAGACTGCCTGGTCCTGGTGACGACTTGGCCCCTGTGGCTGCTTGACTACTGGCTGCTCCTGCTTGGGGTCGTGCTTGACCTTTCACTTTTGCCTCATCTACACTCACGCTGCCAACATCCCTTTAGCTTGCTCATTGCCGCCCACAGGCAGTCTCTTAAAGTGCACTGGTGGGCCCATGGCTCACCTCCTCCCACCCCTTTGGTAACTCCTGCCATCACAATAAAGCCAGCTTGCCCACGACCCCACCCTTCGCAGTCCAGGTCACAGGCTTGCAGCCTTATCTTTTATTCTTTTCCCAAAGGCTTTGGTTTCCGAAAGGTTCAAGCTACCTTCATATTCCTGATGGTTCCTCTCTTTCCCTGCCTCCCCTGACTACATGTCCCTGTTTCCCTGACTCCTGCCCATCTTTCAGAACTCATTCCAGACCTTTCCTCTGCTGAGAAGCCCCAAGTCCCCAAAGCGTGGCAAGGGGCCTGGCATGTTCAGCTGTTACATTCTATGTTTATCCATCTACCCTGCCAACCATTTAACCTCAAGGGCCCTGTATTAAGCTTGTCTGCTCATTCTAATGCTGACATCTGGAACCTTTGGGCCTTGGAGAAGGGACTGTCCCTCCTGTGTTTACAACTCTCAGGGTTCAGCTATATGCTCACCTTCATAAAGCAGGCTGCTGGCACAGAGCCCACACCAGGCATGCCTTTATGGGATGCCATACTGTGGGTCACTGTCCCTTTCTCTTATTATTCCAGGGCCAGGAACCAGATAACTAGAAATTTCATCCTGCTGAAATTGTTAAAACTGAGCCAGTTCTGTGCTCCTTCACCCTGCTCGTTCTACTCCTCGCTGCCAAACTTCCTAGAATGTTCTGCAATATTGTGCCTCACTTACTCTGTCTTCTGACTCACTATGCTGTTTCCTACCTACAAGGTTTGGTTCACTTGGTCACTGTGAGAATCATTTTAATGACAGTGATCTTCTGGGTGCTGATTTCATCGTACCTGAACGATAACAAAACCTACATTTATTTTTGGGATAGGCGTCCACTGTATAGCCAGGGTTGGACTTGAACTCATGATTCTCTGCTCCTGTCCTTATAAGCACTGAGATTATAGGTTTGAACTACCATACCTGGATAACACTTAGATTTTAAAGCAGGCAGTATATTATGGTTTGGATCTGAAGTGTGAACTTCAGGCTCTTATTGAATGGCTCTTACCCAGTTGTTGATGCTACTTTTGGACACTGTGGCACCTTTAGGATGTGGAGCCCAACTAGAGGAAGTGAGTCACTGGTGGTGGTGAGTCTTTGCAGGTTATACGCAGTCACCAGTTCTGGACTTGCTCTCTGCTTGCTGGTGGAGCATGATGTGCGGCCCCTCACCCACACTCTCCTGCCACCTCAGGAGGAGCCATTTGGTCATGCTTTCCTTGCTGTGGTGAAGTGAAATCCCTGGAAAAACACAAGCAAAGTACACCTTCCCTCCTTGGTGCCATTTCTGCCAGGCATTTTGATCACAGTGATTCAAAAGTAAGAAGTGTACAAAGGCTTTGTTTGATCCTCTTCGCCCTCCAATGTCCTCAACGAGTTGGATACATAGTAGCTGTTTGGTCTTTATGCCTTAAATGACTAATGGAGGAAGGTTTCCTATGGGAGATTCCAAGCAGGGTTCCTAAGGACTCATGCACAGGATCTTGAAGAAGAACAAGGACTCTCCAGGTGCACATGAGCAGGCAGGACATTCCAGCAGGATGCAAGATGTCCCCTCTGTCAGGGATGTCGGCAGCTCTCCCACTATTTCCTAGTTGCCCACACACCTTTGATACTTGACCTCTTATGATCCCAAAAAGCTCCATGGGCCACATGAACCAGAATCAAGCACTCTATTCTGTGGGGCTTTATAGCACTTTAAAGCCAAGGTCAGTTTTCAGTTTACTATTTTCTCGTGTCATGGGATGGCTGTGTGTCTCTGCTACATTGCTAGCTCTGGGAGGGTCAGGGATGAACCAGTCTTGGTTCATTCTTGCGTCTTAGCAATGTGTTTCTTTAAGCAAAGGTGCTATGATCAATTGCTATGCAAGTGACTGCATGGATAATGTTTTGGAGAGCTAAAATGCATGGCATGCATGGAACAAGCTGGAAAGTGCCCTGGAAAAGCAGCCTGGGTTGGGTGGGGTCATTCCGTTCAAGGATACCTTCCTCGGGTCATAGCATTAGAAAATCCACCTGAGAGGAGGAAGGTAAGATAATTGGTGAGAGTGAAAATGGAGGTGTGAGGCAGATAGGTAGAGGGCCGTAGAAGCAAAGAAGAGTGCTCTGAAGTATACCACTGACCCAAACTGTCATAAGTTTTCTAGATAAGAAAAGCAGACCCGTTTATCTTTCACAATGTCAGAATTTATTTAATAATAGAATCACATGCTACATCAGTTCATTGGCTGCAATTTACCAAGTTGTTCTGATTTCCCTTGATAACAGGCCATTAGCCATCACAAGTTCTTTCAATCACAATTGCTAACGGTAAATCTCAGATCACACAGTTTCCATCACACAGCGAGTATCTCTATGTATGTGCATGTGTCATGTACAGCAGGACTAAGATGGTTTCAGAGGCTGCGGAGTTCAGAGGTCTTACTGCAGGCGGAACCACAGTCACCACAGGGCTACACTACCAAGGAACCCAGATGGACAGGTGCATAGAGCTGAGGAGCAGGGAGAGAAGCCTCCAGGGGAGGCATAGGACTGGTTCCGAACTGACTGATGGATGAACTGACTAACAGCAGTTCAAGTAGGCTGCGTCAAACAGTGAGGACTGGGCTAAGCTGAGTCCCTGGAGATTTGAGCATCAGTTCTCTGCCTGTTGGTCCCTTGTTGCATGAACATAGTGGGTGGATGACAGGTTGAGGGTCTGATGCAATCACAATGTTAGGTGACCTTATTTTCATGGGGTCCAAGTGAGGAGGTTATACCCTTCCTTGATCTGGTGTGTTCAGTAAGTTCTCAGGTCTGGCTTTTCTAATGTGGTTTTAATATACCCCGAAGTTCAGATGTTTCCAATATATTTTGATGGATTCACAGGTGGCACCTTCTAACTTGTAGGCACAAGTTATTTATCAATCTGTGTTTCATTGGTGGTGCCGGATAGGTGGCGCTGTTTCACGCTCAGTGAGATGCAGGGTCATTCTGCCTCGGCATCGGCAGCCAAAATGGAGCCAGTGCTACTTGTAAGATGGAGTCACCCAGGGCATGCACGGCATGAAAACCACTGCTTCATGATCTGAAATTACTTAGCGCAGTGCACGGCCTGGTCTCCATACCGACGCCATGAGAGAAAGTTGAGTTGGACTCTTTAAGAACACCTGCCGCATTCATCTTGCCCAGCCTCAAGTGCGCTGCTGTGAATAAACCAAGTAGGATACAAGTTCTCCCAGGCAGGCTAGATTTAATAACCTGTGCAATTTTTTTTAAGCATTCTTCTATTTTGTTTTTTTTTCTTTCGGAAGAAAAGACATAAGAAAAACACAGTACATTCTAAAAAAAAAAAAAAAAAAAAAAACTACACAAACAAACTTTAGAGGCACTGGTTCACTGTGCCGGTGAGCTTGTCTGCTAAGCGAGATTGTGAAGTCTGTTTAGGGTCAGTCATAAGCACATATATTGTTTTATAAAGTTCTTCTGTTAATAGGTTTCGAAATGGAAATGTAAAAAGGACCTGATTTTTCTACTTGTAATTTTAAAAATATAATAATAAAAGATAAAGACCAGAGTCTTGAACTCTCTAAACACACACACACACACACACACACACACACAATGTATTAATCTACCTCCCTTTGTACAAGGAAAGACCAGCATGTTACAACATTTCCCTACAAATAATTCCATGTTCTCTGTCTGCCTGGAGTGGATTTAATAATGGGGGAGTCTGAGAGTCATTGAGCTTTGGTGACCCTTTGGTGGCCTCAAGTTATAGGACAAAAACTACTGAGGAAATCTCTTCTGAGGACTTTGTCTTCGTGATTTCCATGAATGACCACACTTTGAATCATGGGGATTGTGTAGCCTTCTGCAATTACGGGTGTTCTAGTTTCCAGGCACTAATTTGCAAGGGTGGAAGATTTTAACCATGGAAAGGAATTACTTCCATTATTAGGCTTACTCAGAAGCACAGTTGAAAACCAGAGCCCAAGCAAGCCAGCCGGCTGAGATTCTAGTGGGCCTGGGCTGCCGGCAGGCCTGCGTATCACCTGGAGGAGACGCCTCCAAGAAGCTGAGGATGCTCTGATCCTCCCGCTGAAATCACGCCTCATTTATTTCCTTTGTATGATCAGGACATTGCTGAATGTAAGAATGTGAGAAAGATCTCTGGATGAGTTTTTCTGCTTCTGTTTTCCTCTGGCAACTCTCTAAAGATGACGGGACCCATGGACTTGCATGTGGCCTTGTGATGTTGTGCATCTGATAAAGGAAATCCTGGGCTCATAGGTACAGTATAGGGAGGGATCGAATGACCAGAGGCTCCTCTCTGCCCTTCATGCTCCTCTGCCTGGGAAATGGGGTGGAGAGAGACCAACGGAGCTGTCAACACAGCAGGCATTAGCGTCAAAGACCCTTCTGTAAGGTGCCTGAATAGCTTGCCAATCAAAGTGACCTTCAATGTACACTAGCCTAGGTTCAACTAATGCTTGGGTTCTTTGCAAAAATAGCCATTGCTTTTACTTAATATTGCACAGTGAAGGGGGGGGGCAAGCACCCACCAGGTGGTGGAGGTGTTGTGGGTGGGATGCACCCTACCTTGGATGCCTGTGGCTCTGTTCCACACTTGGATTTCAGAGTCCCAGAGCATAGACCTCACAGAAGAATGAGGCCATGTGACCTCCGTTCATTTGGAAATTCCCCAGACTGCCTTCCCACCAGTAGAGTCTTATCCCTTGTTTTGGCTGTGAAAATATGGAAAGAACGCACCTTGTCAGTACAGATGAGCCAAGAAAACTCATGGGAAGTTTCAGAAATATCATTAATAAGATTGACCATGAGGGCCAGGGGGATGGCTTAGCAGTTAAGGCATTTGTCTACAAAGCCAAAGGACCCAGGAATGATTCCCCAAGACCCACATAAGCAAAATGCACAAGGAGGCGCACACCTCTGGAGTTTGTTTGCAGTCGCTGGAGCCCTGGTGTGCCCTCTCTCTTTCTCTCTCTCCCTCTTTCTCTCTGTCAAATAAATAAATAAATAAAAATTCACCACGAATGAAGACTGCAGGGAAGCTAGACAGAGAGAGAGGGAGGAAGGAAGAGAGGGAAGGAGAAAATCATTGTACAGGGTTGTTTGGGCTCTGCACCAGTCAGATGACCTCTTCCAGACTGCAGTCCAAGCTTCAGGCTTCCCCAAATCTAGCATGGTGCCCCACAAAGGGCATTGTGTTACAGAACTCTCCCATCTCTCCATGTGGGACGTAGGAGGTCTTCCACCCAAGATAGCAATATCATTTTTGGACCTTACAGCACACTCTCATCTCACGAGAACTTGGCAGTCTTTTTCAAGCCCCTATTAGGCCAGAGGATCAGAACTGAGTGGATGAGTCCATGGTGGTGTGTGTTGATGGAAAAGACATGTGGGCTATCAGGCAACCTTGCGACCACCCCTGTGGAGGGTGGTGGGCCCTGGGAAGGGAGTCAGTGGGGAGGAGACCCTCCCATAGTAGGGCAGAGGGAAGTGAGGCACAACTAATCCTGCTGGGACAGCCCACCTAGAAACAATTCCCTTCTTACCTGGAGGAAGGGAGGGAAAGCTATACTAAAACGTAAAGACCTCCACCACTGCTACTCAAGTGTTTCTACAATCAACCAGCAGAGAAGCTCCTAGGAAGAGCACAGCTTGGTGATGCCCATAACCAGAAGGCTAGAGGGGAGGGCAAGAGGAGACTGCCTGATGTGAGGCCAAATGCCACAGAGGACAGAGTAGGCATGGGATTCAGCCAGGGCCACCATGGTCCATTGAGAGTGGCACAGGGGTGTGGACGGAGCTCTAGAGCCCTGCAGAACTGGATAAGAATATGTATCAGAGTTCCAGGAGCCACGGAACCACGAGGCACAGCTGTGGATAGGAAGAGGCCCAGGTATAGTGTGGCTGTTTGTTTTTGGAGCGCTGGTTCCGACAAGCTGCGGCGTGCTGAAACAACAGCCTCCTGGAGGCAGGTGACAGGCAGTGCGGGTCTGCAGCAGGTGAGGAGCCTCTGTGACTTCCAGGAAGCTGCTGGAAGGATGGGAGAATCTCATCCTGGGAAGGACGAGGTCTTCTCAGGCAGCTGGGATCTGTGTAGTCTGCAGAGGCAGCCTCAGTGGTCCCACGAGTCAGGGCTGGAAGTCAGGGGTGTTGCCTTAGACGGAGCTACCGCTCGGTCACTGGACTCTGTAGAATGTTTGTGGTGAGACATATGCAGGATGATGAAATAGCCACTAAATTCTATAACTTCCTGAGCTAAACCAGGTCTAGACCAAACCTGTGTGCCTGGACAGGGCCATCTCTGGAGCCTTGTTCTCAGCAGGTGCTAGATTGCAGATGTGGAGTACTAGCCAGGCCCACTGTAACTCTGGCAGACGCGTAGGTCATCTGAAGAAGTGTGGATTAGAAGTGTTTGGTGGCCAGGTCAGATCACACTACGTCTGGCTTTAAACCTTAAAAGTTTAAGAATCAAGGTTATTTTACAAGTTCAACATTAGACTAATTTTGTTTACATGCTGCTTTAACTTTCATAAAGATGTTTACTTAGGGGTGACTCACATTTCTCTGATTAATGCTTTGACCGTTCTAATCTCTACAGTTAGGTAACAGGTAGTATCAGTGAAAAGATACCTTCTTCATGATGTTTGATAACTTGGGATCCCTTTGGGAAATTCACTTGAATCCTCAATGTATTTCTTTCTTGATGAGAAAGTACAGATGTGGTAAAAAAAATGTATTTTGACAAATCTATCAAGTTGAGGTCTGTTTTAAGATATGTAAAGCATTTTTATTGAGATTTTTCCAAGGAAGAATTGCTAATTTATAAGCTAAGGACTTGCTTTGTCTTTTGTCTTTTTCTTCCCCCCCCCTTTTTTTTGGCGGGGTGACCTTAAAACCCACTTTAGCTGTTATTTTTGTATTTATGGGATTGCGACCCTCTTAATGAGAATGAAATGAACAGTTCTGAAGTCCGCCTTCCCGACTTCATATTGTGCCCACATGGTTGGAGAGGGCAGGTACCAAGCCAGCGGGGGTTCCTCCTTGTCACAGCTGCGGCCGCCTCCTAATTGCTTGTGGCATGGGGCTGCCTTTTGATCTTGACCTTGTTCTCCTAATTGTTTAATCATCGACAACATGGAAACATGTTTAACCACATACCATGCACAAAGATCCAGCATGGCTTTTCTCCTGAGGCCGAAGCGTGGGGCTGCATTTTCTGAGCAGGAGCAGTAGCAGCCAAGGTGAAGAGTGTTCCTTTCCTGGGCTCCAAGTCAGAGGCTGAAGAGGGTGAGGGCTAAGGACAGTCCTCGAGCTGCTTCTGCTCTCAACTCCTGTCAGGAGGTGTCGTTTACCTGGCTGATGTCGCCTGACAGTCTCCCTTGGTGGGGTGAAGGCTGGGAGTGGGACAGAAGCAAAATCAAGGGGTTGGTTCTGGTATATGTGTGTGTCCTCCTCTTTTCTACTTGGGAATATTTACGTTTTATTTTATTTAGTCTGTATGTCTGTTTCTTCCCATGGGCTGGCTATTAGTAAGGCTCTTACTATCACCTGTGCTTAATAAATGTCTGCTGAGTGAATGAGTGGAAGAATTAACCATTTCATGAAGAACAACTACTATGGGGCATTTGTCTTTGGGGACTTAGCTAAAGACATGTGTGCCTATAGGAAGAATAGAAAGAAGGCTCCTATTAACAAATATAGAGGAAAAGGTATCTTTTCTTCATTGCAGCAAGAATGCATTCACATAAATATTTCCAGCCTGATCTGAGCTGTAGAACACTATGTTCTGCAACTGACAAAGCCACTCAAAGCTGTTTTTGTTTGGCTGAGGTTGCTTGGTTTTCTCCAAGACATCAGGAGCCAAAGTTTGAGCTTTCCTTAATAATCTATCACACTTATTTACAAGTGTTAGAAGTATTTATCTAAGCTCTCGAACTTAATTGTTACTATTTCCTGGCAGAATTGCTTGCCAAAGGATCATGTGGCTCTGTATTTTGTCTGGTACCTGTGGACCCCAGTTGGGTAGACAGTCATCTAATTTGCTGGGAAACATGGACCTCTGAGAAAGCCAACCAGTGTCATTCCTTCATCTGGGCCATGCTAGGACCCTCACAAGCCACTGGCTGACTAATAAGGCAAGAGTGGCAATGTTTTACTCTAAGGGACAAAGTAACAAATATACTAGGCTTTGTGGGTCTCTGTCACAACTCTTCTCATCATGGCATAAAAATTGACACAGAGATGCCACTACAACTGAACATGGCTATGTTGCAGTGAGAGTCTGGAGTCTGAACTTCATATAATCATCTGTAATGAAATGTTCTTCCACTTATTCTTTCCTCCAATCACTTAAAATGTTAACTCTGCATCTACAGAGACAGCTCAGTGCTTGTAAGTGTGATGAGAACCTGAGTTTGATCCTCAATACCCAGGTTACAAAAGCAACTAGTTTTTTAGTGCTGGATGGGCAGAGACAGAAGGATCTCTAGAGCTCCCTGGCCAGCCATGTGGCCTAATTGGTGAGCTTCAGGCCAGTGAGCAAGCCTACCTAAAAGAGAGGTGGATGGAATTCCTGAGGATGACACTTGAAGTTGCATGCACTCACATCTTTATACACGCACAGGAAAAAGATGCAAAATCTGCCCTGTAGTCAGCTAGACCTGGAGGAAAACAGTTTGCAAGACAGCATCTTGCTCACTGTGAACCTCTGTCAATGGGCTTCCAGGAAGCTTTTAGTGTTCTTAGGGCCACTCTTGGCTTTTCATTGGCTAAGGTGTCTTCTGGGTGTATGTGCCCTTGCATAGACTAGGAGCTCAGATAGGAAGCACTGTTGTCCTGTGTGCGGAGGGCCTGCTTCCACCAGCACTGTGCTGTCTGCATACAATTTCACTGTGACTGCTGTGCCCGTTGGTTTGGCTACAGGGCATAGTTGGTTTTGCATTGGAAAACTATACCCTATGGCATCTGTATTAGCTTGTTGTTTACTACAGTTACAAAATCTCTGAGACACAATGTTTTACCAAGAAAGAGATTTGTTTGGCCCACACTTTTGGGGGTTTGAGAGCATCCACTTTCTTCCACTCAGGACTTCATGGCAGATGGTATCATAACATGGAAGTGTTTGACAGAAAAGTGCAGTCAGGCAGCCAGAGGGTCCAAGACTCAGCTCAGGGTTCTGGGAGAGCTACCTTAGTCCCTTCTGAGAGCAGTGCACCAGTGACCAAACCTATTCCTGCAAGCTCCAACTTTGAAAGTTAGCACGTCTCAACAAAGCTTTCCTCACATGAACCCTGACCAAACCATAATAATACCTGTAACACTGATGTCCCCACCTGGGGCTGTTGGAGAGGCCTAGGGTAAGTCTACACAGGCTTGCTCTCCATGAATAGCTTGGCCCACATTTAGATCTTTTCTACACACTGTACATGGTATCAGACACACTATTCTTAGTAATGATAAAAAGAGGAAAGAGGTTTCCTTCCTTTTTGACAGTACTTTTTTCTGATAATAAATGACTGTGTTAAGCAATTCACGGATTCTTAGGCCTTTTCTATTAGTCTAGCTAAAAGTCTGGTTTGTCACACCTGCATAAATTTCAATGAAATAAATCCTTAGGACTTTGTCCCTCAATTTTTCTTTCCTTTAAAAAATTTCTTTGTTTATTTCTATTTATTTATTTGAAAGCGAGAGTGAGAGCGAGAGAGAGAGAGAGTGTGTGCCAGGGCCTCCAGCCACTGAAAATGAACTCCAGATGCATGCACTCCCTTGTGCATCTGGCTTATGTGGGTCCTGGGGAATCAAGCCTTAAACCAGGGTCCTTAGGCTTCATAGGCAAGCACTTAACCACTAAGCCATCTCTCCAGCCCCTTTCTTTCCTTTCCTTAAACTTACTTTTAAAGTGAAATAAGATAAAGAAAAGAAAAACTGAATTATTGGAGAGCAAACTTGTTCCATTATCATGATGCTTTAATTTCAGGAATCTTTTTTTTTAAAGTCATTTCAGAAATAGATAGGGAAATGAAATAAGCTAAGGAAAGATTTATCTGCATTTCCACCCCATTTTGATAAGTCCTCTGTCAAAACTCTCATTTATCACAAACAGAGAGCTGCTATCTTATCTGGTAGACATGTTTGCAAAATAAGCACAACATGTTCACATGCAGACAGAAAGCTATTTCCTTCAAAATTCGAGGAGCAAAATCAGCTGTCAATAAGCTTTAAGATGGAAATAAAAAAGATTTCCGGGAATGTGAGTGCATTGAGGCCTTTTGAGTAATATTTGAACCACCATTTGCAACACCTGTCCCAAACTAAAGAAAGCATGATAGACTCCATGTGGAATAGCTTCATTCTACTAACATCTCGTGTATTTTCACAGGGATGAGGACACACACATCTTCATATCATTATGGACATATGTGCCAAATTGATCATACTCCAAAATCTACATGATCAAAAAGTTCTCGAGTGATTTTTAGTTCCTGACATAATCCGCTTCTCAGTTTCAGGGCCTTTTAAAATGTTTCCATGAGTACTGACGGAAAGTCACCCATGTGTGCAAAATGAAGAATGGAATGAGAAACATCACATGGCCCCTAATGCAGAAGGGGCTCTCATTTCAAAACAAAGTTAATATTTGGGTTTTCCCTGGCTGCACAACCGTACTTGTGCACAAGTATCATCATTGCAGACACAGAGTTCTCTGCTTCAAAGGCTTGAAACAAAGGTCAGGGTTTGTGCTGATTTTATGGTTCAATTGTCAAAAATTAGTATGCTATAGGAAAGAGGTCATTCTAGCTCTTTGATATAGTTTCCATACATAGTGATTTACTCTCGTCATGGTAAAAATGTACTTCTCAGTAATCATTTGTTCTGCATGGCATCAGCTACCACTGTGGGTGCAGGTCCATTTCCAGTCCCATAATCTGCAGAAGATGCATACAAATCCAGGGGGGATAAAAGCATGGAGAAGGATGGCTCTCTCTGCTCTGACAACTGTGCCATTCTCACGAATTCCTTTCTATGTCTTTGTTATCTATATCCACTTCAACATGGAGCTGGCAGGAAAATAAAATTTGAGCATCATTTCAAAGAAGTGGTCTTCATTTTTTTTTTTTTTTTTTTTTTTGGTGAGGCTTGAACTTGGGGCTTTGTGCATGCAAAGCTCATGGACTGCCTCTGTGCAACACCTTCCACTCCCAGGAGTGCGTCTCTTGGGGAGAGTTAGGAGACACCTCCAGGGACTACAACATGAATGTTTCCTGTTTCCTGGGAGCCACAGTGAAGGAGAGGCAGGTACATACCTATGACATTTGAAGAGAAATTTGCCATTGGGTACAACAACAGAAGCATGCAAGGGCTGACATAAAGAGGAGGGCTAATGCTCAGTGATTTGGGGAGCTGGCCAGGTAAATGAGCATGTGAAGCCCTCACACACAGAGGCTATGATAATCCAGAGAACATTTGTCCTAGCTCTGAAGCTTGGGATCCAATTGGTACAGGCCTGATAAGAGTAAACCCCACTGAGCTTGAAAGTTGGGAGCCAAGTGCTTCTTGGGGAAGGGTGTGTTGCAGCAAGACAAGACTATAACAGCAGAGACAGAATGCTCAATCTCTGGGTAGTGAACAAGAGACTATAAACAGCAGAGATCTGGAGCCCACTGGACCTTGACAAAGCTATCTCATGTGCGCAGTCATGGAGGAGAGCGTCCCACCAGCAAAGGGAGGGCGGAGTTCACATACTTCAGAAAGGTGGGCATCTTTACTCATCTGTGCCGTTGCTCATTTTTGAAATGGAAGGTACTTTTGAGTTAAATATTGCCTCTTTTTAATCGCAAAATCGAGTGGTTATTCCCTTGGGAGTATGTCAAAGTAGAATGAAAATGGCAAAAATGATTTGGGGTCACAATCTGCAGGGTCATGTTGAGTCACTGCTTGACTTCATGCAGGCATTTAAGAGGAGGATCATGATGAGTTCAATGCCACTATGAGACGACATAGTGAATTCCAGGCCAGCCTGGGCTAGAGTAAGACCCTACCTCAAAAAAACAAACAAAAAAAAAAAAAAAAAAGAGGAAGAAGAAGAGTTATTTCTCTTCCTGGTGAGACTGCCTCTCCTGGAAGAAGGGACTCGGAACCTGACATTGGCATGTCAGTCTCAGAAGAAAGAGAAACCTCTTTACACGGCAGTTTTATGGAGAAAGGCAGCTTAGTGAGTGGCTGAGGCAAGGCACTCTAGTTGTCAAGTGGGGGACTGCCACGATGGTCACTAAAAATTTGTGAAACGCAGGGACGAACTGGGTGCTAGATTTCTCTTTACATTAAACAGATAAAAACTCATGGGATATGAACCCCAAATCATGTGAACTGTCTGATAAACGTCTTCTAGGTGACAAAGAGAGGGATGTGATACCGACGAGTCTAAAATGGAGGGGCAGACGGAATCTCATAAAGCCATTAGACACTCAAGTGGAGATGCCACTTCTGGTAGGAACGGGAACAGCTTCATAGTGACTGGACCCACAGGCAGCTGGGACAGCGACCTCGTCTATCTGTGATCTCCTTGCATTCCTGTCTTTCTCCTCTTTCCTCTTTTTGTCCTTACTTTGCCCTTCAGCTTCCTGCTACTCCCTGGGGACTCTAGAGACAGGACACAGAGGCCCGACTAGGGACATTTTCCCACCCTGCTCACTAATGTTTCTCAACCCAGGTCTGGAGACCACCTTGAGGGTAGACAGGGAAATTCAGTTTCCAATTCCATGTCATGCTTGGTCTTTCACTGGAGATGACCAACAAGGCACCAATTAGGGGAAACAAGAGGTCGAAAGAAAACAGAAGTTTGCTACTGTGTTGCCTGTGTGTGTTTTGACATTTAGTTTGAACTTCAACCTGGCCTGTGCTCCTTTGTGAGCTTTTAAAAAGAAATAAACTTCGTCTCATTACCATCAGATACAATGATGGGGGAAATGGGCTGGAAAAATCCTGCATCTTTTCTGAGCCCTATTTTGTGCTTACAAAGAGAAGGGCAAATTCTTTACTGCTGTGCCAGTCAGCTATTATGTTTAACAATCTAATTAGAAAGGCCGGATCGCCTATTCGCATTGTAAAAGCTAAGACAGTGCACACAAGCACATCCAATTAGACAGCTGTCCTTTACGATGCGAGCTGCCCTCCGGCCAGGTTCTAATGAAGGCCCCTCCTTGCAGCCCCAGGAGATGGGTTTTGTCCATAAACTGGGCCAGATGACAGTGGCGGGTCATTCCGAGCTGTGCATCTTGTGACAGCCATCTGCACTTACCTGCTTCCTAGCACCCGCTAGGAAGCCTGCGTGGAGCTCTGTCCCAACCCTATGCAGTTTAACATTGCTTGTCAGCCCGATTTCCCTCCCTACAACTCGGAGCCATGTTCTCCTTTTACACCATGATTCCACCCTGCTCATGCAGGTCAGAGCTATGCTAACAGGTGCAATAAATCAGATCCATTGCTCTCTCTTGTATGAATGTTACTTTCTGCATGCCAGGAACTTACATAACTTGAAACAGACCAAAAGTTATACATTGAGCCGAATGCTTGCCATGCCTTCATTTTTCACCACGTATGGCTTAAATTAAGGCGCCCTGTGTTGAGCAGATTGCTCACTGCATCTTAGTCATCTGTTTAGTGTTTGGCATGTCCCACAAGGCAGTTGTGGTTATTCACAAGTCTATTAATTAAAAGGAGATCTGGAGAGGGCCTACTATGTGGGCTGATGGACTTCAAATGAAAAGATATCATAGAAGTTGTGCATTCAGACCTCAGGCATTCCATCTTCAGGCATGTCTGGCATCGGTAGTGAGGAAGTCAGCTTTAAAAAAAAAAAAAAACAATACAACTTAATCTTATGCACTCCAAGAAGTTTTATGTCAAGAACTAGAGCAATGTTGTCTGAGCAGGAACTGAGACTATGCCAAGGATTCCATCATTAAAGCTTGGTTTGCAATAGGTAATGAGTCACCAAAACACATTCACTTTGTCCCCAGACCTTATCAGAACAGAAAATACAGAGGGACTTTGAATTCTGGGAGAGGAAGCACATTGTGTTTACTGCAGAGTGGGTACAGACGGAGATTGCCTGCATGCTCCTCGGTATCTGGGGGCCGAAGAATTGCTCATGGCATCCTGTTTGTCCCCAAAGCCTTGTCACGAGAACCATGAAGCAAATATGTCTGCTACAATGAGAGAACTGAGTAGTTAGTTTTGCCGACTTTCTCTGCAGTAGTTATTTTTCTTGTCACTGGGACCAAATGTCTGACAAAGCCACTTAAAGACGGAGGAGTTATTTTGGCTCAAGGCATGGTAGGAGCAGGTCGTGGCAGCAGCAGAGTATGCAGGTGGGACTTTTCAGTACCTCACACCTCTGTGGAATGGGAAGCAGAAAAGGACCATGAAACCTCAAGACCTGTGTCACTTCCCGTGAGTGACACACTTCCTCCTGCTGGGGTCCACCTGCAGATTGTTTCACAACCTCTCAACAGAGCGCAGCATATAGGCCCTGGGAGGAGGGATTTCACATCCGAACTATGATGTACCCCCAGATCATCTTGTCACCTTATGTAAAGGGCAGAAGTGAGACTTATCTAATAATGATAGCAGTCACTTGCTCATGAACTATCTGTCTTTAGGAAGCCTTAACGAGGAGTAATTGGATTTTGAAAACATCTTGAAAAAAATGAGTGCTATGAAATTTACATTGGGTAAACACTTTGTGAAAATGACAATTTGTCTTTGGAAAGGTGTTCTATATGGGATTGTTCCTAGCAAGAGTAAGTAGAGTGCTGTAAATTAATAGGTACCTTTGTAGGTCAGACTGTTGCTATGCAGTGTAGAGCCAAGCAGTGTTCCCATGGTTTGAGATATGTGGGTGTCCAGGAACATTCTAATGTAAGTGCCATTCTCCAGAGTACCAACCTCAGGTATTTGGTCATAGCAACACATGATGGACTAAGACAACTACTTAGTTGCTGTGTGGCCTTGAGGAAAATGCTAAAACACAAGACAACTCCCCCTCCCGCCCCGTGTACTTCAGCTCCTTCATCTGTAAAGTGAGAATAATAATGGTATCACCTAGCTCATAAATTGTGCAGATGATAGAGTCGTCATATATAAAGCTCTCAAAATATCCCTTACCACTTCCTCAGAACTGTATTCACATCCTCTAGGACCTCACTTCCCATCAAATGTAATGGGTCACACATTCCTATTGCACCCAAAATAAACAATTTGTCCAGAAAATTATGATAGAGCTGGAAACACTTTCTTTACCAAACCAGAGAAGGCTAAGAGACCATTTAGTCTATGTGGTGACTGCTGTTAAAAAATATTTTGAACTGGGGCTGGAGATACGGCTTAGCGGTTAAGGCATTTGCCCTGGTTCAATTCTCCAGGACCCACATAAGCCAGATGCACAAGGTGGCACATGCATCTGGAGTTCATATGTAGTGGCTGGAGGCCCTGGCGTGCCGATTCTCTCTCTCTCTCTCTCTTTCTCTTTCTCTTTGCCTCTTTCTCTCTCTCAAATAAATAAATAAAATATATAGAAAGCATTTGAACTAATATTGGCTCTAAATTAGCCCTAATAGAAAATGTAAACTTGTTTACCCATTACAGAAATTGTGGGGGGGGGTCTCAAAAAACTGAAAATAGAACTACCGTATGACCCAGCAATAAAACTCCTGGTGATATATGCAAAGAACTCTATATCCAACCATTCCACACCCATGTTTATTGTAGCACAATTCACAATAGCCAACATATACAGCCAGCCTAAATGTAAATCACCAGATAAATGACTCAAAATATGGCAATGTAGGGCTAGAGAGATGGCTTAGCGGTTAAGGTGCTTGCCTACAAAGCTTAAGGCCCCATGTTCAGCTCTCCAGATCCCATGTAAGCCAGACACACAAAGGTAAGGCAAATGCAATGTTGACCATGCCCAGTAGGTGGCGTAAGCATCTGGAGTTCCAATGCAGTGACTGTGGCCCTGGAGTGCCAATTCTCTCCCCCATTCTCTTGTTCTCTCTCTGAAAAACAAAAACAAAAAAAGATGATAATCTGTCCCTGAATGATGAAATCAGATGATGGCAGGACCCCAGAGCATTGCCTGATTTGGAAGGTGCTCTGGAGACTTTCCTCAGGTTATTTGGATGATAGCACTGAGCTTACACAACACCCTGTGGCCAGAGGCTTTCATGTGGATCTAGAGACAACGATATCAACCAACTTGCCTGATGTCGTATTAATTTGTTGAAATGTTTTGAGTGTCTATAATGTTCTAGGCATTGGTCGAGGCACCTGGCTGAATCATTACAGCCCATTCACTGGGATGGGTGGATGTCTAGCCTTAGGCAGTGATACTTAGAACTTCTCAGTACTGCCTAATTTTGACCCTCCCCTTAGGAAATGAGTGAAACCATACTTGCAACGACTAAAGCTTCAAACTTCCCAACATCTCTGTTTATGTCAGTATGGATCTGCTTTGTTGATCAATATGTATGTGACCAAAATGACTGGAAGACAAGACCTCATTCTGCAACCCAGGCTGGCTTAGAACTCACAATGTGAACCCAGGTTGGCCTTGATTTCATGGCAATCCTCCAGCTTCAGCCTCCCAGGTTCTGAGATTACAGGGTATGAGCCACCACACCCCAGCTCAATGACTCATATATTACTATTATTGTTGTTATTGTTGTTATTATTATTATTCAGCTCTTAGAGTTAATACTTTGGGTAAGAACTAGTCTATTTATCAGATAAAGAAACAGCCTTAGAAACATTTACTAGCTACAGCTAACCTTGAGGACTTAGGTCCAGCATAATGTACACTTCAAAGCAGCTGCTCTCTTTAGGACTGGGGGGAAAGGGTTCATGACATCTTCTACTGATGTTTCTCTATGAAAAGCAATGACTAGTTTCCTGCCATGGGAACTAGTCAAACTCGAGCTGCAGTCTGTGACACCTTTTAGGGTCTAAGCATCTGACAATTATAAATTAGTCCAATAGTCCCAGCTCTGACTGCACTTTAGAATCGTGGGGAAATAAGTGAGTCAGGTGTGGGGCTGAGTATTGGTTGGGAAGTGCAGGGTGTTAAGAACAGTAGCTGTCAGGGGTGTTTCAGAGAGACTTGAGAAACATGTGGGTGTAAGTGTATGGGGCCCAGCGACAGATGTTTGGCCTTCTGTGACCTCCGTCAGTATCTCCAGGCCCTAGCGTGTTACACAAGAACGCACAAACTCAAGCCCCGCCCCTTGATGTGGCACAGTGAGGCTGGTACAAGGACCTGCTGAGACCAGTGTACCTGTCTTGCTAAGGTCCTGGCTATTCCTCCTCATGGACTACTGGACTCGGGAACCACATTTTCTCTCCCCAAGGGTATTAGGGGCATGGAAGGCTCTACTGGGGCAGAACTGTACCAGAGCCATTGGAAAGGAACTTCTCATCGGTATCTGACAGCCACAAACCCTGTAAATCTTCCCTCAACTGGTAGCCTGCCAAATGCTCCCACGTGGATGCACGACAGCTCAGGGCCACGCAGCTGTGGTGATATTGGGTGTCATGAGGCCCGTTTGTGGCATGGAGCATGAGGTGAGGCAGCACATGGTGCTATCCCATGGGCAGAAAGCAGAAACTCAAAGCGCATGACTGGGTTTTCTGTGGCTCACTGTGTGCGTTTGTTTGGGGTGACTGTTGAGCCTGCAGGAATTGCAGCAAGCGTTCTGCCTGAGCTAAAAGTTTATCTTAGCTCTCCAAGTTTTAATATCTTTGCTCTCTTCCAGCTATGGCTTTTCTCTTCAATGTTCACAGCCTGTGAAGACCTGTAGGTAGGGAGCCAGTACCTCTTCCCTCCTGGTTGACTGCTGTCTGCTTCCAAACAGATCCCTTTCCAAGTTAGACATATTTTTATACTTCCTTAAATAGCTGATTCCTTTTTAATTAATCTCTAGAGTCATCTCCATTCTGAGCGCCTTATGTTGATAATAGTACAGCATTTTAAAATAAACTCATTTGTGCATATACACATAGCTCTAAAATCACCCAGTTATAAGGAGATGCACACACAAGCAAGCAATTTGTATGCGGCACCTTCTGGAAAATGCTGCTACCAGTCTCCATCCCACCCCCCCCCCCTGTCCTTTCACATTAAAATGTGGCAGAATGGCAAACATTTTAAGGTTCGCGTTCCTCATATATGCCCAGAGACAGCTGTGCCGTGTTTAAGTGCTGGCACTTGTCATACAAGTTGCTTGCATGGAAATTATTGGGAAACTCATTTGTTGTATATGAGAAAGAAAAAAAAAGTCTTTACTTTGGAAAGGCTTAATAGATTAAAAGTGAATGTCTAGCTCTCTTTGTTCAAATCGGAATTTTCACTTTGTTACTAAAAATAGCTTCAGAATACATCAGTAGGCTCAACTAACCAATTATCTACCTATGTATTCGATAAATGAATTGCAAGTCTACCTACAAGAATGGCAGGAATAACCTTGCCGTGAAGCCCATGATGCATGTTGTCCTCATGGTTCTCTGTGGCACCTGCAGAGAGAGCCATGCGTGTCTTCCAGTGTTTTGTTCCGGCAGGCATGAGAGGGTGTATGCCCTATTCCATATCACTTCCAGAAAGTCTTTGAGTGCAATGCGTTTCTCAGCAGGCTTAGGTTTTCAGGAGAGCAACTCCTCTTAACATGAAATGAAATTATCGTGGGAAGTGGAAAACACTGAAGGGAAAAGAAGCATCTAAAATATAATGTCCTCACAGGCAGGCCACAAGGGCTGGTCCTTATCTGAGTGTGCACACACATTAGCTCTTGCAATGGGAACCAGGCATTTGGGCTTGAGATTAAGGACTAAAACGAATTCACTCTTAGTAATGATGGAGAGTGCCAGAGATTTTTTTCTTACCTCATGAAATAAGCTAATTCTCTCAACTAAGAAATAATGAACAGAAAGGAAAACCTGGCTGGCAGCATGGGGGTTTGGACATGTGCCTCTGAGTCTGGAGAACAACGATGCATCTGTTCATGATGGACTTCAAATCTCCATTTGTTCCACCAACCTTCTTATTAAACTACAGAATAAAGGATATGATTAGACTGGGGTGGGAATGTATGTTGGTAAAGTGAAAACGATTCGAGGTGCGCTTTAATTTTCTTCCACTTAGGTCTGAGTGCCACACTGAGGATGGCATTAACCCTTGAGTGGCTTTGTCTAATCCAGTCTGCAGGGATACCCAACCAGTGCATTTGTCTCACATGAAGGTGGACATTAAGGAGACATCAGAGACTATTTCTGGACAAAGGTGACCCTTTACACAGAGCCTGTTCCCATGTGGTTAGAAGTCCCATCTTCTTAGGAGTAAGCCATCTAGTATGACTTACAATACAAGGCCTACCTCCTCCTCCCTCAGCAGGGAGATCATTTCAATAACATTTTTAAGTGGATTTCAAGACACTGCCTAAGCCCTCAGGTGTACAAAGGTCAGTGAATAATGTGTACTGAGCACTCAAAATCTTGGAATGTGATAAAAGGTAGAATTAACCTTCAGATGTTCATGCAGTACACTCAGCTGCTGGGAGTGAGTGCACTGCAGACTAACCTCCAGATATTAATGCAGTAGACTGCAGAGCTGCTGGTGGTGAGCACACTGCAGACTCCACTCCCCGCTCCTAGAAGAGTCCCAGGTGGGAGTAAGTTTTATTTTAATCCATAACACTGCCTTTCTAAAGCACAAGATCATGCACAGACCTGCTTACCTTCCAAACATCATTATGGTGAACCATCACTTGAGAACCTTCATGATTTTGACAAAATTGGAACGAGTGATGTAAAAATAAAGAAAAAAAGGTCAGAAAGACTGTGTATGATACAGCTTAGCTGGTGTAGAATTCTTCAAAGAGCTCCTCTGCTCACCACTAAAGCTAAGATGATGTGTCAAAGCTGTTTAAGGTGGGAATCAATTTTAATGAATGCGACCTCAGCCTTCCAGGGTGTTTAGGTCTGGGAACACTTAAGTTCCATCTGTTATTATTTGGGTTGTGCTGAATTTCTTATTTTATATAATTTTATTTTAGGAGAGGCTGTTTGAAGGACTGTAGAGGAAAGCTCTTATCTGGATAATTGCTAGGATTATTGATTTTTCTAGTTCTTTTTACTGATATTTCTTGTGCCAACAAACCTGCCTTTAGTAGTAGTAAAATTTACCACTGGTATTTTTCTTAGACTTTACATCCCTGTCTCTTGTAACAAAACTTAGTGCCACATTGTCCTTGGGTGGTTTCATCAGTATCTGATTGGTCATTCCATTAAGCTCTCTCTCTCTTTTTTTTTTTTCAATCCATCACCTACATGTAATTTTGTGTTGGTTTCTTTACAGCGAGAATTTACAAGAATCTGGCTCTTTCATTTGGAAGTTTATAGGTTGAAAGTGACAGGAAGAAACAGAGTCAATCATGCACATCTTAAACATAGGCGTATTAGCTCAATGAAAACCAGAGATCAGGGCAAAGCTTGAGATACTCCCCTCTTCTCTTTCATTTACCTCATCTATGTTATCACTCACCCAGTCACCTTTATTTCTTAATACATGTATGTACATATCCATCCATCTACCCACATAAAGAAATTCAAAGAAGGGGAAAGCAACCCAGTATTATATGTAGTAACAAACAAACAAACAAACAAACAAAAAACCCCACACCTTATAGTTTCAGGGGTGCTTGATCTGATTTTGCCACATATTAATTAGAATAGCATATCTATCTGAAACAGTAACTGTATGAATTGTTTCACTAAGTATCGTATGATGCACCTAGATTAGTAAATTGAAGGCTTATTCAAGAAAAAAAGTAGAATACTTATACTGTTAACCTGAGCATTCATAGGGGGTTTCAATATTAATGTTATCTTGTTTGGACTCACCAGACAAATTGCAAAATTTCTTAGCCAAATTTGGCTAAGAAATAAGACCTACTTCTGGTTTGGTAAGGGTTATGCTTCTTGAGCAGTCTAATTTCTGCTTCAATTGTTCCATCCCACTGGAAGTTACTTTCTTGTTTTAAGTCTTTACACAAGTCTTTCTCGATGACCTTCAAGTTTTTCAAGCTAATTTGTCTTTCACTGGTCTTACTTGTGTAATGCTTCTTTCCTTTAGCACATGTAAGTGCCCAATGCCAATTATGTATTAGCCAACAGCAGCTTCAACTGGCCACCTCAGTCTACACTGTCTACTGTGAACATTATTAGCTCCCTGTGTCCTCCTCCACCTGGGAGGCAGGAGAAGGGCTTTGTCTCTCCTGCTTTCATTTACTTAGGATCCCAAGGATCACTTCCTAAATGAGGTCTCCCTTGAAGAAGGTCCAAACATCACAAAAGATTAAGTACCTTTTCAGCTGCCTCCAGTATGCATGGCCATGCTTTATGCTTCCACACTCTGTGCTGCGTGCATCTGACGAACTTAATATAAGAGCCATTTACTCTGTTTAAGAACTATTTCATGAAGTTCTTGCTACAGCTTGGATTTGGACTGTTCCCCCAAAGACCCAGGCATTAAAGTCTTTGTCTCCAGTTTGGCACAATTACCAATGGGAAGAATCTTGCAGAGGTGGGGTCCAATGGAAAGTCCTCAGGTCATTTAGGTCATGACTTTGAAGGGGATTGTGGGATTCCTATCTCTTCCTCTTTCTTTTTCTTCTTCTGGTTGTGAGGAGAGAAGCTTTGATCTTCTCCACATGGTGAGTTGCCTAGCCACCAGGCCAAAAGCAACAGAGCCAAACTGCCATGAACTGAAAACTTCAAAACTGTAAGCCAAAATGAGCCTTTCTCTCTATAGGTTAATTATCTCTGGTATTTCTTGCAGGAGTGCAGAGCTGGCTAGTAGCTCTTAGTTCTGCTGCATGCCCAGCCTCCCCTGTCTTGTGTGCTCTTGGCCTGGGTCCTTCTCACTGCTTTCATGAAGTGGCTGATTCCTGCCCTGCAGCCAGGCTGGCCTACAGCCCTCATGGACACTGTTTGGAGCACACCATTTGGTCCCCAGTTAAAATCCTTTCCAGTTGTCTTCCTCTTGTCTCAAGATTGTTCCCTCTGGACCCAAATCCTTGGAGTTTAAAAAAAATAATAATGATAACCTGCTGGATTTGCATCACATTCAATTTTATTTATTTGCATGTGTGCAATGTATGTGCACGCATGCATGTTGTGTGTATGCATGTATGTATGTGTCTGTGTTTGCCTATGTGTTTGTATGCGTCTATGTGGGGGTCACATGCACACACACACACACACACACACACACACACGTGCATGTAGGCATGCCAGGATGCTTTGGTGATGCGAACAAGTTCCCTCCAGCTTTATATGGGTACTATGGCATTTAATTGCAAACAAGCACCTTTAACTTATCCATTTTCTCCTCTTATGTTGCTTTTAATAAAGGGAGAGCTGAGGGTCTGCAGTGGGAACTGGATCAGAATTATTCAACGTGTTTCACGTAGGACTGCTGTATTGGGCCTGAGACATTTGTGAAAATTCTCTTATTGAATAATGTGGGAAAACCTGAAACTGATAACCACATCTCAGTAATGTTTCCAATGGTCTCATTTTCCTCCATTTGAAAGGGACAGCTGAAAAGAAAACAGAGCTAAACAGGCAAGTACCTCTCTGCTTTTGGGAGCTCCGTAAAAATTACAGCATGGAACAAGATTCTCAAACGTATCAAACCTCTGTTTCCCATATAGGAAAAGGAAATGACACCATGTTTTTACTTTTTAATGATCTGCCGTTGTGCTGAAAAACACTTTAATACTATTTAACAACATGAATCCACTCTTAATTTAATTATTTGCTAAAACATGTAATTAAACTTTTCTCCGGAATTGACCATAACTTGCATGTGATTTATTTATTTATAAGTTTGAAAATTTCTAATTTTGAAAGTAGTCTGTTTTATTGTGTGTTATCTAGGCTAATGCTTCATTTAAAAACATATGTTTAACATTTAAAAACTTTTGAATGAGTTCAAAATATTTCATTCAGGAATAAATGGTCAAGTGTCAAATGTTCTCCTAGGATCTGTGGTGGAGGGTTGGTGGACAGTGAAGGAATTCATCCAGGAGACCAAAGTAAAAAAAAGCAATTAAATCGAAGAGCTCAGAGGTGAAGTGCTCTGGCAAGCTTTACTACAAAACACTTTTCAGTTAGGGCTCCCACCATGCAACTCACATTATGCAAATAAGGGCAATACTGATTGGTTGATGTTTGAGACTGGGTGGGGGCTGAGTTTACAAGGCAACCACTAAGTGGTACTGGCTCACTGCTAATTTGATTGTTTCTGCTCGCTTACATCTTACCTCCACTGATGGTTTGGTTAGAAAGGAGCCTCTGATTTCTTTTATGTTGTTATAAGGGATGCTTTCTGAAGTTTTGAGTAGCATAGGATCCGTTCCCTTTCTGATTTCTCAATCATGACCTTCTCTTGAAAGTTTCTAAATTTATTCCTTCTAAAACCTGAGGACCTGTGACTTTCTTCAGGTTCAAACATTTAAAAGAAAAAAGCATCAGTGAACAGAAACTAAACTGTGATCCTTGGCACAGGGGTTATTCCTGTAGCTTATTCTAAGTGTGCATATGTAATTGTTATTTAAATATCAATTTTGAAACTTGTAGAATTTTTAAATGATAAGAAATAAAATGAGGGCTAATAATTTAGTAACTGATGAGAAAGATAGTTGATCAAATATTTGACTCTACTAAATGATTTCCCAATTCAAATAAATGTTTCTATTCATTTTCCATATATAATTAATCTTAAAAGTCAAAACTAGCTTCACAAATCCAGATTTCTGCAAACACAGGCTCCTGGCTGTAGGCAAAGCTTTCATTTCACAATTCCCTTTTGTTTGATCTTCATTACATCCCTGAAAGGAAGGGTGATTTGTTTTCATGCCTATTTTATAGACGAATATACTGAGGCTTATACAAGGGTACAAAATTAAGTAAGTGGAGGGGAGCTAGGACCAGAACCCTGATTTCTGTCTTCATTTCCAACATTCCTTTTGTTGTCCCCCCAAAGAGAGATAGGTGATGAAATTTCTTTATTACCATTATTTTGGATGCTTCAAGATTAGTCTGATTTCTAGGCATATTAATAGTTGTTCTACATCACGTAGCTTGGTCCTTTTAAGGGCTATATCAGATCCTGGAAGACTACTGCCTGACCACTTGTGTTAAGGCTTAGGCTTTGCCCATCCTTTGTAAAGCTTAAGAAACAAAATTACGTATTGCAGCCATGGGAAGAGGTTTGTTCCGGAGGATCTGTTCATTTTAACAACTAAGGATTAGAGTGTGGTAATTTATGCTTTAGTGCTTAGACAGTTTATTTTCTGTTCTGGTTTACTTCCTTTTACAGCTTGCCACCTGAATGTTTGGGAGAGCCTTGTGGATGTCTTGAAGGTTTGCTTTGGCACTCGCCTGACAGACAGTGCACTGACTGTAGCAAGTAACTCATTCACAGCAGATTTATGCAGTTATTTTCTGGTCATAAAGAGCTAAAGGTTTTGAACCCATGATTATTTTATTAGATCCATATTTTGTTTTATTTTATTAAATCAAAATCCTTAGCAGGCAGCGTTATGGTTCTTATGAACACATCCTTTTATTAAATTCTCATGCACACAAACTTTTGGACAAGGCTAAAATTTGGGTATATGATTTCTGTCTGGATGTTTCTAAGTCTTCAACCCTAATGCTTCCTCAGGGTGGCAGACTGCTCCGAAACAACTATTTCTTTTTATTGTGCACAGCCACTGTGGAAAGAGGACGTGCTGATACTGTCCTATAATGTCTCCTCTCCTGGGTTGCCTAAACTGTGGTCAGCCAGCCTCCTGTAAGTTTCCAGGGCATATTGAACAGGCTGTTTTATTTTTTATTTATTTATTTTAGCAGACCAGCATTTGTTTATATTGAATTATGCAGTTCATTTTTCATCACATACTCAAGTGTGCGTCTTGTTTTCCAGGCTATTGTCTCCATTCACAACACTGAAAAAAGCTCCCTCCAAAATTTGACCTCTGTTTCCTTCTTCCTTTGGACACTGGACCTTCCTTGTGAGGTGGGTGGGATTTGGTTTGTGCAGACAGCAGGGCTGCCAGGACCCACAGCCCCTCAAGCAGAAGCCAGCTAGCCATTTTGTGTTTGGAAGTTGCTTTGAAATAGGGTGATGCAGGCTAAGGGCCCAGAAGGGTGCTTTCCAGTTACTGGTTTCCACCAGCCTGACCACAGATGCCATGAAGTCACTGTAATGGTCTTGCTAATTTGATTTCCTGCACATAAACAAACTTGGCTGCTCTTTGAAGTTCCCAAGATAGGTATGAGGAGTTTCAGCTTGCAATAATTCAACTCCAAGCATAAGGCTAATTCATCTTTTTTTAAAAAAATAAATCAGTAAAACAGAAGTTAATTAAAATATAAACAATGGGCAGCATTGTGGCTGAGAGTCAGAGAAGGAACCCTTGGAATTCCTTGTGTAATGGATATTACCTGATTACACCAGGAGCAGGGTGGGGCTTAGGACAGGATCGAGTTACTGAGCTCTTTCTCCTCTTCCCCTTTACGTGAAAAAAGAAGGAAAAAAAGAAAAGGCAAGAAACCAACAACAACAGAAGCTTTGTTTTTGACTGCTGAGGAATTGGGTGACAACTTTCTAACCCTAGCCTCTCACCCCTCTGAGGTATCTTGACACTGAAGGTCCTGCTACGGTTGCTCCATGGGCCATGGGTGATAGAATCTCTGTAGAGAAGAATGCGTGGTGTAGGCACCAAGCCTGGTTATGAACAAGGTAGGGCTCACACTACATGGATGAAAACCCTTCTAGTCCTCAAAAAGGGTGGGCCAGAAGGACCCTGCTAGCAAAGTAGACTTGCACTGGGGTTTCATGACAGAGGTGGTCAAAACAACCCAAAGACCTGATTTTTTCTTAAGGGATCTTCTTGGCTTTGATCCTGAGCGTATAAACAAGTGAATCGTTGTTTTTCTACATAGATCCTGAAACTGGACTCTGGATTTCTTTGAAGATTAGGTCTTATAAGGAAATGAAATATTTAGCTTCAGCAATAAAGTCTCACAATAATAATTGTACATTGTCACCCATCATAGTATGCTTAATAGGTGACACACTCATGGATAGAACCACTGACCTTCTGTAGTATATTGCTTCGTGGGTATATCTGGATACCTACTTGCGTGTGTCACCTGTATATAGCACTACATCTACTTCAAACAAGTCTGAATGGACTGATAGAACTCCTGTGATCACAGTTATATGGAATGTTGCAGGATCAGAGCCAAATTACCTTGGGCTACCTTCAGACCCTTAACAGCTAGTTATTGCCCACCTTTATGTCTGACCTGATATCCTTGTGACTATCAGGTGATCAGATGAAACCTTTTTGATATATACCTACAAGCCACCAGCTTCCACCTACACAAAGGCTAAGGATAACATCAGGTAATATCTAAAGCCTTAGCAGAGAGTTCCTAGCTTTGCTGTAACTTGCCCTTGTAATTTGAATGTATTAAAAAAAGTGCTTTGGTTTACAACTTTCTTTTGTTCTTTAGTTATAAAACCTTCAAGAAATTGTGGATATGTTGGAACATGGAATTTGGGGTAAACTAAATGTGTCTTCCTAAGCATGGTCACTCATACTTGTCTCCAGGATAAAATATCTCTTATCCCTGTTGAGATGAGAGCTGTGAGTTTTGTGTCGGCACTGGCTATAAAACCTTGTTGCAAGGGTTTGTAATACAGATTGCTTATGAGAGTGCCGCTGGATGCCTGTGTGTGCACATATATCTGTGTAAGTGTGCATATGTGTTTGTGGATGTTAAAACTTTTGAAGGGGCTGGGAAGATGGCTGAGAGGTTAAGGTGCTTGCTTGCAAAACTTAACAACTCAGGTTTGGTTTCTTAATACCCGCATAAAGCCAGATACACAAAGTGGTGCAGGCATCTGGAGTTTGTTTGGAGTGGCACTATGCCCTGGTGTGGCCATTCTCTCCCAACCCCTTTACAAATAAATAAAAATTTAAAAAACACTTGGGGAGGTAGGGGAAGAAAACAACTTGGTCACCCATCAGAACTGTAGTAAGACCATAGTGCTAGAGACAACACATACTTTGGTAGCAGAACACCGAGAAGTCAAGCTGGAGCTGAGCTGGGAGTCTCCTCTGCTGACTAGTTGTCATAGTGCTGGAAAGTTCTATGTAAGAGGCTGTGGGGGTTGGGGGAGAAGAGATAGTGAGTCATCAACAGACTTACCCAGCAGTGAAAACTGCAAACTAGACAAATGGCCAGGCAAGATGTGCCCACTTGTACAATAGTGGAATGATAGTTATGGGGGCAACCAACTGCTGTTTTATTGGATTTGAGGTCTGTTCCAAGGGAGGGATTCATCCCTAGTACTGAAAACCTAGTTCAAAATGCTAGAAAAGTCGTAAACCCTGTAGTGGAGGTTGAGGTTAGCTACTATTATTATTGTTTGCCTAATGAATATGCTATGTTCAGAAAATTCTCCTCTAAATATTTATGTTTATGGTTTCTGCCCATAGATTAATGTGGTTTTCACCTTCAGTCAGAGAAGTTTATTTTGAGATGACTACTGGGGAATCTCAAAACTCATCAAAGGGCTGAGAATAACAGACTATTGAGTGTACAGTGCTAAATAAAACATATATGTTCCCCTCCAAGGCTCATGGAACATTGCAAAAGATGGGGCAGAGAGAATGCAAGAGCCAGAAGATAGGGAGGAGTGTTATGGAACACTGTCTTCCAGACCTGAGTGGCCATTGTATTCATGAGCTCAGTGTTGTTACCTGCACAAGACCTGCATGGTATTAGGCCTGTTAATATCTCATCATGGATGATGGAGGAGGGCAAAAAGTATGTCAACAAAGTAGAAGAGGGACTAGTTGGTAAGACAAAGGAGGTTCAGTGGAGGAGGAAGGTCATAGAAGGTAATAAGGAGAGGGACTTATAATTAAAATACATTGTGTACAATTATGAATATTTTTCAATAAAAAGTTTTGTTTAAGTGCTAAGCAAGGCAGAGACTATAATTCCAGAACCATGTGCACAACCCAAGAGCAGGTGACCCTCATGTGAGTCACATTCGGGCAATCCCAAGATGTCTCCGTTTAGAGCAGTCCATTCCAGACTATCCAAAATGTCTTGCTTTCTCCATGTCTTGCCAGAGTTTCTGTAACCAATGGTCTAATTTTACACATAAGGCAAACAGTCCTCTTAAATGGCTACCAGCAGATGATGTCTTAGAATCTGTTAGTCTAACCAATATAGAGGTGTCCACCCCATGGCCTCAGGCTGTGAGAACACACATACATTTATTTTATGTGAGACTGCAACATGACCTTGGCATTTATAAACTTTACATCCCAGAACTGAGCAATTTACAAAACATAAATTGCAAAAATATCTCAGAATGTTTTAAGTAAGTCTAGAATTTTGTTTTGGGCTGCTTTCACAGCTATCGTGAGCTGGTGGTTGGATACCTAGGTGGAAAGCTCTCTAACATCAAGCTACAAATGTCAGCTTATGGGGAAAATCAGGCATAGAGGTGTGATAGGACGTGAATGTACGATAAGGGCTCCAGATTCTGTTGCTCTAAAGAGCTAAAAGCTGTAGAGTTAGAGAGAAACCAAAGAATTCAGAGGAAATAACTCACATACTTACTGATTTTGTCAAGAGCTAACCCTGGATATTGGACAAATGAGCTGAGGACGATTTCTCCCAGGGATGGCTACCATGAGCAGACAGAGACCTTCACTAGGTCAACGGTCCGGTGCTTTCCTGGCCCTCAGCTGCTCTGCATAGCAGCTAATGACACTGGGAAGGTTCTATCCAGAGTTGCTGAAGCAGCTTCTGTAAATCCTATCCCAGTCTCTGAAAGGATCCACCATAGAGCCAGTAGGTCACAGGCCGTGGGTGCCTGGCCACTCTCTGACAGAAGGCATCTATGTGCGTATTTCTAGGAATGGGATGTATGGGCATTTGCACTTGGAAGTGATTATCCACCAACAGGTGGGGTGTTTCAAAGACCTGTGTCCTCAGCTATTAGAGGTCCTGTAGGTGGGGAAAGGCAGGACTCACTTCAACAAACACCTACTAGGGCCAAAGCAGTGCTGGTGTGTTGGGTGCAGGCATGAATCTAGGTGTCAGTCACAGTAATATGGTGGGTAGTACATTCTGCAGGAATCCCGCCTGCCTTTCCATCTGAGTTCTACCGTTTCCTTGTATAAATGTATTAATTTCTTTTCTGCCTTAGCTTCCTCATGTACATAATGGGGGTATTGACAGTATGTGATTGACTGAGTGAATACATAGACAAACTTCTTCAGGCCGTTCATTGCCCCCCCCAATGGACAGGACAGGTAAGTCAAGGTTGAGCAGGTGATGTGCTGTTGAAAAGTGGAGGATAAAGGTCAAAAGTGATGAAGGAGATTATCTCCTGGGCTGAAAATGTGCATCAGTTGAAAAGGTTTCACAGAAATCTTTTTACTAAAATGTTATTGCATTGAAAAAAGTTATAGTTTTCCCATCCAGATACACTAGGCACTATTTCAAGCTATCTCTTTTTTTTAAAGTATATTTTTATTTTTATTTATTTATTTGACAGAGAAAGAGGAAGGGAGAGAGAGAAAGAGAGAGATAGAGAATGGGTGGGCCAGGGCCTCCAGCCACTGCAAATGTACTCCAGATGCATGCGCCCCCTTGCGCATCTGGCTAATGTGGGTCCTGGGGAATCGAACCTGGGTCCTTTGGCTTTGCAGGCAAACACCTTAACTGCTAAGCCATCCCTCCAGCCCTCAAGCTATCTTTTAACTACTTATCAAAAGCATCACCAGTCATTCTTATCTTGGGAACTTCCCTACAGTTGTGCCTCCAGGGCTATAGGAGACAAATACCACACTCCTCCCTTTCTCCTATTTTTACAGGGAAATACTCAGTTGCTTTTTCGCTTTTCTCTCTATTTCTATCTCTTACTTGTCTAGCTATAGCATTCCAGATCAGTTCTCTTAGTTCAGGTTTGGTTCACACAGAGGTAGGGAAGCATGTGACTCTATTGTGTCTGTCTGAGAAGGGTAAAAAGTAGATAGGGGAGAGATCACAAAACCGCTTTTTCCTTCTGTTCTGCATTGCTTACCACGAACCACTCTCCATTTATTTATTCATTTATTTTTGTTCTATTTTAGATTCTGGTCCACCTAAAAAGGATGCCCAGTAATTGAAATATTAATGTGCAAGTGAAATGCTGAGGTCACCCACTAGTGGCTCTCTCTTGTTCAGCAGTGAAATCAGGAAACTTCTATTTCCTCTTGAGAATCCAAAAATCTGAGATTCAAATCTGAGATATCTTATTACGCATTATTCATCCCCACATGAGAAATCCAAGGTCAACAGAGGAGCAGGTGACTTATTCAAGGTCACGTGATGTCAAAGTGCAGTGTAATTTATAAGCTTCAACTTCTGAGCCTTTTAGTCCCAAGGAAACTATTGGATCAATAACTTTCCATAAGAGTTAGATCCAAACACCCTTGGCCTGCCCAGCAGAATCCCTGGTACTTGTGAGAATGGGTCCCCTGAGTTCCCAGAGCTGCCCTTGTAGCCTCTGAGCCACCTCCCCCATCCCACCTTCCTAGCCTCTGAAACAGAAGATAAAACAAAAGGAAAAAAAAAAAAACAGTCTGTGGGTTTGGAGTTTAAATAAACAGGGAGGTTAACCAAAAGGCCAGTTTCAATAGATCAGAGGCAAAAGGGATTCCTACAGCTGGTGGCAATTAAATAAAACCAAAAAAAAAAAAAAAAAAAGGATCTTCACCATCAGATGACTTGGACAAATTCGGCAGACCATGGTGGGTTTTGTGGAAGTGGACAAATCCTCACATTAGCCCAAGACCGAGATGAGCAAATCTTTTGGACTAAGTCCTTTCCACTCCTTTTTCTTTCCACCCTTCCCTTCTTCTCTTTTTCTGATTGTCTTTCTACTTAGTAAATGGAAATATTAACTCTCTTAAATGATTAAATGATGCCAAACTCTAGCACTGGAGAGTTGGCCTAGGGGACTAGAGGTCAGTGGAATGCTGGTGAATATTAAATACCTTCTCTCCAAAACATGACGACAACAGGCTTTGAGGTGTAGTGTTTGTGAATTTCCATAGTGTAAGTACATCACTATGGCTGATTTTAAGTGACCAACATGAAGTCACTAGTTTAGTGATTATGAATTAAAGGGAAAAAGTAGAAGACATCAGCTCTTGTGAACAGGTACAAGCCAGCTAAGGATTTCACTGTTAGGAGATGCTCATGTGCCATTGCAAATAAGCAGAAATTCAGTGAAAATCTGTAGATGTAGATGACTTGAAATCTGTCTATCATGTACATATTATACATCCACCTGTCTATGATATTGTCAACTTGACAGGATTTAGGATCACCATAGAAACAAACATCTGGGAACATCTGTGGAGGTTCTTAAAGATTAGGTTAATTGAGATGGGAAGATCCATCCTAAATGTGGGCAGTACCATTCAATAGGCTGGGGTTCTGGACCGGGTAGAAAGGAGAGAGCTGATCGAGCTACAGCGTCCATCTCTCTGCTTTCCAACTTCAGGCTGCTGCACCATGATGGACTATGTCCCTTTGAACTATAAAAAGAGACAAATCCTTCCTCCTTAAGTCACTTAATTGGGTATTTTGTTGCAGCAAGAAGGTAATTGTCAGGAGGGGGCAGCTCCAGGGGGATTTGTGGAGGGGGTGAGCACAGCTGGAAGAGGGCACACAAGGTAGACATTTGTAGACACCAGTTGCAATGCAAGGCAGAGCCTGGCTGAGCGAGCCTGGCAGAACAGAGCTGAGCTGACCTCTTTATTCTAGTCCCAGGGCACTTATGTAGGAAGTCTGTGCACAGGTGCACTCCAGAGAACGATCTCTTCTCATCTGCATAAGGGGTGCTGAATCATGGTTGCAATAATAAACTTCAGCCATCTTGTATGCTTGGCCAGAAGTCAAGCCTATTAGAGGTATATGCCCCTACAGTAATAATTATCTGCAATTACCTATCTTCTTCATAATCAGCTATTCATCCATCTCCCATCCACTCTTCTATCGTCTATCCACCTTCCCATGTATCTATCTTCCTGTGAATCTTCATGTATCTATCTTCCTGTGAGCCTGCTCTCTTACCCCATTAGTTTTCGTTGTAAAGTCGAGCACCGAACAATCAATGAGGCACTTTCCACATCTAAGTTTTTTTGTAATTCCACTCATGATACCATATTTCACAAAAGTCACTTGACTCATGGCTTAACAGAGAAAAGTTGGTACAGTTTTCAATGTTTCCCATGTCCTTTATTCATCTTCATAGCCCTCTTCACCTCTCAAAATCTTATTTACTGGACATTATGTGTTTTCCTCCAGAATGTGAGCCACCTAGGGTCAGAGCCTTGCTTGTTTTAGCCACTACTGTGTCCCAGCATCTCTGGATGTGGTAGGTGCTTGTGGGCTATGTGCTGAAGGAAATATGTATTACAAATTCTTCTTTGTGTTCTGAAGGAGGTTGAGGACTTAAGAAACAAACTGGCTTTTCTGAAGTCCTACAGTTGAACTAAATATATAACTTCAATGTTCCAGTTCAGTTTCTTGTCCCTAAATTATTCATTGGCTAATGTCTCAAAGGCTAAGGCCCAGGAAAAGGCCTATGTCTCTAGAAAGTTCAGAAGTTAATTGAATGAAAAGAGAATTGAGTGATCTGCTTGCTCAGCACTCTCTACTCTCAGCATCATGTCACAGCTCCTTCTCTTCTTGCAGCTCCTATCTGCAGAAAAGATGGGTAACACTCAGCTACTTTATGAGATCTGATTAACTTGTGATCAGTGTATACCTGAGTAGAAGCAGAACATTTCCACTGTCTGTACTACTTTCTACCTAAAGGACTCTTATCTTTCTGCCACATATCCATGGAAGACTGACTTTTCTGTCCAGCCATATACTCCAGCATACTTCAGCAGATATTGGCACCTGACACTATGTTAGGCACTGGAGACACAAAGAAGAGGAATAAAACGTCCCATATCTTTAGAAATAGATGTCCTCAGGGGAACTGAGAAAACGATCCAATGGGAGGCTCTGAGATGGTAGAGTCATCCTGGAGCTGTCAGGCTTCACTAGAACAATGAGATGGTCTTTACTTCTTCCCTCCCTTCTTCTTTCCTTCTTCCCCTCCCTCCCTCCCTTCCTTGTTTCTTCCTTCCTTCTTCCTTCCTTCTTTCCTTCCCCCTCCTCTTCTTTCTACTTCTTCTGAAACAAGATTTTATTTTGTGTCATAGGCTGTCCAGGAATTCACTATGTAATCCAAGCTATCCTTGAATTTGTGATGATTCTCCTGCCTCAGCCTTTCAAGTTCTGGGACAATAGGCATGAGACATCATATTTTCAGCTTTGGAATGTTCTTTAAAAGATACTAATTTGTGTACTCACTAACTGCCTATTGAATAGTTTCATAACTCTAAACTGGGAAGTATTTGTGGAAAATAAGTTCTACCATATGAACAAGCTTCTACCACAGTATAAGACTAGGATCCTGTTGGCACATTTCATCACCACTGACCTCCTTCCAGAATCTGTGGTAGGACAGTGGACCCAGTCATTCTGCATGTCCGTGGCCACTTGATGACTTAGAGGCATAGTTTGGGGGCTATGTCAAAAAATGTCTGCCTTAATTTAAGTTAGCAGTGACTCCTTGGGTATGTACTTCATGGAGAATGCTACAGCTCATTACAATATCTCAAGTTGATCAAACAGAATCTTTGAGAAGGAAGCCCAGCTGGATAGCTAAGTCATCAACACGATTCAGTCATGATTAAATTAAGCATGGGTTTCTCCTGAGAAGTTACTGGTTTTATAAGTTGCTGCTGGTGTGCAAGTCCAAGACGTTAAGTAAATGAGATTTACTTTAAAAGAAACCTTGCTGTGGGTCCATGTAGATTTTAATTAGATGTTAGAGTCAACCATGAAATATCTTGGGAATCTGTCACTGAGACACTTCCTGTCTCAATGGCTCACAGCCCTTTGAACTGCAATGCAAATCCACAAAGTCAAGGAAACTTGAGCACTTTTGTGATTCCTGAGTCATAAGTCATCTCAGGTAACAATGTGGTAGGAAAGCCGTTTTTTGTCTCAGCCTGTGGATAATGGATGGAAGTTTCACCCGCGGGATGGATGCCTCTGTGGTACATGCTGACAATTGAAAGGAACACATCAACATTTACTTATCTTACCTAATGGATGTTATCATGTGGAAAAAATAAATCAGTAATGCCAAGAGCAAACATACCAATCGCCTTCTGAACACACAATGCACTCATTTATATAAATCTTAGCCACTTGACATCTCTTTTGAACGCATGCGCTAGCTGAGAGTCTTCCATCTTGGACTGTGTCAGCATCGTAAGAACTTTTAAGTAGAGGGAGGCTGACTAAAGATGGAGCTGAGCTCCTAATTAGCTTGTTAATTGAGAAGGAGAGCAGAAGAGGGTCATCTGAAGTGTTGAGTTCCTGCCCTGCCTTCCCCTCCCCAGCTCCCCAGCCTCATTTCACAGAGAGGTTGGAAGTGGCCTCCTGATGACCCCAGGAGGGCACAGATTGCATCTGTTTAATTAGGCTTCTCTGTCTTGTCCTTACACCTCCAGCTTAAATGGGTCTCCCCCCCACCCCACCAGGGGGTGGGTGCATCTGTGTGAGGCTGGAAATGGTTTGAACAGAGGCTTTGGAGATGCTTGCTGGGTTTTCAACTTTCAAATGGTTCCCAACAGCCTAAACCTCCCCACTGCTTCATTCTTGTCCATGTCCTCTCCTCTGTCCAGATTCCAGGCCACCAGGGATGGTAGGGGGTCTTCTTTGGGCATCAGGGCACTCAAGGAGGGCCAGTGCCCGTGGCTTCCTCCCAGGGTCAGTTTCCTCATTTTTGTTTTGTCCTTTTCACTCTCATCCCATCTCCACCTGCAGTATTACCTCCATGCCTGCCTCACTCACCTGGCTTCTCTTTGCGTCACAGTGAGGGGAGCAGAACACAGAACACACCTTGTCCCTATCATGCTTTGCCCTTAATCCAGGATTTTTCACACAGCCCTGGACACCTTGTCTTGCTTTGGCCCTGAAGGTACATTTTGCCCCTCAGTCCCAACCAGGTGGCTATGTTACAAGATTGCAGACATTTGAATAAACATCTTCATATATAATATAGTTATATTACATATATAATATATATTTAATATATAAATCTATTTATATATAATGTAGTCTATAAATGCTTAAGTCAGTGTTGGCAAATTATGCAGCCTTAATCTCTTGGGATTTTAACCAACATTGAGCTTAATTGTGAATACTAAGGCAGATTGAATTGCTTTTATCTTCTTTTGGTTTAAGAAACTTAATGCATTTCAGAAAGTGAAATTGTGATTTTTGCTCATGTTATGTCTCTAAAGCAAGTCTAAGAAAAAGGTATGTGTATATGTGTGCATGTATATGTGTATTTGTGTGTATGTATATGTGTGTGTGTGTGTGTGTGTGTGTGTGTGTGTTCATGAGATTGCTTCTGGTCTGATACATTTATGACTACAGTTTCCTTCTTCTATTACCCTCAATTGCCACAGTGCTTAGGACTTTGAAATACTTTCAACAACAACAGTGAAACTTCAGTGCCTTAGGGTCTGAAGAGATGTGAAAAGCCACTTGTAGGCCTTCATGTCAGCCTATGGTTGCTTTAGGCCCCTAGGAGAAGTTACAAGCACTGGCTTGTGTGGAAATCTACTACTGGAGGCCTCAGTGGCACTGAGGGTTCTCTCAGAGGGTTCTGAGGCTCAAGCCAAACTCACAAGGCTAGTATCCTTATATTAAATGATAGATTCTATGAATCTCAGTTTAATGGGAATCTGACATAAGTCTGCTCCAAGTTCTGAGCTCACATTGTTCTGGGAAACAGGAAGAGAAAATAGATTGACCTCAGAAATTTTGAGCATTTGTAAAAATTATAATTAGGGCTGAGGAGGCTGAAGAGATGGCTTAGCGTTAAGGTGCTTACCTGCAGAACCAAAGGACCCAGGTTCCATTCCCAATACTCATGTGAGCCAGATGCACAAGGTGGCACATATGTCTTGAGTTCATAATGATGCGGCTGAAGACCCTGGTATACTCATTTCTCTCTCTCTCTCTCTCTCTCCCTCTCTCTCTCTCTGTCTGCCTCTACCTCTCTCTCAAATAAAGTAAATAAATAAAAAATTTATTTAAAAATAAGAATTAATTTGCATGTTCTATTATACACTATTGTATAGTTATTTTATTCAAATTAAGGCATTTTGTTCTATAGGGAAGAGAAAGAAGAAAGGCTCATAAGACTCATGGAGCCAAGACAACATACAAGGCTCATGAAACTTACACGTTCTAGGAAGTTCATGAAATATAGGAAGGCCAGGAAGCACAGAAAGTTACAAGATTCACAAAGCCTCTAAGGTTACAGATGCATTATGCAATACATGGGGGATAGAAATGTCTACAGAGCCCCAGACAACTTTCATAAGTTGTGTCCTGTGCCAGGGTGGGCTTTTCCAAAGGTGCAGCTGCCTTTGAGTCACCCCTATGAATACCCTTTCAACTGCGCTTTTGTAAGCAACCCCGCTAAACTCACTGGCTCATCAAGGTGGACATGGACGGAAAAGTTCCTTTGGTCTGCTGCAGGTCTGTATCTAGGTTAGTGGATGCTCATTTGCTCATGTTTCCAGGACAAGTCACATAGCATGGACTATTCAGACTTTTTTCCATTTGAAAAACTGCCTTTTTTGCCATGTGTATGTAATATGTACATGTGTGTGCTCTTTGCATGCAAGTGCAGAAGCCAGAGGAGAATGCTAGGTGTCTCCCCTCCAGTGCTCATCCATGTCTCTCACTGATTTCACAGCTGCTGCTTTTTTGCGATGCCCAGGGATTCTCTGATCTCTACTCCCCACAGGACTGTGGTTACAGAAGTCTGTGGCATGCTCAGCTGTCCCTGTCTTCCTGATAGTTGTTACTCACTCCAGGATTTGTACCTTCCTTCCCCCCCGCCATGCTCCCTGGACCACTAGACAGGCCCTCTGTATACCACAGCAGAGCATACTCAGTGTAGATCCGCAGCTCTGTCATCATCCCTACCCATTTAGTCTGAGCTTGGTGTCTGTAGGGTGATGTTTCTATCCCCAGAAACTAGCATGGGGGTCTAGCAACTATGAGCAAGGAAAAGTAACTGAAAGAATGAATTTGTTGAAGGTGATAAGAATGTTCTAGTAGGTCTGGAGAGACAATTTAGTGGTTAAGGAACTTGCCTGTGAAGCCTAAGGAACCAAGTCCGATTCTCCAGGTCCTGTGTAAGCCAGATGCACAAAGTGGCACAGGCGTGGGAAGTTCATTTGCGGTGGCTAGAGGCCCTGGCTACCCATTCTCTCTCTGCCTCCCTCTCTTGAAATAAATAAGAATAAAAATAAATTTAAAAAATAATTTTTGAGCTGGGTGTGGTGGTGCATGCCTTCAATCCCAGTACTCGGGAGGCAGAGGTAGGAGGATCACCATGAGTTTGAGGCCACCCTGAGACTACAAAGCGAATTCCAGGTCAGCCTGGGCTAGAGTGAGACCCTACCTCAAAAAACCAAAACAAAAACAAAAACAAAAACAAAAACAAAAACAAAAAAAAACTAATAATAATTTTCTACGGATCAGAGGCCTTTCTGTGCTTGAACACCTCAGGTCTCAGTTGTCCTTGGTAAGTTGGGGGATGTTCTAACAGGGTACCACAGACTGGTGGTGGGGGGTGAGTAAGCAGCAAACATTTCCTGGAGGCTGGAAGTTTAAGATCAGGCTGCCTGCACGGTTGCATTCTGGTGAGGTGCTTCTTTTCTAGGTTGCAAACTATTGTTGGACTTTGTGCCTTCTCTAGATAATGTTCCCTGAACTTTCTTAGAAAGGTGCTAATCTCACAGTGAATGTTCCACCTTCATAACCCAACCAATGCCAAAAGGCTCCCACTCCCTTGCAGAATGAGAGTTGAGCATATGAATTCTGAGAGAGTGCAAATGCTTAGATCATAGTGCCAAGTGTTTCTATTTTATGTAAACTCTTTTACAATCGGGACTGAACTCACAGGTGTAATAAGTGTACAGTAGGGCTGTCAATTAAACAGAAGGCAGAGATATTTCTGTGCTATTCCTCTATCAGCCCTGGAGCCACAAAAAGTGGGAGCAGCACTAGTCAGAGCTGCATGAGGTTACATGATTAGGCCTCCAAAAGCATTGTTTCTTTCTGAAGCTCTCTCACATGGATGTGGCTTAGGTAGGTAGGGACATTCTCAATCTGTCATCACAGCTCCTACAGAAATATCTTTTTCTGGCCTATACCTCTTTTCCAGAAATACTACCCCTCCCCCCTTGCCTTGAAGCGCTAGGTGGCAGTGGCTTGGTTATGTCACTGTCACTAGGTCTGTCACTGCCCTGTGTAATGATAAATCCTACTTTCCCAAAACTCGCCTCAGAGCTCTCTTTGGCTGGTCTGGATTGCGTTTTGTTCTAGAATAGCTGTGGAAGTCATCTGCTATTTTATTTTGTTTCACCTTACTTACTCGCATCTTGATATCAATCCCATCCAAATCAAACATATCATTTGGGCATGCTGCTGCCTGTGGCCTTCAGAGCCAGCTCATAGCCATAGTTCTTACTCCACACGTAACTGGAAACTTTCTCCTCCCCATTGCTAGAATTCAGGATACTCATTGCCAAGGTCTCTCAAGGCCAACATAGTCCTTATTGGAGCACCCCATCTTAGTCTCCATGAAGTGGCTCTATGAACCCATCTTTGTATTCTCAGTAGTGCTTAGAATACTATTGCTTACTACTGCCCAATCTGTCTCATGGTAGTCAGTAACATTTGGCAGCATTTTATTACTTCCCAAGCACAGTATATCCACTGTCACCCATGGTGATGGGGAAACATACCTTGTGGAATATGCACCTTTACAAACTATTGTTACAGAGAGAATTGGACAATATATGGTTATCTGCACCCATTTTTATTGTACAAGATATATTTGAGGGATGTTCATGTCAGTGAAATTTATAGCCACTTTTTAAGGATCTCTGGAGGCTGGAACTTTAAGATTAAGATTTTGTTAAGAAAAATGAAAGATATATATATATATTGAGATTCTCTGTTGAATAGTAAAGAATTTCAGCATGCACAGAGTACTGCAAATAATACAGAAAATTTCTCCAGACTTTAACTGTAAATCTTTGCCACTTTTTGTCTGAATAACTTATTAATGAAGGAAAAGACATTTGAAGCTCTTTTTGTATCTTTCTTTTATCCCACTCTTTCTTTTCTTTACATTCTGTCTCTCTCTCTCAAGAAATATTCATTGTGCAGAAGCCAGTGCTATCCTCACCCTTGAATGCACGCTCATACTGCCTTAATATATACTGGAAACCCAAGTTTTAAAATAATCACAAATCGACAGTCAGCGCATCTAGTGCCAGAAGGTGCTACATGGGCGACTGGGGGAAATTGACCAATATCTATCGAAGCAACGCATGGTCTAACCTACTTAGCAGCAAATAACTTATTGTGATGCCCACACAAGTGCAGTGGTGGCACACAGCCAACGTGGGGAACCAACTGCTCTCAATTTGGCTAACTGATCCCCTCACTGGTATGGGACCCATAGCTGGAGCTGGGAAACAAGTCAGAACCATATCCAAACATAAGCCCACTCTCCAGTATCAACCTACTATCAATTGTGGGCTACAAGAGGGCCTACACATATTAAATTCTCTATAAAAAAAAAAAATGTAAGGGTTATCTCATTTGTCCTGATGCTAACTTACTCTCCGTTGGAGAATCTGCTTCTCTTTTTCAGATAGATGTAGACCCTAAGGAGAGAGCCACCCCATCATACCTCAAAAGGGCTCCGGCTGAAACTAAGAAAACTTCGAGAAACAAGCAAGGGGGCTGTTTTTCCTGATGAACCAGACACCAGCACAAGGGGGAAGGAGATCAGCATAGAGAAAAATCAACTCCTACCAAATCAGAGAGCCAGGGCCTCAGAGGCCCTCAACACCTCATCACTGAAGCCGACCAAAAATGAACCCAACATGGCTCAGGGAAATTTTGCGGAAGAGGGGACGGAAAGAATGTCAGAGTCACATGTTGGGTCATGATATGCAGAGACATTTAGCTTACCCATAACTGTGGGCTAACTCCACAATGCATGACCCGTATACCTCAACAAGGAGGGGCCAAGGGGAGGGGGTAGGTCACGGATGAGCCTAATAATGGTACCAAAATGACTGTATTTGCTGAATACAGAACTGACTAATAAAAAAAAAAAAAAAAAAGAAAAAAAAAATAAAAGTATATGTGAGTCAAAAAAAAAAAAAAAAAAAAAAAAAACAAATCGATTTCAAGTTCTTTTGACACTGTAAAGCCTTTTGTTGATCATTTTAAGTTACCTGAAACTTACTGTTAAGTCCCGTATTTGCTTAACCCAGATTCACTAGTTTTTACTAATTTGTCACATTCATCCTCCCTTTTATATATATACACACTCACATGTGCCTCTGTCTATGCAGTATAGGTGACAATAGTCACACTCACCATCTCTCTTGGCATCTAACAATGTGAGAGATCTTTTTTTCAGAACAACTATAGTATCAAATTTAGGAAAATTGACATTGACACACTGTTGCTTTACATACCAGTTCATATTCTTATTTTATTTTCTATACCATTTGCTTCACTAAAATATTTTCTTACAGCTTTTCCTAATACAGCAGTGTAGTCCAAGGCCATGAGCTGAATTTAATTGTCAAGTTTCTTAACTTCCCTTATCTAAAATATTCTTCCAGCTGATTGTTGCCTTTTATTATTTTAGGCTTTGAGACACGTGCATCAGTTATTTAATCAGATATCTCAAAATTATAATTTTTATATTTACTTGTAATCCTATTTTATGATTATTAGTAGATCAGTCTATTATCTGTCTACTTATCTACATAACTAATCACTTATTTGTCCATCTATCTATCCTACTGGCCACATCTATCTCCCTACCTGTCTGTCTGCTCATTTGTCAGTGTGTCCATCTTCTACTTATCTTTAAATGCTGTTTAGTCTTTGCTTTGTAATTGGATTTGCTATTCCTCTTTTTGTCTATATTGCTATATTGCTAAAACTCTTCCCTTGCCATTATTTTACTATTTTATTTCAGCATCTTAATGTACAAGTAACTGAAAATCTTAATGTTGAGAGTTATTGTTTAATCATATTACCCCTTTTCCTCTTTTTATGAGCTCTTAATTTCATTACTTGGAGGGTAAGATACATCCCTAATATTTTCTTCAGTGAGAAGGACTTGGAAATGTGACACCTTCAGCCTGCCTTCATCCACCAACTGCTTCAGATGAGGAGCCAAAGCAACCTCTGGGCAGGTGTGGATTGGAACAGAGCATGCGTGGCACTGCCTGGTCTTTGCCATCCCCTGGTTGGGACCTGGCTTTCTGCAGTTAGTGTCAATCGTCAGAAACACACACACACAAAATGCTATACTGGTACATTTAAAAAATTAATTATAGTAATTTATTTTGATGCATGAATGTGGTTGTCTTTTTTGTTCCTACTATTATTATCATGCTCATTTTTGCTTCTCAAATCCAAACATTTTCTAGTGGGATCAATATGCTTATAGAAATGTGCCCTTTAGTCATATTAAATGACTTCAATTGATAAACTCTTGTAACTATCTTTAATATCAAGTTCTTGGGATTTTTTTTGCAATTGTTTTATTATTTTTTTAAAATATTATTTATTTATTTATTTATTGGCAAGCAGAGACAGAAAGAGAAAGAGAGAGAGGGAGAGAGAGAAAAAAAAGAGAGAGGGAAAGAATGAGTGCACCAGGGCATCTAGCCACTGCAAATGAACTCCAGATCCATATGGCACTTTGTGCATCTAGTTTTATGTGTATGTTGGGGAATCCAACCTGGGCCATCATGTCTTGGCCTTTCAAGCAACAGCCTTTAACCACTAAGCCAATCACTCTATCCCCCCTATTTTTTTTTCTTTTTTTCATGGTGTTTCATTTCTTTGGGGTCATGCAAATTTCGTCTGAGCTTATTCAAAGCAGGTATTGTTTTCTGATGTCCTGTGTACAGAGGGCACTTTGAAAGGCTCTCTACGAGAGTAATTTTTCAGTGCAGCATCCATGTTCTATAGTTTTCTTTATCTTTCTGTCTCACATTCTTCCTCCTGCCATGTGGACAGAGTGTAAGTATTATTCGCCACATGCTGTCTGAGCTTTGAACTTCTATATTTTCCCTTACCTCCTGAAGTCATGGAAGTCCCTCTAATCTTCCTTGGAATCAGTAAAGACTTTCCTCCCCTCTCTTTGTGGACAGGTTGTCCTGGAAGCAACACAATTCCTCAGACATACTGCCTTGATTTGTATTAAAGAGCCAGAAGTCCCATCACAGATTATTCAACTCATGCCATCAGTGCAAAAGGCAGGTTGCTTGGATTGCATGCTAGGCCCACGCCTTGAGAGCCATTCCCCAGGAACTTGCAGAATGCTGCTCAAACTTTAAGGTTCAACAGAGATCTACACTGCTTTGCCACTCCTTTAGTTTTCACTGGACTGGGAGAGCAAGGAGCTCTCTAGAGCTTTCTAATCAGTTGGCTGGTGATTTCTGCTGACCTGGAGAAACTCTAGAGTCCCTATGACTTCCCACATGCAGTGGGTAAACAGAACTGATCATTGCTGGTCTTGCTGCTTCCGGACCACCCTTCATGAAAAGGATTCTCTGACACTAACATCATCATCAAAGCTCAGTACTGGTATCAACAGTGAGGTTTTAACAGAATGTGGCACTTCAGTAGACATTTCTAAAAGATATCAGATTTTTTTATGTACTTAAGATCTGTGAGGTATATACTAGATACTTTTCTCATAGCTATGACAAAGTGTCTGACTAAAGTAGTTTAAGGGAAAAAGGGCCTGTTTTGGCTTACAGTTGAGGGGATACAGTCCATCATTGGGGAGAAGACATAACAACAGGAACAAGAGGTGGCTGTCCACATTTAATCTCCAGCCAGGAAGCAGAAACAAATGAATACTGCAATCAGCTTGCTTTCTCCTCTTATTTATTTATTTAATTTGACGGAATGAGAGGGAGAGATGAGAATGGGCACTCTAATGCCTCTAGCCACTGCAAATAAACTCCAGATGCATGTGTCAACTTGTGCATCTGGCTTTTCATGGGTACTAGGGAATTGAACCTGGGTCCTTAGGCTTTGCAGGCAAGTGCCCTAACTGCTAAGCCATCTCTCCAGCCCACTTTCTACTTTCTATCCAGTCCAAGACCCCTCAGAAATGAGAGTTAGTGCCATGAACAGTGAAGTTAGGCTAACCTGGAAACTTCCATGCAGACATACCCAGTGATTTGGCTCCCATGTTAGTCTAGATCCAATTAAGTTAACAATTAAGATTGACAGTTACAAAGCATTGTGAAACTAGATTTAGAGGTTCAAATGTAATGCATGGATGGATCATCTATTCATTCAGCCAACAAGTTTTCTATATCTCACAAATATCATAAAGACAGATGAGTTATCAACATGTAGTTTATAGTTCAGCATACAGGCTAATAAACATCAATATGAATGAAATAAGGCTTTACAGACAATATATAAGTAGACAAGGAAGTTGGAGATGCATGTTCACTTCTACCCCAGGCAGATGGGGTTTAGTAAAGGAGCCAGTGCTTTGAACTGAGCCTAAGAAATGACTTGACATTTCCCAAGCAGGCTAGTGTGGGAAAGGCACTGCAGGCAGAGCTACGTCTTGAAAAACGCTAGCATGTAGTAATAAGGTAGTTCAATATGGCTGGAACATTGGCTGTGTAAAGAAGTTGAGGTGCAGGGGGCAGGGGACGGGGAGAGAGGGAAGGACAAGAATAGACATGCATGGAAGGCTGGGTATGTGGTGACTGCCTGTAATCTCCTGAGTCAGAAGAATCATTGCAAGTTTGAGATCAGACAGACAAGAAAAAAAAAGACATAAAAGATACAGATGGAAGATTGGCAGAGCTCAGATTATATGTAAATTGATAAGTTAAGTAAGGAGTAGAGTCTGTTTCAGGAAGGAAAGACAAGAAATTGATGGACTATCTCAGAAGATGAAATGATGGGACTTAACTGAAACTGAGAGGAGGTCAGAGTTGTGGGAATAAAGAAAAGAACTGGGGTGCCTTTTTTTTTCTTTTTTAAAGCTTGAGGGAATTGGCCAGCTATGGTGGCACACACCTGTAATCTTAACAATCAAGAAACTGAGGCAGGAGAATCACAGCAAGTTGAAGGCTAGCTGGTCTATACAGTGAATTTCAGGTCAATCAGTGCTACACAGAGCGATCTATCTCAAAAAGAAAACATCAAACAGAAAACTTGGGGAAAGTTTCAATTCCTTGATGATTTGTGATTTACTGTAGTTGAGGTTTTTCTTCCTCTGTGTGTGTGGGGAGTGGAAGGTGGAACCAGATGTCCCTCCATAAACTCAAGTGTTTTGAAAGCTTGATCCCCAGCTGATGGCAATTTGGGAGGTACAGCTTTGCTGGAGGAGGTGTGGCTTTTGGGGAGGCAGGCGTAAGGGTGTTATAACCAGATCCCCCCTGCTAGAGTTAGGCTCACTCTCCTGTTACTATTTGCCACCTACTGTGGCAAGCAGGTGATGTCCAGCCTCTGCTCTGCCATCTCTGCCCTGCCATCGTGGAGCTTCCTCTCAAGACTATAAGCCAAAATAAACAAAATTCCTGGAATTAGCTGCTTCTGGTTGGATGTTTGTCCCAGCAGTAAGAATGTTACTGGACTTTTCAAGTACCAGGTGTGAAGGGACTGGTTCCCAGAGTAGTACTCCTGAAAGTCCCTCATGGACTTCTAGGAGGTTCCACCTGATGGGAGGTGAGTGGAAGAATGTCCTGGAAAGGGAGTGAGGGACTATACTGTTCTCTTCCTCTTTGGATTCCTGATTGACAATGCAAGTGTTCTGTCCTACCACATGCTCAGGGCATGATGTGGTGGCTGGCCAGAGGCCCAAAGCATTGGGCCAACATGCCTTGGACTGTAGCCTCCAGAGCCATGTGATATAAAGCAAATCTTTTCTCTTTAGAAGCTAATTTCCTCAGGTATTTCATTGCAGCATTGTTCAGCTGACCAAACAGTCATCTTGACCATTTTATAAAACACTTTTGGGCCATTTTTTCATCTTCTTTGGAGGAGTGTCTATTCATGTCTTTGGCTCATTTTAAAAATCAGCTTATTAATGCTTTTGCTCTTGAGCTAATTGTTTAAGTCTCTTATATATTCATCTCTAAATATAAAACTATTGTCAGATGCATAGGTGACAATTGTATTCTCTCATTCTGTAGAAAGTAGGGTAATACAATAACATATTGTACATTTCAAAATAGTCAGAAAAGATAGTTTTAAATATTTTCACTTCAACTGAATGATGCATGTTAAAAGTGATGAATATTGTGGTAGTTTGAATGGATGTACCCCAATTGGTTCAGGAGTTTTATTAAAGCTTCTTGTATTTCCAGCTACCTGGCTGCAGGCGGTACCACTGGGTGGATCCTAGGGTCCAAACCCTAAGGACTCAGGATTCCAATCTAAAGATATGCAAAGTTCTGGAGCTTTGCCTGCAGTTCCAGAAGTGTGCTTGTCTGTACTGGTGGTGGTTTTGCTTGTGGCTTTTCTATCTCTGCTTGGTCTTATGAAAGGGGGCCAATTTCTTCTGCCATTATGGAACTTCCCCTCTATCTGTAAGCTTCAATAAATCCCTTCTTCCTCCAATACACTGTTTCTGGTCTGGCAGTTCATCGCAGCAATATGAGGCTGACTGCTACAGAAAGATAGTTTTAAATGTTTTCACTTCAAGTAAATGATGAATGTTAGAAGTGATGAATATATTAATTGCCCTTATTTTATCTCTAACCAATATGTGTGTATACATTACACTATTCTCTGACTTTTAAAAGTATTTTTATTTATTTATCCAAGAGAGTGGGGAGAGAGTGAGTGAGCGAGAGAGAGAGAGAGAGAGAGAGAGACAGAGAGAGAGAGAGAGAGAGTGAGAGAGCAGGCATATGCCAGGGCCTCTTGTCACTGAAAATGAACTCTGGATGCATGTGCTACATTGTGCACCTGACTTTACGTGAGCAATGGGGAGTCAAACCCAGGCTGGCAGGCATTGCAAGCAAGGACCCCTAACTGCTGAACCATTCTCTCCAGCCCAACACTATACTCTAAAAACATGTACAATTATTATTTGTCGATCAAAAGTAACCTTATAGGCTTAAGAAAGCACTTTACTGACACACCTAGCATACACAAGGTGCTGGACTCCACCCTCAGCAAAACAAACATAAAAGAGCTCATGAAAATGACTTTAAAGAAGATATTTAAGGACTTAGCTACGCGGTCTATTCATTATATGTATGACAAAAATGGATCATAGAGATAATTAAAAGCATAAAATTATTGATACACAGAAGTTTTGTGACACCATGCGTACATTTTTTTTTTTTTTTTTACTTACCGACAGCCTGAGTTGGAGCTGAACCTGTTTGCATTTAGGCGCCATAAAACATTGGTTTCTCTTCGCATAACTGCTCGCATTATTCAGGTAATTTCTGGTACCCCAGGGTGTGGAGGTAAAGGACACACCTTATTCTTTGGTGTGGAATTCTTAATCTCCACTCCTGATCTGACAAACTCTCTATATAGCATATGCCAAGAAACGCAACCAGAGGCCTCTGCGATGCAGGAATTTCGTTCTTTTTATTATGTCATACTAGAACCTATAATCAAAAAATACCTTTCAAGTCACTGACTTTTGCATTTAGAATTCACTGTCAACTTGAAACAGTTCCACTCACATAAAGCAAACATTGCTGTGACTGGCACTTGGATTTTATTTCTTACATTTGTGTCTGACCTTTGAATTGTAGCCTTACACTTGTTCATGAGGTATGCATCTAACTCTATGATAAAAGTAATATGAGATTTGATTCCATAAAAGTACTTGGAGACATGGGGGGCTTAGGCATGCTTCCATGGGTGGGCCACTGTACATTGTTGGCTCAGCCTCTTGGCCTTGGTCATTTTACACCATCTATTGAGGTAAGGGTTCAGGGACTTATACTTCTCAGGCCAGAGTCATGTCCATGGCTTAGCTTTCACCAGTTTCATTGGAACATGTTGGGACACATGAGGGTCTGGGTTTTATACTTTGCATGTGGAAGCACTCGGTTTCTTTATCACTGTGTTGTTTCCTTTCTCATGATAGATGTTTACCTTTCTATGCTGAGCCACTGGTAAGACTAGGTCTATCCAATCCTATGCACATAGCTGCTTTCTTACCTTCACATGTTTTCTTAATCTATGTTCTTCACGTTAGGAAAAATCAACTGTAGTAGAAATCTTTATTTTTCCTCAAACACCAATGACTTTATTAGACTTTTTACCAAAATAGTCATCCATTCGTTTTTTGCATCTTCCTTGGGCCACCTCAGAGTAATACTGCACACAGCTTTGGGGAGGGAAGGGGAAATAAAACATCATAACTGCCTCTAGGACTCTGAATGCCTAACGGAGAGAGAAAGATATCTCCCTATTGAACTGGAATGTGATGAGTAAGATAAGAGCTACATAAAAAAAACCTAGAATAATAATGGAAAGTGGAAATAGGTCAAGATTAACATGAAAATGGTACAAATAGGTCAAGATTAACATGAAAATGGTACAGATATTATCAAGGCAGGTGATAAATTATGTGTATGAGATGACCACTTATATTAGCTAGGGTATACAGAAACTATTATCACTTGATGGGTTAAGCATTAGCTCATTTCAGAAAGCATTCGAAATATTATATATACAAACGATGTGGAGCCCATTAGCACCATGATAACATTACTAGTCGTGGGCAGCTCTTCGTGCCAGGCACTTGAAGGGAGTTTTATGGATATAACACATTTGAGCTGAGAAATAAAACCACAGCAAAGCAGAGAGTGTTATGGCTCATGAAAGGAATGTGAATCAGATAGTTGAGATTCAAGGCCATACCACCTGTCTACCTAGACACAATTTACCTAACTGCTCCCAGCCTTGTCTTGATTTTTGTTCTCATGGGAAAAACATGTCTTATTCAGAAGGCAATCATGAGAACGGTAAGTTAATTTACTGAGCCTAGTGAATTCACATCAGCACTGTGTGTGTTCAACAGATGATAAAATCCTGGTGTAACGTGTTATATATCTTTCAAAATAAATGGGTAAGTTTAGCCCTGGTCTGTGCTCCACAATACCTGTTTTTTTTTTTTTTTTTTAGCATTGCAGTAATTTTCTGTGGTGGTTGTCTGCATGTATTCATGTCTTTATATAGCACATGAAATCTTAAAAGCAGTCAACATGAACCATACTACCTAGGAATATAAGTTAATTTCACTTTATTTAGATTATAGCTTTATTTGTGCATACTTCTAATACATATAGCAGGTCTACCTTTGCTTAAAGGGCATTTTATTTTATGTGACATTAAAAGTTAGCAAATCTGAATCATTCCCTTAATAAGTTATGATTTGACTTGGGAAACTTTGTGTTATGGCTATGATGTATAAAGAGCAATCACTCATACAATACTCCTTTTTCTACCAGCCATGGGTATAATGAACTCTTTAGTTTTATTAGTTTGGGAACCATTTAAAGAATGCAATGGTATGGCTTAACAGTGAAATTAATACCTAAGTAATGCTGACACCACATGGATAGAACAAAACTGAGACTCTCTATTACTCTCTTTGCTGTCATCATGAGAATGAACATTTTAATAAGAGAGAATTTAGCAACCAAGGTTGAATGGAAAAGTTGACAGTCTTAACAGGGCTGTGCCTCTTGTTGAAAATTTACAAAATTGCATTGCTGCCAAATATGCCCATTTTTCTTGTAATTCTTTCATTCAGAAAACCAAGAACCTCTGATAAACTTTAGAAATGGGAAGCATGTGTCTACTTCATGCAGTTGTCACTGTAGCCTTCTTCTAGGATGCTCCATGTGTCCAGAAAATTCCCGTTGTAATGACAAAACTCCTGAGATGAGCAGCATACAAGGAGAGCATGTTGATTTTGGCTCACTGTTTTAGAGTGGTCAGTCTCTGGTTGCATGGTCCTTTGGCTAGGGTCTCATTCTAGCCAAGGCTAATCTGGAATTCATTCTGTAGTCTCAGGCTGGCCTCAAACTCACTGTCATCCTCCTACCTCTCTGCCTCCTAGGTGCTAGGTTTAAAGGCATGCACCACCATGCTCAGAAATATAAATATTTAAATGTTCTCTGCTAAGCACTGCTTTAGCTGTGTCACACAAATTACTTGCATTTTTCTTTTTATTCATTTTGGTGTTGTATTATGTGTCTCATTGCTATGACAAAATACCTAACAAGACCAATTTAAGGAGGGAATTTCATTGTGGTAGAGATGGTAGCTGGTCACATTGTGTCTACAATCAGGAAACAGAGAGAGATGAATGCTGGTTCTCAGCTGGCTTCCTACTTTATCCATTTGTAATCAGTCTATGACCCCAGTGTGATTCTCTTCTCTGAAAATAACCCCCAGCCCACCGACACACACACACACACACACACACACACACACACACACACACACACACAGACATGCCCAGAAGCATACTTGCTAGGTAATTCCAAATCCAGTTAAGTTGACAGTGAAGAAGATTAACTAGCACAAGTCCACCCCTTCTCAGCTTGACATTCCAAAACATCACTTTTAACCCACACCATTGCACCCTTCATGCAATGGCTTATGGCACACTATACTAGAAATTGCATTTAGTTCATGTGTAAGAGTCCCCAAAACTTTCAGAGTTCTAACACCATTCAAAAGGTCAAAGCTAATGTAATTTCTGAGAGTGAAGAAAATCTCTTAACTTTGCATCCTTGAAGGTCAAAAATTAAATTACATTTTTCCAATATCCAATGGCACAGAGTAAATGGTCACATCTTCAATGGGAGGTAAAGGGGGTGAAGTGAGAGAAAATTTGGTCAAATCAAAGCCAAGACCTGGTAGGGCAAACAATAAATCCTGCAGCTCCAAGTCTGGCATCTAGGGCTCTTGGTAGAATCATCTGGATTCCAATGGTCTTGGGAAGCCCCGCCCCTCTACAGTTTGGCCATCTGAAACACACAGAGCCTCTCTTTGGCCATCACCACACATTCCGCAGTTTTCTAGGAATCCTATGGGTCTTGGCTTCAACATCTTGAGTCTTCATTGAAAACTAGGTTTTACCTTAATAGCTTCTCAAGGCCTCCTTGCAGAAATCTGACCATGACATACATTGCCTGATCTCAGTGACTTTCTGAAATCTTGGTGTGAGCCTTCATGACTCCATAACTCATATGTTTTACATGTCTGCTAAAGCTGTACCATATGAATGCTTTTGGTAAGTTCTAATACCAGTTCAATATATATATATTGTCCCCTTGGACTACACCTGCAGGATTCTTAGTGTGCCTTTGAGGCTGGACCTGGGAGATAGTTCCCTGGGCAATCATTTTGAGCAGAGAACCCCTATGGTGACATTTTCAGTTCATGCTCTCTCTGTTCAAATGAATTTACATTGTTATAAGCTGGAGTCTTTGATGGATGGAAATTTATCCTCAGGGTGTCTTTCCTGTTGTTCCTATGAAGAGTGTGGTTTCTCTTTGCCCTTATTTATTTATGTATTGCATGTGTATATGTGTGTGGTGTGTATGTTCATATGTGTGTGTGTACACATATGTATGTGGGTGTACAATCACATGTGTATATATGCATGTGGAATACAGAAGTAGACATAAGATGCCTTAACCCTTGTACATGTAACTTTTAAAAAATATTTTATTTATTTACTTAAGAGAGAGAGACAGACAGAGGAAGAGGCAGAGAGAAAGAGAGAATGGGTGATCCAGGGCCTCTAGCCACTGCAAATGAACTCCAGATACATGCGCCCCCTTGTGCATCTGGCTTACATGGGTCCTGGGGAATCGAACTGGGGTCCTTAGGCTTCAAAGGCAAATGCCTTAACTGCTAAGCCATTTCCCCATCCCCCTATAACTTTTGAGACAGGATGTCTCATTGTACCTCATCAGCAAACCTGAAGGATCCTATCTCTGTCTCCCCAGTGCTGGAATTGCAGGGCATGTTAACACACCTGGCATTTTGCATGTGTGCTGGGGGTCTGAACTCAGGTCTTCATGCTTGCATGGCAAGTGCCTTATCCATTGAGCCATCTTCCCAGCCTCTGGTTTTTCGTTAATGCTGATAATCTACTTGACAAACCTGCTTTCTTTGTATTCAGCTTGGCTGTGTCGTATGGAATGGTGTACAAATGCTGGGTGATATGTTTTTGAGTCCTTACAACCATGTTTGATTATCCTCTATTTGTTTCATCACTTGCTTATAGAGGGATAGTGACGTCTCAAACTTTATCTGTGAGCTTGTCAAGCTCTCCATTCAATTATGTCGGTTTACGCTTCACATATTTTACAGCCTATGCTGGCACAGTTAGGATCACCGTATTTCTATAAATTTATCATTTGACATCACATAATGTTCTTTTCTGAAGCAGTATTCTTTCCTTTGTGGTCTATTTGATACTAGTATAGCCATTATTTTAAAAATTAAGGGCTAGAGAGACCGCTTAGTGGTTAAGCGCTTACCTGTGAAGCCTGAGGATCCCGGTTTGAGGCTCAATTCCCCAGGACCCACGTTAGCCAGATGCACAAGGGGGCGCAAGTGTATGGAGTTCGTTTGCAGTGCCTGGAAGCCCTGGCGTGCCCATTCTCTCTCTCTCTCTCTCTGCATCCTTCTCTCTCTCTGTCACTCTCAAATAAATAAATAAAAATAAGTCTTTTAAAAATTAATAGTTACATAGTGTATTTTTCTCTTAGCCTATTCTTTTTTGGTGTGTGTGTGTGTGTGTGTGTGTGTGTGTGTGTGTACTTTATTAGGACCCTAATTTGAAAAAAAACATTAAGGTCTATTTGAAGCCATGAGACTTATAATCTTGGAATTCTGAATATTGACTAGATATTGGTAGATGTTAAGAAATTTGCTTTTTTTAAAAATTATTTGTGCTGGGCATAGTGGCACATGCCTTTTATCCCAGCACTTGGGAGGTTGAGGTAGGAGGATCGCTGAATTTGAGGCCAGCCTAGGACTACAGAATGAGTTCCAGGTTAGCCTGTGCTACAGTAAGACCCTACCTTGGAAAAAATAACAAAAAAACAAAATTGGTGTGTGTGTGTGTGTGTGTGTACACACTTGTGCAAGCATGCATGCATGCATGCATATGCCACAGCCTCCTGACTTTATGTGGGGCTTGGGGGTCCAAACTCGGGTATTCAGACGTGTGAGACAGGCACTTCACCCACTGAACCATTCTCCCAGCCAGGACTTTGCTTTTTAAAGGTGTTCTTATGCTGTCATATGTATCACAGGTATGTCATGGTACAACAAAAACAAGAATCCTTGTCTTGTAGTCTTACAGTCACCATGCTCACATGAAAAGGATGTGCTGTTGGAGGTTTCCTTCAAAATAATGTGAGGGAAGCCGAGGTCCATGTGGCAAAAGTTGGTGTTGGGTAAATGATGCACACAGGGCCCACTGCCCTTATCCAGCACAGATTTTTTTCCCTTAATGAAAACTAATATAAAATCATGTAATAGATTTTTTTATTTAGCTGTTCTGGAAATATTATTAATTTTTCATTTTAGATTTTCTGCCTTATTTTTTGAATTTTCTATTATTATTTTTTATTAACAACTTCCATGATTATAAACAATATCCCATGGTAATGCCCTCCCTCTCCCCCACTTTTTCCATTTGAGACTCCATTCTCCATCATATCCCCTCCTCCTCTCAATCAGTCTCTTTTTATTTTGATGTCATGATCTTTTCCTCCTATTATGATGGTCTTGTGTAGGTAGTGTCAGGCACTGTGAGGTCATGGATATAACTATATTTGAATTGAGTTTCTTATAGACAAAACATGGCTTCAAATTTACTTTACTAATGTTTGTCATCAAATTGATGTATTTGGATTATTTATATTTAATATGTTTGTTGATATGTTAGGGCTCAAGTCTGGTATTTTAATTTTGTTTTCTGTATGTTCCTTCTGTTTTGAGCATATCTGTTTTCTTTTTCCTTGGCCTTCCTATGAATCTCTTGAACATATTTTAGGATACAATATTTATTTGCTTCTTATTTATATTTTTCTTATTTCCCCTTTATTTTCAATTTTCTACTGTTTTCATCAATTTTTTTTGTTTAGAGAAATTCTTTTGAACCTGGCAATTACTTTTATAGAGGTAGATCTGCTGATGGCAAATCCTATTAGTTTTTTTCATCTGAAATGTGCTGGTTTCCTGTGAATTTCTCCTGGAGGATATTTCCCATTGTATATAGATTTTACAGTTGACAGTGCTTTCAGTACTTTTCTGATGAGAAGGAACCTGCTATCACTATTTTTTCCCTGTTGATAATGCACGATTGCTTTCTTGATTTTTAAAATTGTTTTTCTTTGTCTTTAGTTTTCAGAATCTTGACAGCGCTATGTCCAGGGTGGACTTCTTTGGTTTTATACTGCTTGGAGTTCTCTTGAATATGTAGGTTTATGTATTTTGCCAATGTCTGGTCTCATAGTTGCGTAGCACTTTGATGATCAAGCTATCTTACCAGCCCCAGTCATTTTTTTTTTAAAGAGAACTTCCATTCTGATGAGGAATTATTATTATTTTTTTTGCTTTTGTTAACACCTGGATATTGCTAACTTCTTGAACTCCACATGTGATCTATATGAAGCAAACAAAAACAGAAATATAGCTCAAACCAAACTCACCCCCAGAAACTTCCATGTTGTTCCTTAGGTCTTGTAGTACCTAGACAGAGTGCCTCATGCTCTGCCTTCCAGAGATTTCTTATGCTTGTTTTATTTGTGATAGCCAGACGTTTGGCTGCAGTTAGTAGGTGGAATGAGAAAACGTACTTCTACTTTATCTCTCTGGAAATGAAAACCAAGGCTATTTGAGTTTTTATCATGTGAGCACAGTTCTTTGTGGAATAGTAAGCTCTATACTGTTTGACACAAAGAATACCCCAAGGGTAATTTCTACGAGTGCTATGCATTTCTGTGATATTTTTCAGACAGAGATGGAGAAATCAATATGTCCAGTGTGGTCAAAGAATTGCATCTTACCAAACTCATGGATGGGCCTTTCACTATTTTATTTTTATAGCAAATATACTAGAATATAATAATTGACCATTACCATGTGAAAAATGTTTCACATGTTAATGAAATTTGTGTATACTTATATACACTATACTAACTGAAATAGATTCTTATATTAATTTATAATCTGACCTTGTTAAGAGTTGATGATGTTCTTACAATAACAGTATCTTTTTAATTGAATATTACCTATTTTCTTTCATTGTTGTGCATACCACAGTGACCCAATAGTTAGTTTCCACTATCACTTGCTTTTATAAATGAGAAGCTTAAGCACAGGGAAATTAACTTGATCAAAATGTAGCAGATAATTTTGTGTACTGCAGAGGTTTGAGCTACAATGAAATTATTGTCTTTCTTGTTTCAGAGAGTTTAGTGAACATTCAGGAAAGTCTTCCTAATTCATTTAAACTACAATCAAAACCACTCACTTCATTTCTAACATGCCTTTGGATTCAAGACATCTGCCACAAATGCCCCCCCCCCACCCCCCGCTCAGTGTTCCTTTGTCTTGACGGTGTTTGATGGGAGATTGTCCTTTGTGGGACTCTCATGCCCATCTTGCTGCACACCTCAGCACTGTCAGTCCCAGGCTCCTCCTTGCCCAGCCCATTATTCAAGCTTTCGTTACAGCACAAACACACTGAAGAGATGGTATGTGATCACTCTCCACAGAATTCAGCTTTGCTTCTGCTGACGATATAAAAACCATGCGCACCCAAAGTCAAAGTTCCTCTCATCGTGCCCTGCAGGGTGCTCCAGTGGGACCCAGTGCCTAAGGAATTTATACACATGAAATGTTGGCTTCTCCTTCTGCTGCGAACAATGACATTCATTGTCTCTAACGGAGGAATCTATCTTCTGGGGCACCACTGTGGCTGTGACAGGTTGTCAGCTTACAGCTAGAATGAAATCTCAGATCCATCACAGGCTGGACATGCTACGGGGCCATTCTTGCTTCTGAGTCACAGTGCTCTGGCAGTCCAGCTCATGCTGAAAGGAAGAGGAAGCTAGTATTTGACTTCAGGCAGACAAAAATTCCTTCATTATCCAAAAGCATGTCTTTTTTTTTTAAAAAAAAAACTTTATTATTTGTTTATTTATCTATTTGAGAGAGAGAGAAAAAGAGAGAGAGAGAGAATATGGGCACACCAGGGCCTCCAGCGACTGCAAATGAACTTCAGACGCATGCACTCCCCTTGTGCATTTGGCTTAAGTGGGTCCTGGGGAATCCAACCAAGGTCCTTTGGCTTTGCAGGCAAATGCCTTAACCACTAAGCCATCTCTCCAGCCCAAAAGTATGTCTTTTATGATTCTTGCTGGGTACCATTGCTAAAAATTCTCTTCTAGTATAGCAGTTTAGTGTTCTACAAACTCATCCCATACCCACAACCATGTAGACCAAATTGTCCATTTGTCAATTTCTCTTCTTATATTATTATGTTTACCTAATTTTCTTTGGGAAAATCCTTTTAAGATACAAGGTATAATATGTACTGTTTTATTTAAGTCAAAAATAAAGGTAACTTGGAGAAATTCAACGAAAAGGAAAGACTACATCTAAAAGAAGATGATTTCCAAAAAGCGATGAAGTGAACAGAGTTGTTGTGGAACACCCTTATTTCAGAGTCATTCCTTTCGACACAGTAAAGGCTATTCTTGTTTAAATTGGGTTTAAACTCGTTTTGTATTCTAAGACCATACCTTCTACCTGACCATCTAAGATGACAGGTTCCTCATCTCATCTCCATCTCACCCAGTCCTAACTGGGCTAATCTTAAGTAGTGTCTCTAAATGTTACATCCAATGTTAACAGGCATGACAGCCATCATGAAATGATACTGTGACCAAGTTTAACTCAAACTGCAATGTTTGCAGAATGTGCTTAGTTGATACTTTATGGAGGGTGATAAGACTCGGTAACCTCAAAAGTGAGTGTTTATTGTTAAATGGGAAGAAGCTGGAACAGCAGAAATACCCCCTGAATGGTTGGGAAAATTAATAAATGACCAGTAAACATTCAATTCCAATTGTTGTGTCTTCTAGTTACCATGCACACAAACACATACGTATGCATGCACGCATACACACGTTAAAATGTTATAACTATCTTAGACCAAAGTTATTTGTTCTCCTATCACCCCAAAACTGTGACAAAACAGTATAAGAGTGTAAAGCTTTTCAGTTCCTTACTACTCCCCCAGTTTCTCCTGTATGTGGCTGATCTTGGTGCAGTAGGCCCATTCCTAGTGCTGAATGCTATTGAGAAAGAGCGTCTTGTTTCAGTGTTCTCCTCGCTCTTCCCTCTGTTCATGTCCTCTCTGTCATCCCACTTTCTAAACACACTTACCTATGCTACTTACCTTGTTCTTTTCTTTGCTTGTTAAATATGCTTTTGAAATATCCTCTTTTATTTATTTTTCTCCAGCTTTTGTCTTTGTTTCCTTGGTTTTCTGGGCAGTAAGCCCAGTCCAATTTATACTTCTTTTTGTGTCCACCATCCTTTTCATAAAGTGATTCCTTCCTTCATAATTATTACCCTCATTCATTTATTTTCTCATCAAAGAATTGAGTGATGTGTAAAAGGGACCTCCCAACTAAGCTTTCAGGGCAAATGTTTCCCTGCATGTTAAGATATCCTTTTATGATGCTGAAAGATGAGGCTTAATGCCTTCCTTACCCACTCTTCTGCTTAGGAAAATGACATCTGTTTCGAGCAGTATTCATTTTCTTTGCTCTTACTGAATTGCACAGCCATGGCATAACTGTGTGTGTATGCTTGAGTGGACTATAATTATGAAAGGGGATGTTCTGTGTGTGTTTGTGTGTCTGTGGGCTGTGTGGCTGAGTGTTCTGTGTGCATTTTGTGCCTGTGGCCTGTGTGCCTGATGAAATATGGTGCAGATATTTGTGTGTATTTGTGTGTCCGCGGCCTGTATGGCTGAGTGTGGTACAGAATGGATGCCTAGAAGAAGGCTCCGCTACACTTTGGTCTGTTTATTTTGGAATGTCATTTCCAATCAAATCGAACATTTATAACCAGCCTTCCTTCGTGGCTTTCTGGGTCACAGTTTAAATGTCTAAGAATAAACATGTCAGCTGTAAATGGAAGATTATGGCAGTAACCAAGGAGGATTGCCATCTCATCAGCTGCTTAAAAATTAAAATTTTCTTCTGTGGTTAGACTTGCTTACAGCTATGTCTATGGGTTGTGAAGAAAGCAGATATGTAGTTCAGTGAGTGAGCTATAGGACATAGATGTTAAAATCACTCAAGAGCCTTGTCTGTCAGAACAGAGCAGCCAGAGAGAATTCAAGTTGAGCCAGAATGCTTTTAAAGAAATATCTCTAAACCACGAGTATCTAGAATCTAAGAGTATTACATTCTCTAGTGGAGACAGACTACAGATATGAAAGCCTGGAGCTATACCACGCTGTATATGTATATGAGTGTTAAGGCTGCAGGAGAAGTAGCATTTAAGTTTCAGTTTTCTGTTTGCAGGAAGGGTATTTTTTTCACAGTTGACTGCACCCAGCTTGCTGACACATTCCCTGGACACATCAAGAAAAATTGCACAGTGTCAAGAATAATTTGCCAGTATCTTCAATAGGTATGAACTCAATACATCTTTCATACTTAGGAAGCCAGTGGAAATTGTCACCTGGCCAAATGAAGGGTGTCATGCTGAGTTGGGTTAATACTGTCCAGTGAATATGATGCAATGTGGCTTCATCGATGATGGCATGTAGTGATCCTTCATCAAACACAACCCACACTGCTGCTTCTGACTGATGGAGACTATGGTTCTGGATTGGTGGTGTCTGGGAAAACATGTTTCACAAAAAAAAAAAAAAATCAAATGGATTCTTTAGTTTAGCTTGCAGTTTTATCTTTTGCTTGGGCTTTTTCTTTGCAGTTAAGCAATGTTCTGGGTCTTCTCATAAACAGATAATGCACTAGTGGCTTAGACCTTTAACATTGAACTATGGCCTCACACGTGTTGAGTGTAGTAAGAGTGATGTGTGATATGCTCCCAGATGAATCGTCCTGCTCCTGTCCTATGTTCTGAGACCAACAGAGAGGGAGATTGATGCCCATGGCCATGCCCCTCATCCATTTCCCTATCTTTGTAAGGTGAGGTCTTTCAGGTCTCAAATCCAGCTACCTGTAGTAGAAGGAGCACTCAGGACCCTGTCCTGTGAAGGAGTGGCTGGATACTATTTATCTAGCATCTCAGTTTTGCTCCTATATAGGCAGCAGTGATGTAAATGCACTAAGATTTACTTGCATAGCTCAAAATAATAAGGGAACCCAGCCCATGGTAATGACAAAACATCCATTACTTCTCTCAGGCAGCACTCAGCTTAAGTGGTTGTTTAGAGGTTGTTGTCCTTATTTTTAATAGATTTTATTTATTTACTTGAGAGACAGAATGGACACACCATGGCCTCTAGCCATTGCAAACGAAGTCCAGATGTATGTGCCACCTTGTGCATCTGGCTTATGTGGGTCCTAGGGAATTGAACCTGGGTCTTAGGCTTTGTAAGCGAGAGCCCTAACTGCTAAACCATCTCTACAGCCTAAGTCCTTATTTTAATCTGAATGGTCCAAGAGTAAAATATTTAGTGGACATGAATAGGGCATAAATTGGCTGCAGAACTGATTTAAACCTCATTTTTAAACTTTTTTTTTTTTTACATAACCTGTAGGACATGACTTTTAACACAATAAAGAAGGTGACATTATTATTTAGTGCAGATCTCAAAATTGACAATAAACACCTCATCATGACTGGTTGAAAGGGACATTGATGGGACTTAATAGTCCTTTATCATAAACTCATCTGTTACAAATTAGACATATAGCTGATTTTTTTACCCATAAAACTTGAATTATGATTTCTATAGTGTTTAAAATTCAGAGATATTGAGTCTAAAATTAAAAAATAAACTTAAGTATAGTATAATGTATTTCCTGATATTTTAAAGCTTTTCTGTGGCAATTGAGAATATACCAATACTTTTCATCCCATGCTTACTGTAAAATAAAATTAGCCAATGGTTATCTTATGATCTATCGCTGACAATTTCTTGGTTATGGTAAATTTCACACATACTGACATTACTTGAGAAAACAGATTCTTCCCACTCCCACACTGGGAGAATGCTCTTACCATCTGAGTCATATCCAGCAGGTGACTTCTGAGATGTGGGTCAGCTGGTAAACATATGTGGGACTATAAAGAAAACTGCCCTGAAACAGCTCAGATTCACAAATATGACATACAATACATGGTGTTTTATTTACCAAAATGTTAATAAATACTTCCATCATAATTTTCTTCAAAGTAGTCTTGACACAGCTTGGATTTCTGTCTTTATAACTCTTCACACACAGACTGTGATCTAGCAGCTGTTTCCTGAGGGCATTTAGCCAATTTGGTAACTGAATACCACACTGAGATTAGTAGCCAGCAGAACGTTCACGATCAAATAATGAATTAGCTCCCTGTTCAATGGCATCATTGTAAGCAGCTTTTCCATTGATTGGTTGGAGGCCTTTTTTTAACCTCAAGAAGCCTATGGGCTACATCCTCAGTATTAGAGAGCCAGGAGGAGGACTGTGGGGCTCCTGGTGCTTCTTAGCTCTGTGCAGAACTCATTGTGTTCCCTTTATTCAAGATCTCACACTGCATGTGGGGAGTGTGCAAAGGTGAAAAATTCAAGAAGTAGTTGTGCTTTCTCATCAGCAAAGCTCAGTGTGGACACTAGAAAATATGTGTGTATTTGACCCAGGGAGAGCCTGGCAAACAGTGAGAAAGAAAGAGGTTGTGGACATATGCCTATGACCAAGACTCATTCAAGCACACAGAGGCTGAGATGAAATTCATTTGAAATTAGAGAAAAATTTCCATTAATTGGTTTCTAAGTGTTTTCCATTAAATATTTTCTAAATTTCTCTTGGGTGTTTTCACTTTATATGGCCATTTCCTCCATCGGAGACCAATACAAAACATGGTGGAAGTCTACCTTGTCCTTAGGAGTGGGCTAGGTTGATAGCAGGAGGTGGTTTTCAGGGAGAATAAAAATAACCATAAAACCTGAACACATTTCATTGTTCAGACAGCCACAGTAGTGGTGCAACTACCAGCATCCAAATGGAGGTTACATCAATTACAAACAGTAACATGGAAGGTAAGGAAAAGTTCCTAAATTGCTATTACATAATAGTAATTAAATGCTCCCAGCCAGCTATGCAGGCTGCTGTGGGAGAAAAGTTATCAGTTGTCTTAGTCAAATGTGGACCCTGTGTGCCACACTACCAACCTGCCAAGCAAGATGTGCCCACTGCTGGCTTATCTATTAATGGTGGTAACCAGTAGCTTTCCTACTGTATTTGAGGTTCACTCCACAGGAAGGAATTCATAACTGGCCTTGCAAAATCGGTCAAAATACCATGGATGAGGAAGATAAAGGCCCTAGGGGAGAATCTGCTGCTCTTCTTATACAAAGTCGTAGATTGTGCCTGTCATACTAACCTCCTAAAGATTTGTTGGTGCCCATAGATTTGTGCCGCTCTCAACATAGAGAAACTCCTTTTGGTCAGTGGGTGGTGATTACTGCAGCTGTTCATAACTGGTCAAAGTGCTAAGAATAAGTGCCTTGTAATGATTAGCCCTAAATGTGGCATTTATGTCACCTCCTTCAATGCTCAGGGAACATTGTCAAAGAGGGAGCAGAATGAGTGGAGGAGTGCTGTGGAATCCTGTCTTTCTTTCTTTTTGTTTTTAATTTTAATTTATTTATTAGAGAATGACAGACAGAGAGAGAGAGAGAAAAAGGGAAAGAGAGAGAAAGGGTGCAGCTGGGCCTCTAGCCACCGCAAATGAACTATGAACTCCAGGTGCATACTCCATCTTGTGCATTTGAATTACATGGTTCCTGGGGAATTGAACCTCGAACCGGGGTCCTTAGGTTTTACAGGCAAGCGCTTAACCACTAAACCATATCTCCAACCCCAATCCTGTCTATCTGACAGAACATAACCTCACAGCAGCTGTGATTACTCTCCCAAGACCTCATAAGATTAGATGCATCAAAATTCCATCATGGAAGGGGGAGAGCCTTGCAAAGTCCCTCCCCTTCCCTGAGGAGCAGTTAATGTTTTCTGGGAGAGGGGAAAAGATTTCCTTCAGTGATGTAGCCACTGGTAGGTTGCCCGTGCTCAAGTAAACAACTCCTTACCCATGTTTCTTTAAGCAACTTCAATTAAACACACACAGAGGCCTGGAAGTAGAAGGAGGACTAGCTGGGAAGAGAAAGGGGGTCAGCAGGAGTTGGGGGGGGGCAAAAATGGGTAATGGGTGTAGATGAATGTGATCCAAATATATATATGAAGTTGTCCCCTTTCTTTCTAGCTCAAAACCAATGACCAGTAATCACTCTGCTCTGTATTCTAAACTTCCACAGAGCATTCTCCTGAGCTCTCTACCCTTCACTATGAATAACCTCACTTGAGATGCTAAGATAAAGTTATAACCACTACCACTGCCTTCCATTCTTAGAACCTGTCTACTCGTGAGCACTTCCCTTTACGTACTCATTCCGCCCAACTCCAGTCTCTCCCTGGGCGGGGCCTTGATTCCAATTTCCTTTAACTGCTCAAGGTACATCTGAAATTCATTACTTTGTTACTAACTTCTTTTCCTCAACCTCTATACCCTCTCAATAGCTTTTCCTCAGAGGAACTCATTTCTAATACTGAATCATTCACTAGTTATTATTGGTTTTTCTTGTTTTCTTTCATCTAATGTCATACATTTAACCAAAGCTTTATTAAGCACCTATTATATGCCAGGTTCTATACTGACTTCAAAAAATCCATAATAAAGATATATTATTTTTCTTAATATATCACATGGATACTAACTTAGAAATATAAATTAGGAAAATTTAGAAATGAATAAAGTATACAATGATAATTACAAATACTGCCTGCAAACATAAACACTGTAGCAATCTAATGTATAAACAACAGTACGTATACTGCTGAATGTTGATAGTGGTTTACTTTAGATGTAGATATGGAGGAATACTAAATATTATAAACTATTTTAGATTTAGATAAAGATTTTTACTAAAATCTTGAGGTATTTTTCATACTCTGGAAGTGTTTCAAAGCACAGTTTATGGCTGTAGAAGATCTGGGCTGCAGACTGCTAACTTCTCATTTTATTTTCATATGATAAGAAGAAAGATCGTTTTATAAGGACCCCAATCCCAGTTGTCAGGGCTCCACACTCAAGATTTAATTCTTTTCTAAAGAGCCATCTCCTCATCTCCTCACAGTGGGGGTTAGGGTTTTCACATCAATAATATTCCCATAGTGTTCAGTGGTGTGGTTCCTAGGCTGGAGTCTTCCCACCCAGGATTACACTTTCCTGCTCACTTTCATCAAAGAAGGCTCTGCAGTGCTTTCTCCCTAAGAGTTATGCATGTTACCACCACTACAAAAGTATTAAGTATTAATCCATTCTGTGATTTTTGTCTTACCTCTTTACTGGATAGCAGTGGACAAGGCTATTTGGAAGCTACATGCTAAAGATTAGCAAAGCTTCTATCAAGTGAATTCATAAATAACAGGAGACAGCATATCCTGTGTCCAAAACTTCTAGCTCAATTATGCATACTGAGAGATAAAATGGTATGGGTCTAGGCCATTGGGATCCAAGTTTTTTTTTTTTGTATTACATTGATTAGTGTTACTTTATGTAGAATAATATCTTAAAGTGCATGCTACTAAAATGAACATTAAAAATATACAGCATTGCTTTGGACATCAGACATAGAACAGAAGTAAATCTGACATCCAAGTTTAGGGAGATGGAGGCCCAAATAAAAAGTGTACAAACTTGATCCTATTTTCCCCAAGAATAAGTTCAAAGATAATCAAGATGTCCACAGTACTAATGGAAGAAATGGAAATAGAGTAAGGATAGGATATATTGGTTGAGTGTACAATATTGTTTCCTATAACTGTCACAAACTGAATCCTTGAAAGAGCAGACATCCATTTCCTCACAGCTCTGCGGACTATGTGTGTAAACTCTAGTTGTTGGCAGGGTCATTTCCTCTCCCCTGCCCCCAGAAGATGTGGGGGAAAAGCCTCATCCCCCCCCTTTGCTTCTGCTCATGCTTTCCACCTTTCCACAGCCTCTTGCTTAGGGATTCATCATACTATTTTCTTCCCCTGATATAACATGTCTATCATGCATGCTATTCATTTGATTTTCTGTCTCTAGATCTTTCTCCTTATAAAGACACCAGCCACTGAAGTTAAGGCTCACTCTAATTTTATGGTCTAACTTGGCTACATCTACAAACATCAAATTCCAGAAAAAGCCTTATCTATAGTTATCAGTGGTTAAGGCTTCACTATCTCTTATTGTAAAATATAACTAAGCGAACTAAAAATGGGACATTGAGGACTGGGTGTAGCTCAGTGGTAGAGCCCTTGCTTGGTACACAGGAGGCCTTGGGTTGAATGCCAAAAATTAGTCATTGAAAACTTATACGAGACCAACAAAATTTTGCGTTTTCAGATTAAAAACTAAAGCCATAGAATTAATGCAGATGCTTAGAGTCTGAAAATCTGGAAACTCAGGGTACTGGTCCAAGAACCTAACATATCCAGCATGTGGCTCCATGGTTACTAGTGTGGGGGCAATAGAATTGGTGTATACAGATGAAGTTGTACAGTGCTAAGCAGACGAGCAGACAGTGTCAGAGGAGATCACCTGTCCACAACAGATCTTGCTTCTCTTCTATAATATGAAAGTGTTTCTAGGAAGCATCTGCTCTCTTAGGGACTACAGCTCTCTACTCCCCACCCCATGCATCTGGGTGGGAATGGCAGGAATGTGTTCCATTCCATCTGGCAAACGAGTGGAAATCCCTTCTCTGCACACTCTATTCCTCCATCTCCTGGATGGAATGGAGATGTCCTTTCTCCAGTCTTTGGGCTCTGCATTGGGAATATAGTAGAACGTTTATCAGACTAAATCCCTCATACAGTGGATGAAGAAACAGACTTGTCATTTGTTAAGCCATGGAGAAATAACTTACCTGTTTACAGCCATAGGAATTTTTATGTTTACCACCATTTACAATTAGTTTGAAATGTCCTCTATGGCTAGTCATTTTATGTTTGGAGGTTTCCACTGTTAAAATGATGTTTTTCTATTATTCATTGTGTTCAGCCTTGCTTAGTTCTTTGAACACACTTCTAAATATGATATTTTGTGGTTATGAGTTGCTGTTAATATTTGTTGCCTTTCATAAATAATATTTTACTTTGTAGCTATTTCTACCAGAATATATGATAGCACCATAACTTTATACCATTGCCAACATACTATACCAAAATTTGCCAAATTGGAAGGAGAAGAAAAAACAAATCCCAGTTTAACAAAGCTCAAAAGGCAGCCCTATGAGCTGTCACCAGAGTGTCACCTTTCATTGCTTCTAAAGCCATTACAGTCCATCTTCCACCCCATTAAGCAAATGAAAATGCTCCTGCGATAGTCTCTAATGACTTCATAGTTGTAAAATCAAATGGACGTGTTTAATTCCTTCTCTGTGTAGCGTTTCAGAATTGGAACAGAAACCTTCTTCTTTGGTATTCTCTTCTTTCTCCCTTTGTGACCATTCCTCCTCATTGTTTCTTCTTTATCTTCTTTCTTTGCTAGTCCTGTGTGTTGGAGTCCCCTGTAGCCTTGCTTGTCCTTTAGCCTCCTCCTCAATTTATTATTTTTATTATAATTTACTATTTATTATATAATTTCTTATTTCTTCTTTCTCTAGCCCATGCTTTCTCCTTAACTCACTCTATAGAGTAGTTGGTAGCTGCTAATTTATTTATTCTCCCAGGTTTTTGGAGCCAATCTTCTTTTTAAGATTATTTTAATTGTGTATGTTTATGGGGTATAGTTGGAAATAACTAATTACCCAATGTATGCATCATAGACAGAAATTGAGATGCTATACCACACCCTAAAAATACAGTGTAATTATTCCATGATAATCAAAAGTATTGGCTAGCTGATTTGATCACTCCATCTTTTTCAGCAGTCACATCCAAGTTCCCTTGAATGTGGATTCAACCCAGTGTCTTACTTCTGTGGGAACTGGGAAGAGCTGCTACGTCGGACTAAGCACTGAGAAGCTCTCAGCCCATCTGCCTCTGGGGCAATAATTTTACTTATACTTACAAGAGTGCTAGGAAGCCAATTCTTTGTGCACTGAATCTCAGGAGCATCTTGGCAGTAACTGACATTAAGTTACTCTGTCCTGTGATCACCATTTGAGAAGCTCTGGAGTAGCTCCATCACAACTCTTTCTGTACCACAGCAGCCAAGAGGCAATGAATGAGTGATCTTTTAATGTGTCATATTCTAGGGTAATAATTTGTTTCACAGCAACAGACACATGATTCAGGAAATAAGAAAAACAACAACTATATATATGTATATATATGTCATATACATATATATATATACATGTATATAGAAATGTGTGAGTTCTAACCTTTGAAATTTGTATTAATGAAGCAAGTTCTGTTTTTAAGAATTTTTTAAAATTGTATTTATTTATTTGAGAGAGAGAGAGAGAATGGGCATGCCAAAGCCTTCAGCCACTGCAGATGAATTCCAGATGTATGCATCACCTTGTACATCTGGCTTTACATGGGTACTGGGGAGTAGAACATGGGTCCTTAGGCTTTGTAGGCAAGTGCCTTAACCACTAAGCAATCTCTCTAGCCCCTGAAATAAATTCTTAATGGTAATATTTAGATACCTCATATCATGACTGTAATGAAATATTTTTAACGTTTTTGGCATTTTATACATCAGCAATATTCTATCTTCAATATGTTCATTCATTTCTGGTATATTTAACTATGTGAAAATTATTAACTATGTGAAGATTATAAACATGGATCCAAATTGTTAAGAAATTATATAAATCTTGACTAATCTTAAGGTAATTAGAACATGCAGTTAAATCAAACCTCACTTATTTGGCAGGTAACTATATATAATTACAGCAATATTCCTCAGCCTTACTTTGTATTAGCACTTCCTGTGCAGGAAAAATGTTCCAAATTTCTTTAAGAACATGCACAGCACTCGTTCCACCAATGAAGATTTGTTATAAATTTACATACACAACAGCATGGCAAGGGGCTGGAGATCCCAATGCATCGGCTAATTGTGTGTGTGACTTAATTTAAGCAGCTGTCTTATTTAATTCATTGTCTTAATCCTTTTACCCTTCCCCACCTCACTCTGTCTTTTACATAAGTTCCAGGATGAGATAGAATGCTTTCATTGAAGGATAGGAAAACACAACACTTCTGAGCAAATTTTCAGTTGCAGGTCAATAATTTTGATAGCCGGTAGATGTAGAGGGTTTTGTAGCTTAGAGAGAATCGTTGAGGCACTAAATACCACCCGTAGGACAAAGATGGGCATCTTTAAGAAGAGCAGGTATTGCAGCACATTTTATTGTGAGCTCTGGCTGCAATGAAGTTTGGTGCCCTGACAGCCATAAATCACATTCACAGATTAAACTCATTTTCTATGGCCTAAAGGAGCTTTTCTAGATTCAGTCATTAAATTTTTAGCTTAACCATTTTCATATGTGGAAAAAATGATGTTTTCTGCAGAGACGTAATAGTGATCCCTACTCAGGAGAAATTTACTGTGTTATATTGCTGGGGCTTATTAGAGATTGAGGTTTCATGTGAGAAATATCCTGAAGATAAAATTTAATGGTGTATTGAAGCAGTAAGGTGGGTTGTCACCATAAGTCACCCAGAAACCTGCAAGGGATGAGACTGACTGTCTTCTTAGTGAAGGGGGAGTAGCAAAACAGAGTTCTGAATTAATGCCCTGTACTATAAATTTTTATTTCCATCCACTTCTGCCTGTTACCAAGTTTACAGATGATCATTTCACTTGGGATATTTTCACTTTAAATCCCGATTAACATTAAAAATACAATGGCCAAGGTGTATAGCTTAAAAAGATGTATTTTACAACACATACTTGTGAAAGTACACACAAACACACACACACACACACACACACTCACACACAGATGGACTGAGAAGATTTGGTATACATTCCTGAGAATTTGGTCCTCAAGATAAATGTCCATCCATACACCCTGCATGTCCCCATGGAAATGTACTATTTCTGTCCTCGCTTTGGCTCTGGACATTTGTGCAGAGGTTTGCCCTGTGCCTTTTGAATCGGTTCCCTTCCTCGGAATCGTAGACACAGTGCTTACATTCTCAGGTGTCTTCCAGGCAATTGTTTAGAGCAGTGCCAGCAAGTAGATTGTTTTGTTGAGGAAAAAAGCAGTGCGACATCTGTGCTGACTGACATCGTTTTCACTGGTCATGTGTCACAAATAGGCTTGAAGTGAATATTGCAACTGCAAAGGGCTTTTTTTTTTTAAAAAAAAATATTTATTTATTTATTTGAAAGAGAGGGATAAAGAAGCAGATAAAGGGCAAGAATGGATGCTCCAGGGCCTCCTGCTGCTGCAAATGAACGCCAGACACATGTGCCACTTTATGCATCTGGCTTTATATGGGTATGGGGGAAGTAAAACCAGGCTGTCAGCCTTTGCAAATAAGCACTTTTTGCCACTGAGCCATCTCCCTTGCCCTAAAAGGGATTTTAAAAATTATTATTTGGTGCTGGAGAGATTGCTTAGTGGTTAAGGTACTTGCCTGTGAAGCCAAAGGACCAAGGTTTGATTCCCCAGTACCCATGTAATCCAGATATACAAGGTGGTGCATGAGTCTGAAGTTTGTTTGCAGTGGCTGGAGGCTCTGGGTTACCCATTCTCTCTCTTTCTATCTTCCTCTTTCTCTTTACCACTCTATCTTTTTACCACTCTCTCTTAAATAAATAATTCAAAAATATTTATTTATTTGCTGAGAGGTGGGGGGAGGAGAGACAGAAAGAATTGGTGCACCAAGTTCTCAAGCTTCTGCAAATGAAGTCCAGATGCATGTGCCACTTTGTGCATCTGGCTTTACATGGGTACTGGGGAATCAAATTCTGGTCATTCGGCTTTGCTGGCAAGCACCTCCAGCCTTCAAAAGGTATTTTTTTAAAATGTCATCAAATTTTAATTAGTGAAAATGTAAACTCGTACATGGTTACTATAATAGATCTCACAATCTGTGGAACCAAGTGATAATACTTATTTACATCATTCCTTGGCAGCAAAATTTAATGTTCTTTTCATGCTGTTGTCAAATCCTCCTTTATCTCTTCATTCTTCTTTTCCTTCATTTCACTGAGTGGTTATTATGTGGCAGAACTGTGCAGTGTTCATCAGCATAGATGTTTATCTATTCCTATCAATTGTGTTCATTCTGGAGCTGAATTGACTATAGAACCTCATCAGGAGCTGTCTTTGACCCCAGTGTGACCTGAAGATGCCTTTTCTGGGGGTTCTGGGTGGAATATGGGTCTTGCCAACAATGTGCTCTAGGTAGCTGGCCTGCTCTGCTGTCACATCCTCTGTCACAACAGACACGGGCAGTTCTGGGCTGAACAGTAATGTCCTTCATGGAAAATATGCTAACAGAAAAGACTTTCCATCTTACTCTCTTACCTTTTTCCAACATTCTTTCTGAGACTTAACAGTAAAGGAGTAACTTTTCTTCAAATAGAACATTATAATAGCTATGGAATTTCCATAGACTCTAAAAACCAAACTCAAATTCCTCAATAAGAAGACGCCGTTGAAAGTGTTTTGCTTGAGACTGCTCAGGTGTTATAATAATGATTGCACGAAGCTTTTAGAACATTTCTGCCTGATTGGATTAAGATCAAATTTATTAAAATATGTCTTATTCAATTAAGTAAATTGTGATATAATGCAAAGTTTAAACATCCACCATTGATAATAATTTCTATCAACATTTCACATCTGCAGTTAACTTGAAGCATATGCTATAAGACATGTCCCATTGTTTTATGTTTGCATGGGACAACATGTTTTGATGTTTTATTTTTAATTGTAACATCATGTAATGCAGCTTTTAAAAAGTGCATATGTAGTAAGTGTCAAAACTTAAAATTTTATTTTCAAACTCTTTGTAGGAATTCCAATGATCTTATCTTTTTCTATGCACTGAAAGAGAGTGAACAGATTTGGAGGGCTGAGAATGAGTCCTAGACTCCATACTATACTTAATGGACATACACATGTTTTGTTTATACTTTTTCATATGGACTAGATGACACATCCACAATTGATCATTTGTTTCCTCTCAGAAAGAACTCTGAGCCATGGAGGGTTGCCTACTGTAGTCTACCTTCCCATTGCTGCTTTTGTGGTTAATAAGTAAGACAGAATTCTCCTCAGAGGGATAGCAAACTTCACCAACCCAGTGTAAGTAGGGAAACTGGGAGAACACTCAGCTTACTTTGTTCTTGGTCCCAAAGTAGCTGCAAGTGGAGACAGAACAGGAAAAAAAACAAACAAACAAAAACAAAACAAAGATTGCCAATTAGGAAAAACATTTATCAGGCTGGAGAGATTGCTTAGTGGTTAAGGAACTTGCCTGTGAAGTCTAAGGACGCAGGTTCAATTCCCTAGTACCTATGTAAGTCAAACGCACAGGGTGGCACATGCATCGGGAGTTTGTTTACAGGGGCTAGATGCCCTAGCATACTCATTTTCTCTCTCAAATACAAAAGTAAAAATTATATGTATGTATGTAGGTAGGTAGGTATGTACATATATATATTTTTTCAAGGCAGGGTCTCAGTCTAGCCCAGGCTGACCTGGAATTCATTATGTAGTCTCAGGGTGGCCTCAAATTTATGGTGATCCTCCTACCTTTGTCTCTCAAGTGCTGGGATGAAAGTCATGTGCTACCACACCCGGCTTAAAATAAAATATTAAAAAAAATAAAAGCATTCCCTCTAAGGACCTGATGAAGGTTCAACCATTTAGTCTGTCTTTTAGGATGTAGAATTTTATAGTACCATTGCCATTTGGGTCCAGTTTTATGTCCCCCACCCCCACCCTTACCCTCCCCTCCCACCCCACCCACACTATTGTCCAGTCCTCAAGATGCTTATTAGGTATGTCAGCATCTCAGGTAGTTTCAGGTTAGGAGCCACAGATGAGTGAGACTATGCAACAGTTATCTTTCTGTGATTGGGTGAGTTCACTGAGAATGATCTGTTCCAGGTTCGAACACCTGAATCACAAGGCCCTGGAGAGGGTATGATGAAGATGGAACTTAATCTTCTCCTTTTCTCTCTCTCTCTCTCTCCCTCTTCTCACTATCTCTTTTATATTACCTATCTTTTTCTTCCTTCATTTATTTGGTGCTGACCTGTAACTCCCAGTACCAGCATATAGCTGACATCCACAATGAGCTGTTGATCAGAGAGACCTACAAGGTTTCCCAAAAGAAGACATAATTCTGTCAGAGCACTTGATGACCCACCAAAGGTTAGTGGTAAGATCCTACTGCTGAAGACACCATATGCTGTTGGTACAGAACATGAAGTGACCTGGCTGGAATCTGGAAGAGAGTCAGTCCCCAGACAGTTAGCTTGTCTAATGCCAGAAGGTGCTACATGAGTGACTGGGGTAAAATGACCAACATCTGTCCAAGCAACCCATGGTCTAAGCTATTCAGCAGCAAACAACTTGTCATGATGCTCACATAAGTGCAATAGTGGCATACAGCCATGGTGGGAAACCAGTTGCTCTTGATATGGCTAACTGATCTGCTCAGTGGAATGGAACCCATAGCTGAGGCTGGGAAACAAGTCAGAACCATATCCAAAAATGAGCCCGCTCACCATTATCAAGCTTCCACCAATTGTGGGCTACAATAGGGTCTACACCTATTAAATTCTCTCTAAAAAAAATAGTTATCCCATTTATCTGGTGCTAACTTCACTCTCCATTGGAGAATTTGCTTCTCTTTTAAAGGTGGACGCAGATCCTAAGGACAGAACCAGCCCATCACACCTCAAAAGATCCCCAGCTGAAACTAAGAGTAATTGGGGAAATGAGCAAGAGTGCTGCTTTCTGGGTGAACCTGGCACCAGCACAAGGGTGAAGGAGATAGACACAGAGAACACTCAACTCTTACCAAACCAGATATCCAGAGACACAGAGGCTCCCAAGACCTCATCACTGAAGCAGAACTAAAATGAACCCTACATGGCTCAGGGAAATTTGCAGAAGAGGGGGTGTAAAGCATGTTAGAGCCACATGTTGGGTCATTATGTAGAGAACTTTGCCTCTTACCCATAGCTGATGGCTAACCCCACAATGCATGACCCACATTCCCCAATGAGGAGGGTCCCTGCGGGGGGGGGGGGCAGGGAGGAGGCTAACGATGGTACCAACATGACTGTATACACTGTGTATGTAACTAATAAAAAAGCATTTATCATTGTAAAGATTTATCTGAATAAAGTAATTAAAATATAATGGAATTTATAGCTAGAATTGAATAAGAGGCATATTATGAAAGCACAAATGTTATATTCACATACTTTTAGAAATCTGTCAAAACAAGCTGAAATGAAACAAAAGAAACACTTGGACCTCATCTCTGATATTTTGTGACCACCCTTGTTTCCAGGCTTTCTAGAAACATCTGCTGGTCATATGCCAGGTATACATAACCCTTTTCTACACTGCAGTGTCTCACATGCCTGTCCTCCCTCTTCCCTTCCTTTCTTTCTTCCTTATATCCAGCCTTGCAAGCTGCACTGTTTTCTCAATTGCCACACAACCTGTCAACTGCCACTTTAGAAAAAGAGAGAATCCCAAAGTCAGTGAGAATTGACCGCTATCATTAAGGCCTGTCTTGGCAAAGAAATATATTGATGGTTGCTCAGGAGAAATCATCTAATGTTAATGTCAAAAAGATATGTTTAGAGAGGAGTTAGATGAGGAAGAAATGATTATGAAGCCATACTCTTCCCTTAGCATTGCCATCAGCACACTTCTGTGTGGCTTTCTTTTTAAAACCAAAACCAAAACAAACTTTTCTATTGACAATGTAATGTGTGACTTTTTCCTTCTTGTTTTCTTTGTAAAAATAATTTTTATTTGTGGAGAGAGAGAGAGAAAATGGGCACGCCAGAGCTTTGTGTCACTGCAGATGAATTCCAGATGCATGTACCACTTTGTACATTTGCCTTTGTGTGGGTACTGGAGAATTGAACCCAGACCAGCAGGCTTTTCAAGCAAGTGTCTCTAACCACTGAGATATCCCCCAGCCTCCTCCTTCTTTTCTCATAGAGGCTTCTGCATTAGGAATTGGGGTACCACATGGCTGATCTCCTTGGAGGGTCTTAAAGCATCAAACACAGGACTGAATGGTGATGATGTTTGGGTCTTCTGGCCATCTTAACAAGGGATCTGACTAATCCAGTAACTTTCCATTCATGTGCGTTACTACAGCTGAAACACATATGCACACATGCTTTCATACATGCATGTATGCAAGCTGGTGACCTTATTCCACAGCTGAAACAAACACACCTCACACACAAGCTTTCATACATGCGTGCATACTGGTGGCCCTATTTATAGACATGACCGTAGTTGTGTCAGATAGACTGAGTCCAGGTTTTGCAATGTGCTTCAATGATATAGAAGTTTCGAAGTTTAGAAAAGGCATCTTGCCCTTGGGTACTTGCTAACAATACAGAGATCACCTTCCCGTACAAATTATGTCATGTTCAAATTCTCCAGGGTGTTGTATACTGTACAAAGATAGCTAGAAACAGGTTCATGGTCATGGCTAAAAATCAAGCTGCGAAAGGAAAATGCATCCTCTGTTCCCGTGGAAAATCCAAACCACTAGCTGTTCCCAAATACGTGTATGCTTCTCATGTAATGAGTGTGTTTGTGTGCATCCCATATGAGATAGCGTGATTTTCTTTCTCACTCACACAAGCATAGAGAATGAATTCAGACAGAATATTCTGGTTTTTATTTGTTTAATAGCGAAATATATTAACAAAATAATGTCTTCAAGCGTACATGGCATCCCTTGTACTTGGCTCCTTCGTTCTATATGCAGCAGGCTTCCTTTCCGCTGCTTTGCCACATTGCAATGTGGACAGGGAACCTTCACCAAAATGCTGACACCAAGCTTTTTGGATCCCTGTAGCTACCAGAATTGTGAGCCCAGCAACCCTTTTTATATTATGCAGTGTAAATTATGCCTTGCATATTCTGTGATGGAAACAGGAAACAGACTGAAGCATGCAGAGTGGTGATTATGCACCCTGAAGCTGAAGGACTGCCATCTTTGGGTAATGGTGAGCCTGGGATGCCACAGCCTCACACTGCCATGCACCCAGAACACAAAACTTCCTACCCATACTTGGCTGTGACCTTGAATGGCAGAGAGAGAAAGAGAGCATGCTAACATTTTTGGATGCAATGAGACAGCTTTTCTCTTTGGCCCCACTGTAGACTATTAGGGATCAACTGCTGTTACAAAGAGAATAATGATCAGGCTCAATATTTTTCACCTACTTCCTGCTATGAGTATCTAGCATAGGGTCTAGCTCAACATAGCACTTAAATATATTTAACACATTTAACCACTGTGTAGGTCTGTCTATATACATTCTTAAGCTCAATTAGGTGATGCAGAAAACTGCACTAAAAAGGAAAGGTTCTGTCTGGATGTAAGCACATAGATAGAATTAGAAGAATTATTGAAATATAATCCAAGTAATGACAAACGCCGTGTGTGTGTGTGTGTGTGTGTGTGTGTGTGTGTGTGTGTTGGTCTTGGTGCATGTAAACACCTTGGGACTTTGTGTCTGTTGGTTTCCAGTGAGAAAAGAAGTGAGAACCTCAAGGGCTTGGGCTGAGCCAGCATGACAGGTTACACAACAGGGCTATAATCTTGGACTAGTTGCAGCTTCCCTGATGTTCAACCTCCTTACCTGCCAGGCAAAGCCAGCACTATCTACTCACTGGACTATTAAAGCACCACACAGAACATGAATATCAATCAATATATTTCTCCTCCTTTGTTCCCTCTTCTCCATATCTTTGCCTCTAGACAAATATATTATTCTATTTAAGAAGTTAATACAGTATAGACTTTCCAACACAGATCTTACATACCTTTGGTGGTAGAAAATATTGGGGGTATGTTTCTGTTAGCATATCTTTAAGCTAAAATAAGTGCAAAACATCTGCTATAGTATTTTTCTAGATTTGTATCTCCTAAAAGAAAAACAGTCTCAAGTTTATTGAATCTTTATCTTAGTGGAAAGAATATTAAAGGGTTTAAATATCAGCACTTTTTTATGTCTCCAAGAACCTGTGTGATCTCCTCATTTCCTAGAAGAATGAAGAGTAACCCCTTGATTATCACCTTTCATTCGGAATTAAAAACATTTTTAGCATTTTCCTTAGATGAGATCCCTTTCTGCAAATGGTCTATTGATAGAGAAAGAAATATAGTATGTTGACGTAATGGTTTGAATCAGATGTACTCCATAAACTCATGTGCTTTAAATGCTTGGTTCCCAGCTGATGGCAATTTGGGAGGTGGAGCCTTGCAGGAAGAAGTGTGTTGTTGATATTATAGCCAGCTCCCCTTTGCCAGAGGTGAGCTTACTCTCTTGCTGCTGTTTTCCACCTGTTGTGACAGAAATGATGTTCAGCCTCTCTCTATCCGTACCATGCTTTCTCCTGACATCATGAGTCTTCCCCTCAAGGCTATAAGCGAAATAAATCCATTCCTCCTATCAGGTGCTTTTGGTTGGGTGTTTTGCCCAAGGAATGAGAAGGTAACTACAACAGTTGGTGAGTTCTAGAACACACTCAGCACAATGTATTTAAAAGATGAGGGCAATAGATTCTATGAGGGTTTTGTCTTCTAGAATTTTTCTACTCATTACATGTCCCACAGGGCCAACAGCATTGGTTACAGCTGGGAACTGGTTAGCTGGAGAATATCAGAGCTGCTCCAGACCTACAAAATCAAAATCTCTGTTTTGTTTTTGTTTCATTGAGACAGGGTCTCACTGTGTAGGCTGGGCTGGACTCAAAGTGTCCCAAGCTGACTTTGAACTTATGGTACTCCTGCTTCAACCTCTTGGCAGAGAGAGAGAGAGTGCTAGAATTACAGATGTGTACCACCATGCCTGCCTGGATCCGAATCTGTGTTAACAAAAATAATATTCAAGAGATTTTTATTTACAGTTCAACAGGAGAGGAATCTGCTTAGTGCTTGGAGTTAGAACTGGGTAAGGTCATTGTATTTCTTGGTCTACATGTGATAAATCAAGAGGCATTCTTATGGGCAAATACAATAAGCCTTCTTTTAACAGAAGCAGGGGAATCACATGTTATGGAGCATTTCCCAGTAATGTTAAATGGATACAAGATTTGAGCTCCACTCATTCTAAGCCATTTTTTTTTCTTTTTCTTTTTTCCCCTTTAGATCCTATCTCCCAAGGGACAGGGAGGCAAGAATTCAGAAGTTAGATAGAAGATGTAACCCTAAGCAAGGTGTGAAGCCAGAAATGGATTTTTTTTCGTGTTACTGCATCACTTTCTTGCAGACTTTGCCTACCACATACTTTTCCCTCTCACCCTTTCTTTAAGATTCCCTAGGTTCTGACAGCATTACAGTTACTGATGGAGTTGTCTTTCCAAGGAAGATTTATTGTGGTCTTTGAAAAATGAAGTCATTAATTCTTAGGCTGCAAAGAAATGAAAGTTTATCTTCAGGACTCTAGGCTTCATAATGAACAGACCTTTGGGGAAAAGGAACCCTGTTCTGAATTCCAAGCACACTAGGAAAGCAACTGATGATCTGTTAAAAATCTAATGAGAAGCAAAAACAGTACTGTGTATTAGAGATGATGGAGGAAGGTTACCATAACTGGAAGAGCTGGTATTGATTTTCTTCTTGGGTATACCATTTTGTAAGGTTTTGTACCAGTAGAAAGCTAGGGTATACCCAAATTTACAATGGAGCTGGTGCCCCCTGCTGGAATAGAGTCGTTTAAATTGTCGTTTTGGGTGGTACATGTGCCAACAACCCTGTTAAGGCACAACCTCGCCAACATAGCCTACAGGGATCAGCGTAAGTCATTTAATTAACCTCTCCGCTTCAATTCCCTGACACAGAAGAGTAGGATAACAATAACAGCCAACCCTAAGTTTCTTGTTGAAAGGTAGAATTAATTAGGGATGACAGTAAAGTGCTTAATGAAAACTGGATACTAAATAGTGATAAATGTTTGAACATGCCTCTAGTATTCCTATAGCATGAAAACGACAATGTGGTATGTCTTATTACTAAACCTGCTGCTAATTTTATCTCATTATGAATTCTTACTCAAGTTGAAATGCACACATACACCTTCATCTACTCTAGCTGATACAATGTGAATTCAATAATTTCTTAATTGTTTACTATAAAAGGGGAGTTTTATAGCCACTATTTTTCTTTGTAATGATGCGTAGGATTTTGGAAGAAACAAGAAGTTAAAAACCACTAATATTTAGAACCAAGTGGATCCTGAACACTTCTCTGTCCATTTTAATGATTTCTACTCTACTGAGCAGTAACCAGCTTGAACAAGAGCTGTATTTCAAGGGGCAGATGAAATATTATTGCTTAAGTCATTGTCACTGAAAAGTCATGTCAATGACATCAGTACTGAGTGCTACAATTTAACCTAATATCCAGTTAGATAGACAATAGCACAAAAAGATATGGATTTGGGACAGAAATCTTCCTGTGACTTCTGATCTGATAAATTGGTATTTCTTTCTTCTTTTTCCTCGCTGCTGCTGTTCAAAACAGCTATAACTCCAGACATAACACCAGCAACAACCAAAGCTATTGCTGAAACAAGGGACAAGAAGGGCCAGCTGACCTGGATCCCACAGAGAAAAGAAAAACACACAGCATTTGTCTTTTCCTCCCTTCCCTTCTTTCTCCCTCATTCATTTTCTTCCTTCCCTTCCCTTCCCTTCCCTTCCCTTCCCTTCCCCTTTCTTGCTCCCTCTTTATCTCCCTCCTTCCCTCCTTTCCTCTTTCCCTTCCTACCTTCCTTCCTTCCCTCTGTCCTTCTTTCTCCATCTTTCCCTTTCTTCCTCCCTCTTTATCTCCCTCCTTCCCTTTCTTCCTTTATTCCCTCTTTTCCTCTCTCCTTCCCTTCTTCATCCTCCTTCTCTTATCCTTTCTTCTTCCCCTTCCTCTCTTCTCTCTCACTTTCTTTCTTTCCCCTCTCTCCTCCCCTCTCTCCCTCTTTCCTCCATCCTCTTTCCCTCCCATTCTTCTTCCTTCCTTCCTTCCTTCTTTCTTTCTTTCTTTCTTTCTTTCTTTCTTTCTTTCTTTCTTTCTTTCTTTTCTTTCTTTCTCTTCTTCTCTTCTTCTTCTCTTTTATAGAGAATTATCATACATGAATACACTGTAGTTTAGTCATAATCCCCTCTCAGTACCTTCTTTGGCTCCCCCTCCTCCACCACCATTCCACTGACACTCTTCTGCTTGCCAACTAGTCCTTCTTCTATTTTGATGTCTCTCTTCTTTGCCTTCCTCCAAAATCCATGTCAAAATATTGATGGACTCAGTACTGTACAGGCCTTGTTGTGGATGTAATGGTAGTTGACAGTCACTGTAAGGTCATAAATGCATCCATCACTTCATGCCTGGATGAGAAAGTTCCAAAGTCCTCCTCACAACCCTTTGGCACTTTCATTCATTTCACCATCACCTCTGAGGAGTTCCCTGAGCTCTGCATGGTGTGATAGGGAAGTCTCATCCAGTGCAGAGTACTCAACTGTTACTTCTTCTCAGCACCCTGATAAGTCTTGGGGTCTCCCCATTGGTCAGTGGCATCTGTAAAAGAAAGCTCCTCTGGCTAAAAGTGAGAGCAGCATTAATCTATGGGTATAAGTATAAACTTTTAAAAGGCCAATTTCACATTCACCAACATATCCGTTTAGCCATAGAACAGTAGTAGCTTTTCCCCCACCCAGGTCTTATGGCCTTCCAAGTCATTACTTTTGACTAGGTTTTCAACACCAGGCATGAGTTTCCTGCTGTGGAGCTTGCATCACATCCAACAAGGGAGCAGCTGGTTGTCTCCATGACTGAAAGGTCACCATTGTACCACTGGCCACATCCTGCTTGGCTGGTCAGTTGCATAGTTCACAGGGTCTGCTGCTGGCTTAGACTACTGATGACTACCCCTGCCCCCTGCATCCTGCATAGCACTTTCCAGCACTATGGCAGCTAGCCAGCTGCATCTCTACGTGTCTTGGGACCAAAGCATGCGATGACTTCAGCATTAGACTTGTACCATCCTATTCTGGTGAGCAACCAAGAACATTGGCCAAAGGCATGCACTGCTTGGGGAGCCTCATGGGCCTACCTGAACAATTCACTGTGAGGTTTCCCACACCTGTAACAATATGACTTCTGAACATGGTATATATATATATATATATATCTTTCTCTAAATAAGTCTCTCTTTATGGTGCAGGTTAGCCTCAAACAGTTCTCTGGCCTCTGCCTCTGGAGTACTTGGATGACAGATGTGTGACCACACCTGGATTTTATTGAGTTTTGTTATCAAGCAAGAAAAGACAACCCATTTCTTGTCACTTAATCTAGGCAGAAGGTAGTCCAGGTAGACCTCACAGGAAATTATGCTACAGATACCAGGTGGGCAGGTTGGGCATAGAGCACAAGTTTGGCTGATGACAAGCAGCCAAGGTCAGCCCAAGTTGGTATTCCTGTCTCTGCAGAAGTGAGAAACCACCTTTCTCCTCTGGAAACTCCTGAGTGAGGTGGGGGACCCGCCATAAAAAGCTACCCTCATCAGGAGTCTTATCAAATTTACCCAGAAAACCACCAATGATAAAAATAAAAAAAAAACGAGCAATAGACTCCCATGATTTGTGAATAACAATGCAAAAGCAAATGAAATGCTAAAAAATAGGGTCCAAGAAGCGTTACTTAAAACAGAACTCCATACTCAATTATTTTTTTTTCTAGGAAAGCAAACCTGTGTAATAGTTAAAGTCTAATTTCAAATTCATATTAATAAATACAAGAAGAAATTTCATATGCTAATCTCCTCAGACATTATAAAAGAATAAGTAAATCCATAATATCAAGTTATGATGACAACGAAATGTGTAATGAAGCAAGTATTTAATGACCCCTTCCTCTTTTGAGGAGTATGTTGCATTCTCTAATATCTTGCTCTATCCCATCCAGGCTGTGAGTCCTTAATTGTGAAGAAGCAAAGAACAAAATCATACCTGGGTGTGGTGGCGCAAACTTTTAATCCCAGCACTCAGGAGGCACAGGTAGGAGGATTGCTGCGAGTTCGAGGCCACCCTAAGACTACATAATCAATTCCTGGTCTGCCTGGGCTATAGCAAGACCCTACTTCAAAACAAACAAACAAACAAACAAACAAAAAAAAAATCACTGCAAGTTTTCCTGTTGCACCTCAGACTGCAAAATTTATGACCTCAGTGTGTTGTAATGGGAAAGCCACTAGATCTGCAAGAGGAACACATAAATGCGACTGCATCTTCCAGTGGATAGTGTAGTGTTGTTACACAAAACATCTAACTCTGTGTTGACACTAATTTGAATCTGGGTTTGAACTCTGAACTAGGCTTGAGAAAATGGTTATACTCTTTAGCCTCAGTTTTACTCTCAGATAGGTAGAGGATAAAGCATCACTTGTCTTGGGACTGTTGAAAAATTCAGATAAGATTCAGATACTCAGATAAGATTTTTATCATAGGTGCATATGTATAAGAAAAAAAAAAAAAACAGGGTATATCAGGGGTTGAGTACTACCTGCAATTTCAAGCATCCACTGTGGGTCTAAAAATGTGTTCCCTTAGGGAAGAGGTGGTACTATAGGTAAATACTTCTTTAACATGATGAGATACGTTATAATAATTTAGTGTTAGCATTATGATTACCAAAAACAAATACAGATAGTCTCCAGCTTACATTGGTTTAACTTTTTTTTTTTTTTACTTTATGATGGTACACAACCCCTGAGATGATAATTATTATAATTTACTTTTTGAATTTGTAGAACTTTGTGTTGATTTCATCACTGATCTTTGCTGCTTCTGTTTTTAAGTTAATGGAAATTCCTTTTTGCTCCTTAATAACAAATTCTAAAGTGACCAAAAAGATATGAAAATGATCTTTAAAGAATGCATTATTCATGTTACATATATGTTGTTTAGATCCATGGATGGCTTTCTGTTCTAATTAATAATCAATTGAAGCTGCATGACCCTGTGCTACCTAACTGATTCTCCCAAACATACCTAGTCTGCCACCATTGTTTTCTTCTTCCTGTTCCCTGGTTCTTGCCATGTTGACCTCGCTCTCTTTTTGGATGTAATAAGCTTGCACTACATCAGGATCCTTGTTTATTGGAACTTGTTGCTCCTTACCCCCTGACACTCTTATTTTGGGTCCTGCTGTCAATGACTCCTGCTTATCTTTATGTACTTGTGAATGCCCCTTTCCCGAACTTCCTTCTTAAAGAGAGGATCCTTCCAATCTTTATTGCATTAAATTCTTCCAGTAGCACTAATAAAGAGGATTTTCAATGTTGTTTTTTATTTACTTATTATGTCTTTCTTTGGCTGGCTTTTCTTTTCTCCCTTGACTGAGCAGTTTCTTGAGGACAGAGACCCCATCAGTTCACTGTTTCTCTTCATGACCACATCCTGCCTGGAATCAAATGGGTAGTCAATAAGAGTTATTGACTGGACATGTAGGTCATGGAAATATTCTTTGGCCCCAGCAAGCAGAGATAATACCTTACACAGCAGCCTTTAGCATTGTGAGTAGTCTGAGGCTTACTATAATAATGACATTGGTCTCATTTATTTATTTCAGACTTTCACAATTGTATTTAGACACAGAAATCTGTTTGCAAAAAGTCACACAAACTTCATTTCATATAAAATTTTTATTTTATAAAAAGGATTCAAGGTTAACAAATATTGACATATAATGCTTTCATCGCTGTAGTGTATTCATTTATTTACTTTACAAGCATTTCTTGAGTATTACTATGTAACAGACATATGTAATATGTAGTGTGTGTGTGTGTGTGTGTGTGTGTGTGTGTGTGCGTGTTTGTGTGATGTATATGTATATAGTGGTTGACATAAACCCTGATCTAGCAGAGCTTAAGCACATATAGCATGTTGTAGCAAACAAAACAAGGTAGAGGAGAGATGGATCCAATCTTGGAGGTCTAGGAGAGTGTCTTGATGATCATCTAAGCCGAGACCTAAGAGATAGAAAGGCCCCTGGTGGATTAAGAGTGAGGGACTATACTGCAGACTCCAAGACCATTGACAGCTGGAGTCAAGAAGTGCAATAGGAGGAGCTGAAAGATGCCAGGGAGGCTGATAAGAGGTGACAGATGAGGACATTATGATAATAATAGCCAGGTCACACAGAAGAGTCCTGAAAATATTGACTTTCTCTTATCTCTCTTACTAAACTAAGTACCAGTTCATTAAGGTAGCTTTGTACTGCTGGCTTTGTTTTTCCTAGGGCTTACTAGTCAACAGGGTGCCCAGCCAACATTTGATAATGTCTTGTGATGTGGATGAAGTAAAACAAGTTGAAGATAAGACACATCTCTCAGGAACATTGCCAGGGGGAGAAATTGCTGCTCTTGGATGTGCTCTGATCAATTGCTACCCCATTTACTACCTGCTAGCATGTGACCCTGCAGGAAACCCGGCAGAGAATGAGAGTAATCGCAGCCATTTCTGACAGAGCCACTAGCCAAAGCAACTGTCCCAGGGAAAGGGAGCAGTCATTCCCGACACAGTTAGGAATATCTTTTTAGCTTTTGAGTAATTCTAATGTCAAGATCATTTAATTTTTCAGATCGTGCAATGTAAAATAAGTGGTAAACTGGGGGATAAAAGTCCAAAAGCAGAAAAATAGTAGACGCTACAGTCTTGTTTCCACTAGTCATTGGCCAATAAATGATGTCTGGACTCTGTCCCTCACTCCCATCTGGAGAGTTCTCCTATTCTTACATAATAAAGGAATGGAAGGAAACCAATCAGGGTGGGAGAAACAGCAGGCGCTTCGCATTTGCTTCCCCTGTGAAGGCTTTGCCAACAGGAAGGCAGATCTTTTAGCTGAGCCAACCATCATTTTATGAAAACGGCTTCAGTTCCAGACTATTGAACCCTCCTGACCAGCCAAGTCATTTCTGAGTAGCTCAACATGTCTCATCTTGGCCCAGGCCCAGGGCTCACTTCAACCCTAAGAATTCATATGAAGAAGATTATGTAAACTTTCTGTGACTATTTTATTCAGAGTTTCAACATTCTGTTATCTGTGGTGATCATGAAAGTGAAGAGACTTTTACACTGGGCAGGGATACAGGTTTTCTTTGGGAAAGGGAGACAGTAAAGAAAGAACCTGATTCTTGGGACTCTGCTTCTGTAAATAAACACACAAGTGACAGTTCTGAAGGGAATATAGAGTCTCATTACTGGTTTTCCACACTTCCTTACCATTTGGTTAGACCACATCTTTTCACGCTTTAGATTTTTGTTGTTGCCCCATTCTTACTCCAAATAAGAGTGCTTTTTTTCTTTCTTTTCAATGTTTTTTTTAACAACTTCCATGATTATAAACAATATCCCATGGTAATACCCTCCCTCCCCCCACTTTCCCTTTGAAAACTCCATTCTCCATCATATCCCCTCCCCCTCTCAATCAGTCTCTTTTATTTAAAAATTTTTTTGTTTATTTTATTTATTTATTTGAGAGCTACAGACAGAGAGTGAAAGAGGCAGAGAGAGAGAGAGAGAGAGAGAGAGAGAGAGTGTGAATGGGTGCGCCAGGGCCTCCAGCCACTGCAAAGGAACTCCAGATGCGTGCGCCCCCTTGTGCATCTGGCTAACGTGGGTGCTGGGGAATCGAGCCTCAAACTGGGGTCCTTAGGCTTCACAGGCAAGCACTTAACCGCTAAGCCATCTCTCCAGCCCAGTCTCTTTTATTTTAATGTCATGATCTTTTCCTCCTATTATGATGGTCTTGTGTAGGTAGTGTCAGGTACTGTAAGGTCATGGATATCCAGTCCATTTTGTGTCTGGAGGGTGGGGGGATCACATTGTAAGGAGTCCTATATCTCTATCAAACCTTCCAAGGCTCAGGGTCTATTGAGGAAGAGGTGGAGGAAAGAATGTTTCTTTGCTTCCTGAATTCTTCATAGGAGAATAAGGGTACTGTTAGCATAAAGACAGTTAAGAAGCAGGGAGGAATCTGGGTCTTCAGGCTTGTTAGCAGTAGATGCTTCTGGAATTCTCCATAGGGTTTCATAATTCTTCTCTACATCTTTGAATACTTGGAAAGAGGTAATTAAGCAGTTGGGGGTTTTAGTTTGAGAATTGCTTACTTGGTTCTTTGAGACAGATCTCACTAAGCAGCCTAGGCTGGCTTTGAACTCACCAAGTAGTTCAAGATGGTTTTTAATTCATTCTGTATCCCAAGTTGGCCTCAAACTTGTAATCCTTTCACCTCAGCGTCCCAGGTACTGGGATTAGACATGTGCCACTATATTGGGCTGAGAATTGCTTTCAAGTAGATGTGGCAAGCTGTGGTGCTGCACTACACTCATGGTAGACTCTTAGAGCACTGTATTCACAAGCTCTTGTACTGAGAACGTGATGGAGTCCATAACCACCTCTCCATATATATGTATCTAACTCTTATAATAGACCGATGACTGCTTTGTTTGGGGGCATAACACAAAAGCATGGAGCTCGCAGTCACTTTTGTCTAAGCTGCACAGTGTGGGCTCTCATTCTTCAGTTCCAAAGGCTTTGTTTGTCATGTGCTTATTTCTTATATGTTTCTATCTTTGTTTTTTCCAGGAAGTCCAGAACAGGAAAGTCACTGGTATGCAGATTTATGTCATTCTCTGAAATCTTGGTATTTGTGTTGGTTTTCTAACATTTGTAAGTTTAGGTGCTTAGTGTCAACATATAGCTTTTACAGCATAGATCATTTATCATCTATAACATTGCTAATGTTTTAACAAGAGCCACAACAATATTGAGTTCAACTTTATGAGCTCAAAAGTGAAATATCATTCATTACTAAATTCCTAATATTTGGAATGAAACAATGCATTTTATATAGTTCAATCCAAGGTTGCTGTTACTGTTAATTCAGTGACGTGACTTAGTGTAGGTTCCTACAGAATTAAATCCTGAGGCAAATGATTGAATGCATTTGATTATTTAATGCATGGGCCTATGGGGACATTTCATTGTTAATCTGTAATATGGCAGCTCCCCAAAGTGTTCATTCCCTGTCTTGTCAGCACAGTGGCTGGCTGTGGGCTACACTGAATGTTCTCAGGCCCAGAGGTGCATGCAGAGGCATTTATTTGATGGTTCAATACAGTAAAAGGGACAGGGATAAAGCAGTGAGACTACTTAGGCTAAGTTTTGTTTCAGGTGAGAGTAGTTGTTAATTACTCTACTTAGCCTGGGTATAGGTTTAAAGGTGTTACTAACGTTTATGTGCTGGTTGTTTGGATAATTAAAGAATAATATTTTGATGAGAACAATTCATGTTTTTCCCTCAAGTGCTTTTGGTGTCATATCTAGGAATCTATTGTCAAATCCAGGTTATGAGTTTTCCCTCCCCTAGGTTTTCTCCTGAGACTGTTATGGTTTAAGCTTTTGTATTTATGGGGTACTCAGTTCTGGAGTTAGGTTTGTGTTCTGGAGTTAGGTTTGGTGTTCAGTTTGAGGACAATCCAAGTTCACTTCTGTATATGGCTATTCAGTTTCTTCAGGACCACTAGATGAAGAGACTATGCTTTTCCTATTCACTATTCTTGGTGCCTGGGTCATGAATCAATTAGCCATAGGTGTGTAGTTAATTTCTAGATGATTCTCAACTCTGGTCAAATTAGTCTGTATGCTTATTACTAAGCCAATACTACACTTGTTTGATTATACTAGCTTTCTAATAATCTTTTGTGGAAGTTATGTACATTCCAATTTTGTTATTCATTTGTAGAATTAGTTTTTTCTATTATGAACACATTTTAGGGTTGGAGAGATTGCATAGTGGTTAAGGTACTTGCCTGAACAGCGAAATGACACAGGCTCAATTCCCTGGTACCCACATAAGCCAGATGCACAAGGTGGTACATTTGTCTGGAGTTCATTTGCAGCTGCTGGAGTCCCTAGTACATGCATTCTTTCTCTCTCTCTCTCTCTCACAAATGAAAAACAAATTAAAAAGAACTTAAAAAAAGAACACCTTTTAAATCCAATTAAATATGGAAAATTGATTTGCCATTTCTACAAAATACTGCCTGAATTTTGACAGTTTTCACTGAATCTCTAGATTGCTTTGAGCTGTATTGTTATCTAACTATTATTCTCCTAATCCATTACCATGGGATGATTTTTTTTCATTTGTTTCATCTTTTTAACTTTTATTCAGTAATATTTGGAGTTTTCAATGTACAAGACTTCTGTCTACTTGATTTAATTTATACCTAGCAACTTATTCTTTTGAATGCATATATATATATATATATATATATATATACATGTATTTATATACATATATATGTATATATATAGATATATCTATCTATCTATCTATCTATCTATCTATATATCTATATCTATCTATCTATCTATCTATCTATCTATCTATATATATATATATATATATATAGAGAGAGAGAGAGAGAGAGAGAGAGAAAGAGAGAGAGATACATATATCTTTTCTGGATTGATAATTGACATTATTGATGAAAACTATTTTGTATCTTGATCATGTATTCTGCAATTTCTTGAATCATTTATTAGCATTCAAATTTTGATATTTTTATATGTAATATATGTCTCCACAGTGAACTTCACACAGGTATGGCTCTGAGAACCTCCAAGGGAATAACCTGATGAAACTAAAGGATGATATACAAAAAAAAAAGCTTCATAAACTTTAAGAATTGGTTCCAAAAATTTATCACTAGACATCTATATAACTTCTACCACTTTAAAAGTATATATGCCCTTTTGTGCCAGGATGCTCAAAATTAATAAAGTGCTAAATGGAAGTGATTTTCTTTAATTTAGCATTTCCAGTAAAATTCTTTATATTTCTTTTTAAAAATGTTTCTTAGTTCTATAATTTATAGAAAATAATGGCTTTCATTATGAAATTTTCACATATGTATATAATATACTTCAGATATATTAACTCTGATTGTCTTTTCCAGATAATACCCCTTCTATTTTAGTGTCTTTCTAAAAAAATATAGATTCTACATATGAAGGAAAACAATGTAGTATGTCTTCCTGAATTTGGCTTATTGCACTAGCATGATAATCTCTATTGCTATGCATTTTCCTAAAACTGACATGATTTAATTCATTATGCCTGAAATATGATTAGAGACAGCATGGCAAAGTCCTGTTGCTTGTGCTATCATTTTTAGTTTAGTGAAACAACTCAAACTAACAAGGTACTAATTTTATCATTTGGGTATGATGACAGAATGGGTTATTGAATTTTTGTGGAATTTTAATAAGACTATGCCAACACTAATGTGGTGGTCTCTAATAAAGGCCATTTATTATCATCTGCTATCAAAGAAAGTGTGATAATGCTTATTGAATAAAAATCACAATGATAGCCGGGTATGGTGGTGCACGCCTTTAATCCCAGCACTCGGGAGGCAGAGGTAGGAGGATCACCGTGAGTTCGAGGCCACCCTGAGACTCCATAGTGAATTCCAGGTCAGCCTGGGCTAGAGTGAGACCCTACCTCGAAAAACCAAAAAAAAAAAAAAAAAAAAAATCACAATGATTTATAAACATTAGGAATGGGTGAACTGAGTTACAGCACAGCAACAAAGGAAAGCAAGATAAGAAAGATCTTACTGGGATGGAGAGATGGTTTAGTGGTTAAGGCACTTGCCTGTGAAGCCTAAGAGCTCATGTCAGAATCTCCAGGTCCCATGTAAGCCAGACACAGTGAACCAAGTGCACTATATTGTATATTCCCACAGGGGGACACACACATCTGAAAATCATTTGCAGCAGCTGAAGTCCCTGGTGCACCCTTTCTCTCTCGCTCTCTCCCTTTTTATTTCTCTCAAAATAAATTTTTAAAACGATCTTAACTTTGCCAACTTGTATTCCACATGGTGCATGCGAAATAGTGACATTTCCTTTAGTTATCACAATGCTGCAAGTAGGATAAGAAGTAAGGAAGGGATTATTTTAGCTGCACTTTGAGGACACAGTCTATCATGGCAGGGAAGACACCAGGTCAGGAAATTGGTCTCATTGTATTGATTCACAGTCAGCAAGCAGAGAGAGAGAGAGAGAGAGAGAGAGAGAGAGAGAGAGAGAGTGAGAGAGAGAGATATTAATGCTGCTACTCCACTTCTCTACTTTCTCTTTTTCATTCAGTTCTTAACCAAAGCCCATGGAATGATGCCACCCATATTCAAGATAGGTCTTCCTACCTCAGTTATACCTCACAGATACTTCCAAGATGTGTTTCTTACGTAATTCTAATTCAATTAAGTTGAAAATTAAGATTAACCACCACAGTGATCTTATTCAGAATAATATTGTTGACTGGTAGAATTAAGGTGAGGATACTATACTGAGATTATCTATGATTAAGGTGGGGCTCTAATCTAATGATAATGGTACTTAGAAAGAAAGAAGATAAGATGCAGAGACCCTGGAGAGGATTTCCTGTGGAGACAGAGTCAGATGTTGGAGAGATGTGGGTACAAACCAAATAGTGACTAGAGAAGCTGGAAAAGATAAGGTAGGACTTTCCTCTAGCACCTACAGAAGGAATGTGGCCATGCCAACATCTCCACTCAATACATGGCCTCCAGAACTCAGAGGTGGCCATTTGTTACAAAGAAACAAGCTCTACTTCCATATTTAAGTTCACCTTGCATTGAATTCTAGAGTAGTTTCAGAAAGCCATTGCAGCCTGGATGGGTACCTTGCCAACCCATCACAATGTCACTTGGAGACATTTCTAAACACAAAAGAACCATACCATTCCCAATGGCAGTTGAGATAGTTTCCTGGAAGATGGTAAGGAAAAGATGTGCTCCTTCATTATCTAGAAATTTAGGAACGTGTCAGGATTTCTTGATGACTTTCCTCTGACATGTGTGAGAGTGATCTAGAAATTGAACTCTCACAAGGGAGTCTGTCTTGGATGGAGGTTCACTGCAGACACATGGTCATATTGAATACAAAATGAAGGAGCAGAAGAGTCCGATTCCAAACCCTGACAACATGAAAAACTGTTGGTAATTAGGCAGAAAAATGTGCAAATTTGTGGGTTTTGTTGCCCCTAAATGGATATTGCTGGAGTTTGAAATTCTGATCAGCAGCCTCTCTATCTCATAGCAGGGTGCCCCAGGACAGAAGTCATGTATCCCTGCTGGCTAGTCAGGGCTCAGCCTCAACTGGCACTGCATTAACAAAGAGACTGGTTATATGTTTCCCCATTTTCTTGGTAAGGAGAAAAAAAGCAAACATCAAATTTGGAACCAGCTGGGCTTCAACATAGCAAAGCTCACTGAAATATGAACAGCAACTCATTTCCCATCTATTTGTGAGGCTTGACTGTGTACTACAGGTTGGGGAACATAGCCAGTCTGCCCTGGTCCTTGGTCTTAGGGCCACAAGTATTGATGCTATTGATGATGCCTCAGGTTTCTAACTAAACCACTAGCATTTTATCCCAGTGAATTCATTCTTTTCTTTGTCCTCCTCTCCTCTATTCACCCTTTCCTTTTTGTTTCTCTTCCATGAGGATCCATCTTCATTGTTAACTTGACGGTTTTCAGAATTGTCCAGGAGATACACCACCGGGCATATCCATGAAGGTGTTTCCAGAGAAGTTTAACTGAGGGGGGAAGTTTGCCCCTGAATATGGGCAAGAGCTTTCAATGTACTGGTCTCTGACTGAATTATAAAGGGAAGACAGAGGAAGCCAGCTGAGTGCTAGCATTCATCTCTCCACTTGCTGACTGCAGACATCATGTGATCAGCTGCTTCATGCTTGTGCTGGTCCTGCTGCTCTGTCTTCTCCTCCATGATTGCCTGTACACTGAACTGAGACCAATGGCCCTGGAGCTCCAGGTTGGCAGGAGTCCTGGGAGGACAAGATGAAAACAAGGGCCCCAGCCAGCTCCCAGGCTTCAATCCCCCCTGTGCAGTCCCTGAGAGGGCAGGAAGTACTTACGGCCACAGATCCTGGACCTGGATCATCCCGAGGGTTCAGATCTCCCCACATTTTGTTGTTGTTGTTGTTCTGCCTGGAAAACATCAAGTATGGATCCAAGTGGGGTCTGGACCTCCTAGCATGGACATGAGGTACATCACAAGTAGTAGATGGAGCTGAGCTACATAGTGTCTCCAAACCCAGACAAGCTACTCAGATGTTCTTTGACTCATGATGGGGTCTTCATTTGAGCCATTGTATGTTGTAAGTGTCATGAGCTGAAAATCCACATACTGTACCTAATCTACCAAATAGCATAGAATATATATATTTTTTTTTGGTTTTAACTTTTAAGCTTCAATGTTAAAAACTCAGATGAGGATTGGGGCTGCTTAGACCCTTTGATCTTGCTGCAGAAGCAGGTCCCTTGCTCTGCCTTCCTGATTGAATGGTTCCTGGGTCCCCAACTCCCAGATCCCTTGCTCTGGAAGGTACACAAATGGAGTGAGTAGGCCAGAACTCTCAGTTTGTTCCCCATATCCCAGTTTCCTGGTCCCAGTAACCCTGCTACTGGCTTGGGACAGCTTGGTCTCTGTGCCTGTACTGCAGAAGCAGGCCTTTTGCTTGGGTTTACTGATTAACCACCCCCTGGGTCCCCAAATCCCTATTTCCCTAATACAGAGTGTACACAGGCCACTGTGGGACCTGGCCTCTTAACCCTGACTCGCCAGCTTCCTGGATTCTAGGTTCCCAACCCCTGTTCCCCTTGTGCTGAAGAGTGTATAAGGTACCTGGTTCCTCCACAATCTACACATCTGTGGTTATAACCCCATCATACACCAATCTGGTTCCATTTAAAACAGAACGCTCACTGAAGATACTACAAGGACAAATACTTTCTCCCCCTCAATAGAATAATAAAACTTTTCCCCAAGATGGGTAGACCACCGTGAAAAAAAAAAAAAAAAGTAAGCCAGAAAACTGAGATGCCAAGTCCTACAATGGAAGAGTCCAATGAAATCATAGAGAAAATAAAAGAAATCGAATCCCAAAATGAAAACACAACAACCAATGGAATCCTGATCAAAATAATTGCTGAAATGGAAGCAAACCATCAATAAACCAACAATCACATAAATGAAATGGAGTAGAATCATCTTTTAGAGCACTCAGGTTTTGTCACTAGGCTTAACCTAATTGAAGAAAAATAGAGATGCCCCAAAAGAGATGTAAATGAATTAAAGGTGAGTCAACAAATAGAGGATCTCAATAATCAGCTAATTAAGTTAATAGAGAGATGATCAAAATCAAGAATGAATTCCAGGAAGCAACAAGAAAATCAGACCTAGAACTGAAACTGAACCTCAAAAATGAGATGGACATGATGCAAAATAACACAACAGAAAACAAAAATTAAATACAGCTTTTACAAACCTCTTTAGAACCCCTCACAGAGTCACTCCTATGGAAGAAACTCTGAGCTTGAAGACAAGACAGAAGAAATTGATCAGGAGTCAAAAAAAAAAAAAAAACTTTACTTAGTTAAAAAAATCATGTGAACAGAATAAGAGGGAGCTGTGGGATATCTTAAATGACCAAACATCTGGATCATGGGTATACCAGAAGGAGAGGAAATCCAGAGCAGAGTCATAGAGAACATTTTCAACAAAACTATTGCAGAAAAACTTCCCAATCTTATAAAAGAAATGTCCATCAACATACAAGAAGCTCACAGAACACCAAACAGACAGAACCTAAGAAGAAACTCTCCAATGTACATCATAGTTAAAACTCTTAAAAACGAAAAAAAAAAAAAAAAAAAAAGAGAGAGAGAGTGCCAAAAGCAGCAAGAGATACAACTCACTACATACAAAGGCAATTCCATCAGAATTACATCAGATTTCTCAATGGAAACCCTGAAAGCCAGAAAGACCTGGAATGGAACACTGCAAAGTCTAAAAAGCTATGGCTTCTAACCCAAACTACTGTACCCAGTGAAAGTATCCCTTGTAATAGATTGTGAAGGGAAAAGTTTCCATGATAAGAACCAGCTGTATCATTACATGAATGCAAAACCAAACCTATAGAGACTACTTCAGGGAATACTCCACACAAAAGAGTCAAACAACCCTGCTCAAGAGCCTACAAGAAGAAGATCACAATAACCGAAACTAGTGAAGGCTCAAAAAAGTACAAAGCACAAGAAAGCACCTAACCCCACAAAGCACCCATCATGACAGGGATTAAATCAAACCTCACAGTTATAATCTTAAATACTAACTGTCTTAACTCACCCATCAAAAGACACAAGTTAATAGGGTGGATCAGAAAAATGGACCCTTCTATCTGCTGTACCTCACCACTAGAGATAGACACCTCCTCAGGGTAAAAGGATGGAAAATTATATTCCAAGCAAATAGAGATAAGAAACAAGCAGGTGTTTTTATAGTAATATCTGAAAATAGGCTTCAAACCAAAAGTAATTAAAAGGACCGAGAAGGCCGCTTTTTTCTCATCAAGGAAACAGTGCAAAATGAGAACATCACAATCATAAATCTATATGTGCCAAACACAGGTGCACCACAGTTTATAAAACAAAACCTACTTGACAACAAAACAAAAATAAACACCAACACCGTCATAGTCAGAGACTTCAGTACTGCGCTATCATCAATAGACAGATCATCCAAGCAGAAAATCAAGATGGAAATAATAGAGCTCAACAGCACCATAGATCAACTAAACCTAACAAATACCTACAGAAATTTCCACACCAACTCTGCAAAATACACATTCTTCTCAGCAGCCCATGGAACCTTCTCGAAAATAGACCATATATTAGGCCATAAAGCATGCCTCCATAAATTCAGGGAAATGGAAGCAGCTTCATGCATCATATCAGACCACAATGCTACAGAGCTAAAAATTAACAAGAGACACATCAGGAACTCCACTAGCTCATGGAGACTGAACAATACACTTTTAAACAATGAATGGGTTGTGGAAGAAATAAAAAAAAAAGTAAAATTTTTAGAATTGAGTGATAATGAAAACACAAGTTACCATCACTGGATAACAAAGCTGTGGCTACTATTACACAATGGTATTATACTCATCATCAGCAAGAAAAAAAATGGCACAATGAAATTTGTAGAAAAATGGACAGATTTGGAACAGATCATACTCCGCAAACTCACACAATCACGGAGAGACAAATGCCACATGGTCTCACTCATTTGCAATTCCTGACATGGACCTGCTTGAGTTGCTGACATACCTGATAGGTAACTCAAGGCCCAGACAATAGGGACAGAAGGATTTGGGGAGAGGAGAACAGGGAGGCAGGGAAAATTCCCAAAATTAAATCCAAAATGAACTGGTACCATAGACCTTTATCCTTGAAGATAGACTAAAAGATATAACCCTCAACATGAGTAATGCACCTCAAAAGAAGGGACCTGGAGGGGCTGGAGAGATAGCTTAGCAGTTGAGCACTTACCTACCTGTGAAGCCTAAGGGCCCTCGATCAAGGCTTGATTATCCAGGACTCATGCAAGCTAGAAGCACAAGGGGCGCATGTGTCTGGAGTTCGTTTGCAGTGGCTGGAGGCCCTGGTGAGCCTATTCTCTCTCTATGTGCCTCTTTCTCTCTATTTATGTTGCTCTCACATAAATAAATAAACAAAAAAATCATTAAAAAAAAGAAGGGCCCTGGAGAGGGTAGGATGAAGCCTAAGTTTAAAAAATTAATTTTGTCTCTGGCCTATAACTCCCAGTACCAGAAATAGATTGCTACCCACAATGAACTGTTGATCAGAGAGATCTGTGAGGTTCCCAAAAGAAGGCAGGTTTCTTTCAAATCACTTGATTACCCAACTGAGGCAAAAGGTAAAACCTTGTTGCTGAAGATACTATATGCTGGACACACAGAACACGGAGAGACCTGGCTGGAATCTGGAAGAGAGCTAGTCCCTAAATAGTTAGCCTGCCTAGTGCTGTAAAGTGCTACATGAGCTACTGGGGGAAAGTGATCAACAATGATCTGAGCAACCAGAGGTCTAAGCTACTCAGAAGCAGCCTTGGTGGGTAACCAAGTAGCTTTCTGATTGGCTAAGAGATATGCTTTGTGTAAAGGAACCCATTTCTGGAAGTGAGATCCAGATTGGAATCCTATGGAGACAAAGATTATGCTCTCCACTGTCAAGCTCTCACTAGACTTTGGCTAAAAGAGGGGCTACATCCATCAAATTCTGCCTAAATTACTAATGCTTATCCCATTTAAACTATGCTGACTCTCCATTGGAGAATTGTTTTCCTTTTCCAGAAGGTCGTGAGATTGGAGGAGATAAACTAACCCTCACACTTCAGCCAAGCCACAGCTGAAACCACAGATCAGGGGAGATGAGCAAGAGTGCTGCTTCCATGCTGTTTCTGATAAACAGCACCAGGGTAAAGCAGATAGACCCCGAGGATACTCAGCACCCACCAAAGCAGAGATCCTGAGGCTCCTAAGAGTTCATAATTGAAGTAGACTTAAAACTCACCCATCATGGCTCAGGGAATTTTGCAGAAGAGATGGTGGAAAGATTGTAAGAGCCATAGCTTGAGACATCATGCCCAGAGGCATTGCCTCCCCCTCAAAAACTGACTGCTACTCCCATAATGCAAAAACCACAGTCCCATTGGGGAATGCCTGCAACCCACTAAGGAGGGTCCCCACAGGAAGGGGACAGGGACGAGGGAAAAGAGATGACTTATCCATACAAAATATGTAGTTAATAATAATAAATAAATAAGTACTCAGATGAAAGAACACTCATCAAAGCTATCTTCCCAGGGTTAGAATCACTACTCACCATCCCATACCTCCACATCTGTGCCACGGAAAGAAAGGTCTGCATGGAGCAGCCCTCCTCTATGACAACAATGTCTTCTTGACAGAATGACCTGGGCTGCTTTACACTGAAATAATGATGAAAATACATAGTATATTAACTTGTGCCATAGCTGTTTACTATCATGATAAAGTATCAGGCACTGTACGTAATAGCGTCCTATACTTGTGGCTGGTGGCCTTTTGATTGGTCGACCTCAGCATCACCCTATGCTGGGAACCTTGAGCTATAGAGGCTTTGCAACATGATGATGTCACTGAGCAAATGGAATGTTTAGACTCATGATTATAATCTTTTTTTGTGTGTTTGTTTTTGTGAAGTAGGGTCTTACTCTAGCCCAGGCTGATCATAATTCACTATATAGTCTCAGGGTGGGCTTGATCTCGTGGTGATCCTCTTACCCCAGCCTCCTGAGGGTTGGGATTAAAGGTGTGTGCCACCACACTTGGCTTCATAATAATCTTATTGGACTTCTGTTGTTATGCAATTGGTGGTTGGCCTGAATGTAATTATGCATTGTGACTACTTATGATTTCACACTCCCAGAGCCTCCTTCTTACCTCTTTGTATATACCAGGCCTCTATATATCTGCTCTGGTGTAACAATGGTGTAGCTTCCTGGTGTTCTTCTTGTTCCAAGTTTTGTTCTTTGTGACTCTCCTTCCATTTTGCCAAATTACTTCTCCCACAATCCACCAAAACAGCCTGCTTTAGCGTTCCCCAGTGTATCACTGTCTTTAGCAAGCAGCATAGCTATAGGGACTTACCTCCCAAGCCGCTGATGGCCAGTCAAGATTAATAAAAGAAAACAAGAAGAAAGCCACAATCAGAATAGGCAACATCTTTGATTTACACGATCTGTCCCCTTGATGTTTTTATAAGCCTTTGTCTCATTTAGGTGACAAGCCCAAGACATTGAAGCAGCTTTGTCATTTGAGTTCTGAGCAACTCCAGCCATGCTGTCAGTATTTAATTATGAATGCCTGATAACAATAAAAACAGAACAAGCACCAACAGGTAGGTAGTGCCATCTGCTATTGCTTCAGGGCAAAAAGGACTGCAGTCTTTAGCTCTTCCTGATGGATTTTTTGGTAACATTTGCTTTCCTTTTGAGGGAATGGGAGCCTGAGGACTTTTTAGAAAACTTTCTCCTACTAGTACATATATTAATTTTCACATGTTAGCATCTTTTAGGTTTAATATTCTACATCACTTTTTTGTGAAAACTCTTCTTGCATATCTTTTAGGGATCATGGGTGATCCAAGTCACATATGTCACTCACACTTCTGCTGCATAGCAGAGATAGATGGATTTTCTTTTGATATCTTCATCAAAGAGCAGGTCAGCTTTACTATTTCTGTTGCATCCACCATTTAGCTAGATGGTCTCCCGAGATTTATGTCATTCTTAGAAGCTTTCTGTAACCAAACCATAAAACCAGTTAGAGGTGAGATTCCTACCTTTTCACAGTTTTAAAAGAGAGTGAATGCATAATGCTTGAAATAATTTTCCAACAATACTATGCTCCTAGAAAGGTAACTCGTGTGTTAAAATGTGATGTGACATGAATTAAATCATATCTCTAGTAAAATTATTAGAAATTTCAAAAGTAGGTTTGTCTCACCGGTATGTCAACATTCTATACTATAGGCTATTATGATCACTCAATGGAAGTCTTATGAAGTAGATGTTCCATAAATATTGATCAGTTTTTAAAAATATTTTTATTTATTTGAGAGAGAGAGATACAGAAATAGGCAGGTAGAGTGAGAGAGAGAGAGAGAGAGAGAATAGGCAAGCCAGGGCCTCTAGCCACTGCAAAACGAACTCCAGATCTGTGTGCCCTCCTTATGCATCTGGCTTATGTGGGTCCTGGGGAGTTGAACCTGGGTCCTTTGGCTTTGCAGGCAAGAGTATTAACTGCCTAAGCCATATCTCCAGCCCTATTAGTTTTTCACTAAGAAGTATGAAATGGTTTTTAATTTCTTGATTCAACTTAAGCCCTGGAAACCCTGCCTGCATTGGGGTGTGTTATTTCTCTGGTGAAATGGCAAAGCATGTTGTTATAGGTCCCCAAGACCTTCTGATACAAATCATAACAAAGGTGGCAAGATGCCAAAAATCTTATGTAATTTGTTTACAGTATATATACTCTTGCTTGGTCATTTTGGACCAGACGTCCAGCCAGGGCCAGTGCCCCTTGTTTATATTTGTATGTTGTCTAACACACTTTGGGTTTTTAGTCCTCCCTACATTCCACCCCTTTAGATAGCATACATGTACTTGAGTCTAGCCCACAGGGCTGTCCCTTGGGCTCATAGTCCATACAACAGCATAGGGAACAGCAACATGCCATTAGTAGACATGTAACCCTCTTGGACTTTGAAGGTTTTATTACTAGCCACAGAGTTCAATCCAGCCCTTTGGCCACTGTATCTTTTCCTGACTTAACCTACAAGCATCAGCGAGCAGTTGTACAGCCATGGATGCCCTTGTCAATCATGGCCCACTGCTTGATACATCAATATGTCACGCCTCAGGTGGTAGGGGCATTGTACCCTCCTTATCAGATCTGGGTTCTATATAGTCTTTGCTTGTTACATCCAGACCAGAGGCTGCTACATATTCTACAGGACTCAAGACTTCTTAAAGTTCTTCTGTTAGGGGGTGGTTACTCAGCAGCTCTCATTGCTCTAAGTATGTCCCCCATTTGACCAGTTTAGGCATCTGAGCTACTCTTATCTTGGGAGTAGTCAACTAGATTGTATCCACTCCTGGATGGGATAGTTGGCCCTCATAAGGACCTTATTCTGTTCTTCGATGGACTCACGGGCCTATAGGGTGGTGCCCACCAAGGCCAGCATCTGTAACTCCTGCTCTCTTCCAAAACTGAGACCAGAATCTAACAGAACGCTGGTGACTACATGTCATTTGCCACAAACTCTAGTCCATAGCAGCTGTGCCAACAGTGACGTCTAATTTAAAGGACTGGATGCATTCTATAATCTGGAATGACTATGCTTTTCCCACTGCATGCATGGTGGGAATGAAGACCTGCTCGGCCTCACTGGTTTAATCCTAGGTGGCTCCCTTTTTGCACAGAATGTGGAAAAGCCATAATAACTGGGCCAAATAAGATATGAATATCCTTTAATATCTTAATAGCACCACAAAGGTTTGCAATTGTTTTTTATTTATTTGAGAATGACAGAGAGAGAGAGAGAGAGAGAGAGAGAGAGAGAGAGAGAGAGAGAGAAAGAGGCTGATAGAGAGAGAATGGGCATGCCAGGGCTCCCAGCCACTGCAAATGAACTCCAGAAGCGTGCGCCCCCTTGTGCATCTGGCTAATGTGGGTCCTGGGAAATTGAGCCTCGAACTGGGGTCCTTAGGCTTCACAGGCAAGTGTTTAACCACTAAGCAATCTCTCCAGCCCTGCAATTGCTTTATAGTCATTGTCTAGGGGGAGACCTGGAACTCAATCATAGTGATCTCTGGATCTCCAGACCAGACAACTATCAAAGATTTGACAGATAATCCAGGCCCCTGCTCTTTGGACATGTTCACAACCTATTTCCAGGAGGCAAGGGCAGTAACTTCTAAATCTGTCAAGAGAATCAGAGGCTAACACAGCATCAATATAGTCAGACAATGTAATGGCATCTGGCCTCTTTCATATGGAGGGATCCTGGGCCTATAAGTCCATGACAGATTGTCAGCCTCTGTGGGTTCTCTTGATGTCCCAAAAGGTGGCATTGCTTGGTGTTTACTACCAAGTGGGTAGCAGGTGAGTTGGAATTTTCCTGCTGTCATTTGCAAAACAGCAAGTCCAGCCAGGATGTCCACTCTTCTCAGGCAGCTGCCATCACTCAATTCATCAGGGAGTGCTCCCTGCACTCCTCAGTAAAGCCTGTCTCAGAGAGGGGTCGGTGGGTACGAAGGCCAGCTTTTCCACTGCCATGGCATCCAGGGGTGGGCCTACTGCTCACTTGTCCCAAGGTAGACTACTTAGGTCAGGACAGGCTTTCTCCGTTTGCAAACCTCGACCATGGAGTCAAACCAACCTTCGGTAGAGGGGCATCTCAGAGCTCATTCGCCCCTAGGAGCGCTTCCTTAGAGCATAACACCTGCTTTTCCGATCTTGGGGCGTTTTCCTGTCCAGCCCCTGGAGCCAAAGCCTGTGCTAGGAAACTTTAATCCTGCTGACACAGCAAGGGTGAGTCACAGACACAGGTTGTTAGACATTGGAAGCTTAAAGAACTTCCTGAATGTCATGGACAAGAGTGCCATGCCTTATTCAGGAAAAACCTACTACACCAGAGCTAAATGGATACTTATACAGTCAAAACAAATGTGGCAAGATGTCAAAAACTGTTATGTAATTTGTTTACAGTGTATATACTCTGCTTGCACCTATAATATATTATGAACATGTGCACACACACACACACACACAAAAAATTAAAATAAACAAAGTAGATGTGGTGGCACATGCCTATAATGCAAGCATTTTGGAGTCACTGGGGAGAATCATGAACTTGAGGCCAGCCTGGGCTGTATAGTGACACCATCTCTCAAAACATGAACACACACACACACACACACACACGTATTCAGATTTCAGGTAAAATGTTGAGAACATATCCTGAAAACTGTCATCCACTAACTAAAGATAATTTAATTCTCTGAGATGGTGTATCTTTGATTGAATTGCCATTTATTGATTAGGCCCAAACTATTAAGTTTCCTGTTACAAGTAGGATGAGTAGAAATGACCCCATATCTAGCTAGGTCATAGCCAGTGCCAGGAATATCTAAGTTCCAGAGAAAATATCCCCAGCCATCAGAAAAACTCCATGTGCTATACCAAGAAAACGATCAGTCAATAGTGCTCTGTGTATCAAAAAGCAGATCAAAAGGGACAGAAACAAACAAACAAACAAACAACAACAAATAATGTAATTCATTCTCGGGTGCTAATTTTTTTAAAATTATGTATAAAGGGCTAATTTAGTAGAAGAAAAGTGAATTAAAGTGTAAAATATAGTAAACAAGATATACCAACTGTAGAAATGGGTAAAATTAGTTGCTAAAATTACTTTTTTTAATATATCATTAGATGTACAGCTTAAAAACAACATGGATCACACCAATGACAATAAGGAGGCAAAGGGAAGAAGCCTTGTTCTGTGGCTCAATATATAATGCCAAGTTGCCTGAAGCATTCAAGAAAATGAAAAAAATTTAATTTCATAGTCAATCCATGTAGGTGAAATATCAATAGCAATTATTAAATAGGTGAAACATAACCGGTAACGTTCAGAACACCATCAGAGCAGAGATCACAGGCGCTGCAATTGCATAAGCAAGCAGCATGGGGGATGAATAAAGAGAGTATCGCAAGCAGAAAGAGTAAAGCAACAATAATAGTGCAAATTTTTCCAAATATACATAAAAGCACCTACATGACTTCAGTAATTTACAACTGGGAGAGTGGTTAAAACAAAGTTCAGGGAGATACATTTTATCAGAGACATTCTTACAAGAAAGAGAAAAACAATATAAAGTTTGAAAATATGATAACTAATAATAGGAAAGCACAATTTGTCAAGAAGTTATAAAAGCTACTCTGTTTACAAATCGTACATGGTATGTTCCAAGCTGGGGAGGTAGGACCCATTTATAGCCAGGATTCTCTCCCTCAGAGATCACACGCTGGTAGGAAGCATCAAGTGTTCAAGCCTAGCAGGATTTCAAGGAGAGAATGGCAGATCTATCTATACATTTCCACAGGTCTATACTCCTAAATAGGCAATGCTTAATGAGGTGAACACAATGGATGTTTGTATATGTTGAATATTGAATAATGAAGAGTGTGGAATCCAGCTTTATTAGGGTTCCTACATAAAATGGCATGCTACAATTAGTATGATTAGAGGAAAGTTGTTCATTTACAAGGGCCCCATCGAGGATGTGAGGCTGAGAGACCACAGACGCAGACTAAGAGCAGGGAACCATTGCTGTGCCTAGGGAAGAAGAGGGAAGTAGGGGCTGTGCTTATAGGAGTCACTTAATGGACTGCTTATGCTTAGGAGGTGCACAGCTTCAGCGAGGAGACCCCCTGCAACCTGCAGGAACTTGCAGGAAGCAAGGACTGCACAAGTCCCCTGAGTAATTCTTCCTGCCTCGGATCTGCCAGAGCCTGACATGAACCAACTCCAAGCGGAGGACAGACAGAAAAGTTGTGTAAAGGTCTGTTCAGCTCACAGAAGAGTACAGTATTCCTGAATCGCAACCGTATAACTTGAAATTAGTTAACTTTAAAAATGTCAACATGGGGCTGGAGTTAAGGTGTTTACCTGCAAAGCCTAAGGACCCAGGTTCATTTCCCCACTACTCACTTAAAGCCAGATGCACAAAGTGGTGCATGCATCTGGAGTTCATTTGCAGTGGCTGGAGGCCTTGGTGTGCCCATTCTCTCCCACACTCTCATAAAAGTGTCATTATGAATTCCAGGTCAGCCTGGACTAGAGTAAGACTCTTCCTCAAAAAAAAAAAAAAAAAAAAAACGTAAAAAAAGTTAATATTTAAGCTCAAGAATAGAAAAAGATAGAATAAACCTAGAGAAGGCAGAATGGCAATGATGAAGGTGAGAAGGGGCCTGGAGAGGCCTGAGAAATAACTGAATAAGTGAGTCAACAAAGCTGTGAAAAACCACAGACAGAGGAGAAAAGACAAAGATCATATTTTGAAAAACTCAGAAACCAAACAAAATATAAACACTGTTATATCAAGAGTCATTAAAAATAAAACAAAGAGCTGGGTGTGTGGCACACGTCTTTAATCCCAGGCAGAAAGAGAGGATCACTGTGCATTTCAGCCCAGCCTGTGACTACAGAGGGAGTTCCAGGTCAGCCTGGGCTAGACCTCAAAAAACCAAAAAATAAAAATAAACCATATTAAATTCTGTCTAAAATAAGAATAGGTATCCATGTATCTTTCACTGACCTCACTCTCCATTGGAGAATTTGTTTCTCTTTTTCAGATGGACATAGAACCTGAGGCGAGAATCAGCCCATCACGCCCCACCTGGGCACCAGCAGAAGCCATAGCGTTAGTGGGGAAATGAGCAAGAGCTGCTTTCTCGTTGAACCTGGTACCAGCACAAGGCTGAAGGAGACAGACATTGAGGACACTCAACTCCTACCAAACCGGAGATCCAGAGACACAGAGACTCCCAAGACCTCATCACTGAAATAGACTTAAAATGAACCCAACATGGCTCAGGGAAATTCGTGGAAGAGGGGGTGGAAAGATTGTTAGAGCCATAAGTTGGGTCATTATGCACAGAGACATTGCCTGTCCCCATAACTGATGGCCACCCCCAAATGCAACACCCTCAATCCTCATGGGGGAAAGACAGGGAGAAGGTATCGTCATGGATGTATGCACACTATATACATAACTAATAAAATAAAATAATAGAGAATATAAAACACTTCCTGGGAAGTCGTTTTGTGTGTGCGTTAGTGTGTACGTGTGTGCGTGGTGGAGGGTGGCGTGATCCCACGTGCTTGCCTGTGGTGGTGGAGGCGCTCACGTGAGGGGCTCTAAGCAGAACGTCAGGCATCCCACTCCATCACTCTTCTGCCTGGTCTAGTTTTTGAACATCTTTTCTTAAATTCTGGAGCTTGCGGGGCTCCGGCAATTCTTGGATCTCTGCTCCTCCATGGGACTGGGGTTACAGGTAAAATATGTGGGTGGACTACTCAAAAGATGTAGATAGTAAAGGTAGAATGCAAAAAAAAAGAAAAAAAAATTAAAAAAAAAAAAAAAACATTTGAGAAACCTGTAGAGGGCCCCTGAGACTCAGACTGAACATGCATAGGGTGAAAAGCTGTAGGGCCAGACTAAAGGCTATCTCCAGAGAAAGAACTTCCTGGAGTACAACACATGAGAATCACCCAGAGTAAAAGGGCAATGGCATTACTGTGGGCCAGGATGGGAGCTGTCCTGAATAGAACGGAGTATTAAGCTGGGACCACACGAGGGGACTGACTACTTTCTCTGGGGGGCTAAACTATCCTAATGTAAAGGGTACTCTAGACCCACTGTGAATGCACTTAACAATGATCTTTGATTGTGTAGCTGGTGTTGAGGGTAATGGTGATGGCTCTGAATGTCACCAGGTTTTAGTATACATCCCCATCATAAGCAAATGTACCAAAGTGACTTTACCTTTCAGTCCTGGAGCCATGAAGGCACAGCTAATTGTATTTCCTGTCATCATCTTACCCTTTGGTATTGTGGACAAGCTACTCTTCCAGATCGTTTCTAACTAAGCAGAAAGAAGCAGTTTAAAGGTTGTGGCTAACATGCTAGCATTTGAAAGTTTTCAGTCATTTTGACAATTTGTCTCCTGTCTCAGTCCTCTAAGGCCTTGCCTAACGAATTGCAATGTGAACTGGAGGGGTTTCATCATGGAGCTGGGTTAACCATGAGCTGCATCTAGACTTCTGAGAGTTACCTGTGTCCTGTTTTCTCACAGATGTGGCAGGTATTGTCCCTTTATACCCTTTTTGCTGACTGGAATCTCTCTGAGGCATCAGTGTGTTTTCCTAGGACCCTTGTTATCACTGGGCTTGTAGTCTTGCTGGAATCTTTTCCCCCCAGATGTTTCATACTGTTTCTATCTTATAACTGCTGTTTAAAATTCCAAAAGTCAAATATAAAAGTTAGCTAGCATGTCTGAAGTCTTACTGCCCAATTTGACAGTTTCCTCCTAAGGTCTGGAGGAGATTGACTAGGTATAAGTATTTATAAATATCTGCCCTTAATCATATACTTACTATCTTTTTGTAACTTTTATGTCTTGTAAACCTTTCAGTAGGAACTGTGCTCCATTGGCTATACATCATTTTTTGATATAGGAATTTGGGGTGTCTTTGAGATTGACTAGCCTTTCTAGGTTCTTGGTTGAACTACTAACTTTGATTTAGGGTGCCAGATACTATGGCCTTACAAAACTTCCACTGACTCAATGGCCTTCAGATTCTTACAAATTCAAAGAATGAAATCCATAGACCATAGAGGGTGAGGTTTAAAAAGTCTCTATCACAGAGCTTAAGAGAAGAAGGAAGGCAGAACTCCTGCATAGGAGGAGGGGTCCTCAAAAATGGATTACTATTTAAGGCTGCTGCCTTAGAGTTAATAAGGCCTTACTGAAGCGGGGGATGAGCTAATCAGTCCAGTTCCCAAGCCAGGTATCCAGCCCCTGTGGTCTTAGTCACATTTTTCTGTCTGATTTCGAGGTAAGGGGGGCTCCTTTAGAGAAAGAAATAAGGAAAAGCCAAACCATTATGGCATTTTTGGCATTCAGCATGATGGAGATATTGAGAATTCCTTTAGGGAACAGATGTAAGGAAAATAAAACCAAGTTATAGGCTCAAGGACATTCTTTGATTTAGCCAAGAGAGAAAACGATCATATTCACTTTGGGGGCTTCTTCTCCTAAACTACTTAGCCTGATTTTTATCTCTTATTTTTCATCATTATAATAGGACTCCATATAATTCATGCTTTTTGTTCTGGAACCACCAATCAGAGCATCCAGTGGGAAACCTGGACTTCCATTAAGACCTTGGCCGTTAGTCACTAGTCTCCAGTTGTATTTCTCTTGCTTTCTACTCACTGGATAAGCCCCCAATAACTCACCTCTCCCCATTGGTACTATGACACAGGATGCCCCCTACTCTGTAAATATGTTCTACACTGCTTCTGTTATTGAGTGGGGATGAGTTGCCTCTCTGTCTTGCCAGACATACCCAACTTAATGACTTTGCTGTCAGGACTCCCTATGAGACACAGGAGACAAGTCAAGAGACACAGAGTGTTTGCCAATATAACCAAGTTTCCTATGAGAGAGACCCCTAGTGTGTGTCAGACATGCATTAGGCTGTCTTCCAAGATTAAGGTTTGACCCTTGAAAGGCCTACTCTAAACATCCCCAAACCAACCTCTTGGAGTCCTGTCAGAGTAAGGCTAGAGTTGAGGACAACTCCTCTGAGAGACTAAATGGAGAAAGAAAGGAGAAAAGAAAAATATAATGCTTATTTTTTCCATGTCAACTCTAGGCTCTGCTTGCCAAATATGTAAAACAAAATCCTGTTTAAATCTGTAGGTCAATCTGGGGAGATTAATAATCACGACATATATTTTTAGTTATTTAAGTATACTTAATTTCTTTTAAGAGGATCTTGTAGTTCTAAGAGTAAAAATTTTGCATTTCCAATAGAATTGTGTTAATAACTTAATTTTGGATTACTGCCAAGTTATAGGAATATAATTGATACTTATGTATTGAACTTGCATCATATAAGCTCAGTAAACTTGATTATTAGTTTGAGAATATTTTAGATTACTTTTAATATTCATATACATTATATCATAGACAAATAGAGTTATTCTTTTCTTTTCGACATGGATAACTTTCAAAAATGTTTCTTGCCTAATTTCCCTGCTGGAAATTCTTGTTTGATTATGAATACATGTTGTAAAAGCAGAAATAACCTTATCTTAGGTGGAAAATATCCTTGTCTTACCTTTAAAGTAGCTTAACGAAGTCAGCTGTGTGGTTTTTGAGTGTGTGGGAAAGAATGGAAATTTGAATAAATCTCTCCTATCAAGAAAACTCCATTTGTATGTGATATACAGAGAATAAATAATTATTTCTATACATACCTTCTTAAAATTTTAATAATAGTTATTCTGGGTATTTTTGAGCTGGACAGAGATTTCCTCAACTCTTGCTTGGGCTGAAATTCAGGCATTTGGGTGCTGGACACTTACAGCCACACAAGATTTCCTTTGAGTCAGTGACCTCCAGGTTCTTCTTAAGAATTGTGGTGAATGAAATCCACAGACCATTAGTAGGTGGAATTTAGAAATATGTTACTATAGAGCTTAAGAGAAAGTAGACAGAACTAGAGAAAGGTCCACAAATAGAAAAGGCCTACCTGGAGATCCTTACTGGTGTGTTCTATGGCAAATTGCACGTTAGGCCTTGAGTTTGTCAGTCCAGTTCTTACACCAGGTGTCTCGGTGCTGCCAAGTTTCCAGGAAAGGGAATAAACTCATTCATATTAGTGTCCTAGGAGAAGGTAATTATTCATTTTAGAAGACGGTGATTATATGTTCTCTGAAAGGGGTCTCCTTTAGGGAGAAGGAAATAATGAAAGACCAGACACTTCTGGCATTTCTGGCCTCCAACAAGGTGGAGGCTGTGAGGACCCCTTTAGGGAAAAAGGGATTAGTAAGAACTAAATTTCCTCCCAAGAGGCTCAAGGATGTTCTCCTCCTGCAGGCTCAAGGACATTTCTCAGCTTAGGTACTTTCACTTCACTTTTGTGGGTCCTGTTACCCCTAAACTTCCTCAACAATACTTCCAAACTCATTATATTAGGCTAATATTATTACAGAAGTTGTTAGGGTCACAGCCTGGGCCTGGTGGCCTAATAAGGCAAGCTCTGCCACTTGCCCTCTGCAGGCAAATTAAAGACAAAATTAATGGCAAAAAAATAGAGAAAAAAAGGTGATTTACTCAATATGACTGCATTGGGAAGAGGAGCAAAGAGGTTCAGTAACTACCTGCACCCCCAACCAACATGATACATACATGCACATACCAAGTCCATATACTTCATCTTTGAGTTCCTTGCATGAAGTTAAGGTTTTAACTAGAGGGCAAGAGGTATGCATAACTAAGCAGTCCTGGCCAAGGTGTGGTCCCATCCATCATCATTGTCCTTGTCTCCAGCTTCTCCTACAAGGTCATCTGACAGTCCTGTTAAATCTCTCTAGGAGACAAGCTCCATCTTATCTTTAACCTTTTCCCAAGTGTGAGTCATCTGGGGAAATTTCAATTCCTTTGGGTATATTATTTTAATACCTTGGTAGCTAAAGGGAAGAGTACAGATGTCTTTTGAGCATATCTTCATTCTTGCCAGAATGATTACAATATTATCCTGATACCAAACTAGATGAAAACATTATGAAAAGAGTGAAAATGACAAGCCAGTATCTCTCATTGACATACATGAAAAAAATCCTTAAGATAATAAAAGTATATAAAAAAGGATAGCATATTATGACTAGGTGTGATTTATTTCAAAATTGACATGTCAAGTAAATATTCGAAAAAGAGACTTCTGGTTAAGATGGTGGCGTAGGTACCATGCCAAAGCAGCCTAGAGGGGAAAAAGCCGAAAATAAAAACCCCAGCAAAATATACACTTTTACTAAAAAGTAAGGTGTATAGGAAATTGAAATGGCAGTGGAGAACTAGGAGAGATCCAGAGCCCACACAGGCCCACAGAAGCAGCTCCGGCAGGTCTAGGGACTGTGGCAGCGTGTGCCAGCCAGCTACCAGGCTCAGCTTGAGATGCAGGAAAAGCCAGGTGAGGGGATTTTTCACTCACACCGGAGCTCTCCGCAAACTCAAGAAATGTGAAGGGAGAACAGCAGTGAACAACGGAGGAGCAGATCACAAGGTAGAAGAACATGTGGAACAGCGAGAGAACTAGAGCAGCATCGGCAGTCTCACCCCCCACTCCACCAGTGCCCAGCTCCAGTGAACAGAGCAGCAGTCCAGGGACCCAGCCACACCTACTTGAACCAACAGCAGGACCCAAGCAGAAGCACAATAACTGAGACCAAAATCATCCCAAAAGGTAACTGGGATTACACCAGGTCAGTACCTGCCTAATAAACCTGGTATATAGGTCTGAACCAGAAGTGCTAATTGCACCTTTCATATCAAGATAAATTACATGTTAAGTCTGATAGATGGTCAGATTTGCCATTCTTAAATAAACTGTATTTTGGGCTTGTTATTTGCTACTTCTTGATTTATAGTGGCTTTGTTTCCTCTTCTGTTATACATTAAGGAAGGGTCTCACTTGGTCACAAGCTGACTTGGAACCCTCTACAGACCAGAAATCTTAACCTCCTTATTGTCAGGATTAAGGGAGTATGTGAGGCACCACACAGCCTAAGAGACAGACAGAGGATCTAGTTGTCATAATACCTACTCTTGGATAAATACTTTGTGCTAATTTTCATTGAAAGTGTACATTGTTTAGTTAAATTTTAGAAACTATCTGTATTTGGTTCCACTCAGCCTACTTGAATACTCTCGTAGCAGGCAAACCCAACACCTAGGGTCACTTTTGTAGATACTCTGAGAGCCTTGAGAGCCTCACCTAGTACCTTAAGCTCCTACCCTGAAGATATATAACATCAGATTGATTGATACATCTAATAATGCCCAGCTAACTAGAAAATCCAATCATTAAATAATCCAGGATGAAAAATATATACATTATAACACAATAAACACCAAAAATCAAGACAATATGAATCCACCAAAAAGTATTAATGCATCAGAAATGACCTCCAGTGAGAATGAGTTAGAGGAAATGCAAGAGAAAGATTTCAAAAGAATGAATGTTCAAAGAACTCAAAGAAGAAATCAAAGGAAGCAAAGAAGACACAGGACACCAATTTAATGAAATAAAGAGGTCAATACTAGATATAAATAAGGAAATAGAAATAATAAAGAAAAACCAGTCAGAATTACTAGCAATAAAGAACACAGTTAATGAAATAAAAAACTGTAGACAATCTCACCAATAGAATGGATGAATGAGAGGACAGAATATCTAAGCTAGAAGACCAGGTGGCAGATCTAATACAGTCCAACAAAGAGAAAGACAAACTAATAGAAAAGTATGAGTGGGAATTTCAAGATATTCAGGACACTATGAAAAGATCAAACATAAGAATTCAGGGCATAGTAGAGAAGAATTTCACTCCAAAGGTATAGTAGGCATCTTCAACAAAATCATAGAAGGAAACCTCCCCCAAATTGGGAAATAGGTGCCAATGCAGATACAGGAATCCTTTAGAATGCCAGCCAGACAAAACCTGGAAAGAACCTCTCCTTGCCATATTATAATCAAACTACCAAACACACAAACCAAAGAAAAAATATTGTAAGCAGTCAGAGAGAAAATCAAGTTACCTACAAAGGCAAGCCTATAAGGATTACAGCAGATTACTCAACACAAACTTTAAAGGCCAGAAGGGTGTGGAGTGATGTATTCCAAGTTTTGAAAAATAACAACTGTCAACCAAGGTTGCTTTATCCTGCAAAGCTATCCATTCAAATAGACGGAGAAATAAGGACATTCCATGACAAAAGCAGGCTAAAGGAGTATTTTAAGACAAAACCAGCTCTACAGAAAATACTTGAAACAATCTTCCATGCTGAAGAAAAAGAAAAGTACACATATAAGGAATTGGGAAAAAACAAACAATACTCAAATAATAGTTAACACAAAAGAGCAAAGGTAAAACTGGAAGAACTACCAAAAAATGGCAAAAATGAATACACACCTTTCAATAATATCTCTTAATATCAGTGGCCTCGATGCCCCAACCAAAAGACAGGTTTGCAGACTGTGTTAAAAAGCAGGATCCTTCAATATGCTGCCTCCAAGAAACCAATCTTTCTACAAAGGATGAACACTATCATAGGGTGGAAGGTGGGAAAATGGTGTTTCAAGCAAATAGACCTAGAAAACAAGCAGGGGTTCCTATCATAATATCTGACAAGGTAGACTTCAGTCCAACATTAGTTAAGAAAGATAAGGAAGGCTACTTTATATTGATCAAAGCCACCCTCCAACAGGAGGATAGTACAATCCTAAACATATATGCACCTAACATGGGGGCCCCCAAATTCATCAAACAAATGCTATTAGAAGTAAGGTCACGGATAACACCAAACACAGTGGTAGTGGGTGACTATAACACCCCACTCTCATCAATTAACAGGTCATCCCGGGAAAAAATAAACAGAGAGACATCTGGACTAAATGAGGTCATAGAAGGAATGGACCTAACAGATATATACAGGGCATTTCATCCAAATGCTGCAGAATATACATTCTTTTCAGCAGCACATGGAACATTCTCTAAAATAGACCATATATCAGGACACAAAGCAAATCTTAACAAATACAGGAAAATTGAAATAATTCCTTGCATTCTACCTGACCACAATGGAATCAAACTACAAATCAATAGCAAGAAAGGCCTATAGAGCATACACAAAATCATGGAAATTAAACAGCACACTACTAAATGATGAATGGGTCAATGAAGAAATCAAGAAGGAAATAAAAAAAATTATAGAGTCAAATGATAATGAGAACACAACATACCAAAATCTCTGGGACACAATGAAGGCAGTCCTAAGAGGTAAATTTATAGCTTTAAGTGCCTATATTAAGAAATTAGAAAGGTCCCAAGTTTGGTCCTTATTGGAACACAGTTGAATGGTGTTGAAGACTTTCCTAAGTGATTAGAACGTTGAAAGGGATTATTTTTCTTTTGGAAGACATACTCCCTCTCTCTCTTACTCTCCCTTTTTTATTCTCTTCTACTTATACTACTAACCTTTCCATTCTTTTCTGCTATGTTATCATGTAATATCCATTGCTTGGCACGTTAGCTCAGCCTTGAAAATCCCTGCTTCCAAAACTTTGAGTGAAATAAACCTTTGTTATTTATAAACTACTCAGTCTCAGGTAGTCAACTAGAGCAGCAACGATAGACTAAGAGAGAGAGATCCTTCGCAACTGATAAAGGTTGTTAATGCAAAACCAGTAACAAACATGCTAAGTATCAAATGCTGTTTTCTCCTTAGACACACCAAAAAGACATGATTGTGTCCTATTCATACTCAAAATGGCATTAAACTCTCTATTAGTGAAATAAGACAAGGAACCAATAGGCAATGATGTTAGGATGGTGAAAATGTATTTATTCATGGAAGTTATAATCATTTATGTAGAAATGCCAATGGAATTTACCTTTTATTTTATTTTATTTTATTTTACTTTACTTTATTTTGATTTTTTTGAGGTAGAGTCTTGCTTTAGCCCAGACTGACCTGGAATTCACTATGTGGTCTCAGAATGGCTTCTAACTTATGGCGATCCTCCTACCTCTGCCTCCTGAGTGCTGGAGCTGAAGGCGTGCGCCACCGCTCCTAGCTTCCGATGGAATTGACAAGAAAATATCTAGAATTAATAGTTGAGTTTGGTATGGGTGAAGCCTAGAAGAAAACATATACAAACTCACTTATATTCATGTTAGAAATGAGCTCATCAAAATTGGAAGCAAAATAATATCATCTTGATAGAGGAATTTGGGGTGTCTTTGAGAGCAACAGAACCATTCTTGGCTCTTGGTTGGGCTTTAACCCAGGAGGTAGGGTGTTGGACAGTCACAATCACACAAAACTTTCACTGATTCAGTGGCTTTCAGTTTTTTGTCTTATGAATTTGACCAAGAAAATCCACAGACCATAAAGGTGAAGTTTAGAAAGACTTTACTATAGAGCTTAAGAAAAGGAATCACAGCAGTGCTTACAAAGCAAGAAGGGGATCCTGGGAAATGGGGAAAGCTTGTTAAAGAAAGTAAGACAGAAAGCCTGAAGTAGAAGGGGGAAGAGCAGAGAAAACATGCCTGGTGACACTGATTGTGGTCTCTTATGGGCATTTACAGGTTACGGGCTGAGCTGGTATCCCAACTCCTATGCAAGGTGTCCAGGTGCTTCCTCGGGTTTCTAGGAAAGGGCATGATCTTCCAGGAAAGGGGGCTCCTTTAGGGAAGAAGAGACAAGGAAGAAGCAGATGCTTCCTCTGACATTGTCAGCAATTGTGGGGTCTGCAAGGACTCCTTCAGGAAAGAAGAGATAAAGAAGGCCCTTCCTCACAGGCTCAAGAACATGTCTCACTTTTAGCCACTTTTAGTTTACTTTCAGGGGCTTTGTAGCCCCTAAACTGCCTTAATTTGAAGTTTTGGCATCTGAAACCATATCAGAAGGAATATAATCACCTAAAATATTGTCTGTGGGGCTCCACTGACCAAGAAAGAGTAAACTTGTAGCACACATGATATGTCAGCCTGAAATCCAGTAAAATTAAATTTTTAGTTCTTCAGAAAGTTCAAAAATTATGCACAAAATGATATGAGAAAATACATATTATCAAAATCAGGAATAAGATATCATATGTCAATAAAACTTTATAGGATTAAAGATCTTATAAGGAGACATAACTAATTCATAATTAAGTTAGACAACTTAAGGTAAGTGAGAAAATTCACAGGAAGATGTGTAGTCTAAAGTTATGTAAGAAAAATGGAAACTTTCAGAAGTCTAGCTCCAGCAAATAAATTAAATTGATAATTGAAAATTTCCCCACAAATCCAAGCCCAACTCCCAATGGTTTTAATGGTTAACTCTGTCATATTTCCAAATAATTAATTACTATGTATACTGTCAGTAAATATGTGAGGGATAAAATTAATCTAGAATCTATATGCAATAAGAACAACACTAACACAAAACTACATCAAAGGTACTACAAGAAAAGAATATTGTGGTGGCTTGAATGTAAAGTATTCTGTGTTTGAATATGTAATCCCAAATTGGTGGCACTCTTTTGAAAGTTTGTGGCACTTTGCTAGAGGAAGTGTGTGACTAGGGCCTGAGCCCTGATATGTTCTAGCCCAACCCACTTGGTGCTCTTGCACTTTCTTTTTCCTCCTGGCTGGTGTGAAGATGTGACACCAGCTGTCTACTCCTGCCATGTTTTCTCCACCATGATAGACTTCCCCTCAAAACTGCAAACTGAAATAAATCTTAATGACCTGGTAGTAATGTCCTTAGACAATTATGCCCTAAACAGCTACAATTTTTGTACTGGGGACTTTAAAGAGAGAATGGGTGCATCAGGGCCTCCTGCCTCTTCAAATGAACTCCAGATGCATGTGTCACTTTGAGTATCTGGCTTTATGTGGGTACTGAGGAATTAAACCCAAGTCATTAGGCTTTTCTGGTAAGGGCCTAAGTTGGTCAGCCATGGTCCTAACATCAAGAAATTAACTGAACTGCTGAAAATATCATCGACTTATACCCTTCATGAACTACTTGCAAAAAGCTTTACAGACTGTTTATAAATATAATAAAAATGACTACATGTTACTAGTCTCTGAAATGCAAGGCTGGTTCAACACATGATCCTATATGTTACATGGAAATACAAAGGATCTGGTGGAGTCATAACAATTGTGAAAAAAGAACAAATTTAGATGGCTTATGCTATATGATTTCTAAGCATACTATATGGTTGCACAAATCAAGAAAATATGGCATTGAGTTATAAATATAAATATATATTTATATCATGTACAGAATAAAGAGTACAGAATAACTCTTAGTTTATGGCAAGTGTGGTCTTAAAGGCTGTTAAGTCTATTTTAATGGAGAAAACATATTCTTTCCAATAAATACTTATAATAGAATTGTATATCCATTTGGAGAAATATGAACTTGAATGCCTAAAACCATAAACCAAAATTCACTAAGCATATCATTCTATTAAAATCCTAAATCTACAACTTCTAGATATAAACACTAGATAAAAATCCTTGTAACCTTAGGCTAGGCAAATATATTTCCAATATTATACCATAAGATCCAGAAATTTCATTTCAAAGATATGCCTAAGAGAAATGAAAACTGATGTCCATGTAATATCCTATTACAAAAAATTAAGATTTTATGTTTATTAGTAAGCTAGTCAGCAGCTAAGAGAAACAATTTGTTACAGAAATAGTGTGTTACATGTAAGAAACCATAGGAAAGTAAACCTTGTATGGCTGTCTGGAGAGATTTCTGAAAAAGCAGTTCTGTGTAAGCAGAGACCAGATCTTGGGTTGCTTTGGAGGCCAAAAGTAGTCCTCACTTCTTTCAGCATTATAGAGGTCTTGATTTTTATAATAAAAGTATCAATATTTACTTAGATACTTATTTAGGAGTCTGTAAATTTGCTAAATAATAATATAGATGAGAAATACATTAATACATAATAAAAATGGGAGTATATTATTTGAGTAAAATGGATAAAATTTACCTTAAAACAATGTGATGAATGTATGTAGAAATGATTCATAGCTTCATGATGACTGGCAAGGGGACACTGGCTATAATACCCACAAGCCTGCCCCCAACAATAACACTGCCTCCAGGAGGTATTAATTCCCAAATCTCCATCAGCTGGGACCCTAGCATTCAGAACACCTAAGTAAGTATATGGGGGACACCAAATCAAACCACCATATCCTGTTTATAGCTTATAAAATTATGTCTAGAAGTTGAGAACAATGACTACTTTTAATGAAAGAATACTAGAATAGAGGAAACTACATGAATTCCAGGCAGAAAGTTGTCATGAAAAGCACTGTAATCTCAGAATTTTTCCTTCCCTTTCCATACCTTTGGCCTTGGGCTTGGTAAGTGATGTGACTAGCAGATAAGCGGAAGCAGGATACACTTCTCAGTAGAGCCTGCAAGAGCTTTCTGGGTCCTGTCTTCTTGGGCACATATGTATTTGCACAAGAGACGATTCTGGCACAAGTATGAGAACAGGAGACAAACCAGCTTCTAGCACTCAATCTGGGAACCTGGCCCAGCAGGTCGGATCCAATACTAGCAGTCACACTGATGCACACAGCTGTATGTGAAAAGAAAATCATGGCAAGCTGTGGTAAGTCATTACCATTTGTGGTTGCAATGCAGTGTTTGACAGCAAAATGGACTATAACTCAAGGGTTAACATCATATTGTAGAATATCATATTTTACTAACATATGATATATTTCAGGAAGTAAGGCATACCATGCATTTATGTATGTATTTCTAATTTACTATTATGACCTATATGAATATTTTAGCTTCTACTTTTTATATGTACTCACTTAAATTTTAGGTATCATCATGACATTTTCAAACACAATTTGTTTTACTTGAGTCCATTCCCTCCTTATTTCCCCATCTCCCCATTCACCTTTATAGGCCCTCTGGTTTCTGCTTCTGTTGTGCCTCCACTCTCCTTCTTTGTCATGTCTTACGACACTCTCTTGGTTACCTTTCTAGCATTCTAGGTTTACCTTGACCAGCTAGACTTTAGACATGGGGAATGATATCTTTTATTTATAAAGAAATGCAAAAACTAACACTAAAAAGTGCCAGTGAGTCAGTAAGTATGTTTTATTATGACCACTTTGAAAGTGGATCCCTTAATCTACTGAAAAGTAAATCCTGTTTGAGGAAAAAGAAGATGCAGATTCCATCAAGTAAAGCCAACATTCATTAGTCCTTTCTCCTTCAGCATAGCAACTATCTGAGGCAATCTGTTTATAAAAAGAAATTATGTCTGCTAGCTTATAGGTTCCTAGATGTATTGGACCTGTTGCCTATGGAAAAGCAGCACATCAGCACATCAGGTAGTAGAGCAAAATCATCACATCATGGCTAGAAGCAAGCGAGAGGAAGAGACAGGGAGATGATATCTTCAAGGCATACCTCCAAAGATGTCAAGATCTCCTCCAGGCCTGACCTCTGAAACAATGTACCCTGAGGATCAAACATTAAACTACATGTGGACCTTTCGGTTTTACTGAGCTAAGGGTCAAATGAAACGTACACAATTAAGATGGATTTAATAAAGATGGTTTTATTGCATGTATCATAGAATAATTACCATAACTAAGCATGTTTATCACCTTCTGTTTCTCTTTTTTAATATTTTACTTTTCTATATTTATTTGAGAGGGAAAGAGAGAGGGTGGGCACAGAGGGCATGCAGCCACTGCAAATGAACTCCAGATGCATGTGCCGTCTTGTGCATCTGACTCATGTGATCCTTGTTGATACAGCAAGGCCATATTGGGTCTCTGAGTTGGGGGTGTTCCAGAAAGGGAACCACAGAACCAGAGTACCAGTGTGGCATGGCAAAGACCCACACTGATTAACCCGGAGTCTTTGTGCTGCAGGAAATGGGAAAGTGAGTTCCATTCCTTCTCTCTCCTCCACCCCTCTTCCCTTCTCTTGTCCTCTCCCTTCCCACTCTCTTCCCTTTCCTCCCCTCTTCTCTTGTTAATTTTTTTTAATATAGGATATTGAATCTATGGCCCTGTGCATGCTAAGCAAGTGCTCTACCATTGAGGTGTATCCTTAGCCATCTTTTTATTCTTTATGACTTTTTAAAGCTTCTTGGGAAAATATTTGGTGGGTACTCAATTTTTTTTTTTTGGAAAATAGTGCAAAAGTGATCTAAGTAAAGTCACTTATTCAAGCTGACCTTACAGACTGAATAGCCTGTTGGTGTATCAGAGGTCTCCTCTGCCTCTGGACATTGTGGGCTAATGATAGTTAAACCCAAGATCATTTAAAATAACATTAAAGTTAAAATTTATATGTAGCTAGAATAGGTATTAAGGAAAAACTTAAGTTCATAATCTTTTTGTTTCTAGAATTAGATCCAAGGCAAACAGACTTAATGTTTCCTAATGTAACCAGCCTTATGATCTATTTTGAGGTTTCCAGTGTATTAAATACCTCAGATGTGAAGGAATGAAAATTCAGTGCAATAATGTTTAAAATTGGATTGAGCATGATCACATGAGCAATTTGGATAAAATATAAAATAAAATATTCTCTAGGCAACTCTTAATATAAAATTTGAATTGAAGATTTACAGAATTCTAGAAAGAAGACAGCTTGGATTTAATACCCAAGGTATTCAATCTGTTAGATGAAAAGGTGAAAATATCCTTGAATTCCTTTTCATGTACAGTTCTTGGCATTGGCTGTATAAAGTCAGCACTTCACCTGCCCAGCCTGTGTCCTCGGAGCCCTACAGGGAAGGGCTACTGCAGCTGTGGCTGAGTCACTTATAAATATTCTAAATAAGCTTTCAATAGAAATATTGCATCATGTACTCAGAGAGGGGGAAATGATTTAAAAGGCAATGTAAAAAGAGTATGGGCACACCAGGGCCTCTTGCTGCTGCAAACAAGCTCCAGACTCATGCACCACTTTGTACATGGTGCTTTTCATGGGTACTGAGGAATTGAAATCAGGCCAGCATGCTATGCAAACAAGTGCCTTTAACTGCCGAACCCATTTTCAAAAATTTTTAATAAGTATCACCTTAAAACTTCTGTTTTATTGACTTACCATGGTCTCTAGATATATAATTCATTGTACTTGTTAAGTTAAGGTATTACTGATTTTAACAAACCAGGTTTTATCACATAGCAGCATTACCTTTTTATGAATTTCTGAATGCGTTCACATTGTGAGTTGTCCATCTCTCTCTGAATACATACTTGCTTACTGAATACAGAAGACATTTAACTCTACTGACCACCTTGAATCTAGCTCAAAACCTGGATCATATTAAATAGCAAATATATCTCAAAAATCTGTTGAATGACAAAGGAATTAATCCATGCTAGCTTTTGAATAAATTAAAATAAATGACATCCTAAATTACTTTTATTAATACTAGTTTGAATAAGTGGCATCTCCCTTTACAATATAAATAGTAAATTGAATAATAAACATTTTTCTATTTCTATATTTGGTTATCTGTTTTCTGTTTCTTTGTAAGGGTACATTGGATTTTGAGCATGTTCATGTTCATACCCTCCACATTCATACCCTCCCACCACTCCTTTACTCCCATCAGTCTATTTACCTTCCTAGACAGTTTTACCTCTATGTTTATGTTTATATATATATATGACTTTATCTTTTTAAAATTTGAGACGCACCAGATAAAACTTTTGTAACCATGATGTATGTTACCTGCCCACAAGTAATGTGTGAGGGTTCTCTCTGTCCATATGCTCACCAGCATTTAGTGTTTTTTCCTTAATAACTCCATTTCACTGTGGTACAACAGGCTATCAATGTAGTTTTGATTAATATTTTTCTCATGGCTAGCGAAGTTGAACTTTTGTTTGTGACTTTAGTGGTCATTTATGTTTCAGCTTTTGAGAACTATTTGTTTTATACTTCAGTAGTCACTTGATTTGGTTGTTTGATATCTTATTAGATTTTTTTTAGTTCTTTATATATTCTAGATATTAATCTTATATATATCTCAAAGATTTTCTCCTTTTCTGCAGGATGTCTCGTCACTTGATTTGCTGTTTCTTTCATTGTATAGAAGATTTTTAAAAAATAGCATGAGGGGTTGGAGAGATGGCTTAGCTGTTAAGGCACTTGCCTGTGAAGTCTAAGGACCCAGATTCGGCTCTCCAAATCCCACATAAGCCAGATGTACAAGATGATGCATGCTCAAGGTCATACACGTGCACAAGGTAGTACATGTTGTCTGGAGTTTGATTGCATTGGCCAAGGTCTTGGCACACCAATTCTCTCTCTCTCTCTTTCTCTCTGTCTTGTTCTCTCTTTCATTAAAAAAAAAAAAAAAGCCAGGTGTGGTGGTGCACACCTTTAATCCCAGCACTCAGGAGGCAGAGGTAGGAGGATCGCCATTAGTTTGAAGCCACCCTGAGACTACATAGTGAATTCCAGGTCAGCCTGGGCTAGAGTGAGACCCTACCTTGAAAAAACCAAAAATAAATAAATAAATAAATAAATAAAGTAAAACAAAAAATATCTTGAGGTTCATTTGTTAACTGTTGGCCTTATTTCCTAGGCTCCTGTAGTCCTGCCTTTGTGCGTGTATGTGCTTTCAGGGTTCCAGTGCTCACATCAAGGTTTTCATCTATTTGGAGTTCTTTTTTTTTTTTTTGGTCTTTCGACGTAGGGTCTCACTCTAGTTCAGGCTGACCTGGAATTCACTATGTAGTCTCAGGGTGGCCTCAAACTCACAGTGATCCTCCTACCTCTGCCACCCGAGTGCTGGAATTAAAGATGTGCGCCACCACACCCAGCTTGGAGTTCATTTTATAAAGAGTGAGAGATAGAGATCTAATTTATTTCTCCTACGTACGGAAACCGAGTTTTCCCAGTATGGCTTATTGCAAAATTGTTTCCAGAACAGTCTGATGCCACTTTATCACTTTTTTCAAAAATCAGGTAGCTATAGCTCTTAATATAATGGGGTCTTGGATTCTGTTCCATTGATCTGTGTCTATTTTTGTTTGACTATCACACTGTGTTTGTTAGCATGGCTCTGTAGCATAACTTAAAATAAGGTATATTTTTAAAATGTTTCATTTATTTTTATTTATTTACGAGAGAAAGAAAGAGAGAGAGAATGGACCTTTACCCACTGCAAATGAACTCCAGACATGTGTGCCACCTTGTGCATCTGGCTTACGTGGCTACTAGGGCACTGAACCTGGGTCCTTATTCATTTGTTTGTATTCTTTGGTTGTCTTGGAAATTATGTACAGCCAAATAAATTTTAGTTCTTTTATGCCCTCTTTCTCTTCAGAGCAGAGGCTTTGGTATGGTGGCACATGCCTTTAATCCCAGCACTCAGAAAGCCAATGTAGGAGGATTGCTGTGAGTTCAAGGCCACCCTGAGACTACATCGTGAATTCCAGCTTATCTTGGGCCAGAGTGAGACCCTACTTTGAAAAAAAGAAAAAAAAGAAAAAGAAAGCTTATCTGTGTAGAATGACACAGGAATTTTGAGGGGGGTTACACTGAATCTGTCGATTGTTTTTGGTAAGATAGCCATGTTCACAATTACTATTTCTTTCAAACCCTAGGCATGGGAGGTCTTTCCATCTTCTAATGTCATCTTTAATTTCTTTCCAGAGAGTTTTTAAGGTTTTCACTTTATAAGTCTTTTGTTTCCTTGGTTCAATTTGTTCCAAAGGTTTTATTTATTTATTTATTTTTTGTGTGTGAGGCAATTGGGAATAAGATTGTTGCCTTTATTTACTCTTATAGATAAAATTTGTATCCTTATACTTTGCTGAGAATGTTTATCAGCTCTAGGAGTTTTCTGGTGGAGTATTTAGGGTCTCATGTATAGAATAATGCCATCTGCAAATAAGCATACTTTGACTTCCTCTTTTCCTATTTGCATCCCTTTTATTTCAGTCCTTTATCTTATGGCAATAGCTAAGACTTCAAACACTGTATTGAAAGAGTAGTGACAGTGAAAACTTGTATCCTTGGCTTTCATGGATATTTTTGAAATTTTACCCATTTAGCTTAATGTTGGTTATTAGCTTGTCATATATAAGCTTTATTATATTGAGGTATATCTCTTCTATTCCAAGTCTCTTCATGTCTTTTATCATGAAGTGATTTGGATTGGTCAAAGCCTTTTGCTATAGCAAGTGAGATGATCATGTATTTTTTTTGTCTATGAGTCATTTATGTACTGTAATTACACTTATTGACTTCTGTATATTGAATTATTTGTCCATCTTTGGAAAAAAGCCAACATGATGATAATAAATGATCTTTTAGAGTGTTCTTGAATTTAGTTTTAAGTGCTTTATTGAGAATTTTTGTATATATGTTCATTATGGAGACTGATCTATAATTTTCTTTGCTGGGTTTTTATCATGTATGTTACTTCTTCTGTAAGAGTCTTCTAAAATTAAGCAGTGAATCCATTTGGGCCTCGGTTTTGTTTTAGTTGGAAGAATTTTTATTACTACTTCAATGTCATTGCTTGTTATACCTGTGTAAGTTATTTATGTTTATCAAATCTTGGTAGTTCATGCACATCTAGAAATTAATCTATTTCTGTTAGACTTTCCATTGTAATGTCATCTTGATTGGTTTTTCTGTTAGTCAATTTTTAAAAATTTTTTTCAATGAGCATTCATTATTAGGTCTACGTGATCTAAGATGTAGGCATTTCATAAAATAAATGTCACTAAATTTAAAATCAAAGTTTAATCCTAGAACAATAATAATGAGAGTTTTTTCTATCCCAATCTCACCAAGAGACAGGTCAACCCAACAAAATTATGGTAATATCTGAATTAAATGACATCTTAGATCATGTAGACCTAACAGATATGTACAGAATGCTATATCCAAACACTGCATAATGTACATCTTCCTCAGCAGCACATAACACTTTCTGTAACATATATCATATAATTTTGCACAGTACAAGTATTAGAAAATAGTGGAAATTTTAATATCATCTTGTATTCTGTCTGACCACAATAAAATAAGACTAGAAATCAGCATACCTGCATAAATTTATAAAGATTAAATAACACACTATTGAATAATGAATGCTCATTGAAAAAAATTTTTAAAAATTCCCAGAATTGAGTGTAAATGAAAACACAACATATCAAAACCTATGATATGCAAGAGAAGCAATCCTAAAGAGGAAATTTTATAACTACAAGTACCTGGAGTTAAAAAAATTGAGAGAACATAAAATTCAGAAAATCCTTAGGACTTACTTTAAAAACTTATATGCTACAAAATTGGAAAGTCTTAGCCAGGCTTGGTGATACATGCCTTTAATCCCAGCACTCAGGATGCAGAGGTAGGAGGATCCTCATGAGTTTGAGGCCACCCTGAAACTACATAGTGAATTCAAGGTCAGCCTGGCCTAGAGCAAGACCCTATCTTGAAAAACCAAAATAAATAAATAAATAAATAAAAGAAAAGAAAAGAAAAAGGAAAGTCTAACAGAAATAGATTAATTTCTAGATGTGCATGACCTACCAAGATTTGATGAACATAAATAACTTACACAGATATAACAAGCAATGGCATTATCTTTTCTTTGCTTCAAAGTCTGTTTGGTCAAATATAACAATTAATACTTGCTTGATTATTATTTCTATTTGCTTGGAATACCTTTTCCAGTTCTTTACCCTAAAATGAGAAGATTTTCTACCTTAGGTAACTGCCATTCTTTAAACCCATCTGATAGTATCTTTTGATTGAGGAGTTGAGATCATTAATTTTTAGAGATATAAAGATGTGTATTAAATCCTGTCAATTTGTTGGTTTTATATTATTTGATATTTTCCTATTTCTCACTATCTAACTACTTTTCTAGGGTTGTTTGTTATTTCCAGTCGCATTATGGATGTGTTTATCTTTTCCATTCAGAAGACTCCTTTGAGTATCTCTGTAGAACTGTAATTAATTAATTTATCCTGCTTTCATAGTCAGAAGCTTTCTTCTAAAATTATGACATATAGCATTTCTGAGTATAGTAGTCTGTGTTGGCAGCTGTTGTCTTAAGGAATTTGAACTATTTCATTCCAAGCCCTTCTGGCCTTTAAAGTTTTTGTTGAGAAATCTGCCATTGCTCTGATGGATCTTCCTTTATATTGGCCTGGTGTTTCTCTCATAGTTTTTGATATACTCCCTTTTTATGTATATTTAGTGTTTTGACTGCATTATGACATGGGTAAAATCTTCTCTGGCCTTGCCTGTTTACCATTCTGAATTCCTCATGTAGCTGCAAGGGCTTCTAGCTTCCCTATAGTTTGGAAATTTTTCTGCTATGATTTGTTGAAAATGTTTTTACAACTTTGGCATGAAATGTCCTTCTCCTATGTCCATGACTCAGAGATTTGAACTTTTCTGTGTCTTCCAGATCCCACATGCTTCATTTGCAAACCTTTATGATTTGTCTTTTCCTTTTATTAAGTGTTCAAATTTCTCTCTTGTTTCTAATTCTGCATGTTCTTTTCTCATCATGATCTCTTGTTTTGGTCAGGTTTTACATGGATCTTTTTATTGAGCTTATTGAAGTTTTCATTTCCATTGTTGTCTTTTGTTTTTCTTTTTTCTTTATTGAATTCCACTTTCATATTCTGTGTTGCTTTCTTTTGAACTCAGCTTGTGTGTGTGTGTGTGTGTGTGTGTGTGTGTGTGTGTTTTCTCTTGGTATTTTTTCATATGCTCTTGTCCCATTTGATATCTCTTAATCAAATAATTCTCTTGAACTCTGTCTGGGTCTTTTGTTTCATTTGTTGTCATTTGAAGTCAGCACTCTTGGATTGGTAATTTTTGGAAGAGTAGTGTTTACTTGATTTTCCATGTTTCTTGTATTTTTGTTTTGAGATTTGCACATGCATGCTTAGATAACTTGTTCATTTTCTAAAAATTTAAGCCACCTTTAATCTTTCAATGGAAAATTTTTTTAAATAAGGTTGTAGTGTTACTTTTATCTGCTAGGTTGGTGTTCAAGGGACTATGCTTGGTCCCCAGGGCTTCCCTTAGAGTCTGTACAAAACAATCACTATCAATGTGTAGGCCCACTACAAAATATAGGAATAGTCAAATGGAAAACAATCACCCCTTAAGTGCTGATGAGAATTACTGGTTATGCAGAATATACTAATTTATTAGTGACTATTGAGATGAGTGGAAAGAATAAAGCAAAATAAGACTAGTGATTATATTGGGTTGATTTAGAAAAAAAAAGTCTAAGAGGGAAATAAAAATAGAAGGATGACTGGGGAACAAAGGGAGGAGAGATAAGGTAATTTTGGTTCAGGGTAGAGTAAAAATAGGTTTTGAACTACAATCAGATAATGTGGAACAGTCCCGGCTCTTAGGAGATTGAGAAACAATAAGCCTACAAAATAGGCCGGCATATATGCTTTGGGAAAAGAAAGTGAAAAGTAAAGAAGGGACAAAAATATAGAGAGGACAAGAACAGAGTAGGTCAGAGCTGGCCTGCTATATTGACAGTGGTTATTAAATAAGGGAGAAATAAATGTGAAGAGAAGAGAGCTAGATGGTAGTAAAGAGTATGACCCCAGCGTGGCCTGTCTACTGTTTCCCTCTCAAATATTTTGGCATTGCTTCTCCAGAAGCCTGAGCACTCATTTGTGGTATTGGGTCATGGGTATTGATCACACCCCTGAGCAGTTCCTAAGAGACTGGTTGGGATGTTTTTCTCTTCTTGAAGCCTTCCTTTGGGAGACTGAGTTAGTTGCAATGGCCCATTCAGGCTGCTCCTGGGGCTCCACGGGTGGAGTTTCAGATACTGATCAACCTGTGGGCAGTCCTTCTTGAGTCTAGATGCAAATGCAGACCCCACTCCCGTGTGATCCTTCCCAGTGTCCAGTGTGCTGCTTGGAACTATGTCCAAGTTTGCCTGCAGACATTGGCTCGAAAAATGTCTCCACCTTGCTGAACACTATGTGATTTGATTCAAAGTCCTCCCCCAATCCCCCCGCCACAATCCAGCAGTACTGGAACATTGTTCATGATGTTTGCTCTGACTTTTTTTTTTAAAGACCTATTTTTGTTTATTTATTTGAGAGCGACAGAGAAAGAGAGGATGGAGAGAGAGAGAGAGAGAGAGAATGGGCATGCCAGGGCCTCCAGCCACTGCAAACGAACTCCAGATGCGTGCGCCCCCTTGTGCATCTGGCTAACGTGGGTCCTGGGGAATCGAGCCTCGAACTGGGGTCCTTAGGCTCCACAGGCAAGTGCTTAACTGCTAAGCCGTCCCTCCAGCCCTGCTCTGACTTTTTAAAAATTTTTTTTTGTTTATTTTTACTTACTTGTTTGAGAGAGACAGGCAGAGAGGGAGAATGGGTGCAGAAGGGCCTCCAGCCACTGCAAATGAACTCCAGAAGCATGCGCCCCCTTGTGCATCTGGCTAACATGGGTCCTAGGGAATCGAACCTCGAACATGGGGTGCTTAGGCTTCACAGGCAGGTGCTTAACAGCTAAGCCATCTCTCCAGCCCTGCCCTGACTTTTCCAAGATTTCAACTCACAAAGTCTTGGGCTGCCAAGTCACTTACACATCAGGGCTTTTTAAAATATTTTTATTATTTGTTTTATTTATGAGAGGGAGAGAGAAGAGAGAGAGAGAGAGAGAGAGAGAGAGAGAGAGAGAGAGAGAGAGAGAGAGAGAGAAGAAAGAAAGAAAGAAAGAATTGATGTGCTAGGGCCTCCAGCCACTGCAATTGAACTCCAGACCCTGGACCATCTTATGAGCATACACAACCCTGTCCGCATGTCACCTTGTGCATCTGGCTTAGGTGAGGTCCTAGGGAATCAAACCTGGGTCCTTAGGTTTCTCAAGCAAATGCCTTAACTGCTAAGCCATCTCTCCAGCCCCATGTCAGAGCTTTTGAAAATGTTGTTGAGCAAGTGGAACAATTGAATGCCTTATGCAGAGAAGAAAGGGATTTCCTGGTGTCTTTTTTCCCTCTAATACCAATATGTACCACCTGTCTGGCTCTCCCCTCTTTTTCTGCTGTTTAAGCTGTCCATATCTGCTGTTTGTACTCCCTTTCATAGGGTGAAATTGACCGATGTAGGTATAGCAAGTATCTAAGAAACTTGGTCTCCCAAGTCTTTTTCAATTGTGCTGATGTCACTTTTATTTTATTTTATTTACATGTTTAAAAAAATAAAAATATGGAATGCTTTACAAATTTGCATATCATCCTTGAGCAGAGGTCATGCTGATCTTCTCTGTATAGTTCCAATTTTAGTATATGTACTGCCAAAATGAGCACTGATGTCACTTTTATTAACTCTACAGAGTTGCTTATGATCTTTGAAGAAGACTTACTTTCATTTGTCATAATGAAGCAAAGAATTTTACTTTATCATTATATTCTAAAATTTGATTAAATGCAATTTGTATTTTCCTCACTAACTTAATATAACTAATGTAATGTTTAGATAAACCTATTATTTTTTCAATGACATTGAAATTTCAGAGACATGAGCAGGTCACCAAGGAGCCAGAAGAATTCAGAAAAATTGAAAGAAATAATTCCTTGTATTATATCCAACTGCAATGCAATAGTTAGAAACTAAAAAGAAAATAAAAAGGTACAAAATTCTGAAGATTAAACATAACACTATCAAATAATAAAAGCATAATTGTTCAGGAAGTCTTTTTCCATTCCTATATCATGGAATGTACTTCCTAAATTTTCTTCCAGTAGTATTTGAGTTTCTTGTCTTATATTGAGATCTTTGATCCATTTGGACTTGACTGTAGTGCATGGTGAAATGTCTGGATCAAGTTTCAGTTTCCTGCATATGGTTATCCAGTTTGTCCAGCACCATTTGTTGAAGATGCTATCTTTTTTCCAGCCTATATTGTTTGGGCCTTTATCGAATATCAAGTAGCTATAGTTGCTTGACCCAAAGTCCTGGTCCTCAAGTCTATTCCATTGGTCTATACTCCTGTTTTTATGCCAGTACCATGCTGTTTTTATTACTATGGCTTGGTAATATAGCTTTAGATCAGGTATGGTGATGCCTCCAGAGGTATTTCTTTTGCTGAGGATATGTTTGGATATGTGAGGCCTTCTCCCTTTCCATATGAAATTTGAGATCATTTTTTTCTATCTCTGTGAAGAACACTGTAGGGATTTTAATTGGAATTGCATTAAATCTGCATATTGCCTTTGGTAGGATTGTCATCTTCACAATGTTAATTCTGCCTATCCAGGAACATGGGAGGTCTTTCCATTTTCTCAAGTCTGCCTCAATTTCTTTTTTGAGTGTTTTTATGTTTTCGTTGTATAGATCTTTCACTTCCTTGGTTAACGTTATTCCAAGGTACTTTATTTTTTTTGTTGTTGTTGCTATTGAAAATGGGATTATGTCCCTTATTTCTTTCTCTGTATCTTTGTCATTTGCATAAAGGAAGGCTACCAAAAGCAATGTACAGATTTAATGCAATCCCAATCAAAATTTCATTGCCATTCTTCACAGAAGTAGAAAAAATAATCACAAAATTTATATGGAAACACAAAAGGTCTCAGATAGCTAAAAATGTCCTCACTGCAAAGGCTACTGCTAGTAGTATCTCTATGCCTGATTTCAGGATATACTGCGAAGCCATAGTGTTACAATGAGGATGGTACTGGCACAAAAACAGAAACATAGGTCCATGGAATACAATAGAAAATCCAGGTGTTTTTGACAAAGTGGCCAAATAGACTCACCTGAGTACAAACAGTATCTTCAACAAATGGTGCTGGGGAAATTGGATAGCTGCCCATAGAATGAAGTCTCTCATCTTGCACAAAAATCAACTCCAAGTGGATCAAAGACTTCAATATAAGACTTGAAATGCTGAAATAACTATAATAAGTAGGAAAACACTCCAAGATGTAGGCGTAGGGAAATGTTTTCTGAAAAGACTACAGTATCCCATGGAATAAGACAAACACTCAACAAATGGGATCTCATGGAACTAAAATGCTATTGTACAGATAAACCACCATCTGATTCAATAGACAACCTATAGAATGGAAGAAAATCTTCACCAGCAATAAATCTGTTAGAAATTTTATATCTAGAATATACAAAGAGCTCAAAAAAATACAATAAAATTTGTCAAAAATAGGGAAGGGAACTGAGCAAAGAATTCTCAAAGGAAGAAATAGAAATGACCAATAAACATCTAAAAAGTTTTCAATATACTTAACCATCAGAGAAATGTAAATTAAAACTACTTTGAGATGTCGCCTCAGTTCAGCCAAGATGGTTATTTTCAAAAAACTCAAATGACAAATGCTGGACAAGATGTGAGGAAAAAAGAACCCTAAATCATAGTTGGTAGGAATGTAAACTTGTACAGCCCTATGGTTATCGTTATGGAGGTTTCTCAAAAACCTAAAAACAGTTACACTATATTACCCAGCTCTTCCACTCCTGGGAATATACCAGACTCTATCCATACTTTAGAGATACTTGCTCAACCGTGTTTATCACTGCCCTATTCACAATAGCTAGGAAATGGAATCAGTGAGGATGCTTTTCAACTTATGAATGGATAATGAAGATGTGGAACATATACACAGTGGAGTTCTCCTGAGCAGTAAGAAAAAATGAAATCATGAAATTCACAGTAAAATGGGTGGACCTGGAATATATTACACTAAATGTGGTAATTCAGGCTCAGAAAGATAAACGTCACATGTTCTTTCTCATATATGGATCCCAACATGGAATAGTTTGATTTGTTTACAAGTTGCAGTTTAGAATCAGTAGTCCTGGTTAGGAATTTGGGATGGAGTTTGAAGAAAAGAGTGTGAGGAGGGATAGTTGACAGGAAAGTGGTAGGGAGTCGAAGGGTCTGGGTGGAGACTGGGTTCAGGGAGGGACGAGAGGAGGGAGATACACAAAACTAATAATGACATGAATCAGTACCATAGAAACCTCCCTCTTGGTTAGCCACTTAAATGATATAAGAAAGGATGGGGGAGGGATAGTTTGGACAGAAACACCCTTTAGTGGTGAAGAAAGCTTTACTTAAAACCACAGGATGTTGCTGGTGAAACCATTGCCAGAAGTGGGTTAACCTCCACAGGGAGCTGTTCCATGATGAGTCCTCCAAAACAATGCAGGCCGTTGTCAAAGCACCGGCTTGCTCATTAGATCTGAATGGTAAGACCCTACGCTGAAGGCACAGCAGGCTTCAGTTGCAAGAGAAAAAGAAGTCATGTTGAACTGGAGATTAAAGCCAGCTTCCTGCTGACTAGATCACAGAGTGCTACAAAGTGATAAGTGAGCAGATAGGGGAATAATGGTAACCAACATTGTAGAGAAGAAGTGGATTCTTCAACCTACAAAATCAACAAGCGAGGCAAGATGTACATAGTGGTGCAATATTGGCACATAAGTTAAGGGGGGTTATAAACCACTCTGTGATTGGATATAAGGCCCATTCAGTGGGAAAGCATTCATGGCTGGTACTGAGAACAAGTCTATGGCTTGGAAGGTCATAGACCCTAAAGGAAATCCTCTGTTCTTTGGCTAAAATGAGAGGATATGCACATCAAAAATTCCTTTAAATGTCTATATTTATCTCCTTTGGTCAGTGCTACTTTCACTCTTGTTGGAAAATCTGCTTCTTACCAGTCATGACATATGTTGGAAAGAACCAAGACTCATCAATATGGCAAGAAAAGAAAGTCCACTGCCTAACAGGAGATGATTCATTTCTATCACATCAGCCTAGGCCCAGGAAACAGTCCAGAGGAAGTGGCAGGTTAAATATGAGTGCTGCTGTCACTGCTAGTCTGAGAACCTCCTCCAAGGAAATGTTAACATTGAGGAGACTCAAAACTATCAAAGCAGAAATATGGAGGCTGCTGAGAGCTCAACACTAAAGGAGACTTATAACACATATTCTATAGCTCAAAGAACATTGCAGAAGAGGGGGAAGAAAGAATGTAAGAGCCACAGTGTAGGAAGGTGTACTCTGAGACATTGTTCTTCCCACAGAGACTGGTGCATGCAGGACTACCCAGTGAATACCAATAACCCTACTGAGGGAAATGTAGAATGGTAATGGAGAAGAGGGAACATAGGGTATAATCCAGTGGGAATATAACCAATATGCAAGATGTTCATACATTAAAGTTCTCAATAAAAAATGAAAAGACATTATTGTTAAATACAGGTTTAAAATAGGAAAACTAATATATTTAATTTGAGTTACAAATTTATTATGGAAATATTTAATCATAGAATTTAAAGTTGTTAATCTATATTACATATTGTATTTTATTGTCTTTTTGAGCAACGAAAGTAAATGAATGTGTTTAGTACTAGGAGAAATCTGAACCAACATAAAGTGGCCAGAAAGAACTTGCAGATCTCACCCTACTGGAGACAGTCCCAGTATTAAGAACATGCCAATATCTGGTCATGCAGTTGGTCTTCACACAAAAAATTTTCAAAACAAAAAAGAGTTTGTTCCTAGTAGATAATATTTTAGACTAACTTTTCCATGCCAAAGTAGTTTTCCTTTGCTTTTCAAGATTATCAGTAATAACACAAACTAACTAACTCTCATTTTTCTTCTCTTAAACTTGCTCTAGGTGAGATGAACAAATAGGAAGTTGATGTAAAGAAAACCTATTTAGGGGCTGGAGAGATGGTTTAGTGGTTAAGGTGCAATATTGGCACATAAGTTAAGGGGGGTAATAAACCACTCTGTGATTGGATATAAGGCCCATTCAGTGGGAGAGCATTCGTGGCTGTTACTGAGAACCAAGCCTATGGCTTGGAAGGTCATAGATCCTAAAGGAAATCCTCTGTTCTTTGGCTAAAATGAGAGGATATGCAGTACCCAAGTAAATCCAGATGCAAAAGGTGGCACAGGTATCTGAGTTCATTTGCAGTGGCTGGGGCCCTGGAGCACCCATTCTCTTTCTCCCTTTCTCAGATAAATAAATAAAATAGTGAAAAAAAAAACTGTTTAGAAAAGTGGAACTGAAAATGTTTTCTTTTGCTAATTCAAAATTCAACACTATTAAATTAGTGCTAATATCTATGCTATGTGCTCTAAATTGTTTCATTATCTTCCTGCAGAAACATGATAAACTATACTTTTAGTCTCCCGGTAGTTAAGTAAGACCACGAGACTGAAGTCTAGCTCATCACAGTGGATCTAGTGTCAGGGCTGACCGCTTGTAGAACCTTCAGCATTCTTTGTCCATTGGATGGCCAGAATCCAATGTTCTCATGGGAGAATTCTAGGACTCTCATGATTTTCAGGTCATAAGAATAGATCCACAGGAATAGCCTGAATGACCAAATTATTTCCTATAAGAAATTGTCTAAGAATGCCACTCAAATGGAAACATCTTCCATGGGTGTTGTGTAGACAACAACAAAACAAAACAAACAAACAAAAAAAAAAAAACAAACAAGCAAACAAAAAACACTATTGGGCTTGGGATATCGTTCATTTGTAGAGCACTTGCCTGGCATGAGTGTGCTTCTAAGTTTTATCCCCAGCAACAGTAAAACAACAGTACTACACACACACACACACACACACACACACACACACACACACAAAACAAACTGCCACAATATCAGGTTAGTAGTTACAATGACATGTAAAATAAGTGAATTTTTATGTCTTGAAATATTTATAAATATGGGTCAATTTAAGAAGAAATTAGAGATATATCTCAGGAGTAATGACTAAAATGGGGAGACATGCACATGTAGTTATGTTTTCACATAGTACTAAACTTCCTTTCTTATAGCTCTTCTTTTAAAAATTGCTCATCAAACCGGGCATGGTGGTGCATGCCTTTAATCCCAGCACTCGGGAGGCAGAGGTAGGAGGATTGCCATGAGTTCAAGACCACCCTGAGACTCCATAGTGAATTCTAGGTCAGCCTGAGCCATAGTGATACTCTACTTCGAAAAACCAAAATATAAAAAATAAAATAAAATTGCTCATCAACTTTTGAAAACTTTAGCATATGACATCATCTGCGTAAATAAGAGCCCAGTTGGATTATCTGATTAATTATTGTCAGGAGCCGTCTGGTCTTTGGCACAGAATGACACTCAGTTGCCAAACTCAGGACACAAAAGGATTGCTTTCCTTCACCCTTCAAATCTATGTCTAGATACTGTCCTGGACTATCCAGAAAATGGTATGTTAAGATAATTCAAGAAAATGTTGTGATAATATTCTCCAGTATCCTAGCATCTGTCACCCAAACTTGTAATAATAGTGACAGAATCCAAAAGACAGTAGACTATCCAAACTGCATCATATCTTATTCAAGAAATATTCAGAAGGTGTCTAAATGAAAACTTTGAGTTCCTTAATTGTTGACCAGTGATCTTGGGGAAGGTGTGTTTGTGGCATATATTCCCTTAAACTATTAGGGCAACCTTGACTGTGAATGGGTTTTGTTCTAAAATTAGTAGCTCCTTGATGGATAATGAATGCAGGTGCTATATTCTTTTAGTCTTGATAGTTGGGCTTCCTCATTGGATAGTCAGAAGCACAAAACTTTCCAATCTATCTTTATTAGTCTTTAGTGAAGTTTAATAGTATTACTGCTTACTGGTGGATTCTATAGGCTTTTTTTGGTTTATTTTATTTATTTATTTGAGATCTACAGAGAGAGAAAAAGGCAAAGAGAGAGAGAGAGAGAAAGAGAGAGAGAAAGAGAGAGAGAAAGAGAGAGAGAGAGAATGGGCATACCAGGGGCTTCAGCCACTGCAAATGAACTCCAGACGCGTGTGCCCCCTTATGCATCTGGCTAACTTGGGTCCTGGGAAATCAAGCCTCGAACCGGGGTCCTTAGGCTTTACAGGCAAGTGCTTAACTGCTAAGCCATCTCTCCAGCCCTTCTATAGGGTTTTTAAGAAGATGATGCTATAATCCAACTGGAGTTAAAAAATGTGTCTTTTTCTTTTTTTGTCTTTTTTTTCTTTTTTTTGGTTTTTTGAGGTAGGGTCTCACTTTAGCCCAGGCTGACCTGGAATTCACTATGGATTCTCAGGGTGGCCTCGAACTCATGACAATCCTCCTACCTCTGCCTCCCGAGTGCTGGGATTAAAGGCGTGCGCCACTACGCCCGGCTTTTTTTTGTCTTATTTTTATCATCAAGTTGTTTTTATTAAGATGATGTCTGCATACAAAGATACTTCCATTTTATATCAATTACATTTTACTCTATATCATTATCAAAAAGTAAGAAAATGGGCTGGGTAGATTTCTCAGTGGTTAAGGCACTTGCCTGCAAAACATAATGACCTGAGGTCAAGTCCCAAGTATTCATGTAAAGCCAGATACACAATGTGGCACATGAATCTGGAGTCTGTTTACAGTAACTGGAGGCCCTGGCATGCCCATTCTCTGTCTGTCTCTCTTATATCTCTTTCTGCTTGTAAATAAATTAAATAATTTGAATAAATAAGAACACACACACTATATACTAGAACCACAAGAAATTTGGAGTGGTTATACTTGAATCAGAAAAATAGACTTTGAAACAGAAATACGACATAAAGAGATGTTTTATAAGATAAAATGTCAGTACACCAAGAAGCTTCAATCATAAGCATATATGCACCTAATAACATAGCACTAAAATAAATGCAGCAACATTGATAGAAACTAAAAAAACATAAATTTCAATAATAACCCATTTAAAAAATATTTTATGTTATTTATTTATTTGAGACAGAGAAAAGAGAGAGAGAGAGAGAGAATAGGTGTCCCAGGGTCTCTAACTGCTGCAAACTAACTTCATATGCATGCACCACCTGTGCATCTGACATACGTGGGACCTTTGGTTTTGCAAGCAAGCATGTTAACCACTAAGCCAACTCTCTAGCCCCCACAACCCATTTTTAATAATGGGAAGAACAATGAGACATAAGATCATGAAGAAATTATAAAACATGAAAAGTATTTTGTCAATGAAGGCCTAAAGGAAATCTCTCCAACAATGAGGTTAGTATTATAAAAATGTACCTATAGGACCTACAGGGGCTGGAAAAATGGCTTAGCAGTTTAGGTGCTTGCCTGCAAAGCCAAAGGACCCAGGTTTGATTCCCCAGGACTCACATTAAACCAGATGCACTTGGTGGCACAGGCATCTGGAGTTCGGTTGCAGATGCTGAAGGCCCTGGCATGCCCATTCTTTTTTTTTTTTTTTTTTTTACTTTCACTACATTCTTTTTTTCCCTCTTTTTTTTTCTTTATTAGTTAGTTTTGTATTTAGCAAATACAGTCAGTTTGGTACCATTATTAGGCTCATCTGTGACCTACCCCTTCCCCTTGGCCCCTCCTTGTTGAGGTATATGGGTCATGCATTGTGGAGTTAGCCCAGTTATGTGTAAGATAAATGTCTCTGCATATCATGACCCAACATGTGGCTCTGACATTCCTTCCGTTCTCTTTCTATCTGCCTCTCTCTCTCTCTCTCTCTCTCTCTCTCTCTATCTTAAATAAATAAATAATAATGTTTGAAAATATACCTACAAACTTTTCAAAAAACCTAGCTACAGCACAGAAGTTAGAAATATTTGGTGGCTATTACATGAACCTACACATTCATTAATGTTTATGGAGTAATTTGATAGGATATCACATCTCAATTAAAAATAGTAAATCTTGCTTTGTGAAAATTGATTTGCATGTGTATGTATGTGTTGCATACACATGTGTATGTATATTTATATGTGTGTGTGCATGTGCAGAGGCTATATGTCAATGTGAGGATTCTTCCTCTATCTCTCTCCCTTATTTATTGAGGCAGGGTCTCTCTTTGAACCCAGAGCCCTAGACTAGCTAGCCAGCTTGCCCAGGGGTCTTCTTGTCTCTGCCTCCTGAGCAATGAGATTACAAGGCCATACCACCACACCTGACATTTACATGGGAGCTAGGAATCTGTACTCCGGTCCTCATGCTTGCATGTCAAGCATTTTACTGAACAATCTTCCCAGCCCCTACTGTGGGAATAATTATGAAAGTTATGTAATTCTTTGCATAAATAACAAGTGTTAATAAATGCAAATATTTCTAAATGTTTCATAAAATCATAAGAAAAACAAGAATCATGGCTACCTCTCATTTAGCCCAGACTGTCCTTGAGCTCAGTATTTAGCTGAGACTGGCCTTGAACCCCTAATCTCCCTGATTCCATCTCCCATGTGCTGGTATTACAGACGTGTGCTACCATGCCAGGCTTCTTCTGTAAACCTTGAAAAAAATGAAAGGCATTTTGTAGAATCTAAACTGGCACAATTTATTAAGATATAGAGTGAATAAAACTTTGTTTCATCAAGAAATATTAGCAAGGACGAATTCTTCTTTGTGACGTGGCAGACCATAGGTGGGCGAAAATATACCATGTGTGAAGTGACAGGTGGTGCCTTGAATTTTGACTTCTCCATCTTCAGAGCTGTTAGAAATAAATTTCTGTAGTTTATGTTACACACACGCATACACACACACACACACACACACACACACACACACACACACACACACATACACACACACACACACGCTGAAAACCAATTAGCCAGCATGGGCAGTGATAATTTGAGGAAAATGCTTTCATTTCAGACCTACTTACATAGCCAAGCATTCCTCTACTATGGTGGAGATTGAATCAGGGCAGGGAGAAGTAATCTGAGAGTCCCGAGCTCTGAAGCGCCCTTTCTTTCTAACAAGGAGAAGAGAGAGTGAAGAAAGCCTTGGAGGACAAATCTCCCACTGTGCAGCTCTGCTGGCCTCAGAAAATAGCACAGTCACCATCTAGAAATTCTGGAAGTGGGGGTGTGGGGAAATGCTGAGCCCTCATGCACTCCCGCATTTGCACATTTTCACAAATGCTCCTGCCTTCTTACTCAACGAGGTTTTGAGTTTTTCCTCTCTTTGCTGAGCCTTTGGGATTAATAATTACTGACACTCATCAAAGCTCGGACAGAGATTTCCTCAGAGAAATATTCAATCTATATGCACAGCTCAGCCACCAGGATTCATTGCAATGATCGTTTCTTCTGTTGCTCAGTGTACAGTGTCGAGAAGTCTGCCAGAGCAACTGATGATGCAAGGGAAGAGCAGCGCAGGACTGATTTCACCCGGGACACATGTCTTCTCTTGACCTGGCTGAGTGTCTTTACAAGGCTATTTCTGCAGGTAGATGGCAGGCCTATCCCAAACAGGAAGGGCGGGATCTCTTCTCAGACACAGGTACTAAGTTTGTATTGATTATTTTTAGTCCCTAATGATCAAGTGTGTAAGAGTGAGATTGCTGGCCACAACCAGTGCCATCATGGCCATGGAGCAGCTAGGTAGGGCTTGCATCCAAGGCTTGGGTCTGTTGAATTCAGCCTTCCACCAATTGCGCTCACTAACAAACAACAGCTTGTTAGAGCCAAACATGCAGCCACCCTCCACTGTGACAACCCACTTCCCCTAAGGAGGAGCCATGGACATTCTTTCACGCAAAAGGAAATAAAAATTAAACTGTCAAAATTCCTATAGGCTTTTATAGAAGGAAAATGCACTTTGAGCCTTAAAAATAAAGCTATTGTAGGCGATCTATTATAGGACCACAATAAAGATGAAATTGGATTAAACAGTCTTTGCTGACTCTAGTAATTTGAGTAATTTTGCTTTATAATCACATGTAGGAAACCAAGCTGATTTTGATAAACCAGTTTTCCACTTGGGGACCCTCTTCATCAAAATAATTTCCTTGTCAGTTTTTTCTTTTTTTTTTTTTTCCTGTGAATGAGGGAGGGTAGGAAACATAGTACGGAACACCAGGAAAGAAGTTTGCAGTGAAACCCTGCCCTGCAGGGTAAAGACTGATACTGTGATGGTTTCATGGGAGTTTCTAACAATGAACATGTTTTTCATTCTCAAAAATCTTAAGTACAACTCAGGAACTTACCCATTAATTACAGTGTAAGTGCATGCTGTTTCCTGATAGGGTTGTGGATAGGTCTGCCGGCATACTAACACACTTCAGTGCTCCGCCAGAGGCCTACACAATAACAGATGAATCACAATGACACAACAGTGCATTATTTCATTTTTGAGGAGCTGTAAAGAGCTGGGAAAATGTCAGGTAACTTGGTAATTATGTTTAAAGTAACTTGATAATTAAAAAAAAGTACAAGGTATTCTGGTGAAACATGTGGCTATTATGCAGCTACATGTCCATTATGTGAGCATAAAATTATGGGTGAGAATTCCTATATGTAAGTTTTGGCTCTCTCAAAAGATGCCAGATATGCAACACTGAGAAAGCAGGTGAGAAGTTCTTTCATGCTGTAATTGACAAAGGAATGGAAGTTTCCAGCACAATGAAAATGTACAAAGAAATCTTCCAAACTTCTCTTTAAGCCAGCATAGAATCAGAGCAGGGAGGTACTCTCTGGAAGAATAGTGTTCTCTTTTGTAGTTGGCATCATGTTCAGATGATGGAAGAAGAAAGCAAGAGAAATGTCATTCAAAGCATGCTTTGTAATGACCATCTGGGATTCATCTGAATGTTTGCAAGAAGAAAATCTCTGGCCATTCTAAATGGTTTTAGTAAAGTGAAGGTTCTGGTCATTAAGGACACTTGCAGAGCTATGAAATCATGAAGAGATGCAAACTGTGTTTATTTATTTCATATTGAAAAGGTCAGATGAATTGAGACTTATCTCACACACTTCTCACTATGTCATGAAAAGTTAGTTATGTATCTGTCAGGGCCTGTGTTATTCATGACCTTCCAGTCAGCAATTGGCTAGCCAAGCACTAGAGAGATGTCCTTACATCCAGTGCCATGACAGTGTTTTATCTTCCTGCTATTGGTTATAGTGATACATTACCATTTTAATTGTTAACAATATACTCTATTTTGTTAATTAAGTAATTTTACTGAAACTTTGATAACATGAGTTATCATTCTTAAGTCACTCATTGAAGTATAAAGTGAATTTTCAAATGCATGATCTTTGCATGTCTGTTTTAATCCCATAACGTTTTTGTGCCCTGGAGACCTGGAAATATGGCAGAAAAACAAACTCCTCCACCTTAATTTTTTATTATTGACAACTTCCATAATTACAGACAATAAACAGTGATAATTTCCTCCCCCCTCACATTCTCCTTCAACAACTCCACTCTTCATCATATCCCCTTCCTCTCTCAAGCAGTCTCTCTTTTATTTTGATGTCATCATCCTTTCCTCCTGTTATAATGGTCTTGAGGAGGTAGTGCCAGGCACTATGAGGTCATGGATATCCAGGCCATTTTGTGTCTGGAAGAGTGCATTGTAAGCTGTCCTATCCTTCCTTTGGCTCTTACATTGTTCCTGCCACCTCTTCTGCAATGGATCCTGAGCCTTGGAAGATGTAATGGAGATGTTTCAGTGCTAATCTCTCCTTATCCAAACCTACTAGGGAGATACTGGCAAAAATCGAGTGAAATAAACACAACAAATAACAAGGCAACAGGATCTGAAAGTTTTGTGTATATTTTCTGTTCTGTAAGAGTAACAGAATTTTATTATTTAAACTGGTATCATTTTGATAGTATAAAACAGAAATCATATATATTTGCACAAAAATAAGAAATGTAAAAATACACACATGATATGATCATATGCCACATATGTAATTAATTATTAGTGGGTTATTTGTAAAGTAGATTTGTTATGTTATTCTTAAATATTTCCTTTTTATATTTATTTATTTATGAAAGATAGAGAATAGGCCCTCCAGGCCCTCCAGTAACTTCAAAAGAACTCCAGATGCATGCACCACTATGTGCATCTGCCCTATGTGGGTACTGGAGACTAGAACCTGGGTCTTTAGGCTTTGCAGGCAAGTGTCTTAAGTACTAAGCCATCTCTCCAGGCCTCTACTTAAGTATTTCTATAAGACTACATATCTTTCCTAAATTAAATTTATGCATATTTTATATTAACACATGATAAAATATAGTTGCATAAATATAGTTCTAATGGCTTATTTATTTATTTATTTATGTGTATGTGGGAGAGAGAAAAAGAGAGGGACAGAGAAAGAATGGACACTTGAGGGCGTTGTGCCATAACAATAGAACTCCAGACACATGCTCCACTTTGTGCATCTGGCTTTATGTGGGTACTAAGAATCAAACCTTGATTGGCAGGTTTTGCAAGCAAGTGCCTTTAACTGCTTAATTATCGCCCCAGCCACAGTTTTAATAATCTAAACAAGAAAAAGAAGATAAAATATTTATTAATCTTGATACACTTTTTTTTTTTTTGCAAGTTTTAGCAAACCAGAACTGAAATCAATATGGCAGTTCATGAAAGAACTAAAAACAGGACTACCATATACTCCAACTACAGCATTCCTGGGAATATACCTAAGTAAATATACTTAAGTAAATAAAGCCAACATGTTACAGAGATACTTGCACACCCATTCTTATTGACCACTCTTCATAATAGCCCAGATATGAAACACCTTAGACATCCCACAGTGAACTATTGGTCAGGGAGACATGAAGTCCCCAAAATAACACAGGAAATTACCAAAACACTGGGTTACTTTCAAGAGCTAAAAGGTAAGTCCATGTTGCTAAAGACACCAAAGCCTGCAGCCATAGGACATCATGTGATCATGCTAGAACTGAGAGGGCATCCAGTTCCCTCCTGACTAGCCCTCATAGTGCTGGAAAGTGCTAGAGAATAACAGTTGCCAACTGATTGATTAAACAGGAGATCCTGCCAGTTCAAAACCAACCAGCAAAGCAAGAAGTATGCATTTATGCAATAGTGGCACACAGCCGCAGGTAACCAACTACTCATAGATTGGACATGAGACCCACTCATTGTGTGTGTGGTGGGGGTGAACTAATATCTGGCTCTGGGAACCAAGCCAGATTCTCTAGAACAGGAAACCAATAGGCTCCAGAGAGAACCTCCACTGCTTTCTAACTAAGAAGAATGAATATCAATATCAACATAACTTTCTAATAACTAGGCTTATTCCCTTTTGTTCAAACTGTTCTCACTTTTGGTTGGAGAATCTGTCTATTTTACAGATGGAGAAGCATACAAGTAAGAAGAGAAATCTATCAATACATCAAGAAGAAAGAGGCAACTGTTTACCAGAAGATGAGTCACCTCCACCTTATCTGCCTGGATTCAGAAGTCATTACAGGGGAAGTGGTGACACCAATGCTGCTCTCATGGCTACCCTGAAAACCAGTTCCAGCACAATGGACACAGACACTGTGGTCACTCAAACCTCATAAAAACAGAGATCCAGAGTCTACAGAGAAAGCAACACTAAATCAGATTTCTAGGTGGAAAGATTGTAAGAGCCTCAGGGTGAGTGGGAACAGCCCGAGACACCATGTTTCCCCCATCCCTGCAGAGACTAACTGAGACCTCTTGGTCCCCACAATGAAAACCAATAACCCCACTGATGATTCTTGGCACAATTGAGGTAGGGAAAGGACACAGCCTATTTTTTTTTAAATAAAAATAAAATAAAGAAAAAGTGACTACATACATACATACACAGATACACACACACACACACCTACACATATATATATAAAGATCCATGCCACCTAGCCATCAGTTTTGCAGTGGCAAGTTTCATAACTTTATCTCTTTACCATTGATGTGTTATTGATGAATATATGTATTTTTTACAATAACACTGTTTCTCCTTTCCTACATTGTGGTAGGACTAAGAATTTTGAAATCATTGATATCTTCAACAGATGCTTCTTTGAAAATCATGTACTGAAGAGTGTCACTTCCCTTCCAGCTGCAGAGATATCAAAACTTCACTGCACCTGCATTGACCAAGGGTTACCTTATGTTTATTTTGTGATTTAAATATTTAACCCATATATTTCCACAAGTTCAGTGTTTTTGCTTCAACAAATATTTTGAGATAAAAATTCATTAAACAAACTGTTTATTATGTCTTTGTTTTGACAAGTCTTGATGTTCAATGTTTCTTTTCTCATATTTCATTTTTATCCAAATATGGAATATGAATTTATCTAATGAAACACAAAGTCCAGGTGCTGTGGCTCAAGCCTATAAACTTAGTGCTCAAGAGGCTGGGGCATGAGGATCACTGCAAGTGGAGACCAGTCTGGGCTATAGAGTGAGTTCCAGGTCAGCCAGATCTGCATATGAGTGAGAACATGTGGTGTTTGTTTTTCTGAGCCTATGTGACCTCGCTAAGCATGATTTCTTTTCCAAGCTATTTTCCTGCAAATTTTATTATTTCATTTTTCCTTACTGCTGCGTAGAATTCCATTGTGTTTATGTACCACATTTTTATTAACCATTCATTTGTTGATAGACATCTGGGCTAATTCCAGTTTCTAGCTATTGTGAAAAGAGCAGACATGAATATGGTTGAGCATTTGTCTGTGTGGTAAATAGGACAGTCTTTTCAGTATATACCCAAAAGAGGTATAGCTGGATCTAGTGGTAGTTCTAGTTTCAATGTTTTGAAGAATCCCCATGCTGATTGCCATTGTGGGTGTGAGAGTCTGTACTCCCACCAGCAGTGGATGAGGCTTCCTCTGCCTGCATCCTGCCAGCATGTGCTGTCCTTGAGTTTTGATGTTTGTCATCCTGCTTGCAGGGAAATGGAATTCCATGGTTGTTTTAATTTGCATTTTCTTGATGAGCAGAGATGTTGAACATTTCTTTAGGTGTTTAATGGCATTTCTTCCTCTGACAACTCTCTGTTCAATTCCCTGCCCCACTTTTTGTGTGAGATGCTTGATTTTTTTTACTGCTTAGATTTTTGAAGAGTCTATATAGTCTATATACTAACCCTTTGTCAAAGGTGAAAATGTTCTCCCATTAAGTAGGTGGTCTGTTGACTCTGTTGATGGTTTGCTTACCTGTACAATAGCTTTATAATTTAATGAGGTCCCAGTTGTTGAGTGTTTTTCCGATTCCCTGGGCTACTGGAATTTTATTCAGAATGTTGTTCCCTATGCCAATATCTTGAAGGGTTCTCCCTAATTTTTCTTCAAGCCATTTTAGAGTTTCAGGTCATAGATTGAGGTTCTTGATCCATTTGGAGTTGATTTTTGTGCACTGTGAGAAGAGGGGACCTAAATTCAATCTTCTACATGTGGCTATCCAGTTTCCCAGCACCATTTGCTGAAGATGCTGTCTTTATTCCAGTGAATGCTTTTGGCCCTTTTGTCAAAATCCAGGTTGCTGTAGTTATTCAAACTCATACTTGGATCTTCAATTCTATTCAATTGTTTTATGTACCTGTTTTGTGCTAGTACCATTTTTTTTTAACTATTGGTTTATAGGATAACTTGAAATCAGGTATGATGATACCACAAGAGGATTATTTTTGCTGAGTACATTTTTGGCTATCCAAGACCTTTTGTATTTTCGTATGAATTTTGAGCCTGTTTTTGTCTACCTGTGTGAAAAATGTTGCTAGGATTTTGATTGCAATTGCATCAAATCTGTAGAATGCTTTTGGTAGGATGGCCATTTTAACACTATTAATTCCTCTAATCCATGAGCATGGGAATTCATTCCATCTTCTCACATCTTTCTCCAGTTCTTTCTTCAGTGCATTTACGCTTTCATTGTACAGATCTTTGGTGTCTTTGGTTAGAGAAATTCCAAGGTATTTAATTTTTTGTGGCTAGTGTAAATGGGACAGCTTCTCTCTCTCTCTCTCTCTCTCTCTCTCTATATATATATATATATATATATATATATAGGCTTCTGATTTTAGTGTGCTAATTTTATATCTTGCCACTTTGTTGAAAGTTAACAGGTTATAATCTTTTATTCCCTCACCTCTGGCTCCCATTACCTTGGGGCCTTTTCTCATAGGAGTTATGGTATTCACTGTGGGCATGAAGGTCTTAGTCATTCCCAGTGGGTAGCAGGGAGACTATGTCTCAGGTTATTCCTACTGACATGGTTCCAGGAGCTGCTGCTAAGATGTTGCATATGGAACATGGTGGAATCCCTCTATTGGAGGTCAATGAGGCCATCATAAGATCGACTGTGGTTTGCAATAGAGACCTGAAAATAATTTAGCTGTACCAAGACTGTGCAAGGACTACCATGGAGCCCTGTTAGCTCAGGACAAAGTTTTATCTGGATACTTAACCCAGTTAGAAGAATGGAAATTGGAAACACAGAGACTGTCATCACTGGTTATGGATGTCAGGTGTGAACTGCAGATGTTTAATGTTTACTTGATGGTTATTGATACTGCATTGGTCCAGTTTTTCCTTGTTATACCTTATAGCAATGGAAATGTTACTCTGTGCCATTATATTTTAGAAGTATGTAATTTGTTTTGACTTTGCAGGATTCACAGTTAAGAGACAGTCTTGACTCTCAAATGAGGTATCCTGTATTGGGGTTAGACCTCAATCACGGTAGTTATGTGGTATGACTGGATAACACGTTTGTGTAGATGCTCTGGGTTCAGTGATTTCAGGCAAAACCCTGCTTGTGAGCCTGCCCCAACATGTCATATGTAGACATCTAGAGGTTCCTGCCTGCCCTGCATAAACACACTTGGGAAGCCCATTGGTTCCCCAGCCACCTGGCCCAAATGCATTTCATGATTCCCTGGCCCAAACCTGCTGAATGTGGAGGTATGGCAGATCCCTGATTATGCCCATACCCTGAAATATTGTCTCTTTGCTCCCCATGTTCTTTTCTCTTGGCTCCTATCCAACTATCTTGACCAGAAGTCTTGGATGAGTTATATTGAAGATGTAACTGTATGGAGACCATGGGGTCCTGACCCAGTCTCCAGCACGTGACTGAGCTTGTTGATAGAGGTGGACTGTTTCCCCATCTAGAAATTATATCTTGATAGGTAAAATACTAAAACATGGCAATTTGAGGGATGCATATATATTTATATGCTATTTCATTCAACATGAGACCACATATATGGTAATGGTACAATAAACTGTGACAGAAATGAAATTTCCTTATCATTCTGCAATAATGAAACATATCACATTGCTCTTGCACGAGTAACGATGCTGATGTAAACACACCCACTGTACTTAAAAGTATTTAAGTAACAAATCACTTTAGATCTTTAAATCACTGAAACAAATCACTTTAGACCTATAGGTTTCCACAGCTGTGTGTAGTTCTCTCCCACCAAAAATTGGAATTTTTTTCCTGTGACTTGTTTTCATGAGAAGAGGATGACTATGTGGCTCACTTTCAAGCCTAATGATAAACAGTTCTGGTAGTACCCTTTGTTACTCTCCTGGAGTTCTCAACTACCATGAAGGGTTGTTTAAATGTTTCAGTTAGAGAGAAAGCTATGTGGAAGGGCAATGAAGAATGAGGCAACATACACAGACAGACCAGGTGGGAAACACAGGGCCCCAAGGTATGGTGGTAAGGTCCTCAGCTTTGATGTTCCAACCTCTAATTATCTATATATCTGGCAAGAAGCCTCCAGGAAGAAGAGCGGAAAAAGCCATAATTTAGTCCAACCAATCCTCTGAATCCTGAAACAGAATAAAATTGGGGGATGTTAGGGATTCAGGAGGTCATTTGCCACACAAGATTGAATTGGAGATGCATAATTGGCACCTTAACATGAGGTCTCCCATAAAATATAATCTGACCTCAGCAGTGTTAACATTTTCCTTTGAGAATATACCCCATGTCCTGAAGACCTCCCACTGGGCCCCACTTATTAAAGGTCACACTACCATCCAGTACTATTTCTGTGGTGGCCCATCTTTCAACATATGGGTGTTTAGAGAACACTGAAGATCTAAAGTAAAGCAAGCTACAGCTGTTTGAATTTTTCCCAAACAACTCGTTCATGTGGTGGGATCCTTAAAAGTGGCTCAAATTATAATTGTAACCATAGTAATCTGTGATCTCAGTGATGATATCTTTACAGTTGATGGAATATAGTCCTATGTTTCCTCAGTGTCCATAAGAGCAGGCATCTAGGACTTCCTCGGATTCAAAAATCTGTGTATCCACAAATCTCTTCCATAAAATGGTGTAATATTTGCATATAATTTGTGCATATAGTGTTTCATACTCTAAATCATTGTCAGGTGGGATGTAACATCTGGAACACATGAAAGTGCAAAGAATTGTGAGAGTATGATATATAGGGAAGAATAAGAAGAGGAAAGGCTTCCATGTTACATATAAATGCCTCTGATCCAAGGTTGATTGTTGTGGAACTTTGGCTACTGTATACCAAAGAGTAGAATGATGGATGGAAATAATAATGAAGACCTACATTCTGAATTTAGTTTCATTGTTTGTATATATGCATTGACTAGAGAGCCATATTGTCCAGGGGTTCCTGTTTTGTGTGTATGCATTTATATGTGTGGGTGCCCGTGTGTGTGTGTGTGTGTGTGTGCACGCTGCACGCATGCGCGCTTGTGTGTATGCTGAGGAGGGTGACAAGTTTATGTTATTTTTAAAATTATAGTCCATGTCTGTGTTAGCAACACAGTTCTCAGAGCATTGTTTCTAGCCCTGGGCAGACCTGAGATACCAGGTTTAGTTCTGGGCAGCACTCTCTCAAAAAGAGTTGTTTCTAAACAAGTGTGTGGGATCTAGAAATTACAACCACCACATAGGGGAACACTGACTAGAACTGGGGCTACTGAGGCAGGATGAAAGTAGGCTTACAGCAGACATAACTGACTACATGTCTGAAGTTCTGCCATGTCACAGACTTATTTTTTCTTTTTTTAATTAATTTATTTTTATTAATAACTCCATGATTGTAAACAATATCCTATGGTAATGCCCTCCCTCCCCACACTTTGAAACTCCGTTCTCCATCATATCTCCTCCCCCTCTCAATCAGTCTCTATTTTATTTTGATGTCAAGATCTTTTTCTCCTATTATGATGGTCTTGTGTAGGTAGTGTCAGGCACTTTGAGGGTCACAGACTTATTTTGAATTGTGCTTGGAAGGCTGAGCTGTGAGCTGTTGTCAAAATATACACAAAGGCAAACTGGGTAATGGGAAATGTATGCTTTCCTTGTTCAGGCTGATTTTTCAAAATGATGGGGATAGTTCTCTAGAAGCATCCTGTCCAAGTGGTATGCTGGAATGCTAGAGTTTTCATCTTACTCAAAATCAGTGGTTTGAAATCATCTCTACTTATGAGGATAATGAGTGACATTTTATTGTAAAGTGTTTGTAAATAATTTTACAAATTAAGAATAATTACTCTCAGCTTCTTCATATCAGTCTAAATCAACTTGGTTAACTATAAGATATACTTCTGTGTGTTGGGTCTGGAGCACAATCTTTCATTTCAGTTCCCAATATTTTTATAAATATTTGTATTTATTTGGGAGAGAGAGAGAGAGAGAGAGAGAATGTGAATAAGAGCATTCCAGGGCCTCTTGCCATTGAAAATGAACTCCAAATGCATGTGCCACTTTGTGCATATGGCTTTATGTGGGTACTTGGGAATTGAACCCAGGCTGGCTGACTTTGCATGCAAACTCCTTTAACCACTCACTGAGCAATCTCCCCAGCTCACCAATTTTAAATATAACTACCTAAAATAAAACAAATGTGTGAGGCAACACCATTTCAAATAAATATGTTGACATTTCTTTGAAGTACTAAAAAATATAAAATGTTTATCTTTGAGCTTATGAAAACTATCACCAGAGCTTTATTAGCATATATGAGTAGGAGTCAAGGAAATTACAAGTAGAATTATTTCCGCTTTTTGCTATCCAATTGGATAATTGAAAAAAAATGTTCTAAATAACTTAGAAGAACACAATGAAATTTCAAGGTTGGAGGGTTTTTAATGAACTCAATTAAAAAAAAAGATTTTCCATGGTGGTAAGTAGGTAGTAGGCATCATGTGGTTTCTGTCTGAGCCACCTTGTCCAAGCATTATTCAGAGCCGGAATTCTCCCTATAGAGCTGTTAGAAAATGTGTCACATGTTTCTAGAGTTATAGTGGGAGTGGGTTTGAGCCTTGCATAACAAAACCAAAGGCTGTCCCCTTTTTTCCACGTTTCCGTGATCAGTAAAACATGGGACAAAAAGGCAACATTTAATGTACCAGTGCCGACACCAGTTGAAAAAAGGCAACCATGTATATGAGTGGCAGTAGAAAATAAGAGAAAGATGACATATTGAGCAGTGTGACATGGGGATCCAATGAAATGGGTGTGTGTTGGGGATGGGGACACTGAGGTACTTCTGGGGTAGAGATCCATGTACATTATAAAAGGAAATGGGGAAACTGTAGTTGGCTAATTTCCTTTTTGTTTGATGGAACCCTTCCTACGTGCGGTCTAGTTGGAGCAACACTTGGTTATATAGACTGTATATCCAGGATTCTCCATACTCGAAGTCATGTAGGTCTCCTAACCACCCAGTAGCCAAGTTACCTCTTTATCTGTAAAGATAATTTGGTAATAATATATCCCCCAAATTTTGTGAAAATCAATTAATTATAAAAAGCAAAACAATCTCAGGAAGTGTAGCACAAAAAGTTGACTAGTTTCTCATTATTGCCTAGTCTCCAGCTACTGATCATTTCACTTTATTATTTAATACCCAGTGGGACCAGTTACCTAAGGGCCTGGATATGAATGATAAATAGGATAAAAATCAGGGCACTTGAGCCTTGTACAGAAAATTGTAAACTAGTAATAAGCAGTAGGTACCAGCATCCATCTATCCTCCCATCACGGAGCCTAACAAGTGATGATGATCAAATGCCACGCTCTCTTTGCAGAGAGGCTCTGCTTTCCTTCTCTCTGTGTTTCCACGGGAAAGGGCTATCTGAGTACTGTGTGACTCTCTCTTCCTCCTTACTGCAAATGGCTTAGCAAATTGCCTGACTCACCTTTTTTTCCTCCTCTGCACTGTTTATCTTATTGATAAGATCTGACTATTAGGAGACATGAATGGGTGGGCAAATTCAATTCAGAAGAATGCTATGAACTGTCCAATCAGTTCACGAATCTAAAGCCATACTATGTAACCTACCCAGCATCTCTCAGTGGTGAAGGTGCTGTTATGAATCTCCCTTTGTTTGATTTACCCATTTCCTCAGCATGGGTGGAGGGAAGAGGTGCATTGTCTTATTTCTCATCCTGAATTGGATGGCATTCTAGGTAAATACAAGAATTTAAATATTTTCTAATACGCAGAAAGAGTGAACACAAAGGTAATATACAAGAGATGATTCTGGAGCCTTGGTTTTGCCTCTCAACTATCACCGTTTACTAGCTGTGTGCTTTAGAGGATAATTAGTTTAATCTCTTTGGGTTTCAATTTCCTTGTTTGTAGAAGAGCAATAAACTATAACATTAATGCAAAAAAAATTTGTAAACTCTAGTGCTAAATAAACCAGTGTGCTGTCCTCCACGATGGGAACTGGGTTTCCAGCTTGGCTTCTTTATGTCAAGCTCTCACACCCACCTGCTTTCCCTAGCTAGTCCCTGGTTCTGATTGTTTACTGGAACACCACAATGTTTTCCTTGTCCCCAAACAAGGATTGGCCCATGGCCATGAACTGCAACACCACAAAATGAAGTCAGCTAGTATCTGCTGCTGTCCTCCAAGTGCTGCTGGTTTCTGATGGAGTTTCTGTTATTAGTACCTTTTGCCCACATTTCTACCCTTAACTGATTGCTTCGCCTCTTTACCTTTGTGCTTTAGGAATCTTCCTAAGCACCAAGCTATTTTCGGACATTGGGGACCCTCATGATCATCTGTCTGGCATCGACAGCTGTGTTTAAGTTCTCTGTGCACGTCATAGACTTTTGCCTGCCTCGCTCCTCAGTGAACTTTCAGATTCCCTGTGCTCACAGTGTGCAGTGGTGGCCCTTGGCACCTAAACTCTGAGTTACTTCTTCTCCATCAGGAAAGAAAAGCTTCATGGTGGCTATGGACCAAGGTTGTGATTCAAATGTCCTCTCACTTATGAAACTGACATCCTTGGTTTCATAGCTTTAGCTCTCTGTACCTCAGAGAGGTACATTTTTATATCTAAAAAGTATAAATGTTAATTAGTATATATAATAGTTATAGTACATTTTATACTTTTAAAGTATAAAACCTTAATTTCCTATGATTGTTAATTAAAATTTTTGGTAAGTTCTTTTTTTTCCCCAAGTTAATAGATTCAAAAGTAATGTTCTAATGGTAACAGGAAATGAGAGAAGCAAGGTTAAGTCACCTTTAGTCTACTTTGATTTAACATATATTCAGTGGAAATGGATAGGAATATGACTTGCATCTCCACGCCATTTACACCTACATATTTACATGGATCTACTCAGTCATATAGTTCACATACATGCATACGTGTACTGAAGGAAAATAAGAAAGAACAGAGTTGGATCTTCTGCACGTGACTGTTCACTTGCAACATTCAGCAAGTAAGACACTTAACCAGTGGCAGATGGCATGTGAATCCCATGGGTTGTAGCCTGAATTAATTCCAAGTAAAAATTTCTGACCTTACAACCTTTTAAATCAGCCCCCTCTCAGTAATAGCAGCTGATAATTATAGTTACAGAACTCCACTGGAGATGTTACAGATGATAGGGACGGAAGAGAAAAGTCAGAGATTGTCCCAGGATAGCAGCAAAGGCATTGCTCCCAGGAGCTGTGTCAGGGCTGGTGCAATTCTAACCCCAGGACTGACTTGCCCAGCTTGCTAGCACATATATGGTATGGAGACGTCTCTAAGGGTAAAGAAACATATAAAAGATGTAACATACAGTATGTGATTCATATGATTTAAGAGCACGTATGAATGATTAGAAAATTCTCCAAGTCAATTCCCATAAAGTTAAATTAACAATTATTTACCAATCCTGAAAATTTAGATGCAACCATAGACGTGTGAGACCAGAGCTTCCATTCCTCCTTCGCCTGGTTTAGAATAAAGATATTCCTATGTCATCTACATGAGGGCAGTTGTTCCTTCTTTGCTATGTAATTTTGCCCCTAAATCAAATCTCTTAGGGATGGTTAAGCAGAGTAAGGAAGGCTGCTGCTGACTACATAGTGGCAACAACCTCTCAATTTAATGTGAGGAAGATTTCCCTTTATACATAGGAAATGTTTGCCAGTCCTCACTGCCCTCATGTGAGGTGTCACTGTGGAGGATGCCCCCTGAAGCATGCCCATGGGCTGCGGCAGCAATGCCAGGTCTGGCGGAGAAGTGGCCCAGTGTCCTGCCTTTGGCAGTATCAGTCTACAGACTTACGTGGTACAGAGGGGCATTGCACTTAAAGGAGAATAAAACAATAGCACTTCCAGTTTTTCCGACTCTAATTTGGTGATGCTGAGGTTAGAATTGGATGCATTTGTTTCCAGACATATGACGAATGCAAACACAGGAGAGTGCGTTGATGATGCTGGGCTATGGGAACAGCTGAAGAAACAAAAAAAAAAATTCAGAAGACTTCAGGAAAAGACAGATTTACCTAGATCAACCATAGAAATACCAATAATGGTACAAATTATGAGATACTCTGGACACAATGTGCCATTGAGCAGACATGGTAGTAACCCTGAAACACAAAAGGCTAGGATGCATCAATGAGAAAGATCACTCAGGAGAAAGAAGGAGATATAACATGAACTCACAGTATTGCATAAAATAAAATGGTACAAACATAACACAAGCCAATTAAATAGTTACATACCAGTTTTACATTTCCAAAACAAACAAAATGACTGTAACATCTCAGCTTGTCAAGGGTACTAAGAAACAAGTGTGTTGTCAAGTGTGTGGTATGACTTCTTTGTAGCATTTTCCATAAGTGATTAGTAAAATAAAAAAAGAGCAAATTCTATTATTCGGAAATTTAAGTTCTTGACAGTGACCACACAAAAATTCTAAATCTCTCTCTTTCTCTCTCTCTCTCTCTCTCTATATATATATATATACATACATATATATATATATATATATAAAATCATATGCTTATGCACAAGTGTCTAATGAATATTATTCATGCCAACAAATAAATAATGAGGAAATAATTTAAGTAATTGATAGAATACGTGCTAAGTTATTGTGAAGTCATACGATCTATTTCTCTAAATCCATTCAAAAGGACCAAGGATAAATACAGTATTTTTATGATAGATACTTTATGTGCATACATGGTATGTGCATGTGTGTGCATGCAGATGTGTGTGGGTCATGTATGGGCATGTGAAATCCAGAGGGGAATGACAAGTATACTCTATTGCTTATCTGTATGTTTCCTTGAGACAGAGTCTCTCTCACTGAATCTGGAGCTGCTATTTGGTCAGACTGTTTGACCAGTGAACCCCAGTGATTCTCTGGTCTCTGCTCCCCATGGGATTGGTGTTCCTGGTGTGCATAGCTGTGGTGGTTTGATTCAGGTGTCCCCCATAAACGTAGATGTTCTTAATGCTAGGTTACCAGCTGATGGAGATTTGGGAATTAATGCCTCCTGGAGGGAGTAATTTGTTGGGGGTGGGCTTATGGGTGTTATAGCCAGTTTCCCCATGCCAGTGTTTGGCACACTCTCCTGTTGCTGTTGTCCACCTTATGTTGGCCAGGGGGTGCTGTCCACCCTCTGCTCATGCTATCATTTTCCCCTGCCATCGTGGAGCTTCCCCTCGAGTCTGTAAGCCAAAAAAAATCTCTTTTTTTCTCAGAAGCTGCTCTTGGTTGGATGATTTCTACCAGCAATGCGAACCGGACTGCAACAGTAGCCAAACCTGCCTATTTACTTGGGTTCTGGGTAGTGGAGCTTAGAGTTAATCAGGCCCTTCCAGGTCCTCATGCTTGCACATAAAAGTGCTTACCAGATGACCATCTCCCCAACCCTATGAAAGATCATTTTTGAGTACAAAATGTAATTTACATAGTAATATAGTATGTTTATAAAACAAATTATATGCATATGCATATATCACAATATGAACTGAATTCCATGAGACATCCAACTCTGTAATATGCTTATTTTCTCTCCTTATCTGAATTTATGTCACTGTGAGTTATTTTCACACATATCAGTTTCATAGATCCAATATGTTTATTTCAATGTGTAAAATATGAATATTTATAAGGTATTAAATTATGGATTTCTTATAATTGATTTTTAGAATTAAAATAGAATAACAATTTTAATGATGTTTCTAATATTGGAGCATCTTGCCAAGGCTTTTTCCATGATATATAATGTGCTATGAATATATTACATATTAAACTAACATGCATTAAAATTAGTAAACATTTTACTACTGCTATAATATTACATATCACTTAGTTAGAACCTATATATCATAAAATAGCTGAATGGTATATTTTGGGGCAAAAGGAAATATTCTGGTATATGTAGAGTCAAATTAGAAATTGCTTTTGAAATTTTGTGCCACAATTTCCATTTTCTCGATGACAACAACAGTGTCTGTGGCATCATCTTCAAAATCCTAAATATATTGTGGTTGCTCTTAAATTTCATAGTCTATCAGCCACAGAGGAATCCATTTATGTATGTCTGCCTCATTCCTATAAACAGAGGACAGAGAGCTGGTAAAACTCTCAGTTACCTAATTTGCAAGATAGCTCCCAACTTAATTTTTCATTTTGCAAATGAGAAATCCAAGGCCTAGAGTCCAGAACAAATCACAACAATTGGCGAATGTGTTGATTTCTATGCTTATGACTAATTTATTATGTATATGAGCTACTTCTCACATTGTCATTGACAGAGTTACCCTGGCCATTGAAGACACAGCGAGGGTCCTTGTCGACTTCCAGAGTGCTGGCCAGGCTGCCCTCTGTGCTGTTGCTCTGATATCCAAGTTGCTGTGTTCAAGTAGCATGCTTCTGTTCCTGTCACTGAAGTACCAAGGGAGAAGAACCTTTTCTTTTTTTTTTAATATTTTTTAATTAATTAATTTATTTATTTGAGAGTGACAGAGAGAAAAACAGGCAGATAGAGAGAGAGAGAGAATGGGTGCGCCACGGCCTCCAGCCACTGCAAATGAACTCCAGACGCACGCATTTATCTTACCCATAACTGTGGGCTAACTCCACAATGCATGACCTGTATACCTTAACAAGGAGGTGCCAAGGGAAGAGGGTAGGTCACGGATGAGCCTAATAATGGTACCAAACTGACTGTAAAAAAAATAAAATAAAATAAAAAATAAAAATGAAAAAAAAAAGAATATTCCCCCTCTACTTCAAAAGAGATGAATTGAAATTTTGAAATAATCTATTTGTATTATGATCAATTGTGCAAGCACTTATTTGTTCACAAAAATAGAGTTTTCAAAAATGAGTATGTTGACCCAAGAATGTGCTTATAGTTGTAAGTCATTCTGCTGATGGACAATTTGAAAACACATGATGAAACCTTCCTTTCCTACCTTGTTCACACAAATATTGATTTGGCTTATTGTTCTTCAAGGCATTTAAGTGAAAGAAATATACTCACCTCATTTCCTGTCCTCCAAGTCTAACAGGCTCTCTCTTACACTGTGATTATCATTGAGCTGCTGTGTTTCACAGTCACAGCACTCACCTTTGAGTGCATTTTTCCTTTATATGAGGCTTGTCCCAGAACACTTACTTTGCAGATTCAGGGAATATACTATGTCATAAACAAAATCCAAATTCAGTTTAAATCTACTGTACCTATAGCAAGTGTATGAAACTATATGAAATTCTTTCATGTATTTTGCATCATTGAAACTTTGTGATGGATACCGCCAATTGTAGGGTCCGGAAGTTGAATCTCATACAGAGTAACTGCATTCCCCAAAGTCTAGGAGTCAACTGATGTTAGCTCTGGGCTGTACCTTCACCAGCACTGCTTGAGCATGTTGCACTACATCTCATCTCATACCTCCCTCTTGTCCTCACTCCGGCCATGCTGATTTCCAATCACTCCCAACACTTGCTTACCTTCTGAACTTGGCACCAAGTCATTTTTCTTCCTGGTGTGCTCTGTTTTCTGATCCACATATGGGTGTCCCTTGCCTGCCATTCTAGCTCAGCAGGCCTATCACCTCCCCACAGAGTCTGTCTCTTCTATGCGGGCCAAATACACCACCACTGGTTCACACCATGCTACTTAAAATCTCAGCATGTCTGTAGGAAATATTGACCACATCATCTGCATATTTATTTTTAATCAGGTTTCTCTCATAAAAATGCATGTTCCATGTATGGCTTAGTGGTTAAGGCACTTCTTGCTTATGAAGCCTAAGGACTCATGTTCAGCTGACTCTCCAGGTCCCACATAAGCCAGACATAGAAAGTGACACAAGTGCACAAAGAAAGTGACACAAGTGCACAAGGTCGCACATGTGCACAAGGTGGTTCTTGTGACTGGAGTTTGATTGCAGTGGCTGAGACTCTGGTACACCAACTCTCTCTCTCTCTTTCTCTCTCTCTCACACACACACACTTGCTCTCTCACATAAAAAAAATACATGTTCCAAGCCGGGTGTGGTGTCACATGCCTTTAATCCCATCACTTGGGAGGGAGAGGTAGGAGGATAGCCATGAATTTGAGGTCGCCCTGAGACTACATAGCTAATCTCAGGTCAGCCTGGGCTAGAGTGAAACCCTATCTCAAAAAAAAAAAAAAAAATACATGTTACATAAGAACACAAGCATTGTCTGGCTCCACACTACACAGTGTCCTGTATAGTGTCACCTATACAGTGTCCAATAGGCAAAAAAGAGGAAAGAAGTATCCAGTTTACTGGGATTGAGCTAAACATAAGAGAGGAAAAGAAACAGAAGAAAAATATTAAACTTTTGTCCTGCCCCCAGGACTCTTTCCCCTAGCACCTGGCATATCTTCATGCAGAAAAAGGCATATGGGGCTAAATTAGATGCAAATCATGGGGCAGATTTAACAGCTACTAAAAATAAGTATCGATGCATAAATTTGAATGTTAGCAAATCCCACTCTAGGTATTTAAACTAATTCTATATATGCTACATAAACTTAGAACCTCTATCTTAAAAATACCATATGTCAAGGACTTAATTCAAAGAAAAGTTGGTAGAATGTTGTGTGCACATCTTACTTTCTTGATCTATAAAAACACAATCCAGGGCTGGAAAGGTGGCTTAGAGGTTAAGGCATATGCCTGTGAGGCCTAAGGACTCATGTCAAAATCTCCAGGCCCCATGGAAGCCAGATGCAGAGAGACACAAGCACACAATGTCACACATGTGCCCAAGGGGGCTCACACATATGGAGTCTGAGTACAGTGGATGGAGGCCCTGACACGCTAATGCTCCTTCCTCCCTCTCTCTCACATAAAAAAAAAAAAAAAAAAGTAGACCAGTCTGTTGGGCTGCCTCAAAAAAAAAAAAAAAAAATCCAGGGATTCCCTAGGAGGAGACTTAAAGGAGTTTGTGATGGAGAGAGAAGGAGGGAGGGAGAGAAACCGTACGCTCAGGCCCACAAGATTTCAGGGAGCATTGGGAAACTTTATGCTAGCTATGTGTTTTTCATGTTCCTGTGGTAGTACTGCTGGCTTCCACCTTCTCACCGAAGACATCATACTCATCTGTTGAGAGAATGAGGCTCTCTGGGATTCTAATCCAAAGTAAATGACATGATTCTTATCCCTAAAGTAGTTTGTCTAAGAAATACATACAGCATTGGTTCCAGAGTTTGGGCTGGACACAAGGAGTTAGCTGGACTGTACTCCAAGGTTCACTCGAAAAGCTTCCAATAGCAGTGGGAGTTCTCATTCCTTAATGTGAGTGCTGGTACTACACAGTGGAGGTTATGGGGCCCATTTTTCTGCACAAGGCCCAATAGACTAGATGGGTTGAGAATGGAGTCTTGCATAGGAGATGGCATGCAAGCAAACAAGTTTGAAATGGGAGAGCTTTCACATAAAAAAAATAGTAACATAATAAAATAAAATAGAGGAAATCTCCTGTTTAACTCTACAAGAAATGGAGTTTGGGAACACGCTTCCTTTTGGTCCTCACGCCCATTTTATTCTATTCAGAAAGGTGCTATTCTTCTCAGCCACTCGGAGGTTGTTCACTCTGTAGCTGCCACAGTGCCGATCCTGAAACACTCATACAACAGGATACGACTCCAGGTAAACTTGATGAAGTTTCAGTTGTGTGCTTATAATTCCAACATGAACCTAAAACGAGTGTGATATTGGTTTTAACACTCATTCTATCCTTCATTAACCAACATTTCAGGAAGAAATGTAAAATAAGAACAACGTTTTAACCTATTTTTCATTAGTCCCACATAAATCTACTTTGGTTCTGTTTTGATAGCTTTTAGAACACCAATTTTCTATTTTCTTATTCTTCTAAAACTGTTTTAGCCAGGCATAGTGGAAAATGACTTTAATGTCAGCACTTGGGAGACAGAGGTAGGAGGATCTCTGTAAGTTTGAGGCCAGGCTGGGACTACAGAGTGAGTTTTAGGTCAGCCTGGGCTAGAATGAGACTCTACCTCAAACAAACAAAAAACCCTCTTATAAGGTTTAGCCTTTATAACATTTATAATTAGGACTTTTTAGCATAGCTTTTTTTCAAGGTAGGGTCTGTATAGTTTTATCAAGGAGAACAATAAGAAAACATTGGTGTATTTCTTTACCACTGTTTCACATATTTTTAACCATTGTGAGTGTATTGCTTATTGAGAGTTTTGTACAGAGATCAGAAAAGTTGGTATATGTTTTCATAGTTTTTCATTAATATAAAATAATATTTTATATAAGATTAAATTTATGTTGTCAATACTGAAGATAAAATTGGCTTTTATTTTCCATTTCTTCCACAAAGCTTTCTTATATTTTAGATAATTTTCATTTGAGTATTACTCAAGTTGTAAACTCACATTTCACCATGGAATATAATGTTATATGTAGGGAAAAATCATAAAGAAATTTTAAGTTGATAGTTTTCAGAAGTTTGTGACATACATTGCCACAGCAATGTATAAATAAGATTCTAAACTCATTTAGACCCATAAGCACTGGACTATATCTTTAAAATAAAACTCCTAATATAGAAGTGAAATAATGTTTTTTTCTGAATTTGAATTTCTTTCTCTAGTATAGTGAAGTAAAACATTTCCAATAAGTTTCATGACCTTTCCTTCTTGGTCAATTGTCATTTGCTTTCTTTCTTCTTTTTAAATTTAAATGCTTAATAGATCACAACCAATTAGGGTTCATTATGTGTTTTTTTTTTTCATCAAAAAGGAATTGCTTTCTTACAGATTATATCAGTGCTTTGTTCCATAGTAATGGCTCTGTTTATCAAATGGGGATAGAACAAATAAAAGCCATAGCTTCTTTTAAGGAAGTTACTCAATCCAATGAGGGGACAATGAATTTACAATATTATACCTAATTTGATGCATCCCACTATACTTAGGCAAACTATTACAAGATTATTTTTTGACAAGGGAGAAAATATTCAAGAAAAAAAGTAATTGAAAGTAATTGGCCTAAGGTGAGATATCCAGCAAATAGTATGATTATAGTCCTCAAAGTGTAATTTCAAAATTCCCTACTCTACTTGAGTTCCATGAGAACACACAAATCACTGGTCAGAAACAGTCATTGCAAGGTGGAGAGATTTCAGGGCAATCAGGAAGATTTTTGACCATTCAGTCCCAATGTGTGCATTTTTGTAAAGTTGTCCAGAGCTTCCTGTACCAGAACAGACAACACAGCCTCAGGTGCCATTAGGTCTTCTGTCAGGAGGCATAGTAGGCTTAGCCAGTACAGACCTCCTCAGCTACCATTGGAAACTGATGTCATTCTTCAATGGGAGCTAATGCAATAGTCTCTATTCCTCTTCAGTGCCTTTACCTGTCTCCTGACTCAGGATGTCCCCTTTGCTGTGTCTGTTTATCAAGTCACAGCAGTTTCATGTTTCAAAAATACCTGGTGCTTGAAAATGATCCTGTGTGAAGAAGGGTTTTTGAAGCTCATTCCACAGGCTAGGGAAAATCTAGAAATATGGTACAGGCCTGGGAGACACAGGAAGAGAGCAGATCTTGGGGTATCTGATGACAGGAAAGCAGCTGATACATATTTTCAGGTGTTGAGGTAACTGTTTTTGTTTTACCTCCCCTGGGCCTTGCCTTAATATCCTATCAATAACTAATTAAACCATTTGCCTCGCTTACAATTTTATGATTCATTTGTAAACATTTGTAAAATTAAAATATTTGGTTAGATGAAGTATTTTGGTTCTTGGAACATTGGTATCAGGTGAGAAATGTCATTGCCATTTCTGAGCACAGTAAACTCTTTGCATTAACATTTTCTATGTGTCCTGATTATGAAGTGGGAATCATGAAAGTAAGCCATTTGCAAGCACATGTCCCTCAGAGCATAACAGAAGACCTAACTTTCTAGTAGACAGCAGTCTTGCTTGGTTGTGTCCTTCCCTCCATCATTTCAGGCTCAGGATTGAACAGAAACTTGAATGTTTCTTCCATGAGGTATCTTCACTGGTCTGTTGATTTAGTTAACACATTTATTGATGGATGTAGAAAGAAGACTGGGAAATAACACTGATAAAGTGAAGTTTGTGAATGTTCTATCCTTTCCTTTAAAATATGTTTCAGTATTATTCTCTTCCATTTTTTCTACCTTTCCTTCACTTTCCTTATTATTATTATTATTATTATTATTATTATTATTTTCAAATTTTATAGAGAGAGAATTGTTACCCCAGGGCCTCAGTCACTGAAATTGAACTCCAGATGCTTGCACCACCTAGTGCCCATGTGTGACCTTGCACTTGCCAGACCTTTGTGTGTCTGGTTTATGTGGGATCTGGAGAGTCAAACTTAGGTCCTTAGGCTTTGCAGGCAAGCACCTTAACTGCTGAGCCATCTCTCCAGCCCATCCTTCACTCTTTCTAATTTCTCATGTCATAGGCATTTGTGTAGAATGCGGAGACACTGAATCTATGCTTTGAGATAACATTGCTGATGCCCTGGTTAACTAACAACCAATAATATCCTGAGTGAGCAGGCCTTGGTGGGAGAAGGAGGCCATGACTGTCAGCACACGAATGGATCCTTTTGTTTCCCTTAAGACCAATTATTTTATTATTATACAGCCAATTGTTTTATTATAACTATGTTATTATAATTAAATAAGTCATACATGTTTACAGGTAAACTTCGAATATTTAATGATCAAATAAATATCTTCTGAATTAGTGTTATAAAAATGACACAACATACACAATGAGCAAGGCACCTGCCCAAATCATCATAATGCTCCCCTGCCACTCACTCCTTCTAAAGAGGGAATGTCATTACAATGTCTTGTCTTGAAGTGGAGAGTGAAGGAGCACACAAGTACATGCATGCATTAAGCAGTGTTTCCTGGATTTCATGAGTCCCTCTCAATTTTTCACTGTCTTAAATTTATTTTAAAACTGATAAACCATATAAGTTGCACATCCCTGGAAGGTGGCATGTGATATTTTGGTACACATTATATTTTGTTAAAATCAGAGTAAATACTCCCTTACCTCATTCACTTTTTTTGTGGAGTTAGAATTCAACATCCTTTCCTGTAAGTTTTAGGGATAGAGACTTTTCATACTTTAGTCACCTCTCTGTTCAACAGCCCCACCCCATCACCTGCTACATCTGTTGCCAGATCTTAGGGGAAGTCCAAGAGAAACTCATCTTTATTTTAAATTGGCCATTTGTTAATTAGGAATGTTTTTGCATTAATTTTGACTTGCTAAAATATTATATTAAGCATTCCATATATTAATGCCTGAGTTTATTGACACCTCTTAGATCTTGTGCTAACAGCAAATGCCCCCCTTGTCTTACTTGGAGCATTCCTACTGAAGAGTATTATAAAGCCTTATCAACATAGAAATGAAGTGAAAATATTTAGAAAACATCTATACTGAATTTAGACTCACAAACCATTTATAAATAGGTACCAGTAGAAGAGAAAACCCAATTCTACAAAACTCCCTTTGATTATGAAGAAGGACTAGAGCTAACATTTTAGTCAAAAGACTACTTTTGTTTTCATGCATCAATTTTTGTACATATATGTATATATGTGTGAGTGTGCAAGTGCATGTGTATGCTTGTGTTCATGAGTGTACATGTATAAACATGTTTGTTCCTTGGGTGGGTTCTGGAGATTGAACTCAATTTCTCATGCTTGAAAAGCAAGCACTTTTATGTGTGAGGTATCTGCGACTGATGACTAAGGTATCTCTTCAGCCCTTTTTGTCTTTAATTTTTAACAGGTGCTATGACCATTTTGATTTTATGCTTTCAAATACTAAACTGATTTTTAGTATAAAGTAACTCATTTATTCAAATTATTTTCCCATTTATAAGAGTCTTCTGAAGTGTGGGATTTATGCTGCCATCAAAAATGATTTGTTTATTATAAATACATAGTCTTTTGATAGGATTCTCCAATCACCTCATTGCTTTTCAGAATCATAGCCTTATTTCTTTTAGTCACTTGAGTTGTAAAATACCTGTGATTTACCTAAAGTGGTTTCCTGTTAGCTCTGTGAACTTTGAAGAATATATAGTATTATTTCAATTGATTCTACTTAGTTATCAGAGACTTTTCACTGTCTATTTTTTTTTTAGGGGTTTATACCATTTTTTTATTTTTCTTATTTTTTTATTTTTATTTTTTTCCTTTATTAGTCTTACTCTCCGTTGGAGAATCTGCTTCTCTTTTTCAGATAGATGTAGATCCTAAGGAGAGAGCCACCCCATCATACCTCAAAAGGGCCCCGGCTGAAACTAAGAAAAATTGGAGAAACAAGCAAGGGGGCTGTTTTCCTGATGAACCGGATACCAGCACAAGGGGGAAGGAGATCAGCACAGAGAAAAATCAACTCCTACCAAATCAGAGAGCCAGAGCCTGAGAGGCCCCCAACACCTCATCACTGAAGCAGACCAAAAATGAACCCAACATGGCTCACTGTCTATTTTTATAACTCCTCACAGTGGGTTTAGCTGGTGGTAGAATTACCAGGCTGAAGAGGTTTCAATTAATATGATTTCCTAGTGCACATCAGATACAACACAACTCCATGGACTTGTTATTACAATATCACATGTCTGAAATATGGAATTTCTTTTTAACATTTATTTATTTATTTACTTATTTGTGAGGAGAAAGACAGAGAGATATGGGTGTGCCAGGTAAACTCCAGATGCTTGCCCCATTTTGTATATATGGATTACATGGGTGCTGGGGAATCAAACCTGAGCTATCTCCTCAGTCCCTGAAATGGGGAATTTCTTGAATCTTTCCATATTTGGAATTTATTCTATTTGAGATAATTTCTTTGAGCAAAGAAGAGATACAGTTAATCAGAGCATACTATTTCTCAGTTATATGCCTCTATAAATCTATAACTTGTGAACTCTGTCCCTTTCTACTTGAAGAATACTGAGTTCAATGAAATAATGTCATGATTTCCAGTTCTGAGATTCATAAATACAAAAAGAAACAAACACTTGTGGTTGAATCTAGATTGTTCTTTTCATCCAATAGATTGGGTACCTATTTTTCTAAAGGCCTGTGATTTTTTTTTGTTCCAAATCTGTATTAACATAAGTAGTCTTACTTGGAAATTTGCAGAGGTAAGTCTGAATTTCTTGCCTACCAGTGACCATAAGCATCTGTCCTTGATCAGCTCCTAATTATATCAGCTCAGGCAGAAGAGGAAATCAAGTGGGTAAATGATAAGTTGAAAGCAGAGATGAAGTTTTGCATAAAGAAAGGAAAAGAAGAGTGACATTTAGGCAAACAGCCATGCTATTAGCCTGAGGGTTACACACCACAGGCCCCTCTCCACACAGTGTGGACCAGAGTCTTCACAGACTCTGTGACCATTCATCACACGGTCTCCAGCGGCTTCTCTTTGAGCCTAGATCACAAATGCATGCCACCTTTTCATGGGCAAGCAACTGCATCTGCCCAAGCCCTCCCCCTGCAAGGGCACATCCATCACCCTGGGGATGCTTGTTAGGGGGCAGCTGTGACAGGAGACTGTGTAGAAGGATGGAGAAACCTGCTGGCTCACTTCCCAGCTTGCTCTGCTCTGTGGTAAGAGCCTCAAGGAATGTCTAACTCTGGAATGGTTAAAAAGAAGTTTCCTTCATTGGAATGTCTGGGGTTTTATTCATTTTCCTAAAGAATGCCATTTTAGAGCATAACATGACATTTTATGTGAAATTTAAAAAAATAATCTGGTGAGTCCATAAATACTGCTCTAGGACTTAGAATCCCCCTCTACAAAAAAGCCTAGATTTGCTTCACAAAACATCAAGCCAACTGCCTTGATCTAATGTGAATCCCAGAACCCCAATAACACAATTCAAATTGGACATTTTCACCTCCTAACATCACAATAATAATTTTGTTCTCTGGCAATTATGTCATTGATGATTAGTAAATCTGAAATAGTGACATCATAACTATAAAATAAACACAAAATACTGACTATTCGTGACTAAGTCTCACAACTGAATCTAGGCAATACTCACACTAGCTATTAATTTACCTTTTATACTCTGATCTTACAGAATTTGTATAAGTTTGATTTAGTTTTCCCTCTTTCTAGCATTATTCTACCCTCCCCATTTTCTCTCCTTCCCAAGCCCTTTTGCTTTCCCAAGAAATTTGAAATAAGAAGACCTGTTAAGTCTCAGGATCACCCCATTCACCCTCTGATCTTTATTGGAAACTTTTCTTCATGTCCATGTTGTAGCACAACCCTTGTGTAGACCTTCCAGACACTTCTCTCAGTTCACAAATTGAAGCAGAGGTATGTAAATTTTAAAGAACACATATTGCCCAGATCTATGCACATTAGAAAGAAAAACACCTATCTTGTCCACTTGGAAAGTGGAAACCAGAAATACATATCGCAAAAGTTGTGGAATGTCAGAAGATCACAAAGCAATGGAATGTTAGAGCTGGAATTCAGTCTGACACCTTCCCAGACTGTCTTGAACATTTTAAAACTCAGGAGACATTTAAGCTTAGGCCAGACTGGATTGTGAAGAGGAATGCACTCCATGTGTTAAGCACACCAACTGTCTTCCATTCACAACCTCAGTGGCTCCTTAGGCTGTTTTGTTGCTGGGACTTCCATAAACTGAAGTCTACTTTGAGGTAAGTGAATGGAAGTAATTATAGAATAAATATTTTAAAACTGTTCTCTCTTTTCTTCGCTCATGATATCCCTCACTTGCCATCAGTACTCAAAGTTATTTTGTTTTGTTTCAAAAGGCATGGTCCAGCACTGATGGTATAGTTGATTCTTTTGAGAATGACACTGAAGACCAGTTGTTGCACAAATATAATGCAAGGTTCGTATTGGCATCCGAACAAGCACGAATACATCTTACTGCTATGTATCCCATAGCAACTGACTTTATTCTCTTTGTATGTAATTTTCCAAAGGAACAGAAATTCCTAATGTGCCCCCTGCCCCAGTCCCTGTGTAAAGTAGATTTTTAGTCTAGTAGATGTTTTTGGAGTGAATGAATGCACGCATGTTATACAAAATTTTGAGAAGCACTGCCATCTCTTACTGCTGGTACACCATCACATGACTGCTAGACATTCTTATTCTGTCTACCAACTTAACACTAATTTGCAAACATGAGATGCCAGGGTCCCAAGTAGCCTCACTGATGCCCCGTGGGAGGCGTGATTGCCAGACTGTGGTGTTGGTTTATATCAATGAATGCTGGGACAGACACCCTTGAGTACATGAGGATTTTACTGGAGCTTATGGGCTTTAAGACTGTAATTTAAGTAGTAGAAAGATTAAAACAGGGAAGCCCTATTCTGAACCTTTCTATGTGGCCCAGACCACATAGAAACCTGTGAACTCCATAGGTGATCCTTTCTTACCGTTCACTCAAACTTCACATGACCTTTGGGAACTGAGTAACTACGTACTGAGAATAGTACACCGAGGCCTAAACATACAGACTTTGCAGATATTAAAATCCCTTTGAGTATTGTTCTCTTTGCTCATTGAAAATATTGTCTGTTTTCTATATAAACAGGATTTTCTTTTATTTTGGTGATGTTGTTTTACATTCCAGCTTTATGGCATGATTACTTTGTCTCACAACCATTTTTTTTATAACACTTGATTATTTGAAACAATCTTGTGCATGTTGGGAAATAATTTTTCTTTCCAAAGAGAAGGAAAACAAATATGCAAATATTCTTGATCCCCTGCATGGTTTGCAGAGGTTAGTCATATAGTTCTTCTGGCTGCCTGAGGGCAGATGTTAAGACAACCTTATCCAAGTCTGCATTCCATATGACATCTGCATCAAGATTCTTGCCTATGCCACCAACTCAAAAACTGATCTTAGGATGTATAGGATAGAGCACTACTATGTCTATTTTTTAAAGTTTTTTTCAATGTTTTATTTATTTACTTGAGAGAGAGAGTGAGCAGTAGATAGAGAGAGAATAGGCACTCCATGGCTTCTAGGCATTGCAAACAAACTCCAGACATGTGTTACCTTATACATCTGGCTTACATGGTTACCTAAGAGTTGAACCTGGGTCCTTAGGCTTTCCAGGCAAGTGCCTTGTCTGCTAAGCCATCTCTCCAGCCCTCCTGAGTCTATTTTGTAATTTAAAATGAGGAACACTCAGACAAAGGTTTCAGAGGATTATAAATAGTTCAGGTGATCTACCTAGGCAATTTAGTTTGCTGATTCCTAATAAAATTCTAAAGCTGATTGTCTTAGTAACTTTTCTCATTACTGAAGTCAAGAAACTTAAGGGAGCAAGGATTGATTTTGGCTCATGGCTTTAGAGAGTATAGTCTATCCTAGCAGGGTAGTCATTGCGGCAGGAATAATTTATGACTGTGGTGGTAAGACAGTGAGCTTTCTGCTCACATTTTAGTGGACCAAGAAATAGAGAAAGGAAAATTCTGGTCATCATCTTCCTTCCTTCCTTCCTTCCTTCCTTCCTTCCTTCCTTCCTTCCTTCCTTCTTTCTTTCTTTCTTTCTTTCTTTCTTTCTTTCTTTCTTTCTTTCTTTTTTCCTTTCCTTCCTTCCTTCCTTTTTTTTTAATCCAGCCCAAGGCCCAAGCCCATGGGAAAGTATCTAGGGTGAGTCTTCTCCCATAAGGTCATCCTCTCTGGGAAAGGCCTTGCCGACTCACAGAGGTATGCCTCAATAATGCAATAGGTAACCTAGTCAAGTTGACAGAGAAGATTAGCCATTGCAGTGATACCACTGGGTTCCTAAATCTCCTATACCCTGCTGCCTGGCTTCTTGTCCTACTACCCTACCTTGCTACTCTTTAGGGGCCATTTTCTAATCTTGGATAATTCATTGTAATGCTAAGTATGGTAGTTTGATTCAGGTGTCCCCCATAAACTTAGGTGTTCTGAATGCCAGGTTCCCAGCTGATGGAGATTTGGGAATCAACACCTCCCGGAGGCAGTGTATTGCTGGGGGTAGGCTTATGGGGATTATAGCCAGCTTCCCCTTGCCAGTGTTTGGCACAGTCTCCTGTTGCTATTGTCTACCTTATGTTGGCCAGGGGGTGATGTCCCCCCTCTCCTCATGCCATCGTTTTCCCCTGCCATAATGGAGCTTCCCCTCAAGTCGGTAAGCCAAAATAAACCCCCTTTTCCCCAAAAGCTGCTCTTGGTTGGGTGATTTCTGCCAGCAATGGGAACCTGACTGCCACACTAACCGAAACTCTACAATTACTTTTACTCAGAAAACATGCTAGAATACAGTCTCATCACTCCTTCCATCTTGACCTTTGGGTTTTCTATGAGGCTATTAGAGTCACACTTCCCAAAACTCAGTGTATCCGGACAAGCCAGCTACCTCTGCCCTCAGTCACTCTCTGCCAGCTCTAGTCTTGACTGGCTACAGAAGAAAAAGTACTGGGGAAATGGAAACGTTTCTTTCTCCTGAGGCCTCACTCTCCTCGGACCTCCCCACCTCAATCTTAGAGTTTCAGCGTGCTGCCTAGTGTTGATGTCAGAGCCTTCCTTATGTATCTGGACCACAGAGCTGATGCCCTCTCTTCTAGTAGCCTGACGCTCATGGTGTATGGCCCTGAGACCCTTGTGTACCATCTGTCTTCTGGTTACTGGGAATTTCTCCTGGATTCTGGCACACTATTAAATTGTTGGTCTTCCTTTTAAATCAGAGGTAAATTAGTATCATTCAAGCTACTTTCCCCAGACATTGGGAGCAGAGCTGCTAATCAGCTGAGCTGTAATCCTGGATCAGATTTCCTACCCCTGACATGACTGCCTGCATGACACAGCACAGGCCTGAAATAGAGCGAAAGTCTGGAAACATGCCCTCACCAGTGTCCAAACCTTTGGCAAATTCTGTGTGCAGTTTACTGTATGGCTTTTTATCCTCAGATCTTGTCACAATATAGCAGTGGTTCCTTTATTCTGAATGGGAAAATAAAAAAGTTTCTTGGATAAAAAAAGTAAGTTATGAAGCACAAAGGTTTTATCACAGAGAGATAATTGATTTCACTATTTGGAAAAGCATTTAAAACTAGATGCATCCAGGGCAATTTTTTTCCCCCTAATGGCATATGTTTGAATAAAACCATGGCCTAAACTTCATCATCTGACACTTGGAATCTTCACGCAGATACTGAATGTCAGCATAAAGAATAAATAGAAATGGGATCAATAAGAGGATGGGTAATGAAACACCTTACCAGCTGAGCTGGGTCCTCCCACTCATCACCCAGTTGGATTTCATTTAGAGATGAAAACCAAGCTTGGTAGAGGATGTGCAAGAGATGAGGAACATGAGCGCAGAGCGCTGAGATCAAAGTTAGTGTCCGAGATGAGTTAGTGTCAGGGTTAGGCCCTAGATAAACCAGATCCTACTTCATTTGTCCTTCTTCTTTTCCACAGTGTCAAAATCTGTCTCATCTGTCTCTGATTTCACCCACTAAGGAAAATCCCTTTGTCTCATACATCTTCTTGTGATCTCCAAGAACCCAGCACAGAGCTTTGGCCATGATGATAACTCCAGTAGTATTTGTGTAGGGAAGGAAATCTACCACAAGCATGTCCTGACCTCCAATACCTCATATCTTTTCATTTGCTCATGTACCTATGTCTAGGCCAGACCTATGTCTCTTGACTGTCTCCAGAAACTTTCTCCAAAACAGAAACTATCAAGGTCAACTCTGTGTCACTTATATCTTTTAATCTTTGCACAGAAATGTTAGTTGTTTTTTTTTTCTTCTTCTTACCATTCTGGAAGAATTTCATAAGCATTTCAGAAAGACTGTCTAAAGATTACAGAATTCATGCATTTCTGCCAAATTTTGTTTAATAATAACAACAAAGTAAGGAGTATTAGTCCTGAAGTCATGCCAGAGCAGGTTCAGGCAGAGAACAAAGCATGTTAGTTGGGATTGCCCAACTAACATGCTTCTCCCAACACTGGCTCTATTGTCAGCAATAATAAAGCCTGAGAAAAAGCCTTGGCAAGTAGGCTGTACATTTATTTGTTTTTGAGCTTTGATAATACGTTGGCTGTGATGTGATCTTTATTATACTGAGATGTAAAATGCAGCTTGTTTTTAGAGGCTGATGCCAGTGACTGACAGATATTTATTTCAATGGCACCCAGTGATATGAATGTCTTATGTCATTCTGTACTTGCTCACTTTTCCATGAATAAGTTATCAGGTAAAGATGACATGTTTGGACTTATTTGAACTCATTATGTAACCCCAGGGTACTGAAAGATTCTTGCAAAAGTGAGAGAGAATTGCCATGTCTTTAGGACAGTTAGCATTGTTTCAGTTCTTACTTTGAACCTTCCTAAATGTGATGGTCACAGAGCTTCAGTTTGGTGATGGAATATGCAATGAGCCAGTGTTCAACCTGAGTTTTGGGCATTTTTGCTTAAGTTCAAATTGTTACAGTGGATCCTCTGGTTATAGGAGTGTTATGGATGGTTTTGGACATGCAAGGCTAAAATTATCCAAGTCAGAGTAGCAGATGCATACAGGGCTCCGATACAACTATTTTATTGAGCAAGTTCTTTCTAGAGAATTAGAGAAGTTATAGTTTGAAAATATTTAAATGTAAAAAGTTCTGAAATAATCATGAGTTTTAGGTAATTCCTAAGGTCATTAATTTTCATCTAATTGGGGTAGGATGGTCTCATATGTTATATCATTGCTCTAAAGGGCTTAGAGTCTATGAGGAAGACAGGAAAGGAAAATGTCATTTATGGTTATAAGAATGTTAGGAGGGGGCTGGAAGGGTGGCTTAGCAGTTAAGGCATTTGCCTGCAAAGCCAAAGGACCCGGTTTCGATTCCCCAGGTCCATGTAAGCCAGATGCACAAGGGGGTGCAGACATCTGGAATTTGCAGCAGCTGGAGGCCCTGATGTGACCATTCTCTCTCTCTCTCTCTCTCTCTCTCTCTTTCTGACTGTCTCTATCCCTGCCTATTTCTGTCAAATATGTAAAGAAAAATTTTAAAAATGATTTAAAAAAAGAGCATGAGGAATAATGAATGGTGTGAGGGCCTTGATAGCACACAAAAGGCTAGTGTACTATTTTGGTCATATTTCTTCAAATGACAGGAGGTTTAACATCAGTCACAGAAAATTGGTATCCATATTGCTTTAGGCTAAGCTACTTTGAGTGCTTTTAGGTGGCTCCTCACATCTAGTGTCTCTATAGCCCAGTGCCTGGACCCATGAAGGTTTCAAACTTTGGAATCCCATCATGTGTTATATGTAAAACACTCCCACTCGTAGTGTGTCAGAATTTCAGACATGCTCCATATGTCTGTGAAAATATGCAAATTCAGGTGCATCTAGAAGTACTCATTGATATCTAAGGAGTCATTTCCACCTTCTTCAGGTTAGTGAAGAGAATTAACAGGCACATGGCTATATTCACCTCCAAGTGTGTGGCCATGTGAACGTGAGTTTCCTACAATTAGGCCACATTGCTCTTTTGCCTTCTCCTCAGTCATAACTTTGTCATCTATTGTCTACCTTCCTCAGACCAGACTCAGCTACTTGCCTCAAAGATTCATGCCAATGAAAAACTATATGTTTTAGAAATATTAAAACAAGTAAAATTCAAGTAAATGTTATTTTTATCTCCTAAAATTTATTGAGAGCTTGAATAACTTGGTAAGTGGGACATTTACTACCCTACAATTCATGGTTCTACATTAAGACGCACAGATAATCCCATGTGAAGATAGGACCATGTGTTTTTTGAGTTAGTTTTTTTTTTTTTTTTTCTGTTTGTTTTGTTTTTTGAGGTAGGGTCTCACTCTGGCCTAGGCTGACCTGAAATTCACTATGTAGTCTCAGGGTGGCCTCAAACTCATGGTGATCCTCCTACCTCTGCCTCCTGAGTACTGAGAGTAAAGCGTGCACCACCACAGCAGGCTTTTGAGTTATTTTTTTTTTAATCTCTAGAGCACGGTATGCAATTTTTATCTGCTGAGTGATCAGATAAACACATAATACCCTCATAGTGACTCAAATCGCACTCTCAACATTTATCTCTGCAGACAGTTTTTTTTTTTCTTTATTAGTCAGTTCTGTATTCAGCAAATACAGTCAGTTTGGTACCATTATTAGGCTCATCCGTGACCTACCCCCTCCCCTTGGCCCCTCCTTGTTGAGGTTTACGGGTCATGCATTGTGGAGTTAGCCCACAGTTATGGGTAAGCTAAATGTCTCTGCATATCATGACCCAACATGTGACTCTGACATTCTTTCCGCCCCCTCTTCCGCAAAATTTCCCTGAGCCATGTTGGGTTCATTTTTGGTCTGCTTCAGTGATGAGGTGTTGGGGAAAAAAAAAAAAAAGTAAGGATTATCTCATTTGTCCTGGTGCTAACTTACTCTCCGTTGGAGAATCTGCTTCTCTTTTTCAGATAGATGTAGATCCTAAGGAGAGAGCCACCCCATCATACCTCAAAAGGGCCCTGGCTGAAACTAAGAAACATTGGAGACACAAGCAAGGGGGCTGTTTTCCTGATGAACCGGATACCAGCACAAGGGGGAAGGAGATCAGCACAGAGAAAAATCAACTCCTACCAAATCAGAGAGACAGTTTTGATTTATACAATTGAGCTCTAGTAATTTGTCTAAATCTTGTTGGAAAAGAAGAGTAGGATGCACATTAATATTTAATTTAAGCCAAGCATGGTAGTCCAGGCCTTTAATCTTAGCACTTGAGAGGCAGAAGTCAGAGGACCTCTGTGAGTTTGAGGCCAATCTGAGATGACAGAGTGAATTCCAGGTCAGCCTGGGCAACAGTGAGACCTTACCTCCAAAACCAAAAAACAAAATAATGAATTTAAATAAGTGAAAGGATATTTTGTGGATGAAAGAAGGGACAGGAGAGGAAAGAACAAAGATTCCATTTGAGGGTGACTTTGAGGTAGCCCCAAGGTGCCATAAACATGCTAAGAACATGGTCTAGCACTCTATCACACCTTAGCCACTATGCTCATTCATTTAGATTCAATCAATTTAAGTGTGAATGAATTTAAAGTGTAACAAATTCTGGTTCAATCTTTTTTTTTTTTTTTCTGAGATGTTTTAGCCCATCTGCCTTAGTCATGGAACCTGGAAAGCTTCCTTCATCGTCAGACTATCTCTAACTTAAGGAAAGCTGACACTTTGCCTGGCTTGTAAATTTGGAAGGAAGAGCCTCCAGCCAGATGCCCTGAAGGCAGCATTATCTGAGCCACCACTATAGACCAGCTCCCCAGCTAAGGAAAATATTTGTGTCTCTAGAAAAAAAGATCATTCTTTGCTTTAATATCTAGAACATGTCATGGTTGTAGTAGAGGCACACCTCTAAGGTCTATGCATTAAATGAGGGAAGAAATCTACTTACTAATTGCAGGTGCTTTGATAGATAGCATCTGTTGTGCACTGAGATGTCTTTATTCAAGTAGTCTTGTTGTGTACTTGATTCTTCCCTGCCCATTCTGGAATGCTTGGCTCTTTCCTTACTTGACCCACACACTGTTCTACAAATTCAGTGACCTCAATATCGTGAAATCTCATGAAACACTCTTGAAGGTCCATGTTGTTTTAGCAGCACAATACTTTTACACAAGCCCCAAGTTTGAAGAAATGTTCACTCTTGTTCATGTCACTGTCATTGTCTGATCTTCTAATCATGTCTTCTCAGTCATCTTTACATTCTCATACTCTTCTGGTTACTAAATGTTAGAACTTCTCCAGGCTCAGTTCTCCTGGCCACTCTTTCCTTTCCTGTGTGAATATTTTGTTTGGTCTAACTGCATGCAATCTGGAGTTCAGAATTTGAATATCCAGTCTTGACCAGTTGTGATTTTCACAGCACCATCTCTAAGGGTGCACTCAAAATTCCCTCTTGGATATCTCAAGGGCTTCCTGAACTCAATGGGACAAATGAAACCAAGTTCAAACTCACCTTTGCTGCCAGGCTTTCCACATTCTTTTTAACAGAAAGGCATCACCATACATGGTACATGCAAATTCAAAACATTTGATATTTGCTAGCGATCTTTTCTTATATGGTTGTCACTGTACAGTAGAACTACAATTAACCATGTTAGAAGTAACTAGGCATTCATTCAGTTATTCACTTAGTTGACAAATACTGAGTACCATTGATCAGCCATGCCTTGCTCTGAGGAGTCAGGACGCTCCACTGAAAGACTGGTTCATCCTTCTGCTTTCTTGATGCTTTCCAAAAGGAACACTTGTCTTCCTAAATGTCCACATATTTTCGTCTCTACAGATTTGACTATACTTTCATACAAATTAAGTAACTCATGCATTTTATACAAAGCACTTGCTATTGTTTGTGTAGAAGCATTGTATCCAACGTGGCAGTGTTGTGGGATGAGACCTGAGAAGAGGGGGCCATTAAGAGGTGTGATGGTTTGAAGGTAGAATGACCCCCCACAGCCTCATGTGCTTTGGATTACTTGGTCCCCAAGTATTTGAGAGTTTGGTAGCAATTTGGGAGCATGGGGAGCCTTCAGGGGGTAGACACTTGCTGGAGGAGGTATATCACTGAGGGTGGACTTTGGGATTTATTGTCCAGCTCATTTTGCCAGAGCTAGATCACTCTTATTGCTCCCTCCCAGCTGCTGTGACAAAATGTGAGCCAGCTTCCTGCTCAGACCTGTCATGCTTTCCCTGCCATGATGTAGCTGTATGATCTTGGATTTCCAGCAACTAAGTGGTGAGTAAAATACACTTCTCTTCTTTGCGAACTACGAAGATACAGTTAGTTTGTCATAGGAGTATGAAAGACAGATATTATGTAAATCATTTTTTCTATAAACTGAATAATATAATATGAAGTCTGTATAAGTATTATGGCTCCTGAGTGTTGGATTATTCCCCTTATATCTTCCTCAGCATGTTGGTCATTAGTAGATAGGAAGGCTACTGATTTTTTGTGTGTTCCTTTTGTATCCTGTCACTTTGCTTAAAATGCTTATCATCACTAGAAGTTTTCTGGTGAAGTCTTTAGAAAATTTCTGCAAATAATGATAGTTTGACATCTTTCTTTCCAATTTGTCTTCATACTTTTTCTTTCTCTTGTCATACTAACATAGTGAAGACTTAGACGCTTAAGTGGGTAGCAGTGGAGAAAGTGGACACTCTTGTCTTACTCTTGATCTCAGTGGGAATGCTTTAGATTTTTCCCATTCAGCGTAACTGTGACTATCTGTTTGCTGTATATAGCCATTTTATGTTGAGATACGTTCCCTCCACCAGTATGTCTCCAGGGTCTTTTTTTTTTATCATGAAAGTATGTTGGAGATTGTCAAAGATCTTTTTTGCATCTATTGAGATGATCATGTGATTTCTGTACTTGAGTCCATTTATTGATTCATGTACATTGAGCCATCCATGTATCTCTGGGATGAAAATCAACTTAATCAAGGTGAATGAACTTTTTGATGTGTTTTTGAATTAAGTTTGCAAATATTTTGTTGAGAATTTTTGCATCTATATTTATCAGATAGGTCTATAGTTTTATTTTTGTGTATCTATCTCCTTTAGTTATTAGTTTAATATTTGGTAACATAAAAAGAGTTTGGAAATATTCCTTCCTTTTCTTTCTAATGCAATAATCTGAGAGGCATTGATTATATTTTGTTTAAAGTCTGTTAGAATTCTTAAGTGAATCTACATTGATCTGGATTCTTTTTTAAAGTTTGGTAGAATTCTTTAGTGAATCTTCATGGATTAGGATGTTTTGACTAGGAGATGTCCAATCTCATTGCTTACTCTCCTTAAAATATTTATTTCATGTTTGTTAAACTTTGGTTGTTCATATATATCTAGAAATTCATCCTTTTTTTAGCTTTTCCCATTTGATAGACTATAAATTTATAAATGTGTTTTTATAATTTTCTTGATTTCATTAATATTTTTGTAATAATATTTCTTTTTTACCTCTAATCCTATTGATATAGGTTTGTTAGAGATCGAATGTTAAATGTCTGTAGGCTCATTCATTTGAGCACTTGGCCCATTTAAAAAAAAAAAAAAGCTTTATTTATTTCTTTACTTATTTGTTTTAGAGAGAGAGAGAGAGAGAGAGAGAGAGAGAGAGAGAGGCAGACACAGAGACAGTGAGTATGGGCACAGCAGGGCTTCTTGCCACTGCAATTGAATTTCAGATGCATGCAGCTGGCTTTACATGGGTACTGGGGAATCAGACTTGGTTCCTTAGGCTTTGCAGACAAGTGCCTTAATGGCTGAGCCATCTCTCCAGCTCAGTTGGTCCACTTTTAATGGTACTGTTTGGGAAGGTCATAGAACCTGTGTGGCATGGAGCCTTGCTGGAGGAAGTGGGTCACTGGAGGTTTTATAGCCTGGCTCTACCTGCTATTCTGCTGTGCTTTCTGCCTACCTGCTTGCCTTCCTTGCTGTAAAACTTGTACTCAAAGCAATATGGGAAAAATAAGCCTTTACTTCCTCAAGAAGTTAGTTCTGGTCAGGTATTTGTTCACAGTAATGAGAATAACTGACACCGAGAATGGGAATTGATACCATTTGCATTTAGAGTTATTATTTTTAAAGTATGTATTATTTCCCATTATTTTGTTGTTCTTTTAGTGTTTGGGGTTTTCCTATGTCTCTCTTGATTAACAACTATTTAGTTGTGACTTATATTTCCTTGTGTTGTAGCCTCATGGATGTGCTTGTATTCAGTCCACAAAATTCTTTCAAGTATCATTTCTAGAGCTGTCTTAGTGGGTATGAGCTCACTGATCCTGTTTTTATCCTGTAAAGTTTTCTTTTCTCCTTCAATTATGATGGACATATTTTTCTAGACATAATAGTCTGGGTTGACAGTTACTGTCATTTAGAACTTGAATGACATCATTCAAGCCTTTCTAGCTTTTTAACTTTCTGTTGACAAATCTTCTGGTTTTCTGATAGACCTACTTTTATATACAACTCATTATTTCTCTCTTGCTACTTTCTGTATCTTCCTAAGATACTTAAGGCATGAGAATAAACTAGTGTGCTAAAGAGAGACAACCGGGAAAATGTTCTCCACAGAGACAAGCTGAGTTTAGTTAACACAAGATGAAGACAAGCTCTTAGATGGTACATGTTGATGGCAGACCATTGGTTCTTGAAAGATAGTCCCTAAAGTTGCATTAGAATTGTGTGGGAAGTGAAGGAGGAATGGAGGTCTAGATCATGAGCTGAACACTATGGTGTTGACTCATGCAAATGATGATGAGCAATGGATCTTGTACTGAGGGTATATCTGAGGTTTATAGATATAGAATAGTGGCCAGTGCTCATTTGCCTTGAGGGTGACATAAGACCCAATAGCAGTAGACTGAGATTATTGAGATTATTTGGTCTGAAATGGAACTATTCCAGAACCTTCAACACAGCATGAGCCCATTATGTATTCGTAAGTATAAATAGTCCATAGGTGTTTAGAAAGTATGACTATTGTATTCCTAGACATATTTTAAGGAGATTTAAATCTCAACTATTCTTCTATAGGCATAATATTCTTAGAAGTTTGCTTTTCCTATTTCTAGGGTATTGGCACTCTTAAAACCATGGTCCTTGGTGAGATTAATAGAAATGATTTTTTTTTTTTTGAGAGAGAGAATCAGTAAGGAAATGTGGTGGACTACAGGAAATAGATGAAGTCTCCAACACAAACAGCTACTTGTAGATGTGCTTGCTAAGTTAGGAAGAAAAGTGTGGGAGAGAGAAATGAGAAGACAGGAGGATAGTGACTGGCAAAGCTAGAATGGTGGAGCCAAGCCAGCCAATCAGAGAGTGCAAGATGCAGTACCCAGAGCAATTCTCAAATTTTATGGAGAAAGGTGATGACAGCTGACAAGCTCTCTTTCACTTATGAATCACAACCCTCTTTCAGAGAGAGATACACTATCCTCATTATATCCAGACTTTAAAATGTGATTTGAATCTAGTGCAACAATTTCTATGACCATATTCATTCTTCACATGTCATGAAATGATTTAGATCAATCCTGGACATGAATTTTTCCAAGTTACCCTACTTTCAAATTAGAAGACTAACACTCCCCAGTGCCAAATTCCAGTGGAAAAGTTTTATTGCCAACAACATCAATGCTGTTGCTTATCAGATAGAAGAATAAAGGGAGTAAGTAGGGTGTTGCTTTATTATTTTCACATCATAATTCCAATGAACTTTAGCATGTTTAAATTATAAACTTTAAAAGAAAGATTTTATTTTGTCAATATGTGTGTTGTACATAGCTGGTAATATCTTTTATCTTTTCAAAGATTAAATAAAGTTATAAATAAATTTAAGACATTGGGGGAAAATACAATTCACATTGATTCATCCTCTGTGGGTCATAATATACCACACAGGGTCACAGAGTAGAAAAAAAAATCTCCATTTCCCAATCCCACAATAAACTGAAGATAAATTCTCTTATTACTAGGTAAACATGAGGAATATTTAACCCTGTAGGTTTATGATCAGCAGAATGGGTTCTAGAATAGTTTAAAATTGAGATCATGTCTACAAATCCAAAGCATCAAATAGTTCTCTTGGGGATTTGGTGGTAAAAGCAAAGAAAAAATGTTACCAGATCCCCTTTCTGATGATGGCATCCAGCTATAAATTCACTAGTCTTTTTCGTATGTTTAGTACATTTTTCTCCATGTGTTGCATTTTATCCTTGTGAAGAGTTGCTACATTTAAGTCCTGGTTTTAGACATATTCCTCTCTCATTCTCAGATCTCAAAACCTGATAAATACTCAGATTTTGAAAAGGTCTTCATAAGAAAATTGTCACTCCACTCTTCAATTGCATAGGAAGTGATTACAGATATATTTACATATAAGTATTTGAATATGAGTACATTGAAAATTATGAAGTTTTAACTTTGTGCTTAATTCAAATAATTTTTACACATGCACAAGTATTTTTTGAACTGTGAATAAAGCATTTCCTAGAAGAAAGCACCAGGTTAGCTGTTTTTTTTTTTCTGATAAACTTTAAAAAAATTCCTAGAACTTTAACATTTAAATATCATTGAAATCCATGAACATTTCATTTTTCATTCTGAAATGTTACAAAGCCAAGTGTTCTTTCCAATTAAAATAGTAATTAATATCAGCTTAATATGTTATTTATGCATTAGATCATGCCAAATGGCAAATTTGGGAAAAATAAACAGTATCCAGGCAAAGTATCTGAAAAAGCAAAGTTACGTGTTTCTTGTTCACTTTCCACCAAGATGTTACTATCATTTTCCATTATCTCTAGCTGACTTGTGCAGGCTCAGACTTCACATCCAATGAAATGCATTGATTTACCATTTATCTTCCATTAGTACCCAAGACTTCTTGACATTTCATCAAAATGTGGATACCAGATGTTAGCCATAAACTATAAATTTAACCTAATTATTCCATAATAATCATCACATTATACTTAAAAATATGTGATAAATGGGCCTTTATCTATTTTTTGAGGGGCTGCTCTACCTGATCACAGGTAAAGCTCACTTGTAACCTGCATCATTCTCTCACTTTATCTAACTGGTTATACCCAGCTAGGAGATTCAGATTGGTCAGTGGGTTCTAGAGTCATGTGTCCTTCTCTGTCCTTGCTCTCTAGGCTGGGGCTAGAAAACGTACCTTTAATATGCTTTGTACACCCTAATCTTGGTCTATGGGATTTCTTTGTTTTCCATCCCAGTGTCCTGCTCAGTTTTCTTCCTTACCTTGTTTTGACTCTTCTTCTATCCTTTTATACACTTTCTATTTTACCTTTCATTTCTGCCCTATGAAAGCACCTTTCATGAAAATTTCTGATCTTACATTCACATTTTATAAAATGCTTCACCAGCCCTTATCCTGGCTCTTCCTTGAAAGTTTTTATTTATTTATTTTTTGATGACTTCCATAATTATAGAAAATAACCCATTGTAATTCCCTCCCTCCCCCACTTTCCCCTTTGCAACTCTGCTCTCCATCATATGTTTCTCCCTTTCAATCAGTCTCTCTTTTATTTTGATTTCATCATCTTTTCCTCCTATTATGATGGTCTTGTATAGGTAGTGTCAGGCACTGTGAAGTCATGGATATCCAGGCCATTTTGTGTCTGGAGGAGCACATTGTAAGGAGTCCTACTCTTCCATTGGTTCTTACATTCTTTCTTCCACCTCTTCCACAATGGATCCTTAGCCTTGGAAGTTATGATAGAGCTATTTCAGTGCTGAGCACTCCTTTGTCGCTTCTCAGCACTATGGTGCCTTCTGAGTCATCCTAAGGTCACAACCATCTGAAAAGTGAAGCTTCTCTAACCAAAAGTGCATTAATATATGGGTATGAACATTAAGAGAAGTGCTTACTGGGTAGTTTGGTGAGCATAGTATATACATTTAGCCAGGCACCAGCATATCTTATACCCCTGGGACTCATGACTACTCCAGTGATAGGTTTTCAATATTAGAGATGTGTTCCCTCTTATGGAGCAGGCCTCCAGTCAAATTAGAGAGTGGTTGGTTTTCCCCATAACAGACATGTCACTATTGTACCCATTGGCTCATTTGGCCTGGGTGGCCAAGATTAAGGCTTGCAGTGTCTACTGTTGAGTATCTCTATTGGTGATTTCCCTCTCACCCATTGTACTGCATGCAGCATAGCTTTTTCCAGCTTTCTGTCAGCTGGTCTACTCTGAGGAAGTTTTTATCTCAGCTCCAGCAAGATTTCTCAGTGACTTGGCAGCCCAAGTATGTGGAGTCTTCAGCAATAGGATCTTACCATCTATTCCTTGTGGGAGACCAAGAGCCTTGGCAATAGCCTGTAATATTTTGGGGGTATCAGGGACCTCCCTGTTCAACAACTCACTGGAAAGTATCCCATCCCTAGTACTGAAATTTTTCTAATAACAATCTATGGCTTCTGGGTGTTCCATTGTCCAAAAATGTAGGCTTCCATATGAATTATTTATACCCTCTTAGATTTTGAATAGCCCTCCCACAGCTTTCCTTTACTCAATCTCTTCCCCTGACCTCACTTAGGCCTTTCCACCCCCATTAGTCTATTCTTGTACTTATGTATATACAATGCCATCCAATTAAGTCCCTCCTCCCCCTCTCTTTCCATTTCTTTTATATCCCCTTTCTTGTCTATTATCCTCCAAAGTGGAATTTCCTATTCTACTTAAGGCTACATAAAGGAACTGGTAGTTTAAAAATGTCATATATAGATATATATATAGTCACACACACACATATATGTCAGGTTATGTACTAATATCCCCTTGCACCACCATCTATTACCCAGGGGGGGCCCTCCTTGGTGAAGTTATGGTAATCTCTATGCAGTCATAAAAGCCTCATTCAGACCCTGTTGTGTAGCAGGGGAATAATCTCCAGGGTACTCCCACTTGCTATGTTGCTCTTACAATCTTTCTTCCTCTTCTTCTGTAATATTACCTGAGCCATGGCAGACCTGTTGACAGTCTGATATAGTGTTATTTGTATTCTCTGGATTTCTGCTTTCATAGAGTTTGATGATTCTACATGTTTGTGACCATCAACCTGGGTCTGGCTTTCAGGCTAGCAGTAAGAATAATTGCTTCCTTGGCAATTTCTCCTGAGCCCTGGCAGATGTGGTAGAGGTAGAAAGTCTCATGGTGAGAAGTTGGCTATCTTCTTGTCTTATCAATGGATCTAGGTTTTCCTTCATTTTCTTTACCATCTGTAAAAATAAAACAGATTCTCTAATCAAGTGTGAGAGCAATCTAGGTTAAATGGGGTATGCAAAGTTGTTTAGGAGATTTTGGGTGTGTAACGCCACTCTTTCCTGACCATAGGATTCTGACTTGGTTTCCGGTACCAGATATAAGTTATCTCCCACTAATAGGGCCTCGTGTCCAATCACAGAATAGGTTACTTGTAGAGGACACATGCCACTGTTGCACGAGTGTTTTTTTTTGGTTTTTTTTTTTCTTGTCTAGCTGCTTGAATTTTAGTCTTCAGCATCCCCTGCTTCTTCATGCTATTGGTAACCATTTTCCTCTGGCAGTTTCAACAGGTTCTCCAGAGCTATGAGAGCTACTGTGGGAGGGGAGAAGCTAGTTTTCCTTTCAGTTCTAGCATGGTAATCTGATGTCCTATGACCAGAGCCTGTGGTGTCTTCAGCAATAGGGTCTTACTTTTCAGCTCTGGCAGATAATCATGTGTCTTGGCAATGGTTTTACATTGTTTTGGGGATCTTATGGGTCTCCCTGGTCAACATCTCACAGGTGTATAACCCAGTTCTGGGCTTTGGATTTACCAAGCAGAGTCCATGGTTATAAGGCTAAGCTTTTGCCACCTCCTGTCAAGACTGTCCCCTCCCCACTAATTGGTGGTTGTGTCTTGTAGAATGCTAGTCAGAATGAGGGTTTCCATGGAACTGATTCTTAAAGCTGTGACTTTCAGGGGTGGGAGGGGATTGGAGGGGTAGGGAGTGGAAAGTGTGAGTAGGGGTGGGGAGGGAATGACACCAGAATAGGTATATTTTGGGTTCTCCTTTGTAGCTTACAAATCATTGTTTTTTGTGCTTCCCTTGCGGTTCATGACACCCAATTGCTGTGTGTGTGTGTGTGTGTGTGTGTGTGTGTGTGTGTGTCTGTGGCATGCACATGAACATGCAGATGCATGCACCTCCTGTGCACCTCTGCAGAGATCAGAGAAAAGTGTTAGAAGTCCTCCTGTCTGGCTTCTCTCTCTTATTTCCCAGCTTTTGGTTAGACTGACTGATCCTCCTTCCTGTGCTCCCTCATCACTGGGTTGCAGGCATGCATGGCTATGCTTGGCTTCTCATGTGGGTGATGGAGATCAAGCTCAGTTCCTCACTCTTGTGTATGGAGTGCTCTCATTCGATGGACCATCTCCCTAGTCCCAAATTCTCTATAGTCTTTATAGTGAATAAAGATGAGTATCTTTATCATTATAATGGAGCTGCTCACATGTGGGGTCTTCTCCACTATTTCCTGAAGATGTTGGTACCTGGTTCATGGTCATACTTTTTACTGGATAATCTCAATGTTACATGAGACCAGCCTATTCAACACTCCAGCCTCAAGGCTCAAGGACACTATCAGCTCTAATGATCTCTCTTGTGCCTTACTTTATTTGACCCCCATACTCTGACTCAGTGCTAAAGAATTTAATTCTCTCTCAACTACATCCCAAATTTTGTTTACTAATATTCTGATGTGCTCTGCAATTGCTTCTTGTCCTCTGTAGGACTCAGTTTCCTTATTTCTTAGTCTCTCTGCTGCTTTCTCTAGCCTCACTCAGTTCCCTTATTCCTGGCAAAAGACAACTGATGGTGGAACACTTTACAGTTAACTTCTGCATTCTTTCTCTGTTATTTCATAGCAGCACCTCACTGCCGAACACCCAGGAAACTTTCACCTGTTGGAACCAATCATACCACTCTAGCCCCCAGCCAATGTGCTTATAGTTCATCATTGTTCTCTCATTTCTCCCTTGCCATCTCCATATCAGTCTCCTTCTGTATTTGATTCAATAATTTCTGGTTTCTTTTGAGGTCTTGTCTCATCAATAAGGATCTTTCTCCAATATGGTGAATATTTCTTTCTCTACTGCCTCTTTCTTTATTCCTATCTTCAATTTATGATGACACTTATCAGAGTCCTTGTTGGAAAGGAGAAACAGTGCTTCTGGCTTTATCTTTTGTGACCATATCTACTTAATAATGGTAGTAAGGACATCTAATCATAAGGTGAGCACCATGCACAGACCATTGTTCTAAATTTCTTAATTGAATACAGCAATTTTATGAATTCATTCATTTTTACTCTTACCACCATTTTGCAGATGAAAATATTGAAGTACAAAGAAGCTCAACAGGCTCTGTAGAACATGCTGTTTGTAGTGGTAAAGCAGAGATGAGCTAAATGCTGGTTATACCTCCTGAACATAGCATGCATTCTCACCCACCATTACAGCATCCCATTCTGGGCCCCTGCCAATTCTCTCCTCAGTCCTAAAGTGTCCTAGCTCATTCGCATCCTATGCTTCTCAGATTCAGATTGTATACATAATTACAACTCATACATGCACACATCAAAGGCATAAATTTAACTCCACTGTTTAGAAATGATGAGCACATCATGTGGAAGTTATGATTGTTTTGTTGAGGTTAATCTGGTTACCTTGCCTTTTAAAAGATTTTACACTGATGATTTAAAAAAGTATAAAATAAAGTGAAATAAGGTTTATGGCATAGAATGCAGTTGTTAAGTCCTGAATTTAGACTATTAACTAATGCACTAGTTGCTGGACTTAGAGTCAGTTATGTAAAATCTCTGTGCATAAGTTTCCACTTCAAGCAAACATAATAATGATAACAACATGTGTTACTTTTACTGTGATAGTTTAATTATATGGCCCCATAGACTCAACCAGTTTTTGATTAAACTTCCTGCTTGTGCCCCTAGCAGGCAGATCCCACTACTAGGGAAGAGGTACATCACTGGGAGCAGATTTAAAATCCAGCCCTAAGGTGTGTTTGGGGCTGGGGTGGATTGGAATCCAGCCCAAAGGTGTAGGAAGGCAGTTTGAGTGCAGGCTGTTGGCACTTTGTGGTGTTGGCTGTTGTTAATGTCTCTCTGCTTGGGTCTATTTGGGCCACTGATGGTGTTCACTTTAACTTGGTTAACTTAAAATAAACCCCCTTACTCCCATGAGCTGTGTCGGACTAGATGTTTGTCCAGCAACATGGTGCTGACTACAACACAATGCCAGAGGATTGTTGTAATTAATAAACTATGTAATGTATTTTAGAGACACTTGCGTTAGAGAACATTGTTATATCAATGTTAGCTATTATTGTTCCCATACAGGAGCTAGGAAAACCTGGTTAGAGAATAGGATTAGAATTCAAAATAGTCTTGTTATACTATTATACTTTTCATCAGGAGACAATACTAGTTTTCTTGTGGAATTCATTGTAATACTGTGATGAGCTGCTTAGCATTGCTTTGTGATGGGAATCTTGCACTTTTGGAGGCTGAGTCATCTTGAAGCCTGCTTTTAGTATTTGAAGCTGTCCTCCTTGACTTGGAAGCAGGAATAAAGGTCATTGCCAAAGTAATTCCATATAGACACATATCCTTTTCCAAACAAGTGTAAAGTTTCTTTTAGACAAGCATGAGGACCATAATCCACATGACATAATTTTCAAGAAACTATGTTAGCACCCCCAGCAAGCCAGGAAATCAATCCTTAGCCACCACCGCCCTCTAGGAAACATCTGTTGGACCTTTTGCCATGAGAAAGAATGAAAGTGGCCTGGTCCCCTGGGCCAGTGAAGGTTGATTCTAAGAAGGATTATTCGGATAGCCTCCCAGTTTAGGGATGGCAGTCCCCCCTGCCTGCAACGTTTAGAAGACACTGAAGTGGCACAAAAGGTGATGCGTGCAATGTGATGGTTCTCTAAATCACTCAACACCTGGGAATAGTTATAAGTCAAATGCTGTTTCTTGAGTAAATGCCTGTTTCACATTTTTTTGAGTTTTGAAAGACCCAGGCGAGCCTATTGAATATGTGGTTTTGTATAAAATTTGTTTGTAGTCCAGTGATTTATCTTTTGCTTAAACTGGACACACTCTCCAGTTCTGCCCAAGAATCTGTGCTAGATTCTAAAGTGTATTATCAAGTAAGAAATGTAAAGATGAATTCAACATGACTTTGGAATTATGTAAGGAGCTCACAAAAAAAGAGGAGGGGTCCTGGGAACCAAAAGAGACAGCTTGACAGCAGACAGAGAGCGATTTAACACTCAGACTGAGTAGAAAATTGAGATCCACAACTATGGCCAAAAGATACAACCCGAACCAACTGCTCTGGAACGAGAGTTGAGGGACATGAAGTGTTGCATAGAGTTTTCCCATCATGCGATGTAAGCTAATCTACTTTGCTAAAAACAAACAGACTTCACCCTTGGGAGTATATTAAGTGCTATGAAAAGGATCTGGGGTATAATTTGTGAGACACATTTCATCAGATATTTAGAATTTTCACTGTAGAATCTTGGGCCTTCAGTGTCTTTTATTTTCTGATTTCTGTGTGATAATCAGAACCACATTCACATTTTCCCAACCTTTACATTCTTCAACACGCAAATTCTCACATGCTTTTTTTTTTTCCTAAATAAGAGCTTTAAAAGATTTAACAACAAATCACTCACACATATTCTATTTCATGATCCTTATAAGCTAAAAATCTTTATATCAATTATACATTCTGATAATCATGTATGTTTTTCTGTAATTTTACTGTTGCTATTTTCAGTTTAAAAATATTGAAAAGCATATTAACTGGTATACAAGCTAGTTTAGAAATGACTGCATAAATACCTCTTCTATCTAATTCTGCAATGCAGCAAAGCTATGCCATGTTGAGTGCTCTTATAACTCATTTTGTGTTGGTTAAAACAAACACAAAGATGGAATTGCACAGTCACTATATTGCTATCCATGACTTTGCAGTGATATTTATCTAGTCTTCACAATTAGTGCATTGTTATTTGAATAAATAAAGTTAACTGTGAACCTGAACTGCTTATTACTTGGATTATACTCGCTCAACATACTGAAATATTCTGAGAACATTGTATACATAGGTTTATAATTAAAAATTGGGAGGGGAGGAATAAAAAATGAAGCCATGCTATTTTGAGTTATGTTTAAAAGGAAACAATATGACTTATATGATGTTTTATTTGAAAAGCCTGTCATACAAATATTCTCAATATATTTTTTCTTTCTGAGATAGGGTTTTGCTCTAGCCCAAGCTGATCTGGAATTCACTATGGAGTCTCAGGGTGACCTCAAACTCACGGCAATCCTCCTACCTCTGCTTCCCAAGAGCTGGGATTAAAGGCATGCACTGCCATGGCCAGCTCTCAAATATTATTAAAAGATAGCCATAGGTTGTTTCAGAAATATTTCAGTGCCAATGGTAGGCTATATCCCAGTGATTCCTTGGTCAGGAAACCCCTAGGCACCTCTTTCCAGATATTGGCTATTGCCAAGGCTTTTGGTTGCCCATAAGAACTACACAGTAAGTGTTAAGAACCTATTGCTGAAAATAGCACATGCTTCAGTTGCAATATACTGAGAAATCAAGCTAGAACTGAGATGGAAGCCTCCTTTCTGCTAACTATCAGTCACAATGTTGGAAAGTGCTATTCAGCCTGTTGGAAAAGAAATCATTAACAGTCTTACCTGAAAGACCTGAAAGATGCCTAGCTAGGCAAGATGTGCCCACTAGTGCAATAGTGGCATGACTATTATGGTGGTAACCATCAGCTCTCAGATTAGATTTGAAGCTTGCCCCATGTGAGGGAATTTATGTCTGATGATGAAAAACTAGTCAAATGTCTAAGGTCATAAGCCACATTGGGGAAGCTGCTACTGTTGTTTGGCTATATTATGCTTACCAAAATTTCCTCTAAATATTTATATTTATGCCCCTATATTAGCACTGCTCTAACTTTTGGTTAGAGAAGTTTCTCTCTTCAGATGACAGTGACTATTGGGGAGACTCAAAACTCATCAAAGTTCTGAGAAGAAGTGACAGTTGAGTATTCATTACTAAATGAGACATCTCTATCACACCTTGGGACCATTTCAGAAGAGGTGAAGAAAGTATGTAAGAGCCAAAGGATAGGGGATGAGTGCTTTGGAATGTTGTGTCTCAGACACAAAGCAGCAGTAGCATTTATGACCTCACAGTGGCTATTACTACCTGCACAAGGTAACAATATCACACTTACAAACAGGTTGTCATGGATGATGGAGGAGGGCAAAAATAAATGCATAAAGTGACATAATGTATAAAAATAGGGGGTACAGTGTGAGTAGGTCTGGACTCCCAGTTCCCCAGGAGGGGTTCAGAGTAAGTAGGCCTAGGCTCCAGGTTCCCCAACTCCTGATTCCTTGACTCCAGTTCCCCTGATGCTTTTGTGGGGTAGCTAGGACCCTGCAATCTGGTTCAAACATAATACATGAGTAGACCAGGTCTATCAGTTCCCTGGCTCCTTGTTCCCTAGCACCTGGTTCCCCAGCTCCTGGTTTGCCAATACCCAGTTCCCCTGCTGCCATGTGGGAATGCTCAGACCCTGCACTGGCATGCAGTATGAGTAGGCCTGGGCTTCCAGTTCTCCCACCTCCCAGTTCTCCACCTCCTTGTACCCTTCTGCTGGTGTGGGGTTGTTTGGACACTACACACGTGTTCAGCAAGAGCAGACCCTGGCATCTTATTCCCCAGTGATGTGGGCAGGGCATCACTGGATCCTCACATGTGTTGTTGATGTAGGATTTGGGGACTTCAGTAGGGGTCCCCAAGAATTTATGAACCCCAAGATTTGGATTCTGCCATACTTGTAATAAGCAAAATTACTAGGGAGAGAAAACCTGCTCACTGTCAACAGGTAGATACCAGGGAAGTGCTCACTGGGGCAGGGAACCACCAGGGAAAGCCTGCTCACTGGGGTCAGAAATACACAAGTCAGCTCAAATCTGACCTTGACTGCCTCCTCTGATTGGTGGCAAGCCATCTCCCACTCCTGTGTACCTGCCCTGGTCACCTCCACACAGGCCACCTCTACAGACTTGAAGTTATACCTGGTCTGTGGAGCCCAGTTCCACCATTTCCCCCTTCCCCCACTGACCAAATCCTCCAACAGGTGCCCCAATTGCCTGCTTGGCACCTCATTCCTGGCCCTGACAGGGAGCGTAAGAGTAAATGGCAAACTCAGGAAGATATCAGTGCACATCCACAACCTGCTGAGCTGGAGTACAGTGGGGGAATAAGGGAAAGTGCTACTTCTCCTGAGCCCCACAGGAAAGGCATGGCTATGACCTCAGGCTGAAGAGATTCCAGACCTCCAAACGAACTCTTGTTTCAATGACCAGCTCAGAGCTGCTGGCGTACTTGCAACCTGTACAACCTGTGTATCTATGGTTATAACCCAATTGCACTCCAATCTGGTTCAAACATAATACACACACACACACACACACACACACACACACAAAACCAATGAAAGGACAAACTGAGAGACTTTCGCCTAGCCTCACAATGGAAGTCTTAAATGGAAACAGAGGAGATAACATAACTTGAATCCCAAACTGAGAGCACAATAAGCTAATTGCATAAGTTCAATGAGACCTTGACCAAGAGAATGGCAGAACTGGAAGCAAAAACAAGCAATCATGTAAGTGTAATGCACACAGTCTTCATCAATAGGCCTAACTTAATTGAAGAAAACCAGAGGCCTCAAAAGAGAGATAAATGAATTGGAGGTGAGTCAGCAAATAGAGGAGCTCAAAATCCAGCTGATTAAGCTTAATGAAGACATGATCAAATGCAAGAATGAATTCCAGGAAGCATCAAAAAAATCAAGCCTTGACCTGAAATGACCTCAAAAAAGAGATGTACATGAGGGAAAGAAACACAAAAGAAAACAAAAATCAAAAGCCTCTCTAGAAGCCCTCACTAACAGAGTCAATCATGTGGAAGACAAAAGTACTGATATGGAAGAAAAGACAGAAGAAATTGACCAGGAGTACAAAATTTTTGATGAGTTCAAAAACCATGCAAACAATATGAAGGAACTGTGGGATACCCTACAACAACCAAGCATCTGTATCATGAATATACCGGAAGGGAAAGAAAGCCAGGCCAGAGGCATAAAGAACATATTCAACAAAATTATTGAAGAAAGTTTTCCCAGTCTTGCAAAAGAGAGGCCCACCCAGATGTAAGAAGCTCATAGAACATAAAAAAGACAGGACCAAAGAAGTAACTCTCTAAGACACATAATAATTATAACTCTGTGGTAGTTTGATTCGGGTGTCCCCCATAAACATAGGTGTTCTGAATGTTAGGTCCCCAGCTGATGGCAATTTGGGAATTAAAACCTCCTGGAAACAGTGTATTGTTTGGGCAGGCTTATTGGTATTATAGCCAGCTTTCTCTTGCCAGTGTTTAGCACACTATCCTGTTGCTGTTGTCCATCTGATGTTGCTCAGGAGGTGATTTCCACCCTCTGCTCATGCCATCATTTTCCCCTGCAATCATGGACCTTCCCCTCAAGTCTTTAAGCCAAAATAAACCCTTTTTTCCCCACAAGTTGCTCTTGGTTGGGTGTTTTCTTCCAGCAATGCAAACCTGACTGCAACAAACTCTAAACAATGAAAACAAAGAAAGAGTGCTAAAAGCAGAAAGAGAAAAATAACTCATTACATACAAAGGCAATCCCATCAAAGTTACCTCAAATTACTCAGTGGAAACCCTAAAAACCGAAGGGCTTAGCGTGGAGTACTTCAAAGCCTACTGTGCCCAGCAAAAGTATCCTCATATTAAATGGAGAAAGGAAACTTTCCATGACTAAAGCCAGCTCTGTGATTATATGAACACAAAGCCAAACCTACAGAAATACTTCAGGAAATATTCCACATAAGAGTCAATCAACCTACCTCAAGAGCCTGTAAGAGGATGAATAACCAAAACTAGAGCAGGCATGAAAATGTTTAAAGCACCAAAACCCGTAAACTCTCCAGCATGACAGGGATTAAATCAAACCTCACAGCTATAACTTTAAATTCTAATGACTTAATTCAATTATAAAAAGACACAAGTTAACAAGGTGAATAAGAAAACTGGATTCTTCTATCTGCTGCTTTCAAAAAACCTACTTCACCATTAATGATAGACACCTCCTCAGGGTAAAAAGATGGAAAATGATTTTCTAAGCAAATGGAAATAAAAATTAGGAGTGGCTATATTAATATCTGACAACATAGACTTCACACAAAAAGTAATTAAAAAGGACAAAAGGGCAGTTTTTACTCATCAAGGGCATGATCAAACAAGAGGACATCTCAATTATAAATTTATATACACTGAACACAGGTGCACCACATTTTATAAATCTAAATCTACTTGGCAAGAAATCAGAAATAAATCCTAATATCATCATAGTAGAGGACCTAAATACTCCAATATCATTATTACATAGATCATCAGAGCAGAAATTCAACTCATAAATAATAGATCTTAACACCATAGATCAATTAGATCTAATAGACATCTAAAGAACATCTACCCCAATTCTTTTCAGAAGCCTATAGAACCTTCTCCAAAATAGGTCATATATTAGGGCATAAAGCATGTGCCTTCATAAATTTAGAAAATTTGATGTAACTTCCTGCATTATATAGGACCATGATGCTTTAAATCTAAAAGGTAGCAACAAGAGAGTTAACAGAAATTACACAAGTTTCTGAGACTGCACAAGATACTATTAAACAATGAATGGATCATGGAAGAAATAAAAAATGAAATAGTTAAAGTCCTTGAACTGTATGATAATGAAAACACAATATACCAAAACTCATGAGACACAATAAAAGCAGTTATAAGAGAAAAAAATTATAGCACTAGATGCCTTCATAACAAAGACAGAGAAATCTCAAATTAAATACCTAACTCTTCACCTAAAGGTATTGGAAAAAGAAGAACAATCAAACCCTAAGATTTAATTAATGCCAGAGCATAAATTAATAAATTGGAAACTAAGAAAACATAAGAGAATTGACAAAACCCAAAAAAGCTGGTTCTTTGAAAAATAAACAACGCTAATGAACCACTGGACAATTTGATCAAACAAAAAAGACAGAAGTCTCAAATTAACAAAATTAGAAATGAAAAGGGAGAGGTCACAATAGACATCAGTGAAATCACAAAAATCATGAGGACAATATTTCTAAAAACTCTACTCCACAAAACTGGACAACCTGAAGGAAATGGATGAATTACTAGAAATGTACTGTCTACCAAAAGTAAGTCCAGAACAGATAAATCTAAACAAACCTATTATACCCATCAAGGTTGAAAAATTAATAAAAAATATCCTCCAAAGCAAACATCCAGGACCTGATGGATTCTCAGATGAATTATACCAAACCTTCATGGATGAACTGAAACCACTTTTGCAAAGTATTTTCACATAATGCTCCCTAACTCCTTCTATGAAGCTAGCATCACCATAATACCAAAACCAGACAGATATACAATAAGAAAACTATAGACCTGTATCCCTGACGAACTTAGATATAAAATCCTTGAACAAAAATCTTCACAAACCGAATTCAACAACACATCAAAAGCATTATCTACCTCAATCAAGCAGGCTTCATCACAAGGATGCTGGGAAGTTTAACATATGGAGATTTATTAATGTAATACACTGCATAAATAAACTTAAACACAAGAACCACATGATCATTTCAATACATGCAGATAAGGCCTTTGATTCAATATAACATTTCATGATCAAAACACTGGAGAAGCTAGGCATGGAGGATTTATACCTCAGTACAATGAAGGCTATATACAAAGCACCTAAAGTCCAAATCATACCTAATGGGGAAAGGCTCAAGGAGTTCCCATTAAAAATTGGAGCAAGACAGGTATGTCCACTCTCACCACTGCTCTTCAACATAGTACTGGAATTCCTAGCCAAGCAATAAGGCAGAAGATATAAAAGGGATACAAATTATAAAGGAATAAATCAAAGTAGCCCTGTTTGCAGATGACATGATCCTATGCATAAGTGACCAGACTCTACCATACAACTTCTACAGGTGATAAAATGGCTTGGCAAAGTTGCAGGATACAAAATCAACACACAAAAATCAGTAGCCTTCCTATACAGAGCAGATAGATATACAGAGAAAGAAGTCAGAAAAAGTCCCATTTTCAATAGCCACAAAAATATCAAATACCTTGGAATAACATTAACTTAGGATGTGAAAGGCTTATATACAGAAAGCATAAAAACATTCAAGAATGAAATTGAGGAGGACATGAAAAGATGGAAAGACTTTCCATGTTCCTGGATAGGTAGAATTAATATTGGGAAATGGCAAAAGCAATATACAGATTCAATGCAATACCAATAAAAATCCCATCATTCCTTCCAGTGATAGAAAAAATAATCTCGGGCTGGAGAGATGGTTTCACCGTTAAGTGCTTGCCTGTGAAGCCTAAGGACCCCGGTTCGAGGCTCCATTCCCCAGGACCCACGTTAACCAGATGCACAAGGGGGCGCACGCATCTGGAGTTCGTTTACAGAGGCTGGAAGCTCTGGCGCGCCCATTCTCTCTCTCTCTCTCTCTCTGCCTCCTTCTCTCTGTCGCTCTCAAATAAATAAATAAACAAACAAACAAAAAATTAAAAAAAAAAGAAAAAATAATCTCAAAATTTATATGGAATGGCAGAAGGCCTCAGATATCTAAAATATCCTCATCAAAAGTCACATGTCTGGAGGTATCATCATACCCAATCTGAAGCTATACTACAAAGCCATAGTAACCAAAAGAGCAGGGTACTGGTATGAAACAGGCATGTAGCCCAATGGAATAGAACTGAGAGACCCAGCCCTTAGTTCAAGCAACTAAGTTACTTGATCTATGGCAAAGAATCAAACATTGTACATTGGAGAAGAGAACGGTGTTGGACAAATTTGATTAAAAAAATGAAACTAGACTCAATTCGCCCACCAGACACAAAAATTAACTCCAAATTGATTAAAGACCTGAAAATAAGACCTGAAACTCTTAATTTCCTGGAAGAAAAAAATAGAGGGGATCTCTCCATGATATAGAAGTGGGGAAAGACTTCCTGAGCAATATTTCCATACCCAAGAAAATTCAACAATCACTCAAGAAGTGATTTTGCTCACAAAGCAAAATAGCTTTTGTACAGGTAAACATACCATAAACTGTGCCAACAGAATACCCACAGAATTGTAGGAAATGTTTACCAGCTATACCACAGACAGAGGCCTAATATCTAGAATCTACAAAGAATTTAAAACACTAAGCAGTAAAACAATCAAACAATCAATTCATAAAGATAGGGACAGAGAACTGAATAGGGAATCTTCAATGGAAGAAATACAAATGGTTCATATTCACTTATGAAAATGTTCAAGGATGGGGAGGGAGGGGAGGGCACAAAGGGGTGGGAAACACAAATCTAGACCCAAACGGCAATGGTACCATAATATTCTACTTGCTAAAAGACAGACCAAATGGCTGATCCTTCACCAGGCCCTTACAGGGAACACCTGAACCACAAGACACTGGAGAGGGTAAGATCAAGACTAACCTTAATCTTCTACATCTTCCCTCCCTCACTTCCTCTCCCCCCCCCTTATCTCTAACTCTTGTATATTAGTTGTCTTTTTCCTCATTTTCTTAGTGGGAACTGACCTGTAACTCCCAGAACCAGCATGGGGCTATCATCCACAATGAGCTTTTGATCAGAGAGACCTACAAAGTTTCCTAAAAGATAGACAGATTTCTGTCAGAGTACTTGATGACCCACCAAAGGCTAGTGGTAAGACCCTACTGCTGAAGACACCTTATGTGATTGACATGCAAATTAGAATGGCATGGCTGGAAGTTGGAAGAGAGTCAGTCCCCAGACAGTCAGTGCGTCTAGTGCCAGAAGGTGCTACATGGGCGACTGGGGGAAAATGACCAATATCTGTCGAAGCAATGCATGGTCTAACCTACTTAGCAGCAAATAACTTGTGATGCCCACACAAGTGCAGTGGTGGCACACAGCCAAGGTGGGGAACCAACTGCTCTCAATTTGGCTAACTGATCCCCTCACTGGTATGGGACCCATAGCTGGAGCTGGGAAACAAGTCAGAACCATATCCAAACATAAGCCCACTCTCCAATATCAAGCTACCATCAACTGTGGGCTACAAGAGGGCCTACACCTATTAAATTCTCTATAAAAAAGGGTTATCTCATTTGTCCTGGTGCTAACTTACTCTCCGTTGGAGAATCTGTTTCTCTTTTTCAGATAGATGTAGATCCTAAGGAGAGAGCCACCCCATCATACCTCAAAAGGGCCCCAGCTGAAACTAAGAAAAATTGGAGAAACAACCAAGGGGGCTGTTTTCCTGATGAACCGGATACCAGCACAAGGGGGAAGGAGATCAGCACAGAGAAAAATCAACTCCTACCAAATCAGAGAGCCAGAGCCTGAGAGGCCCCCAACACCTCATCACTGAAGCAGACCAAAAATGAACCCAACATGGCTCAGGGAAATTTTCCGGAAGAGGGTCGGAAAGAATGTCAGAGCCACATGTTGGGTCATGATATGCAGAGACATTTACCTTACCCATAACTGTGGGCTAACTCCACAATGCATGACCGGTATACCTCAACAAGGAGGGGCCAAGGGGAGGTGGGAGGTCACGGATGAGCCTAATAATGGTACCAAACTGACTGTATTTGCTGAATACAAAACTAACTAATAAACAAAAAAGAAAAAGAAAAAGAAAAAGAAAAAGAAAATGTTCAATACCCTGAACAGTAGGGAAATGCAAATTAAAAGAATGTGAGATTCCATCTTACTTTAGTCAGTATGGCAATCATTAAAAAATCAAACAACAATAATTTTTGGTGAGGATGTCAGGAAAGAGGAACCTTCATTCACTGCTGGTAGGAATACAAATTTGTACAACCACTATGGAAATCAATATGGAGGCTCCTGAAAAAGATGAAAATAGAGCTACCAATTGACCCAGCCATTCCTCTACTGTGAATTTTCCTAAAGGCTCCACTCTTCACTGCAGAGATATTTGCTCAACCATGTTTATAGCTGCTCAGTTCACAATAACTAAGAATTGGAATCAATCCAGATACCCATAATTTGATGAATAATGAAGGTGTGGTACAAATACACAATGGAATTCTACTAAGTATTAAGGAAAAATACTATAATGAAATTTGTAGGAAAATGGATGGATTTGGAACAGATCATACTAAGTTTATTCACACAAGCACAGAAAAACAAATGCTGAATGCTCTCCCACACCTGTGGTTCCTAACCTGGAACAGTTTTCAGTTTTACACATACCAGACAGGCAATTCAAGGTGTAGATAATAGGAATGGAAGTGTTTATAAGAAGAGGAGTTGGTGTGTAGGGGAGATACACAGAAAGCATACTCCAAAATGAATTGAAACCTTTACCATAGAAACCTTTCTATTTGATAGCAGACTAACAGACATAACCCTCAATAGGAGTATGCAGGGATTGCCTGGTAAGAAGGGCCCTGCAGTGGGTAAGAAGAAGCCTAACCTTAAAACATTTGACAATGGCTTATAACTCCCAGGACCAAGAATCGATTACAACCCATATTAAGCTATTAATCACAGAGACCTAGGAGGTTCCCCAAACAAAACAGACTTCTGTCAAAGTACTTGATAACCAGTCTGAGGTAAAAGGTAAGACCCTTATGCTGAAGACATCACATGCTGCTGACCCAGAACATTGAGAGATCTAGCCGGAATCTCAAAGGACGCCAGTTTCCAGACTGTGTTCCATATATAGATGGAAAACACTTCATGAGCTGCTGGGGGAAAGTGGCCAATAATGTTGTATAGTAGCAGGGGATACTGTTATATGAATGCAACTAGTCTGACAAAATGTACACACTTGTATACTAGTGTCACCCAGCCTAGGTGGGTCACCAATGGTTCTCTGATCAGTTAAGTGATCCACTAGGTAGAAAGGAACCCATAGCTGGAAGTGGAAACCGAATCAGAATTTCATGGAGACCAAGATTGTGGACTCCAGGGAAAATCTCCCACTAGTCTTTGGCCAAAAGGGAGGCTACACCCAACAAAATCTCTCTTAATTAACATTGCTTATCCCATTTAACCTATACTGAGCTCATTCTCCTCCACCGGGGAAACTATTTTTCTTTGTGAGAAAGCAGCGTGAACCAAGCAGATAAACCACCCCTCTCACATCAGCCTGGTAAAACCACAGAGGAATTGGTGAGATGAACAAGATTGATGCTTCAATGGTGAGCCTATCAACAAGCCACAGGGGCAGGAAGACAGACACAGAGGATACTCAAAACATACCAAAGCAGAAATCCAGGCGCTGCTGAGAGCATAACATTAAAGGAGACTTAAAATACATCCACCATGGCTCAGGAAATTTTGCAAAAGAGGGGGCAGGAAGATTGTAAGAGCCACAAAGTAGAAGGGAATATAGCTTACAGTGGCTGACTAATGCTTTCACATCTCATAACTCACAACCCCATGGTGAATAACAACAGTCCTGCTGAGGAAGGTACTCAGTGGAATGTGGACATGGAGGAGGGAAATGATGTTACCAACACATGATGTATCCATACAAATCTTCTACTTAATAAGAAAAATAAAACAGGGAATTTTAGGAAAGAGAGGGGTTTTGATGTAGGATGGGGGAGGGACTACTGGTGTGTAGGGAATTATGTAAATTTTTAATAAATATTTACTCAGTTATTTAAATATTTTATTTAAGAGAGAAAGAGAGAGAGAGTGGGCTGGGCACATGCCAGAGATTCTTGCTGCTGCACAAAACCTCTAGATGCATGCACCAAGTTGTGCATCTGGCTTTATATAGGCTCTGGGAAGTGAACCCCAGGCTGACAGATTTTGGAAGCAAATGTCTTCCACAGATCCTTGTGTGAATTTGTAATAAAGTTTTTTTTTATTTTAAAAATTAAAACTAAACAAAAGATAGCTAAATGTAGACTATAGACTCCTGAATACTGCCTGTTTCTCTTAATTTTTGAGTTATTCTCTTATTATTATCTCTAGAAATCCTGTCTCATGATATCTGAATTCCTCTCTTTCTTCTCCATCCCTTTTTCTATTGTCAAAATTCAGCCTGGCCAGACAAGTGTAATGGCTTTTAAAGTGTTCAGTCCCTCTATGAACTATAGTTACAAACCCAACTGAAGCATTTATATGATGACAACATCCTCTTATTTATAGTCCTTAATGGCTTTCTTAAACCCAGTGATTGGATCTAAGCTTAAACAAAATCATAGATATCTACCAAAAACTAAAGTTAAGAAAGCAATATAGAGAGAAGGTAAAATGCTGTGGCTGGAAGTATTGATGCATATTAACTACCCAGTATATATCTTTCAGAATTTGGTGTGTGATAAATACCTACCAGAGGGCTTCTTTTTTAGATTAGTGGCATATATTTCTGAAAAATTAATCCTGCTATAATGCTCAGCATGAATTAAAAGCAGGTATCTGTTTTTCAGTTTTAATCATTGGGTCAGAATCCCAAAGACTAAATGTTAGATAATAAATATGGAAGATCTGTGTCAGAGTAAGGAAAATGGAAATGGGGAAGAAGGGAGTGATCTAGTGGAGTTGTCATAATTCATCATTGAGAGCAACTAGCAAGTCAGAAAAGAAAGAGTAAGGTGGAGTTTAAATGAATTTGCATTAATTACTTGGAGATGTCATCCATTTCTTAGTTTTACTATCAAAGATTTATATTCTAACAACAATAATGATGATAATTTCACTTTCTCAGAAAAAAGTGCTTATGAGTTTGATTTTACAGTGGAGTCAATTAGAATACAAGGAGGAATTCACTTATATGATAGCCACAGTGAGGATAGTTGTAAAAGTTATGGCTGCCAATTTTTTGCTTCAGTCTCTGTCCTGTGACCTCTTTGGCACTCTTATAAATAAGTTCCATCCACACCATTCCTTATGAGAACGATCTTACACTCTATAATTTTTTTTTGTTATTTTTATTTATTTAATTGAGAGTGACAGACAGAGAGAGAAAGAGGCAGATAGAGAGAGAGAGAATGGGCGTGCCAGGGCTTCCAGCCACTGCAAACGAACTCCAGACGCGTGCGCCCCTTTGTGCATCTGGCTAACGTGGGTCCTGGGGAATCGAGCCTCGAACCGGGGTCCTTAGGCTTCACAGGCAAGCGCTTAGCCGCTAAGCCATCTCTCCAGCCCCGATCTTACACTCTAAAAGGTTCACAAGAACCAATAAAACAAATAGAAAGAATCTTAATTTTGGGCTGGAGAGATGACTTAGTTGTTAAGGCACTTGCCTGTGAAGCCTAAGGATACAGGTTCAATTCTCTAGGTCCCATGTAAGCACAAGGTGGCACATGCATCTGGAGTTTGCTTGCAGTGGCTAGAGACCCTGGCGTGCCCATTTTCACTCTTTCTCTCTGTCCCTAATAAATAAATAAATAAAATAAAAATAAATATTTTAAAAAGTTAAAAAATAAAAATATAAATATATAAAAAGGTTCACATGCTTCAAAATATCAAGATAATCACTTTAGACAAGAAAAAGCAGCCCCCCAAATCCGCTGTGCATCAGTGGTGGCAGACGTGGGTTTTTCCACATTGCAGTGAGCACTGGAGATCAGAACTAACTGGCTTATGCAGCGTCAGAGTTTCCTTGTCTTGAGGAAGACACTGCAGGTGACTCTGGTAGCTGAGCAGATGCTGTGCAGCAGTTGCACTGCAGGTCACTGTTCTATTCAGTGTTCTACTGGTGCAACAAACATTACAAATACACACCACAGACACTGGCATAGCTGATAGTTTTAAAGGTTTCAGCTGGAAAGAACCACATGGTCTTCGGCAGATATGCCTGCCTTTTCTAACCGGATGTGACATGCTGAGTTGTAGACATCTTGGAAGACTGCCTCTTCCTCTGAGCCTGACTAATGTTGAGTCCACCTATATCCTCATATAAACATCTTTGAGCCATGTTTACAGACAAATAAGATCCACTGGCTGAGACGGAACTGCTCCCATTCATAAGCAGAGTGGTTCTCTTGGGCCCCAGCTCAGCAGCCAGCAAGTCACCAAGGCTGTCACGGGAAATGAGTGAGTTGGGAGAGGGGAAGGAGGAGATGCTTTGGGTTTTATATCTTCTTCTGCCATTTTAGACTCAAAGAAACATGTGTGTGGCTAGGGCAGGTCAGATGCCAACCACGTCTGGTGATGCTTGTGGTAAATAAAGCCCTTCTTTGGCATGCTTATGGGCCAAAATGCTATTTTTAGAAAGAAAGGACTTCCAAGACTTAACTGTGGCTTTTAACTTTGTCAATTAAAGTGAGATTATGCATATATGAGTAATCTTCTCCTCTAGGCTGCCTGTGGTGAAAGAGCCTTTTGCAAAGCAGAGGCCAGAGGTGTAAGTGCAAAGTTTTCCAACAATTCTTCAAAAATTTACTATAGATTGCAGTGTGGCTCCTAGCCTGAGGATCCATTGCTGGGTCTCTGTACTAAAATTTTAGAATTGGTAGGAGGCAGTGTCTCTGTGCTAACCCCACAAAGCACAACCCATATTCCACAACAAGGAGGGTTCCTGCAGACAGGGGGGGGGGGCAGTCAGGCAGGAGGCTAACAATGGTACCAACTTGACTGTATTCACTGAGTACAAAACTAATACAAAAAATTTAGAATGGGACCCCTTGGAAAAGTCTAACCCAGGCAATATAAAAATTAGAATCTATTCAAAAACACAGCAGGAGACAACAGGACACTCCCAGCATGTCCTACAACTCTGGTGAGCCACCTGTCTTCTTGGTCAGGGAGGACATGGAAACCCAGAGAGTAGAACCCAAATCAGTATACAGACTGCAAAAGGAGAGGCACAACAAGGGAATGCTTACAAAGGAAGCCACATGGTCAGCATGGCCTTGACTTATCCAAACAGACAACATAGTGCTGAGAGTCATAGAACTCCTCACAGGTCCCTAAAAGTTGCTCTTATAGAGCCACTATGACGCAGTGTCTATCTTTAATTGTGAGTTGTGTTTCTTGGAGACAAGGTGAAGATGGCTTATTTCTATTGTGTCTTTTGATTGGGGCAATTCATATTCAGGGCTGTTATTGAAAGATGAAATTTTTTCTCTCAATTATGACTGTTTTCCTAGTATAGTAGGCTAGGTCTACAGTTGTGGTCTTTCACAACTGGAAATACATCATTCCATGCCCTTCTGGCTCTTAAAGTTTTCACTGAAAAGTCAGCTGTTATAGGCTTGTTTAATGTTTCTTTCTCACAGCTATCCATACTCTTTGATCTGTATATTTAGTGTTTAAAGAACAATGTGACATGAGTAGTTTTTACTGGTCCTATATTATTTGTAATTCTATATGTCCCATATACTTGGATAGACATCTATTTCCCTAGATTTGGGAAATATTCACCCATGCTTGTATTGGAAGTATTTTCTGTTCCTTTGGCTTGGTCATCTCTTTCTCCTATGCTCATATTCCTAGATTGTTTTTGCATGGTGCCCCTATGATTTTTGCATGTTCCATTTGTGTATTTTTTAAATTGTCATTTTCCTCACCTGAACATACTAATTCCTCTACATGGTGCTCAAGCCCTGACAATCTGTTCTCCCCATGATCCATTTTATTCATGAAGCTTTCCACTGAACTTTTAATTTGACACTGTAATTTTCAACTTCACAACAATTTGTTTGCTTTTCTTCAGTATTTCTTTCACTTTATTGAATTACATTCATATGTTCCATTGACTTCCTTATTTCATTCAGCTGATTGTGTTGTCTCAGAATTCTCTCATTTCTTTGCATGCATTTATCATCAGTCTTTTGAATTCTTTGTCTTGAATTCACCGAAGCCTCTGTCATCAGGGATTTGTCAATTTTAGAAGAGACATTGGAAATCCCTTAATTTCAAATTTCCTAACCCCTCATCTAGTGCTTGCCTGTGCTCTTTGGTGGCCTTTTCAACTTCAGATTTGTGTTGTCAGTATCTTTGGGCCCTTGCACCATCCCTAGGCAGTTTTCTCTGTGGCCAATACTATGGAACTGAACTCAGAATCCAGCACATGATTAAAGTTTTATAGTATGAATTTCCATCAGTGTCCATAAAACACAGTTCAAGAGGACACAGTCCATGGTGGCAGGGAAAGCATGGCAATAGTAGCATGAAATATTTGTTTCATAGATACCATAAACAAGGTAGTCTAAAGTAATTTTATACACTATTTTAATGTATCTGTGTTTCATTATCATCTTTTATATGAGGTCAGGAGTGAAATGTTTTACTTAATGTCATAGTAGCACCCCAAAATTTAGATCCTGGAACATTTAGGACTTTAGATTAAAATGCTTAACTCATACTGTGAAGGGTAATATTTATAATCAATATAGCAGTATCTGTAAAGAAATTCAGTTCATGTTACTTCTTTTGGATGGAAGTATCTCCATAGAGAATTTTCTGGGAAATGGCTTTTCTTTAGCAAGAGTCATGCCTTGCACCCAAGTCTCAGTATTTCTTTATTTAAGTGATGTTTTGCTTATGACATTCTCTGGACTTCAGTTAACCTGTGGGGAGGTCCTGAAGTCTGGCCTCATCTCTGTTGTGAGGTGGTCTGCATCTTTTGAGACTCATAGCATTACTGATACAAGCCAGATCAAGGGCCTGAGTGGGCAGAAGTCCTTGGAAAATCTTAGCCAAAAGTAGAGGTAGCAAAGCTCCCAAGCCAGCTCTGTGAGCCCATGATGAGGGATGACTGAAGTCTATAATACTAAAGTAGGTCAACCTCTATTGTTTTTATTAGCCCATGATTATTATGGCTTGGCTCATGTGTGGAAGTCCTGGTACCCTGTGGACCAGTCTTCAGAGCTGGTGAAAGGACTGTGGGAAGTAATTGAATTGTGTCAGCTTTGATCTCATCAGTGGATGTATTCATCAATGTCTTCATAATCTGATGGCCTGTTGGTAGTTAGGAGATGGAAACTCTCTGAAGAGATTGAATCTTTGGGAATGTGCCTTTGGGAGCTCTATCTTGATCACAGCATCTTTCTTGTTTTCTCTCTTTTATTTTGCTTTCTAGCTGCCGAGAAGTAAGCAATTTGGTCTAGCACATGAATGATATGCTGCTACAGTGTGGAGCCCAGAGACAAAGGAGCCACAATACCATGATCTGAAACTTCTGGAACTTTGAGTGAAAATAAACTTTGATTCCTTTAAGTGCTTATCTTGAATATTTTGCCACAGTCATAGAAAGCTGATATACACAAGGACTGATTCCTTGGTCTATTGCTATGTGACCATAAATAAACTATGGAAGATGTGAAGTTTTGAGAACACAAAATTGCATTCTAGAAAGAAATGAAGTGAGCTATTTCTGTAGTATCTGATTTTTCTCCTAAATGTTGATTTACCAAGAAATTTGTTTATGAAATAGCATAATGGAAACCCCAGTATATTCACAACCATAATTTTCATTTGTAAATTTAAAGAAAGCAGCTTCAGAATTCCAGTCAAGATGGTGTCTGCCTAACCTCAGCTCACCTCTAAGGGAAAAAAAAAGGCAAGATCCTTAATGTTTGGGTGTGGGGGGGCGTTAATTTTTGTTTAGGGGTTTGTTGGTTCTCGTAGGCTTCCGGTGGGAGGGTGTGGAGGAGCAAAATAGGGAATCTACTGATTGCCACACTCTCGGGTTGCCCGCCAGTCCCCTGATCTCAAGCAGCTGTCCTAACTGCAGTCCCAGTAGGAGGTCTCTCCTGCACTAACTGCAGACCAAGAGGACCCAAGCTAGCAAGCTAGGTCCTCTTCCCTAGGCTTTCCTACTACCAGGCAGAGCTCCATGGATATGATCGGTGTTCTGCCATTCCCGCCTAGCCTTGCTGTGCCATGCAGGCACGTACGATCACTGGTCCCCCTCAGTGAAAAAAAGAGGTCCTCAATAACCAGCTGGCTAAGCTCAGTAAAGACATAAGAAAACATAAGGATGAACTCCAAGAAGCATTAGAAAAAATCAGAAAATAATGTGAAAAGGGAACTCAAAGGAGGGTTGGAAACTTTACTTAAAAAAGCAGTAGAAAATATGAACCAAATTGAAAAAGCCCAAAACTTTATAGAAGCTCTCAAGAATAGAATCAGAAATGTGGAGGATAGAAACTGAGAACTGGAAGACAAAACAGAAGAAACAGTTTGTGAGTCTAAAAGTTTCAACAAGTTCAAAACTTTCTGTGAACAGAACATGAGGGAACTGGGGGATACCCTTAAGCATCCCAACATTTGGATCATGGGGATACCGGAAGGGGAAGAAATTCAGACCAAAGGCATGGAAAACTTATTCAGAAAAATTATGGTAGAAAATTTTCCCACTCTATCAAAAGAAAGTACCATCAAGTTACAAGAAGCTAGCAGAACTCCAAACAGACTGGAACAAAGCAGAAATTCTCCAAGACTTATTTTCATTAAGAATCTGAACATTAATCAAAAAGAGATGCTTCTAAAGGAAGCTAGGGAGAGACAACACATTTCATATAAAGGAAAACCCATCAGAATTACTTCTGAATTCTCAATGGAAACCCTAAAAGCCAAGAAGGCCTGGAATGGGACACTGCAAACTCTAAGAACTTATGGCTTCCAATCCAAACTACCCTACCCAGCAAAAGTATCCCTCATAATAGATGGTGAAAGAAACCTTTCCATGATAAAACTCAGCTATACAACTATATGAACACAAAGCCAAACCCACAGAGAGTACTTGAGGGAGTTCTCCACACAGAAGCTTCAAATAACCAACCTCAAGTGCCTACTAGAAGCAGGCCACAATTACCAAACTTCGAGAAGGCACAAAACCTACAAAGGCCAAGAAAACACCAAACCACAAAAAGCACCACAATATGGCAGGTATTAAATCAAACCTCACAGTTATTACTCTAAATATTAATGGCCTTAAAGACTCACCCATCAAGAGACATAAGCTAACAGGATGGATCAGAAAATTAGATCACTCAATCTGCTATCTTCAAGAAATGTACCTCACCACTAAAGACATATACCTCCTCAGGGTGAAAGGGTGGAAAATGATATAACAAGCAAATGGAAATAAGAAGCAAGCAGGTGTAGCTATACTTGTATCGGATAAAATAGACATCAAACCTAAAGTAATCAAAAAAGACAAAGAAGGCCACTTCTTACTTATCAAGGGAATGATCCACCAAGAGGATATCACAATCATTAATCTGTATGCATCAAATACAGGTGTACCGCAATTCATAAAACAAAACCTACCTGACAATAATACAAAAATACCCAACAACACCATCATGGTTGGGGACTTCAATATTCCACTATCAGCAATAGATAGATCATCCAAACAGAAAATTAATAGGGAAGTAAGAGAGCTCAACAACACCATATATCAACTAGACCTAACTAGACCTAGATATCTACAGAACATCCTATCCCAAATCCACAGAGTACACATTCCTCTCAATGGCCCATGGAACCTTCTCTAAAATAGATCATATACTGGGTAACAAAGCCTGCCTCCATATATTTAGGATTATTGTCATAACTTCCTGCTTGATGTTAGATCACAATGCTGTATTGTTAGAAATCAGCAACCAAAGATGTGCCAGGAACCCAATCAACTCCTGGAAACTGAACAACACACTCTTAAAAAATAATTGGGTAGTGGACGAACTTAAAAATGAAATTGCAAAATTTATATAAATGAATGACAATGAGAACACAATGTACCCAAATCTTATGGAACACAATGAAGGCAGTCCTCAGGGGAAAATTCATTGCACTAAATGTCTTCATAACAAAGACAGGGAGATCCCAAATCAATAACCTAACCATCCACCTGAAGGCATTGGCAAAACAAGAATTATCCAACACAAGAAGCTCCAGACAAAAAGAAATAATGAAGATCAGAGCAGAAGTTAATGAATTGGAAATAAGAAAATTGATGAATCAAAGAGCTGGTTCTTTTAAAAAAGTAAACAAGATTGATAAACTCCTGGCCAATTTGAACAAGGGACAAAAAACAAAAAACAAACAACAATAACAACAACAAAAAAAAACACACTTCAACTTAACAAAATTAGAAGTGAAAAAGGAGAGATCACAACAGACATAAGTGAAATTGGGAGAATCATCATGACTTGCTTCAAAAACCTCTGCTCCACAAAATTGGTTAATATGGATAAAATGGATGAATTCCTGAACACATACCATCTACCAAAGCTAAACTAAGAGCAGATTAATCTCCTAAGCAAATCTATCACACCCACTGAGATTGAAAAGGTAATCAAAAACCTCCTCAAAGAAGAGTCCAGGAGCAGATGGCTTCTCAGCTCAATTCTATCAAACCTTCATGGAAGAACTGAAACCAAATTTTCTCATATTGTGCCACACAATAGCAGAACAAGGAAAGCTCCCCAACTCTTTCTATGAAGCTAGTATCACCCTAATACCAAAACCAGGCAGAGATGCCACAAGAAAAGAAAACTCAGGAATATTTCCCTCATGAACTTAGATGCACATATCCTGAACAAAATCCTCACAAGCCGAATTTAACAGCACATCAAAAGCATTATCCACCTGGATCAAGTAGGCTTCATTCCAGGAACACAGGGATGGTTCAACATACTGAAATCTGTCAATGTAATACACCACTTAAATAAGCTTAAACACAAAAAACACATGTTCATCTCAATAGATTCAGAAAAAGCCTTTGACAAAATACATTACGTCATGATCAAAACATCAGAGAGAAAAGGCATGGACAGTCTATATCTCAATATAACAAAGGCTATATGTAAAGATCCCAAAGCCCAAATAATACTTAATGGGGAGAGACTGAAGGAATTCCTATTGGGATCAGAAACAAGACAGGAGTGTCCACTCTCACCTTTGCTCTTCAACATAGTACTAGAAGTTCTAGCTCAAGCAATAAGACAGAAGAAAGAAATAAAAGGGATACAAATTGGAAAGGAAGAAGTTAAGTTATCCCTATTTTCAGATGATATGATTCTATACATGAGTGAACCGAAAACTCCATCTTAAAACTCTTAAAAGTGATTAACTCCTTCAGCGAAATAGCTGGAAACAAAATCAATGCATTAAATCAGTACCCTTTCTATATGTAAAAGACAAAGATACAGAGAAAGAAATAAGTAACAATGTCCCATGTTCAATAGCATTAAAAAATAAAATAAAATACCTCAGAATAACCAAGGAGATGAAAGGCCTTTACAATGAAAACATAAAAACTAAGTGTTTTTAAGAAAGAAATTGAGGAAGACTTGAGAAAATGGGAAGACCTCCCATGCTCCTGGATAGGCAGAATTAACACTGTGAAAATAGCAATCTTACCAAAAGTAGTATATAAATTTAATGTAATACCAATAAAAATCTTTCTTCACAGAGATAGGAAAAATGATATCAAAATTCATAGGGAATGGCAGAAGGCCTCAAATATCCAAGCATATCCTCAGCAAAAGAAACACCTCTGGAGGCATCACCATACCTGATCTAAAGCTATAGTACAAAGCCTTGGTAATTAAAACAACATAAAAACAACAACAACAACATGGTACTGGCATATAAACAGGAACATAGACCAATGGAATAGACTGGAGGACCCGGACTTTGGGTCAAGCAACTATAGCTACTTGATATTCGATAAAGGCCTGAACAATGTAGAATGGAAAAAAGATAGCATCTTCAACAGATGGTGCTGGACAAACTGAATAATCACATGCAGAGAAATGAAACTCAATCCACACATCTCACCATGCATAAAAATTAAGTCCAAATAGATAATACCGGAAACTCTGCTACTACTGGAAGAAAAAATAGGAGGAACTTTCCATGATATAGAAGTGGGAAAAACTTTCCGAACAAAACCCCAGTAGCTCAGGAAATTAAACAATTACTCAACCATTGGGATTTCAGGAAGCTTACAAGCTTTTTCACAAACAATAAGCAGAGCCAATAGATTTCCCACAGAATGGGAGAAAATCTTTGCTGGATACACATCGGACAGAAGACTAATTTCTAGAATCTACAAAGAACTCAAAAACCTAAACAATAAAAAGTCAAACAGCCCACTCACAAAATGGGGCAGAAAACTGCACAGGGAGTTCTCAGAGGAATAAATACAAAAGCCAAACACACACTTAAGAAAATGAGATTGTATAAAAGAAGGGTGGGAGGAGGGTCAATCAAAATGCAAGATATTCTGAATAAGGCATATGAAAATCTACTTTCTTGAATAATGGTACATCCAGAAGCCATAGATTGTTACTAGAAAATTTTCCATGCCAGGGATGGTATACCTTCCAGTAAGCTGTTGGCCAGGTAGTCACCTGTTGCCTCCAAAACATTATAGGCTATTGCCAAGACCCTTGGTTTCCTGTGAGGAAGAGATGATAAGACCCTATTGCTGAAGACTCCACATGTTTGAGTGGCAAAGTCACTGAGAAATCAAGCTGGTCCTGAGCAGAAAACCTTCTCCCTGTAGCCCAGCCAACTGAAAGCTTGAAATAGCTGAACTGTATATAGCCTTATGGGAGACAGAAGTAATCAGCAGTAAAAACAGTGGACACTGGAAGCCTCAAGTTTGGCCAGATAGGCCAAATGACCAAACAAGTGCAATAGTGGCATGTCTCCTGTGGGGGAACCCAACTGGTCTCTAATTGGAAGGAACACATGCTATATGGGAGGGAATACATGTCTGGTTCTTAAAACCTAATCAAAAGCCTATAGCAGGGGAGTTCATGAGCCTTAGGGGTATAAAGCCTGCTCTTGTCTGGATAAATGCATATATTACTCTCAAAAAATTGCCCTGAAAACACTACACTTAATGTTCATATTCATATATTAATGCTGCTCTCACTTCTGGTTAGAAAAGCTTCTCTTTTTGGTTGGCAATGACCACTGGGATGACCCAAAGGGCAACATAGTGCTGAGAAGAAGGGACAGAGGATTGTCCAGCACTGAAACATCTCACACCTTCCAAGGCTCAGGGTCCATTGTGGAAGAGGTAGCAGAAAGAATGTAAGAGCCAAAGGAAGGGTCCCACTCCTTACATACAACAGTCCTGACAGAAACTGGCCTCAATATCCAAGACCTCACAATACCTAGCAATACCTGCACAAGACCCTCATAATAGGAGAAAAAAGATGATGACATCAAATTAAAAGAGAGACTAATGGAGAGAGGGAAGGGATTTGATGGACAGCAGAGTTATGAAGGGGAAAGCGGGGAGGGAAACCGTGGTTTGTTGTCTGTAAGTATAGAAGTTGTCAATGATATATATATTTTAAAAGAAGAAAGAAAATGTTCAACATCCCTAATCAACAGGGGAAATGCAAATTAAAACAACTATGAGATTCCACCTTACCTCAGTAAGGATAGCAAACATTAAAAATTCTAATGACAATAAATTCTGGCAAGTTTGTGGAGAAATAGGAACTCTCATTCATTGTTGGCGGGAATGCAAGTTGGTACAACCACTGTGGGAAGAAATATGGAGAGTCCTGAAAATGTTGACTGTGGAGGTATCAACAGACCCAGTTATTCCCTTATTGGGCATTTTTCCTAAAAGCTCCAAACCTCAACTCAGAGATATTTGTTCAACCATGTTTATGGATGCTCAATTCATAATAGCTAAGAGCTAGAATCAACCCAGATGTCCATTAATGGATAACTAAGATGTGGTATATCTACATGATGGAATTCTACACAGCAGTAAGGAAAAATGACACAATGAAATTTGAAGTAAAATAGTCAAACTTGGGACAGAATATTCTCAGTGAAGTCACCCAATCATAGTAAGATAATCGTGACATGGCCTCACTCATCTGTGGCTCCTAGGCTAAATCTGCCCATGATGCTGACATACCTAATAAACATCTTGAGGATTGGACAATAAGGATGGTAGGGTGGGATGGGAGGGTAAGGGGGGGACACAAAAAGCTGGATTCAAATGGAAATGGTACCATAAAATCCTACATCCTGAAAGACATACTAAAGAGTCGAACCTTCACTAGGTGCTAAGAGAGAATACCTGATTCACTGGGGCCTGGAGAGGGTATGATAAAGATTATCCTCAATCTTCTCCTGTTTTTCTCTCTCTCTTACTCTTTTATATTACCTATATTTTTCTTCCTTTTTATCTCTTGGCACTGACCTACAACTCCCAGTTGCAGCATATGGGTAACATCCACAATGAGCTGTTGATCACAGAGACCTACAAAGTTTCCCAAAAGAAGACAGAATTCTGCAGGAGTACTTGATGACCCATAAAATGTTAATGGTGAGGCACTACTGCTGAAGACACCATATGCTGTTGGGATGGAACATGGAGTGACCTGGCTGGAAACTGGAATAGAGTCAATCCCCAGACAGCTTGTCTAGTGCCAGAAGGTGTTACATGAGCAACTGGCGGAAATGATCAACATCTGCCTAAGAAAATCATGGTCTAAGCTACTCAACAGCAATCAACCTGATGTGATGCTCATACAGTGCAATAGTGGCACACAGCCATGGTGGGTTACGAACTGCTCTTGATTTGGCTAACGGATCCACTCAGTGGAATGTAACCCATACCTGGAATGGGGAAACAAGTCAGAATCATATCCAAAAATGAGCCTGTTCTCCATTATCAAGCTCCCACTAATAGTGGACTATAAGAAGGCCTACACCTATTAAATTCTCTCCAAAATAAGAATGGGTATCCATGTATCTTGCACTGACCTCACTCTCCATTGGAGAATTTGATTCTCTTTTTCAGAGTGATGCAGAACCTGAGGAGAGAATCAGCCCATCTCACCCCACCTGGGCACCAGCTGAAGCCATAGAGTTAGTGGGGAAATGAGCAAGAGAGATGCTTTCTTGGTGAACCTGGTACCAGCACAAGGGTGAAGGAGACAGACACAGAGAACACTTAAGTCCTACCAAATCAGATATCCAGAGACACAGAGACTCTGAAGACCTCATCACTGAAAAGACTTAAAATGAACATAAAATGGCTCAGGGAAATTCACAGAAGAGGGAGCGGAAAGATTGTTAGAGCCATAAATTGGGTCATTATGCACAGAGACATTGCCTCTTCCCTATAACTGAAGGCCACCCCCACAATGCCAATGGCCACAATCGACGGGGGGGGGGGGGGGGGGGGGTTGACAGGGGGAAGGCTAACGATGGTACCATCCTGGCTGTATACACACTATATACATAACTAATTAAAAAAAGATAGCAGCTTCACACTAGTAAATAATCATATAAATTTGTTTTAGTTTTTTGAGACAGGGTTTCAAAAAATTCATCATGTAGCCCTTGCTGGCCTCAGACTTGTAGTGATCCTCCTATGTCTGCTTTGTATTGGTATTATAGGCACGAGTCACCATGCTGCTGATTCAATTTATTTAATAAATGACTATGTATTGTTATTAGACATAAATGGTTATAAAATTACTTGATTATCTACTATATGTATATATATATATATATATATATATATATATATATATATACATATATATATATATATATATATATATATGAGAAAATACATTTAGTATACTGCAAAACAAATGTATTATTCAATAGTACCATATCTAAAACCTAAGTGAAGTAAGAGCTGAGGAAGTAATAGAGTCAGTAATAACTTTAGGAAAACAGAGTGGTATGAAATTGAGCAATAAATTTGAAAAAGAACCAAACTAAAATTTTGAAAATAAAAATGTTTAAAGGTATAAATTACAAAGGGAATGCATAAAATAGTGTTAAACACGTGGGCAAATTGAGACGATCATCAACTATTAAAGTACCATATAGTCATAATCCAAGATAATCTAGAAAAGAAAGAGATAATTTGGGCTAAAAACATCTCCACCTAGGGTGTGCATGGTTTTAGGTCTTTGTGCTACTACCTGTATGGTGGTTAAAAGCATTATTAATGGTTGATTTTGATTAGTTTGCATGTTTCTAAGCTAGAAACTCATACAAAAGAATTCCTCGGGGCTGGGGAGATGGCTCAGGGTTAAAGGTGCTTGTTTGCAAAGACTTCAGTCTTGGATTCAATTCCTCAGCCACCCATGACAGTCCAGATGGGCATTCTTTTGCAGTGGCAAGAGACCTTAATGTTCCTATATGTATATACATATGCATGCATGCACGTGTGTACACATACCCACCCTCAGAACTGAATTAATGAAAAAACACAAAAAGATAAAAGTTAATCAATAAGAAGAGATCATGAGAAAAAATTATTGAACAACCACAAAAAGCAGCAAAATATGATAAATTACTTAAGCATAATGATTTCATTTACTATTACATGATAATAACATTAAAAATAATAAGGCTAAGTATTTCAGGGAAGATATTCCAGACTAAAGCTTTTTTAATTCAAGAATATAATATTTTGAGAGACATTTAAAAATATGCAAAGTGTAAGAATGTTGACTCAGATGGAGAAAGATATGCTACAAAACACTAAGCAGATTCTTATTTGTAATTCATAGTCTTTACTTCTATGGGCTGCATATATCAAGCATTTATTTGGTGCTACAGTGACAATCTACAATGGGGTGAGGTGTAACCATGTCACACAACTAGACTTTAGCATTACAGGAATCCCTTGAGAGGAAGCATGATGTGTACACTTCTAAGTGGTTCATGTGCATAGATGCACCTTTTTCCGCTGTAGATTATATCAAACCTATACCACAGATGGGAAACTCTTATTCACAATTACAAAATCCAGCAAGCTTTGGGCTGGATGGCTGTCAAATTTTTTGACCTGACCTGTCTGACATGACATGGTGTCCTTTATAGATTTTACCCATTCTGTGGGTATGGCAGTGGCTTTGCTGTAGAATCATGATGTATCAGGCACAAGGGGCTGCTGTTGGCCCATGCTGTGAGGTGCATGGCATCTGTTCTGTATTTATGATATAATCATGGCAGACTTCTCACTAGTCTCTCTGGGGATTGAAATTTCAGACAAAAGTCATGATTAACAAACATGGCTGTTTCTCTGTGAACTGCCTGTCGAGCTCTTTGCCCCATTTTGTGAGTGGGTTGTTTGACTTTTTATTGTTTAGGTTTTTGAGTTCGTTGTAGATTCTAGAAATTAGGCCTCTGTCAATTGGATATTCAGCAAATATTTTCTCCCATTCTGTGGGTAATCTATTGGCTTTGCTTATTGTATACTTGTCTGTAAAGAAATTCTTCAGCTTCATGTGGCAGTTCACAGAGAAAGAAATACAAATGGCAAACATGCACTTAAGAAAATGTTCATCATCCCTAATTATCAGGGATATGCAAATTAAAACAACTATGAGATTCCACCTTAACCCAGTAAGGATAGCAAACATCAAAAAGTCAAATGAAAATAAATGCTTGAGAGGATGTGGAGAAATAGGAACCCTCATCCATTGTTGGTGGGAATGTAAGATGGTACAACCACTTTGGAAAGCAATATGGAGACTCCTAAAAAAGCTGACTATAGAGTTACCAACAGACCCAGTTTTCCATTACTGGATATGTAACCTAAAACCTTTAAACCTCAGTCTGGAGAGATTTGCTCAACCATGTTTATAGCAGCTTAATTTGTAATAGCTAAGAGCTGAAATCAACTCAGATATCCATCACTAGAAGAATGGATAACTAAGATGTGGTATATTTACACAATAGAATTCCACACAGCAGTAAGAAAAAAATGACACAATGAAATTTGAAGAAAAATGGTTGAACCTGGAACAGATCATTCTCAGTGAACTTACCCAATCACAGAAAGATAATCGCCACATAGTCTCAGTCATCTACAGCACCTAACCTGAATCTACCCAAGATGCCAACATACCCAGCAAGCATCTCGAGGACTAGACAATAGGGTGGATGGGGAGGGAGGGGAAGGCAAGTGAGGGGGTGGAGGACACAAATCTAGACCCAAATGGCAATGGTACCATAAAATTCTACTCCCTAAAAGGCAGACCAAATGTCTGAACCTTCACCAGGCCCTTAGAGAGAACACCTGACCCACAAGACACTGGAGAGGGTATGATGAAGACTGACCTTAAACTTCTACAGCTTCTCTCTCTCTCTTTCTTCTCTCTAACTCTTTTATATTAGTTACCTTTTTCTTCCTTCTCTTAGTGGGCACAGACCTGTAACTCCCAGTACCAGCATGTGGCTATCATCCACAATGAGCTTTCTGATCAGAGAGACCTACAAGGTTTCCTAAAAGAAAGACAGATTTCTGTCCAAGTACTTGATGACCCACCAAAAGTTAGTGGTAAGACCCTACTGCTGAAGACACCATATGCGGTTGACACGTAAAATGGAATGGCATGGCTGGAAGCTGGAAGAGAGTCAGTCCCCACACAGTCAGTACATCTAGTGCCAGAAGGTGCTACATGGGCGACTGGGGGAAAATGACCAATATCTGTCCAAGCAACTCATGGTCTAACCTACTTACCAGCAAATAACCTGTCGTGATGCCTACACAAGTGCAATATGGTGCACAGCCATAGTGGGAAACCAACTGCTCTTGATTTGGCTAACTGATCTGCTCAGTGGAATGGGACCCATAGCTGGAGCTGGGAAATAAGTCAGAATCATATGCAAACATGTGCCCGCTCTCTATTATCAAGCTACCACCAATCGTGAGCTACAAGAGAACCTACACTATTAAATTCTCTATAAAAAATAAGGGTTATCCCATTTTTCTGGTGCTAACTTTACTTTCCATTGGAGAATCTGCTTCTCTTTTTCAGATAGACATAGATCCTAAGGAGAGAACCACCCCATCATACCTCAAAAGGGCTCCAGCTGAAACTAAGAATAATTGGCGAAACAAGCAAGGGTGCTATTTTCTTGGTGAACTGGGTACCAGCACAAGAGTGAAGGAGACCAACATAGAGAACAATCAACTCCTACAAAATCAGATATCCAGAGACATAGAGGCTCCCAACTCCTCATCACTGAAGCAGACCCAAAATGAACTCAACATGACTCAGGGAAATTTTGCAGAAGAGGGGGAAGAAAGAATGTCAGAGCCACACATGAAGAGACATTTCTCCTACCCATAACTGTGGGCTAACTCCACAATGACCCATATACCTCACAAGGAGGGGACAGGGGGAGGGGGTAAGACATGGATGAGCCTAACAATGGTACCAACTTGACTGTATTCACTGAGTACAAAACTAATTTATAAAAAAATTAATAAATATAAAAAAGTTTAACTACAAAAAAAAAAAAACCAAACATGGTAGAAAGGAAGAAGAAAAGAAGAGACAGTAAAGGAGAGGGAAGGAAAGGAGAAAGGGGAAGGGGAAAGAGAAAGAAATGGAGAATGGGCTAGAGGTTGAGAGAGAAAGAGAGGCAAGGAAGGAGGGAGGGGGAAAGAGGGATGAAAGGAAAGTAACGGAAAGAGAAGGAGGAGGAGAGAAAGAAAGCTTAGAGGAGAGCAAATTACAACCATCATTACAATGGCAGATTTTAACTCAACTCTGTGTAATCAACAGAACCTTCAAGAAATGTGATGCTTACATATAAACAAAAGAGTGTATAGAAATGTCAAATAAATGATTCTGTCCCAATTATTGAAGATACAAATTCTTTTAAATAAGTGCAATGGAACTTTTTTTTTTTTTTTTTTTTTTGATGTGAGGTCTCACTCTAGCCCAGCCTGACCTGGAAGTTACTCTGTAGTCCCAGGCTGACCTCAAACTCACAGTGATCCTTCTATCTCTGCCTCCTTAGTACCAGTATTAAAGGCATATGCCACCATACCTGGTAATTTTTTTAAGGATATATATTCATGCTTTTATCTTCAGGGAATAAAGGTATCAAGACAGCCAAGGAAGTGTATAAAGAGCTATTCAGTAAATGCTGCAGTCTGTCTTCTTCTTAGAAGAATGAGGCCAGATTGGTCCCATAAGTTAAGCAAATTAACACAGTTTAGCAAAATTGGAGCTCACAGTGGATTGCTGAGATCAGGACCATTTCTGCAGCAGAAGGTGAATAACAAATGAATGTGTCATTGTCAGGGAGAATAACACTTGAGCAAATGCAGAAAGTAGAATGCTAAGAAGGAGGGCATGCTGAGACCAGTAGAGAAAGAGCAAATGAATTCTTTGGTTGGTTTTCTGTTAATATATGTACATATCTATGTATGCCTCATCTGAGGTACATCTTCTTTTAACATCCCTTAGTGCATTCTCACATGACTGTGCTCAAGTCCTTAACATTTGTGAAGTAAGCGTTGATCAGTGAGCTGGGAATTGTACACCTCTCCATCCTAGGGTGATTAAGAGTACCAAAACATGTCCTGGAGTACAGGAAGTAATGTTTACATTTCAGTCAATACTGACAAAAATTGTAGCAAGCACACCTACAGAACTGTTGTGAGTAGATAAGAGCTTACTTACAAACCCTACCAAAGCAAATTGTTCTTGTTTTGAATTTTTTTGTCAAAATGGCCAACATATTTCTACAATTTGTAACTTTATGTCAGCTCTATTTCCATCACTATAGCAAAATACTCCTATGTTAATCTTACTTAAGAGCAGAAAAGGTTTACTATGGCTCATAATTTTAGAAATTCCAGGCATGATTGGTTGGCTCCATTGCTTTGGGCCTGTGGCAGACAACGCATGACATCGGGATCACATGGCAGAGCCAAACCACTCACATAATGTCCAGGAGACAAAAAAAAAAAAAAGAAAAGCAGGGAGTCTCAGTTAGAAGAGATTCTGTTGTCCATATACTGACATCACAATAAGAGGTTGTGAGGTTACCATGCCAAGGAGCTCCAAAAGGGTTGCTTAGAATCTCAGCTCATCTAGGGAACTCTGCTCCCGAGTAAGTCACCGGAGCAGGCCATGTCATTGCTCCTGACTTGAAGGTGCTTGGGCACCCTGCTTTCTCAACAAGGATGGTGAGGAGGAAGGATACCAGATGAAGATTGTCTCTCGTGAAGACCAAAGAGGTTCTCACAGTTGGTTTTGCTGCTTAATCGTAACAGAATTTCACTCATGACTCCTTTATAAATATTTTCCAATTTGGAATTGACTTCTGGTAAGCATATGGCAAGACAAGCTGAATCTTAATAATTTTAAGTAGCTGACTGTACCAGGTGGCTCACAGGTGCCACAGGGTCACCTAAATTCTTTACTTGGTGTTTGAATGCTACCACATAAAGGAATTATTGAAGCTCAGGGTGAGACTCAGCTATTGATGTATGGTTAAGTAGGAAGACTGGAGTCAGGTCTCATGAACCCAAAATTCAGCTGTATCACTAATGACTGGGTAGGAATTCCCATATTACAGGCAGCACACACTTGACACATCAGATGTTAGGAGCGAAAATGACATGGTTTTGTACAGTGCTTCTTTCCTGCATGGTTTCGATGGGAACACTCTGCATACTACTTGTTTCTACTATGAAGTGAGTGTGCAATGACAAGATCTTTCTTACTCAGGGATTTGAAGATTCTACAAGCATTCAAAGACTGGTTGTGGGAGAGATGATGTAGTGGTCAGTCAACTCCAAAAGACCCATGGAGGAAGGAGTAGAGTGAGGGATGGAGAAAGGGTATTTCATTAGTGTACTTGAATATATACACTTACACACACACACACACACACACACATACATATGTACGTATATGTATATATATATATATATATATATATATATATATATATATATATATGTAGACATTCATTCATAATACATACATACATATACAGGATACATGGCATATCCACTTGTTAAATAACACAACATAACAAAATATAAAAATGAATGACATATGCTGGGCGTGGTGGCGCACGCCTTTAATCCCAGCACTCGGGAGGCAGAGCTAGGAGGATCACCGTGAGTTCGAGGCCACCCTGAGACTACATAGTGAATTCCAGGTCAGCCTGAGCTAGAGTGAGACCCTACCTCGAAAAACCAAAAAAAAAAAAAAAAAAAAAAAATGAATGACATAGCCTATCAAGAAAATAAAGGAATGCTTTAGGATAAGCATAATGACACAGTTTTTAGTTGGCAATGGATAGGAAATGATATAACCTGACAGATGCGCATTGTTTTACAGTGACATGTTAACATTATTTTGGGGACAGCATATGAGATGCACTAAAGTTAATGTCCAGGCACATAAGAGCTTGGAAAAGAATAAGCAGGCCATGTACTCAGTCCCACAAACAATTCTGAAGCCCGCCATAGAAATGAAAATGCGTGAAAACTCATTTCATGCTTCTGTAAGATTGCTTTCAGTTGTTTGCAAGGATTAGTCAACACAGAGCAAAGCGAAGAAAAGATCCCAGCCCAGCAGAGACTTAAGAGGATGGGGAAAATTAGCCTTTACAATGAATGCTGTACTTTTGCATTGAGAAATTGGAGGAGAGTTCTGCTACGGCTCATCTGGGCTTGGCTCTGAGCCCACAGAAGTACTTGCTACAGCCTCTGCTGTGGCAGGGCGGGGCAGATCCACTCAGTCGCAGAGGTGCAGCCGATCGCATCTGCTGTTGGTGCCATCGCTTTTCACAGCACATCTCCTGAAGTAGTCTATTTTCCTTCAGGACCCATTTCTCATATCCCTCCTACCTGAACTCTAGTGAAATCATTATTTAGCTGTGGCACTCCATCAAGGTTTAGCAATGGCAAGGTGGCTATGCCCCACCGCAAAGGTTAGGGAACAGAATTTAGACACACTCACAAAATGGTCTCATGTTCTGTCAACTATTGTTATCCCACAAAATGACCACTGTCATGATTTATAACACCTTGTATTCATTTTACCTGTTTAATAGCTTCATCTACACAGAGTTGCATACTGCAGACTCTGATTCCATACTGTCAAGTATTTTTTCACACTGTAAAATTTACATTCCCACCATAGAAGATGAGTCCCTCTTACTGAAGTTCTAGCCATTTTCTTCGTCTCCTATCAACTGTGTAAGTCCTTCAGCTATTTTTCTTTCTCAGAAAAGCCTTTGTCTTTTTTACATAAATTTTGTAATAACTTTTGTAGAATTTGTTGAGCTGTTGTTTGGGATTGCATTGGGTGTGTACAAACAATCTAGACACACATGCTTCTCCTTCCAGACATGGTTAGGTGCTGAACTGCTTCTTAGTTTTTTTTTTTTTTTTTGTATTTTATTTGTTTATTTGAGGGAGGCAGAGAGAGAGAGGGAGAGAGAGAGAGAGGGAGAGAGAGAGAGAGAGAGAGAGAGAGAGAGAGAGGAAAAGACAGACATAGAGACAGAGAGAGAGAGAGAAAATGGGCATGCCAGGTCCTCTAAGACCTTTAGACACATGTACTACCTTGTACATCTGGCATACGTGTGTCCAGGGAACTGAACCTAGATCCTTTGACTTTCCAGGCAAGTGCCTTAATGGCTAAGCCATCTCCCCAGCCCATAAACTGGTTTCATTTATGCTTTCTCAGTTGACAGGGAGGTATTGCACATCATCTGCTAGATTTATTCCTATTTACCTTTACACTACAGTACACAATAATTTAAAATTTTATTTTTGTTGGTTATTGATTTTTATATCGATGTTTTATTAGAGGATTTTTGCCATGTTTACTTATGGATGTTAATATTTGTCCATAGATCTTGAGATTTTCTGTCTACACAATCCTCTGTCTCCACACATCCTTTTAAATCATTACAAAAATCCCCCTCTATCCTTCTTTGTAACATGATGGGTAGAAGTGGTATAGAAAAGCCGTGTCTCCTTCCCACATTCAAGAAGCAAACCTTCAATTATTCACCATTGGATGTAGAAGACATTTTTAGACACTCTGCATTGAATCAAGGAAATTTCCTTCTAATCCTGGTCTACCAAAGCTGTTAAGAGGCTGTCTATTGAACTGTAGAAGATGTGTTATTCTATAATATTTGATTTGTTGCTTACATACTAGATGAATTTAACCAAATTCTTATTTTTATTTATGTTATTAGTATCCAATTTACTCCTACTCTTATTTAGTTATTGATTATTTTGGTAATGTGGTCCATGCTGATATAAAGAAATTTCATTTAGTCACTGCCAGTTGTAGTATTTTATAATGTTGCAATTAGGCCTAATCTGTCCCCGTAGTCCTATCTTGATTTTCTTCTTTTGTTATCTGGAAAGAGAATGTGCTAAACTGTCCCACTTAAAAATTAAGCTTTCCTCCATCTTTTTTCACTTCCATCATGTTTTCCTTATGTTCATTTATTTTATACTTTATTTCTATCATTGTTTGTTCATAACAAATATACTTTACATATTTGAATATTTATTTTGAATATTTAGAATTGCTATTTTCTCATTTATCATAACATCCTTATTGTTTATGTCTTTATCTTAAGCTCTATGCTTTGGTTTGTATGCATATCCCCCAAAGTTCCATGTTTACTACAGGGTTAGTCCTTGGGTCGTGATGGGAGAATGTGCTGTGACTGTTTAAGAGAAAATGTTGAGTTGAAGTGTGGACAGTTCTCCCTTTCTCTGTTGCCTAGCTCATCATGTGAACACTCATTCCATCACACTCTTGCCCTGATGTGAGGTGCTGCCCAGAAGTCCAAACCCATGATGCAAGTCCATAAGTCCATGATAGACCTGAATTTCCAGAACTGTGAGCTAAAATGGACTTCTCATTTTCCTAGGTAGTAGCCTTTTCCAGTGATGCAAAGCTGACTGCTGCAGTCAGCTGTGCCGGGTATGGTAAAGTCATGGGATCTGCTCCTGTTATCACTGATGTGGTACATCCTCGCTTCATTCTTTCATTTACAAACGTTTGTACACTTGTGTTACAGTGACATAATTATTCTATAAGCAAATGTATTTTAGTTGTACTTCTCTTATCCACTTGAAGAACCTTGGACTTTGCTTTTGCAGTGCTGGGAATTGTGCCTAAGGCTTTCTCATACAAGGCAAGCACTGTTCCATGGTATTACATCCCAGACCCAGAATTATACATTTTTTGCATAATATTTAATCTACTCCATTTTATACAATGACTGTTATATTTAGTTTTTCATATATCATCTTATTTTTTCTCTTTGAGCCATCTGTATATGTGTTGTTCTATTTCATCATTTTTATTTGTGTAAATCAATTATGTAATAGTTTTCCTTTCAATTAAATGTTTACTTATTATTTTTTCAAAACTAACTTCCTCTCAGATATCATGTACTCTTGACTTTTTACTACCAGATAGGATTTAAATAAGCCCTTTGCCTTCCCCCGGTCTATTGTTTTGCCTTTAGGCTCCATTATTTTGTATATCCCAGAACGACCTATTTTTATCATTTTGTAAAGTAAATTAACATTTGCCCTTATATTTCATCTCTCATTCTTTCTTGCATTTTCCTGTTTCTCTTTGAGCCATGTTTTCCTCCTTGAGGAATCTAGTTTATGTGCCATCCCAGTCCCCACATTTTGCTATGTCTGAAAATGGCATATTTTTGCATTCATTGTTGGAGGATATTTTGAGAGATATATAATTCTAGACTGCAAGTTATTTTGTGCATATGTGTCTGCAGTGTGCATGCATGGTATGCATGTATAAATACATGTGGGTGCACATGTATGTGTGTGTGCACGCTCACACATATGACAAAGGTTCACATCCTGTCTAATTACTGTGACACTATCTCTCAGTTGAACCCAAAGCTCACAAATTTAGCTAGTCTAGTTATACAGCTGGCCCTGGGAATCCCCGGTCTCTGCCTCCATGGGTGTTAGATTACAGATCAGCTGCTACACACACCCAACATTTACATGGGTACTGGGACTGGAATCCTGCTCCTTATATTTGCATGCATGTTTTAGCCACTGAGCCATCTCCCTAACCCCAACTTGTGTTTTATTCAGCACTTCAAATGTGCTATTTAAATACTAAAGAAAAGTCTTTTGTAATAATTTTATCATTTGCATTTTGAAGAAGGTTGTTTATTTTCCTAGATGATTTTTCTACATTATATTTGGTTCTCAGTGCATCTTTCCTTGTTTTTAGTCTGTGTTAGTTACCTGAGTGTCTTGCATGTTACATGTGTCCTTTTGCCTATCACCAACTCATTTCTTCATCATCTCTTTTTGTCTTTTCTTTTTCGCCTTTCTAACTTTTTAAATTTTACCAACATTTGCTCCTCTTTATATACATGCAAGATAGCATTCACTATGAGAGAAAACATGTAGTTTTGACCTTCCTGAGTTACCTCTTTAATATGATTCTGGGTTACCACTTTCATATAATTCTTTCCAGAACCATCTGTTTTCCCTGCAATGTCACTGTCATGGGCTTCTTTAAACTACTTCTCACTGACATACTGGCCTTTCAACTCCAACTTTGTCTCTGGTTTCACTGGATTCTCAGACTCTAAGGCTCCTCCATATTCTGCAACGGTCTTTTGCCAGGGAAAAGCTTAACATGTTCACATTCTCTTGCCTGGGTTAAACAAATACTCCCAGGGTAACAATACCACAGAATCTCATTGCCCAGGTCCTCAGCTGTGTCCTGTCTATGAGATTTCAGTTCCCCTATCATGTGTGTGATTCATTAGCTCTTCCAAGGCTTCAAAAGATTTCTACATGTGTATTTAATCCAGTTTTTGAGATTTTTTTCTCTCTTAAAAAGAGTAGTGATATTCCTGTATTTTACCCTTTGATACCTGAAAAGTTAACTGCTCCTAACACCTCCCATTAAAATTATGTTTATTGTCTAACACACTTATCTGTCATAAAGCATATGTTCTTTTTTGAATTGTTTATTATTTATTTATTTGAGAGCGACAGAGAGAAAGAGGCAGAGAGTGAGAGAGAGAATGGGCACGCCAGGGCCTCCAGCCACTGCAAATGAACTCCAGACTCGTGCGTCCCCCTTGCGCATCTGGCTTATGTGGGTCCTGGGGAATCGAGCCTCGAACTGGGGTCCTTAGGCTTCACACTCAAATGCTTAATGTCCAAGCCATTGCTCTCCAGCCCCAAGCATATGCTCTTTACAGGATAGATTTGTTTTAAAATGATGTGCCTATTAGCAACAAATCAGATTAAGAAATTTATTTATTTATTTATTTTTAAAGACAGGGGTGTGGAGAGAGAATGGGTTCACCAGAGCCTCTTGCCACTGTAGACAAAATCCAGATGCATGCACCGCTTTGTGCATCTGGCTTTGCAGGGGTACTGGGCAATCAAACCCAAGTCATTAGGCTTTGCAGGCAAGCACCTTAACTGCTAGGCCATCTCTCCAGCCCCAGATTAAAAACTTTAATCATATAATTAAGCTTTAGGTAAATACTTCTTAAATAAGTATGAACAATTTATGAAGGGTATGAAAGAGTGTTCATCAGTGAAAATATTTAGTACAATTAATTTTTGTAGACATTTTGACCCTAAGAAAATATAACTCCATTTGACCTTGTAAGTTTCTGATGTGGTTAGAGTCTATAAAATAACTATAACAGAAAAAGAAAAATTAAACAATGATTCCTAACAAGATTCTTAAAATTACCTGATTAACTTTAAGAAAATGGATTTTAACAAAACAACAACAACAAAAAAATAACATACCAAAGCAATGAAATAAAATATTTTGGTTCCAAGTTGAGCAACAAGATGAATAAAATACTATTTCTCAGAGTAAAAAACAAATACTCACAAGGCCATAGTTGCATCAGTAAATGACTTAGATATCTGATGCAGGCAACTTACACGCACATGACTCAGATACTTCCTCCTTCAAGTGAGGGAGTATACTGCCTATCCTTCATGTGGCTGAACAGAGTGATGTTTGAAAGAGGACAGTGTGGACATAGTGGAAAAGAGTCGTCTTACAGTGGAGCAGACCAGACCAAACAAAGACCTGCTCAGCCAACTCAACAGGAATCACTCTGTTAGTACTAACCCTCCGACATGATGAGAGGACTCTGCCAACTTACTCTATGGTCTTCCTCCCCAAAATTCATGGATGTAATGGGACTCTGAAAAAAACAGTCAGACACACTTTAAGTGAGGAGCTTAACACCAAACCCTGCCAGAACTCCTCAAAATGGTTACACATTACCTTCTACTGTTGTGTGAAAGGAAATGTCAACTACACAGAACATGGCATCTTGGATGGGACTCTGGGGTAGAAAAAGGACAGTAAGCAAAAGCTAAAAAAATTAAAATAAAATAAAGTGTGACTTTTATTAATAATAATATATGACTATTGCTCATTCTGTTACACTTCATTATAAAGTATAATCACAATAATATGAAAAAAACATATATAGAGACACCTTTCACATCTTTTTTGTGAACAAAAGTAATTTTCAGTAGTGAAAATAATTTTATTTTACAAAGAGTTTTGCCTGGCATGGTGGCATATGTCTTTAATCCCAGCACTTGGGAGGCAGAGGTAGTAGGATCACTGTGAGTTCGAGGCCACACTGAGACTATATAGTGAATTCCAGGTCAGCCTCAGTGAGAGTGAGATCCTACCTTAAAAAAAAAAGGAGTCTCATTTTCCCTACCTTTGGAAGGAGAACTGGGTAAGATAGTATGGAAGTTTGAAAGTAAAATGTTTCCTATAGCTTCAGTGTTTTGGATTAAGCCCCAGCTGGTGAGATCTTTGGGAGGTAGAGCCTTGGACAGGACATGTCTTTGGGGGTGGGCCTTAAGATTTAATAGTTCAGCCCAGTTTGCCAGTACTAGCTCAGCCCACTTCTCTGCTTTCTCCCTGCTGATGTGTGGCAATGTCACTCCTAGGTGTTTCCTCCCCCCTAGTTTTCCCTGAGATGAAACTTCCTCTTGAAACCTTACACCTGGAATAAACCCTTTCCTTTCATAAGCTGCTTCTGGTGGGGTGTTTTGTCCCAGCAATGAGAGGCAACTGCCACAAACAGTGAAATATCTTACCCAATTTCCCTCATCCTTGCACACATACCTTGGGGTAAAGAAACTGCATTTAGTGGCCAGGCTGCAAAGAATTACTCATTTCATATTGATTTAAAATTTTACTACTGATCAACAAGTTTGATGAAAATATATGTACATAAAATATACAATAGAGTTACCAAATAAGATTTATTTGAACTCTGAACTTAACATATTATTGCATTAAATATGCTTCATATCCTTTGTATGCAGGATCTTTTATAAAACTGATATTTAGGCTGAAGGTAGTTTATTAAATATGTTCAGTATACAAATATGTAGAATCAAATTCGGACTATGTTAGTACAAGGTTAAGAGTTCTTTCTTTCAGTATGTAATTATCTTTTCATTGTATGAGTTTTGTCTTCTGGACACATTGCAATATTTCTTCTAAGAATCTATTTGATCTTTACAGATGTACATATATTCCAAGAACAAAACCTAATTTTAAAGTGTCTTTGCATTTGTTTATTGAAATGAAATTGCTGGGCTGGAGGGATGGCTTAAGGGTTAAGGTATTTGCCTGCTAAGCCAGAGGACCCAGGTTCAATTCCCCAGGACCCACATTAGCCAGATGCACAAGAGGGTGCACACGTCTGGAGCTCATTTGCAGTGGCTGGAGGCCCTGACATGCCCATTCTCTGCCTCTCTCTCCCCTCTTTTTCTCTGTCAAATAAATAAATAAATAAAAATTTAAAAATATTAAAATGAAATTGCTTCATCAAGATGTAGTTTCTACAGTGGTTTGATTCAGGTACCCCCCCCCCTTAAATTTATGTGTTCTGAGTACTATGTCCCCAGCTTGTGGAATTTGGGAAGTGGATCCTTCTGGAGTTGATGTATTATTGGGAGCAAGCTTAAAGATGTTATAGGCAGCTTCCTCTTGCCAGTGTTTGACACACTCTCCTGTTGCTGTTGTCTATCTTATGTTGGCCAGGAGGTGATGTTCACTTTCTGCTCATGCCATTGTTTTTCCCTGCCATCATGAAGCTTCCCCTCAAGTCTGTAAGTCAAAATAAACCCTTTTCTCTTCCTCCAAGCTGCTGATTGGGTGTTTTCTGCCAGCAAATGCAAAGCTGACTGCAACAGTTAAAATTGGTACCAAGAAATGAGGTTGTTACTGCTAGAAAACTGACTGCATGGATTTGGCCTTTTGGAATAGCTTTGTAGGAGGAATATGGATTTGAAAACTCTTTACAGTGCTCTAAGTACAGCTTGATGGACTATTCTGGTCAGAGTCGAAAAACCTGAGTATAGTAATAACTATGGAATGTGAAGTTTGGCTTATGAGGGTGAGAAAAAACTTTATCAGGACTGTCTAGAAAGTTTGCGTGAGAGCCTTGCTGCGTTCTGCCTGCCTGTGTCCTGCGAACTTGAGCAAAGTTGCGCTGTTTAGAAGTTAACTTGTGTAAGCACAAGGATATGGCACTCTTTGGGCTGAAACTGCTGCCCATTCAGCTGTAATTGCTTGAGAGATTACCACCATTGAGACTGGGCCAGCTCTTCATTGAGACAGCAGAAAGAATGTAGACTCTTTTGAAGTAAGGGGCCTGAATGCTGAAAGAGTGTTCTGTTCTTCAAAGCCTGCTTTATTTCCCCTTGTATTAACAAATTGGTAGCTCACCTGGTACTATGGCAGTGTAACAAATGCAGGAAAGAGAGTGTCATAGAATTTGATACATGGTATTGTGTTGTGAAAATGGCCATGTGCTGTGTGGATTACCTACCTATCGAGCCATGTGGATGAACTGTGGGTTGCAGTGGAGGCCCAGTTGAGATATAAAGACTGTGGTATGGCTGCCAAGGAAAGCTGCCAGCACCAGATGAAGCTTTCAAGGACTGTGAGTAGCCTAGCTGGAGGGGCAGAAGTGGAACTTCAGAGACTCGTCACTGATTACTGGACTTGGAGATGTGTCACTAGTTAGAGTTGTTGACTTAGAAATACAGAGTTTGATTATTGTCCTGCTTGTTTTAAATCTTGCATTGATTGACTATTTGTTTGCTATGCCCAGTGCTATCTTTTGCAGTATGAAAAAGATGTGCATTTTTTTTTTTTAGTATTACAGCTCAGTTAAAAGACCTTGGACAATGGGGATATTTGATTAGCACTGGGATTGATGAAAATTATAAGGTCTTTTAATTTTTTACTGAATACATTTCATTTTATATTTTGGATAGTTATCAGTTTACGGGGACCAGGGGAAGAATGTGGATTGATTCAGATGTGCCTTATAAACTTATGTGTTCCAAATGCTAGGTCTCCAGCTGGTGGCAGTTTGGGAAGTGAATCCTTCTGGAAGTGATGTATTGTTGGGGAAAAACTTATGGATATTATAGCCAGCTTCCACTTGCCAGTGTTTGGCACACTCTCTTGTTGCTGTTGTACACTTTATGTTGTCCAGGAGGTGATATACACCCTTTGCCCATGCTATTGTTTTCCATGCCGCCATCGTGGAACATCCCCTCAAGTCTGTAAGCCAAACTGAACCCTTTTCTCCCACCAGCTCTTCTTGGTCAGGTGTTTTCTGCCAACAACACAAATCTGACTGCAGCAGCGTCCAAATCCCAACACTTGGGAAGCTGAGGAAAGAGCAATGTCATGAATCTGAGGCTATCCTGGGCTGCTTAGCAAGACCTTATTTTAATCAATCAATCAATAATAAGTAAAACCACACTGCTTTTAACTAAGCATTCATCTATGATTACTGAGATGAAAATTTCATAATTTTAAATTTTAATTTTCAGACACCACAGAACTATTTAAGTATAAAATAAACATTAGGTTTAAAAACAAAGAAATGGAGGGCTGGAGAGATGGCTTAGAGGTTAATGTACTTGCCTGTAAGCCTAATGACCCAGGTTTGATTAGCGTACATCTGGAGTTTGTTAGCAGTGGTTAGAGGCCCTGGCACACCCAATCTATCTGCTTCTTTCTCGTTCTCTCTCAAATAAACAAAATATTAAAAAAAAAAACAAACAGAGAAATAGAGGCTGTAGAAATGGCTCAGCAGCTAAGGCACTTTCCTGCAAAGCCTAATAACCCGAATTTGATTCCCTAGTACCCACATAAAGCCAGATGTACAAAGAGGTACATATGTCTGCATCTGATGTGCAACAAACAGTTGGAGTACCTAACATGCCTAATGTCTCTCTCTCTCTCTCTCTCTCTCTCTCTCTCTCTCTCTCTCTCTGTGTGTATGTGTGTGTGTGTGTGTGTGCCTGTCTCTCTCTCTGCTTGAAAATTAAATAATTTTTTATAAACATTTTTTTGTTTATTTTTATTTATTTATTTGAGAGTGGCAGACAGAGAGAAAGAGGCAGAGAGAGAGAGAGAGAGAGAGAGAGAGAATGGGCACGCCAGGGCCTCTAGCCACTGCAGACAAACTCCAAAATCATGCGCCCCCTTGTGCATCTGGCTAACGTGGGTCCTGGGAAATCAAGCCTTGAACAGGGGTCCTTAGGCTTCACAGGCAAGTGCTTAACCACTAACCCATCTCTCCAACCCTTAAATAAATGTTTGTATTAATAACTTCCATGATTGTAAACAATATCCCATGGTAATGCCCTCCCTCCCCCCCACTTTCCTCTTTGAAACTCCATTTTCCAACATATCCCCTCTCAATGATTCTCTCTTTTATTTTGATGTCATGATCTTTTCCTCCTATTATGATGGTCTTGTGTAGGTAGTGTCAAGCACTGTGAGGTCATGGACATCCAGGCCATTTTGTGTCTGGGGGAAGCACATTGTAAGGAGTCCTACCCTTCCTTTGGCTCTTACATTTTTCTGCCACCTCTTCTGCAATAGACCCTCAGCCTTGGAAGGTATGATAGAGATATTGCAGTGCCAAGCACTCCTAACACTTCTTTCTAGCACCATGATGTCTTCTAAGTCATCCCAAGGTGACTGCCATCTGAAAAGAGAGGATTGTCTATCAAAAGTGGGAGTAGCATTAATATAAGGGTATGAACACTAAGAGAAGTGCTTACTGGGCAGTTTGATGAGCATAGTATATACATTTAGCCAGACAGCAGCAGAAGTTATACCCCTAGGGCTCATGACTCCCCCTGTTTTAAGTTTTCAGTATCAGGGATGTATTCCCTCCCATGGAGCAGGCCTGCAGTCCAATTAGAGGGTGATTGATTTCTACCATAACAGACATGCCACAGACAGCCATTTGCTCATTTGGCCTGGTTGCCCAAATATAAGGCTTGCAGTGTCCACTGTTGAGTATCTTCTCTGGTGATTTCATTCTCTCCCATTGAACTGCACGCAGAATGGCTTCTTCCAGCTTTCTTTCAGCTGGTCTACATGGAGGAGGTTATCTGCTCAGTTCCAGCAGGATTTCTTAGTGGCCTTGCAGTCCAAGTATGAGGAGTCTTCAGCAATAGGGTCTTACCATCTATTCCTGGTGGGAAACCAAGGGCCAGTAAGTAAATAAAAAATTTTAACAAACAAAGTAACATCTGTATATTTCACTGCACATGCAAACTGCATGGGTAAACAGAGAAGCTCAGCATTTCTACTGCTAAGTGTACAGGCACAGTTCTGGTTCTCCAAACTCTCATGACATTTGTCTCTTTATGTTTTAAGTTAAAACATACAGTGAGAATAACTTTATTGATCAGACTCTAGTTACTGAGTAAACCAAGTCACCACATTCAATGTAGTCATTAATTTAAAATTTTCCAGATCCTCTTATTATTCAATATATATCCCTCAAAATTTTGGGAGACACAGAATGATTGACTAAAGAACCATATGCGCATGCATGTGTGTTTGTGTGTGTTTGTGTGTGTTTGTGTGTGTTTGTGTGTGTGTGCGTGTGTGTATTTCCCTCTAGAAAAAGAATCCTAAAGAAGACTCTACCCATGAGAAGCCTTTGCACAAAGTTGCTGACGTGTTATGCCTCCAAGTAAAGTAATTGAATGTTTGGGGTAAATGCCCAGTGTTGGGTTCTGACCATGAATACTTCTGAAAAAAAAAAAAAAACAGTAGATCTTACAGCAGGGCAGTCTACTTTCTTGGCGTAGGTTATCAAGTAGAAACAGTGGGTTGAAAAATTATGTAGCCTGTAGCAACAGCAACTCACATCAGAAATAGAAAAAATCCAGTTCACAAATAACTTACAGGTCCATCTGTCAATCAAATAAGTGAGCTTCTGAAAAAAGACCTGACCATCTTAGTCACAACAAAGACAACTATTTTCAGGGCATGCACAGAATTCAAAGGCATTCAGCCCTAAGACAGGCTGCTCACTGGTGGGAGGGAGGACAATGATGAGACACACAGACAGCAAAGCAGTGAGGCGCTCGTGAAAGGTGCAGGACAAGAAGGCTGTTTTTAGACAACCACACTCACCTGGGGATCTCAGGGCTCATAGTCACACATCTTCTCCCTAAATAAACATATATTTCATTGAGTGTCATTAAAGCATACACAACTGGATTTTCTCCAAAGGTTCCTTTCTTGATGCTGGGACCAGGAGATAAAGCAGTGGATTGCAAAGTCACTGGTGAGACAAAAGGAAGAGAAGATTGTGCAAGGAGCTCAAGTGCACAAGGCACAAAGGGGGCTTCTGGAATTGTGAGCCTATGCCTGTCATCTCTACTCCTAGCAATATGACTAGTGCCATTGCTAAGTTGGGAAGAGGCTTTGGCTAGTGAGGAACAATGCTGTAACTGGGAGAAGAGCGGGTTTCATGTGACAGAGCTTGAAGCCTTGATGACAGGCTCTGCTAAGGGGCTATGGTTGTAGTTCAAGCCCTCAGTACTGATGAATAAGTGAATCAATGCAGTTCCATATGAAAACTATGGCCAATAAGTCAGTATTACATGGGGATCTTGAGTTGTAGGAAAGGCTCCTCATGAATTGGTCTATTGCATCCTTTTAGATAATTTTATAAAGTCAGGCTCAACTAAATTCACCTCCTTTGAAAGGGAATTTATTTTGCCAACCACTTGAGTTCTTACAAAGGATATCAGGTGCATACTGACTTCTGCATCATGATGCAAGGAGTTACAATAGTAAGAAGATTATGGTTGCACACAGACCATTGTATAGGGCAGTTTTGGAGGAAGAAGTGTGAGATAATCTAATGTTCCTTTCTTCCGATCCCTGGCACAGTGGCTATGAAAGCAATCCAGGAAAGTATGGCACTGCTATAGCCAAGGCTGGTGCACATGTTTCCATGGACCTCAATATGAGGCTGAGAAAGCAGTGCCTCAGAGCATCCTAACACTGTGGTGATTAAGTCTTTGAGGATATTTATAAGTTACATTCATACCTTCTGTGCAAAGCTCAGTGTGAGTTCTAGTTGGGAGAAATACTTTACAGTTACCAGTATAGTAACCACGGTGTTGCTACTCCATTTTCCACCTCACCCTGCATTCTTCTCTAGATTGAGGAAATACCATAGTTAATAATAATGGATGAAAAGAAACTTTGGAAGTGTATGTGTACACACATGCATAGTTCCTATACAGGTATATATTTTCTTGAGCTGACACCAGAGAGTGCCAAGAAACAATAGCACCCTAATAGCAGTAAGCACACCCTGTGCCCAAGTCCTGGGGTGTAATACCACTCTGCAATGAAAGTCTGCACCTCCTGCAGAACTAGGGATTCAGAGGCTGAAACAGAACAAAGGTACTGAGTCTGAGGAGATTTTCAGTGCCAGCAAGTAAGGAAGGGCCTACAGGAAACCAAATCAAGAAACTCACCTATCAGTCATGGGCTAGGAGGCACAAGATCCAATGGAGAAAGCTGTGTTGGCCAAATATGGAGCAAGTTAAGTAATCAAAAACCAGAGCAGGTTTGGACAATCTTCTACAACTATATGAAGAGCCCACATTTCATGCTCCCACCACTAAGGACAGAGCTGCTCCACCATTCCTTCTCCTGATAGAATGAATCAAAATGCTCCAAAACCATGAGCCAAAATAAATCCTTTTTCTCTTTTGTTGTTTCTATTAGCCATTTTAGTCACAGCAACGCAAAGCTAACTAATACATGTGGAGTCCTGTATAGGACACTTGAATAAAAAAAAGACACATGCAAGTACGAAATAAATCAGAATAAGATATAAACATTGATTAGTTCACAGTTGTGATCTATGCTGATTTGTCAATTGTGACACAAATACCATAGTGACATCAGGAGGCTGAGGTGGGAGAATCACCATGAGTTTGAAGCTAGCCTGAGGCTGCAGAGTAAGTTCCAGCTCAGCCTGAGTTAGAGTGAGACTCTAGCTCAGAAAACCATAAAACCAAACCCAACAAACAAACAAACAAAAAATAGTGGCAGTAGATGTTACTAGTACAGCAGTATAGAAAGAGAGGCATGGAGCATGTGGGAACTCTCAGTATTACCTTCATAATTTTTTATTTGTGTGTTTGAGTCATTCTAAAAAGCTATTTGAACTGAGATATAAATTAGCTCAGCATTCCCTTCATGGGGATTTCTGTTTCATGCTCCATCAGGAAGCTGAAAGATGGCAGAGGAGGAGGGCTGTCTTTAGGTGGCAAGAGTGAAGTCTCATACTTCTTTAGTGACAAGGAAGCTACTGTTATGGTTTGATGCCATCCTCTGAAGGGCATCTGTCTGGAACTCTCTGGGCAAGGAAAGGGGATGCACAAGGAGCAAAGAATCACAAGAAGTTCACAGGGAGCCAGGATGCCTGGCTCCTGGAATAATCACATGGATTACTGTCCCTCGAGGGTGAAATATAGCCACTCACAAGAACAGAGGGTGATTTCTAAAGTGGGGCTTGTTTGTAAATCATCTTTGGCTTCTTATAAGTATATAAGGATTTCATGTAATAATACAATCATAAGATACAGCAGGAGTAGACAAGACATACCATCATTTGTCCATAGACAAATAAGCACTTAGAAAATTTCAGGTTGTTCTTGTCAAGCACTCTCACTACTGTCTGCAGAGGCTGTGGCTTTCCAAGGCTAAATAAACCCTGGCATGGAATCTCTCTGAGTCAGGGTCTCTGCCACTGAGCCGCTCTGGAGGTGAACCAAGGTCAAGGAGCAGCTGCAGGGGATGAATCACTCTCTTCCTTCTCACCAGAAGAGGCTCTCAGCCCACTCGTTGTTCCATTTTCCTTCTTTGCTTCCTAGTTTCAGGCTGTTCATGCTTGTAGCAACTTCCTGACTCTAAACATGACTGAGTCTGGCTAGCCCAAGCCTGGAATGCAAGGCTTTCTCTTCAAGTAGAATCAGACACTTTAGAGGATGCTGGGAAGATCTACAGAGCCTAGAAGGTGAGTATCCACACTCAAGTCCTCATTGGACTCTGGGGGGATAGAGGCAGGTGAACCTGACAGAAATATATGAATCTTCTAGAATGGCTTCTCATACTCCCTACATATACTCCTGAAGAACATATGGCAATCATCCCTGACAGGGATCCAACCCTGTGGAAAATCATGTTGATGTGCCAGTGTTTCTCATGAGAGGACCATGTCCTCTGCAGGTGCTGAGAACAGGTAATCAGTTCTTCCCTGCTGACTGGAAGTTGTCTGCTCCTTCAGACCTCAGTGTGACTAGCTGTTCCACCTACTCACTCAGGTTTTAGGGTCAGCAAGTCCTCACCACACTTCAGCGAACCACAGGCTGCCTGGTGCTCAGTATGGGGAGCATTTTAAGACCTTCCTACCATGTCTCGGCCACTCATGCTGTCTTGGAGATACACTAGCAACAATTATTACTATCTTGAGCATCACGCTTGGTTCTGTCAGAGCGGAAAGTGGCTATAGATAACTGCCTCAGGAGTCATGTCGGAGCATGTAGATGTGTTTGATAACTTCTTGGACTAGGAAGCATTGACAAAACAATTTATTCCTAGTTTTTGATTACCTACTGGTAAAGAGGTGCATGTGTGTAGTGCACATTCTCACACATGTGTATGTGTGTGAACATGCATGAATATGTGCATAATTGTGGTATTTTCCTGGAGTAATGAAATAGTAAAAGGAAGTGAGACAGTTGTATGGAGATTAAAAAGACTACCAAGTATATGTCAGGTTATTCAAAGTGTATCATATGTCATGATGGAGCTTGTCATAGCTTTCAAAAACTTCTAAACATATGCAAAAATAAAATCAATTCATTCCTTCATTTATTTTGCATTTTAAATATATTTTTCAACATATCTTCTTCATCCTCTTTGAAATGGAAGTTTGTGTCCTCTATCCATTCTCTCCTCCTCCTATGTCAAACAGTCTCATAGCCACCAAGGCGATGGTGATAGAAAGCAAAGGTGATTGGGCCTTCATGGTGCTTTCTACTTCCATGAGCAAAACATCTTGTCCCTTAGTGAAGGCTTTTAGTGAAGCCTTTATTCTGCCCCAAGCACAGGTTCATCTCACCCCAAGCACACAGCAGCTTTCATGTCCATGGTGTTTTTGAAGTTAACTGAACCGTGGTCCTCTCAGTTGCTTTCTCCACCTAGGCAGGCTCAGGGTCTTCCTTTCCTCCTTGCTCTCCACCTCATTCCCATAACGCCCATGTGATCCCGTACAGTACTCCAGCCTGAATCCAAGTTTCCCTGCACTTTATTTCCCCCATAGGAGGAAGGAATCTGTTTTCACTATCATGTATATATCCCTCAGTCACGGTTGGTTATTATTGGCATAGCTGGTGCTTTCTGCTGCTGTCAAACTCCTCACAGAACAGAACAGGTGACCATATAACGCCCTTTGTATCAGTGAGTGGAAAGAACTAAACTGGTGGATGAAGCAGACTAGCTTTTTATTTATTTTCTAGAATTTCAGTACTTCTCTTGTAGCTACCCTCTCATTGCTAGCACAAAGCATAAGACCAAAGATCAGCTGATGGGAGGAAAGTTGTATATTTTTGGCTTTTAGTCTTCAGGGGAAGATGGTAGAGCAGAGGCTGGACATCACTTCTGCCACAACACCTGAACTTCTTCCTTGATCTAACCCTTCCCCGCATTCAAAGTCAGTGTTCCATATTAGATAAGCTTTAAATGGTGGAATACCATCATACGTGACTCAGATACTGGCATAAACATTGCACTTTGCTAGAGTTCAATTCTGTCACTGATAGTGGCTAACAAGTTAAGCTTGCTCTTTCTTCTAGACTCATCTTGGCTTCCATACCATTTGCATACACTGTGTTCTACCTTCATTGCTCTTAAAAAGTTGTGTTTGTTCTGCTTGGTGTCTCATGCAGTTCATTACATGCAGTCCTTCCCTGACACTTCACCTTCCATTACTGTCTACCTAGACGTGACCTGTACAGCACATTTCTCCACCTGTCATTACATGTGTGTTAATGTGCCTACTTAAATGTCTTCCTAGAGTGAACTGTCTGTTACAAGACAGGGTTTGCATCTACTTTGCTTTATGTTGTTAATATGTGTCTTATGTGTAGCTTACAGGGTTCCTTTTAATGCCTGTTTTCTATGGCATATGGATAGATACATATGGCTTAAGGGAAAGATACTGTGCACAGCACCATAAATGACAGAGATCATGGTGTTCATTATTATTACTATCATTTAAATAATTCTGGAACTATCAAGCAAAGAAAACAGGGAATTAAGCAAACTAATAGGTATAAATATTGACAAGGAAAAGCCAAACATTACTTTTGGCAGATTATGGCAATGATATTATTGCCTGTTCAAAAAAAAATACAAGGAATCGAGATAAAATATTACAGAAGTATTGGAATTCAGTGCTTAACAGTTAGGTTTGCAAAAGTATCCAAACCAAATGGATTAACATAAACTAACAATTAGCTGTGTAAAGCTGTGATGCAAAAAGATTCATGTACTGAATTAAAAATGAGATCAGAAACAGACTTAGATAGAAACTAGAGGAGCTACATATAGAAAATCATAATCAGGCAAGGAAAAATAATTATCAATGAAGAGAAATACCACAGTTTTGATGGGAAAACAATATTTTTAGTACATCAGTTCTCTATAAGCTAACATTCATTTTATTTTCTTCCAAATATACCCCAAGCAAGACAATTTTGGACAATAACACAGACATTTTTAATAAAATTCTTAAAAAGGACGGTTAATTGGGAATGAGTCTATCTATATACTAACATGGGATGTTTAATACTTTGTGGTCAAGTTTGTGTGAGTGTAACAAAATATCTGAGGTAACCAACTTAATAAAAAATGATTTGTTTTCGATGATGCTTCCAGGCATTTCAGTTCATAGTTATTTGGGTTGTCACTTTGGACTTATTGTAGCACAGTACACTGTGATGAGGAACACGTGGAAAAGGAGACCAGCTCGCTTCGTGGCAGCCAAGAAGCACAGAGAGAGAGGAAAGAGGAAGAGAAGAGAAAAGAACAGGGAAGGGAGGGAGGAGAGGGGAGGGAAGGGGAGAGGAAGGGAGAGAAGGGAAGGGAAGGGACGGGAAGGGAAGGGAAGGGAAGGGAAGGGAAAGAAGGGGTATTAGGGTTCTCTACAGGAACAGAACCAATAGAATGAGTTGTATTAAAAGGGAATGCCTTGGCTGGTTATGATTTTCTACATGTAGCTCCTATATTTTCTCTCCAAGTCTGTTTCTGAAGATCTCACTTTTTAATTCAGTACATGAATCTTTTTGCATCTCAACTTTACACAGCTAATTGTTAGTTTATGTTAATCCGATTGAATTAGTTTATGGCAGTCCAACAGTAGCAGTTTGTAGACCCCAGAGTCAAGGAACACAGTCCATGCTGGTCTTCAGTTCACACTGGGAAGCAGCAAGCAGCACTGGCAGGCAGGGGAGATGAGGGGATACTTTCCTTCCCAGATCTTCCTTAGATAAAGCACCCCTGCCAGAGGGGCCTCCCACACTGGGGGATGGCTCACTGTGGGGGAAGGATTCCTCCTTTAGTTAATCCCTCCTGTAAGCAACCTCAGAGACCCACTTATGTGGAATGTCTGTGGATTCCTAACTAGATCAAGTTGACACAAACTTAACCATCACAAAAGGGAAGGGAAGCCAAGAGGAAACGAGGGTTCCACTTTCCTCCTCCAGAGATCACTCAGTGATCTCACTTCCTCCTACTAGATCCCACCTCCTAAAGGTTCCACCAATTCCCAATAGCACCACCGGCTAGACCCTAAACTCTGAACAAACAGGCTTTGGGGAGGATGTTTAAGATGTATATATCTATATCTATATCTATATCTATATCTATATCTATATCTATATCTATATCTATATCTATATCTATATATGTATATATTCAGTGTAACAGTATGCAGTCTGTAGAAATAAATGCAAACACTTAAAAAATTCAATAGATAAAATTTTGACATTTTACCTCTTAAACATAATTATATCACTGAGTATACAATAAGAGAATAATAAACAGAATATGCAATGACAATTCTATCATTCTCCTCCTTCTCTGTCCCTTAGTCATTCAGTTGCCTTCTCCAGAAACAACTACTGGTGGCAGCTTCTGTCATTGATTCTAGAGTCTTCTTGATGGGTATTGCTGCTATTTTCATAAATGATACTGAGACAAACACAATGCCTCTGCCCCTCTGCCCTCTCCCTGCCCTCTCCTCTTCTTCATTTTACTTGAATTGAATCTCAGAGACACTTCCAGACTAAGATAGTTTCCTGTTAGGAGCATTGCCCACATTCTGTACAGTATCCCACTGAGTGATTGAGCCACTCTCTTCTGATCTCAACTGTACAGGACAATAACTGGTTTTCTATATATACAGCTTCTCCACGAATGACATGGCTGTCAGACGAACCCTAGGCACATAGAGGTCACCATCTTGAAAGGCATATGTACTGTAGTTTGAATCTTAGATATCCCTCCAAAAGGTTCATATGCTGAAGGCTTCCTCCACAGCTCGGAGTGTTATAGAAAGGAGGATTACATATGATGTAGCACTCCTCATCAACAGATTAATCCACTGAGATTCATAGATTAATAGGTTATTAAGAACTAGAAGTTGGAGGATGCTGCAGGCATGCCTCTGAAGGTCACTGCTTGCTCCTGGCCTTTCTCTTTGTTTTTTTTTTTTCCCCTCTACCCTTTCTGCCACTATAGATGAGCCACTTATGAGTGGAGGGCGAAAATACATGTATATGTCTAAGTTAATGATCTATATGAGCTCATGACATGACTATAGTCAGAGATAGGCGGGCAATTCTTTCAGGGAGTGAGAGAGGAAGATGACAATTGTTTGCTCTCCTTGGATATGCACATGCACATATGTGTTCCTATTTGGGCTTGGGACCAATCCCGATGCCATAAAGCAAACAGGTAGCCTTTCATGAAATTGATAGCATAGGAAATAGAGTGGAGACCGGCAGCATGAACAGGTCTTTGACAGTGCCCAGCCATGGAAGCCGTTGATCCTTACACCCACCCAGCCTATGCTTCTGATCCACAAAGACATAAAGCCCCCTGCATCTCATAAGTTAGATTATTTAAATGGATTTATCTCTCCTAAATCTGAGTATGAGCATACATGCATGCATGACTGTGTGTATGTAAATGTGTGTGCATGTGTGTGTGTGAGTGATATAATGATATCTGGTCTAAAATGATTTAGACCAAAGCATAGCAATGCTGTGTTTGGGTTGAAAGCATAATTGGTTTTTCATTCATAGTTATACCTTTCAAAATATCATTTTCACAATGTTTCAGAATTGTTTATTTTGATCAAAGAAAACCAACCAGAAAAATGATGGTTTAATTAATTAATAAAAAACATAACAGCTGAATTTTGGTAAAAACAAGTTCATAATTCGGTAGAAAGTGTGTGGGTATGTGCACAAAATGATCATTATTTCCTGTGATAAGTACCAAATGAGCCCAAAGTGATAAAACAGCCTCAGAATACATGAGTGCATGGCTGTTTTTTTTAAGTGTTTTATTTTATTTACTAATTTATTTGAGAGAAAGAGGCAGAGGGAAGGAGGGAGCGAGAGAGAGAGAGAGAGAGAATGGGCTCACCAGGGCATCTTGCCATGGCAAACGAACTCCAGACACATGCACCATCTTGTGCATCTGGCCTATGTGGGTTGTGGGGAACCGAACCTGGGTCCTTTGGCTTTGCAGGCAAGTGCCTTAACTGCTAAGCAATCTGTCCAGGCCTAGTTTAGGTTTTTAAGTAGGGAACAGCATAGAGATACAGAGTGTTTATAACTCTGTCAGACACACTGGAGTCCCCTTCCAGTTCCTGGCTCCTGTAAGAACACAAGCACCAACTGGCACTTTCTGGTTATAGTATGGAAAATTTAGTCATTGGAAAGACATGGAATTTTAAGCCTTTTAATATTTCTCTTCACATTTAAGGGTCGGTAGTTCTTTTATTTATTTATTTATTTGTTTGTTTGTTTTGTATTAAGCAAATATAGTCAGTTTGGTACCATTAGTAGGCTCATCCGTGACTTACCCCCTACCGTTGGCCCCTCCTTGTTGAGGTATATGGGTCAGGCATTGTGGAGTTAACCCTCAGTTATGGGTAGGATAAATGTCTCTGCATATCATGACCCAAAATGTGGCTCTGACATTCTGTCCACCCCCTCTTCTGCAAAATTTCCCTGAGCCATGTTGGATTCATTCTTGGTCTGCTTCATTAATGAGGTGCTGGGGGCCTCTGGGTCTCTGGCTCTCTGGTTTTGTAGGAGTTGATTTTTCTCTGTGTTGATCTCCTTCACCCTTGTGCTGGTATCTGGTTCACCAGGAAAGCAGCACTCTTGCTTGTTTTGCCAATTTTTCTTAGTTTCAGCCGGGGCCCTTTTGAGGTAAGATGGGGTGGCTCTCTCCTTAGGATCTACATCAATCTGAAAAAGAGAAGCAGATTCTCCAATGGAGAGTAAGTTAGCACCAGGAAAAATGAGATAACCCTTACATTTTTTATAGAGAATTTAATAGGTGTAGGCCCTCTTGTAGCCGACGATTAATGGTAGCTTGATAATGGAGAGTGGGCTTATGTTTGGATATGGTTCTGACTTGTTTCCCAGCTCCAGATATGGGTCCCGTACCACTGAGGGGATCAGTTAGCCAAATTGAGAGCAGTTGGTTCCCCACCATGGCTGTGTGCCACCACTGCACTTGTGTGGGCATCACAACTGATTATTTGCTGCTAAGTAGGTTAGATCATGAGTTGCTTGGACAGATATTGGTCATTTTCCCCCAGTCGCCCATGTAGCACCTTCTGGCACTAGACACGCTGACTGTCTGGGGACTGACTCTCTTCCAGCTTCCAGCCATGCCATTCCATTTTACATGTTGACCACATACAGTGTCTTCAGCAGTAGGGTCTTACCACTAACCTTTGGTGGGTCATCAAGTACTCTGACAGAAATCTGTCTTTCTTTTAGGAAACCTTGTAGGTCTCTCTGATCAAAAGCTCATTGTGGATGATAGCCACATGCTGGTACTGGGAGTTATAGATCAGCGCCCACTAAGAAAAGGAAGAAAAAGATAACTAATATACAAAAATTAGAGAGAAGAGAGACAGAGAGGAAGAGAGAGAGAGAGGGAGAAGGAGGGAGAGAAGCTGTAGAAGATTTAGGTTGGTCTTCATCATACCCTCTCCAGTGTCTTGTGGCTCAGGTGTTTCCTCTAAGGGCCTGGTGAAGGTTCAGCCATTTGGTCTCCCTTTTAGGGAGTAGAATTTTAAGGTACCATTGCCATTTGTGTCTAGATTTGTATTTCCCACCACTCCATAGCCCTCCCCTCCCTCCCCACCCATCCTATTGTCTAGTCCATGAGATGCTTCCTGGGTATGTAAGGCATCTTGGGTAGATTCAGGTTAGGTGCGGGAGATGAGTGAGACTATGCAGCGATTATCTTTCTGCGAATGGGTACGTTCACTGAGAATGATCTGTTCCACGTTCAAACATTTTTCCTCAAATTTCACTGTGTCATTTTTCTTACTGCTGTATAGAATTCCATTGTGTAGATATACCACAACTTAGTTATCCATTCTTCTAGTGATGGACATCTGGGTTGATTCCAGCTCGTAGCTATTACGTCTTGAGCCGCTACAAACATGGTTGAGCAAATCTCTCTGGCCTGTGGTTTGAAGGTTTTAGGGTAGATGCCCAGTAAGGGAATAACTGGGTCTGTTGGTATCTCTATAGTCAGCTTTTCCAGAAGTCTCCATATTGCTTTCCAAAGGGGTTGTACCATCCTACATTCCCACCAACAGTGGATGAGTGTTCCTACTTCTCCACATCCTCACTAGCATTTATTTTCATTTCATTTTTTGATGTTTTCTATCCTTACTGGGGCAAGGTGGAATCTCATAGTTGTCTTAATTTGCATTTCCCTGATCATTAGAGATGATGAACATTTTCTTAAATGTGTGTTTGCCATTTGTATTTCTTCCTCTGTGAACTGCCTGTTCAGCTTTTTGCCCATTTTGTGAGTGGGGTGTTTGACTTTTTACTGTTTATATGTTTGAGTTCTTTCTGGATTCTAGAGATTAGGCCTCTATCAGTTGGATAACCCACAAATATTTTCTCCCATTCTGTGGGTAATCTATTGGCTTTGCTTATTGTATGCTTTTCTGTAAATGAACTCTTCAGGTTCATGGGATCAAATTGGTTGAGTGACTGTTTAAGACCGTGAGCTACTGAGGTTTTGTTCAGGAAATCTTTTTCCATTCCTATAATATGGAAGGTACTTCCTAAATTTTCTTCCACTAGTAGTTGAGTTTCTGGTCTTATATTGAGGTCTTCGATCCATTTGGACTTGAAGGTAGTGCATGGCGAAATGTGTGGATCAAGTTTCAGTTTCCTGCATATGGTTATCCAGTTTGTCCAGCACCATTTGTTGAAGATGCTATCTTTTTTCAGCCTATATTGTTAGAGCCTTTGTCGAATATCAAGTAGCTATAGTTGCTTGACCCAAAGTCTGTGTCCTCAAGTCTATTCCATTGGTCTATACTCCTGTTTTTATGCCAGTACCATGCTGTTTTTATTACTATGGCTTGGTAATATAGCTTTAGATCAGGTATGGTGATGCCTCCAGAGGTATTTCTTTTGCTGAGGATATGTTTGGATATGCTAGGCCTTCTCCGTTTCCATGTGAAATTTGAGATCATTTTTTCTATCTCTGTGAAGAACACTGTAGGGATTTTAATTGGAATTGCATTAAATCTACATATTGCCTTTGGTAGGATTGTCATCTTCACAATGTTAATTCCGCCTATCCAGGAGCATGGGAGTCTCTCCATTTTTTCAAGTCCTCCTCAATTTCCTTTTTGAGTGCGTTTATGCTTTCATTGTATAGATCTTTCACTTCATTGGTTAACGTGATTCCAAGGTATTTTTTTTGTTGTTGCTATTGAAAATGGGACCATGTTCCTTATTTCTTTTTCTGTATCTTTGTAATTTGCATATAGAAAGGCTACTGATTTTTGTGCATTGATTTTGTATCTTGCTACTTTACTATAGGAGTTAATCACCTTCAGGAGTTTTGGGATGGAGTCTCCACATATACAATCATGTCATCAGCAAATAGAGCTAAGTTAACTTCTTCCTGTCCAAATTGTATCCCTTTTACTTCCTTCTCCTGTCTTACTGCTTGAGCTAGGACTTCCAGTACTATATTGAAAATCAGAGGTGAGAGTGGACAACCCTGTCTTGTTCCTGATCTCAATGGGCATTCCTCCAGTCTCTCTCTATTAAGTATTATTTGGGCTTTAGGAGCTTTGTATATTGCCTTTATTATGTTAAGATATGAACCAACTATGCCGATTCTCTCTAATGTTTTGATCATGAAGTGATGTTGTATCTTGTCAAAGGCCTTTTCTGCATCTATTGAAATGATCATGTGTTTTTATGTTTAACCTTGTTTATGTGGTGTATTACATTGACAGATTTCCGTATATTGAACCACCCCTGTGTTCCTGGGATGAATCCCACTTGGTCAAGGTGCATAATGTTTTTGATGTGTTGTTGGATTTGGTTTGTGAGGATTTTATTCAGGATCTTTGCACCTAAGTTCATCAGGGAAATAGGCGAGTAGTTTTCTTTTCTTGTGGCATCTCTGCCTGGTTTTGGAATTAGGGTGATACTAGCTTCATAAAAGGAGTTGGGTAGCTTTCTCTGTTCTCCAATTGTGTGGCACAGTTTGAGGAAGATTGGTTTGAGTTCTTCCATGAAGGTTTGATAGAATTCAGTTGAGAAGCCATCTGGTCCTGGACTCTTCTTTTTGGGGAGGTTTTTATTACTTTTTCAATCTCCATGAGTGTGACGGGTTCATTGAGGAGAGTAATCTGCTCTGAATTTAGCTTTGATAGATGGTATGCATCCAGGAATTTATCCTTCTCCTCCACATTATCCAATTTTGTGGAATAGAGGTTTTTGAAATAAATCCTGATGATTCTACCAATTTCACTTATGTCTGTTGTGATCTGTCCTTTTTAATTTTGAATTTTGTTAATTTGAAGCTTCTCTCTCTCTCTCTCTCTTTTTTTTTTTTTTTTTTTTTTTGCTTGATCAAATTGGCCAGGTGTTTGTCAATCTTGTTTATTTTTTCAAAGAACCAGCTCTTTGTTTTGTCAATTGTCTTGTTTCCTTGGTTTCTAATTCATTAATTTCTGCTCTGATTTTAATTATTTCTTTCCTTCTGGAACTCTTTGGCTTGGATATTTCTTGCTTTTCCAGTGCCTTTAGGTGGATAGTTAAGTTATTGATTTGGGATCTCTCTGTCTTTTTTATGAAGGCATTGAGTGCTATGAATTTTCCCCTGAGGACTGCCTTCAGGTGTCCCATATGTTTTGGTACGATGTGTTCTCATGGTCATTCAATTCTTGAAACTTTGCAATTTCATTTTTTATTTCATCCACTATCCACTTATTGTTTAAAACAGTGCTGTTCAGTTTCCAGGGGCTGTTGGGATTCTTGGTGGGTCTTTTGTTGTTGATATCTAGAAATATAGCATTGTGATCTAATATCATGCAGGAAATTATGTCAATCTTCCTAAATATGTGGAGGCAGTGTTTGTGACCCAGTATATGGTCTATTTTAGAGAATGTTCCGTGGGCTGCTGAGAAGAATGTGTAGTCTGTGGATTTGAGATTGAAAGTTCCGCAGATGTCCATTAGGTCTAAGTGATCTATGGTTTTGTTGAGTTTCTGTTTGGATGATCTGTCTATTACTGATAATGGTGTACTGAAGTCCCCAGCTATGATGGTGTTGGTGGTTATTTCTGTTTTATTGTCAAGTAGGTTTTGTTTTATGAACTGTGGTGCCCCTGTGTTTGGTGCATACAGATTTATGATAGCCTCTTGATGGAGCATTCCCTTGATAAGTAGGAAGTGGCCTTCTTTGTTTTTTTTGATTATTTTTGGTTTGAAGTCTATTTTATCTGAAATTAATATACCTGTGCCTGCTTGTTTCTTATTCCTGTTTGCTTGGAATGTTGTTTTTCACCCTTTCACCCTGAGGAGGTGTCTGTCTTTAGTGGTGAGGTGGGCTTCTTGAAGACAACAGATTGAGGGGTCTAATTTTTTATCTATCCTGCTAGCTTGTGTCTCTTGACAGGTGAATTAAGGCCATTAATATTTAGGGTAATGACTGTGAGATTTGATTTGATCCCTGCCATACTGTGATGGAATATGTGGGTTGGTGTTTTCATGGACTGTGAAGTTTTTTGTGCCTACTCTGAGTTTGGTTATTATGATCTGCTTCTTGTAGGCATTTGAGTTTGATTATTTATTTCTTCTCTGTGGAGAATTTCCTGCAATACTCTCTGTAGGTTTGGTTTTGTGTTGATATAATTGTAAAGCTGAGTTTTGTCGTGGAAAGTTTTTCTTTCACCATCTATTATGAGGGAGACTTTTGCTGGATAGAGTAGTTTGGGTTGGAAGCCATAGGTTCATAGATTTTCAGTGTTTCATTCCAGGCCCTTCTAGCTTTTAGGGTTTTTATTGAGGAGTCTGGAGTAATTCTGATGGGGTTATCTTTGAAAGTGGTGTGCTATTTTTCCCTAGCTCCTTTTAGGATTTTCTCTTTGGCATCAATGTTTAGAGTCTTAATGACAATATGTCTTGGAGAGTTTCTCCTTTGGTCCAGTCTGTTTGGAGTTCTGTTGGCCTCTTGTATCTTGGTGGGCCTTTCTTTTAAGAGACTATGGAAGTTTTCTTCAATTATTTTGTTAAATAAGTTCTCCATGCCTTTGGTCTGAATTTCTTCTCCTTTTGGAATTCCTGTGATCCTGATATTAGGACGTTTAAGTGTATCCCACAATTCCCTCATGTTCTGTTCCCAGAAACTTTTGAACTTAGTGAAATTTTTGAACTCTTGAACTGTTTCTTCCATCTTGCTTCCAGATCAGAGTTTCTATCTTCCACATGGCTGACTCTATTCTTGAGAGCTTCTAGAGATTTTTGGACTTGTTCAATTAGGTTTGCATTTTCATCTACTTTTCTATGTACAATTCCCATCCCTCTGTCAAGCTCCCTTTTCACATTATTTTCTGAATTTCTTGATTATTCTTGGAATTCATCCTTGCATTTCTTTATGTCTTCATTTAGCATGGCCAGCTGATGTTTGGGGTCTTCTTTTTTTTCACTCTCCCTCAAATCTCGTAACTGTCTTTGAACTCCTTCCATTTTCTTATCTATTAGGTCTAGTTTAGTGATGGGAGCATCCACACGATTATCGGTCCTTTGTTGCTTTTCTGCAAGTTCTACCAGTAGCTTGGTCAAGGTTGCATTGCTCATAGCTTCATTTTGGTGTTCTCATCTTAGTGACTCTTCTGTATTTTGATTACAGATGTTCATTGTAGGACTGGGTGATCTAACTGGATTTTCTTGTATTTGATATTTCATGTTATTTCTTTTGTGTTGTGGTCTGCCCATCACAGTGTATATGCAGGTAGGTGGGTGGATCAGCCTGGGCTCAAGCACAATGGGAATCTGAGGCAGCCTGAGGCAGTTGCCAAGCAGCCTGGGCTTTGGCTCCCACTTGCCAAAGCCACCTGATCTACTGCCTGGCCAGGGCACTAAAATTGCCCGATCTCTCAAGTGGTAAAAGCTGCCTGTGGTTGAGCTAGGAGGGACACTGAGGCACCAAGCACTAAAGCAGCCCACACTCTGGCATGGGAACACTGGAACCCAGAAATAGTCTGTGTTCCCCCACCACAGGACAATGGCAGACGGCTGACACCTCAGACCAGGAGGGGATGGCACCTGAGCTGGTGCAAGCAACAGACACAGTCTGAGCTTGAGTGGCAGTTGCTATGGGCCTAGACTCACTGAATGTGCAGAGGCAGGAGCAGTAAGTGGGCGAGTGGGTGGAGCAATTTAAGTTTCCACATGCAGGGATGGATTGGCGCTTAGTGGTGCCAAGGTTACGGTGGCTACTTGGGGGAGGGGTGGGCTACCCACCTGCGAGGGAGTCAGTGATTCCCTGTTTTTCCCCCCTTTGTGCCCTCCCACTGGCAATCTAATGGAGATTTCTATCCCCTAAAAGACCCAGTGAACCTTAATGTTTTGCCTTTCTTTCCCCGGGATCTGAAGTGCAGCTAGGCGGTCACCGTCTTGGCTGGAAGTCCCTTGTTCATTCGGGTTGGTAGTTCTGTAGTTTGAGTTTTTCTTGCTTATTAAATGGAATTATACTGGGATATAAAGAAACCTTGGCTATAACAGCTCAAGTGATACACCACAGCCATATAGTTGGTTAATAGTAGAACTTGCTCTAGAAGCAGCTTCAAGATTCACACATTAAAGACAGACTGAAATGTGTCCAGAGGATAGAAACATAACTGATAAATGCCTAGGAGCTTACTTTCAAGTAACTCATGACTGAAGCACCAAAACAAAACAAACAAACAAAAAAAACCTTGTGAAGGCGACATTGCTTAATGCCACCATCAATTGAAGCTGCCGCAGGGGGAAGAACGCCACTGTGACTCTCTCAGAAGCAGTGCCCAGAGGTGGTGAAGAGCTTTCTTCTTTGTTCAGAATATAATGATTTTCCATTGTGAATAACCATTTAAGGATGTCTAACGTGACTCACGAGGTTGTGGAAAGGGAAGCTGAAATGACATAGAATGTTCTCTGGCTTCTATTTACTCCTTTCTCATTAGGAGAGCTACCAAGATTGTCAGCTAGGCACAGGTTTCCTAGTCTACAATGTCCTACCCCTTGGTTGTAAGGCAAATCCTGGCATTTCTCCCAGTGCAAAACAATACATTCTTCTTGCAAGTCTGCAGAAGGTGGATCCACTGCTTTAGGTTTGTTGTTGTTAAGAAAGCAGATCCATGAAGATCAGAACAGTCTGCCTCAGCTTCAGCTGTGAACTGCCCATCACCTGGAGACAGCATCACCTGCTGTTGTGTGGTCAGAAGTTCCAGATGCTTCTCTGGGTGTTTACATAAGTTGCATTTTTGTCTCCCACTGAAACAAGTCAAAGATGTTGGTAGAACTGAGGGGTCATAATGCATATCTTTTGAGAAAGGGAGGTGCCCACCAGCACAAACTACCAACACAGTGAATAGCGGATGCCTGTTCATGGGCAGTGCTGTGAGGATGTGAGAAGCAGGGCATTCTTGCTTTGAATTTCAAATGCCCAGGATGCTTTACGAGTAACTATGAACATGCATTGCCTCAGTGAAATCATGCATGTGTGCATGTTTGTGAGTGCACATGGCTCTCCTCCTATTCTGAGTGAGGCTAGATGGTTTTCCAAACTTGGACAGAACATGAAAAATGGCCTGCAGATAAGCATCACTGTATAATGGATGGATTTCTACTCAGAGGCTAGAGTATTTCTTATAGCACAGAAAAGCCATTGCTGCCTTTGGGCCATTCCATCAATGACTGTTGGAAGCAAGTTCCCGTCTTCAACCTAGCTTTCCTCTGGACTGTCCTCGGAATCCATGCTTCAGCATACTATTCTCAGATTTCCTCATAAAAATGTGATTGAAACATTCAGAATATTAGAACATGTGTTTTCCTATTATATAAATGTTTCTGTATATTTTTTGATTTTTTTTCTTACAGTCTGGCATTTTACTTGGAAAGAAGTACATATTGAACAAAAAACCTCTCTCAATAGCAGCACTAGACCATGGGAGAGTGAACTCCTAGCAGCACATTGGAAAGCTCCTACTATGAGTATTTACTAATTTTCTCTGCATTTTTTGATATTAAAAATCACAGAAAAAGAAATAAATTCTTCTTTTAACTCCACAAAGCTTCTTGTTAACTTTTTGTGTGGTAGTTGAAAAGGCTAGAACATGAGTCTTCAAAATTGTTTTTGTTGCATGGTGGTGCACACCTTTAATCCCAGCACTTGGGAGGCAGAGGTGGGAGGATCACCATGAGTTCGAGGCCACCCCGAGACTACATAGTGAATTCCAGGTCAGCCTGGGCTAGAGTGGGACTCTGCCTCGAAAAACCAAAAAAAAAAAAAAAAAAAAATTTGTTTTTGTTAAAGCAGTCTTTCATATTGAATGCTGAGTCATAAATCAATCCTTTTCTTTTCAACATCAGAATGGTGGTTTTTCTCTAATAGTTGCCAAACTGAAGGTACGGGAAACGCATAACATGTTTTCTGTACCCAGCTCTCTTGAGGGTGGAGAGTCTGTGGTTCTGGGAGTTGCAGAAGAATATGCTTCCTCCCCAAGGTCCGGAACATCAGCCCCACCCAGCAGCAGCCCTAGGTCATCCAGGGAAGGTTCCAGGCTGAGAACTTTTGGCAGCATTGCATGCAGCCATTCATCTCAGAAGATGAGGGTCTTGGCTTAGCTTCAAGGAGAGTGAGGCCTCGGTTGTGCTCTGATGGAAGCTGGCAGCATTATTTGATGGGCGTTTGGGTTTTAATGGAGTAAGTTAGTAATATTAAATTCATAATAGTTACTTTGTAAAGTCTTCAAGTCCATAGACACATCCCTATGCCTGCTATAAAATGATCTTGGGGCAAGGGGAGCATTAGCTTTGCATTACTTTCACATTGTGCTCTTGTGTTGTTGTTGTTTATTTCCCCCATTTGGTTTCTAGTTTTTGTTCAGGGTCAACTTTAAGACCTTATAAAAGGTCAAATTATGGGTGGGTAATTTTCAGACCTCGCAGTAAACTTCTCACTAATGTGGAGAATTTTATTTAGTGATATCTGTTACTAGAACTCCAGCCTTTTAAAAATATGCACACATATGTGTGTGTGTGTATGTGTGTGTGTGTAAAATCATTTACTGGGAAATCAGGTTCTGGGAAACTAATTTCCATACATTTAAGTTCAGACATCATTTGGGGATGAATTTTGGCAAAAAATATCTTATCTTAGGGAGTTGTGAAAAAAAAGTATAGACTGTATTATTATATTCAGAGTTTTAATCTGTAGACCTTCAAACTGTTATTGTTAGTGATTTCCACAGATCTTTTGAAGACTCCACCTATCCTTAATTCTATGCCAAGATAATGCACTCATTTTGTTCCCAAGGGAATTTAGTATTTCATTCTGAAGCTGCATTTCATGTCACTCTGCCTCTTCCATCTGCCTCCAGGCGGGACTCCACCTAACACGTTGCTGCCACATTTCCAGATAGGAATCACTGTGTCTGTAAACAGACATAGTGAAATTCTGTGCACAGTCTGTGGGTGATCCCAGTATTGGAATTTTTATTGTAATGCAAAGCTACCAGTTTCTATTATACATCATGTCATAAAAACCATAGAGCTTAGGTATTCCTCCCACATACTACCTCCCTCAGCTACTCCACTGCAATGCCACAGAGTCAGTTGCTGCATGTATACATTTCCCAGAAGCCCACGGCTTGGTTTGGGTACATTTTATGCATGAAGGAAGGGCACAAATGTGATACCAACAATAGCACTAGTCTCAGTTGCTCTTGAATGTTTATGAACATCAACACTTCATCCTGCATGCGCTTGTTATATGGCATTTGATACAGTGATCCTCTGAAAGTCTATGAAGAATGAAGCTAGTTCCTCAAAACCTAAAGGAAGAAATTACTAAATCCTTTAAAAGTTATCTAGGTTTTTACACATTTTGCCTTTTTCTTTCCCATAAATCACTCTTATAGTTATGTCTCCCCTCATTTGTTACTGCCAATCTTCTGAAAATAAAGAAGCCAAATGCTAATACTAATTAAAGTTATTAGTAAAATCGGTGTATAAAGTTGCTAATGAAGGACTTTTCTAACAGCTTAAGGTTACATAATGTCCATCTTTTAATCTTAGAAGTGACCATATCCATTTGATTTTGTGTATTATCTCCTTCCTGACTAGCTTATAGATCCAACGTTTGCAATTCAAAAAGATTTACCTCTTAAGCACTTAAGAAGTGCTTAAGAGGCAAGTAGATAAGAATGGAGAGCCTCTGTTTCCTGTCTCACAACTCTATGTTAAATAGATTGAAACTCCAGTTCTTGATGGCTAAGGCTATTGCATTGTTAAATTACATACAGGTAAGTATGAAGATCAATTCCACAAAGACAGAAGCTGCTGTGCTGGATTCCATGTGTAGATCAGTTGTCTCTTGGTGTAACCATAGACAGCACACCACCACCCAAGCCCACATCAGGCCTAGACAACTGAGTGATGATGAACCATTATGGACTTCTACTAGATGGTCTTAAAAACTTGAATTGACTAGTCTTTGGGGATTTTACTCAATGATTTTTCCTTAATATTAAACCCCTATGAATTCAAGAAAATTTAATCCATATGTTTCTGATTCAATTACTCTTAACTCATTAAGTGTTTTTTAAAAAGCTATTTGAAATTTGAGAAGTCTTTTTATGAGCCTTAGTAATCCTTTGTTCTTTGAATTAGGGAGAATTCTGCCAAGAGTTAATGGTACTTGAACCTCAATCTGCTCAAGGGGATTCTACACTTAGCAAAATGTCCAGCATCCTGTCACAGCCAGTGACTCTTGGACTCCCAAACTGTCTACCCTGTGCCCCTCCTTCCACATGTGTGGCAACACTAGATACTTTCTTTTCCCTGTATTGATCTGTGCAGGCCAAACAACCATGACTACTATGAGAGGGTAACATCCACCAATGGAATAAAACTTCAAGTTATGGCTACCTTTTATGGAAAGTAAGTAAAATAAAAATCTGATATTCTGAAAAGTGAATATCACTATTGCTTGTCCTTCCCCTTCCTTTTTCTTTTATTTTGCCTTGCTTTTCTTCTCCTGTGTTTCCTTTTCTTGTGGTGAGATAGAGTCTGGTTCTGTGGTCCAGGTTGGCCTCGACCTCATCATCCTCCCCCCTCTACATCCATAATGCTAGGATTGTATGACGGCACCATCATGCTTGGGTGCTACGCTTTGCTTTGTTTCTCATTCAGGTCAGAATACAAGGATAGTTTCACTTAATTCTTTGTATGTAGCATACATGAGTTGAACAAAGGGAGTGAAATACTTTGTGCTTTAAGGAACAAGAGAGGTTTGAGCATGTCATTTGCAGAGTTTTTCAGCATAACTGAAAATATGAACCTATGTAGAAACACAGGTGTGTTCAGTTATGCTGATGGTTCTTGTATTCCATATGAGAAAGGCTTTTCTAAAGTAGCTCTTCTTTAGCCAAGAGCACTGACAGTGGTCCCTCACATTCATGGAGGCAGCAGGATGCCTGTCACTCCAACAGCACTGGGTAAGAGCTTTGTACCTTAAGAGTGGGCTGATTTTGTCTGCTAGGATTTTTTTCTCTGTAAGTTGTAACTCCTGCAAAGAGACAATCATCAGGACTTATGAAAGCTACAGTTTACAACCAGGGATGAAGGGATGAAATTTGGAGAACAGGAACAACCAGTACAGGCATGTTTCATTGGAAGCAAGAAACAGAATGGCTCTTTGAGACCTAAGATTTCAAATAGCTCATGGGAGACATGAGACATGCCAATAGTGGCAATAGCTACTGTCTTGAGATCTAAGGAAGAAGATCCTAATGGTGTATTATATTAGCACATCACTGGCATTAACATTATCATCCCATGGGAAAGTTTATACAACAGAGAGTTGAAATTTCTTTAACACTTTGGTTTAAGGAGGAAGCATGTCCTCTTATGATATCTAGTAAGACTGTCCAACTGTGAAACTCTGGGTTAATTCTAGTTAAATTAGAACTGTGTTATATTTACTGTGGTGATGACACAGTTCTCAGAGGGCAGCTTCAAAGATCACACTTCTAAACTCACAGAATGGAACATCTGATCCTTAAGTTCCATCTGTTTCCATATCAGTGCCTAAGCATGGAATGCATGACAACACTAGTTTTACTATGTTTGTTTGGTAATAGTATAGGAAGGTCAAACAGTTGAGTAAAGATTATGATTATTTGTGCAGCATAAGCATCTACTTAAGAGCATGTTTTCCAATAAAATTTCCTAGAAAAACTAACTTTAATGAACCATAAGAATGTAAAAACATTTTGTGAGAGTTTTACAGAAACTCACACCCCATGAAATAAACTCACAATTACAAAATTTTTCAGTACCACTATAATCACATACTAATCAAAGAATTTATACAAGATACAGTAGCTGGTATGCTTGACCTGCAATGAAATATTTAATTTCTTATTACTAAATAATAACCTGAGAAAAATTAATCATGAAGATTTTGTATATTTAGATCAATTTTTTTAGTGTGTGTGTGTGTGTGTGTGTGTGTGTGTGACCGTGTGGGTGTGAATGTGGATCTGCATAGCCATGGCAAATGTGTGGCGGTCAGAGAACAGTTTTTGGGTCAATCTTTGCCTTCCATCTGGTTTAAGGTAGGGTCTCCAATTCACCACTCTGTTTGAGAGCTTTTGGGAAATCTGCTTCCCTGCTCCCCAGGAGTCACAATGGATGACAGAAGCTCCCCATAGCTTCAATCTTCTACACGAGCTCTAGGATATCTGAACTCAGGTACTCAGCTGTATAGCAAAACACTTCACCCACTGAACCATAGCTCCAGCCTATGACTACACTTTAAAAATGCACTCAAGGGGCTGGAGAGATTGCTTAGTGGTTAAGCACTTGCCTGTGAAGCCTAAGGATCCCAGTTCAAGACTTGATTCCCCAGGACCCATTTAACCCAGATGTGCAAGTTGGCACACATGTCTGGAGTTTAATTTCAGTGGCTGGAGACCCTGGCATGCCAATTCTCTCAATTTCTTTCTCTCTCTCTCTTTTGCTTGCATAAAAACATTGCAAAAATAATGCACTCAAGAATTAAATTACAGAGGCAGGGACTATTTTAAAAGAAAAATGAAAGCATTCCGTATATATATATGCTTCTTTTAATTTTTGAGGTAGGGTCTCACTCTAGCTCAGGCTGATCTGGAATTCACTATGTAGTCTCAGGGTGGCCTTGAACTCATGGCAATTGTCCTACCTCTGCCTCCTGAGTGCTGGGATTAAAGGTGTGTGCCACCATGCCCGGCACATTCAGTGTATATTTAAAGTTATGTCAATGCTTGATTTGAGTGTGTTGTAAAATGCTTCCAAAGGTAGGATTACTAGGAATTTTGTTTCTGTTAATTATTTAACCCTTTTCAGTGTCATTCTGCACTGTAGTCTGAATACTTGTGGTATGTGGACACTGACATTTACCAGCTGGTGACTTTATAGCATGGGGTCTTTGGGAGCTGACAGGGTCATGAAGATGGAGCTCCTGTCAAGGGGATTTGAGTCCTTATAGAAAAGGCCTAGAAAGCCTTTTCCTCCCATTCATGTGAAAACACAGCAAGCCTATGTTCTAGAGAGCAAGGCCTTACCACATTCTGAATCTGCCTTCATCTTGGACTTCCAATGGCTATAACAGTAAGAAAAATGTTTGTGTTCCTTGTAAGATATGCCTTGATAGTATTTTGCTACAATATCTGAAACAAACAGGAGCAACACGAGAGCTACCTGAGGCTGGATGCAGATGTACTCTCGGTTTCAGAGAGTAAGGTGGGAAAGATACCCATCTGTCCAGAGAAGCAGACAGGAGCTTCCAGAAACAAACAAAATTATGTTTATTTTTCAAAAGCAGTATCCAATTTTTCATGTCAATATAGATAATCTGCTTCATAAAATATTGAGCTTTGTTATTTTTCTTCTCTTCTACTCAAACATAGGAGTTGTACTGAAACATGTGAAGTATGTGAGGTATTGGGAAAATAAGCCTGCAAGGGGCAGAGATGCAGATGGTTCAGGACTTAGTGACTTTCTTTTTCTTCTTTTCATTTTGTTTTGAATGTTTTTTTGTCCCCCCCCCAAATCTGTGGTTGCTGCCCGTTACTGGCTGACACAAGCTGGATCCCAGGGAACCAGGGCCCTTAGGAGCTGAAGTTCATGGACTATAAGCGTAGCAGACTATAACTCTACTGATACTGAGGTGGAGAGAGCTGACTTTCCACTTCAAAGTCATGATGGGAAATTAACTCATCTTGATTCTGTTCCACTGGCAGGGATTTTAATTCATCGCTGACATGAAGAACAAAATTTACCTTAAAGAAGCAAAATCAGTTCAGTTTCCTTTGGCTGTAGAGGCTATATCTGCATTCTTTGTGAACAAAATTACTTTAGCTTTCTGGTCTGGGAATATTTGAAATACAAATAATTGATTGCCACCCTTCCTAATAGCTCACTCACTGAGTGTTTCACTCATTGTGTTATATTGGAGCTCAAAAAGTTTTAGATTTTTTGAGCATTTAAGTTTTCAGACTTTTTGACTATAGCTTTTCAACTATAGTTTTTCAACTTGTATACACACATGCATATTTATTTTTCAAATAAATTTCTTGAAATGATTGGTGCAGCAAATAAAACAAAACAAGGTGCTTTTAAACATAATATTTTGGGGGCTGGAGAGATGGCTTAGTGGTTAAGGCACTTGCCTGCAAAGCCAAAGTACCCAGATTTGATTCCCCAGGACCCACATAAGCCAGATGCACAAAGTGGCACATATATCTGGAGTTTGTTTCCAGCAGCTAGAAACCCTGGTGTGCCCATTCTCATTCTCTCTCTCTCTTTCTCTTTCTCTCTCTCTCTCTTCCTCACTCTCTCTTCCTCTTTCAAATAAATAAATAAAAATTTAAAAATATTAAAAAATAATATATTTTACTTTTTTACTTTAAGATATCACTTGTTATTCTTTTTTTTTATTTTTTTGCACAAATACTGAATTGACTCCAGTGAGAGTTAAAAAACTGTCTAAGAACAGTCTCATTTGCAGTCTGTATTTCATCCCAAAACCTTCAGCTACTCTTCAGTACCGATGTCCATCTGGTTTATGAGTGAAAAACTGGAGTGAGAGTAGAGTTAAAGGGCACAAATGATGTGGTATGTGACAGCTGAATACACTTACCGGCTCCAGTTCATTTCCAGTCCATTCATTGTTTCTCACCCAAAGGTGTCTGGCCCTGCTTAGTACATGATAAATGAAGATAAGTAAAGCACAGTGGCTTCCCGGAGGCCATGGGCCATGGAAGGACAGTCTAAACCACACTGTGCAACTAGGACCACATGGAAGCAAGCCCTTCCCTGCTTTGACAAAAAAGTCTCTGGAAGAAGGGCAATATAAGTCCAGGTCTTAGCCCTTTGGGAGCTGTAATGAATAACAAAATGTCTTTTAAATGGTAGCATTCTATTCCTCACTGCTCTGAGGGAGGCTGGGGAGATAAAGGCTCAAGTCGTGTCTATTGAGAACCTGTTCTCATAGACAAAGCCTCTTCTCTACAGTCTTCAGATGGAGGAAGAGCAAATGAGTCCCACGAGCCTCTTTTATAAGGGCACTAATCCTGTTCATGAGGGTTCTGTCTTTATCAGCCAATCACCTCCAATAAATTCACTTCCTGATAGCATTACCTGAGGTAGGATTTTAAGACAGAAATATTTGGGGAACACCAACATTGAGAACAAAGCAGACCACAAGTATTTCTGTCCTTTCTACTCCCTCTGCTGTGGCCCTAGTTCCTATTCCGGCCAGAGTACTGTGCTCTGAGCTACTGCAGCAGGTTCTGATCCCCTAAGCACTGTTTCCTTTGCCTCCACCCTACTCCCCGCCTCCCACCATTACTCTTTGCTCCAATAGCAGATGGAACTTGATCTACTGTATATATAGATACCCTCAGGAAATGCCTCGCCTACAATATGAACAGGAAGAGGAAGTAAGAATGGGATGCTGAGCACATACATTGAAGTGTTCTTTATATCTCCTAAGCAACAGTACCCTGAGAGACACTTCCACATGTATTGCCAGGGATGCTAGATTCAAATTTTATTATGGAGTTTATGCTCTTTTATGCCAGGCCATCCTAGGTCTTGTCTAAGATATCAGAATTTTGAAAGAGAAGGAATAACTTGCTCTTTAAACTGCTGCCAATAAAGGAAGCTGCTCAGAATGAAAAAAAGAGTTAGGGGGCTCAAACAATGTGGTATTATGATAAGCCAATGCTGTTACAGGATTATTAAGTTGGAGTGATATAGGGTGCATGTTATGAGGCTAGAGATAATGGTCACCTAGATGCTGTGTGTGTGTGTGTGTGTGTGTGTGTGTGTGTGTAAGAGCAGCAGGTGAGATTTGGGAAGTTGGGGTGTGAGAATGAATTGTTATGCTGAAAGGAATACCAGTAGATCCCAGTAGAGCTACTTTGGGTGGCTCTGTAAGTTGAGAAGTAAAAATGACACCTCGACCATTACGGAGCTTGCCTGTCCTCTCTCTATCTCTTGACTCCCACCTCATGATCTTAGTCTCTGCCTCCAACACAGGTATCTGGTAGAGGGACAATGAGAAGAAGAATGAAACCATGGCTCAGCAACATGCCCTGCTTTATTTCTCTTCAGTCTATCTAGAAGTCAAAAGTTCTGTTAGTTTCCTTGAGATTCAAATAACTTCTTTGTCTTCTTTTGGAGATATTTACCTTTCAGTGTGTCAAGTGTGATGGGTCCCTTCAAACAACCAGCTTAGTTCAGTTGCCTGTGTTACCTGGATGTCCCAAGCCCAGTGCACAGTCCTGGTTGTGTTGCTGGAGGTAATCGGCCTTCTATATGGGTGGGTGCCTTGATGTGTACTTGGGCTCAGATAAGAGCCATCATGGTCCTTAACTCCTACTAGTGCAGGAGGTAGAAACATTTGGAAGTATTTGGAAAGGAAGATTCACTAAACTATGAAGAGGGCAGGGTCAATAATCAAAGCCCTCTGTGGTGTTCAGGAACCAAACAATTATATTTTAGAAGAGAGATGTCTCATACTGCAGCTGATGGCTATATATGGTCACTTAAATTGATATTAATTAGAACAAACTGCAATTAACTAGTCAGTTCCCCAGTCACAATATAAACACTTAGTGCTTTGTACATACATATGTGGAGAGGGATAAGCATGTTGGGCATCACAATATACGAGCCAAGACACTCTGGAATTCTTAAACCCATAGAGTAACAAACCTCATAAGTGTTATGCTTCCTTTTATATGACCTTGTGCTGTTTAGTGATGGGCATATGCTCTGACACATACACCACTGGGAGATTTTGTCATTTTATACACATCATAGTGTATGCTTACATAATCTTAGATAGCTATGATGTCAGTAGACACTATGATTTTATATAAGCAAAAATATGCAGTCTGATGATGACTGAAGCATTTATATATATATATATATCCAGGATAAAATTTAATTTATGAATTAGACATAGCCAGAGATTAATAACAACTAATGATAAGATAGAGTACAATGAAAGTTATTTGACCTTTATAAATAGTTTCTAGACTTTTTCATTCAGTATTTTCCAACTGCAGCTGGTCATGAGTAACTAAAATCCTAGAGAAAGGGGAACAGCTGTGGAACACTTCCATGATACACACTGTCCTATTGGGCTCTGACTGAATTTGACTATGGGCTCTTGCTGTAGTTATAGGATGTCTTCCAAATAGCACTCTGGTTCCTATTAAAAATATTTCTTCTGAATTAATGTCCTCTACCTTCAATTGACATTCTGAGGAGAACATGAGTCCTTTTTGCAATGAGATGGAAAGAGGAGAGACTGCCTTTTATTTTAAAATCTGTTTTTGCAACTCTTTTGACTGTTGAGCAGTAGTGAGGTTACAATGAGGTCTAAATCAGTTTAACATGTCTACATCTTTATAGGCTACTTGGTTTGGAAACAGTCATAGTAGTGCCTATTACTTTTAGTAGTCATTGCCTGCATTTTCTCACTCTAATTTTTATTTGTGTATATAGTTACTGAGATGAGGCTCACTCTGCAGCTCACGCTGGCCTCAAACTCATAGAGATCCTCCTACTTCAGCTTTCCGAGCGCTGTGATTACAAGGCATATGCCGCCGCACATGTCTGCAATTTTACTTTGTGGAAAATAAGATAAACAATAAGCTAATAAGAGTGTAGTCAGATAAAGATATTCTCCCATTCTATATTATACTATGTAGGTTAACATTAATACCCACATAGTAGACAACTTCAGGTGCTGGAATGAACCTCCAAACCCTGCACAGTTATGGGAGGAAGGGATATTTATTGATGCTTACCGATAGAGGGGAAGTTTCATAATGGCAGAAGAAGTGGGCCCCCTTTCACGAGTCCACACAGAGAGAAAAGCCACAACCAGTACCAATAAGCACACTTCAGGGCCCCCAGGCAAAGCTCCAGCTGTCTGCATACTTTTGGCTGGAAACTCCAGATCTGCCCTCACACCTTAGAGCTGGACCCTAGAACCTACTCACAGTGACACCTTCTCCAGCCAGGCATCTGAGATTTAAAGTTTTACTAAAACTGAATCTATTGGGGGACATCCATTCAAACCTTCACAGCCCATCACATAAGCATTTTTGAGCAAAATTGAACAATTCAGCCCTGTGCTCAGAGTGTGACCTCAGGCTGGCTGGCCTTTCAGGGAAGGCAGGAGGGAGGGTAAAGTTACATCCCCGGTCAGAATTGCTCCCACAGGTAGCAAATAAATGGGATGAAGATGGGGCCTCACATGCTGCAAAGGATACCTCTAAGGTGCTGCTCATGGTTCTGAAGTTTGATTGTGAACACACACTGGGATGAAGGACTCCCTCTGTCCCTTTCCAAGCAGCGGTCCTCTGTATAATGCAAATGTCAACATACTTCAGATTGGTTTAGAATTCAAGGAGATGGTGTGTACTATGTCCTTCATAGAATGCCTGACAGAAAGTACTCAATTATTAATATAAAACTCCATGAGGGATGGAGTTAGTCCTCAGCTGGTAGATTACTTAGCTTATAAGCACAAGGCTTTGAATTTGATCTCTAAAACTACAAAAAGAAAAGAAAGTAAAATAAAACCAAAAAGAAGTCCAATAAAACCATAGAATGCTATGTAAAGCTGGGATCCAAAGAACCTAAGTGCAGGAACAAAAATGCTATCACTCTGCATGATGAGGACTTACTATGTTTAATAAAGTCATAAGAAGAGGCATTTTCTAATTATCTTTGCAGGCTAGTTTTTGAGGTTATTTTTAAATTAATTATGTAAGTGGATCTAAAACAAAGTGGTATAGAAGAAATTGAGTTTTCTTCTATCCACCTGAACTCAGCCAACATCATCTTCCACAGAACGATGCTTATTTGTGGCCTGAGACCATAGGAACTTTCCTGGTGTCTGACAAACAATGTCATAATGTTCCCGTATTCAGTGTGAAATGTCCTTGAAACACTCACATATCGTCTCACTTGTCTCCATAGCAGTGGCTTTTGTTTCTTCTATTCAGTTGTCACTCAAAAATCTCAGGTTGGAAAATGGTGTTAATTAAATATGGTCAGAAAATGAGCAAGCCAACTGCACTAGCTTTTAGTAAGAAAACTACAAGAAAGTACAGTGCTGACTTTAGAAACAAACATAACGGAAACTGTACAAGTGGTGAGTAGAAAGGTTACTTCCTGTTGAGATGATATCTTACAAGTCTAATGAAAGGTTTCATGGTATTTCTCACTCAGAAGAGAATTATGATGAGATATCAAAGACAAGATGACAAAAAGCATATAATAGACTTAACTGTAAGCACTTCACTTGTTTTTTAGTACTTAAAAACTAAACTGGGATTTTTAGTAATCCATCGTCAAATGGACGTAATTTATAAAAATATTGATTTAAGTATCCCATAGGGAATCATATAAATTGTCAAAATGCTATTTTTTTTGTGTATAATTTTGACAAATTTGGCATTCAAAAACCAAAAAAAAAAAAAAAAAAAAAATCACTTCATGGTGCATGATGGAATCCCAGGACAGGGAAGCTGAGACAGAAGAATAGTGAGTTCAAGGCCAGACTGAACTACATAGAGAGACTTTGCCTCAAAACAAAAATCAAAGAAACATAAGAATTTCATAGAGAAATGAATAATAAATAGTATTTTATCATAGGTTATTATTTTAATATAATGTGTATTAAAATTTTTTTGTATATTTTTATTTATTTATTTGAGAGCGACAGACAGAGAAAGAGTCAGAGAGAGAGGAATAGGCGTGCCAGGGCTACCAGCCACTGCAAATGAACCAGATGCATGCGCCCCCTTGTGCATCTGGCTAACGTGGGTTCCTGGGGAAACAAGCCTCGAACCAGGATCCTTAGGCTTCACAGGCAAGTGCTTAACCTCTAAGCCACCTTTCCAGCCCATAATGTGTATTTTTTAAGGAAGATTCTCTCTATGGAACTTTGAACTCAATGTCATCCTTCCTCGGCCTCCTGAGTGCTGAGATTACAGGCATACACCATCATTCTCATCTAATATTGTGTTTTACAAATATGTTTATATGGGACAGAATTCAGCCAAGGACCTTGACCAATTTTAGACAAACAAGTGACTTTTAGCAGTTGGAAAATATTAAGTATGTCCTATTTAAACTTCCTACTAAATAAAGCTATATTCATGTTAAATATGTGGATGCTGAAATAAAAGCTGTTTTATTTGTCTTATTCAGTGAACATCTTATACATACTTAGTGGAGCTAATGTTTATATAGAGAAAAGTACTGGGGAAAGTTGAAGTTAGGAATGATGTTTCCTGTACTTTGGGTGAGTTGAGAAAACTGCTTACTCCCTGGGGCTTACCTGTGATTAGTTCAATCACCATAAATGTAGTGTGTTTTTCCTTTGAATCATATTTTAAGAAATAGTACATTTAAACACTTAAAGGAAATAGTAAAGCAAACATAAAAAAAATTCTTGACACATTTATATTAGTGAAAACTAGAGTAATAATTAAAGGAAAATGGGCTGGTGAGGTGACTTAACAGTTAAGGTGCATGCCTACAAAGCCTAAGGACCCAGGTTCACTTTTCCAGATCCCCCATAAGCCAGATGCACATAATAGCACATGTGTCTGGAGTTTGTTTGCAGTGGCTAGAGGCTGTGGTGGTCCCATTCTCTCTCTTTTTTTCTCTCTCTCTCTCCCTCTCTCTCTCTCTCTCTCTCCCTCTCTATTTTTTTTAATTTTTTTGTTTATTTTTATTTATTTATTTTGAGAGAGAAAGACAGACAGAAAGAGGCAGAGAGAGAGAGAGGAGAGTGGGTGCCCCAGGGCTTCTAGCCACTGCAAACAAACTCCAGATGCGTGCGCCCCCTTGTGCATCTGGCTAACGTGGGTCCTGGGGAATCGAGCCTTGAACCGGGGTCCTTAGGCTTCATAGGCAAGCACTTAACCGCTAAGCCATCTCTCCCGGTCAGCCTGGGCTACAGTGAGACCCTACCTCGAAAAACCAAAAAAAAAAAAAAAAAAATCATTATCAACTACTTTGTGAAAAACTAGTTGCCTTTTTTTTCTCTAACAAAGGTCAATTCATTGTGAACTTCTTAATCTTGAATCAGATCTGCAAAGTGAAGATTTTCCTCCACAGTCCTGTAAAGCCTGGGAATGTGGTTCCCTTAGGAACACATTTCTCTAAAACTTCCCATTTAACCAAATGACAAAAATCATAACTTTATTAATTGTTTCTGTTTCTTTGGAAATAGGGAAACATGAAAATTAAAGTCTGTAATACCTTGTCAGTGTAAAAACTATGATTATTTCTAATAAAAAAAATTCTGGTGACATCAAAGCATGGATAAGAAAGAGAAAAAAAAGACAAGTTGAACTTCAAGCCTTTTGTTCTATGAAAGTTCTTGTTACTAGAGCAAAGTGAGACAATCATATTTGTAAATAGCACAGCTGAGGAGGAATTTAATACAGAATATATAAAGTGCTATTAAAACTCAGTATTAAACAAAAAGACAATTCAGGTATAGAATGGGTGAAATACATGAAGACATTTAACAAGCTGATAAATATGTAGGTCACAAACACATTCAATTAAAGATAGTCAGTACCATCAAACATAGAAATCTAACCACAATTAGACACCACAATACTCATCAGAAACCTATCAAGATGACTCAGTTTTAAAATGCAATAATGCTGGATGTGGTGGCAAACACCTTTAACCCCAGCACTTGGAAGGCTGAGGTAGGAAACTTCTTGAGATTTCGTGGCCAGCCAGGGAGTACAGAGTGAGTTCCAGGTCAGCCTAGGCTAGAGAGAAACTTTACCTGGAAGCAAAAACAAAAAATAAAACAAAACAAAACAACGAAGAGATAGCAATAACAACAAATACTGGGAAAGACATAGAGGAACTCAATCTCCACACGTGCTGGGAGTAGATAAACAGGCTAGCACCTGTGGAGTACTGAACATGTGCTTGCCATAAGGTCCAAAAACTTGTGGTCTCTGGCATTTATCTCAGAAAATTGAAAAACCTGTTGCCCCCTCCCCCTGAAGAAGAACCACTCAGTGAGTGGTCTCATAGAAACTTTGTTCCTAATATCCAAACCTGAGGAAAGATATCTTTAATTAGGTGAGTAGTTTAACTGTGGTGCATGCCATGGCATAGTACTCCACAACCGATACCAATTGGAAGGATTTCAGAGAGGCTATGTGGATGAACAACACTGATCCTGAAGCCCGGCAAACTGTGTGACCCTGTTTACGTGACATTCTTGAGAGGGCAAAACTATAGCCATTGAGGACACATTAGTGTTTTCAGGGTTAGTGGTGGAGCAACAGGGGCTGGAAATACATGAATAATTAGCACTGGGTATCTTTCGGTGATGGGGAATCTCTACCTCAGTCTGAGTCATGTCTGCACATATTCACACGTGGGGTGAAATGACACAGCAAGCACACATGCCCGCATCTTGACATCCAAAGGAGACCTGAGGATTGTTCTGCTGCCATTAATTGATTTTGATATCACTTGTAACTTCATAGGAATCTACATATTTTTTATTCAAAATAAAAATGTAAAAAAAAAACAATCAAATTAGCAATATGCATCATGATATCCCCACTCCTGTCTGGAAACAGCCACCAGAGAAGAGTCATTAGGGTAAACATGTGCACAATTAGCATATATACTAAAACACCACAAAACCACAGCCCTCCTGCCATGTCTGTAGCTTGGTGTCCACAAAAGTTCATGCTAGCCTGACCTCCCAGATACCACCACATACTGCCACTAGTGATAGGGAACTTGCTCTTACAGTCATTCAAGAAAAGTGGAGACTGTTCTTGAAGATGTCATTCATCTTCCCTCACTACAATTTCCCACTTGAGAAATCTAAATTATAAGAAAAAGAGTAATGAAAGAATTTAGAACACTGTTAAGATGCAATTCTGTGAAGCCACAAAGCTACAAGAAGTTTTGCATTTGGCTAATGAGGTGTGCTCTTTTTAGACAGACAAGTGTAGACATTAAGTTTGTTTACAAGTGACAGCATTTGTTCTCTGAGTCACTCATTCACTTGTCAAGTATTTATTAAGGCTATGTCATTCCACTTACCAACAGAGTTGGGAAATACAATGAAAAAATGCAGTTTCCCTTTTAGAGTTGTCCCAATTTAATAGGCAAGATTGAAATGCAAGCAAAATTGAAACTTGTTTTGAAATCCAATGCCTAGCCGAATATTTGTGGAAATATAATAAGCACAATGTTTTGAACTTGTGAAAATGGATAAATAAGTGCACATTGGTACACTCTAATATAAATTATATACTTGACACATAGGTTGTAAACCAATCAAAATAACAGATTATTGTTGTAGTCAGCTCCACGTTGTTGGGAAGAACATCCAAACAAGACACAGTTTATGGGAGGAAGGGATTTATTTCAAACTTGCAGATCCAGGAAGGAGGTTTCATCAGTGGTGGAAGAAGCTGCTTCCACACATCCAACCAAAAAGGAACCATCAGCAGCCAGCAAGCACCAAAAGCAGCAAGCAAATGGGCAGCAAACCGTAGGGACACAGGCAGAGCGCAAATACCTCTCTGCATACCTTTAGGCTGGAATTCAGATCTGCCCCTAGTCACATGTTCACAGCCAGGTGGCAGGAAACCCAAGTTATAAGCTTTAATAAAACATCTGAGTCCATGGGGGACATACATTCAAACCACATGTACAAATGTTCTTTGAAAGTTAAGTAGAAATTTAATCTTTAAATTTGAAAAATAAGCTTAAATAAGATCCTAACCAGTGAACTATTGTTTATTTTTACAATACTTTATTTATTGATTTATGAGAGAGAGAGAGAGAGAGAATGGGTGCACCAGGGCCTGTATCCACTGAAGATGAACTCCAGATGACTGAACCCCCTTGTGCATCTGGCTTACATGGGTTCTGGGGAGTCAAACCTGGGTTCTTGGGCTTCACAGGCAATCACATTAACTGCTAAGCCATTTCTTCAGCCCATTTATATTTTTAAAAATTTTTATATATTTATTTGAGAATGAGATAGGTAGAGGCAGATAGAGAGAGACAGAAAAAATGGGCACTTCAGGGACTCTAGCCACTGCAAATGAACTCCAGATGCATCTGCCACCTTATGCATCTGGCTTACATGGGTCCTGGGGAATCGAACATGGGTCTTTTGGCTTTGCAGCCAAGTGCCTTAACCACTGAGTCATCTCTCCAGCCCCTATTTATTTTTTTTTTAATCCAGGACTTCTTATAGAGTTCACTGGGATGGATAGTTAATAAAATTTAGTGATGACACCATGCATATGTCATGTTAGAGAAGACCTCGTTCTATTTCATTATTTCCACGAGGACCTTTTAAGTTCTGTGTAAAATTTTATACTCTACTTTACCTTAGGCATGTGCATGTGTGTGTGTGTGTGTGTGTGCACATGTTTGTGTACACATGTGTGCATGAGGAAGCCAGAGGACAACTTTGGTGTCATTCATCAGGTGTTATATACCTTTTATTCTTTTGGAGACAAGGTCTCATATTGGCTGGAGCTCACCAACTAGGCTAGACTGACTGGCTAGTAAGCCTCATGGATTTTCCCATCTCTTCTTCCCTAGTACTGGGATGATAGGCCCAGACCACCATGCCCATTTTTCTTAGAATATGGGTCTGGGGATCAAATTCCAGCCCTCATGCTTGCAGAACAAGCACTTTACTAACTGGGCTGTCTTCCCCACCCTCCTTTGCGTCATTTTCATTGTGATATGTTAAAATATCCCAGGCCACTCTGTCCTCTTCCTTTTCTGGTAATGCATCTCCTTTTGCTCACAAGTCAAGACCTGATAGATACTGAATGGAAAAGGTTGGAGTTGTCAGAAGACAAGGAGCTCTTGGGAACTTTGGAGCTCTGCTTTTTGTGCCTAGACAGAAATGTGTCATCTTCTGGCTTCTCACTTAAGAAGAAGTGACATCAAAGAGAATGATTTTTTTTCTTCACTTGTGATTTAATGAATACAAATTATTACAATAATGTTTTCCATTTGTTAAGCACTCTGGAATTTATTTTGATGCGAGGTTCCCTCACTTGATCTCAACCATCTTTCGAGGTGAATGTGACAGCTCCATGCAGAGCAAACGCAAGCTCGGCCAGCTCAGCCCACATGCAGATGCCCATGTCCACGTGCATGTGTGGAGACCGGTCTCTGTTCATATCCATGCCCCCAATTATGTTTCTTTTTATAGTAGCATACTTTGTCACTTTAAAGATTTGAAAACTATTTTTAAATCACTAGTTAGTCTTAAACAAAGCATAACTCTATTATCTTGCACACTCAATCTTTTGAAAAATCAGTCATTCTGAGAATGTAGGAATCTTTCCTAAGTCTGTGTTTGTGCAAATTGAAATGTTGGGTTTAAATGTATCAGTATTGGGCTGGAGAGATTGCTTTAGCAGTTAAGGTGCTTACCTGCTAAGCCTAAGGACCCAGGTTCAACTCCCCAGAACCTATGTAAGCCAGGTGTACAAGGTGACACATGCCGACAAGGTCAAGCATGTGCACAAGGGGGCGCATGCATCTGGAGTTTGATTGCAGTGGCTAGAGGCCCTAGTACACCAATTCTCTCTCTTTCCCTGTATTATGAAATAAATATTTTTTTAAGTAAGTAAATAAGTAAATATTCCAGTGTACTGTTCTTTCTCTTGCTACATTTACTTCTTCCAAAGCACAGGAACTGAAAATCTTCGGCTCACCTGCACCTGTGAATCCCACAGCCAGATGTCAGACCTCTGAATCATTCCACTCAACAAAAACTTTGAAGGAAGACTGTTTTTTGAGGCAATGGTATTTCAAACTTTCCCTGTCATTTCAGATAGGCCCATAACCTTAGTGGTTTCATCCTGACCTATTTTCTACAACATTGATATTGAGCTGACTAAGCTTCTGATGTCTTATGTACCTTAGTGCTTGATGACATCCATAATTCATGTCCTCCTCCATCCATTATGACTAACCTTTTTTTATGAAAACTCAATTTAAGCAGTTCTTGTTTGCAGTCCTGATAGGCTTAGTACTCATCATGTGTCTCCAACCTGGGAAGAATGTGCCTCCCCTGTCGTAAACTGTGAGGCCTTTGAAGGTTATTCTTTGCTAAATTCGACATGGAAGTACTGGGTGATGCTCTCCAACCCTTATAGGTGGCATTTCCACATTGTGAACATCCCAGGCATCTAAACTAACACTGCTCTTGTTTCAGAGCAGAATCCAAAGAATGAAATGAATACTTTGAGACAGTATCACATAAACTGTTTTGAAAAGGGGTGAGATGTTACACTTGCCAGCACTAGTCAGTATAAGGAGCCCATAAGGATCATCCAGCCTATCAGTGTGTACTTCATGCGCCATCTTGAAGGCTAGTGTCCAATTATCTTTAGCTAGACTTGGATCACCATGACTGGGGAGAACCCCTGATCCTGAAATGCACTAGAATTCTGACTATAGTCAACAGAGAATCTGTGCCAGGCATCCAGGGATCCACACAAATTTGTCCAAGTTGGCAATTCGCCTAACATTTTTCTCTATAAGGCAAACCATTGGCTCTCTGGACTACTCTGTGATCAAGGCTCTCCTGGCTGAAGGTGCGTCTTGTGTGTGATCTATATAGCTCTGTTTCTCCATGATGCCAGAGACATCACTTTCCGTTGTCTGTTCTGATTCCAGCGACGGCTTAGGGCTTGTGTGAGTCAACTTGTACATTCCTTTTTGCTGACAGAGCTTGTGTGCCAGCTCAAGCAGTTTATATAGACTGATAGATTTTACATATGGTATTTCTGGTCTGTTTTCTGACCTAACATGGCCTTGAAATGAGTCATCATCTTATCTTTACTAAATTATTATATTTAGATGGGAGAAGTGTTGGTTACTGAGTGATCCTAGAGAGAACCGTCAGACACATCTCAAGAAAGGGTCATGCTTTAGCCTCATGCAAGGCCACAAAAACACAAGAGGTGTGGCCTGCCTAGGGCATTCCTGGGCACAGGAGTGCAGTTACCTCCCTTTTCCAATTCCTACGCTGGGTTTTCACTTGATTTTTTTTTTTCATTTCATTAAAAAAGTGTATGTGTCATACTTGGGAGACAGCTTGTCTTCTTATTAATGGGAAGTACAGAACAGAAGCCAGAAAATATTCCTTTGTTTATACATTCACTGTCTTCCCCCCAAATAACTTTTCTACTGTTGTCCACATAGACACACAGTATGAATCCATATAGAAATAAACTTCAACAGTTCACATGTTTCTTAAAAATTTTATTTCACCATAGTTTATGTCACTTTTTTTCTAAGTAGAGTGGCTAGAATACTGCATTTGGGGACCACCTGCGGTCACTTTGCCAAGAGAATCTGCTACCCCCAGTCAGCACATAGACCTGACTATCAGAGACCACTTTAAGTAAACTCAGATTTTACGGGGGCTGGAAAGATGACTCGGCAGGTTAACAGTACTTGTTGGCAAGTGTGAGGACCTAAGTTTGATTCCTTAGCACAATGTAAATGCTGGTTACAGGCCACACATGTCTGTAACCCCAGCCCTAATCACCTGGGACTCACTGACCTGCCAGTCTGACTTAAAAACAGCAGCTACAGTGAGAGATTCCATCTCCAGTGAAAGATTCCATGTAAAAAAAAAAAAAAATGGAAGAGCCATCAAAGAGGACACCTGATATCTTCCTCTGGTCTCTATAGAGGTGTGAGTAGCATGTGTGTAATGGTACATACATGTGCATACTCCACATATACACACATGATAACAAAACATGAACTAAAACAATTCTTTAAAAAAGTAAAAGAAAAAAAACCCAGAGTTTAGAGAAAAAAAAAATATATATATATAACATGCCTGGGCTCTGAATCAGAAATGCAAATTTGAAGCCCACGAAGCTTAGTTCTGAGTAAACAATGAAGACTTAAATACAAAGGAAAAAAAAGAAACAAAACCTTGTCTTCAAATGGGTGGATTGAATTTCAATGGAAGGCATTGCCCAGCAACCCCAGACTCCTCCATCTGCAAAGTCAAGGCCTGAGAGAAAACAAGCACTGAGCTCTCATACAGTGTCCAGCGTGAGCACTGACCCCCTGAGATGTCCCATTTTCTTTGTAAAAAGAATCTAGGGATATAGGATTTTATCTTACATGCTATCCGTTTCCATTTTCACTTAATTCTGGAATTATGTGAAGAGCCTCATGCACCCAGTGAGGTATCACTTTTCAATCTATGTTTTGGAGATGTAGAAAAAGGAGTTTTGGGGCTGGAGAGATGGCTTAGCAGTTAAGCGCTTGCCTGTGAAGCCTAAAGACTCTGGTTCGAGGCTTGATTCCCCAGGACCCACATTAGCCAGATGCACAAGGGGCACACACATCTGGAGTTCCTTTGCAGTGGCTGGAAGCCCTGGCACGCCCATTCTTTCTCTCTTCCTCTGCCTCTTTCTCTCTTTGTCTGTTGCTCTCAAATAAATAAATAAAAATAAACAAAAAAATTTAAAAGAAGAAAAAGGAGTTTTTATTTTTCCTTGATTTATCATTTGTACACAGTGCTTTGGGTTTTCTTCCTGCACACATGCTCTGGATGCTAAAACTCTTGGGCTCACATGGAGCGGATGGCCTCAATGTGGGAAGCAGAATAAACTTCCTTTCTTTAGGAGCTGGGATCCAGATGCATTTGGATATTCATGACACTCAGTGCTGGGACTCTGCTTATTTCAATATTGCAATTGCCACCTCTGTCTTTTGAGGTGCAGTTTCCCACAAAGACAATAGTGCTTCTGTCTTGGAGACAAAACTACATATAAGGACACTTGTTCTTGGCTGTTTTGCTGTGATAGGAAGAACATTGATGATCTAAAAGGATTATGGATGAATTCCTGAATTCTTGATTCATTCTAGCAAGACATTTTTGCCTATGTAAGACTTCTTTATAGAACTTTCTACCAAACCTTATTTTGCTAAGAAGCCTTTCATACCAGAAAGAAGCTGGCCATCTCCTCTTTAGGTGAGGAGCCCCTTAACCGAAGTGGGCACTGTTGTCTACTGTAGTATATGACACTTGGGTAATGCATGCTCAGCCTAGAGCACTCCCTAGGAAGAGAAAGAGAAGAATCTTGTTTAAATAACCTCTATCTCTGGGTGACTTAGAGCACTTTGACAGATCTATATTTTTATTTGAAAAATGAATATGAAATAATTCAATCAGAAAAGCACCATCTGTTACTAATCAATAGTCTTGCAAGAGAATTAAAATGGTCCTTTTCTCTCCCCTGAAATCTACTGATAATTTCTTTTTAATCCTGTGCCATTCATTGAGATCAGATGCACTTAGTCTGCGTCGGGTCTTGGAATTGCATAAATAATAAAGTCCTCAAGGATGGCATGGGAGCAGTGGAATGTGTAACAAAATAATCGAAGGAAAATCTTTATTTAATGTAAAGCCATCTAACACTGTGAAGCAAGATGAATTTTAAAACCTTTGTTCTCTGTGGCCAGGTTGTTTCACAGCTAGAGTTTTTCCTTGTGTTAAATCTTGTGCTGTTTTGTCTGAGATGATGGCTTATTTTCTTTGTTTATGACTTCAGAAATTGTTATAACAAGACACATGACAGAGGGGAGTGAGAAAAAGCACAAATGGATCAAACAACATTCTCCACCAAAGCAGGCAGAGATAGGCCGGAGTTCCTTGAACTTGACAGTCTCTTAATCTTTTCCAGTGAGCTCAGGGATGATTTCTCTTGTTTCCAAACCTGTCACAGCATTCATTTGTGACCATTTTTATTGCTGGGATTAGTCGAGCCCTATCAATTCTAAAACTCCAACCCAGCCCAGTAAATGTCAGTTTTAATCACCAAATGCCGAACGATGTAAGAATTCCAGTGTGTACCTTTGGAGTTATGATTGCATTTTAACATGGCACTGAACTTCATAGACTGACCTAAGCCAACAAAAATCCAAAATATAGGTGGGTCCTGAATGAAATCCATGCCTCTTGTTCTCTCTAAAACCTTTAGCTATATTATTCTCCAGTTCCCAAAGTCAAAACAGAGAGCAGCAGAGTTAAGCTTAGCAAAGTGGTTACACTGCATGTGTAAGCCCGACCACCTACCCCTGTCCTGTCTCCATGGAGAAATGCTTTTTCTGGAATCTCACAATTGAAACCTGGCTTATTACTGGCATTTTATTTGCATATTTATCAAGGGATGCATGTCTCTTACTAAAGCTGAATTTGAAGACATCTCTTGCCATATTAGAGAGATCACCTAGCATGGATTTCAGGAATATGCCAAGTGCTTCTGATAACTATGTTAGGACAGTATTAATGTATTTGCTCCCCACAAAAAGTTCAGTATAGAGAAGAGACGACTGCTATGGCTTGAGAAAGCTGCTGGAGCTCTTCTCTGTCTTCTTGTTCGGCAGAAACGCGGACCTGTAAATATAATTCTTTGTGGAGAATCCAGTGTGGAGTAAAAATTCCCAGAAAATGTTGTCCTCTAGAAAAACTGGAAAATCTTTTCCAATTGGGTGTGTGTATTCACTGGCTCTACATGTTAGATATAACCAAGCCTAGATGAAAAGTGCTGGGGGAAATCTGTCTATACTGATCATGTGCAGATTTTTTTCTAAAAATTAGTCCTAGGCATTCAAGTAGAACAAGTATGTCCACAGTATTTCCACTGTGTTAGCCAGTAGAAGTTAAAGTGTACACATGGGTGTGCATAGGTTTCATGCAAATACCTTATACAATGGGTATAGTATCCTATGGATTTAGTAGCCAAGGAAGGTCCTGGAACTGGTCCCCTGCAGATAGCATAGCACAGCTAACATTGCTTATAGATGGTTTAACAAAAGTACTGTTCTCGAAAAATGCCAGGGAGAAATTCTGTCATCTTGAGTACAGAAGAGAGCCTTTGGAGACACTGACCTTCCATTGGATGCAACATAGGCCCTGTGTTGGGAAAGGCATGAAGAGGTCATGCCCCAGAACCCAGGCCCATGTGCTTCACAGTTCACGCATCTGAACACAAAAGACGACAGAAGTTTGCCAACCAGCAGCCAGAGAGCCACCACCTATGACCAGGGAGATTATATGCTATGCGGGGCACTCTTACTGCTCTCTGCTCTGGAAATTCCTAAGGTATTGATTCTCCTCTCTGGATCCTTGTGACGTATGTCTCCTCCACTATGGTTTATGCTGAGCTTTAAGACAAACATGACCTCAACCTCTGTTCTCATGTGTGTGACTTGCTGGTCTGGGAAAGGGCTTGACATGGCTTGTTACATTGAGGATCCCAGGCAAGCAAGTTTGTAACTATTACTAGAAGTCCTGATGTCCAGCCGGGCGTGGTGGTGCACGCCTTTAATCCCAGCACTCGGGAGGCAGAGGTAGGAGGATTGCTGAGAGTTCAAGGCCACCCTGAGACTACAGAGTGAATTCCAGGTCAGCCTGAGCTAGAGTGAGACCCTACCTCGAAAAACCAAAAAAAAAAAAAAAAAAAAAAAAAAAAGAAGTCCTGATGTCTTCCAGGTCATCATGGATTATTTTAAAAAGTGAATGGTGAGCTGGAGAGATGGCACAGTGGCTAAGGGTGCTTTCTAGCAAAGCCCGATGGCTCAGGTTTGGTTTGCCAGTACCCACCTAAAGTCAGATGCACAACGTGGTGCATGCCTCTGAAGTTTATAGTGGCAGGAAGCCCTGGAACACCCATACTGACTCTCTACATCTCTCCCTTCCTTCCTCTTCCTCTCTCTCTGTCTCAAAAAAAAAAAAAAAAAAGGTGAATGAATTGAGGATGATTAAACAAATAGAAGGAGGGGAGAAGATGAAATGCAGGGAGTTCCCCAGGAAATTAAGCTAGACTTAAGAATAAAATAATGGTTATTGAACATTATGATCCATACCAATCCTTGAAAAGCTTATTTAACATAGAATGTCCTTGGCACACTTCCTGAAGTTCTGACCACAGAGCTGGTATGGAGTCAGGATTCTGATGAAAGACTGAATTCTCACTGAAGGTGATGCAAATGGAATGATGCTAATACTATATTAAAAACAAAACCCTGTTTAACCCTGTCACCGATATTCAAATGGCCAGGGAAGAGATGTGCCCATATATGGAATATAATTATTTAAAAATTTCTTTATTTATAATTATTTTAAAATCATATAAAAAATTCTTCCCCATTTGAGTTAATTTTATAAGTACATTCAAGGAATGCCTTGCAGTCCTCTAACATGTTGCCCACATATTAAGATATGGATCACAGAGACTACCAGACTTTTATCTTTTTTTAATTTTTTGTGTATTTATTTATATTTGAGAGTGACAGACATAGAGAGAAAGAGGCAGATAGAGAGAGAAAGAGAGAATGGTGTGCCAGGGCTTCCGGCCACTGCAAACAAAGTCCAGACACATGCGCCCCCTTGTGCATCTAGCTAAAGTGGGTCCTGGGGAACCAAGCCTCAAACTGGGGTCCTTAGGCTTCACAGGCAAGCACTTAACCACTAAGCCATCTCTCCAGCCCAGACTATTATCTTTTGATTTTTGTGTTTATTGTCTGATTCATAAAATTTTGAAATACTATCCCAGTGAGTGAATTCATCCTCATTAAGTAAAACTTTAGAAATAGGGACTGGAGAGATGTCCCAGTGGTTAAGTGCACTTCCTATACAAACATGAGGACCTTAAGGGGCTCAAGACTGCCTGAGTTCAAATCTCCAGATCCCATGTAAAACAGGTGAGTGTGTCCACTTGTATCTGTAACCCCAGTACCACAGGGTAGCAGATATTAAAGAATGGAAGGACTCCCCCACCACTAACCACCACCACAATCTCCAGAATCAGTAAAAAGATACTCGAGCTCAAATAAGACCAAGCAGAAAAGCCAAGGAGCTAGACACCTGATGTTCCATTTTGACCTCTGCAAGTGAATGACCCTCACCACAGGCGAGTGTATGGAGTACCACAAGATCACATATGTGTGCATACATCAGACACACACATGCCACATTACACATACACTCACACAAGCAAAAAATTTAAAGAACTTTTGGATATGGGGCTGAACTCTTGAGTCACATGCCAAGTGTAGAGCCCTCCCTGGGCAGCTGCCTGGGAGGGCAAAGCCAGCACAAGAGGAGCTGGGATTAGGGCCACACCACACAACATTGTGAGACCCGGCTGAGCCACCCCTTGAAGGCTTGCCTGGGAAGGCAAGGCCAGCATAAGAGATGCTGGGAGCAGGGCCTTGCTGCACCCCATTTTGAAACAGGGCTGAGTTCAGGGGTTATGTGCCAGAGTAGAGCCAACCCTGGGCAGATGCCTTGGGGAGCAAAACCAGTGGAAGACCAGCTGGAAGCAGCCAACCAACTTGGATCCTTCTTCTCACATTCACCTTCCCAGCACAACCCACTCCCCAAAATCATCAGAAATGCTGAAGTAGAGGACAACTGTGCACTGGTCTCAGGCCCTAGGAGAAATGTGGAGTTGGTCTCACCCCAAAAACCCAGGAAATGAATAAGACTGGATGAGAAGTGCCCAGCTTAGTCAGTAAGAAAGCCAGATCCTAAGTTCTTACCCAGATTTACCTAGAGAAGCCACACGGAAAGTAGACCTTGTTCAGGCTCAAGTGCATCCATCCCAATGCAGTGGTCAGTCTTTACTGCCACAACCACCTTGATCAATTTAGATCAGGGTACCCAGCACAGGCTGTATAAGAGCTGCTTATACAGACTGTAAAAGAGCTGCTCATTCTGAGTGAGACAACTGAACTCAAGATGAGCAGACCCCAACATAAAGCAAATAACAAACAACATCCAGCAAAGGGATCCACACCAAGATTACCTGCTCCCACAATGGAAGACTCCAATGGAAGCTTAGAAGACACCGGAGACACAGACGCCTAGAATGAAGTTGCAACAAGCATTTTCAATGAACTTAATGAGAGTATAAACAAATGGCTTGTTGAATGGGAAGAAACAGGACAGAGTAATCAAATAGGAACTCCAAGAATGAAGGAAATGGAAGCAAATCAGCAAAAGGAATTCAAATCGCAAATCAAAGTTTGTCTCAATGAATTGGAAGAAAGACAACAAAAAGGACTCAAATAATGGATGAAAAAAAAAATGGAAGAAAATCACCAAGAACATCTTAATAGATGGCTGAAGGAAAGCAAGGAAAACCAGGAAACAGTACTCCACAGATGGCTTAAATGAAATTTAAGACACTCAAAAAGAGATCAACAGAAGTCTAAAGGAGTCTGAGGAGAATCCACAAATAAAGAAGCTCATGGGCCAGTGGAACAAGCTCAACCAGGACATACGCAAAGGCAGGAATGAACTCCAAGAGACAATAAAAAGGTCAAATAAAGAAATGAAAATGGAATTCAAGCAAAAGATGGAAATGCCAATGAAAAAAAAATAAGAGCAAACAGAAATACACTACCCTCTGTGAAAGCACCCAAGAAAGCCTCAACAACAGAGTAGACCACATAGAAGTCAGATTTTTGAAACTTTAGGACAAGACAGAAGAACTTGACCAGGATTCCTAAAACGTTGTCAAGTTCCTAAAAGTGTGTGAACAGAACATGAGGGGAACTATGGGATACCTAATAAGAACAAATATTCAGATCATAGAGAATATGTCCAACAAAATTATGGAAGAGAATTTTCCCAACCTTACAAAAGAGAGACTGATTCGAAAACAGAAGGGGCACTGCACAGGACACTGCTCTTACTGACAACTAGGTCCAGGGTGATGGTGGCACACAGTGATCAAGAAAAATTTATCAAAGCAGAAATCCAGAGGCTACAAAGAACTCAGCACTAAATCTGACCACCAGCATGCCTGCTATGGGTCAGGAAACATTGCAAAAGAGGAGGTAGAAGGACTCTAAGAGTCACAGAGTGGGTAGGAATACCCCGAGGCACTGTCCCCCCATTATCCCATTGGGACTGACTGATGGAGGCCTTGATGACTCCACAGTAAGTCCCATAACCCTATACAGGAGGGTCTCAGGGAAATGGGAACAGGGGAGAGGGAACAAAAGATTAAAATCTGTTAAAAATCTATGAAAAGAAAAAAAAGACTAGAAAAACAGAAGAAAAGGTAAACAAAACTAAGAGTTTTTTTTTTGTTTTGTTTTGTTTTTTTTTTTTTTAAGAAAAGCATACAAAATCGACAAACCTTTAACTAAACTAGGAAAAAAAAAGGTTCCAATCAACAAAAGTAAAGAAAAAAGTACTATAGTTAATATTACATGAATACAAAGGATCATAAGAATATGGAAAATAATATATCAACAAATTGGACAACAGGGAGGACATGAATAAATTCCTAGACACATGTCACCTCCCCAGAGCTGAACTATGAGTAACATGGGTCAAAGAAGGTGAATAGGGTATCTGAGGAGCAATGCCTGCGTTGGCCTTCTGGCCTCCACACACATGCACACACATATGCGTGCACACACCCAAATCCACAGGCATCCACACACATACAAACACACATGCACAGTGCCCCCCACACACAAACACACACACACACACACACACACACAAACACACAAAACTCTCATCACAGAAAAAAAAATAAAGAATTTTTTAAAAGAACTAACAAATAGAAATTAACTCAGGTGAGAGCTTTTAGAGTCAGCACATTTAAGTAAAATAGTGAGTGTTGGGCCTGTACCATTTGCATGTCAATGAGCTCTTCAGGTCACTCAGAAAATCTAACCGCCATATGCTTTGCTACTCCGGTGTCATAAAGCAGGCCTGGAGAAGGATGTGGAACCATGACTTTATCATTTTTGTGATGCCAAGTTCTGTCTTCTACAATATTTTGCAACTTTCTTACTCTAGATAGGAAGATTTGTAGGGGCTTAATAAAAAAAAAAACTGCAAAAAAAATATAAAACATAAGTTCTGCTTTCAAAGTCCTTATGATCTGAGTGGTAAATAAGAGCCACACATATGAAACCATTGAAATAATTTACAATCATTAGTACTGTTACCCCTAAGGTAGAAATTACTGGTAAATTGTTTTTAAAGAGGCTAAGTCTTCATTGAGGCCACAGTGCAAGAAAGACAATAAAAACTTCCTAAAAGAAAGACTGTGGAAGAAGCTGTCTGATTTATCTTAGCTATTTATTTGAATGCATTCATTTTACATTACTATAACTCTCAAAGTAGTCAACTAGCTAGGCCAAATTCATGAGTTCCCACAATTATTCTTATTTTATTTATTTCATTTTTGATATTGTCAATGTTTAAAATGTTGAGTCATTTATTTTTATGAATGACTGAAAATTTGGGCTGGCTAACTCCTACGTTCATTTTCATCAATTTGGTACAAGTCCCATCACATGATACCTTATTATCTGTTCACTGTCTCTGACATCAAGTGGCCTTTAAATTTTTTCCCTCATTGTAAGGTTAAATAATATAAGAAGTATAGATATACTTCTTATGTATGTCCCCTAGTTGTAGTACTTTCACAAATATGATCCTCAGAATACAAGCATTAAACATATCGGATGTGCCAAAGGGCTGTCAGAGGAGAGCTGACTGAACAGGGTGGAAGGAAAGGAAGGAGGGACAAATGAATTTCATTTTTGTGTGTCTGAATGCACCATCTCATTTAGTACAGAAAGCAACTTTTAGAAACAGAAAGACTAAGAGGTTTCATGAGAAAAACCAAAGTTTGGAGAAACAGAACAGTTGTTTGTGGTCCCTTTGGAGTGTACACCCACTTCTTTCTGACAAAAGTCCATCCTATTTCTAGCATGTTTGTTCAACATGTTTAATTAAGATGATTTCACTTATTTATAACATCAAACCCCAATAAAAAGAATAAGACATTATTCTTATTTTCCATCTTTAGTTTACTGGTTAAAAAAAAATGTAGAAGCATAAAGACAAAGATGTCAGACTACTTGTTCAGTTGTGAATTACTCAGCAAAGGCTGTGGCTGAAATTCAAGCCAGTCAAGAATAAGGCCGATGTCTTTTTCTCCAATAGCGCATTGTTACCAATCTAGTTAGGCGTGAAATTACTTGCAAGTCCTTCTCAACAGAGAAAATGATTTCACCTCTCCTGGAGATTTTGTCCCTTGAATCTCTCTAATATCTGGGTGCTCTCATTTATCTCCTCTGTTTCTCAAAGATGTACGTACATTGTTTATTCCAAATGTGTCATAATAGCAAGTTAGACATTGAGACCTTAGTGTCTGGAACTAAGGAGGCATTAGGCCTTCAGTGAGAAGGGAAGGAGGCACTGGAAGCTCCTCCTTGCCCTTCCCTATCCTCAGTATAGACAACAGGGTTAATTGGGAAGATGGAGAGCAAGGCCACTCCTGTTTCATTTTTACCCTAAGGGAAATAAGACATGGGATGACTGCTGAGACCCATAGAGATTGTCTAAAGCTGTTCTCATTTTTTTTTTCATTCCAATTCTATTTTGTTGCATGTTTAATTTTTGGGTTATATCAGTCCAAGTTAAAGTGTTCCCCATGAAAGGATACATGAGGAAGGAAAACATGGAGTCAGGATGCATCATAGGATTCATGGTCTATAACCATAGTTCTTTCAAGAGAACTATGAGTATGAAAAGGGTGTTGTTGTAAAGGAAGGAAAAATTGCACTTGGGGCTCTATGATCTTCACTTATCATAATAGTTCCTAAAGATATATTTTCCATAGCAAGGAGAGGTGGTGCACACCTTTAATCCCAGCACTTGGGGGTCAGAGGTAGGATGATTGCTGTGATTTTGAGGCCACCCTGAGACTACATAGGGAATTCCAGGTCAGCCTAGAGTGAGACCCTACCTTGAAAAACTATATATATATATATTCCTAGCTACCTCTTTCTATGATTTTGCCATTCTCTTTTTTTATATTGTTTTGTTAATTAGTTTCATATTCAGCAAATACAATCCGTTTGGTACCATTATTAGGCTCATCCGAGATTTACCCCTTCCCCTTGGCCCCTCCTTGTTGAGGTATATGGGTCATGCATTGTGGAGTTAGTCCACAGTTATGGGTAGGACAAACGTCTTTGCAGATCATGACCCAACATGTGGCTCTGACATTCTTTCTGCCCCCTCCTCTGCAAAACTTCCTTCAGCCATGTTGGGTTCATTTTGGTCTGCTTCACTGATGAGGTGTTGGGGGCCTCTGTGTCTCTGGCTCTCTGATTTGGTAAGAGTTGATTTTTCTCTGTGTTGATCTCCTTCACCCTTGTGCTGATACCTGGTTCACCAGGAAAACAGCACCCTTGCTTGTTTCACCAATTTTTCTTAGTTTCAGCCAGGGCCCTTTTGAGGTATGATGGGGTGGCTCTCTCCTTAGGATCTACATCTATCTGAAGAAGAGAAGCAGATTCTCCAATGGAGAGTAAGTTAGCACAGGAAAAATGAGATAAACCTTACTTTTTTATAGAGAATTTAATAGGTGTAGGCCCTCTTGTAGCCCACGATTGATGGTAGCTTGATAATGGAGAGACGGCTTATGTTTGGATATGGTTCTGGCTTGTTTCCCAGCTCCAGCTATGGGTCCCATACCACTGAGGGCATCAGTTACCTGAATCAAGAGCAGTTGGTTCCCTACCATGGCTGTGTGCCACTATTGCACTTGTGTGGGCATCACAACAGGTTATTTGCTGCTAAGTAGGTTAGACCATGAGTTGCTTGGACAGATATTGGTCATTTTCCCCCAATCGCCCATGTAGCACCTTCTGGCACTAGACACAGTCACTGTGTGAGGACTGACTCTCTTCCACCTTCCAGGCATGCCATTCCATTTTACGTGTTGACCACATAAGGTATCTTCAGCAGTAGGGTCTTACCACTAACCTTTGGTGGGTCATCAAGTACTCTGACAGAAATCTGTCTTTCTTTTAGGAAACTTTGTATGTCTCTATGATTAAAAGCTCATTGTGGATGATAGCCACATGCTGGTACTGGGAGTTACAGGTCAGTGCCCACTAAGAAAAGGAAGAAAAAGATAACTAATATATAAGAGTTAGAGAGAAGACAGAGAGAAAGAGAGAGAGAGAGAGAGAGAGAGAGAGAGAGAGAGAGAGAGAGGGAGAGGGAGGGAGGGAAGCTGTAGAAGATTAAGGTTAGTCTTCATCATACCCTCTCCAGTGTCTTGAGGTTCAGGTGTTCCCTCCAAGGGCTTGGTGAAGGTTCAGGCATTTGGTTTGCCTTTTAGGAAGTAGAATTTTATGGTACCATTGCTGTTTGGGTCTAGATTTTTGTTCCCCAACCCCTCTCTTGCCTTCCCCTCCCGCCCCACCCACCCTACCTTGCTGGGTATGTAAGGCATCTTGGGTAGATTCAGATTAGGTGCTGTAGATGACTGAGACTATGTGGTGATTTTTTTCTGTGATTGGGTAAGTTCACTGAGAATGATCTGTTCCAAGTTCAACCATTTTTCCTCAAATTTCATTACTTACTGCTGTATAGAATTCCATTGTGTATATGTACCACATCTTAGTTATCCATTCTTCTAGTGATGGACATCTGGCTTGATTCCAGCTCTTAGCTATGACAAATTGAGCTGCTACAAACATGGTTGAGCAAATTTCTCTGGCCTGTGGTTTGAAGGTTTTAGGGTAGATGCCCAGTAAGGGAATAACTGGGTCTGTTGGTATCTCTATAGTCAGCTTTTTCAGGAGTCTCCATATTGCTTTTCAAAGTTGTTGTACCATCTTACATTCCCACCAACAGTGGATGAGTGTTCCTACTTCTCCACATCCTCACCAGCATTTATTTTCATTTGATTTTTTGATGTTTGCTATCTTTACTGGGGTAAGGTGGAATGTCATAGTTGTTTTAATTTTCATTTCTCTGACAATGAGGGATGATGAATAATTGAAGAAAACTTCCCCAGTCTCTTAAAAGAAAGGCCCATCAAGATAAAAGAAGACAACAGAACTGCAAACAGACTGGACCAAAGGAGAAACTCTCCAAGACATATTGTCATTAAGACTCTAAACATTGACACCAAAGAGAAAATCCTAAAAGCAGCTAGGAAAAAACAGCACACCACTTTCAAAGGTAACCCCATCAGAATTACTCCAGATTTTTCAATGGAAACACTGAAAGCTAGAAGGGCCTGGAATGAAACACTGCAAAGTCTAAGAACCTATGGCTTCCAACCCAAACTACTCTACCCAGCAAAAGTATCCCTCATAATAGTTGGTGAAAGAAAAACATTCCAGGACAAAACTTAGCTTTACAATTATATGAACACAAAACCAAACCTACAGCGAGTATTTCAGGAAATTCTCCACAGAGAAGAAACAAATAATCAAACTCAATTGCCTACAAGAAGCAGATCACAACAACCAAACTCAGAGTAGGTACAAAATCTTCAAAGTCCATGAAAACACCAACCCACATTTACCATCACAATATGGCCGATCACACAGTCATTACCCTAAATATTAATGGCCTTAATTCACGCATCAAGAGACACAAGCTAGCAGGATGGATCAAAAAATTAGACCCCTCAATCTGCTCTCTTCAAGAAACCCACCTCACCACTAAAGACAGACACATCCTCAGGGTGAAAGGGTGGAAAACAACATTCCAAGCAAATGGGAATAAGAAACAAGCAGGCGTAGCTATATTATTATTATTATTATTGTTATTATTATTATTATTGGATAAAATGGACTTCAAACCAAAAATAATCAAAAAAGACACAGAAGGCCACTTTGTACTTATCAAGGGAATGATCCATCAAGAGGATATTACAATCATAAATCTGTATGCACCAAACACAGGGGCACCACAGTTCATAAAACAAAACCTACTTGACAATAAAGCAGAAATAACCACCAACACCATCATAGCTGGGGACTGCAATACACCATTATCAGTAATAGAGAGATCATCCAAGAAGATGATGAACATTTTCTTAAGTGTTTGCCATTTTTATTTCTTCCTCTGTGAACTGCCTGTTCAGTTCCTTGCCCCATTTTCTGAGTGGGGTGTTTGACTTTTTACTGTTTAGATTTTTGAGTTCTTTGTAGATTCTAGAGATTAGGCCTGTCAGTTGGATAACCTGCAAATATTTTCTCCCATTCTGTGGGTAATCTATTGGCTTTGCTTATTGTATACTTGTCTTTAAAGAAACTCTTCAGCTTCATGCGACCCCATTGGCTGAGTGACTGTTTAAGATCGTGAGCTACTGGGGTTTTGTTCAGGAAGTCTTCTTACATTCCTATATCATGGAAAGTACTTCCTAAATTTTCTTCCAGTAGTAGTCGAGTTTCTGGTCTTATATTGAGGTCTTTGATCCATTTGGGCTTGAGTGTAGTGCATAGAGAAATGTGTGGATCAAGTTTCAGTTTCCTGAATATGGTTATCCAGTTTGTCCAGCACCATTTGTTGAAGATCCTGTCTTTTTTCCAGCCTATATTGTTAGAGCCCTTGTCGAATATCAAGTAGCTATAGTTTCTTGACCCAAACTCCGGGTCCTCAAGTCTATTCCATTGGTCTATACTCCGATTTTTATGCCAGTACCATGTTGTTTTTATTACTATGGCTTGGTAATATAGCTTTAGATCAGGTATGGTGATGCCTCCAGAGGTATTTCTTTTGCTGAGGATATGTTTGGATATGCGAGGCCTTCTGCCTTTCCATATGAAATTTGAGATCATTTTTTCTATCTCTGTGAAGAGCACTGTAGGGATTTTAATTAGAATTGCATTAAATCTATATATTGCCTTTGGTAGGATTGCCATCTTCACAATGTTAATTATGCCCGTCCAGGAGCATGGGAGGTCTTTCCATTTTTTTCAAGTCCTCCTCATTTTCTTTTTTGTGTGTTTTTATGTTTTCACTTTATAGATCTTTCACTTCCTTGGTTAATGTTATTCCAAGGTATTTAATTTTTTTTGTTGTTGTTGCTATTGAAAGTGGGACCATGTCCCTTATTTCTTTCTCTGTATCTTTGTCATTTGCATACAGAAAGGCTACTGATTTTTGTGCATTGATTTTGTATCCTGCTACTTTGCTATAGGAGGTAATCACCTTCAGGAGTTTTGGGATGTAGTCTCTTGTGTCTCTTACATATACAATCATGTCATCAGCGAATAGAGCTAACTCAACTTCTTCCTTTCCTAATTGTATCCCTTTTATTTCCTTCTCCTGTCTTATTGCTTGAGCAAGGACTTCCAGTACTACATTGAAGAGCAGAGGTGACAGTGGACAACCCTGTCTTATTCCTGATCTCAATCGGCATTCCTCCAGTCTCTCTCCGTTAAGTATTATTTGGGCCTTAGGAGCTTTGTATATTGCCTTTATTATGTTAAGATATGAACTGGCCATGTCATTTCTCTGCAATGGTTTGATCATGAAGTGATGTTGTGTCTTGTCAAAGGCCTTTTCTGCATCTATTGAAATGATCATGTGGTTTTTATGTTTAACCTTGTTTATATGGTGTATTACCTTAACAGATTTCCATATGTTGAACCATCCCAGTGTTCCTGGTATGAATCCCACTTGGTCAAGGTGGATAATGCTTTTGATGTGTTGTTGGATTCGGTTTGCAAGGATTTTGTTCAGGATCTTTGCATCTAAGTTCATCAGGGAAATAGGCGAGTAGTTTTCTTTTCTTGTGGCATCTCTACCTGACTTCGGAATTAGGGTGATACTAGCTTCATAAAAGGAGTTGGGTAGCTTTCCCTGTTCTCCAGTTGTGTGGCACAGTTTGAGGAAGATTGGTTTGAGTTCTTCCATGAAGGTTTGCTAGAATTCAGCTGAGAAGCCATCTGGTCCTGGACTCTTCTTTTGGGGGAGGTTTTTTATTATTTTTTCAATCTCCATGAGTGTGATGGGTTCATTGAGGAGATTAATCTGCTCTGAGTTTAGCTTTGATAGATGGTATGCTTCTAGGAATTTATCCATCTCCTCCACATTATCCATTTTTGTGGAGTAGAGGTTTTTGAAATAAGTCCTGATGATTCTCCCAATTTCACTTATGTCTCTTGTGATCTCTCCTTTTTCATTTTGAATTTTGTTAATTTGAAGCTTCTCTCTCTCTCTCTCTTTTTTTTTCCTTGATCAAATTGGCCATGGGTTTGTCAATCTTGTTTATTTTTTCAAAGAACCAGCTCTTTGTTTTGTCAATTGTCTTAATTATTTCATTGGCTTCTAAATCATTAATTTCTGATCTGATTTTAATTATTTCTTGCCTTCTGGAGCTCTTCAGGTTGGATATTTCTTGCTTTTCCAGTGCCTTTAGGTGGATGGTTAGGTTATTGATTTGGGATCTCTCTGTCTTTTTCATGAAGGCATTGAGAGCTATGAATTTTCCCCTGAGGACCTCCTTCATTGTATCCCATAAGTTTTGGTACGATGTGTTCTCATTGTCACTCAGTTCTAGAAATTTCACAATTTCAGTTTTCATTTCATCCACTATCCATTTATTGTTCAAAAGTGTGCTGTTCAGTTGCCAGGTGCCATTGGGACTCTTGGTGGGACTTTTGTTGTTGATTTCTGGCAATATAGCATTGTTATCTGATATCATGCAGGGAATTATGTCAATCTTTCTAAATATGTGGAGACAGGCTTTGTGACCCAGTATGTGGTCTATTTTAGAGAATGTTCCATGGGCTGCTGAGAAGAATGTGTAGTGTGTGCATTTGGGATGGAAAGTTCTGTAGATGTCGGTTAGGCCTAAGTGATCTATGGTTTTGTTGAGCTCTCTTACTTCCCCGTTGGGTTTCTGTTGGGATCATCTGTCCATTACTGATAATGGTGTATTGAAATACCTAGCTATGATGGTCTTGGTAGTTATTTCTGTTTTATTGTCAAGTAGGTTTTGTTTTATGAAGTGTGGTGCCCCTGTGTTTGGTGCATACAGATTTATGATTGTAATATCCTCTTGATGGATTGTTCCCTTGATAACCACGAAGTGGACTTCTTTCTCTTTTTGATTATCGTTGGTTTGAAGTCTATTTTATCTGAAATTAATATAGCTATGCCTGCTTGTTTCTTATTCCCATTTGCTTGGAATGTTGTTTTCCACCCTTTCACCCTGAGGAGGTGTCTGTCTTTAGTGGTGAGGTGGGTTTCTTGAAGAGAGCAGATTGAGGGGTCTAATTTTTGATCCACCCTTTTAGCTTGTGTCTCTTGATGGGTGAATTCAGGCCATTAATATTTAGTGTAATAACTGTGAGATTTGATTTTATCCCTGCCATATTGTGATGGTATATGTGGGTTGGTGTTTTCATGGACTGTGAAGTTTTTTGTGCCTACTCTGAGTTTGGTTATTATGATCTGCTTCTTGTAGGCAATTGAGTTTGATTATTTGTTTCTTCTCTGTCGAGAATTTCCTGAAATACTCTCTGTAGGTGTGGTTTTGTGCTGATATAGTTGTAAAGCTGAGTTTTGTCATAGAAAGTTTTTCTTTCACCATCTATTATGAGGGATACTTTTGCTGGGTAGAGTAGTTTGGGTTGGAAGCCATAGGTTCATAGATCTTGTAGTGTTTCATTCCAGGCCCTTCTAGCTTTCAGGGTTTCCTTTGATGAGTCTGAAGTAATTCTGATGGGGTTACCTTTGAAAGTGTTGTGCTGTTTTTCCCTACCTGCTTTTAGGATATTCTCTTTGGTGTCAATGTTTAGAGTCTTAATGACAATATGTCTTGGAGAGTTTCTCCTTTGGTCCAGTCTTTTTGGAGCTCTGTTGCCTTCTTGTATCTTTATGGGCTTTTCTTTTAAGAGACTGGGGAAGTTTTCTTCAATTATTTTGATAAATAAGTTCTCCATGCCTTTGGTCTGAATTTCTTCTCCTTTTGGAATTCCTGTGATCCTGATATTAGGACGTTTAAGTGTATCCCACAATTCCCTCATGTTCTGTTCCCAGAAACTTTTGAACTTAGTGAAATTTTTGAGCTCTTGAACTGTTTCTTCCATCTTGTCTTCCAGATCAGAGTTTCTATCCTCCACATGGCTGACTCTATTCTTGAGAGCTTCTAGAGAGTTTTGGACTTGTTCAATTAGGTTTGCATTTTCTTCTACTTTTCTATGTACAATTCCCATCCCTCTGTCAAGCTCCCTTTTCACATCATTTTCTGATTTTCTTGATTACTCTTGGAATTCATCCTTGCATTTCTTTATGTCTTCATTTAGCATGGCCAGCTGATGTTTGGGGTCTTCTTTTTTTTTTCACTCTCCCTCAAATCTCTTAACTGTCTTTGAACTCCTTCCATTTTCTTATCTATTAGGTCTAGTTTAGTGATGGGAGCATCCACACGATTATCAGTCCTTTGTTGCTTTTCTGCAAGTTCTAGTAGCTTGGTCAGGGTTGCATTGCTCATAGCTTCATTTTGGTGTTCTGATCCTAATGACTCTTCTATGTTTTGATTACAGATGTTCATTGTAGGACTGGGTGATCTAACTGGATTTTCTTTGATTTGATTTGATTTTTCATGTTATTTCTTTTGTGTTGTGGTCTGCCCATCACAGTGTATAGGCAGGTAGGTGGGTGGATCAGCCTGGCCTCAAGCGCAATGGGAATCTGAGGTAGCCTGAGGCAGTTGCCAAGCAACGTTGGCTTTGGCTTTCACTTGCCAAAGCTGCCTGATCTACTGCCTGGCTTAGGTGCCAAAGTTGCTTGAGCTCTCAAGCGGTTATGCACCAAAGCTGGCTGTGCTCATGCTAGGAGGGACACTGAGGCACCAAGCACTGAAGCAGCCCAAACTCTGGTGGGGGAACACTGGGACCTGGAAGCAGTCTGTGCTCCCCCCTGCAACAGGACAATGGTGGACGGCTGCTTTGGTAGACAGGTAGGTGATGGCACCTGAGCTGGCCCAAGTGACAGACACAGTCTGAGCTTGTGTGGCAATTGCTGTGGGCCTGGGCTCACTGAAAGTGTGGTGGCCAGTGCATTAAGTGAGTGAATGGGCAGAGCAGTCTAAGCTTGCACACGCAGGGATTGATCAGTGTGGCGGCACAGTGGATATGGTGGCTACTTGGGAGAAGGGGTGGGCTACCCGCCCACGAGGGAATCAGCAATTCCCTGTTTTTGCCTGGACTTGCTGAACATTCGTAGGCTGGAACAGTAAGTGAGTGAGTGGGCGGAGCAGTCTAAGCTTCCACATGCAGGGATTGATAGACGTGAGGCACCATGGATATGGTGGCTACTTAGGGGTAGGGGTGAGCTACCCACCCACGAGGGAATCAGCGATTCCCTGTTTTTCCCCCTCTGTGCCTTCCCACTGGCAATCTATTGGAGATTTCTCACCCCTAAAAGACCCAGTGAACCCTTAATGTCTTTCCTTTCTTTCCCCGGTATCTGCAGGGCAGCTAGGCAGTCACCATCTTGCCCGGAAGTCCTTAGCTGTTCTCTTAAGGTTAGTCATTATAGTCAAAAGAGATTATCATTAAAAAATAATACATTAGAATTTTTAGCTCATTTTCCAGCAGCAGTTTAAATTTTTATAAAGCAGAGACTCTCTTGCAGAGCTGTAGTACTAGAATTTTTTAAAAGAGTATTCAGAGAAAATTTGACTTAAGATGTTAATATGTCTGACACATATTGAAAACTTCAAAGACTTTCACAACCAGGTAACTTTTGTCTTTAAGTGCTTAAGGAGGACTTGCTATGGGGGCTTTACATAATCTTCTTCAGCCATTCTGGAGAAGAAATATGGGGTTCATACTCTGAGGTGCTCCTTAAGGGCCAGGAGCTCAGGCTTATCCTGGCTCCTTCTGCATTCCTGTTTGCAGACAACTACCACAGTGTATGTCTCCAGATGTGCACTGTAAAAATACACACAGGAAAACCACATCGGCCATTGTCCCATTTTAGATTTTGCTCAAGGGAAAGTAGTATTTTCAAATCATTTCAATGAAAAGTATCAATTTCAAGGTCAGATAAAATATCTTCTTCTAGGATCCAGAAAGTTCCATCATATCTCACAGTCTGCCCCCAAGCCAGCCCAGACTCTTTGTAAGGTCAAAAGTGAATGTTAACCCTGTGCTGACAGGAGGTCTCTGTGAATATATATTCTCAGTACTACAAAGGCTGTTAAGAAAGTGCTTCCATCTGAGACTTCTAATCATGCTACCAAAAGGCCTGTTGCTAAGATGAACAGGAGTCAGTGATCACTAAACTTTTTGGGGAAATGTAGTGTATTACTGTTTATATTCATGCCAGTGGAAAGGAATGCTGTATAGATTTCACATGATACATACCTGTAAAATGTGATCATGCTATAAAGTTCTGACACAGGGTGTTCACACAGGAGAAGTCACAGTTTTTATACATACATAGCAAAAGATCCTATCAGAGATGTATTAAACCCACATCATGGGCTGGGGAGATGACATTTTCTGGCAAAGCTTGCTGATCCCAGTACCGATGTAAAGCCAAATAAACAAAGTGATGCATGTATCTAGAGATTATTTTTAGTGGCAACAGGTCCTAATGCATGCACCCATTCTCTGCACCTCTTTCTCTTAATCTCTTTCAAGTAGATAAATAATATTTTTAAAAGCCTAGTCATTTTGGAGACATTATAAGAATGTATAAATTCTTGATATGACTTCATTAGCTGTTCCCTATAAACAATTTGAATATGAAAACTTCTATATATAAATATGAGAGTGAGATAAAACACAAAAGCAAGATTTTCTTCTTTGTAATAGCACTATTCCTTGTGAGTTGTAGGTAAATTGAAAGACATGGAAATAAAAGTAAAGTGTCCCATAATGCCAGCAACAGCAAATACCATTGACCCTCAGGTATGTTTCTTTCCAGCCTTAGAGATAATTTGCATAGAGTAGGTAGCATAGTAGTGCACCACTTGCCTAGCATTTATGAGTTCCTGAGCTAGATCCTAGGCATTACAAGCTCATAGCAAGAACAATATATCAGTTAATTTCTCATTGCTGAGACAAAATACCCAACCTGAAGCAAGGTATGGAGAAAGTATTTATTTTGGCTGAGTCCATTATGTCCTGGAAAACATGGCAGGAGAAAGAAACCAGTACCAAATCATCACATCATCAGAGAGAAATTATAGAGAGGAAGAGAGAGAGAGGTGTAAGTGGGGCCAGGTTTAACAAACAAACAAAAAGCCTTAAGGCCTTTCCACAGTGACATATTTCTTCCAACAAAGTTCCACCTCCTAAAGTTTCCAGAACCTTCCAGAATAGTACCACCAACATTACATTTAAGCCACCACAAAGACTAACAGCAATAATAACTTGTGCATATTAGCTACTTTTGATTGCACAGAAATATCATGTTCAAAAAAAGGTATCTGTAAGATGTGATTCCTTCAGAGCTTAAGCTGGGGTGAAAAGAATCTGAGGAAAGAATCTCAGTTACTATGTTAGAATGACATTAGGATCAGTTAACCCACATTTGGGCTGTTACCTGCCCCAGCTTGACAATTGAAAGGTGCCTGGCTGTTTCAGGGGTATCCTGATCCAGACAATAAGTTTCATGGTCACTACCTAGAAAGCAGCTTGTTTCTAATGAGTCTACTCCACCCATGGAAAACCAACTGTACACCTGGGTCTTGAATCTGCTTACCCATGGAGGGAAAAGGCTCTTTTTCTCTAATACAAGTTAAGTTGGTAGCAATGCCACTCTGGTGGTTTGATTCATGTGTCCCTCATAAACTTAGGTGTTCTGAATGCTAGGTTCTTAGCTGATGTAGATTTGAGAATTAATGCCTTCTGGAGGCAGTGTATTGTCGGGGGTGGGCTTATGAGTGTTATAGCCAGTTTCCCCATGCCAGTGTTTGGCACACCCTCCTGTTGCTGTTGTCGATCTGACATGGGCCAGGGGGTGATGTCCACCCTCTTCTCATGCCATCGTTTCCCCCTGCCATCATGTAGCTTCCCCTCAAGCCTGTAGGCCAAAATAAGCCTCTTTTTTCCCCCAATTGTTGCTCTTGGTTGGGTGATTTCTACCAGCAATGCAAACCTGACTACAACAGTAAAGTGGTACCGAGGAGTGGGATTGCTGCTAGACACCTGACTGTGTAGCTTTGGCCTTTTGGAGCTGATTTTCAAGAGTAATATGGAAGGAATTTAAACATTTGTCCAAGAGATGCCTTGCAGTGCTGTAAGTACAGCTTGATGGACTATTCTGGTCAGAGTTGAAAGACCTGAATGCAGTAAGAACTATGGACTATGAGGTTTGGCTTATGAAGGTGAGAAAGAGCTTTGCTTGGACTAGGTTAGCAGTTTGTGTGAGAAGCTTGCTGTTGTGCCTATGTCCTGAGAAGTTTTGCAAGGTTGCTTTGTGTAGAAATGAACTGGTGTGAGCAGAGGGATATGGCACAGAAAAAAAAAAAAAATGAAATCTTTGGGTGAACTGCTGCCTGTTCAGCTGCAATTGAGAGATTATAACCTTTGAGAGTGGGCCAGCTGACCTGCACTGGGGCAACAGGAAGAATGTAGACTCATTTGAAGGGGTCTGAGTGCTCAAGGAGTGTCCTGTTCTTCAAAGCCTGTTTTATTCTCCCTCCTGGATTCACAAATTGGCACCGTACCTGGTATTGTGGAGTACGAGAAATGCAGGAAAGAGAGGATCATTGAGTTTGCAACATGGTCTTGTGTTTTGGAAATGGCTATGGGCAGTGTGAAGCAGGTCTGCTTGATGCCTCCATGGAGCCCCCATGGGGCCATGAGGATAAACCATGGGTTGCTGTGGAGACCCAATGGAGATGGCAGGCCACGAGATGGCTGCCAAGGAATCTGCTGGACCCAGATGAAGTTTTCCAGGACTGTGAGTAGCCTAGCTGGAGAGGCAGAATTGGAACTCCAGAGACTCGTTGTTGGTTAGAATTAGAGACTTGTCACTGGCTAGAGTTGTTGGACTTGGAACTACAGAATTTGATATTTTCCCTGGTTGTTTTAAATCATGTATTGCTTGAGTATTTCTTTACTATGCTCAATGCCATCTTTTGCAGTGTGAATGTTTATTCTGTGACATTATGGTTTTTTTGAGATTATTTTTTGGTGTTATGGCTCAGTTAAAAGGTCTTGGATTATGAGGATGTAAGAACATCACTGGAATTGATAAAACCTATGGGGACTTTTAACATTGGATAAATACACTGCATTTTACATTATGTATAGTTATCATTTTATGGGGGCCAGGGGCAGAATGTGATGGTTTGATTCAAGTGTTCCCCGTAAACTTAAGTGTTCTGAATGCTAGGTTGATAGAGACTTGAGAATTAATGCCTTCTGAAGGCAGTGTATTATTGGGAGTGGGCTTATGGGTGTAATAGCCAGTTTCCCCATGCCAGTGTTAGACACACTCTCCTGTTCCTGTTGTCAACCTGACATGGTCCAGGGGGTGATGTCCACCCTCTGCTCATGCCATCATTTTCCCCTGCCATCATGGAGCTTCCCCTCAAGCCTACAAGCCAAAATAAACCTCTTTTTTTTCCCACAAGCTGCTCTTGGTTTGCTAATTTCTACAGCAATGTGAACCTGACTGCAACAGCCACTGATAACTGCCTCTCCCGAGGATAAAAGACCCATTTAGTGAACTGTCCTTGATCATGTGCAAGGCTTGAGTATGGAAGTTATGGGAAGAAACTCTCTTGGATCCATAATACACTTTGGGGCAGATGCAGGAAAGTGTGATGAAAAAATGCCGCTACATTCCTTTAGGAAGGATGGAGTTCCTGGTGTGCGCTGGAGGTCTTTGTGCAGATTGGTGAGTGGACTGGCTCATCTATCAATGACATCTCTTTCCTTTGTCCACAATTTAAAAGTTTTGTGGATAAACCCAAGGGTAACATCCCAGAATATCCTATGATAAGTTTATCATTTAATATGAATTACTATTCCTACAAGGTGATAACTTAGCAGTTAAAAAAAAACAAAACTGACCTGAGTTAAAAATCAAATGAGGAGGTTAAAACTTGAAAGTATATTCATAGAGGTTGCCTGATGAGTAGCTAGAAAGGGAAAACATAAGGATGATCTCTACTATTTTTTTAGTAGAAATCAGAGGGGCTCTGGTTATAGCTAAGTGGTAGTGTACATGTTGAACCCTGGGTTTAATCTCCTGTGCTAAAGTAAATAAATAAAATAAGTAAAAGTAAATAAATAGTGTTGGGCTGGGCGTGGTAGTGCATGCCTGTAATCCCAGCACTTGGGAGGCAGAGGTAGGAGGATCACCATGAGTTCGAGGCCACCCTGAGACGACATAGTGAATTCCAGGCCAGCCTGAGCTGGAGTGAAACTCTACCTCGAAAAAATGAAAATAAATAAATAAAAATAAATAAATAGTGTTGGAAGGAGGTAAGGGAAAAGGGAAACCTTGCCACACTCACTATTTTCAAATGTTTAGTTTGGACTATTTGATTCCCAAATAAATGTTTTCAACTAATCTGGTGTTGTCCTAAATTGGTGATTGCCCTCCTCTTCTCGAAGAAAAGGTCCCAGAGGGGAGAAAGGTCTTCTGCCCAGTGTTTTTATGTTTAGCTTCATATAGTAATGATGTAACCCACAAAAATGCACTGCTTCTTCTGAGATTACACGCACCTGTTATACCTCACAGTGGGCCTGGCGGAGATAGTCAGCAACTGACACTAAGCTAGTACTCTGCTGACTGATGGTGTTTTCTGTGCTTAGGATTCCAAGGTCCACTGCTGTATTAATCATGAACAGCAGGATTTTTTTTTAATTTAAATTTTATTTTTATTTTAGAGAGATCGAGAAAGAGGAGAGACACAGACATTGAATGGGTGCACCAGGGCGTCTAGCCACTGCAGATGAACTCCAGACGCATGCCACCCCTTGAGCATCTGGATTCAAGTGGATACTGGAGAATCAAATGTGGGTCCTCAGACTTTACGGACAAGTGCCTTAACTGATAAGCCATCTCTCCAGCCCCAAACAGCAGTTTTGACATACTATCAGAATGTGATGCTGGGCTCATCTATAACCTCTAACATTTATTTATTTTCATTCATCCAGTCATGCAATAATGTATTAAACTCCTGTGATCAACGATTTTAAATAACCTCATTTACCTACATGCTTTCCCCCACATGTTTGCACATTAACCTAAGTAAATACTGTTTTATATTTACATACCTCGGACATTATTTTTAATGTTTCTCCTAGTATTTTGTTGTTCCTTCAGTGTGATCTTATAAAATTTTATTTGTGAGCTGTCTTTTGTTTACAACACTCATAATATCTCTTTGAGGCTCTATATTTTAATTTATTTACCATCTTTCTGTGGATATATGCTGGGTTATTTACAGTTGGGGAGGGTTAAGCAATGTGTCTCTAGAGTCAGAAGGATTGCTTAGCAGATAAAGTCATTGCACATGAAGCCTAGGGACCCAGATTCACTTCCCTAGTACCTACATAAGCCAGATGCACAAAGTGGCACATGTGTCTGGAGTTCATTTGCAGTAGCTAGAGGCCCTGGCATGCCCATTCTCTCTCTTTCTCTCTCTCTCTGTCTCTCTCTCTGTCTCTCTCTACCTCTCCTTCTTTCTTTCTTTCTTTCTCTCTCTCTCTCAAATAAATAAATAAATAAATAAGTAAAAATATTTTAAGAAGAAGAAATGTGTCTCTAAGGGGATTCATGGAATATCTGTTGAAGGGCCCTCCTGGAGGGTGTTCCAGAGAAGAAAATGCTGGCTCAGAGAGCATGTGGCTGTGCAATCTCACAGAATAATGCCAGTGTTTTCTATGTGGTTACACAACTTATTCTCTTACTAGAGATATAGGGAAATACTTACTGCTGAATGTAATTACCAACATTTAATATTGTCAGATGTTTAAATATTCATCAATTTGTATGGTTTGGATAGTCTTTTATTTCACCTTGACTTGCACATCTTAAATTTGTGACTCTGAGTATCTTTCCATTTTGTCACCTCTTTTATGAACAGTTTGTTCTAATGTTAATTTTTTATCTTTATCTTTTTTTCTTCTTTCTTGGAAAACTTTTATAGTGATTTATTTGCACATTTTTGCTTTTAATCCTTTCTTATTTTTAAGTACTGCAAATATCTCCCTCCTGTTTGTAGCATTTGCTTTGCCTTATTTAAGATGCCATTTGATGAATAGGGTCTTTTAAGGAAAATTAATATAATCAAATTGGCACTTTTTGTATCACATTGAAGAAATGTTCCTCTACCCTGAGGTCATAAAGCTGTTCCCTTGTATTTTATTCTAAAACTTTTAAAGGTTTACTTTTGACATTTAAGTTCTTAATCCATCTGGATTTCATTTCTGTGTATGGTAAGAAGTAGGAAATCTATTTTCATTTTTTTCCATATGTATAACCAATTTTTCCAGCTCCATTTGTTTAACTATATTTTCCCTTTATCAATGTCAGCAGCAACACTCTCTCTCAAGAGGAAAATCCCATGCTTCTTGTCCTTAAGTTAAATAAAATAGCAATCAAACATATTCATTTTGAATGCATTTTTATTCTACTTTGTTTGTTTGTTTGTTTGTTTGTTTGCTTTACAGTTTTGGAGTTCTTGTGTGCTACCTTTGAGCACCTGCAGCCCTAACATTATCAGTTTTCAAGAGCATATATAAGGTAACAAGCCAGGAAATTTATGGCTATTGAATGACAATAAACTTCTTGATTAGGCACACTGTCCATATTTTATAAGCATATCAGAGAAAGCTTCATAAAGTGAAGTGAACCTACTAACACTTTCCCTAAGAAATGTCTTTGATTAGGGCAGAGTAAGGGTTGAGACAGACTAAACTCTCATTTATTTCAGTATTTTAATAGAGGGGGAATTAAATGGAGCCGACTATTCAACATTAGAAGTAAAAAGCAAGAATTGCCCATTAGTCAACAGATGGAGCGGTATTGTCCTTGACAACATGCCTTTTCTTTGTTTTTCTCAGGGGTCATCCATTGACACAATTAACCTCTCTTTGCTACCATAATATGCTATAGAGTGTCCTTGGGAAGCATGCGTGTCCTTTGCTCAGACCAAGAAGGGTATGGTGAGTTCAGTGGTCAAGCCCCTGGGAGAACAGAGAGCATCTCCTGATGTGAGCACAGCCCATGCTGCTCCTGTATGCTCTGCTTGGCTCTAGGTTGGCATGAGGGCAGCACTGTGTGGAGGAGCTGTGTCTTCACTGTATGCTGGGTATCACAGCGATTGACTAAATGTGCTCCGTGAAGCACATGCCATCGGGAAAGAAGAGTAGCATTGTTTGTATGACAAAAACAAATTGTTGGCAACTTTTCAGGGAATCAGTGTTGATGTCAACAATCAGAAGCACACAGACAGATTCAATTGGTGTGGATAACTGCCTACTACAATTTTGGACAGAATTTAAGAACAAGTTTCTTAGGGCAGCACCTGAATTGGATAGTTCATGAGTGGCTTTTAGGGCGCCCATCAATCTCATATAATTCAATGCTGATTTATTCCAAAGATACATGTTTCTGTAAAGGAATTCCTCAAGCTCTCTACCAACTGCAGACTTTTGACAAGCCATTTATAGCAGAGGTCACCATAAAAAAGTATGCTGTGCTCCAGAAAGCTTTATTTATGAGCACTGAAAAGTGAATTTTATTTAATGTGCCATGGTATTGGTTTGTTTCCCAACCACTTAGATGTAAACGTTTTAAATTCTCAGGGTAGGAAAACCAGGCAACATGCCAGATTTCACCCTGGACAGTAGCTTGCTGAGCTGTGATATACACATTCAGTAGAAAGCTCATGTGTAAAATTAAACCATGACTCAAGGAATGTTATCTTGGAATGAAGGTGTGGATGGTGTCAGAGCAGTAAAGGGCTCCACCCTGTACTTACCACAGAGAAGGAATTTAGTAATTTTTCTTTAAACTGAAAAGTTAGAAAATAATGCACTGATTTACACACACACACAAAAAAAACGTTTGTTACATATTGTAACATTTGGCAGTGTTCTAAGTTCTAGGAACACAACAATACATACAACACACAAATTTCCTGACTGTTTTGTATCTCCATTCTCTTGGGAAAGAAAAGACACTAATAAGATTTAAAAAAAGGAAATTTATAGCATGTCCAGTAGTAATAAATGCTAGAATAAAACAATAAGAGAAAGAGTATAAGGGAAAGATTTAGGTAGTAGTTTTAAACATGGGAGTCATTAGAGCATAGATGGAATTTCAAGCTATATGACTTTATGAGACCATTAAGTGAGTGAGGATAAAAGATTTGAGGTTGCAGATGTCTACTCTAGTACTTACCTATCAGCAAGACAGGGAGGAGATACATGAAAAAGGGAGGAGACATCTGAGACAGGGAGGATACACCTGAGGCAGGGAAGAGACAACTGAGACAGAGAGGGGTGGAGGCAACAGAGAAAGGGAGGAGATACCTGAGACAGGGAGGAGACACCTGAGACAGGGAGGATGCACCTGAAACAGGAAGGAGATACCTGAGACAGGAAGAAGATGCCTGAGACAGGAAGAAGATGCCTGAGACAGGGAGGAGTTGCCTGAGACAGGAAGGAGACTCCTGAGACAGGGAGAAGGTGCCTGAGACAGGAAGGAGTTGCCTGAGACAAGGAGAACACACCTGAGACAGGAAGGAGACATCTGAGACAGGGAGGAGATGACTGAGGCAGGGAGGAGACACACGAGACAGGGAGGAGACACATGAGACAGGGAGGTGATGCCTGAGACAGGGAGGATGCACCTGAGCAGGAAGGAGGCACCTGAGACAGGAAGGAGACACCTGAGATGGGAAGGAGACACCTGAGACAGGGAGGAGACACCTGAGACAGGAAGGAGACAGCTGAGACAGGGAGGAGATAGCTGAGTCAAGGACTCATAAGACAGAGAGGAGACATCTGAGGCAGGGAGAACATACCTGAGACAGGGAGGAGACAGCTAAGACAGGAAGGACACACTTGAGAGAGAGAGAGAGAAAGAGAGAGAGAGAAGACACCTGAGACAAGGAAGACTCATCTGAGACAAGGAAGAGACACCTGAGAAAGGGAGGACACACCTGAGACAGGGAGGAGACATATGAGACATGGAGGAGACACATGAGACAGAGAGGAGATGCCAGAGTTAGGGAGGAGACTCCTGAGACAGGGAGGAGATGCCTATAACAAGAAGGAGACAGCTGATACAGTGAGGACACACCTCAGACAGGGAGGAGACACCTGAGGTAGAGAGGAGTCACCTGAGACAGGGAGGAGACCCATGAGACAGGAAAGAGACAGCTGAGGCAGTGAGGACTCACCTGAGACAGGCAGAAGACACTTGAATCAGGGGGAGTCACCTGAGACAGGGAGGAGATGTCTGAGACTGGGATGAGACAGCTGATTATAGGGAGGAGCCACTGTGACAGGGAGGAGACACATAAGCAAGGAGGACACACCTGAGACTGGGAGGAGGAGATATATGAGACAGACAGGACACAGACATGTGAGACAGGGAGGACACACCTGAGACAGGGAGGAGACACCTGAGACAAGGAGAAGACATACAAGACAGGGAGGACACACCTGAGAGGTTGGTCCCTGGCGGTGAGGCAGGCAAGGACAGGGAAACCTGGTGCTACATGTAACCTTTTCCTAACAACACACTTGGAACCCTGGGATCCCCATCTGCACTAAGCAGCAGCAGTATGGACTCTCTGCTTCAAATAATGCAATAGGTCATTGTTCCCTTAATGATCCCCCTTTGTGTCTAGTTTCTATCAAAATACTTGGCATAAAAACATGATTTTAGGGAATCTATCCTCTATTGACTATATATATGTATTTGAGTATACATATGATTAAGGTCAGAAGCATCAAGGGAAAGGTCATGCATAGGGAACAAAGGCTTTTGTACCCCAAGTTTGCTAATCAAAACAGAAAGACCACTCTTATCCCACCCCTAGTAACCAACTCTTCCTTGATCCCATCTGAAAGAATCCTGGGGTTTAACCAGCTGCTGTTACAAGTAGCCCTCTGCTGTCTTGCAGCTGATTTGACCTGTATTTGTTTTGCTTCTGAATAAACTTCCTCGCTACTTATCTACCTGTGTGCATCTTCAATTCTTTGAGAAAGATATCAATAACCCAGAAACCGCTGGTTCAGATAGAGGCCACTGGCAACAGGAGGAAATCAGGAGAGTGCATTTTTGTAACCTAGGTGTTACTAAAGGGAGGGAGTGATCACTACCTAAAAACTTACCCAGCAATGTGAAGCCTGGGTGGATCTGTACCACGGAAAATAGTGGTTGTCTAGATGGCTCTGGTAGTTTTGAGAGATCAAAGGTTGAACATAGCCTGGCAGGTTCCAGAGAAATTAGAAACCACACATAGGCATGCACCTAAATCTAGGAATAAGAGGGTGGGTGAGGGCTGGGCATGGGACAGGTTGGCAGCTGTATTAAGAATAAATTTTCTAAATAAAATCTCATGTTAATCTGCAGATTGAAGAGATCAACTCTAGTGGATAAGATTGACGCTAAGAGGTAAGCTTACTTCCAAGAAACCAGCCACCATTTTGTAGATGGTGTGGGGGATGGCTTCCGCCCAGGACATGGGAGGCCATCCATAGACACAGGAGTGCTGCTATAGGAAACTCACCTCTGTTGGTAGATGCATAACCTGATGGAAACTTCTGGAATAACTCTTCTAGTATTTCTGTTTTATCAGTGAAATTGAGTTCATCTGGGAGTGGTAATGGGTGCCTGACATTAGAGGGGATATGAGTTCTATGAGCACCATGGTGGTAACATAGTGCTTAGAGGCAAGTGTAGATATACTACATAGAAGTTTATGGACAGCTTTCAGTACATCCATAGATCCCCTACAATTCAATGGCAGTTTCCTTCACAAATGCATTTTTCTGTAAAAGACTTCTTAGTCATCTTTAGATTATCCAATATGTTCATGACTGGGGCAAGATTAAAGGCACAACAACACAATCCACAGCTAGAGCTCACCCACTGAAGAAAGTCTGCAGCCTGTGAGTGAAAGTTGGAGGCTTTCTTCTCCCTCAGTGTCTGTAAGAGGAGATAACAACCTCTTTCCTAGATGGAGATTTCCTTGCATGGAGCAAGAAAAGGACCATTGGCCACAGCATAACGCTGAGCTCCACAGAATCATATTCAAAATGAGTTGTGGGCATCAAGAGTTACCAACTTAGGGGCCAGGGACATGGCTCAATAGGTAAAAGTACTGGCCACACAAGCATAAATGCTGGATAACTGGGGCTGGCTGGTCAGTGAGTCTCATTAAAAAAATTGGCAGCTCAGCTCTCTCTCTCTTTTCCTGTTTCTCTGTCAAATGAATAAATAAGTAAAAATAAAATATTTTAAGAAATTGTTCAAGGGCTGGCTTAGAGGTTAAGGCATTTACCTGCAAAGCCAAAGGACCCAGGTTGGCTAACCAAGGAAGTGAAGGAGCTCTACAATGAAAACTTTAAAACATTCAAGGAAGAAATTGCAGAAGACACTAGGAAATGGAAAGACATCCCTTGTTCTTGGATAGGAAGAATCAATATTGTGAAAATGGCAATCTTACCAAAGGCAATCTACACATTTAATGCAATCCCTATCAAAATTCCAATGACATTCTTCACAGAAATAGAGAAAACAATTGAAAAATTCATTTGGAAGATGAAAAAACCTCGAATATCTAAAACAATCTTGAGCAACAAAAATAAGGCTGGTGGTATCACCATACCTGATTTCAACCTATACTACAGAGCCATAGTAACAAAAACAGCATGGTACTGGCCCCAAAACAGACATGTAGATCAATGGAACAGAATAGAGGACCCAGATGTAAGTCCAAGTAGCTATAGGAACCAAGTTAGCCAGATACACAAGGGGTCACACATGTCTAGAGTTTGTTTGCAGTGGCTAGAGGCCCTGGCGTGCCCACTCTTTCTCTCCCAACATCTTTTTCTGTCAAATAAATAAATAAATAAAAATAAAATATTTTTTTAAATTGGCAGCTCAGGATTCAGTTAGTGATTCTGCTCAAAGGAAAAATGCTGAAGAGTAATAGAGAAGGACACCTGTTGTTCTTCCCTGAACTCCATAGTCGTGCACATGGGACACATGCATCTACACATACATGTGCGTACACTATACATACATAAAGTGTACCACACAGACCACACACACACTCACACACATACACACATACACACACACATACACACACACACACACATGTTGTAGTCTCAAACAAGGGCCATGGAAATGCAGCCCAAGGATGAAGCTGGAAAACGGGACTGGAAGTGCCCCATAGCACTCTTGCTTCCAGACCCAAATGCCCTCTCCATTTCTAATTCCTCAAAAGTCTGCTTGCCTTTGAGCATGATAAGGGCTGCAAAAAAGCAAACCCAAATTTAGGTTAAATATTTGTATATTAAAGAGATAAAAGCAGCTTTGTTTCAAAATTGACATAAACTTTCTACTTTAATTTATACTTTGGGGCTAGAGAGGAGCTTAGTGGCTAAGGTGCTTGTCTGCAGAGCCAAAGGACCCAAAATTCCCTAGAGTACCTATGTAAAGGCAGAGGCACAAGGCAGTGCATGCATCTGGAGTTCATTTGCAGTGGCTAGAGGCTCTGGTGCACGCATTCATATTCTCTCTTTCTCTCTCTCTCTCTCTCAAATAAATGAACAGACAAAAAATAAAATATTTTAAAATTATATAGCATTGAATTAGCCCATTGAAATAATAAATGACTTATTTGATAAATTTAGAGCTTTTGTGACTTTTTTTTTTTTTTTTTGGTGTTTTTCGAGGTAGGGTCTCACTCTAGCCAAGGCTGACCTGGAATTCACTATGGAGTCTCAGGGTGTCCTCGAACTCACGGCGATCCTCCTACCTCTGCCTCCCGAGTGCTGGGATTAAAGGCGTGCGCCACCACGCCCGGTTTTCTTTTGTGACTTTTAATACCTTAAACTTTCAGTTCTAAAAGGTATGGTGTAAACAAAGGACATATTTATGTAAAAATGACCATATAGATTGGAAGAAAAGTCCAAATTGTGATGAAGATAAATTTATGTCACATATCAACTAGTCATCTGGGTAGGGATTAATTTTATTCTTCCCCAAACTAGAAAAAAAAAAGAGAGAAAAAAGTTGATATTAAAAAATAAAGCAACTCTTGAGCTTATAAAAATCTGATACTGATAGATATCACTATAACTTTTATTTCAAAATTCAAGAAGAAAATGGTTCGCCTTGTTTTTGTCTTTGATATTATTAAAAGGCAGTGGAAAGACCTGTTCCAGGCTGAGAAGCTACTTACCACATTGAAGGCCAAAGTCGATTGTCATATCCAAGTTATAGTCTTTTGAAAACAGCAACTTACAATGGAAACTCTGACCTGCTTCAGGCTCTGGGAAGGCAGTAGATTCAACAATAATAACAATAATAATAAATCTGGTTTTCCTAGATCCAGCCTCATGCAACATTCTTGCTGGGAGGAAAATCAATTTATATTTCCAGGGAGGAATTCCAAAGTAGAACTGGATATTTATCATGACTGAACTGAACTGACAACCTCTTTGCTTCTATTTGAGAGATTTCCCTACATGTTTACATTGGTGATTTTTAAAGGTAACCAATTAACCAAAGACACTTCATGTGAAAACTGACCTTCCATTGAGTCCCAAAGTAGTTAAGTCACCACTATTCTAATTAGATTAAGGTATGACTGCAATTTTTTTTATTAAATGTTCTGTAAAAAAACACCCTCTTTCATGGTAAAGTATGCACTTGCTCAGTCTTGGCATCTTTCTTTGTAGCTGCCGTCATTTGACTGGAGTATTTCCTTTGAAATGCTTGCCAAATATTTTTGCCCAATACCACAAGAGCAATGCAGTAATGTATGAGTGATTTATCCAAGTAAGTTTGTAACTGCCAGGTCTGCATGGAGCACTCTCTGAAGTTCAAACCAATTCCTAAATTATAGGTACATTCTTAACAATGGTGTGTGCCCTTTGCAGGTGTAAGTACCACCAAAGTAATTAGTTGCCTTCATGGAAAACAAAGTTGTTTTTTTTTTTATTGGCAATTTCCATATATATAGACAATATATCACTGTCACAGTCCTCTCCCACCACTTTCCCTTTTCCCCTTCCCAAATTCCCCCACCACTGAATTCCTTCTTTCCAACTAGTCTTTTGATGCCATCATTTCCCCCCTCCCATTATGCTGGTCTTGTGCAGGTGGAAAACAAAAAATATTTAAGCAGATGTCTATCCATAGCTACATGTACCGCCAAACCTACACATGTAAACCAGTCACAGTCTTTCCTCTCCTTTAAAAAAAATATATTTTTATTTATTTATTTGACAGAGAGAAAGAGGGAGAAAGACAGGGAGAGAGAAAGAGAGAGAGAATGGGTGTGCCAAGGCTCCAGCCACTGCAAACGAAGTCCAGACGCATGTGCCCCTTGTGCATCTGGCTTACGTGGGTCCTGTGGAATCAAATTTGGGTCCTTTGGCTTTGCAGACAAATGCCTTAACTGCTTAGGCATCCCTCCAGCCCCTTTCCTCTCCTTTTAATAAAGAGTTTTATTATGGACACGTTTTTAAAATTAAATCAATGGAAGCATCTTTGCTAAGTGTTTCAATATTTATTAAGACTACTAATTAATACTGGGACTTGCCTTGCCATTAAAATTTATTCAGAATTGCCAAGATGCATGCATTCTTAAGTTTGTCCCCAGTTTTACTTCTGTGTGTGGCTTTTTAAAAAGGACCTCAACAAAGGCAAAGTGCTGTTCACTTTGCATTCCCAAGGCTGAATGCTCATTTAGAAAGCACACAGTATCCAAAAGAACAGGTTGCCATTTCTTTTGAGTTTGCCTCACTCTCCCCTTCTATGGAAACAGAAAGAAACAGGACTCATGGGCAGGGAGGAAGTAGGCCCAGACCACCCAGGACCACTCACTCAGCGATGCAGCACTATGAGAGGAAAACCCCATGGTGTCCCCCACGCAATGACAGATTCTCTTCGTCATCTTGCTTCTGAATGACTTCAAAGACATGGGACCTGCTGCTTATTTAAAAGCAAAGCTGGACCACACCGGGTCTGACCTGCGAGGGTCTCAGCCAGTGTCTTCTGACCTCCTTCCTCCCACTCCACTCCCCTATTTGTGAAAGGCGACCATCCATTTTCTTTTCTGAAAGAGTTGTCAAGAACACGGCCCCTGTGAAACATTCAGTGACAAATGCTGGGCTTTTAATATATAAAACTGCATGCACGGATATTGCCTCTGTACCCCAGTGATAGGAGTGGTGAAGTCTGCTTGGCACAGAGATGTTATAAGGTGTAACTCTGGGAGATGAACCCATATTTGAGCAAAGATGCTTCCTTTGTTCTTTGAGCCCACAGATCGCCCTGAGATGTATAGTGAACAGAAGCGCAAAGTTGGAAATTTGACTGAGAATTTTGGTGTGTCTTACATTGTGAATAAAGAAATTGAGTGGCAAATGTTTTTTATATTTTTTATAACATTTTTCAGGGATTGCTGAAAAGCTCGTTTTGCTTGTGAGTTTGTGCTGGGGTAGTACTTATTTCCCATTATCTATGATGGAGCTTAATGGACTTCCATGGAAAGAACTGGCTTGGGGTTAAAGCCACAATTATTTGTAAATATAGAAGGGGAAGAACTGGCAGAATGTGGCAAAGAGGGGGCTATTAATGGGCAAAGAGTACAAGTCTGAAGACTGGTGACATTACTGGTGAGGAAGTAGACAGCAGAGTTGATTTGGGGGAGTGACCACTTTATGCTGGTCAGGCTCTGAAATAAAGGCTGGGACAGAAGGCAGAGCCCCTAATTCCACTCAGCTGAGGATTCAATGTTAAAGACATGCCAACAGCTAAGCAGATTTTATTTTTCATGCAATTAACATGTGCCATCTCTTACCTGGCCTGGAAAATGGTAGGTAATTATGCAATGCTTGTGGAATACAGTAGCTTGTGTAGCACACTCTTCAGTAAGCAACTAATGAGGGAGTTTTCCAAATAGTTCAATATGTGTTTTGTAAATTCTTTTGTCTGTGTGTTTCAAAAGTGGGTTTTTTTGTTTGTTTTTTTTTGTTTTTTGTTTTTTTTTAGTTTACATTTTCCTTTCCCCAAAGTTAACAAGTTCACTGAATCCCACTCCTTGTCTGGGCCTTGTTATATAGCCAGTGAGGTTCTGGAGTGAAGACTACATCTTGGAAAGAAAGAAGTTTCTTTTCAGCATCATTGTGTGTCTTGAAACATCATGAACCTGTTATAAGTATGGATGTTTTAATACTAAAATTGCATTTATTGACATGGAAATGCTGACTGATGCATACCTTGTTATCTTGCTTGAGTCCTTTGACTTGAACATCAAGCAACAGTGAAGCATAATCACAGTCACACTGGCCTGGATCAGGGAAATTTCTCATTTTTGATCGGGTCTCCCTAGAGTTGAGGAACTTGGGCATGTTCTGCAGAAATAGACTAGGAATCTACCTTCATGTGCTCTCAGAGGTCTTTCTCTTTCCTTCATTGCTCACCTCCTGCCAGGAGGCCCTGACTCCTGAGCTTAGTAACCACACCCCATCCTCTTGTCTTTGCAGTTCTTGGACTGGCAGGATTTCCTGTTGTCATGGAGTCCTGGCGGCTTTTGAGTAGCTTTTATAACTAGCACCACTATTAAGTGATGTCTGGTGAAAGAGTCACATGTTCTCTGTTCCTGACCAGATAGTCACAGGTTCTAAGACTTTGGTCTGAAAATCCTTGCTGCTATTTGAATCCCTTTGCTACTGTATCTAGCAATGTGTCCAGAGAATTTACTGCAGTCTTCACAATCTTTTTCCATGAGGGCATTCTGTAAGTTTGTTCACAAATCTCTCTCACTTTCTCCTTATGAAATAGTAATGGAAATAAGAGCCAGTTTAAGTCTGCATGGTTTAAACAATAAACATTTATTTTCTTAGAGTCCAGGGGCCACCTGGATAATGTCTGGCAATAGGTCTCTTCTTAGGTTATAGATAGGCAGGCACCTTCCTTCTTCCTGGGTGCACATACGGCCTTTCCTGGGGTGGAGATGGAGGGAGAAAACTGCTAGTGTTCCTTGTTACAAGGACACAAATGCTATCAGAAAAGAGTCCCAACCTCATGATTTTTAGCTTTAATTTCTTCCTCAAAATACCTCCATATTGATGTCTGGAGTCTTAACACATGAATTTGGAAGCACTTACTAAAGATCAATAAAGTGAATAAATTCTTTAATAATAAAAAAATAATTTACATGATCTATAAGCATCCATTCAAAAAGCTTTTTTATTTCCTTTATTTATTTTTTGAGGTAGGGTCTCACTCTATTCCAGGCTGACCTGGAATTTACTATGTAGTCTCAGGTTGGCCTTGAACTCACAGTTATCCTCCTATCTCAGCCTCCAGAGTGTTGGGATTAAAGGTGTGCACCACCACTCCTGGCTTAAAAAGTTATTTTATCATGAGAGTTTACCCTTGTTCCTGTTATATGAAAAATATAAATTAAGCAGTATCTGTTCAGAATTTTATATTTATTTAATAATTAAGGGAACAGCTTTTGGGGGTAGAAGCTTTCTATTCTTGTATGTATTATGATTAGTAATAAGTTATAGCATATGGGAATTATATATAATTCACTCATTTTTATTATATTTCATAGTACTAGGGATCAAATCTAAGGTTTCACATATGTCAGGAAAGTACTCTACCAACTAAGCGAATATCCCCAGCCCCTAGTTTACTCATTTTTGTTGTTGTTGTTGTTGTTTTGTTATTTCGAGGTAGGGTCTCACTCTAGCCCAGGCTGACCTGGAATTCACTATGTCGTCTCAGGCTGGCCTTGTACTCACAGTAATCCTCCTACCCCTGCCTCCTGAGTGTTGGGATTAAAGTCGTGCGCCACCACATCCGGCTAGTTTACTTATTTCTAATGTGAAAATCAATGTTGAAAACTTAGAACAACAATCAGTAAATGTGATAGGGAATAGGAAAAGCATTATGTATCAACTTGATCTTCATACATACAGAACACGATAACTACAGAACACACCTTCATAACAAGTGTATGAATGATGCTGACCAACATGTACCCTATGCAAGGATATGCAGTCTTAATACCTTTAAATTATGGAAACCCTTCAGAGTGTATTCTGTTATTGCAGTGTAAGATCTATAGATATAAGATATCTATAAAAATCCAAACACTTGGAAAATAAGTAACATTCTTGAATTTAAGTCATGTTCAAAGATAAGAGCATATAGAAACCTTTATAGATGTTTCAAATTGATTGATAATGAAAATATATGAAGCTGATGTGATTAGGATAAGTATCACAAGAAAACTTAAAGCTTTAAGTGCTTATATGACAAAAGAAAACATGCAAAGTTTTGAAAATCAGGGAACTCTTAAGTATCTAGCCTAAGAAGTTAATGGAGAAAAGCGAAATGAATGCTAGAAATGTGAGAAGAAAGAAATGATAGCAGAGTACAAATCAATGAAGTAGGGGCTACAAACAAATCATAAATCCAAATGCTAGACCTTACTAATGATCAATGAGTAAATAATAATTATTTATTAATAATAATAAATTATAAAATATAAATATGAAAATACAAAAATATAAAAATAAAAATAACATTTATTATTATTTATTAACTTATCAGTAATAAATATCAATAAATGTTAATTTTTTGAAGTTATACAATTTGCAGATTTAAGGAATCAGGGAACAGAATAGTGGTACTGGACATGAAATATAAAATAAATCAATACATTTCATAACTTGGTCAAAAAAATAACTCATGAAGGGCAAAATTTCCACAACTAATGAAAAAGAAACAAAAGATCCACAGAATTACTTACAAAAGAGACTGAACTAGTATACCAAAATTAACAGTGAAGGAAACCTCAAACATATATGATTTTCTTGTTTCAAATATTAAAGAGAAAAATAACAATATCATACAAAATGATCCAAACTCATTGCTCTGTACTAACACTAGATCAAGAAACTAAAAATTAAATACTGTAAAAATCCTCTCTTAAAAATTACTTAATTTTGGGCTACTGAGATGGCTTAGCCATTAAGTGCTTGCCTGTGAAGCCTAAGGACCCCAGTTCGAGGTTTGAATCCCCAGGACCCATGTTAGCCAGATTCACAAGGGGGCACACGCATCTGGAGTTTGTTTGCAGTGGCTGGAGGCCCTGGCGTACCCATTCTTTCTCACTCTCTGCCTCTTTCTCTCCGTGTCTGTCACTATCAAATAAATAAAAATTAAAAATACATTTTATTTTTATTTATTTATTTGACCGAGGAAAGAAGGAGAGAGGGTGCACCAGGGCCTCCAGCCACTGCAAATGAACTCCAGACATGTGCGCCCTCTTGTGAATCTGGCTAATGTGGTTCCTGGGGACTCAAACCTGGGTCCTTTCGCTTTGCAGGAAAGCGCCTTAACCAGTAAGCGATCCCTCCAGTCCAAATCCTCTTTTTGAAGCAAACTGTGCTACAAAATCTTAGCCAATTTTAACAAGGATTAAATTAAAAAAGATACCACATCCAAGCCAGGTAAATTTTTTTTCTTGAAAGCTGAGTTTTATTTTTCATGGACTATTGATCATACAACAAACCATTAGATAGAGGAGAAACTTTAGAGAAACTTCATTTCAACAGTTATTGGCACACTGGGAATCATGGAAAACTCCTCAAGCCACTAAGGGGTGCCAGAGATACCAGAGCAAGCTGAGAAAAAAATGAATACTTATTTTTAATCCACAGAGTATAACAAAACAAGAAAATGAAATAAAATTAATAGAGAAGGAATAGCAAGAACGAAAACCCAACTGTTTCCAAAAGAAATATCTAAATCCTAAGTTCAAAACATAAATTTTAAAAAGACTAGAATAATTTGATTATACATGGATATAAAAAATCATTGACAAAAATCAGCTAGATATTTATGTCTTAGAAATAAAAATTTGACATGTGGGCTGGAAGGATGGCATAGAAGTTAAGGCATTTGCCTGCAAGGCCAAAGGACCCAGGATCTATTCCCCAGGACCCATGTTAGCCACATGCACAAGAGGGTGCATGCATCTGAAGTTCTTTGCAGTGGCTGGAGGCCCTGGTATGCCCATTCTCTCTGTCTCTCTCTCGCTCTTTCTCTGCCAAATAAATAAATAAAAATAAAAATAAATTGACATGTAAGTTTAAAAGTATAATTTTAGAAATAAAATTATACAACATTTTAATGCCTTTAAAAACATGAAAAACTTCATAATTTTAATTGAAAATTTTAGAGGTATAATATTTATTTTTTAAAAGTGAGCTCAGGGGAAGAGATTTAGTAAAGGAAAGGTGCCGGGAGGGCTAATCAAAATCTAAGAGGATATAAATAAGTCATATGGAAACCTACTTTTTTGGACAATGGAATGAACACACAGGAGCTATAGATTGTTACTAGAAAATTTTCATTGGCAGGGACCGGACATTTTCCAGTGAGTTGTTGGCTAGGGAGGTCCCTGATGCCCCTAAAACATTACAGGCCATTGTCAATGCACTTGGTTTCCCACTAGGAATAGATGGTAAGACCCTATTGTTGAAGACTCCACATACTTGGGCTGCAAGGTTACTGAGAATCCTGATGAAGCTGAGCTGAAAACCTTCTCCATGTAGGCCAGCTGACAGAAAGCTGGAAAAGCCTACACTGCATGCAGTTCAATGGGAGAGAGAGAAATCACCAGTGAAGATACCCAACAAAGGACACAGCAAGCCTTATATTTGGCCAGCCAGGCAAAATGAGTCAACAGGTACAGTAGTGCCATGTCTGTTATGAGGGAAACCAACTGCCATCTAATTGGACTGGAGGCCTGCTCCATGGAAGGGAATACATCCCTGATACTGAAAACCTACAACAGGGGTAGTCATGAGCCCTAGGGGTGTAACGTCTGCTGCTGTGGCTAAATGTATATACTATGCTCACCAAACTGCCCAGTAAGTACTTCTCTTAATGTTCATACCCATATATTAATGTTACACTCACTTTTGGTTAGAGAATCTTCTCTTTTCAGATGGCAGTGACCTTGGGATGTCTCAGAAGGCACCATGGTGCTGAGAAGAGGTTTCAGGAGTGCTCAGCACTGAAATATTTCTTTCATGCCTTTTAAGGCTAAGGGTCCATTGTGGAAGAGGTGGCCGAAAGAATGTAAGAGCCAAAGGAAGGGTAGGATTCCTAACAATGTGCTCCCCCAGACACAAAATGTCTGGATATTCATGACCTCACAGTGCCTGACACTACCTACACAAGGCCATCATAATTGGAGGAAAAGATGATAACATCAAAATAAAAGAGAGAGCCAGACATAGTGGCACATGCCTTTAATCCCAGCACTCAGGAGGCAGAGGTAGGAGGATCACTGTGAGTTCGAGGCTACCCTGAGACTACATAGTGAATACCAGGTCAGCCTAAGCTGGAGTGAGACCCTACCTTGAAAAACCAAATAAATAAATAATAATAATAAAATTAAAAAGTAAATAAGTAAATAAAATAAAAGAGAGGGGATATGGAGGAGAGTGGAGTTTCAAAGGGGAAAGTGGGAGGAGGGAAGGAATTACCACAGGATATTGTTTACAATCATGGAAGTTGTCAATAAAAAATAAAATAAAATAAAAATTCATACATAAAAATCTCACCTATTAAAATGGAAGATTAAAATAAACTAATATCTTACTAGATATAGCTTACTCATTATTTGAAATATTTTTAGGAAAATATTGAATTGTCAAATAATTGTGTGGAATCAAGGGATATCTATGGCTCAAATTTTTTTATTGTAAGTCATACACAATGGTAACACCCATCACATAAGCTCTTGGGAGGCCACAGTAGGAGGCCCATGAGTTTGAGACCACCCTGCGGTACATGAAGAGGGCTTGTCTCAAAAGAACATTAGAAAGAGCTGATAAAACTAAGTTTATACTTAAATGTATAAGCTATTTAGGAAAAAGAAAACCTACAACATTGATGTAATGAAAAGAAAAGCACCTGGGGCTGGAAAGATGGCTTAGCAGTTAAGTGCTTGCCTGTGAAGCCTAAGGACCCTGGTTCGAGGCTCGATTCCCCAGGACCCACGTTAGCCAGATGCACAAGGGGGCACACGCACCTGGAGTTAGTTTGCAATGGCTGGAAGCCCTGGCACGGCCATTCTCTCTCTCTCTCTGTCTCTCTCTCTCTCTCCTCTCCCTCCTTCTCTCTGCCACTCTCAAATAAATAAATAAATAAATAAATAAAAGTGAATTATTTGAAAATAGGGTCTTAGGATAATTCTCACAGGGTGATCTCACAGTTTAAAATGTATTTTAAAAAAAGAAAAGAAAAGAAAAGCACCAATCCTAAAACAAAAAAAAAATATTAGATTAGACTTCCTCAAAGTTAATATCTACTTTTCAAAAGAAAAGAAAAATGCAAGTCACAGACTAGAGGGAAAAAAAGAAAAACTATTGGTATCTATGTCTGAAAATGACTTAAATTTAACATACAAGGCATGCTAAAACTTAGTAAGAATAAGAGATAAAAACAGAAAATTATACTTGACTAGACCCTTACAAAAGAAACCATGCAAATTGATAAGAGAGTACACAGAAAATATGCTTAGCTGTTCTCAGAAAAATGTCACTCTGCCCGGAGATAATAGACAACAAGACGACATGAAACTGAAACTGCTGATAATACTATTTGTTGGATTTAGAGCTACAAGAACTCTCTTACATTGCTCAGTGAGGTTCCCATTTTACAATCATTTTTGTAATATATTTTGGAAATTCTTATAGCTTTACAATTTCACTTCCTACATTTTACCCAAATCAAAGAAATATTTTCCAGAGAAGATTTGTGCACTGATGCTGACAACAATTTTAATATAACAGGTGGATGGTGAGAAGGGCAAACCAGTTATCCTTGGAAGGCTAGTCTATGCTCACTAATTGCCACATCCACAGGGGACTATTTATCATAGAACTACCACTGTGATCCTACTGGTATGGGTCCCAATGTGGAGAGATCTCAAGAACTTCATCCTGAATGAAGAAGGGGTGAAAAGGCACAAAGGGAATAATGTGTATTGTTACACTCTTATGAACTATTAAATCTGCAAAGGTTAGCTACAATTAGGAACATCAGTGGGTGCTATACAAAAGTAGGCTTTGAAGCCCAGGAGGCTTTGGAGGGTGTGACTGCTTACAATGCCCCTTCACTTCCCATGAAGTTTCATTCTGATAAGCTGTGTGCACTGAGTTCACTGAAATTGAACATATTGTGAGGGGAATGTGTATGTTAGTCACCCTAACTTACTCAGCACAGCAGTTTAGCACTATATGGTGCAATAGCATGAGTTTGGTTGTCTCTATGTCATGGGGTCCTGTTACTACTGTCATTTCCACACAGGATTGTACTGCTAAAAGAAAAAAATAAAGGATTCAAATTATGAAGTGTATTTTCTATCCAGTACTTCGGCACCACACAAACTCAAAACAATAGCCTGTGGAAGCCCAGTAAGTCACGGGTCTATCTTATCTTGTGTGAGGGTAGCACTGAGCTCAGTAGGTCAAGGACTAAGTACAGTATGCCAAGGACCAAACAATCTAGCTCATCTTGTATGAGGCTGTAACTAAGGGTTGTGCCAGTTTCGCAGCTGATTTTACTGTACCCTCAAAATGGGGGCATTACTTGACTATTAATTATTTTTCAATAAAATTAATAGCATTTGTGTCTCTCTAAAGTAGATTCAGGGCAGGTTTCTTTTTTACTCATGGATCACTTTTGCCAAAGAGGAAAGTAGAATTAAAATACCGCAGCCATTTTCTTTGAGCCTTCCCCAGCTCTGCTCATAAATGTTCTTGTTATGTAATTATAACGAACATATAGGATATAGAAGTTTATATTTTCTTTTTATATTTAAAGAAAATACATTTGTTTATAAGCATGATCTATATTGAGTTCTAGACTGCAAGCAATTTATTTCCTGGAGTCAGGTGAAGAGAACTCCAATATGTAACCCTTCCTTACTAGGGCATAATTTATTATGTGTCAAAATAATGTTGTTGTTCTTGTTTTTTTCTCTTCATCAGTAAAGCAGATGGTTTGATACCTTTACTGCAAAAACACAATCCATTTACAACAAAGCCATTCGGTAGAAACCATCCATAGTATTTTTGAGCGTTTTTTTTTTTTTTGTTTGTTTGTTTCTGATGTAAGACTCTGACAAGTGCTCTGGGTTGCTTAATGAGAACACAGTACACAGAGAAAAACACGAGGTAGGAGGCTTTCCCTTTATATGCACACTGTTTGAAAAAGCAAGATCAGAGAAAATATGCTAGGAGCTCCACCCTATACAGAAACAGGAGAAGATGCAACAGCAATGTTTGCAGAATCTCTCTCCTCCTCCATCTCTGTATCCTTTCTCTCTAATGGGAGATGTGAACCCCTTTGGGAGGACATGAACAGCACTTTCCCCACAGCCAGAATACAAGTTGGATAACTGCCCACTCACCTGGTGCTTATATATGAGACATGTCAAAATACTGAAGACTTTTCTCCTGGTCTGTTTTCTTCCATCATTTCTTTGAAACAAACATATCCCTTCTGTCCAGTTCTTTGATCACTTTTAAAGAATCTAGCATTCTGTCTAATACTCTTATTTTTTGCCTTGGCCCTTTACATCCATGTGTTTTCTTTTTCATCCATGGAAACCATATTTCAATCTTTCTTTTCTTCACATTGATACTAGGGGTAAAAGATGGATGGCAGACTGTATACTTTTCACACAGCTGCAACCAAATAAATGATGAAAAGCTGCTTCAGGGAATAAGGGCTCATTTTAGCTCAGTTTAAGAGTACAGTTCATCATGGCAGGAAAAGCATGGTGGAGAGAGTGTAAAGATGCTGGTCACACCGTGTCCACCATGAGGAAGCAGAGAGCAACACATGCTGATGGTCAGCTAGCTCTCTCATTTGGTCTGGGACCCCAGCCCATAGAATGGTACCGCCCACCAATAGGGCGGGTCTTCCAACCTCAAAAAACCTAATCTACACATTCCCCCACAGACATGCCCAGAGGTTTATCACCGATGTCAACTGTCACAACTGTCTATTAACAAAGTCCACTTCTACAAGCATGGGTACATTTTTTTGGAAAAGCCTGGATTACTTTGGGGTTTTTCTGAAAGTCCTTGAATCACTGCTCTTCCAAGTGAGTCTTTGTTGCTGAAATGCCTAGTGCTTTCTGGGGCAGGTAGAAGAAATACTTAGTCTTAAGTCATAATTTTCCACATAGTATCCATAAATTGGCAACTGGTAGTGTTCTGAGCTGGTATTGGCTTGGGCTTACCATGGCAAGCAGGGGGAAACCTTCTGAGAGTAACATATGTAAGAAGAGTCCTGTAATTTTCTAGTCTTTATAGTGGGTCACATTCTGTACTGGGTACTATACTCATTACCATGCCTAGAGTACCACAGGGCAGGGGCTGCTGTCATCTCCCATGTGATGGAGAAGGAGACACAGCAGGAAGGCAACTTGGCTAAGGATGAATGCACACTAACTGGTTAAGAAGAGGGTGTGACCCTTATGTTAATGCTACTCTCACCCTTGGTTGAGAATCTTCTCTTTTCAGATGGCAGTGACCTTGGGATGACTCAGAAGGTATCATGGTGATGGAAAGAAATGACCGCAGTGCTCAGTACTGCAATATCTGTATCACACCTTCCAAGGCTCAGGGTCTAATGCTGAAGAGGTGGCGGAAAGAGTGTAAGAGCCAAAGGAAGGGCAGGACTCCATACAACATGCTCCCTCCAGACACAAAATGGCCTGGGTATCCATGGCCTCACAGTGCCTGACACTACCTGCATAAGACCATCATAAGAGGAGGAAAAGATCAAGACATCAAAAATAAAAGCGAGACTGATTGAGATGGGGAGGGGGTATGATGGAGAGTGGAGTTTCAAAGGGGTAAAAGGGGGGAGGGAGAGTATTACCATGGGGTATTTTTTATAATCATGGAATTTGTTAATAAAAAATTAAAAACAAAAAAGAAGAGGGTGTGAGCCAGCTCTAGCATCTACATTTGTGACAACCACACTATACCTGCCACCTCATATTCAAAGATGACAGACTCCATGCCAATTGTCTGAAGTTCAATTGGGAAAATGTAAGTCACGTTTAAAGTAGCTGCACTCATTTCATGTCAATCACAAATGGAGAAAGATCTGAAGAGCTGACATAGATTCCACACAGAGCGTACCAAGCATTTGGTGAGATCACTCATGGAAAACTCTTGGGATAGCTTGGCATGTGCTCAGCCTCCAATGAACATGAGATAATAGTAATGTGAACAAAAAGAAAGTAACCTATATTGGTTGTAGTATTGCCCCCCAGAGTAATGGGGAACAGTATCAGTCCCAACCAAGATTAATTTCTGAATGTACTAAGGGAATTCTATCCCCACCCTACCTGCTTATAGACGAAAGTCCTCAATATTTTAGCAGGAAAATAGTATTATCTTCTTGCCGTTTAGTGACTTTACTTAATTCTAGGCACACAATAAGATTGATAAGTAATGAAACAAAACAGGAAAATAAAGCTAAGAATCAAGATAAAACGTAGAATCAGGATGGAGAGATGGCTTGGCAGTTAAGGCATTTGCCTACAAAGCCTAAAGACCCAATTGGACTCTCCAGATCCCACATAAGCCAGATGCACAAAGGTGAGGCAAGGACAAGGTCGCGCATGCCCACTAGGTGGCTCAGGCATCTGGAGTTCGATTGCAGTGGCTGAGGTTCTGATATGCCAATTCCCTCTCTATGTCTCTCTTTCTCTCTCTCTCTCTCACTCTCAATCTCTCTCTCTCTCTCACACACACACATACACACTCTAAAAAAATAAAAAATAAAAAATAAAAAAAATTTAAAAGAAGCAAAATTGAGGATAATTCAGATACTGAAATTAGCAACCTCTAAAATAATTGTTCTGTATATGCTGAAGAACCCCCTTAATTCTCAAACAACAAACTACAGAAGTGTGAAAAACAATAAACTAATATATTTAAAGTGCTTAAAACAATTGATCAGCTAAGCACACCACATGGAAACAAAAACACTTTTTCAGAATGAAGGACAAATGATGATATATGAAGCAACATCTGAGAGAATTTGCTATCAGCAGTACACAGAGAATTGATAATTGTACATTAAAAGAAATACTAAAGGAAGTCCTGCAAGTGGGGAACAATTAGTGTTGTTATTTGTGGCAACAATAATGCTAACATTTTTAGGGCGGGCAGGATATTTTGAAGTAAAATAAATGTCTGTCACAGAGAATAAGCTAAGACATACATAGCTAGATCTAAAAGATTTGAAGTTTCTTGATTTAGTTAGGAAGTAGTAAATATTATCAAAGAAAACAATACATATATAAAACATTTAATCCAATCTTATTAAAAGCAACATATGGCAATAAAATAGCAACATTTAATGTGAATAATAACATGGATGGATGTGAAGAATCCAGAGACAAAAGTAAATTGTTATGGTTTGAATATAGTTTGGGTGAGTCCTCAGAATCTCTTGTGCTAGGAAGTTGGTCTCCATGCTGTGCTGTTGAGATAGTGAAATCTTTAAAAGGGGGCATCTGACAAGAGGCAAGCAGGTGATAGGGGCACCACCCTTGATAAAGATTAATGCTTATCTCATGGGAGGGCATTTTCACTTTTGCACAAAGTCCTAAATGAGTGGGTTGTTATGCATGAGACTGGATCCTCCCTGGAATCTCTTGCTTCTTGTTTTCCCATATGACTTCTCTTTGGCACTTGCTCCCACTGTTGTGATCACATCAGCCATGAGACCCTCACCTGGGCCAATCAGATGGCAAGCTCTGAATCTCTTTAATCGTGAGCCAAATACCCTCTCATGATAAATTACCTAGACATCATGTATTTTCTCCTGGCCCTACAAGATGGCCTAACATATATCCATCCTTCATCCTTCATGATTCCATTTCTGTGAAGTTCAAGTACATGAAAGATAAGCATAATAAAGGGTTAAAGATTATCACTAAATAGCACTTCTTCGTAGCAAGAATAACTAGAGAACTAGCCAGAGTGTCTGAAACAGTTTATGACTTTGAGTGATGACTCAGACTCAACCTACATATTTTAGTGCATTAAATTAGGTGTGTAGCACATCATACTTTTAAAAAATAAAAACTATACTCTAAGGTTGTAGCTTTAATCACAACTAGTTACTGTGAGTATAATGCTAGACAGAGGAAGTCTAAGGGAAAAAGAGTACTTACTGAGGTTCAGACAATGGCTGTGGAAAGAGATATAGAAATACAAATAAAGGTAGTAGTGATGCATGCCTATAATCCTCGTAACCTGGGAGGACTGTGTGTTCAAAGCTATATTGGGGTGTAAAGCGACACTCTGTACCAAAGGAAGAAAAAGAATAAAAGGCAAAAGGGTGCTTTGAGTTATGTTTCAGGGTATAAACATCATTGATGTTTCTGTAAATTACCAAACAGTAAATTACTCAAAATGAAATTAAGTAATCTCACCATATGAGCAACAGCAAAAAATTATTCAGGAATGAATTTCCAAAGAGGTATTTTAAAAATTTTCAGCATTGATGGTTAGTACATCTTAAAAGACACAAATAGGGGCTGCCGAGATGGTTTAGCACTTGAAGCACTTGCCTGAAAAGCCAAAGAACCCAGGTTTGATTTCCCAGTACCCACATAAGCCAGATACACAAGGTGGTACATGAGTCTGGAGTTTGTTTGCAGTGGTCGAAGGACCAGGCATGCCCATTCTCTTTCTCCTGCCTTTCTCTCTCTCTCTCTCTCTCTCTCCCTCCCTCCCTCTCTTTCTCTGTCCCCAATAAAATACCTGAAAAGACACAACTAAATGGAAAAAAATTCTATATCCATGAAGTAAAAGAATTAATAATATTTCCATATTGCCATGCTACCAATGCAGTACATTAGTCAATGCAGTCCCTGTCCAAGTTCCAATAGTACTCTTCATAGAAATGGAAAAATAACAGTACTAAAATTCATAGTCAACCATAAGACGCCAAAGGAAGACAGCAGCTCCTACTTCATGCCAGCACAGCTGCAGCCATTAAGGCCTGGTGCTGTGGGCACAGAAGCAGCCGCTGTGATCAAAGAAGCCCAAGAGAGAGCACAAGAATGAACTTCCATGTTTGGATCAAAAGACGTTCCACAAGGGTGTCAAGACCCACCAACAAATGGTGTTGAGAAACCAGATCTCCACAGGCAAGAGAGTTAACTATACCAAACCATGCTCAAAAATCAGTTCCAAATGGGTTAGACACGTGAACATATACCTCCTGACACTGTTACCTTTACTGCAAGAAAATACAAGGAAAATATTCTTGACATTTGTCTTGATGATAAATTTTTTTAGATGAGACACCAAAATGTCAGATAAGTGTGACTATTTTTAAGCAGCTCTATACAACCAAGGCGGAAAAAAGTCAAAAAAGTGAAAAGCCAATCCATAGAACAGGAAGATATTTGCAGCCACAAGGAACTCATGCAAGCCAATACCAATACACAAGTAACTGGATTAAAATGTTATCAAACAGTATCAATACATACTTTTCCGAAAAAGAAAAATGGGGCTGGGAAGACGGCTCAACCGTTAAAAGGCTTACATGCAAAGTTTGCTGCTCCAAATTCAATTCCCTGTCATCTACATAAGCTAGATGCAAAAAGAGGAACAAGGGTCTGAGGAGATGGCTCAACAGTTAAAGGCATTTGCTTACAAAGCCTTTCAGCCTGGTTTGATTCACCAGTGCTCACGTAAAGTAAAATGCACAAAATGGTGGGTGCATGCATCTGGAGTTGGTTTGCAGCAACAAGACATCCTGGAGTACCCAGGTGCATGTGCTCTCTCCCTTTCTCTCACTCTCTCTCTTATAAATATTTTTTTTCTAATGCAGCACAAATGTCTGGTATTCCTTTGCAACAGCAAGAGGCCCTGCCATGACCCCACCTGCCCACACACACATGTGCAAAAAGTTAAAATATTTTAAAAAGAAATTAAAGGGCTGGAGAGATGGCTTAGCAGTTAAGCGCTTGCCTGTGATGCCTAAGGACCCTGGTTCGAGGCTCGATTCCCCATGACCCACGTTAGCAAGATGTACAAGGGGGCGCAAGCATCTGGAGTTTGTTTGCAGTGACTAGAAGCCCTGGTGTGCCCATTCTCTCTCTCTCTCTCTCTCTCTCTCTCTCTCTCTCTCTATTGCTCTCAAATAAATAAATAGAAATAAAAAATAAACAAAAAATTATAAAAAAGAAATTAAAATAACTAACAGACATGTACAAAAATGCTTAAAATCACTAATAATTGGGGAAATACACATTAAAATCACAAAGACATGTTTCTTCATACCCATTACAGTATCTGTGATCAAAAGTAATAGGTTATTACAAGGATGTGGACAACAGTGGGCTTTCAAGACCCATTGATTGGAAAGTAAATTAGTACAGAAATTGTGAAAAACAATGTGGAGGTTTCTAAAATTACTGACACTGGAGTTGCCATAAGATATACTAATCCTGCTTCCTGGGATGTGAACAAAGAAATGAATGGGGGTGAGCAAGAGATACCTGCTCATGCATACTCAAGAGATACTGCTCATGCATGTCCAAGAGATACCTGCTCATGCATGTTCATTTTAGCATTGCTCATTCACAATAGGCAACAGATGGTATTAACCTATGTGCCCACTGGAAACACAGAGATGTGTTTCCAAATACAAGCACAATGAAATGTAATTCAGCCTTTAAAGAAAGGAAACCCTGCCATCTGGAACAACGTTTATAGAGTTGGAGGACATTATGCTAAGTGAAATAAACATGGCACTGAAATAGAAATACAGCATGATCCTCCTTACATGAAGTAGCTAAAATTTTAAATACATAGAAAAGCAGAAATGGATGCAGATTGCTAAGGCCGGGGAAAGAGAGAATGGAGTCACGTTCAGATGCTACAGTCTCTGTTATGAAAGATCAGTAACTTATGGAGACCTAATGTATAGCAACATATAATTGACAGTACTACATTGTGTACTTGTAACTTATTGGGAGGATAGATTTTTGTATTAAATCTCACCATACATACATATGCACACATTTGAAATGACAAGTCTGCAGACATAATGGCTATCTTAACTATCTTGGTCATGTAGATGTTAAGTCTATGTAATTTTATGTTAATGACAGCTCAGCAAGTTATTAAAGGAGCCATGCCCAAGGACTGGAATGGAAACCAGTCCAGAGACAGTGGGAGACCTAATTAAGATTAAAGACAAAAAGAATAGGTTACATTGCCATCTCTGATGATAATTCCTTGAACCTTATATGTTTTAGGCCAATGTTACAATTATTGAACAGTCTAGCAGGGCTTGATGATTTAGGACTCAATCCCAGCTACTCTGGAAGCTGAGGCAGGTGGATCACAAGTTCATGGTCTGCCTGGACGATAGGAGGAGTTCAAGGCCAATACAGACCACTTAAACTCTGCCTCAAAATAATAAGTAAATAGAAGGCAGGGGAAATAGCCCAGAGGTAAAAAAAAATAATAATAATAACTTGCTGAGCATATGTGAGGTCCTAAGTTCAGTCTTCAGTACCAGAAAAAAAGAAGAAAAAGTAATTAATTCATGGTGTAATAAAAACTTGGCATTGCAAATGGTGTCCAGACATATGAGTTTGATTTAATGCTGATAGTACTTAGAGGAAGCACTGCACATTTTCAGAAAAAAAAAAGAGACATTTCATACAAATCCAGAACCAAGGTGTGGACAAAAGTATAGTGTAGACTCTAGAGCCCCACTGGAGGAAAAGTACTGTGAGGACGGACTGAGCAGAACTGTGGCTGCAGCTTGTGGCCGACATAGCAGCAGCATGCGGGAACAGGGCTAGGGAGCAGACGGTTTGACAGCTATGTCACCAACGACTTCATATTTAGCTTCATCATTGGTTTTATTTGTAAAATCTTCAAATACGAGAATCTTCTGCACCCCATAGATCAGGCACACCTCGGTCTAGGTGAACACTGTTTTGTAGTATATTTCATCCGGACACAGGCACAAAGTTGCTCATTGTACTTAGCTCCAATTAAAAATGAAGAAGCTAATTGATGTTACATGTATTGGGAAAACGAGAAAGTTCAGTAAATGAGATTCTTAGCATGCTAATGACTGTAATCTCCCATTTGGCTAAAATTAAAAATTCAGAATGTTGGCCATTTTTTATGATGGGCATTGTCACCTCATTTCCTATAGAATCAGATCTTCTGTCAGTGAAAAAGTTGTTTAATATTTCATTAACATTACTCCTGAAAAGCAATTTTGGCAATTAAAATCTCCTAATCACAGCCACTATTAGATTCTCCTGAGAGGGCATGAACTAATACCTTATTTTCAAATACTTAAAATTTAAATTACATTGCACCACTATCATTACTATTCTAGCTATGCTTGACAGGGAAATAAAATGTGTTTGTTAAAAGGACTTTTGGTTCAGTTGAATTTGGATGTGATATCTATACCTATTTTATCAGTTTGTCAGTTTCAGGACTATTGTATTGTCAACTTGATTATTCTAACTTTCTTTCTTTTTTTTTTTTTTTTTGAGGCAAGCCCAACAGATTGGGCTTTGTTATTTTCTATTTTATTTTATTTTATTTCTGAGGTAGGGTCTTGTTCTAGCCCAGGCTGATCTGGAATTCACTATGAAGGCTCAGGGTGGCCTCAAACTCATGGCAATCCTCCTACTTAGGCCTCCCAAGTGCTAGGACTAAAGGCATGCACCACCACCCTCTGCCCCCCCTTTTGTTAATGAGAACAAGAGAAAGGAGAGAATTGACCTCCCGCCCCTGCAATTGTACTCCAGAACATGTGCCACTTTGTATACATGCGCAACCTTGTGTGTTTGCGTCACCTTGTGCTTCTGGCTTAGGTGGGATCTGCGGAGTAGAACATGGATCCTTAAGCTTTGCAGACAAGCGCCTTTACCACTAAACAGTCTCTCCAACCCGATAATTCTATCTGTAGGAGTGAGCCAGAAAACCATGCGGTATTTAGAAACATCTTCTGATCTCTAACTCAATGTTGATATCATCTCTTCTCCATCAGGCATGGTCATCAGAAATTTCTCCAGAGTTTGAAAGATGTTGATGTAATGGTTTCTGCAAGGGGTGGTGCATTTCAGAACCGTAGTAGTAGCATAAAACACTTATAAGACTAAAGTTTACATATGAAATTAAAACAAGCAGCAAGAACCACAGTTAAATTAAAAACAAAATCCAGCAATTTAACATGCTGATATTAAAAATCTCAAGTATCCAATAGCACATTACTAGGTATATGAAGTATCAGACAGATGTGGTCCTCAGGAGACCTATCATGAAAGAGAAATATATCTACGTGTGATAGAGTCAAAGAGATGCCAAGAGGACAGGTGTGAGCACAGGTACAAAAATATGAAAATACTTGTAGACTACAAAGTAGATCTGAGTATAAATTCTAGAGAAGAAAATAAGAATAATCAGAATTAAAGGTCAACAGATACATGTAAATAGTGAATTGGACCCTGCAGAGTGAAAATATTAGTTGTTTTGAAGACAGGCTAATCAAAATAATCCAAACCAAATAAATGAGATGAAAAGACCTTTAAAACTAGTATCACTGGCCTTTGGTACAGTAACACTCAAAGCTATCTTTAATATAAGAACAGACCAAAATAGTTGAAGAAAAAAGGATCTGGTATGTTCCAAATTGGATATATATATAACTTGATGGAATCTAGATGCTCAGCCAATGCAAATCATAATAAACCCAAATAAAATCATGCCGAGTCATCATAAAAAAATGAAGATGATGTCACAAAAGCAGTGGACTCACACAGAAAGACCCACTTCCCTTGGGGAGGCTAAGATGAGAACAACTACTGACATCAGGAGATATTCAAGCCAGAAAAATGGAACAAATCTCAATCCAAAAATAAACAAGAACCTGTCCACCAGTAAGTTTAACCAGGTCAGCATTATTTAAGAAACGCTAAAAAGCGACTTTCATATAAGCAAAATGAGTGTCTTTGTCACCAGCAAATATTCAGCATATGAGATGTTACAAGATTTTATTTTCAGGCATAATAAAATGATGGCAAATTATGAGTAGTTAGAACTCAATGCAGACAGGGAATGGGTAGAAGCACCAGTGCTGGTCATAAAGGAATGCCTACCAGGCTGCTTTTTAAATTATTTTATTTGTTTATTTGGGAGAGAGAAGAAAGAAAGAAAATGTGTGTGCTGTGGCCTCAGATACATGCGTCACCTTGTGCATTTGGCTTTACATGGGTATTGGAGAATCATATCCCGGTACTTAGACTTTGCAGGCAAGTACCCTAAGCACTAATCAATCTCTCCAGCCCCTAACAAAGTGTTTTGTTCTACTGATTTCTAAATCTATTTAAAAGATAACAAACTACTAAAAAGAGAAAACAAGGATATATTCTTGGGGATTAAAATTATTTGTGGAAACGTTGTCTTGACAGCAATGCAAAATCTAGGTTTTCTGACTCATTTGGTCTAAGATGGGATGGGAAATTTATATTTTAACAAGGTCTTAAATGATATTAACACTGCAGCCTGAAATTTGAACATAAGGAAGCCTTTAACTTACTTTAAAAAGCAACATGGGAGGGCTGGAGAGATGGCTTAGCAGTTAAGCCCTTGCCTGTGAAGCCTAAGGACCCCAGTTCGAGGCTCAATTCCCCAGTACCCACGTTAGCCAGATGCACAAGGGGGCGCATGCATCTGGAGTTCATTTACAGAGGCTGGAAGCTCTGGCGTGCCCATTCTCTCTCTCTCTGCCTCCTTCTCTCTGTCGCTCTCAAATAAATAAACAAACAAAAAAATTTAAAAAAAAAGCAACATGGGAAAAAACGTAATGTGGGGACAAGAGAGGGCAATGGTAGAGGTACAAACATCATGTTTCCTCTCATATGATAACTCTAGGCATACATACATACATACATACATATATATATATAATTAAATAACATATATATATTTATATATAATTTTATATAATATATATTTATATAATATATCTATAAATTATTATATAAAATGACAAGAAATTAGAAGAGGGGCTGTTTAGGAGAGAAAAGTAACCATCAAGAAGTGAGGAGGAGGGCTGGAGAGATGGCTTAGTGGTTCAGCGCTTGCCTGTGAAGCCTAAGGAACCCTGTTCGAGGCTCAATTCCCCAGGTCCCACGTTAGCCAGATGCACAAGGGGGCGCATGTGTCTGGAGTTTGTTTGCAGTGGCTGGAGGCCCTGGTGAGCCCATTCTCTCTCTCTCTCTCTCTCTCTCTCTCTCTCTGTCTCTTTCTCTCTCTGTCTGTCACTCAAATAAATAATAAACAAAAATTTTAAAAAAGAAGTGAGGAGGATAAGGAGGTGAATAAAAGCTAGGTACAATGGTATGTATATATGAAAATCTCATAACAAAACTCATTATGTTGTACATTTAATAAAACTATTTATTAAATAATGAAATCAGTGGAACACAATGCATTATTTCTTCCTTGATTGACTGACCCAGAAGGTGTTGTGTGGTTTTTGCACAGGGGCCTCACATCAGGCTAGACACAAAGCAGCATTCATGCCCACCTCAATATAATCCTCAGTGAACAAAGATGCAAGGCACTGACTCCTTTGTTCTCATGTTGCATTCACATGGACATTCTAAGGAGTATCTCAACTTCGTGAAAAGCTCTCTGATCCTTTCCTCTGGTCTCTGCTTCATTCTTTTAGAAGATACACCCTATGCTGACTTCAGCTCACACAAGGATCAACGATATGTTCTAGTTCTTTTTCTGTCCCACAGCTACAGTGACCATGAAATACATAATACAATGGTGTTCATGAAAGGATAGACATGAGATCAGTGGAGCAAGAAGTAGAGTTCAGAAGTCTGCTCATGCACACAAGGTCAATTCATTTCAGACTGACATTGCCAATGTAATTCATAGGGACAAACGAAGCTCTTCTAGGAAAGGTTATAAATGTTTGAAATTGCATATAAAGATGGCAATAAAGTACCTCACTCCCTAAATCACATCATAAACTCAAATTAACTATAAAAGATCACAGTCTTAAAGTAAAAGATGAGACTGGAAAATTTTAAAAATAATGATATTTATGTAAGCAAAAAGTTCATAGTGTTGGCACAAAAATTATAAACTATAAAAGAAAAAAGTGATTGGAATGGTGAGATGGGTTAACAGTTAAGATGCATGCTTGCAAAGCTTAACAACCCAGGTTCAATTCCCTGGTACCCACATAAAGCTAGATGCACAAAGGAGTGCATGCATCTGGAGTTCGTTTGCAGAGGCTGGAGACCCTAGCATACCTATTCTCTCTCTCTCTATGCTATCTCTCTATGCTACAAATATATGAAATATTTTTAGAAAGTGATAAAAGAGGGTGAGAAAGTATGTAAGGGCCATAGGGAAGGTGTACCGTGAGACATTGTTCTCCTAGGAAATGACTGGTGGATTCATGACCCCACAATGACTACTGAAAACTCCACTGAGTGGAATGGGCACACAAGAGGATAACCTTATGGGCAAATGACCAATTTGAAATATATTCATATATTAAAGTTTCCAATAAAATTAATTTTTAAATAAAATTTAAGTGGAAAATATTTGCTCCTCAAGATACACAGTAAAAACAATAAAAAGTCAAGCCAATTTTTCTTAGTACCAAACTCACTGTATTTGCTGAATACAAAACTAACTAATAAAGAAAAAAAGAAAAGGAAAAAAAAAAAAAAAGAAAGTAGCCATGTCTTGCACACTGGGGACAGGAAACGTAGGTGGAGCAGCAATCCATAGTTCCACACCTCTACTTCCTGTCAGGTATTCTTCAGGGTGCCATGATTGTTTAGTTTGGGCACCTCTACTTCCTGTTAGGTACTCTACAAGGTGCCATGATTATCCCCTGATCAGGGAACAGTATCATTTCTGCTGTTACCCAAAGCCTTTCCATATCCCTAAGCCAGCAAGCAGGGCCCACTCCCAATTTAAAATTAGGCAAATGGGCCTTGTTTCTCCTTTAAGTGACATTATCATGAAGGTGATCATGTTGTGGTTTGGAGAAACACTCCCTGGCCAGGCCCAGGCCAAAGTCAGCAATGCCAGTGATCTCTGGGCATGCAGGTGGCATCCTAGAGCCCAGGAGGGCCTTGTGCAGAGCTTATCCATGGGGCTCTGCCTCAGAATACCCAACTACTGACAATGATCTTATCTAGGCAATGCCCACAAAGCCCTTCTATAGGATGTTCTGTTGTTATATAGACATAAAAATAGACAGTCTAGGCCACAATCAACAGAGGGGCTACAGTCGGGGGTGAGTGCAGTGTTAATTCCACCACTTAAAAAAAAAAAAAAAGTCAAGCCAAAAGGATGGAGAGAATTTTAAAGTCAAATATTTGAAGAATCTCAACTCACATATTTGACACAGTACCTTTACTTAGAAAACATACATAAATTATGCTTATACCAATAAGACAAATACTCAACTTTAAAAGGAGTAGGAACTTGAAAGGCCCTTATCTATAAGGAAAAAAATGTGTTTGACCAAGATACTTGAAAAACAATGCTTGGGCTGGAGAGATGGCTTAGCGGTTAAGCACTTGCCTGTGAAGCCTAAGGACCCCGGTTCGAGGCTTGATTCCCCAGGACCCACGTTAGCCAGATGCACAAGGGGGCGCACGCGTCTGGAGTTCGTTTGCAGTGGCTGGAAGCCCTGGCATGCCCAATCTCTCTCTCTCTCTCTCTCTCTCTCTCCCTCTTTCTCTGTTTGTCACTCTCAAATAAATAATAAACAACAAAAAAAAGTATGAGATGGAATGGAATAGGGAGTGTGGAAATGCACACTAAAAAAAAAAAGAAAAACAATGCTTAAAATTATTTGTCACAAGAGAATTATAAAAACTTCGTTGGGAGCCAGGTGTGGTGGTGCACACCATTAATCCCAGCACTCAGGAGGCTGAGGTAGGAGGGTCACTGTGAGTTAGAGGCCACCCTGAGACTATATAGTAAATTTCATGCTAGCCTGGAGTACAGTGAAACCCTACATCAAAAAAATAAAAAATATGTTGGAATTTTGAAGTAGAATTGCTGAAATTTGAAAGGCTGAGAATTCCACATTTTGACAAATATACAGAATAACTACCATGAACTGCTTTTAAAAATATTATTATCCCGGTGTGGTGGCACATGCACTCTGGAGGCAGAGGTACGAGGATCACCATGAGTTCAAGGTCATACTGAGGCTACATAGTGAATTCCAGGTCAGCCTAGGCTAGAGCAAGATCCTATCTCAACAACAACAAAAAAAGTGTATTATTATTTAGCCGGCTGTGGTGGCATACGCCTTTAATCCCACCACTTGGGTGACACAAGTAAAAGGACTGTGGTGAGTTTGAGGCCCCCCAGAGAATACATAATGAATTCCAGGTCAGTCTGGGCCAGAGTGAGACCCTACATCGAAAAACCAATATGCACATTATTTGTGAGAGCGAAGACAGAGGAAGAGAGTGAGCACCAGGGTCTCTTGCTGCAACTGAACTCCAGATGCATGCACCATGTTATGAATCTGGCTTTCTGTGGGTTGGGGAACCTGGAGCAGCAGGCTTTATAAGCAGGTGCCTTTAACCACTGAGCAATATCTCCAGACCCTTGAGGAACTTTTAAAGAGTATTTTTATCAAGTTGAATACACACATACAATGTGATAAAACTCCACACTTCATTTTTACCCAAGAGAAATAATGTCATAAATAAAAGCAACTTACACATGAATATTCATAGAGGATCTATTAATAATAGCCACAAACTGAAAAACAACCCAATGTCTATCAAGTGGAGAACAGGGGCATGTGACCTGACTGCCATGGAATACTGTTTAGCAATAAAACAACAGGCCAACAATATTATGCTGAGGAAACAAAGCCCAGTGGAATAGGATGTCAAACATTCTATTTGGCTCTGCTTTTGGAAACTCTAGGAAGAAGATGTACTAGTAGTAATAGAGAATGTATTATAATTGTCTGAGGCCAGGGGCTGGGGTGAGGAAATGCCTGCTGAAGACACCAAGAATCTTTTAGCAGGGATGGAAATGGTCTTTTCTTGTTTTGGATGTAGTGTACATTTTTTGTATATATGTGGGTATATATATTTCAAATCTCATAAAATAGTACATTTAAAGGAAATGTATAATACTGAGGGCCAATTATTCATAAATATAAGTGATATGAAATGACAATGCACAAAAGATTTTCTAAGGACATGCTTATTACATAATAAAAATGCTAATGCTTGAGCGGTGTCTCAGCAGTTAAAAGTTCTTCTTTGCAAAGGCTGACCACATAAGTTCGATTCCCTGGTACCCACATAAATCCAGATGCTAGCATTTGAAGTTTGTTTGCAGTGCCATAGACTCTGGCATGCTCAGTCTCTTTCTTTCTTTCTTATTTTTTTTACCTTTTTTCTTTCTCTCTTTCCCTCTAATTTTCTTTGCAAACACATAAATAAAATACTTTAAAAACTAATCTAACACTACTTGTATGACAAATTCTTATTTTAAATGTTTCAATGATTAATTATAACACATATTTATAAATCTCTTTAATTTCTCATGAATCTATTAACTTCTAGATTTTGATGTCAATTGTCCATGTTATAAATCATAGGCTGTGGATGTTTGAGGAAATATTTTTTTAAATTAAGTAGGAACGTTGCATAGATACAGCATGTGCTGCGACCATCATTCCCCTCCCCCCTGCCCCCACACTACTGAGGTTCATCCTTAGTGGGATTGCTAGTATTCACCGTAGAGTTGTGGGTTATGAGTTGTGAGAGTAGCAGTAAGTTATGGCGGAGGGACAGTGTCTCTGGATATTCCCTCCCACTCTGTGGCTCTTACAATCTTTCTGCCCCTCTTCCACAAATATCCTGAGCCATGATGTATTTTAAGTCTGCTTTAGTGTTGAGCTCTCAGCAGCTTCTGGATTCCTGCTTTGGTGTGTTTTGAGCCTCCTCAGTGTCTGTCTCCATCACCCTGGTGCAGGTTGTCAGGCTCACTATGGAAGCAGCACTCTTGCTCATCTTACAGTTCCTCTGTGGTTTGACCTGGGTTCTAGCTGCTGTGCAAGGGGTGGTTCTCCTGCCAGGGAGTCAGCTGTCTTTTCTTGTCTTTGTAATAGATTTTGATAGTACTCAGTTCTCACTGTCTTCTGAAAAACAAAAACAGATTCTCAAATGAGAGTGAGTTCAGCACAGGTCAAAGGGGATAGCACTATTAATTTAGAGAGATTTTGATGGGTTTAACCTCACTTTGGACAGACTAGTGGGAGCTTATCATTGAGTCCATAATTTGGGTCTCCATAGGATTCTGACTTGGTTCTCAGTTTCAGCTATAGGTTTCATTCCACTGAGTGGATCTCTTAGCCAATCAGAGAGCCATTGGTTACTCAGCTAGGCTGTGTGCCACTATTGCACAGGTGTGTACATCTTGTCACGCTGGTTGTTTTTATAGACCAATGCCCCCATATTGTTCACAATATTGTTGGCCCTTTCCCATCAGCAGATCATGTAGCTCTTTTCAGCACTATACAAGCTAACCATCTGGGAACTGGCTTCCTTCCAGATTCAGCCAGATCTCTCAATGCTCTGTGTTGGCTGCATGTGGTGTCTTTGGCAATAGGATATTACTTTTTACCTCAGGTGGGTAATCAAGTGCTACGACAGAAGCCTGTCTTCTTTTGGAGATCTCATAGTTCTCTCTAATCAATAGCTCAATGTGGGTTGGAAGCAATTTCTGGAACTAGGAGTAACAAGTCAAAGCCAAAAGTTTTAGGGGTAGGCTTCATTCTACCCTCTCCAGAGCCCTTCTTAACAGACAATCCCATCCATAGTCCTATTGAGGGTTATATCTTTTGGTGTGCAATACAAGAAAAAGGTTTCTAAGATATCAATTCATTTTGGATTTGGTTTTCTGTATATCACCCCTGTCATACTCATTCCCCTTCCCTCAAACCCTCCCATCCCTCTTATTTTTCCCTCAAGTCATCCACCCTGTATGCCTGCAACTCAAGATATTCCAGGTTAGGAACCACAGCTGAGGGAGAACATGGAGCACTTGCCTTTCAGTGCCTGTGTGTGGTCAATTCTAAGTCTGTACATTTTCCTATAAATTTCATTATTTGATTTTTATTTACTTCTGAGAATTACATTGTGAATATGTACCACATCTTACTATTCATTCGTTGAGCACGTTGGTTGATTCCAGTTCTTAACTATTATGAATTGCCCAGATGAAAACATGGTTGAGCAGATATCTCTGCATTGAAGAGTAGAGCCTTTAGGGTAGATGCCCAGTAGAGCAATGGCGGGGTCAGTATTTTCACCTTTTCCAGGAATCTCCATATTGATTTTGATAGTGGTTGTACAAGTTTGCACTCCCATCAACAATGAATGAGAGTACAAAAGCTTTTTAGCTTCATGAGATCCCACTGGCTGAGTGATTATTTAATTTACTGGGGTATTGTCTTTCCCCACTCCTATATCATGGAGAGTTCTCCCTATTTTTTTCTTCTACTTGTTTAAGAGTTCCAGTCTTATATTGAAGTTGCTAATCTATTTTGAGTTGGTTTTTGTGCATGCTGGTTTTCTTACTATGGTTTTGTAGTATAGCTTTAGATCAGGTATGGTGATACCTGCAGTTTGTTTTTCCCTGAGGATATTTTTGAATATTCAAGGCCATATGCCATTCCATATGAATTTTGAGTTTGAATGCTGGGATTTTTATTGATATTGAATTTAATATGTATATGGCTTTTGGTAGGATTGGCATTTTCACAATATTAATTTTACTTATCAAGGATGTTGGAAGATTTTTTCATCTCCTCATGTCTTCCTCAATTTCTTTCTTGAGTGGTTTTATGTTTGGATTAGATAGGTATTTTAAATCCTTGCTTAGTGTTATTCCAAAATATTGGACTTTTAATTGCTACTGAAAATACACAGCCTCACTGAGTTCTTTCTCTGTATATTTGTCTTTTGTGTATAGGAAGGCTGCTGATGTTTTCTGTGTTGATTTTTGTCCTGCCGATTTTCTGAAGGATTTTATCATCTTTAGAAGTTTTATGAGTCTTTAGAAGTTTTTAGAGTCTTTTGATTTGGGCTTTAGGTGCTTTGCATAAAGCCTTTATTATGTTGAAATATAAACAGTCCATGCCTATTCTCCCCAGCATTTTAATCTTGAAGTGATGTATTTTGTCAAAGGTCTTCTCTGCAACTACTGAAAGGATCATGTGTCTCTTGCATTGAAGAATATTTATGTGGTGTATTACATTAGTCAATTTCCATATGCTGAACCATCCCCACATCCCTAGGATGAAGCCTGCTCAATCAAAGTGGATGATGCTTTTGACGTGTTGTAGAATTCAGTTTGCGAGGATCTTGTTCAGGATTTTTACATCTAAGTTCATCAGTGATATAGGTCTATAGTACTCTTTTCTTATTGCATCTCTGTATGGTTTTGGTCATAGGGTGATGCCTGCTTCATAGAAGGCATTAGGGAGTATTCCATCTTCTCTAATTATGTGAAAAAACACAAGAAAAAGTGGGTTCAGTTCTCCAATGAAGGTTTGTGAGAATTTGGCTGAGAATCCATCAGGTCCTGAACTTTTCCTGTTGGGGAGATTTTTGATTATATTTTCAAACTTGATGGATGCAATAGGCTTGTTTAGGAGAGTTATATGCTCCATATTTAGTTTTGGTAGGTGGTTTGTGTCTAGAAATTCATCTATTTTTTTCAAAGTTATCCAGTTTTGTAAAGTGTAAGTTTTGAAATTATGTCCTCATGATTCTTCCAATTTTATTGATTTTTGTTGTGACCTCTCCCTTTTCACTTCTAATTTTGTTAATTTGAGACTTCTTATTTTTTTTATTTGATCAAACTAGCCAGGGGTTTTTCAATCTTGTTTATTTTTTTAAAGAACTAGCTCTCTGTTCTTATCAATTTTCTTAATTCCTTTCTTAGTTTCCCATTTATTAATTTCTGCTCTGATCTTAATTATTTCTTTCCATCAGGAAGTCTTAGTATTGCATTGTTTATATTTTTCCAATGCCTTTAAGTGGATAGCTAGGTTATTAATTTGAGCTCTCTCTGTCTTTATTATGAAGACATTTAGTATTATAAATTTTCCCCTTAGGATTGCCTTCATTGTGTCCTATAAGTTTTGGTATGTTGTGTTTTCATTATCATTCAGTTCAAGAAATTTTACAATTTCTCTTTTATTTCTTCCACAATCCATTCATTGTTTGGCAGCATGTTATTCATTCTCTAGAAGCTGGTGTAATTTGTGTTGTTTCTCTTGTTTTCAATTTCTAGCTTTAAAGAACTGCAGTCCAATATGTTGTAGAAAGCTATGTCAGTTTTCATATATTTATGGAGACATGCTTTATGCCCTAATATTTGTTCTATTTTGGAGAAGGTTCTTTGAGCTGCTGAGAGGAATGTGTATTCTGTAGAACTTGGGTGGAATGTTCTGCAGATGTCTGTTAGATTTAATTGACCCATGGTGTTATTAAGAGCTATTTTTTCCCTGTTGCTTTTCTGCTTGGATGCTCTGTCCAGTGATGATAGTGGGGGTATTGAAATCCCCTACTATGATGGCATTAGAGTTTATCTCTGATTTGTTGTCACATAGGTTTTGCTTTATAAAGTGTGGTGCACCTGTGTTTGGTGCATATAGAGTTTTGATTGTAATGTCCTATGTTGAATTGTTCCCTTGTTGAGCAAAAAGTGGCCTTCTTTGTCCTTTTTAATTCTTTTTGATGTGAAGTATATTTTATCTCATATCAATATAGGCACACCCACTTGCTTTTTTATTTCTATTTGCTTGGAAACTCATTATCCATCCTTTCACCATGAGGAATTACCTATCTTTAATGGTGAGGTAGGTTTCTTGAAAGCAGCAAATGGAAAGGTCCATTTTTCTGATCCACTCTATTAACTTGTGCCTTTTTATGGGTGAATTATGTCCAACAATATTTAAAGTTATAACTGTGAGGTTTTATTTAATCCCTGCTATGCTTGAGGGTTTATGGGATTTGGTGTTTGTACATTTTCATGCCTGCTCTAGTTGAGGTTATTGTGTTTGTCCTCTTATAGATTCTTGACTTTAGTTTTTGCACCCTAGCTGTGCCTGAGAGTGAATGGGAATTGGCACTTTCCCAAATCTGCACCCCTGTACCACCCAGTGGAGGTCCTTTAAGACCTAATAGTAATGGAGCCCCCCCACTTCCAATTCTTGCCTGACTCACTCTAGCATGGTTGTGACCAGAAATTAGAAAAATATCTTGACAAGCAAGTTATACATGAAGTATGTTGTATATGTGCATAGGGGCTGGAGAGATGGCTTAGAGGTTAAGGCACTTACCTACAAAGCCAAAGGACCCAGGTTTGATTCCCCAGGACCCATGGAGTTCGTTTTCAGTGGCAGGAGGCCCTGGTACACATATTCTCTCTCTTCTTTCATTCTCTCTCTCAAATAAATAAATAAAAATAAATATTAAGAAAGATGTTTATGTGCATAAAATTAAGCATAATTAAAGTTTCTCACAATCATAAACAGATTAATGTTCTGTTTTATTATGTAAATATAAAATATTACTCAATTCATTAATAAAAACATATTTATGACCTAAGGAGATGGCTCACTGTATAAAGTGCTCACTGCCTACCAGGCATGGTGGCACATGTCTTTAATTCAAGCCCTGAGGGACGGGAGCTAAAATAGGAAGATCACTGTGAATTCAAGGCTAGTATACAGGTACAGAATGAGCTCCAGGTCAGCCTGGGCTAGAATAAGACCCTACCACAAAAACAAGCAAGCAACAACAAAAAAAACTAAGTAAAGCACTCACTGCTCAAGCTTGAGTCGTGGAGTTCGATCCTCAGACCCCTTGTCATATCCCAAGACAGCAATAGGCCTTTGTCATCACAGCACTCTGACCTTGAGGTAGAAAGCGGAGACAGGGAACTTCTCAGTGAACACAGCAAAAAGCACAGCAGCAGAGCCAGAGCCAGAGAAAACCTTATTTCACACAAGGTGGTTTGGCAAGGATGAGCCCAAGTGTTGTCCTCTGAGCCCCACACATGTGCCTTGGCACGCATGCACCCACACATACACTTCCCCCACACAAACACATCATTAAAACTTCATTTATTATCTTACAATTCTGGAATCAATGACAGAAATAGATGTATCTGTGTGAAAGTCAGTGTCCTCACTTGGGGTTATAGGAGAAGATCCACTTCTGCCTGTCTCTGTAGCTCATAGCTGACTCTGTTCAAAATAAGATGCCTTTGTTAACTGTGATGAGAGTTAAGAAATGAGTGTAGCTTTTTTTTTTATTTTTTGCATATGTGGTTATGTGTGTGCATGTGCATGGATGTGTGTGTGTGCAGGTGTGTGCAGGTGAGTGTTCACATGTGCACGCATTCAAGTGGAGGTCAGAGGTTAACATCAGTATTACAATCGCTCTGTGTCTTATTTTAAAAACAGGTCTCTTGCTGAACCTACAGTTCACTGATTCCTCTAGAATAGCTAGCGAGTGAGCCAGCCCAAGGGGTTCTCTGCTGCACCTCCACGGCATTGAGATTCTAGGTGTTGGCCGCCATGCCCAGCACTTAAAGTGGGTACTGAGATCTGAAGGCAGGTCTTCATGCTTGCATGATCAGCAGTTTAACCACTGAACAATCTCCTCAGCCCTTAACAGCATTTCCCAATGGTGTATATATTCCTTTTATAATGTGAAAAATAGAAACAGTTTTCATTAACTTTTAATTACAATACAAAATACACTATGTCATTTCATTAACATGTATCATTGTATTTCTTCTCCACTATTCTCATGTGTCTCTCCTCCTCAGGTCTTGCGGGTCTTCTTCAACTTCCAAAATACACCCCTTTCTGCTTTCTTGCCACATATGTGTGTGAGTGAGTATTCCTTGAATGAGAAAAAATATGATATTTTGACAGAATATCAATTCAAGTTTATATAATTCAAGTTGAACTGTAGCAAATCACCCAATAACAATGCCTTCCTGTGGTAAAATTTGTATTATGTCTACTTTCTTTATAACAAGACTGTAATTCTCATCAATAATTATAATGCAAAGGCAAAAAAAAATTTGAAGAAAGAACCAAATTGTTCTTTGTCACTTGGATGGACACTGCCAGGTTTGCTTTTTGCCTTGGTTAAATGAAAGGGGTTGATAGATTTTAATTTCATTATAGTCCTTGAGTTCTACAGTAAATAATTAATCTTTTCTGATGAAATGTAGTCATGTTTAATCATGCTGTCCTAGCTTTCACTGTAGCTTTCATTCTTAAGACTTTGTGATCCTTAGATTAGGGCTCAGCAAATTCTCCTCTACCTGCAGACAGACATCTCTCATCAGAGGCAGGATTAGCTGTGGTGAGTGGTCTTCTGGAGACGCACACTCCAGATATCCCTCCGCATCCATCCTTTCTCTGTAGATTCTATGCAGATAGAATGTAAGAAATATGATGAATTCTTTGATTTATGATTTCTTTAAAATATATGAAGGGGAAGAAAACAAAACATTTTTAAAGACCTGAAATCTAAAACTAAGCTGAATTTGTAAGAAACTTGAAATAATCACTGAGGTATGAATATTCCTTGACAAATAGTATATTATAAATCATTAAGAAATCAAAAATGTATCTTGCTTTAATGGAATCTTTTATAATTCATACAATTCTCCAGAACAGATTTTGAAAGAAATAGAATTAACAATAAATAAATGTTTCAGGGTTGGCTATGAATGGCAAGGAAAGAGTTGTACTGATTTCCTTGGCAGTATTATCATTGCTTCAAATATTTATTCATTAATCTACTTATTTATGCATGTATTTTTACACACACACACACACACACACACACACACACATATATATATATATACATATACATATATATATATATAATTAGTTAGATAGTCAGTTTAGTTATTAGTTTTTGTGAGGCAGGGCTGGCCTGGAACTTTCTCCATACCCAGTTGGCCTTATTCTTCAGCCTCTGGAGTAGTAGGATTACAGGTGTATATATCTCCATGCCCTGTTAAATCATTAGTAATATAAATCTTATGATTACAATAAAAATGTTCACAGCTCTTACATGTTGGAGGAAACAAAATCTGTGTTTTAGGTTACTCTCAGTGTGGAGAGTTGTTTTGAAACGTTCAGTATGTTGTTGCTCTCTGGCATTATCAAATGTTAGCACCACTATAATTTAGGCAGTATAGTGACAGTGTACATACACCCATGCACATATACACATCCTATGATCAAGGCCATGGGACAGAGAACGGTGCTACAAACCCAAATTCAGTGAGGACCTAGAATGGCTTCTAGGTTCCCTGGGGCACCCAAACTATGACGAGGATCGCTGTGGTCACCAACCAGACTCTGCGTGATGCCACTTCTTCCTGGAGCTGAAGTGATTCTGGAGTTCAAGTGATGTAAGCCTGTCTCAGGAAAGGCCTGTCCAGTGAAGGTGAAGGAAGGCCATTAGAAAGATCTTTACCATTGCATACTCTAAAAAACGTATCCCCATCAAAACTGCTCCATTGACGCAAATCTCTCCATTAAGTGAGAATAAAGGAGAGTAGGGCATCTGTGGTACATGATGGGAACATTCTGAGAATGGTGGGGTTAATTGGCACTCTTTCTAGCATCATCATCCCTTGTTCATTTCCTTCAGCATATGATGATTAACAATTTCCTTAAACCTGTTCTGTCCACCAGCTGTCACTTTATGCAGTTTCTCCCCTCTTCAGCAAAATCAAGATACACAGTCGTACACACACACACACACACACACACACACACACACGCGCGCGCGAATACAAAGAAACTAAAAATCCTCAAAACAAACCTCTACTTTTTTACCTTCTTTTCTTTTTTTATAAAAAGTTTATTTTTATTTATTTATTTGAGAGAGTGAGAAAAGGAGGCCGGTAGAGAGGGAGAGGGAATGAGTGCAGCAGGGCCTCCAGCCACAGCAAACAAACTCCAGATGCATGCTCCACCTTCTGCGTCTGGCTTATGTGAGTACTGGGGAATTGAACCTGGGTCCTTAGGCTTTGCAAGCAAGCACTTTAACCACTATTCCATCTCTCCTGATCCCACACCTTCTTTTTATTATCTACCATTCTTTCTTTTCTTTGATGAGTCAAAGAAGTTTATTTTGATCAGATTTAAAGCAATGAGGTCCATTCATGAACAGCACTACAAGAACAATACACATATAGGTATGCTCATGGTGCAGCTATTAGTGAAATCCTAGCAATGGCCAGTTCCCAAAATAAACCTCAAAGCATTAGAATGCACAGAAGCTGGGGATTTTGTGTAGCTCAGTGGCAGAATGCCTACCTGGCATGTAGGAAGCCTTGAATTGGTTTCCCCAGCATGGCCTACCCCCCAAAATAGATCTTGCTTTTATTCTGGTTCAAATAAACCACATTTTAATTTTTTGTTTTTATTTTTATTTATTTATTTGACAGCAACAGACAGAGAAAGAGGCAGATAGAGAGAAATAGAGAGAATGGGCGCGCCAAGGCCTCCAGCCACTGCAAATGAACTCCAGACGCATGAGCGCCCCCTTGTGCATGTGGCTAACGTGGGTCCTGGGGAAATGAGCCTTGCACGGGGGTCCTTAAGCTTCACAGGCAAGCGCTTAACCACTAAATCATCTCTTCAGCCCTAAACCACATTTTAAATACTAACTTCATAAGTAGTTCTTATTAAAGTACATACAGTAATATTTTGTTTGATCCTCTAATGACAAATAGCTAGCTTAAACAAATGCATCAGAATACTTAAAGTTGAATACAATGATATCTTAACACATTGAAAAGGATTGTTTAGGGACATTAGGTGAAATAAGATTACGAAAATAAATGACAGTGGGTGAATATTGACAATGAACATGTAAAAGTTTACCCTTCTAGCTAGGTGTGATGGATCACAGAGGTAATCCCAGCACTTGGGAGGCTGAGGCAGAAGAATTAATATAGTTTAAGATCATATTAGGCCACATAGCAAGTACAAGCCTATATTGGCTGTAGAGTAGGACTCAGTTTCAAAAACAAACACACAAGACTTTACTGCACTGTCTAAATATTCCATAATAAAAGGTGAAACAAACATAATATAAGAAAAAAATAAGTATTAGTTAATTTTTCTCTGTATATATTAGACCTGATTAAAACCTCATATTTGCTCTTAGCAGTGAGTATCTGAATTCTGCCTGGAAGTCATCTGTCAGTCCTGAAAGTATGGGGACTATTTAACAAGGCAGTTTTGTGCCATGCATGATTGAGCAATGCATATGCACATGGAAAACACACCAAGATGATTAAGTGTCTAAGGTATTGACAATTTTGAAGACAATTTTGGCATCTGATTTGCCTAAAAACTAATATTAACATAGTAAGTAATATAATTTGAAATGAAATTTAAAATATGCATGACATGCCATTTTACATATGTATGTATGGGGTGCTACAAAGTTTCATGTCAAAAAGCAGACTGCCTATATAATAAAACTCTTATTCCACAATGGATGCTATGTAATCCTCAACATTTTTCAAATGACCCCAAATAATGATTGTAATAGACAGCTTTAGGTCACTGAGGTAACTTTCAGACCAGACACAGTTATGGAGGAAGATATTTATTGATGATAGAATGGAAGTTCCATAATGGCAGAAGAAGTTGGCTCACTTTCTCAGGTCTAAGCAGAAAGAAAAAACTGCCACAAGTCAAAACCCCAAAACCACACCACACAGCACACTTAGGAATCCCAGGCAGAACTCAGGCACTTTGTGTATCTTTAGACTGGAATTCCAAATCTACATCCACACTTGAGGGCTGGAACTTAGGATCTACCCACAGTGACAACACCTCCAGCCATGTGCCTGCAGATATAAATTAGAAACTTTAATAAAATCCTGAATATATTGGGGGCCATCCATTTAAACTACCACATTTTCCCCTGGCCCCCAAAAGATTTATAATCATTTCATATTGTAAATTGTATTTAGTCCAAATTTAAAGGTCCCCACAGTCTTTATCAACTTAAGATAGTTCCAAAGTCCTAAGTCCCGTCTGAGATTTGATGTTGTCTCTTTAGCTGTTAGTCCTGTAAAATCAAACAAGTTATATACTTTCAACATATCAAGGTACAAGGTACACATTTTAAACTATTACAAGGCATATCAAGGAGAAACTGGAGCAATGTAAACTTAACAACCATCAAGCAAACATCAAACATCTGCAGCTCAAGTCAGAGATTGTAACCAATGACTAGTGAGGAGTCTCTGGATTTTTCAATTCTGGCCCTCCAGCTGGTCAGAGTAGCCAAGTAAAACTTCCATTCCAGACCAACAGCCTCTATGGTAGCCCTAGCATAGTCCTGGTGGATCTAAAATATCTTTGGGTCTTTATGTAAACCATGTGTCTGTCTTTCAATGGCTTTGTCAGCCTATTAGGGTTATCATATCATATCATATCATTCATATCATATCATATCATATCCTGTCTTGTGCCATCTCTCAGCAGTGGCTCCTAGAACTGTGTGTGTACTTCATGACCCACTGCACATATTTTTTATGTTTCCAAAATCAATACCAGGTATGTAGGACACAGCCATATTTTAAATTTAGGGACAAAGGAGCAGGGTTTTTTTTTTTTCTCCAGTCAACTTCTTCCCAAAAGAGTTTGTGTTTTTATTATTGTCTTTCATCAGACATCTTTTCTATTGTTTTAATGTAAAACAGTTAGGCCATCTTCCTTAAGACTATTAATGTGTTTGATAATAATTTTCAGCAACCAGTCTCTGTGTCAGTAATATTTGAACTTGTTTGAGATTTTCCAATTTAAAATATTAATCCGTCTTAGATCTTTATCCAAGCACATCAGTCCATTTCAAATTTAACCTTGATTAAATTCTCTGGGCCTGGGAAGCAGAATGCAGTCAGCCCTTATGTCAATAGCCCAGGTCCAACAGAGTCCTCTGTAGTCTTTCCTTCCACTTAGAAAATTTATAAGCCAAGCCTCCAAGTTCATAAGCTAACCCTCCAAACACAATTTTCTCTGCACTTAGTGTTTCTTTTTTTTTTTTTTTTGAGGGGGGGTTTGGGTAGGGTCTTGCTCTAGCCCAGGCTGACCTGGAATTTACTATGTAGTCTCAGGGTGGCCTCAAATTCACAGCGATCCTCCTGCCTCTGCCTCCTGAGTACTGGGATTATAGGCATGCGCCACCTTGACCGGCTTGAATTTAGCATTTTAAAACTCTCATCAGAATAGTCTATAATATCTGGCTTACCACTCCAGAAGGTGTTTTCAGTTGTAAGCACCAAATTTCCTATTCCTCTAGCACACAAAGTCCAAAAAAACCCAAAGTCCACCTGTTCAGTTTCATCTCAGCATTCTACCTCTCTCCTGTTATGAATTCTGTAACAGACAACTTTAGGTCTCTGAGATGGACTTTCAGACCAGGTAGAGTTATGTAGGAAGGGATTTATTCAAAACAGAAGAGAAATTCCATAATAGCTTTCACAGGTCCAAGCAGAGAGAGAGAGAGAAAAGAACCACAAGCCAAAACCCCAAAACCAATTTAAGGGCTAAATTTTATTGAAGTATGTACCTGTATTTAAATTACCTGATATTTGCAGCTATAAAAGTAGATTTATATGCTCAAGTTGTTCTAATATTAGGCTTTTCAGCAACTTAAGTGAAAATCAGTTTTTAAATAGAAAATATAAATATAAAATATAAATAAAAATTAATCAAGGATATGTGTGGCTACTTGGTCATACTAGCTCCAATTCATGTGTTGCCGGTGTCTGCCCTCCGGGACAGATCACAAAGTACTATGGTTTTTAGAGGAAACAAAGAGGAAGCTTCAGCAACACAAGTTTATATTGCATATTGTAGAAGGCAAAAAATGGGAAAATAAAACTATTTCAGACTCAAAAACAACTCAATAAAATTTAATTATTCTAATGACAAGAACAAAAGCTTCATTGTGTAGTTATGCTTTTAATTTTTGAAATATTATCATTTTGGGTATAGTGTGTTTGCTTCTGAATAGACCATTTTGTAACAATTTCTTTCAAAGTTAGAAAAAGTTCCTAATAACAAATAATTTTGAAGGCTTAAGTTCTATTTTCAAGGTCTGGGTGATGGGCTTATATTGAGCTATAAAAACTAACACACAGAGTGATTTGAGCTGCAGCTGTCTCCTGAATACAAATGCAGTGGCATTTAGCTACAGCTTGCCAACTGAAATTCCTTTTGTCCCCGTATAACATTGTAAAATGGAGTCTTTCATTGCTTTTTGACATTTTTCACATGTTTCCATCCACTTATTATAAGTATAACTTTATGCAGGTTCATCCTGGGCCTTTGGAGACTTCAATTACTCGTCAGTTACAGAGACTTGACATGATATTTAACCCAAATAATGGAATAATAAAAACTAAACACAATATATATATATATATATATATATATATATGATTTAGATTGTGCCTTACACTCATCTCAGGATGTTCCATTTCTACTGTATCCTATCCTCCAACACCTCTGTGAAGCAAGAGTTTCATTTTGTTCATTTTGGAGATATAGAAAGTGGGGGTACAGAGAGGCCAGTCACTAGTGTTATCACCAGGGAGTGGTGAGGTTGCTTTTGGATATAGAAGTTTAGTCTCACAGTGTCACTCACCACTGTGTGCATGTGGGGGGTGTGCATGTGTGGGTGTATATGTGTGGTACGTGTGCATGGGTGTGCATGTGTGTCATGTGAAGCATATGTGCACCTGTGTTTTAAGATCACAAGACAATATTGGGTGTTCTTCCTCAGGAACAGTGTCCACCACGTTTTGAGGCAGGGTCACTTACTGATCTGGAGCATACCAATTAGGCCAGACTGGCTGGCCTGCAAGCTCTAGAGATCCTCCTGTCTTCTGTGCCTGCCACTAGGATTTACAGCCATTTTCTACCTCGATCAATATTTTACATAGGTGCTAGGGATTGATTTCACAGCTTCAAACCTGTGAGACAAGCTCTTTACAAGCTGAGCTATCTCCTCAACACTAGGCTACTTTTTGACAGGTGCATCCGCAGGCATCTTCTTTCTTTAAAAGTAACATTTCATTTGCAGTCATGCATCTCAATTTAAGAAATATAATCCACCTGGTTTGTTATAGGAGACACAGAGGGTTTGATCCCCCAGCTTCCTCTTCACCTCGGCTGGGCTGCTCAAGTCAAGAGCTGGGCCCTTTATCACCTGAACAGCGATAGTGCAGATAGAGGACTTTTTGAACTTCCTGTTTCCTGGATTTAGGAGTTTTATTTCAACATTTAGAAACAGAAGGATCCCTCTTACCACCTGACCAAAAGGTCCCTGGGTACCTTGAATTAGAGTCTTTCTAAGTCAGCTCTTACCCATAGGTGGAAATATAGTTTGGCACAGAAAGAAAGATAAACAAGTTCAAAGTCCAAGGTACAGAAACTTCAGGCCCTTTGGTTATAATTGTTAAAGTACTTACCCCCATTATAGATAAGCCAACTGCTTTGTACTGAGGCAGTATCACAGATCAGACAGTGAGTAGTGTGTACAACCTCTGAAGTGAATGAACATGTTCCTCTGCTTGTATAGCTTTCTGACACCTAGAACCATTTTTCTCTTTCCACAGCAACACACAAGAGGGCAAGAACAAGAAGTTGTGACACTTCATCCTTTTGAATGAGCCTTCTCCAAAGAACACAACTGAGTGCCACGTGGCAGGAGACGCTAAGCACTTATGGCACAGTTGGCTCTAATGCCCACTTCCCTGAGCACGCCCTGTAAATCCAGACTTAAATCTCCGCAACTCCCCTGGTAAACACTTTCCGAAGTACTTCTAAAACAAGTGATTGTCACATGTGCCTAATTGGAAACATTTCTGAGTTTTTTTTTTTTTTTTTTTTTTTTTTAATGCTTGGAAGCAAGGCAGCCCCAGAGAATTCCATGAAGGCAACAGCTGGAGGACCAGTGTGAAATGCACAAATATGGAGGAGAGGGGATGTTCCACACAGAACTAGTGGCAGAACGGTCCCTTAATGTTACAGTTGACAATAAGCATGCCCAGTGCTGGTGGCCAGTATGATGGACAGTTTCTCCAAATGTGCTCCACAGACAAAACCACCTCTGTATTATCTTATGATTATGCTAAAATGCAGTTTCCTGTGACTCATTCCAGGCACTGAATTAGATTCTCTGGAGGTGGGCCCCAAGAATCTTCAATTTAGGAACCCCACCAGGTGATTCTTATGCACATTAAACTTGAAAACAACTGACAGAGATTAAGAAAACAACCACAGTGACCACAAAGAACGTCTGGTGATGGTGAGTGGAGTTGACTCACTCTTCCTCTGTTCAATCTTAAGTTGAGTTTTTTTGTAAATAAAGTTGCTTTTGTTTATACTATTTCTTTTCGCTTTTGCTTGGTGTTCTGGGAATCCGCCTGTAGGAAAACCCTTGGTTGTACTGTAGATGTATTTTGGAAGAAACTACTTGGCTATGTTTATCCAAATGAAATTAGAAAGGACTGACGATCAAGATGCCAGGGAGTAAAACAGAATTAACATTAACATTTATATTTAGGGCTAAAACATGTGCTAGTGTACAAGAAATATTTTGGCAATGTTTGCTAAATAGCTGAAGGTAAGAGTGGTTTCAGGATGCATGTACAAATTGCGATCTGTGACTATTAGGTAGCCATTGGCATCATCATCGCCATCATGGACAGCTGTTTTGGATACCACCTTGCATTAGGTCCCACTGCATACATCATCACATTAAATTCCCAACAGAATCTGAACAGCTTCTGGATAGAGCTCGCTTTCTTCTCATATGACTTTCCTTGTCCTTGCTCAATATTCCAATTCTACTAAATATTCAAATTCATCTATTGCATGGTTATGTGAGTTGGCACTTAACCATGAGCCCCCTCCCTCTCTTTCTAGCTGCCTCCTTATCCTCCAACATACACAATCTGACACCACACAGTAATTCAAATTGACATGAAAAACAATAAGTACCATTAATGAAGTTTATTTATGAAATTAAAAATATGATATAATTGCATATTTATTCTACTTTCTTATTTTAATGTATTTAAAATCCACTATATAAATTAATACATACAGAATTGGACCTATAAAGCATAGATACATAATATCTTTGTTAGCACTCATATCCACTCTAGCATCAAGGAAGTAGATAGAACTTTTAAAAAACAGAAACAAATAAAACACATCAAATCAAGTGGTCACACACTAGAAAATGTATATTAAACATGCCCAAATTAATCTTATCTTCTTCCTAACTTTCTTAGCTTCTTCATATCTATAATTTTAGCTTAGCGTTAATTGCCCAGTACTGGTATGAGCTTTTAAGTGGAAAATTGTGAGCAAAGGAGAAAGGAAGAAATTCAGTTAGGTAAAGGGAGAAAAGTACCAGGCTAGGGAAATGTGAGGAATGTTAGAGTTTGAGAGATAAGTTAGCATATTTTTAAATGATGTAATTTGATCTTAAGACTCAAAGAAGAGGAAAACAAATAACCATTCATGATCTGAGGAAAGAACAGTCGGAAACAGAAGCAGTTATTGTGAGGATTCTAATGTGGAAGGGCATATGGATCCTGGGACAGCAGGAAGCCAACATGGCTGAGCAGGCAGGGCAGAAAGGACAAGGCCATGGGAGCTTGCATTGTGATCTAAAGTTCCCAGAAGAGTGCTGTAGCTGCTGCGCTTACTTCCAATAAGGCTAAGTGGACTGATAAGACTCCTGTGAGAAGCCAAATTACCTTGAGCTACCTTTAGCCCCTCAATAGCTATTTATTGCCTACCTCTGTGTCTGACCTAACAACCACATGACTGTCAGTTGATCAGGTGCAAACGTTTTGGAATATACTAGCAGACCACTAGCTTCCACCAACCCAAGGGCTAAGAATGTCATCTGATAGGACCTGAAACCTGTGGTGGGTATGTCTCTGCTTTGCTGTAATCCACCTACCTAGGTTTTCCACCAATGTACTTTAAAAATGCCTTGACTTATGACTTTCTTCTGTTCTGTACCTATAAAACCTTCATGACATTATTAACATCTTAGAACATGGAGTTGGGGTAACCTAAATCTATGTTCCTTGGTCATGGTAGCTCATATTTGGCTCCAGAATAAACTCTTATTCCCTTTGAGGTGAGAACTATGTCTTGTATGTGTCTGAAAGTTATGGCACCAGAACACCTGGCCCCCAAAACAAATCACTTTCACTGATGGTGCACCTGGTTGGAGCCAGGTACCCTCATGCACCCCATGTGCCCAACCTTTCAATGTGGTCCCCTTAAATGCATGTTGCATGTTAGTGAATTCATCCTGGGACTGGGACCTTCCTTGACTTGGTCAATGGTCTACTCATTTATTCTGAGCTGGTTTTAGGATTTTTTAATTTGGTTGGATACTTTCTGTTTTCTTTTTCTTTTTTCTTTTCTTTCTTTCTTTGTTTGAGGCAAGCCCAACAGATTGGCCTTTTTTATGAGAGAGAGTCAGAGGTAGATAATTGGCACTCCAGTGCCTCAGTTATTGTAATGGAACTCCAGATGTATGCATGAGCTAACCTGTGTGCATGTGACCTTTCACACTTGCATCACCTTGTTCCCTGGCTTACATGCAATTTGGAGAGTCGAGAATGGGTCCTGATGGTTATTATAGCCAGTTTCCCCTTGCCAGTGTTTGGCAACTCTCCTGTTGCTATTGTCCACCTTATGTTGGCCTGGGTAATGTCCACCCTATGCTCATGCCTTTGTTTTTCTCTGCCATCATGGAGCTTCCCCAAGAGCCTGTAACGTTGGTACTTAGAGTGACATTGCTACTAGGCACCTGACTGTGTGGCTCTGACCTTTTGGATTTGATTTTCAAGAGAAATATGGAAGGATTTGAAACCTTGGCCTAAGAGATGTCTTGCAGTGCTCTAAGTACAGCTTGATGGACTAATCTGATCAGAATTGAAAGACCTGAATGCAGTAAGAACTATATGGACTATAAGGTTTGGCTTGTGAGGGTAAGAAAGAGCTTTGTCTGGACTGGGCTACAAGCAGTTTGTGTGAGAAGCTTGCAGTTATGCCCCTGTCCCTGAGAAGTTGTACAGGGCTGCATTGTGTAGAAATGGACTGGTGTGAGCACAGGGATATGGCACAGAAAAAAATGAAATCTTTGGGTAAAACTGCTTCCTGTTCAGCTGCAATTGAGAGATTATAACCATTGAGATTGGGCCAGTTGACCTGCATTGGAACCACAGAAAGAATGAAGTCTTTTGGAGGAGCCGGAGTGCTAAAGGAATATCCTGTTCTTCAAAGTTTGCTTTATTATCGTTTTGATTAACACATTGGCACCCCAACCAGTATTATGGAGTATAAGAAGTGCAAGAAAGAGAGGGTCATAGAATTTGCAACATGGTCTTGTGATTTGGAAATGGCCATAGGCAATGGGAAGCAGGTTTGCTGGATGCCTGTGTGGAGACCAGATGGAGCAGTAAGGATGGACCATGGGTTGCAGTGGAGATCAACTGGAGATACTGGGACAGTGAGATGACTTCTAAGGAGAGCTACAGGCCCTGATGAAGCTTTCCAGGACTATGAGTAGCCTAGATAAAGGGGTGAATTGAAACTCCAGAGACATTGCTGGTTAGAACTATCAGACTTAGAGACTTGTCACTGGCTAGAGTTGTTGAACTTAGAGCTACAGAGTTTGATGTTTGCCCTGTTTAAATTTTGTATTGGTTGAATATTTGTTTGCTATTCCCAATGCCATCTTTTGAAGTGTGAATGTGTATTCTGTGCCATTATGGGGTTTGGGGAGACTTTTTGGCATTATGGCTCAGTTAAAATACCTTGGAGGGCTGGAGAGATGGCTTAGCAGTTAAGGTGTTTGCCTGAAAAGCCAAAGGACCTTGGTTCAATTCCCCAAGAACCATGTAAGCCAGGTGCACAAGGGGACACATGCTTCTAGAGTTCATTTGCAGTGGCTGGAGGCCCTGGCAAGCCCATTGTCTGCCACCCTCTCTCTGCCTCTCTCTCTCTCTCAAATAAATAAATAAAAATAAATTTTAAAAAAGACCTTGGATTATTGGGATGTTTGAACATCATTATGGTTGTTTAAAAAAGGGGGGGAATTTTAAAGTTGGAATGAACTTATTGCATTTTACATCATGGATGCTTGTTAGTTTATGGGGACCAGTGGCAGAATGCGTTGGTTTGATTCAGGTGTCCCCCATAAGGTTAGGTGTTCTGAATGCTAGGTTCCCAGCTAATGGAGGTTTGAAAATTAATGCCTCCTGGAGGCAGTGTAATGTAGGGGGTGGGCTTATGGATATTACAGCAAGTTTCTTCTCCTCCTCCTCATTCCTCCTCCTTCTTCTTCTTTTGCGGCAAGCCCAAAAGATTTACCTCTTTTTTTTTAATGGTAGAAAGTGAGAGAGAAATTGGCACACCAGGCCCTCAAGTCACTGTACTGGACTCCAGATGTGTGAATGAGCTACTCTGTGTGCATGTGCGACCTTGTGTGCTTGTGTCACCTTATGCCTCTGGCTTACATGTGATTTGGGGAGTCGAGCATGGGTCCTTAGGCTTTGCAGGCAAGAGTCTTAACCACTAAACCATCTCTCCAGTCCAGATAACTTCTTTTTGGTTTGCTTTCAAAGTGTTTGTTTTAAGGTATCCATTTTGTTTGCTTTGTGAACATTTTGGTTTCTGATTGTACAGTTTATCTCAGCTAGCATTAAGCATTATTTTCCTCTTACTAATCCTCCAATAAAGGAGGCAATGTTTGGGGAAAATCACTATTTGGTACTCCATCTGGTAAGAATTGCATTATTTTAACTTGAAAATGCTTGATTGAAAAATGGGAAAACCTAACTAAAAAAATGGGTTTACATTTCCCACAGTGGGGAATCCTAAATTGAGGTTCATTTTTAGTTTTACTTCATTTGAAATGATAAAGTCCTGGCAACATTTTTTTTATTTTGACAAAAGTCATAAATTTCCAGTTGCTTTAATTAGAATTTTAAACCACCTAAAAATGATCAAACTTGTAATTTACAAACCAATCCATAAGAATTTTAGAACCTATATCTAAGAGAAAGGGATATATTAAAAATAAGTAAGATTAACAAAATTTGAGAAGTTATCTCAGAACCATTGAAAAATTGTGTGAAATATAAATAGTTCCAGTCTCCTCTCTCATACCTTTCTCTGAAGTTGTCTCTTCCTACCCTCTCCAAGCAGAACAAATTCCTATTTCAAAATAAAAGATTGTTGTCATTTGGTGTAAGATAAAACCTCAAGAATTCCATACTAGATTAAAACCCTCAATTATAAAGATACTTTCTCCTAAGAGTCCACATCTATGTTCTCAGGTATGCTTTCACTCTCCTTCTGAGTGCCCTTCCTTTGGGTAACCCTTATGGTTAAGCCTGTACTAAAATATCTTTAATAAATTCTTCAACTTTACTTCATACTGACTCACCCTGAAAGTCCATAAATTTTACATTCAACCTGAGTTGAGGTCCCAAAAGGTTTAAAGTACTCCCCCTGCTGTCCTAGGAGACAATGTGGAGTCCTGTCTTAGACCCCTTGCTCCTGACATTTTGGGGGCTCACAAAAGATCGATCTAAAACATTGTGGGTGATAATTGATAACTACTGCTTCTATTCAACTATATTCTTGGATTACATGGCATCTTGGTTTCTTTGCTTTAATCTGTATTTATGGCTAAAAAAACCCCATATCATGTTTAATGAGTGCCACTGGCACCAAAGATAAAAATCTCCTAGACCTATACCTAATGCCTGGGTCAGCTCAAAGAGTACATGATTTCCAGGGAACATCACATAAGGGCTGATCCTCCAGATATCCTAAGCCACTCTCTTTTCCCCAAGAGAGCACCTGAGACACAGTGAGAAAACTACTTTTAAAAGCAGAACATTCTGTATCCTAAACATAAAAAATGACCACTTCTCCCCTGAACTTTCCCCTGCCTGTCTCATTGTTCCTATCCTTACCTGCTCTGTGAAACTGATAACAACAGGCAAAGAGACTCCCCCTAAATAGTACTCTACCAGTCTACTTTCAGCAGCACTTAGAGGAGCTTGCATTCCTAGCTAATCTTATGAGCCTAATCTACCTTTAAATCTACAGCCTTGCTAGATTATGTATTATATAATACACACACACACACACCCATATATATATATATATATATATATATATATATATATATATATATATATATATATATATATGAACATACATACATATATGAGAGAAAGAGAATGGGCATGCCAGGACCTCTAGCCACTGCAAATGAACTCCAGACACATGCACCACTTTGTGCATCTGGCTTTAATGGGTACTAGGGAATTGACCCAGGGTCCTTTGGCTTGATAGGCAAGTGTCTTAACCACTAAGCCAACTAGACGACATTTTAAAGGAAGTTTCCCTACCTTTCAGGGCAAAAATATATACATTTAATGCAAGAATAAGACATCCACCTGTAAGGACTTCTCCCCCTCTACTCTTTAGCTCTCAAAAACAAGTATGATTATAGGTTATAGATCTACATAATAAGTGTGATCTTCCATGTGTGTGTGTGTGTTGTCTTTATATTTTTTGTTTTTATAATGTTTATATCATGTCAAGTTGACTTACAAGTAAATGGTCATATAGAAAAGACTGTTGAGTTAGTCCCAATTCCTTTTAAAAAATAGTATACTTAAATTTTTAAACAAAAATGTATGCATAACTAAACACTCTTAATCAAGTTTTTATTTGATAAATACTTATGTTAATTTAAATTATGCACATGTCTTTTTTGCTTAGATTGGCTTTCAGGACCCAAGTTTCTGCCTTAGCACAATTGCTCCCACTTATGGAACTGATGAAAGCAATGTTACCTCTGCTTTCTGCTTTCCTTGAGTAATTAACATGATAAATAATGTACTTCCCTACAGAGTTCTACAGATTAACCACAAAATATTTTAAAACAGAGATGCCAAGATGATATCCTGCTTTGACTGTTGTTGATAACAATTTTCTTTTTCCATGGTAATACTGAAATGGAGAAAGCTACACCCTTCTATCCAGAGAACTCATCTTAGATAGAGATAGTAAGGCCATGTGTATGTGTATGTATATATATATATATATATATATATATATATGCATATATATATATATGCATATATATATATGATCATATATATGTGTAATTTCTAGATTTCAAATGTTAAATAAAATGTTTATATCAAAAGTTATTAAATTCCTAAATAAGATATGATTTTAAAAGGTTGTTAAATTCTTATAATTCAAAATTCAAATTTGTTGAATATGATTCTACTTTTAGTAATGGTTACAAAATACCTAATTTTCTTTTTCCAACAATAAATTTGTTAGGTATTACTATACTTTTACTAATGCATACTAAATGGTAAACAAGCAAAAGTTTAAAAATTACATGTTTTCCATTTGATTAAGCCATTATTTTTTTGCTAAATGATATCTATTTGTATACTTACAGCAAGATTTCTTAAATATTGTTCTGTTATTACCAATGTTTATAAAAGTAGCTTACAAAGATTTTATGCTTTTTCCTTTTACTAACTGAGGGCTCTAATAACCTTTGTTTAAATTACATCTAAATGCTAAGGTTATAAGCCTTCTGATTTAGACCATGCCTTTACTTATTAGACTAAAAACTTAGTCTAATTAATAGAAGTCTAAATTTGTTCATAAAATTTGACTTGTTAGTAAAAATTCATTATTCCTAATTTTTAATTTAATTCTCAAGAGTACTTGTTAAAAAAAATGATGCTGGTTGCTTGGGAAAACTTACCAAAGCATCTGTCTTCTTTAAGACACTACATTTAGCTCTTCTAAATGTAAGATATATGCTTGTAGAAACCATCACTATCTTCTTATAAAATAAATACTGAGAACACTATAAACATTAAGTATATGTATAAATGCATTTTATACATATGTGCCATCTCTATTAAAGAGAGTTTTAAAGAGATTTTAAAGTAATAACTAAATATTCAGAGTTGCTTTCAGTCTTTCTACAATGAGCTACTAGGAGTTGAAGAAAAGAAATGGCATCAAAGACTTCTGCCTACAGAGTAAGTACTAACCAACTCCTATGCTGCAAAATTTCAAGGGATAGATTCTCAAATTCACATTTCTCTCTCCAAACATCTGAGCACACATCAACATGGACTTCAGAAATGCTGGGTGACACTGATCTTCAAATGCGTAAATAATTAAGTATTCCTAGTAACTAAGCATCTCTAACTATAAGTATTTACATTTGGTAAATTCTTTTACATTTAAATTTTTTTAATTGTCTAAGATACTCACATTTTTCCTTGGTATATTTTAAATGATAAAGATAATGCTAATGTTGGTCTTGATAAAACTACAAATGAGGATGATATTTTGTTCTCTTAGTAATCATGTTTTTTGTTATGACTATTTGCATTTGCTTATCCAGACTGCTACTTTACTTAAATCAAGATTTCATATTTAAAGGGAATCTATATTTTTTTCATTATTATATTGTCTCATTATATATAATTTGGATACAAAACAGATTTGTAGCTTTAAGTTGACAAGATTTATTTTAATCCCATTCTGGGATACCTCTGTTTATAAAACCAAATTCTTAAAACAAAAATAGACATTTTTTCTATATATATTCCAAATATATATTATTTCAGTCCATCCATTTAGAATAAATACTATGTTTACAAATGTCAAGAGAAAACTAATTAAAGGCTCTCAGAGATCCCATGACATTTTCAAACTTACAACGACTTTTAATGCAATTTTACTCTATTTAGTCTTAGAGATACCCAGAGATTTGGGTTAACTCTTCATATCCAAATTATACAAAATAAGTTAGTGTTTAATAATAGCAATATTAATTACAGTTTACAAGTTGAGAGTTAATATTTCTTAAGTCAATATTTAAGGTGTCCTGTATAATAGCTAACTGAGATTAAAAGTGACTCCTATTAGAGGCCCATTTCCCTTTCTGGCTCCAAAATAATAAATATCATTCAATTATGTCCACAAAACCTATAAATCCTAATTTGTAACATATTTGATTTTTTATTTCTATTCCAGTCACTAAAATATTTGGTTCATAATATATCAAAAAAGATATTATATCATTATCTGATTTCTTCTGTGACATGACTGTCCATTTACTTCCCCACATGGGGACCTGGAACAATAGTAATATAATAGTACAGATCAAGTAATTACAAATAAGAGTTATAATAATTTATATATTAAAAACTAAATTTTTCCTAGAATTTATACTAGCCACTCAACAAGAGATTATTAAACTTCAAACCAAAGTATTTAATAAAATACAAATGACTCTAAAGACAGGGGGAAAATATGATCAACGTGAAGATATATATTCTACTTGGTTAAAATGTCTGTTTCCCGTATCTGCTGATTTGAGTTTGTTAGGTCAGATATATCAGTAATTATATTTAACTTTAAATATAATAAAACCATCATATGTCACAAGTACATGTTATATCAAACACAATAAAAAAGTTATACCTGGATCATGATGGTTAATAGATTTGACATTGTCCAAGTGTTTCTTTCTTAAAAACTTTATTGGCAGCTCCTCTATTCTAAAGATGGTTTTCCTGCCTCATCTCTGCTAGATCCTAAGAATTAGCCTTCCTAGCTATGGGACATGTATAAGATAGTATTTGGCCTCTGCATGCACAAAATATGATGCTTTGCCAACAGGGTAGTTGTGAACTAATGAAAAGCACTGCATCTGCTCCACCTACTTCTAACAAGGCAGAATGGACTGATAAAATTCCTGTGATCACAGAGATATGGAATACATGATCAGAACCAAATTTCCTACCTTTAGCACCTCAATAGTCATTTATTGCCCACCTGTGTGTCTGACCTAATATCCACATGACTATTAGGAGTATTTTTCTGGAATATACTAGCAAATCACCAATTCCACCAACCCAAGAGCTAAGAATGTCATCAGATAGCATCTGAAGCCTATAGTGGAGATTTCTCCACTTTGCTGTAACCTGCCTACCTGATGGTTAGCCAATAATGTATCTGACAAGTACCTTGATTTATAACTTTCTTCTGCTCTGTACATATAAAACCTTCATGAAATTGTTAACACTTAGAACATGGAGTTGAAGTAGCCTAAATCAATGTTCCTAGGCCATGGTCAGTCATATTTAGCTCCGGAATAAACTCTCTCTTATCCCCTGTAATGTGGGAGCTGTGTCTTTTGTGTTGATAGCATCCACTTAGGGTCAGGTAGATCTGTGTGGATTTTTGTTACAAATGTTGTGTTTACTCTGAATGTGATATGGAACATGAAAGAGTTCTAGACAAAAGTCTGATATGATCAGGGTAACCTTTTGGAGATGACTGGATTTCTATGGGGGACAGTTTGTAAGAGGGCCAGGAAGATGCAGGGCTGGCAGCTAAGGAGATGCCTGCAGCCTTCATGGTGAGCCACAGTGGGGACTCCAGGTGGGATAACAGAACTGTAGAAAGTTGCCAGTCTTTCCTGGAGATAAATGCAAAGTTGATTCAAATTAAAATAACAGCCACAACCACCTTCAGAAGAGATTACAGTACATACAAGGTACCCCTACCAGAGTGTCCAAGACCTGCAGCACAGGTCATTGACACTGGGGTGGCCCGAAGCCTCTCACCACTTCCCTCTTCTGTACTTTTGCAAGGATTTGAGGGCTGAGAGGATGAGATGAAATTAGATGTAATGATACACAGAAATTTCATAGGTAAGAGAAAAAATCAAGTGGAAATACACATCTACAAAGGTAACTGGGTTTGAGAGGACTCAAGCTTGATGTAAAGGCAGGCGGAATTTCCTACAGAGGCATCTGCTGTTTCCCCAACTGGGTGGGTGCAACAGAGCTGGTGAGGGCCAGAGGCACAAGTCATAGCGTGTCAATGAGCATAGTAATCAGTGTCACATTGCTGGGGTGAACATCCAGCCAGACAGTGTTTGTGGGATGAAGGGATTTATTTCGAGCTTACAGATCCAGGGGAAGTTCATCCATGGCAGAAAAAAAGCTGTCTCTTATTCACTGATCCAAGCAGAGTATAAAAGCACCACCAGCCAGCAAAACTAAAAAGCAGCAAACACAAAAATCCACCAGAGCTCAAACCTCTCTGCATGTGTTTGGACTGGAATTCAGATCTCCAAAACACAAGCTTAGGGCTGGACCCCAGGATCTTCCCTCAGTGACACCTAAGTCTATAGGGGACATACATTTAAAGTTCCACAATGAACATTCCACTTAACATGCAAATGTTGGAATTTCAGACAAGGCAAAGCTGAAGGGCACTGAAAACATTGGTAGGTTTCAAACAAAACACAGAGCATATTATTTCCTAGGAGAAAAGCAAAATGGATAAGGATTGTGCTTCACTAAAATGGAAACCCACTTCAAAACATGTACAACCTGGAAGGAATGGCACTGATCTGTACACATTTAATGGCCTTCCACATCCAGGAAAATAATCCCTTGATGAAGGTAACATGTGTTATTTAGAGTATCTAAAATATCTGACACCAGGATCTTTTATTTAGAAATTGATTGCAGGTCTGGCTGAAGAGATGGCTTAGCGGTTAAGCACTTGCCTGTGAAGCCTAAGGACCCCGTTTTGAGGCTCAATTCCTCAGGACCCATGTTAGCCAGATGCACAAGGGGGCATATGCGTCTGGAGTTCGTTTGCAGTGACTGGAGGCCCTGGCTCACCCATTCTCTCTCTCTCTCTCTCTCTCTCTCTCTGCCTCTTTCTTTGTCTCTGTCACTCTCAAATAAATAAATAAAAATAACAAAAAAAAATTGAAAAGAAATTGATTGCAGGTTGTTAGGCAAGAGAACTAAGTGACCAAAACACTAAGAGGAAAAAAAAAATAAAAACTAACAACTCCACAGGTGCTAAATACTTAATAGATAAAGAGCTTCAAATAAATGAATGGTAAACTAGGAGTTTCACCAGATCATGGACTAAAAAGAGAGAGTGAAATGGAAATTCTAGAACTGTGAGATGACAGAAACAAGCAATTCAACAAGCCGCTTCAGCTGCAGGTCAAAGACACAGGAGGTGACTAAGCTAGAGGACAGATCTGAGGAGAGTGGGTCACTAAGCTAGAGGACAGATCTATAGGAGCTTCACTCATCTGAAATGCAGATATAGTGATAGAGATAAAAGCACAGTATAAAACAGGAACATTTTGAAAGATGTGAAGAGTATATAATTGTTGTAGAGAGAGAATAGTGGCATAGAAAAGTGTGTGAAGACACAATGGCTAAGATATTTTTCAAAGTGTTGTTTTAAAAACATAAGTCAGAAATTAAATAAAAACTATGAACCACAATTTAAATTAAGAAGAAAAGGTAGTGTATATGTACACTTGGTACATAGCAGTAATTAAATGACAAAGGAAGGTTTTCAAAACATCCAAGGGAGAATGCACACATTACCTTACAAAGAGCAACAATATGGAGAGTTGAACTCCCAACTGAAATTACCTAAACAAAGAAAATGGAATAAGAAATTTAGCATGCTGAAAGAAGAAAATAATTGCCCATCCAGAATCCTTCACTTACCAAAAACAATGCTTTGAAAATAAACTGCAGGGTTGATTTGAAGCCAAACATACAATGAAAGAAACAAATTAGAATTCTTTAGAAAACACAAAAATGATAGAAGCATGGAAGTACAGAATGAATTGAAAATGAAAAAAAAAGTGAAGATAATGGTCAGTTCAAAATAACAATGCCATGTGCTTGAAAGATACTTGAAAATGTATGTAGAACCCAAATAAATTGAAGTACCTAATCTAATAGTGTCAAAGGTAGATAAGACATGCTTATATAGTGGCTAAGTAGAATAGCTCCAGCCAATTGGGGATTCCTTTTGATATAATGGCAAGAGTAACAAAGGACAAAATTCCTAATAAACTGGTAGGGCAAAAGGAAGAAGAATAGAATCAAAGGGCTGGTGAGATGGCTTGGTATGTAAGATGCTTCCTATGCAATCATGAGGTTCTGATAGGGCCTGATTTGCTTGAAGTTCAGTCCCTTGCACCCATATAAACAGCTTGGTGTGGTCATGCATACCTGTAATCCCAGTCATGTTGAGAGCACTGAGGTCCACAAAAATGGTAGTTCTAGATTTAGACAGAAAGTTCCATCTCAAGGAAAGTATGTGGACAATGGAAGAAGATACCTGACATTCTCCTTTGACCTCCACACATGCATATACTCAATATAGAAGACCTTTCCATATAAGTTATCATATTAATAAAGCTAAGATAAAATATGTGCATTTCTTCAGATGCTAAAAGAGCATTTGAAAGAAGGATTACTCATTTCATATATTTTTAAATTAATTAGATACCAGTGGACATGTCTTTAATATGATAAAATCCATGTACCTCAATGCAGCCCTCCCCCACCCTGTTAGCACTTACTTAAGGGTGGGCAGAGTCTGGCTAAAGATCATAAAAATCAAGGAGAGAGATCTTCTCAACAAAAGTTAATACAGCTTTGAACATATTTCTCAACTCACCGAGTAAAGGTCTGAAAGAAGAGATTGATTGAAGATGGCATAATTGCATAGCAAAATAACCCAATAGGATCCACTGAAAGTTTTTTAATAAACAAGACAACTCAGAAAATAGAAGATCATTAAATACATGCAGGAAATTCAAAGCTTTCATGCGAAACACCTATACAGGTGACACAGTGAAACAGTAGACCCCAAGGTATAGTTCATGTCACCTGTCAACTTGACAGGACTCAGAATCACCATAGGAACAAATCTGTGGAAGTGTCTGTGAGAGATTTTCTAGATTAGGCTGTGTGAGGTGGGATGAACCACCACAAGTGTGTGCAGACCGTCCCCTGGGCTGGAGTCCCAGACTTCATCAAAAGACAAAGTGAGCTGAGCAGCAGCACTCACCCCTCTCTGCTCTCTGACGTCAATGTGACTCAATATGACCAGCAGCTACTCGTGTCTGCTGCCTGCTTCCCCCGCCATGATGGACTGCAACCTTGAACTGAACAATGAATTAAACCCTTCCTCTCTGATTCATATTGATGGGTATCAATTTTCACAGCTATGAGGAAGGGCACTAAAATGCCAGGCGTATTGGCAACCAATCCCATTAGTGCTTAGTAAAGTACTTACTAGAAAATATGCAGAGCCTGCATGAAAAATGTTAAATGTCCTTGTAATAAAATGACAAAATGTAAATAAATGAAATGCCACATCATGGTTCTAGACAGGAGATGCCAACATCATATAGAATTGCAAGAACATGAGATTGCTCAGTGGGTAAACTCTCCCTAAATAAATCCATAGCATTTGATAGTTTTATTTTGTTTGAGTAGGCACACAGTAGTTGTGCATGCTGATAAGGCACAATATATGATATTTGGACCCTTAGACACATTATGTAATGACCCAACCTCTACTACCTCAAAAGTTTGCTTTTCTTGGTGGGCAAACATGCAAAATGACACATCATTATTGACCATAATCAGACTTTCCAAAATACTACCAGTGGCATGTGTTTAATTTAACAAGCTTATTTTAAAATTTATTTAGAAAAATCAACAAAAGTAATGAAGTAAACCCTGAAAAGGAAGAAAAAATGAAAGGGAGACACTTTCCTTGGTTTCGTAGGCCTCAAATTCCTTATAATTAATTCAGTATGTGTTTTAATGTTGAAAGCAGGAAAACAGAAACAATTTAGAGTACTGAAATAAACTCAAATCATAAAGCCTTTTAATATACAGTAAAGCAGGATACACAGAAAGGAAATAATGAGATTTTAAACAGTAGTATAGAAACAACAGGAAAGCCATCCACGTAATTGTTTGTGGTTGTGATTTGATACCTGACAAGGAGCAACTAAAGAGGGGGAGGACTGATTTTGGCTAGGGCTTGAAGGTGCAGTCCATTCTGATGGAGAAGCATGGCCATGGAATGGTCTGTATCCATGGCAAGAGGAATATGAATCTACCTGGTTACATTTAGTCACATCAGGAAAAAATAAAAAGTGAACTGAGGTGAAGCTAAGCTACAAAAACTTGAGGCTCACAGCTAGTGACCCATGTCCTCCAGAAGGCACATCCACAGTGACCTACTTCTTCCAGAAGGCTACATCTCCAGCAACTCACTTCCTCTAGAAGGCTCACCCCCTTCCTCCACAAGGTTCACCTCCAGTGGCCCACTTCTTCCAGAGGGCTCCACAGTGAACCACTCCTTCATAAGTCTCACTCCCACTGAACTACTTCCTCCAGTGAACGTCAGAGAACTACTTCCACCAAAAGGCTCAACCCCAGTGACCCACATCCTCTGGAAAGTTCCATCTCCAGTGAATACCTTGATCCACAAGGTTCACCCTCAGAGAACTACTTCCTTCAGAAGGCTCCATCTCCAGTGAAGTACTTCCTTCAAAGGGCTCATTTCCAGTGGAAGACTTCCTCCAGAAGGCTTACCCCAGTGAAACACTTCCTCATGAAGGCTCATTTCCAGTAGGCCACTTCCTCCAGAAGGCTCTACTTCCTAAAGTTTCCACTACCTCCAGAACAGCACCAAAAGTTGGGGATCAAGTGTTCAAACACATGACCATCTGAGGATATTTCAACTTTTAACTACACCATCATCTGAAATCACAGACCACAACATGCATGATAAAAGGATTTTAATGTAAAACCAGCAAAAAAAAAAAAAAAAAAAAAATCCTACCCAAAACACAAGAATCCAAAATGTCCCCTATTAGTCATTGGTCATTGATTGGGTAATGTTTATCTCATTTCTCAAAATACAAAAGCCAAAATCTGAACATGTGACAAAAATGAATACATTTAATAATTCTCAAGTAATGTGAAAAGATAAATGAAAAATCCAATAGAACTATGTGTTGCTTGTATCACAGTTTAAAGGACTTTCTTTTTTTTTTTTTAAAGGACTTTCTTAATAGGCAAGGAACAGAAAGAAATTTAGACTATTCAAACTAACCACAGTAGAACCATGGGGATGGTTGTGACTAGAAACACATGAAAAAGCTCTTTAATTGCATGTGCATGTGTGTGTACGTGTGGTGTGTGTGTGTGTGTGTGTGTGTGTGTGTGTGTGCACATATGTATTTATGCAAGTAAAGACCAAATGGCAATATTGGGTGTCTTCCTCAGTTGCTTTCCAAACCCTTATTTGTTGAGACAGGGATTCTCACTGAAGGCAGAGCCCACAAACTCTGCTAGTCTGCTAGTCTAGCTAGCCAGCTTGTCTGGGGAGCTACCTTTCTCCACCGTCCAAGCACTGGGATTACAGGTACCCACTACCATACCCAGCATGTATGTCAGTGTTGGGCATCCTAACCCAGGTATTCATGCTTGCATGACAAGTGCTCTACCAAGTGACCCATCTCCCCAGCCCCTGAACCGGATTCTTTACCTTACTCATAATAAGAAAATGACAAAATAAACTACACCAAGATACCAGCTTTTAACTCTCAGATTGCTGACATATCCAACAATTTTGTACCACTGCTAGTGTGGATTTTGTAGAAGTATTCTTGTCCTTTGACTAGGCTGTATGTTGTGATGACTATGATGAACAGCTTTCAAACGTCTACCTACTTACAATGTTATACATGCTGAAAATTATTTATTGCTTATAAGAGTAAAATATGGAAACTAACCTGCAAGTACATCAAGAGAGCCTTGTGAAATAAAAACAACAGGAAACTTTATTTTTTTTTTTCATTATGGTGAAGCATGCTTGCCAAAAATGTTGTTACTTGAAAGGAAGCAGGCGGGTGCAGAATAGCACAGAAAGGGGACCACAGTGATTGACAGAAAACAGTGAAGGATGATCAGAGAGAAGTGTAAGCAGGAGTCTTCCATGTGTACGAACATAGGGTTAGGGTTGCCCAGGTGTGCATTCAGTTACATTTAGATGTATAAGATAAATTCTTTGGTTTGATTTTAGTATGCACATAGCCTATGCAATATTGGTGCCACGTGTCTACTGAAAATCTATCAATTGTTTATTTGAAATTTAAACTTAATCAGGAGATATATGTGTTTATTTGCGAAATCTGGCAATCCTGCAATAATGCGTAGTGATGAGGGTGGCAAGAATGGGGTGTTCACAGGCACAGGTGAGTGAAGTCTGAATATGACTTTTTTCTGCATATACTTTATGCCTTTTGACTTTTAAATCATGTAATTTTATTACCTAAGCATAATATAAATAAACAAAACCAGATATGACTCAAGCTAGTATTCACATGTGTTGTCTACCAGAAACCATGTGTCACTAAGATTTCTCTTTTATATTGTTTACAGTGAAACCAGGTCCCATCTATCACCATGCTATTTGAAAACATAAATGTCTGCAATTCAGCAAGACCTGAACCCTTCTGTGACTTTTATATTTTTAAAGTATCCTAACTCCCTGGGCTTCTTGTTGCTCCTATTTTACAGTGAAAAAGAAATCAAACATCTGAGGTTTAGGATAGAGAATAAGTGTCATAAAGTATTATTCTTGAGAAAGCAAGCTCAGCCAGGCTTTTGAAATCTTCCCAGATCTTCTCAGCCTTTTGACAGCTTCTCGGATAACTCAAATGGCCAGTCAGACAAGTTGCTATAGCAAGCACCAGGTGGGGAAAAATCAAAGGGGAGGGTGGCAGGGGACTTGTTAGTGTGACAGGCCTCCATTCGGCACCTGGTGGGCATGGATACACTCACACACCCTCTCACACAGATGCATGTGCATATGAGCCAGGTAGAAAAGTAATTCAAGATTTTGTTGATGGCTAGAAACATGGGAGCCTATAATAAATGCATTTTAATTCAAACAATGGGGAAAAAGTTGACAAGTCTGCCTATGGCTTGTCTTTCTTTAAGTAACAGTATTAAAATGACCACTATGAATTCTGACACGAATATCTCTATTGTATTATTTACTTTAAATTTTGCTTTGATTTAGTCACCCTTTCTCCACTTTTTTTTCCCCAGTTGAATGCTTGCCAAAATGGTGGACTCATTAACTGGTAAGTATATTAATAGCTTTTATAGTTTGTTTTTCTCAAGCTCTTATGTTTTTTTTTTTTTTTTAATCACGGTCCTAGGGGTTGAACCTAGGGCTCTGCATCCACTATCACTGAGCATGTACTACTCCCGGCCTTATTTTTAATATTGTAATGTGGCTTATTGGGCGGGGGGAACTCTAGTAATAAAAATCAGAGAACATATTTTAAGGAGAAAAATATTTCTGAAGATATGATTGCCTGGCAAAATTGTAGACCAGCCAAAATTGTCATTTTGAAAGTGGAGTTTATAAAAACGTCTTCAGCCATGGCCCTAATCAGCTGAGCAATTCCCACCCTCCAACCTTACGCCAGCTGGCTTGTGTAGCCACAGATTTTTCTTGGCAAATGGTCAAATACAACACACGTTTTGAGCAGCTGGATTAACCTAACAACTCTTACAAGGGCCCTTTCATCTGCTTTACAGAGATAGAAGGCCCCTATTTAATTATAGCCTAGCTGGAAGACACACACCCTATTCCTAATCAATAGGGTTATAGCACAAATTTTAAATGAAGATTTGTTAATAGTACATTCTCATAAGCCTTTAATTTTCTTCTCTGTGTATATATTTTATTCCTTAAATTTTTGGCTATAATCTTATTTGAAACATAGGCAAAATCTAAACTGTCCTTTTGCAATGACTGATCATTCATTAAAGTAAAAAAAAAAATCAAAGTGAGAACACTACACAGAATTAGACACTTCTATAATAAAACACTGAAATTCTTATCTTAGCACACAGTTGTTTTTTAGTTTTTTAAATTTTTTTCTTCTGTCTGAGTTTATAATCAAAACAATATTGGTCTTTCTTAAAAGTTCCCAGTCTCTATGATGATGGTATTTGCAATGTTCAAATGAGAACCATATGCCCTTCTCTAACCTATTTAACAGTGGTGGCCAGATGTTTGAACAAATTATGGACAGCTCTCTCAGCTTACTTAACAGTTAAGCCTAATGCTGGCCACTTACCCACTCTCACAATCTGTCCTTGCCTCACTGGACAAAAAAAAAAAAACTGTCTATTTTCATTAATGTATGTGATTAGGACTGATATCTTTATCAATTGTCAATGCTGACACATGTTCCAAGAGGTGAAAAAAAATGTTTTCAAAAACAACCATGATGGCACATGTCTGTAATCCCAGCCAGCATGCCAAAGGCTAAGGCAGGAAGATCACAAGTTCAAGACCAGTCTGGATTACAAAGTATGATGCTGTTTCAAAAACAAAACTAAAAATAGTCCATAGAGTTAAAATGAATTGTAAAATCTTATCTTTTAGTTGCAATTATGTTAAACTTGAGGTGAAACTTTTGTTGTCAGTCTCCACCATAGGCATGCCTTTCATTCTGAAAGTTCAGTAATGGATTCTTAGTGGTAAAAGTTTGTGTTCTCAAAGCCATACAGCGTAGATTAAACAGTGTACATGGTATCTTTTGACGAAACTGTCTAGAGTAACTAACTCAACACATGGCATATCTGCCCCACAGTGCCTTTCTATATCTTGAGGACTGAGTTTGCTTGTGAATGCAGCTGACTGAAACTAGTGACTGATTACTGCTTTGGGGGCACAGTTAATATATTGTTAATAAGCAATGAAATAAATATATTCAAGCACATGCTTATAAGCAGCTCTGGATATGAGGGCTAACTCTCCTGGAATGATTCAGCCTAAAACACCACCCCCAAATAAAAGATCTACTCAGAATGAGAAAAGACAGAAATTGTAATGAAAATGCATAATATAACATCTCATTTACAAAAATATTCTTTAAATGAGCATTGAGCATATCCCAACACTTAGAATGCCAAGGCAGAAGGGTGTCACAAAAATAAAACAAAACAGCAACAAAATTAAAAATGATAATGAATCATTTAAAACAAGTGCACTAATGTGATTTTCTCTTCTGATACTATGTAGAAGCAAATCATATCATGGATGGTGACATTACATAACAGTAAAGTGTGACAAGCTAAAATTGTGCTTGAAGAATGAGATCCCTGCAAACAATATGAAGACCCAAGAAGCTAATTAGGTGAAATGGAACATTAACATTTTCAAAGAAAAGAGAGACTGATTAACAAAGAATGGAAAATAATGGGACCAGCAGTAAATGGTTGCACAATGGTTAATTTAAGCTCAACCATATCAATAACTGCATTAAACAGTCAAGCACTATTAACTAAACAGCAGAGATAATTAAGCTGCATTACAAAAGCAAGCTATAACCATACACTGTTTTTAAGAAACAAAATTTAAATATGAAAACATAAATAGTACCGAAAGGCAGGGCATCTGAACACCACTCAAAAGAAATTTGAGGTGACTGAACAAATATTTAAAAAAATAGAATGTAAAACAGGAAGTATTACTAAGAATAAACATAATTTTTTTAATTAAATAGGTCAATTTGTAAAGATAGAATAAATGTGAGTGTAGCTAAAAATGGATTCAAAATACCTAAAGGAAAATATAACACAAAGCTTATGGAGACAATCCAAGATATGTTGGCTTTTTTACACGTTTCCTTTATAAATATAGGAGAAGGCAGAAAATCACAAAACATATAGATACTTTCTTACTAGACAACTTGACCTACCTTAACTAACACTTCTAGTACTGCAGAACCCTTGTTCACAAGACCAGACACACATGCTGTCAAGGACCCTGACAGGATTCATCAAGACAGGGCAAATGCTGAGCCAAAAGCCAATTCTCAGTATATACATCAATCGATCAAAATCATACAGCTGATGTTCTCCAATGAAAACAAGATGAAATTAGAAACAAGTGATAGAAAGAAAAACTGGAAAATTCGCAATCATTTGGCAATTGAAGAAAACATTTTTATAACCCATCTGTTTAATGAGAGAAGTGAAAGGTAAGTAGAAAACATTTTTAAATAATAAAGAAAAGCAAAACATTAAAAATCCACGATGGGCTGGAGAGATGGCTTAGCGGGCAAGGCACTTGATTACAAAGCCTAACTACCCAAGTTTGATTCCCCAGTGCCCACATAATGCCAGATGCCCAAAGTAGCACATGCATGTGGAGTTCATCTGCAGAAGCTGGAGGTCCTGGCATGCCCATTGTGTCTGTCTGTGCTACTTCTCTCTCTCTCTCTCTCTCTGCTTGCAAATAAACAAATGTATTTTTAAAACTTTAAAATAATTCATTAGATACTGCCAAATATGTTTGTAAGTGGAAAGATCAAACACCAAAGATTGGCACTCTTACCTCAAGAAGATTGGCACTCTTACCTCAAGAATGTAAAATAAGCCTAACAATACAGACCTGAAGGAGACAGTAGAACTACATAAGTAGAATCAACATGACACTAAAACCAAAAGGCATTTCTGAAAAATAAATAAATAAATAAATAAAGCCAATGAAACTGAAAAAAAATAGAGCTGAAAAAAATTCTTACTGTCTTAAACATGTTTATGCCAATAAATTTGTCAAATTAGATACAAAGAATAAACTACTTGAGAGCTGAAGAAATGGCTCGGCAGTTAAAGGCACTTGCTCGCAAAACCTCATGGCCCAAGTTTGAGTCCCCAGTATCCACATAAAGTCAGTTGCACAAAGTGAATCTCGAACTCAGGGCAATCCTCCTATCTCTGCCTCCCACATGCTGGCATTATAGGCATGCACCACCAAGCCCAGCCCCACTATTGGTTTTATCACATAAATCACATGTATTAACTTGATATGCTAAATTTTCATTTCATTAAATTGAAATATTTTGTAATTTATTCATGATTCCTGTTTAACTATTTACTTAGAAGTGTGTTTCCAAATATGTAGAAAAGTTTCTATTTCTGCTATTTTTATTTTGTTGTGATTCAATTACAAAATATATACATGTTAAATCATCTTTTAGGCATTGAAAATAATTTCATGGGCCAGCATGTGGCCTCTTTGGTGAGAGTTCCCTGTGTATGTAGAAAGCATATATATGCTACTGTTGTTGAGAACAACTTCCCAAAATACCAGTTATTTAAAGTGGTTGATGTTGTTATCCACTGGTTTTGTGGAATTGTTTTAAGATAAGCAATAAACTATGTTGAAATATTCAAGTTTTGCTCCAGATTTACCTACTTGTTTCAGCCTTATCAGTTTTGGTTTATATATTTCAAAACCTTATTTTTAAATCCACACAATTGTAGGACTGTTACTCTTGGAGAATTAACACTGCTATCATTGAAAAATGTTTGTTTCTTCCCGTTGACCCACTGTGTTGTGTCTGGTTCTAAAATCTACTTTCTCTGATTTTTGTAAAACTACATAAACATTCCTTTGGTCATTTTTATTTAACTAGTTCACTTCTGCCTCTGTGGAGTTTTTATGTAGAGTTCCTCGCCCACTGTGACAGTGATAACTGACACTGTTATTTTACTCAGAATAATGTGGTTTGTACTCTCTATGTTTAAGCCATTTACATGACATGGAATTATTGATTTCTTTTTTGCACTGATACAGATTGAATCCGGTCCATTGCTAAGTCATGCTAAGCAGGCACTCTACATTTCTGGCTGGTTTTTCTTCAAGACATGTTCTCATCCTACAGCCGAGGCTGGCCTGAAACTCCACCACAATGACTCAAAATCCCAAATGCTGGAACCCCGGGCAGGAAACACCGAGCTTGCTGAATTTGGTTATTGCTATGCTTACGGTTCACTTTCTTTTAGATTAAATATCTTAAAAATCATGATTGTCTTATCTCTACTAATGGCATACACACTGTTCATTGGGGGCTTTTTAATGATTGCCCTTGAGCTTACAACATGTATCGACTAATTGATAACTGCCTGTGTGAAAACAATAACATTTCACAGACAGTATAGGAACTTTGAAATGGTATTCTTTAATTTCTATGTTCTTCTCTTGGAGCTATGTTTTTAATTTTACTTTCTCTATATGGTATAAACACATAATATCTTGCTCCTGTATTTGTTTCATGCTATAAATTATTATTACAATAAACTTAAAGCGGTGGCATATGCTGTACACCTTTTAACTTTTTATTGACAACTTCCATATGTAATAAACAATATATCATGATCCTAATCCCTTTCCCACTACACTGCCTTTTAGCCCCTCCTGAATCTGCCCTCAATTGAATCCTTCTTCTTTCCAACTAGTCTCTCTCTTCGTTTCTGTGTCATCATTTTCCCCCTTCTATTATGCAGAACGTGTGTAGGTGGCATTAGACACTATGAGGTCATAAGTGGCAAGGCCACTTTTTGTCTAGAAAACAGTTTTGCAAATTACTTCTTCCCCTTTCTTCGTCTCTTACATTCTTTCTGCCAACTCTTCCACAATGGTCCTGGAACCTTGTAGGATGTTACAGGGATGTGTCACTTAGTGATGAGCCTTCCACTGTCCCTTCTTCGCAGCATTTTGGTGAGTTTTGAGTCACTACCATCCGAAAAGGGAAGCTTCTCTAAACAAAAATGAGAGTAGCATTAATATATGGACATAAACACAAGTATTCAGAGGGCATTTTGGTCTGTATAATATATCCATTTATCCAGACAGCAGTGGTAGTTTCCCCCCTAGGGCTTATGACTTCCATAGCCTAAGCTTTTCATTAGTTCTTCAGTACCAGGCACAAACTCCATCCCATGGAGGGGGCCTTAAATCCAATCAGAGAGAAGTTGGTTTCCCCCATAACAAACATGCCACATTGCACCAGTTAGTACATTTGGCCTGACTGGCCAACTGTAAAAATTGCCAGGTTCACTTCTGGTTAAGACTGTTGACAATTTTTCTCCCTGATGGCTGCATAGGTCTTTCCAGAATCATAATAACAGGTGGAGGCTTCCAGCTCAGCTCCAGCTTGATTTCTCAGTGACCTGCAGCCCAAGCATGTGGAGTCTTCAGCAATAAGGACTTACCATCTGGTTTGGTGAGCAACCCCAAGAGCCTTGGTAATAGCCTGCAATGTGTCGGGGCTTTCCTGTACAACTTGATGGAAGGTATCCCACCTCCGACACTGAAATTTTCTTTTAACAATCTATGGCTTCTGGGCACAAATGCTACACATTTTTAAAAAATCAGTAGGAAGTTGTTAATCATTTTAATATGAAGTCTCCAGGGGTCCATCACCTCATCCTTCCCAAACTCCAACTATACATACATCTCCTTGCTGTTGGGCCAGTCACTGATACTCTTTCTATTACTTACCCATTTGCTGTCACTTGCAAATGTTTGATAAAAAATTGCCATTCAGGTTATCAAGCATGCAATCAGATGATCAAATTACTAACAGGTCAATTGATTGCAATTTTATATCTAATATCATATTTTAATCTCCAGATTCTATGTTTGTTTCTCATGTATTCACCTTTCCCTCCTGTACCTCAGTTGCCCTAATTCAGAGATACAGAGCCCAGTCCTAAAAGAGGTTTTAATCTTCTCACCTGCTATTTTCTCATCTCTGACATTTTGAGGCGCATTTCTTTTTTTTTAAATTTTTTTTGTTCATTTTTATTTATTTATTTGAGAGTGACAGAGAGAGAGAGACAAATAGAGAAAGAGAGAGAGAATGGGCACGCCAGGGCTTCCAGCCACTGCAAACGAACTCCAGATGCATGTGCCCCCTTGTGCATCTGGCTAACGTGGGTCCTGGGGAATCGAGCCTTTAACCGGGGTCCTTAGGCTTCACAGGCAAGCATTTAACCGCTAAGCCATCTCTCCAGCCCTTGAGGCGCATTTCTTTGTATTTATTTATTTGTTTGAATGAGGGAGAGAGAGAGAGAAGAGAGAGAGAGAGAGAATGGGCACACCAGGGCCTCCAGCCACTGCAAAAGAATTGTAGATGCATGTGCCACCTTGTGCATCTGGTTTACGTGGGTACTGGGGACTACAACCTGGGTCCTTAGGCTTTGCAGGCAAGGGCCTTAATCACTAAGCCATCTCTCCAGCTCTTAGGGCACTCTTCTGGTTTTTAAGTCACATTTTCCATGGTCAAATGACAGGTATTAGGGATTTTATAGTATACTTACTGGATTTTGTTGTATTCCCTCAAATAGTGTTGAAGTTTTTTAGCATGTAAATAGACTATTTAACATCAGATTAATTTGAGACTTGCTTTTAAACCTTTCAGGTTTGGATTAAAGAGACATTAATGACACAAATTTAGCCATGCTGGTATTTCATTAGGCTCCCCAGATGAGTGCTACATTGGAAACATAAACTGTTCTTATCTTAGAGTATTAGGGATTTCCCTCCTCCCCACCCCCTGCTTCAAGTAGTTCTTTCTCTGGCTGTGAGTAGTTTCTCTCACCCATATGCAGAGCCTCCTGTGGGCAGTTTCAAAGTTTCTCTCTGCAGCCAGAGTGTGTCTGCTTTCTTTATGACATCCCACTCAGACATTGACAGGGTGGAGGTCTTCCTAACTTCTCAACACAGTTTCCTCAACTCTGAGAGAATGCTGCATTCTCTCTGGGCACTCTTTTTCTTTCTTCAGGCTAGAGGCTGTCTCTAGGCATTACTCAGTATAGCCATGGGGATTTCTTAATTAGCTTCTTTTTTGCTCTATTTATATATAAGTCTGTGTGTGGTGGGAAGAGGGTTAGTACAGCCTCTCTTACTTCATCTTTGTCGAAACTCACTGAATCCGTTTTAAAGCAATATAACTATGATTTTAAAACCACAAATTTATAATTTCATCTCTTTATAATTCAGAACAATCTCCATTCACTCACAAATTTCTTAAATTTTTATTTTTAAAATGATATATATGCTTGACTAATGGTAATGACACACCCACCCCTGATAATGATATTGATTTGGCACATACTTACTTGGGACCAAGAACTAGGTTGAGGTTGCAACTATGTGCCATTAAATTCCCATAGATGTACTTTTACAACTGTATGTGTATTGCACATATGAACTGAATATAGAGCTGTCATTACATAGGAAAAAACGCAAGAGAGTGAAGGAATGAAAGAAAAGAATATTAGGAAAACTAATAGGGCCAGAAAGTAGCAGAATTGCATGAGATAAAATATAGCACATATGCTTTCTGTTCGAGGTGGTTTTCCACATCCTGTGTGTTTTGTGTGTAAGAGGTGACAGGACCACCCTCTAGTGGGATAAAGAAGCATGCAGTCAGCCAAATCCAGGAGGCTGTGCCTCAGCAGAAAGGACTAAAATATCCTACAGTGCTTTATTCTTCATTTTCCTTTAAGAGATTTTGCTTCACATTTAAAGAGGTTATATAATGTGTAACTTCCCCAAGTTGTTTTTCCAAAATGCCTTAGGATGTCATGCTCACATAATCTTGGTAAAATAAATAGGACACACATTCATGATCCCATTTAAAGAGATTGAAGCCAAGATTTAAATGCCTATGGGAGTCAGCTATACTCATGAACAAGTCATGTGATTAGAACTCACAAGATGGCATAGCACCCTTTGTCTCATTATAATAGTAGAAGTTTCTATAGCCCAGTTCCCCAAAGTGGCCATTATCTTTCATGATTATCCTGTGACAATGCCCATGTTTTCAAAAAAAAAGAAAAAAAAAAACTTTTCCAAACTTTGTTAATATGTTAGTCATTACTAAGACCACTGCAGAGGGTTTTTTTTTTTCAAATTTCCAATTGTCCATAATAGTTTTACATTTCAAAATAACAAAATCAATTAATACAGACAATCCCTAATGATAAAAATATCAGGAATTTTTGAAAATTGTCCTTAATATGCAAAATCATTTCCTCGTTTTTAATTGTATCATGTTACTAATAAGCATGAGAAACGTTATACCTTGGGAGGTCATAGGGAAATTCCTAAAGGCCTCTTTGGTTTCATGGTGTGAATTTATTTGAAGACACCATGAACTTTTTTATTTTGCTAAGAAGCCCTTTGGCCTCAATTGTTCCTTGTGGGTTTTTGTTTTAGTGGCTGAGATGGATGTGAAGAGCAACCCAATCACCTAGCTTCTAATTTTATCTCATCACCTCAAAACATATTTTTACATCTATTACCTAACAGGTAATTAGAAGGAATAGTAGTGTGGTTTAGTGGTTAGACACTTGGCTGGCTGATGAAAGAGCCAAGTCTCTTTACTCCCACTCCTTGGGCTGACTCTGTATCAGCTTGTTAACCCTTGAGTATATGAGTATGAATTCAGCACTTTACTAGAGGTGATGAGGTTACTGTTTCAAGAAGGGAGCAATTGTGCAGTTGCCTTGGATACTCTATTTTGAGATTATATTATCAATGTTAAATTTTGATAATAACCATTAAGAGATGATGACTTAGAGTGAGCAACAGACACATTTTTCTGGTGGCTTTGGTTTTCTGTCTCATGCCAGTGAATCTGGAAGACCCACTTGATCTTAGAAAACAACCCACTTCCTAATTAGGGTTGAGAGTATCAACTTTATTTAACTTTTGACAAAATGCATAATTATTCTAGATGGCAGTGCACTATAGTACTTGCTGTTCAATCTAAAAGTATTAGTAAATTTGGAGAGAAAGGAGAATAATGGATGATTTTACTTCTGCCCACTATCTATACCAAATACATTTAAAACAAAGTAAGTGAAATAAAAATGGACAAGATAATTCATCCTCACTAAAATTAGAGTAGGAACTGAGTTTATACTTTAAACTCTAGAAATCACCAAATGTTAATCTGACAATTTGAACTACTATGTAACTATTTTTGAACATAGTAAGCAAAGTAAGTATAAAATATTTTGATAGCTGTTACTTTTGTTTTCCAAATGATATTTTATAGTAAGGAATTTTCACTTATGAAAATGAGAGGCAAATATGAGCACTCTGGCAGTGGGTATAAGATAACATAGTGACTTAAAAAAGCAGTGGCATGGGTGACTGTAACTCCAGGTCATATTCCCAGTCTGCAAGGTGGCCCTGGAGACAGTGCCAAAGGTTCTGGGCCATCTGTGAGCTTGCTCGCCATGTCTGATGATAGAGACTATAGACCAGTTTGAATATGATGGTTGTGATCATTGTGACGCACACCTACAGATAAAAGGTAACAGACAGATGGTGTGTGACTGCATCAGTTCTTCCTTTGATGGAGTCATTGCAATGATGAGTCTAAAAGACAGCTGGGTCTCCAAGTGGTAGGGAGTCAGTAACTTTAAGGCTTACTTGCTATCAGTCACTGGTCATCTGCTCCAAGGAATCATGCAGGAGATGAAAAGCCGAGGAGTGGTATACAAATCTACAGACGTGACCATAAAGACCTAGTGAGATGCAGAGCTGTGGCATCTTTGCTCTTCACCTCCTGCCTCGGCTTGTCTTGTGGGAGTGCATGAGCAGAACTTCACAGCTCCTGCCCTCTAGCTCTGAGCTTCAGCTGACAGCTGAGAAAGCAGTACATCATCTTCCTGGGCCATTTCACATTCTGTGTTACGACTGGTGGAGGTGGAAGGGTTTAGTTTGGATCCTCAAAGACTAAATGGAGGAAAGAGTAAGCTACTGGTTCTCCTACCTGTGCTCAGAGCTGTGTCTTTGCATGGGCAGGACTTTGGGTCAAACGGCAATAAACATGAATCCCTGAAAAGATCTTTAAAAAGTAATGACATGGTTAAGTGACAAAATCATAGAGAAAATTAGCAAAATGTCAAAACATAAAACATGTCTAGAATGGATCCTGGGGAAAATAAAATAAATAACATTGAGATCTGTCGCAATCAGAAGATAAAGAACTTATAGGTCAAGTATACATAGATAAAAATAACCACACCTTAAAAGTAGGCAAAGGATTTGAATAGACTTTCTCCAAACATGACATAGACGTGGCACATGCACATAACAATGTGCTCCACATCATTAGTCCTCATGAAAACACAATCATGGCAACAGAAAGACCTCACTTCACACTCACCGACATCAAAAAACAAAGATAAATGTTGGTGAAGATGTGGAAAGACTAGAACCCTTGTGCACTGCCTCACTGAATTTTTATTGGTGCAATCCCCTCAGGGGAAAAACAGTCTAGCAGTTCAACTATGGAATTCCCATAACTTATATTTCTACTCCTCAGTGAATACACAGGAGAGAAGAAAGCAGCTATCTAAACAAAACTTGTACACAAGCAGCATCCTTTATAACAGCCAGAAAGTGGAAGGAATCCAAGTGCCCTAGAGCACCAGAAGGATAAGCAGAAGGCCGAGGAGACATGGTATGTGACTGTCCCTCCTCCAACGTGGTGGAAGGGAGCAGGGGAGAGGATGGCTGAGCAGAGCACAGAGCTATTTCTCCTGTGTGAAGTACCAGTGGTGGATATGTTCTGTTACATATTTGTCCAAAACCCCAACGTGGACCCTAACTATGAGCTAAGGAAGGAGAATGCAGCTGAATCAATTAATAGAACTGATTTCTTTTTTGACTCATTGGTTGTTTAAGACTGAATTGCATAATATCCAAATCCTCTTGACTCTTCCTCGGGTTCCTTGTAGCTTTTCTCTTTCTTCTTACAGTGTTTTGATGAGGGCCTTCTATTTCAATGTGCTGAGTGAGTTCTCAGTTCCATGTTGGGTGATACAAGCACCTACATCTGTGGCTGTCCTTCAGGTATCCAGCTCCTTAATAGGCAAGGACAATAGATAAAATTTGGGAATAATGTGACTTCCACATGCATGCCATGGCACACACATATCACACACACACACACACACACACACACACACACACAAACAAAAAACACAGAATTCCACCGTCTATGAAAATAAATCAATATTTATACATGCAAACATTGTTTTGGTCAAGAGCCACCATCATATAGAGCTTCACTCATGAATTAGTATGTAAGGTGGGTACCTGTATAGCAAAGTTGTGCACAAATTGGAAATGCAAAAGATCCTAATAAGTAATCAGAAGTGAAATAAAGGCAGTGGTACTCTCATTCTAAAAGGTGTCTTTTTTTTTTTGTAACCTGAAGTGAATCAATGTCATGCTCTAATAATCACTATGCAAGAGTCAGACACATTTACCAGTTAGCTATGGTACTGGTTGATATAATACTGATTTAATAATAGGGTTAAAAAAAACTCAATTTGATCTTTCTTTAACTTTAATGTATATGTTACAAAATTAGAAGATTTAACACATAGGAGGAAACATACATATGTGCATATTTGAGATTATTTAGAATAGTGGTGCTGTACAGATGGTTGGTTTCCAAATCATGCATCTATAAAGGCCAAGGATGTGCTATAGTATTTTAATTAGCCCACAGGTCACCAGGGCTAAACAGAAGTCCAGTGGAAAGTGACAATGACAAATAGAACCCTTTACACTCCATTGTATTCCACTAGTAAAAATCAAATGCTCACAGCTCACAGCCTTTGCAGGAACCTGTTCCCGTAATTCCTTCTTTGAGAAGCACAGTGAGCCAGAGCTTCATTGTACTTTAGGGAGAAAAGTAATAAACATCCTTAAAACATTAACTCATTCCTGTGATTCATAACTTCCCTGAGTAGGAGGCAAGAAAAAAGTCACATTGCAGAAACATGGTCTATTCTTTTTTCCAGAATCTAAAAGCACACCCCGTGTTTGTAGCATTTGGTAGGAAATAGGAGCAGGGTGAATCCTAAAGCATCTTTGCTTGTACCAGAGTCAGAACTAGAAGAGTGCAAATAGTTCATATTCACAAGACAGTCAGAGTGCCACTCCCAAGGACCCTGCCTGCATGAGCCACGCCTGGAAGACAAGCAGAGTCTTTGGCAAGTGTTAATGGAGGTGTGGTCTGTGTATTCAGGTCAGAACGCTGCCTGGCTGTGTTTGGAGGTGAACAACCTACTGTGGTTAGGGAGGTCCATCACATTTTCCCCTCCCCTGAAGCTCCCCTAGAGGCGGCCTTTGGGCCCAACCTCATGGGAAGCATAGTTTAAAGCAGAGACTTCTGCTACAGTGTTGGAGGGGTCACATGTTACCCAGAACAGAGGCGGGTGGCCTGAGCATCTGCTGCCCCGACTCCATAGCAGAGCTAGGGATGGGCACCCCTCAAGCCAAGGTGGGCACTGCCAGGGGCTTCCTCTGTTAATGCATATTCGTGTGTTTACTGGAGAAATCCAACAGTCTATTTTCAGGGCCACAGAGCAAGATGAAGCAAGCTAACACCAAACTAGCATTCATCTCAACCCTAACTACGCACGGAAGGGACGCTGAGAGGCACCCTGCTAATTCTAAAAACTTTTGCAAATAATCCAGAATTGGCTATGTGGACAAAGCTGAAAATAGTTGTCATTGTTCAGTGGTCAACATCTCTCTGTGCCCAACTTCTCTTAAGAGGTTCATTGCCAGGTCAAACTGCAGCCTGTTCAGACTGAGCCACAGTGGAAGGTTTCCCAGTCTCACTGGCTAGAGCATTGCATGAAGTCTCAACTGGGAGTGTTTGTAGCCTGGTTCCTGCAGGAAGCAAGGGGTCTGCAGGAACAGGAATTGAGAAGCAGGTACCTGGCATCAGACTGGCACAATCTGTTCAGGAGACTGTCCACAGGCATGGGGTCAGTGGACAGAGAGCCCAGCTGGTGAGACAGGCTTCCTCCAGCCTCAGCAGTTTCTAGCCATGGAGTGGCTCCAGCCAGGCCCTGAGACCTATGCTTTTGAGTTTTCTTTTTTCTTTTTTAACTTATGCTATATATACCGAAGATCTACCTTTTATGAAGCATAGACTTAAGGATGGTTGTAGTCAGTAATTCCTTCCCTGTGGCTTGTTAGTGTATTAGCCAGAGTCACTGCAAGAAGAAAGGAGAAACAAACTGTGCAAAAGCAGACCCAAGTTAAAGAGAACAGAAGGAACCCAGGGACAAGAGGGTTCTACTTTGTTTTTTTCTGCTTTTTTTATTTTTATTTTTTTATAATTAACAACTTCCATGATCGTAAGCAATATCCCATGGTAATTCCCTCCCTCCCCCCACTTTCCCCTTTGAAACTCCACTCTCCATCATATCCCCTCCCCCTCTCAATCAGTATCTTTTAGTTCTACTTTGGAACGCCAAATATTTCTGCTTCTTCTTTTTGGAAATTCAACTAATACAGTAGGTTGAACATCCCTAATCTAAAAATCCAAAGTCTAAAATGCTCCAAATTTTGAAAAATTTAAAGTGCCTAGAGATTCCCACAAGTGACAATGTGTAGTGTTGTATAAAACTAAGAGTATTATATAAAACACAACTTGAGGATCTGCAGAGCCTGCCAGGCCACTCCCAAAGCAATCAAAGCCAGCCTACCACAGGACACTTGAATCACCACGGGTAGTACAGCACTTTCAAAACAGAGACATTATGCAGCCAGCCTCGGTGTTCATAAACAGAGGAGTAGATAAACACAACATGGGATATACACACAATGAACTGCCCTTAGCCATAAAAATGTAATTATGTTATTTGCAGGAAAGTGCATAGACCAAAGACCATAATATTAATATTGAAATAAGCCAGGCCAGAAAGATAAATGTTGCCTACTTTCTTTCTCATGTGCAGAATCAAGACTTAAAAGATCTGAGAGCAGAGGGAGGACTATCTGAGAGGAAGGGAGTAGCCTGAAGGTTCAATAGAGAGGAAAGGAGATTGAATTGGATCAGAGTGCACAATACGCATGGCCTGAAAGTGTCATAATGAAGCCCATTATTTTGTACAATGAATTGTCATCCATTTCAAAATGAGCTTACTGTGAGTCAGGTGAGGCTGTAATCCCAGCTTTCTGGAGGTGGTGTGGCTGGAGCACTGTGAGCAGTAAGTTCAAGGTCAGTTTGTACCACATAGAGACCCTTGTCTTAAACAGGACAAAGGCCTGTTGTGTGTTAAGCATAATCTGCCTGTAATCATTTCACACTTGCTGCAGGGCTGGAGATGAACAAGCCCTCTGTCACTGAATCATATCTCCAGCCCAGAAAAAATCCTAGATGAGCTGGTTGAAGCTTTGTGTTTACCTAACTCAAACAAACCCCAGGACAAGGTCAGATAGATTGTTGAATTAAAATAATCTACTTTGCAGAAAAGTAGGTACAATATGATCTTATTTTACAAAAGAGATGGTCTGTTAGCACATGCAAGAGAGTGGGAATTTTCACTGGCACAGTGTTTCACCCTGGAGAGCAAAGTGTTAGGAGAGGAGAGGTTAATTTTTTTGGAGGACAGGGCTTGATATAAGAGCTCACCTTGTAGCCCAGGCTGGCTTTAAACTAAACATTTCTTCTGCAGCAGCCTAGCAAGGGTTGGGATTGCAGGCCAGTGTCATCATCCCCAGCTTGAGGAGAGACTTTAAAACTATCTTTTGAATGATATTTAGCTCTCATTTATTATAATATGACCAGAAACAGAAGATTAAAAATAATACAACAAGCCTCAGGGACAACATGCCATCAAGTTTCCTATTCTGCACAAGGATGCTCTACACTAATGCTGTTGATGGAATCCCTTCAGGTGGTTTTCTTGCTTTCAAACCTTCATCAAGTTTCTGCCTTTGATCCTATTGGACACAAAGAATGTGAACTTTTGACCTGTAAAGGAAAGCATTAGGTTTTAGACTCTGGAGGCTTCTAATTCAGAAGGGGCCAGCCCAGTCCTGGTCACGAGCAGAAACAAATAACGACCTGTCTGCGTGTCTTTAAACCAAGCCAGTTTTATGGTTTTCAACGCCATGGTTCTTCTGAAGTGTTCCCAGGACAACAACGTTTATCAAATGATTGTATTAGTCACAGTTGTTCTAAGGGAACAATTTGCTTTCCAGCACAGTTTTGAGCAGAGAGTAGCCTGCTTTCCCCTTGATATTTTGTGAGATTGATGTATTCCAAGTTACCAAAGCAAAGGGCATGAGATGTTTACAAGAATTCCAAAATTTGGGGTGGAAATTCTTAGTGCAAGAGCCTTTGAAGATAAGAGAAGATGGAGCCAAAATTCTTGGCAACTCAGAGTCAGCCTCCTTTTTGGAGATGCCATTGAAAGGTTGGATGACCACAATCATGGTCATGGCCATGATTATTCTGAATCCAAAGCTGTCTTAACATTGAAAGTCTGAAGAAAAGAACTTGCCATTCCCAGCCCTCTCCACAGTGATTTCAAGTTATTTTTTGTTTTGTTTTTTTGCTAATGCCTTATTGGTTTGACCATCCTTACATCAATGTGTAAATTCAACTTTCCAAATAAGATTCATTGAGAAGAATAAGAAGAAACCTTGCTGGTAGCTCTGGATTTAGGATGTTTGTGAGCAACAGGTAGCAGATCTCAGGTTCCCTGTGGCTTGTGCATTGACTGACCAGTGGCCTTCACCTTCCCAGCACTTCCTAAGGATGAAGTCATGATTGGGCTCCATCAGAAAATGTGCAAAAGGTTCAGTTTACAGTGGAACAAAACACATTTGTAACAAACAAATGACAGGAATATATTTGTCAAAACATTTTCTCCTACGCAGCCTACGGAGACTTGGAGTAACAGCCATGCTCCTGAGAGCAAAAGTGAAAATATCTGGGATACTGCAGGCTCACAGCTAACACTCGTCCCATTCACTACTGTCTGGCAGGCATAACTCACATTTAAAATCATTCCATCAGTTTTTATTCTTTTTCTTTTTAAAAAAATATTTGTATTTTTATTTATTTATTTGACAGAGAGAGAGAAAGAATGAGTATGCCAGATCCTCCACCCACTGCAAACAAACTCCAGATGCATGCACCACCTTATGCATCTGGCTTACTTGGGTCCTGGGGAATCAAAACTGAGTCCTTTGGCTTTGCAGGCAAGTGCCTTAACCACTGAGCAAACTCCTCAGCCCAGACATTGAGTTTTTCTTACCTGACCACAATGAAATGTATCCAGTCTGATCATTTGCTTTATGTGTTAAAATGTATTGTGTCAATATTTTGCCTCTTATGTTGCTGTGAATCGTTCCTGGCATGACTGAAGATGTTAATTACAGCAAATGAGACACATAAAGAATAGATGGTTTGTAATTCGAGTTAATAGACAAAGTGAAGTCCCATGTGTCAGTAAATCAGCAAAGTAGCACTGTTCACCCTCAACCCACTTCTCTGTGGCATGGACAGCTGGTGGGCAATGAGCAGCAGTGGCAACACTTCCTCACTGTTAGGAGTGCCACAAAGTCAAGGTATTTGAGACTTGTGTGATGACATACGTTCCTGACCCTCTATACCACACCATAAAGTTTCTCATTTCTTGTATTTTCTAGAGCAAATAGATGGATACCAATTTAAGAAATAAGACAGCTGGGAGTGGTAGTACACACCTTTAATCCCAGCACTCAGCAGGTGGGGATAGGATGATTGCCATGAGTTTGAGGACAGTCTGAGACTACAGAGTGAATTCCAGGTCAGCCTGGGCTAGAGTGTGACCTTACCTGAAAATAACAACAACAACAAAAATAAGACATGAAACAGTTGAAGGAAGGAAAAGTTAATTGACTTGCATATATTTTTTCATTTAACTTTTAATGGTTCTCAGACTAAACATGATGTCTTAAACAAGATCTTATTATCATTTTCTCTAGACTACTATTCTTGCAAATATCACATAATATAAAATATTCTATATTACTAATTAATAGGATAACAAATTATACCATAATATTAATATTAAAATGGATATCAAATGTACTATAATACAAAATGCACTTTAAATGTGACATGGAGAAACTTAATACAACTAAAAAAGAGCTTCACAAACAAATGTTAGCTTTTCTTTCTTCTTTTTTTAAAATTTTTATTTAAGAGAGAGTAGGCAGAGAGAGAGAGAGAATGGGTGCACCAGGGCCTTCAACCACTGCAAACAAACTCTAGATGTGAATGTCCCCTTGTGCATCTAGTTTACATGGGACCTGGAGAATTGAACCTGGGTCCTTCAGCTTTGCAGGCAAGCAGCCTTAACCACTAAGCCGTCTCTCTGGCCTAGCTTCTCATTTTCTATCCTTTTCCTCTTCATGTTTTTGCAATTCTACTCATTTAACCTATATTTTTCTTTAAAACCAAAAAATGCTGGGCTGGAGAGATGGCTTAGCAGTTAAGACAACTGCCTATGAAGCCCGAGGACCCAGGTTCAATTCCCCACTATCCACATGAGCGAGATGCACATGGTGGTGTGTGCATCTGGAGTTCATTTGCAGTGCCCTCCCATTCTCTCCCCTTCCTCCATCTCCTCCCTCCCTCCCTCCCTCCCTCTTTCTCTCATGAATAAATAAAACATAAAGTAGAATAAATATTAAAAATGTTAGTTGGTCTAATTAATTGATTTCCCAGCCACCTAATATGTCAAGATATTCAGATAGAAGAACATTGCTTTAAGTTATAGAGCCTCAGATGCTCTTCTTACTGCTGTAATCATCTTCTGTGATGTTTTAGAGAAGTTAAGTAATGAAGGAAACATTGTCTGAGTTTGGCAGCAGACCCTTCTGGGGAAGAACTTGTCTTCCGACAATCCCTACTTTCTCTTCTTTGGTGCACTGAAGTCCCACTGCACCCAGACACACACCACACAGCACACAAACGCACATGCAAAATAAAGAATGCAGAAATGCAGTATCACAGATTATTTAATGTTCAGACCTACAAGATACCAGCTGTGTCAGCCACTCTTCTTATAACTGCCACAAACTGCTTGACAAAAGCAGCTTAATAAAGAAAGATTTTATTTAGGCTCACAGTTCAAAGCAACAGTACATCATGGCAGGGTAAGACGTGGCGGCAGGAGCTTATGTGGCTGGGCACATGGCTCCGTAGTGAGGAAGTTAACAGTCCAGCCTCCACAGTGAGGAAGTGACACAGAGACATGAATGCCCAGCTGGTCACACGTCTCCATAGTGAGGAAGTTAACAGAGACATGAATGTCCAGCCTCCACAGTGAGGAAGTGACACAGAGAAGTCGCCCTTTCTCCTTTCTGTTCAGCCTGGGACTTCTGCCCATGTAATGGCACCACTCACATTTAAGGTGTGTCTTCCCATCTCATCTAACCTAACCAGCTACCGACTCCCTCCCGGAGAGATGGTTGTTTCCACGGTGATTCTAAATTCAGTGAAGTTGACAATCAAGATTAACCACTGTGCTCTTTCTAAGCCGGCACTCCTCAAGGACAAAGCTATGTTCAGCTCGAGTGCCAAGATCGTGGGGCCGAATGGCGAGAGGCCGGACAAGTTCCAGTCGGATTTGAACTCGGGCCGCAAGGCTCAGCTGCGGGAGCTCCACATCACCACGGCCAAGGAAATCGAAGTTGGTGGTGATCGGAAAGCTATGATAATTTTTGTTCCAGTTCCTCAACTGAAATCTTTCCAGAAAATCAAAGTTGGGTTAGTGCATGAATTAGAGTAAAAGTTCAGTGGGAAATATGTAGTCTTCATTGCTCAGAGGAGAATTCTGCCTAAACCGACAACAAAAAGCAGTGGGAAAGATAAAAGCAAAAGGCCCCAGAAGCCGTACTCTGCCGTGCATGATCCCATCCTTGAGGACTTGGTCTTCCCAAGTGAAATTGTGGGCAAGAGGATCTGTGTGAAACTGGACGGCCGTGGCTCATAAAGGTTTATTAAGACCAAGACCAGCAGAACAACGTGGAGCACAAGGTTGAAACTTTTTCCTGTGTCTGTAAGAAGCTCACAGGCAAAGATGTTCATGTTGCATTCCTGGAGTTTCAATTGTAAACGGATGACTAAATAAAGTATCATTCACAATTTTAAAAAAATTAACCATTATACCAACAAAGTAAATAAAATGATGTGGAAAATGTGTAAAGGGAAATTCTTTTAGAGCCAGTGTATCTCAGGGGTAGAGTGTTGGTTCAAAAGTGTGAGTATCTTCCGTCCTTAGTGCTGACCATGAAAATGAAGCAAATAATTAGCAGGAATGAATAAATTTGATCCAAAAGAACCTAAAAATTAACAGCAAGATCAGGAAAGAATAAGGAAGTTATTAAGAAATGAAAATAAAAAAATAAAGGTGATTTAAAAGAATAATTTCATTATTATCTTTTAAGGTGTCAGTATGTAAGGAAAACAAAACAGATATTTTTCCTTAAAAGTTTATGAAATAAATTTGCTATACAAAAAGAAAAATATTCCATAAAAATATTGCTGTCTGTACTACCTATAGAATATCTATAAATCAGAAAGGAAAAGATAAATATCTAACAGAGAAAGAAACAGTCAAGAACATACAACTGTCAAAAAAAATACCAGTAATAACCATTTGAAAAGATGACCAACCGTACTAGTAACCAGGATAGTTTAAAAATGAGTCTGCAGCAGAGTGTTTTTTCAAGTGCTCTCCAAAGATTAGTGTCGGCAAATGGAAACTAAATATCAGAGGACTACACAAGGTATATAATTTGATTAAATTATATTAAATTCCAGAATTACATGGAAGATTTTTTTTTAAAGTTGAATATGTTTTACTGAACCAACAATTCTCTTTCCATTGCTCATATCTACTCTATTCAGTGGTAATTTACTGGTAATTACAGCTGTATCTATTTATGTTACAGTAGGGAAAAATAAAAACAAAATGTATAGAAAATGTGTTTATATTAACTACTCTGGTTTTATTACTATGACAAAATTCTTCAGGCAGGTTAACTCTATTAAAAATAGGCTTCTCTAGTTTAACATTCTAGAGACTTAGGCAAGGTGTTCAGCTCCGGGTTGGTTTCCATAGACAGTGGTGCTGCAGTCGCACTGTGCATGTGGGAAAAGTAAGTGACAGCCCTCCTTCGACAGGAGGCCAGAGAGTAACTAGGCTTGACCTAAAGACCACCCACCAGGCTCCTTCCCCTAAAGTCTCACATTTCCCAATGCCAGCACCCTGGGAACTAAGCCACTAACATTAGAACCCATAGAGGGTCACACTCAAACCCTTTCCCAACCATAGCAGATCATTGCAAGTGATGTAATCATGTAGACAATAGTCCAATGTACATTTGTAACCAAAAAGACTTTATTCATGAAGAGCTCTCCACACAGTTTTGAGAAAAAATAGATATTATAAGACCAATCTGACATAAAATATTATTGTAAAAACACTTAAAATTGCACATATTGTGTGTTCTAAATTTAACAGACTAATTATTGTTGAATTTTCTTTTCAATGAATTGCCAAGTGTTTTCATTCTCTATCTTTGTGCTCATATTGAAACTTTGACCTATTTATATATATATATATATATGATTATCCATAAATACTAATAAAATTTTCAGTGTATATAGTGTTAAAACCACATATAGCATTTAGATGCCATGTGTAAAACCATATAATTATATGTGGTGATAATAGTTACTACTGGAAACACAGAGTAGGTGAATGGTAATCAAATGATCTTGTATTTTTTATTTGTAAGTTTTGAATATTTTGGGTTATCTACTTACAAATGTACTTAAAATGTCACAAGATATTTATTTTTTATTTTTATTTTTTGTCACAAGATATTTTAAAAGGAAAACAAAGAAATAACATTTTAACATTTTATTCCTAATAAAACAAAAAATATTGATTTCTAAAATACCTTATATTTATTTATTTGAAAGAAGCAGAGAGAGAGGGAAAAGGAGAGAGAGAATGGGAACATTAGGGCCTCCAGCTACTGGAAACAAACTCCAGACACATGCATCACCTTGTGCATGTGGCTTACAAGGGTCTTGGCAATTTGAACCTGGGTCCTTTGCCTTTGCAGGCAATTGTCTTAGCTGCAAAACCATCTCTCCAGTCCCCCAATCTTTTAAAAATATTTTATTTATTTGAAAAAGGCAGAGAGAGAGAGAGAGAGAGAGAGGAATAGAGTGAGAAAGAAAATATATTATTTTTTTTATTTGAGAGAAAAAGAGGCAGAGAGAGGGAGAGAACAGCCACACCAGAGCCTCCAGCCACTGCAAATGAACTGCAGATGCATGTGTCATCTTGTGCATCTGGCTTTATGTGGGCACTGGAAAAGTGAACCTGGGTCCTTTGGTTTTGCCAGCAAGTGCCATAACTGCTAAGCCATCTCTCCAGCCCTCCTATTGATTTTTATATATTAAACTATGTTAAATTAAATGTTTTTGTAGATATTTTTTAAACAGTCTTCAAAATAGTCATTTATGGGGCTGGAGAGATCGCAAAGTGGTTAAGGCATTTGCCAGCAAAGCCTAAGGACTCAGGTTATATTCCCCAGGACCCGCTCAAGCCAGATGCACAAGGTGGTATCTGCACCTGGAGTTTGTTTACAGTGGCTAGAGGCCCCTGGTACACCCATATTCTCTCTCTCTCTCTCTCTCTCTCTCTCTGCCTCTTCCTCTCAAATAAATAAATAAAATATTTTTGAAAAGAGTCCTTTATGTCTGGCACTATTTTCCTTATTTTTGTTTTTTTGTTTGTTTATGAGAGAGGGAGAGAATTGGCATGCTCCAGGGCCTCCAGCCACTTCGAACAAAATGCAGATGTGTGTGCCACCATGTGTGCATGTGCAACCTTGCACACTTATGTCACCTTGTGCGTCTGGGTGTCTGGCTTACATGGGATCTGAACAGTAGAACATGGGTCCTTTGGCTTCACAGGCAAGTGCCTTAATCACTAAGCAATCTCTCCAGCTCTATTCTCATTTTATAGATTCATCAACACCTCAACTCAGTGTATACCCAAAGGAAGCAAAATAGTACAGCCAAGAGAAGTGTGCATTTCTATTTCTTGCAGCACTATTCAGAACAGTCAACAAATGAAAACAGCCTAGGTGCTTGCTTGCTAATGAATGAAAACAACAACATGGCCAGGGATGGGGAGATAGCTCATTAGGTATGAGCCTGCCTTGAAGACATGAGGACCTGAGTCTGTACCCCAAAACCCACATGAAATAAGCTGAGGATGGTGACACATGCTTGAAATCCTAATGCAAGGGAGGCAGAGACAGGCAGATTTCTGAGGCTTGGTAACCAGCCTGCCTAACTTATCTGATGAGTTCCAGACTAGTGAGAGATCCTTTTTAAAAGAAAATAAAAGGGGATGGCACCTGAGGAATAAGTCCTGGAGTTGCCCTCTGCCTTGGACACACATGTGTACATGGGAACATGCGTAACCTCCCTGCACATAGGCACACACACAGAGGAGACGGAGTATGGTGAAAAACTATTAACTATGGAACAGTGAAGTGCTGTCACAATGTGGATGGAAGTAGAGCTCATTACGCTAAGTGAAATAAGTCAGGCACAGAAAGACAAGCACTGCATGATCTCAGTCATGTGGAATCTGAAAGGATGGATGCCATAGGTCAAGAGTCCCAAGTTATCACCAAAAGCTTGGGGGAGTATGTGGGAAGGGTGGGCTAGAGAAAGTTGGTCAATGGTTGCCCAGTTACACAGCAGCAAGAATCTTTGGTGTGTTATTGCACAAAAGGGTTCTTGCAAATGGCAACAATATACTGTATGCTTCAAACACTAGGGGCTGGGGAGATGGCGCAGTGGATAAGGTGCTCTCTATGAAATGTGAGGACAGAGTTCAGATCCCAGGCTGGGTGGGCTTGCCCTGCCTTTAATCCCAGCAATTGGGAGAAGGAGACAGGATCCTCAGGGCAAGCTGGCTATCTGGACTAGCCAAATCAACAAGCTTTGGGTCCAAGTTAGAGAGCCTGCCTCAGTAAATAAGGCGAAAAGCAATTGAGGAAGACACCCTATGTCAACTTCTAGCCTCTACATGCGTGCATAGCATGTGCATGTCCACCAACACATACCTGCACCATGCACAGACAAATATGTGCACATGTGTGTGCACATGACACACACAACTAGGGAAAAAAATCCAGAAGATTTTGAAAGCTTTCACCATAAATAATAAATTTGTGAGAAAACAGATGTCTAACCTGATTTATAGGTCATGCAATGCACAATATACCAAGCTATTTGCTATCCCATTATTGTATACATTTATGTTTTTATGTAGTGCTTAAAATAGACTTAAAGAAAATTTTAGGTATGTGGTGGCTTGATTCAAGTGTCCCCCCATAAACTTCCGTGTTCTGAATGCTAGGATCTCAGCTGATGGAGACTTGAAAACTAATGCTTCTTGAATGCTGTGTATTGTTGGGGGCAGGCTTATGGACGTTACAGCCAGTTTCCCCGTGCCAATGTTTGGCACACTCTCCTGTTGTTATTGTCCACATTATGTTGGCCAGGGGTGATGTCCACCCTCTGCACATGCCATCGTTTTCCCTGCCATCATGGAGCTTCGCCTCGGGTCTGTAAGCCAAAGTCAACCCTTTATTTTCTCCCAACACTGCTCTTGGTGGGGTGATTTCTGCTAGCAATGCGAACCTGACTACAACAGTAATGTTGGTTCCAGAGAAGTGGGATTGCTGCTAGACACCTGACTGTGTGGCTTTGGCCTTTTGAAACTGATTTTCTTTTTATTTTAATTTTTTTATTAATTAGTTTTGTACTCAGTGAATACAGTCAAGTTGGTACCATTGTTAGGCTTATCCATGTCCTACCCCTTCCCCCAGTCCCTCCTTGTTGAGGTACATGGGTCATGAATTGTGGAGTTAGCCCACAGTTATGGGTAGGAGAAATGTCTCTGTGTATCATGAACCAATGTGTTGCTCTGACATTTTTTCCACCACCACTTCAATAAAATTTCCCTGAGCCATGTTGGGTTCATTTTGGGTCTGCTTCAGTGATGAGGTGCTGGGAGCCTCTGTGTCTCTGGATATCTGAGTTGGTAGGAGTTGATTGTTCTCTGTGTCGATCTACTTCACCAGGCCCTTAGAGGGAACATCTGAGTCACAAGGCACTGGAGAGGGTATGTTGAAGACTGACCTTAATCTTCTACAGCCTCTCTCTCTCTCAATCTTTCTTCTCTCTATTTTATATTAGTTATCTTTTTCCTCCTTCTCTTAGTGGGCATTGACCTGTAACTCCCAGTACCATCATGTGGCTATCATCTACAATGTACATTTATCAGAGAGACCTACAAGGTTTCCTAAAAGAAAGATAGATTTCTGTCAGAGTACTTGATGACCCACCAAAGGTTAGTGGTAAGACCCTACTGCTGAACCATATGTGGTTGACACATAAAATGGAATGACATGGCTGGAATCTGGAAGAGAGTCAGTCCCAGACAGCGCGTCTAGTGCCAGAAGGTGCTACATGGGAGACTGGGGGAAAATGACCAATATCTGTCCAAGCAACTCATGGTGTAACCTACTTAGCAGCAAATAACCTGTCATGATGCTCACACAAGTTCAATAGTGGTGCACAGCCCTTGTGGGAACATAACTGCTCTTTATTTGGCTAACTGATCGGCTCAGTGGAACGTGACCCATAGCTGGAGCTGGGAAACAAGTCAGAACCATATCCAGACATGAGCCCACTCTCCATTATCAAGCTACCACCTATTTTGGGCTACAAGAGAACCTACACCTATTAAATTCTCTGTAAAAAAAATAAGGGTTATCCCATTTTACTGGTGCTAACTTTATTCTCCGTTGGAGAATCTGCTTCTCTTTTTCAGATAGACCCAGATCCTAAGGAGAGAGCCACCCCATCATACCTCAAAAGGGCCCCAGCTGAAACTAAGAATAATTGGCAAAATGAGCAAGGTTGTTGTTTTCTTGAAGCTGATTTTCAAGTGGAATGTGGAAGGATTTGAAACCTTGGCCTAAGAGATATCTTGCAGTGCTGTAAGTACAGATTTATGGACTATTCTGGTCAGAGTTCAAAGACCTGAATGCAGTAAGAACTATGGACTGTGAGGGTAACAAAGAGCTTTGTGTGGACTGGGCTAGAAGCAGTTTGTATGAGAGGCTTGCTGTTATGCTTGTGTCCTGAGAAGTTGTGCAGCGTTGCTTTACATAGAAACAGACTGGTATGTGCAGAGGGATATGGCCCAGAAAAAAAAAATTAAATCTTTGGGTGAATTGCTGCCATTCAGCTGCAATTCAGACATTACAACCTCTGAGATCAGGCTGGCTTACATACACTGGGAAAACAGGAAGAATATAGACTCTTTTCAAGGGGACTGAGTGCTCAAGGAGTGTCCTATTCTTCAAAATCGGCTTTATTTCCCACTGGATCAACAAATTTGCACCCTACCTGGTATTATGGAGTATAAGAAATGCAGGAAAGAGACAGTCATTGAGTTTTCAACACGGTCTTGTGTTTTGGAAACGCCATGGGCAGTGTGAAGCAGTTTTGCTGGATGCCTGCATGGAGACCTGATAGAGTCATGAGGATGGACCATGAGTTGCAGCAGAGACCCAGTGGAGATGCCGGGACCACAAGATGGCTGCCAAGGAGAGCTGCCAGCCCCAGATGAAGTTTTCCAGGACTGTGAGTAGCCTAGTTGGAGGGGTGGAATTGGAACCCCACAGACTTGTTCCTAGTTAGAATTATTGGACTTGCAGATTTGTCACTGACTAGAGCTGTTGGACTTGGAGCTACAGAATTTCATGCTTGCCCTGTTTAAATTTTGTATTGGCTGAGTATTTCTTTGCTATGCACAATGCCATCTTTTGCAGTGTGAATGTTTATTCTGTGCCATTATGCAGTTTGAGGGGATTTTTTGGTATTATGGTTCAGTTAAAAGACCTTGGATTTTGGGGAAGTTTGACCATCATTAGGCTTGATTAAAAAAAAAAAACAAGGGGACTTTTAAAGTTGGACTGAGTACATTGCATTTTATATCACATATGGTTATCAGCTTATGGGGTCCAGGGCGGAATGTGGTGGTTTGATTCAGGTGTCCCCCATAAACGTAGGTGTTCTGAATGCTAGGCTCCCAGCTGATGAAGATTTGGGAAGTAATGCCTCCTGGAGGCTGTGCATTGTTGGGGGCGGGCTTATGGATGTTGTAGGCAATTTCCCATGTCAACGCTTGGCACACTCTCCTGTTATTATGTCCACCTTAGGTTGGCCAGGGGATGATGTCCACCCTGTGCTCATGCCATCTTTTCCCCTGCCATCATGGAGCTTCCCCTCAAGTCCATAAGCCAAAATAAACCCTTTTTCCAAGCTGCTCTTGGTTGGATGATTTCTGCCAGCAATGCAAACCTGACTGCAACAGATATCATCTGTCAAATTCTTCCATGAGAAGTTTCCATAGGCAATTCAAGAGCTTCATTTTCATGAGGAAGAGAAAGGGGCACAGGGGACTGGAGTGGTGATTACCACATGCTATAGCACTTTGTTCCTTTAACACACTGAAGAGGAAAAGGAGTTAAAAAGTAGGCAGACCTACACTTACAAAGCAATGTTTATCCAGAATCTCATTATGAATTTACAACTGAATGATAGGAAAACAAATAGTACAAAAGGAAAGTGCTAAAATAATTTTGCTCTGATGATATAATTTAGCAGAATGTATGCTATCTCTAATGGCAAAGGCCAGTGTTCAATAGCACCAGCGATGAGAAACTGTCTGCACCTCCGAATGTGCTGTTTTTGTCTTCAGTGTTCCTTCATTTCATCAGGCTACATGGTAGCCTTCTTCAATGCTGCACATCTTCACATTTGCCTACCACACCAGAAAACCAGTTCACATCACATCAATGAATCAGTTCACCCTTAGGTAGTAAATGTGGGCAGTTGTTCTAGGGTTTAGCCATTGTCCAGCTGAACCTGAGTCTTCAACCGCATTACTCCTGCCCTGGGAGCAACCCCCTGGGTGTATATCCACCCACAGGCAACTCTCTCAAACCCCTCTGCTCCTTCTCGTGTTTTTTTTTTTTTTTATTCCTTTCCAATGTCTATGTGTTCTTACCATTTATTGTCTTGAATACATTTCCTTTTCTAGGCTCCAAAAGGAACCCCTGTCACCTCACCACCCTTCCTGTGTCTTGAAAGAAGTCTGTGAGGTGTGAATTCCATGAAATACAACTAGAATAAGAGCATAAACAGATTTTCCAAGCTCTCTCCTTCAACCAGCCTTATCATGAGTAAAATTTGTGACCTATCCACTCATAATCTTTTGCATTATACCTTAGCTTACATGCTAAGGCAATATGTGTGGAGAAATGCATCATATGAGGCACACTGTTAAGGTCTATGAAAAATGCAACAATAAGGCATTTTATACAGATGTCATCCACAAAACAATCGTGTCTTTGTGGATTGAACAACTGGCTTACAAATACCTGAGCAAAAATATGTACAAAACACTTGCCTATCCAAGGCATAGAGAGCTAAGTACTTGAAGAAAGTAAAATGTAATCTTTTTGGAATGTGCAAGACTTCCCATTTGGTTTACCATAGTTTCCATAATGACATGCTACTCTACAATTAGACTTTACTGCACGTGGTTTCTGAGAATTTTATAAATGTGCAGGACAGTAAATAAACAAGGAAATAATTGAGCAAGGACACATAGACCGCTGCAGATTTTCTCCTGGAATGCACATTTACACCATTTTTATTTCCAAACCACATCACACACTTGACTCTTTTAAAGTGTGTGAAGGAACTAAAGGGCAGGATCGTCTGCATATGACATTACTCTTGGAGAGGCTGAATTACTTTTTTAAAAGAATCTTTGATCTTAAATCAAATTTGCTAACTATGATCCTAGGACAAAAGTAACAGGAAAACAACAAGTTTCATTCCTGGAACATGCCCTGATACTCTATATAGTTCTAATATTCATTGCTTTTTATTGGATAGAAATCTTTCTTAAACATGAATATTTAAACACTGCCAGTGGACTATATCAACATATTAATGTATTTTAAAAGTCAATTCAGGGGAAATAATAAACTAAAGTGATTAAAAGCCCACGAAATGTATGAGAGTTTGTTGTCACTTTTCCAAAGACCAAACTGACCACGATGAAGCTGTGATGGAGATGTTGTTTTTACAACATTGTTTGGTTTCTCAGAGTTCCTCCTTATCCCTTACTCTTGGTCTTCCAGTCAGTCAACACTATTCCCTACATAAGAAGACCGAGTTCTAGAAAGAGGTAAGCAGGTATTTTAGCCAAGTATCAAGAGCTGGACTTTCAAATAGATTAATAGTATGTTGAGCTGGGTGTGGTGGCACATTCCTTTAAACCCAGCACTCAGGAGGCAGAGGTAGGAGGATCGCCGTGAGTTTGAGGCCACCCTGAGACTACATAGTAAATTCCAGGTCAGCCTGAGCTAGTAGCAAGACAGACACTACCTCACAAAAAAAAAAAAAAAAAAAATAAATAAAAAGAATAGTATGTTGAGACAATTTGCAAACAATACCTGTATTTTTGTCTTTATGGAAGTTTTCTATCAGCAATGTGAACAAAGTAAGGTCTCCTCTATTCAGCAACACCTCCTCTGTCACCATCTGCCTGCACCTGGCATGCACTGTGAGCAGAAGTGGTGTACACTCATGTTATGGAAATAGTTGTTCCAGATAATAATGGGGAAGGTATCTGTGGTGGTTGCAAGGTAAAATGTCCCCATAGCCTCAGGTGTTTGTGATCAAATTTCCTTTTTAGTCCTCCAGCTCGAAGCATTGGACTCAGGGGTGAGTCCAGCCCTAGTTCAGTGTCATCTCATGCTTGCTGGTGCTATCTACCATGGATGTGTGACGAAGTGAGCCAGGTTCTTCCCCCATGATGAAGCTTCCACTAGAGTCTGTAGGCCTGAAATCAACCTTTTCCTGCCATAAGCTACTTATGATCAGGTGTTTGTCCAGCAACGAGGTCACTGCAACAGTATCATAGCAGCAAACCTAAAGAATCTCAGAGACAGCTCCACTTTGATAGAAGACACTGCAAACACACATGAATAAATAAATATATTCTCCATAGAAACACTTATGCACTATATTTATAGTGAAAACAATGCCAGGGACAAACTAGATTATGATGGAGATTTGAGGAATGGAAAACTAAACATAAGAAAGTATGGAAGGCATGTGAGGATTGAGTAAAGATTTTAGATCTGGGACCAGAGTCTGCCTGAGGGAAGCCCTGCAGGGTCTTTCTCAAGAGAGCACTAGAACTTCAGATGTTGTCCTTTGAAAGACGAAGCTTGTGCCCATACAACACAGACAGCTGACAAGAAGGCTTTGGGAAGAAGGGCCACTGGAACAGCTGGTGTAGGAATTATGCACACAGCTATATGGCACGTATTCATTGGTGTTGACTATAAGTTTATTTTTTTTTTTACCTGCCTCTTTCAGAGTCTTATGAAAGAAAGATTGCTTCTATGGTTACTAATCCATGATCAATCTATTCTTTGCATATCTGCTATGAGGGTAAATTTATCTTTAATGGAAAAGCAGAAAATTATAATGGAAGAAACCAAATAAACAGAACACTATGGTTTATGTCTTCTACTCAAAGGAGTATTACTGTGTTCAATTGGAGCTATGCTTTCTTGGCTATACATGCCTAAAAATTAATCACAAACCAGATATGAGAAATTTGAGCTATATACTTGAAATTCAAAAAAAATAGGTCTAATCCCAGAGAAATAAAACATTAGAAAGCTCCCACCCTTAACATCTTTGCCTTTTAGATTTGAGGAAGAGGTGGTATGTTCTCTTGTACAGTCTTCAATTGGGTTCCTTTAGCTGAACACTGAACTTTAATTTCAATAAATATCCAACTGTGAATATTTTATATCTTCTTAGCACACATAAAGACGTCATTGTACTGCTGATATAATCTGTGTTTCTCACTGGTATTGACACTTTTAATGTTTTGTATACACAATAATATAAAGAATAATGAAATAAAACTTGATTAATTAAACAATTACAACTTTTATACAAATTTAGCAATGGTGCCAAAGCAGAACTGTGGCAGAGTGAGAAGCAACTTTAGCAATCACCTGTCCTACAAAGCCTTGTTTTGGCAATGAAGTGAGGCCCAGAGAACTAACGTGATTGATACCTCATAAAGCTCTTCACAGTGACTTTGAATTAAAGCAGTTAGGAAGGAAAGAATGCCAGTTGCCACTTTATACAACTATGTATTATACCTTTGGACATATAACTCTGATTTTTTTAAATTGTGGTTAAGATACAATTAAAAATATATTAGCTTAACCATTCTACTTAATTTCAGCTTCAGAACACATGTTTTGGTTTTGTGCTACTGACCATATGATATTGAGCCTGTGTGGTAGGAGCTGTGTTTCATTTGAGGCACTACTGCAGCAGACAACATGGGGATAGCATTCAAATAGTAGTCCCCAGACATTAGCTACTGACTCATTCCTGTGATCAAATACCTGATGAGAAGCATTTTAAGGGATGAAAGAGTTATTTGGGCTCACAGTTTGAGGGTAGACTCTATCATGGCAGGGAAGGTCAGAACTCATGGAGGTTTCCAGCTGTCACAGTAGGAGTGTGAGGCTCGAGGTAGAAGTAGAAAGTGATTAGGAAGCAGAACTAGGCTTGAAACCTCAGGACCTGTCCCCAGTGACCCACTTCCTCCAGAGAGGTTGCACATCCTAAAGGTTCCATAGCCTCTCTTCTCTCCCAGTTCTACCAGCTGGGGACTATGTTCAAACGCATGAACCTGTGGGGGACATTTTACTTCCAAACTGAATCACCAGAATACATCAATAAATTCAATAGTTCGTTTGACGAGACAGAAGACAAGACAAAATCTAGAAATTACCTTGAAGCTGATGGACTTAAACTTAACTGCACTAACACTAATTGGGCTTCACAGTAAATCCTATGCCATTGGCTCATGGTATGTGAGTCCCACTGGGAAATTTCAGCCTCTCTGTTTATGTCTCCTTCTGAAATCAGGTGCTCCTATATTCATGGCTAAACACTACTACTCAGCTCATTAATAAATAATGTGATTCACACACTACAAGATCTCCCAGTCATCATCTACTACAGCATCTGGTCTTTCAAGAATAGAAACATTTTCTTTAACCACTTCCTATATGTCCATCATTAAGATATGTTTTCAAGGGCTGGAGAGATGGCTTAGCAGTTAAGGCACTTGCCTGCAAAGCCAAAGGATCTAGGTTTGATTCCCCAGGACCCATGAAAGCCAGATGCATAAGGTGGGACATGTGTCTGGAGTTTGTTTTCAGTGGCTTCATGCCCTGGTGTGCCCATTCTCTCTCTTCTTTTCTCTCCTTCTCTCTGCCTCTTTCTCTCTCTCTCTCAAATAAGTAAATAAAAAATCCTTTAAAATATGTTTTCAAGAGTTTAAAGGTATTAATTTCTCCCCAAAGTATTTAATGCATATTTTATAAGTGGCTATAAAGTGTGGCTAATTTTCCAATTGCTTTTCTTATTAGTTTCTGGGCTCCCAATAAAATAATTCTGCAGTAGGCCTGCAGAATTGAATGTGAAGGTATGTCCTCCCATTATATTTAGGCTGTACTATAGACAGCTGTTCATAAATTGAATAGGTTTAATAATTTTTAGTTTCTTCCTTCCAATAAAGCCCTTGCATCATCATCATAATCATTATTATTATTATTTGCTATTGGTCTCAGTGTGGCCTGTTTTTGAAAGAACAACATTAGAAGTTGGTTTAATGACAAAGACTGAAAGTTGAATTCCTGGCTAGATAAGCCAATGGCAGGCTTGAACCTGAAGCAGCCCCAGCAGCATCATGCCAGGTCAACCTCCTGGAGGTGAGGTCGAGGTAACTCAGCCTTAGGTGCTTATCTGTCTGGCTCAGTGAGCAGCTGGAGTGTTTAGTTCTGTGAGAAACTTTCAGTTTTGAGCTGTGTCATTAAAAATTTATCTGTTTAGGGATAGGATATATACATATACACATCTGTGTTTGAGGCAAACAATTTGCAGTTTATGTTTTCATGGAACATTGTGTATGTGTGTGTGTGTGTGTGTGTGTGTGTGTGTGTGTTTATTTTTTTACAGTTGTAACACTGCATCAGGTTGAATTGTATCACAGAAATACTGTGTCTTCATTTGTAATCTAACATTTTTGCAACTATCTGGAAGTTCTTAAAATAATTTTGAAAATTTCTGATGCTATTTTGAAACAAAAAGATTTCACTTAGACTTTTTGTTGATTTTGTGTGTCCAGCTTCAACAGTGTATTAGTGCTTTTCTTTTACTTCAGCTTCTCAATTTTCTTTTCCACTAGTTTCAGTTACAAACATATTTTCACATGTCTTGCCTTTTATTGCTTTTAAATAGACTTGCTTAGTAGAATAGTTTGGGTTTGAAAAAAAAAAAACTGAGAAACTATACTGATATCCTATTTACTTCCTGCCCATCTTTCCCTCTTTTTAATATCCAGGTTGGTGTGGCATATTTGTGGCAGTTATGTAAGAGAAATGGATATGTTATTATTAACCAAAGTCCACAGTTAATCTCACACTTCATAAGGCTTTGTTTGAGTTCTCTTTCTGTTCTATAGTCCCTCCCAGGAAAGCACATCTCTTTTAATTTTCATGTCTCCTTGCTCAGGCTCTCCTTGCTTCTTTATTGACCTTGACAGTATTGAGAAGCACTGGCCAGGTCCGCAGTGGAATGCGCCTCCACTGGGTCCATCTGTTGTTTTCCTCAGGAGAAAATTAGTGATATGCTCTTGGACTGAAAGAACACTGATGTTAACCAGGCTGAGCACACCATACTAAGGGGCAATAACATCAGTGTGACTCCATCCTTGATGTTGAGCTTGACTTCTTGGCTGAGGCTTGTCAGCGTTGTCTACTGAAAGCTGTCCTTTGTCCCCATCCCGTGGAATTCACTCTGTATAACCCAGATATATGAATAAAGAGTTATTATTTCCTTTCTCCTTGGGACCAGAGATTATCCACACTTGTAATTCATCTGCAAGGGAAAGTGTTCTATTTCTCTCCATGTACATATGTATCGAGCTTGTATCAATATGGACTCTGGATATTTATTTTATGTTTTGAGCTATAATCCAGAATTTCTGTACTTATTGCTCACCCTGTCACACAGTGGTGCTTTGCCTTGTTATGAGCCCCTGCCTACATTTTGGCAAGATAAGACTCTCTACAATCATTCTGCACATGCCCTGCAACAACTCAGAGCCAGCCATCACTCTAGGATTCTGGATTCCTTTTATCAGAGATTCAAAACAGAAATCAGGTTCTGGGGTTCAGATGAGGTCCCTGCTTCTGAAAGTGGTTACTTCCAGATCTGATCCGATCAGCTGACAAATGAAAGAAATACTGGTGTGTACATGAACCCAGGTATATACAAATATTTGCAAATACCTCTGTAGCTAAACATACTAGCGTCTCCAACTCCTGTCCATTACTACATGGGCGACTGTAGCTTTGGCCAGGTGCACCTGTAACCCCTTCATACAAATGCAAACTTTGGCTTCTCCCACGGCACATCCATTTGCCTGCTCTTAAAGTTTCGTAGATGCACACTGTAGCATGAGAGTGATCACCCTATGTTTTTGTGGGAAGCAACCATTCCAGCCTGAGTTTGAGCATCTCTTTAAGCCCTTACGCCTTTAGCATTATATACATGAGTCATTTCCAAAATCACTTGGACCAATATCTCTTCCCTACTCTACTCTTACACTTTAATTGTAACATGATTAAATTGCTTTAACAGACTTATCCTTGAAGACCTCTTGCTACCTAACTCATCTATTTTCATTTGGAAGGCAGAGTCAACTATATTCTGTCAATATTTGTGGGTATTGACCAATATATAATGTCAAGTATCCACCTTGACAATATTATACAGAATTGTACAACTAGCCACTTAAAGCCCTTTTTGCATCTCCCACCCTTCTCTGAAACATAGACAAACACTGATCTTTTAACTGTCTCTAAATCACTTTTCCAGAATGTCCTATATAAGCATACTCATAAGCAGGGAACTTTTATGACTGGCTTCTTATACTTAGAAATATTGCCTTAAGTTTCCTCCGTTCCTTTCCATGGCTTACTAGCTCATTTATTTTACTTTTTAATTTTATTTTTACTTTATTTATTTTTAGTTATTTATTAAAGACAGAGAGAGAGGGAGGGAGAGAGAGAGAAATGGGCAAGCCAGGGTCTCTAGCCACTGCAAACAAACTCCAGATGCATGCACCACCTTGCACATATGGCTTATGTGGGACCTGGAGAATTGAACCTGGGACCTTATGCTTGGCAGTCAAGCTAAGCCATCTCTCAAGCTCTTATTCATTTGTAATGTTAAATAATATTCAAAATTATCATATATTATTTCATTTATTATTGAAAGACATCTTGGTTAGCTCTAGTTTTTTACACCCAAGGATTAATGGCTATAAACATTTATGTTTCAAGTTTCATGGGAATAAAATATAATATTCATAAACATCATTACTGGATATTATGATAAAAGTATATTTAACTTCATAAAAACTGTGGATCTGTCTTCTAGAGTAGTTGTACAATTTTGCATTTTATCACCATGACCTGAATATTCTTGTTACTTCACAAGTCCACCATCACTTAGTTTTGTCAGTCTTGCATTTCATTCTGAGGTAGGTAGTAGAAGCTCATTTTGAATTTGAAAATGACTTTCAGCACCTTTTCACATGCTTGCTTTCCTGACTTTACATTTTGTTGTGTAAAATTGTCTTTCAGTTATGTTGTCCATTTTGTTTTTATTGGGTTGTTTTTTGTTGAATTTTAAGAATTTGTTGTGTATTTTGAGTACAAAGCTTTTATTTTTCACCTATCTTTTCTTCTAGCCTGTGGCTTATTTTTCTTGTGTTAATATAAATTATATTGAGTTTTCAACCTCAAGTTTGCAATTGTCCCTTGCTGGGAAAGCAATTGGTTAGCATTTGTATATCAACCTGTTACCTGCAATTGTTGAATAGCAGATCCCTCTGAATTGAAGTAATTTCTTCTGAAGAGAAGAATGATTCTGAATGTCAAGTCTGGGAGACTAGAAATTTAAAGGTCACACAACCACTCTCCAAGGTTATGTTGGGTAGAAACTGAAACATTCTTTCCTGGGGTGTGAAAGAAAGGAAGTACCAGAGACTCAGAAAGTCATCAAGTCTGAGAAAGGATTGAAAGACCCCACCATAAGGCTATATAAAAGAAAAACAATTACAGAGAGTGAGAGAGAGGATGAGAGAGCAATTTTGCTGCCTGAAAGTCATATAGAGTTGTGTAGCTGCCTTTGATACATCCACTGCTCCTGTAATAAACCCCTTACCTTGCTCTGTAAATAAGCCTGATAAAACTCACTGCTTCACCAAAACTGGTTTTGGTGTGATTGAATCCAATTGATGAAGACACCACTTGCTTTGGTTGCAGAAAACCGGCAAATAAAGCTGGAGCTTGAGCTGGAATTTTTCTCCCTCCTGGCTAGATATAAGGTGTTCTGTAGGGCACTGGAAGAGAAAAGTTATCAATAATCTTACCCAGCAGTGGACCCTGTGAACTACCTAACTGGCCAGCCAGGAAAGATATGCCTACTGGTGCAATAGCAGCATGAATGGCACGGGGGATTAATTGGATTTTAAAACTGCTTCCCTCAGAGAAAATTCATGACAGGAAATGAAAACCTATGACTGTGGAGGTCATAGGCAGTAGGTAGAAGCTACTTCCATTGTTTGGCTAAATATATGTTGTGCCTTCCAATTGTCCTCTCAATATTTATAATGCCATAGTTTAGTGAGTGCTGATCTTACCTTTTATTAGAGAAGGTTTCTTTAGCAGTTGGTGGTGACTATTGAGACTCAAAATTCCTCAAAGGTGCTGAGAGTGACTCTGGAGTGCTCAGTGCTAATGGGACATTTATTTCGCCCCACTCCAAGGCTCAGGAACATTGTAAAAGAAGGGCTAGAAAGAATACAAGAGCCAGAGGTTGGCAAGGAGTGCTGTGGTACTCTGTCACCTGAACATGGCACGACCATTGCTCTAATGACCCCACAACTGCTGTTGTTACCTGCACAAGACAGTTAACGGTTGCTAGCTGAGCAGGAGCCATTTTCTTCAGTGGTGTAGCCACTGGTAAATTGCACATACTTTGGTAAACAACTCCCACCACTCCCCACCCTAATTAAACACAGTGAGTCACACAAATGTACAAGAAATTAAAAAGGTATAAAAGTAGAAGACTGACTCATTGGGAATAAAACTATTGTCGAAAAAGAAGAAATGAAGATTTTACTTTATCCTTCTGCTGTCCTTCTCTAATACTTGTTGATGCAGATCAAGCTGTGGACTGTGTATTTTTCCTTCTCTCTGAAGACTATCATTTAACATGTTTGGTAGGGAATGTCTTCTCTTCTCTTTCTCTGATAAAACCTTTATAATTCCTTTGTTGAAGATTACTCCCTCCTGTTACAGACTTTAAACATGGTGTGGTTCTTTTTCAAAACTTAAAATATTTCACGCTCTTCTCCATTGTTTGTCTAGTTTCTGGTGTGATGACTGCTGTTATGATTATACTTTTCCTCTATTGAGGAACAGCTGAATTTCTCCAGCCTTTTCCTTTTTTTCTTTATGGTTGGCCTTCCTCAGTTGCAGTATAATCTCCTTAGATACATGTTACTGTGTAATTATTTGGCTTTGTGTTCTCTGAGAATCTTGGATCTATTTTATGCTATGCCACTAATTTGAGCAATTTCTCAGGTGTTATACAGTCAAATATGTCTTCACTTTCGTATATTCAGCTTTAAATATTCAAATACATGTATGTCACATTCTTTGCAAATATCTTCCACCATTCTTAGATATGAAGTATCTATGTTTTGTAGGCTGTTTCTAATTTCAGGGTCAGACTCTTCCTCAGTGGTGTCCAGTCTACAGATGAACCCATTCATTTCTCTGACAATGCTTTTGACTTCTAATTTCTTCTTTTGATGCACTCTTAGTCTTTTCATCTTTCTTTCCTTGTCTTAATAATCTTGATAATTATCTACTTTTCCATTAAATCCATTAGCATATTAACTATTATTATTCAATATTATTCAAATATTAGGCTGAAAAATTTTAAGTCTAATTCATTTCTGGGTCTTATTCTTTCAGACTTTTTCCTTTGCCTTCCAGAATGCCTTGTAAGTTTTCATTGAGGAAGATGCACTAAACAAGTTGCTAAAGGGATATTTGATGTTGATGTGTCTGGGAATTGCCCTGTGTTCTCTGTGGTTATTGACACCAGAAGCAGGTGTTGATGTCCTGGTTGTCTTTGGGTCTCTCTGGTGACTCTAGAAACAGAGCCTGGACCTTAACAGTGCTTTCAACTTTAAGCCATTTATAAGAGAAAGCTCTGTTCAATCAATGGAAAAGAAGCATTGGTGGGGAACATTCTACCTTTTTATTATTTAATCTCAGCCTTTTGTGTGCCTAAGCTATGATTGTTACAAATAGATCTTACCGTTATACTCTCCCCTTCTTAGGTAAGATAGAAAGATCAGCCTATCCTGGAACCAGAAAATCGCCCTTTAGTCCACGTGAGATGAATTCTGACAGACTTCTTTGCTACAGAGTGAGTCTTTGTTATGAGGAACACACTAGGCATATTTTGAAATTGTTAGCTTGTCCCACCTCATGCCAAGGACACAAGCCGCTTTTTGTTGGATTCTATTATTAAACCCGATGGCATCTCTTCAGTTAACGTCTGATTTGGGGGCTTGATTAATACTGAAGGCCTCAGAAGTTATCCTCGGTCAGCCTCCTGTAAACATAGCTTCCAGAAACCTCTCAAATTGACAGTGAGCTGTGCTGACCAGTTGATGCTTCAAGTGGGCTCCATAACAGGTAAGTGGATCATAGCTGGGCCTCTTTGAACTGGCTGCCTCTTCAGGTTCTGGGTGACTGCCTGTTCTGAGACCCCAACTTTAGGGTAGATCTAAGAAAGCCATTTATTTTCATTTTTCATGCCATGATGGGAAAAGTGACAATTTCTGAGGTATTCAGAGGTTAGAACTGAAACCGGAAGTCATTTCAATTTTCTTTTAATGTCACATATTTAAAAAAGTACTGACATTATGGCTAACATCTGGTTATTAGATTAAAATTTTGTGGTTAGGAAAATATTTTTTTTTAAAGTTTGAGGCTGAAAGATCAGCCCATAAAACTTTATATAATGAGAAAGCGTTCCATGGATAAAAGTCCTTTACCAATTGGGATAGTAGTAGCCACGAATCCCTTTCTTACAGACAATTTTATTATTTCAGCAGAGGAATATACAGTTAAAAAGAAATCTGTCATCTGAGCAAGCTACTTTTATAGTCATTCAATTAACTGAGATGTTACTATTTTCTTATAAAGTAATTTATCTTTTAAAGAACAAGACTATAATATATGTTAAGTTAAGCAAGCAAGGCATTTACCTGAAGTTCAAAATATAAGAGACAAAAAACATACAGTAATATCTTCTGAAAAATATAAATTAGGGGCCCTGAGATGAGATGGCTTAGCAGTTAAGACCCTTGCCTGCGAAGCCTAAAACCCCAGGTTCAATTTCCCAGATGCACAAGGTAGAACATGTGTCTGGAGTGTTTTTGCAGTAGCTAGAGGCCTTGGCATGCCCATTCACTCTCTCCCTCTCTCCCTCTCTCTCTCTCTCTTTCAAATAAATAAATAAAATATTTTTAAAAATGAAATAAATCTGGGGTAGAAAGACTGCTCAGTGGTTAGAGACAATTGCTCTCAAAGTCTGCTGGCCCTGGTTTAATTTTCCAGCCACCCACATAAACCCCCACAGGCATTCATTTGCGGTGACAAAGGACCATACACACATGATCAAGTAAGTAAAATAGATGAAATAATGTGAAAATCAGTGATCAAATATCAAAATGTATTTATATAAAGACCTAATAAGATGAGGAGCAATCCCATAAACAGTCATACTGGAATCAAAGTAAAAATGACAAAAATCTTGGGCTGGAAAGATGGCTTAGTCGTTAAGCGCTTGCCTGTGAAAGCCTAAGAGCCCCAGTTCAAGTCTTGAATCCCCAGGACCCATGTTAGCCAGATGCACATGGGGTCACATGCCTCTGGAGTTCGCTTGCAGTGGCTGGAGGTCCTGGCACAACCCATTCTCTCTCTTCTCTCTCTCTCTCTCTCTCTCTCTCTCTCTCTCTCCCTCTCTCCCTCTTTCTCTCTCTGTCTGTTGCTCTCAAATAAATAAATAAATAATTTTTTAAAAAGATAAAATCTTTACTGGGAACTTTTTTGATGCCTGGCCCCAAAAGAGAGACACTGAAAAAAACTACTTTCAAATTAGAGATGGGAAAATTGAGGTTTGCTGATACAGACTTTAATATTTTTATACTTGAAGTTCACTGTAAATAAATGAAAGCTATTGCTGATTATTTTCTTTCCTAAAAGACCAAGCTATTACTTTATTTAGTAGGTACCTTTAGTAGTACCTTCTAAGAATAAGGTTGATGTGACATCAAATGCTAATCATTCTCTCTCTCTGTCTCTCTCTCTCTTTCTAATACAGCATGTGTACATATTTTATCAGAGCCTTCAACAGATAGGGAAAAATACACACTTCTGTTTGACGAGTCTGTCTATCCTTTGGCACTACAGTTCTTGTATGGTTTTATTTATTTATTTATTTTTTCTGAAAGAGAGAGAGAGAATTGGTGTGCCAGGACCACTAGCCACTGCAATTGAACTCCAGACACATGCCACACCTTGTACACTTGTGTGATCTACTGCAGATGCATGACCTTGTACATGTGGTTTATGTGGGTTCTGGGGAGTTGAACCTGGGCCCTAAGGCTTCAAAGGCAAGCACCTTAACTGCTAAGGTATCTCTCCAGCCTTCTTCTATGGTTTTGAACATTCTACATTACTTACTTCTTTTCAGGTTGCTCCTACCATTGAAATACCTGTGAACTTTGCTACATATTTGTAAATGCTTAAGGTATATAATGTGTGTGTGTGTGTGTGTGTGTGTGTGTGTGTGTGTGTTTTGAGGTAGAGTCTTGCTGTAGCCCAGGCTGACCTGGAACTCACTGTGTAGTCCCCAGGCTGGCCCTGAACTTATGGCAATCATTGTACCCCTTTCTCCCCAGTGCTAGGATTAAAGACATCCACCACCATGTCTGGTCATATAACATATTTTAATACATGTAGTGACATAATTACTACCATAAAATTAACATATCTATCTCCTCAGATGACTCTCTTTTATATAATAAAAGCACCTGAAATCTATTCTCCTTTCTATATTCTTGTTTTTTTTTTCTCTCTCTCTCTGCTCTCTCTCTCTCTCTCCTTAAAACTAAATAGACTTAAATTTTTATCGAAATGAAGTGGATTATTTTGTTTATGTGTGTGTGGGAGGGGTGTGTGTATTCATGTGTATGTGCACGTGTGGTGCCCTGTGCACTTGCCTGTGGCAGGGTACACTCATCTAAGGTAACCCCAGTCAAACATTGGTGTCCTGCTCCATGGCTTTTCTGTCAATTCTTTTTGTGCTGGACTCACTCTTACTGATACAGAGCTTGCTATTATTTTCCATAATCTTTGGGTCTCTGCTCCCCATAGGACTCGAGTTACAGATGCGTAGGGCCACACCTAGATGTTTATGGGGTCTTGGGATTGAATCTAGTCAGTCTCCCAGACTTTCTCAGGTCCTCATGCTTACATAAGAAGTGCTTCTAACTTCTGAGCTCTCTCCCTAGCCCTAAAATAAAGTTTTTAATAGGGAGAAAGGTATATTTTAAGTATTATGTGTAGAGATATATTTAACTAGATTCTATGTATATATTAGCATACATGTAAATATATACTGCTTAGTTAGATATGGTAAATCAATCCCAATCTAGATTGTGTAATTTAGAATGTCTTACAGCAGAAAGTGCTGTTATCACTCTACACTCTCCTTTCTTTTGATCTCATACATGATCATAATACACTTAAATGTGAGGCTGTGGCTTACTGGGTGGTGGGAGCTGGTGAACAGCTGGCTCCCTGCAGGACTGACTGGTGGTCCAGAGCACTTCTAAGGACGGAGAACCCACCACACAGCTTTGCAAAGCACAGGTGTCAGGAAACAAGACAGTTATAAAGCACATCCTATTATAAGTGATTCCAGATGACAATCAGGATGATTTTAGATTTATGGTTTTTCTGAACTTTCATCTCCATGAAATTATCAAGGGAAATAAAGGGAAGGAGTCAGAGTGGTCTGAGTCCTGTGGGTTAGAGCACATCAAGTACTTCCAAGCTCACAGATTGAGCAGTAGATAGCAAGCTAAAAGTATACATGAAATTGAAATTGTGATTTTTCTAATGGGTTGATTAAGTACCCATGTGAAACCAGAAAAAAAAATCGGGTTGTTTTGGGGGCTCAGACTTGCTGATTTCATGGTCTGTCACACATTGCCTTTACCCTTTCTATATCGCATTCTGCTAGTAACTTCTAAAATTATGCTAAAATGCTTATCTTACTATCCTTTTGCCATTCTGAAAAAAAGAAAAGGGAAATTAGTCGTGAACATATGTGATATTAATTAGGCATATGAGTAATCAAATATAAAATAAAATATATAATCATGATGAGCACAAGGAAGGATACACAGTATTGCAGTCAGGTTCGCATTGTGGGCAGAAATCACCTGACCAAGAGCAGCTTGTGGGACAGAAGGGTTTATTTTGGCTTACAGGCTCGAGGGGAAGTTCCATGATGGCAGGGGAAACTGATGGCATGAGCAGAGGATGGACATCACCCCTGGCCAACATCAGGTGGACAACAGCAGCAGGAGAGTGTGCTGAACACTGACGGGGAAGCTGTCTATAATACCTGTAAGCCCATTCCCAACAATACACTGCCTCCAGAAAGCTTTAATTCCCAGATTTTCACCAGCTTAAAACAAAAATAAAAGTAAGGGAGACTCAGAAAAGTAAGCAGAGGTAGGGCTGGGGCTCAGGAGGAAATTCATGAACTCAAGAACTCAAGTCCATGGTAGAGGCCTTTTCCTCATAAATCACCATCTCCATGTACACTTGATACCAGCATATTTGGTGCACAGAAATGCAAAGAATGTTCGTGGGTGGAAAAGACTGAAAGAGGAGATCAAGCAGCAGTGTCAGTAGCTCAGGATGGTTTGATAATGGCCCCAGATTTCAAGCAGATACTTAACTACATTCTTCACATAACTTTGCACACCAGGTGCTGATATGGCGGGCACACAGTGCTACCTGGGTTTCTATATGGGATCCTTAAAGAGCTTCTTAAGTAAAATTTTGACAAGAGCAATCCTATCACTAAACACCCCTGTCTGTTTGTCTTTAATGTGACTGGTTGCATGTATTTCTTCACAAAAATCATCCAGCCCTCTGCCTGTCCACCACTCCTCAGTGCCCAGTCAACACCAGGAGGCCTCTGGCTATGTGACCCAGCTTTGCACAGGCGTATTCCAGTCTCAACTCACTGGTGCTTACTTTTGCAAAAGGGGCTTCCAATCAGTTTCAGATTATAAAATAAATCAATGATGCATTACTTGGGTACATTCATTACACATGAGTTTAACTTCGATTCAAACATTTTATGACAAATAAATATATACAAGTCTGAGTCAGAGTAGATTTGATCTTCATGAGGTTCTTAATTCTGGGCATAGTGCTTGGTATATCATATATATTAATGTGATAATTGTTTCAAAAGAGGGTTAACAATGGTTATTATAATGGTACAACTTTCCATTAGGTTACTAAGCTATTTCTTCCTGAAGTGCTACCTTTCTGTTGCAATGATCCCAACTTCCAGTTATTTCCACTTGTCTTTAGCACTATGCAAAATAGTTTAAAATAGAAATATTCTCATTTGGGATTGGAAACAATTAGTAAAAATACCAAAAGTGTGGAATAATTGTCCCTGGATTTTCTGATCATATTCTATGCTGCATCTTTATAATCGCAAACTCAAATAGTCAATATAAGTCTGAATGTATAAGTGAACTAACAACAGAAGCACCAAAGATCACCAGTCAGGCAGTTAGGAGGTTTTCTAAAGTAATTCTATTCTACATTTTATTTTTCTTAATCCTTCTCACTAGTGGTTGAATGATTTACATAACTTTGCATGCATGGAATACTCTTTGGTTTACTTATTGAGAATTCTTTCAAAATGCCTATATACCTCCTCCCTAAATGTGGTTTGATAACTTTGTACTGAGAGCTGACATATTAGAAATGTTTTGTGCATCACTTTTTTTATTTTTATTTTTTTAAGATTTATTTTTATTTATTTACTAGATACAGAGAGAGAGAGAGAGAGAGAGAGAGAGAATGGGGGCACCAGGGCCTCCAGCCACTGCAAACGAACTCCAGATGCGTGTGCCCCCTTGTGCATCTGGCTAACGTGGATCCTGGGGAATAGAGCCTCGAACCAGGGTCCTTAGCCTTCACAGGGAAGTGCTTAGCCACTAAGCCATCTCTCCAGCCCTGTGCATCACTTTTTAAAAGGAGCCTTTCTTGGCTGCCTAAGCCTGACCTAGGTACCCTTCCTGTCACCACTGTAAGCATCATTCTCGTCACCATCTAAAAGTGCTGGATGCTTGTGTGCATGACATCATGGTAAATCTCTTATAGGTATATAATGATTAGTCATTCGAAAACAAACATAAATTTCCTGTTTCCAAAAACCCAATTCCTTAACTTGCTATATAAGCCTAAATGAACAAGTCACTTAACTTTGACTTTTCAGTTTTATTTTACCCAATAGATAACATGGTAGCATATCCCCCTTTTCTTTAGATGTGAATCCTGAGCCTTAAAACATACAACTCATTAATCAAAGCTCACAAAGGAAGCAATGGCAGACTTTTATGTTTCCAGTGTCTGACAATGGGCTGATAGCTTGTGGAAGTTCCTGGGTAAGTTAGTTTAAGCCAAAGCCTGCATTCTCAAGTAGCACACCAGTCTCCAGCCTTCACTTCTATGTGGTAAGTGTTCTTTGACACTTTGCTTAGTCATAAACACTGAAAAGTCACCTACCATGACCCTTCTGGTAGGATCATGTGGGATATCCCCAACATTCCTCATCAGTTGGAACCCGTCGGTGATACTCTTGTTAACTAAATAAATAAAATGTATTTCCTCTGCTTATCTTGAAATGATTTTTGACCACATGAAAATTGTTTTCATATCCTTTAACTTTCAACTGTAGTTCACAGAATTATTTTAAGCAAGTTAACTATGTTGTATGTTCTGTTTTATTCCTATTCCATAGCTTCCATGTGAAATATCAGAGAATAAAGTTCCAGTCCTTCAGACACAGATTTGCATTTCTATTTTTCTCTGTCCATTAATATTTTCCCACATATCAAACAATAATACAGAAAGAACTCTTCAATAAAAAGTTATTCTTTTTTTCCCCCAAGAATAATCCAAGGGCAGGAGTGCAATGCAGGGAATATTTGCACAGGTCAGGGTGGCTCTGGCCCGAGGAACAAAGGGCAGGTGGGCATCCACTGGGGTAAGTGATATGACATAAAGTTTCTCCAAGAACACCCACTGGCACTTGGGTTATGTGAGAGTTGGCATGCACTGACAACGGGCTAGTATGAGTGGCATTTCCTGGGTAAGCAAGTTAAAGCTATAGCAGTCAGTTGCTTCACATTGCTTTTATGAGACAGTGTGTTGGGAAGTGTCCTTGTATGATATCTAGCTGTCTTTAGGTAGCAAATATTTCCTTGTGTGCTGCATGCAGTAAACTGTGGTTTGGAAAAGTGTCTTGTGGTAGATTCGGGGGCTGGGACAACCTAGCACCACAGCCTCTCTATAGCCTTCCCCTGTCCCTCTTGCCAGGTCTGATATCTGTTACTTTATTTAGAAGAAGCTTTCAGAAGGATATGATGGGTTTGGCAAATTTTTCTGAAATATAAACAATTAACTAGGAGCCATTTGAAGATACAATGAGTGTAAAGAATTGTGAGATAGTCACATGATAGTTTCCTAATGTTGTGGATCTACAAGGAAAATGCTTATTAAAAATTTCTCTGCTACAATGTTGGAGTCACCCAAAGATTTCAAATACAGCTAAGATGGGCATCAATCCCTGTCTCTGTCTTCCAGTATCTCTAGATTTCTTAGAATTTATGATGTTTGAGTTTTCCTAGTTTTTATCTCATGAACAGAATATGTGGGCTTCTACTGGTAGCTCATTGTGGAGGTTTGATTCGGGTGTCCTCCATAAATGTCCTCAGCATTATGGCTCAGTTAAAAGACCTTGAATTTGGGGCATGTTTGGACAGTGTTGGGATTGATAAAAAAACTATGAGGACTTTTTAAAGTTGGACTGGATGCATTGCATTTTACATCATGGATGGTTATTAGTTTATGGAGATAATAGGCAGATTGTGGTGGTTTGATTCAGGTGTACCCCATAAATTTATTGTTCTGAATGCTCAGTCCCCATCCTGGTGGCAATTTGGGAATTAGAGCCTACTGGACATGATATATTGTTAGGGATGGGCTTATGGGTGTTATGAACAGATTCCCCTTGACAGTGTTTGACACACTCTCTTGCTGCTGTTATCCACCTGATGTTGGCCAGAAGGTAATATCTAGCCTCTGGTCATGCTACATTTTCCCTGCCATCATGGAGCTTCCCCTCAAGCCTGTTAGTCAAAATAAACCCTTTCCTCACACAAGCTTCTCTTGGTCAGGTTCTTTGTGCAGAAACTCAAAGCTCACTGCAACACTCATCACTCTCTTTTTTCACCATTATACACATTCTCTCTAGGCTAATTTCCACTGTAAACAGAATCTTGTGCCACCACCCTTAGTGATTGTCTGAGGGGCCTTGCCCTCTCTATCCATAGAGTAATGATACACTAAGTGTCGTAATTACCTTCACGTTGCTGGGAGAAAATATTCAACCAAAAGCAAGAAAACACAGTCAGCATTCTTCCTACTGTTCCAGTGCAAAGGTGCTTGTCCAAATCAGTGGTGGTAATCTCTCAAATTATTATTGCTGCAGTGTCCAGACCAAAATTTTCATTTCTTTCTGTGCCATATCCTTCTGATGAATGTTCTATCATTACTTTTAAATTTAGCTTTGCTTGCTTTGGGACACAGGAATAACACAGCTAGCCTCTCACACAAACTGCTTCTATCCCAGTCAAGAGAAAGCTCTTTGTCCCCTCACAAGCCAAGCCTATACAGTCCACCATTATTTCTGCATTTAGATCTACCAAACTCTTACCAGAATGGTCCATCAAGGTCTGCTTATAGAAATTCTAGGTATCTTTTAGTCCAAAGTTTCAAATCCTGCCATGTTCCTCCTGCAAATCACTTACAAAAGGCCAAAAGCCACATAGTAAGGTTTCTAGAAGCAATGACCCCACTCCTCTGGTACCAAGTTTCTATTGTAGTTACCTCTACATTGCTGAGACAAAACACCAGACTAACAGCAGCTGTTGAGAAGAAAAGATTTAGTATGGCTTATAGTCTCATGGGCAAGCTTAATGATGGCAGGGAGAGGCTAGACATCACCTCCTTGACACAGTAGGTACAAGAAAGTAGCAAGAAAGTGAGCTTAGTTCTGGCAAAGGGGAGCTGGCTCTAATACCCCAAAGACCTCCTCCAACAAAGCTTTACCTCCCAAATTGCCACGAACTAGCAACCAAACAGTCAAAATGCATGGGTTTATAGGGGACATTTGTATAAATCACCACATCAAGGTATTTTTTTTTATAAACTATGGGTGGCTCTTTAATTTCAATCACTGAAACACCTTTTATCTCTCTGTTCCCCTGCCATTCAGCCGTCTATCACTTGGCCCCTTTCAGCTCTCATATAGACATGGTTGGTACCTCTTTCCTTGTAAGGGCAAGTCTGTAAACTCTTCCTTATACAGGTGTGAGAACATGAGTGACTGTGTATTAGGAAAACTTTAAATATTTTGTAGGATTTTCTCAAGTCACACTAGATTGCTAGAGTTTTTTGTTTTTTTGTTTTGTTTTGTTTTGTTTTTTGAGGTAAAGTCTCACTCTAGCCCAGGCTGACCTGAAATTTACTACATAGTCTCAGGCTGGCCTTGAACTCACAGTGATCCTCCTACCTCTGCCTCTCAAGTGCTAGAATTAAAATCATGCACCACCACACCCACTGAGATATTTGTTTTTTAATTTTAGTAGAAATATTGAAATCAAATATTCTTGTGCTTACTCATAATATACTTTTTGCTTTTTATAGAATGTGCATCTAGATATACATTCATGACAAATGTCATAATTAAACAGGGATATATCAATTAGCATGCACATGTTGGTGTTCATGTGCATAAATACATATTTTATGTACATATTTTTCTAACTGTAATAAATATATCATTATTATGTTACAATACTATTATATTTTACATATACAGGATAAAATTAAATATTATATGATTATACATCAAAGTTGACTGACATTCATATCCATAAAATATGTTTAAAAGTATGCATATACAAAGTTATGTGTATGTGCATAGTGTATATCTACATTATTCTATTACCTATATAACATGTATAATCTATGTCTTTTCACAGATTCCTGTAATCTTACTTATAAGCAGGATTTTCATTCCACCTGATCATATATATTCCTTCACTCATGGTTCAACAAGTGCCATAATGAAATGGAGACATAGACAAGTACAATAGCTATATGTTGCCTATTTTCTTTTTAATTTTGGCTGCTGATGTGAAAAATGGTAGATATTCTAGAGTTTATCAAAATCGAAGTTTAATTCATAAATGAAACCCTTATATGACCTAGGTCCATAGAATTTCTGCTTTTGGTTCACTACCTTGAAGAAAGCTCTTTCCTTCCCTGAATAATGAGAAAATGGCTTGTCTTCTAATATCAGTCCAGTCCCTGATCACACATACACCCACATATAGTCAAGGTGGTTTTTTACTGTGGCAGGTTGTGTACCTAAAGGATCTGACATCATAATTTTTCCATCTTTCATCTTTTTGAAAGCTTTATTATTATTGCTGTAAGTGTAATTGTACAAAGCTATAAATTTCTCACTTAATCCTTCTAAATCCCCTTGACATATGACCAGGAGTTGGAAATACATAAATGTTAAAATTTTATGTTTTTTCCGTATTACCATAGACTGCTATTCTATTATAAACTGTCATCTGTTACCCAATCAAAGGAAACTGGGTTATAAAAGCTTATGGTAGTCCAAAGAACATTCCCCTTTGCATAGATATGCCAATTTAAAAGGATGTAGACTGAATGATGAAACTTGTGAGTTTCCAAAAATGGCAGAGAAAAGTGAGAGAAGAGCATGTCTTAGTTCCCACTGCTTTTCTTATCCCTAGATTCTCTCTCTTACCTACAATCTGTATTTCTATACATTGTATGACTAGAAACATTTTTCATGATATAAGTGTATTCTGATGATTGTATAATTTCAAACTTGAGCTTCTAAGCTTTTTTTTACAAGATTAAGAAAGAGCATGCTGTCATGAAAATTGCAGTGCTTCATGAGAGGACAAATACATTCATTTTAGAAAAACTATTGTACTCCTGCTGCTCTTCACCATAGTTAAGTATTATCTGACGAACAAATTGCTAATTGAGGGGTTTCCAACATTTACTTTATCATATGAAAAAGTGGGATACATTAGGCTTTGAAGTTTGAAAGCCTTCATTGACAAAGCTAGCTCCTTCCTTTATGAATGCAAGGTCTTGTACTTTTTCTTAGTCTATTTTCTCATGAGCAAAAATAAAGCCTACTGGGGATTTCTTTTTTATATTTTGAGGCATAAGAGAAATAAGATGTTTATATTACATAGAACACCGAAGACTGTCAATCACCAGTAACTACTAGCAACAAGTTTTATTGTACCTGTTGTGTCCAAAATAACTTTGGATCACTATTTTAATATTCTATCAGGGCTCCACAAAAAGTGGTCAGTTCCAGGGTATGTGTATGGAGCTAGCTTGCCTTTGCTTAGCTCTATATTGCTTAAAATTTATGGAAATAGTTGGTGCTAGTGGATGGGGTATGGAAAATACAAGATAAAAAGGGAACATTGTGTAGACCTAAAAGTTAACATGAGGATTGCAAGGAGAATATTAGGAAGCCACAGAAGCCTACCCCAAAGTGTTCCCAATGGACATTTCTGGAATAAAAAAAAATACCCCTCAATAAACAATAGTGTTGTATTGTAACCATGAGAATATAATATATAACCCATTAGCTTAATATTTGATATGAGTCAGTAATTGAATACAATAATACATAGAGAAGAAGGGATAGCTCTTCTTCACAGAATTCCATTGACAAATGTAGAAGGAATTAGATAAACACAACACCAACATTGGGATTCTACAATAGTAGTTTTTGAGGCATAAGAGAAATAAGCTACTTCTATCACATAGCACATAGTTGTCACAGGCACTATATACCCAAGGATAAGGGCAGCAATCTGAGGTGAAAAGGGGTGGCAAAAAGAGATGTTTGGTCTCAAATTATATTCCCTAGTATACTTAACTAGCTGAAAATGGAAGAAAATACTTTTATAATGGAAAATCCCAGGGAAACCACCTGGTTTGACTTCTCATTTCATCTAGTTCTTTGTGTTCTCTTGGAATTTAGTCAGGCATTTGTTCATGTCCAAGTTCTTTGTGCATATTTATAATTGTGTTTGTAAATCTTTGTATGGAATTTGTGGTAAGTAACTCTCATTAGGGGCCTCTACAATAGGACTGGCCATTATGGGAGAAGACATATTACCTTGGATTTTGTGTTACTCATTTTGCACTGAGACTTTCCCATGAGCAGATACTGCATTAATCAAGTCTCTGGCACACTTGTGTTAAGTTTGAATTAGTCTGTCTTTGCTTAGCTCTATGTTGCTTGAAATTCATGGAAATAGTTGGTGCTAGTGGATGGGGTAGGTAAGGTGCACTCACAGTCTGCCTTATAAAGCATACACAGCCCTTGATCTTGCAGGCCAGGATATGTATATTATGAATGTGGTGTGGGCAGTGTGGAAGGTTTGCAAGGAAGACAGCTGAGCAAAAACTCATACTGGGTCAGCAGTTCTACTTAGTTTGGGGTGGAGTGTGTAGCAAACAATTATGCTCAGACTCAAAACTTTGATGGCAAGAGACTGACACAGAGATGGGGCTTAGGTGTGCTGAGATGGTGAGTGTTCCCAGTCTTACACACTGCAGTGGAGGTAGTACAAGTGGGGAAGGGTAATGAGGAAGTAGGAGGATGCTTGTGAACTTGCAAACAGAAGTGGTACCCACAGTGCAGTTGAGGTGATGGAATAGGATCAAAAAATTCTTTTAATGTACTTGTTTTGTCCTCCCCCAAGTAAAAAATTGACCCACATGTAGAGCTGGGCTATAACTAAGACTCACCCTCAGTAATCCATCTCTACTAGCAGGACCGATCTCTTAAAATTTCTATAACCTCCTAAACATAATAGGTATGTTTGTTTACTTACAAATTTTAAACAAAAAATCCTACATTTCCATTTTGCACTGGTTAGAAATTATATAGTAGATCCTGCACAGGATTGTTTTCAAAACTAAGTTAAATGACTATGCTAATCAAATGGAAGATACTCACTGAAAAGTGATTATAAACATGTACCAAAAACTCAAGGATGATACAGATGAATGAATGAATGAAATACTAAATGAGTTTAAAGAGGACACACACACATGCACTTGTGCAGGCATGCATGTGTGCATACACACACACACCCAGCTAGGCAAAATAAGGAATTCAAACCAGGATAGGAAAATGGAACTGCAGGAAAAGATAGATATCCTGAAAAAAAAAAAAAAACAAGCAGAAAGAAAGCTTGACATGAAAAACACAAGTCAAACAAATTGCTTCATGGAGAGCCTCACCAACAGGATGGAAGACAGAATGCCAGGCCTTGAAGACAACTAGTCAAATCCAATGAGAAGTTCAAACAACATATGAACAAAGTATATGAGAAATCTGTGACACTCTGAAAAGATCAAATGCCTGAATTATGGGAATTCAAGAAGAAGAATAGGGCTGAAAAGATTGCTTAGTGGTAAGGTATTTGCCTATGAAACCTAAGGAAATAGGTTCAATTCTCCAGAAACCACCTAAGCCGGGTATCATCATGGCACATATGTCTGGAGTTTGTTTGCAGTGACAGAAGACCCTGGTGTGTCATTCTGTCCCTTCCTCTCTTACTCCCTCTCTCTCTTTTTAATAAATAAAAATATTTTTGAAAAAGGAGAATAACTTCAGCTCAATGGCAGAGAAAACATCTTAAATAAGATTGTAAAAGAGATTTATTCTCAAAATCTAGGGAAAGACAAGCCCATTCAGTTACAAGAGGCATACAGAACACCAAATAAACCAGACCAGAAAAGAAATTCCACACAACATATTATAACTGAAACACTAAATACACAGAAATAAGAAAGGGTAAAGAAAGAAAGCTGCAAGAGAGAAACAACTCAACACATACAAAAGCAGAACAATCAGGATAATAGATGATTTTTTCAGTGGAAATATTAAAAGCCACAAGAGAGTGGAATGATGTATTTCAAGCACAGAAAGACCACAGCTGCCAACCCAAACTACTATGCCCAGCAAAATTGTCTCATAATAGGAGAAAGAAAAATATTCCATGATAAAAATAAGCTAAAAGAATTCTTGAGTGCTAAGCCAGCCCTACAGCAGATACTAAATGGGGTACTATATAATGAAGAGAAAAATAAACATATACAAGAAGTTACAGGAAATAAAACAAAAACAGTATCCAAAGCTAGAACATCAGTTAAGCAAACCAAGAAAACAGCAAACTCCACAATACCATTAACACAACAGGGTATAAAACACACCTTTTTAATAATTATTATTTTCAAATTTTTTATCAGTTTTATTTATGAGAGAGAGAGAATTGGTGCACCAGGGCCTCTAGCCACTGAAATCAAACTTCAGATGCATGTGCCACCTTGTGCTTATGCATTACCTTGTGCATCTATCTTATGTCACTTCCAAGGAGTCAAACCTGGGTCCTTAGACTTTGTAGGCAAGTATCTTAACACTAAGGCATGTCTCCAGAGTGATAATAATTCTTTTTTTGTTTATTTTTGTTTATTTATTTGAAAGCCACAGAGAGAGAGAAAGTGGCAGAGAAAGAGAGAGAATGTGCACACCATGGCTTCCAGCTACTGCAAACGAACTCCAGATGCATGCACTACCTTGTGCATCTGGCTTAAGTGGATACTGGGGAATCAAACCTTAAACCGGGGTCCTTAGACATCACAGGCAAGCACTTAACTGCTAAGCCATCTCTCCAGCCCTAATAATAATTCTTAATATTAATGGTCTCTACTTGTATTTCAAATGACATAGACTGACAGCCTGCACAGAAAATGGGATGTATCATTTTGATGCCTTCAAGAAACTTTATTTTACAGTCAAAGCCAGGCACTACTTCAGGTGAAAGAATAGAAAAAGATATCCCAAGCAAATGGAACTAAGGAACAATTTAGGGCAGCTATTCTAATAAATGAAAACCAAGATGTCAAGCTAGAATTAAGCCAAAGAGCCAAAATATCACACTTCATACTGATTAGGGGCCTATTCACCGAGGATATTACAATTTTAAACATATGTGCACCAAATACAATACCTAATTTTATAAATCAAAATGTACTAGATAAAATGTGAGAGATATAGCTGGAGAGATGGCACAGTGGTTTAGGCACTTGCCTACCTGAGTTTGATTCCTCAATACCCACACAAGGCCAGATGCACAAAGTGGTGCATGCATCTAGAATTTGTTTGCAGTGGATGGAGGCCCTGGCGTACCATTCTTTGTATGTCTCTCTTCTCTCTGTCTTTGCATGCAAATATATAAGTAAATCAGAGATCAATCCCAACACAATACTAATGGTCAACTTCATTACTACACAATATCACCAATATACAAGACATACAAACAAAAAATAAAAAGAAACAAAGTTTTTAAAAGACATCATAGGTGGTTAACCAATGGCTCTTTGCTTGTCTATGAGATCTGCTCAGTGGAAATGAATCCATAATTGTAACTAGGATCCAAGTTAGAACCCTATGGAGACCAAGATAATGGCCTCCAATGAAAAGCTCCCACTACTTTTCATCCAAAAGTGAGGTTACAGTTGTCAAAATCTCTCTAACAATTCTTATCCCCTTTAATGTATCATGATCTCACTCTCTGTTGGAGAATCTGTTTTTTTTTTTTTTTTTATTTCTCAGAAAGCAGCAAGAACTGAGGACAACCATAGTGTACAAACAAGACAAGAATAGGTAGCTGACTTTCTGACAGTAGATGAACCACCCCTCACACAGCAGCCAGGGCCCAAGTGAAACCACAGAGGAACTTGTGAGATGAGTAAGTATACTGCTTTCACAGTAAACCAGATAATCTGGCCAGAGTGATAGAGACTGGCACTGAGGATATTCAAAATGCACTGAAGCAGAACTCAGAAGCTGCTGAGAACTCAACATTAAAGTAAAATCAAAGCACACCAACCAAGGTGGGACAGAATATCTAGAGACAGAGCCCTGCCCATAATGACAGACTGCTGTTCTCACAGCTCATAACTTACAACTACATGGTAAATGCCAACAATCCCACCAAAGAGGAACTTCAGTGGAGTAGAGGCAGGCAGGAGGGATATGATGTTACCAACACATGACATATCCATACAAAGTTCCTAGTTAATAAAAAAGACACCAAAAATCAAATGGACTAACAGACATTTACAAAACATTCTTTCAAACACTGTGGAATACACATTCTTCTGGGCTGCTCATAGAACTTTCTCTAAAATAGATCATATATTAGGACATAAAGCAAGTCTCAATGAATTTAGGAAAACTGAAATAACTATATCTTACTACAAGGTGATGAAACTAGAAATTAACAAGAAAGTACAGAAAACACATGAACTCCTGGATATCAAACAACACACTGTTAAACAATGAGTGGGTTGTTCAAGAAATCAGTAAGGAAACAAAAGAATTCTACAACTGAATAAGAATGAAAGCACAACTTGCACAATGAAGGGCAATTATAAGAAGGAAGTTAATAGCTCTAAGTGCCACATCTCAAAAAGAGAGACAGTGTCAATAACTTCATGATACTTCTGACCAGACCTTAGAAAAATAGGAACAAACCAAACTTAGAAGCACTGCACAAAACAAAATAAAATCAGGGCAGAAATCAATGAGATAGAAACATACACACACAAAAAAGCAATAACAAGAATCAATTAAAGAGCTTATTCTTTAAAAGATGAGCAAGATTGATCAGCCCTTTCCCAAATTAAGCAAAAGAAAGAAGACCTGAATCAAAAAAAATTACAGGTAAAAATAAGACATTATAAGAGATGCCAATGAAATTGAGACAAATGGGCATACTTCGAAATCCTATCTTCCATCAAATTGAAGAGTCTAAAGAAATGGGAAAAGTTCTAGATGCATATAACGTACCAAACTTAAACCTAGGTGATATAAGCAACTTAAACACATTTACGACTAGCAGTGAAATTGATGTGCAAATAAAATAATCTCCCAGTCAGAAAAGTCTGGGTACACTTGGATTCACAACAGAAATCTATAAGTCTTTTAAAGAAGAACTGAAACCACCAGTCATGGATTAAAAGAATTAATATCATAAAAAATGGCCACCCTACCAAAAGCAGTATAGATTCAATGCCCTGAAAACAGTAGGAAAATTTGATAATGTGTTGAAATCCCTTAGTGTGGCCTGTAAGGGTTGGTTGGTAGTGTTGGCAAGCTGCCACAGAGGCAGACTGGCTGTTGTTATGGGTTGTAAGGTAAGCAGGTGAGGCAGAGATGGCTGCACAGAGAGAACTTGGTTACATAAAGGGTAGGCACCACATTGGGCTAGAAATAAGCCTCATTCCCCCTTGGCCCTGGGATGTCTCAAACAGCTTGAATGGGCCTCACTGAGCCCATCAGAGTGGGGACTTGTAAAGTAGCCCCATGGCAGTAACCACAGAGTGAGGAAGTGGGATAGTTTATGGAATATATCTGGGGACTATGGAAGATTAGATGGGGTAGTATTTCCCATCCACAGTGCTGTTCCCAGTATTGCCCTATTGAGGAAAGAGCTTGTGCAAGCAGTGGGCTCTTTTCATGTTGTTCCAGAACTTATTAATGTTCTCTAGTATCAACCTAGAAGCTGAATCCAAATGATGCCTGCTTGGAATAGATGGTGGTGGCTATCTTCAGGGATACTGCCCACCCTCTATAAAAAAGGTTTTAATATAGTTAAATAAAGTTCTATAAATGTTATAGTACTAGATTCTGGGTGTCTTGTGTTTTTAGAAAAGTATCTTGGGAGAGCAGTAATGATAACAGTTTAAGGGCTTAAAGGAAGATATCCTATCCTACATGTGTGAGAAAAGATATGCCCAGCTGATATAAAGTTGTTAAATAAAAACCATAGTGTCAGGGAACGGATACTTGACCAAGCGTAATTGACCGGGGAGGTTCCCTGTGGTAGTTTGAATAGATGGTCCCCAATATATTCAGTGTTTTATTAGTTTGTAGTTTGGATCTTCAGCCACCTTGCTGGAAGAGGCATGGTGGTGGGTTTGAAATTCCAATCTAAAGATATGCAAAGTGTCTAGTTCTACCTGGAGTTCCTTAAGTGTGCTGTGTGGTTTTGGGCTTGTGGCTTCTCTCTCTCTCTGCTTGAACTTATGAAAGCAGGCCAGCTTCTTCTGCCATTATGGAACTTCCCCTGGATCTGTAAGATTCAGTAAGTCCCTTCCTCTATAACTGTGCCTGGTCTGAAAGTTCCTCTTAGTGAACGTGAAGCTGTCTGCAACATCCTCAAAATGTAAAAAGGTATTGTCACTGTTACTAGTTTCATTGTAGAGCTAACTGGCAAAATCCAATATTGCTGAAGACATGGTGTACTTTTATTATAGAACATGGAGAAATAAGGCTTGGATCAAGCTGGGAGCTGCCTCAGTGGTTTTCTGCAGAATGTCTCAAAATGTTTCAGTTCCCCATAACCTTATGAGTTAAAGAAAGTTCATCAATCATTAATGAAGAAAGTCCATTAACCCTTCAGTTACTATTACTGTTGCTGTCTGCCTTGATTGTGGAGGATAACTACTTGCTGTTGGCAGTGGTTACTGAAGTAGACTCAACTAGACAAGCTCCTAAGATTAAATGTTTCGGTGACATAGCGGCACAGTGCTTAGAATGTACATCTGTGTCTCCCCCTCAAGGCTCAGGGAACATCACAGAAGAGGGGATGAAAAGAGTGTAAGAGCTAGAATAAGAGGTGGAATGCATTGTATAAGATTCCTCCAAACTGAAAAATTATCTCCTAAAGAGAGGAAGAAGGCTCTGATTCAGGAAGTCTTATCTTGGAGACCTGAAACTTAAAGGTCACAAAGCCACTCCCCAGTGTTATGTTAAGTCAAAACTGAAACATTCTTTCCTTGTGGGAGGGTGGAGAAAAGAAATTCTGTTGACTCAGGAGAAAATGAAAAAGTCTAGGAAAGGGTTGCAAAACCCTGTCCTGATACATAACGGGAGAACAACTGCTTGGAGATGAGACCTTACATTTGAGCTGCCTGCAAGTAGTGCACTGTGCTTGAGACTATGATTTTTCTGCCTTCCTACAAGAGCTGCAGTGTGCTCATGACTCTTTGACCAGCTGAGTTGCCTGCAGGTTGTACAGTGTGCTCCAGAGCTTAAGCATCCATGCACGAGTCATCACCTATGTTGGGTGGGCTTTTCAATGAGGCGATTGACTTTGAGTCATCTATTGTTTCTGCAAGCAACTCTTCACCCCACCCTGTAAATAACCCCAATAAACTCATTGGTTCACCAGACTGGTTTTGGTGCAATTGTACTTTGGTCTGTCATCTATACCCTATCTGGGGTGAAGACCTGTGATTGTATCACCCCAGGGAACATGTTTCCCATGACAAGAATAGAACAGAGTATCTTGGTATAAGCCTATGTAACTAAACTCACCAGATTTTTACAAATATTTTTACAAATGGTGATGGGAAAACTGAATATGTGCAGTTAGAAGAATTAAACAAGACCTTTACTTCTCTCCCTGCACAAAAGTGAGCTCCAAATGGATCAAGGACCACAACATAAGACCTAAAAGTCTGGAGGTACTAAAGGAAAAAGTAGGGAGTATGCCTCAAGATATAGGAATACAGATAGACTTCCTAAATAGGACCTCATTGTCCCAGAAAATAAGGCAAACAATCAACAAAGGGTACCATATGAAACTAAAAAAGACATGTAAATGGTTACCTGACTCAAGAGGCAGCTTACAGGATGCATGTGACAGATTAATATCTACAATATAAAAAAAGCCCACAAAACTAAACATCAGGAAAAAATAATCAAAAATTGGGGCTGTGAAGTTGAATAGAGTTCTCTAAAGAAGAAATACAAATGGCTAATAAATATTTTAAAACATTTCCAACATCCTTAGCCTTTAGGGAAATACCAATTAAAATTACTTTGACATTTCATCTCATTCCAGTCACAATGGCAGTCATCAAAAACAAAACAAAATAAATGACAACAAATCCTGGTGAAAATGTGGGGGAAAACAGAATCTTTTGGGAGAGTTCAAACTGGTATAGCCATTATTGACATCATTCTGGAGTTTCGTCAAAAGGTAAAATTGAACTTCCTGTGACCCAGATGTACCACTCCTGGGCTTGACTGTTCTGATTCATGAATGTAGGAGGTTTCCTGTCTTTTAATGTCTTTAATTTCTTTTTCCAGTGTTTTCAGTATAAAGGTCTTTTACTTCCTTGGTATGTTTATTCCTTGTTACGTATGTCTTTTTAAGACAATTATTAATGGGAATGTTTCCCTTATTTCTTATTTCTTGCTCAGAATGGCTGTTATTGGTCTATACAAAGGCTAGTGATTTTGTATTTTTTTATTTTATTTTTTTAGAGAGAGAGAGAGAATTGGTGCACCAGGGCCTCAGCCACTGAAATCAAACTCCAGAAGCTTGTGGCACCTAATGGTCATGTGCAACCTTGCACTTGCCTCACCTTTGTGCATCTGGCTTACATGGGATCTGGAGAGTCAAACATGGGTTCTTAGGCTTCACAGAAAAGCGCCTTAACCATCTCTCCTGCTCTGATTTTGTATATTAATTGTGTATCCTATGACTTTGCTGAAAGTATTTATTAGATTTAAGGGTTTATCAATGGAATCTTTGAGGTCTCTTATGAATAGAATTTTACCACCTGCAAGAATATTCTGACTTTTGACTTTCTTTTTTCTATTTGTAGACTTCTCTTGTCTTACTGATCTAGGTAAGACTTAAAGTATGATACTGAATGAGTAGAGAAAGTAGACGTACTTGTTCCTGATTTTAGTGGGAAAGCTTTGAGTTTACCCTATTTAGTATAATGTTGCTTATGTTTGCTATATGCAGTCTTTACTATGTTGGGATAAATTCTTTCTTTTCCTAGAATCTTCAGGGTTTTTCTTTTTACAATCATGAAGGGATGTTATATTTTGCCAAAAGTCTTTTGTGAATCTATTGAGGTAATGTGATTATTACCCTTGAACAAATATGTGACCACAGTGGTCATATTCACAGCTAGATACCCACAGTGATCACTTTCACAGCTAGAGCCATACAGTGATCATGTTCATAGCTAGATACCCACAGTGATCACTTTCACAGCTAGAGCCACACAGTGATCCTATTCACAGCTAGATCTCCATAGTGATCATGTTCACAGCCTTTCTGCCAGGTACTTACACGTTCTTTCCTCCTATATGTTTTGTCCTTACATCTTAATTTTATACCCATTAGATTGGATTAAGGTCTACTCCAATGACCTCATCTTATCTTCACTACCTCTTTAAAGGTCCCTCTCCAGATGTAGTCACATTTAGAGTTAGGACTTCAACATAGATTTTAAGATCGCATTAGAACTTCAACATATAGATTTTAAGATCATGGTTTAGCCCCGTGACATTTTGTAACTTAATATGGGGACACTATTGTTACAAGTTTAGGAGTCAGTTTAGTGCACAAATTTACAGTGAGCTACAAAAATATGATTGACTTAAATTTGCCTGAGACTTTCCACTACAGAAGACCTGTGCTTTTTGTTTCTCATCACTCTGTCAATATGTAGTTTAACAACGACTGCATTCCTAATCATAAGATAGTCTCCATTTCCTTGGAAGTTGGTACAAGATAAGCACCAATGTTGCGGGACTTTCCCGAATGAGACTCAGAGCCATGCAGGTGGAGGAAAGGAAGAGTTACTCATGCTAGGAGGCTGACACCTAGATCACTCTGTAATGGTGTCAGACCCAAGTTCAGGCAAGAGGGTTTTCTTTAATATCTTTCTTCCTACAAGCAAGCAAGGTTATAGAAGTGTACGTGGTGTGAGCATGCCACTACAATGCTTAAATTTCTTGTAATTTCTGTCCTTAGTCAGCCCAAAATTATCAGTAACCTGCAGTGAAGGCAGGGAACTTATGTTTATGTTCTTTGGTGGCCCCTGTGAAGGCTTGTGGAAGGAAGTTTATCTCTCTCTCTCTGTTCTCTGTTCTCTCCCAACATGTGGCTCAAGGGTGACCAGGGACTTATCTCTGCTCTTTGTGGGTAACTTCAGGACTGTTGGGGTACTCTGTAACCCAACACAAGTTTTTGTTATTGCTATTTTCTGCTAGATCCTCTCTTCAGCTTTATAAGCCCTTATGACTCTATTAATGGGATCCTCTGATATTGGCAAATGACTTGTAATCTTACTGCCTCGATCCGATTCCTAATGAACTGAGTCAAGATGTTAATCAGGCAGGGATCAAACAATAAGGCCAAGAGGGCTGTAACCAAGGGCCTAGCTAGAGGTGCCAGCCAAGGGCCCTAGGAGCTCTAGGTACTCTGACAGTAAGACATTCCAGCTCTCTCCCACATCTTAATTCTTTCCAGAAGTCATCTGGCATTCTCTCTTACTACTCCTGATCAATTTGCATAAAAACAATATTCTTCTCCCAGGAAAACACAAATACCTCCTTTCTCTGCCTTCATCAGATCTAGTCCCCTGCGGTTCTACAGCACAACTGAGGCCAGGGAATCTATCTGGTTTTGCGGGGTAACTATAATTTGCTGGACTAGTCCTGAGGTCCTCTTTAATCTGATTAGATAGTTGACTGCTTTGCACCTGTCGGAGCCCTATAGCAGTCATCCCAGTGGCTATTGTCCCTGTTTAGGTCATGCCCAGGAGGGTGGGGAGCAAGACTGGGCTCCTCTTCTGTCTGGAATGGCTATACTGGTATTGACAGACCTCATTTCCTGGGAATATTTCTAAGTCAGGAGTTAAGAAGGCTAGGGTGCAGTAAACCCCTGGATAACAAGTATAAGTATCATCTTGACAGTAAAATAGGTACCATCTAGAGCTATAATCTTGAGAGCCAGCCTGGTACAGTTGCTTTTCTCCTACAGTTTGCTTCTCCCATAGTCTGCACTGAGGGCCCTGACACACAGCTGACACCTTTGGTGGCTGGATTGTCTTGGGACATGTTGAACAGAGTTAAGTTGGTAATTTCTGCCCCAGTGTAGGTCATCTGGCTAGCTCTTAAGCAGATCCACCAATATTTGCTGAGTTCTGGGTCTGATTGCCTTATCAACTCATGGCTACATTTTTATCAACAGGGCATCTGGGTTGAACCCAGGAGGGTTAGCATTCCCCTCATAAGTTCCTGGGTTGAGGTTTGGTTGAGGGACCCAGGGATCCAGTGTGTTAAATCTGCTCACAGGTATTGACACATTAGTAGGCCTGATGATTAGCCTGAGTGTCCAGTGGGTTAGCTCCCTACCAATGGCTTTTGAGACACCAACCCACCCCAAAGTTTCGAGAGCTGCACTGTTAGGGTCTCTCTATAGTCAGTGTCCAATTTACTCCATGCCCTTTCCCTAGCTCAGGAAGAGCATTTTTACCAGAAGCCCAAACTCCTGCCCTTTGATAGAGGCTTTCTTCCTAAGCTCCTGGAGTAGCAAGGTCCACACAGGACCAATATCTAAGATATGACAAGTATGCCCCCTCCCACAGTCCTCAGCATTCCTTGGTATGCAACCATTGGCCACATAGCTCCAGGCATCTCCTGTGCATCCATGGTAGTAATTTGGGCAGGGCTCCTCACTGCAGCTCTTCTGAGCTGAGGTGGGGAGGATTATCACGTTGTCAGATCCCCCTGAGAAACACCACCTGAAAGAGATGAGACAGGGTCCCTGAAGGAGACAGTCTTGTTGACCAGAGCTAGTCTGTGGTACAGGGACACCTCCCAGACTAGCTTGTGAGCCCGAGGCGCCAGCAGAGGGGCTGAGTACACATTGTTCAGCCAGTTCAGGTTCAGTAGCAGCAGGGTCCTCCACGGCCAGATTCAATCCCCAAGGGCCATCTCCAGGTCTGTCTAGACAAAGTCCGCTTCAGTGGCTGGTCCAGATGCAGTTCCAGTCTCCACTCCTGGCTCAGATCTGAGGCAGTTTTGGCATGTGTGTGGTGGATTCATGGCCTGACACCTGCAACTTTAAGAGCTGAGGGAGTGGTTGGTATAACTTGATATGCCCTCTCCCACCTTGGGTCCAGGCTTCCCCTCACTTGGACCTTGATCCAGACCCAGTCCCCTGGGTTTCAGGAGTGAAGGGGACCTTGAGCTGTAGAGGGAGGGGGGAAGATTTAAGCATCTGGCTATCTCCTTTGCAGTGTTGACCAGGCCTTTTAGAAACTGCTGGAGATGGGCTTGTCCATACTCACAGATGTCACCGAAGTCCCTCAGGATCAGTGGAGGAGGACATCCAAACAGGACTTCAAAAGGGGAAAGCCCACACTTATGAGGAGTGCAGTGCACTCTGAGCAGTACAAGTGGCAAGATTTCTGGCCAAGTTAAGCCTGTCTCCTGACAATGTTTAGCCAAGGCGGTTTTCAGAGTTCTCTTCGTTCTTCCCACTCTGCCTGAGGACTGGGATGATACCATGTGTGCCCTTCCCAAGCTAGTCCTACCACCTTAAGCAATTTATGGACAATCTTACTAACAAAAGCAGGACCAGTATCTGATACTATACTATCCTATACTCACTGGGACCCTGAAGCATGGAATGAGTTCTCTGGCTAGAGCGTGGGACACTTCCTGGGCTTTCTCTGTATGAGTTGGGAAAGCTTCTGTCCAGCCTGAGAAATTGCAGGCTATGACCAGCAAATGTCTGTAGCCCTTAGTACACATGAAATCCGCATCCAGATGTTCAAATGGATAGATGGGATCCCTGCTTCTGAGGCAGCAGCAGGGCTCGGGCCCTTGCTTCAGATTGTGCTGTGCACATTGCAGACACACTCTACACTAGCTTTGTTAGTCTTGGGACCACTGTGTACCTCTGTAGCAGGGCTTGTAGGGCTGTTTTTCCCAGGTGGGTCACCTCATGGGTCTGCTTAACCAAGCCAGGTGCTGCTCCTTTGGAGACTATGATTCTATCATCTTGGACTATCAGCCACCCCTCTGGATTCTCAGTTGCTCCATCCCACAATGCTTCCTCCTTCTCCTCCTGGTGGTATTTGGGCTGCCCAGGGACAAGGGGGAGGGCAAAGCACACCCTTTTTTTTTTTTGTCCCAAAGGAGTGGGACCATGACTCACTTTCTCAAGGAGGGCTGCCTGCTTGGCTGTCTGGTCTGCAAGCTGGTTTGCTTGGCTCACTTTATCTTGGTTTCCAGGTGTAAGCTTGGCAGTGAACTATTGCTATAGTCTTGGGGACCCAGACTGCCTTCACAAATTGAGGATTTGGACGCTATTTTTTATTTCCTTTCCCCCCTGAGGTTAGTAGTCCCCTCTCCTTGTAGATGGCTCCGTGGATACGGAGTGTGGTAAAGGCATACCTGGAGTCAGTATAGATCATAGCCCGCTACCTCTCTGTGAGAAGCAGGGCTCTGGTGAGTGCATGCAACTCAGCCTTTTGAGCAGACCAATCACTGGAGGGGTCCCCCGCTCCAAGGTCTCATTAGCAGTAACTACTGCATACCCGGTGTGGTACTCCCCACCTTGTAAACTTCAGCGCCCATCAGTGAAGAGTTCTAAACCTGAGTTAGGGAGCAATTCATCTTTCAAATCAGGCCACAACAATGGAGAGGGTCTGCCTCCTCTTCTGGTGGGTACTTTTCTGGATTCACAGTTCACACTGCCTCAATCTGTACTCAGAGGTTTTCTCCCAGCATGGTCTGGTACTGGGTCACTCATTCCCCAGTCATCCAGTGGCTTGCTGACCCATTGAGTAGGTAAGTGACATGGTAGGGGACTCTGTAAATAGTCTGCCCCAATGTCATCTTATGTGCTTCCTTGACCGGCAGTACAGTAGATGCCAATACCCTGAGGCAGGGTGGCCATCCTGTGGCCACAGGGTCCAGCCATTTGGATAAGTACTCCATGGGGCCTATTCCATGGTCCCATTTGCTGAGTCATCACCCCTATCCCAACACCCTTCTTTTCATGTACATACAGGATAAAAGGCCAGGCGATCTCTGGGAGGGCTAATGTGGGCACTGTACTCAGTCTTTCTTTCAGCTAGCTGATTGAAAGCTGTGTCTTCTTCAAGTGGTTCATTGCAGATCCCGAAGGGCATGGTGGAGGGGCCCTGCTACAGTGGAGAATTCCGGAACTGAAAGCCTGTAGAACCCGGCTGCTCTGGGGAGTGGCTGGCCTGGGTCTTGTCACAGCCAACAGAGGAGCACCAGTTCCTCCCAGGCTGTCAGGCAGCCTGAGTTTGGGGATCTGGAGGGAGTGCTGCTGGAATGAGGCCCTCAGCTGGAAGGGCTGCTGTGGGCAGGGTTTAAATCCTGGCTCTTTTCCCCCAGCAGGGCTGGATAAATGGAGGGCAGTGGTGCCTCCATCCTGGATTGGTTGCAGGAGGCAACAGATTCATGGGTGGGAGATATGGGGGAGACTCAGTGACCTGTTCAGGGGCCTGATGGATCCGGGCTTTCTCTTCTGGTTCGGTGGTTTGTGCAGACAGCACTGCAGCTGAAGTGCAAAGTCAGCAGTCAATATAGGGAAATTCACCCAGATGGCCTGGGTCACCAGTGCAAACTTCTCTCACTCAGCAGATGGCAGCAAGATCTAGGGTGCTCTTTGGTGACCATCCATTCCATGCCAAAGGATGGCCAACCAACTTCAGAGTAGGTCTTTAACTTTGATGGTTTCAGCTTGATAACATAATTCCAGAATATCCTGCCTTAAATTTTTCTAACATAGTCTGGAGCACCGTCTGGTGCTTCCAATGGGAGGTATCCATTTTACATGTGCCTGGGGTGAATTTGGTGTGTGAGCAGGGAAGGGTGGAAGGTCCGGAGACTCTCAGTCAGAAGCCCACCTGGCTGGCGGCCTTGCAGCAACGTAAGTGGTCTTACCAATAAAGGCCATGCATATCAACCCCACCTCAGGTACAGCATCAGGTAGGGTGTTGAGTGCCTGTTTAGGACAGACAACCCCAGCAGAAATGCAGGTTAGGACCCGCTCAGACTCCATAGCCTCAGGGCCAGGGAGCCATCACATTCACTCTCACATCCACACTCACACACTCAGAGTTTAAACAGTTTCCTATTTAGTCCCATTAATTATGATCTAGCTAGATACCAGGACAAAGCCAACATTGGTCTACCTGTAGGAAAGAGGGCAGTCATCTCAAAATCACATCAAGGTTTAGGAAGTCCTCTCGCGGGCATCAGTCCACTCCAGATCCTTCTTGTACTGCCTTCCCAGGGAACCTACTTGGTTCTATCAGCAGCTCCTGGATCTTCATCTCACTCCTGTGCTCCAGGGCTCAGCAGTACTACTCCACACCTCCTGGTAGGAGACCCCAGAATCATGTCAGGGTTGCACACTTCTCAGTCCCAGGGGTCTTAGTGGGCTGCAGAGCCCAGGAGCAGTGGCCCCTTCTACCCAATAGGGGCAGGTGGTGATGTTCGACAGTCTGATCTTGCTGGGGCCTACGGGAAATATTGAGGGAATTTCCTGAATAAGACTCAGAGCTGTGCAGTCAGAGGAAAGGAAGACATATTCACCAGATCATTCTGTAATGGTGTCAGCCCCAAGCTCAGGCAAGAGCGGCTTTTTATATCTTTCTTCCTACAAGCAAGCAAGGTTTACAGAAGCCTACATGGCATGAGCATGCAGCTACATAGTTTAAATTTTTCGTATTTTCTGTTCTTAGTCAGCCCAAAACTATCAGTAACTTGCAGCAAGGGCAGGGAAATTAATAGGCCTATATAGTTCTCTTTTCTTGTGGCATGTCTGTCTGGTTTTGGTATTAGGGTGACACTAGCTTCATAAAAGGAGTTGGGGAGCTTTCCCTGTTTTCCAGTTATGTGGCACAGTTTGAGAAAAATAAGTTTCAGTTCTTCCATGAAGGTTTGATAGAATTCAGCTGAGAAGCCATCTGGTACTGGACTCTTCTTTTGGGGGAGGTTTTTGGTTACCTTTACAATTGTGATGGGTTTAATAGGCTTGCTTGGGAGTTTAGGTTTGGTAGGTGGTATGTGTCCAGGAATTCATCCATTTCCTCCATATTATCCAATTTTGTGGAGTAGAAATTTTTGAAATAATTCTTGATGATTCTTCCAATTTCACTTGTGTCTGTTGTAACAGACTAAAATGTTGAACCCTCATCAGGTCCTTAGAGGGAACAACTGAATCAAAGGGCCCTGGAGAGGGTATGATGAAGAGTAACCTTAATTTTCTTGTGTTTCTATCTCTCTCTTTTCTTTTATATTTCTCTTATATTTCTTGTATATTACGTATCTTTTTCTTCCTTCTTTCCTTGGTGCTGGCCTTTAACTCACAGTACCAGCATGCGGTTAACATCCAAAATGAGCTGTTGATCAGAGAGAAGTACAAGGTTTCCCCAAAGAAGACAAGACTTCTATCAGTGTACTTGATGACCCAATAAATGTTAATGGTAAGACCCTACTGCTGAAGACACCATATGCTGTCAGTATAGAAAATGGAGATACCTGGGTGGAATCTGGAATAGAACCAGTCCTCAAACAGTTAGCTCGTCTAGTGCCAGAAGGTGCTACAGGAGCTACTGGGGGGAAAATGACCAACATTTGCCAAAGCACCTTGAGGTTAAGCTACACAGCAGCAAACAACCTGAAGTGATGCTCACCCAAGTATAATAGTGGCACACAGTCATGGTGGGAAACCAACTGCTCTTGGATTGGCTAACAGATTTGCTCAGTGGAATGAAACCCATAGCTGGAACTGGGAGACAAGTCAGAATCACATCCAAATAATGAGTTCACTCTCCAATATCAAGCTCCCACAAATTTTGGGCTACAAGAGGATCTACACCTACTAAATTCTCTCTAAACTAATAATGGGTATCCCATTTATCCAGTGCTGAGTTCACTCCGCATTACAGAATCTGTTTCTCTTTTTCAGATGATGCAGAACATAAGGAGAGAATCAGCCTATTGCACCTCGCCAGGGTCCCAGCTGAAACCATAAAGTAATTAGGGAATGAGCAAGAGTGCTGCTTTCTTGTTGAACCTGGTATCAGCACAAGGGTGAAGGAGACAGACACAGAGGACACTCAACCCCTACCAAATCAGAGATCCAGAGACACAGAGGTTCCCAAGAACCCATCACTGAAGTACACCTAAAAATAAACCCAACATAGCTCAGGAATTCATGGAATTTCATTCCTGGGGAATACCCAGGGGGAGCAAAGATTGTTAGAGCTACAAGTTGGGACATTACACACAGAGTCATTGCCTCTTCCCCATAACTGATGGCTACCCCCACAATGCACGACCCACAATCCACATGGGGATAGGTGGCATCCCCAACAAGGAGGGTCCCTTAGGAGGAGGAGGACAGAGATGAGGGTAAGAATGGTACCAACATGTACTGTTTACACACTGAGTATGTCCTTAACTATAAAAAAAATGACTAGAAGTGGGGTCATATCTTACTTGAGTTGAAAGTGACAACTTAGAAGTCTAAAGCACTCGACCTCCTCACCTCAAGAGAAAGTTTTGAGAATGCATTAAGAAAAATTAGCTCTATGGAATCACAGGGAAGCAAGAATGCAAAAAATCACTAGTGAGTACTACATGTTATTCAGTGTCTGCATAGCTTGACTATCTGTCAAATGATTACTACATGTTGCTAAGTGCCTGGTATCAGCACAAGAGTGAAGGAGATAGACACAGAGGACACTCAACCCCTACCAAATCAGAGATCCAGAGACACGCAGGTTCCCAACAGCCCATCACTGAAGTACACCTAAAAAGAAAAACCCAACATAGCTCAGGGAAAATCATGGAAGAGGGGGTGGTGCCTGCATAGCTTGACTATTAAGTGATCACTACATGCTGTTAAGTGCCTGCACAGCATGACTATACCAGGTGAGTACTACATGCTGTTAGATTCCTCCATAGCTCAAGTATCTACCAAGCGAGTACTACATGTCGTTAAGTGCCTACCAAGCTCAACTATCTATTAATCAGTTGCTATATTAATGTTCACTTGGTCACAGTCTACAGATCTTTGACCTTTAAGAACAATTCAACTTCCATGGTACATCTTTAGTATTGTTTTTCTCTTTGTGGCAGAGGGTCACAATGAAAACATTTCTCCCCTTTGCCCCTGCAAATATTCTAAAAAAAAAAAAATACAAAGAGTACATCGAAATCCAATGTATCACACTTTATTTCTTCTGGAAAATCATTTGTGCCAAGTAAAAAGCCCTTTGAACACAGTTGCTAATAGTGACCCAGACGAACAGACTAAACTGGTGTCACACGCCCATCACTAGAAGGTCTCCAAACCTGAAATTAACACTGGCTCACACACTGTTTTTATTGTTCTTGTTGCTGGTAACAAAGAATTCATAAGTAACTCCTATATTTTTTGACTTAACACAAAGGCATTTTAGAAGCAAGCCCTATTACTGTCTACAGAACAATGCGAGGCTGCGGTAGGTCTATTTGAGTCAAGATTTTACAGCTATGTCATAAAATATATCTGAGTAAAAACACATGCTTTCTTGATCATTAAGATTTTTCCAAAAGAAGGGGCCAAACTTCATAATGCAGCAGAATCCCAGTTTTGCTTTAATACCTGTAATGAATGACCAAACAATCCCAGGATTTTTACAAAAACATTAACCATTCCCTAAAAACCAGCAGCCACTCACTGAAGTACACAGATCAGCCTCTTTCCCTGATTTAGTCTGGAATGACAAGTACAATCACAGACAGGTGGAGACACATTCCATGGCTCACAGCAGCTTCTCTCAACAGTTATCAGTGCTGACTTTATTCCCCAATCACTTCTTGATGATATGACAATATTGTCTCCAAAACAGCAGTCAGGCAATTCCTGGAGAAGCAATCAGACAGAAAGGTAAATAATGAGCCTTCAGCTTAGGAAAACATTAACCAAAATTATCTCCTGAAACCTTTATTTTAACGTATCTTCTTAGAACTTGGAAAATCTGGCAAGTTGGCAACCACGGGGCATGTTAACTGGAGTGTTACTGCTGAGCATATCTCTATAGATTTCCTTACCCCACATAATTTTAAGTTTCTACCCTCTGATCTGAAGCTCCCTGCATCCTCCCACCCTTATAGCCATGTTTTTATTCCCCATTTCTATATGATTGACAATTCTCTCTTTTCAGATTCCACTTAGAAGTGAGGGGACACAGTATTTTTTTTCTTTTTTTAAAATTAGTGTACAAAGTAACAATATGGAATTTTCACACATAATTAGTTTTTCTTATTTTGCCTCCTTCCCCCTTCTCCCCTTCTCCCCTCTTTCGCCCCTTTCTGCTTTCACATCACCTTCCATTTTCTCAAAACCTCTCCTTCCCCTCTCCTGGTCTCCTCTCTGTTTCACCACCTAGTGTACATACGTATACATCTCTATAAATTAAAAGCTAGGATTTGAAATATGAGAGAAAATATATTCTACTTGTCTTTCAGAATCTGAGCTATTTAATGTAATAATTTCAAGATACATTCATTTTTCTGAAAATCTTGTAATTTCGTTTTCCTTGCATGGGATAAAATTCTGTTTGTGTATAAAGCACATTTTCATTACCCACTCATTTGCTGGTGAACATCTAGGCTGATTGCATTTCCTTGCTGTTTGAGTAGGGAAGCAGCACACATGGGCATGTCCATTAAACAGCTTCTACACAGCCAACGAAATATCAAAACAAGGCTCAGGCTGCCCACAGGACAGGAGAAAAATCTTTGATAGCTATACTTCACCGGGGTTAGTTAATATCTACAATATATAAAGAACTACAAAAGTTAAACAATAACAAAAAAAGAAAGCTTCCAATCCACAAGTGGGCTAATGAACTGAGCAGTATTTTGTTTTCTATATCAAAAGCACATTATACACTTTAAATTTATATAAATGAAAAGGAATGTGGCTGCATATAATATTACCTGCACCTTAGGTTTCAGCTGAGAGGCCTGGTTGCACACAACCACCACACATCATTCTTTGGAGTGTTATCCCCACTGTAGTGTTTGAAAAAAGTCATTACTGTGATAACAAGCCAAGGAGATCTACATTATTCTTTCTCCTCACCACAAAAGTGCCTGGGATATCCACTCAACATGGCCCCACCCTGTCCCCTCACATAATACTAATTCTTGGCCCCAAGATAGCCTACTACCATAGAGGGAGGTGTGTTCTTCAGGTAACTTCATCTCCAATCAGGGTCTTAGTAACAAACATCCCTGTCCAAGTTCCAGCTCTGAGGGCAGTGGTTTAGACCTAGGGAAGAACTGGGAATCCGCCACAGGATGGAACATTCAGTAAGTCCCTTAGGCAGAGTGCTTTTAATGCTACTTGGCTTATCCCAGGTTCTTAAGTTACATTCCTTCCCGGTGTGCTTCTCTGGCCGTGGGTGGCCTGGGTAAGTCACCTGGCTCTCCACGGCACAGAGGCCTCCGATGGGACTGCTCTCTACTTGGCTCTTGGCTGTGGTTGGCAAGGTGAAGCACTTCATTCTACTTGCAAGGAACAAACAGGCCAGTTTGGGATTTCAGAGTATTAAACACATTCCAACATTGCAACTCAGAGTCTGTGGCCTTCTCACATTTCACCTATGAGACCAACCAAAGAGCTTGATAACTATTCTGGACACACACACACATCAGCTTGATAACTTTTCTGGATATACTCACATACACAAGTGCATTTTTAGCAAACAAGCACCTCATATATTAGGACCATGTTATCTGTTTATTACTAGTAACTAGTGAATAAATCTAATATATATATATATATATATATATATATATATATATATATATATATGACATAATATAAATAGTATATATATGGTGCCCAAATCCACAAAAACAATGAATATATTAATTATTGATTAGAAAATGTTATTTAGCCTTATGATTCAAATAATAGATATTAGGGGCTGGGGAGATGACTCAGTGGGTAAACTGTTTGCTATGCAAAATGAGGACCAGAATTTGGACCCCCAGCACTGAGGCAAAGTGTTGGACATGCTGATACAGGCCTATAATTCCAGACCTGGGGAGGAGGACACAGAATCCTTGAGGCTCACTGGCTAGCCTAGCCAAATCAGTAAGTGAGAGACTCTGTCTCAAAGAATAGAACAATAGAGAAAGACAGCCAAAGCTTACGTCTGTCCTCCATAAACACACGATACATGTATACAAACACATATGCACATGGACACATGTGTGCTCATGCACGAACAGACACACATACCCATATGAAGAAGTGCCAGACGACATACTGTGCTGCTAGTGTGTGTGAAACACTGTTCTAAGTGCTCCACAGGAACCATACGAGAGCCCGAAGAGCTAGATACAGACAGTGAGGCACCTAGAAGTCATGCGAGTCTCCAAAGTCTGAATCATGCAAACAGCTGGCCTTGGATTTGACCATAAGAGTGATCTGCAGCCCAGGCTGAGAGGATGCTGCTATATCAGAGAGTAAGTTCTCAAGCATGCTTACTAGGGACATTAAGAAAATATGAAAAGATGGTTCTTGTCACTTAATTCAGACAACATATGTTTTTGGCAGTATTTATGTGACAAAACATAATAGTCAACATATTTCAAATGGATAACTAAATTTTGGACACATTTTCTGACAGCATATTACTCCCCCCCCCCATTAATCAGTTTCCTTATTTTGACTTTTGTTCTGGAACTGTGAATTTCTAGGTCTATCAAAGGGCCAAATATTTTAAATTTTAAATATTTTTTTAGAGTGAGCAAAGTAAATAATTTGCTAAAGCTACATGGGTAGTATGACCATACCTATAACTGAATACATTTGGGTCTTAATATTATTAATACAAATTTGGAGGTGACAATTTTGCTATATTAATATTAATAAATTTTACTGATCACATGCAAGTTGAAGAAATATGCATCACTAAATGGAGTTTTCATGAATCAGCCAATTATTTTATAGATGCCTATAAGAGCCTCTGAAATTTCCTGACATGGGAAAAATAGAGTTTGCTTATTATAGAAATCACAAGCTTTGAATTCAGCAGAATTAGACATAGTTTTCATTGTAGACATCTGCCTAGAAAAGTTGAAAAAGCATTTTTACTTTCCAGTTCATCATATTTTCAGGGTGACTGTTCAAATTTTATTATATGATGGTTTTAAAGAACTAGCATGTCTGATCTATGAAATGCTACCATTACATGGTTGTTTAAAGTGATTCTTATTCATGTTGGGATATAGAATTTTCCATGGACAAATACAGTACTAATGTGTCTTGCTAGGCTCATTTCATGGCCTTTGCTAGGTCAAGGCTCAAATGCATTCCATTTCACAAGGAAGAACAGGGAAACCATGTAGAAAGGGCATGGATATTAGGCATGGATTGGAGTGGCTTATGCTCAGGAAGGGGAAGATGGATTAACGTGGGCTACTTGGATGAGGAGGACCCTACGCCAGAGCAAGAGTTTTCTTGAGATTGGAGGTACCTGCTCAGGTGTGCCCCTTCCTCCTTCTCCATCCACTACCAGGGCACAAACTTAATGTGCTTTCTGCACAGCCCTGGGGGATTTGAACCATGGACGTGCACAGAGGACCTGACCTGCTAGGCATTGAACTTCAAGCCAGGCTACGAGTACTCAGCTAGAGGAAAGAGGGCTGGAGTGCAAAAGCAATAAACCATGGCTTGTGGAGGATAAAATCTGATACATGACAGAAAACAACAGCATAAAGAATGACAGGAAGTGCACTCTGGAGAAGATGGGATAGCTTCCCACACATGTGGCCTTTTATCTGCCTGACCTGTCCATCTCTTTCTAAAACTGCGCTAATCACCTGCTGAGAAGTCTGCATCGCACTGCCAACCCCATTCTCATCGTCACATGATTTGATAGCCATGTTCCCTGTAAGAGAGAACACCAAAGATTGTTCTGGGTATACAAAGATGATTGAGGCAATACCTTTACCAAGTTCAATCCGATAGACCACTGTGGAAGTCAACGTCAACTGAGAAAACAAGAAGGTTGACGTCCACAACCTTCAAGGCTGATTCATAGGAAGGAGATCAAATCAAGCCTGATACTGGAAATCTAGGTAGAGGTCTGTGGTGAAGGACTTGGACCTAATGGAGTATGCTCCTCTCCCTAAAAATAGGAAAGGCTGTAATGTAACTCGGCTATATTGTCATGAAAGTGGGTTTTGAGATAGATCCAAAGCAAGACTCGGGGCTATAGGGGTAGACATTTGTTATTTATTTTAAATAAAGAAAAATAGGGGGGCAGTAGTGAGACAATTTAGAACATTGTCCTTTTTTTTTAATACTTGGTGTAAGCTGTTATAATATACTTGATGGAATTTCCAGAAGGAGGAAAAGTACAAAGAGGACAGAGAGGAGAATGATTGCCAGCATAGCTTGTCCAAAGTGACACATGGTGTGTGCTTCACAGCCGCAGAAATCCCAGATCTGGTAGTGGCCACAGGGCACTGCCTGCAATAAACAGATCCTGAAAGAAGTTCAAACGCTCTTCATCGTAGGTTTGCCCAGTTCAGAAATGGTATTTATTTGACAGATGCCACAATCTAGTTAGAAACTGTGTGTGCCCCGGTGGCCGTGTCTGCATGTATGCAGGGGCTCCGAAGCCTTCTGCCTCCATCTGGCCTCTTAGCCGTTCAGGTCTGTGCAGACGGCCATGAAAGGAAATTTACTTCCAAGGCCAAAACCAAAGCTGTACATTTGGTTTGATTCCCTTTATTAGTCTAAGAGTACATGTGAAAATCTCCAGAATCGTTGCTTAATTTTATTTTTTTCTAATTTTTTTTCAACCACTACGTATTCCAGCACCTGCCCTAGAAATAGTGAATGGTGGCAGACAAGCACAGGGCAGGCAGGGAGCGGTAGTCCTGTTCCACTGTGTCTAGCACTTTCTTTCAGCCTGTGCCCCAAACCCTCCTCAACACATAACCACACACGTACACGTGAATACACACATACATGAAACAATAGCTTTCGGGTGCTTTCATTCTATCTAAAGCTATCGCTTCAAGATTACTGAGAAACATTCTTTTGTTAGTTCATGTTCACCTACCACTTGTCAGAATTCAGAATTAAGAAATTCTGCCAATGAAAACACTAAGATTTAGACTTCTAGCCATGTCAAAACCTAAGAAGAATCAATGGTTTTTCACCATGAACTTCATCTGCTTACTGTGCTGGCCACCATGAAATCATAAAACAAAGAAAAGAACCCGTCTCCTCATTCTCCTTGTCACCTAGGCCAAGCCAGTTCTGTTCTATGGTCTTGCCTGATGACAATCACATGTATCAGAAGGCACAATGCTATTTACATAGAGAAATCCATCTTGCTATGTGTGATGTGTTTGTTTCCATTACAAAAGCAGAAACTTGTGGCTATGAATATAGCTGATCAGATGTTTTGACAGCGTCTTGTGGACTCCTGATAATGGTGTCATTAATCTTCATGTCACTCAGGCTTCAACAGGCTCTAGCAGGTCACCTGCTACTCTAAGAATGGTTGATTTAATTATTTCTGAGCCATTCCCGATTAAATTGGAGGCAGTACGACTGCAGATGTCACCCAAGGTAGCCTTGTGTAATAAATACCCAGCTGTCCCTGTGCCCTTCTGGGCTGTCTCTCTGCTCCCCAAGTCTCTGCTCCACTAGCTCCCATGAGAGCACATGGAGCAGGTAGAGTGTGTCATGAGGGACTAAGGAAGAAAGGCATTTGTACTCAATGTTCCCTTTCAGTCACTGGAATTTTTCATCAATTTTTCAGTCACCCTGAATCTGGTCAGGAATTCAAGAAACTTAATAATGATGCCATGAAAAGGAATTATTGCAGATGTCGACATGATCCTGTTGAAACAATCCTTTACATTAAAAGAAAACCACTTTCCTTTGAAGAAAAGATGCTCATAAGGTCCTATTGGCTCCTACCATCCTGCATATTTTTGATTTCCTAATACTTCAAGCCCACTTTTGGCAAGCCACCAGGAATCTTGGATAGGAAAATTTGGAGTTCGATACGTTCGTACAATAAATTTTAGCTGACAAGTCAAGCACTTATTTTTATTACTATGTCTCATTTTCCCAGGCATATTGACTACAGAATCACAGGGCCCAGCCCACCGACCCAGTTAGTGTACATGCTGTGTAAAGCCTTCCTTTAGTGAGTTCAAATGAGACTGCTTCTCATTACATGTCTTTCAGAAAATGCATGATTTTGCCAAACATACCTGCAAGTTCATATGAGACAACCTCAGCAGTATGAACATTCTTGAAAACAAATCTATGACTATACTATTCGCTATCATTATTAACTGTTTCTATAAAATGTTATCTATTCATGGTTTTTTCTTTGATGCTCATGTAGTTGTGTAAGAAGAGAGGGTTGACTGAAGGTGTTTTAATAATTACTTTCACAATTGATTGTCCCTCTGCACCTTTGTAATTACTGGAAAGTTTTTTTTTTTTTCATTTTATCTTTATTGTAGAAAATAAGTCTATTTAGTAGACCACACCCCCCCCCCAGCTTTATTCCCACAGAAAGCATGGTTCACATTTCTGGCCACAGAGTGGTAAAATTCACCAGTTACACAGGATGTGTCTTATCAGGTAGCAAGTGAACACCGAACAATTACAACCCCTCACTGGCCCTTCTAAGCTACAGTTGTAAGTCTTTCCCTAGAAATTCCCAGGCTCCTGAAGCAACTTCCCTGTTTCTATTTCGGAAAGCTTTCTGCTCCTGAGTGAAAATGGACAGGACTGACACCATCAAATAAAACCATAAGATGTCACTATTCCATGCTCTTTCATTCATTTATTAATTTAATAAGGACATGCTTATTGACATTTTGGGCTGACCCAACCACTGTACAGATGCCTCTTCACTTGCAGAAACTCACAGTCCCACTAACACATTGAAGGTGGAAGATGGAGTAAGTTAAAGTGCACTGAATGGCCTCCCAGTGGCTGTCACTACCTGCATAAGACCTATATAAATGCCTATCTGTAGGAAATCATGGACAATGGGAGAGAGGAAGAAAAGATATTAAAGTAGAATACTGAATGATATACAAGAGGAGGTTCAACAGATGGTGATTGGGAAGGGGGATAAAAGAGCATGGTGATAGAAATTATGTAAATTTTTAATAAAGTTTTTTTTAATTAAAAAAATATGCCACAGTAGCATATCATCTCACCCATAGTAGGATGTCTATTATAAAATAATAATTAGGGCTGGGGAGATGGCTTAGCAGTTAAAGGTGCTTGCATGCAAAGCCCAACTGCCTGGGTTCAACTCCCCAGTACACACATAAAGCCAGATGCACAAAGTGGCATATGCGCCTGGAGCTTGCAATGACAGGAGACACTAAAATCCCCCCCCCTCACAAATAGATGAAAAAATACTTTAAAATTAATAACTAATGACAAGCTGGGCATGGACACACACGTATGCACATGTCCATGCATGCGCTTCCACACACACACACACCGCACACACACTGTACTGAATCCACACAACTTCCAGACGTCCCAGGTCAACATACAGTAGCTATAGGGTGCCATTATTTCCCTTTTGTAGTTAGGGAATGGATTGCTGTTAACCATGGTCACTACCACTGCCCAACACTGATAAATGGAATCATGCATTGCTGACTTGGAGAAAGATCCTAATTCAAAATTCAAAGTGTGTTTCTTGTGAATGTCTATAGCTACTGAACTGATATGAAGACAAAAAAAAAAAAGTCTTGAATTTGGGAGCTGGAGAGACAGTTAAGTGGTAAAGGAAAGCATGAGGACTTAAGCTTGCTCTGCAGTACCTGTGTCCAAAACGGTAGGATGCTGGGCTTAGTGGGATGGCCCTGAAATCCCAGTGCTTATGCAGAGACAAGAGGATCCCTAGGGCTCACTCAAGATCCAGGCCAGTAAGAGACCCTGTCTCAAAAATAAGTGGATGGTATTCCTAGGAATAACACCCAAGGTTATCCTGGCCTCCACATGCACCCACACACAGAGACACATGATGAAAACATGCATCAAGCATATATGAACACATATGCAAAAAAATTAATCCTTAATAAATTTGGAGCTGTCTGTATTTAAAATGCTGTGGAGAACAAGCCAAGCATACCCAAGTCTTGAGTTGGCTATTTACATGAGTAGTGGGCAGTTAACTACCTTACCTTCTTTGTGAGCTTCCTTCCTTCCCTCCTTCTTCCCTCCATCCTTTCTTTTTCCCTGTCCTTCTTTATGTCTTTCTTTCTTTCTTTCTTTCTTTCTTTCTTTCTTTCTTTCTTTCTCTCTCTCTCTCTCTCTCTCTCTCTCTCTTTCTTTCTTTCTTTCTTTCTTTTTGCTGCAGATCAAACCCGGGGCTTAGTATATGCTAATCACATACTCTACCACTAAACTGTACTCCTTAGCCCTTTTAGTCTTGCTTTCCCCATCAAGCACTTAACCTAACATTGATTACCTAATATGGTTATAAATGGTAGATGAGGAATGTCACTCTACTCTCCAGAAAATCTGAAATGAAATACCCATACTTTACATTTCCCTGTCACCTTGTGCTTTATGGGCTTTCACATATACAATGTCATTTTATTTTCATGCTAGCTTGGTAAAGTAGTAAACATTATTCAAAACCTGAGGAAACTGAGGCTAAAAGGGGAACCACAGATGAGCTGAGCACCCTACCAGTGTCCTACCACACAGTGCAGTGCTCCTAAGACAATGCTTCTTCCCATCTTCCAGAGGGCTGCATAATGACAAAGCATACTAAACTTAGAAACCATCAATTATAACTCTGGGTCCTATCTTTGTAGATAACTATCTGTGAGTTTCTTGAACTGCTTGACCATTTTTTTTTAAATAAAAAACCCATTGATGCCAAAAATTCTAATATCAGCACTCATTCCTTAAAGGTAAACACTGATTTGTTCTTACAAGATTTATTAAAAGCGTCTATAGACCTACAAGTAGGACACTATTTAGTCTATAGTTCTCCAAAGTACATGACTTCATCAGCCTCATTCCTGAAAGAAAATAAACTGCGCAGAAGAGAGCTAAGTCTGGGGAGGCAAGAACAGGCACAGAGAGAAGAGAAAACAGAAGCCCATGGAGGACCCACAGTCTTGGGCTCCTGGTCATGTCAGCCTCCAGGAAAGCCCTTAACCACTGACTGGCCACATGGCCTGGAGCCAGTGGCAGTACCTACCCAGCTAAACAGGCCAGACAGTTCTGGGGGATTATCATCTCACCCGCTATCCCTGGGAACCTAATTTACACTCTCATTAACAGCGAAGTCGCTGTTCCTTCTGGCTGTACTGATAAACCTCCCCCTGCCTCCTGGTAGAGGCTGATCCCTTCATGAGCTCAGAGAAGGAGCCACTATGGGCCTGTTTTACTTTCTACTGTTAATGAGGTGCTAAATATGCAGTTTGATTATAAGCTCGTGCATTCCAGTGATGTCAATGGCTTAGCCTCTGAGGAACAGGAGAGGCTTGCTAGGCTCGGACCGGCGCGGGACGGAGCCATGCTCATTCCATAGGAACACAGGCACTCAGCACCCAGGCATGCACAGTGCTGGGCCTTTAGGTAATGTCTAGGAATAGCTGGCTCCCATTCGAGATTTTGTAGAAAGAGCAAAGCAGGGGGATAGAAGTTTCTGGAAAGATGAGGAACTGTGGTCCAATAGACACAAGATAGGTTATGTCTGCATGTATAAATTCCTTCTGTTTTTTTTTTTTTTTTTTTCAACTAGCTTCATGGAAAAGTTCAACTGACAGAACAGCCCTTAATGGCTTCAATAGGTTCCAAGCTGTGTATGGAAATTTTTCCTTCTATAAAATGATCAGATATTATTTAATATTTCTTTAACAAATTAGATTCAGTATTTCAAAACAGGACAGTTTGTTATAAAAGTAAGTTTTTTCAAAGCACTAATAAATTGTTATAGATTATTTATATTATATTATTATAAATATATTATTATATTGTTAGCAAACATACTGAGAAGGGCCAGGTGTCTTGGTACATGCCTTTAATCCCAGCACTGAGGAGACAGAGGTAGGAGGATCACCATGAGTTTGAGGCCCCCCCTGAGATTACATAGTGAATTCCAGGTCAGGTGGACTAGAGTAAAACCATACCTTGAAAAGAAAAAAAAAAATACTGACAAGGGGATAGAGAGGTGGGTCAGTAGTTAAAGGTGCTTACTTCCAGAGCCTGATGGCCTGGGTTCAATTCCCCAGTAAAAGCATCTGGAAATTGTTTGCAGTAGCAGAAAGTTACAATCCACCCATACTCACTCTTTCTCTTCAATAAAAATATTTTTAAAATACTGAGGACATTTGTGTCATTTTATAGTAATAGACTTATTCATGATATTAATAGATAGCAAATTTACCAACTAATAAGCCTATGAGGACTAAGTTGTTCAACATATTGTTATGTTTTGAATATGAAGTGTATCTCCCAAAATTCTCAAGTACTGAGGTCTTGCTTCTTAGGTGGTGGTGTGATTTTACAAGGCTCTGCAAACTTCAGGTAGGTATAGCAGGGGGACGTAGGGTAATGGTGGCATATCCTCGGGGACAGTACCCTGTGTTGGGCTCCTCTCTGTATCCACTTCCAGGCTGCCACAAGGTGAGAGGCTTTGTTCCTTCATGCCTTTCTGCATCACCACAACCTAGACACAAGAGAGCTGCCAGCCATGGACTTGAGTCCTCAGCCTGTGAGTGCAAATAAGTCTTTTATCCTGCCAAGTCACTGTGTTGGTTATTTTGCCACAGTGAGAGAAACACCAACACACACAAATAATTAACACGATGACCTCTGGATTATTAATGAATTCTATATGTGGATTAGACAAAGCAATTGATAGTCTAAAGATATATTAAAGGCTTAATTCTATTAAAAATAAGTCCCTGGAAAGAAAATAGCCACAGGGCTAGGGATATAGCTCAGTGGTAGAACAATTGCCAAGTGAGCATTAAGGCATTTCATCTCTAGCACTGAAATAAAGGAAGAAAGAGAAAGAAAGGGAGGAGGAGGGAGGAGAGAGAGCTCCTAACAGTCCTATGCTCTGAAAGTATTAGCTGAGCCTTGCAAACTCATCCTTCACAAATGTGTGGTGAGGAAAATTTGGTCCCAGTTTTGGTTGAAGTAAGATGGCATAGTCAATTTCAGAGCAAGGGACAGCACTTGGCCAGCTTGCATAAAGGCACTTCCTATAGACATGTCCCTTCCCGAGATGTTAAAAATCAACAGCCACTGACCATTGGATTAAGAAGAGGAAGCTGGTTGTTGGATTCTGTAGAACTACTACCTGAATGAAAACCCAGATATCTCAAGAAATATATTCATTTACAAGTTGAAACAACTGTCACCCTCTAGCCTGTTATGAAAAGATATATAACACATGTATATATTTACTTATTTATCTATGATTTATATACATCATAAACATGCACTAGTATTAATTGTATATATGGCTGTACACATACAGATAAGTGGCTGTGCTCTAACTTTTGTCTTTCCAACAGTTTCATTCATGCCCTAATGTACACTGCAATCAGTGGAGTCATAGATTGATATTTCTTTGGATTTGGAAAGCTCTTAGATATAGAGAACCCCGAAACTAGGGTGATAATCCTTTAACAAGATTCTGTAGTTATTAATTCCTCTTGTAAGGGGGGCTGGAGCTGAGGCAGGATCTCAAGTAGCCATGGTTGATCTTGAATTCATTATGAATCCAAACATGACATTGAATTCCTGCCTCTGCCTCCTGAGCTCTGGGATTACAGGTGTAAGCCACCATGCACACACAGACAGCTTGCATTTATTTAATAATACCCAACTTGGGATTTTTATACCTACACACCTCCACTGATGGACAGATCTGACCTTGAGGGAGGCAAGACTTCAAGAGCATGACTTGGAAGCTAGGCTTCCCAGATTCGGAGAATGTTTATGTTTCCTAGTGGCTTCACCTGGAAGTAAGTTATTTGCCTTTTCTAAACTTTATTTCCATCATAATGCAAAATGAGGAAGTTAATGGATGTTTCCTAATGACGAGCGAGAATGAAATGAGGCAGAGCTGCACAAAAGCACACCCAAGTGTGAGCTGTGGCCACTGGTGTGATTGTGCTCTCATTCTTACCTAATGTGTCCAGGAAACACTGCTAAGCCTTTTTATTTTTTTTATTTTATTTTTATTTTTATTTTTATTTTTTTTTGGTTTTTTGAGGTAGGGTTTCACTCTAGCCCAGGCTGACCTGGAATTCACTATGGAGTCTCAGGGTGGCCTCGAACTCACGGCGATCCTCCTACCTCTGCCTCCCGAGTGCTGGGATTAAAGGCGTGTGCCACCACGCCCGGCTCAGCCTTTTTAATTAATTTGTATTCCTCACCATTTTTTGTCTCCTTGCCATGGAATAGTTTAGCATCATTTTCATATATGTTTTGACATTTTTTTTTTACTTTCTCCATAGTTTTAATTTAAGCTAAGGAGCTCATTCTATTAACATTATCTATTAACCAACCCCTGTCACATAAATAGCATTTAGATAGTCAAATTAAAGAGTAGAAAGTTAATTTGGCTCGTGAGTTAGAGGTCCCTGATTGGCCGATCCATTGCTCTGGTATCTATAAGCAGCTCATCATGATGAAGGTGCACAGCAGGGAAAATCCATTCACCCCATAGTCAGGAAACAAAAGAACAAGGAGCCTCACAATCCCCTTCAAAACACACCCTCAGTGACATAAAACCTCTCACTAGGCCCTACCTCTTAAAGTTTCCACAACTTCCCAAGGCACCAAGACAGGGCCTTTATTCCAGATCCAAACTGTAGCCATTTTAGGTTTTTTTTTGTTGTTGTTGTTGTGTTTGCTTTACTGATTTTTTGGTTTTATTTTATTTCAGGTGATGGTATCTGTGATCAAACCCAGGGACTCTTTTCCACTGAGCTAGGGTCCTTTATACATTTCTTTTGATTTTGAGGCAGGGCTTAACTAAATTCCTCAGAGTTGTAGTTACCTTCATGTTGCTGGGATAAAACAGTTGACCACAGCAGCTGATGGGAGGAAAGGGTTTATCTCAGCTTCACTGTGGCAGGGAAAGGATGGTGAAGCAGAGGCAGGACATCACCTCTTCCCACAGCAGCTGGCAGGAAGCAGCAAGAGTGACCTGAGCACTGCCAAGCTGGCTAATAAACCTCAGGGTCCAGCCCGGCAAGACACCTCCTCCAACAAGGGTCTGCCTCCCAGACCGCCACCAGCCGTGGACCAAGTATTCAAAATACATGAAGGTATTAGGGGTATCTTACAGAAACCACCACATGCAGGTTGGCCTTCAGCTCACTCTGTAGCTCAGGAAGACCTTGAACTTATGAGTCTCCTGTCTTAGCTTCCTAACTAGCTGGGGATACAGACACATACCAACAGGCTAGGCCATCATTCTTTATTTAATACTTTTCTCAGTGTCTGGGAATGATAATATTTGCTCTCAGGATTTCTTTTTTTTCATATTTATATATTTACTTATTTGAGGGAGAATGAGAGAGAGAGGCAGATAGGAAGAGAGAACAGGCATGCCAGGGCCTCCAGTCACTGCAAATGAACTCGAGATACATTTGCCACCTTGTGCATCTGGCTTACATGGGTCCCGGGGAATCAAACCTGGGTCCTTTGGCTTTGCAGATAAGTGCCTTAACTACTAAGCCATCTCTCCAGCCCAAAAGATTTCTTTTCAGCTTTGAATTGGAAATAACCAGATGCAAATATGCAACTAGACTGGAAGTACAGAAGTAAAACTATACTTCTTTAAAGACAACGTGAGTTTATGCATAGGAAAACTTCATGAAAATTCTGTGCTGGTCTGAATGTTATATTCTCCCATTGCCTCATGTTTTTGTGATTAAGCATCATACACAATTCCCAGCTGGTGGCATCTTTGGGGAGGTAGAGCTTTGCTGGAGGAGGTTTGTAACTAGGGGTAGGTCTTGGGGTGTTAAATCCCAAACCCATGTACCACACTCAATAAACCCACCCTGTTCACTTCCTCCCTGGTGCTATGAAATATGAAATTCAGTTTTCTGCTCCTGCCATGCTTCCTGTGCTATAGCCATTATGTTCATGTTGCTGGGACAAAGCAACTAAACAGAAGCATCTATTTGGAGAATAGGATTTATTTAAGGCTTACAGTTTTGAAGTGGAGAAAAGCATAGCATGATCAGGAAGATGGTTCATCTCTTCACACAACACACACACACACACACAGAGAGAGAGAGAGAGACTGAGAGAGAGAGAGGATGAGAAAGAAAGCAGTTTGAGTAAGCTCACAACACCCAATGGGACTAGGCGTCAAGGTCCACTCCCAGTGTCACATCTCCTTCAGCAAGTATACTCTGCCCAAAGGCTCTATAAAGAAGGTAAAATTAACAAGTCCTGGGCCTGAAAGGTCATTTTCGAGCCCCAGTGAGAGCATCGTGGCAGTACATGAGATGGCTTACAGACTTCCTGAGTGCTGTGGCTTTCTCTTCCTGAATGAATGCCTGTGGGAGAGGAAACTGTCCACACGCTGTGCATGGCAGAATACTGACTTATGCATACGCATGTATGTTGTTTGAATGGATGTCCCCTCTTAGATTCAGTTTTACTAAAGCTTCTTGGTTGTCCAGCTGCCTGGCTGGAAGAGATGTCACTGTGGGAGGGTCCTAGGGTCCAGCCCTAAGGAGTGTCTGAGGGTAGATCTAGGATTCCAGCATAAAGATACACAGAGAGCAGTTGGATTTCTGCCTGGGTTCCCTGCTGTTTGTCTGCTTGTTTATTCTCTTGGTTTTGATGGTAGGCTCGCTCTCGCTCTCTCTCTCTCTCTCTCTCTCTCTCTCTCTCTCTCGCCATTTTGGAACGTCTCCTGAATCTGTAAATTTCAATAAATCACTTCTTCCCATAAACTGTTCCTGGTTTAGAAGTTTATCCCAGCCATGTGAAGCTGACTTTGACACAAACTGTACCAGGGAGTGGGTTGTTGCTGTGTGAGGAATCTAACTAACCAAGTGGATTTGGGGTTTTTTGGAAGTTTTGTTTTGGAGAAACAGGCACCGATTTAGTACTTGAAACTGAAGTTGCCTTCTAGAACAGTAAGCCAAGTTTTATGGCTAATTCTGGTGAGAGATAGAAAATGGCAAGTATAGGGAGAATTCTACTTAGAGGCTTTGCTTATGAACTTTCTAAGGGGAAGGAAAGATGGCAGAGAACTTTGTTGGAACTGGGCTACCGGCATAAGGACTAGCCGTGTTCTGTTGCCCATGCCCAGAGAGTCTGATCAAGGTCAAATTTTTAATGGACTGATGTTCTTGGCTAATGATATGAAACTGAGAGATATAAGATTCAAAATTGGAGAAATTTAAACAAGTTTAAAATTTATAGGCACAGAGAGTGATTTTAGGTTATTGAAGCTGCTATTGTCAAATACATTAGCAATCTTAAGGAACATGACCCAATTACTTTATATTGAGACAATGGAAAGTATGTCTGAGGAAAGACTGAATGGTAGGAACACAAACTCTTTTGAAAGGAGTTTACTGAAAGGAAAGAACCTGCTCTTCAAGGTCATGATTTATTTCAGTCCCTTAATTAAGAATATGGCTGTGACCTACACACCTGGTACTAGTTTCAGATGCATGGAAATGCATGGAGTGGATCATGAAGTGCACACGGTTCAAGGAGCCGCTACTGAGACATGACATGAAACACAGCGTGATGACCCTGATGAAGAGGATGCCGAAGCCACTGGAAGATGGACTGTGATTTGCATGGAGACCCAAATATGTTTTGAATATTCCGTAACACCAACACACATGATAGAACACTGACACACACATGGTAGCACAACACTGACACACGCATGGTGGAAAAACTCAAACACACACATGGTAGAACACTGACATCATCAGGTGTTCCAGCCTTTGTTTGCCCTTTTCTTTTAAAGTATTTGTTACAACTTCACGAGAAGGGATTTCCAAAATAAAAATAAAATTTCATCTTGCTTTCTTACAGAGGGTTTAGCTCTCATTCTAGTTTACTAAACTTACAGACTGGGAAAGACAGTTCAGTAAGTACCATGCTTGCTGTACAAGCATGAGAACCTGAGTTTGATGCCCAGTACCCATGTAGTGCTGGGCCTAGTGATACCCTAGCACTGCAGGAGGCAGAAACAGGTGGATTTCTGGAACTTGTTGTCCAGCCTAATTGCTGAGCTTCAGACCAGTGATAGACACTGTCTCCAGACAAGGTGGATGGACTCCTAAGGATCAACACCTGAGGTTGTCTTGTGATCTCCATGTACATTCACTCACATGCATGTCCAGCCAAACACACAAATACATACACACCATACACACAAGCCAAAAAAAAAAAAAAAAAACTGAAGTGCCTTTCAAAATTAATGTAAGTAATAGCAGGAAGGTAGAAGGAGAAGAGCTAAACCTCGATAAAGAGAATTTGAACAATGGGTCTGTTTAAAAACCTGGTCCAATAGTATAAATCTATTGTAGTGGCAGGTGGCATGTGTGGGAGAGGTCTCAAGTACATGGAGATGAACCCAATGAAAATGATGGCAATGCTTATATATCTTCAAAAGATAATATGGTTATACCATTAGAAACATCTATATGCAACCTCTGGGTTCCTAGAACTATGCTTCTTAATTATGTTATTCATTATAAACACATGAGAATAAGCCAGGATGCATTTATTGTAAGGTGATCAGATGGCCAAAACCTGCCTTGGGTTCTAATATTGTTTAACTCCAAAACTCCACAGAATAGCTGAGAAGTGAAGCCTATGGTTCAACATGTTTAAAAACACCCTTGGGCTGGAGAGTTGCTCAGCAGTTCACGCATTTGCTTACAAAGCCTAAAGGCCCTGGTTTGATTCCCCAGTACCCATGCAAATCCAGATGCACATAGTAAAGCATGCATCTTGAGTTTGTTTGCAGTGGCACAAGGCCCTGACACACTATCTGCTTTCAAATCAATAAATAAAATATTTTTTAAAACAATGCCTTCCACATCAGTCCTTCAGAGATGCCTTGTGTTTTCAAGGGCATCTTTGAATGCAAGAAATAAATTACTGGGTCATATACATATGGATGGGGTTATTTTGCTTCCCTCTGAGGTTGCTGGGGAAAAAAAAAATTCCAGTCAACTACAGACCATGGTGTGCATGCACTTTGTCAGCTTCAGGTCACAAAAGGAAGTAGAACCTTGTAATTAATCTCCAGAGAGTTGCATGATGGAAAGAATGTTGAGAAATCCCATAAATCAGAGTGCCTGGAGACTGGCAGAGAGGGAAAGAGAATGGAAAGCATCCTGAGCTCTCTCTGACCGCCTGCATCACAGTATCCTGTGAGAATGGTCAGATATCCCTGAGGGGTCTCTTCTGTGGGGATCCAGCATGTCCTAGGCTAACACATCCCACCTGTTGCAGACAGGGAACATTACTATGTTGTCTCCAACTCAGTTTATTAGACATTATTTCATGATGACCTATTACCCTTGCCATCTTCTTTAAATAGAGAAGAGATATAGATAACACTTCCTCAAAATAAAGAACATAGCTTCCATCACTCCTGTCAGGCCTGGTCTTGACCTCAATACAAAGAAAGATATTGAAGATTATATGTGATTATAGAATTCTCTTCTTAGGGACAATAGGCAGGGTATGTCAGATTGATATAAAATCAAATAATTGTCTTCTCATTAGCTTCTCCCTCCCTTATTTCCTCCCTACTCTCTCCCAGTCATTAATCTTTCAGAGACCTCAAAGTTATAACTATCTTCCTAGGGAACCCCCTAACCTAACAGCAAATGAGCTTTTCAATCAACACTTTCATATAAGAGGCAGCATGTATCTCCCAGGTCAAGGATCGTCCCATACAGCTTTGCTGACAGCCTCACTAACTTTCCTCAGAAAGTGCAGCAAGACATTTCCCCTTGTTCTAGGCCAGTAGGAATGAAGCAACATGATTGTCTTCTTTGTTCCTGTGGTATTTCTTTGAAGACTTGACCCCATGTTTCCTATAGGAAATAGGAGTACTGTTGGGATTCACCTGCGATTCTGTCACTTACTCCACTCCACAACAGCCTCTGGCAGAGACAAGACTGTGAGACCCACTCATGAGCCTTTTTTCCCAAAGTTCTTCTCCAAAATACTGGTAATCATAGGAAATCAAATTCAATTGCTCTTGTTTATTACAATGAGCCACCTCATTTGGAGAAAATGAAAAAGAATTTCTCTATCTCCATAAACTAATTTTTCTGGAAAAATATTATTCATTTAAACTTAGGGACTTCCATGTCTTTCATGAAAGCCAAGTCATTCAGCGGCAATTTTACACTTTTAGTAGTATTACAAATAGTTAATATATACTATAATTATCATAAAACCTTGATGACATGTATCATGCACTGAGAATCCACTGGAAATATCAGCATGTACTTTGTATTTAACAAAATACATATTACAATTTAAATACTTAGGGTTGTCAAGACTACTAATGTTTGTTTTTAAAAACAGAAATCTAAAATAATACAACTTACAATGGCTATTATAAAACTCCTCTCAGAGTCACTAAGCCAAGGCAAGTTGGAGTGTCAACATCATCTTTCCTTTTCCACCATCATGGTGGAGTGATCTTAAGGTGCATGTATGGGCAAGGCATAGAAGTGAACAGATATACCATTAAGGTACAATATATCATGCATAGCATAGAATGCTGCATGCTATCACACGCAATCAAAAGATTAATCAGCCCTGGCTGCAAAAATATTTTAATCACCCTTGATTTGTGCAAATTTAATCATAAAATTACATACAAAATCTTAAGAAAATTATGCTTCCCTGAGGTGTGTTTATTTAATATATGACTGTCATGCGTGGTGTCCTCTGTCCAGCATGTCTCTGTTCTGCCTCTGTGTCTTTCTATGCACAGCTTGTTGTCAGATAAACAAGTGAAAAGAAAAATGAACGGCCCCTCTACTTCCACCTTAGTGAGTGAGGATGAAAATATTTCGTTCTGCTCTGACCCTTTCTTAGGACTGCTGGAGTGTTGGTTAGAGTGCTGGAGAAGTCAGATCTAAATGCAACATCTCTAACACTCTCAGGAAACAGCGCTGAAGATGGAACAGAAAAAAAAAAAGTAAATGCCAGAGGGTGGGAAGGAGTGTTTTGGGACACTATTCTTCAGATATGAAGTGATCATCACATTTATGACCTCATAGTGGCTGCCGCTGTCATTGCCTCCACAAAACTTGCACAATATTGAACCCATCAACATCTCCACATGGGAGAGGACAAAAAAAAAGACATCAAAATAGAAGAGGGACTAGTAGGAAACAAGGGGTTCAGTGAAATGGGGATGGGAGAGGGACAAAAGAAGGTAATAGTATAATTATGATGAAATTACAGTATGTTCATATATGAAAAATCTCAATTAAAAAAGGAAGCTGGAGAAGCCAGCAAAATGTGGAAAAAAATGCCATTACTTACCTGCTGTGTATTCTCATAATAGAAATACTCTGTATTTTCATATTACTAAGCAGGAATTCTCTCCAAAGAATAGTTGTGTTGCCTCGTGGGGAGAATGTAAAGAATTGGAGGTTTTCTCTAGCTAGGGTTCTATTATTAGTAATGGAAGCAACTGTGATCTCATATTTACATGCACAAGAAAGAGGACTCTGTTTTGCCTGCCTGCTCGTAGGCTCTAGAATGTATTCATATAGACCAGGATCCTCTACCTAGCACCAGCAAACATGCCCACATAGCTCCTCATAGCCCTGTTCTTAGCCTGGAGATGTATGCCCGAGCAATACCACAAAATGTTTCCATTTCACATGCCACTTTTTTAGAGTAAACTGCACTACAACAACACTCATATTAGATGGAATAAGTGATGCCAAGGAGAGGATGTTCCCAGATTCAAATCTTTACTGAGGTCTAAGAATGGAGGCACACGTTGACTGCATGTCTGAGAAGCTGCTGTAGGAAAGCCGCATTGGCTCTGATGTTCTTATTCCACATGTGTGTTTCAGAAAGCAAGTATCTATCCTTTCAGTGTTCTCAGAAATACCTTTCTCTAAAGACTTCCCATACTAGCGAACAATGTAAAGTCAATTGGGAACGCAGACATAGATTTACCAAGATTCTGCCTAAAAAGGGTAGAGACTGATGCAAACCAACTTGTGTCCTCCCAGCTGGAGCAGAGCTACTGCCAGATGGGAGTGTGTGCTTATAATGCAACCAGTTACCCTCACTTTCTCTGTGTTTCTGAGTTTGTGTCTGTCCTGGGTGTCTAATCCTTTGTTCACCTTAAGGAAGGAAGCCAAACCCCTAGAAGGCCAGATGGACCTTCGAGGGTGCTCCTTAACCCCATGTCTTAAACCATCTCAGTCAGTTAATAAGAAACCAAAGGCTACGTGACGTCTGTTGCCAGGCTGGTTAATGAGATCAGACTTGTTTATTCGAATCTCAGACTTGTGAGAGTTAAAGACAAGGTCTGAACTAACCATGCAGGTATAGTGTCCCTCAAAATACAACTGCAGTCAGCATTATATGCATGATAGAACATTCCTTTTGTCCTTTCTGGAAGTTTTATACATAATCTCATGGCATTTCATTTTGGAGGTTTCTGAGTATTTTTTTTTTTCATGGACATATGACAGACTAGAGGAGTTGTACCTTTTAACGTTTATAGGCCTCTAACAATTCTCTTGCATACACAGAGGAAAATGTATGTGTGTCAAGCCAATGGAAATCTTTTGTTCATATCATAAAGTATGATCTGCTTGCACAGTGGTTGCATTGGAGATGTGTTACTTATCACAGGAAGAAGTGGCTGTATTGTATAACTATTCTCTGTGACTTGAAATATCCACCCCCACCACCCTGAAGGAGGCTCAATAAACTAACCTCAGGACATAAACAGAACTCACATGTCTCAGGATGCTGCTGAAATTTCCAAGACTCACACTGTTAGATAAATAGTGGCAAGTGCTAGGGAAGAACCTGCAGAGTTGTCCCAAGTCATGCAGGAAGTTCAAAGGATGTGGCTTCTGAGTTGTCCATGCTGGGTGCGCTTCTCCATGATGCAGGGACCTTGATACCATCCATGCTCCTGTAAGTCCAGTAAATTGCCTGGCTCTCTGAGGTAGACTTGGGTGGAATCATTTCTTTGATCTGATGCTCAGGCCCTATCTGGGAGGACTAGATACTTGTTCATGTCCCCCTAGCAAAAGGCACACAATGGGCTGGTTTCATGCCCACTTACTAGGGCATTTCTTTTGAGCTGACTCAAACTCGTAGGATGTGTCTGAAGAGATCTGGTGAATCACTAGCTAGGTCAGCTTCATGCTGGTGTTTTGAGGATTGGCTAGCTCTTTTGAGAGGTCTATTGTAACCTCATCAGAAGCATTCAACATAAAGCCAACTCCTTCAGCATTCAGTCCCCTTACTTTCAAGTGTCAGCATTCTTTCTGCTGCCCCAATGCAGAACACCTGGCCCAATCTCAAGAATTATAATTTCTCGGGCTGGAGAGATGGCTTAGCGGTTAAGCACTTGCCTGTGAAGCCTAAGGACCCCGGTTCGAGGCTCGATTCCCCAGGACCCACGTTAGCCAGATGCACAAGGGGGCGCACACGTCTGGAGTTCGTTTGCAGTGGCTAGAAGCCCTGGCACGCCCATTCTCTCTCTCTCTCTCTTTCTCTCTCTCTCTCTCTCTCCTTCTTTCTCTGTCTGTCGCTCTCAAATAAATAAAAATAAACAAAAATTAAAAAAAAAAGAATTATAATTTCTCTGCTGCAGCTGAATGGAGCTGTTGTGTTTAGCCTGAAGCTTTCTTTCTGTGCCATATCCATCTGTTCACAACAGTCCATTTATACGCAATGCAACCCTGTACAAGTTGTCAGAATGTGGGTACAGCTAATCTCTTATACAAGCTACCTCTATCCCAATCCTGACAAAGCTCTTTCTCCCTATCATAATCCAAACCTCACAGTCCACAGTTATTACTGCACTCAGGTCTTTCAACTTTGACCAGAATAGGTCACTGCATTCTCTCCTCAGCACTTCAAGGTATTTCTTAGACAAAGGTTTCAAATCCTTCCAAGTTCCTCCCACAAATCAGTTCCAAGAGGCCAAAAGCCACACAGTCACCTAGTATAAACCTCCATAATAGTGCATGCACTTGTGGGTATTAGGGGTGTTCACAAGCTTGTGGGGGTCATAGTAGAACACTGGTTATCTTCTGCATTGTTTCCTTGAGATGGAGAGTCTCACTGAACCTGGAGCTCCAATATTTTAATTGACCAGTGAGCTACAGCAATTCTTCTGTCTGTGCCCTTCCTTGTCAGAGCTGGGGTTACATACATATTCTTCCATGCCTGGCTTTCTACATGGTTTCTGCGGATTGAACTCAAGTCTTCATGCTTGGGCCACAAACTCTTTACCAACTAGCATCTCTCTATACCCCCCCAAGATATATAATATTTCTAGATAGCTTGATTTTTAAGTCTAATGGTAAAATTTCATAGTTTCCCAATATCACCACCTATCTCAAGAAATATGCATACTTGCTTTAGGTCCCTTAACTTCAAGAAAGACTGTGGATCCCAAAAAAAGCAAAGCTGTGGTCAGAACGATAGGAGCAGACCCTTTCATGGTAGTCAGCGTGACAAAGGGTTCTTCAGTGAAGAGGTATGCATACATCACTTCTCATTGCTTCTGAAGAACTTATTTGCTATTTTCCCATAACCTTACAATACCACTCGGTAGATATAAGATGCATCCACTGGTATTTTGGCCTTTGTGAGAAAGAAAACTCAGGCCAGTGCTTTCATGGAAAAGTGACTTGGAGTTTCCAATACCTGACTTCTGCAGGACTTTTAGAAGTGGACCACTGGATCAGCCAGGGTTCTGAGGCTTAGCTCCAGGTGGGCTATACCACTCTGCTGCCATGTTGAGTACTGGCAAGGGGGGAAGTAATCACCATGGTGACCAGTTCCCAATGCTGATGGATATTCAGTTGGACTTACAAGAACTGTGCTGGCTTTGGAAACATTTTGTTTCTGGAAGAAGAATTTCAAATTGGAATTCAGGAATGCATTCTCATTTGTTGCAGATCTTTGAGTTGTGTGGAGTTTAGAGGCTATATGTCTCACAAATGGTGTGCACCAAACACATTACACTTCAAAAGAAGTTGACACAAAGCATTCAATTTTTCCCTGTCTGTTTTCAAAACATCATTATGTGCTGTCATCCTGGCACCTTCCATGGATATCATCATTAAAACATTCTTTTAAAGAGTTTTTATTTATCAGAGCCATGGAAAAATTACATTCCTATTAGCTTTCATTGGAAAAGTTGGAAAAATATATTAGAAGTCATTCCAGGTAATATCTTTGTGTATAGCTATTACTCAGACCTATCTCAAGAAATACTTGAGTGTGAATTATGTCAAAATCAAAGTCATCTCTTTTAAATTTGAAATGTATTATGCACCTGAGGTGCTGACAGCAGAGCTCATGCCAAGCATTTGATCCACTAATACCCATTTTCCAAACACTCCAGATCTTCAGATCTGTGTTTCTTCCATTCTTGCTCAAGCCAATTTTCAAATAAGGCATGGGGAAACAGTTCAGGGATCATAAATCACACTGATGGTTGGGGAAAAAGTGTTCCCTCCTCAGATGTGGTTCCACACATTTTTACACATCTTTCAGCTAAATCAGAAATCCAGATGCAAAATTATGGTGCTTGCGTATGTCATGTCTATTTGTGGATATTCCATGGAAGAACAGAGGCTTTCAAGGCCGAATTGGTCTGTTCTTTGGCATAATGAAGTGTAGCTAATACAGTAGAAAACAATGGGGAAGTTCACTTAAAAGTGAAAGTAGATCTCATTGCTGTGTGCACATTTTGCAAAGTAATTAAACTCAGCCAACATAAAGAAATATCTGTGACTTACCATTTATATGCTTAGTAATAGCTTCAATTTTTCTTAAAGTTCTAGCATCCTGATATGATCAAGGACCATCTTAGTCCTTATTTTTACTTTCATTATTCTCATACTTTAAATAATAGAAGTATTGCTTTTCTAATCATAAAATATACACTGAAGGGCAGCAAATGTAGTTTGGTGGTAAAGGGCTTACTAGCATGTACCAGACTCTGGGTTCTATTCCAAGCATTGAAAAACAAAAAGAAAAATGTGCATATTATAACATTATTTTGTAGTGTTAAATCACATTTTATCATAATCCTACTTTCTTCCCTGGTTTCTCTGCCCATGATGACATCTTCCTCAGCTCTCCTGTGTCATCATTTTCAGCTAGCAGAGAATTCTACCTTGATGACCATGATACCATCCTATCATAGTATTATTGTGAAATCTCCTCCACAAACTCATGTGTCCCCACTTGGTGGCTCAACTTTGGAAGGTTCTGGAAACTTTAATAGATGGGCATAGTTGGAGGAAGCAGGTCACAGGAAACATGCCTTTCAAGGTTAAAAAATCCCTGGTATTTTCCTCTCCACTCTGAATGAACTTCCTGTTCTCCATCACTTGCTCCCAGCACCTTGATGTTCTGCCAAAGCACATGAACAAGCAGCCATCACTGAGCCCTCTGAAGCTGTGAGCCAAAATAAATTCTTCATTTCTTAGGTTTTTCAGTCTGTTATTATTATATTTTTTACAGTAACAAGAAAGTAAATTCACCCTCTTTATATCTCTTCTTAAAGCTACAAAGAAGTCATGCAAGTCCAAGCTCCAAATGTCAAGCCCTTGAGAGATCTGACTTAGAAATCTTCACCAGGTTGCCTAAGCTTTCAATTCTCTTAAATTCCTCATGTGTTTAATAAACACCTTTCCTACTTCTACAATACTATCTATGGTCATTGCATCCAAATTCCTGGTCATTATACCACCCTCACCACAATTTGAGGACAAGGATAGTGTTTTTTCATTAACCATATGTTAGATGATAATATAATGATGCTTATTTTAGCATCTGAAATGCCTTACTTTCTTGAGTCCATACATTATTTCATGAATTTTCCTTTGTACTAGCTTTTAAATTAGTTATACAAATTTAATTATTCTATAGAATTTTGATTTTTACTTGTAATTTCACTGTTAACTTTTTTTGTGGCAATAGAATTATTGTTCATTATTTTTGTTTTAGGAAATGGATTCAGTCACATATCTTGTACCTTTTCAATATAGGCTAATGACAGCCCTACTATACATCCTTCTCTGCATCAAGTCTGTCAGGAAACCCTGTCAGTTCTGCTTTTCACATGGATACCAAATCTAACAATCCCTGCTACTAACCTTTCTTGCTCCTGCATGAGTCAAATCTTCCCTTCCTCCCATAAACCTCACTGTCTTTGCTGATTCAGTTCTTTATCTTCTTCATTGAGTGATCTGGTGACCTATGGTTCTTTGAAAACATTAAACCCTAGACCCTACTATCTAAGCCACTCAATGGGTTTCTATTTCATTCTCAGTAAAATCCAATATTGTTTCAGTGACCACCAAATTCCTATGTGACATGACCCTTTATCATACCTTTCTGATCTGGTATCATGTCACTCTGCTAGCCAACCACACTATTTCCTTCAGCCTCCATATTGTTCTTAGATGCTCCCTAGCATGCCACGGCCAAGTCTTGCCATCTTGCTCTTTTAAGCCCTCCCTTCTCCATTCAGCCCCATTGTGTGCTTTCTAATCACCACTAAAGGACCCCAGAGATTCAGCAATATTTTAACAAAGATTAACACCATCCCAACAGGAAAGATTGCCACCACAATGAAGAACACTAGTGACATCCACCATTTTACTTTAATAATCTCGGGTCTAGTGACAAGACATTTTCCTCCAACAAGTAGATGTTTGTGCAATTATAAAACTTGTCTTATTTTCACAAATTTTTTGCTTTTAAAAAGAAGTGAACAAACTAGAGTTAAACATTGCTCTACTTTTCAGAGCTTTAAGAAGCCAGTGTGAGGATATCGAGTGAGGCCATTGTAATAAAGGAAAGCATACTATTCCCTGGGTACGTGGCAAGGAGGATAGAAACACTTGAAAGAACAAAATAAAAAGAAAAAAAATTCTAAAACTAAACAGTAATTGAAAACATGAGTCCTACTAAATTAAATTTTATAAATGGAACTTGATGACTAAACCAGTAAGCTTTTGCTGAATACTTTATCCCCTCTAGATTTTGTACATGTAGAATTATGCATGAATAATGATAATGCCTCTATATAAAATTGAATTTAGGATGCTTATAATTAATTTAACATCCATTTAACAAGATGTTAGAAGGTAGCTTCAATATATTAGAAATAGATCATTCTGCTATTTCTGGGTAGAAGACTATTAGCATGGTGCCTCAAAGGAGCACTTGATGAAGAGCTGGTAAATATTTATCAAGTACTTCCAATGAAAACACTCTGTCATTACTTAGAACATAGCTGACCAAGGCAGCTGAGGCAGTCTGTCAGTTATGAAAGGCCCATGGCTACTGATTCTCCCAGTGACTCAGCCTATGTTAGTGGCTTGAAGAATTTTTTCTGAATATTTTACTAATCAAAAGTGCCTGCATCATATTGCTTTCTCTTGCAACCTTTGAGTTTATCTTTAACCCTGGTGTAGTACTCATAGTAAACAAAATTGTATTTCTTAGATAGAATAGACAGAATTCTTGAAATGTAAAAGCAATATGAAAATTGACATAGATAGAAATGGATAAACTAAAATTTCTTTAAATATTAAAGAAATGGGAGTTGTTATTGTAATAAAATGTCAATGTAGTTTGAGTAGTGAATGCTATCAAACATGTAGAAAAGAACTAATACCAACTAATAATAATGCACTTTAGAAGGCTAGGACTAAAATAATATTATACCCACTTCATAAAACTATGAGCTACTGTCTTTCATGAACAAATCTACAAATATTGTTTAAAAGTATTAGGATGTTCTGTTAATATGTTAATAATATAAACAAAAGTAGTGATTGTGCCAAAGTAGTGATTGTCTAAATAGTGCAAGACTTAGCATTTAAAAATAAATCAATTGATTTATCCAACTTAATAGAAACAGGAAAATTCTACATAATGATTTCAATAAGAGCAGTAAAAAACTTGTTTAAAAAACTGCAATAGGGGCTGGAGAGATGGCTTAGCGGTTAAGTGCTTGCTTGTGAAGTCTAAGGACCCTGGTTCGAGGCTCAATTCCCTAGGACCCACGTTAGCCAGATGCACAAGGGGGCACACGCGTCTGGAGTTCGTTTGCAGTGGCTGGAGGCCCTGGCATGCCCATTCTCTCTCTATCTGCCTATTTCTCTGTCTGTCACTCTCAAATAAATAAATAAAAATAAATGACAAAAAAAAATTTAAAAAACTGCAATAGAAAACTCTCAAAGAAGAATGAACAAAAATTAATTGTCAACTCTCTTTATACTGAGTAATGAAACAGTCAATATTTACCCTTATGATTAGGAAAAAAGCAAAGTTTTCTCTCAATATTTCATTTACATTATACTGGGGAGCAAATCCAGAAGTCAAGGGGGAAGGATAAAAAGAAAACTCTTCTAAATGAAATGTGAGTTTAATTTACCCAGGTCATGCTAGGGAAAACAATATACAAAGATTGATAATATTAGCTGTTTTCCTGATGAACTGGATACCAGCACAAGGGGGAAGGAGATCAACACAGAGAAAAATCAACTCCTACCAAATCAGAGAGCCAGAGCCTCAGAGGCCCCCAACACCTCATCACTGAAGCAGACCAAAAATGAACCCAACATGGCTCAGGGAAATTTTGCGGAAGAGGGGGCGGAAAGAATGTCAGAGCCACATGTTGGGTCATGATATGCAGAGACATTTATCTTACCCATAACTGTGGGCTAACTTCACAATGCATGACCCATATATCCCCAAGGAGGGGCCAAGGGGAGGGGGTAGGTCACAGATGAGCCTAATAATGGTACCAAACTGACTGTATTTGCTGAATACAAAACTAACAAAGAAAAAAATATATTTGTAGGTAGTAGAAATAAAATTTTGTAAATGAAATAAAAATAGCATTCATAGTAACATAAACATTAAATGTAATTCATAGGAATAAACACTCTTTAATATGCAAGAGAAGAAATCAAGGTAGATATGCTACAGTTATCAAACAGAATGGTGCCAGCATGCAGGATAAGCAAAATGATGAGTGCCAGAGAAAGGTGTGTCTAGAAATATCCCACCCACACATACATGCAGAATTATAGGATCAGTTTCAAAACACATAGGGTGATGGCTCAATGATGAAAGACACTTGTTTGCACAGCTTTCCATCCCAGGTTTTATTCCCTATACCCACGTAAAGCCAGATGCACAAAGTAGCACACACATCTGGGGTATGTTTGCAGTGGCAAGGCTGTGGTGAGCCAATCTCTCTCTCTCCCCCTTCATGAATAAAAAATTAATAAATAAATTAATTTTTAAACAAAGCATGAGACTATGGGGAACATTTCACATTCAAACTACCACACCTGATTGAATAGTATACAATGTATAAATGAATCAAACATCATAACATATAAATACTACCAATTTTCATATATCAGTTAAACTGTTTAAGTATTTCAAAGTCATTCAGCTCAATAGCAATGATGAGGATAAATCCTATTTCTAAATGGGGAAAAAAAACTACCATATATTTTATTTAAAAAGCCAAAAGAATACACAGTGGGCAACTGAAATGCAATTAATATTAATTATTTGATATTAAAGGCAAATTAAAGCCAAAATTATTTCTATTTCAAAAGTACTGGTGAAAATTAATTTTGATTGTTGACTTCATTAGTAAATGCCCAGAGTACAGTGAAGTATACCTTGAGCATGTTGTAAATGACCAGGATGCATACTTCAGGTATGTCATAAATGCCCAGGACACAGGGAAGTATACCTTGGGTATGTCATAAATGTTCAGGATATAGTAAAGTATATTTTGGGTATGTCATAAATGCCCAGTGTACCGTGAAGTATACCTTGGTTTTGTCATACATGTCCACGGTACCAGTGAATCATACCTCAGGTCTGTCATAAATGCCCAGAGTACAGTAAGGGACACCTCAGGTCTGTCTGCCTGTGTGGGTGTTTCTGGAGGCTGCTGGTCTGTGGAGATGTGAGCAAGCAGCTTCCTAACACCACAGCTGCAGTTTGCTCTCAGCACATGTTCTCCCTACCATGGTGGACAGTATCTTCAAAGAGTGATAATGTACAGGGGATATGACTTTGTTGGTAAAATACTTGCTCTGTAAGCATGAATACTTTAATTTGGATGCCCAGCACCTACATTAAATGGCCATGATGTACACCTTTAGTCCCCGCATTGGGGAGATGTAGACAAGGAACCTCTGGGGTAAAATTGGAAAGTGGACAATGCTCAAGGGAGACCCCTGACTTCAATCTCTGTTTCCCTCACAGACAAAAACACACACAAGGTGAGCTCACGTAAGTTCTTCTTTCTTTAAGTGGTGTCTTATAAGGACCTTGGCTGCAGAGATGTGGCAAAAGAAGGAGAGAAGTGGCAAATATAGCAACAGAATGGTTCACTCATTGTGTAAAATTACTAATCCATTTTAGAAAACATTTACAGTTTCTTAAAGGCATGTATAATAATGTTTATCATAGTGTTTACCATAATGTTTATCAAAAACGGGAAACACCCTCAAATTTCACCAACAATATGGGTAATCAAATAGTTATATTTTCCCATGATTAATTAATTAATTAAATCTGTGGCAGCATCCTGCTATATCAACTAGGCTGGCATCAAGCTTCAGTCTTCCTGTGCCATCCTACGTTGGCATCAAGCTTCAATCTTCCTGTACCATCCTTACAGATACAGGGATTACAGATGTGTGAATGTATACCAAGTCATTTTTATTATTATAATATTGATTTCACTTTTAGAATAATCTTGGATTGTCAGAAAAACTTAGGAGATAGTGATGACAATTGCCATAGTTTCAACACCAGTTTCTTCATTAACACCTTCCATAGCTATGTTATAATTAGGGAGCAGAACTGATATGTCCCTACTGACTGAGGTACATAACTGTTAACTTTGCGTTTATCCAAGCATCTTTTTGTAGGTACTGGATCCCATCCAGGATATTGCCTTAAATTTTACCCATCATGTCCCCTTGTGTTTGCCTTGGCTATGACAATTGCTCATAGTTTCCTTCCTCTGATGACTTTGACAGTTTTGTCAAGTCCTGGTGAGGTATACAGTGAAATGTCCCTCCATTAATGTTTATCTGGCAATTTTTCTCATGAGCAGACTTGTGTGGTTTTTAGACAGAAGGTGCCACAGAGGTGAAGTGCCATGTTGATCACATCAGTGATATTAAGAGGACATGCTATCAATGTGACTTACTTCTGTTGATGCTAACTTGGTCACTGGCTAGGGAAGCATTTGTCAGCTTTCTCCTGTGGAGAGTGCTCCGTTTCCTCTTTCGGTGCTGTATTCTTTTGAAAGATAGCACCCAGCACAGTCCATGCTCAAGGGGTAGGGAGTGATGCTTTTCTTCCCTGAAGATGATATAAATAATAGCATTTGTACATAATGTAATACTCAACAAACAAAATCTCTCTCTCTCTCTCTCTCTCTCTCTCTCTCAGTGTGTGTGTATCTCTCTCAAACAAATAAATAAATCTTTAAAAAAATTAAATTGCACAAATACACAGCAATAACATTGACCTCATAATGGAATTGAAAAAAAAAAAAACAGAGCTCATTGAGTGTCTAACTGCTATAGCAATACACTTTGGAAAAGATACAAGGAAATGACTGATGTCTTACAGCATACTCATCTCTGGACCAGTCTAGCAATTTTAACATAATGTACATATTTTAAGTGATCTTTGGAGGTTTGCTAAGTATTTAAAGCATGTTAGTAAGAAATTATCCTTTCAATTTTATAGTCTTTCAAAGGCTCACACAAGAAATATGGAACTGTTACTTTAAAAGCATATATATATTTCTAGAATAGTGTATTTAGCCTGACAGCCACAGCTCTCAAGTGATTTGCTTTCTAGTGAGTTGGTGGTTGTGCTTCATGTTGTCTTTTTTTTAACTGGAGAAACTCCCTTGAAAATTAGCAAGAGAACAGAGAAGACAATAGAAATTAAAAAAAAAAAGAAAAAAACCTCTTGGAGCCTACATTAGGAGTATTACTCATCATGCAAATAGAGAAATCAGAAAAGCTGCTTCTGTGTTGGAATCCAAAGACAAAGAAAAAATTTTATTCTGCATAAGAAATCATATTTCTACAAAAAACTATTTAGTTACTCTGGAATTCAAGTTCCTGTGGTGGTGCTCTGTATAGTAAATGTATATTAGAGGCGATATGAGCATCACTAACTTTGAAGGGCAAATAAAGAAACTGGGCTTTCTCTTGGTATGTATGTCCTCAAGTGAAGGGAGATGACCAGGATTCATTCATATCTTCTCTTTCTCTCTCTTTCCATCTTTTTGGTGTGTGTGTGAACATGCATATGAGTGTGCAGGTACATATGTGTCATGGCATGCAGATGGAGGTTAGACAGAACCTTCTGGCATTGGTCCTTGCCTTCCACTTTTTCAGAGGCAGGGTCTCTTCTCTTTTTGCTCACTGTTGTGTTCACCAGGCTAGTTGGCCTGCATTCTTCTGGGGGATTCTCCTCTCTTTGCCTCCCCCCTCACCATAGGCACCTGGGATTAGACATATTCATGATACAATGTCCAGCTTTGTGTGGGCTATGGGGATCCAAGCTCAAGTACTCACACTTGCATGGAAAGCTCTTTATCTGCTCAGCCATCTCTCTGACCCAATCAAGATTCTTATACAAATGATTTTCCCAGTCAGTGTATAAAGTGAAGAACTATAGAAATAATTTATAAGTAGGAGATTAGATGCAGAGACCTATCCAGCACAATATTATAAAATTATAAGACAATGGGTACAAGTATTTCATTATCATTGCAAGGACCAACCCCTGAATAATTAAGTTAAATATCAATAACTTAAAAACGGTTATCCTCCAAGCCAGGCATGGTGGCACATGCCTTTAATCCAGCACTTGGGAGGCAGAGGTAGGAGGATCACCATGAGTTTAAGGCCACCCTGAGACTACATAGCGAATTCCAAGTCAGCTTGGGCTAGAGTGAGACCCTACCTCAAAAAAAGCAAAAACAAAACAAAACAAAAATGGTTATCCTCCAATTGTCAATTCAGTGACTCATATCCCAGAGAAGATGAAAGAAGTGAATACTAATGATATCAATGTTAATGAACCCCTCATTCCAGCACTAGTTTTTAGGGAATGTTTCATTCTACAGATATTTATCAAGGAGCAATATTATTATCAGTACTTGGTTTTTTGAGATGAATAAACAAAACTCCAGCTGCTTAATAACTTAGTTTGGGCATTTTCTTGATTTTTGTTTTATCTTTTTTTTTGACCCAGCATTATTATGAGACTAGAAGGTAGATAAGATCTTTTCTTTAAATTCCTTCTAATCTCATAATTTTATTAAACATTTTGTTGCCAGCTCAAGAGATCATCATCCTAACTCATTCGCATTGATGAGAGTTTAAATAAATATGTAGTTGTTGCTGGGCTTTGACAAGGGATATTAGCTTACATACCAAAGGGCTAAAGTCAACATAAAGAAACATTTATGTTTCTGATTTCCTATGACAGGATTTTGATTCAAAAGAACTCCTGAGTGTAAGCTGTTTACTTAAGCATTTCTTCCAATATCAAAATACCAACTAGTGACTTATTTTTATGTAACTATGATTCTTTCACTATGCAGTGCATAACTATATTGTTTCAAGATAAGCCCACTGGATTTAGATTCTTGTGTTCATATAATTGTGAGTTCTATTTCCATCTCTTGCTTGAAATAAAAGTAGAGCTATAGAACTGGAAAGATCCTTGGACCCTCAATCATGTTTATTGCTGAGACGTAGTGAGAGTATGACTCTTCATGCTCATATGGATGCATATGCTCTCCATGGGGAATCAAACATTGCTATGAGCCTCCAAGATTAAATTATACAGTGATATTTTCTGAATCTGCCATTCTTACTTTAGCTAAAATTGCTGTGTCTTGAGTGCAACTGGGCTAGGGTTTATTAACTCATTGCCTGGCACCATAATTTAGGATTCACTGTAATTTTTATGCTGTTTTCTCAAGTTATTTTCGAAAATAATTTCAGGGACTATTAAGTAAAATCTCCAAGAATATCTAAACAAATTTGGCATAGTAAAAAGCCCAAATTTATATGCCCTGGGTGAAGGAGGATTTTTTTCAAACCTCAAATATACACATGTGTATGTGAAAATATTTCAGTGATTGGTCACTGCTATCAAATTGCAGAAAACAGCTGCCTTTAGTAAAGTCACAAGTAGACTGCTGTTGTAATCTCAGCTTTTCATGTGATACTTAGAGGAAACCCTTCCTCACCACATAATACAAAAAAATGACCAGCATCATGGTTAGTGAACCCATAAAACCATAATATCCAATAAATTCATATTAACCTCCCACAGTCTCCCCACTTTGTCCACTCTAGTCTCAGGCCACATATTTCTCAAAGCAAACATTGAGTATCTTCCCCTGAGCAACTGAATGTCACCTCATAGAAACTAATGTTTATTTCAGAAAATCAATATGTGATCTTTGAAAACACTGGTTATTGAGTTCTCCTGGAAAGGATGACTTTAAGCTCAAAAACAAAGCAGGGAGAGGAGAGTTGTTACATTCCTAACTAGCAAACAATGTCTCTCCTCTCTTCTTGCCACAGAACTTATTCTCCATGATTTTTTTTTTATTTTCTATATTATTAAAGACCTCGGATGACCTTTTGCCTTTTGATCTTTTGTGGAACAAAAGCACAACAGCTATTCCAAAGGACTGAGGAAATTCTTGAGATTATGTGTAACATACCAAGTCCTGGACTAAGCAGGAGTTCTATGAAATGAGTGGAGAAAAGTTTTCACTAATGTTGCTATTACATTTTGCAGGCTGCCTGTGATTCTCTTGTAACAAGAGACAGAATGCTCTTATTATTATTAGTAGTAGTAGTCGTAATAGCAGTAGCCTAGGGTGGCCTTCAACTTGTGGTAATCCTTTTGTCTCACCTCCCCCGTGCTGAGATTAGAGGTGTGTCTCACAACACCTGCCTATAGAAAATTATCTTAAGGCAATTTAGATCCAGGCATCATGGCTCATTCCATAATCCCAGGACTGAGAAAACTGAGACAGGAGGATCACGGAAGTTTAAAGTGTATTCAAGTGAGAAAGTTCCAAACAATCCTGAGCTAAAGTGTGAGATCCTGTCAAAGAAGAAAAATGACTGGTTACCAGATCCCTGGGATCAAGGACATAAATGCTATATACCTTCTCTCCATCTCTTGACAATGCAATTCTTTCCTAAGAGAAAATACTCTTTTCCTTCCACTGTGATTTTTGGAATACAGGAAGACAGTGTACATGGGGTTAGTCACGACCTAGAGACCTGACATCTCTCACAACTGGAACCATTATTGTGATCTGAAATATCATGAATTAATTACATTTTTAAAATTTTTGCAAATGAAAATCACAGAGCAGGTAGTGTGTGTGTGTGTGTGTGTGTGTGTGTGTGTGTGTGTGTTTCTTCTAACAGCCAATATTATACCTCTGGAATCCACCAATGTTATTGCCTTCAGCTGTATCATATTTACATGTAGCATGCTGTAGTCATTACTTTATTGTTGCTGAGACAAAATACAAGACAACGCAACTTAGGGAAGGAAAGAGTTTATTTCAACTTACAGTTCCAGAGGTTAGAGTCCATCATGGAAGGAAGGAGAGCATGGCAGGAGCAGGAAGCTGGCTCACATTGGCACATCAACAGGGAAGAATGAGCGAGAGAGAGATGCTGGATATTAAGCTAGCTTTCTCCTTTTGTACAGTCCAACAACCCAGCCCATGGGATTGCCCTGCCCACTAACTTAATCTAGAAATATCCCTCACATGCTGATTCCTAACCCTGCAAAGCAGACAACCAAAGATTAGCCATCACACATGCATGTAAATGAATACACCAATATTAAATTCTCAGTTCAAGTGTTAGTGAAAACTTGGAATTACGCACGCGTCTGGAGTTCGTTTGCAGTGGCTAGAGGCCCTGGTGCACCCATTCTCTCTCCCTCTCTCTAGCTGCCTCTTTCTCTCTCTCTCTCTCTCTGTCTGTCACTCTCAAATAAATAAATAAATATAACAAAAAAAATTTAAAAAAACTTGGAAATACATTTCATTTGGAGATGTTGAATTTTTATGTTTTTGTACTAGGATAAGTCTTTCATCAGATATACATGGGGAAAAGGAATTGTGGATTATAGAATATGTGAAAATATCATAGATATTGCTGGATATTTTGTGAATTGGTTCTACCAATTCACATTCTTAAGAGCAATGTATGAAAATATCACTTCCACCTGTTTTTGCTTATTTTTGGTATATTCAGGTCTAGATTTATTTTATGTGTTAGCATTTAATTCTATTATGTACATTGTGTTATCTCGCTGTGATCTGATTTTCATTAGGCTAATGATTAATGCAAAGATCAGTTTCTCATGTGCAAAGGAAGGAAGGAAGGAAGGAAGGAAGGAAAAAGGAAAGAAGGAAAGAAGGAAGAAGGAAGGACACTACTTGTTGATATTTTTCTTGATGGAAACTAGTTTATCAACTTTTTTTCATGTCAATGTTCCAATAGTCTGTTGAAGAAACTTGTGCTTACATGTGAGTATAAAATATTTTCCAGGGCTGGAGAGATGACTTAGTGGTTAAGGCGCTTGTTTGCAAAGCCTAAGGACGCAAGTTCAATTCCATAGATAAGGTGGTGCATGCATCTAGAGTTTGTTTACCGTGGCTAGAGGCCCTGGCATGCCCATTTTCTCTCTCTCTCTCTCCTCACTCTATCTACCCCCTCCTTCAAATAAGTAAATAAATAAATAAAATATTTGAGAAACATTTTCCCAAGATATTTTTTCAGTTATATTTTCCTAATTTGCCTTCCAATAATTTCAAATTCGCTTTTGCGTAAGGCACAGTGTGCTATATGACAAGATCTTCACCTTTCGAAGAGCAGAATAATATTACATTTTGTTTATATAACTGGTTATGTTTAAATTGTTTAATTGTTCAATGTTGATATTAAGATTGAACATGTACCCTGTATTGGCTTGCATTATTTTATTACCTTTTAGTGATTGCATCAAGAGATTAAAGTGCAACTGTTTTTCCTAATTCTATGGTAAGAGTTGGGATCCTTCTGTTATGTAGAAATATTCAATCAATTGGTTAGTCTGTCTGAACTATGTGTTATTTCATGCCTTATCTATTTTTGTATCAATATTACACTGCCATAAGTGGTTTCTTATTAAGTCTTTGTATTTGATGAGGTGAGACTTCAATATTTGTTTTTCTTCATCAAGATTAATCTTAATTTTCATACTCACATACCCATATATTAATGCTGCTCTCACTTTTGGTTAGACAACCTTCTCTTTCCAGATGACAGTGAGCCAGGGATGACTCAGAGGGCACCATGGTGCTGAGAAGAAGTGACAGAGGAGTGCTCAGCACTGAAATATCTCTATCACACTTTCCAAGGCTCAGGATCCATTGTGGAAGAGTTGACGGAAAGAATGTAAGAGCCAAAGGAAGGTAGGACTCCTTACAATGTGCTCCTCCAGACACAAAATGGCCTGGATATCCATGATCTCATAGTGCCTGACACTACCTAGACAAGACCATCATAATAGGAGGAAAAGATCATGACATCAAAATAAAATAGAAACTGATTGAGAGGGGGAGAGGATATGATGGAGAGTGGAGTTTCAAAGGGGAAAGTGGGGGGAGGGAGGGAATTACAAGGGGATATTGTTTACAATCATGGAAGTTGCAATAAACAAAAAATCAACATGGTACTAGCACAAAGGCATGTAGATCAATGGAACAGACAGAAGACCCCGATATCCATGTATAACCCTATACATACATATACAGCCATCTGATTTTCTACATACTCACTGAAGAAAAGAGCTGCTTTAACAAATAGTGCTGGGAAAACTGGGTATCTCTATGTAGAAAACTGAAACTAGGCCTTTATTTCTCTCCATGCACAAGGATCAACTTCAAAGTCCTTAGCATGAGACTGAAAACTCTGAAACTGCTACAGGAAAACGTAGGAGGAACACTTCAAGTTGTAGACATGAAAAAGGGCTTTCTGAATACGACTTTAGGAGTCTAGGAATAAGGCAAACCATCAATAAAAGGGGCCTCACCAAACTAGCAAGCTTTTGTACAGAAAGGGAAATGAAGTGACTAAAGAAGTAAGCTACACAATGGGAGAAAATCTTTGCCAGCTACACCTCTGATAAAGATCAATATCTAGAATATACAAAGAACTCAAAAACTAAGCAGCAGGGAAATCAAATAACCTAGTCAAAACTGGGCTATGTATTTGAACATACAGTTCTAAAAAGAAGAAATATAAATGGCCAATAAATATTGTTAAAAGTTTTCAATATCTTTACCCATCAGGGAAATGAAAATTAAAACTATTTTGAAAGCCCATCTCCCTTTGGTCAAAATAACTATCATTAAGAAACAATGCTAGTGAAGATATGGGAGTTCAAAATGGGTATAGACATTGTAGAAATCAATACATGGAAGCCATGTGACCCAGCTATACTACTCCTGAGCATATACCATAAGGACTCTACTTTTTACCATATAGATCTTGCTCACCCATGCTTATAGCTGCTAGGTTCACAATAGAAATGGAATCAGGCTAGGTGCCCAACAACTAATGAATGGATAATAAAGATGTGGTACATATACAATAGAGTTTTTCTCAGTCTTAAAGAAAACTGAAATTATGAAACCTGAAGGAAAATGGATGGAGCTGGAAAATATTATACTAAATGAGGTAACCTAGGCTCAGAAAGACAAATAGCACATGTTCTCTCTCATGTGAAGATCTTAGCTTTGAATTTTTTAAACTTGTATGGGAGATGAAGTTAGAGTCAGTGAAGGCCAGGAAGCTAGAAGGAGCTATGAGAGGAGGGAGAGATAGTAGGACTTAAGCACAGGGTATAATAGATATGAAAGGAGAGAGGAAGAATGTTGGAGGTGGAAAAGTTTAAGTGGAGATGGGGAAGAGAAAGGGTGGGCAGGAGGTTAAATCAAAACTAAGGATCTACTGAAAATTCCATATGGTAACCTACTTGTTAGCTAATTAAAACATAATAAAAAGAGTTTAAGCAGAAGCACCCTGTGTGGGTGGATAATGCTGCTGCTCTGCTATGGATGGCTTTAGGAAAATCTAAGCGCCAGAGGTAGGACTCCTCACAGTGAGTAATTGGTTGAGGTTGGGGGGTGGGATCAGTTCTGAGACCCTCACAATAGTACAGGCCATTGCCAATACTCTTGTTGCCTACCAGAACTAGATGGTAAGACTCCTTTTGCTGAAGACACCACATATTTTGGTTGTAGGACAGTGAAAAACCAAGTTGAAACTGAGCTGGAAGCCTCCTCCTTGCTGCCTAGCTGTCATTGTTCTGTAAAGTACATGCAGGTTGCTAAGGGAGAAAAGTCATCAAGTCTTACTCAGCAGTGGAACCTGAATGATTCTCTCATATGGATCCTAAGTTTTTTTTTTTTTTTTTAAGTTTGTTGTTGTTTTCTTTTAGAGAGACAGAGAAAAACACAGAGAAAATTGGCATGCCAGGGCCTCCACCACTGCATTCAAACTCCAGACGCTTGCTCCACCTAGTGGGCATGTGCAATCTTGCTTGCCTCACCTTTGAGCATCTGGCTTGGGTAGGATCTGGAGAGTAGAACATGGATCCTTAGGATTCACAGGCAAGCACCTTAACTGCTAAGGCATCTCTCCAGCCCTGGAGCCTTAGCTTTTAATGCATATATATGGGTGAGAATGTGGAGATAGTTCATGAAACTAGAAAGGGCATCATGATAGGAGAACAAAGAGGGATTGAGGGCACCAGAACACATGAGACATGATTAAAAGGAGACTACGGGAAGACAGAAGTAAGGCAGAGGAATGGGGGAAGAAAAGGAGGGAAGAATCAATGAAAACTAATTATATTTGAATACGCATAATGAAACCTAACATTTCTCAAATTTCTGTTTCTCTTTCATCTCTTAATTTTGCTTTTATTCTTTTCCCTTGGTGCTGGCCTGTAGTTACCTATACAAAGATGTGGTCTACATCCACAATGAGCTGTTGATCAGAGAGACCTACTAGATCTCCCAAAACAAACGAGACAGACTTCTGTCAGAGTACTTGAATACCCACCAGAGGTTAACGATAAGACCCTACTGCTGGCACTCTGTCCACATCGAAGACGAGATGGACACAGAACCTTGAGGAGAGAATGAGCCCATCATACCCACCTGGGCACCAGATGAAGCCATAGAGTTAGTGGGGTAATAAGCAAGAGCTGCTTTCTCGGTGAACCTGGTACCTGCACAAGGGTGAAGGAGACAGACACAGAATGCTCAATTCCTACCAGATCAGATATCCAGAGACACAGAGACTCCCAAGTCCTCCTGCCTATGAAATAGACCTACAATGAACCCAACATGGCTCAGGGAAATTCGTGTAAGAGGGAGCGAAAATATTGTTAGAGCCATAGGTTGGGTCATTATGCACAGAGACATTGCCTCTCCCACATAACTGAAGGCCACCCCCACAATGCAACAAGCACAATCTGCAGGGGGGACAACGACAGGGAGAAGGCTAATGATGGTACTATCATGGCTGTATACACACTTTATACATAACTATTTTTTTAAAAAAAGAAAGAAATAGTACCATTTATCTAGTAAGTTTTCATGTGTTCTTGTCCTGAAACAAGGTGGTCTTTAGGGAAACAAAGCAATTGTCACCTTCTCTTTCGATTAAGATGAATGTAATTTCTTTCTCTCAGAATTAAAACAGTATTTTGAAGCCCCTCATGGTGGCACATGCCTTTAATTCCAGCACTAGGGAGGCAGAGGTAGAATTTCTGTGAGTTCAAGGCCACCCTGAGACTACACAGTGAATTCCAGGTCAGCCTGGGCTACAGCAAAACCTTATCTTGAAAAACAAAAAAAAAAAGAACTTTTGAAAAATGGACTTGGTTCACAAAAATAAAATAAAAAAATATTAAAAAAGAATATTAAGCTGGCTAAAGAAGGAGATCTCTAAATAGGTGAACACATAGAGTTAGGTTTCTATGATAGCTTATGCAAATGAAAAATGAACTCCTTAACCTTATATATCACAATATTAGAATCACCTCCTCTGAGTTGGAAATAATAAATGAATGTAAATAAGGTGTGTTTGCCATCTGATGTAGTCCATGAAAGACTGGTATTCCAATTTTCATTGCTTTTCTAAAAAAAAAAATATTTTTGAGAAGGAAATAAAAAGGACCCTACTGCTGAAGATACCAATTGCTGTTTTCATGGACCATGGAGAGACCTGATTGGAATCCAGAGGAGAGCCAATCCTCAGATAATTAGTCCATCTAGTGCTGGAAGGTGCTACATGAGCTACCAGGGGAAAGTGGCCAACATCTGTCCAAGCAACTCAAAGTCTAAGCCACTGAGAAGCAAACAACCTGACGTGATGCTCACACAAGTGCAACAGTGACACACAGCCATGGTGGGCAACCAACTGCTCTGTGATTGGCTAACAGATCTGCTCAGTGGAAAGGAAACCATATCTGGAACTGGGAAACAAGTCAGAATCATATCAGATAATGATTTTGCTTCCCATTGTCAAGCTCCCACTAACCTTACACTATAAAAGTGTCTAAACCCTTTTAATTCTCTCCAAATTAATAATGGTTATCACATTTAACTGGCACTGACTTCACTCTCCATTGGAGAATCTGCTTCTCTTTTTCAGATGGGAATTGGACTTGACAAAATGAATGACCCAGCACACTCCACCCCAGCCCCAGCTGAAACCACAGAAGAACTGGGGAAATGAGCAAGAATTCTGTGCTCTCAGTTAAGCTGATATCAGCACAAGGGTGATGGAGATACTGAGGACACTCAACACCTACCAAGCCAGACATCTAGATGCTCCTAAGTACCTATCACTAAAGTAGACTTAAAATGCTCCCATCATGGCTCAGGGAATCTTGCAGAAGAGGGGGTAGAAAGATTGTTACAGCCATAAGTTGAGACATTTTGCACTGAGAATTGCCTCCCCCACATAACCGACTGCTGCCCCATAATGCATGACCCACAATACTCATGGGGTTGACCTGCATCCCCAATGAGGAAGGCCTCTTCAGAAAAGGGGTAGGGAAGAGGGAAAGGATGGTGCCAACATGTGATATTTACATACAAAATCTGTCCATATCTAATAATAAAATATAAAATACATATTAAAAATTGAAATGATAAAAAATCAAAATAGAGGAAAAAAGAAAAGCATAAGAAACTCGTCAAGGACCAGATTCTAGATCATTATGGAGGATGGAATCCTAATAAACCAAAGTATTATTAGGTTCAAGTTGAGGTCTAAATGAAGTACCTTTAATCACTGCACTCACACTACCATATGTAAACTGAGCCAGGAAGTAAAAAATGTGTAAAACACTACAGATACTGAACTATTTTTGTGGGAATGGCATAGAAGGGATAAGCATATTGTTCAGTAGATAATCTAGGTGTTTCTAAGATTTATTCCAACTCTGAAACTCCTAAGTGCTGATATTTGTAAAGTCAAATTTCTGCTCTCCTTTCTCATATGATAACAAACATGAATTCAGGTGAACACCAAGCATTGTCTTTTCTCTGTTTTATGTTTGGAGAACAAGATTAACATTTGGAAAAAAAATAATGTAATTTTTTTGTTACATTATAGTATGCAGCTCAAATTTTCTACTATGTGAAACATCACCAATAATAAACAAAGTAGGATTGATGGCTCAAAATCTTAAATCAAGCCAAGATTTCAGTCACAGGGATGGCTTCACCTCCTGTGATGCCCTGTCCATCCTTTCCTTTGGAGATGGGTCTTGAAGTATGTTTAACATGCATATTTCTTGTGGGCACCTACCCAGGGTAATTTATGCATCACCTGAAACATTTATAGCTCCTTCTGACATGCTCCTCGCTCTAGTCTGAGCCCTCACTAGAACTGCCCTTACCATTCATATTGCTACCAGTTGTCTCCTCATGGCAATCTAGGTTTTCTCTATCATGGACCTTAAATGCTGTCAGCCTCCCCCAGTTATCCCATCTCAAAAACACTTGCACATTTTTAGATATTTGTTACAATAGAACCCTAGTTCTTGGTACCAAAGCCCCCACTGGTTTCTTGGGGCTGTAATATAATAACTGCCCCAAACTGGATGAGTTCAAACAACAGAAACTTCTCTCAGCTCTGAAGGCCGGCAATCTGAACCCAGGGTGTCGGCAAGGCGGCAGGCCCATTTTCCTTCTGCTCTCTGAGGGAGAATCTTTTCCATGCCTCTTGGTTTACAAGAGCATCTGTTCCAAGGCATTCATTTCTTTTTGAGTTCAACACTCCCATGTCTACACTTACAGCTTTTCTCCCTGAATGTCTTCATGGACCTTCTGATAAAGATACTAGTCACTGAAATTAGCACCCATCCAATGCCTGATACTACATCCTGATTTAAGTCTATCTGCAAAGGCCCCGTTTCCAAATGAGGCCACACTCTGAGGTTCTCAGGTGACATATGTCTTGAAAGATGCTATCTAACTACTGCATAGCTTCTTTGCTCTACTGAGGCCACAGTGTATTGCTTCATTTTGTGGTTTCAATGTCATACATTCAGAAGGGTAGAATGAGCAAACATATGCCATTTCTGTCAATGGGACCATGTTTACTCTCAATGTTTAGATGAATATATTGATTAGCACCCACTTTTTTTATTTAAGCAAAATTTAAGATTAAGTATTGAGCCACAAGCCTTCTGAAATTTTCCAGAAAGTGTCACCCGTTCACAGTATTACTCATCACACTTGGTTGAATGTCCCCAAGTAAGCTTGCTGGAGTATACGCTCCATCTCGCCCACTGAAATTGAAGTTGCCAATTCCTGTTTGAAGTTACACTCTCCAGCAGGAATCTCACTCACCCCACCTTTGAGCAAGAGTAGATCCATATAGATAGAAGCATAACTGTATGATCTTAGCAAGCCACTTACTGCTCTGTACTTACGTTGTTAGCCGTGAGGTTAGCAAGAGGACCTTCAGCACAGTGTTTCTACGGGCACTAACTTATTTTTATAAGGGAATTCAAATACTTTGATATAGAGAGAATGCTCTTCCAGATTCATTAAAGCTATAGTATTTAGTGTTAATCAAAACCAGTGAAGTTTCTCTGTAAATGAATTGTTATACAACCATCAAGTTCCCAAAAAGTGGAGAGTAATTCTTATAATTTTCTTACAGATGTAGCAACTTAGAAGTGGTTTCATCAAGGTACTTGCTAAATTCAGCAACATGAAGGAAAAATTTCTGAGAAGCATTTTCCTGGCTGAGCTTAAAGGTCTGCTGCTCAAACACTTCTGTTTTGGAGATATGACACTTTATATTAGGAATGGAAAAAATTGCCTGGAAGTTATGGTGTTTTCTTAACATAACACTTGCTGTTATATGTTATGGCTTACAGTTTACAGAATATTTACCTTAAATAGTAAGTAGGGGTACAGACAGCATGCCTGATAAGTATCTGACTTGTGAATTTCATATAATCTGAGAAGATTGAACGGCCAATGAGTGTCCTTTTCTTGGCTCATGGTTTGCATGCGCGCTTGAAGGGCTGTCAAAGTTGGCTTGACTTAAATGTCATTTTTTTTAAATAACTGAGGACTTAAGTCAGGCTGTGGTTTTGTGAGTGTGTGTGTGTGTGCACGCACATGCGTGTGTGCATGTGTATTTGTGTGTGTGCTAGGTATGAGCTGAAGTGTGTGTGTGTTGAAGATAAAAGCATTTAGTAAATATTCCATATTACTGAAAATGAAAACTAACCCAGACTTCAAATGCAAGTAATCACTTTTACTATCTACCTATAGGACTGTTTCAACCGGGTTCAATCAAAGTGACATTAATGAACTGAGTACCTGCCAGGTAAGAGTGATGTTGATGTGAGAAATTGTGGATTTCAACCCCAGCTCTCTTGTATCCATCCCCACCCCCACCTCTTCTCCCTTGCTAGAGACCAAAATCTGTTATTACTCCTCCTGGGAGGTCCGTTTACATTGCATGAACATCTGGCTTAATTGGGTTAACAGCTGCTCCAGGTACTGTTGGACTATGTCCAGCCATCATGACAGTTCCCATTCACCTGGCAGTTTAACCTTCACAGTGAGAGCTGCAGAGCACACATGAACTGAGAGATGTGCTTTTATTATTTCTTAATACATGCTCATTTTCTCCCTGCCTACGCAAATTGTAATCAACAGAGACCACACGGAAACGCGACGAACATTTCCCTAATGCGAGTTGGTGAACTGCAAAGCCTACACTTACCAAAACCTGTGAAAAGTAGGCCAGCAAGCATAATAAGAAACGGGCCAGAGTGGTTGGAGAAAAGGCTGAGAAAACAATCCCACTTTCAAGACTTATGGCTTGAGTTTGCTTATATAAAATATTTAGGCAGTAAAAAGTGATTATGGTCATGGCTGCCTTCAGCCTCAGCCAACAAAGAAGGTGGTCTTCAGGTTCCCCACAGACACTGATGGTTTTCATCTACATTGTTGTTCTCCCAGCAACCAAACACTTGGCTCGTGCATATGGGACAAATCAATTCGCTGCAAAGCCACTTGGTCTGCCTTTTATACCACCTGCACAAAATGCCTCTGCCATTGTTTTAATTAATCTGCCCATCGTTTTATTCCAAGAGCGCTCCACATAGAAATAGCGTAGAGAACAACAACCATTTTTAGCTGCCTTAACAAAGTCCCAACCAACCCAAATTCATAAAAACAAAGTCAGTTCCAACAGGCCCTTCCAAAGGAGGGTGGTTAGCTTTCCCTGTTTACTTAGAGTAGGAAAGTGTTTTATTGAACAAATTGCTATTTGCCATCCTGGAGGTTCAAATTAATACAATATTTTATTCTAGCTGGGGATTTTCTTTTCCCAAAAAGCAACACCCTCGGGAAGCCAGGAGACAAAAAGACTCTTTTGAAACTGGACATCCTTCAGTTTATGAGGAATATGACTTTTCATCATTATAGTACTTTTCTTTCCTTCATAATTCATTAACTCATTTGGTTACCATACATATGTAAGCAGAATGTTTGCTATGCAGTTCCTCTGAGGATTTTCTGTTAAACTATATTTTGACCCACAAATTAGACAGAGCCATTTGTTTTTCAACTGCTCATTTTTGTGACCTTGACTTCGTCTTCAGATTTGAAGTGCCTCAAATTTCATGCAGGTTCTCCATATAAACTTGGTGATTTTCATAATCTGATGCATATAACATCCAAATCTAATCCCAAGTGCAGCTGAGTTTCTAGTAAAAAGAAAGTCAGTGATAAAAGGCAAGAGTGGTGCCCCACGCAGGCTCCACAGCCCAATAAATCCAGGGCAGCTTGTCAGTGTGGGGGAGCTTCAGGACCCAACACAGGAACATGCGCTTTTTGTGGACTGACTCACAACCCTCTCCTCCCTCCCACCACTCAACCTGCCTAGTCCTTAGCTACTTTGCTTGCCCAGGGTAGGAAAATCAGCACACTGAGTCCTCCTTCTTCAATCCTAAATGGTTAATCTTAATGAAGCAGGTACTGGGAAACTGATGTCACTTTCCTCAGAGCAGCTGGAGTTGTGGGTTCTTATGACTTGGTAGCATCTTTATCTCATGTAATTACCATGAGTCAGTGGTATTCCTCATGCAGAGGTGCAGCTCAGCATGGACCCCTCTGAAATGCCTCCCTACACTTGGCAGCCTCTCAGTGGTTATAATGGCTGCCCTACTTTAAGTTTTCCTTTCAGGCAGAGTAGGAAACTCTCAAAGCAACCAGAGGCTCGGTGGTCGCTTTTGTTCACAACCATGTGGTGAGAATGACTAGGGACTGTCATTGAACGGCACCATGGAGGGGAAGGTCCCGTGACTGTGGGTAGCTCCAACAGCAATCTCCCCAGTGCATGGACATGTGCCTGTGAACCACTGCTCCTGGGTTTCCATAGCTCACTATGGGAAAACAAGGTTAGGCCTTTCAGGACGCCAATAAAATCCAAAGACAAGCTATGTTGGTGGTTGATTTTCATATAGAGTGAATATAAATTATCTTTCTTAAATATGCTTGTCTACACTAAGTAAAGAAAACACTTTTCTGTTTACAAGTCATTTTACCTACAGATATAGTGTTGCTCGCAATATACTGGGAGTTGAAAACAATAAACTTATCAAAGGGAAAAAATGTGTGACATATCTTTCTTGTCCCTCGACCCACCCATGAAACAAATGAGTACATTTCATGTATCCTGTTTGCAAAGGGTATTAGCAGTTAGTTAATTCATCTGCTCTGGATCCAGCTCCTAAAAGCAAGCAAACAAAAGAAAATGAACTATGTAGTTGTTGAGCAAGCAAAACCTGAAGTTGTGCTTCTCCACATTTCAGTGGGATGGCCATCCATCTGCCCTTCCTGATCAAGCATTACCAGAACAAGATACATCTTTTCTCGCTTTTTCCAGATCTGTCCATAAACATAAAAAATATTTAGAAACATAAACAAATAACTGAGCCATAAATGTTTGTGATCTAATCATACACCACTGGTCTGCCATAAACCATTTCTGACAAATGCACTTCTGCCCCCCACACACACACCCACCGTATTAATTAACATGCTCAGCAAAGGCTAAAGCTGTCCTGAGACAACAGCACTTTTGTTCCCTTGAGTCTCCCAGTGTCCACTCAGGAACCCTTAATAGGTGCTGTTTCCTCGCTGATTAACTGCAGTACAGCCAGGCTGTTCCATGGGTTCCAATAGAGAAGAGGGTTCAGTATCCTGCACCTGTACAGGGCTTAGGAGCCCGTAGAGTGCGCCTCTCTAACATTCCTGGCTCCTGCGTTTTCTGGGCCTCCTGAATGGCAGCCAGCTCTTCCCACCTGAAAAGACATTTCTTCAAGCCTTCCCAATGTCACTTGTTATCCAAAGCCACTCCTGCTACATTTCTGAGAGCTACGTCTTAAATTTTAATTATTCATTGTTTTAAAAGATGGACATATCCTAGAAATTAATATTAAAGCATCTAATTGAAGTGCGAAGACTCTAGCTGAACCAGCGTTAACAAGCTACTTGATTTCTTTTAGACCAAACATCGAGCTGTTTGGAAATCCTTATTTTTGACTGAATTTTCATTCTTATCCTGTTCCTTAGCACTATTGTAGGTGTGAGTTAAGTGCCTATATTGGTATACAAAGACCCATCTTAAAAGGAACAGTGATTTAATAGCCCTATAGTGGGCAAGCTGACAGAGATTAGCACCTTAGCACCAGAGCACACTTTCCTCACCTCACCTGCAACCTGGCATCTGACATCTTAAGCAACAGGGACACCTGTGAAAGTGCTGTGTTCAACCTCCTGCTAATTGTTTATAGCCAGTGTAAGGATTACCAGCTAATACAAAACAACTGAACTGGGAAGCTGGGCCAGGGACAAAGCTAGGATGTCTCTCAGTAGGCTGCTTCCTTCAGCAGCAGCAAGAGCCATAGCGTTGGGTGCCCCTTGGTGCATTGTCAGCTACCTGGCTTGGTGCCAGACAGGTCTCCAATCCCACTGCCTGGGGAACCATTGTCCGTTTAGAGTATTCATCCATGTGGGTCTCCATTCCTACCGCCTAGACACCATTATCTGTGTAGAAGATTCAGAGTTAATTTTACCCAAGGAGTCCTCCTACCTCAGGTGCCAGCTTGTGGGAGGATGAAGCTGGGCAATACCCAGGGGTCACTAGATGGAGAGCCAACCTACTTGTGCCCTGCAGCTCCCCAGGTATTTTTAGGCTGTTCAGTTTATTTCAGGAAGCTTCTGTGTGGAGTAGCTAATCACTCCTTGCAAGGTGCCCTAATCATTGTAGGAGAAACTGCAGCCCCCAAAACACAGCTAAGAGACCACAGAGGGACTTCTCTTGTCCTTTGTTTTTTCTTCCAAAGGAGTTCAGGGATCAGAGGAACTTGATGATCCTAATGCAAGTGTGGCCTGGAGTTGCTTCGGCCAGTTTCTCCAGTGGAGCTAATGATGCTGTGATGACATAGGGGAGGGTTACAGACACAACCGAATACTTTGCAATTAAAAAAAATTTTCTGCAGCCAGTGGTTATGCCCAGCCTTTTCCCAAGTGCCCTCCTTTTCTGTGTGGATGTTGCAATGCACTCCTGGTGGGTATGAAGAGAAACTGAAGTCTTTTTCCATGAGCTCATAATCCTGGAGGTGAACACAGGCAAAATGGCATTCTAATGCATATGAAATAAGCACTGAGTTTTCAAGTGCTTGAAATGATTTTTGCCAAAATTAGCAATTAGTACCATTCCTGTTATTGAAAGGTTAAGTGTTAACCTGGCTTTTTGCTCATTTTTCACAGTACATTGAGGCCATTGTAGAATGAACTCTAGGTGCTCTCAGTACCCAAACATCATCATCAAGATTGCATTCAAAGTTTACCAACTGCATGATGTGGGGAAAAATCATTTCCCTTTGCTGAATTTCTTTTAGGCTTTCTAAACCAACGCTGCAATGAAATGCACAGAGATGAGTGGTTAGAGGGGCACTTGGGTGAATAAACTTGTGAGTCTGGTAAACCTTGTGTAGTGTACAAGACTACAGAGACTGGCTGTCTTGCTCCATGTATCAGGTAGGTTGGATTGTGGGCAAGCCCTTGGAAAGTTTTCTTCAGGAAGATAACTTGATTTGCATTTAATATGCCATTATGGTTGGCACGTAATGAATGAAATCAAGAGTCATAGAAATAGAGAGGCTTTTAAGAATCTGTTAAGGTGTTTCACCTGTGAAACTGGGGGTATGAATCATAGTCACACTGATAAACATAATAAAAACTGGCCATTTTTTAAGGCCCCACCAGGTCAAGCAGTCAGGAGTACTTTGCGGAATTCAGGACTTGAGTAGCAAAAGTAAACATTAAGAAATGGCATCTACTTGGAAAGGCAAGACTAGGAACAAGTTTGGAAGAATCAAGGAAAAATCACAGAATCACTTTGGCATATGCTTATGTTGTTACTCCCAGACATCAGGTGGAAACCTGAGCCTATGTACTCCGGGTTAGGACATGGCTGAGACAAGTTTAACCTATGAGTGGAATGTAAAATGATAGCAACTGAGGCTGAGAAGATGGATTAATGGGTAATATGCTTGCCATATAAGCATGAGGACAGAATTTCAAATCCCCAGGACCCATATAAGATGCAGGGTGTGGTGGCACATGCCTATAATTGCAGCACTGGAGAGGCAGAGACAAGGAATCCCTGAGGCTTACTGGCTAGCTAGTCTAGCCAAATGTGAGAGCTCTGGGTTCAGCAAAAGAATAATAAGTTGCCTTAACTAATAAGTTTAAAATAATAATAATTTGAAAAGTGATTATCAAGACACTCAACTTTTACCCCTGGCCACATGCATTTGCATACATGTGTACATGCATCACACACACATGAACCCAGACACCAAGAACACACATACATATCTAGAAGAAAAAAAAATGACAGAAAAGGAAAGATGGCCAAGACTGGAGTTTCAAAGTTAGGCAAAGAGTAGGAGCAGTGTGGTGAACGGTCACAGGTGAGCTTCTTTGAACTGTCGTTCTTTCCATCCTTCTAAGACACCAAATTACACTGTGAGTCTCTGTTTGTCTCCCACAGTGTGTACCAAGTTGTACTGCAAATTCTTACACTGAGTGGGACAGTCTGTAAAGGCAAAGACTGTGTCTTTTTCATTGCTTTATACACTTCACATGACCCAGGCAAGTGGTCAACTTTTTTTTTAAATTTAAATTTTAATTTTTTTATTTTTATTTATTTTTTCTTTTTTTCTTTATTAGTTTTGTATTCAGCAAATACAGTCAGTTTGGTACCATTATTAGGCTCATCCGTGACCTACCCCCTCCCTTTGGCCCCTCCTTGTTGACGTATACGGGTCATGCATTGTGGAGTTAGCCCACAGTTATGGGTAACCTAAATGTCTCTGCATATCATGACCCAACATGTGGCTCTGACATTCTTTCCGCCCCCTCTTCCGCAAAATTTCCCTGAGCCATGTTGGGTTCATTTTTGGTCTGCTTCAGTGATGAGGTGTTGGGGGCCTCTGAGGCTCTGGCTCTCTGATTTGGTAGGAGTTGATTTTCCTCTGTGTTTGAAAACAATATTCGTGTAAGGAAGAATGAAAACTTAGACTTCAATACCTAAAATTTTACCCCATTTCACAAGTAATAGGCATTAATCACATCTTCAATTCTGTGAACAGTGAGGTGAAAGAAATGCTATTCTGTGGGTAATATTCTGTGGGTAATGCTATTCTGTGGCTCCTGGTGTGTCTGGAATGAGACCTTTAGTCCACAATGTTCTCTCTTCCAATCTCTCCCTCTTTCTCTCTCTCAATCTCTCTCTCAATCTCTTTCTCCATGAGTGTGGTGTGATCTCTCCCCACCCCTCCTCTGCTTCCCTCCTCTTTTCTTCTCTCCCATTCCCCTTAAGTTTTGGAGATAAAGACTTTGACATTTTGGTTCGTTTTACCTTTATCCAAGGAACAGCATTATGGTAGCCACGTCCAGCTTTAGTTTCAACCCACTGAAGTGCCAAGGCTCCCTCCTCAAAGCCTCCCTGTCCATGATGATATACACACCCTAACACACATGCATATTCATCAGCTCTCCCTCCATCCCCTCAGCTGATTTACTCCTCGCATCTTGTATTTCCTTATTAGATTTATGTGTGTTAATTCATTTTTCTTATCAGTTCCCTGATTCTCATTTTGAAAATACAATGTCACATGTATTCTTTTATTAATTTGGCACCTGGGACTGTAGAAATGCCATTAGGTATTATATCTCTAATTAAATAAAATTAAAATGTCAGACTTGTTAGCTCTGCCTAGTGCCTTCTTCTTTATCACCACTGCTATTTTGCAGTGACTTTGTTTATGTCCTTGAATTGTAAGCCTCTGTTTTCTTGATCAATAAAATGGGGCTTTTGCCAGTAGCTTCTCCATGTTATAAAGATGTTATAAATATCCATGAAGTAAAGTCAATTTCTTTTGACTTCTATGATTAAAGAAGTGCTTCTCCAGGAAGGCCACAGGGTCCCCCTGAATCACAGGAATGTATGCTTGTATTGCTGATGTTTGCTGGACCAGAACCTTACACAATGGCTAACCAAGCTATGTCTATGTCTGTGTTTGTAGGTGACATCTATGAAGACAATTGACTCAGTAGAATTTAAGGGTGATTAGTTGGCCATGAATGAGAATAACATCTGCAATGACTCCATGGAGGATACAATTACCAGGCGATCAATCCTTTTCCTTCAGGAGGTAAACTGAATAACAACAGCTGGTTTGAGAAGTTCTGACCCCACGCTCAGATTTCATCAATGATCAGGAGCAAAAATAAGTGGTTGCCCACTGCTGAAATTCCTTCCCTGGTCTTGTTGCAAAAAAACACTGGCTTATAGACAGATTATCTTTTGACCAGGCACACCCTGGGAATTTTAAGGAATGTTTCAAACTATTGCAATCAAGGTGCAGAGTTAAGTGTCACATGGCTATGAGAGAAGAGAGACATTAATTCAAATGTAAACCAGGTTGGTGGATGCTAAGAACACATTCCCAAGGTGGCCACTGCCAGGAAATATCTGTCTTGTAAAGCAGGACAGATGGGAAGCCTTGCTGCCAAGCTTAAAAAGAGTTAATTCCCTGAAGTACTTTCCACACTTCAATGTATAATGTGGAAGAAAGACACATAAATGGTGTCAGGAGTGAACTGACAAGAGGTGGAGGAGTGGGGGGCTAACAAGACCAAGTTGCAGACATATCAACAAACATCAGCAAGGCCAGAAATTCACAGAGCCGGACAAACACCAGCAGAGGCCACGGGTGGCATCACTAAGAAGAGATGGGAGCATTTGAAGGAAGAAAAGGAGACATTAAGGAAAGCATAAAAACAACTCTTTGAATTTTTGAATAATTCTGAATTATTTTCTATATAGCAAGTTGAGTAAGAAATCAGAATTGCTATTAGAAGAAATAATACACATTCACCAATGAGATGGTACAGGAGCCCCATACTTGGGGCTCAAGTATCCAGACACCAGGCGCACTCATGTTTGCTTAGTTCAAACCAGTGTTGTGTAGAAACATCTGCAAAACTGCTCATCTCAACATTGAGTTATAATTTAGGAGATGCAACAGTACCAAAATAATTTCAAAAATTCCAGAAAATCAGAAACATTATGTAACAGAAAATAACAAAATAATTTAGGAGTCATTAGTTTGCAGATTAATTTAGTTTCTACAGCACTCCTTTTAGAAAATGACTTGGACAACTTTAATATTGAAATTTATTTTAAAAAAATGTTTATAACTGGTAAAATTAGACAGGTACATTCTAAGCATGAAACAGATTTTTTTTGGTATCTAACAATATACAAAGGTGGCTAGTGATAAAAGATAACTTTGTTTTGTGAGATATGAACAAGTTTCTACCTCTTAAATATTTCTTGCAGGTTTTATAATGAAAATATTGTCTATCTTGAACAACAGATTAGTTGGCAGATATCTGATATGCTCAGCAGCAAAAAGAACCCTGGTTTTCTGACAGACATGGCTTTTCTGTGTAAAATTAGTCATAACTTGTTCTTATGAAAACATACAAGAAAGAGAGAAGACACATTCTCCCATCATATTACGAGAGCGAGTTTGGAATTTAAAGATTAATTACCTCATTGTTTATATATATATATATATATATATATATATATATATACATACATACATATATATGTATCTGAACTGCTTGGTTTAAATTACTAATTGGAGGAATCCCACCACAGGCAGGAGCTACTTTTCTCCTCAAGAATGCTTGTTTCTAACTCTGCTGGGAGATACTGGCCTCACTGTTTCCATGTCGCCTGGCACAGCTGTGGCTTCAGAATCTCTTCTTCAGTAAAAGTCCATCTAGCAGAGCATTCTCTATGCTTGAGACATGCCACCTCCTGTACAGAGACACCAGAGGACTGTGTGCTGAGAAACACGGCGACATGCCTGGGACGTATTTCAAAATCAGGAAAGCTTCCTTATATCTGCCATAGTTTCTCTTTAAAAAAAAATGTATTGACCATATCTATACTTACAGACAATAAACCATAATAATTCCCTCCCCTCCCCCACCTTCCCCTTCACAACTCCACTCTCCATCATATCTCCTCCCTCTCTCCATCAGTCTCTCTTTTATTTTGATGTCATCGTCTTTTTCTCCCATAGTTTCTCTTAAAACTAATTACATTAAAAATACAACAGAAAATTCTTCTTAGCCAGGTGTGGTGGCGCACGCCTTTAACCCCAGCACTTGGGAGGCAGAGGTAGGAGGATCGCCGTGAGTTTGAGGCCAGTCTGAGACTGCATAGTGAATTCCAGGTCAGCCTGGGCTACCTCAAAAAAAAAAAAAAAATCTTGTTTTCTTGTCAGATTACTTCAAATGCACCTAGTCGTTTTCGTTTGGTTTTTTTCTGTCTCTCTCTCTTTCTCTCACATTACTTAAGCTTACATTAAATTGAGTGTACTTGTCATCTGTTTATGAGTTCATTTCTGCTTTCATAGTTGAGAAACATAAGCCCAGGGAAGATATTTCAGCCAGGTCTGTGGGCTCTGCTAAAAGGGCTGTGCTGAAAAATAAAAAAAGAATACAAAATCTGTTTGCTCTGTCAGGTTCTAACAGTGAGTATTGTCCATGACCATAAAAATCATTTGCATGTTAGCCTTGGACCCAGGGACTGACTGAAGCAGACCATGAAGCCAGGCAGCAGGGGCTTTGTGAGAAAATCACAGAGGTGCTTCAGAGACCCCCGTACCAGGCTCCACCGAAGAGTGGGCTGAAGGTGACTGTCACACCACGGGCATGTTCATTTTCCCCCTCAGAGAATTCTGGGAGTATGTAAATTAAGCTTTGAGAAGTCTTGGTTGGGAACAATCATAAAGTTGCCAAATATTCCTTGAAGAGAAACAGAGATAGGAAAAACAATGGAAGTTGGAGAATGGGACTGTCCTTAGATGCATGCTTATGGAAAATCAGGCCACAAGGGAGCATTCCACTAGATGGCAGGAATTTCCTTTCAATCACTTCCCGGTCACATCTGTAGTCTTCCTCCTGGCTTTCACGAAGTCTTTCCTGGGCTTCCAGTCACTTGAGGGGTTGTGGAGCAAGTCGGCTTCCCAGGGTGGGACGTGGCTGCGCTGTGACATCGGCCTCTGTTGGTTGTCCTGTTCGACCAGGCCCCTGCCCAGGCCATGTCTCTTTGCAGCCTCCCAACTCTCTCCAACAGTTCTGACTTCACTCTGTTCTGCGGGGACACAGCAAGGACATGGAAAGGTCTGCACACACTCTACAGTGTTAAGACTCTTCCCGGGCAGTGCCAGCCTCTACTCTGCCAGCATCACAGGCTCCTGTGCCAGGCAGTACCACCCAGCTGTGATGAGTGCTGTCCTCACAGGCTCCACTGCACTAACTCCCTCCATTTCTGAATGCAAATGGTCTGGAAATGGAGTTTTTAATCTATGGCCCCCATAACACGCAGCTGTGAAATGCAGGCCACATTACTGCTCTCCATCTAAAGGATATAGGGAATTAGGTACTTTCTGTTGCTGGGACAAAATACCCAACCAAAACTAGCACGTGGAAGGAACAGGGTTTAATTCACATCACAGTTTCAAGGCCTGAGTGGAAAGTTCCACTTAGAGCTCACCAGAGTCTGGAAGTAGAGAAGGAACTGGACTCGGATCCTGGCTATCACACCTCAAGGTCTGCCCTCTGCGACGCACTTCCTCTAGCAAGGCTCCACCTCCTAAAGGTTCCAGAGACTTCTTAAACAGCACCACCATCGTGGGATGAAATGTTCAACATGAGCCTGAACTAGAGGGGGGCATTATACATGAAAACCAGGGTATTCTAGTCAATCCGAGGAAATGTACGATTCCCGTGGGACAGCAAAAGCTGACATAAAAGCAAATTCAACCTTTGACACTCACAAAGCTTTTTGCTCCGAATCTTTTAAGGCTCGAATTTTCAAAACTAAAGCTTCTTGAGATAATTATAGTCAGGAGCAGCTTTAAGAACAAATATAGGGACGTCCCTGGTATTTTTACCCAGCTTCTTTCAATGATAAGCTCTACCTAAACTACATTGCCATCCTCATAACTAGCAAACTCTCTCTTCTCTAGTGAAATTGGAGGACATTTCTAGGATTACAAGGATCCACCACTGATGTGTCCCATGCTATGCCTTCTTGACCTCTGGAAACCACTGCCATGGTACACCTTTCTACATTTTATTTGTCTTGGAGGTAAGATTGGAATTCACTATGTAGTCTCAGGCTGGCCTCGAACTCTTGGCAATCCTCCTACCTCTACCTCCCAAGTGCTGAGATTAAAAGCGTGCACCACCACCACCCGGCTTTCTACAGTTTTTGTCATGTCAAAAATGTTATATAAATGAGCTGGGCGTCGTGGTGCACACCTTTAATTCCAGCACTCGGGAGGCAGAGGTAAGAGGATCGCCAACAGTTCGAGGCCACCCTGAGACTACATAGTGAATTCCAAGTCAGCCTGGACAAGAGTGAGACCCTACCTCGAAAAACCAAAAAAAAAAAAAAAAAAGTTATATAAATGAAAATCTCTATCTACTCATGCAGGCTGAGTTGATTGAGCTCATTCTTTTCATGCTGAGAGTCCTCCATGGTATCTGTGCACCGTAGTTTGTTCAATGACACAGCCACTGAATGACATGGGGGTTAGTTTTGCATTGCATCTCCTATGAATGAAACTGCTGTAAATATTGGTGTGTAGGACTGCATATAATCATAAATCTTCATTTTTGTGCCATCACTGCTCAGAACTGCAGTTGTGTTGAGTGGTCTTTGCATGTTTACTTTCTGAAGAAACTGAACAACCCTTTTCCAGAGTGGCCGTGCACTCTGCCTTCCCACCCACCTGAGAGACTCAGGTTCTCCTCATTTTTGCCAACACTTAGTGATGTGATAACTTATTTCATCCATTTTGATAATTGTACACTGATTGTTTTATTATGAATTTTAATTGCTGTTGCCCTCATTTCTAATGATGTTGAACATCTTCTCATTCTTTTTTATTTGCTATCTGTAGATCTTTTTTGTGAAGTGTGTGAACATTTTATGCTTTAATTGAATTGTTGTGTTGTTTTTTTTGCTGTTGAATTTTGAGATCTATATATATGGTATAGACACTAGTCCTTTATCAAATATATCTGTGGGTTTTTTTCCTCCATATCCATAATTATGTCTCCATTCTTACAGGATAGGAGGATAAAGCCTGACTTTAAGGAGCAGGAAACTCGCTTAGCATTCTTCCTTCAGACCTGCTTTCAAAAGAATCAGTGCAGAGCAGCTGTCCACCCTCAGTGATGATGCTTTAACAGTGCACGCAGCTGAGGCCGCCGTAGTCTCAGGAGCCTGAAACTGGGCATTTGCTCACATTTCCTCCGTGTCAAACTTTGTACTTTTATGTGTTTCTGTCCTGTGTTTTTTCCTGTAACAAACGCACTAGTTCCTCCCACAGAAGAGTTTCAAAGGCAAACAACAAAACACCACATGGTCAGGCTTATCGCAACAACAACCCAGCTCTTGGTGCCAGTTTTCTGTAGCAGCTACTTCCTTGATGTTAGGACAAAACACCTGGCCAGAAGCAGCTTATGGAAGGGAAGGGCTTATATCACCTTACAGTTTGGACAGCATGGCAGAGCAGATAGCTGTGTATCACATCCTCATAGCAGCAGGAAGGAAGTAGCCCGAGGACTGGGCTTGCAGCTGGGCTCTAGTATCCTACAGCACACTTTCTATGACACACCCCCTCTAGCAGGTTTCCACATCCCAAAGTCCCAACAACTTTCAGAAATGCCCAGCAGCTGGGGACCTGTGTGTTCAAAACACATGAGCCTGTTGGGAACATTTCACATTCAAACACCATGCCTTATAAGAAGAGATACCATCTGTGGTAGCTTGAATCAGATGTCTCCCATAATCTCCTATGTCTTCTGAATGCTTGGCTGGTCCCAAGCTGGTGGCAATTTAGGAGGTGAAGCCTTGCTGGAGGTGATGTGTTACTAGGGGTGGCTTAGGGGTGTTTTAGCCAGCTGTCCCTTGCCAGAGATCAGCACATTTAGTGCTGAGCACCCCCAAAGTCACTTATTATCAGCATTTTTATGAGTTTTAAGTCTTCCAAATAGACACAATCAATTGCAAAGCCCAGAGCAATACTAATCTGCAGGCATAAGTAAAATATAAATATTTACAGGGCAATTGATAGGCATAACAGATGTATTTAGCAAATAGAAGATTTCCCCCTTAGGCCCTATGACAGCCATGGGTTTTTTTTTTGCCATTTTATCCATTTATTACATACAATATTAAGGCACAAGTTTAAGCAGCAAAGAATAGGAAAGTCTTTGGCAGAATAACAGTGTCTATGTTCACTGAGGGTGGACATCCAAGTGTTCTTTTACTCCCCCGTCTGCACACACACCCACCTGGCAGCACACCTCTGTGTGCCACCCCTCAAATCAGACCAACGTCAAGAAGATGCCAAAGGTTACACACAGATACCAGAACATGTTGGGAAGTGCGGTACCTGTACCCAACACCCACAGGCTTTTGACTAAGTTTTCAGTAACAGGCATGAATTTCCTCCCATGAAGTAGGCATCAAATCCCATCAGAGAACAATTGATTGTCCCCATAATAGTCATGCAACTATTATAACAGTGGGGACATATTGCCTGGCTGGTCAGTTGTGTTGCTGTCAGTTTTTTTTTTTAATTTTTTTTTTTTTTTTATGAGACAAGGTCGCGTGTGTCCATAGGCCAGCTTCAGAATCACTGTCGATGACCTGGAGCTTCTTGTCTTCTTATACCTGCCTTCCAGAAGTGGAACTATAGACTTGAGCCACCATGCCCAGTGTAGCACAGTAGGTGAGCACTATACCATCAGAGCTACATTCTCCCATTGGAGTTTTACATGAAGACAGACGATCAGAGAAACTGTGACCATCCTCCCGTTGTTCTTCAGGTCACTGTATACTGCTGTCATAGTGGTGAGCATATCAGGACTGTGAATAGGCTTTAGTGTTTGCCTCTAAGCATTTATTCCTCCACTCTCTTGTGGAGATCCTTTCCCCTTTGATGTTCCTATTACCCAACTGTCTAAACATCTCCTTCACCCTATTTCTATAACTGGTCTATCTACTGGTTACTTTCTTCATTCATCAACAATGTGGCCACCTTCACTCATGGTGTTTCCCTCCACTCTCTACTTTCATGTTGTGTGCGGTCCACATACTCTAATCCCAACACTTGGGAGGCTGAGGCAGGAGAATGATGAGTTTAAAGACAGCCTGGTCTATAGGATGAGACCCTGTATCAAAAAAAAAAAAAAAAAAAGAAACAAAAGAAAAGAAAAAAGAAAGTAAGAAAAGGAAAAAGAAAAAAATAACAGAACAAAAAAAAAAGTGTTGCCGGATTTTCATGAACACCTTGGTCCTGAACTCACTGTCATCATTGAAACCACGGTCCTGGTGGAGTTATAGCCACTGTACACAACTGTCACCAGTCATGCCATCACCACACCGTGGCCACATTCAACTTTTCCACCAGCTCTTTCTCCTTTAGTCACTTTGCATCTTCACTCTGGTTCTTTGATTATGTGGAACTGTCCCAAGTCTTACTAGCTGTTCACCTGCCTTTCTCCTGTGTTTCTACCATGTCTACCTCTTTCCCCATTCAGAGAAATCGTCAGTCTTATTATGAAATCATGTTCATGCTTGTATCCCAGCTCCTTTTTCTGTTCTTTCTGCTTTCACATGGTGAATCCTTATTTTGGGTCAGTTTCACTATAGTTCTTCTCTGTACACATCTGGTCCTGGAGACATCTCTCACGCCTGGAGCACGATGTCTCACAGACCTGCCAGGCCCATAACTGTGTGTGGAACTCCCACTTTTAACTTCCTGGGTGGTATACTTCAGGAGGAGCTCATTCCCTTGGATGCCTCTGACCCTACCACTTCCCTTACTATTTTCCAAAAACAGAACTCTCCCAAAGAAAGTCCTGAGAGCTTCATAACGCTATGCCTGCGCTCTTGCTTCGCTTCCTTTAACATGAAGATCAACTCTCATTTTCTAAGCCCAACTCTTCCATCCTACTCTGCATCAGACACTCTCTGCCTCTCAGGATGCCATTCCACTAACTGCAGTTCTTGTGGGTTTGGGCTTCTCCTGGTCCACTTACTGTGACCTGCTGTGCATGTGTACTTTCTATTTCTGGCACCTTGAAAAACATAATAAACCTTTCTTTGACCAAAGAGACCCCTGCATTGCTCCCTCTCTGACCTTTCCCTCGCAGCCAAACCAATCTGCACGCGTTCAGTCGCTGACCCACATCCTCTGTCTTCTTTTACTCAGCTCTGAGCTTTTTGTTTTGCTTCTGTTTCCCTGAGAGAGCTGCTCTGAGTTACTGCGTATGTTTACCCTGGCTGGGCTACTAGGACCACTTCCTTCATTGTCCAGCTGGCCCTCTCTGCCGGCCACCAGCGCTGCTCCTTCTTTACAGACTCACCTCTTGGCTCCTGTGGTGCCTCACTCTCTTCCTGGCCTTCAGCAGCAGTGATGGCAATGGCTACTATCTCCTCGCAGGCTCTCGTCCTCTGTCCATCCTTGTAGTCATGTTGATACTACCTGTTTTCTTTCTTATTTTTTCTGCCCTTCCTCCTTTATGACAGGGCAATATTTACACCACAATTCATCTGCTTGCCAAAATATAAGTAAAGTGCCCTCATCTCTCAGTCTCCTGCCCCCAGGACCGGCTTGATGAGCCCATGACTTGCACAGTCTCCGGGAACCTGACGAGAAGGTCCCTATGTGTGTTTTAATGTTCTGCCACTGCCAGTTTGAAATTTTAAAGAATTTAATAAGAGGCCCCTCCATTTTTACTTTTTCTCTGAGTCCTGACAATTATGTAACCAAGCTTGCATACACACTCTGTGCGCTGGAAATTTGGCTGATTCGGCTTAACTGTCTTTGAGACCTTCCTTGCCCACCCCACCCTGCTGTCCTTTTCTTTGTCCATCTTCATCCTGTGCCCAGGGTTTTCCTGTGTCTAATCATATTCCCTTCCAGTGAGGTTCTGAGAAATAAAGCAGGGACAGGAAATGTGGAACATGTGGAGAGGCAGACCACATAGTCTCTTCTCACTTTCCCTCTAGGCCAGGTACCTGGCAGCCAGTCATCAACGGCCACTCTGCGTCACACATCACGTCTGCTGCAGAATGTCACAGCATGTGAGCACACTGAAATCTATCTTCTTAATGACTGGTCCTCAGGGGCTGCCCAATATTTCCTAGTGTAGATAATGGTACACTGCCCTCTTATATTGTTTCTGTGTTTCTTCAAGTGGGATTGCTCAGGAAATGGGCCTGAGCAGTTTCAACATTATTTCAGAATGAAATTGTTTTCACAGTACTTGGACCAACTTCTCATCCCGATAGCACTGATTGAGGAGTGTGGGTTATTTCTTTACCCAACCGGGTGTTGTCACAGCCAGCCTGGTAGAATTGCCTGTCTTCCATTTTGCTTTATTGGTTTTTTTTTTTCTCTAATTACTCCTTAGGATGATCAACCTTCACATAGTCATGACAATAATTGAGGTTCTTTTTCTACTGTTTTCTACTTATGCATTTATATTGCATTATTTAAGTTGTTTTTCAGTATGTTTTATTTACAGTGCCTTCAGTGGTATACAATTTTCAAAACTTATTCTTATAAAATTGTTATATTATTCTTTTTGCTATTTTACTTTATATCTGACTAAAACAAAATAAATGCTAATGAAAAAACAGCATTCCCTAACTCAAGGTCATAGATACCTCCTTCTACATTTTCATTTCATATTTGAACTTTAATCACACAGAATAAGTTTGTAAGGTCTTATGCAGTTTTCTCAAATGTTGCTGAGAAAAGTGAACAATTGAAGGCACAAAAAATAAACTCCAAATGGACCACAGACCACAGGGTAAGACCTGAAACCCTGAAGCAACTAGAGTAAAAGTAGGGAGAACTTCAAGGTATAGATGTAGGGAAGGACTTTATGAATAGGACTGTGGAAGCCCAGGAAATAAAGCCAACAATCAACATATGGGGCCTCACGAAATGAAAAAGGCTGTTGTACAACCAAGGAGGCTATCAACCAAGTCAAGTGATAACCTGAAGAATGGGAGGAACTCGCCACCAGCTATTTACCTGTCAGAAGATTAGTGTCTAGAATATATAAAGAACTCAAAAAACTAAGCAGTAAAAAATCCAAACAGGGCTGGAGAGATGGTTCAGCAGTTAAGGTGCTTGATTGCAAATCCTGATGGTCTGGATCTGATCCCCAGTACCCACATAAAGCCAGATAGACAAAGTGACACATGTGTTTGGAGTTAGTTTGCAGTGGCAAGAGACCTTATCATGCCCATTTATTCTCTCTCTCTCTCCTTGCAAATAAAAAAAGGCCAAGCAAAAAAATAGGTCATAGAACTGATCAGCATCTCAAAAGAAGAAATACAAATATTGTTAAATGCTATTAAGTCCAGTCAGGTGTCTCTTCTTCTCTTTCTGTTTTCATCGTCCACCTTCATATTCTCTTGGGTATTTCTATTTTCCCATGTGAAATAAAGTTTCATTTTAAATGCCAATTAATAATTTGATTGCAATTTTATAAATTTGTACATTTATCTGAGCACAATTAGCATCTTTTCCATTTTACTCTGTCTATTTAGCAAAATTAGACCTACCTCAATTTATTCTGGACTCTATGTCCAGTAATTTTTTGTTTTTGCTTTCTATAAGGGTCTTGAATGACTTTTGTGAAATGTATTTCTAAACAACAAATATTTTTTTGTGATGTGAAGATCAAGGACTCCATTTTAATATTTTTGTTGCTGCTATAAAACATTCTATATTCTAAATGCCAAAGTTGTATATATTTTTTTATACTCAAGTGTTTTAACATTGGTTAGAATCTGTAGTAAAGTATTGAAGAATAGGGATGATTTCTAATAACATACATGAAAATGCATCTAAAAGTTTATCTAGAAAATGCTATCTTATATGTGTACATATAATTTTATTATTATTATTATTATTTTGGTTTTCTGGGACAGAGTTTCATGTAATGCAGGTTGGTCTCTTTGTGTAGCTAAGCATGACCTTGAACTCCTGGTCCCCCTTTCTCCATCTCTGAATCATGAATTATAGGCAAGTGTCTCACACTGATTGATTTTTCTGTGGTTCTGGATGTTGAACTCAGAACCTTATGCATGCTGGACAGGGACTCTACCAACTGAACCGTATCTTTAGCCCTAATATATATTATTTAAAAGTTAAAACCTATTGACTTTGTAAAGAACTATTAATATGAACATAAATTACATTTTGAATGCTTTCTTTGCATTACTGTGCTGAACATATTGTTTCTTTCCTAAGCCCCATATACAGGACCAATCTCAGTGCGTTTTCTTTGTTATACCATATTACATTCCTGTTATAAATTCCATTTATTGCTTCTTTAAAATACTGCTGCATTTGCTATTCCTTTTGGTGAGATTTTAAGAAATATATTCATAAGCAAAATTGTTCTCTTTTTTTATTTTCCTTATCTAAAGTTGTTATTGAGGTTACATTTGCCTCATAATAGGTTGCATAATTTCTTTGCTGCTCTCTGAATCACTTGCCACAGTACTATGGAAGGGGTCACCTCTAAAATTCTCTAGGCTTGTCAGTCAAATGAAAGATCTAGGAAATATTAGAATATAAATGTATTTCCTTCAAAACTTATTGGCTTGTATGCTTTCTAAACTTTTTCTTGAGTCAAATCTGGTAAGAATTTTTTAGATCTCTGAATGGCATGTCAATATCTTCAAATTTGTGGTACAGTGTTCCATACGTTTACCTTTTTAAAAACAACTCTCAGTTATTTTTATTTTGCAGTTCTTGGTATCATTTATACATTTAGTGTTTCTAATTTTCTAGTTCACTATTTTCAGATGATAGTCTGTTTACTAATCCTCCATGATAAAATTTGAACATGTGAATTAACTATGTATATTTTTAACAAAACATGGCAGTGTTCAGTATATGTAACCTTCTCCAAAACAAAATCCTTGGCATATTTTTACTTTTCTTTTTGTCTTTGTTATGTGATTTTCAGTTAAGACTTTAGTAATTTTAACTTAATTTAATCTCTGTATGCTAACTCATTCCAATGATTCCCATGTCCCCAATTTTTCCCAATCCACCTCTTTCCCTTTGTCCTCTAATATCCTCCCCTCTTTCATTTATGTGTCACACATGTCCTTTTGCCATTTCTGCCCATCTCTTTACATTTACTCTTGGTTATCATTTTACTTTTATTGGTTTTACCTACATTTGCCACATAGGTATGTGGAATATACAGATAGATAGATAGATAGATAGATAGAGAGAGAGAGAGAGAGAGAGAGAGAGATGAATATATGCATATATATATGAGACAAATGTGGGTACACATATACACACACACACATATATACACCCATAGATATTACACATTAGCATGTACATATCAGAGAGAACATTCTATTTTGGTCATTCTGAGTTTGAGTCACTTCATTAATATAATTCTTCCCAGGTCCATCCATTTTCCTGCAGAGTTTATTGTTTGTATGTACCACATTTCCATTATCCATTCATGTGTCAATGGGCATCTGGGCTGATTCCAATTCTTTCTTTTATAAAAAGAGCAGCAATAAACACGGGTGTGCAAGTATCTCTGGAGCAGTATGGAGTTGTCAGGGTATATGCCTAAGAGTGGAATAGCTAGGTCACATCGGAGTTCAATCTCCAGATTTTAAGAAAGCTCCATGGAGATTTCCATGGTGGCTGCACTAGTTTGCACTCCCACCACAGTGACTGAGAGTCCCTCTTTCCCTGAATCCTCCTGGCACTTGTCGCTTTTCTGGATGACAGCCATTCTGACTGTGGTAAGATCGTATCTCAAAGTGGTCTTAATTGGCATTGCCCTGATGGCTAGAGACATGGAACACTTTTTAAAGTATTTTCTGGCTATTTGTGTTTCTTTGTTTGTGAACTGTCTGTTCATCTCATTAGCTCAATTGGTGATTGGCAGTTTTATTATTCTTGGTGTTTACTTTTTGCAGTTTTTTTTTTATAAACTCTAGCTATTAGAACCATCTGATGTATATATGGATGGCAAAGGTTTTCTCTCACTGTGTAAGCTATCTGCTGCCTTTGCTGATGGTTTCTTAGTTGAGCAGAAAATTTTAATTTCATGTCGTTCTGTTTGTTCATTATTGAGATGATTTCCTTTTTGACTGGAGAAAGTTCTTTCCTTTGCCTGTGTCTTGAAGGATGTTCCCTATGGGTTCAGTGTTTCAGGTTTTAAATTAAGGTGGTAGATTCACTCTGAATTGACATTTATGGAATGGAGAGATGTTTCAGCAGTTAAAAGTGCCTGCCTGAAAAGCTTGCTGGCCTGAGTTTGATTCCCAGGCACCCATGAGAGTCAACATGGAAGGTGGTGCATGCATCTGGCATTTGTATGGGATGCAGGAAACCCTGGAACACCTTACATGCAAACACACATGCACACACATACACATGTTCCTGAGCAAATAAAATGTGTTAAAAATAAACAATTAATCGATATTTGTACAGGGTTAAAATTTCATTCTTCTGAGGGTGGATGTCTACTTTTGCCAGCACCATTATTCAGTAGGTTGTCTTTTTTTCCATTGAATGTTTCTGTCTCATTTGTCAAAGATGAGGTAGCTGACATTGCGTGGGTCCTCTTTTCTATCCTATTGGTCACAATGTTTATTTTGGTGGAAGTTCCATGCTGTCTTTGTCACTGTTGCTCTCTAGGATAACTTAAGATCGGGTATCTTGATTCTTCCAGCTGTATTCTTCCTCTCCAGGGTTGCCTTGGCTATTCCTGTCACTTCTTGTTTTCACATGAATAGTTGGTTTATTTTTTCCAGTTCAGTAAGGAATATCAATTGAATTTTGTTTGAAATTGCTTTGATTTATAGGCTACTTTTGGCTATAACCATTTTCACAATTTTTATTCTGTCAATCCAGGATAAATGGAAGTTCTTTCCATCATCTAGTACCTTTGTTGTTATCTTTTAAAGTCTTGAAATATTGATTGTAGAGGTTATTCATGCTTTTGAATTAAGTTTATTCCTGGTCATTTAAATTTTTACAGTTATTTTAATGGAATTTTTTTTTCATCTTGTTTCTGCAAGTTCAGTATTGATATATATGAAAGCTACTGATTTTTGTGTGTTGATTTTGTATCCTACAACTAGGGGCTTTCTATAGGTTCCATTTGATCTTTTATGTGTAGAATCATGTCGTTTGAAAATAGAAATATTTTGGCTTCTTACTTTCCTACTTTTATTCCTTTTATATCTTCTTTTTGTCCTATTTCTTTAGCTAAGGCTTCAAGCACTATACTAAGTAGAAGTGACAAGAGTGGATATCCTGTCTTGTTCCTTATTTTAGAGGAATTTTTCTCTATTTAGCATAGTGGCCTGTGTCCTTGCCATATTTATTTATTTATTTATTTATTATTTATTTATTTATTGGTTTGAGATGTGTTTCAAGTCTTTCTCTAGGACTTCCATCATGAAAGCATGTTGAACTTTGTTGATGCATTTTTCTGCATTAATTGAGATGATCCTATGATTTCTGTCTTTAACTTTATTTATATGGTGATTGCATTTCTTGGTTTATGGATGTAGAAGTCACGTTGCACATTCAATATGCATCCACATGGTCATGATGGACAATCTTCTTGATTTGTCCCTGAACTTAGTTTGCAAGGATCTTGTTGAGGGTTTTCAAACCTATGTTTATCAGGGAAATTTGGTCTGTAGTTGTCTTTATTTGTTTGAAGCTTTTTATGGCTTACGAATCAGAATAAGACTGGCTTTGTAGGACAACTTTGGAAGTGTTTCTTTTCTTTCTATTTTGTAGTTGATTTCCACTTTTATTCCACTGTGGTCTGATAGAATGCAAGGGATTGCCACATTTTTTTTAATTTTAAGGCTTGTTTTGTGGCCTATTATATGGTTGATTTGGGAGAACTTTCCATGTACTGCTGAGAAGAATGTGTATTTCCTATCTGTTAGATAGAATACTCTGTACCTGTTGGGTCCAATTGATCTATGATGTAGCTCTTCTCTGAAGTTTCCTTGCAAACTTTTAGTTCAGATGACCCACCTCAGTTTAAGAGTGGGGGTATTAAAGTCTGGATCTCTTTTGATATTTTATGTCTTTTGGTGTTTGTATTATAAAGATAGATGATCCAACATTTGGTGCATAAAGGTTTACAATTGTTTTTAGTTTATCGACGAATGATTTCCTTTATTAATATGTGAGGCCTCCTTTTGTCTTTTATGATTAGTTTTGGTTTGAAATCTACTTGATAAAAGGATAGCTGTTCCTGCTTGTTCACAGATTCCATTTGCTTACTAGTTTGACTTCCATCCTTTGATACTCAGTGTTTAGACATCTTTGCTAGCTAGGTGTATTAATCAGAGATAGCAGACATTTGTGTGATGTTCATTAATCAGGTCATTTAGTTTGTATCTATTTATTGGTGAGCTGAGGCCATTTAAATTTAGAGATATTACAGCAAGTGTCTTGTCCTTCCCTAGCATTTTGTTGGCCATTGCACTGATTTGCTGGATTATTAGCATTTCTTTTCCTTTCCCCCAAGAGTTTGCTGAATTGTTGTGTTAGGCATATTTGATTTTTTTCCCCAATTTCTTCCTTGCTCATCTGTTTCTTTCTTGAGTTTTTTATTCTATGGTATGTTCTCATAGATGGGACTGTCTTTCTTCTCTGTGCAGTATTTCTTTTAGAATTTTCTGTAGACCTGGTTGTGTTGACATGAATTGCCTTCGTGTGTATGTTTGTCTTGAAATACACTTATTTCTCCATCAGTTTTGAAAAATCACTATACTCATTTGAAAGTGATTTCCTTTCAGAGCTTAGAATATGTCACTCCATTCTTTTCTGGCATTTAGGATTGCTGATGAAAGGTCTCAGGTTATTCTAGTATGCCAGGGTCTCAGCCACTGAAATTGAACTCCAGACACTTGTGCCACCTAGTGGGCATATGCAATCTTGAGCATGCCTCACCTTTGTGGTGTTATATGGGATCTGGAGAGTTGAACATGAGTCATTAGATTGGAAGACAAGCACCTTAAGCACTAAGCATCTCTCTAGCCCTATTCTGATATTCTTGCTTCTGTATTGAGCTGGTGATTTTATTTAATTTGTATTTTTGACATTGTCACCATGATATGCCATGCAGAGATCCTTCTGTAGTCTTGTCTGTTTGGAGTTCTAGATGCCTCTTGTGCTTGGATGTTGACATCTTTCTCTGGGTTTTATTCAACAGGTAATCAAATCCTTTTGAATTTATCTCAGCTCCTTTTGTCTCTTGTATTCTGATGTTTAACCCAGAGATCTTGGAAAGACTAGGCCATGTTCTTGTTGCTTAACTTTTCTCTTTGTATGAGTCTGCATATTATTGCAGTGACTTTGTGCTCATCATCACTGAAATTCATTCTTCTGCATGATCCTGTCTATTACATGAATTCTGATGTGGTTCTAACTTGATCAATCATTGCTTTCATTTCCATCATTTATGTCTAATTTTTTTTCAGCATTTCAATTTCTTTGAGGAATTCTCCTCCCTGCTTATGACTCTTTCCTCTAACTTATTCACTTTTTTCATTTTTAAAAACTATCTCATCGAAGTCTTGAATATATTCTTTTCAGACTACTCATCTGCTTACTTGAGCTGTCTATATGATCATTATCTATTCAGAATTTTTTGTTTGTTTCTTTGTTTGAGGTAGGAATTCCAGGCTGACCTGGAATTCACTATGTAGTTTCAGACTGGTATCAAATTCACAGAAATCCTCCTACTTCTGCCTCCTGAATGCTGGGGATAAAGGTATGCACCACTCTGCCTGGCTGGTCATAATTCTCTTTAAAAATATATATGTGTTTTTTTCTACACTTCAGCTGTCTTGTTTTCAGTTGCCATGATGAGAGAGTTGAGAGTTGAGAGGCTGGTTGTCCCTTAATCTTTAAGTTTGCTTTGTCTGGGCATTTGTGGAAATGGATATTCCCTCCTTTCCTCCCCCTTTTTATTTGTTCCTTTTCATCTAGATCTACTTGGATATTTCTTTTGTCTTGAAAGTAAACTATTAGTAATTAGGAAGTCTGTTTCTTTCATGTTTTTAGGGGTAAGGCCAGTGCCGAACTATGCAGATTTGATGGTAGTTCTGGTTTTGCTCAGCTCTTGGGTAGCCTTTTGTAAAGCCATTTTGTTTTTGGTTGTCTTCACAGAGTTTGTCATTAAAGTATTGACTGGAAGCCAGGCGTGGTGGCACATGTCTTTAATCCCAGCACTTGGGAGGCAGAAGCAGGAGAATCACTGCAAGTTTGAGGCCACCCTGTGATTACATAGTGAATTCCAGGTCAGCGTGTGCTACAATGAAACTCTACCTCGGGAAAAAAATATATTGTCTGAAGAGGTTGTGGTTATGGACTTTTTTAAAGAGCAAATGGTAGTTGTATCTGTGTGGAGGGAAGGAGGAAAGGAGGTCAAGTTTGGATAAGGGGATATGTCTATGGAGTGAAGGAATGCAAGGAAGGATGAAGACTGTTGTAGCTGTAGAACTGTACAGAAGTAGATTTTGTGAATCATGAGTAAGGGACAGTCATGAAGTCCTATTTTGGTGGGGTAAAAGTTTTAAATACAATAACTGAGCAATATATAAATTTTCAGGTATTAATACCAATATCCAATTAGAGTGGCTAGACTGCTCAGAAATTGACATCTAGAAATAAGAACAACAATTAACAAAAAAAGAATTGCAAAAACAAAAACAGTAAGCATAAAAAGAAATAAAAAGGAAAAGAATGAAAGAAAAATAATAACAAAGTCCAACAACAATTATTTTAAAAATCACAAGGAATTATGATACATGAGGTCCTGCTCATGTATTTATTAGCCAATGTGCTTTATTCTTCCTCTCAAATTGCAGGGGTTTTTGTTTGTTTGTTTGTTTTTGTTTGCTTGTTTATTTGTTTTTTTCTTTGTTTTGTTTTGAGGTAGAGACATTCTAGCCCAGGCTGACCTGGAATTCACTATGTAGCCTCACGGGTGGCCTCAAACTCACACCAAGTGCTGGGTTTATATGCATGTGCCAGCATACCCAGCTTCAAATTGCAGTTTCTTTAGTCCAGCTCTCAAATGACTGCTATTGAGCACAGTATTTCAGATGACTGCAAATGACCAGCAACCATAGTGATGCTTGTATACTTCACAGCTTGACCTATTTATGAACCTAGTTCAGTGCTCTTCAAAATTCTATCTTTGATAGTTCACCTCACTGTTCATGCTACAAAAATATGCATTCTACTACTATATATTGTATTCTTCAAAAAGTGTCAATGAATTGGTCTCTCATGTTTTTGTTTTGTAAACAAACCGCTTTTAAAATATTAAGTAATGTCACACAAAGAATTTTAATAACTACTTTTGTTAAATTATGTCTTAGAGATTTTGATCTTTAAGAATTTTGATGTGGGAAGATTTCAACCTTCAAGGTTACGTTATTTCAGATTGGGTCGTTCAAGAACATGGCTTTCACCCCTTCATAATCTGCCTTTTACTTTTCTTAATCATTCTTTACGTTCTGTTTTTTGGAGGGCACATCTGATCAAATGCCATAGGATTGTGTTTCTATTTACTAATTCTCTTTGGAACTAAGATAGTTAGACTCTGGATTGGTGGGTACATCAGTATACCAGGTCTCTCTCTCTCTCTCTCTCTCTCACACCTCTACACACACACACACACACACACACACACACAAAACACTCTTTCCCTTCCTAGAAATCAGTTTATATATTTTCCCCAGAAGCTCTATTTTATACTTCCAGAATTCTTTTATTTTATTTCACTATTTGAGAGAGGGAGAGAAAGAGGTAGACAGAGAGAGAGAGGGGAGAGAGATAATGAGTATTCCAGCCACTGCAAATTGACCCCAGATGCATGTGCCACCTTGTGCTTCTTGCTTACATGGGTCCTGTGGAGTTGAACCTGGGTCCTTAGGATTCACAGGTAAGCACCTTAACTGCTAAGCCATTCCTCCCGCCTGAGAAGCTCTATCTTATGAAAGCCAAAAATGACCCACAAGCTAGAGCATATCTAGTCACAGAGGCAGCAGACACTTTGCATGCCTTAATGAGAGGAAGTAGCAGTATTTTCTAGCCTCCTTATATGTGACTTATAAAAACCATAAGTGAGTACAAGCCATAGTTCAGCCAGCATAAACTAAGTCAATATGCCTTCTCATTCATTTTACCAAAGAGAAGTACAGTCATTTAGAGGCATATTATGGCAGATGGTCCCTCTAAGCCTTAGCCATGTATTGCTGGACACTAAATTTCTCTGCCCCTTTATCAAGCATCTCAGCATGACACCTGTTTTCTTCCCTCTGTCTTTAAGAGAGTCATAATCTATTGAGAGAGTAGGACAACAATCTCACAGTGAAGGAAATACCAACTGTGGAATTGCAGTATAGGCATGCTGCTGGAGACACAGGTGCTACTCAGATTCAAGGTGAGTGAGGAATCTTAATGGAATGATTCAGTATATTATATATAGCTCAACTCACCATTGAGCTGGTGGCTAACTCACAGGTCCTACAACATGCAGAAGAAGGAAGACTCATCAACTGTTTCTGTACCCCAGGCAATCAATCCAGAAGACCTGATGTTGCCTCCGTTGTATTTTTAGAGTCTCATTTACTAATACCAAGTTTTTTATGAATTTTCGTTTAATCTACAATATATTGACTATTATATAGTCTTATTGCTACAAGTCCTGACTGAATATTTAGGTAAGAATTAAATCCTATTTTTTTTAAAAAATGTTGTATGGGCTTTCATGGGGAGATACTAACAGATGTCTGTCTACCCATCCCAGCTAGGGCACAGATGACATATCAAAGTGCAATTACACCAAATTCCCTATTTGGTGACTCAATGAGTCTATTATTGTTACTGTTAGAGCATGTGTTATTCAAAGGCAAGCTGCATCACCAGAATGCCCACCTCAACAATGATGGAGGGTGATGTGTCCCTGAAGCTCATCACATTACCAGAGGCAGCTTGGCTGGTCTGCAAGTCTCCTTTCCCAACAACACTTACTCCTATGTAGATCCTTGGAGATGGTCTTGTGTAGCTTGTAAGTTCTGGGGAATTCTAGAGGCTTGTACATTGTTTACTTCATAAACCTTAATGTGACACCCATCCACTGAGAACTTCCTGTGTCTTAATGAACCAATATTTCAATATGAGACAGAGCTGCCATCAAATATGGAATATTTCAGTTCAGAGGCACTTACTATACAACAAATGCTATTAAAGCTCACCATAGTTACACTATAGTAAGTTAATCATTTTCAAAGCAGATCATCCTTTTGGTCATTTAGTTTGCCCCATTGTGAAACAATCACAGAGAACATATCCACACAAGGGCGACTGCACACTTTAAATGAGTAAATATTTTTAAATGTATAAGACAAGTTCTGGCCCATACTAAGTGTTTTGGATGGTTATTCAGAAGTGAGAAGCACTGAGCATTACTTGGTTTCCATGCTGCTATGACTGAATACCTGACAAGAAGTGACTTGAGGGAAGAAGAATTCACATGTACTTTATTTATTCAAAGTGTAAGGGTTACAGTCCACACAGTGGGAAGTAAATGGTGACAGGTGGCTCCAGAATGAAGAGCACATGTGGCAGCTTCTTGCTCACATCTCAGAGGAACAGGATGCAATGATAAGGAGGAAAGCAGGATTGGGATAAATGGCTCCAACCTCCAAACACCAGTGACCTACCTTCTCAGCTAGGCACCATCTCCTAAAGATTCCACAACCTCCCACATCAGAGCATCTTGCTGGAGACCAAACACACCATACTATGGGAAACATTTCACACTCAAACCGTAACAAATACTAATAGCAATAAATAAAACCCATTTATAGTTCATATAACTTTGTCCCTCAGGAATATTCCAGACCAAAACATTGCATATCAGTAGGTCTTTGAGTCTTTCAGGGACACACTAAGTTCATTCTTTTGAATGCTGACCAGGGCTTTTTTTCTAACTCCTCTCATGAAGCTGAGCAATTTTGACAGAGACCTTGAGGGAGGCCTTCACAGCTAAAATGTTAATTCTTCTGGTCCTTTCTAGAAATAAGTTTCTAACTCCACTATAAAAGCATGCTTTTTTTCTTCTAGAAGCATCATTCTTTTTTATTTTTCTTTTTTGTTTAGAGAGAGAGGGAATTGGCACACCAGGGCCTCAACCACTGTAATCAAACTCCAGAAGCTTGTGCCACCTAGTGAGCATGTATGACCTTGTGCTTCCCTCACCTTTGTGTATCTGGCTTACATGGGATCGGTAGAATGAAACATGGGTCCTTAGGCTTCACAGGCAAACGCCTTAACCACTATACCATCTGTGCAGCCCTACAAGCATCTTTCTTATGTGCAAATGTTTCAGCATTTGAATGTGTTTTTCTGTGTGCTTGTACATGGTGCTGTGTGAAAGTACTGGCATGGGAGGAGATGCAAGACATGCTTGCACTTCAATCATATTTTACAGAAAAGGCAGAATGTCGGAATTAAAAGGCCTTCAATGTTGTGTTTACTCTGTGAGTGTAAAGTACAAAAACCCAAAGTTAGAATACATTGATATACAGGAACAGCCAACCCAAGTAGCAAACATCGACTTACAGGAAGAGCCAATACAGGGAGTCTTTGGTTCTCCTACACCTTGGCTGTGAAGAATCAGCACAGATGTAAAGTCAACATTAAATATCATATTTTAAGATTAAATAAACTGTTCATTCAATGGATTAAATATAGAGCATGGTAAGCACTGGTTCTCTTCTGGGCAAGTGAGCAGATGATCACTAGGCTTTGCCTTTTATCTGAATAGCAAGTAGGTTCATGATTGAAGCCTTCATGCTGTGTGTAACCTGTAAAAATTATAAGTCAGTGAACTGTTACATGTGGCTCTAGGAGACTCAATTCTAATTCCATTTAGTAACCTCATGCTACCATCTAATATTTACTTCAGGTGTGTGTGTTGTAATGGTAAAAGAGTAGGAGTAAGTAAAAAGATTAAGTTTCTTTTAAGAAAAAAACAGCTTTCTTCTTTCTGTTTTTAACATAAGATGTAAGTTAAATGAACACAAAAACATACCCCCATGAAATATGTCTCTTAGGCTCACGGAGGTTATTAGAAGTGTCGCAGAAAGTGTGACCTCATGGAACATGAGTTACCAATACAAGGTTACAATTATCATATCCACTAGCCATGTACAAACTCACTCTTCTCAACATGTGACCTCTGTGGAAAGAAATAAAAACATTCCCCAGATTCATAAAATGCACAAAGAACTATACTTAAAATAATTTCCATCAAAATGTGAATGACCTTTACTCACTTCCTATTTTTCACTGAAGTGGCTAAACCCATATACATTCATCCTTTCAACCGTCTAATATGTTTCCAAGTTCTCTTTAATGAATCAGTGCATCAACTATTCCCAAAAGTCTTATGATAAAAAAGATTTGTGGGCTGGAAAGATGGCTTAGTGGTTAAGCGCTTGCCTGTGAAGCCTAAGGATCCCGGTTCGAGGCTCGATTCTCCAGGACCCACGTTAGCCAGATGCACAAGGGGGCGCACATGTCTGGAGTTTGTTTGCAGTGGCTGGAAGCCCTGGCGCACCCATTCTCTCTCTCTCTCTCTCTCTCTCCTTCCCTATCCGCCTCTTTCTCTCTCTGTCACTCTCAAATAAATAAATAAAAATGAACAAAAAAAATTAAAAAATGATTTGTGATATGATCACTAAAGTATTAATATCTTATTAAAAGCTATGGCACAAGCACAATGAATGTGACATAGCATCAAATAAATGCTACGGTTTGTATTTTCTGAGCTATTGTACACAAATCTGCAGATGCTGTCCAAAAGGAGGTATCATGGTAGGAATCTGAACTGTCAGTCCTGGGTGGCACTTCCTTCCCTTTGTATGCACAGGAGGCAATGTCATGATTAGACTTGACAGATTGAGTCTTGAACTCCAAAGGGAAAAACCAAAGGACAAGGAGCCAGTGAGGTGGAAAGATAAACAGAGCTTAGGGAAGATGGGAAGAGGCAGGCCTGTGTGAGATGAATTGGACTAGCTCCAGTGACTACTGTCAGGGCCCAGGTCCAAGGAAATCTGGCAGAGTCTCTCTCCCATATCTGGGCTCTTATTGATTTAGAAAGGAGATATGAATGGTGGCATACACATTATTGTGTTGATATTTGAGAGGCTTTTATTTTATGTTTTAATGACAATAAACAGGATTACTTAATCAGCAGTGTAAGATCCAGGCCATGGGACATACCAAGGAGAGGGAACTTCCATGGCATATTTTCATTTGGCTCATATGTGGAGTGCAGATAGTTCCTGATGGAACATAGATAAAGGCACATATGACATGTGTATGTGTGTGAGTGAATATAAGTACATATATGCACATTTATATGTATATGGGGAGGAGAGAACTAGAAAGCTTTTTATGGGAATAATGTCTCCCTTTAGCCAAAGAGCAGTGGAAGTTTCCTTCATGGTCTCTAACCTTCCAAGCCAAAGGCTTTGACTCAGTTCTCAGTACCAGACATGGCCCCTCCCACAGAGTGGGGCCTCATATCCAGTTAAAAAGCAGTTGATTATATACCACTATTGGGCCCTTGGAAACATCTTGCCTGACTGGTTGATTTTTTTTTTTTTTTTAAGTTTCAGGATCCACTGCTTGTCCACACTGTTGTTGAATTTTATTGCCCAGCACTTTCCAGTTCTGTAACAGCTAGCCAGCAGGGAGATGGCTTCCATCTTAGTTCCAGCTTGATTTCTCAAAAATCCTGCGACCTTAGCTATAGTGTCTTCAGCAACAGAGTCTTACCATCAAGTTCTAATGGGCAACCAAGAGCTTTGGCAGCTGTTATAATTTCTACTGGTCTATTTCTGTTAGTTCTACTGCAATTTCCAAGTCAGCTGATATTGCAAGTAGACACAGAGAGCACAATATCTCCTTATCACATGTGCCTCTGTCCACACTAGTTTGCCATGAGCATTACTTTAAGTCTTGCTGTGTTTCCCTTCTATTTGGTCCTACAGACACGACTCTTTCCCATAATACATTGCCACAAACAGCAAATGAACTCACTCATCACTACATCAGAACATTATATACCACAGACAACCCAATGAATTGAATGCGTTAGTACATAGGAATGACCCACACTCACTGTCCTACTGACCCTTCAAATCTGTGAATCCAACCACCATCAGATTTTTTTTTAATTATAAGAAAATTGCATCTTCACTGAACAAGGACAGATTTCCTTCTCAACATTATTTTCTAAACAATACAATGGCTATTTACATAGCACTTAAGTTGTATGAGGCTTTGAGAGTCTTATAACTTTCTGAGCTTCCTGAGCTGTGTAAATTTAATTAGTTTACTGTGTCTTATGTGCCTTTCTCCAGAAGAGAATGCTTCAACTTGAGAAACAGCTATATACCAGATATTAATTTTAAAAAGGATTAAAATTTACAGGAGTATTACCTAGGTTATATGCAAATACTACATGATGGTGCAAAGGGAACTTGAGTGTTCATGGATTTTAGAATTGGTAAAGATTCTGATGCTGACCCTTCATTGATACCAAGGGCAAGTAATCCCCCAAGGGCACTATTGCACAGGGTCTAAGGGTAAGATGCTATTGAGAATAAATTTCCCTAGAGTGAAATTAAGGGTCCATCCAAGTTTTTTTTTTTATTACAACTGTTTATGCAATATTACTTACAAGTCCAAACTATCTGCAGAAAATTAATCTGTTTCAGCAAATGGGCTCTCTACTTAGCATTGTCTTGAGATTGAATGCAGAAACATTAGCTTTCAGTTGTACTTCAATATTAGAAAATCATATGTAATGAATACTTGGACATGTCAGTATGCTATCTTAATTGAAAAATAAGATTTATATATAAAGGCGGCTTTCAAGTCATTTCAAATGAATAGGAAAAATGTAAAGACAAACCACTTTAGTACGCTACTCTCTCTGTCAGCTCCTACTTGAAGAGGTAAAAAGAAAAGGTATTAACATAGATGGTTCCAAATTCTCTTGAGCACTTAAATAAATGCACCCAAGGGCATTCATTACTTTGGTACATTTGTTTAACTTGTATCTAAGATCACTGTGTTTAAACAGAAAGTAGTCACAAACTATTCCCTTTTATCTAGTAAGGCAGAAAAAATGACATGTAAGACCCTACCTTGGAAATTCATCAATGTGCAAGTGAATAGAGGTGGCTGTGTTCCTTGCTCTCATGATGGTGCAGATAGTGAGGTGTCAGGTGACACTGTCCTCAACACTAGGAGTTCTTCACAAGTGTGCTCTGAAATTCTGTTTCCTGACAGAGACTTGCAAAAAGTTTTTCTCCAAGAAAAGTATAAATGCATCCATCTGGTTGATTTGATGGTGAAAAGGAATTTATGACCTTCTTCCCATCAAGTCTTCAATCAATTTTACTTCTCTAATTGTAACTACCCGCGTATATGCACACTAACAACAACAGAATGGAAAGCTGAGGCTGAGTGTGTCCAAAGCTGAGCATCACACTCTGTAGGAGACATGGCCACATTACCACCAAGGAACACGAATATTTGCCGCAAACATGGAACCTGATCAACTTTGGATTTCAGTTAATGTTAATGCATGTGTATAAATTCATTACTGACATAGACTCCTCCGTGGTAATGCAAAATGTTAATAGCAGGGGAAATACGTGTGGGCATATGGGAACTCCATCGACACTTCACAACCTTTCTGTCAATCTATATCTCCTCTAGAAAATATAGTAAAATGTTTTCCCTTAACAGTAAGTCAGACTGCTAAGAGGACTACTCAGGGGACATTAAGGGAGAGGGAGAGGAAAGACTGTAAGAGTCATAGAGTGGGTAGGAATCCCCTGAGGCATGGTCCCCCCACTGCCTCATAGAGACTGACTGAGGCCTTCATGGCCCACAGTGAATGCCATAACCCCACTGTGAAGAGGTTTCCAGGGAAACTAAACAGGAGATGAGAAAAGAAAAGAGTATAACCTGTTATAAAATAAAATTTAGAAAAATTCTCTTGCTAATTGAATTATTTCAACTAATATGAAATATTTTTAACTTTATTTTTTATTTATTTGAGAAAGGGAGAGAAAGAGGCAGAGAGAGGGAGAAAGAGAAAATGGGCTTGCCAGGGCCTCCAGCCACTCCAAACAAACTCAAGATAATGTGGCCCCCTGTGCATCTGGCTTACATGGGTCCTGGAGAATCAAACTGAGGTTCCTTGGCTTTGCAAGCAAATGCCTTAACCGCTAAGCCATCTCTCCAGCCCAGATAAAATATTTTTAAGATGTAGGAGCTAATCTGAAGTTTTGAACAGAATTGAATCAATTATGTGATAGAGCTGAACTTTGGATAAAACATCTCTATTGATTTTCAAAAAATAGGTAAGTTCTGTGTGATTAATGGAGCATCTAGGTAAAAAATGAATTGAGAAAATGAAGTGAAATTGCAAAACAACAAGGAAGTGTACAGATAGTCTTTCCCAGAGGACTCATGTCCAGTGAAAACAGCTCATTCAAAACAATATTCAGTTGTATTGAATAATTGATGGTTGGGGGAAATCCCCTCATTAAAGTAAAGTGAACCCCTGCCTATGAGAAGCATATGCATTTCTGCATCTCTTTTGGTATTTATTTTATTTGCATCATTTTTCTGCAATGGCTAGGTTTTCAGTGCCAAGCATGAATTCATTCCCATGGAGAGAGACGCAAATCCAATCAGAGACCATCTTGGTTACCCATAATAGTCATACCACTATTGCACCAGTGGGCAAAGCATTTCTGGATCTCTTGTCTGTGGTCCATGTGCAGAATCCTTCTCTAGCAGATGAACAGCTATCTGCTAAAGCTGTGGGTAATGAGAAGGAAAGGAAAACTCATCAGAGGGAGCGGGGGCACTTAATCTTCATGAAATTCAATGAAGTAAAGGGTCCAGTTTTCCTTTTTATTAAAAAAAAATGTTTTCTTAGTAATCTGGTGGCATAGTGTGTGGAATTGAGCCTGTGTGTATCCATGTGTGTGTGTGTGTGTGTGTGTGTGTGTAAAAACAGGTCACAAGTAATAGAGACTCGTCAGCTCTGTTGAGAATTTGTCAATGAAATAGATAAATCAGAGGCCCTCTGAGTTTATGCCTGTCCCTTGAAGAGTAGTTCATCACTTATGGACGGTTGGCATTTCTTGTATTTTCCTTAGGGAACAGTGTTGTGGTAAATCTTAGTTGTGCTTAGACTTGTGAAAAGTAGCTTTGAAGATTCAAGTAAAATTTATACTCAATTAAATAACAAAGGATTCGTGATTAACCTGAAAGGGGATTTTGTCCTTTGTGGCCATGGGCTCAAGTCAGGGCTCCTCTGGAGAAGGTTTGCAGCAGGCTGGCTGGGCTGTGGAAACTCCAGCTGGGCTTTGGCACGTCAGTGTGCAGGCCCTCCTGCACCTCACCTCCTGCTTCCCATAGAGTGGCTTTTAGCTATCCTCATGTAGTGATTTTCCCAAATAGAGATTAATTGCAGTGTATGGGGAAAGTTGCTGGAGTTGAAATGCCTCTTGTTGGCTTTTTCACAGAATGGAAGAAGGAATAAAATACTGTAAATGTCTACAGAAGGATCCCTAGTAATTTATAAGGAAACCTCAAGCAGGAAAGGGGTGTCAGTTAGGGATGTGGGTCCAAGATTCTAACATGTCCCAAACAGAGGCCATAGTTCCACACCCCAGGGAAGCCATTTCCAGAGGAGGGCCTCTTCCCTAGCCCTAGAGTGTTTAAAGGAATACTTCAGGTTTTTTTTATTATTATTATTGTTATACATCATTGATGAATGACTGCCTCCCCATGACAGTTGCCTACACCAGGAGAGAATCACTCACCTTGACCACTGGAACCCAACTTGCCCTTGAAAAGCCCCCATGTTAGTTTTGGAAAGGGTGCAGGGGCTCCTCAATGTCCTCCATCCCCACAGCACTCCTCAGGCCAGGTGAGACCCCTGGTTTTGGACTCAAGGTGACAGACATTTAGCTCTGTGCAACAGGGCTCACCATAAGGCTCCAGGGCCCCTTCATGTGACAGAACCAATTTTAGGTGGCTCTGAGGAGAAGCAAGGCACAATTTCTGTCTGTAGAGGTAGCCACCCTGCCCTGAGACCCTATACAGCTTCTCCATCTCTCTCCCACCCTAGGTGGGCTCCCTACTGTCCTAGAGATAAGGGTTAACCACCTAGGCCCCCTCACACTCAAGCTCCCGTTCCTCATATGGATTTCAGAATGTGCTGCCCCTTGACAAAGAACAGACCCCCGCATAACACCCCTAATCAAAGGCAAGTCCTTGACGTGGGACCAGAGTGCCTCACCCTGCCCGAGTGACCTCAGGGCCTCACTCTGTGCCCTCGGCCCTGTCAACTCCTTCAGAGGAATGAGCTAAGAATGAGGTACCAAGGAAATAGTTCACCACCCATTTACCTTCAGTGAGCCCTACCCCTCCTTTAATGTTCCAGAAACACTTTTTGTTTGAAGCTACTGTCAGGTGAAATGGCCTCTTATTTAAAGTGGTTATAAAGTAACACATTCCAAGGAAACTTGGCTCTTGGTTCATGCTTCTGATTCGTATAGTATATACTTTGAGAAGACAGAGAGAGGGGGGAGAAGAGAGAGAGAATGTGGAGGAGAGAGGGGTGGGCATAGATGAAAGACATACAGATGAGAGAAGAAAAGGGGTATAGAAGGATAAAGGTGAGAAAAGCCAAGACAAAAGGATCAGAAACTAAGACGCGAAAAGAGGAGAGTTCCTGAACAATAACGACTTCTTCCATCAGCAAGCCTATTCTCAATAAGAACCATCAATAACGTTAATCCAGAAAAGATAAATCCACATAGTTTAGAAGGAGCACTGGAGCAGGAAGGATGTCATCATATGTGAAGAATTTCATTTCAGAATCCATACCTCAGTGGGTGGTGGGATATCACTGGGGGGCTACTTTACCAGAAGATCAGAAGAGGTGAGTTAAGATTGCAGCCCTTTGGAATTCCACACTTAACCTTTATTTATTTTCTTTATCTGTGAAATGGAGGTGGAATTGTCTTTCCCATAAGAACATGGTGAAAATGATGAGACAGAATTAGAAATCGCTTTTATGACCTCTGGTAGCAATTGAGTGGTCATTTTCCTTTCTTATCGGTATGACTTTTCTTATTGCTGTGAAAAAAAAAACTGATAATAAAAACATAAGGAAGAAAGGGATAGGTTTTGCTCACAGTTTTGGTACTGCTCGTCATGGCAGAGAAGGCACAGTGGCAAGAGCATGTCACGACAGCTCGTCATGTTGTGTCCATATCCAGGAAGCAGGGAGAAGAAGAATGCTGGTACCCAGCTTGCTTTCTCCTTTTTACTCAGACTGGTAACCTAGCCCTGGAATGGTGCTACCTATGGTTAGGGTGGGCTTTCCTATCTCAACCTAACTTACAAATACCTTCACAAACATGCCCAGATTTATCTCCTAGGTGATTCTAGATCCTTTAAGTTTGACAAACAATTAGCCATCACATCTTCCAACACAATTGTTCACATCAAATTTAATTTAATTCAAGTCAACTATAGTACCAAATATCTATAACTTAAAGTGGAAAAAAGCAATTCCTTTAATAATTTCATTTCTTTTTTTTTTACTTTAAGCTTGAGATCTTTTTTTTTTCCTTTTCTCATTCTTCATGTTCAAGTAAGAATGTCATATTTTTGGCTGGAGTGATGACTTAGTGGTTAAGACACTTGCCTGTGAAGCCTAAGGACCCAGGTTTGATTCCCCAGTACTCATGTAAGCCAGATGCACAAGATGGCACATAAGTCAACTCATTTGCAGGGTCTGGAGGCCCTGGCATGTCCGATATCTCCCTCTCTCTTTCTGTCTCTCTCTTTCTCTCTCTGCCTCTTTCTCTCAAATAAATAAAATATTTTAAGAATGTCATAGTGTGAATTTCATAGGATGTACTTTGATAAACCCTAATTTCTCATTCTAATGAAGCTTACCATTTCCAAAATTTCAATGCATTCCAATTACCTATAGATGACTGTGGTGTTTTGATTCAGGTATCCCCCATAAACTTACGTATTCTGAATGCTAGTCTCCCCAGCTGATGGCAATTGGAAATTAAAGCCTCCTGAAGGTGGTGAATTGTTGGGGGTGGGCTTATGGGTGTTATAGCCAGTTTCTCCTTGCCAGTGTTTGGCACACTCTCCTGCTGCTATTGTCCACTTTATGTTGGCCAGGGGGTGATGGCTCATGTCATCATTTTCCCCTGCCATCATGGAGCTTCCCCTCAAGTAAGCCAAAATAATCCTTTTTTTTTTTTTCCTCACAAGCTGCTCTTGGTTGAGTGATTTCTACCAGCAATGGAAACCTGACTGCAACAATGACAATTTCCAAGCAGAATCCAAGTTTTTCCTGGTTAGGGCAGTTTGACCTTGCTAAGTGATCTAGTAAGAAGTTGCAGTGACAAGTGACAAAACTTGACCCAGCTTAAGATGGAAAGTGCACTGGCTCCTTATCTAAGATGGTAGCAAGTTTGCCTTGGGCCAGTGTGATTCAGGAATACACAGTGTCTCCTGGGGAGTCTGTCTACCCTCTCTCCATGTTCTGTGGTCAGGTTTCTGGGCTTCTTAATCATGGTGACCTCCTCCTTGAGAATAGAACTGACCCATTTCAGGTCTAGCATATGACTGAAACCATCAAATTCATAGATAAAAAGTCATATTTTTATATTTTTTTGTGGTCTGATTACTAATTGACATAATCAATGCCCATACTTATGGAGAACAATGTAATGCTTCATTTGGATTCTTGAATGCATTGTATAATGATCACATCAGGCCATTAGCATGTCTCAACTCCAACATCATTTCTTTGTGGTGGAAGTAGTCAAAATCCTCTTTTGTAGCCATTTTGGAACATAGAGGACCCTACTGTTGCACTATCAGAGTGAACATCACAAAGTTCTCTTTCGGGCTGGAGAGATGGCTTAGCGGTTAAGCACTTGCCTGTGAAGCCTAAGGACCTCAGTTCGAGGCTCAATTCCCCAGGACCCACGTTAGCCAGATGCACAAGGGGGTGCACACGTCTGGAGTTCGTTTGCAGTGGCTAGAAGCCCTGGCGTGCCCATTCTCTCTCCCTCTTTCTCTGTCTGTCACTCTCAAATAAATAAATAATAATAATAATAATAAAGTTCTCTTTCTTCCTGACTGTCCTGAGTGAACATCAAAAAAGTTCTCTTTCTTCCTGACTGTCCTTTGTACATATATATGTGGTCTAATAACTAGCAACTAGAACAGCTTGCAGAGATTGTGAAGAGGGAGGAGGAGGGAAAGGTTGGGCAACAGGTACAAAGAAATGACCTTTCTTGGGACATCCTGGAAAAGGATTTAGGCAGGTTATTTTGGATTGAGTCACATCCTGTGTTCCTCCTTGAGCAGGTCACTGTGGCCAGGTGAATATAGGACTGTGGTAAACAAAACTGATTGTTATAGCTAAAAGGTCAACATCCCTGCCCCAAATGGATTTTTCACCCAAAGATGTTTTCTGTTACAAGGACAAATGCACTGAGGGCACAGGGCCTGCAGGAAGAAAAGCACACCTGCCTATGCTCCTGTCACCCTGCTATGACCTTGGCCTTCCTGGGCTCTGCCACTCATTCTTACTTGAGTATAGCTTCTCAGTGGCAGGGTGGGATGTTCCCCACCTTCTTACCTCCCCACACCATGTCTCAGCCTTCCCTCACTCTCCCATAATGTTTGCATTCATGACCTGCCAAATGTCTGCTCTCTCTGGTTCTTGCAACCTTACTCTTCCTTCAGTGTTGCTCTTTCCAGTGGTTTGTTTGAACCTGAGTCAGAGCTGAGCATGTCTGACCTTATTAGGCCACTGGAACCCTGCTGCCCCGTCATTTCAACCTGTCCTGCTGGGGCTGATTTCTAAGAACTCATATGCACTCTGCCCACACCAGTTTCCTTCTTTTCCTATTGTTATCTCATATGAACAAGTCTCTCTGGATGCAATGTGCAGGAATACATCCAAAGTTAGATAAATTACTTTCTGAAATACTCTTTCTCTTTTATTTTTGCCTGATATATTTTGAGTTTATTTTGTTTCATTTTCAATAAATATCTAAAATACTATACCTTTCTATTTCTGGCCCTATTAATTCATTCATGTTTTCTCTAAAGAGCCTCTCAGTTTTCTGACAACTGAACATTCACGTTATTTAAAAGGCAACTGTGACATGATCAAGAGAAAACGGCATATATTTCAAATTCACTGTCTAGGGTTCAAGGCCAATACTACCACTTAAAACCACATGATCTCTTCTTTCAGATCACTTCATCCTAGAAATGTCAGCTTACATGAATGGAATACCCTCCTCAGTGAGTTGATGAGAGGTTTGTAATTAGATAGGAAACATCTGACAGCTGCACACATTTTTCAATGTATAATTCAATTTTATACTATTTGCAATTGTTTTTTGTTTTGTTTTATTTTGCTTTTTTGAGGTAGGGCCTTGCTGTAGCCTAGGCTGAACGGAAATGCACTTTGTAATCTCAGGCTGGCCTTGAAATCACGGTGATCCTCCTACCTCAGCCTCCCGTGTGCATGCCACCATGTAAGGATCACCATTCATTTTACATACTTGACTTTTTACAGTGTAGTTTTGTCTCTTGACCAAATTACATATTATTTGAAAGGAAAGGCCATCATTTTATGTACTATGATCCTAAAATATCCTTAATAGCGTAACAGAATTCAATAAGTATTTGTTTCATGGTTGGATCTCAAATATAATGGGAGGATAAATATTTGGTAGTTTTCACCCTGTAATTATGAATGCTGACCTGTTATAGGTGTTCTCTAACACAAACTCAAATGAAACAATGTAGGGACACTGTAATTGACAAATTGTGTCTGCTTAGAATTAGCCTGAAAAAGTTGTTGTTGCTTTTTTTTTTATTCACTTCCTTTCAAAGGAGAAAAGAGGAAGAGTGGTAATTACGCTTTAAAAGTAACTTGCGGCATGTCCTGGTAAAGACAGGAAGAACTTACTGGCATAATCCATCTTGATTGAGTGAGTGGATTGTGCTCATTCATTATCTGTCCCTGGTGTGCAACAAAGAAGAGCAATGTGCAGGGTGTGCAGGGTGAAGGCAAGCGAACCCAGCGTGCCCATGTCCAAACAGAATGGAGATTCCACAACATCCTCGGACTAGTGAAAGTTGCCCAAGATGTTTCTGAACTTTAACTTCTTTCTTGTCTTACATTCCACAGATGCCCAACATTCTTGTGACAAATTTGTATATTTACTGTAGATATTTTAGTTGAGTAGAAATAAGGTTTGATGGACTAATAACAGTATGTCCAAACACATGAAACAACAGAAATGTCATCACTGCCCCTCTCAGAGAAGAAAGAATATTAAATCAATGAGAATCAAATGAAAAGGGAAAGGGGAATTTTATTTCCATAGAGGGTAGATGCTTACAAAGGAGAATAAATGAACAAATGTCCCCACATGCTAGAAAGTAGATCTTTTAACAACAGATTATGGTGGTAGAGCCCAAGGTCCCAACCTGAATTCTCTGGTTTGACCAAATCCCAATATGTTAACATAATAACTGTGTCACCATCTACAAAGCACAGTCTTTCTGAGCCTACCTTTCCTCTTGGTAAAATATTAATAACATCAGAGCCAATCACACATAGTTGTGTGGTGAATAAGTGTTGAAATAAGCACCTAACATACTTAGAATGTTAGCCAACAAACAGTGATAGTCAATGACCATCTTTTCCTTTTCTTCCGTTTTAAAAATATTATTCATCTGCAAACACAGACACACACACACACACAAAGAGAGAGAGAGAAACAGACACACACAGAGAAAGAATAGGTTTACCAGGGTCCTCCTGCCACTGCAAACAAACTCCAGGTGAATACACTACTTTGTGCATCTAGATTTACATGAGTATTGGGAAATTGAACTAGGCTGTCAGGCTTTGCAAGCAAGTGCCTTTAACCATTGAGCATCTGTCCAGCCCAATTATCTTTTTCTTGTTGTGCTAGAAACCTATTCAGAGTTAAGGTTAACATTGGGGTGGTATGTAGATCAGTGGTACACACTTATTTACCTACCATGGGTTTGATTCCCAGCTTCTAAAAGAAATAAAAAAAAATCCCAGCAATTAGAACTAATGTTCACAGTTTGTTCTTGAAAACAGAATACTCTAGAATTCCTGAGTAATTTCAGTGATATCAGGATATCTGTGCTTCAGAGCAACAAAGCCTGAACATCACTCTTAGATTTGATTATCAGCCTTGACCATATCTCCCCGGCCTTGGTGTGGCATCAAGCTTGCATTGGAACCCAGTTCATTAGCACATCTACTCCATTTCACTATCACGGTCTGCCATCCTTTGTTCATCACGTTCTTATCCCTGTGAAGTGAGCATTGAAATTCCAGAGCTCAGATGCTATGCCATCAACAATCACTAAGAAAATTAAATTCTATTGGTGAAGTTAATTATGAGATAAATACAAATAAATTAGGAAGATTTTCACTGAAGCAAAATTAAAGTAAAAGAACACTTTCATAATCATGTATGAGCTCTTTTAGTTAACAGAAGACCCCATTATATAAACACCCCAAGCAGTGACATCATTATTTATATTTTCACATTTATTCATTAACATATTCCTCTATAAGTCTATTTGTCATTGTTTTTGAGACAGCATCTCATGTAGCCCAGACTGGCTTTGAACTCACTGTGTAGCTAAGGCTGTCCTTGAATTTCTTGATCCTCCTGTTTCTACCTCCCTCATGAGGGCTCTAATTAGAGGTGGGTACCACCACACCTGGCTTTCTATTTGATATTTTTGATGGACTCCATACATTGTATCCAATGCTGTCTTTAAACATGTCTGTTGTGTATGCCATTGACATTCCAACTCATCACCTAACTGAAAGTTTTATCTACTCCTTACAGAACCAGATATTAGGGGATAGAGAAGAAAACACAATGAAATAATCACATTTTACTAGTCATTAACATTTCTAGTAAAAGACTTAGATGTGATAAAGCACAGAAACTGACATTAAAGTAAAATTAGATTTCATTTAACTTTGTTCCTGCCTCCACCATGAATGTGGGACGTTAGGTGTTGACTGGAGGCTCTGAATCAAGAAGAGTAACCTCTAAGGAAAAGCTTTGGAAATTCCAATTCAATGTCTTGGCTAAAAGATGCTAAAAATAAAATTAAATTAAAACTAAGCTCCTTTAGGGGAAATATTAAAGTATTTTTCAGCTAGGAAAAGTACTCTTTAAAATATAATGCCAATAGCACAGTTTTTTTTTTTTTTAACATTTGGTTCTTCTAAGTAAACAGTTTAGTGCAAGCATTTAGAAAATTCTTAATTTCAAATGGGCTTACAGCTTCCTTTCTACATACTAATGATTAAACTAGAGCCACGCTCTGATCATTATTTTTACTTAATCTTAGACTCAGCAAGAAAATAATCCCTAAATAAGTAATCACAGGCTATGGCTTCAGAATGAAATGGTGAGATTTTAACTTAGATTTTTAAACCCATTTTTGTCTTCCTGTAATACATTGCCATGCACATGGTTCCCCATAAGTTATGTAAACTAGAAAGGTGAATTCTCTTTCCCATTTGCCTATGCATCGTGTTTGCATACAGGTAGGACTATCTTATCTGTTGCTAGGGAGGGAAACTTAACGTTTCTCCTTTCTAATCCTCTGCCCAATGTCTTCTACTATGGTACAGAATGACATTCGTGTTAGGTAGAGTCTTTGCCTAGGATGCTTGAGACCCTAAGTTTTATCATCAGAACTGGAAAAAAAAAGCCAAAATCAAATGAACTGTTATCTATTGATAGAGAATATAATTCTAATGGTGGTTGCAGCAATAACTCAATGTCACACTTGTGCTGCTCACAGGCTCTCTGGAAAGCAATGAAAGGAAAATAACCTGCAGACTGGCTATTGGGTCACTGAAGTTAAGAGTGTTTTTCCTTTCTCAACTGACTGTTTCCCAAAACCTTTTCCTTTGTCTTTCATAATGTGTTCCTCCACACCATCCCTGTGGCTTGCCAAGCCTTGGCCTCGAGACATCAGTGATGTGTTCTCTAGTAAACATCCCTGTGACTTTCAGAGATACTAACTGTGCTACAGACTACATAAGAAAACATACACTAAAAGTGATATTATACCTGATTATGTGAAAATAGATCAATATGCAATCATGCTGGTTGCTCATAGGTGAATATTTGTTATTAAACATTTCTCCTAATTTTAACTAATTTTGCTCCATTCATTCTCTTTTGTTTTGTTGGTGTAGTGTGTATATATGTGTGTGGTCTGCATGTGGAGACCAGAGATCAATGTCAATGGAGTTCCTCAATCGCTCTCCACCTTATTTGTTCAGGCAGGGTATCTCACTTAATCCAGAGTTCACTGATCTGTTAGTCTAGCTACTTGGCCTACTGCATGGGTCAGCCTGGGATGATAGAAACGCAATGCCACACCGAGCAGTTAGGTGGGTGCTGGCAATCCAAGCTTAGGCCCTCAAGCTTGCATAGCAAGCACCTTACAGCCTAAGCCACAACCCCGGCCTTTATCATATTTTAAAACAATATTACCACTGACAGTACTAGTTCATTCCTTAAAGTCCATGGAAAGGTAAATTCTAAAGTCAAAGTTAAGTTATTTAATGTGAGTTCTCCCGTTTCCCACAGTGGCCTGGATTTCTAACCCCCCAACTTTGCTCTGTCTACATAGAACTGACTACATGTCTGATTGACAACTTTTTTAACACCTGCAATTTTAAACATCTTCTCTCCCACACTGATAGCAATATTTAGTTTATTTATTTGTTAATTTATGAGAGGGAAAGAGGCATATATATAGAGAGAGAATGGGTGTCTCCAGCCACTGCAAACAAACTCCAAATGCATGCAGTACCGTGTGCATCTGGCTTTATGTGGGTACTGGGAAATCAAACTCAAGTCATCAGGCTTTGCAGGCAAGTGCCTTCACCCCTGAACCATCTCTCTCCAATCAAACAACAGCAATATTTTTAAATGTTTTATGTTGAAGTCTTATAGGTTTTCAAGATTTTTCAAACTTAACTGATAAGTAATACCATAAAGATTGTACCTACATACTGATGGGTACCCATATGATATGTCACTGCAAGTCTATGCTGTGTAAATCAGGATAAAGATATCTGACATTTATTATTTGCTTATAGTAGAATCTTTCAAAATCATTTTTTAACAGTTACCATTTGTTTAACATTTATTATTTGTTTATAGTGAAATCTTTCAAAATCCCCCTTTCTAGCACTCATAAACACAGAGTGCGTAACTGTGATCTGTAACCACCCTGCTGTTAGTATCATAGTGGCACTTCTTTCTCCTGTTATTTGTAACTCAGTTAACATTAGCCAATCATTCCCCATGCCTGTACAGCATAGTTAATAATACTTACCGACCATTTTGTTAATTAATGATAGAAATATGTTTATCTAGCAAGCAAGGGCCTTTAACTCCTGAGCAATTTCTCCAACCCCTACCTCCAGCTGTCTAGCTAGCTATGGAGGTTTCCTATGAGGATGAAATCAGCATTGCCACCTTCCTTAAAGGCACAACTGAATAAAACAAACAAAAAAAATAAACTGTGATTCTCTGTGCAGTGATGGCATTAGTGCTGACGCAGATTAGAAATACTCTTACAATTCTATGTTGGAAGTGACTTCACCACATGATCTCTCAGATTCTTCTGTGGTTAAATGTTCCATCACTGTGAATAACCTGATGAAACATCATCATGTTGTCAAAGTAGAGCCTTGCCGTGTCTGTATAAAAAACAGAAAGAGTAGACTCTGCCATAATCTGGAGCAAGATCACTTACAGATTATCAACTGCCCCGCCTTTCTGGGGGTCACTTCAGTACTACTCTGCTGAGTTTCAAAAGGACATGGCCAGCAATACATGCTAAGGAGCAAGTGCCTCTTACTGAACACTGCATAGCCAATCCTCACATTTACACACAGAGAACATGCAAAATCACATGCAGTGCTAGGACTATTTCCATAGACGCCAGTCAAGCAAAAGTGTAGCCACATTTTTCTTTGTTTTAATTTCTTTTGTTAATTTTAGAGGGAGCTAGAGAGAGAGAGAGAATTGGCGTGCCAGGGCCTCAGCCACTGCACTCAAATATTAGACACTTCTGCCACCTAGTGGCGTGTATGACCTTGCACTTGCCTCACCTTTCTGTATCTGGCTTACATGGGATCTGGAGAGTTAAGCATGGGTCTTTAAGCTTTGCAGGCAAGTGCCTTAACTGGTAAGCCATCTCTCCAGATCCATAGTCACATTTTTAAAAGAAAATCTTATAATGCAGTGCAGTACATTGTCAGAGCAAACTAATTAATGCAGGGATTGCTCTGAGAATATAAGTGATCAGAAAAATCTCCAAGGACAATCAAGGCAGACTCACGTCACCCAGAAGGAGAGCTATGACTAGCGATGGCTGAGAAAAGGTGCTGGCCAGTCCCAAGCACCAGAAATCTCTGTCCAGAGAGTAGAATTAAAGCAGCTTCTGGAAACAGGACATCCTAATGAGGGATCATCGGGAGTCACAGCTAAGAATGTTCTTGTAAGGAAGTGAGAGACACTGAACTCTGGTGCTTTGTCTCTGCATGCTGGTTTGTTACACGTAGATTCCCTGGAAGAAAAACACATTTGCACAGATACTGAATTCTAGAAAAGCTGGTTCTTCTCTCTCATGTTTACTAGGCATATTCCTACCCAAAGAAAGAACTAGAATCCACACACTTTTATCAGAGACCAGCATAAGAGGACTGTCAGGAGGAGCCTAGGAGACACATGGAAGGAAATTTATGTGAAAATTATGGTGCATTTCCCAGATGTTTCCCATGTCTAGACAGTTAGGGCACAGAGATGAATATCTTTACCCTTACTTAATATAGCAAAAATCTCCCCCATTTAACATATCTGCCTAGACTTCCAGAGTGGGTGTCAGTGACCTAGAACTGATATTCACAGGGTGACTCAAGCAACAGGAAGCAATAGGAATTTTTCTCATTTTTGTGTTGCATTGTTATAGGAAAGCACTGTTGCCCCCTGGAAATGGAAGCTTAAAAACAAAAGAAGTGTGCACGCATATGTATACACGCTCACACAAACATACACAGTCAATCTGGCTCTGTGATGTCACCAGAATGCTTGTATTAAATGACTTTTTGTTTTGAATCAACTTTCTTTGGATTGTCCTGTGAGGATAAGTTTGCGTCTGTTTCCTTCCCCTAGCTTTCATGTTGTAGTTGAGCGCAATGCCAGAGTAGAAAGCAACATGAAGTCTTCAATGGGCCAAACTGAACTTGATTCAAATTGATTAATAAGTGTTAAGTTACAATTAAATTTTATTTTCTTTTTAAATTTAAATTCAATTTATTTAAGCTGGTACATTAAATGGATAAACATTATACATATAAATGGTATAATGGCGTGTTTCGACCTAAGTATGAATTATGGAATCAGATTGAGCATGTTTCTCCTCAGACATGTTTTTTAATTTTTTTTAAATTTATTTGCACTTGTGGGGGGCACACTGGGGTCTCTTGCCACTGCAAATGAAGGCTTATCTGGATTTATAAGGGTGGTTGGGGCCTGTATGGCTTTCTGTGGGTGGCTTGGAAATTGAACCAGGACCAGCAGGTTCTTGCAAACAAGCATGTAAGCAAGCATCTTTAACCTCTGAGCCATCTCCCCAGTCCCAGACTTACTTCTTTATGGTACAAACTTCCCTGTTTCCCTGGAACTTTCTGCATGCAAGTCCATGACTGTGGTGGGTGGATAGCACCCTGTCCTACACAACAGATTGTCCTGTTCTGGCCTGACCATGACATCTGACCAAGGATCAGCCTTTCTCCCACTGAACAGTCTTCATGGGCAAGTAACCTCATTGTTAAGCCAATAATCTCTCTGTAGCTATTTTTAAAATTCAGGCAAGTTATAACCTTATCAGCAAAGGACAAGTGTAGAGACAGAAAAATAGGATTAGAAAATCAATGCCATCTTTTTTAAGTGACAGAGGACTTCCAGCACCTTTGATGAATATAATACTTTTGTTTATCATCACTAATAAGTAAACACAGGGATAAATTATTTCTGAGAAAAGAAGGGTTGAATTAATTTAAAGAAAATATAACTACAGAGAGAAAAGCAGAACCACTGTTACTTCTGACAACCTCATCACAAATTCCCATCAGGTTTGCATGTAACTTCCCCTCAGGGAATCATCGAAAGTCACTTCCATAGACACTTTGACGAGGTGTCAGCACCTCGGATGCTATGCGCACAAAGGTGTTCATATCTTGCATACATTCATTCTCTAGGACTGCACTGTACTGAAATATACCTACGTTGATCACAGTCAGGGTGGCTGTCTATTGAGTCCTCAGGGTCCAATGGAGCATGACTGCAAGATTCCAGGGTAAAGTTGGAATTTGTGGATACATTTGTATCATATGATGGTTAAAGCTAATCAGTGATGCTAGGCCACCTGAGTTGCATTTTTTAAAATTGACATTTGATGCTGTTTAAAAAGAGGTCCCAAGAATAGATACAGAAAAATATATCAAAAGGATAATAGGGCTGGAGAGTTTGCTTAGTGGTTAAGGCACATGCCTGCGAAGCCTAAGGACACAGCTTCAATTCTCCAGGTCCCACGTAAGCCAGATGTACATGGTGGCACGTGTGTCTGGAGTTTGTTTGCAGTGACTAGAGGACCTGGTATGCCCATTTTCTCTCTCTGTCTCTCTGTCTCAAATAAATAAATAAAAATAAATCTTTAAAAAATATTTTAAAAGGATAATAATTCTAACCTTAAAACATATTGGGCTAGAGAGATGGCTTAGCGGTTAAGGGCCTGCTTGTGAAGCCTAAGGACCCCGGTTCAAGGCTCGATTACCCAGGACCCACGTTAGCCACATGCACAAGGGGTTGCACACATCTGTAGTTCATTTGCAGTGGCTGGAAGTCCTGGCACGCCCATTCTCTGTCTCTCTGTATCTGCCTCTTTCTCTCTCTGCCTGTCGCTCTCAAATAAATAAATAAAAATAAAATAAAAACATATTTTCTCCTGATGTTGCTCAGAGGTTTAGCACTTGCTTAGCATACACAAGGCCTTGGGCTCCAGCCTCAACATTTTAAAACATAGAATAAAACCAGTGCTTAGGAAGATGAGGGAAAGTCTGTAGGGTGTGACTTTGGGACTAGATCAGTCTCTTGCCACTTTGGCATTCAAGACATTTTGCTGATTTTTTTTTTAGTAGCATCTGTACCATCTACCCACCAGATATCAAGTCATGCCCGGTTGTGTATCCAAGGCTGACAACTAAGACTGTCCCTAGACATTGCCAAATGTTCACTGAAGGGAATAATTGGGCTCCCTCCTCCCTGATTGTGAAATGCTGGACCCAAGGAAGAATGTTTTGATGTATATTTCTGAATGACAACTTCTGTCCCCAGGCCCACTCCCAGCCTATTTACAATTCATTCAAACTTGGGAACCAAAATTCCCTGATCTTAGATGATATCTAATAAAACTTCAATAGAATTAACAACAGTCATCTTACTTTTTTCATTTGCTTATTTCTTCTGACTACTTCATAATATTGTAATGTTTTCTAAAGATCTATTTCCTCATATTTGCACCTTTACTGTTTCAGACATGATCCCCATACAATAAAAGTTGTGTAAATCTTTCTGAGATTTTGACAGTTTCACTCTGGGTTGCTCATAACTAAATTCCTCTTGGAAATACTGACTGGGAGAATACGAATTGTATATGTTTTATTAAAATATATGCATGTGGTTCCTTAGCCACACTGAGGTGATTAAGGGGGCGGTCTCCACCTCCATTTTCAGCAACAACACAAGATCAAAGATAGAATGGGGAAATAGTTTGCAGTGAAGTTGGCCAGCCACCAACCATTACAATTATTAGTTCGTTTTCTCTTTACTGTGATTAAATACTTGACAAGAATGAGGAAGATGTTACTTTGCCTCATGAGGAGAGAGTACAGACCGTCGTGGCAGAGAAGGCATGGAGGCAGCCGGAGTGTGAGGCTGCTTGTTCTCATCTGGACCCGTCAGGAAACAGAAAAAGGGAGGGCGGTGCCAATGCTCATCTGACTTTCTTTGTCCCTCTTTATTCTGTCTGTGATGTTGGCCATCAGGGCAGTACCACCCACATTCAGTATGGGCCTTTCCTCCCTAGCTAAACCTCTCTGCTAACAGTCCTCCCAGACGTGCCCAGAGATGTGACTCCTAGGTGACTTTAAGTCCAGTTGAGCGGACCATGAAGGGTAACTAGCACCAACCTCTTCAAACATGGCAGGGATGATCACATCCTACAACCGTGAGCTAAGCCTGATCTGCAGGCTAGCAGATGGTGAAAAATCTGTGCATGTTCAAGACACACTTCTTATTATTTAAATAAATGGTAACTTTAATCATAACCATAGATCTTAAAGTGGTAAAATCCCCATGTTGTGCTGTTTGTTTTTTCAATATTATTTCACTGGACATATGACAGTTATGTATTCATAGTGTTCAATGTGATATTTTCACACATGCCAACAACAAATCAGGACAAATAGCATATTTATCATTTTGTGTTGGGAATACTCAGAATCCTTTCTTCTAGATATGTTGACATATACAATGAATTATTTACTGAGTGCTGAGAATAAAAGCAAGGGCCACCACACCCCACCAGAGTGAGTTTCTCAGGATAAGGATTTGAACCCACAACTCCAGAGGAGACTGTGACCTTAATGCTGCAGCATAGACCACTTGGCCACTCTGAATGCATGGCCTAAACTGTTATTACCACATCTGCCCCATCCTGCCATATTCCTGTCTAGCTATGCTTCTGTTCTCTATGACAAACTATCTTCCTCCAGCCTTCTCTAAGCTTGGTGGCCCTTATTTTATACTCTACTCTGTAAAAACCAACTTTTTATACCTTCTACCTATGAATGAGAATAGGCAGCATTTAATTTTCTGGGCCTGCCTTATTTCACCATTTCCTATGCTTTATTCAGGGAGAGACAGAAAAGCATAGAGGACAGTGGAACCCAAGGCATAGCTGAAGCCTAACATCACTTGCTATCTGATTTCTCTCAAGGATCTCCAACTGCATGCCTTAAGAGGCCATGAGGTTCATTACTACAACCATCTGTTGCAGTCAGATTCGCACTGTCAGAAAACTCCTGAAAAGAGCAGCATATGGGAAAAGGGTTTACTTTGGGTTACAGACTCGAGGGGAAGCTCCATGATGGCAGGGGAAAACGATGGCATGAGCAGAGGGTGGACATCACCTCCTGGCCAACAACACGTGGAAAACATCAGCAGGAAAGTGTCCCAAACACTGGCAAGGGGACACTGGTTATTATACCCATAAGCCAGCCCCCAACAATGCACTGCCTCCATGAGGCATTAGTTCCCAAATCTCCATCAGCTGGGAACCTAGCTTTCAAAACACCTAAGTTTATGGGAGACACCTGAATCAAACCACCACACCATCTTTTAGGTGAACAACTCCCTCACAAAGACTTTTGGTATCATTTAAGTAACATACTGATGAGGGCTGAGGATGCAGGTCAATGGTCCAGTGCTTGCTCAGCATATCCAAGGCCCTGAGTTTGATCCCCACAATTCCTAGCACTGCCAAAAAAAAAAAAAAAAATACTGGTGAATACAAGAAGATCCCCAGTGAAACCAACTTTATCCCATCAACTCCCACAAAAGCCCAGAGCCTCCACTCTCGGTTAGACATAACAACATTGTTGAATGTGCTTGCCCTATGACTGGATCCCTTCACATGAGACCAGTGGCGGAATTCTCCACATTGTGGCCTCATTGTTAGTGCTCAGAAAGTTTCAGATTTCTGCCCAACATGTGGAGTAGTTCATTCCTCATTACATTATGTCAAGCAACTCTTAAATAGAAATAGTATATGAAAATATAACCACAGTCCTTAATTTTAATTCCTATAGTATTAAAATGCTGTGAAAGCAAAACCAAAGTGCATAACACGAGACTAATAGCATTGGTCCAGGGAATTCTTAAGGCAGCTAAATATATGAAACTGCATTGATATCCATTTGGTGCCATGGGCCCTCAGTGAGTCTTACATGGAAGATTCAAAGCTTTATTGCTCTTGGTAACGTCTATTCCCAGAGCTCAGACCTTTTTCTAGTTTTGTCATCAGTAACACCAAGTTTTCATTTATCTTCACCCCTCTTCCAACTTGGATTCTGTCTACCTGATCCTGTTGTGGTGTTCTTTCTCTTTCTCCTCCTCCTCTTTCTCCCTCCCTCCCTCGTTCTCTCTCTTTCTCTGTCTCTGTCCTTTCTCTCTCTCCTTTTCATTTGCAAGAAGATATTTTCCAGACTTCCCTGAGAAATCGTACTTGGCAGGTCAATTTTTTGGGAACTCTCATGACTACAAATGTCTTTGTTAGCTTCATTTTTTATTTGTGGTTATCCAAGTATAATATTCTAAATTTCCCAGAGTCCATTGTTACCTTTTCACACCACCCTGGCCACACAGAGAGATGCCCTCTTTGAACTAATCTGTGTATTCCTGCGTCTTACTTGCTTGACCGTTGGGCATTTGTAGACGTTTTGTTTGGTGGTGGTGGTGGTGGTGGTGTGTGTGTTTGTGTGTGTGTGTGTGTGTGTGTGTGTGTGTGTGTGGTATATCCATGGGTCTGTACCAAGCTACATGACAGGGTGTGCTCATCTGCTGTGGGGTACACTTGCCATGCCCAGTATCCCCCCTCCATTGCTTGGCTGCCTGAACCTTACTGGAGCTGGAGTCTTACTGATCCCAGAGCTCTCAGGATTTTTTGTGAGTTTATTTGTTTTGTTCTGTTTTGTTTTATGTGAGCCCTAACTCTCAATTCTCAGTCTCTGCTCTCCACAGGACTGAGGTTACAGATGTGTGTGCCCACACCCAGCTGTTTGTGTGGGACCTGGTGATGGCCTCTTCAGACTTACACAGGCAGTGCTCTTAGCCACTGAGCCATCTCCAGCCCATTTGTATATTGTTTAATTCTCTAACTTTGAGTCCATTATCCAAAGTCCCATCACTATTCACAAGCAAACCGACAAAAATCTTTTGCTTCATACTTGTAAAATGTATCAAGTGCCACACAGAGGACGGCCTTGGAGCAAGACCTTTGCAAGTACCTACGACCTTATCTCAGGAACTACAGCAATTTCTAGTGATCTGATAATGAAAATGCCACATTGAATCAGCTTCTTGGTCCTTGTTCTTTTCAGCCTTCTTTTATTTAGAAATTCATCACTCTGAAGTATCCAAATTTCCTTTATTTTATTCCTTCTGCATTTATTTATTTATTCAATCTTCTTACCTTTTCTTCAGCTCTAAATATGGCTGTGCATCTGGATTTAGGATGTATGTATGTATATATATATATATATATATGGTTTGATCCCATTTTATTAGTAATCCCACATTTCTCCCAATATTGTTCACCAGTGTGAAATAAACAAGATAAAACTCAGCTAGAATCCAAGAGTAGAGGTTGGAAAACTGATGCTTATTTGAAGGGTCAGACAACAAACATTCCAGGCTTTATAGGGTCCTGTCTTTGTTGTGAATCTCCAGATCCAATACTGTGCTGTGGACCAGTCCATAGCAGTGCAGACATAAATGAGGAGGGACATGTTCCAGTCAGACTTTGAGTCAAGCAGGAGGGAAGCCCTATTTTACCCCTAGACTGCAGTTTTTCCCATCCTTATCCCAGAGATTTAAGCTTGAACTTTGAACTTTGTGTCTTGAACTTTGCACTAAATACCTGTCTGATATTAGCAGAATTTTCTTTCTCCTCTCACCCACTGCTTTATGCACTGACTGAGCTTTCATTTTTAGATTCATATTCAGCTCACGTGTCTTCTCTACCAGATATATTCAAAATTCTGTATCAAGGACCAAATACTTAATGTCCATCTCTAGTTACAATCAACTACACGTTCATCTATTCACATAGTGTAAGTAGATTACATTCTTGGTGCTGTACTATAACTGTGTTTTCTCCTAGTTCATCTCTTGACTTTGACCTTATCCTGCAATCCTCAATGTCTTTTGAAGCAACTGTTAAGTACTTTACCCTTGGTTGTTGCTAACATGTGTGATGCAAACATCTGCATGTTCTATGCATTTTCAGCTAAAATAATGGTTGTATTGTTTCCACTACATAGTTTTTATACAAAATTATCCTCTATCTCCCAAAATCTGTTTTTTCCTTTGTTCATAACATCCATAGCCTTCATTCCTCAAGGCCTATCTGCTAGTGATTACAAGAATAAAAGTGGAGTGACACAGACATGAGCTTGAAGCTAGCTTAGACACTTGACTCAGTATGAGATCTTGGCTACATCATTAATCCATGTAGAACTCAGTTTCTTCATTTCCAAAAATGGGGTTGGAATGTAAATCTGCAAGGAGTTGTGGACTCTGGCCTATGTGTTAATGCATGGCTGGAGATACAGAGGCATTCCTCCTGCTGAAGCTATTTGCTCATTCCTGGTAGCTTCATGTCATGGCAAACTTGAGGGAAATTCATTTTCTGTCTAACTTTTGTCAGCTTGCGATTGAGCTAACTGACACCCTTTATCCCTAACAAATGGCATGTCTAGAGGTTCACTGAGAGCTAATGCCTTTTTGAGACATAGAGTCTCTATTTAATTCTGAGGTACAGTTTGTCAAACTTAATTTTATGTATATATGTATGTATATAACCCAATGAGGTTGTGATTAAGTGACACATATTTAGTTGGACACACCACAGGTTTTACTTATACAAAGGAAGTATTTAGTAGCTTGCATTTATAGATGCATTGTGTAAAAACAATATGCCCTGGCTTAAATACATCTAAAACACATTTAAATATTTTATGTACTTTTTGACTTACAATATGTTAGCAAATGGAGTTATCAAGCAAAAGTTTTTTAACTGAGAGTTTTAAATATTTTTATTTTGAATCAGAAGTCCGCAGGTAGCTGCAAACTGAGTTTCTATGTCATCTCAGTCCTTCTGAGTGCACCACAGCTTCCTCAAGTTCATTTGGATCCTAAATATGTCCCCTTAGGCAGCTCTTCAGTTCTGCTCTGGTGTAATATTTTAATTGATTCTTATATATTTGCATTGTCTTCATACTAGATTGGATTATCTATATATGTTTTCTTAATTAATGTCTTTATTATCACACTGCTTTGCTTTAGTCCTCCCCACTTCAGACATGTTTGATCATTTCTTATCATTTAGTGTAAAGTACTATAAATTATTATTAACAAAGCTTACCATTTTCATAAGCCCTGTCCCAAACGTTTCTTGATTTAAAACTACAAACATGCTGATTTTAAAGAAGCACTGTTTATTTTCTTTGAGACAAAGTCAATGAGCAAAATAAACATGTATGTAATATTTCCTGAGTGTCTACCCTAATACAAATAGTCACGAAGCGTATAATAATAATTGTGCTACAAATGTTATACTTCTCTTTAAACATTGTATAGAAGTCGAGTTATGTGGGCAACGTGTCACATAAGTTGACTTTTTTTGAAAAAAATACTTTCTCTGATTGAAAAATTGTTGTGACTATTATTTATTGTTGCATTTATTTAACAAAAAACTAAGCTACAGAATGCAGTTTGGGAATTTTAAAGGGAAATGCAAGGACAGTAAGTTCCGTAGGAAATTTATCACACTTAATGAAGTAGTATTGCAAAAAGCATAATTTCACACATAGCAACCAACAAAACAATGGCAATTGTGAATCAACCTTTGTCCACCAGCTCCACCATATGGCACTGTGAGAACTGACAGTTAATGCTCAAGTGGAGAGAATTGTAACAAATATTGAAAAGACTTAACTTATGGCTGATATTAATTTAAAGTGGCATGAAATACTCAATGTTCTGTGAATCATGAGTATATGTCATTATCTTGTTCTTAGCTTAAGCTGTTCTGTGTATATGTTTTCCCTGTGAAAACACATATGATGGAAAGTCAACCTTGCATTGCTGAGAAGGGAAGGGAGTGGAGAATCCTTTTAATATTTCCCCACACAGACTAAAATTAAAAAAGCAAACAAAAAAAAAGAAAACTGAAAAAGTGACTTTCCCAGTTTATAATGTAGTTCCAGTTTGACAAGATCCATGATTTTAAACAGAGAGCACCAGTTGGGCAATAAAATGAGCATTTCAACTGCATAAAAATCACTGAGGTGGTAAGAACCATCAACTATCTCAGGCATTACTACATGGCCTTTCCAGAAGTTTAATATACACGCAAGGCACATTGATATAAAAATAGATCTCTGGCCAACAAATATATTAAATAAGCAAATTAAATGTAGTTCTTAAATATCTTTTCTAAAGCTAGGCTTGATAGTTCACACCTTTAACCCCAAGCACTCAGGAAGCTAGAATGGAGTATGGCCATGAGTTCAAGGCCAGCATGGGCTACAGAGTGAGTTCAATGTCATCCTGGTCTACACTGATAACTACCTCAAAAAAAGTAAGTGTTAAAATATTTCTTATATGTTGAGGGTAATTTCTCAATAGCAAATACCTATTCTTTTTCGGGGGAGGGGGACAGTGTTCATATGTGTGTAATATGTGTATTATAGTGTGTGTGTGTGTGTGTGTGTGTGTGTGTGATATATGCATGTGTATGTGATGTGCAGATGCACATGCCCTTTGCACACATGTATGGAGGCCAGAAGAGAACACCAGGTTTCCTCATCTATCACTTTTGTAAACATGTTTCTTGGAACCTGAAGCTGATGTCCCTCACCACCATATGACTGGCTGACCAGTGGGCCCCAGTGATTCGCCAGACTCACCCTCCACAGGACTGGAATTGCAGATGTGATGGCCTCCCCCAGCTGTTTACTTCAATGCTAATGAATCAAACTCAGGGAAAATCAGACCTTAATTCCAGCACAGCAAGCACTCTTCCCTACTTAGCCATTACCTCTGCCCCAAACACCCACTCATTATTAAGCATTGATCCCATGCCAATCTTCTAAGTGATTTATTGAGATTTATTAACATAAATATTGTTTACAATAGCTCTTTGAAATCAGTATTATTATTTTATGATTACCCATCTTCTTCTAGATTTAAAAAACAAACAGAGCAATTGAGTCATGTTCCTAAGATCACAAAGCTGAGAATGACTAAATCTAGATCTAACACACATTTACAGAATTCTTTCCCAAACAACAACATACTGCCACCTTCTACTCAAGTGAGTGTGGGGCAATTGCCAGGATAGACCATATATTGGGCCACAAATTCTAAATATAGTGAAAAGGATAGACATGATACAATGTGCCTTTCCCAGTCACAATAGGATCTACTCAAATATATCAATAACAGAAGTAAATTTATGCACACATGGAAATGAAGTTAAATTAACACACTCTTACACAGCCAATGGACTGAAGAAGAAAGTAGAAGGGAAACCCCTAGAGAAAAATGAACATGAAAACGGGAAATGTCAAAGCTTAGGGATACAGTGAACATAGTGCTAAGGCGGTGGGTAGGAGGGTTATGATTCTAAGTTCTATCAAACAAGAAAGATTCCAAATCAACAACCTGACTTGATACCTTGAGTAACTAGAAAGGAAAGACACTATACCAAAAACTAGCAGACAGAATGAAATAATGAAGAGCAGAGCAGAAGGGATGGAATAGAGAACAAGAAACAGGAGAGCCAAATCAATGAAACTGAAGATTGGATCCCTGAAAAGGGAATGAAATTTACAAAACTTTAGCCAGATTGAGAATGAAAGAGATACTCAAACTGCTAAAACCGGTGTGGTAGTTTCAATGTGATTCTTTAAATGCATGGCCCCATAGATTCCAGTGATTATTAAAATTGATTTTACAACTTTAGACCCTAGCAGGTAGATCCCTGCTTAGAGTCCAGCCCTAAGGTGCGTAGAGAACAGTTTGGAGCTCTGGCTGTTTGAGCATTTCGGTGTTTGCTGGCTGTTTTGTGGTGTCTCTAGGCTTGGATCTATGGAAACAATCCAGCTCTTTTTGCCATTGATCAGATATCCCTGGAATTCTGTGAGCTCCTCCACAGGGCATTAGCACTTCTGTTCAGCCAAGTGATTATTGACTCTACCTAGGTTTATGGGAGATCCAAGCACTTAACAGCCATCCATTCAAATCTGTTTCTCTTTTCTTTCCCACCTGAGATAGTTCTGTGACTTCCAGACATCACTACCTTCACACTACCATTTGTTCTTGTTATATTATCATCGACCTTTCTATTCTGCCAGCTTATCTGAGTTTCATATTTTCAAAGAAGCACTCTATTGCTGAAGAACTTGAATTAATTTCCAGCTTTTTACCTTGTATTCTCATATTGTCACAGTACTTTCTTCTTAAAACATATTAAAATATCCTTCTTGAAGCAAATTTGAAAATGTTTGCTCTAGTCATCCAATTTGGATATCCTAGGACTAGGAATACCCCTCTGACCTTTTTCCGCTTTTTTGACAATGAAAATATTCCATATAGTAAAAAATGTCATGTAGACATCAGAAAGACATCTCAAAGTACTCTTCCCACTCTTCACCCTGGCCTCTGTCTAGAAAGATACACTTTGAATCAGGTTTGAAGTTTTCCATCTCTGCTATGTTATACATTCCTTTTTGAGCGCTCCAACTTGATGTACTTTGGACCCAGTGGTCCTCCAGGCAAGTGACCCATCCACCACAGCATGACAACTACATGGGTGGTATTGTGTCTTAGAATCACATGTGAATTTGGTTTAGTTGACCTTTCCTTCTTATGCTTTGTTGATTTGTATTCAACATGGCATTTTATTCAGGTACTATTTCACCAAGAAAAATATTAAGCAACAATGTGCTTTTATTCAGAGCATTATAGAAAGTTCCTTGTGCATCTGTTTAAGATAATAAAGTAATTTTGAGACAATGAAATGCAAAAATTATTGAAATAGAGATCTAAGAAAATTGTGCCTATGTATATACATATATATGTATATGTACATATATGTGTGTGTGTGTGTGTGTGTGTGTGTGTGTGTGTGGTGTGTGTGTGTGCATACATAAGCACATTTTTCATATATATATATACATATATATATATATATATATATATGACGACATACAAGAATAAAACTCTTAGAAACTATATATTTCAACCAACAGAATAGTAATACACTAATATTATAAATAACACAAAAATAGGTCTTGTGGGATTTTTTTCTGTATATATGTAAATAATTGTAATACCATTTAAAGAAAACTTTTGTTAAATTTCACAAAGTAGTGTTTCAGGTTTTGGAGTGACAGAGCCCTTCTTCGTTCTGGGTGGGTTTAGTTTGGGGGTTAATATGCCAGACACTCAATGGTCACTAAAACACTCCATACCAGTGGCTCTTGAGTGCAGTGTCTTGTGGTCTGTAAAGATTTGACAGGTACAGACAAAGCAGAAGGGCACGTTGAGCAAGACTTTATTGTTAGACAGTGAAGCAGAAGTCTCCCAAGCTGGGAGAGGTCCTCAGTGGGTGACCACTCCATGACTTGGGCCAGAGGTCTTTATATCCTTAGGAATGTAAGTTAGGCATCAAATTGGGGTGGACTGGGTTAGTTACTTTAAATGTACATGAGGGCTCTTGATAGGTTGGTGAGTTAAGCAAAGGATACAGAGTATGTGTACTTCTAGGAAAGAGAAAGAGCCAAGAAGTTAAAAAAAAAAAAGTCTGATAGCTGACATGTTGATGAGTCAGCATGAGTCAGGGATTTGTGTATTTTAGTCCCTGGGCTCTGTTTTCCGGACTTATCATTATAATATACACTTATTATAAAGTCTCCGTGCTCATTGGCTCTGTCAGGACATCAGATGTCAGTTTATTCCTTTTGGACCAGTAGCTCTAGCTAGCTGTCTACAAAATGGAGGTTATCTTACTCCTAATTCATATCAGTAGGTTACATTGCATTTCAAATTCTAACACTCCCACATGAGCACCAATTTGTGTCAAAGACTTAGATTCTGATGGCTGGACTCAACATTGTTTACCTTGACACTAGTGGACAGTGGTTCCACTGGAAATTGTACTTTTGATTCTGAATCTTTCCTGGGCCAGCAATACATTGATGAATCATCTTCCAGTGAATTGAGCAGCATTGGGTATGCAGGACTGTTTAGGTGTTTCATAGGTTAGATGTATTCTGTAGTTTAAATGCATTCTCCATTCATAGTCAAGTGCTTATGGGTTTATATGGATATAACACTGCTGCAAGCCAAGGGACATCTGTAACTATAAAATACATAAAGCTTAAAGTTAATAGGAATTGGTGATCTCTTGAGGACAGAGTCCCTTTTGCAGGTACTTAGTCTTATCGATACAAGAGTTTGGAAACAGTCTCAGAAGGGAATTTGAGGGCAGTTTCTGACACTGATAGAAACACCATCAAGCAGGCAAGCCAGAGATCTCAGCAGCTGCTGGAAGGGAACAGATGGAGAGGATGGAGACAGCACACGTAATTACACACCCTGAAAGACAAGGTGGGCACACTGGGAAAAGAGCTCCATGCTTAGAACTCCGTAACTAGTGCCTTTATTCCCTCTTTGATTAACATTGGCCAGGAAGGAATACATAACAGAATCTACTGCTATCATCTTCACCTCTGATCTTTAATACTTATGTGAGAGCTGGAAATAGATACAAAGGGAGAGAGAGAGGATGAGAAAGAGAGAGAAACACAGGGCCTCCTACAAATGCATACAAAATCCAGACACAGCTCCTCTGTGTGTTTGACTTTATGTGGGTACTGGGGAATCAAATCCTGGCTGTCATACTTTGCAAGCAAGTGCCTTTGGTCACTGAACCATCTCTGCAGTCCCCAGCCTCTAATTTTGTTTGCTCATCTTTGCCCTGGAAATTGGTAACAAGCAGCTTTGTGGGCCTTTATCATTTCCTGAGAGGCCAGTGCTGGTTTATTTTTTAACCTAGCTAAGGAAGGCCAGGATTTGGAATTGAGTTACAAGCAGTGTGGCTATTATCCAGTTATTGTTTGGAATCTTCTTCCTTTTTAAAGTTTAAATTTCCTTTCTGCTAGGGTATTATTGACCACTGATCATGTCATTTGTCTCAACAGAAGCTGACATAATAATCACATCTTACTTAGATGGGTCTGAGTGGCACACTACTGTGAGGGGTGGGCCTTGCCTTGCCTTCCTCCTACCTCCCACCTCCTGTCTTCAGGCCTCTTCCACATAATGCCACCCCTCGCTGGGCTCCAGAAATCCATATTGCTGCTGCTGACTTCTTATTCTCCCAGGATGAAGGGCATAGCAGGAACTCAGAAAGGGATTTTCCGAGGGCTGGGCTAAGCACACAATTCAGGGAACAAAATACCCACCCACCTGACTTTTATTATTCTGCCTGCGAGAAACACAGAGGCTGAGTTTCTTATGCCAAGGGGGTCGCCTCTCACAGTTTCCTCACAGTCTTCTGAGTTCTCCCCACCAGCCCAGCCAAGGACAGGTGGGGTACCTTCAAAGCGGCTCACGTATGTCTATGCCAACCTTTATACCTCCAGGCCACCCACCTCCTTTTAAAGTCCAGCTTGCTTTTCCTCCCATCCTATTCAGCTTCTTTAACTTTTCTTAGCAGGCATATTGTGACTCACTTCTGACAGAAAACGGCCCAGATTACCCACTGAAGTCGATCGTGGCCTCTTAAAGCCATTCCACATAATCAAATAAACAATGTCACACTAGAGATCAGTAGGGTACTGCCGAAACATATTATATTTTTTACAATCATGGTTTCAGATATGTTCTCCATCTCAGCAGCACGTCCTTGTTCAGCTATTTTCTTTTTGTTGTTGTTGTTGTTTCACTTACAGTGAAACCTGATCCATATTCTGGATAAAGTCTGATTTTTCATGTCTTGGAAATTTCATCCAAGCTTAACATGTATATTTATTCTCCCTTAATTTGGATTTAATTTTGCAATTAAACTGGATAAAGTGCTGGAAAAAATAGAGAGCATAAAAATTAATTCATCAATGGACCAATAAAATTAATCAATTCAAATTAAACTGGATTAAGTGTTGGAAAAAATAGAGACCATTAAAATTATTAAAGAATTCAATTCCACCCATAAATATTCATTCTAGATTTTCTCATTTGTTGTTATTTTGAGACAAGACCTCACTTTGTAACCCAGCTGGCCAGTACATCACAACCTTCCTTCCTCAGCCTCAGGAGTGCTGGATTACAGGCATAACCTCCGTGTCCAACTGCATAACCACTAAATTCTTAACCTTTACAACTAATGCAATAACGAATTATGCAAAATAAGATCACAATTATATGAAATTATTTTGATGTGATATCAGTTATCTGCACATAGATAACAAATATATTTTTATGTATAGGCATCATTCATAAATATGTGTATACTGTAGTAAGCTTTTTATTTGAGTAATTTTCACATTATGTCATAATTACCTTTGTAGGGTCTGGAGAGATGACTTAGTGGTTAAGGTGCTTGCCTGCAAAGCCAAAGGACACAGGTTTGACTCCCCAGGACCCACGTGTGCCAGATGCACAAGGGGGTACATGTATCTGTAGTTCGTTTACAGTGGCTGGAGACCGTGGTATGCCTATTCTCCCTCTCTCTCTCTCTCTCTCTTTCTCTCTCTCTCTACCTGCCTATTTCTGTATCTCTCTCTCAAATAAATAAGTATAAATAAAAATATTTTTAAATTACCTTTTAAGTTTATTAAATAGTTCATAGTGCTCTGTAACATATCACTTTTGGGAGTGTACAAGCAGCTATATGCCCATCCCATGGAAAACACATGTATGTTCCAAAATGTCTATATCATTATATAGATCTTTACATCTTCATTGTTGGATTTGGATTCTATATCATAACTCTAACAACACTCTTAGACCCTGGTAAATGAAAATGTTTCATTGAACATGAAAAACACACACCCAAACTTCGGGCATACTTTAAGTGTGCTTCTGGAACACTTTTCATCACAGAACCTTCCTGACCGTTAGTCACGTGTTCACTGAAATTCTGGTTCTCACCAGTCAGCTGGGTAGTGTTAGATGTTACATTCACGGGTCAGTTGACTTTGCTTCATTGTTATTAGTAGTTAGATTTAGTTTGTTACTATTTATGAAAATCTATTATATATTACAGTGATTCATAATTTACATTGTGAACAGTTTCCTTAGGTTTAATAACTTGATCTTTTTACTTAAATATGTTAATTATAACTTTGATCTTTCTCTGTGATCTCAGTTCTTTTCAACATATTGAGTATTAGTGTTGTGCTTTGTGTGTCCTTGTTTAGGTAAATAATGTGAGAACAAAGTTGAGTTTCTCCAAATACTCCCCTCAGATCTTTTCCATACCATTAATCAAATGACCCATTCCCCAAATGCTTTTATGAAGTAATCTCATTCTCTCTCTCTCTCTCTCTCTCTCTCTCTCTCTCTCTCTCTAACGGAATAGACTACAATTTCTATTCTTCCATCCATTAACTATCAACAGAACTCTACTGATTAAATTTAAGCATGACTTCCTCCTGATAAGGCTGAGCCACCCACATTCTTGTTCCTTTTCATCCACTTCATTCATTCTATTTTTAACATTCCCAGCATCCTCATCAAACCTCGTTGTAATTGTATCACCACTATAAACTCATGTGAGACAATGGAACTCTTTATCATGACTTTGAAACTCACTCAAGATCATGACACATTTTTCTGTTCCTTCAAATCTGAGTCATATGAAAGTTCAGTTTCTAGCTTTTTCAGGAACCTTCCCACTGGTTTCCTATAGAGGCTGCAGTAATTGACTCTCCCACCACCACAGCATGGAAGTTCTGCTTTCCCTGCATCCTGGCCAGATTTTTGTTGTTGTTGTTCCTAATCTTATCAAAGGAATAATAGTTCTACCTCATAAAATTGTTAATATATCTTAACTGGAGGAAAACATGGGTCCAAAGCCCATTTGTGATGAGATATTGACAGGCTTAACAATGTATAGGAAACCCCATCTGCTGTGAATCCATAAGTGTAATGTATTTTTGTGTCTAGAAGACAGCATGGCCTAGCCTCACTTCCTAACCTCCTGCTCTTATATTCTTTCCATCCTTCTTTAACTTCTCTGAGCCTTCGAAAGTGCGGCTTAGATGCCACATTTAGAGCTAAGCTCAAACTAGTCACTTATTCCTGGTAGCTTTGTCTTCTGTAGATCTCTGAAATCATATCTACCCTTTACATAGAAAAATGTCTGCTGTTTGAGGCTATGAGCAGTACCAGTTGTCAGTGAGGTGGCAATACCAGGAGGGTGGGAAAGACTCACAGGTGCATGTCAGGACTTACTTCTGGGAAGTCCTTCATCTAGAAATCCTTTTCTTTGCCAGGGAATCATCTTTATGATTTGTTTCCACTAGAAACAAACAAAGCTTGAGAAGACGTATTGCCCAACAAGATGTCACCGAAAGCCAATGGAAGACTGAAAGCTGATGGACAAGGGACAACAGGCAACATGGTAGAGACAGTATAAACCTCACTGCCTGCAGAAGAAAAGTATGAACAATGCCAGAGGGACAAATAGGTGAAACACAGGGGTCTTAGGGGGGTAAGACAATTCTATCACTACAGTATTTGACACAAGGCATCCTCATTGGTCTAAACACAGTATGAGTGAACCAACCCTGCTGTACTCTATGACTTAGGGTGATAATATGTGTCAGTGCAAGTTCACTGGGCTACAGCTAATGCCCCCTGCTGTGCAGAATTTCCATAGTGGAGGGGGATGGGTATGGAAGAACAGGAAATACACTGACTACACTGGTATGTTTTGCACCTTCTACTCAGTTCTCCTGTAAGCATAAAAACTTCAGTGAAAAGCATAGTCTTTTGAATAAAAATGAACTGTAATGCTCCAGAAAGTTCCTTTGGAAACAGTCAGAAATACAAATAGGGGCTGAGATGATACTCAGTGTTTGCATGCACATAAGCAAATAAATAAATTTAAAATCATTTTAACATATTACGGATAGCAAGAGGGTTCATCGTAAAGCAAGATCTTGTTTAGAATACGTCTCTGAGATCCAGATGGAGTCTGGAAGGAAGCCAGTGCCTAGATGGTTAACGCTGGAAAGTGCTACATGAGCTGCTGTGGGAAAACAGCAAACAACACCGTGAGCGAGCAGGGGACACCACTACATGGAAGTCACCAGCTTGACAAGATGTATATATCTGTGCAATGGTGGCACCCAGACTAGGAGGGTAACCAATGGCTTTCTGATTGGCCAAGAGATCTGTTCAGTGGAAAGGAACCCATAGGTAGAACTGGGAACCCAGTCAAAATCCTATGGAGACCAAGATTATGCTCCCTCTAATTTGTGGTTACCCCCCTTAAAATCTCTCTAAATTAGCAATGCCTACCCTGTTCCCCCTATGCTGATCTCACTCTCCATTGGAGAATCTGTCTCTTTTTCAGAAGATAGCAAAAACCAAGGAGAACCTAAGTCTATCAACAAGACAAGAAAAGACCCCTCACACATCAGCTAGGGACCAGATGAAACCACAGATAAATTGACAAGATGAGAAAGAGTGTGATTTCCATGGTGAACCTGACAACCTGTGCCAGGAGGGTGGAAACAGACACTGAAGATACCCAAAATGCACCAAAGCAGAAATTCATAAGCTGCTGAGAGCTCAACATTAAAGTAGATTTAAAGCATGCCCACCACAGCTCAGGGAATTTTCAAAAGAGGAGGCGGAAAGATTGTAAGAGCTACAGTTTGGGAGGGAATAGCCAGAAGCATTTCGCCCACCCCCAACACACATACACAAAATGAATGACTGCTGCTCTCACAGCTGAAAACCCACCACTCCATGGTGAATACCAGCAGTCTTACTAAGGAGGACCTTCAGTGAAGTGGGGGCAGGGAGGATGGAAATGATGGTACCAATACATGATGTTTCCATATAAAGTTTCTACTTAATAAAAAAAAAGTCTTTGCTATGTGCCATTTATGCAATGTTGTAAAAGATGCTTAAATCTCTATCATTTTTAAGTGGTGAAATCAGGTCACTCATAGGCTTGCTGTGAAGATTATAGGAATTTACATATATATATATATGTATGTATATATATATATATAAATCAAAATATGCCTTCTATATAATCTAAATTAAATAAATGTTGGTTTCTCTCTCCAAAGCATTGATACGTGACATAAAGACTTCAGTAAGTAGCTAGAGAAAACCTAAGATTGTAGCATAGCCAACAAGATGCAAAGTCATGGCTACAACTGCAGGAATGATAAGTGCCAATTCATAGCAGTAGGAGAAAACACACCAATTCTGCAAAAGCTCTGTTTCTGAATTGAAAGAAAACTCAAACTCAGTTGGAGAATTTAACGCTAGGACATTTCTCAGCATGCCTTTACCAAAGGCAGAGCTTCTCTCAGACTCTCTTGGTTAGTCAACATGAGCCTAATCACAGGTGGAAAAAAGGACAGGATATAGAGCCAGAGCAGAATCTGTCAGAACCAGGATTTGTCCCCACAGTGTTGAGTTTTTTCTGTATTGAAGCCTACACTGCACACATCACACTTCCGGGTCAGCCTTAGAGCAGTTGTGCATAGAAAGGAAACACACAGCTCTGCTGTTGAAATATTTCTTAAAGACATTCCTTAAAGACTTTCCTATCAGTTACAGCTCAAGTGTTGATTACAAGAAGAAACAGTCTCCCCATTCAAGGCTGTTTAAATCCAGTTTTGTTTGATGTACTCATTTAATCTATGTTAACTATTCAAAGACCCTCATTGGTGTGTACAGGCATCCTTTGTGGCCAACCCCCTCCCCAAACTCTGAAGGGAACATGTAAGACGTTAGACAATACACAATGGGAGAACTGGATGGATGGAAACAAGTGGCTGTTGTGATGAGAAAGTTGAGAGATACTTGATCAAGGTTAAGGGTCTGAAACAAGGCAGCCAACAATGATGGCAACAAGAGAGCCTTGTGCCCTCAGAAAACTGTACTTTGTGGATTAGGAAAAAGAATCAAGAGCATTATAGAAAGTGACCTAATTTCCCATAACACAAATGCTATAAAACCAAGAATGGCAGAGCAGAATGGTAGCTGACATAGCAAAGAAGTTTAGATTGAGGAAGACTCAACATGATTAACAGTTGATCAAGCTCAACATACAGTCTGGTACTCTGACTTTCTGACATTTATATTTTGCCCACTGGTTAGGAAGTTTCTACTTAGCTGGTGTCTGTGCCTTTACATTTACCTGAGAACCATAGCGAAGGGGGCAGTTTGATGAGCATTAGCTAAGCCAGCAAAGCGAAACATTGGGTAGGCTGTTGCCTCTCAAGGTCTGTGCACACTTCTGACAGACAGCTTGACAGTGATGAGGATAGGACCTTTCATCTCCCAACATAGGCCAATGGGAAGGGTCTGAAGGAATGGGGAGTAGAAGAAATTGCAAGGGCATATGAGAAAGGCTGCACTTTCCTGTTACATTTTTGACCTAGATAGCATTTCTTTCAGGAATTGAATGATGATATATAAGTACCTGTTGTGAAAGTTTTACAAAAGAGCATTTGTTTGTAGCAACTGGAAGTCTTGGAGCACCCATTCTCTCTATTTGCCTCTTTCTCTCTTTCTCACTCTCAAATAAATAAATTTAAAAAAAAATGAGGTTTGGCAGTAGTGGGAGGGGGATAAGATAGGGCAGTGGTGGAAAGATATGATCAAAATATAATATTTATATTCATGAAATTGACTAGCAATCATTTCTTAAAAATAAAAATAAACACAACACAACAAAAAATAGATACAAAAGATAGTTTAACACTATCCATGGTATTATAATAATGGATTGAGTATGGTGTTTCCATATGTGTGCATATTGTGCATGGATCACAGTAAATCACCCTTGCTTCACCTTCCCCATGACCACATACTCCCTTCTCAATCTCTGCTATGCTGTTTTCAGGTTGATATTTTCAGTTTTCACATGTAAGGAAAATAAATATGACCTTTATATACCTAAATAATTTCATCATCACATACACAGCTCATTTCCTCCCTGAAGTAGATGTGAGAACAGATCATTGTACCCAACAATGTATCATGAGTAATTTGTATATAACATGATCCAAAAGAATCTGTAAGATAAAAGTAAATTGGTAGAAATTTACAACTCTATCATATTTCATCAACTATATAATGTTTTAATTTTAGGTCAGTAAAAATTTCATTTTTATTTGATAATCTAAAGATTTATTAGAAATCTGAACATTCTTCCATGTTAGCCAAAAAGATTGTTCACTCTGACTCAAGGCCTGAAAATATCTTTGACTATGACCTTGCCATCAGTGGGTTTGCAAGTAATACAAATTCAGTCAAGACTGCAGTGATAGAAGTTATTTCCCCTTCCCATCAAACAAACACAAAACACATGTAGACCATCTCTACAATATCAAGTTCACAGAAAAATATCTAAAAATGTAGGTGGATGGAAGTGACAAAAATTAAAGGGGGATGAGAGTGTGGTGGGGCAGTTGACACTTCAAGTAGGATGAGTGAAGAGGTCTCCCTGCAAGGTGGCATTGACTAAAGACCCAGTGGAACCAATGCAGACTGCCCTGTGGATACAGACTTTGGAGAGGTATGGAGACAGTGCCCAGGAGGACCAGAGGAGAGAGGAGCAATAGATGTGGCAATGTCATAGAAAGGCCAGCACCAGAGTACAGGGCCTATCGCTTCTTCTTCTAATCAAAACAGCAAGTCATGAGTGAGTTTGGAGCAGCAGGTCTCCCCTACTATCATGGAGTCACTCTGGCAATAAAGAGATCTCTATATTTATCCAGATGAGAGCAAGGAACCAACATGCAGTGATGAGAAATGCTTAGATGTCTAGAAATACGTGTTGAAGGCAAAGCCTAAGGGAACTCCTGGAGGACAAAAGCAGCACATGAGAAGAAAAGATTTGTATATAAAATGTGGCGGTAGAGATCTCAGTTGCCACTTAAAAAAGACAGAAAGATGCTTCATAGATATGCTGTACCAGCTACTTTCTTGTTCCTGGGACAAAACACCTGACCAGAAGCAGCTTATAAAAGGAAAGCATTTATTTTGGTTTACATTTTTGAGGGGAAGTTTTATTATACTGGGGAAAGTATGGCAGGTATCACATTTTTCCATAGCTGCAGGATGAGAGGAAGCATCAAGAGTGAGCTTGCTTATAAGTTCCCAGTGGTGCTGGACTAATAAACCTCTAGACCAGTCCCCAAAGACAACCTGCTTCAAGGCTTGATCTCCCAAATACTCCACCAGCCAGGAATCAAGTATGAAGCTTAACCACAAACACATCAGGCTATGGGAACATTTTACAGTCAAACCACATATTCGACCCCCAGCCTCCATAGACTCATGGCCATCTGATGATGCAAATGCATTCAATCCACTTTTAAAAGTCCGCATAGTGCATGCCAGTCCCAACACTATTCTGAACTCCAGAGTCTCAACTGATATTCAAGGCAATATCTTAACTGTAAACTCTGAAAGAAAAATCAAAACAAAAACTACATACTTCCAACACTACATAGTGGCAATGAGTAAACATTTACATTCCCAAAAGGAGATATGAAGGCACAGTAAGGAAAGATTCAACCAATGCAGCACAGAAAAGCAGGATGGCAAACATCAAAACCTGCAGTTCTATATTTGGAACCTAGAACTCATGATGAAGTCCTCTGGGTTCCAAAGGGCTTGGGAAACTCCATCCCTCCAGCAGTGCTGTTTGCTTCCAAGACAGGATTCATCCTAAGTCAGTAGCTTTCCTTGTCAACCATCCCATGGTCCTGGTATCTCCAGCAAGTTGGGGTCTCCATGTAGCCCATGGTTCATATACAGTAGCTGCACAGGGCCTCCTTGCATGGACTACATCCCTGCTTCATATGGCCTATCCTCAGGAACTTCCAGGGACTGTTAATAGCTTCATGACCTTCTTCGTCCTGTATTTATTAAAACCAGTACTGGGGACTGGGGGGGGGCATCAAAATTTTGTTAATCCAGGAGAGAAAAAGCCCAACTTTGAAGGGCAAAAATTGGCTTCAAAATTCTTCTTTCAGGCCCCCTCCTTCAATAGATTCTGTACTCCTCCTATTGTCCCAATGCAGAGAAGCTGGCCCATCCTCAGTGGTAGAAATGTCTTAAGCAATTGAAGCTGAATCAGTTGAAGTCTCTTGCCTGACCGAGTTCTTTCTTAGTTCTCCCTGCACAAACTTTATGTCTTCCTTATCCTTCTGTTCCATACTTTCCTCCACCATACACACCAAACCATTACTTTTAAATTCAACTTGCTCAAGTTTACAGGCCTGAGGAAGAACATAGCCAACCTTTCCACCAGACTATACAAACTGCCTCCAGATTTCAGCAAAGTCCTTTCCTTCTCCTCTGAAACTTCAGAGGCTGTCCTTTCATAGTCTACATTGCAGTCTTTTCAATTACCACCAGAATGGCACATTAAGTTCTGTTTCTCTAGTCAAAATTTCCAAATCCTTCCACTATGCTCTGCAAACCAGTTCAATAAAACAAAAGATACATGGTCGGGTTCTTCACAACAACAACCCACTTCTCTTCCATTTTTCTGTAATAGTTACCTTCTTGTTACCAGAACAAAAACACTAAGCCAGGAGCACCTTATGATAGGAAGGGGTTTATTTCAACTTACAGTTTTGATGGGAAGTTATATCATGGTTAAAAAAAAAAAAATGGGAAGAACACAGAGCCAGGATATCACAGCTTGTCACATCAGCTGGGAGGAAGCATCAAGAGTGAGCTAGCTATGCACTGGCAAGTGTGACTGGGTTATACAATCCCAAGTCCTGCCTACAGTGACACACTTCCTCTAACAAGTCTCTATGTCCCAAAAGACTTAATCACCTGGGGAACAAGTAGGAGGCTTGATCAGAAACATATGCGACTATGGGGGAGAGTTTGATATTCAAACCACCACATGTGCTAACAGAAATGAGGGAAGGTAACCTACTCCACAAGTGTGGAGCCAAAGAGAAGTCAGCGCTTACAGGGATCACCAGTTTATAGAATATTTTAAGCTATAGAACAAAGCGAAATCACTATGGAATTAGGATGGACAATGCAGATAAGCAAGGGGCTCAAGCCTTACATTGTACTCCAGTTCTGGAAATATCCAAGGAGCTATGAAAAACTGCCAGTGAGGAGGAAGAACAGGATGAGAGTAATGTATCTAGTGACAACTACACAAGATGCTTTAAGGAAGACTTGGGCCTCATTTTTACCAAATGTCATTGACATAGGAAAATAAAGACAGAATGGAGCACTGGGCTGAAAATATAAGCCACTGAGTTAAATAGAGAAACTATGACTACTTCTAATTACTATATATACTACAAAGGAATACATGAGGAAAAAAACAATTTAAACTAAACATTTATTGTAATAACTAAACCAGATGTGATCCAGCCACCTGCTGGAACCAGGTATGACAGAGGAGGAATCTGATTTCTATAGGCCAGTCTTCTGTGTCAGCACTGACACTGATGGCTTTGTGGTCCTCATGGCACTTCCCCAGCCATTAACTTCCCATGAACCTCTAGCAGAAATGCTTTCATGAAGCAAATGTCCCTGTCACAGTACACATGACTACCTCCACCATGTCTCACACTAACACAATGTGCTCTGGAAGAAACAGCTTTCCTGTGATGTCATCATGAAGACAGGAAATAATAGGGAGCATGAGTCTACAAAGCAATCAAACCAACCAAATAAACCAATGGACATGTGGCTCCATCTGTGTACTGCTAACTTACTGAGAACTCTATAATTAATTTTCTACATCCTAAAACACCAAAGTGTATTTCCAAGTCTCTGGCATGAAAGAGACAAAGGAATTGGAAATAAGAGCTAGAAAGGACAAAGCTATGGGATTTTTCCTCTTTTGAGTAGTAGATTTCTAATTACATCACATTAGGAATGAAGAACTAAAATATATACAAGTATATACAGACAGCCATCTGAAAGGGAAGAAGTTACTATTTTTTAATTTTTAAATTTTGAATCCAAAATATTCTGGCAAAAGTTTTCTGCTAAACTTGTAGAGTTGAGAAAAAGTCCTAAATTGGCATGGTTCTTCACCTGTCTTACCTATGACCTCACTCTAGGCTCCTCCCATGAGCATGACCCACAAAGAGGGCTCAATGTAAGACACAGAAACTCATGTTTCCCAAATGCATGCAGTCCAGATTGACAACAGTGTGTGTTCAGATTGGATGAAGGCAAAGCCAGGACAGAATCTGGTTGTGGCCCTCTAACCTGGGCAGGGCTTCTCCTGTGGGAACAACCTTAGGAAACTGGCATGTTCAAACTTTTTAAAAGTTTTTTATCATTATTATTATTAATTTTATTAGCAACATATTTTGTATGGATGCATCATGTCTTAGTACCCTCTTTTCCCTCATCCCTGTTCCCATTCCAGTGCAGATCCTCTTCAGTGGGGTTACAGGTATTCCCCATGGGGTTTGGGTTGTGTATTGTGGGAACAGCAGTCAGTTATTTGATCAAGGAGGGAATGCCTCTGGGCATGATATCTTAACCTGTGGCTCTTACAATCTTTTCAACCCCCTCTTTTGCAAAATTCCCTGAGCCATGGTGAGTGAGTTTTAAGGCTATTTCAGTGATGAGCTCTTAGCAGCTTCTGGATTTATGCTTTCGTAGGTATTGAGTATGTTCAGGGTCTGTCTTATCCACCCTGGCACTGATTATCAGGTTTACCATGGAAGCAGCACTCTTGCTCATCTCAATTTCTCTATGGTTTTATCTGGGCCTGGGCTATAGTGTGTTGGGTAGTTTATCTCCTCTGGTCTCACTACCTTCTGAAAAAGAAGAACAAATTCTCCAATGGGGAGGGAAGTCAGCATAGTTTAAATGGGATTAGCATTATTGATTTAGGGAGAATTTGATGCATGTAACCCCTATTTTGCCTAAAGACTAGTGAGAGCTTGTCATTGGAGAACATAATCTTTGTCTCCATAGGATTCTGACCTGGTTCCCAATTCCAGATATGGATTTCTTTCCATTGAGCAGATCTCTTAGCCAATCAGAAAGCTGTTGGTTACACACCAAGGCTGTGTGCCACTATTGCACTGGCATGTACATCCTGTCAGGGTGTTTGCTTCTGAATAACTTAGACCTCTGGTTGCTCAGACAAAGGAGATTTTGATGGATACTTGACCAAAGGTTTCCCCATTCCATTCAGTTATGAACAAACAAAATAGAATGTTTGAAACAGAATGAAAACCCCTAAGTTAAGTAGTAGTGGGAGAATGACATATGAAGAATTTATTCTGGAAATGAGTGTGCTCATAAATCCTTATGCTTGTCTTAAAAATTGGCCCATGACTTAGGAGTGGTAGTACATAACTGTGATCCCAGGCTTGGGAGACAGAAAGATCGGAACTTTAGGAGCATTGTTCACTAGGTAGGCAGTTTGAGTCCACCCTGGACTACATGAAATCCAGTCAGAAAAGGAATCAAATTGACCCCCTTTCGTGTTTCACAGATGATTTTCTTTTCCTTGAGTTCAATCACCGGGACTACTAAGAAGGTAAATCTAAGGGAGCCAAACTCATCCTCTGCTTATGAGACTGGAGGAGTTTTCTGGCTATCAGGCCATGATTAGGGAGGTTCTGGAGAGTTTGTGCTCATCTCTGAATTGTTCATGAATAATGAGCAAAGAAGAACAGCAGTGGGTTCCACTGGAGCAGAAATTGAATCGGGACCTCTAGGGAAGACACAAAGGGCCTGGAGATCTCTGTCCGAGGTAGGAGTGAGCCCAGGCACCATGAGCACAGATGCAGTCCTGAACTGAGAGTAGAAGTAGGACCAGACCCCAGAGCAGCTCTGGCCCTGTGGAGGAGGCATGAACAGGTTCGACACTCCAGTACAAGCAGCACTAGGGACTCTCAGGTCTGCCAGCTGGAGCACAGGCAGCTCTAGGGGCTATTGGAGGCAGGAGTGTGGGTCCTGCAGCCCCAACACACATGGCTCTGGGGCAGTCAGACACAAACACAGATCTCCTCTCTTCAGCATCTGGCAAGTCTGAGAATGAGAGTATGTGTGCAGGGCTCTTAGAGACCTATGGGTGTGTGACCGGCTAGGCTCATGCAAATGAAGCAACAATCATGGGTTTCAAGTAGGCAAACGAGCCAGCAAACCTGGGAAGGAAAAAAATGTGGCCTGGCAAAAAGATAGTGGCTTCAGTTCCCTTGTTGCCATAGCAACAGCCAAAAAAGCAGAGCTCACCTTTCATAAAATGGTGGAGTGTCAGGGAAGGTTCCAGCCAGCACTGCAGTCCCCACGGGGCAGGGACTTGCTCTGAGGTTCCGTCTTCCCTGCTGTAGCAGTGATCAGAGAGGAGAGGGGCTCGAGGCTGAAGCAAGACAGCTTACACTTCATAGTTTCTCTGCCTGCCATCGTCCTTCTCATTCCACACTCAGGATGACCATAGTAAATCTGACAGACAAGACTAATGACACGAGACGTGGAGAAATAACTATGGTTCTCTTACATTGCTCATTGAAAAACAGCATGACACAGTGTCTTCAGAAGTTAAAAAGACATTTTGATAGTTCCTCAAAATGTTAATCATGTAAGTGCCATATTACCCAGCAATTCCTAGATATATGTCCATAGGAGACTTATTCCCACATAAAGGCTTGAGCTGTGAGCATTCATAGCTACATTATTCATAATGGCCAAAGAGCTGAAATACCCACTTATTTGTCCTCTGGTATCAATCAATTATAAATAGGAATCATTTCCTTGGAAGGTTGCTTTGCAGTGAAAGGAAAACCAGTTTTAATACATGCTAAAACCTATGGTGCTAAGAAGCATTAGGTGAAGTAAAAGACATTCAACACACAAGAGCATCCAGTGCACAATCTAATTTATTTTAAATTCCCAGAATAAACAAATCCATAGCCATAGAATGTAGACTGGAGGTTGTCTAGGGCTGGGCTGAGGATCAAGGTAGGGATTATGTATTGATGGCTATGAGCTATGGTTCTTTTCAAGACCATGAAATATTCTATAGTTATATTGTGGAATATTTATACAACTCTGTGAATAAATGAAAACCCATTAAAGTGCACCCTTAAAAGCAAGTAATTTTCATTAGATGATTGCTTTTCCACTTTCACTTATAGCTGTCATTTAAACCTTCTAACAAAAATTATATTAAAATTAGGGAGCTTTTATTTTGGAAACAAGAACAAGGGGCCCTAATGACTAGATTGCCAGCATTTTCCCCTCTGAGTTTCCATTGCCCACTTGGTGTTTTTCCACAGTACATGGGCAGATGGTGGCCTTGGACATTCCTTGATGTTCTGTCCAGTGTTCCTAGTTCCTTCATCACAATTGGAGGGGCAATGCAATATTTTTGTTTTCTTCTTTTCTTTTTTTTAATATTTATTTATTTATTTATTTATTTATTTATTTTAGAGAGAGAGAGAGAAAGAGGCATATGGAGAGAAAATGGGCACACCAGGGTCTCCAGCAAACTCCAAATGCATGTACCACCTTATGCATCTGGCTTACATGAGTACTAAGGCATTGAACCTTAGTCCTTAAGCTTTGCAGGCAAATGCCTTGACCATTAAGCAATCTCTCCAGTCCTTCTTGTTTTTCTTAAAGCAAAAAAAAGCAAATTTTATTTTAAGTTGGCACAGAATAAAAGACACTTGGCAAGGAACTTCAAGGAAAGCTGGTGTTTCAGTTGTGGATCTTCTGTCAGTACGCATGGATCTCAAGCCAGACACTTGTGGGCCTAAAACTTGAAACCACAATTTTAATTTTACTTTCTTGATTACATGTGTAGACTTTGGGGCTGGAGAACTCATGTCAAAATTAAAAGGTGTTACTAGCTCAGCAACCTCAGATATTAATGAAAGTCTCTGAAGGACAGTATTCTTTCTTTGTTGTCTGTGTGTGCACATTTGTGTGAGTATGAGCATGCATTTCCCATAGCATGTGAGTGAGGTCAAAGCACAACCTCGCCTTCCCATTGGATGAGGCAAGGTCTCTCATTCACAGCTGTGTCTGCCAGACTGTCTGAACCGTGAGCTTCCAGGAAGTCTCTTGTTTCTGCCTCTCACCTCACCTTAGGAGGGCTGGGATCACAGACACACTACTGCACCCAGCTTTGTGTGGGTTCTGGGGATCTGAGCTCAGGCCCTCACACTTGAGTGGCATGTGCTTTATCCACTGTGCCTTGAAGTGAATTTTTCTGAGGAGTGAAATGGGTGATTAAAGTGCAAGTCCATCCATTGCTAGAAGGACCATCTCTTTGTAAATACTGATGAGAAAACCGAATATCTATATGCAGAGGACTGAAATTAGAGCCTGTCCTACAGCTCTTTCTCCTGAACTGAACTATTCCCTCTTGAGGGAGGAGATAGGCTCATAGAACTCAGGAAGCTAGAAAGCTTAGAAAGCTCAGAAAATTCTGAGCTTAATAAAAGTGCCTTCCTAAGGTTACACAAGTGGAAAACAATCGCTAGGGAAAGGAGACTCTCTCATAAGCTGGGCTACAGCCTCAGGGATGCAGATTCCAAGAGTTATTTGCAGACCTGGGTTGTCCTTTGTGGAGACAGGGCTGCCTTTGAATCACTTACACTCAGGTAGGTAACCCCATAAGCTCATTCATTCACTAAGCTAGACTTGGCTGGAATCATTGCTTTACTGTGTCTTGGCGCCCTGTCTGGGGTGAATAGCTGTTTGATCATGTCTCCCCAGGAAATGTCACACAGTAGTCATACCACACTGAAAATCAATTCTGATCAAAAATCTAAATGTCAGACCTCAACCAGTGAAACTACTAGAAAGAAACAAAGAGGTAAACTTCATGACATTAATCTGTCAAATGACTTTTTGGATATAACCCCCAAATCAACAGCAAAAGTGGACAGTGTGGTCACACTAACCTCAAAACTGTCTGCAAAGCAAAGGAAACAGTGAAGAGCGAAGAAACAAAAAGTGAAGCCTATGCTGGGTGTAGTGGCGCATGCTTTAATCCCAGCACTGGGGAGGCAGAGGTAGGAGTTCAAGGCCACCCTGAGACGACATAGTGAATTCCAGGTCAGCCTGGGCTACGGTGAAACCCTACCTCGAAATCCCCCTGCCCAAAAAAAAGTGAAGCCTGCATAATAGAAGGATGTGTTTTCAAACTGTACATGTGATCAGGTAGTTATATATAGCCAGCAAGAACTCAGAACAACTCAATAGCAAAAACAAGCCACTAACAAAATTAAGTAAAGGGCCTAATAGAGTGTGGTGGTTTGATTCAGGTGTCCCCCATAAACTTAGGTGTTCTGAATGCTAGGTTCTCAGCTGATGGAGATTTGGGACTTAACGCCTCTTGGAGGCAGTGCATTGTTGGGGGTGGGCTTATGGGTATTACAGCCAGTGTCCCTTTGCCAGTGTTCGGCACACTCTTCTGTTGCTGTTGTCCATCTGATATTGGCCATCCTCTGCTCATGCCATCATTTTCCCTGACATCACGGAGCTTCCCCCGTGAGCCTGTAAGCCAAAATAAACCTCTTTTATCCCACAAGCTGCTCTTGGTTGGGTGACTTCTACCAGCAATGCAAACCTGACTGCAACATAGGCATTCCACTAAAGAAGAATCCAAATGATCAAAAAGTTTATGACCAAAGTGTGAATACCAATGATCAGGGAAATACAACTACAAACCACTCTGACCACTACTTGCCACCTGCTAGAATGGCTAATGTCCAAACAACAGATCTTGAGGAGGATGTAAGGAAAGGGAACCTTTAGATACTGTTGGTAAGAGTCTGAATTAGTACAGCTATTACATAACACAGGATGGCTATCTCTCAAAAACTTAAGGTAGAATTGCCATGTATCCAGCAACCCCATTATTGGATGCCTAACTAGACAGAATGCAAGTTAAGGTTGAATTTCCATGAGATCCAGCAATCTCATTACTGGTTATTTAACCTGGAGGAATGCAATCTGTTATTTGAAGAGACGTTTGTACTCTCACATTCACTTCAGCATTTTTCACATATTCAAAGATACGGAATAAATGTGAAAGCCCATCAGTAGTTATTTTTTTATTAGCTAGAATGTGTAAGATATCAGTACTGCAATAAATAGAAAGTAATCTTGGAATTTTTTCTTCCATTGGGTTTAATTGGATGTGTGGAAAACTGAAACAAAAACAGGAAGACTATAATCAAAGGGTCTTTGTGTGGAAATAAAAATAGATTCAATGCCTATTTGTGAAGTGAATGAATGAATCCACTGTCCTCACTAATACCTCTTGAAACTTGTTATCTCCTATGCAAATTTCTTTTCAAATTCTTACATGCAGGCTTGGTCCAGAACAAGAAGAGAACAATCACTTAAAACAAAAGCTGTCACAACTTAAACCTCCAGGAGGAAGGGACAGATTGTCGGTTTTCAGTCCACAGTTTCATAAAATTTGAATATCAGTTGAGTATTAAAGGATCCAAAGGGATTGTTGTAAACTTTGTGTGTGTGTGTGTGTGTGTGTGTGTGTACATGCTAGTGCATGTGTATATGCACATGCACATATATGTAACATACATGTGTATGCCAGAGTAAACCTTAGGTGTCTTTCCTCAGGTACCCACTCACCTTTAATGAGACATGGTGCTTTATTGGCTAGGAGCTTGTCAGTGACATGGCTGGCCAGAGAGTCCCAAGGACCTGTCACCCCACTGCTGGAATTGCAAGCAGGTGCCTCCAATGCCCCTGGTTTTTCTTCAAGGAGGTTCTGAGGATCAAACTCAGGTTCTCATGTTTACATAGCAAATATTTAGTACCAACTGAGTTAGTGCTTCAGTTTGAGTTTTAAAAATATTTTTAGTATTTAACAAATAATATTTATTTATTTATTTTAATTTATTCATTTAAGAGAGAGAGAGGGAGAGAGAGTCAGATTGGGCATGCCAGAGCCTCTAGATGCTATAAACAAAATCCAGATGCATGCACCTCCTTGTGCATCTGGTTTACATGGGTCCTGGGGAATCGAACCTGGGTCCTTTGACTTTGCAAGCAAGCGCCTGATTTTCCTAATAAAAGAAAATATTCACCAGTTTTTGCTATCAATATTAAAATATTGGACTTGTTTTGTGACATAATTCAGTAAAATAAAAAAGAACAGGAAAAAGAATACATGAACAAAATCTTATTACTTGTTGAATCTGGGGGATGAAATTACACTGGTCTTTTCCTTACTCTTATTTTTATTACATATAAAGAAGAAGTAAAAAAAAAAAAAAGAAGAAGAAGTAACAAGTCTAAAGACAACACAAGATACTTTGACTAGTGTAATAAAACAGATAAAAAGTCTTGAGATGACCCAGTTTCTGAACAATTGATAAATCAATAAAATGTTTCATGTGTATTTGTTAATACTTACAGTTGAAAATATTAAAGCCTGTGCACCCACTCTATTACCTGTTCATTCCCTGTTACTACAGATACAATACCGACTTCATATTTAAATGTATTACACTCGTAAATGGATGCATTTTTCATGAGTTTAAGGGCTGTATATTTTATAAATTCTTAAGATTCACACTGCCCGTTCCTTTTAAATCCTGATGCTCAAAAATGGGAAATTAATTCCCCTAGACATCTGGCTCCTTGAGAAGGCAATGATTCTTTACACAGGTATACAATAATGGTTATTTTATTTTAATTATTTGAGAGAGAAAAAAAGAGGCAGAGAGAGAATGGGTGCACCAGGGCCTTCAGCCACTGCACACAAACTCTAGATGCATGCACCACCTTGTGCATCTGGCCTCATGGGTCCTGGGGAATCGAAACTGAATCCTTTGGCTTTGCAGACAAGCACCTTAACTGCTAAGCCATTTCTCCAGCCCCAACAATGGTTTTTTAAAGGAGCAGGTAGACAAACCTGTATAGAGAGAAGTGACCAGTTTAAGAAAGTGAAATAAATGTGTACACACAGAAATATTTTTATTCGATGTTGTTTTCAGGGGCACACACAAAATAGTCCAAAAGGAGTGATTAAAACAAACAGAAATAGAAGCTTGTATTTAGTCAAGTAAACTCATGGTCTATTTCTCACTAAATACAATTGAAGATATGCAGGAAAAATTGCTGAAATGACTTCCTGCTAAAGTTATAGTTTCGGCTGGTGGTAAGAATACATGCCTGGCATGTTCAAGTTTAATACTTAGCACCAGTAGAAAAAATAATAATAAAATATAAAGTTGTGCTTTTAACATAGTTAAGAGCATTCTTTATTTCATATTAACTTTTTTGTATGTTTACGTATGTGGTGTGTATATGAATGCTCATGTGTGTGGGTGTATGGCATGTGCACGTGTATGTGAAGACTGGAAGTTGATGTCAGGAATCTTTCTTGATTGCTGTCTTATTTACTAAGGTGGAGTCTCTCACTTAACCAGAGCTCAACAATTCAGCTAGTCTAGGTAGCCAGTTTGCCCTATGGATCATCTGAGCAGTGGGATGACAGGCTAGTTGCCATATCCACCCAGCGTTTATGTGGGTGCTAGGGGTCTGAAGTCCTCATACCTGAGCTGCAAGTCCTTTATCCACTAAAGCGTCTCCCCAACCCATTCCATAGTATCATTAATAAACATGTAGTTCCCATAAGCAAAACTCACTACCTTCTATAGTAATAAAAGATAAAATGCTACCAAGTCTGATTTTAATTTTCTCTGCACAAAAGTGATTAAAAAGCCAAATACCCCTATAATCTCAGCTATTCAAGGAGCTGAGGCCGGAGCATCCTGAATTCAAGGTCAGTGGAACCAGCACAGTAAGACCCTGTCTTAAGGTAAAATGGAAAGAACTGGGGATGTAGGTTGGTGGTAGAGCAATTCTCTAACATGAGCAAGGCTCTATGCTCAATCTACACACACATATACATGCACACACACCACCATTTCATTCTGTGACAAAAATCATCTACTAACCTAGCAGGTTGAGTTTCTCTGCTAGAAATTTGGTTTGATTTTCAGCTTGAAGCTTATGCAGTGCAGAGAAATACCAGGCATTCTGTCTTTTAGAAAAAAAAAAAAAGTCTGATCTCCTGCCATGGATCAGATAAAGCTTCTAAGTATTTTCATTTAGAGTTCTATGGTAGGCATTTTTTAAAAATTGTATTTATTTAATTGCAAGTAGAAGATAGAGATGCTATACAGACAGGGATGCATGCACTCCATATGCATGTACCACTTTGTTCATCGGGATTTATGTGGGTGCTGGGGAATCCAGCCCAGGTCATTAAGCTTTGCAGGCAAGCACCTTAACCACTGAGCCATCTCTTTAGCCCCTGTGGTAGGCTGTTTTGACATCACTAGTCTTTATACCATACATACATATACAAGATCTATAACTGCTTAGAGAATTTGTCTTTAAAACAAACTAACAAATCATAACTAACATACTTCTCTCTGAGAGTACTTGAAATTTAAGTAAAGAAATAAACTTGGAGAAGCATAGTCTTAATCAATTATAACTCAAAAAAGGGAAAAAAATCAGCCTCCTGGTCTCTTTGAATGAAGAAAATTGATGTAAAACAAAGCTTCAATGCCAGTTAGGAGACGCGGCTTCTCCGACCTGCATCCTGAGGGGATCATCTCTGCTTGCTCCAGGTCCTCTGATACAAGCATTCTCTGAGCATCAAAACAACCTAATTAAGTTTAATGCCTTGAAATATTTCCTTTATTGCAAATCATAAACCCAGCCGAGGAGTCCGACGGAACACTGACATGACCCCACATACTTCAGATGTTTCAGTAAGGTGCGGAACAAAGGATGTATTTCTCTAACTCAAAAATGATTAGATTAAATTTTTTTCTGTTTTCCCATCAGCGACCCTGCCTCTTCCTCCATCCTCTCTTCTTGCTCAACTATTTGAGTTTATCTATCACTAAACTTGTAACATATTCCTTGCTGAAGCTTCAAAGTGATATTCACATCTGAAGATAAAAAGTGCCTTGCCCTGTCAGAATGAGGACTGCCACAGTAAACTGGGCAAGGAGGACATGAGCACATGATAAATAGCCTGACACAAAAAAAAGCTCTTTTCTTCTAGAGGCCACCACACCATAAGCAAACCTTTGTTACTCTATCTGTGAACTTAAGGAGCTGTCCTCCCGGTGAAGGCCCTGAGTCGACAGGCTGGCTACTCCAAGTAGCTGACACCACTGAGCAGAACAAAGTGCCTGTCCAAGTCTTGATTGCCTGAGCTCAGCCCAGGCCAAGTTCAGCTCGGCCATCTATCAAAGCTCTGGAATGCACGGCAATAAATGGCCACTTTGTGCAGAGAGAAGAAAAGCTGGTCACTGACTGCATGCAGGACCAGCAAAGCCTCCCACATCAAAAGGGCCCCAGCCTCCGTGCAGGTCTGCGGTGGACAATGGGTAGATGCTCAGCAAGTGTGCCGAAGACAAATGATGCTTTTATCTTGCATGTTCCCTCCCCCTTGCAGTAAGAGTTTATGTTAAAGCCACTTAACTGTCTGGAGAGCAGCCTGGTGGATTACCTGGTGGGATGAATAGAGTACATTACTTGGTCATGTGACTAGGGAAGGGGGAAGCGAGAGTTGTGTAAAATTAGTTTTGCTTTGAAAGTGTCTTCAGCCGTCTCACAGATCTCACAGAGACTTGATACACGCTGTCCCCTGTAAGGAGTAAGGATTAAAAGCTAACCCTGCATCAAGTTGATAAGTTCATCCTGCATTTATTAGTTTAGCCTTATTAAATTGCAAGCTTCAAAATGGGACACTTATGATTGGGGAAATGTAGAGTGGGTGGTAAAGGACTAGCTTATCTCTCAGAATTGTTCATAAGCTGCAGCAAAGCACCCGACAGAATTTTGATAAGCCTGCACAGGTGAAGGGATGCAACTTGTTTTGGGACTAAAACTGAAAGGTCCTGAAAGTCACTTCTTGAAGGACAGTATTTGAGGATAGGAATCTGAAATGTTAATAATGTTGGACCCAAACACCTACAGCAATAAACTGATATACCTTTGCAAGAAGTTCAAGTTCTTTTTGTTCCTAAAGTACATTTTGATTCCAAGAGGGAATTCCATGTTTCAAGCCGTCCTGAGTGAACTGTTGGTTTTCATCTGCACAGCTTGGTTTCTCCCTGTAATCTTAGCCCAAGCAGATGATGGGCTGTGATGGATACCAGAGAAGCTCATTTCCAATTTCAGTTCCACAACCCAATCCAAAGACATCCCCCCGTCTTGTTCTTAGTGCTCTCTAAGGTCAAAAGTTGATATAAACACTTCCACACCTGACACAGAGCCTTCTTATTTTTTTTTTTAGGACCAAAGAGATCAATGCCTGGGAAGTTGGTTTGGAAAAGAAGTCTGAAGCACCAAGGTGAGCTCAGCTTTGGGGTAATTTTTGAGTGCTTCACTGATGCGTAATGTGTTTAGTCTAATAGTTTCTCTCCATTCTATTTCCAGTTTGATCTCTTTAGCAAAGAATTCACTGAAAGGTTGGTTCCCCAGGATGTCCTGCCCAGAATACCAATCATTTGATACAAAAGTCCTTGTTTGAGGCAATTCCTAATTGAGACAAAAAAAATCCGTATTGGCCAGATTAGTAGGTATTAGGTAATGCACAAGTAAGGTCATATCAGCTGTAAATATGCCAAGATATATGAGCTATTCACCTGCAGAATAAGTAGACATGTTTATGCTGATGAAAACTCAAATTCAAGAACATTGGATATTTCTAAGCCCATACTTTTTAAAGAGTTAAGTTAGAGAATGTCCATTCATTTTACAAAAGGTTCACTTCTCTGGACAAAGGATGAAGGCTTTGGTCACACAAAGTACACTATTTTTATAGATCTATTGAGATATGGAATTAAGATTCCATATGGCTTGCTAACTTAAATGCCAAGTTTAATGACTTTTAAATATACTACAATGTTGAGAGACCATCAACACAATATAATTTTAGAACATATACATTGTCCCCAAAAAAAAGTACCATTCTTCATGATAACAACAAATCAGTTTTCTATCTCTAAAGATTTGCCTGTCTTTAGACATTTTATACATGGTTTTATACAGTGGCTTTTTTTTTTTTTTTTTTTTTGACTGGCTTCTTTCACTTAAGTTACTGTCTTTAAGCCTCATTCATGTCTTATCATGAATCAGAGTTCATTTCTATTATTTCCAAATAATAATGTATTGAATAGACATACCACATTCTATGGCTTAGTAAGCCATTCTTAATCAGATCAGTGAATCTCCTCTGCTTTCCATTTTTAGTTAATCACAATTTTGCAACTACCTGAGGTATTGGACTATAAAACATGCTAAGCAGTCCAACTAGGTTCTTCACATATCTCTTTAAATAGCTGTTTATTTCTTTCTTGTCTCCTTTAAGTCATCTCTATAGAGACACAGGGCCTTAAAAGATGCTGAGTTCTGAAGTCCTTCAATTAAACTGTAGTATTTGCGTATAACCAGTACACATCCTCCAGAATACATTAAGTCTAGACTTTTCCCCCAATCAAAAAGTGAGGGTCATAAGTCATTGTGGAGTTGCATAATAGAATGTGGGAGGGACCACGAAAAATTAAGCACTTTATAAAACCTTTCTTAAACATGAACTGATCAAAAATTAATTTTCAAAATCAAATGTATCCAAGATGCCTCTGGGTAGCATTCATCTTTGTTGTATTAAAAGACTTCTCTGAATTCTTAGTTATGAACATACAACATGCACACTTTGTATTATGCATTCTGTCATGCCACAAAGTACTACCACTCAGATTTTAGAAATTTTTTGCTATTGATTACAGTGTTTTATTGCATTAAGATCACATATATCACAGAAACATAATGGTCTAATTGTGGAGGAAAATCTTATAATTTTACCAATAGTCATTCCTTAGCATGTATCAAATCAACATATGTTTAGATTGTATAGTATTAGACCAACAAGCATATATATTTCATTGGCATGGAAACTTACTTTTTTCTTTAATGAATGGTAAAAGTGTACCTTTTTTTCAAGAATTTATTCAATGTATATTTGATTGGTATACCTGTTTTAATGATCTTAACCACAGTACTCAAAGAAGGACTATTTTTGGAAATTAGGTCATTAGTAACTAGTCAAAATGGCACTGTACCAATTGGATATGAGTGAAGTCATTATAAAAAGAATTCTTTGTGGAGACAGAGAGAGAGAGATTACATTATGTAAAGTCAGAAAGGAAGACTATTTGGAGGGGAGCAATGGGACCAACAGGAGGGGATTAGAGGTATTAATGAGGGCAGTGAAGTGCAGGAGGGTGAATGAAAACTAAATAAACACACACACACACACACACATGCTGTGCAATGAAACCGGTTACATTTTAGGTTAGTTTAGAGATTTAATGGTAAAAGGTGGTAAATTACAAGTTCATTTCCAGAGTTCATATTTGAAAGGACAATTAAAGACAAAATAATGATCAAAGGGTGAGGAAGAAGGTGACTTATCCTTCCTTCACTTCATCCCTTGTCCCTCAACAAACCTGGCCTTTGATCACAGCACAGGTAGAATCTCCCTGTGACTCTGACAGAGGAGTCATCGTGATGCTCTTGACATGTCTTGGAGCCTTTCTTATAGGCCTCTTACTTTTGAAAGTTCCCCAACAGAAATATATACTATATCAACATCATTTTTGTCTTTGTGCTACAACTGTTGCCTAAAAACTTCAAACTGCACTGTGTGTGAGGTTAACCTTAATAACTACTAATATCATCCTTAAAAGACCATACAAAATGATGTTCAGATTTTACCCCTTCAGACGTCAGCATACGTTACTTTATTAAAGTCCTCACCCACAAAACCTAACTGATCCTTAGCTCACATTTTCCTCCCCCTGCTCTGCAGTCAAGATTGACTCTTCCGGCTGAGCGCAGCTCAGTGGTACAGGGTTGGCTTAGCATGTGAAAGCCTTGAATTCCACCCCCAGCACTGGGGAAAAAAAAATAATAAAAAACTTTGATTATTCATTACTAGATTTTTATGATCTCCTCTAAATCTAATTTATCACTTCAAATTCAACTTCCTTCTGAAACACAATCCACTAACCAACTACAAACAAAACTTTTGTGCCACTCCAGTTCTGGAATCTGCCGCTCACCAAAGTCGCAGCATGCACCAGGCTTTGCTGTTATCAGCATGTCTTAAGTGCCGTTGTCTAAAAGTTATTGCAACTATCACATGCCAACTTTGAGCAAATGTTGTGCATATTTCTGAGATAAGACAGCAATCATTAACTTGGTGCCAGGAGTGTACCTGGGAGTAACATTTCTCACTTTCCTTTTCCCGTTCTGCCATGATTATTGCTTGAAATTCAGAACGCGTGAAGAGAGTGCTAGCTTGACACGGAGTTAAGCTATAGCATACCGCAGTCTCGTACGTACTAGTAACTGAAGATGGACAAAAGGTATAATCTTCCATGTTCTAAATCTGAGGAGAATGTTAAATGTTTCATTTTGAAACCAAAATAAACAGTATCTTTGTTCTTCTCCCACCCGGCTCTAAGTACGTTCATGCTCAGACGTTACTTTTCCTGATAGATAAGACACTGTGTGGAATGATGGGCTCAGGATGTGCATATTATCCACTATCTTAGAACTTTATCATTTCTTTGTGATGCAAGTATTCAAGGGCTTAAAAAGTAGCACCATAGTAGAGCATTTGCCCAGTGTGCATGCAATTCAATCCTCAGTACAAGAAGGAAAAGAAAATTCAAAGTCCTTTCTTCTAGCCATTTTTGATTACATAAGACAAAATTGGTGGCTGTGATCACCTCTGAGTATCAAAACTCATTTTTCCTTCCTGGGTATGACTTTGTACTACTTGACAACTTCCCTCACCTCACTTCTCCTGATCCTGCCCAGCTTCTAGGCACCACTGCAGTCTGCTAAGGGCTCTGTGCTCTTAGGTGGAACATAGGATGGATCATGTTCTGTATCGACACCCCCCCCCCAGGGGGCCTGGTTTATTTCGCTTAATTTTATGAATGTCAAGCTCATCCACATGGCTGCAAATGATAGGATTTCTTTCTTTGTATGGCTGAATGGCACTTGCGCATGCACGTGGGGGGGGGGGGGGCGTGCCACGCATGTGATTTTTTTTCTGTATTCATTCATCTGTTGCTGGGCATGTCAGCTGTTTCTATGTCTTTCCTAATATGATCGCCACAGGTATGGGGACATAAGATTCTCTTTGACATTATGATCTTACTTCTGGATTACATGGTAGCTCTATTTTTAATTTCTTAGGGAATATCCACACTGATTTCCTGAATGACTATACAAATTTATATTTCCACCAACGGTGTACTAGAAGACTTTCATATCTTTCCCAACATTTATATTCATTTGTTTTGGGGAACTTGTTTTGTTCTGTTTGAGGATTTTGTTTTTGTTTTTGTTTTTCCCCCTGATGGAATTTTGAACTGGAGCAAAGTGATTTGTCACTGTGGTCCTAATTTATACCTCCCAAAGGATAAGTCAGGTGGACTATTTTCATATACTTGGACATTTGTAGGTCATTTTAAAGTTATTCATTTGGTTCTTCTACTCAAGTTTTTATTTTACTATTACTATTATGAACTTTACAGTATGAACATATTGCATATATATTGGTCATGTTTCCATTGGGCTATACTCTTATGTCTCCTCTTCCCTACCCCCATTCCACTGAGGGCCCTCCTCAGTGTGCTTATTGATAATCACTGTGGGGTCATGAGTGAACTAGTCAGCCTATCTGTGATGGGGAGAGGTATGGATCATTTAAGCTTTGCTCTTGAGTTGTTTGGTTTCCTTGTTTTTTCTGGATATGACCCCTCTATATAGCTTATGAATATCATCCCTCATTCTTCACATTGTCTCTTTACTGGTGATTATTTCCCTTGCTATGCTGAAGCCTTTATTTTGGTGTAAAACCATTTGTCTGTGTATGTGTGTGTTTGTGTGTGTGTGTGCATGCTTGTGTACATGTGTGTACACACATATGGATGCACACATGTGGAAATCAGAGGACAGTCTTGGTGGTGTCAGCCCTTGCCTTCCTCCTTGTTTGAGACAGGGTCTCTCTTGGTTGATGCTGTGAGGGCCAGTCTGTGTGACCCACAGTCTTCAGGATTCACCTGACTATGTCCCATTGCTGTAGGCTCTCTGGGATAACAGACATGTGTGCCACTGCACCTGGCTCTGTTATAGGTTCTGGGGATCTGAATTTTTATCATTTGGCTTGCCCAGAAAGCACTTTTAACTGCCTAGCCATCTCTCCAGACCATGTTGGCACACCTGTAAACACCCACAACAGCACCTGAGAGGCTGAGGAAGGAGAATCACCAGTTTGATGCCAGGTAGTGAGACCTTATATCAAAAACAAACAAATGAAAAATCCTAATTTGATCAAGGTCATAGAGCCTTTCCCTTCCATCTTCTGGTAGTAGCTTTACTCATTGAGGTTTGCGTGTAAGTCTTAATCTGTTTTGTAGTGAATTTTGTATGTGATGATCAAAAGGGGTCTAGTTTCATTTTTTTTAGAGTGATCACTCAGTTTTCCAAGCATCACTTATTAAAGAGAGCTTTGCCACCCAAATACATGCTAATGGCACCCTTAATGACAATAATTTCTCTGGAAGTATGTGAAGTTATTTCTGGGTTCTAAATGATTTTCTATCGAGCTATGTTCCATTTTTATAGTAGCATATGCAACTTTGGTCATAATAGCTCTATATTATACTTTATTTCTTATTTTGTTTTCTGTTCCAGATTGCGTTGGTCATTCAGGGTTTCGTGTGGTTACATTACATACAACTTTTCAAGATGTTTTTGTCTTTCAAATATGATCCTGGAATTTTGAAGAGATTGCATTAGGTAGGTGGATCACTTTGGGTGATTTGGATATCTTAACAATATGAATTCCTCTAATGCATAAACATGTCTTGCCATTTATGTTTTCTGCCTTTTCTTTCATTAATGTCTCCATTATAATATCCATTATAGTATCTGTTACAATATCTTTCATCTCAGCTGCATTTATTCCTTGGTTTTTCCATAGCTATTGTAGATGGGTTTGTTTTCTTACTGTGTTTCTCAGCTACTTAACATCTATGTGTTGGCACACAGAAGTACTGAGGCTTTTAGTATGCAGATGTTTGTATCTCACAACTTTGATTTATTAATTGCCACTGCTTTTTGGTAGAGTCTGCAATTTTCTATAGAAATGATCATGCCAGCTAGGTGTGGTAGCACACACCTTTAATACCAGCACTAGGGAAGCAGAGGTAGGAGGATCACGGTGAGTTTGTGGCCACCCTGAGATTACATAGTGCGGGTCAGCCTGGGCTAGAGTGAGACCCTACCTCAGAAAAACAAACAAAAAAAAAAAAGGTAAGAAAGAAATGATCATGCCATCTGTTAATAGAGATAACTCCTAAGAGTTTAGTTCATAGTATAGAACACTATTTTTAACTAAGTGTTAATATCTCAGTGTTTATTTTGTGACAATGTCACAGTTAATAGGAAGTGCCATTTTAAGGAGTGGCTATTGTTAGACTTCTATAGAATGGGAACGAAGTCTTCAGATACATAGCAAATCTACCTTAAAGGATGGAGTCAAGCTTGAGTATCCCCACATTGTCTTTTATTAATGAGAAGGTGATCAGACATTCATCTCAAAGCAACTGTTTTAATGCCCCCTTTTTCAATCTAGGAATTGGATGTTGTTTCCCAAAGCCAGCAAGGGTATAGGGACAAATGCTGCAGTTCACAACATTGTCCTAGCTCTACTAATTCAGGGATTCAGCAAGTGGCCTGGGATAGCTATGAATGCACTTAATGCATACTAAAAATTTAATTAAAACATTAGGAGACTTTTTGTTTGTAATTTTTGTAACCAAGTTACATAGTTCTTGACAATGTTAGATCATAGCATTATGTAAAATAAACATATGGGGGCTGTAGAAATGGCTTAGCAGTTAAGGTACTTGCCAGCAAAGCCAAAGGACCCAGGTTCAATTCCCAGATACCCATGTAAACCCAGATGTACAAAGTGGCACATATGTCTGGAGTTCATTTGCAGTGGCTACAGGCCCTGATGCACCCATTCTCTCTTTCTTTCTATTTGTCTCTCTCTCTCTCAAATAAATAAAATATTTAAAAAACAGGTGTATGTGCTATTTGTACATTGTGGCTTCAGTTGTACAGTGACATACGGCTTCCAATGTGTTATCTTCCAAGTATAGATGGTAAAATTGCTAACATCAGACATTACATGTGTTTGTGGTGACTTAGTGAGTGTGGTGCTTTGATTCAGATGTCCCCATAAACTTAGGTGTTCTGATTGCTAGGATCCCAGCTGATGGAGATTTGGGAACTAACGCCTCCTGGAGGCAGTGTATTGTTGGGGGCAGGCTTATGGCTATTATAGCCAGTTTCCCCTTGCCAATGTCTAGCTCACTCTCCTGTTGCTGTTGTCCAGCCTCTGCTCATGCCATTGTTTTCCCCTGCCATCAAGGAGCTTCCCCTTGGGTCTGTAAGCCAAAATAAACCCCCTTTCCCCCACAAGCTGCTCTTGGTCAGGTGATTTCTGCCAGCAATGTGAAATAAGACTGCAACAGTGAGTGAAATCATGATTGTCAATAATATTTTAACCACCATTGCAAGTGATAGGCACTTAATGTTATTTAGAAAGCAAGTATTTGTACTGATGATTAAGAGCATTTCACACATGGCTGTGCATCACGCATCGCCCACCCACTGTTCAAGCAGCCTTCTGCTTCATGCTACATTGCCAGCCAAGATGTGACAGGGCCCAAACATGGCTTCTCATTTTCCTGTCAATTAATTTTCATAATAAAAGTAAATATGATCCCTTTCTACTATGATTTTTAATGTCAACATGGCTTCTATCAAGTCTCAAAGAAAATAGAAACCTATAAGAGAAAAAATCATAATTAAGGAAGATTGTCCAATAAAAAGTAGACAATTGACTACATTTTAAAGTAGTAAGTAAGTAGTAACATACTCAACTTAATTGGTAGGGAAATTTATGCAAGTTTTCAAAGACTGTAACTTGAAAATGGATTTTATGTAAAAAACATGGCGCCAAATGGAGTACATTTCAATGATTGTGTTGTAAGGGGGAAAAATGCTGGAACTGAAAAAGTCTGTCTTCTCAAGAATATTTTTTTTTCCAAAACTCACAACATGGATTCTACTATAAAAGCTAGCTATGTGGTAGCATGTTTAATAGAAAACAAATCAAAACCATTTACTGATAGTGCATTCATTTAGCTATGTATGGAGAGTGTGGCAGATGCAATATACCCTGAAAAAAAAGGAGTTTTTAAAGTCAGTTTCTCACATTAGGCTAGAGCCATGAGAATTGAAGAAATTAGAAAATCTATCCAAAAAAGTTTGCAGAGTAGTGACATATTTAAAATGTCATACTTTGACGAAGTATGACAGCAGTGGTCTGTAACTACAGCTCAACTTGTCATTTTTATCGGAGGTATTGATGGCAAATATGATGTGACTGAAGAAATAACTTTCTAATACCATTATATGAATCAGTAAAAAATACTTTAAGGTAATTTTCTTTGTCCATTGTCAACACATCTGGTATGTTGTCCAGGCAAGAGGACGTAAAAGTGAAGGACTTGTGAAATTAATAGAAGGTGGTACAATTGCTGCCCAAAGAGTATATTGAATAAAGTATCATTGGATGGCACATTAAGGAAGTTTATATACAAGAGCATTCAATGCATAGCATCACACAAATTATCATCAAGGTGACCAAATCCAGATATCCTTGTAATTCTTGATGCTAGCTATGGTGACATCTTTCACTTTTCTGAGGTAAAATGGCTAAATGGAGTCAATGTTGAAAAGACTTTATGATTTGTGACATGTTATCAAGTCAGTTTAGTATCAAAAACAAAATTTGCGCCAGGACTTGATAAAAACCGGCTGACATATCCAGCATTTTTAGAGGATTTATGACTCATTTAAATGAGTTAGATAGATATCTTCAAGGTGAAAACCAACTTAGTGCAATGTTTGAAATCATAACAGCACTACAGTGAAGATGAAATTATGGAAAACCCAAATTAAAGCAAATCTTTTATACATTTTGCAACATTAGCTAAGTATTATCCTATGAAGTGACTAATTTGCTTTTCAATTTGATAAAATAATTTGAAAATCGATTTCAAGATTTTTTTGAAAAGTAATATCTTGGTGTACTTGTGACTCTGTTTTCAGTTGACATAAATAGCTCACACGAGAATGTTCAAGCTGAGTGCATAGAACTGCATCTGACAGTCAACCTAAAGAAAAATGCATTTGACCATTTATTAGAGTTTTATACATTATATCTTCACAACCATACCTTATTCATGACATCACTTTTTGGCAGTGCCTGCATTTGTGAGCAACTAAGCCCACCAAGAGTAAACTTGGACCAAAGCTATCTGATGAGCACCTTGAGCTCCCGCTGAACTTCTCCCTGAGTAGGGTCCATCACATCCAGTACTCACGACTCATTTCTCAAATACAATGCCAAATAGCCTTCTAGTTTTGTGTTGATTTCTTTTACACTTATAATAAAAATACCAAAAAAACAATGTTAGGCTGGGTGTAGTGATGCATACCTTTAATCCCAGCACTAGGGAGGCAGAGGTAAGAAGATTGCTGTGAGTTTAAGGCCAGCCTGAGACTACATAGTTGAATTCCAGGTCAGCCTAAGCTAGAATGAGATCCTACCTCGAAAACCCAAAACAAACAAAAAAGTACTTTTACTTAGACATATGCATTTTCTTGACTCGTAATTATCACAACCTTGGGACATGGTCTATGTATGTAATATTTTCTGAGTAGGGTGCCACATAGTAGGGGTTTCTATATGAGGGCTTGTTGTTTGTCTCTGATGGCAGACACCACAAAAATCATGCAGACATCTGCATGCTCATCAGCTTTCTGGTTCTTCATCCAATGTGGCCCAGAGAAGCCAGAGGGTTGAACACCCCAGTGCTAACCAGAAGAGAGCCCTTGACCAGCCACCTATATTAATAGAAAGGACAACTTATTTTCCAAGTAACATAAATCCAAGTTTAGTAGATTGCAATTTAACAAATTTTACTTTCAAAGTTCTCCAATTTTATCTTACTGTAACATGGGAGTTTTGTTTCAGTTCTAAGTTTTCAAGAGAATAAATGTTTCAGATTGTCACACACATACCCACTCATAGGCATGGGTACATTGTGCCTGTATTGAAAGAGCTGTGGACATTTTGGTGTCTTCTATATAAATCAATGAAATACTATGCATTTTTTTTTCCTTCTTTGATTTCTGCTATAAGTACATTACTAGGCTTTTGGTGCCATCGTGTGGTAATGTCAGGAAACTAATTTTTAAATCATTTTTATCATGAAAATTTTTTGTTTTTCAGGTATTTAAAAAACATAAAAATAAAACTGAAGAGGTTGGTCAGTGGTTAAGGAACTTGCCTGCAAAGCCTAAGGACCTAGGTTCAACTCCTCAGTACCTACGTAAGCCAGACGCACAAGGTGGGGCATGCATCTGGAGTTCATTTGCAGTGGCCGGAGGCCCTGGTGTGGTGATCCTATCTGCCTCTTCTCTCTCTCACTCTCTCAAGTAAATAAAATATAGTTTAAAATACAAAACTGATATGATGAATACTTATGTATCCAAGATTTCATTTATAAAGTTATGCACTTGCTTGGTTCTTTTTAATTTAATAAAAGCATTTTATTTATTTGCAAGGAGAGAGAGAGAGAGAAAGAATATGCAGCCACTCCAGGGCTTCTAACCACTGCAAATGAACTCTAGATGCATGCACTACTTTGTGCATCTGGCTTACGTGGGTACTGGGGAATCAAACCCAGGCTGTTAGGCTTTGAAGACAAAAGCCTTAGCCACTTAGCATTCTCTCCATCCCTAAAATGTTAATACAGCCTAATTAAAGCCATGCAAAATTACTTTGCTTTTACAATGCACAGACCTTCTAAACTCAATATATATTAACAGATTTTCAGTCATAAGGATGTCTCAATGATTTCTGAGATTTTTCTAAGACTCGTGAAAATTATTCATTTTGCTGGTTCATCCCATATATTACAGACCATGTGTTCTCACTGTTCCCATCACCATGTCAAGAAAAGAAGACCATCAGAAAACATCATCTGGAAATCATTTAGTCCTGCTGAGAGCCACCACTATTCACTGGCACACAGTGCCTGCTGCAGAAAAAAAAAAAAAGTGGGCTACCAGGCCATTGGGAACTCCTATGCAATTTGCCTGGTAATGTTCACAAATTAACTGTAAGATGTCTAATCTAAAATTTTAGTTTTCATTTGAAGTTCCATTTATTTTAGATAGTTATCATTTCATTGCTGCATGGGGGGTGATAAATTGGTAAAATTTACCATTCTATTTCTACAACTTTTCCATTTTTTATGGAGAAAATCCCATTTGATAAGCTCACCACATCTAGATACTTTGTTCTAATAAATAAAGCATTTATCTTTCCTTCTTTTCTTAATGTCGCCTTTAATATTATTGGTGGGATCATATATAGTATACATGTTCAGTTTATCTCAACAGAAACCATAACTGTGCTTGACATCCAGGAGGCCTGCTCTGACCCTGAGCTAAGCCAGGTTCATGACTGCCCATTTCTTGTGTCCCCCACAGGATCTGCCCCTTCTAGATGGGCACTGTGCACTCCAACAGAGCAGAAATGGAGACAGATGGGCTCCTGCCAACACCTGTGATCGCATCATTTACACATCCTTCCTCTCCTCACACCACCCATAGATCTTCCCTTCAGCTGAGGTACCAACTTCGCCTTCCGTCACTTGCAGCCTTGGCCCCTCTGCTTCATGACTCCCTATAGCCTAACTCCTCATGGCTACTGGGCTCCATTCAGAAGCTTGGTCTAGACAGTTGTGATCCCCATTCATCCTCTCATCTCAGCTACTGCTGTCCAAGCAGTTTTGTTTCCTGAACAGCACCTGCCTAAGTTTGTATTTCTTATTGATTTCAGCTACAGCCAGTGGAAAATGAACTCCACACGGGCGGGTCTTTTCCAGCTACATGGCAGCTCTGTCTTCTCCAAAGAGTGACTGAACCATACTGGGCAGCCCATGTATGCTGACTGTATCAGTGAAGAAGCACCCAGATAGCTCTATTTGTGATGCAATTTCAGAAGGGCATTCAGATGTGAGTAAATCATAAAGACTAGCTATTACTGCTTTTGTTTGAAAGTAAAATTATGGCACACTACATACTGCATCTGTAATGGCTGGATTTAAACTGTCCTCCACAGGCTCATCCGTTTGAACATTTTGTCCCAAGCAGGTGGTGCTATCTTGGAAGGTTGTGGAACCTTCAAGAGAAGGGGTCTGGCAGGTAGAGATGGGTAACAGGCCCTGAGCATTATAGCCCAGTCCACTTCCTGTCCTATCTTAGATTTTGGATCTGCCCAGATGTGAGTAAGCAGCACTGAAGCTCAAGCTGTCAGAGCCAAGATGGACTATGCCCTCAGATTCTGAGCCAACTTAAATCCATCTTCCCTTAAGTTGTTTCTGGTCAGTTGCTCACAAAGTATCAAATACAGCACCAATTCTAAATCAAGCTTTCTACTTCCTTCCCTTTCTCTAATACTGTAGCATCTCAAAGCTCTGCTTATTTCTAACAATCTAACTCAACAGGTCACAGTTTATTTGGCTGCATGTTACCTTTTCTTAATCAGCATGAAACAATGCACATCTTATAATCTCTGTCATGTTAGGTTCAGCAAGGCTGCAATGTGATATGTGAAGTCTTGTTTTAACTGTTAAATAGGACACTTGGCTTTAAATCCAAGGCCTGTAATTTATGTGGATCTCAGTGGGTTTGTCTGTTTACTTTTGCTTTGTTTAACAGCTTTTTTTTTCTGATTTGCTTGCCTACGAAGCCTAAGGACCCATGTTCAACTCTCCAGATTGCACTTAAGCCAAACATACAACGGTGAGGCAAGCACAAGGTCGCATGTGCCCACTAGGTGGCGCAAGCATCTGGAGTTCAATTGTAGTGGCTGAGGCTCTCGGTGTGCCAATTTTCTCTCTTTCTGTCTTCTCTCTCTCTCTCTCCCCCCTCTGCTCTCTCTAAAATAAAAATAAATAAAATCTGTACAAATTTTGCATGGTTCAAGTCTAGAAGATAGATGATTTTTTTTTCTGAAGTAGATACAAAGATGTTACCACCAGAGAGCACCAAGATACTTCTTGATCTTTATCCAGCCTTTAGCTTTAGGTATAAACGCTGTATAATAGCAAAATACTTTAAGATAAGTTGGAAATTTTTTTAATTCTACTTGTGATCCTCATATAGTCAAAATATCTAATGACATTCTTATTTTTATTAAAATGAGATAGGAAAACATTTTACCATATGTTCTCAAATACCATGACAGGTATATATATATATATATATATATATATATATATATATATATATATATATATATATCTTTTTAAAAATGAATTATGATGACAGAAAGCTGGAAGAAGCCATTCTACATGTAGTTCAATGGGAGAAAGAGATACCACCAGTGAAGATACTCAACAGTGGACACTGCAAGCCTTATAATTGGCCAGCAGGCCAAATGAGCCAATGGGTGCAATAGTGGCACATCTGTCATGGTGGAAACCAACTGCCCTCCAATTGGACTGGAGGCCCACTCCATGGGGGGGCAATACATCCCTGATACTGAAAACTTAAAACAGGGGTAGTCATGAGCCCTAGGGGTGTAACATCTGCTGATATCTGGAAAAATGTATATGCTATGCTTATCAAACTGCCCAGTAAGCACTTCTCTTAATATTTATACCCTTATATTAATGCTATTCTCACTTTGGGTAGAGAATCTTCTCTTTTCAGATGGCAGTGACCTTGGGATGAATCAGAAGGTATCATAGTGCTGGAAAGAAGTGACTGGAGTACTGAGTAACATCTCGATTACACCTTCCAAGGCTCAGGGTCTAATGCAGAAGAGGTGGCAGAAAGAATGTAACAGCCAAAGGAAGGGCAGGACTCCTTACAACGTGCTCCCTCCAGACATAAAATGGCCTGGATATCCATGACCTCATAGTGCCTGACACTACCTACACAAGACCATCATAAGAGGAGGAAAAGATCATGACATCAAAATAAAAGAGAGACTGATTGAGGTGGGGAGGGGATATGATGGAGAATGGAATTTCAAAGGGGAAAGAGGGGGGAGGGAGGGTATTCCATAGGATGTTTTTTATAATCATAGAAAATGTTAATAAAAATTGAGAAAAAAATGAATTATTTTAAACGCTTTAAAAATTAAGTGTTAGTACTACCACATCCCTGCTCCTAGCCTACTGAGGGGTCTCTTCAGTGGGATTGATGATATTGACCATGGGGTTCTGGGTTATGGGTTATGGGTTATGAGTGGTAAGCGTAGCAGTCAGTCACTGAGGGAGGGGAGCAATGCCTCTTAATGTTCCCTCCCACCCTGTGGCTCTTAAAATCTTTCCACCCCTTTTCTTTAAAATTTCCTGAGCCTTGGTGGATGCGTTTTAAGTCTGCTTCAATGTTGAGCTCTTAGAAGTTTCTGGATTTCTGCTGTGGTGCATTTTGAGTATCCTCAGGGTCTTCTCCATCATTCTGACACAGGTTATCAGGCTGGTCATGAAAGCAGCACTCTTGCTCACCTTGCCAGCTCCTCTGGTTTCACCTGGGCCCTAGCTGCTATGATGGGTGGTAAATCTCCTGCCAGGAAGTCAGTTATCTTTTCTTGTCTTATCGGTAGAATTTGGTTGTCTACAGTTTTCACTATCTTTTTAAAAAAAGAAAAACATATTCTCCAGTGGAGAGTGAGATCAGCATAAGTTAAAAGGGATAGGCACTGTTAATTTAGAGAGATTCTGATGGGTGTAGCCTGTCCCTTGGCCAAATCTAGTGGGAGCTTGTTGATGGAGTATATAAGCTTGGTCTCCATAGGATTCTGACTTGGTTCCCAGTTCCTTTCCACTGAGCAGATCTCTTAGCCAATCACAGAACTATTGTTTACCCACCTAGTCTGGGTGCCACTGTTGCACAGGCATGTACATCTATCAGGCTAGTTGCTGTTGTATAGCTGTGTTCCCTGCTTGTTTACAATGTTGTTAACCATTTTCCCCAGTAGCTCATGTAGCACTTTCCAGTACCATACATCTGGGAACTTGCTTACTTCCAGATTCCAGACAGATTTCTTGACATTCTGCATAGGCAGCACTTTGATCATGAAATAATGTTGTATTTTTCAAAGGCATTCTCTGCATCTATTGAAATGATCATGTGGTTCTTGTGTTTAAGTTTATTTATATGGTGTATTACATTAAGCAATTTCCTTACGTTGAACCATATTTGCATCTCTGGGCTGTAGCCTATTTGATTGAGGTGGATGATGCTTTTTATGTGTTGTTGAATTTGGTTTGTTAGGGTTTTCTTCAGGATTTTTCATCTAAGTTCATTAGGGTATAGGTCTATGGTTTTCTTTTCTTGACATATTTCTGTCTGGTTTTGGTATTAGGGTGATGCTGGCTTCATAGAAGGAGTTGTGGATCATTCCCTGTTCTACACTTATGGGAAAAAGCTTGAGAAAAAAAGTCATTTGTTTTGTGATGAAAGTTTAGACAATATGTAAACATACTAAAATTTCTTCATTCTATGAATGGCCACAATATATGCAATGAAAGATGCTACTTATTTTTTAATTTTTTGCATATATATGTGTGTGTCTGGTGTGCATGTGTGTGTAGTGCATGTGTGAATATGTGTGTTCATATACCTGTGGGCATGTTTGTGTGTGTGTGTGTGTGTGTGTGTGTGTGTGTGTGAAGGTACACATGTATACACATGAATGTAGAAACCAGAGGTCAATGACAGGTATCTTCCTCAATCATACTTAAAAATCATTTTTAAAAATATGTTTTACTTATTTATTAATTTATTTGAGAGAGAGAGAGGCAGAAAGAAAGAGAGAGAATGGGCACAACAGGGCCTCCAGCCATTGCAAACAAACTCCAGATGCATGTGCCCCCTTGTGCATCTGGCTTATGTGGGTCTTGGGGAATCAAACTGGGATCCCTTGGCTTTTCAGGCAAACATTTTAATTGTTAAGCCATCTCTCCAAACCTTCTGCGTGATTTTTGAGATAGGGTCTTTCACTGAACCTGGAGTTCACCATTTTTGCTAGATTAGCTAGCCAATAGGCCTGTCTCCAACTCCCCAGTGCTGGGAGGGAGCATTTTACTTGCATGCTGGGAATTTGAACTCAGGTCCTCAAGCTTGTACATGAAGCACTTTATTGACTAAAATATTGTCTATAATGGCCAGCAACATAATATTGTGTCTTTATGATATAACTTTGTTTTTTGGTCACATGTAGTCCTTGCTAAATGTATTCACCTGGTATTAACCAAATAACATTTTATTATAAAGGAAACTAAAAAGGTATTTTAAATAAGTGGAGAATAGAATAATGGTAATCATAACCTGGGAAGGGTATGGTAGGGATAGAAAGAGGATTGTTGGTGGGCACTGGGTGCCAGTGGAGAAGAAGAAAAACTTCTGATTTTCTATAGCAAAGTTGGTTAACTATGGTGGTAACAATTAATTGAATGCTTCAAAACAGTTAAAAGAAGATGGAAATGTAGCTCATTGGTAGAGTTCTTGTCTGTTTTGCGTAAGCCCTGGGTTTCCTCATACTTCTGAGGAAAAAAAAATTCCAGTTTATATGATATTGAATATTCCCAATACAAGTAATGATAAATAGCTAAGGTGGCAAGCATGTCAGTTACCCTGACTTGATCAGTACACATTACATAAGTGTATTTAAATATCACACCAAACTTCATGAATATGTATTATTACTATGTGTCTGTTAAAATATATCAATGTAAAAATATTTTAATTAAAAACCAACTTGAAAACATAAAACAGCATTATAAATCTGAGACTTCTCACTTGTAAAACCTATTTCTTTTGAAAATTTTGAAATAAGAAATGCTTTGGAAGGACTCCTTGCTATATGTTTTCTAGAAAAGACCCTGAGGAGATAATCCAAATAATCTGTTGATGATTTGCCTCCTGGAAGTTCTTTGAAAAGTTCTAAGCACTTCTGTAATTGCCTTGGCTTTTGGCAGGAAAAGGAATGTAAAAAGGGCACAAGAAAATGGAGATAGGTTCTATGACAGGAATGAAAATGGTTCAAAGTAAAAAAAAAAAAAAAAGTCACAGTGCAGTGAGCACCTCTCACTACAACCCACAACTGTTACAATATTGTTGGACTGAGTTAGATATTTATGCTTCAGGAAGCTTTAACTTGGGTTAAAAATGCAGTATCATTATGAGCACACATGATCCTTGCCTTGCTCATAATGCTCTGAGTGCTCTTCACTAGAGATCAAGTGAGAGAGAAAGAAGGGTCCTTTCCTGGTGTATTTGGGAGAGGGGTTATAGACCATGGTGGCCTTGAACTTGTTATGCAGCTAAGAATAACCTGAATTCCTGACATTCCTGCTTCCACCACCTAAGTGTTGAGAGTAGGGCCAGGCACCACCTCACCCAGCTGATGAAAGCTATTGCTGTATAAACTGTGTTCTCCACAGCATACTCCTAGTAAAGGTAAGTGGGCTTTCTATTTTTTTTTTTTAAAGCCATTCAGTAATCAGCAGTGCTTGGAAAGAACATTAGTAACTCCATTGGTATTAGTGATCATTGTTACTTAAGGGTGCTAAGAAATTCTGGACTACTAATACAAGTTAGAGCTTCTGAGTGCATTCTTTTCAAATGTAGATATTCACATTTTTAAGCGCATTAAAGAACAAGTATGTCATAGAGCACATTCATGCACAGATGTGACAACATTGTCATTATCCCTACTCCAGAGCAACAGTGTTTCATAAGTGACAGCTCATAAAGATTCAACTGTGTTACCAATGCATCTCAGCTACATCTGTAAATCACAATGAACTTGTATACTTACATCATGTCCTTTCTAAAGTGATGAGGAATTTCTGAAGGTTTTCTAGAACCTTCAACCTGAAGTTTAGAGAAGTTACAAGCAATGTCTGGAATTTTTTTATGAAGACAACAGTGAAATGAAAGTTGAAATACAAGCTAAATGATATTGGATATGTTATGTCAAATGTTTGCTTGCATGAATAATACATCATATAAAGAACGTATTGCTAACAATGCACAAGACACTCATTTTTCCCTTCCCACATGAAATTGACTTTAAATCTTATATTATATGAACTATACTGAGTCAATGGTTCTTTCTATTCACTAAAATCTTTTTTATGTAGAGTTCTATGGTGAGCACTTGGAGTTATTAACCACCTGGCATCATTACTTCCTTCTTTCCAAAAGGACCTTTACTCATTACTTGGGTTTCCAACAATATATCTTACAATATATGTCTCACATGTGAGCTCAGAGATTGGGTGTAGATGGTGATGTAGGAAAAGATGATGTTATGGCTCAAATGTGTCCCTCAAAAGAGTGTATGCTGGAAGCTTGGTCCCCAAACTGACATGTCAATGGATTTCAGAGGAAGAAGCTTCAGAAGGTCATTGGGACTACATGAGACCATGATGGTAAGGGCCTGCATGGTAGCATTTATTGCTTTATAAGAAGAAGAGAGAACAAAATTAGCATGCTTGCTTTCACCGTGTGATGATGCAGCTAGAAGTTTCTCACCAGATACCCACCATGCTGTGATTCTCCAGCATCTGGACCCATGAGCTAAGTAAAGCTCTATATTTTTTATGTTGTTTGGGCTCAGGTATTTTGTTACAGCAATAGGAAATGGATGAAGATGGGCAATGGTTCAAATGAGATGTTTGTCTCAGAGGAGTGCCATTACAGGCTTTGTCTAGCCAGCAATCATAAGAGATGCATATATGGGTGGAATATTTCACTTCTTCATCTATAGTGATCTTCGTTTCTGGTCCTCTCAGTTCTTGAAAAGCTCCTATGGACTCTGTCGTGTAGAATCCCTGGTTATTTCATTTTTGATTGATTTTGGCTAGTGGGAAACAGCTGGAGAGTTTGGAAAGCAAGGAAAAATAAAAGTACAAAATGCCTAATTAAGCCTGTCTTCAACTGCCACTTGTTAATGGCCATCCTTTTGGTTTGCTGCCCTCCACTGTCTCTCAGCATGTGATGTAGACTTACACATCTTTCAAACTTAGTCTCGAGAATTTTGTAAAAGATGTCAAAAACAGAACTGGCGTGGCACATTCAAAATTCTTTTTAGTATGTGGAATACACAGAAAATTTCATGTTAATAAATTTTATTCCATTGCATGCATAAATAAGAACATAGTATAGGATAGCACAGGTGACTAAAGATGACATAAGAACAGGGACCTTCAGGCATTATGTGATGCTACATTCTGGCTGTGGAAATACACATGACAGACAAACTAGATAATTTTGATAGCATCGGGGCAGAAATGTTCAGGAAACAAATTTCACAAAGAAGATTACAGGGAAGCTGAGCTTTTAGAAATAGACAAATATTTTCAATGATGACAATGAATAAAAGAAAGACAAATGATAAGACAGAGTTCTAAAACAAGTGGGTACATTGAAACACATGAAGTAGTTCACTCGAGTTGAAATACTGAGTCTCAGCCATGAGAAACATAAGAGATTAATAGAATGGTCAATCATAGCATGTCCAGAATGTCAAGACAATTGGACTTTATTAATTATGGTTGTAATCAATAGAGCAACATCACTTATTCATTTCAGAGAGAGTATCCTAGGAGTACAATGACATGGAGAAGGACTAACACCTGGAGGCAGTTATATAATATTATGATCAACTTAGGAAGGGACTCTAGTCTAACACAAAGGATAATATATTCCACAGAAATAAATTATAAGGGGGAAAATAAGTGATTTATGAACAGAGAAGATAAGCATAAGAGGAAAAAAAAACAAAACACTATGAATCCATAGTGTTCAGTTTGGAATGTGATTTCTTTGCATGCCTGGGCCATATAACAAACACCATAAATATCCGACTCAGCAATGGCCATTACAATCTTTTGATGCTCTCTGCTCAGCATTTCACATGTCTTTGGACCCTGAGGCAATCACACTTAAGAAACTACTTCCAATCAAATCAGTACATTAAACACACATTAAAGTCATAGAAAACAAATAATATTATTTAAGCATTTCCAGTCCGTCCTCAATGCTTTCATAAACCAGTCTCCAAAGGAAAGCCAGTGGCCCCAGATTATCATATTTATGGTTATGTTTTGAGTATTTATTAAGTATTTATTAACTTGTTCTCTATATGATATCACAGGGAAGCACAGCAAGACAGTTTGATATGTTCAGAGTCCATGTTGAGAAGTAGATAAATATATAATTAGATATTGAATAGAATGAGGGAATTAACAATGTGGAAGTTACCAAGCCAGATACTGATATTTAGAAATAAAATATATACCGTGTTCTACACCCTGAAAATGATCTATTTATTTATTCATCCAATGTATAATTAGCATTGTACCAGTCAGCTTCCTGTCACTGTGCTCAATACCTGAGATAATCAATCTCAGAGAGGAATGATTCGTTTGGCATATAGTTTTATAGTTTTCAGTCTTAATTAGGTGACCATAGTGCCTTTGGGCCTAGAGTCTCATCATGGTGGGAATGTGTGGCATAGGAAGATACCTCATGGCTGCTCAGAAGCAAAGAATAACAGGAAGAGTGTGACGTTCAAATATCTCCAAGGGCACACTCCCAGAGACTTAACTTTCCCTCATAAGCATCACATTCTTAAAATGACACTGCCTCCCCCAATACCATGGGCTGTAGACCAAGGCTTTCTGTAAAACGGGAAATTTCAGGAAATATTCCATGTCCAAACTGTAGTACAAATGGTAACATAACCCACATGATGCTGATTCTGTAGTCATGCAAACTGAAAAGGCTGTATGGAGTGACTGAGATTTCGACCAAGATTTCAAAGGGAAGTCTTGGTGTCCAGGCAGCATGTGGCAGGGTTGCAGTCCTTGCAAGCCAGCCTATGGTAGGGCAGCACCTAAGCCTATGAAAGTGAGGCTATAACAAGGGCCCCAGGCAAGAAGCAATGACAAGAAGGAATTCTACCAAGAGAAGCTGCACGCACTCTACAAAATCTGCATGTGATTTGGTAGGAGTTGAGAAGCAGACCTAAAATGAACCCAACATGGCTCAGGGGAATTTTGCAGAAGAGAGGACAGAAAGAATGTCAGAGCCACATGTTGGGTCATGATACACAGAGACTTTTCCTCCTGTCCATAACTGAGGGCTAACTCCACAATGCATGACCCATATACCTCAACAACGAGGAGCCAGGGGGAGGGGGGGAGGACAGGGAGGAGGTTAATAATGGTACCAACTTGACTGTATTCACTGAGTACAAAACTAATTAGTAAAAATAAATAAATTAAAATTAAAATTAATCTGCCTGTGGTGGTTTGAATGTGAAATGTTCCTCATAGGCTCATGGGTTTGAATACTTAGTGCTCAGATGGTAATATTGTCACAGAAGGTGTGGAACCTTTAGAAGGTGGAGCTTTGATGGAGAAAGTCTGAGCTTCCCAGTTTAGTTGCAATTGTTTGAGAGATTATCACCATTGAGATTGGGCCAGATGTTCTGCCTTGGACAGGAGAATTGATGGTTTTCTTTTGAAAAGAGAAGGCTTGAAAGAAGAAGGTTGAAGGAAAGTCCTGCTCAAATAAACACCAGAACTTACACTTTGAAAGTCAAATTTTCATTACTTAATTATTTCTCTAATAATGGCCAATGTGTCTGCCTCAGCACGAGTGCTCACTTACACAATTGTGTGGTATATAAAAGGAAATTGCAAGATTTCTGACCCAGTGATTTCTGCTTTTGAAACATTGTGTGTTCAGCGTTTCTGAGTCTTTGTAGCAACTTCGACTTTGAACCCAGGCCAATAGGCTTTGCAAGTACGAATATGAAGATTATTCTGAATCCAGTCTATGCCTACCCCTGGTCCCCAGACTATTCCTACACTGTGGTGGTTTGATTCAGGTGTCCCCCATAAACTTAGGTGTTCTGAATGCTAGGCTCCCAGCTGATGGAAATTTGAGAAGTAATGCCTTCTGGAGGCTGTGTATTGTTGGGGGCAGGCTCATGGATGTTATAGCGAGTTTCCCAATGCCAGTGTTTGGCACACTCTCCTGTTGCTATTGTCCACCTGATGTTGGCCAGGGGGTGATGTCCACCCCTGCTCATGCCATCATTTTCCATGCCATCATGAAGCTTCCCCTTGAGTCTGTAAGCCAAAATAAACCTTTTTTTTCCCCACAAGCTGCTCTTGGTTGGGTGATTTTTGCCAGCAATGTGAATCAGACTGCAACATAGACTCTTACTGTGAAACCACATTACAGTAGATAGTATTATATCTGAGGAATAATGCAACTGTAAGTCAGGACTCCCACCGCAGCAGGAGCTTGTTCATCCTTCGTGAAATGAACTTGAGGCCAGATCCCGTTGTGCACATCAGCATTAGATGCTTTCATAGTGGAGACTACATAACTCCTCAAAGTGTCATTCTCAAGGACATGTCTTTGGAGTGGCATTATCCACAAAGAAATCTTCTCATAGGTCAGGATGGATTTACTGTCCACTCTATATGGCATCTCAATAACTCACTCTTTAGAGATAGAAGTCACTTGGATTCAGATACATTTTTTATATCTCCCTGTCAATAATTTCTAACTGACATAAAATTAACTTGCAGGGTCTAAAAATTCTGATAAATTTGATTTGGGAAAATATATTTTAGCATCCTATTCCAGTATACCATTTCTGCAAAATTAACTAAATAGAGAGGGTGTTCTAAGAGAGCTAAATAAGTACCTTTTAACAAGCTGGGAATATATGCCCTAACCAAATGAGCGAGGTACCTTTGACCAAAGTTGAAGTTGCTACAAAGACTCAGAAACACTGAACACACAATGTCATAAAAGCAAAAAACAAAATGTAAATTATGGGATTTAATTGAATTGGGCACATGAGAATAAATGTGTGGTTTGTAATAGATGGTGATAGATGATGGCTGAGCTAGATAGATGACACAAACCGATATAGAGTGACAGAGATAATATAGATAGATAATGGAGATAAGATGAATGGATGGGTAGATAGATAAGTATATAGAAGATAGGTAAATGAACAGATGGATAAGTAGGTAGATAGAAGGTGATAGATAGATAGGTAGACCAATATAGGGAAAACAGCTAATAAAAGAATGGATAAGTAAAACAAAAGAATAAATGGGTAGATAGTAGATGATAGGTAGATAGACTGACAGACAGGAACTTAGATGCAATTCTAAGTTTCATATGCCAGGGATACCTAGAAGCAATAATTTAGTGAAGGAAGAAACATGCTCAGCAGCGCCCTGGTGTGCAGCGGTCATCCTCTATGGATAGGGGCCATGGGCCCCTGGAGAAGAGGCTGATACCAAGAATGGAAAAGCTCAGAATAAAACAAGAATGAATACCCTCTTAGTTGCAAAGTAACAAAGAAATCAAAGTGTGATAAAGGCATACCAAAAGGTCATAGATAGGCCATAGCTTGAGTGGCTCACTCTGCTCAAACCTAGAAGCATTTCTTCAATAAAATTATAGATAGTAATGGTAAAGTTAAAATATTCAGTAGGTACCAAATGTAGTGACTACAACCTTGAGGTGTGACTTATAATCTCCAGGAGGTTACATAGTCTCAAATATCTCCCCATAGATGGCTTCTTAGTTACAGAAAGTAAGCTAATAACTTTAATCTAGGGAGATCTAGCTGACTATGTCTTTACTGCAATGATTCAAATCAAAGTTATAGAGTTCCCAATATAGTACACTGAGGACAAATCATTATTACTATGGCATTCAGCCAAAATCATCAACAGAACAGCATTCTTCAAAAAGTCTAGATCAAGAAAGAAAAACTGGGCTGGAGAGATGGCTTAGCGGTTAGGCACTTGCCTGTGAAGCCTAAGAACCCTGGTTCCTAGGCTCTATTTCCCAGGACCCAGGTTAGCCAGATGCACAAGGGGGCACACGCATCTGGAGTTCGTTTGCAGTGGCTGGAAGCCCTGGCGTGCCCATTCTCTCTCTGTCTCTCTGCCTCTCTCCCTCTCTCTCTCTCTCTCTCTCTCTCCCTCTCTCTCTCTCTGTCACTCTCAAATAAATAAATAAAAATGAAAACAAACTTTTTAAAAAAAGAAAGAAATAAAAGCTATTGCCCAAAGAGCTGCCTTAGTTAAAGATGACTGAGGTGAAATGGTGTTCCACTGCCGTGTTCATCTGAACAGGAGCACAATTGCTGCACAAGGCACTGCACCACTAATAACATTTGGATACACATTGCCAATTAAGTTGTAATTTGATGATGTAAATAATGGCTCTATTCTTGGAATTATATACTAAAATATGTAATAATAAAAGGGATGCAATGTCTTCTGACTAAGGAAAAATGCATATGAATTCCACATTATACTTGCTCGATGTTATCTGTTATCCACACGTACAGAAACATGCAGCATGAAGGATAATGAAACCATCAGTCACTGTGTATTCATATGATCCTGTATTTGGAATTTTCTCATGTTTAAAACTGCACAAAGCTTTCAGAAAATAAGTGTTCACAGATGATAAGTGAAAATGCAATACTAACCATGTATTCTCTATTAAAATTTCCTAAATTTGTATAGTTGGGAAATATTGAATTACCCAAAGTGATGGTGGGTAGTGACAGGTACTTAAAATAACAGAAAAAAAACATACTTGTAGGATGTTTTAGTGATGCAGAACAATAATTTTAAAATTCTTAAATAAAAAGGTTGATTGTGTTAAACCATCAATGCTTTCCCTGATGATAAATGACAAGTAGTTTATTATGGAATCCTTTTTGCATGTTAAGTGACTTTTAAATGTCCTAACAGTATATATTCCCATAGAACTCTCTGGCCCATAGCCCTGCTATATGGCTTTTAGAGATATGAAAGAATTTACTTTTTACTGTACTTGATAAAATTACAGGAAAGGGCAACTGCAGTTTGGAAATACAGTTGTCATTTTCCTTCAATTGTCGATAAAAGAAATCTTTTTATTTTCACCCCATGGCTATAAATGTCTTTGTAGGCTGGAAAGAAAATGAGCCAAGAATTCAACCATCAGTTAGAATGCAGCCCTATGACCTATATATTTTCCCAATTATAGACTATTCCCGTCCTCAGTCATTTACTTGGGCTCTGCTCTGAGTGATAGGATGCCCTTGGCAGCCTTTAGACCTTGAAATGAGAGATCATAAAGTACCGAAACTGAGAGGATGGTGCTGGGTAAATACTGCACTGTGAATTTGTGCTGCAGAGCCCAATATGGAGAAAACTCAGCTATATCTCAGTCAGTCCAAGTTACACCTGACAAAATGGAACAGTAAATACCCATAGCCCTGGCATAAGCCAAGAAAATAACTTGCTAGTGTTTTGTTGGTCATACGTAGTACAGTCAAGACAAGGGAAACGATGGAGAAGTAACCTGACATGTGTCTTAGAGTAAATGTACTTAACTTACTTCTCATAGCAATCCAGAGAAGCACAAATTGTCATTTACTTTCTTCTCTTATAGACGTGACAGCAGTTGTTATGATCAAGTGTGTCACTGAAACTTCACGGCCATCATGGGTTGGAAATGAAATTGAGAACCCCATGCCATTGCAGACCCAAGCTCACCCTCAATCTCTACAGCACATACCTCCTTCAGGAGACACCGTATCAGTCTTCACTCACACTTGGGGAAAATAATAGAAAAACAATCACCACAGCAATTTCTGCACGTCTTTTTGTCTGAGATTTTTCTCTTCATCAAGCTTCCATTCCTCTGGGTTGGTGAGGGCAGAAGTGGCCCTTCTGTGGACATGAAGGAAACTCACATGGCAGAGAGGGTTGCCCAGGTCTCTGGGTTGTTCTTTGGCTTCAGTACAAGGCAGAGGTCTGTGATGTGTACATATTCTATGAGAATCATTTCTAGTGAGATGCCCTGACCTTTACTGGAGGGATGGAATGATGTGGAATTTCACTCCACAAAGATACCCTGCCTCTCTGCATAAAGACATAGACTCTTTGGGACTGGGGTGGAGGGGGCAAGGTGAGAAATAATGACGTTTCATGGGTGTATTGCTTAGCAGCATGGATGACAAAGTTTCATGTGGTAGTAAATAGGGAAAGGTTTACCCAGAATGGGTGAGAAAAGTCATCATAAAGGTCATCTTTAGGGACTGAGGAGATTATCCAGTGGTTAAAGCCCAGCTGTTAACACAGGTTTCAGAGATTTGACCTAGGGTGCTTACACAAGCCTGCTGGCCTGAGTTCAAATCCCCAAAACCCACATAAAGCTGGACATAGGGGTGCATGCATCTGTAACCCCAATGCATCTATGCTAATGAGCAGACTAGCTAGGAGAATCCAGAAGTTGACAGACCAGCTAGACTGGCACAAGTAGCAGCAAAAATGAGAGGCCCTGTCTCAAAGAAGAAAGAAGAGGACAAACACCCCAACATTGTCCTCAGACCTCCACATGTACAACGATGATACACATCCACCCATGCATGTGCATGCGCATGCACACACACACACACACAATTTTAAAAAGGTTTTTGCTAGCGTGTATTAGTGCGGGGTGTGTGCTTGGTGTGGCCGGTGTGGTGTATGCACATGCAAGTACCCTTGTGGAGTCCCATGTGCTCCGCTGTGGCAGATGGTGTTTACCTTCAGTGGCCTATGCAGAATGCCAGGGATGCCACTCATTACCCTTCTGCCTTTTCTTGTTCGATATGGAGTCTCTTACTGAAACAGGAGTTTACTGGTTTTCAGATGCTTACTGGTTTCAGATTCCTTGTTCTCTGCTCCTCTTTGTGCGATTGGGGTTGACAGGTGTACATGGCTATGCCCAGCTGTTTATGTGGGTTCCAGAAATTTGATGTAGGGTGGTTTCATGCCCCCAGTCTTATGAGATAAATTTCAAATTGCACAGAAGGGGACTGGAGAGATGGCTGGGAGTGATTTAAACATGACAGTGTTTTTGTTTTAATATTTGCAGCAAATTTAAATTGAAATAACTTTATATACTATCTGTAATAGGATCACCCAAATGTTCACTCACAGATGGTGATAGTATGACAGTGGAAAACAGGCTTCAAACCAATGAGTCTTGGTGAGATAAAACCGGAGGAAACACACAAATGTTTGTCAGCTAATGTTCGAAACAACACTCTTCAAACAAGACAAACAACATAAAGGAAGGGCCTCTTCCTGCTGCCAGCAACACTGTCCCTCAGGCAGAAGAGCAGCAACCAGCCCTGAGTGCATGGGTGAGAATAAGCATTGAGCTATGCCTTCTCTTCCACATAAAATGAGTTTTGCACCATGCCTTCTCGTCCACAGAAAATAAGCATTGCACTATGTTTTCTCTTCCATGGATTTTTAAGCTGTGTGAAAGCACTAAACCTAACTTTTATTTCTATGCAAAAATTCTTAAATTACATGCATTGGATTGCAGGAAAGTTGAAGTGGGAATCCCACAGGTCAAAACAGGATGGCCATATTTTGATGCAGGAAGACATGCCATAGATAAACAAAAGCTTTTTATGGCCTACAAGAAACCTCCTTTGAAATCAGTGATTTGTGCCTGATTTGCATGCTTCCATATGCTCTCTGAAGACAGAAAAACAAAAGAACTTAGTCCTTAGGTGAAGTCTCTTGGTTTGCCTAAGTTCCATGTTCCCTGTGACATGGCTGTCCATGAACAAACATGCCTGTGCTGCCTCCTTAATGGCCATGATAAGCAGTGGCCCCTCCACTCCCTCCTTGCTCTCCACTAGTTTAATCACAGAAAAAGAAAATTTTCTATAAAGGATAACTCTTACAGACCACAAGACACAAACCCAAATCAACTGTTGATCTGGAGTATAATCTTTCCTTCTGTCAGAAACTGAGAACTTCCATGTAGGTTCCTGGGGATTTTCCTTTTTTTTTTTTTTTTGAGGTAGGGTCTCACTGTAGTCCAGGTTGACCTGGAATTCATTATGTAGTCTGAGGCTGGCCATTAACTGACAGTGATCCTCCTACCTCTGCCTCCCAAATGCTGGAACTAAAGGCATGCTCCTCCACGCCCAGTTGCTTTTCCTATTTTATGTGCTTCTTCTCCCTGTCTAGTTTAGGTTCTCTCTGATACTTACTATAGGCAGTCAGAGCTATAAACTTACTCTTAAAACTCCCTTCTATATATCCCATAGTTTTGATATGTTGTATTTTAATTTTTATTCAATTCTATTAATTTTTTATTTCCTCCTTGATTTCATCAATGGTATTATGATCGACTTATTATCCAAGAGTGTTTAATCTCAATAAATATATTAGTTACTTTATTATTGTCATGATAAATACTTGACAAGAAAGGGAAGAAGGGTTTATTTTAGCTTGCAGTTTAAGGTTACAGTTGATGGCGATTTCAGGAATTAAGTCTACAGTGAGGAGGCAAGAGAGTGATGAATGCCCATTTTCAGCATCTCTCTTCTTTTTTACAGTCCAGGACCTCAGCCCATGGAATGGCACTGCCCACAGTTAAGATGGGTCTTCCTACCTCCCTCAATTAACCTGATCAAGATAATTCTTCATGACAACCCCACAGAGGAGGACCCTCAGTGGAATGACAGAGGAGAAAGGACATAAGAGTATAATCCAGTAGGAATAAGGACCAATTTGCAATATGTTCATATATTAAATTTTCAACAAAAAAGATACTTCCTCACAAGCATGCCCAAAGACTTGTTTCCTGTCAAGTTGACAGGCAATATAATGATCACAGTGATGTACTTTCTGTACCTTATTTTACTGTGTATTTCTAGCTTTGTTCCAATGTGGTTGAACATAGTACAAGAAGCTACTTCAATTTTCCTGTATTTACTGAAACATGCTGTGTGTCCTAATAATGTGATCTATTTTAGAAATGTTCCATCAGCCTCTTAGAAGAATGTGTATGGACAGAATGTTCTGTGGATGCCTGTTAAGTCCATTTTATTTGTAATGTCATTTAACTCCAATGTTTCTCTGTTAATATTTTTGTCCTGGATGACATACAAGTGAAGCATTGAAGTTATTACTGTGTTGGGGTCAGTCTCTGACTTTAGGTCTAGTAGTATTGGCATTGTGGAATTGGGCATACCTGTACTCAATGTATATACGTTTAGAAATTAATGTCCTCTTGATGGGTTGTTCCTTTAATCAGTATGAAGTGTCTTTTAGTCTCTTCTCACTAGGTTTGGTTTGACGTCTATTTTGCAACACATTATACTTGTTCTACACAACTTGGTATATAGTTACCTATCTCTAGTGTGAGCACAAGTTCATCAGAAAAGCCTATATACTGCTTCTGATAGTAGATGTCCACTGCAGGCCACCAAACTCTTCTCTAGGCATTCAGACCAACACATTCACTGATCTTCATTGTATATTCTTCTTGAAGCAAATATTTTAGCTATATTTACTGCAAACAATAATCACACCTTATAGCTTAGTAATTTTGCTATAACAAAATCTTTTATCCTAATAGAGTCTGTCTAGTTAATAGTAGCATATAAGGGTTGTCTTCATTCATTTATTCAGAAATAGATGAGTGTATGAAAGTTTCTATGGACTATAGTGGACACTTAGTAGAGCCCAGTAGTTTTATCTGAATCATTGACCACCTTTAAATTGTCCTTAGACAACCTCTAAACGTTATCATTTCCTTGTATTTATCCTCATGTTAAATAGTAGTTATCCTTGACTTTTAAAAGATCTAGAGTTTTTTTTATATTATTAGGGTTTGAAACTAAAATATTCTTTGACATGTTATCATATTGGTTGCAGAGGTAATGTTTTTACCTCTATAACTTTTTTTGAAATGTATGATAAGTCTAATGATTTCAGCCATTATTGAGATAACAATGCAAACAATATGTCTTACTGTGTGATTGGTGTGGAATTCGGGAACACTGCCCCGGCTCTGGCAGCAGTGGAGGGTTGTAAGGCTTACAGTGTTTACCAGAACTGTGTGAACTGATCTTAATACCTAATGTGGTGCTGGTGATCACCCCAGGGACTTTAAAACTGCTGTAGATGTATTAGGGGCAAATCTTATTGTCAGTTACTATCACATTAGCTAAGATACTAGGCTGTTAGTATACTGTATTTTCAAGTTCAGGATTCCAAAGGGTTAAGGGTTCATCTCACTGTAGGACCTTGAATGGTACCTTCTCCTTGTCCTCTAAGCATGACAGAGTACCACCCTGGTCCACCTCTGCTGAGGGTCATTCCCTTTCTGTATCTGGATCCATTCTTACAAAGGAGCCTCCACATTCTTTCATGCAGACTTTCTGAAATTCCTTCTTAATGTGTAATGCCTATGGTCACCTCAGTCACTTCCTCTGGCCATCTTCATGCTTTGCACCACAGCCTGGCCTCATTCCCGTGGGTAATGCAGAGACAGGCAGCCCCAACAGTGCCAGAAGATCTACTTCTCTAACTGCCTCTAACTTTTATTTTTTAAAAAACATGTATTACTACTACTACTACTACTACTATTATTATTATTAATTATTATTTTGAGTGCTAGGGCTAGAACCTAGTACTTCACACATGCTGGGCAAGCCCCATCCACTGAGCTGCATTCCCTGCCTACTTCAGTCACCTGGTGTCAAGTTCACCTCTGGTATCATATGTCATTGTGTTTAGTCTTTGTTGCCTCAATCCCTCTGTCCACTACTCACTTATGTACTTTTACATCCCTACAACAGACTTTTTCTGAATATGGTTCAGTCTTTTCTCATCATAGAGAAAACAGTTTTTCCATAATTATAAGTAACATTGGACTTTCTTGGAGGCTTTGGTTTTTCTTTCATGTGGCATTGACATTAGTTAGGCAATATGTTTAAATACAACTGAATTGCTTTCTTTCTATATTTCTGAACTGACTACGCATCTAGGAAATTATTTATCTTAAAATGTTTTAAATGGCATTCATTTTATCAGTAAACACTAAATTCCCTAGACTTTTTTTTAGCTATTGTTAATATTCTTAGTTCTGATTTCTTTAAAATTTGTTTGATCATTGTTACTATAGTCTATATTATCATGCCTTCATTTAGTTATGATGCTTTTAATTTAGTTTTGCTGTAAAAAGCAGGTCTTTCAGTAATAACTTTCTGAATATGATCTTTTTCTATAATTTTATTTTTGTAATAAATTTAATTAATTGATTGATTTTCATGAGGAGAGGAAAGGGGCATGACAGAGATTCTTGCTGTTACAAACAAACACAAGACCCATGTGCCACTTTGGATCCAGTTTTACCTGGGTGCTGGGGAATTGAACCCGGGCAAGTAGGCTTTATAAGCTTCAATCAATGAGCCATCTCCCCAGCCCTATCATTTTCTTTGTGATTTTGAAGCTTACAGCTTATTCCTAGTCCATTTTAGTTTCTATGAATACTATGCTGTTTGCTATTACTTTGCTCAATAATGTGGATGATATATAATCTGCTATAAATTGACTAATCATTATCTCAGTTTATAAGAATATTGGTATTATCTTTTAAAGGTGATAGTTTAATTATTTTCATGATTCATTCTGATATTAAAAGTTGCTAAAACATTGAATAAAATTTGAGCCAATATGTAAGGACAAATAATCTCAAAGTATAGAAGCTATGGTCAGATAGTCATATAAAAAGGCTGTCATATTTAGATAAGATCATGTAATTATTTTCCACCTGAATGCATTTCATAGTTATATATCTCATTTTCTTGTCTTATTGAACAAAGGGAAAGTAGAGCAACAATAGCCACTGTTCATAAAGATTCATGATCATTTCAAGGACTCAGACTCCCTGGAAAACAGGAGAGAAAACATCTACATAGGCTGTCTTCACAACATCATCTTTGCGGAGATATCCCTCTCCTTCCCATGTTAGTTTCACATTCACTACAAGGAAGTTATTATTTCAGGGTCTTTTCTTTTTCCTTTTATTCCCTTGTTTTCTTCTTTTCTCTTCTCTTTCCCCTTATTCATATAGGACATCAAATCTAGAAAATATCTCAGAGAACATCTACTTTAAAACACTATACATATATATATAATGTATTATATGTGCATTTTATGTACAATGTAATAGCATTCAGCAATAGGTTAGAACAAAATCATGTCATTTGCAGCACTATGGATGGAAGTAGAGAACACTGAGTTACACTAAATAGGCCATACTGAGAGACAAATAGTAAATGTTTTCTCTCATGTGAGGAATCAAATCTTTTCAAATACATGAAAGTAGAAGGGAGACTATTTGGGAAAAGGATCGGAATCAAAGGCATGTGAGAGGAAGAAAAAGCAGAAGAAGCAGGCCAAAAATGAACCCAATGTGGCTCAGGGAAATTTTGCAGAAGAGGGGGAAATTTTGCGGAAGAGGGGGTGGAAAGAATGTCAGAGCCATACGTTGGGTCATGATATGCAGAGACATTTATCCTACCCATAACTGTGGGCTAACTCCACAGTGCATAACCCATATACCTCAACAGGGAGGGGGCAGGGGGACGGGGCAGGTCAGGGATGAGCCTAACAATGGTACCAACTTAACTGTATTCACTGAGTACAAAACTAATTAGTAAAAAAATAAATTAAAAAAAAGATGGGAGTGGGGGTGAATATGACAAAAATATGTTAATGAACAATATATGCTAATAAGAAAATGCCATAAACTATTGTTTTTTGTGTTTTTTAAATTTTTCTTTGTTTTTAATTTTATACTTTATTATTCTAATAATCATGACTGCATAAGAGGATGATTACATATTATTAGGTGGAAGTTAAATGATCTCTGAATCAAATTGGAAAAGTTATATAATTTCAGAGTCACTGACAACAACAGAAGTAGCACTTGAGCATGACAGTCCCTGCTTCTGTCTGACATCCTGCCTATCACATCTCCTCTCCTTCTTCATCTTTCACTTATTGCTTTCTTTGTTGGCAACTCAGCATAAACAACAGTGCTTTGTAACTAGTCATGTGAAACTTCTTAACATAATTTCAGTAGCCACACTTCTAAATTGCTTCATCTTTCAGATGGCAAAACTAAGCACACCTAGCCACATAAATCCTTTGTGTACACATTCCTAGATATACCCACACACAAAAATGAGATGTGAGAGGTGCTCTCGGGAGCCCTTTTGTCTTTCAAACTAACATTATTTTGTGAAAATCAACATTAATGGGTAATTAAATAAAGCAAAAATAAAATAGGACCCACTATCTTTTCCATGTCCTCATTGTTCTTATTTTATTTCTACCCTTTGCAAGGCTAAAAGATAATTTGCTTAGAAGGTGTATTAGGGATCCCTAGAGAAACAGAACCTACAGAATGTTTATACCTTCCACAGGGGATTTATTAAACTGGCTTACAGTCCAGGCTGGGCAGTCTGACATTGGATGTCTTCATGCTAGAGATGCTGAAAACCTGGTCGCTGCGTAGTCCGTGAGGTTGGGTACCCCAGGTGTCACAAGCTGTTGATAAAGGGCTGGAGGATTTTTGGACAGCTGCTGGTCTTCAATCCTCATTGCAAGACTAAAGAAGCTGGGTTCTGAGATCAGAGCAGATGCATGCTCCAGCAAGCGGTGAAGGCAGACAGACACAAGCAGCACTGGATTTCCCTCAGGCTTCTTTATATCTGAGCTGCCACAAGGGCTGTGCGCTCTGGAGGGATGTTTTCTTCCTTCACAAACCAGACCAGAGACGTGCCTCTTAGTTAATTCCTAATCCAATCAAGCTGGCAATCAAGATTAACCATCACAGAAGGTCATGTGCATAGATGTGATTCTGAACTTGATACGTGATCCACCGATGTAAAGATGCTCCAAGACCCAATCTGAGTGAAGAGACAAACGCACAGCGTGGACTCTAGTGCAAATGGCACCAAGTACTGGATCATCATGTCAATTCTGACATTTTTAAATTCCGAATAATTTCAAAATGAACAAGTCATGATGACACAGGAAATGAGCCTGACCCAAGTTGACTTCTGTGCCTCTCTTCTTGCTAATTAAGCTGTGGTTAAAGAACAGATATTAATTCAAACATTACTTCCCAAATGTGGTTCCAGGAATATGATTGTTGCACAGTTTAAAATGCCAAGCAAAATTGGTTAAAGCAGGAAACCTGACTTTGACCATTGCTAGCTGCTAGCCAGAAACATTTTCATCATCGAACATCTGCATGTAAAGCTATCTAGGTTGGGGAGCAGCCCCAGGCTCCCTGGGGGAAGAACAGCTGCCTCTTCATCTCTCTCTGAATGCCTGGCAGCTAGTCAGCTGTTTGCTCCTGCCACCTTCTTCCAGAAAGATCAGCCTTCCCATGATTCTTTTCCTTTAATCTACACATATTCTAAATCTTGAGGGACATCCTGGGCAAATGCACTTCGATCTGGGAACATTCCAACAAGAGCATTCGGTCTTAGATCTTCCACAGAAACTTTGCGGTTTGACTCAAGCATTTCTCTGCAACATAAAAGTATGTTCTTATAAAAAGTCTGAGAAATACAAGAAAGCATGATAGCAGAAAATGGCTTATGATCCTCTCTGTAAGAGCTGGATTTGTTCATGTTAGGTGAATGTCATTAATATTTGTCTAACTTTCATTCAGTCTTCCATTCATCCATATCTACTACAGGTAATTTACTATACCCTTATCTTTCTAAAACATCAGGTTTCATGGTTACTGGTGTGGTAATAAATATGGATCAAATGGAATGTATTTACCCAATCCTTAATGTTACATTTTATGAGAGGAAGGATTTTTTTCTGGTTCGTGGCTTGAGTGGGTACAGTCCATCGTGGTAGAGAAGGGCTGGCAGGAGTATACAATTGGGGTTTTTGTTCTATGTAAACAAGAGGCAGGGAAAGCAGATGCAGTTGCTACCTGACAGTCATTGTCATTGTAACCTTTCAAAGAAATATCATGATTAATGACATTGTGCATAAATATTTATTTACATTTATGTCATATTTTTTAAATTGATTTTTTGAAATAAAAATCAATACATGCTATTTTGGTCATTAGTACAAGTAACCTAATGGCCTGCATCTTTTGCAAATGATCACCAACATGACTACTTTGAAGTCAAAAGTGATAATCATTCAAAACTAAAGAATGGACTTCTTTGTAATTATTATCTATTTATATCTCTTTTCTTGTGATCATCTTTAGCTTTGACATGCTCATATCTGTACAGAGTAGGGTACCAACCTACGTCCTTTTCTCATTTTTCCCACTACTGTTTCTTTCCTAAATATTGTCAGACCCTTATCTGTAAATATCATGTGGTATTAACATTGTATTTGCTTTGATTCATGTAGGCCAGCATTGAAATACTGAGAAGACATGTTTTACACTGCAAAATGCCATTTGCTGAATTACAGCTCATATTTGAACAAAAGGCAGATGATGAAAATGAAAAGGAAGTCATATTGATTTCTTCAATCATGTCCTCATCACAGACTCAAATTAGACTAAAACCTTTAAAACAGTATTCTCAGAAAAATGTCAGTTCCTTATAACTCTGGGAAAAAGTTCAGTAGAAGCCGAAACGTTTTGTGCTGACCTTTATGTGCTGATTAGTGTGCATTCTCCTTTCTAAATTCAAAATTACTGTGTTCCTGCCTGTGAGCACAGGCTCCTTGTACCCAAATAGCACAGTCGCTCACATTGCTAATATTGATAACATCAGTCTTGAGCTTCCCAGTGCATAATGCTGTCAGAAAGAAGGACTTGCCTCACTGTTGTCCCAGGAGTGTGCTACCTTTCCAACCCAGGGCCACTGAATCCTCAACAGAAGCCAGGCATAAGCCATGCTTGGATTCATTAGCTTTGTCTGAGAAATGAATGTGGTTAGCTGAGAAAGACTGTGTGAAATACTGACTGTTACATGATGCAACTCCTATGTAGCAGTTATCTCTTTTTATTTATTTTTTTTTATTTTTGAGGTAGGGTTTCACTCTAGTCCAGGCTGACCTGAAATTCACTATGTAGTCTCAGGGTGGCCTCAAACTCACGGTGATCCTCCTGCCTCTGCCTCCAGACTGCTGGGATTAAAGGCGTGCGCCACCATGCCTGTCTCAGTTAGCTCTTCTTGATGGGACAAAGCACCCAAAGCAGTTTGAGGGAGGGAGGGGATTATTTCAGGCTGTTATTTTTAAACATTTTATTTTTATTTGTGAAGGAGGGAAGGAGAGAGAGAGAGAGAGAATGGGAACGCCAGAGCCTCCAGCCAGTGCAAATGAACTCCAGACACATGGGTAACCTTGTGCATCTGTACTTACGTGGGTCCTGGAGAATGTAACCTGGGTCCTTTGGCTTTGCAGGCAAGTGCTTTAACCACTAAGCCATCTCTGCAGCTACAGGCTTACTGTTTTGAGGAGAGGTTACATCATGATAGAGGAAGCTGGCTCACTTCATATAGATGTGTGATGCAGAGAGAAAACAGAAAATGCAAGCTGGCTCTAAACACACATTAGAGCTGGACTCAAGCTCTACCCCAGTGACAGCCCTCTTTCAATAAGGTTCCGCCAACTGAGGGACCTAGTAGGAAGCTTACACACAGATACCCGAGTCTGTTGGGTCATTTACATTCAAACCAGCACATCCTGGTGAGGTTCACAGTGATGGCCAAGGTGACAGGATAGAAAGTGCTCAGGCTTCCAGTGGACAAGAAAGTCTGAGTGTCAGCCTGAAGGAACACAAGTCCAATTCTCATCCCTATTCCACAACTCTAAAGCACCATCAGCTGTATCACCATGGTGACATATGCACAAGCTTTCAAATATATTATATATGTATTTTTTCTAAATATTCTGAGGTCCATTGCTTCTATTACATTTTTTCAGATCCTCAATTCCATTTAAAATCATGCATCCACCTTTTTTTGTCCCCTTCAGTAGCCTCAAGCTCACTCTAGTGAGAACAAAGTATATAAATTATTGTCACTGCCCTCCAAGAAATAATATCCTATATGTATATATATACCAAGACTTCCTTGCTTGTTGCTAAATCCACTTAATTTATACAAATAAGACCTCTTCAATTCTGTTACAAACATTTTACACATATATTTTAGAGGTGCTCTGTTTTGAGGTATGGATATACTTACTTTACTAGATACTGTAAAGCCTCTCCTCTTTGAATTTTGGCTGAAACAGTCAGTGTTAAGAGCTGTGCTGAATTATTATGGAGGCATGCTCCTCTGTGAAACATGCCTGCTGGCAAGTAAGCCACACATGTCCTGCCCACATTGACTAAGATCTCAGCCATGGGATTGCATTGTGCCAAGGAGCACAAGGGAGGAGTGAAATAAAAAAAGGCTTTAAAGCCTTGGGCATGTTTGATCCTAGACTGTTCCCAGTTGGAAATCAGCCTCCACAGTAAGAGAAGCTCAGTACATCCTATAGAGTGTGCAGGGAGTGCTCAGCTAGAGTCAGTGGAGCTGGTGCCCTCTGGGTAACTCCTGCTAGCCAAGTCAGCGAGCATACTGAGGGAATTCCAGGTATCTTAACAACACTGTCAATACTGAATTAAGAAAGACCACCATGACCATGTCAGCACAAAATTATCAATAATCATATACTGTTGCATTAACCTGCTCAAGAGGGGATGATTTGGTATCAAGTAATAAGTGACAGATAAAAATTCCCATCTCTCTTAATGCTTATATAGGTGGCGATTTAAAATGTTGATCATCTTATTGATATGTTTGACTATGTTCTGGTTACTATTGCATAATAATCTACTATGGGTGAGATTAAGCAAACTACATTTACATACATTCATGTATTTCACTTTCCTATAGTATGCCAACATTGTTGCAGTCCCATGATCTCCTTTTCATGTGCTATCAGGATATTTTTCCTCACTTCATCTTTTGTAGGAATTCCGCCATCTCATATCGTCATAGGAAGAGGGGCAAGTTCATTATAAAAGGATATTCAGACAGAGAAAGCACACACATTCATACAACTATTATTATAGTATAATGCTATAATTTTCCCATTATTAATTCTTATTGTTAACCTCTCACTAGACAAACTTTTAAATTTAATTTTATCACAGTTATGTAGTATACATCAAGTCTGGTACTGTCAACAGTCTCATATACCAACTGGGAGCTTGGAATATCTCCCATGAATAAAATGGGTGAGGCTGCTGTAATCACCAGGTGTGTGATTGGTGAGACCAGAAGAAAGGCAGGGAAGAGCTGTGATAGAATACTTCCACCATCCAGTGACTGGGAATTAAAGACCACAACTATCTGGAGGCTCCTTCTTCACATACTTCTGGCTCCCCAGTTGTGACCAGTCTAGGGTTGATCTTGGCTTGAGCACAGACACTTATACTCTGTTTAAGCTGACTTCTCACAGTGAGATCAGATCCCCTTATGTTGCATGATAAGAGGGAACATCTCCATGTCAGAGGGTATGTTCACAGAGTGAGTAAGCTGGAGCTCTTTCTTAGTTCCCCACCTCACAGTTCCCTGGCTCTGGTACCCCTGCTTCTGCTTAAGGTGGCTTGGACGCTGTGTACACACTGTGGAAGAAGACCTTTTGATCCGTCTTCTGAACGGCATGCTCCTGGGTCCCCAACATCCTTTCCCCCTGAGCCAGAGTGTGTATGCGCCACTTTGGGAACTGGCCTTTTGCTCCTGGCTCCCCAGCTTCCTGGCTTCTGGTCCCCAAACCCTGCTTCTCTTGTGCTGAAGAGTACATGCAGGTGGAGTGAGTCGGCCTGAGCTCCCATTTCACCAGGGACACTTGATGCACTTGCAAACGCCACAATCTGTGCATTTATGGTGATAAACCCATCCTTCTCCAATCTGGCTCACAGTTAAAATAGAATACTCACTGAAGATCCTATAAGGACAAATACCTGCTTCACCCTCAATTAAATGAGACTTTTACCCAAAAATGGATAGACCACAAAAACAACAACAATGAACAACAAAAGTCTGAGAGGTCTCCACCAAGGATGCCTACTCCCACAATGGAAGTCTTCAATGAAAACATAGAGAAAACAACAGAAATTTAATTCCAAAATGAAAACAGAGCAAGCTATGTACCCAGATCAAGTGAATTCCTGAGCTGAAAGAAAAATCATTAAAAAAAGCAATAATCACATGGATGAAATTGAGCAGAATCATCTCTTAGAGCATACAGCTTTTGTCACTAGGCTTAACTTGATTGAAGAAAATCAGAGAGACCTCCAAAGAGAGATAATTGAATTGAAGGTGAGTCAACAAATAGAGGATCTCAATAATCAGCTGACTAAGCTTAATAGAGACATGATCAAATGCAATAATGAATTCCAGAAAGCACCAAGAGTCAGACCTCAACCTGAAATTGTACCTCAAAAAAGAGATGGAGCCAGGCAGTGGTGGTGCATGTCTTTAATCCCAGCACTAGGGAGGCAGAGGTAGGAGGATTGCCGTGAGTTCTAGGCCACCCTGAGACTGCATAGTGAATTCCAGGTCAGCCTGGGCTAGAGTGAGACCCTACCTTGAAAAGCCAAAAAAAAAAAAATTAATTACAAAAATAAAGAGATGGACACAATGCAGAAAAACTGCAACAGAAAAGAAAAATCAAAGAGCTTTTAAAAACCTCTTTAGAACCCCTCAATAACAGAGTCACTCATGTGGAAGGCAGAACCTCTAAGCTGGAAGACAAGACAGAAGAAATTGATTGAGAGTCCAAAACCTTTGGTAAGTTCATAAAATCATTTGAACAGAATACAATGTAATTGTGTGATACCCTAAAATGACTAAATATCCAGATCATGGGCATATCAGAGGAGAAAGAAATTCAGCCCAGAAGGGTAGATATCATATTCAACAAAACTATTGAAGAAAAATGTCCCAATCTTACAAAAGAGAGGCCCATGCAGATACAAGAAGCTCACATAACACCAAACAGACAGGACCAAAGAGGAAACTCTCTGAGGCATATCATAGTTAAAACTCTTCACAGTGAAAACAAAAAGTGAGTACTAAAAGCAGCCAGAAAGAAACAACTCACTACATACAGAGGAAATCAGATTTCTCAGTGGAAACACTGAAGGCCAGAAGGGCCTGGAATGGAACACTTCAAAGTCTAAAATACTATGGCTTCCCAAACTACTGTAACCCATGAAAGTATCCCTCATAATAGATGGTGCAAGGAAAACTTTCCATGAAAAAAGTTAGCTTTATGATTACATGAACACAAAGCCAAACCTACAGAGAATATTTCAGGAAATACTCCACAGAGAAGACTCAAATAACCAATCTCAAGAGTTTACAAAAAGAAGAAGAAGGAGAAGGAGGAGGAAGAGAAGAAGAAGGAGAAGAAGAAGAAGGAGAAGAAGAAGAGGAGGAGAAGAAGGAGAAGGAGAAGGAGAAGAAGAAGGAGGAGGAGGAGGAGGAGATCAAAATAACCAAAACTAGATCAGGCTCAAAAAAATACAAAACATAAGAAAGCACCAAACCCAATAAAGCACCCCATCATGGCAGGGATTAAATTGAACCTCACAGTTATAACCATAAATATTAATGTTCTTAACTCAGCCATCAAAAGACTCAAGTTAACAGGGTGGATCAGAAATATGGATCCTTCCATCTGCTGTCTTCAAGAATCCTACCTTGCCACTAAAGACAGACACCTCCTCAGGGTTAGAGGATGGAAAATGATATTCCAGCAAATGGAAATAAGAAATAGGCAGGTATTGCTATACTAATATCAGTTTGTGATGTCATGCCCAGAGTCACTGCCTCTTCCCAATAGCAGCTGCTTCCACAATGCATAACCCACAACCCCATGGGGAATACCACCAAGCCCACTGAGGGGGTCCCCCAGCAGAAAGAATGTGGGCAGGAAGGAGGAAAAAGATGGTACCAACACGTGATGTATCCATACAAAGCATGTTTTTAATAAAAAAAAAAAAACCTTTAAAATGAAGGAATATCTCAAAGAGCAGGTGGTACTGAATAACCTTGAGAGCATAGCCCCAGAATTCACTAAGGGTCATTCAGCACAGTGTAGGTGTCCCATTGACGAGGCACGTTATAGTCAAGGGGTAGGCCACAGGCCTTCTTCTTGGTGGGAAAGTTTTGAACAAATTGAAGAACATGTTTTCAACCCTCTAGGCTATCTAGGATTTTCTATTGTGCATGCTCAAGTCTTCAAGGTACTTTTTCTTTTGTTTACTTAATGCTATTTCCCTTTTTGTAAATTGTTGAGAAGCTAAATAGAGAGAATGTTCATGCCAATCATCTCTTCCCAACTTTGTGGGTTATATTTCCACTCAACAGTGTTTACCAGTGAACAAAAAGTCCTAATTTTAATATAATCAACTTTGTTATTATTCATTTGATATCATTTATTAAAAATAATACTCCAAAGCCAAAACCTCCTATGTGGTCCTATGGGAGTTTTATTTATTTTCCTGTTGCACTTGGGTCTTCAGTGGAATTGATTTTTTAGTCTATGTGACTATCAAATTATTCTATCATCATTCACTGCAAAGGAAGAAACATCCTCTTTCTCACACAGACATTCACATACAGCCCAGTCTTACTCTTCTTCTTGTGGACAGTCACACACAGTATAATCTGTTTCCAGGTACTCTATTCTGCTACACTAAACTTTTTATTCTTCTCTCCTTAACTCCAATAGCCTTTTGGTTTTATTTATAATTTAATCACTATAAATATATGATACATATTTATAATAATTTGTTATTATAAATTTTATATACAATAGTGGAAGTCCTACAAGCTTGGCTTGTTACTTGTTTTTTTTTTAAGATTATCATCACAGGAGCTGGAGAGTTGGCTTAGTGGTTAAGGCACTTGCCTGCAAAGCCAAAGGACCTTGGTTTGATTCCCTAGAACCCACCTAAGCCAGATGCACAAGGGAGCACATGCATCTGGAGTTCTGTTTGCAGTGGCTGGAGGCCCTGTCTTGCTCTCTCTCTCTCTCTCTCTCAAATAAATAAATAAATATTAAAATGTTTTTAAAAGTTAAAAAAAAGAGATTATCATCACAATCCTTAGACCACTGTATGAGTATTTTAATTTACCTTGCCACTAAATTGCCTTGCCACTTTGTATACACAGACACATATCCCTGCTGAAATTTTCCCTGGATTGCATAGGATCTATGCAAAAATTCATAAAGTATCACATATTAAAATAAGGTACAGTGGATAAAGTATTTGCTGTTCAAGCAAGTGCCCTGTCAGAACCCCAGATCCACATAAAGCCAGATGCTGTAGTGCACCCAGGATCAGAAGGGAGGTTGGGATAGGAGAATCAACCAGACATTTGCAGACCAGCTAGCCTTGTGAACATAGAAGTAAACAAATGAGAGTTCCTGCCTTAAACAAGATGGAAGGTGAGGGCTGGCACTGAAAGTTACCCTTTGACCTCCACATGTGTCTGCGCCTCCCGACTTGTCAGATGATACCCTCACTAAAAATGAGTCTTTCAGTCCACAAATAGGGTATGTTCTCTATGTAAGTGATCTGTTTTAATTTCTCTCAGGAATGTCTTATAGATTTCAGCATAAAAGTTTTACACATATTGATTAAATTTATCCTGTGTTTGATATTTTTGTGCTATCATAAAATTACATTCTTTATCTTCTTTTTTGTGTGTATATAAATATGTGTGTGTGGATAGGTGTACATGTGCCACAGAGCACATTTGGAGGTCAGGAAACAACCTCAGAGTTTTGGTCCATAACCTTCCACCTTGCAGATCACGACTGTGAATGTCAGACCAGCTGGCCCATGAACATTGGGATTGCCCTGTCTCCTCCTATAATTGCTGGAGCTCCATTGGGATTACAGACTTGTGAGCTACTGCCTCTGCCTTTATGTGGGTACTCCAGTTAGTGCTTTACTGAGACATCTCCCCAGCCCTGCAGTGTAATATTTTTATAAGGTTTATCTCTATATCTTTTTTAGAGTAAGAACGTATATTATTGATTGTATTTTAGCAGAAAGATTTTAAAGTATTTTTCATGGTTTCTCTAGAGACTTTTCACAGATAATGATAATTTGTTTCATCTTTTCTAATTGTCCTAGATATCATTCTAATCACCCTGCTGTACCAACAAGATATTCTGTTAAACATTTTAGTGACAGCAGGCAACTTGGTGTGTGAGTCCTGGTGTCCAGGAACACACTGTTAAACATGTTGGTGATAGCAGGTATCTTGCTGTGAGTCCTGAGTCCAAGAGCACAGTGTTAAACATGTTGGTGACAGCAGGCACTTGGTGGGAGTCCTGGTGTCTGGGACACAGTGTTAAACATGTTGGTGACAGCAGGCACTTGGTGTGAGTCCTGGTGTCTGGGAACACAGTGTTAAACATTTTAGTGACAGCAGGCATCTTGGTGTGTGAGTCCTGGTGTCTGGGAACACAGTGTTAAACATGTTGGTGACAGCAGGCACTCGGTGTGAGTCCTGGTGTCTGGGAACACCGTGTTAAACATGTTGGTGACAGCAGGCACTCGGTGGGAGTCCTGGTGTCTGGGGACACAGTGTTACACATGTTGGTGACAGCAGGCACTCGGTGGGAGTCCTGGTGTCTGGGAACACAGTGTTAAACATGTTGGTGACAGCAGGCACTCGGTGGGAGTCCTGGTGTCTGGGAACACAGTGTTAAACATGTTGGTGACAGCAGGTACTTGGTGGGAGTCCTGGTGTGTGGGGAAGGCTTTCATCACCTCCCTATGAGCTCTATGCCTGTGGCATGTTTAGTGGTGCTCTTTCGTGCCATAGAAGTGCTCGTCTTCTCTTGTTTTGCTGAGGGACATTATTATAAACGGTGCTAAAGTTTTCTTTATTATTATACTAGTATATTCTTTGTTTTATTAATGTGCTAATATTGAATGACAGTGTAAAATAATTAAATCTAATTTGATGATGGTGTATTTTTACTTTTGTACCAAGTATATTTGTAATAATATTTTTAAGATTTAGCTTCAGGTGGGAAGGTTGCTCAGTGGTGAAACACATTTGCATTCAAGGCCTATGGTCCTGGGTTTAAATTCCAGCACCCTCATTAAGCTGGACACAAAAAGTGGCGCATGCAACTGGCATTCATTTCAGTGACAAGAGATCCTGGCAGACATGTATATATGTATGCGTGTGCATGAGCACACACACACACACACACACTCAAATTAACAAATATATATTTCTAAACTTAGCTTCATGAACATCATAGATATAATGTAGGTGTGTGGGTGTGTATGGTATATGCATGCAGTGAGTGTGCAAATGGCAAAATGCCAAGTGTTCTCTTTAGCTCTTCTGCCTTATTTCCCTAAGAGAAGATACAGAGTCTGTTTATACACAAGTAAATTTTTAAAGGTTTGTTTGTGGTTTGATTCAGGTGATTCCTCCCGCCCCTCGTACATGCATGAGTTCTGAATGCTTGGTCCCCAGCTGATGGAAATGTGGGAGGTGGAGCCGTGCTGGAGGAACTGTGTTGTTGAGTGTGGGCTTTACAGTGCTGTGGCCATCTTGCCTTTGCCAGAGCTCAGCTCATTCTCTTACTGCTATTTTCTACCTGTGGTGGCAGAGGTGATGTCCAGCCTCTGCTCATGCCATGTGTTCCTCTACCATCGTGAATCTTCCTTTCAAGACTGTAAGACAACTTAAATACTTTCCTCCTATCAGCTACTCTTGGTCAGGAGTTTTGTCCCATAAATGAGCAGGTACCTAACTAAACAAGTTTTCTTACTATTTTTAACATTAAATATTAAACATTAAATTATAACATTAAATAATATAAAATTAAATATTTCAAAAAGTCACACCTTTATACCTATTTTACCTAAGACAGGGTCTCATATAGACCAGGCTGGCCTTAAACTCCCTATGTAGCTTTGATCTCTTGGTCTTCCAGCCTCTGCCTTCCAAGTATTGTGACTACAGGTATGTGCCACCATGTCCACCTTCCCCTTTTATCTCTGTAAAGTCTTTATTAATAAGAATTTTACTTAAACCATTATGAAATGTTACTACTTTTCAGTAATGCTCTTCCTGGAAAACTTTATTTAGTCTCTTATTAGCATACTCCACCAGAATTTATTATTTATTTTTTAAACTTTTTAAATATCTTTATTTATTTATTTGAGAGAGAGGGGGCAGAAAGAAGGTGACAGTGGGTGAGGGAGGGAGAGAAAAAAAGAGGGAGGGAGAGAGAATGGGTACACCATGGCATCCAGCCACTGCAAACAAATTCCAGACACATGTGCCATCTTGTGCATCTTGCTTATGTAGGTCCTGGTGAATTGAATCTGGGTCCTTTGGCTTGTCAGGTAAATACCTTAACCACTAAGCCATCTCTCCATCCCAGAACTTTTTATTGACAACCTCCACACATATAGACAATATATCATGATCATAATCTCCAACTACTCCTTTTCCCCCTCCTAAATCCCTCGTCCTGAATCCTTTCTTCTTTCTAACTAGTCTCTCTCCTATTTTTATGCCATCTTATATTAATGTTTTAAATTTATTTATTTATTTGTTTATTTATTTATATTGAGATATAAAGAGGTTGATAGAGAGAAAATGGGCACACCAGGGCCTCTAGCCACTGCAAATGAACTCCAGATACATGCGCCCCTTATTCATCTTGCTTATGTGGATACTCGGGAATTTAACCTGGATCCTTAGGCTTTGCAGGCAAACACCTTAATCACTGCACCATCCCTTCAGCCCAATGTCATCATTATTCCTCCCTATTATGCAGGTCTTGTGTAGGTAGCATCAGCCACTGTGAGTTCATGAGCGTCACAGCTACTTTGTGTTTGGAAGACATTATTACACAGCACTTCTCCATTTCATTGGCTCTTACATTCTTTCTGTCACTATTTCACAATGGTTCTTGAACTTTGAAGGGTGTTATAGAGATGCCTCAGTGCTGGACACACCACTGGCACTTCTGCTCAGCACATTGATGAGTTTTGAGAGGTCCCCAGTGGTCACCCTCTGAGAAGAGAAGCTTCTTTAACCAAAAGTGAGAGTCACATTAATATATGGGCATAAGCATAAGTATTTCCAGGGCAGTTTTGTAGGCATTTTGTATCCGTTTAGCTAGATACCAGGAGTAGTTTCCTAGGGCTTATAACATTAGCCATAGGCTTTTGATTAGGTTTTCAGTACCAGCATGAATTTCCTCCTCTGGAGCAAGCTTCAGTCCAATCAGAGAATAGTTCGCTTCCTCTATAGTAGAGATGCCATCATTCCACCAGTTGGAACATTTGGCCTGGGTGGTCAGTTATAAAGCTTCCAGGGTCCACTGCTGCTTAAGCCCATTGATGACTTTTCATTCCAACAAGCTGTACAGCTCTTTCCAACATCATGACAGCTAATCAACAGGGAGGAGGTGGCTTCCAGCACAAATCCAATTTGATATCTCACTGTCCTACAGCCCAACCATGTGGTGGTTTTAGCAACAGGACCTTACCATCTAGTTCTGGTGGGCAACCAAGAGCCTTGGCAGCAGTCTGTAATGTTTTGGCAAAATTGAGGGTATCCCTGACCAAAACTCACTGAATGGTAATCCCACTCCTGGCATTGAAATTTTCTTATAATAATATATGTCTCCTAGGCATAGCATTATTCACCTTACGGGATACTTGTGCTCAGATATCTATTTTTAAGATACATATTATTTAGCTAGATAAGAAGTTTCCATATGGCTTACTTTGATTAACCCTCCTCCCACCCCCTTCTCTCCTCCATCCTGTTCCCAGACAGACAGAAATCTTGATTAGTGTTTGTCCAGTGTATGTTTTTCATCATTTAACCTCAGATTTCTGGGTTCTTATATTTGTTATTCTATTAAATAGTTACTAGTTTCTTCAAAGATTAATATGCTAATTTTTATCATTAAGTTGAAATATTATTTAATTTAAAATTTATGGAAATATTTACATATTTAGGTTTAAGTATAACACATTATTGTGAAATATTAAATGTACAGAGTAAGGTGTTTAATTATGAAAATTTTATATATGAATATATAAATATAGTGAACTCCATTATCCTTTCTTATTTTCTAGTCAATTCTACATTTCCTTTCTTTTTCTCTCCGTTTTGCTTTCATCCAGTCTGATGCATTGTTATTTTTATTGTTATATGTATCTTCTTCCTAGTTAAATGTCTTGAATAATTTTTATTGGTTACCTTCAGTTTCACAATATACTTCCTTGTCTTACCACAATTACATTTATACTTCTTAGACTTGAAAAGATCTTGGGGTGATTTAACTCCCTTTACTTCCTGCTATCTTTTGTGAATCTCCTTGTTTCTAAACTTTGCAAATAATTCAAGGCTCACATGCAACATAATTATGATAGTACAAAGTCAATATTCACTTGTACTTACATATTCACTACTTCTGGTGACTTTACTTCTTAGCTGCAATTTCTCCCATCTAAAATCATGTTTCTTCTACTTAAAATAGTCCCTTTTGTATTATTATCAGTGTGTTTCAGAGAGAAACAAGATTTCATTTTCTGTCTGAAACATCTCAATTTCACAGGACATTTTGAGAGATCTTTTGTCTAATGCAGACTTCCTAGTTGACAATTGCTTTCTTTTGGCTTGTCTCCTGGTTCTCAATATTTTTGCCGCAATGTCTGTGTTCAGACTTATTACACTTACTTTGAAGGCAATGTATCTGCCTTCTTCTGATTGCCTTCAAGATTAGTATTGACCATTGGTAGCCAGGCTTAGTGGTGCACGCCTTTAATCCCAGCACTTGGGAAGCAGAGGTAGGTGGATCGCCATGAGTTCGAGGCCACCCTGAGACTAGATAGTGTGTTCCAGGTCAGCCTGGACTAGAGTGAGACCCTACCTCGAAAAATCTCTTTTTTTTTCTAACAGTGTTTATATATCATTTGCTTAGCATTTTGATTGTCATTTGCATAATTTCTTTTTTTAATTTATTTTTATTAGTTATGGACATACTTAGTATGTAAACACCACATGTTGGTACCATCCTTTCCCTCATCACTGCCCCTTTTCCGAAGGGGCCCTCCTCAATGGGGATGCAGGTCATCCTCATGGGGATTGTGGGTCATGCATTCTGGGGGACAACAGTCAGTTATGGGGGTGAGGCAATGTCTCTGTGCATAATGTCCCAACTTGTGGCTCTAACAATCTTTCCACCCCCTCTTCCACAAAATTCCCTGAGGCATGTTAGGTGCATTTTAAGTATAGTTCCATGATGGGCTCATTAGGGGCCTCTGGATCTCTAGCTTGATAGGTGTTGAGTGTCCTCAGTGTCAATCTCCTTCACCCTTGTGCTGATATCAGGTTAACTGAGAAAGCAGCACTCTTGTTCATTTTCCCAATTGCTTTGTGGTTTCAGCTGGGGCGGGGGTAAAGTGCGATGGGACTTTTCTCTCCTCAGGTCCTGCTCCCATCTGAAAAAGAGAAGCAGATTCTCCAATGGAGAGTGAAGTCAGCACAAGTTAAGTGGGATGACCATTATTAATTTAGAGAGTTTAATGGGTGTAGACCCTCTTATAGCCCAAGATTAGTGAGAATTTGATATTGGAAAGCAAAATCAATATGTGGATATGATTCTGATATAGGTTCCATTCCAATGAGCAGATCTGTTAGCCAATCCAAGAGCATGGCTCTGTGCCACTATTGCACTTGTATGAACATTACATCAGGTTGTTTGCTTCTGAGTAGCTTAGACCTCGAGTTGCTTGGACAGATGTTGGCCACTTTCCCCCAGTAGCTCATATAGATTCTTCCAACACTAGACTGGCTAACTGTCTGGACACTGGCTCTCTTCCAGATTCCAGCCATGGTTGATGGCTTTGTATTCAGGGATGTACAGATTGTGAAGGGCTAAGTGAACCAGCCACCCTGGGTTGGTGCTTACTACCAGAAGAGGGATTGAAGCTGGCATGGAAGCCTGTTTGCTCAGGTGGGAGGAGTCAGTGAGGTCCTGGCGGCAGGGAGAGGAGTCCAGATAAGTCAGGAGATGGCCTGGTCCAGTGGCTGAGTGGGGGTAGGGGAGAGGAGTTGGGAAACATGGCAGTAGGGGTGGCGCAGTTCCAGTGTTGGGAAGGGATAAGAGTCTGGAGATGGCACAGTCCTGGTGGAGGGGAGGGAGGGGATCTGGAGAAGTTGTGGTCTGGTGGCGGTGGGGGGGGGGGGGGGGCGGAGGTGGTGCAATCCCGGTGGGGAGCGAGGAAAGGAGGAAAGGCACAGGAGGGAGGGAGGAGAGCCAGTAGGTACATGGAAAGGTGAGAGGTGCTTGGCCTCAATCTGAGCAGTGTGCTGGTAGTGCAGTAGAGAACTTGGTCTGGGGTGCAGGTGCTTGAGGGGTCTGGGGGGTCTAGTGGGCTATCCCGAGACCATGGGAATCAGCAGATTCCCTACTTTGCTGCTCCTCTGCACCCTCCCACTGGAGGTCTGCTAGGACCAGCAGACCCTGGAACCCCACAGATCTTGCCTGGTATTACACCAGGAGCTGAAGCGTGGTTAGGTGAGTCTGTTTCTTACTACCATTTCTCAACTCCTCAAAGAGGCAATTTCTCTTCTCTCTGCTCCTTTGAAGATACACATCTCATGCATGTTTGACCATTTAATATGTCTCCAACTTCTCTAGTTCCTCTGCTATACCTTTGCTAGATTGCCCTGTACGCTTAACATACCTTTCTTTCTTTCTTTCTTTCTTTCTTTCTTTCTTTCTTTCTTTCTTTCTTCTTTTCTTTCAAATTTGTTTTTTATTAACAACTTCCAGGATTATAAAAAATATTCCATGGTAATACCCTCCCTCCCCCCATTTTCCCCTTTCGAACTCCATTCTCCATCATACCCTCTCCCTATCTCAATCAGTCTCTCTTTTATTTTGATGCCATCATCTTTTCCTCCTATTATGATGGTCATGTCTAGGTAGTGTCAGGCACTGTGAAGTTATGGATATCCAGGCCATTTTGTATCTGGGGGGAGCACATTAGAAGGAGTCCTACCCTTCCTTTAGTTCTTACATTCTTTCTGCCACCTCTTTCGCAGTAGACCCTGAGCCTTGGAAGGTGTCATAGAGATATTGCAGTACTGAGCACTCCTGTCACCTCTTTCCAGCACCATGATGCCTTCTGAGTCATCCCAAGGTCACTGCCATCTGAAAAGAGAAGATTCTCTACCAAAAGTGAGAGTATCATTAATATAAGGGTATGAACATTAAGAAAAGTGCTTACTGGGCAGTTTGATAAGCAGAATATATACATTTAGCCAGATAGCAACAGACATTAAACCCCTAGGGCTCATGACTACCCCTGTTTTAAGTTTTCAGTATCAGCGATGTATTCCCTCCCATGGAGTGGGCCTCCAGTCCAATTGGAGGGCAGTTGGTTTCCACCATGATAGACGTGCCACTATTGCACCCATTGGCTCATTTGGCCTGGCTGGCCAATTATAAGGCTTGAAATGTCCACTATTGAGTATCTTCACTGGTGGTATCTCTTTCTCCCATTGTACTGCATGTAAAATGGCTTCTTCCAGCTTTCTGTCAGCTGGTCTACATGGAGAAGGGTATCAGCTCAGTTCCAGCAGGATTTCTCAGTGGCCTTGCAGCCCAGGTATGTGGAGTCTTCAGCAATAGGGTCTTACCATCTATTCCTGGTGGGAAACCGAGGGCCTCAGCAATGGCTTATAATGTTTTGGGGGCATCAAGGACCTCCCTGGCCAACAACTCACTGGAAGGTATCCCATCCCTGGCACTGAAAATTTTATAGCAACAATCTATGGCTCCTCAGTGTTCCATTGTCCAAAAAGGAACATACATTTCTTAATAGCAATGCTATTAATGGAATGTATTTACATCTCAAAACTTTGTGTGTGCTCTCATTGACCTTTAAGTAAGTACCTGCATCAGAAAATTTTTCTGACACTTCTTTTTCCTGGAACTATAGAAAGTTATGCTGTCATACACATTAAAATCCACAAATGCTTGGAAATTACTCTTTACTTGGAACATCCCTCAATAAAAGACCTTCAAACTTTGTTTGATAAATATCTTAGTTCTCACCCCACAGATGAGATAAGTAAATAGTATCTTTACTAAGCAGAATCAATTTTCTCTTATCTACTGTTATAACTGGCTTAGTAACAGCTCTATTATTGGCAGTCTCCCCTTCCTCAAGTCTCTCACTAGCCATACTGAACAAGGTAGTAATTCCTGGCATGTCATGGCATTGTACTAGACAAGATTTATGCTGTGTTAAATTGGAATTGTATGAAAATAGGAGAAGATAAAGTCTAATACTTTAAAAAATATGGCAAATATAAGTATATAAAGTAGACCAACTGAACTCTTTTTATTGTTGAGTTTGAGATTTTTTTCTATGTTGTAGAAGATTTCTTTGCCAGAAATTTTAATTAAAAATATATTATCATTGCCAGAATCTTGTCTTTTCATCATCTCATCAAGGTTTTAATTTTATGATGACCCAAGCTGTGCATTCTTGAGTAATTCCACAACAAATTAACATATTCTTCATATGTTTGCTAGGAAGAATGTGCAAAAATGTTCAAATCAATACTGTTATTAACAGCAAACACATGTTTGTGAAAGTCATAAATGTTCAGTAAGATATAGTTGTGCAAATACCTGATAATAATGAAAATTTTCACTGACAGAAGTTTATGGATCCTAGTATAGTCACAAAAATATGGAATACATAAGACAAATATCCAACAATGTGTTTAATATCAGAAGTATATTAGTTAGGAAAAGGAAATGATTCTATAGTATACTGTATGCTTTTTTATAGAAACAATCTATGGCTCCTCAGTGTTCCATTGTCCAAAAAGGAACATACATTTCTTAATAGCAATGCTATTAATGGAATGTATTTACATCTCAAAACTTTGTGTGTGCTCTCATTGACCTTTAAAGTTAGGAAGAACTAAAATATTAAAATATATTTTGGGGGCTGGAGATATGGCTTAGTGGTTAAGCGCTTACCTGTGAATCCTAAGAACCCTGGTTCGAGGTTTGATTCCCCAGGACCCACGTTAGCCAGATGCACAAGGGGGAGCATGTGTCTGGAGTTCGTTTGCAGTGGCTGGAAGCCCTGGCACGCCCATTCATTCATTCTCTCTCTCTCTCTCTCTTTCTCTGTCGCTCTCAAATAAACAAAAATAAACAAAAATAAACAAAAATTTTTTAAAAATATATATATTTTGGAAAAATGCAAGCAATAAAATTATATAAAATAAAAATTGGGTATTTAGCTGGATGCCATTGTGACAAATGTTACAATATAAAGAAGAAAGGTCATTTTAACTCACGGTTTCAGAGGTTTTAATGCCTAGTCACTTGGCCCTTCTGCTTTGGGTATGTTGTAGAACCCTTAATTGTGGTAGGAATATGTTAATATAGGCCTATTCATGTATAAACAGACAGCTAGGATCAATGAAGAAGCTGAGGTTCCAATATCCCCTTCAAGGGCATACCTGAGAGACCTAACTTCCTTCCATTCCCAAAGGTACTGCCTAACTCCCAAAAGTGCTAATTACCAAGATTTTAACAGAGGGTATCGGAGGAAACATTTAAGGTATGGACCACATTACAGGGGTTAATTGTCATAGGAGTTAGGAGTAAGACAATAGTTAAATTTAGTGAAAAGAGAAGATTTTGGATTGTAAAAGGTCTTTAAGTCTAAATGTCGGTCTTTAACCACACGACTTTACTAAAATGCCTGAAGTAATTCACTCAGAGAATAGGTTTGTTTAGGACATGATTCTAAAAATTGTCAGTCCATGTCTTTAAGCCTTTGGTAGAAATGCCAGTGCAAAAAGGTGAAGTCCACAGTGACTCACACTGCTCACACTAGGATCCATGAAACCAAACAAGATAGAGATAAGGGTCCCATAGTCTCATTTAAGGACATGCCATCACTGATCTAAGGACTTCTCTTCCTAGGTCCCATCACCACTTTCCAGTAGTATTATCTTGGGTGGTAAGCCTTTGTTGCATGCATCGTTGTGGTATACTCATCCAATCCATAGCATAGGTGAAAACTTTTAAGCTCACGGATAGTCCTTTCCTTGGTAGTTTGACCTACTGTCAAACAACCATGTAGCCCATCAAACCAACATGTAGTGTGATGTGCATGAGGGCCCATACATATACAATGTCATTTTACAGAATGGACCTGAACACCCTGGCTATCCTGTCTGGGTATAGCAGCTGAATTAAGACAGATACCTTAAAGACAGCCATCCTTTGCTGATACTTGGTCTTAGTTTTCTCTCATTCTGTATTTTGTAGTTACAATGTGCCTTTTCAAAATTCACCTTTATGTGTTATCTTTTACCCAAAACTTCAACCACTCTTCATACCACCCACTTTCTTTTCAAAATTTCCCATCATTTTATTCTCCTTTCCTTCCTTCCTTTCATCCTTCCTTCCCTCTATCTCTCCCATTCTCTTATCTTTGTTCTTTTCTGTTTTGGGTTTTTGTTTGTTTGTTTGTTTGTTTTTTGAGGTAGGGTTTCACTCCAGCCCAGGCTGACCTGTAATTCACTATGGAGTCTCAGTGTGGCCTTGCACTCATGGCGATCCTCCTACCTCTGCCTCCCAAGTGCTGAGTGCTGGGATTAAAGGCATGCGCCACCATGCCTGGCTCTGGTGTTTGTTTTTGTTTTTTTTTAACCTCACTCTTTTTTTTTCCCCTAGCATTATTTTCTAGCATTTTTTACTTGGAGGATTCATTTGCAGTGAAAGGTAGGGAACGTTTTAAATCTCCATGAATATGACCTTTGGCACCTACTCTCAGAGGTTGCCAGCAGTGCAAGATGGTGTAACAACAGTGTAATGCCATGCAGGAAGACTGGAGGAGACATTACAGCCTTATTGCATCTTTGGTGGAGCTCTGACACCAGAGGATGCCATAGTGTGTTAAGTACTGTCTACTTTGGCAATAACTGAGTGTTTGTCTTTCAACTAAAATGAAATGAAAATTGCAAGACAAGATATTTCTATAAATCAAACTATTCTCATTTGTATTGGGTGTAATTCTCTATTTTCATGCTATATACAAATTCTGTGGCCCTCTTCCAGCAAACGAGATGCCTAACCATAGGAATACTCTTTTAAGTTCAGACCTTATCCTCAGCAACAAATGACAGCAGAAGGAGGTGCTAGCCTTACAACAAAAGCTCTTCTACCATGCCTGTCCACTGCCATTGAAGAGGGGGAGGAGGTGTTCTGGGCCATTTACTTCTTCCCTGGGGCAAAAATTTTGGACACCTGGTGAAATTCAATTATGTTCTCTGCCAAAGATAAAATCCAATTATAGCCTCTGCCCCATGGTGAAATCCCATCACAGGCATTTTTTGCTTCACTTGGGAAGCAAAGATACATTTCTCTCTAATCTATTTATAGAGGTACACATATTTTAAAAGAAATGAAAAAGAAGGCTTCACCTAGGTAATTAGCATTTGTTAATCATTTTTTTCTTGGCCTTTGTTACGTGAAAATTGTTAATAAACCTGGCTGACAGTGTCTAGATTACCAACCATAGTCCATGTGAATCCTCAGCTCTATAAGGACAATGAAAAGAGATGGGAGACCATGGTTGGAAGTGAGGTCCTCAGGAGCTCCAAACAAACGAACATGAGATCACCCATGCTTAGTGCCACGTAGTCAACTTCAGTCCTTCCTGAGACCTGTAAATTTCATCTACAAAAAACTTAGTAGACTTAACTCGACATTAACTAGTCAGTTTTTGCTCTAGTGTCCCAAGCCCCTGTTTCCATTTTACACTTGTCTGCTCCCACTCAGCAAGAGCTCCCCATTATATTTTGTAGAACCATGAATGGAAACAAATTAGATTGATAATTAACTTTTTGTTATAATTCTGTCATTTGACAATGGCAAGTTATGACCATGTATTGTCATGTATATCTCAAGAATCATTTGATAACTCTCCCAAGGACCTATCTGACACTGTGACATTTTCTTTGCTGGTTCAATGAAAGGAATTAAGAACATGTTAGACTCTCCAACCCAAATATTTGAACAAGAATATATTAATTTCTGTACCAGATGATACATATCAAACTACATCTTATATAAACCATATCATTCTTATGACTTTTGATCATTTTGTTCTTCATTAATTCTTCAACAAATAGTGTATATAATGGGAAATAGCAAGATTCTGTCAAAATTTCTATAGGACAAATTCATAATTTATTACTGTTTAGATTCTACAACATGTAATTACAAAATGAAACATTACTTATTTCAGGAGTAAATTTTCCAGGCCCAGTTCTGAAAACTCCACAAGACACAATGTATCTTTCATTTGTTTTATAAACTAAATTTTCTTTGTTGCTGCACTGTAACTTATAATGAATTTTTCAGTGTATTTCTATTGTGAGTAAAAAAAAAAAATGCCTGGGAGTGGGCTGCAAAGGTAGCCTGTCAGTAAAGCACTTGCCTTGTAAATATGAGTACCTGAAGTTGATCTGCAGAACCCACTTAAAAAAATCCAGAGCCTGTGAAGATAGGTCAGCAGTTAAAGGTCTGCTGACATGGGTTCAATTCCCAAACCACCCCCATAAAGCCAGACACAAACAGTGGCACATGCACTGAACATTTATTTGCAATAGCAAGAGGCCCTGATTCACCCAAAGAAACCTGCTTTTGTGCACACACACATGGGAAACTAAATAATTAGGACATTTGAAAAATTAAGGCATGGTGGCACACATCTATAATTCCAGTGTGGTGTACAGGCAGAGACAGGAGGGTACCAGGGCTCACTGGCCAGACAGTCTATCCTACTTCACAAGTTCAAGGCCAATAAGAGACCCTGTCTCAAAAAATAATGACTCAAAAGATTGTCTGTCTTCCAAACTCTATATGTATTCAAACCCATATATGCATACACACACACACACACACACACACACACACACAGAAAAATCATGAAATGCCAAATTTCTAGTTATTTAAGGATGGAGATCGTCATGGAGGAAAAGAAGAGTGAATGTACATGGGCACAGACTTTCTTTGGGGAGTGATTAAAAAATGTTTTAAACTGGGAGATGGCTATATTACTCTGAATATATTAGCAAACATTGTGTTGTCCCCTTTAAATCAATGAAGTATACAGTATGAATTATATCTCAGTAAGTCTAACACACACGCCAATAGGAGAAGATGAAAATATGTAACTAGCAAAGAAGGAGAGCTTGCAAGTTAAAGCACAAGGCTGTGTGGCAGTGGTTACGTGGCTCTTATCCCATGCCTCCTGCATCTAAACACTATCTACTTCATACACTTGTCAACTTAATTCAAAACTCCAGGTTGGAACCGACCCATGCCAAAATACTGTTTATATAAGAGTTCAAGGGCTAGGGGGTGTAGCTCAGCTGATAGAATGCTTGTTTAGCATGCGTAAGGCCTTGGGTTTGAGCCACAGCACTGAATCAACTAGGCATGGTGGTGTACACCTGCAATTCCAGCATTTGGAAGGTATAGATAGGAACATCAGAAGTTCAAGCCCTAAGTCCAAATAACTACAAACACTTATTTTTGACAAAGGAGCCAACAAAATATTCTGGAGAAAAGACAGAATCTTCAATAAATTGTGCTAGAGAAATTGGATGACATGTAGAAAAATGAAAATAGAAACACTCCTCTCATGCACAAAAATCAACTCAAAATGGATTAAAGACCTAAATATAAGACATGAAACTCTTAAACACCTGGAAGAAAAAATAGGGGGAACTCTCCACTATATAGGAGTGGGGAAAGACATCCTGAACAATACCCTAGTAGTCCAGGAAATTAGACAGCCACTCAACCAGTGAGAACTCATGAAGCTAAAATGCTTTTGTAGGGACAACCATACCATAAACAAAGCAAACAAACTACCTACAAAATGGGAGAAAAATCTTTGCCAGCTATACCACTGACAGAGGCCTAATATCTAGAATCTGCTAAGAACTCAAAAAACTAAGCAGGGCTGGAGAGATGGCTTAACGGTTAAGGCACTTACCTGCAAAACCTAAGGACCCAGGTTTGATTCCCCAGGACCCATTTAAGCCAGATGCAGATGGTGGCACATGCATCTGGAGTTTGTTTGCAGTGACTGGAACCCCTAATGTTCTCTCTCTCTCTCTCTCTCTCTCTCTTTGTCTCTCTCTCTCTCTCTCCCTTTCTCTAATAAATAAATAAAATATCAAAAATCTTTTAAACTAAGCAATAAAAAAAATCAAACAACCCACTCAAAATAGGGCAAAGAACTGAATAGGGAATTCTCAATTGAAGAAATACAAATGGCTAAAAGTCACTGTATATATTCACATTCATATCTACCGGATTGGCCACCTCAGATAATCAAGTTAAATGTACTATTTGTGAGACACTTTTTTGTTCAGGTATGGGTTGAATATTATGGCATATCTTGCCTGGTATTTTGTTTTAATATTTGGGTATAACCTGTCACAAATAAGATTTAGTATACATTTTCTTAGAAGGAGACATCTGATACATTTTTGGAGGGTATAGCTTGATCTTGGGCAAGGCTGAGCAGTCAAGAGTTTCCCTCGCTAACTGTAATAGGAGAGGAACAGAACAATTAGATGTACTGTGGATGACTAAAAGTGAAGCAGAAGGTAGGATTTAATGAGACAAGTCAATGTGCTGCAATGCATACTGCCTGAGACAACATTTCCATAGCAGGGAGTTTCTTCCTTCACTCTGCACTTCGATAGCAGAACACAGTAATATTCTTTCACAATCCCAGAGCTTGAGATGTCCAAGACCAAAGCACTAGCAGCAGATAAGGGCTTTCTAGATATATCAGAAGGGAAACAGGAAAAAGTGAATGCTGAGTGACGTCTCTTTAAAAAAAAGCCTCAGACCTACTGATGAAGATGCAATATGACCAGATGCCTGACATGCTTGCTACTATGCCTTACCTGCCATGATGGGCAGTATATCCTTAGGCTGTGAGTAACAATAAAGCTTTGCTACCTTAAGTTGTCTCCTGTCAGGTATTTTGTCATAGCCTCAAGAGAAATAACAAATATGTCTACCTTCTAGTACCATTGACATTGGCAAGCCTGACATGCCTGGAATTTGAAGGTGGTATTTTCAAACATGGATAGAAACATAAGGATGACTTTATTTTATTTTACGATATTTTTCAAGGTAGAGTCTCACTGTAGCTCAGGCTCACCTGGAATTCACTACATACTCTCAGGCTGGCCTTGAACACACAGTAATCTTCTTACCTCAGCCTTCCAAGTACTGGGATTAAAGATGTGTGCCACCATGTCTGGATAAGTATGACTTTAAATCCAGGAGCTAAGTGGCCAGAAAACAGTGTTAGCTTGGCTTCGACAGGGCATGCAGGATTCTGCTATTGCATCAACAGAAAGACTATGGTGAGCTGTTAGTTGAGGGTATTTTTTATGAAATTGGCTTGTCTAGACTATGCATGTTGAAAAAGTTAGATAATACTATAATCAGAGAACCAAGAGGAGGGACTGGAAAAGTGGTTACTGAAGAACTAATTTAAAATTGTAAAATACATGCCTGGTTAATTTGTCAAAGACAGGGATGAGTTAGTTAAAGTTAGTTAAAACCCATTGCAGAAATAGCAGGAACTCATTTTATTGTTATTAATGGTAATTGGGGATCTTTTAAATTATACCTGGTTGTAGACACTTCCATATTGCTGGGATGAACATCCAAACAAGACACAATTTAGGGGAGGAAGGGATTTATTTCAAGCTTACACATCCAGGCGAAATTGCATAGATAAAGGGAGAAGCTGGCTTTCTTTCACAGATTCAAGCAGAAAGAAAAGCCAAAATAGCCTGCAAACACCAAAAAACAACAAGCAGGGACCAAGGCAGAGCTCAATACTCTCTGCACACCTTTGGACTAGAAATCATATTCACACCCAAACACACCTTAGGGCTGGAACCCAGGATCCTTCCCCAGTGACACCTCCTCCAGCCAGATGGCTAGAGATAGGCTTTAATAAAACACCTGAGTCTATGGGGGATATACATTCAAACTACCACATTCTGACCTCCCTAACCCTAATAGACTCATCTCACATCACAAATTGTATTCAGTCTAACTTTAAAGGTCTCCATAATCTTTGTCAAGTTTAAGATTATTCCAAAGTCCCAAGTCTCATCTGATACTTAAGACTGTCTCTTAAGTGTGAGTCCTATACAATCAAAACAGCCTATATACTTCCAACAAATAATGGCACAGAATAAACATTTCCATTACTATAATGCAGAACAAGGTGAGAATAGACCAATGCAAAATCAAAAGCCATCAGGTAAGCATAAAAGATCTGCAATTCAAGTCTGATACTCACAGCCAGTGATGACAGGCTCTGGATTTCCTATTCTGCACCTCCATCTGGAATGAGCAGCTGGAGAAAACTGCAATCCTGAGCCAACAGTGCTCCACGATAGCCCATGCACAGTCCTGGTGCATCCAAAACATCTTTGAGTCTCTACTGTAAACTGAAATCCATCTTCCACTCCATATACTGGCCTTTCTAGCCTTTAAAACAGGAATATCCACTTTCCCATGCCTCATCTCAGCAGAGGTTCCTGCAACCATGTGCATTTCATAAGCCCATTTCAATGCATTCTTGTGCTTCCAAAATCAATACCAGGTGTGCAGGACAAAGCCAGTATAAGGAAATAAATCAAGATCTTGAAGTGCAAGTTTTTTTTTTCTCTTCCTTTCTAAAGAGTTTGCATTTCTACCATGCAATCTTTCTTGGATGGAATCACCTCAGGCATACTTTCCATTGTTTCAATGTAAAGTAGTTGAGGCCTTCTAAATGGTAGGTAATCTCTAACAAAAGCTGCTTTAACAACCAGTCTGTGTGTTAATAACCTCAAACTTCTTTAAATTTTTTCCAACTTTATATATCTTATACGTCAATCTCATATCTCTCAGTTCCATATCTTCTGTCAAGCACATCAATCTATTACTTTCAAATTCAACCTTGTTTAAACTCTCTTGGCTTGGGCAGAAGAATGCAGTCAGCCTTTATGCCAGTAGCCCAGGTCCAGTAAAGTTCTGTGTGTTCTTTCTTTCCCCTTTGAAAGCTTATAAGCAAAGCCTCTAAATACAATTCTTTCTTCATTTAACCTTTTCAAACTCTCACCAAAATAGGCAATAAATTAATAATAAACACTGTGAGGCCTCGGCAGTCACAAGTTCCAAGTTCATACCTTTTCCTATTCCTACACACAAGTTCCAAAAGAATAAAATCCACATGGTCAGATTCATCATGCAGCAACATCAACTCTCTAGATCCATATTTCTGTGACAGCTTCACATTATTGGGATGAAAACCCAAACCAAACACAGTTTAGTGGAGGAAGGGATTTCTTTCAAGCTTACAGATCTGAGGGGTGGAAGGAGGATTCCATCAGTGGCAGAAGAAGCTGCTTCCATACATCCAAATGTCAGAAAAACTGCAGCAAGCAAAGCTCAAACCTCTCTGCACACCTTTGGGCTAGAAATCAGATTTGACCCCAAATATACCTTAGGGCTGGACCCCAAGATACGTCTACAGCGATACCTCCTCCAGCCAGGAGGCTGGTGACAATCTTTAACAAGACACCTGAGTCTATGGGGGATATACATTCAAACTATCACATACCTTTTTAATAGCCTGGGAGAGTCTTAAAAGAGCTCTAATCAGTTAGGAGGAAAAGACTTAACCTATTTGGATAAGATTATATCTTTGATAGTTTATTTAGTATTGACAATACTGTAATTTTTTTTCTTAGAATATGTTATGCCTGTTAAAGCACTCTTGGGGGTGGTCTGGTAGTTAAGGTGGAATAGGTAGAGTGTGCACCGAGCTTCAAGAAGGCCTAGTTCAATACCCAACACCAAAACAAGCAAACAACACCAAATTACTCTTGTAAGTCACCTCTTAGAAGCAGTGCAGACATCCCCATGCTGGGTGAAAGTAGAACCATAGGGAAATGGAAAGCTTTTCATGTTCTGGTTAAAGAATGTTAAATAGGAAGGCATTTCAGTAAATCATAAGACCCAAGTGTCCAAGAAAATTATTAAATTTCTCGAGAATATTGAATAGATATCTGGGTATGTCTAGGAATTAAGTATCAAAATCTACAACTGAAAAAATATGCAAATTTGAGTAGCTCCAAACAAAATAATAAGTGAATATGAATTCACAAGCATATGCCTGCATTCAGAGTGGATCATTCCTCTTCAGATAAACTCTAAACTCACTAAAGGGTAATGTAAATGTAAAATTAAATTAAATGTAAAATATAAAATTAAATGTAACATATCTTATCATCGCCTATTTATATTTATCTGTGAGATATTGTGTGGTCATTAATAAGCTGTGTGTAACACAAAGTAGCACACATGTCCAGAGTTCATTTGCAGCAGCAAGAGGCCCTGGCACCTCCATTCTCTCTCTCTCTCTCTCTCTCTCTCTCTCTCTCTCTCTCTCTCTTTCACATAAATAAATAAGTAAATGTTTTTTTTAAAACTTTAGCATTAAATACACATTAAAAAGATTAAAGTTGAAATGCTTTATGGCTAAGTACAATAGATTACAATAAATTAATTAGAAGGTTTTATAGTTAAACTTAATTCTTATTAATTCTATCCAGGTCACAAAGCTTATTTAAATACTGTAGCTTAGTGCAGATACTAGGAATATATCAACCTTCCTCCTGGAGCATGCATTCCTGACATTTTTCTAGCCCACTGGTTTCTCCTTCTCAGTTTATTTTTTCTGGTCCAAATCATCTAAATTATCTCTAATAGTAAGGGTCCCCTTTAATGTAATTTTTAGCATTACAACTTGTGATCTTCTACCACTGTGACAAAAAAAAAAAAAAGGTGAATAACTTAAAGAAGAAAAGGCTTCTTTTGGCTCATGGTTTTAGAGGTCTCAATCATGGTGCTAATTCAAGTTGTTTTCCCCTATGGCAGCAGAAGTGAGTGATGGAGGAGGCTGATGACTTCATGGCTGTCAGGAAATAAAGAAAAAGAGAGAGAGTTATGGTCCCAATATCATTCCAAAGGCATGGCCCCAATGACATGACTTCCTCTACAAAGTCCTATCTCATAAATGTCACTGTTTCTCAGTAGTTCCACAAGCTGAGAGCAAACTTTTATCCACTTAAGAATGTAATATTGAGCTGGAGAGATGGCTTAGTGGTTAAGGCATTTGCCTGCAAAGCCTGAGGACCCAAGTTCGACTTTTCAGGTCACATATAAGCCAGATGCACAAAAGGTCACACATGCGCACAAGGTGGCACACACATCTGGAGTTTGATTACAGTGTCTGAGACCCTGGCATGCTAATTCTCTCTCTCTCTCTCTCTCTCACTATGACTCTTGCACACTAAAAAAAAAAAGGCCATTCAGTTGGGCTTGCCTCAAAAATAAGTAAATAAGAATAAAAGAATGCAATGTCTATTTTCAGCTCATGAGCTTTTCAAAACCAGAGCACAGATTTGATATGTGATCTGTAGACTTCTGTTCAAGGAATGAATGAATGAATGACTAAAGAAATCAATGAAGCAAGAAAGTAAAAATTAAGTGAAAACTTGAAGTGATATTATAGGGTTCCCATATAAAAGCCTTTAAGATTTTCCCCATATTTGGAAACGAAACCCTAAAATTTGCACACTGACAATGAGAGAAGCATTTTAAATGATTAAGTAAAACTACTCACAATCACATTAGGAAACTGAATTTTCTTTTGTGTTGTAGAAAACATTACAAAATTGTTACATGATTAAAGATTATCTAGCTAAAATATATAAGGATACATAAGATGGTTCATTAATACAAGTATTACTTTGTGTATTTTATGTTTTACCTTCTGTTTTGTTCAGTATTTTAAAAGATTAATTATGTAGCCTCTAAATATTTATTTTTATTCTAAATGCATTATAAAACAAATATTTGTTTTATACTTATATTTTTGCTTCTAATTATATACTGCTTGGTTAAGAAAGCCTCCAGATATATAAAATGTTGTGCCATTAAAAAAAATCTGTAAATGAGGGCTGGAGATATTTCTCAGTGGTTAAGGTGTTTGCCTGTAAAGCCCAATGAACAGGGTTTGACTCCCTAGCACCCACTTAGAGCCAGATTCACAAAGTAGTGCATATGTCTGAAGTTCATTTGCAGTGGCTAGAGGCCCTAGTGTGCCTATTCTCTCCTATGTCCCCCTTCTCTCCTTAAAAATAAATAAATAAAAATATTTTGAAAAATTAAGCTGCTATATAATGATGATGACAATGATTTTGGTGGAGGAGAATGAGCAAGAGGAAGCATAAAAGGAGGGAAAGGAAGGGGAGGAGGAAGAGAAAGGTAAAGAGAGAAACCAGAATAGAAGAGCCACATCTTAGTGAGGAGTTTCTTTAAAGGGGTCTTGGAGAGATAAAGGTGGGAAGGGCAGTAGGGCAAGGAGTCGCAGACATAGCTCTTGGCCTTGGATGACAACTATATGCAGTTTCAGAGGTGGCACTAGAATTGTGATCATGGGGATGCACCTGTAATAGTTAGATGACCTCCATTTGTCATCAGACTACTAAGCAGGTATCTGAACACCATCTGCGACAATCCACCAGTAGATGAATAATAATGTTTCATGATTTTCTTAAACTGTAAAGTAATACATGTTTCACATACTTCAATGAATTTCTGTGTATAGTGAGGGATAGGTAAGGGTAGGAAGAACTCAGATGTGTGCAGATGACTTGTGGCAATGTGGACAAATATGGAGGACACTAGGTCAAGGTATATAAGCCAAGAACAAAAAGGTATCACATGATATCATTTGTATGTTGAATGTAAAAAAAAAAAGCTGAGCTTATACAAATAGAAGTAGAATGCTCATTAGTTAGTTAGCTGTAAATCTGGGTGAAGGTGGTCAATGGATACAGAATTTCAGTTTAAAAGAGTAAGTTTTAAGAGAGAATTCATGCATCATGAAGACTAGCAAGAATAGTAATATGTATGTCTTTGGAAATTGCTAAAGGGAGTAGATTCCAAAACAAGCATGTGAGATAAGCCCACTTTAATTAAGCTTGATTTAACCATGCTAATATTTACACCACAAATATGTGTCAAAACATCATGTCAATACACTAAACATTCAATTTTATTTATCTACTAAAAGCAAAATAAATAAATATGCAAATTCATTCAAGTAAGTCTACAACACCCTCTGCATTTCTCCAACAATGGCTTGTAGCCTCTGTTCAGAGCACCATGATGGCATGGTGAATGGCTGCCCCTAAGACCAACTTCATCTTCTTTCTGCAACCCAGAAACTCATGGGAGTTCTGACATTCACATGATCATGAGCTTTCTTTGTGTTCTTGACTTCTACTTCTCATCTATAAATGACAGGTTGTACTGAGATTCCCTCAAGCTCCTAAATCCTAAAACTTCATGGGGCACTTTTGAGATTACATGCTCACCTGGGGTAGCTTGTGATATTGAAACAGATGTAAGGTAGGTAGCTGAAATTCAGCCTGCTCTTCTGTTATCACAGCTGTGAAGCAAAGGAGAGAGCCAGTGCTTCGTGTGGCTTTGCGTGTGTCACCTTGCACAGATGGGTGCCTATATTACTATGCCTGCAACTGATCAGTAAGACTCTTAGAAGAACAATCTTTTAGAGTGCTACCCATGTGCGGTTTTGGTGACATGTTCTTACAACCATAATTGCCATCTGTGTTCAAAGGTAACATTGCTCATTTGTGACAGTCCTATAAAGCAACAAAATGAAGCCTAAGGACTGTAATGACTCTCTTCCCTCTTGTGTGCCACTGGGGATCTGCATTATCATATTGACAATATGAGTCAGGAGAGGAAGAAGTCATCCAAGCAGAAAAGAATTTAATTAGCACCATCCTATTATCTCAAACCTCTATAAAAATAAGCTTCAGTGTGATTGCTCCTGATTTTCAAATAATGCTTTAAAAAAATTACAGTACTATTTAAAGAAACACACACATACATTATCATACTACCAACATCACATCTGAAAGAGATAGCCACTGATATTGAGTGGAAGTAGTGCTGTGAGATCTAGCAGGCAAGCCAGTGTCTTGGCTGCATTCCCAGCAACAAACCCTCAGCACCAGATCACCTCCCTCAGCTCCATTGCCAAACTCAGCACAGGGTCACCTCCCTCATCCCTGATCCCATCTCAGCACAGGGTCACCTCCCTCATCCCTGATCCCATCTCAGCACAGGGTCACCTCCCTCACCTCTGCTCCCATCTCAGCACAGGTCACCTCCCTCACCTCTGCTCCCATCTCAGCACAGGGTCACCTCCCTCACCTCTGCTCCCATCTCAGCACAGGGTCACCTCCCTCACCTCTGCTCCCATCTCAGCACAGGGTCACCTCCCTCACCTCTGCTCCCATCTCAGCACAGGTCACCTCCCTCAGCTCTGCTCCCATCTCAGCACAGGGTCACCTCCCTCATCCCTGATCCCATCTCAGCACAGGGTCACCTCCCTCACCTCTGCTCCCATCTCAGCACAGGTCACCTCCCTCACCTCTGCTCCCATCTCAGCACAGGGTCACCTCCCTCACCTCTGCTCCCATCTCAGCACAGGGTCACCTCCCTCACCTCTGCTCCCATCTCAGCACAGGTCACCTCCCTCACCTCTGCTCCCATCTCAGCACAGGGTCACCTCCCTCACCTCTGCTCCCATCTCAGCACAGGGTCACCTCCCTCACTCTGCTCCCATCTCAGCACAGGGTCACCTCCCTCACCTCTGCTCCCATCTCAGCACAGGGTCACCTCCCTCATCTCTGCTCCCATCTCAGCACAGGGTCACCTCCCTCACCTCTGCTCCCATCTCAGCACAGGGTCACCTCCCTCACCTCTGCTCCCATCTCAGCACAGGGTCACCTCCCTCAGCTCCTGCTCCCACCTCAGCACAGGGTCACCTCCCTCAGCCTCTGCTCCCATCTCAGCACAGGGTCACCTCCCTCACCTCTGCTCCCATCTCAGCACAGGGTCACCTCCCTCAGCTCTGCTCCCATCTCAGCACAGGGTCACCTCCCTCACCTCTGCTCCCATCTCAGCACAGGGTCACCTCCCTCACCTCTGCTCCCATCTCAGCACGAGGTCACCTCCCTCAGCTCTGCTCCCATCTCAGCACAGGGTCACCTCCCTCAGCTCAGCACAGGGTCTCCTCCCTCAGCTCTGCTCCCATCTCAGCACAGGGTCACCTCCCTCAGCTCTGCTCCCATCTCAGCACAGGGTCACCTCCCTCACTCCTGCTCCATCTCAGCACAGGGTCACCTCCCTCACCTCTGCTCCCATCTCAGCACGGGCTCCTCACCTCTCCTCTCAGCAAGGTCCCTCCTCAGCTCTGCTCCATCTCAGACAGGGTCACCTCCCTCAGCTCTGCTCCCATCTCAGCACAGGGTCACCTCCCTCATCCCTGCTCCCATCTCAGCACAGGGTCACCTCCCTCATCCCTGCTCCCATCTCAGCACAGGGTCACCTCCCTCATCCCTGCTCCCACCTCAGCAGAGGGTCACCTCCCTCATCCCTGATCCCACCTCAGCACATGGTCACCTCCCTCAGCTCTGCTCCCATCTCAGCACAGGTCACCTCCCTCACCTCTGCTCCCATCTCAGCACAGGTCACCTCCCTCAGCTCTGCTCCCATCTCAGCACAGGGTCACCTCCCTCATCCCTGCTCCCATCTCAGCAGAGGGTCACCTCCCTCAGCTCTGCTCCCATCTCAGCAGAGGGTCACCTCCCTCAGCTCTGCTCCCATCTCAGCACAGGGTCACCTCCCTCATCCCTGCTCCCATCTCAGCACAGGGTCACCTCCCTCATCCCTGCTCCCATCTCAGCAGAGGGTCACCTCCCTCAGCTCTGCTCCCATCTCAGCACAGGGTCACCTCCCTCAGCTCTGCTCCCATCTCAGCACAGGGTCACCTCCCTCACCTCTGCTCCCATCTCAGCACAGGGTCACCTCCCTCACCTCTGCTCCCATCTCAGCACAGGGTCACCTCCCTCAGCTCTGCTCCCATCTCATCACAGGATCACCTCCCTCACCTCTGCTCCCATCTCAGCACAGGGTCACCTCCCTCAGCTCTGCTCCCATCTCAGCACAGGGTCACCTCCCTCACCTCTGCTCCCATCTCAGCACAGGGTCACCTCCCTCACCTCTGCTCCCATCTCAGCACAGGGTCACCTCCCTCAGCTCTGCTCCCATCTCAGCACAGGGTCACCTCCCTCACCTCTGCTCCCATCTCAGCACAGGGTCACCTCCCTCACCTCTGCTCCCATCTCAGCACAGGGTCACCTCCCTCAGCTCTGCTCCCATCTCAGCACAGGGTCACCTCCCTCAGCTCTGCTCCCATCTCAGCACAGGGTCACCTCCCTCACCTCTGCTCCCATCTCAGCACAGGGTCACCTCCCTCACCTCTGCTCCCACCTCAGCATAGGGCCATCTCCCTCAGTGGTGCCTCATCCACTTCTACTGTCTCTTTTTCCATCCTTCTTACCAATTGGGAGGATAACACTATCTCTTGACAAAAAATCCTTTCTTCACCTTGATTTTTTTGTTTGTTTGTTTGTTTGTTTTTCAAGGTAGGGTCTCACTTTAGCTCAGGCTGACCTGGAATTCTCTATGTTGTCACACGGTGGCCTCAAACTCATGTTGATCCTCCTACCTCTGCCTCCTGAGTTCTGGGATTAAAGACGTGCGCCACTATGCATGGCCACCTTCATTTTTTAATACAGATATTGTAGTGGGAAATGTTGGTATATACCTTTAATCCCAGCACTTTGGATGCTGAGGTAGGAGGATCTGGGTCTATAGAGTAAGTTCCAAATCAACCTGGGCTAGAGTGAATCCCTTCCTCAAAAAATACACACAGCCATGCATGGTAGCACATGCCTTTAATCCTAGCACTCAAGAGGCAGAGAGAGTTAGGAGGACCGCCATGAGTTCGAAGCTGCCCTGAGACTACATAGTGAATTCCAGGTCAGCATAGGCTAGAGTGAAACCCTACCTCAAACACACACACACACACACACACACACACACACACACACACGAAAGATGTCCTGCAGATCTTAAAAAACTAAACTGTAAAGTACAATTTATATTCAGTATATTCATAAAGTGGATCTAGTGCAAATGTTTCCTGGAATATAAGTATGTAACCAATTACACTAGATACACCAGTATCATATTGTATTATGCAATATTTCTATACTTCTACTGCTTTGTTGATGTGATTTATTAAGTATTTTATAAGCACAGATGAACCAAAAATATATATATTTAATCCAGAAGAATACTCAAATTTACAAAGCAATGCAATGGTTAATCACCTTTTTAAAAAAATGGTTTATAAAGTCGGGTGTGGTGGTGCATGCCTTTAATCCTAGCATTTGGGTGGCAGAGGTTGGTGGATCATCATGAGTTCAAGGCCACCTGAAACTACATAGTGAATTCCTGGTCTGCCTGGGTAGAGCAAGACTCTACCTTGAAAAACCACAAGGAAAGGTTTATGTTTGGTGTTTTTTGCTCTAACAAAGGCAATGGCATATGAGGGTATAGACCTGGTATACAAGTGTGTGACATAGACATAGACACAGAACCAATGAGGTAGGTTCATATGAAGCACATACCCACATTGCCCAGAAAGAGCTGCCCCAGAAAAGCTAGTTGAGAAATTTCTGCTTTAACATTTTATTGAGAATTTTAAAACATGAACGTACTCTAATTTGTTCCCATTTCTTATTACCCTCTTTTGTCTCTCCCCCAACACCCCATTCCACTGAGCCCCTTCATTTTCTAAGCCATCCTTTCTCTGTTTTGTTCTTCTTGTCCTCCTCCGTCCTCTCTGTCAAAATGTCAATGGGCTCAGAACTGCGCAGGTCTTATGCAGGTTAAAACAACCAAGCACTGTGTGGTCAAATGCACCAGTCACATGTGGAGGCAGTAACCCAAAGTTCTTATTTTCTAAAATGTTCATATGAAACTCATCTCTATTCCCATCTTATGGCATTGACCTCTGCTGCTTCTCAGGACTTATATCACTTTCCTTACGCTACATTTACTTGCCCTAGGCCATTGTAAAGGTTTCACTGACAGCCACAATAATAGAGACAAGGGCCAAGAGGCACAGCCCTCCACTGTCTCTCTTAACACAGTGTCTGTCCTCCACCTACCACTGATGTTCACAAGCAGCACAATCTTCCCCAGTGCCTCTATCCTGACTCCAACCTGGTCCTCTTCCACCTTCTCTATACTATTCCCTGTAAAAGAAATACCTCATAGATGTATTTCAGTGAATTCTCTCATTGCTGTGACAAAATACCTGACAAAAGAAATTTAAATTTTAAGGAAGGAAGGGTTTATTCTGGGTTCACAGGTTGGGGTTACGGCACACCATGGAAGGAAAAGCATGGAAGCAGAACATGAGGTGGCGACCCCAGGCATCCACAGTGAGGAAGCAGAGAGAAGAAAGTTGGTGATCTCCTTGCTTTCTCCTTTTTATTCATCCAGTCAGCGATGCCAGCCAATAGGAATGGTGCCACCTAAGTTTAGGATGGTCTTCCCACCTAAATTAACCTAATCTAGAAAGTTCTTCACAGACATGCCCAGAGATTTGTTTCCATGATGAGTTTAAATTTCATCAAGCTAACAATCAAGATTAACTATCATAAGATGCGAAAAGCCACAATTCATGTGAGAGATAAAGGAATGCTTAGTTAGGATTATCTAAAGAAACAGAACCAATAGAATATATGTGAAAAAAAAACTATATATATATAGTGGTTTATGACCATCATGGCAGGAAAGGTGTAAGAGAGTAGTTTACCTCATGGCAGGCAGAAAGCAAATCAAAGCAGTTCACAGAAGGGAGCAGGTGAAAAATAGTCCCCAAGAACATATTTCCAGTGACCTTCTTCCAACCCTTCATAGCTCCACCATCTCCCAAATGTCTTCAAAGTTTTACTCTATTCATGGATTAAACCATTCAGTGGCTCAGATCCCTTGTGATCTAATCTGATCATCTTTGTAAATGCTTTCACAGACACACCCAGAGATGAACTAATTAAGCTCCTAGGCCTCTTTCAATCCAATCAAGAGACCATCAGTATTAACCAGCACATATGATTTCACCTCAAATTGCATGCTATACCATCTTTAAATAATATGAGGCACTATAAAATTAGCTAATTTCACTTTTCATGGAATTGCTCTTGAAATGTACAGAAAGTTTTAAATGACATGATTTTCTTAGTAGAATGTTAACTCACATGAAGGTATGCACTTTTCTAGCGTATTTTTCTCTAACATTCTACCTGTCTGACTAGTATCCTTATAGCCCTCCCTGATTTTATCTTATTTTCTGTGCATCTCTTTTACCACAGATTTTCAACAAAGTTACATAAAAGTAATGTACAAACCTTGTCTTGGTGATTTCTGATACATAACTATTACTCCCAACTATTTCTGTTCTATGTTCTTCAAATTACTATATATGTAGATTACAGTTCACCAGAGGGTTTTTCTTTACTCTGAAACTTCCAACTTTACACGTATTGTTTTAGATAACAGCAAAATTTATTACTTTCAAGTGGTTTTGGTTTTAAGCACATATCAGTACCATCAATCAACTTCTCACTGGAATCCAAAACTCTTACTGCTTGATTCTGTAGATTTTAACCTAAGCTCCCAGAGAGTTTATCCATTACCCCCCCCCTGGTACAATGTCCTTTTGTCAATTTCAAACCAAGTCTACTCTAATAGCCTGCAGTGGCCATGTGTTTCCCACACCAGCAGCTTCACTATGTGATGGTCCCCCCAAATGGCAAAGAAGCTTCCCTAGAGTATTGTTGTGATAGTCCCCTAGCTGTGGTCCTAAGCACCCAGGTCATTCTTGCAGACCCCACTTCACTAATTAAACATATTTCTTATTGTTACTTTCAACTTGAAGTTTCCCCCACAGTCTCGTGTGTTTGGACAGCTGGTCCTCTGTCTGTGGTGCTGTTATAAGAGGCTGTGGAGTCTGGCTGGTGGAGGTGGGTCCCTGGGGGCAGGCCTCTGGGGTTATAGTATGAGCCTGGTTCCAGTCCCATTTCTATTTCCTAGTCACCTGACATGATGTAAATAGCTGCCTCACACTCCAGAAGGGATTGAGCTACTTCTGCACCCATGCCTTCCATACCAGAAAATAAATAAGCCCTGAAACTTCACCAGGATAACTTTTTCCTCCCTTGTGTTGCTCCATTTTGTCACAGTGACAAGAAAATGAGTCTTTCTAATTATTTATTTCCAACCAAAACATTTAGCTTCAAGTATTTTTATAATAGGAGACAAATAGATTGGACTTGACTTCTTATTAAAACTGATTTCCCGGGGTGGAGAGATGGCTTAGCAGTTAAGCACTTTCCTGTGAAGCCTAAGGATCCCAGTTTGAGGCTCAATTCCCCAGGATCCACATAAGCCAGATGTACAAGGTGGCATATGCATCTGGAGCTCATTTGCAGTGGCTAGAGGCCCTGGCATACCCCCCCCCCTCACAAATAAAAAATAAAAATAAACAATTTTTTTCAAAAAAATGATTTCCCTCAGAATATAGAGGGTGTAAGAACCTGTTGGGGGGATTAGGGTAATGGAGGGAGAGGAGGGGAGAAACACACAAAACTAATAATCAATACCATAGAAATCTTCCTCTTGGTTAGCTAATTAAAAGATATAACTCTCTTAATGAGAGAAGAGAGAGAGGAAATAGTTTGAGACAAGCACCCTGAAGAGGTGGAGAATGATTTCACCTAAAACCATAGCGTACTGATGGTAAATCTCAGTGCCAGAATTGAGTTACTTCCTCATAGAGAACTTTTGGTCAATGAGTCACCCAAAACAAGGTGGGCCATTGCAAAAGCAGTTGGTTACCCACCACATCTAAATGGCAAGACTTTATTGTTAAAAACACCACAGGCTGTGGCCTCTGAACATTGAAAGCTGATGCTAGAACTGAGATGGAAGTGAGCTCCCTACTGACTAGCTTTCATAGTGTTATAAAGAACTATGCAAGCTTCTGGTGGATTTAAGTCGCCAACCATGTAAATACACAAGCTACAAATTTAACCAGCCAGGCAAGATTTAAACACCAGTGCAATAATGGCACACAAGGTATGGGGGTAATCTGCTGCTGTCTGATTGCATATGAGACCACCTCAGTGGGAGGGAATTTATGCCTGATACTGAGAACCAAGTCAGAAGCCTATGGCTTAGAAGGCCATGGCCCCTAGGAGGAAGCTCCCACTGTTCTTTAACTGAAAGGAAAGATTATAAAAAAATTTTAAATGTCTATGTTTATTATGATCTATACTGCTCTCATCTTGGCTACAGAAACTACTTTTTATAGATGGCAGTGATTACCAGGGAGGCACAAAACCCATCAGAATTACAAGACAAGAAAACCAAGTACCTAAAATCTCTATCACACCTATGAGGGCCCAGGAAACATTACAGAGGAAGTGGCAGACTAAAGATGAATGCTGCTCTCACTGCCAGCATGAGAACCTCTTCCAGGGACATGGCAGTAGACACTGAGGAGACTCAAAACTCGCCACAGCAGAAAATCAGAGGCTGCTAAGAGCTCAACACCAAATGAGACTTACAACACGTCCTTTAAGGTTTAGGTAACATGGAAGAAGAGGAGCTTCCTGACACTCTGCTTCTCTACTTCCAACTAACCACTATAGCATGTATCCTCCTAGATTCTCAGTTTGATTCCTCTGCTTCTTTGTTTCTTACCCTTAAAACCTACTCTATCTCCTTTTATGACCAGCAGGTTTTAGACATCAACAGCCTGATAATCAGGCAGTCTGCCTATGTATTTGCATGACTCTGTCCCCATGTTTTAGAAATCACTACATATGCAATCATCTGTGCTTATTCATAGAAAACACATGCCAAGACATACTATGCATGTCTGAAATTATGGATAGTATTAAATCTCATATATACTACAATATCTGTATATGCATAACTATAAAAATTTAATTTATAAATTAGGCACAGTATTATTGATCTCCCTAACTTAAGGATATCTACAATAATAATATAAATTAAGGAGTTTTAGTTATTTACAATAACTAAAAATAAAATTGTATGAAATGAAAGTTGTGTGGATGATATCTATTTCCAAAAGCTTACTGCTATGTGCTCAGCACCTATGTGATGAAATGAATGATATAGGCATCATGATACATCATAATTACTTAGAAGTCCCTTGAGCAAAAGAAATGCCATAGCATGCTAGTCAATTTGCTAACCAAGAGAGATAAAAATAACTAATGGGTGTGTAGTGTATAGAATGAAGATACAGTAGGCAAAATTATTCACATTCTGGATGGGGGAACAATGTGGCACCATAAGATTTCATCAGATTATTCACAATAGCCCTTGAGTTAAAACTTATTGTTTACTTCTGTGATTTTCTATTGAATATTTTTGGACCACAGACAACATGAGCAGCTAAAACTACATATAATGTGTGTCAAATATGCACAGAGATATAAGTAATTTTCTGTTTTGTGAAGGAACTTCAGCAGCCCTAATCTCAATGGTCTCTTGTGAGTGGTCACAGATGCTTCTGATAAGTATGGTTTTGCAGTTCCCTTCTCTCATTGCTACCACAAAGGACCTGACCAAAATCAGCTTACAGGAGGAAGAGATTTATTTTTGTTATAGTTGTGAGGGGAAGCTCCATGATGGCAGGGGAAAGATGGTAGAGCAGAGGCTGGACTTCACTTCCTTGCCACAGCAGGTGGCAAACAACAGCAGGACAGTAAGCTGACATCTAGCAAAGGGGAGCTGGCTACAACATGCCTAAACCTACCCTCAACCACACACCTCTTCCAGCAAGACTGCGCCTCCCAAATTGCTATAAACTGAGAACCAAGCATTCTAAACACATGAGTTTATGGGGATCACCTAATTTAACCAGACGCATTAGGAATTTTGAAACAACTATCAAAAGTCACTAGGCTGATGGCCTGAATAAAGACAATATTCTTTGTTTTGAGACACTTCAAACAAAAATATTAAAGTAGCAATAAATCATGCTTATGTGACATTTGAATTTAATTTTACTCTTTTCTCATGCACTAACGTGTATTTTTTGAAAATTTTATAAGCAATATTATAAACCATGTTCATAATCAAAGCACATCTTGATCTCTTATGACCTACATATAATCAGACTCCCTTTGGCCTTTTTTTAATATTTTCTCAGCCTGTAAACCTGTACAGAATGCACCTCATAAACCACCATGTGATCTCATTTAATAAAGAAAATTTCCTTTGATAGCAATACAAATGTCAAAACATCTTTACTTAATCCTCTAAATACTTCCAACAATATGACAGTAAAAATCACCATAGCGGGTTGAGGAGATGGCTCAATGGACAGGACGTTTGCTCTGTGTGAGGTTTGGAATTTGGAAAGCCACAGAGTCAATTTCTTTTGGGCCCCACGGTATTTATTTAACGCCAGTCAGGTTGCTGGCAGTACTTAGAGCAAAGAAAGAAAGGGGGGGGGGGCTTTGAGTCACCTAGGAAGAGGAAAGGAGGGTTTTTAGTCTTTTGGAGAAAGAAGGGGTAGAGAAGGTTAGTACTCTGCTTAGTGGGGTGTAAGGCCCATGCTGTACAGGTTGTGATGCTGTCTGCTTCAGGTGGAGATAAGCAATAAATACAGCTGAGCAAGTGTCTCTGAAGTAAGGTATAGAGTTCTAAAGAGTATATAACCACAGTAACACACACACACATGCGAAAAGAGATAGATTAGACCAAATGCTACAGAACAAACATTCTCCTTATATAAATAAAGCACTGTGTGTGTGAACACATAAATATATGGGGTCTTTTGTGCTTCAAAATAATTTTTATGATAGTTTTTTTCTACTCATGTGAAGAATTGTGCTGAAATTTTAATTGGCATTGTATTGAATTTGTACAATGCTTTTGGTCACATGGCCATTTTTATAACATTAATTCTTACAATCCATGAACATGAGAGGTCTTTCCATCATCTAGTATCCCCTTCAATTTCTTTCCTCATTGATTATTTATTTATTTTTATTTGAGAGAAACAGATAGACAGAGAGAGAGGGAGAGAGAGAGAGAGAGAGAGAGAGAGAGAGAGAATGGGTGCATCAGGGCTTCCAGCCACTGCACACAAATTCCAGATACGTGTGCCACCTTGTGTATCTGGCTTATGTGGGTACTGGTGAATCAAGCCTCGAACCGGGATTCTTAGGCTTCACAGGCAAGTGCTTAACCGCTAAGCCATCTCTCCAGACCTCCTCTTTGTTTTAAAGTTTTTGTTGTAGAGGACTTTCACTTACTTGATAGTTTAGTCTAGGGAATTTTTAAGGCTGTGATGAATGGGATTATTTCCCTGATTTCTTTCTCCATGTTTGCCATTGATATATAAGAATCTGTTAATTTTTATATGCTAATTTTGTGTCCTGCAACTCTGCTATAAGAGTTTATAAGCTATAGTAGTTTTCTGGTATAGTCTTTTAGAGTATCTTACATGTAGAATCATATCATCTGCAAAAATAATAAGAAAATAAAAATTAAAGGAGGTTATCATTTTGAACTATGTTCCTATATTGACATAGTAGTTATCAAAATGAAGTTACACCTATTAAAACTATAAGTCACCATATTTGAAACTAAGCTGTTCACCTGATATTAGAATTTGGACCAAAGGAAAAAAGACCACATCTCCAGTGTCCATGAAATTGCAGATCCTTCAGCCCTCAACCCTCAGCCTCACACCAGATAAGCAACCTGGAATGCAATATGTGAGTGATCAGTCATCTTTCTCTTGTTCAGTCTTGATGTCTGCACTTTAGAAGGAAAAACTAATTTATATTTGTCACTTTTTTATATTTCTAATGCTCTTCTCTATGACCCCAACGTCTTTTTGTTCAATTCTTCACTTTCCATTTCATGGAGTGAAATATTAATTCTTTTAAAATTAAAAGTAAGGCCAGCCAATATTGTAAAACTAAATTGCTGTAGTGTCCTTTGATATTTTTCTACTAAAATAAACACAAGAGGTTGCCAATGGCCTCTTTCTATAATGTCAGGCAAAATATATTTCAAACCAAAACTAGTCAGAAGAGATAAAGGTCAGTTTATAGTGATTAAGGAAACAATCTATAGAGAGGACACTGCAATCTAAATATTTATGCACTGAGCATAACTGTACATCATTTCATAAAACAAATACTACCACATTAAAGTGACTACCATACCCCCCACACCCCTTCACAAATAGATTATTCAATGAAAATAAACATAAATGCTGGTGTTAAATGATGTCATAGATCGAACGGATTAACACATATCTACAGATTACACCAAATGATACAGAATAAATATTCTCAGCAGCCTATGGGATATTCTCTAAAACTTATCACATATAGGACACAAACCAAGTCACTACCCATATAGCAAAATTGAAATAGTTTCTTTTGTTCTAACTCATACAACATAATATAAAGCTGGAAATCAAGCATCAAGAGAAACTATAGAAAATACATGAACTCATGGAAATTTTTTAAAAAAGCTACTAGGGCTGGAGAGATGACTCAGCAGTTAAGGTGCTTGCCTGTAAAGCCTAATGATTCAGGTTTGATTCCTCAGGACACACAAAGTGGTACATGTGTCTGGATCTGGAGGCCATGGTGTGCCCATTCTGTCTGTCTGTCTCTCTTCTCTCTCTACCTCTTTCTGCTTGCAAATAATAAATAAAAATATTTTTCAAATCACAGACTATTAAATGATAAATGGATAATTAAGGAAATAAAAGTGTCCCCAGAACTTAATGAAAATGAAAGCACAATACTCTAGATATCTATGGGATTCAAGAAGGAAGTCATGGCAGAAATTTATACTACCTACAATACAACATCAAAGAGACATCAAGTAAATAATGATGCACCTTAAAGCCTTGAAAAAATAAGAACAAGCCAACTTCTAAAGAAGTAAGTATAAGAAACTAATTAATTATGATTATGATAGAAATTAGTGAAATAGAATTAAAAAAACAAAAAAGTAGGTTCTTTAAAAAGATGAATAAGATTGGCAAACTCTGAGCCCAACTAACCAAAATAAAGAATGAGAGGAGACTCAAATCACAAGGATTAAGTAAGAAAAGGAAGATACTATACCAGATATCAAGGAAATTCAGAAAATCATGACAATATATTTTTAAAACTTATATCCTATGGAAAATACAAAAGGAATGGATGAATCTCTAGATGCATATAGCCAACCAAAGTTATCTTAGATGAGATAAATAGTTTAAACAGGTCTATAACAAGCAATGGGATTAAATCAACAATAGAAATATTCCACAAAAGAAACAGAGGTCCAGATGAATTCACTGGTGAATTTTACTAACCTTCCAGAAAGAATGAAAACCAAGATTTTTCAGGTTTTTCCATAAATCAGAAATAGGATGAACACTTCCCAACTCTTTTTATGAAGCCAGCAATACACTAAAAGCAAACCCAGGTATAGAAACAACAAGAGAAAACTACACATCAATCTCTCTGATGAATTTAGACCCCCCCAAATTCTCAATAAAATGTATTCAAACAAAATTGAAGTATTATCAAAAGATCATTCAGAGTCAGGTATTGTGTCACACACACTTTTTGTGCCAGCACTCAGGAGATCGAGGTAGGAAGATTACCAAGATTTCAAGGCCACTGTCTTTCACCATGATCAAGTTTCAGGGATGGTCCAGCATGCAAAAATCAATGGATGTACTTCACCACACAATGGACAGAAAGACAGAAATCACATAATTATTTCAATTGATACAGAAAAAACCTTTAGCAGTACCCAATGTCCCATCGTAATAAAAGTCCTAGAAAAGCTATGAATGGAAGGAACTTATCTCAATAATAATAATAAAGGCTATATGTGATAAACCTATAGCCAACATCATGCTAAATGGAGAAAAGCTTATATCAGTTACACTAAGACCAGGAACAAGGTAAGGGTGTCCATCCACTTTCTCCACTCCTATTCAATACAGTGTTTGCAGTCTTAGCTGGAGCAATAAGACAAGAAAAGTAAATAAAAGGGATACAAATAGTAAAGGAAGAAGTCAAAGTATTCTTCTCTTCATATGAATATGACTCTATGATAAGAGACCTTAAAGATTCCACCAGAAAACTCATAAAATGGGTGAACACTTCAGAAAAGTGGCACACTGGGCATGGTGGTTCACACCTTTAATCCCAGCACATGGGAGGCAGTGGTAGGAGGATTGTCTTTAGTTCAAGGCCACCCTGATACTACATAGTAAATTCCAGGTCAGCCTGGGCTAGAGCAAAACCCTACCTCAAAAAAAAAAAAAAAGGCAGGATACAAATTTAACATTCCAAACACAATAGCCTCCTTGTGTACCAATGCCAAGCACTCTGAGAGGGAAATAAGAGAAACATTCCCACTCACAACAGCCCCAAGGAAAATTGGAATAAACCTAACCAAGGAAGTATACAAGACAATATACAATGAAAACTTTAAAACACTGACAAATGAAATTGAAGAAGCCACTGGAAGATGAATTATTCATTTATTTTTATGAATTATGAGTTATTCATTTATTATTCATGAATTAGAAGAATAAACACCGTGAAAATGGTTATCCTACCAAAGAGCAATCTACCATTACTAATTTAAAGTTATCCTATACAGACACAGCACCATGGTACTGGCACCAAAATAGGCACATAAAACAATGGAATAGAAGAAAACCCAGATATAAGCATGCCTAACCACAGCTACCTGATATTTGACACACATTGGAGAAATGCACATTGGAGAAAAGACAGCATCTTCCACAAATGGTGCTGAGCAAACCGGATTTCTACTTGTACAAGAAGGTATCTAGATACATATCTTTTACTCTTCCCAAAAGTCGACTCCAAGTACCTCAATCTAATACCTTAACCTCTGAAATTACTAAAGGAAAGAGTAGGACTATACTTCAAGATATAGGAATAGATAAGGAGTTTCTTAATAGAACTCTAGTCAGTCAGGAGATAAGTCAGATAATCAACAAATGGAAATCATGAAATTAAAAACTGTATAGCAAAGGAAACTATTATTTGGATGACTACAGATCTTGTAATGAAAATGGAAGAGAAATTTTTCCAGCTACATATTTGACAGAGTATTAATACCAAAAATATACAAAAGCTCCAAAAACCTAAACATCAATTAAACCATGTACCCAATCCAAAAAAAAAATAGGTTATGAAGAGAGAGTTCTCAAAGTAGAAATACAATTGGATAATTAAAAAAAATGTTCAATATCCTTAGCCATCAGGGAAATACAAATTAAAACCTTTGAGAGTTCATTTTCTCCTGTCAGAATGGCTATCATAAAGAGAACAAATGACAACAAAAGCTTGTGTGGATGTGGGGAAATAGGAATATTTATTCACTCTGTGAGAATATAAACTGATCTAACCATTATTGAATCAATGTGGAGGTTTATCAAAAAGCTAAAAGTATAACTTCCATATAACTCAGCTACACCACTAGTGGGCCTATGCCCAATGGATTCTATCTCCTACTACAGAGGTACTTGTTCATCCGTGTTCACTAATACTCTATTCGTAAAACCTATGAAATAGAATCAGCATATATGTCTACCAACTGATAAGTGAGTAACAAAATGTGGCACATACACACTATGGACTTTTATTTTCCTATAAATAATAACTATGGCTGGAAAGATGGCTCAGCAGTTACAGGTACTTGCTTGTAAACCCTGAAGGTCCAGGTTTGATTCCTTAGGACCCACATAAAGCCACATGCACAAAATTACGCATACATATGGAGTTTGTTTAGAGTGGCAGGATGCCCTGGTCCACCTATTCTCTTTCTACTTCCCCCTCCTCTCTGCTTCAAATAAATTTTAAGAAAGTAAATTTTAAAAACAATTATGAAATTTGAAAAAAAAATATGAAATTTTTAGAAACAGAAAACATATTGAGTTAGGTAACTCAGGGACAGAAAAACATGCTGCACATATTCTCCTTCATATGTAGATCTTACCTTTAAATTTTTAGATTTGTGTATATGAGATAGAGTGGTAGTGGTAGTCTATAGAGCCCAGAAGCCATTGGTTGGGGTAACATGAAAAAGAGAGCATATAGTAAAACACATGTCATATAAGAGTGGAGAATGTGAGGAGTGGAAAGGTTTAAGCAGGAATGGGAGAGAGAAAGGGATGAGGAGGAGTGCTAACCAAAACTAAGGATAAATGAAAAACCCATATGGAAACCTATTGTTTTATAAGCTAATTTAAAAATGTAATTTAAAGATAGGGGTTGAAGGGAGGTACCCTGCATGGGTGGATCATGCTGCTCTTGGAAGCCATTGGTTATTCAGCAATAATCCAAGTTCCAAGTATGGAATTCCTCCCTATTACTTGTTGATCAAGGAGGTTCCTGAGGCCTCCAACACAATATAGGGTTGTTCTTAGTTGCTAACCAGAACTAGATGCTAAGGCACTATTGCTGAAGATCTGGTTAGAACACTGTTATAGACATACAGAGTGTGGTGGTTTGATTCAGGTGTCCCCCATAAACTTAGGTGTTCTGGATGATAGGTTCTCCAGCTGACGGCAATTGGAAATTAAAGCCTCCTGGAGGCGGTGTATTGTTGGGGGCAGGCTTATGGATGTTATAGCCAGTTTCCCCATGCCAGTGTTTGGCACATTGTCCTGTTGTTATTGTCCACCTTATGTTGACCAGGGTGATGTCCACCCCCTCTCTCTCTTCATGCCTTTGTTTTCCCTGCCATCATGGAACTTCCCCTTGAGCCTGCAAGCCAAAATAAACCTTTTCCCACAAGCTGCTCTTGGTCAGGTGATTTCTACCAGCAATGTGAACCTGACTGCAACAGTAAAATGGTATCATGGAGTGGGATTGCTGGTAGACACCTGACTGTGTGGCTTTAGCCTTTTGGAGCTGATTTTCAAGAGGAATGTGGAAGGATTTGAAACTGTGGCCTAAGAGATGCCTTGCAGTGCTGTAAGTACAGCTTGATTGACTATTCTGGTCAGAGCTGTAAGACCTGAATGCAGTAAAACTATGGACTGTGAGGTTTAGCTTATGAGGGTGAGAAAAAGCTTTGCCTGGACTGGGCTAGCAGTTTGTGCCTGTGTCCTGTGAAGTTGTGCAGGGTTGCTTTGCGTAGAAATGAACTGGAGTGAGCAGAGGGATATGGCACAGGAAGAAAAATCTTTGGGTGAACTGCAGCCCATTCAGCTTCAATTGAGAGATTACAACCTTTGATATTGGGACAGCTGACCTGTACTGGGGCAACAGGAAGAATGTAGACTCTTTTGAAGGGGCCTGAGTGCTTAAGTGTCCTGTTCTTCAAACTCTGCTTTATTCCCCGCTGGACTAACAAATTGGCACCCTACCTGGTATTGTGGAGTATAAGAACTGCAGGAAAGAGAGGGTCATTGCATTTGCAACACAGTCTTGTGTTTTGAAAATGGTCATGGGCAGTATGAAGCAGGTTGCTGGATGCCTGCATGGAGACCTGATGGAGCCATGAGGATGAACTGTGGATTGCAGTGGAGACCCAATGGCGATGCTGGGAACAGGAGATGGCTGCTAAGGAAAGCTGCTGGCATGGATGAAGGCTCACAGGACTGTGAGTAGCCTAGCTGGAGGGGTGGAATTGGAATGCCAGAGACTTGTTGGTCAGGATTATCAGACTTAGAGACTTGTCACTGGCTAGAGTTATTGGACTTGCAGCTACAGAATTTGGTGTTTGCCCTGTTTTAAATCTTGTATTGGTTGAATATCTCTTTGCTATGCCCAATGCCATCTGTTGCAGTGTGAATATTTATTCTGTGCCATTGCAGATTTGGGGGGAATTTTTTGGTATTATGGCTCAGTTAAAAGATCTTGGACTATGGGGAAGTATGAACATCATTGAGATTGATAAACACTATGGGGACTTTTAAAGTTGGACTGAATACATTGTATTTTACATCATGTATGGATATCAGTTTATGGGGGCCAGGGGCAGAATGTGGTGGTTTGATTCAGGTGTCCCCATAAACTTAGGTATTCCAGATGTTAGGCTCCCCAGCTGATGGCAACTGGAAATTAATGCCTCCTGGATGCAGTGTATTGTTGGGGGTGGGCTTATGGATGTTATAGCCAGTTTCCCCATGCCAGTGTTTGGCACACTTTCCTGTTGCTATTTCCACCTTACGTTGGCCAGGAGGTGATGTCCACCCTCTCTCTGATCATGCCATCATTTTACCCTGCCATCATGGAGCTTCCCCTTGAGCCTGTAAGCCAAAATAAACCTCTTTTTCCCACAAGCTTCTCTTGGTCAGGTGATTTCTACCAGCAATGTGAACCTGACTGCAACACAAGGAGAAATCATTACAACTGAGTTGGAACTGGTGACTAGCTTTTACAGTACCAGAGGTACCATGCAGACTCCTGGAGGAGAAAAACAGTCATAGGTCCTTCCCAACTATGAACTCTACCTACTCCAATACCAACCTTGTCAGGCCATATGTGTCCACTGATGCAATAGGGGCATGACTGTTATGGGGAGGGGGAATCCTAAATACTTTCTGATTGGATTTGAACACACTAGTCAAAAGGGAATTCATGTTTGATAAAAAGCTCATTTCTGGCCAAAAGCCCATGGCTGAGAGGGTCATAGACCCTAAAAATACCTTCTAAGCAGGCTGAAGACATGGCTTAACACTTAAGGCACTTGCTGAAAAAGCCAAAGGACCCAGGTTCAATTTGCCAGAACCCACATAAAGCCAGGTGCACAAGGTGGTGCAAGCATCTGGAGTTCATTTGTAGTGGCTAGAGGCCATGGCACACCCATTCTCATTCTCTCTCTCTCTCCCTCTCTCTCTCTCTTTCTCAAATAAATCAATAAAGTATCTAAAATACATATCTTCTGAACATTCTTGTTTATACTGATAGTTTAGTGCTGCTCTCAGCCTTGGGAGAAAATAAAGACTTCTTGTAGTGGTCAGTGGTTAAGGCAGAGACTCATAACTAGCTAAAGTGCTCAGAATAAGTGACTCTATAGTGTTCACCCATAAATGTGTGATAAATATATGTCACCCTACTTCAAGCCTTGGGGAACATAATAGAAGAGGAGGTGGAAAGAGATGTAAGAGCTGGAGGAAGGGGGAACAGCACTTTGGAAAGCTGCTTCCGAGACATGACATGACAGTTGTATTCATGAAGTCACTATACCTGGGATTACCTTCACAAACTTGTCCAAGATTGGGCTTATCAACATTCCATTATGGATAGGGGCAGGGCCCCTCTGCCCAACTATTGACAATTAATGGTTTCTTGGGGATGAGGAATCAGTATTTTCAGTTGTGAAGCTACTGGTAAGTTGTCCATGAGAATAAATATCCTCCCACTCATGCAGGCAACCCTAAACCCAGTTGGTTACAAAAACAGACATGAAGTGGAGGAGTAGCTGGGAAAAATAAAAGGTTCATCATAAGTGGGAGGGGATTAAAGAGGGTAATTGAGGTGAATATGGTCAAAATACAATATATACATATGCATGAAATTGTTATATGTATATATGTGGTGTGTGTGTGTGTGTGTGTGTGTGTGTGTGTGTGTTTGTATTTGAATCTGTTTGTTGAATCCAGAAATGCAGAACCTATGATACAGAGAGCCAATTGAATTTCCATTTGTACAGAGGATCCTTTTAAGTTAATTCTTTGGGCACTGTACCTGTATCTTGGGTGTATCTATGTACATCTTCCTGTACCTCCCACATCAGCAAATGGTTCTATAATTTGAGCATACATCAGAATAGTCTTAAGGGCTTCTTGTAATGAGGATGACTGGGCCTCTCAGCAGGTGTGACAAAGACTTTGAAATTCACATTTCTTTCAGTTTCTCAAGGAAGCCAATACCTGGGCCTGGTGATGTGCTTTGAGAAAGTATGTGCCCTCATTCATGCAAGGCCAGGGGGTTGGAAGCAACGTGAGATAAAGACTCATCCACAAAGCCATCATTCCACACTCACTCACTCAACAGTATTTTTTATTCCCTAGAATTATTTCTTTAATAGTCTTTCTAAATTCTTCAGTTTTTACATTCCCTATCCATGACAAACACAACTTCTCACTTTTTTTATTAGTTATGTATATAGTGTGTATACAGCCATGATTGCACCATTGTTAGGCTTCTCCCTGTCGTCCCCCTCTCCTATGGATTGTGGGTGTTGCATTGTAGGGGTGGCCTTCCGTTATTGGGGAGAGGCAATGTCTCTGTGCATAATGACCCAACTTATGACTTTAACAATCTTTCTGCCCCCTGTTCCATGAATTTCCTTGAGCCATATTGGGTTCATTTTCGGTCTATTTCAGTGACGGGAGGTCTTGGGAGTCTCTGTGTCTCTTGATATCTGATTTAGTAGGAACTGAGTGTTCTCTATGTCTGTGTCCTTCACCCTTGTGCTGGTACCAGGCTCAGCAAGAAAGCATCTCTTTCTCATTACCCCACTAACTCTACAGTTTCAGCTGGTGCCCAGGTGGGGTGCGATGGGCTGATTCTCTCCACAGCTTCTGCATCCATCTAAAAAAGAGAAGCAAATTCTCCAACAGAGAGTTAGGTCAATGCAAGATATATGGATACTCATTATTGTTTTAGAGAGAATTTAATAGGTGTAGGCCCTCTTGTAGCCCAGTATTGCTGGGAGCTTGATATTGGAGAGCAAGCTCATTTTTGGATATGGTTCTGACTTGTTTCCCTGTTCCAGTTATGGGTACCCTTCCACTGAGAGGATCCATTAGTCACGTCAAGAGCAGTTGGTTTACCACCATGGTTGTGTGCAACTATTGCACTTGTGTGAGCATCACATCAGGTTGATTGCTCTTGAGTAGCTTAGACCACGAGTTGCTTAGTCAGATGTTGGTCATTTCCCCCCAGTTGTTTATGTAACACCTTCTGGCACTAGACTAGATTGACTCTCTTCCAGTTTCCAGCCAGGTCACTCCATGTTCCCTCCCAACAGCATATGGTGTCATTGGCAGTAGGGTCTTACCACTAACCTTTGGTGGGTCATCAAGTAACTATTCAAACTGTTCTTCATCTTCCTGTCCTAGGAAAGGGTCAAAAAGAAATATCTCCAGAGAGACAGGCAGTAGGTTCCTGGTCACTTCATACTTTGAAGGGGATTCATTTCAAGCCCATTTTAAATTCAAGTATAAACACACAGGCCATAGGATAGAAAATGTAAAATTTCATCAAGATAAAGGGAAAACAGATAATCTAGGGAGTAGAATTAGAGCACTTCCCATAGCATAAGGGATATGAGTGTATTGATCACTTTTCAGACTCTGTCATCACTAATGTCTATGGAGTTCTGTTTGCTTTGTTTTATTTACAATGTGGCATGGGTATCTAACCAGGGCTCCACACATGCTACACAATGACTCTGCTGCTGTGCTATAGCCCCAACTCCATCACCAGTAGTGATGATAAGTTAGTATCAAGCCCTCATGTGTAGGATAAATTAACTAAATAATTATTTTCTTATCTTGATACAGCATCAAATTATAGCTGGTTATTTTTCTTATTTTAGAAGAAAAAAAAAAAACAAATAAAGACCAAACAGTGTGCTGAAAGAAAGTCAAAATGAGGAGTGAAACCTTGTGTTATCTCTCCACCGAGGAAAAAGGACAGGAAATTGCATTCTATTGCACAGAATTCTCTTTTACTGCTGAATATGGAACAATCTACTGGTCTAATTATGTATGATTTATGATCAATTCTACCAAAATCACAGGGAAGAAGTTCATTGGTAATTACAATATTCATGCTCCTGACAGCTGGAAGGTACTTTTTTTTACTGGAAAAAAAAACATATTACATTGTTTGAAAATGAGAGTGTGAAAGCTGATTACAGAAAAGGGTTGAAGAAATATAGATAAACACACTAATTTATCCATAGTGCCAGGTACCAGCTGATAACTGTGAATAACTTGAAATCACAGACACATGAACACAAAAGATGAGAACTCCAATGCCTTCAGTAAGGGATCTTTTCTCTGAGCTGTTCATGACTAAGGTGATGTTGGCATGTCTGGCCTTAACCTTGCTTGGTGTGATAGTTAAGGTGTTGTCAACTTGATCTGTTTAGTAATCCATAGGTTGCTTCTAGGAAGGATCAACTAAAGGAGGAAGTCTTTCCCCAAGGTTGAGCCCTTCCCCCAGAATGGATGATCCCGCCCAGAGGGGGACTTGATACAAGGGAGCTCTGGGAAAAAAGAGTCCCTTCCTTCCTTCCTGCCTTCCTTCCATTTGGCTGCCGGAGCTGCTTGCTACCTTCCAGCGTGGATTGAAGACCAGTGCGGACGAAAGACCAGCATCAACTGAAGACCCCCGTGGATTGAAACCCAGCGGCTCCTCAGGAAGCCTCCAGGCTTTCCAGCACCATCTGCAGTGCCGGGTCGGGACTGCTGAGGCATCTGGCCACGAGGACTGAGCAACTACCAGGTTCGGTGATTCTTGGGCCTGCAGCTGCTATTGGACTACTGTAAGCTGATCCAATAAATCCCCTTTTAAAATAATTCATTCTAGCAGTTCTGTTCCTCTAGAGAACCCTGACTAATATACTTGGGTACCAGACACAAGCATCCTAATTTAGGTGGCATTAATTATATAAGTAGCTATGGGCATGGTCTTTGGCTTCAGACATTTGTTTTTCCTGAAGTAAATACTCTTGTTCTGGAGCACATATCCTTTCACAAATATGGCTTTCCAGTGAAATCCTCACTTAATAGTAAGACTTCATGCTAGAAAGCCATCATAGCTTCTGTACTTCTTTCTTTGTGTCTCTCTGGCACAAGCATCTTTCCCAGCTTCTCTCCCTTTGTTACAAGCTCCTCTCTGTGCTCAAAAGGCATGCTCCGCGTGATAGAAAATTAGAATTTTGGGATCTGAGAAGGTAGCTCGTCAGTAAAGTGCTTGCCTTGCAAGCATGAGGACCTGAGCTCAACCCCCCAGAACCCATGGGCAAAAATCCAGCTATGATGGTTTAACTGTATAATCCTAGGCCTGGGGAGGTGAAGACAGGATCCCTAGGACTTGCTGGGCAGCCAGACTAGCACTAGTCCCGCAAAAAGGAATTTGCATTGTTTTTACCTATTCCCTGCCTTCCACAATATGTCTGTCATTGTATTTAGTTAATATGTCTAACATGACGTTTTGATAGACAGGCAACCAATGTATAATGACATTTTTATGACAGACAGTCTGTACCATGATGGACTCAGAAGATTATAATGCAGCCAAACTCCTTTGGTCTAGTGAATCTTAGCACAATGCATGTGGTGGGGATTCTGTGATATCCATGCTGAGCACACTGCAGTTACACCCAGATACACACACAGGACACAATATCTGGTTACGAAAACAAATGGCAACAGCATGGGTTTCTGTGACTTACTATGTTATCTCTTATTGTTATTTTAGAGCTTAATCCTTCTAGTTATAAAAGGAGTTTCCTAGGAGCCAGTATGTCATATAATTCCAGCAATAGGTTCACACATCTGTTGCTCAGGACTCTTGGCTGCATCATGAGGCCACATCAAATGATTGACGGCTATCGTTGTGGTTGATGTAAGTGCACTGTAGGATGCTGACACCATGGCAAGTCACCTAGTGATTGTTTCCTCAGAATAAATCTCAGGTTCAGGTTCCTATGACATGACTACTGTAATCAAGCAAATTAACATAGAATTCTCACATAGTTACATGTGGTAAGAGTACCCAGTCTGCTCTCTTCACAAGTTTGAAATATACAACACTGTGCTATTACTGAAAGCCAAAGCAAAATTTAAATACCCTGGAAGCATTTGTTCTGCATAGAAATACTTTATCATCAACTGGCTATATAGTCACTTACTGCCTACAGAAAAAAAACCCTACCAAGGCCTTAATACATAATCTCACTCTCTGAAATCTCCTTGTATTCTGCTAGAGGGCAGTCTTCTGTTTGCTCTATACAATTTCTTCTTTTTAATTTTAACCCTCAAAACTGCATGTAGTAATAAGGAACCATCAAACCCCAATCTACTTTTTTAAGGAATAGTTATTACTTAAGGAATGTCTAAACAATATATAGGAAAAATAATATGTCGGTAAAAAAAAATTTAAATGTCAACATCTCTTGTTTTGCATCTAAATTTCAAATTTGCACTTTTTATTTTATTTTTATTTATTTATTTGACAGAGAAGAGGGAGAGAAAGTGTTGTGTGTGTGTGTGTGTGTGTGAGAGAGAGAGAGAGAGAGAGAGAGAATGGGTGCACCAGGGCCTCCAGCCACTGCAAACAAACTCCAAACATGTGCACCCCCTGTGCATCTGGCTAACGTGGGTCCTGGGGAATTGAACTTGGGTCCTTGGGCTTTGCAGGCAAATGCTTTAACTGCTAAGCCATTCCTCCAGCCCCAAATTTGCACTTTTGATTGAGAAATTTGCAACTAATGATGGCCCTAACTGAAACCAATGTCTCATTGCAGCACACTTGGTTTCACCAATGTACACCAGAAAGCCATCTGTTTATTGCTTTCAGTTTGTTCTCAGTAGAAATATGCCTGTCTGCAAAAACCAGTCACCAAAATCACTTCTGCATATTATTTATCCAGGAGATGATCTGGTTGAAATAGAGAGCCTATGTGTAAAATGTAATAGAAACATAGGTGAGAGGTCTTAATTTGCCTGAGGAGGGTTAGTCTACAGAGAATCAGGGCATAAGCCATATACCAAGTTTTCCAATGATTAGAATCAATGTATTATTGGCACTTTACATTTTTTTTCAGATTCTACAAATTTAGAAATATCATGAACACACTACATGATGGGATAATGGTCCAGAAATTTCTTGAGTTTTACCTCACTTCAAGATTTCCATATTGAAGGAGTTGAAGTAGATGCTGGAATCTTTTTTTTAAGATTTGTTAAGTGTGGGCTGGGGAAATGGCTTAGTGGTTATAAGGCATTTGCCTGCTAAGCCTAAGGACCCTGGTTCCATTCCCCAGGACCCATGTAAGTCAGATACACATAGTGGCACATGCATCTGGAATGTGTTTGCAGTGGCTAGAGACCCTGGTATGCCCAGTCTCTCTTTCTTTCTATCTGTCTCTTTCTCTCTCTCCTCTCTCTCTCTCTCTCAAATAAATAAATAAAATATTTTTTTTTAAGTGGCCTGTGTTGGCTTGAATTTGCAGTGCTCCCATCTCAGCCTTCCAGTGCTAGGGTTGCAGGCAACTGAGACCATGCCCAGCTAAGAAATTTATGTGTAAGTAGGAAAAATTGATAAAACCTAAGGAAATAGAGTTAAGAAAAAAAATACAAACATTTATTTGGTTTCGAGAAAGTACTGCAGGGATGGAGAGATGACTTACTGGTGAAGGTACTTGCCTGCAAAGCCAAATGACACGGTTTCAATTCCCAGGACCCACATAAGCCAGATGCACAAGGTGACATATGTATCTAAAGTTCATTTGCAATGGCGAGAGGCCCTGGCCCAATTCTATTTGCCTCTCTCTCTCTACCTCTCTCTCTCTCTCTCTCTCTCTCTCTCTCTCTCTCACACACACATACACACACACACACACACACACACACACACACACATAAATAAAATTGAATTAAAAAGAAAGTACAGCAAAAGAGGGTAGCAGCATGGTATTAGAAGTAGTCAAAGTATTAAACTGACAATGATTATGTTAATAATGTCCTTCCTGAACCAAATCAGCCCAAGAAAAAGTCCCATGGCACACACAGTCACTTGGCACCCATGGCCACAAATGTTTACTAAGCAAATAGGAGCTATACTTAAAGAGAAAAGAAAAACGTCAGCCATTACAAAATTAGTGCCTGGCAAAATGAATTTATAAATATATGAGCAATAACTTCTGGTGAGATTTGAATAAGGGAAGTCTTTAGGTAATCAGCTCCTTGACTGACAGATGGGAAGGAACATTTCATAGGATTCAGAACCTCAAGGGTGTTTAGTCTTAGGTGAGAAGATATCAAGTAGGGAACAGTTGCTTTGTAGAATCCTGATACAAGAAGGTGGAGGTGGGATCCCAAGTTCCCAGAGATGCTCATACAGCAAGAAGTTTCTGGGCTTTATCTCTGAAACACTTCCAAAAAAAAAAAATGCAGAATTTGTATTCCAAGCCCCTGAAAACCATCAATTTCCTTAGGTGTCTTCAAAAATTTGCATAAGTGTGCACTCAGAAGTTTTATTACAATTCATATTTCTGAGTTCAAAAATATCAGCTCTTTGAGGAAAAAAATTGCTTCAAGTTATTAACAACAGTGTTACCAAGACCCCAGCCACCATTTATGGAATGCTTTTCACAGTGGTGAAGGTGCTTTAGCGAATGTATATTTTCCACTGACTATTTCTACTGTTCATAAGAACCTCTGAACCGAGGCATTTATCAACCTCCTTTAGAGATGAATACAGGCAGCAGAGAAGAGATGCACCCGGCCACAGCCACAGTCAAGTCTCTAAAACCACAGGCATCCTTTCTTATGTTTACTTTGGTTTCTGAAGGAATCAGATTAAATATTTATTTAAAATACTATAAATGCCACAACTTTGTAAAAGGCAAAACAGATATTTTATAATAAAAAAGGAGTCAATGGAAATGTAATTTCAATAATTAATCTAAAGCATTACCTTCTGATTCGTATACTTTTATTTACATACAACATTGACTATCCAAGATATTTAGTCAGTTTTTCTACTAGCAATGTTTTTCTTATGATTTTAGCTTATTACTCTCTTTTGTAGCCCTTATTTCTTGTTTCAACTTAGTTATTTTCTTTCCTGTACTGTTGATTTGCATGTGGGATTCTTTTTGCATAAAGTTTGGTTTTGGCTTTGGCTTTGGCTTTTTGAGACAGGGTCTTACTATTTAGTTCACTGTAGGCCTCCTGATTCAGCCTCCTAAATTCCATAGGCATGTGCCACTATGCCCATCTCAAGTTCTTCATTTTGAAACAAAACTCAGAGCTAGAGTAAAGATGCAAGTAAAAGGTCTTTTTGTGACTTTGCTAATTTTTAAAAAACCTTTGAATCAAATTTTTGTTGTTGCTGCTGCTGCTGTTTTGAGGTAGGGTCTCACTCTAGCCCAGGCTAACCTGGAATTCACTATGTAGTCTCAGGCTGGCCTTGAACTCATAGCAATCCTCTTACCTCTGCTTCCAGAGTGCTAGGATTAAAGGCATGCACCACCACACCTGACTAAATCAAATTTTACTAAAATTTTGTATTCCAGTTTGAAATGATGTCTTAGACATAAAAAACCTTCAACTTTACATTTTTCAGAAATATTTGAGGATCTTAACAATTCTTCTCAATCTTCCCATGTACCATCCACAAAACCTATAGGAACAGAGATGACAAGTAACTTCTGCCTTGGTGGGCAAAATCTGCATTTTCTTTTCTTACCTTGTTCCACAAGAAGTAGAGCTACTATATCATTTTGTTGTAGCAAATGTCATTCTTGAAATTTTGGAACTTAGAAAAGTTGTCAAAGACCTATTATCATGTGCTCATGTTGTTATCCTAGTACAATTGACATCCTGAGCTCCAACAGTTACAATACAATGGATATCAATCACCACAAATTCACGTGGAAATTTAAAGAGAAGTATGGAGCGCAGAACAGAGACTGAAGACTAGAAGACACAGACTAACCCAAACGTAAGTCACTAGACATATAATAGACACATATGCACAACCACACCCGAAAGCTTTGGTGGAGGTGTTCACACACCATGCTCTGCTCTGTAATGCTTATTTTCTTCTACTCACACATCCAAGGCCTTTCCTTTCAAGCATATGAGAGTCATATCTTTTCTTTGATCATTATAACATTCTATATAGGATTTTCCCTTGTTTACTCTGTTAATGGTAATTTAAATTGTGCCATCTGTTGCTCAGTGCTGCAGTAAATTCAATTTCGCTTTGTATAATTGCTCTATTTATTTACATATCCTTTCAATCCTGAAAGTCTTTCTGTAGAATAAGCTCTAATAAGAGATATTACTGATTAGAGAAACGTTCATGGATTCTCTCTCTAGCCAGAGGTAGATATAAGTGTCCATTCCACACACTGTTGTCAAGAAAGTGTTTTTTTTTTTTCTAATATCCTCTTTACAGGAAGACATTTAGTTTTAATGTCCATTTTTGTTGTTGTAGATAATCATATCCCTTTGCACAGGAATTGCTGTGTACAACTCTCTTCTCATGTTTTTAATTTTTTAAATTTTTTAAATTTAAATTTAATTTTTAAAGTTTTGTTTTCAGAGCCTTTTATATGTCATTCCTAAAATATGCTGTAATATATGTTACAGACAATGTTTTAGTCTTTCATCTTTTTTTGGTTCTTTTTTATTTATTTATTTATTTGAGAGCGACAGATAGAGAGAGAGGTAGAGAGAGAGAGAGAGAATGGGCGCATCAGGGCTTCCAGCCACTGCAAACGAACTCCAGACATGTGCACCCCGTTGCACATCTGGCTAACGTGAGTCCTGGGGAACTGAGCCTCGAACCAGGGTCCTTAGGCTTCACAGGCAAGCACTTAACTGCTAAGCCATCTCTCCAGCCCTAGTCTTTCATCTTTTCACATGAAATATCTTTTGATTATCAGAAAACCTTTCATTAGTTTATGGTATATTCTCTAATTTTTCCTTTTGGACATTGGTTCAAGGCCTAGGGAGGCCTCCTATGTGAAGATCATATGAGTTTTTTTTTATATTTCCTTTCAAAGATATATCACTCAGCTGGCTCTTTATTTGAAATTAATTTTAATATTTGGTGATAAGTGTGGGTATCATGTCATTTTGTTCCAAATGGATGTTCAGTTTTTACCTTCATGAATGCCATCAAAAGCTTCTTACTCACTGCAGATATTCTTGATGTTCTGATTTGATAATAACCTGAACAGAAAAACATTTGCTATATTAACACAAAGCATGTGTCCCCAGACATAGTTATTTCCCTAGGTCTTGTTTTGTAAATGTTGGTGATAGACATGATCTGATTGCTTACAGGATCACTTTTTGTGATCTTATGATGGCTTAAGATTCCAGGTTATCTTTTACTGACCCTGAGAAAAGTGACAGCGCAGCTACTGTGATTGGCAGATGATGGGTACTAATCTGTTCTCTTGTCTGAAGAATGAGTAGCCACTGCAGGGAAATGTGATTGTCACTTGCCATTAAATGAAATGTTAAACTACTGTTTTTATTTTCTAGAAAAGAAGAAGTTTCTTAATCATTCTTCAGGATCCCCAGAAGCAGCAATCATGAAATGGTAATGGTATGAGTGACTTTTTAAGATGCAGTGTCTGGTGCTATGAGTAAAGCTTCTACAAACATTCTCAAACCTGGAAATGTTTGGCTTTTTTCTTCTCATATTTTCTTTTGCTTTTACCATGTTTCTCTCATTTCTGGACTACATATTCACTAAGCTACTTGACATAGTCTTTACTATTTTTTTTTCTTTAATACAGAGCCGTGCTCTAGCCCAAGGTAACCTAGAACTCATTTAGTATCCATGGCTGGCCTTGAACTTAAGGTGACCCTCCTATCTCAGCCTCTAGAATACTGGGATTAATGTTGTGTGCCATCATGCCCAACATGATATAGTCTTTAAGTTCACATTGACCAGTGGTTTTCTCTGTCAAACATGAAATGGTTCCTATCACCTTGTGTTACAAGCTCATTGATTTTACTTTCATAGTGTCCACACTGCTCTTAATATTTTTAAACTTGACATATATTTTAGATCTCCAAAAGTTTGATGTTTCATCTTTCACATGTTTTTAAAGAAAGCAAGAGTGAGAGTGAGAGAGAGAGAATTAATGCACCATGACCTCATTCACTGCAATCAAACTCCCTCCAGATGCTTGTGCCACCTAGTGCACATGGGTGACCTTGTGCTTGCATCATCTTTGTGTGTTGGCTTATGTGAGATCTGCAGGCAGATTGAACATGGGTCCATAGGCTTCACAGGCAAGCGCCTTAACTGATGAGCCATCTCTCCAGCCCCATCTTTCACATTTTTGATCATCATGTTGATATTTCCTTTATATTTTTGATTATATGTAATACATATATATATATATATATATATATATATATATATATATATTCAGTGTTTTATTGTCATTTCCTAACAACTGCATCATCTAAGTTCATTATGGGCCAGTTTAGGCTAATTATCTTTTTCTTTTGGGTATGAACCACACTTTCCTAAATTTTTAATTGCATGATATATCTTAATTGGATAATGGAGATCAGAATTTTGCAGTGAATGCTGTGTTGGGGTATTGCTTACTTAGAGTTATTTCTGTCCTCTTATTCATGCTATCAAGATGAATTTGGCTCCATTTCAAAAATTAAGTAAGTAACACAGTGTGAAATAATTCTGTTCTACTGATAAAGAACTGTGAAGTTTTTAATAGTATATAATTTTATAATAAAAAACAGAATGCATGCATGAGCAGACAGCTGCTTAGCAAAGGTTAAAATTCTGACCCAACAACATAATGTAGTCATCCTAGCACACTAAGCTCCCTGACCTAGAGAGTTTCAAATCCTTAGCAATTTCACACATCAAAGGAAGTTAGTTATTTCTTCTCTATATCTAGAAGACACAGTCTACTCCTTCAGAGGAAATCAGGTTCTGCCTGGTTCCTGTGAAGTCACATGAGAAGTAAGCCATCTGGTTATAAAAATTATAGATATTTTTAAAGAGCTTCCATTTCAAAATTTTAATTGCACATCTACAACATAGGATTTCCACACTGTTAATGCTGTTCTTATATACACATAATTCTAGAGGACAAACCTTGGGCTTTGTTCATGGGAGGCAAGTGTTTTTCTTCCACTTGCCTACATGCCGCACCCACAAATTTAATTCATTATTATGGGGATAAAAATAGCAGTTTTTATATTGCCTCCAAATCCTCAAAACATAATAAGCAATTAAAAATTAGATATTTCACATAAATTATGGTAAAATATACATTCACGTTATATTCATATATACTAAAACACTTCTGTACTGATAGACCTGTACATAATGTTATTACATTTTGATTATGCAAAATAACATTTAACTTACTCCTAGATTAGAAATAGAAAACATATTGTGCACAACCTCCAATTCTGTAAAAACATTTGTAATGATCATAATGGAGTTGATAACGGTGGCCTGGTTTCATGGTAGCCTTCTGGGCATGGAGCTCACATAAGCTGTTCTGATTCTAGCCAGAAAGAACAACTGGCAATAATTGGAACATCTGTTGCAAACAGAGACAGATACAATTATGATGCAATGTCCACTTTCTATCCTCCTGGAATCAGTTTTATTAGCTGTACAGTGTTGAAGGCAAGGCGGACTATGGAACATCTCTTCAGTGCCCAACCTATCTTCTTGTGTCAGGTGCTCAAAGTATGAGACCCGAGGCCAACACTGCTCTGCTATCTACATCTTCTGGTTATGTTTGAATATATAGTGTTCTCCATGTGATCATGATTTGAATTCTTGGTCTCTAGATAGTGGCATTATGTTGTAGGGTTCAGGCAACTTAAGATGTCAGATTGACTACAGAAAGGAAGTAGCAATTTGGAGCAGGTCTTTGGGCTCTCTCTCTCTCTATCTATCTATCTATCTATCTATCTATCTATCTATCTATCTATCTGTTTCCCACCCCATCTTGCCCACAAAGTGAATAAACCTGCTCTGCCATGTGCTTACACAGCTATGATCTTCTGCCCAAACTTATGAGGCCAAATGACCATGGACCGAACCACCTGAATCCATGAGCCACATGGATATCTTCCTTAAGTTGTTGCTGCCAAGTATTTTGTCACAGCAGTGCAAAAAATAACTAATACTCGGGCTGGAGAGAAAGCTTAGTGGTTAAAATGCTTGCCTGCAGACTAACAACAGAGGTTTGGTTCCTTGGTACCCGAGTGAAGCCTGATGCACAAAATGGTGCGTGCATCTGGAGTTCATTTTCAATGGCTAGAAGCCCTGGAGGGCCCATTCCCATTCTCTCTCTCTCTCTCTCTCTCCGTCCATTTATCTATGGAAATAAATAACTAAAATATTTTTTAAATAACTACTACTCTTCTCTTTTCTAATTATGGATTTACACTTCTACAGACACTACTTTTTCAACCCATAAATGTCAGCAAACATATTGTCATATTCTATAATGATCTCTATGAAGTCTCATTGTTTTCATTCTTGGCACATTTTCACCAGTATTCCTGCTCACTGGTTTTTTTTTTTTTTTCTTTCTTTCCATCTCACTCTTTTTAGAAAGCATTAATTTGGTTGAAGGACCCCAAGTTTCTCCCAGGTCAGTCTCCACAGAAGATGCTAATACTATTTCCACAACTTCTACAGAAATTTACCCCTCCACAGCTTGCGGTAATTCTCACTACCATTCACCTTCATCATGCACATATGCATATTCGCACACACATGCACAGCCGTGTACAATGTGTGTCATATCTTCACTAAGCATCTGAAATTCTTTTCAAAAAATATCACATAGAATAGCTTTTATGTAAAGTTCAAGAAAAGCACATTCTTGTGTTTATTTCTCTAATCTGGCTTCTGAAACATTACCTCCTCAAAATTCTTTATTTTATTTGCATAGCATATGCATATATTGTATATATATATTTATTTACATAATATTACATACATATTTATAGAACATATATATATATATATAAATTACAGAATATATATGGTAAACTTTGACCATATTTCATCTTCCTTTACTTTCTCTTTTCCCTTTCTCCCACTCACTGATTCCTTCTTCTTCTGAACCAGTGTCACTTCTATTTTGATGTCTTTCTTTGTGACTTACTGAGTTTAATTAGGGTTGCCTGCATGAACACGGGTGATATGTTACTTACAAGAGCATGGGAAACTCACTAGTGGTTACAACACTAAAGAAAATATCTCCCCTCACCAGCAATTATTAAGTGTCAATAGCTCCTCATATGAGTGGGGGCTTACCAGGCCCTCCACCATCCATTACAGAATGATGACTGACTCAATACTGTGCAGATCTTTTTCAGGTAAAAACAGCTACTATGAGTTCGTGTCTGGAAGATAACACAGCACTCCTTCCTCCCCCACCCCCGCCCCCATTCTCTGGCTCTTACATTCTTTCTGTCTACCTTTCCAGTGTTCCCTTAGGCTTAGAAGGGATAATATACATGTCCCATCTAGGGTTGATTTCCAGAATTTTGGTGACTTTTTAGTCTCCCCTGTAGTCACTGTCTATTACAGAAAGAGGACTCTCTAACTAAAGCTGCCAGCAATCTTAAATTATGGTCATAAACTTAAATATTTAGAAGGGAGATTGATCTGTACAACATTTCCATTTAGAAAAACAAAAATATTCACTTCTTGAATTTAACCTTTCTTTTTTGTCTTTTTATTCTGTAGGTTTAATATGATGTGCCTAAATGTGATTTATTTCTATTTATTACATTTGCTTAGACCTTTTTCAATCTGTGATTGGTTGCCTTTCTACAGTTTTATAAGTAATAAAGTAACTTCAAATATTGCCTCTATCTCATTTTATCTTTGTGTTAATTTCTGATTGCTGTGAGCAAACAACTGACAGGAAAGAAAAGGGTTTAGTTGTGATTTGGTTTTGAGGGGGAGTTCCACGGCAGTAGGAGCACGAAGCAGCTGGTTACGTTGCTGCATAGTCAGGAAGCAAAGGATGAGAGAGAAGTGGAGGTAGACTATAAAACTTCAGTTTTCTTTCCCAATAACCCCTGTTCTTCAGAAAAGCTCCACCTTCCACCTACTAAAATTTCCGCCCCCATATAGAGACCAAGTGTTCAAACACACAAGTGGATGGAGAACATTCACATTCAAACAATAGCAATCTTCCATCCCTCTTTGGACACCTTTTTAACTTCCTCAATGCATTCTAGCCTTCAGTTTCTTAAACTGTAAGCGCCAACCCCATGTGTCATCATAACTGAATATGTGGCTCTCAGATTTAGGAGGCTGTTTGATGTCTCTATTTAGGCAAAAAACAGTGGAAGCTTCCTTCCAGGGTCTGACATTACAAGCCATAGGCCTCTAACTTGGCTCTTAGTACCAGGCTTTAATTCCTCCTCCAAACATGGCCTCTTACCTAATCATAAACCAGATTATTACCCCATAATTTATGTGCCATTATTGCAGTGATGGGTACAAATTGCTTGGCTTGTTGATTTTGTAGCTTGGAAAATTCACTGGTTGTACAGACTGTAAATGGCTTTTCTCCAACAGCAGTTCCAATACTGCCTTCTAGCAATGGCAATATGAGATCTAGCCAGTAGGAAGCTGGTTTCCATCTCAGTTTCAGCTTGATTTCTCAGTGTCCTGCAATCACAATCTGTGGGCTCTTTAGCAATAGGTGTTACCATCTCATTATTCTGGGTAACCAAGCTCTTTGACAGCAGCCTGCATTGTATGGGGGAGGTCTCATGGGCTCCCTGACAAACAGCTTACTGTGGGGGTATGTGGCAGGGGATGACCCATCTCCGACACTGGGATATGCCTGCAATAACCTATGGTTTCACACTAAAGTTGTCTTTACAGAGGAAGGTACTTCTGCCAAAGCTAAGCATCTTTTAATTAACTAAAAAGGTATATTTGGATGGTGCTGACGTTTTTAAATATATATATAGCTTTATTTATTTGCAAGGAGAGAGGAAAAGAAGAGGGAGAGAAAGAGAGAGAGGATTGGCATGCCCCCAGGGCCTCTTGCCAGTGAAAATGAACTTTAGACACATGTGCCACTTTGTGCATCTGGCTTTACATGCGTATTGAGGAATCCAACCTGGGCCAACCCAGGTCAGAAGGCTTTGCAAGCAAGTGCTTTCAACCACTGAGCCTTTTCTCCAGCCCAGTTTCTATGGTACTTATTTATACAGTCTTTAGTTTTGTGTGTCCCTCCCTCACACCTCCCTCCTTTTTCCACTGCTCTGCCCTAACACCTTTCCACCCCCAGAATTCATCCCCACCACTTGTCTGTCTACTTGCCCTTCCCTAAGTCCCTCCCTGTTTCTCCTGCCTCTAGTCTTCATTCTAGTTACCTGACCACAACTACTGACACTGACTACAACACACAAACAAATCTAGCCATCCCAAGCTAAGATCCACATGTAAGAGAGAGCATGCAGTGTTCATCTTTCTGGGCCTGAGTTACTTCACTTAATATAATTTTTCCCAATTCTATCTATTTTTCTGTAAATTTCATAATTTCATTTTTGCTTATTGCTAAATAGAACTACCTTGTGTTTATGTATCACATCGTCAATACTGATTATCAGTCAATGGGGATCTGGGCTGATTCCATCTCCTACCTATTATGAATAGTGCAACAACACACATGGTTGAGAAAGTATGTGCTCAGGGGTGGTATATCTAGATCATATGGCATATATCTATTTCCCGGTTTCTGAAAAAAACAAAAACTCAATACTGATTTTTGCATGTTAATCTTATATTCTGGCACCTTGATGAAAGAGGTAATCAGCTCTAGGGGGTTTTGGTGGCCTCTTTAGGATTTCCTCAGAATAGAATCATATCATCTGTAAATAAGGCTACTTTGACTTCTTCCTCTCCTATTTGTATCCCTTTTATTTCTTTTCTTGTCTTATTAGTTAAGGCTAAGACTTCAAGAACTATGTTAAATAGCAGTGGGGAGAGGTTTTTTTTTAATTTAATTAATTTTTTAAATTGACAGCTTCCATAATTGTAGACCCATGGTAATTCTCTCCCTCCCCCCTCCACACTTTCCCCTTTGAAACTCCACTCTCCATCATATTCCCTCCCCCTCTCAATCAGTCTGTCTTTTATTTTGATGTCATCATCTTTGCACCTATTATGATGGTCTTGTGTAGGTAGTGACAGGCACTGTGGGGTCATGGATATCCAGGCCATTTTGTGTCTGGGGGATCATGTTGTAAGGAGTCCTACCCTTCGCTTGACTCTTGCATTAGTAATAGCGGGGTATTGAAGTCATCCACTGTTATTGTGTTGGGATTGATGCCAACCTTTAAGTCTAATCAATTTTGTTTCATAAAATTCAGTGTGTGGTGGAACAATGGAAAATTACAAAGTTGCGAGGAAAAAACGTCTGAGGCTGCTGCATCAACCTATTCCCCTTCCTGGCCAAGGACATGAGGCTGGCTAGTCCTGCTTGCAAGAAATAAAAAGTACACGATTTCTATGTACTCTGTTTTTGAAAGTGTCCCTTTTTACACCCCTCCCCACTTCCTTGCGTTGATTGCAGCTGGTAACCATCATGTTTGTTTTTTTTTTCTCCTTTTCACTTAAACTATAAATTGAAAGTACATGTGGGGCTCGGGGTACCAGCCCTAACTCTCAGGTTCTGCTACTACCACCAGTAACTACATGGGGCCACTCCTCCACCTCTAATTGGCTAAAATCACAGGAAGAACCCATGCTCCTCTGCCCATTGCGGGAGATTCCATGCACCTTTCTCCTACAAGAGGATGGCAGGTACATTTCTGGGCCAGCCATTCTTGTCTATCAGGCCTTCACCTCCACTGACCTCTAAAACTGACAGCAGCACACTCCACCCTACTCAGGGAAGCCACTGGCAATGATAGACTTGCTGTCTTCCATTACGGAGACCCACAGGCCAACCTGGGATGATTGCCGCCAGGTCTTCTGAAGAAAGGCAACAAGTCGTCCAGGCAGTGAGAACATGGCTGGCCACACAGGCTCCAGATAAGACAATAAACTAAGAGGGCTTTGAAAAGATGCCCTACCTAATGTCTAGCCAAGTTGGGATCAAATACAGACATAGGGTCCCAATCTCTCAAGTGGATAAGATAAGCTATTCTTGAAGGAGCTTGATCAGGAGCACAGAGCACCACCAACCTGACATGAGTGAATGAAAGGATCCAGGGAGAATGAAAGCCCCCCACCCTAGTTAGTTTTAGGAAAGACTTTACACTATCTATCACAATACACCCCCATTTGATCCAGAGGTTCCCAAACACCAGTCAATGGTGAACACAGCCTTTGTAATTCAGTCGGCCTCTGACATGAGGTGCAGATTGCAGCACCTGGAAGGCTTTGCATGAAAGAACATCAGCAAACTTCTTGAAATTGCTTCCAAGGTAGTGGGCAACAGAGAGGCTGTTGCCAGAAAGAAAAAGAACAGACGAGATGAGAGGAGAACTCAGGTGCTCGCAGTTGCCATGAAAGAAGCCATGGACCCCTCACAGATACAGAGAAAAGACAAGGGAAAGAAGATGACACCCCCTACCCTTTGACAAAGACAAATGTACTCACTACAAGAAGAGAAGCCACTGGTAGAATGAATGCCTAGAACAGGAGGAAGGAGTAAGCATACCCAGGAAAAGACCCTGGGAGACGGATGCATTCACACCTGCAGTAGTCGCAGCTTCCAAGAAGGCACAGACCCTAACATTGAGAGCCCGGACTGGAACTCTGAATTGGACTGAGGAGGACTGGGCTCAACTGCAATTAGCCCCCAGGAGCCTGATCAGAATTGATCTCGGGGGAGTGACTGTGGAATTCATTTTGGACATTGGTACAGCTATCTCCACTGTGACCACCCCCACTGGAAGACTCACCAAAGACTCTGTTGGGCATTGCCAAGCACAGGCTGGAGCCTTCAGGAGGCAGGCCTGAGCTGTCGAATGTAACAAAGGGCCCCGGGCTGCAGAGGTTGTAACAGGCCTAGACCCTGGTGATCTCGCTCTGGTCCAGAAGCCGGTAAAAGTGGGGCTGCTCCCTCTTCCTGAGGACGCAGCACGCCTTACCCCGACAGCCTCGCCCAGAGATACTGGTGAGTAGGGCCGCTCCCTCCTTCAGGCTCAGGACACCTGGAAATTCTGATAAGCCTTAGGTTTCATTTTCCTTATGGCCCTGTGACCTTGTGGCCCATTGTCCCAAAAAGCCTTTATATAGCAGCAGCTAGCCACCTTCCTACAGCTGCAGCCCTTCTCTATGTGACTTAGGTCACGTAGCTCTTCCCACCACTGCTTAAAACATGTGACCCTCTCCTGCTCAATCCCTGCGTACTGAGATGATGTCAGTAAGCAGCCTTTAAACCTGCCAATCCTCTTAGGACCTGTTTCCCTTCCTGCTCACAACTGCTTATAAACCCATGTCCCTGTTGGATAAACGAGCTGTTTTCTGAAGCAGTTTCCTGGGTGTTTCTTCGCCTCACACTCATGGTCACTCAAGACCCTGCTGTGCAAGTTGCCTTAACATCTCTGGGGAACTGCGTCCCTGGGGACCCCAGGAACGACAAGACTCCATCACTATTATAGGGGTATAACAGTGTCCACCAAGAAATATTGGTTCTGTGAACTACTTGGTAGGAGGCCACTGGGTCTGCCATCTATTCCTGTATGTGCTGGGACTTCTACTAAGGAGAGACTTACTGTCTAAACTGAGCACTACAATGACCATGGACTTGGACCCCATAACCAGCCCTGACCTCCTGCTTGTGTTGATGCTGGAGGCTTCACCAGGAGACAACAAAGGGAAAAACTCAAGATGCCACAAATATTCACTGGTACCTGGAACAATTTGCCCAGGTCTGCCACATACGAGGAGGAACTGGCCTTGTCAGAGGCCACCCACAAGTGATGATGGCACTAAAACCAGACACCATCCCAGTGAGGCAAAGACAATATTTGATTTCCCTGGAAGCCTGGCTTGGGATATCCCCCTACATCACAAAGTCAAGGCTGATGGGGTCCTGAAAAAATTCCAATCTCCATTGGAATACCCATTTGCTCCTAGTGAAGAAGCTAGGAGCCAATGATTATCAGCCAGTCCAAGACCTCTGCAGGGTCAATGATAGCATTGAGACCCTGCCCCCCATGGTCCTCAGTCTACATACCCTTCTGAGTCTGATACTCCCAACAGCCACTGTCTTCGCGTGCCTATACCTGAAAGATGCCTTCTTCTGACTGAGGCTAGCAAAAATAAGCCAACCCCTGTTCGCCTTTAGGTGGGAAGCCCAAAAGACTGGTTCAAAGGGGCAATTGATGTGCAAAGGGAATTGCTGGTCATTTAAATTTTCCTCCTCTCCTCATGACTCAGGACCCCCTACATTCCTAGATCCCGGGAGACTGGGTATGGGTAAAGATCCCAGTGTCGGGAAGTGTATCTCCCAGGTGGAAGGGACCATACCAAGTTATCCTAAGCACGTGTTCAGCTCTTAGAGTTCCAGGTGTCAAGCCATGGATTCACCACAACCAACCTGAAGGCAGCCACACACCTGGAGCAGACTTGGAGGGCCACTGCAGATCCCCAAACTTCCCTGAGGCTAAAGCTCTCCAAGAAAAAGAACAAAGATGGGGACTCTACATTCACCTTGAATTCTAGCAACGATGATGATAGTGATCAGCATAATGAGGACCCAGGCCATAGCCGATGATGCCCTTCTGACCTTCAGAGCTACTCTGGCTCATAGAGACACTGGCTCATGGACTACAGTGACCTCTCAGGATTTTCCTGTAAATAGGCCCTGCACCCTTGTTCTCAGGTGGTGTATGGAGAGTGGTGACAGCCCTACAGTTATGGGAGTAAACCAGGACTATTCCAGCAAACACGAGGGATGGAAAAGTTATTATAAAAGGACAAACTTAGCCATCTATCTATCGAGTGGTCCAACCAAAGGAAGATAGATGTTGAGGGTGGGGGTGTAATCCTGGGCTTATCTAAAACAATGGTTTTGTGTTGATTCACTAGCCCTCATTGGAAAGGGATACCAACTGCTGGACAGGAAATACAAAATATCAAGATATCCCTAGATCAAAAGCGAGGTATTTGGTTGGAGTTAACTTTGAATAACCCCATCACCTGGGGGACCTACACTCTAGATGAGCACATGTCCTTTTCGGGGAAGATTCAAGACCACAGTTGTCTGATTGACAGTAAAACAAAACACCATCCATATTCTGCTCAGCAAGACGAACTCTCTGGACAACCACTGGGTCCCTAAAACAAAGGAAGGAGACAACAGCCTGGTCTAGGACAATTTGACCCCGATGCCCCCTTACTTAAGGTGTTGTCCCTAGTAAATGCTAATAATGAACTGCTCAGCTTAGCCAATCCCTCCTTGGGTGAAGATTGTTGATGATGTCTTAGGGCCAGCCAGGTCTCTTACACTGGGGTGGGAATAGCTAACCAAAGCCTAACTAACAAAACCGGAGAGACCTGCTTTACTGGACCACCAGTTCCAATAACAGCAGAGGTCCAATGTGTTGGAGCAGGAAGAAACTACACTAGGCTGGCTGCCAAGGCAGTGGCTCCTAAGAGAACATATTTTGTCTGCCCCGAAGGTATCCATACTTGTTATCCAGGAGGGAATGACAAGCTAGTATTCCTGACCTCCGACTTGGATGAGTTTCCAGGGAATGAAGTCCGTTGGTACCTACAACTCAGCGAGGCAAGACAGAAGAGAGTCCTAATGCTCTTGCCTATTTTTCTAGGAGTTTCCGTGACAGGTACTGCAGCCACTGGTGCCACAGTGACAGACCTCCGATAAGTAAAGTATAGTCAACTCTCTAGCCAGATACAGGATGACCATTGTTCAGTAAAGCATAGCCACCCTCCAGAACCAAATAGACTCACTGGAAGTAAAGGTCCTTCAGAAGCAGAGGGGATTAGATTTAATGACAGCACAGAAAGGTGTTCCTTGGTGAATAGTAATGCTTTTATGCCAATCAATCAGGGTTATTAAGAGAAAATGTGAGGCAAATTTTAGAAAGAATTAAGGCTAGGAACCAAAAGGAAGATACACAATGGGAAGCTGTTTGGATGATGTGGGGACTGTGGCTTATACCCTTAGCAGGACCCCTTACCATAATCCTAGTGGGCCTGCTGTTCAGGCCCTGCACTCTTTACCTTATATCTAGGTTTGTCAAGAACTGGATAGAGGCAATTAAATTGTAGATGTTATGCCAAGAATACTAATGAGTTCCCACAAGATAAGGTAAAACACATAAGGGTATTATGTAGGTGAAGAGGAGGGAACATGGTGGAACAATGGAAAATTACAAAGTTGCTAGGAAAGAAGGCCGGAGGCTGCTGCATCAACCCATACCCCTTCCTGCCCAAGGACATGAAGCCAGCCAGTCCTGCCTGCGAACAATAAGAACTGCACAACTGCCACACACTCTGTTTCTGAAATTTCCCCTTTGTTCACCCCTCCCAACTGCCAAGTGCAGCTGCTAACCATCACGTGTCTACTTGCTCATTTCTGCTTTTCATTGTAACTATAAATTGAAAAGACATGTGGGGTTTGAGGCCAGAGTCTTTCAGCAGCTATCTCCTTGTTTCCACTCTACTTGGCATAGGATCAATTTCTGGAGGTGTGTCTCCTGCTTCAAGTGCGCCTTTCTTTAGTGCATATATGTGTAGGATTGTAATCGTGTCAGAGGTATGGGGTGAGATTCCAGTCTTAACCAAGATGGCAATAAAGAGTAACTTACTGGATCTTCCTAGAAAGTACTTTCCTAACTTTTTCCAGGTTTGGTCCTAAGTTTTGGGGTCCTTTCTCTCTTCTGGGCCCACCAACCCAATTGGTTGTCCATATATATATATATATATATATATATATATATATATATATATATATATAGTCTGGGGACACCTCTCAGCTGGGAGGGGTAAAAAACCCTCTCCCCTTAGCTTGGGAGAATTTCTGCTTTTATTCTCTCTTATTTTTACTCTCTCATAAAACAAATCATAATTTACTCTTCTTCATCTCTACATTGTTTAGTCCTTTGTTAATCATAGACAAAAACTTGAAAACCACTGGCTTGGGGGGTTCTTTGCTAGCCACTGGCCTGAGGAGTCCTAAGCCCACACAGGGATCCAGGAAGGCATCATTGTTTCCAAACTGCCCAGCATCCTCTTGAATTGTTTCCTTGATCAGGATGAAGATGCCATCTTTGTCTCTTCTGATTACTTTTTGTTTGAAATCTTATGTTGTCATAGGTCAATATAGCCATGCCCTCTCTTTTCCTAGTTTCATTTGCTTGGAATATCTCCTTCCATCCTGTCACCCTAGGTGGTTTCTGTTCTTGACAGTAAAATACTGTCTTCTTTGACAGTAAGGTTTCTTGAAAACAGCAAAAGTATGGACACATTTTTCAGATCCATCTTGTTAATTTGCCTTTTGCTTGGGGAGTTCAGTCCATTGATATTAAGAGATATTATTGAGAGAGTGAGTCAATCCCTGTCATGTTGATGATTTTGTGGAGTTTGGTGTTTTCATAATCTTCATTTGCTTTAGCTACTGTTCTAGTGTTTTTAAATATTTTAAGTTATTATTTTCAAGCAGAGAGAGAGAGGCAGAGATAGAAAGAGAATGGGTACACAAGGACCTCTTGCCATGCAAACTTCAGATGCATGTACCTCTTTGTGCACCTGGCTTAATGTGGGTACTAAGGAACTCAGGCTGTTAGGTTTTATAAGCAAGTACCTCAACCTCTGAGCCATCACTCCAGCCCTATTCTAGTTTTTTATTTATTATTATAATTATTTGTTTTTTAGAGGTAGGGTCTCACTGTGGCCCAGGCTGACCTGGAATTCACTATGTAGTCTCAGAGTGGCCTCAAACTCACAGCAATCCTCCTACCTCTGCCTCCTGAGTGCCGGGATTGAAGGCATGTGCCACCACACCCAGCTCCTATTCTAGTTTTGATTATCGTTTTTCCTTTCTGTAGCCTCTTGAGTTTTTTAAGTCTTTTCTTCAGTTTGAAATATTGTATCCAGTAATCTCTGTAGGGCTGGCTTAGTGCTCATATGTTCACGAAGCTGACTTTTATCTTGGAAAAGTCTTCTTTCTCCTTTGTTTATGAAGGATAGTTCTGCTGGGTATAGCAGTTTGATTTACCAGCAAGGATCTTTCAATATTTGAACTACTCAATTCCAAGGCCAAGTTGTCTCAAAGTCTTCAACTATGGGACTAGGCACAGTTGATGGGAAAAGCTTGCCTTGGTTTCCCATGTCACTTATTTTCTGTTGTCTTTTGCCCATCTGGAGATAATCCTTTAATCTTGCAGAGATTATAGCAAGAGCAGGTCTACTATAGGGCACAGGGTGGGCTGGAGTCTGGACCAAAAGCTCACTGGGCCTGGCCCTCCTGGCTCCCTGATTTTCTAGAAATATGTAGATTGAAGGGGAGAGAAATGCTGATCATAAGCTTACTGTGGGGCAGGATCCTGGTCACCAAGTGGCCTACCCATGTCTACCTAGGGCCCTAAGCAGAGCTGAGCCTTTACCTGGTGTACTTCTGTTTCCAAGGCAACCTACCCACATCTTTAAAAATAATCCTAAAGTACATTAGGAACCACCAATAATCTCAAATAGCCAAAGCAATCCTGTAAGGAACAAAGGCTGGAGATATCATTGAACTTAATTTCAAGTTATGTTACAGAGCCACAGTATCAAAAATAGAATGGTATTGGCACAAAAACAGACATGTAGATCAATGGAACAGAATACAAAAGATAAGGTAACAGAACTATTGCCACCTGATTTTTGACAACGAAAGACAAACACTGCATGTTCTTTTTCATATGCAGTTGCATGACAGTCAGCCATTGCAGGAAGCATACTTCCACCGCCATAGCAAGAAGGTACCTCATAGGGAAAAGTAGTCATATTGGGATTGACCTTGCAGACCCCCTTGTCAGACAGGTCAGCCTCAGTGGTATGTCTGAGCATCAGTTGGAGGGTCATGCAACCACCCTTCTTTTTTATTATTTTAAAAATATTTTTATTTATTTGAAAGTAGCAAGAGATAGAGAGAAGAGAGAGAATGGGTGCACCAGGGTCTCCAGCCACTGCAAATGAACTACAAGTAAGTGTGCCTCTTTGTGCATCACACTTTACATGGGTACTTGGGAATCAAACTCCAGTCATTAGGCTTTGCAGTCAAGCACCTTAGCCACTGAGCCATCTATCCAGCCCCAACCACTCCATCTTAACTCATTTTTCATTCTGTCAACTCATCATCAGACACCAACTGTATTTTGTGACTTCTAGAGAGTCATGAGCAAATATTATTCATGCCAGACTCAGCTATAATGGCAGGCCAAAAAACTATTCCACTCAAGTCTAGCTTAGTGAACCAGGAAATTTAATGGCGTACCTTACAGTAATATGCATAACCCACAGATAGCTACATCAGTGGATGGCTCAACCCAGAATGGGTGCTAACTTACAAAAGCTGCATCTTGCTGGGTGTGGTAGTGCATGCCTTTAATCCCAGCAGTCAGGAGGCAGTGGTAGGAGGAGCATGCTGAATCTGAAACCAGCCTGGGCCTACAGAGTGAGTTCCAGGCTATCCTGGGCTAGAGTGAGATCCTATCCCAAAACAAACCAATAAAACAAAGAGCTGCATGCCACAGCCTGATGTCAGCTCAGCCAGTCTGAGAGTCTCCTCTTCCCTGCAAATGCTAATAAACCTTGGGAAGGGACCCAGCGAATCTTGTAACTTTAAGAAGCTTCCTGAGCCTTGTAAACTTTACTTACTTCCTGGTCATTGTGTGTTTGGTTTACTCTCTGAGTCTTAGGAACTTCTGTTGTCCCTAAGGAATGCTTCAACTTGGAGGACATGGCTACACAACTCATGACCAGAAAGCATAAAAAAGCAAGGAGTCCAGGGTCCCACAGTCCCCTTTAATGTCATGTTCTACCCACCTGAAGACATCCCATTAGACACAGCTTTCAAAAAGGCTCTACTTCCTCACAGCAGGGCCCCCTCAGTGCACTTTAGCACCTAGCTATAACACATGCCTGTGGCATAATACAGGATCAAAGGAGAGCAAATGTTTTAAAGGAAATGGTCTGCTTGAGCTTATTTATCAAACAAAAGAATGAAAGGAATTACTGGAGAGAAATGTGGAGAATTGGGAAGGCAGGCATTTGGAGAGTACTATAAAGTGAGAAGCAGGAGAGCTTGACAATAGGTTGCCCTGACAGAACAGAGTTAAGGAAACCATCACAATGGTGATGGGGAGATAAGATGTGTGAAAAGTCCTCTAGACTAGGATGAGTAGTTTTTGTGTCATTAAGGAAGACAAGCATGAAATCCACCTGTGGATAGAGACTGTTTCCCTGACCTACAGTAAGAACAAAACTGATTTTATAAGTTCTGTAGTTCTATAAGCGTGGTCCCAGATCAGCAATAGCAACATTGCCTACAAAATTGTTAGAAATGGTTCTGGGCTCATCTAACACTAATTAATTGGAAATCCTGGGGTAGATCCACTATTTTTTGTTTCAAGAAGCCCTCTGAGTCATTCTTATAAACAGTAGAAATTGATGACTACTATTTTACTGTAATTGTTCTTTGTTAATCCATACCCACTAAATGACACAGACTGGATACTCACATACCATTCTGAACACACAACTAATTTGCAATCATGGTGCAATATAGAATTACATTCACAGCTGGGCTTAGTGGTGCATGCCTCTAATCCCAGCACTCGGGAGACAGAAGTAGGAAGATAGCCATGAGTTCAAGGCCACCCTGAGACTACGTAGTGAATTCCAGGTCTGCCTGGACTAGAATGAGACCCTACCTCTAACCAAAAGAGAAAAAATAATAATAATAATGAAATAGAATTACATTCATTTGTTTACAGTCCACAGGTTTTTTTAAGGTTTTTTGTTTATTTTTATTTATTTATTTGAGAGTGACAGAGAGAGAAAGAGGCAGAGAGAGAGGGAGAATGGGCATGCCAGGGCTTCCAGCCACTGCAAAGGAACTCCAGATGCATGCACCCCCTTGTGCATCCAGTTAACGTGGGTCCTGGGGAATTGAGCTTCAAACTGGGGTCCTTAGGCTTCACAGGCAAGCGCTTAACCGCTAAGCCATCTCTCCAGCCCCAGCCCACAGTTTTATATTGTTATAATAAATATTTTTCCCAAAAAAATGATGAACTCTTATAGAATGTGTGCATGTGAAGCAATTATATATTTTTATAGAGCACACTAGAAACATCAACTGAGAATTCATGAAGCATTTTATTTGGGAAAAAATCAATTTGCAAAAAAAATGCAATGTGAAAAAATATAAGGCATGTTAAACATATCAAGAAGGAACTTGAATATAGTAAAGGAGATACAAGACATTTCAGAAATGGCTACTCCAAAGAATGAGCTCATTTTTAATACCAAACCAGTGGTAGCAACGGTGGGCTTTGTTTCTTTGCTCTCTAAATTTCTTAAAGTTTTCATTTCTGGAAAATTATCTATTGAATGTGTGAAAGTGGGAAAACTGCTAAGTAAAGGAAGGAAGGAGTGATAAGTAGATTGAGGCAGGGTCTGTTCATGTAAGGAAGACACGTGCAAGAGGAAATGCTAATTGAAGGGAACAAAAGATAGAAAATGATAACAAACCTGAACTGAGGAAGTGAGATCCGACTTGCCAGTCCAGTGCAGGTGGAAGATCTGTGTGATGGAATTACACATGATGCATGATGGTGGAATCACATGGGAGAGATCCCTGCAGTGATGGGAAAGACTTCCCACATGGTCTTTTAGACACATGGGATTATCAACATGCTGGAAGAGAAAGAAAAATTATGAAAGAGATTTTACACTTAAATGCTTGTGCATTTTAGCTAAAAGCATAATAATCTTAAGTTTCATGTGTACCTCTCTGTATAACTAGGCTTTATGATTTTGCATACATAGTAGGAGTAACCCTTTGTATTGAATTCCACTACTGTTTTAGGGGACACTTTCTCTCTTTCAAATTAATCACCAATTTGTGGTGATCTTCATACTCTTAGCCTTTGTTTCTTTTGCCTTGTAAGAGTTGATGCCTGAAAATTAATCATCCAGACAGCATAGACGTACTAGTGGCCCTCAGTGCTTATGGAAAAACATCTCTAAATTATGTGAAGTGAAAAACCCCTTTGGGGGATTGAATACTTTTGTCTCAATTTTTTCCTTTTCTAGTTTATTTAAAGCAAGTACTACTAGACAAAAATAAATAAATAAATAAAAGCAATTCACACTTCATTCAAACTGAGATTTTTTTGCACAGACTTTATAGATGGTAATTTATCTTCAGTGACTCATTATTCTACTTCGCAGTTATTCAATTATTTTTGGTGTTATAAACTCATTCTGTAATAAAAGATTCAGAAGCACAAAACTTTTATTTATTTATTTATTTATTTATTTATTTATTTATTTCAGAGAGAGGGAGAGAAAGAAAGTGGCGGGGAGGGGGGAAGAAGAATGGGTGCACCAGGGCCTCTATCTACTGCAAATGAAATCCAAACACATGTGCTATATAATGTGCATCTGGCTTACATGGGCATTGTAGAATAAACCTGGATCCTTAAGCTTTTCAGGCAAGCAATTTAGCTGCTAAGCCATCTCTTCAGCCCTCAAACAATTTCTGTGTGTGTGTTTGTGTGTGCGTGTGTATCCACATGTGTGCCACAGCACTTGTGTGAAGTCAGAGAACAATCTCAAGGTGTTGTTTCTATTCTTCCACCTTATTTTCTGCAGAGCCTCTGTTGTGCTTGCATTTTGCTGCTGGGAAACAAGGCTAGCCAGTCCACAAACGTCAGGATTCTCCTGGCTCTGTCTCCCATTACTATAAGTGTGTTGGGATTATAGACACATGTACCACTTTTAACTACTGAGTCATCTTCTCAGCCCCAACTCCAAACAATTTCTGACCTAAATAAATAAATTAGGTACTCAGGAGATGTTCAGCAGTAAAAGGTACTTGCCTGTGAAGGCTGATGGCCCAGGTTTGATTCTCTAGTACCCCCATAGAGCAAAGTGGCGCATGTATCTGGTGTTCATTTGCAGCTGCAGAAGGGCCTGGCATGGCAATTCTCTCTCTCCTTGCAAATAAATAAATAAATACTAAATAAATAAATATAGAATAGTGACATTTGTGGGAGGAAGAAAAACTATTTTTAGATAATTCCATTACTGTAGAAGGAAGTTGCAAGATGATAGACAATTCTCTCGAAATCTACTTGATGCTTTTTGAGTAAGTTAGTAACTTCTAGTAAGTTAGTAAGTTCTGAGTTGGTGGAGGAGGCACAAATTGTTTCATAAAAGTTCATAAATATTTATAGAAATTTCTGATGATGCTGGCAGTGAGCAAGGAGAAAACCACGGAACTCTTAGGATCTTCAAGACGTGGGCAGCTCACGTCCCCGAAATGGCTGCCTAGAGAAGGCTTTATGAGCTAATATGTTCAAGGTAAGCCTTTGAGGCCATGCTCTAAATCAAAGAGTTAGCAAGCATATCTTTTTAAAATCCTCACTGGAACCCTGAAAATAGTTTAAGAAGAAGCTGAGACAGGTGTATGGCACACACCTTTAATCTCAGCATTAAAGGAGACTGAGGCAAAAAAAAAAAAAAGATCATAAACTCAAGACTAGTTTGAGCTTCACAGAGATAACCTATCTTGAAAAAAAAAGAGAAAAGAAAATGGAAATTGAAGTATTGAGAAACTAAGTGAACTAAGATGACCCAGAAAAGAGCAGAGATAGAACTTGGGTCAGTTCTGTTAGTCATCAAAGTGTGATTTTAACCACTCTTATGACATAAATAAACATTTGGATATTTCCCTATACTCAAATTTCTCTATTTTACTTCAAAAAATAAGTGTATCTCACCCAGGCAGTATATTTCAAGCAACTTGTTAATAGTATTAACTGAAGAAAATCTTTCTTTCCATGTGCTGTGGTCTGGATGAGTGTCACCCATAGCCATATATGTTAGGACAAGGATCCCCCACAGCCTCTGAGTTAAAGGCTTGGATAAGTGTTCCCACTGTGAGTTTGGATAAGTGTCACCACAGCCCCTGTGTTAAGTGTTCCCCACAGCTCTGTGTGCTAGGGTAAGTGTCTCTCACAGCCACATGTGTTAGGATAAGTATCCCCCACAGCCCGATATATTAGCATAAGTGTCCTCCACAGCCCCATGTATTTGATTGGATAAGTGTCCTCCACGCCCCTGTTTGTTAAAGGCTTGGTCTCCAGGGTACAGCTATTGAGAGGTGGTAGAAGCCTTAGGAGGTGAGGGTTGACAGAAGGTCCTTCAGTTGTTGAGGGGATGCACCCTGACCTACTGTCCTTCCTCTCTGCATCCTGGCTCATAAGTAAGTGTCTTGCTCTGTCACCTTATCCTCACCATTCCATCTATACCCCCACCACATACTCAAAGCAAAGGGTAGTACCTGGTTTTAGATTAAAGCTTCCAGAACTGTGAGCTAAATAAACCTCTTAGATTTTCTGTCATAGTAATGGATAAATGCACAGTGAACTGAAGCTCTGGAAGGAAACCATGTCTAGCTTGAAGATCCTGCCAACTGATTGGCTAGAACTTCATGTGACCAGAACTTTGTGATTATAGTGAGATAAATCAATGTACACTGAGAGTCAAATATATCATGAGGTATGTCTACTCCCCTTATAGTCATTTTCACCCACCTCTGTACCTGACCTAACATGTTTGTGAAACTTTTGGAATGTATTACTTGGTGGACCAGCTTCCAGCAACCATGAAACTAAGAATGTGTTATAAGATAAATGGTGAAACATAGCAGAGAGTTCCCCATTTTACTATAACCAGTCCACTCCAATGCCTTGACAAAGGTCCTATGACTGCCCAAAATGAATCACTTGACCTGGCTTTCAAAGTCTTCAGTGGTAGAGAGGAAGAGGCCAGAAAGGCAAGAGAAAGAGACCAAGAATGAAATAGAAAAGAATTCCAAGCAAATTATCAATCTTGGCTGCAACTCTATGGTCCCAGTCAATGCCTTCACCCTCAATCTCTAGGAAGCAGGGTCAACCCCCCACCCTGGTCCTTGTTTCTGATGTAACCAAACTGGCCATTGGAAAAAAGATTGCCCTAACTCTCTCATAGCCTACCCCCTATATGGAACCACCAGAGGATAACTTGACAGGCCACGTCTGTCCACTAAATCCCTCCATGCCCCATAAACCCTCTCAAACAATCTCTATCTATAGTCACTACTCTCTCCCTACCTGACACAAACAAACCCATTTTTTTCTTTTTCTGCACATCAACAGGGGCCAAGCCCTGGCCATCCTCTGTCAAAGAGGAGGTGACACTTTTAACCCTCTAGCCTATCTCTAAAAACAATTAGATATGATCATACAGGGATGGTCCCCGTGCCTCCAAACCCTTGCAACAGTGGCCTTTCTTGTCCCTGAAGTGAACAAGATATCCCTCCACAACCCTCTCCATATTCTCACCTCCTACTCTTTAAAAGATGTCTTAGGTCAACAAACCTTTCTTTCTCTTCCCCCTTCCCACATCCAGACACTCCACACTTACCTCCTTGATCTAAATGCTACTTGTGGTCAATCCCCAACTCTAAACTATGCTACTGTCCTACCCACCACACATTCTTCAACATCACCTGACAACCTTATCCATGCCTGCACAGAAGTCCTAGAGCTTTCTTTAAACCTGTTCTCACATATCCCTGACACCCCCTTACCTGATGTCCCTGACTGGGTCATTGATAGTAGTGCCCTTAAACAGGAGCCCTTTACGGGAGGCTACTCCATCCTCCAGTGTGATCCCCGAGACCCACATCACCCACAAATAATAGAGGCAAAATTCCTACCTCCCCATACCACTCCACAACAGGCTACCCTAGTTGCTTTAATCTGTGCACTTACTTGAGCAACTACTCACAATGTTAACATCTGTATCAATTATATATATGCATATAACATTATGCACTCAAACATTCTAATCCAGAGAAAAAGGGGCTTCCTCATACAAAACGAATCCCCCATTGTCAGCTCATTCCTTGTGCAGGAACTCTTACACTCAGCCTTATTGCTCAACCAAATAGCTATTATTCACTGTAAAAAGTCACCAATGAAACAAACAGTACATCTCTCTTTTCAACAACCAAGCTGACACTCTTGCCCACAAAATGGCTCTTGCTTACCCACAACAATCATGGGAATAAGCAGTCTTCCCACCTTCCACCCTCAGAATCAGTACACCTTTACTCTTAGGCCGACACACAACTCACAATACCTCTACCTTGCCACCCACTCAAGAAATGCTTTCCTATCTCCACTCTCTGTTTCATCCCTGCACACAACACTTTTCTCTCCTTCCTTCAGGGCTCATACAACCTCACGCCTGAAGATAAACTTTTGCTCCAGAATCTAACTGCTGCCTAGACAGTCTGGCATAAAAAAAAAAAAACTCCAACATATATCCTTCCAAATCCACAACCCACCAAATGAGAGGGGCTTCCCCTGCCATGGACTGGCAAGTAGACTTTACCCATATGCCACTATTCAGATGCTTTCAATATCTCTTCATTTTTATTAACACCTTTTAGGGATGGGTGGAAACCTTCCCCAATACCAACAAGAAAGTCTCTGCCATCGTCAAGCTTACTGAATTAATCCCCCGATTCACCTTGCTCTCAATCTCATAATGTATCAAAATTTATTTCTGCCATCACTTAACATGTAGTGTCAACCCTTCATATACCATGGAAGTTTTATATCCCTTACCATTACCAATCACCCAGAAAAGCAGAGAGGACCAATCATTCTCTCAAAGAAATTCTGACTAAACTAACCTTAGAATTAAAGTTAGACTGGATAAAACTCTTAGCCCTGGCTCTCCTCCACCTTTGTGCCCTAACCCAAAGACCTACCAGTATCAATCCATTAGAACTGATGTATTGCAGACCTGTCAGCCCCCAGGAATCCTCACTACAGATTCCTATCAACCCCTAACCCTTGCTCAAGACATTCTCTGATACCTGGCCCAGCCACATTTTTGAACAACTACTCAAGGCTGCTGAGATCTTTCAGTTACAAGGAACTTTTATGTCTTATTAGCCACACCAGGATAAATTCTTCACCCTCCACTTTGCTCTTCATGGGGAAGGCTCATGATTTTCCCCCTCCTCCCTTTCACCCTCTCCCCCATCAGCCCTACAATTCTTAAACCCACACATCCTGACTATCCCTGTGATGAAAAGATAACCCTTACTCATCTACTATGGTCATATTTCATCATTATCCCAATTATAAAATGTCACCCCTTTTTTTATCCATCTTATTCTTCCTACCAGTCCCCATCCACTCTCAACAATGACCACAAACTTGTTTTGGAGGCCACTCTCTCTCTAAATTCTGAAATAATCATCTAAACCTCATTCCAGAGCCACAACCCCTGTCTTCTTACATTTCAATGGTGCTATCACTATGGCAACTTATTCCTACGCAGGAGAGACAAACTTGCTGCACCACTAAACCACGCCCCCCCCCTTAATGCTATGGATGGATAGCCAACTACCGGACCTATGGTCATGTTTGTAAATCAAGATTGGAATACAGAGGTGAATCTTGGGCCTTCCTCAGGTATTGGTCCTGTGTTGACTTTGCCTCCCCAGGGGCCCCTACTAAAGAAAACGGGATGTCCATCAACAGCTTAGACATACCCCATATGGAACAATGTTCTCCAGGAACGACCGGGGAAATGTCTATAGACGACCTCTCATTTGGAGAGTCTTCAACTTCGCCCTAGACGGACTAGGAACAAATGCTGACACTGGCACAGATTTAACTCTCTCAGAGCTCTCAAGCTGGAAACTAAGCCCACACCTCCTTTCCTATTAGCAAGACTAAAAACCTGGCAACCTGTGTCCCCACCAACCAAACCCCTCAGAATCAAGCCCCCCATCTTGAACCCCCTCTTACGCAGTGGTAGCTCTAGCCAATACCAGCCATACTCTCCACAAACTGACCCAAGTCTAGCCCAGGACTGTTGTATTTGCCTCAGAGTGAGCCAGATCTCTTACATTGGAGTGGAGTTGTCTAACCTAACCTTCCCTATTAATACCAAAGGTAGCACCTGTCTCACAGGATCCCCCCCCCCATCCAAGTTATTGGGGAACCGGATCCCTTACCAACTGCACTCATATCAGTTCTATGGCTCCCAACAGCACCTACTTTGCCTGCTCTGACAGAATTCACACTTGCTATCCTGGGGACCAATGTGACATGGTCTTTTTGGTTCTAGTCTTAGAACTCCTCCCAGGAAATGATGTCAAACAATTTATGCGCCATTGACCAGAAAGGGGAGAACTCCCACACTGCTCCCTGGACTTCTAGGGATGGCTGTCACTGGGGGCACAGGGACAGGAGCAGCTGTTATTGGGGTACAACAAGTACAGTTCAGCCAATTAACATACCAAATCAGAAAAACACCACTCCCTAGTCCAACAAAGCATAATCACCCTCCAAAACCAACTCGACTCTTAGCCAAGACAGTCCTCCAAAACAAAAGGAGAGGGCTTGACCACCCTCACAAAACCAACATAAAAGGTGATATCTATGCTTTTCTGGGATTTTAAAAAAATGTTGTTTCTATGCTAATCAAGCTGGTATAGTTAGGGAAAATGACAAACAACTCCTGGAAAAATATTAAAACTAAATACAGCCCTAATAAACAATCTCAATGGAAAGAAACCTGGGTCTCCTGGAGCCCCCTTTCCGGGTCCCATTATCATGATGATATTAACACTTGCCTTTGATTCCTGTCTGTTCAGATGTCTTACTGAATTTCTCCAGGAGAGACTATGAGCCTTTACTTCACAATGAGTCAAAAAATTCTTCATGGTTACTGAATCCCAACCATGATAGGACAAGAACATCTGCCCTTTGCCAAACTACACAGGACCCTCCCCCTAAGGACTGATGTCCCCCTCCAGCAGGAAGTATCTCCAACTCGATCTATGCTCCCCTCCCCATCCCAATTTCTATTATCCTTTCAGAGTCTGAATACGAAGGACTAAAAGTCCCTTGAACCCAAAAGACCTTAAGGAATAGAAACTATCTGGGGCATTACACCCCATATAAACTCACTGGAGCATCTTGCCCATACTCATTCTATGAAAAACCATAAACAGTCACTGTTTCTTATCAACTCCCCCAGGTTATACCTGACCTACACCTGTTACCTCGGACTATACCTTATAAACCTTGCCCCATCCCTGGCTCAATGCTTCAGCCTCCATCCCACTGGAAGGCTATCGCCCCTCACTATACTTCAATAAACAGTCTCTGTCTGTTGTGATCACGTCTAGTGTGCTTTCTCCTTCACATTCCTTATAATAGTCATTCCACTCTCCATTGTCCCTAAAGATGCTTTTAATCATGTTTCCCAGACACAGTGCCTCTTTTAAACCTATGGCAGAATAGGGGCATTTTACAATGCTGCAACACAGTAGAATAAAGACATACCTGTGTGGCATTATTTGACTAATTCAAGCAATACCAAGTCTGTACAACTCCCCACAAGCACCAAATGGATTTGATCTACACTGTGCAAACATATAGAGATCCGGCGACTCTTTTTGTCCTTGGCAGCACTTCTTAACTGAGCAAAAATACAGATGCTGCGTCCTCTATCTATGAGGCCATTTTTGTACCTTAACTATGAAATTAGATTTTTTTTTTTTTTGGTTGAGTTGGCAGCAGGGAAATTGAGTTGGACATCAGGATCCATAAAGTGAGGAATTTTTAAATTATTTTACATATAATGGACCCATACCATGCCTAGAGAATCATGGTTTCTTTGAATATATAGACGCTATATCACGTTCTTTCTAACCATGAAGTTGCCACCCAAGGCTGGGAAAACAATGGAATTTGTGGAAGACAATACTCAGAGCCTGATGATTTTCAGTCCTGAGGGATGCAACGAGGTTCTCTGGAAGTGGGGTATCAGGCATTTCATTTCTGATACCCTCACTATCGATTGTGTGGAAAGAGGAGAATCACCTAGGAAAAGCCTCAGATATCTGAGTCAGCGGTCAGTGGCCCTTGCAAACTGACAGTAAGGGTGAAGATGACTAGAAGAAGCTGTGTACACAGCCACTTCCAACCTGGCCGGGAGATGTCTTAGGCGAGCAGCGTGGACTCATTGGGTCAACAAGACTGAGATAGCACTTCCTGCCCCCAAGGTCTTGAGTGGCACATTCAGGAGACACAGAATTCCATAGTAACTTCAAGAAGGGCATCTTCAATGCTTAAAGCCATATTTAACACCTAGAATACATAGTGTAGCAGCCACCCTTATGACAGAAAAGTATTGGTGACTCAAGAAGACACAGAAACACTTTTGTCATAGAAGGCATTTACAGAACACTCTCAGCACAGGTCAGTGGGACAAAAAATAAGGACATAGGATGCTGTGGTGGTTTGAATAGATGGTCCCCAATATATTCAGTTTTTGATTTGTTTGTAATTTGCATCTGCAGCCACCTGGCTGGAGGCAGTGTCACTGGGTGGATCTTAAGGTGTGATGGTGGGTTTCAGATTTCAATCTAAAGATATGCAAAGTGTGCAAAGCTGGAGTTCCTGAAGTGTGCTGTGCTATGTGGCTTTAGGCTTGTGCTTCTCTCCCTCTGCTTGGTCCTGTGAAGGCAGACCAACTTCCTCTGCCATTTATGGAACTTCCCCTGGATCTGTAAGCTTCAATAAATATCCCCTCCTCCATAACTATGCCTGGTCTGGAAGTTTATCTCAGTGAACATGAAGCTGCTTGCTACAGAAGCTAAAACATTATCATCAAAAAAATAGACCTCTGTATGCAACTATGTGCCAATGATAGAGATGTGCTCTGAGGAATGTAAAACTGGGTGAATTCATCTTTGTGCAAACAATATAGAATGTCCTTGCACAAAGTGGCTAAGATGTCCCCGGGCAGTATCCTATTCTGGAAGACCATTCTACATGGGCCCTGTTGTTGACCAAAAGCATCATTCTGTGGCTCCTGACTTGGGAATGGCACAGATATCTCCTTAAGGAAAATGCCATGGGGAAAACAGGACCAGCCTTTGCTGACAGTGAGAAAGTTATAGCAGCACCATGAGAAAGACAGTTTCACAAAACAGCTTATGAATGGAAGAGCTGCCAAAATACACACCAGGAACACAGCTGTGGGGCTGTGTTCACAGCACAAGGAGCATGGTGGGAAGGTGCTTTACTTGTTTTATTAGAGTAGTGTGGTAGAAACAGGAGTAACTGGGGAACAAAGGGGTGGAAACATCAGGGAATGCAACCAATATAATAAAGTTGAAACTTTTAATGAAAATATTAAGTCTAACCTTGAACATCCTGCAAATGTTTTCTTTCTTTGAACAGTATCTCACAAAAGCTAAAAATTCCCTAATATGACAAATATTTATCTCATCTAAACATCTCCTATATTTTCCCTTTACTTTCTTTTGTTTTTGAATGAAAAATAATTTAATACTTATTAAAATTAAATGAGCTAGACTTTATTCTTATAAATCATCCCTTTCTATATTCCATTACAGAAGATCGATGTATTAATATATAAAATGTATTCCAAAAATGGATGATAGTTGTTGTGTGGGGTATAGAACTGATAAGTTTGCTTAATTTATTAATGGTGATTTGCTTTATTACTTAAATTTTATAATTTTGGCAAAATTAAAAGGTTATATTGTAATCAAATGAAAAATTCCAACTTAGTAATATTAATTAGACACACAAAATTTGTAGCACTTTAAAATAATTCTTAGACAAGTTTCTCAGGATAAAAATAGCCAAGGTGTAAGCAAGAGTGATGAAGGATTGAAGCTAAGATTTTTCAAGGTATGACTTTTCTTTTATATAAACTAGAAAATAAAATATTTTTAAGTTTTCTCAGACATCATATGCTGCATCTAATGTCCTCTTTCAATTTATAGATAGCCTAGATAAGGACATAACTCAGCTTCAATTTTTTTTGTTTGGTTTTTTTTTTGTTTTTTCGAGGTAGGGTCTCACTCTAGTCCAGGCTGACCTGGAACTCACTATGCAGTCTCAGGGTGGCCTCAAACTCATGGCGATCCACCTACCTCTGCCTCCCGAGTGCTGGGATTAAAGGCATGTGCCACCACGCCCGGCTCAGCTTCAATTTTAAGTTGGATTTTTTCCAAATTCTTATAGAAGTGTGTTTTCTGGAGAAATTATATTTGCTCTATGCTATGTTTTGTGTATAGCATTTGTGATGCAGTATAGCGTGTATGTGTGTGTGTGTGGTTTATGCACATGGGTGTGTGAAAATGCATGCATGCTGTGCACACACACGGGAAGGTGAGGGAACACTGGGTGTCTTTCTTTGTTGCTCATGCACTTGTTTCCTTCAGAAAGGAGAGGCTTCTCACTGCACCTGAAGCTGTCATTTTGTTCAGACTGTCTGACCAGTGAGGCCTGGTGATTCTAGAGTCTCTGCTCACAGGAAAACCCCACAGATCTGGGATTACAGATATACATGGCCTTGCCCAGATCTTTAATGGGGGTGCTAGGGGAAAAAACTCAAAGTAAATCAGGCTCTCATGATTAACTTTAAATCTTTCTTATTCTTCAAAATCATGCTTTTTAAAAAAATTGTTCTTTTTCAAGAACTTTATTGGCTGAGCCAGTTCTCCAATCATGCTTAGTGTTTTTGCTAGCCAATCAGAGATGGCCTGTAGTTTGGCAGGTAAGTGACCAGGACAGCTTTCACTTCAGTTTCTGTTTGTATCAACTCCTACAAAGAAACAAATATGCAGCCAGTGGTTTATGGTACAGACCTCTCTTTTTGCTTTTCTAGGCTATGGTCCTCTTGGAATCCACATCAACAGTGAACTGAAATTTAACTGCTTTTAAAATAAAATTTAAAAATAATCATAAAAATTGTTCTTTTTAAAAATTATTTTATTTATGGACTTATTTTGAGAGACAGAGGCAGATCAGAGAGAGAATGCATGTATCATGGCCTCCAGCCACTGTAAGCAAACTCCAGATACATGTATCACCTTGTGCATCTGGCTTATGGGGGCACTGAGGAATTGAACCTGGGTCCTTAGGCCTTGCAGGCAAGCATCTTAACCACTAAGCCATCTCTCCAGCCCTAAAGATCATTCTTATTTTTTTGAGGTAAGGTCTTACTCTAGCCAAGGCTCACCTGGAAGTCACTATGTAGTCTCAGGGTGACCTTGAACTCACAGCAGTCCTCCTACCTCTGCTTCCTGAGTGCTGGGATTAAAGGTGTGCACCACCACACCTGGCTGAAGATCATTCTTTAAAATGCTTTGAGAAGGTCTATTTTAAGTATTGATCACAGAATTCTTACATAATTAATACACACATGAAAATGTGCTAGTTTATGATTTTCTAGAATATTTGAGTCCATCATAGTTTTGTATATATGGTCTATTCTCTTGAATGATTGTTACTACTTAAGAGACAAAATCAAAGCTTGGTCATTCCTTCAAAGATTGTCTGAGAAAGCTAGCATTTTACTACTTTATAAATAACTTCTGTAAAATTCTGTACACTTGCCTTTTGCTCCAGAATTCTGGGAACTCCCTAAGTAGCCTGGATCCTTTAAGTTTATCCCGGAATGTGCTAAGCATGGCAACAAGAAAATGCACAAATCCTACATTTAAGTTACTTGAATGACTTGACTACACACAAGAACATAAAAGGTAAGTCCCTATCGGTAAAGGCACTATAAGTTGCTGTCACAGGACATTGAGAGATCATGGTGGAATTTAGAAGGAAGCCAGCTCCCTGGATGGCTAGCCTTCATCATGTTGAAAAGTGCTATGTGAACTGCTGGGGGAAAATGGCCACCAACATTGTGAATAAGCAGGGGATCCTGCTAGATACAAAATCTACCATCCAGACAAGATGTACACACCTGTGCAATAGTGGCACTCAGCCTATGCAGGTAACCAATGGCTCTCTGATTGGATATGATGTCTTATCAGTGGGAAGGAACTCATAACTGGTACTGGGAACCAAGTTAGAATCTTATGGAGATGAGGATCATGGACTCCAGTGAGAACCTCACCCTAATCTTTAACCAAAAATAGAGGCAACACCTATGAAACTCTCTTGTAATTAACTACGCTTATCCCCTTTAATCTACGTTGCTCTCACTCTCAGTTGGGGAATCTGTTTTCATTTTTACAGAAGGCAGCGAAAACTGAAAAGCAAAATCCATCAACATGACAAGAAAAGATAGCTGACTTCTTATCATGAGATGAGCAACCTCTCACACTTCAGCCAGGGTTCAGGTAAAACCATCGAGGAATTGGCAAGTTAAGCATGAGTGCTGCTCTGATGGCAACCTGTGGCTAGGAGATGGTGATAGACACTGAGCATACTAAAAAGCTATCAAAGCAGAAATCCAGAAGTTGCTGAGAGCTTAACACTAAAGTAGGCTTATAACACACCTGCCAATGCTCAGGGAACACTGGGAAAAAGAGGCAGAAAAATTGTAAGAGCCACAGAGTGTGAAGGAGTATCCAGAGGCATTGACCCCACCCTACCTGCTGACACAATGACTAACTTCTGCTTTCATAACTCATAACCCATAACCCAGTGGTGAATACCAGTAACTCCACTGAGGTGGGGCCTAAGTGGAATGAGGGTGAGAATGAGATAACAGAGCTAAAACATGATTTGTCCATGTACATAAGTTTCTAATTAATAAATATATTTTTTGAATGTGAGCTAGGTTGGTGTGGGAAAACTGGGACCCTGCCACATGAGTAGGCCTGAGCTGCCGGTGCCCCAACTCCTGGTTCCCCTGCCACTGGTGTGGTGTGAATGGGACACTGTGAGCACTTGGTATGAATAGGCCTGGGCTTCCAGTTACCCAGCTCCCAGTTCCAGCAGCTGGTGTGGGGTGGCTGGGACCCTGTATGTGGCATGAATAGGCCTGGGCTCCCTGTTCATTGCCTCCAGGTTCTGTGGCTCCTGGGTCCCCTGAGACTGGTATGCATTGGCTGGGACCCTGAATAATTGTGTGGCAAGGTAGGCCCTACCCAACTTCCTGTTCCCAGATGGGGTGGGTAAGGACCATCTGGATCCCCATACAAGACATGTTGTAGCAGACTCACAAGCAGGATGCTGCCTGCAATCATCTTAATCCCAAACTCATGGCCCAGGCAGGCTCCATAACCACTATGATTGAGATTCAAACCCCCAAGTGGGATCCCTGCTATACCCTCACCCTGCCTCCCACCAGTTGCCACAGCCAATCCCACTACCAAGGACGAAGAAGCAAGGGCCAGAGAGTCAACAGGACTCTCCCTGGTCATTGAGTTGTCCAAGACATTCGGGCCCCCCCTCCCTGCCCAGAATTCCCAGGAGAGTGAATACACAAGAAAGACCTGTTCAGGCTCAAGAGCACCCAGTAAAAACCTGAGCACCCCACATTCTCACAGCTACCTTGACCAAACCTTAACATGACAATCAATGCACATTCCACAGGAGATACTAATTGCCACAGTCTTAGCAAAGCAAGACAATAACCTCAAGATGGGAAAACCCCAATGCAAAACAAAGAATGCAAGATACCAAGCCAATAATACATCAGGACCTATGCTATACAGCTCCATAATGGAACCTGCAAATATAGAGGAAACTGTAGCCTTAGAACACCGAAATGAAGCTATGACAAGTATATTCAACACACTTAATGAGGTCATGAGTAAAGGATGGAAAATTGAGTTGAGAACCAGAATAAACAACTTAGAAAAGATTTTAAAGCATGGTTGAAAGAAAAAAGTCAATCAAAAAATATTCAACAATGAACTCAAAGCATGACTGAAAGAAATGTAAACAAATCATCAAAAAGAACTCAATACATGTCTTAAGAAAATGGAAGACAATAGAAATGAACTTTACAGAAAGATAAAGGAAATGGAGGAAAACCAACAAATAAATGATCTCAATAGGCAGAGATATATTCAAATGTAGGAATGAATTCCAACAGACAACTAGCAAAACTAATCATGAAATGAAATTGGAATACACAAAGAAATGGAGATGCTGAAAAAAAAAACATAATAGACAACAACAGTGAAATAACTCTTTTAAAAGGCTCCCATGAAAGCCTTACCTACAGAGTAGACCATATGGAGGATAGACTATCAGAACATGAGAACAAGACAGAGGAAATATTCCAGCAGTACAAAAACAATGATAAATACCAAAAAAACATGTACACAGAATATGAGGGAAATTTGAGACACCCTAAAGAGATCAAATATTTGAATCCTTGGCCTATAAGAAGGGGAAGAAATACAGGCCAAAGGCAAAATCATCAAAGATAATTTCCCTAATCTCACAAAAGAGAACTCCAGCAAAATATAAGAGGCAGTTACAATCTCAAACAGGCAAGACCAGAGAAAAAATTACCCATGTTAAATTATAGTCAAAACTCTCAACACTGAAAACAAAGAGAGGGTTTCTAAAAGCTGATAGAGAAGAGAAAAATAGTTTCAAAATTACTTCTGTTATTTCAATGGAAACTCCAACCCAAAATACTGTATCTAGCAAAATTATTCCTCATAATCAAAGGTATAAGGAAAAATTTCCATGATAAAATCTAGCTTTATGACTATATGAGCACTAAGCCAATTCTACAGAGAATCTTACATAGAATCACCCAAACTGAAGAGATGAATAATTGCACACCCAAGAGTCTAAAGAAAAAAATAACAACCTTGAGTAGAACAGACTTAAAATCTCATAAAGCCCAAGAAAACACCAAACTCCACAAAGCCTCCAATTTGACAGGATTAACTTGCACCTCACAGTTACAACTCTAAACATCAGTGGTCTCAATGCCTCAATCAAAAGACAGGCTTAAAAGCTGGATTGAAAAAGGGACCCATCCATTTTCTGTCTAAAGAAAATCCACCTTACCAATAAAGATAGACATAATCTTAGCATGAAAGGATGGAAAAAGATATTCCTAGCTAATGGAAATAATAAACAAGCAGGGGTGGCTATATGAGACTAGTTGGACTTCAAACCAAAAGTAATCAAAAGAGATAAAGAATGCTACTTCTTCATCATCAATGTATCAATATAATAATATATTACAATCATAAATGAATGTGTACCAAACACAGGAGCACAAAATTTTATAAAGAAAATTCTGTTGGACAATGAAGTAGAAATAACCAACACTATTATAGTAGGAAACTTTAATAATCCACTATCATCATTAGACAGATCATCCCAGCAGAAAATTATCCATGAAATAAGGGACTTAAAAATACCATAGATCAATTGGACTTAACAGATATCTACAGAATATTCCACCCTAAGTCCACTGACTACACATTCTACTCAGCAGCTCATGGAATCTTCTCTAAAATAGATCATACAATGGGACATAGAACATGTCTTAACTAATTCAGGAAAATCAACATAACTTCATGCACTGTATCAGGCCACAATGCAATAAAGCTAAAGATCAATGACAATGGAAACAACAGAAAATCCACCAACACCAGGAGGCTGAACAACTCACTATTAAATAATTCATGAGCAATAGAAGAATTCAAAAAGGAAATTAAAAGATTTCTGGAACTGAACAATAATGAAAACACAATATACTAAAACTTATGGGACATATAAAGGCAGTCTTAAGAGGGAAGTTTATAATACTAAATGCTTTCATTACAAAACAGAGAGATCTCAACTTAACTATCCAGCTGAAGGCATGGGAAAAATTAGAACAATCAAAACCCAGTAGTTCAGATGTAAGGAAATAATCAAGATAAGAGCAGAACTCAACAAACTATAAATCAAACAATTTTTCAATTAATGAATCAAAGAGCTGGCTCTTTAAGTTGATAAATTAGACAATTTGATCCCAAAGGAAAAAAAAAAGAAGGCTCAAATCAACAAAATCAGAAGTGAAATGAAAGTATTACAACAGACCCCAATGAGATTGGAAGAATAATTAGGACATATTTCAAAGATCTTATACTCCACAAAATTGGAAAACTTGGAAGAAACGAATGAATTCCTTAACTCATACCACCTACCAAAAACTAAACCCAGAAGAGATAAACTATCTGAACAAAGACATAAAATCAAATGAGATTGGAGCTGTAATTAAAAGACTCCCAACAAAAAAAACATCCAGGCCCAGATGGTTTCACTGCTAAATTCTATCAAACCATCATTGAAGAACTAAAGCCAGTTTTTCTCAAGTCATCCACACAATTGAAAAGGAGGGAAAACTGCCTGAATCCTTCTATGAAGCCAGCATTACATTAATACCAAAACCAGAGACACAACAATAAAAAAGAAGTTTAGATCGATACCCTGATGAATATAAATGCAAAAATTCTCAATAAAATTCCTGCAAACCAAGTTCAAGAACACATCAAATGACCATTCACCTGATTAAGTAGGTTTCATCCCAGGGATGCAAGGTTAGGTTGGTTCAACATATGGAAACCGATAAACGTAGTGCACCACATAAACAGACTCAAACTCAGGAACCATATGACATCTCTATAGATGCAGAAAGGGCCTTTGACAAAATTCAACATACCTTCGTGATTAAAACACTGGAAAAGATAGGAATGGAGGAGTCATATATCAACTTGATAAAAACAATATATAACAGACCTAAAGCCTGAATCACACTAAATGGAGGAAAACTTAAAGAATTACCTCTAAGGTATGAAACTAGGGAGGGGTGCCCACTTTCACCAGTGCTTTTCAACATAGTACTTGCAATCTTAGCTCAATCATTAAGACAGGAGAAGGAAATAAAGGGAATACAAATTGGAAAGGAAGAAGTGAAATTATCCCTATTTGGAGATGACATGATTCTATGCCTAAGGGATCTAAAAAGTTCTATCAAAAAATTCCCAGAAGTGATAAATGCTTTCAGCAAAATGGCAGGACATAAAATCAACACACAGAAATCAATAGTTTTCACATATATCAATGATAGTGATATGGAAAAAGAAATCAGGGAATCTGTCCCCTTTATAATAGTCACACACACAAAAATTAAAATGCCTTACAATGTCCCTAATCAAGGAAGTAAAATACCTATACATTGAAAGTAATAAAAAGGTTAGAGAAAGAACTGAAGGAATACATGAGAAGATGGAATGACCTTCCATGCTCATGGATTAGAAGAAATTGTATTGTTAAAATGGTCATCCTATCAAAAGTAATGTACAGCTTCAATGTGTTTCCAATCAAAATCCCTGCAACATTCTTTATAGACTTAGAAAAAAACAACAGTCTCGAAATTCATATGGAAATACAAAAGGCCTTAGATAGCCAAAAAATGTTCTCAGCAAAAGGAACACCTTTGGTGTCACCATTCCTGATTTAAAGCTATATTTCAAGGACATAGTAATGGAAAGAGCATGGTGCTGGTATAAAAACAGACACATCATTCAATGGAATAGAACTGAAGATCCAAGTATGAGTACGAGTACCTGATCTCTGACAAAGTGGCCAAAAGTGCTCACTGGAGCAAAGACAGAACCTTCAACACATGGTATTGGAGAAACTAGATAGCCACATGTAGAATTATTGAATTTAGACCCCCCTCTTCTCATCTTGCACTAAAGTCAACTCCAAATAAATGAAAGACCTCAATATAAGACCTATTCTATTTTACAGATGGAGAAGAATACAGGAAAAGAACAAGGATGCATCAATACATCAAGAACAGAGAGCCAGCTGTTTACCAGGAGATGGGTCACCTCCACCTCATCTGCCTGGGCCCAGAAATCATTACAGGGGAAATGGTGACATGAATATTGCTCTCATGGCTAGCCTGAAAACCAGTTCCAAGGAAATGACAACAGACACTGTGGTCACTCAAACTTCATAAAAACAGAGATGCAGAGTCTACAGAGAAAGCAACACTAAATCAGATCTCTATCTTGCCCACCAAGGCTCAGGAAGCACTGTGGAATTGGGGGTGGAAGATTGTAACAGCCTCAGGGTGTGGTAGGAATAGCCTGAGAACCATGTTTCCTCCATTATTGCAGAGACTGACTGAAGCTTCTTGGTCCCCACCATGAATACCAGTAACCTAAGTGGAATGAGGGTGAGAATGAGATAACAGAGCTAAAACATGATTTGTCCATGTACATAAGTTTCTAATTAATAAATATATTTTTTGAATGTGAGCTAGGTTGGTGTGGGAAAGCTGGGACCCTGCCACACGAGTAGGCCTGAGCTGCCAGTGCCTCAGCTCCTGGTTCCCCTGCCACTGGTGTGGTGTGAATGGGACATTGTGAGCACTTGGTATTAATAGGCCTGGGCTTCCAGTTACCCAGCTCCCAGTTCCAGCAGCTGGTGTGGGGTGGCTGGGACCCTGTATGTGGCATGAATAGGCCTGGGCTCCCGGTTCATTGCCTCCAGGTTCTGTGGCTCCTGGGTCCCCTGAGACTGGTATGCATTGGCTGGGACCCTGAATAATTGTGTGGCAAGGTAGGCCCTACCCAACTTCCTGTTCCCAGATGGGGTTGGTAAGGACCATCTGGATTCCCATACAAGACATGTTGTAGCGGACTCACAAGCAGGATGCTGCCTGCAATCATCTTAATCCCAAACTCATGGCCCAGGCAGGCTCCATAACCACTATGATTGAGATTCAAACCCCCAAGTGGGATCCCTGATATACCCTCACCCTGCCTCCCACCAGTTGCCACAGCCAATCCCACTACCAAGGACGAAGAAGCAAGGGCCAGAGAGTCAACAGGACTCTCCCTGGTCATTGAGTTGTCCAAGACATCCGGGCCCCCCTCCTTGCCCAGAATTCCCAGGAGAGTGAATACACAAGAAAGACCTGTTCAGGCTCAAGAGCACCCAGTCAAAACCTGAGCACCCCACATTCTCACAGCTACCTTGACCAAACCTTAACATGACAATCAATGCACATTCCACAGGAGATACTAATTGCCACAGTCTTAGCAAAGCAAGACAATAACCTCAAGATGGGAAAACCCCAATGCAAAACAAAGAATGCAAGATACCAAGCCAATAATACATCAGGACCTATGCTATACAGCTCCATAATGGAACCTGCAAATATAGAGGAAACTGTAGCCTTAGAACACCGAAATGAAGCTATGACAAGTATATTCAACACACTTAATGAGGTCATGAGTAAAAGGATGAAAAAATGAGTTGAGAACCAGAATAAACAACTTAGAAAAGATTTTAAAGCATGCTTGAAAGAAAAAAGTCAATCAAAAAATATTCAACAATGAACTCAAAGCATGACTGAAAGAAATGTAAACAAATCATCAAAAAGAACTCAATACATGTCTTAAGAAAATGGAAGACAATAGAAATGAACTTTACAGAAAGATAAAGGAAATGGAGGAAAACCAACAAATAAATGATCTCAATAGGCAGAGATATATTCAAATGTAGGAATGAATTCCAACAGACAACTAGCAAAACTAATCATGAAATGAAATTGGAATACACAAAGAAATGGAGATGCTGAAAAAAAAAAACATAATAGATAACAACAGTGAAATAACTCTTTTAAAAGGCTCCCATGAAAGCCTTACCTACAGAGTAGACCATATGGAGGACAGACTATCAGAACATGAGAACAAGACAGAGGAAATATTCCAGCAGTACAAAAACAATGATAAATACCAAAAAAACATGTACACAGAATATGAGGGAAATTTGAGACACCCTAAAGAGATCAAATATTTGAATCCTTGGCCTATAAGAAGGGGAAGAAATACAGGCCAAAGGCAAAATCATCAAAGATAATTTCCCTAATCTCACAAAAGAGAACTCCAGCAAAATATAAGAGGCAGTTACAATCTCAAACAGGCAAGACCAGAGAAAAAATTACCCATGTTAAATTATAGTCAAAACTCTCAACACTGAAAATAAAGAGAGGGTTTCTAAAGGCTGATAGAGAAGAGAAAAATAGTTTCAAAATTACTTCTGTTATTTCGATGGAAACTCCAACCCAAAATACTGTATCTAGCAAAATTATTCCTCATAATCAAAGGTATAAGGAAAAATTTCCATGATAAAATCTAGCTTTATGACTATATGAGCACTAAGCCAATTCTACAGAGAATCTTACATAGAATCACCCAAACTGAAGAGATGAATAATTGCACACCCAAGAGTCTAAAGAAAAAAAATAACAACCTTGAGTAGAACAGACTTAAAATCTCATAAAGCCCAAGAAAACACCAAACTCCACAAAGCCTCCAATTTGACAGGATTAACTTGCACCTCACAGTTACAACTCTAAACATCAGTGGTCTCAATGCCTCAATCAAAAGACAGGCTTAAAAGCTGGATTGAAAAAGGGACCCATCCATTTTCTGTCTAAAGAAAATCCACCTTACCAATAAAGATAGACATAATCTTAGCATGAAAGGATGGAAAAAGATATTCCTAGCTAATGGAAATAATAAACAAGCAGGGGTGGCTATATGAGACTAGTTGGACTTCAAACCAAAAGTAATCAAAAGAGATAAAGAATGCTACTTCATCATCATCAAAGTATCAGTATAATAATATATTATAATCATAAATGAATGTGTACCAAACACAGGAGCACAAAATTTTATAAAGAAAATTCTGTTGGACAATGAAGTAGAAATAACCACCAACACTATTATAGTAGGAAACTTTAATAATCCACTATCATCATTAGATAGATCATCCCAGCAGAAAATTATCCATGAAATAAGGGACTTAAAAATACCATAGATCAATTGGACTTAACAGATATCTACAGAATATTCCACCCTAAGTCCACTGACTACACATTCTACTCAGCAGCTCATGGAATCTTCTCTAAAATAGATCATACAATGGGACATAGAACATGTCTCAACTAATTCAGGAAAATCAACATAACTTCATGCACTGTATCAGGCCACAATGCAATAAAGCTAAAGATCAATGACAATGGAAACAACAGAAAATCCACCAATACCAGGAGGCTGAACAACTCACTATTAAATAATTCATGAGCAATAGAAGAATTCAAAAAGGAAATTAAAAGATTTCTGGAACTGAACAATAATGAAAACACAATATACTAAAACTTATGGGACATATAAAGGCAGTCTTAAGAGGGAAGTTTATAATACTAAATGCTTTCATTACAAAACAGAGAGATCTCAACTTAACTATCCAGCTGAAGGCATGGGAAAAATTAGAACAATCAAAACCTAGTAGTTCAGATGTAAGGAAATAATCAAGATAAGAGCAGAACTCAACAAACTATAAATCAAACAATTTTTCAATTAATGAATCAAAGAGCTGGCTCTTTAAGTTGATAAATTAGACAATTTGATCCCAAAGGGAAAAAAAAAGAAGGCTCAAATCAACAAAATCAGAAGTGAAATGAAAGTATTACAACAGACCCCAATGAGATTGGAAGAATAATTAGGACATATTTCAAAGATCTTATACTCCACAAAATTGGAAAACTTGGAAGAAACGAATGAATTCCTTAACTCATACCACCTACCAAAAACTAAACCCAGAAGAGATAAACTATCTGAACAAAGACATAAAAACAAATGAGATTGGAGCTGTAATTAAAAGACTCCCAACAAAAAAAACGTCCAGGCCCAGATGGTTTCACTGCTAAATTCTATCAAACCATCATTGAAGAACTAAAGCCAGTTTTTCTCAAGTCATCCACACAATTGAAAAGGAGGGAAAACTGCCTGAATCCTTCTATGAAGCCAGCATTACATTAATACCAAAACCAGAGACACAACAATAAAAAAGAAGTTTAGATCGATACCCTGATAAATATAAATGCAAAAATTCTCAATAAAATTCCTGCAAACCAAGTTCAAGAACACATCAAATGACCATTCACCTGATTAAGTAGGTTTCATCCCAGGGATGCAAGGTTAGGTTGGTTCAACATATGGAAACCGATAAATGTAATGCATCACATAAACAGACTCAAACTCAAGAACCATATGACATCTCTATAGATGCAGAAAGGGCCTTTGACAAAATTCAACATACCTTCGTGATTAAAACACTGGATACGATAGGAATGGAGGAGTCATATATCAACTTGATAAAAACAATATATAACAGACCTAAAGCCTGTATCACACTAAATGGAGGAAAACTTAAAGAATTACCACTAAGGTATGAAACTAGGCAGGGGTGCCCACTTTCACCACTGCTTTTCAACATAGTACTTGCAATCTTAGCTCAATCATTAAGACAGGAGAAGGAAATGAAGGGAATACAAATTGGAAAGGAAGAAGTGAAATTATCCCTATTTGGAGATGACATGATTCTGTGCCTAAGGGATCTAAAAAGTTCTATCAAAAAATTCCCAGAAGTGATAAATGCTTTCAGCAAAATGGCAGGACATAAAATCAACACACAAAAATCAATAGTTTTCACATATATCAATGATAGTGATATGGAAAAAGAAATCAGGGAATCTGTCCCCTTTATAATAGTCACACACACAAAAATTGAAATGCCTTACAATGTCCCTAATCAAGGAAGTAAAATACCTATACATTGAAAGTAATAAAAAGGTTAGAGAAAGAACTGAAGGAATACATGAGAAGATGGAATGACCTTCCATGGTCATGGATTAGAAGAAATTGTATTGTTAAAATGGTCATCCTATCAAAAGTAATGTACAGCTTCAATGTGTTTCCAATCAAAATCCCTGCAACATTCTTTATAGACTTAGAAAAAAACAACAGTCTCGAAATTCATATGGAAATACAAAAGGCCTTAGATAGCCAAAAAATGTACTCAGCAAAAGGAACACCTTTGGTGTCACCATTCCTGATTTAAAGCTATATTTCGAGGACATAGTAATGGAAAGAGCATGGTGCTGGTATAAAAACAGACACATCATTCAATGGAATAGAACTGAAGATCCAAGTATGAGTACGAGTACCTGATCTCTGACAAAGTGGCCAAAAGTGCTCACTGGAGCAAAGACAGAACCTTCAACACATGGTATTGGAGAAACTAGATAGCCACATGTAGAATTATTGAATTTGGACCCCCCTCCTCTCATCTTGCACTAAAGTCAACTCCAAATAAATGAAAGACCTCAATATAAGACCTATTCTATTTTACAGATGGAGAAGAATACAGGAAAAGAACAAGGATGCATCAATACATCAAGAATAGAGAGCCAGCTGTTTACCAGGAGATGGGTCACCTCCACCTCATCTGCCTGGGCCCAGAAATCATTACAGGGGAAATGGTGACATGAATATTGCTCTCATGGCTAGCCTGAAAACCAGTTCCAAGGAAATGACAACAGACACTGTGGTCACTCAAACTTCATAAAAACAGAGATGCAGAGTCTACAGAGAAAGCAACACTAAATCAGATCTCTATCTTGCCCACCAAGGCTCAGGAAGCACTGTGGAATTGGGGGTGGAAGATTGTAACAGCCTCAGGGTGTGGTAGGAATAGCCTGAGAACCATGTTTCCTCCATTATTGCAGAGACTGACTGAAGCTTCTTGGTCCCCACCATGAATACCAGTAACCCCACCAAAGACCCTCAGTAGATTTGAAGGCAGAGTGAATGGGTCTGTATATGTAACCTTTTTATAAAATAATCAATTTTTTAAAAAAATATGAGCTAAATAAGCCCAAAAGAAAGAAAAAATTAAATTAAAAAATATAAAATAAATTACCTGCATGTAATTACAATTCCTCCACTGATCTTAGGGAAAGTATTTTCCGAGCCTCAGTTTCCTTAAGATGAGGAGAAATTAATGATACACCTAGTCAAAGGGTGCAGGTTAAGAATTCCCTTAGCTGGGCCAGAGAGATGGCTTAGCAATTAAGGTGCTTGCCTGCAAAACCAAAAGACCCAGGTTTGATTCCCCAGGAATCATGTAAGCCAGATGCAATAGGTGGTGCATGTGTCTGCAGTTTGTTTGCAGAGGCTGGAAGTCCTGGCAGACCCATTCTCTCTCTCTCTCTTTCCCTGTCTATCTGCCTTCTTCTCTGTCTCTCTCAAATAAATAAATAAGTAGTATTTTTTTAATGCTCATAGCTAGTAATTAAGTCATTAGCACCATCCATTAAACTTGACCTTCAGTTAAGTGCATTAGAAGCCCTTGAGGCATTCGGTTGTTACATTGTAAGTTCTCAGTAAAAGGACAACACACAGAATAAAGTTGATTGAAGTGCTTTAAGATCTACAAGCATCCTTGTAATTACCACCCACCCATAATTTCAGTTCCAGTTTTCTTTGGAAGTTACTAGTACTTTAGAAAAGCCAGTCTCGATCAACATATCCTTTTATAGATATCTGAATAGTAAAAATGATCAAGGTTGTAAGTATAGATGATAAAACCATAGAATTTTAGAACTGGAACACACTATTTTTTACTTTCTCTCCGTGACTCTATGCTGGCTCTTGGTTGTCATTTGTCCAAATCAGACATTTACTAAGGATCCATAATGTGGTGATTCCAGTCATTCCATGAATTACATTGTGAGTAACCAGGCTCTACTCTGGCACTGCAAAGTGGGAAATGGGGAATGTAGTTTGCATTATTTATAAATACAGTAAACTAGCAGATGTAAATTTAAGCTAAATGTATAAATAGATTTTTATATGATTTACTACCCATGACAACATGATCACAAGATTTTTCTGCAGAAATCAAATTAAAACTCTTTTTTTTTCTCCAAATCTTTGACGCAATACACACAGAATCTTAGCTGGTACACATGATCCATCCTATAATATTTGTCCACAGGCATAAAATCTGCAAAGTGTATATAGTGTTGCATCCTTTTTTCAGGAACATCCTTCAAGGGCTAGCTTTTATGTGTCCATGGATGTCTGAATGACTGGTTTCTGTATTTTAATGCATACATGGGCCATGCATCTGCCAAGCAAGGGCTAGTGTTGATATGCCTATGGATGGCTGAATGACTAGTTTCTGTATTCAATGCATGCATAGGGCATGCAGCTGCCAGCCAGCTCACCCAAGGCTCCAGACCTAATACTCTCCAAGTATGCAAGGGAAGTCACAATATCTCTGCTCAGCCTTAATATATTCATGGCTGTTGCCAACATGGGCAACTATGGTATCAATAAAAGTAAGTAACTGTACTCATGTAACAAATGGTATCAGTAACCCCTAGGTACTTGGAACACAGTGGTAGAAAACCAGACAGGTACCTGTTGCTCTACAGCACATGTTCAAGCAGGGGAGAAGATAGACATTTGATATGTCAGGTGCCACCACAGTGATGAAGTAATGAATATAGCATGAGAACTAGAGACACAGAAAGCTGTGTTTAGACATGGAGGGTCAAGGAAGGAGCTACTGGACCAAGAACTTGAATGAAGGGAAAATGGAGCCATGTCAGCGTGGAGCTGAAGAATATGTGCTGGACAGAGACCAAGGATAAAGTCCCAGAGCTTCAACTTTACTTGGCTTGCTTAAAAACCAGAGAGCAAGCAAGTGTGAAGGGCACATGCCTTGGGAAGCTGAGGCAGCATTATGGGTTCTGTGCCAGCTTTTTCGACATAGAGAGGCCCTATCTCCATATATAATGCAGGGAGGGGAGAAAGGGAGATGAAGAACGGAAGGAGGAGGAAGTAAAAGAGTGAGACAGAAGAAGAAGAGAAAGGATAAGAAAGAAAAGAAGTCAAGCTGGTCAGACCAAGATGCATATGCAGAAAGTGGTAGGAGAGCAGGGTACATCATGGCATCATTGTGGGCACCACAGGACAAAATAAAAACATTATATTGTACTTGGCATGAGCTATTCCTACAAACCAAGCTTTGAGCACAGACCAAGTGTCATAATCTGAAACTTTATGATCAAAATATATCATTTTCAAAGATTCTGCCTGAATATTATGTAAAATAGGTTCTTAGGGACTAAAGGTAGAAGTGAGGAGAGATGGCTCATATTCATGATATCCATGGTTGCTATGTCAGGTCCCTTTGAAACACTACTCTTTATTCATATATCAGTGAAGTTTGTGGAATGCATTATGCCAGACATCATGAAGTGTAGTAGTCAGATTCACATTGCTGAGATGTATTCAAAACAGATAGTTTATGGGAGGAACAGGATTTATTGAAACTTACAGATCCAGAGGAAATTTCATAATGGCAGAAGAAGCTGGCCCTCTCTCACAGATCATGCAGAGAAAAATACCACCACCTGCACCTTAAGCAAGCACACTCCAGGAACACCAGCAGAGCTCAAGAACTCTACATACATTAGGCTGGAATTCAGATACACTCCCAAAGACACTTTAGGACTGAACACTAGGATCCACCCACAGTGACACCTCCTCCAGCTAAGTTACAAGTTTGAATGAAACTCCTGAATCTATTGGGGGACATTCTTTCAAACTACCACATTCTGCACCTTGCTCTCAATAGATTCATAACCATCTCACATTGTATATTATATTTAGTTCACCTTCAAATATCCCATAGTCTTTATCAACTTTAAGATTGTTCCAAAGTCCCAAGTCTCATCTGAGCTTTAAGACTGCCCTTTACTGTGAGTCCTATAAAATCAAAACAAGTTATATACTTTCAACATATAAAGGCAGAGAGTTAACATTTCCAACTACTATAAAGCACAACAAAAAGAGACTGGACCAATACAAACTCAATAACCACCAAGCAAACATGAAACATCTGTAGTTCAAATCTGATATCCATAACCAGTGACCAATGACAAGTCTCTGGATTTTCCAATTTTGCAACTCCAGTTAGGCTAAGTAGCCAGATAAAACTTCCATCATGAGCCTGTTGCGCTCCATGATAGCCCTTATACAGTCCTGGTATATCCAAAACATCTCTGAATCTCCATGAAAACCACATTCCATCTTTAACTCCATACACTAGCCTTTCCAGCCTTTAAAACAGGAATATCCTGTTTCCCATGCCTCATCTAAGAGGCTCCTGGATTTGTGTGCACTTCATGAACCATTCCATACTTTTCTTATGTTTCCAAGACCAATACCAGGTGTGCAGAACACAGCCATGTTGTTAATTCAGAGACAAAGTAAACCGTGACCTTGAAGAACAGGCTCCTTTCTTTCAGTCAACTCCTTTCAAAAGAGTTTGCATTTCTACCATTCAGTCTTCCCTCAGGCATCCTTTCCATTGTTTCAATGTAAAGCAGTTGGGCCATACTTAATCATGGTATGATCTCCTTAACAATAGCAGCTTAAGGACCAGTCCCAAGGCTAGTAATTTTAAACTTGCTTGAGTTTTTCCAATCTTGCATTTAAAATTTTTGTTTCACATCTTTAACCAAGCACATCCGTCCACTAAAAATTTAACCTTGATCAAACTCTCTGGGAATGGGAAGTAAAACACAGCTAGCCCTTATGCTAGTAGCCCAGTTCCAACAAAATTCTTTGCCTTCTTTCCTTCCCCAAAGAAAGTTCATAAGCAAAGCTCCCAAATACAATTGTCTCTGCACTTATCATTTTCAAATTCTCACAAAATAGCCCATAAAATTTTGTTTGCCACTCTGGAAGGCATCTTCAGTTGCAAGTACCAAGTCCATGCCCATTCCTCTAAAACAAAAGTTCCAAAACCCCAAATCCACATGGTCAGAGTTATCATTCATCAACACCCCACTCCAGGTACCAATTCTTTAGTAGTCACCTTCATGTAGCTCAAATGAACCTTCAAACCAGACACAGTTTATGGGAGGAACAGGATTTATTAGAGCTTACAGATCAGAGGAAGTTTCATAATGACAAGGAAGCTAGGCCCCCTTTCACAGGTCCATGCAGAAAAAATACCATCACTGGAACCATAAGCAAGCACACACCAGCAACCCCAGGCAGAGCTCAAGCACGTAGGCTGGAGGTCATATCTACCTCCAAATACACCTTAGAGCTGGATACTAGGCTCCTCCCACAGTGATACCAAATTACAAGCTTGAATAAAACTCCTGAATCTGTTGAGGGACATCCATTCAAACTACCCATAAAGCAATCAGGGCCATAATGAAAGTCAGATACTTTCACTGCTACCTAAGGCCTTGAAGTATAGAGAAAAAGATATCGCTATATACAAAGTCCAACTAGAGCAGCTGCTATTACACAGTAATATCCACTACCATGGTGGTTTGCTCCTGCTAAAGCAAGCAGTCCCCTCTCATGCAGTATTGCTTTTTCTGCAGCTTCAGTTATCTACTATCAACCAGTCAAAACTTATAATAAAGTACAATTGATATGTTGAGGAGAAATGCCACATTCACATGGTTTAGTACATTATAGTGTTATTATTGTCCTAGTTTATTGTTACATATTGTTGTAAATGTCTTCTTGTACCTAGATTATAAGTTAAACTTCTTTGTCGAAGTGAATATATGAAAAAAAAAAAATAGTCTAACTAGGATTCAGTGTTTCTTCCTGTTTCAGGCCTACCCTGGGGAATCTTAGAACACATTCACCACTGATGGGGGAGAGAGGAGGCACAATAATAATTTCTGTTACCATTACTGACTACTCTAGTAGTGTCTACTGATATCTTCTGATATTCCTTTAAGGTGAAAAAGATAGGAAAGCAGCATCATGAGCCTTGACCTGTCAACCAGGAGCAGAGGAAAGAAAGGACCCCAGTGAACCCTGAGACATGACGAATGCAGTTATACAGACTTGCCTGCCCAGTCCTGTCCATATTTAAAACGTTCTATGTGCTGAAATAGAACACAGGCATGATGGAAAAATACTGAGAAGAGGAAGAAAGTACAGTGATGAGGTCCTAGAGGTAGAGCAAACGGATACTGCTCCTTTCTACAGGAGCCCAAGGAAGATTCTAAGTGATTTGTGCTCTAATAAGTATTGGGGAAAACCCTGTGTTGAGGGGCAATCCCCATTGAAAACAAAGGCTGAGACAGCAGATGAGCATCCATGAATATATGAATATACACCACTAATTAGCTGACAAGAGCAAGTGCATCTTCTCCACATGTCATTAACCTCCAGTCTCTGCTGGCCATGGATGGATTCCAGAATGGCTGGATTGATACCTGAGCATAGTGAACACACAGCCTTCCAGAAGCTGGTACCCAGGCCAAAAGAATGTGAAAATTAAGAGATAAATGTATGTCAAGCAAATGCTACAAAGCTAAATCAACTTAGAAAAATGAACATGTTGAAAACAAATACAAGTTGCAAGTATTTATGCTGTGTGGACAAATGCTTTAGATGGTATAGCAGACAGACTCAGGTTCACTAAGATGAACTTCCAGACAAGGCACAGTTATGGAGGAAGGGATACTTATTGAAGCTTACAGATCCAGGGGAAGTTCCATAATGGTAGAAGAAGCTGGCCTGCCTTCACAGGCCCAAGCAGAGAGAGAGAGAAGCACAGGCCTAAAAAGCCAAAAGCCACACAGCACACTTCAGGAACTCAAGCTAGGCACACTTTGCATATCTTTAGATTGAAATCTGAAACCCACCATCACACCTTAAGATCCACCCAGTGACACTGCCTCCAGCCAGGTGGCTGCAGATGCAAACTACAAACAATAAAGAAGTGAATATATTGGGGGCCATCTATTCAAACTACCACAGATGGGTAACTTTTGTGATAAAGTTGTTTAAAAGTTATTTTTTTAAGTTAGGAATGCGTAACTTAGCATTGGGTTACATAAAATATTTCCAAAACTACAAGGAGAAACTGACAGAAACCAAGAAAAGGAAGAAAATCTCAGAAAGTGTCAAGTTAAGTAGAAAAAATGTAAAGAATTTGAATATCAAAAGTCTTAAGCTTAGCTTGGTATATATATAGAATTATGTATTCAACAAATTGAAAAAGCACATTCTTTTCAGACACCATGGAACATTTGCAATAATTAGCCAGATGTTAGTTTACAACAAAATTCTAAATAAAATTCCCAAGGCAGAAATTATACAACCCAAGTTCTGCTTGCAGTGTCAAGAAACAAGACTGTAAACAACCAAAGTCTAGCCTGAAAGAAACTTTCCTCTTGGGAATGGTAAGTCACTCTCCCAAACAGCATGGGGTAAAGAAAGCCTCAGAATTATAATTAAAGACTATTCAAAAATAAATGAGAATAATAGTAGCATATATTGAAATACAGAATTTGGAAAAAGCACTAATCAAGCAAAACTTGTCTCTAAAGGCACTGAAAAGGATGGGTCACAAAAGAAGCGCAGGGACCAATCTGACCGAATAGGAGCAGACCAGTGTTCTAAAGCCCAGCAGTGTACTAGCCTAAGGGTAAGGGTGATAAGTTCTGAGGCCAGACCAACTCAGATGGACCCATGGCCCCTCCATGCTCTCTTGTGACCCTCAGAATTATTTGCCCTCTTGGTTCCTCACGTTTCTCATCAACAAACCAGAGTCTCTTGGAGCCTTGTTAAATGGATGAAGACAAATAGTTCCAGGAAGCATTTCAGGAGATTGCATGGTACACAGTGAGTACCAAATAAATATAAATAGTATAAGAAGAAGAAAGTGATATAAGCTCATTAGTTGTGGGCTCATTTTCTAGTAGCAAAGACGGGACAAGAGCAGATTCTATTTTCTGTAAGTAAGTGCCCTTTGTTCACAGATCCTGCAATATGCCTGAGCAGAGGTCGTAATGATATTGAAGTGGCCTAGATGGCTTCAGCAGGGAAGTTTACCTAGGGAAAAAACTAATGCTAATTAATACTACAAGAATAATCTCAGGCTGTGAAGATAACTCCCAGGCCATTTTATGAGAGCTGAATAATTTTAACTATACAACTGGAACAGGACATTAGACAGATTAGCATACAGTATAATCTCATTCTGTGGAACTCAAACATGATGGTAGTTTTAAGGATGCAGGGAAATGCTTTGAATTGGCCGAGGAACTCAACAGACTTTTATTCCTGTGACCAGGCACAATCATTCAGAAGCTGTGGGAGGAGAAAACTCACCATGGTGGGATGTCCTTATGAAAGAAATAGCTCCTTGTAAGAACAACAGATTAATGAAAATATTTTTAAGACAGGTTTAAAGATATTGAAGATTTTTCTGAGGATGAACTAAAATTTCACAGCAAAGTTGAAATGCTTATAAAAATAGGAAGGTAGAAACAAGAAAAATACAGAGAAAGTAAGGCTAAACAATGGAAATTAAGTGACCAGAAACCCTGAAACTTTTATGACAATCCAAATAAAAACAGTAATAAAGTTGGTCTCTGTGGATTCAAGGCAGGTAGTCTACCCAGGGAAAAATAGAAGTTCAACAACGTGGGGACAGAAAAGTTTCCACTTAGGGAAGGCAAAAATGGAAACTCCTTGCAGTCATTTGCTTTAATCATAATGTCTACAGCTACAGAGGTACCCCATATCAAAGCTCTCACTCACGTCCATAGCACTTGAGTTAATGCTAGATTCTATCATGATCCTCAAAATTCTGGTGAGTTGCACTTACGATATATTTTTCTTGCTCAAGCACAGCTGTTGTTTTCCTGTTAGAACACACACTGTTGCAATTACTTCCATGGGATAACGCACCCAACCAAAAGCAGCTGAGGGAAGGAAAGTTTGTATTGTGGTTTAAGTCTCAAAGGGAAGCTCCATGATGGCAAGGGGGAGGTGGCTATAGTACCCCTATGCCTGCCCCTAGAAACACACCTCCTACTGCATGGCTCCACCTTCAAAACTGCCATCAGTTGGGGACCAAACATTCAGAACATAGGAGTTTATGGGAGACATTTAACTCAAACATAATCATCTTTTGAGATGATTATGTGATTTTAGCCTTTATTTTATTAATGTTGTATAGCAAATTCATATATACTGACTCCTCCAGGGAGTGAATCTGCCACCTGTCACACAAGACCTACAAAGGCATGCCTAGGACTGTCTTCATGCTCCTCAACAATAGTAGAAAATGAGACCAAGGAGCAAATATAGGAGGCCTATGGATCACATCTAACTTACAGTCAACTGACAGAGCTCCATACACAACCACATAAAACCACATTACAAGAGCCAAAACCCTATCTCTTATGAGCAAGGCTATAACACCCCTAAACGTAGTCCAGTTTCTCTGTAGTGAAACAGAAGATTTGCTCATTAAGTGCCAGTTTCTGTCACACTAGTGTAAATATTTGGGGAAAATAAGAACCATGAGTGGAACTAGCCTTCTGCCCACAGGTGTAAACATCTCTTGACTTAGGTAAAGAGTTACACCTGTCAACAGGATGGTCTTTCATTGACCATCCATGATGGGACACATATTTACAATACATGTTTTAAAGGTATCCCAAGGCTGGCCATGGTGGTACCTGCCAGCACTTGAGAAGGTAAGGCAAGGGGATCAAAATTTTCAACTCATCCTGTCCTACTTAGTAAGATCCTACCTCAAGGCACAACCAAAACAATCTTTAAATATTTATAGTTTGACCAATAAATTGACTTATTATATTTGGTGACCCTTTAGAATAAATCTATTAGAAAACCTTATATGTTTAAACATAATTAAAATATTAAGTAATAAATCACTTTCTAAAATAAACAGTTTTTCTAAAGTATTTTTTTGAAGTCCCTTATATTAATTATCTCTCTTTAACCATAAGTGTAGTAAACCCACTTGGTAGATATTCACACAAATCACCTTCTTGATAATTTTAATCTCTAATTCAATATCAGTAGTTTTTATGAAGAACGTATTATAATGTAATCTTGTTATCTTAAGTATTTCCATAAAATCACCTGTATGTTTCTTCAAAATTATGGTAAACTCATGGTACATAGATTTGAAAATCTTGCACAAACCAACTGGGTTTTCCAGGAATACCAAAACTGGTTTAAATTAGACAATGTTTTGTGTGTGCATATGTGATTTGTGATATTACTAGTGTTTTCTATGTATAAAATTGTATCTGTAAATAGAGGCAGTTTTATATCTTTTCATTCCAATTTGAATGTTTGTAATTTTTCTGACCTAATTGCTTTGTTGAGGATTCTCCGTACAATATTGAGTAAAGCTTGGAAGAGTAGGCACTTTTGTATTGTTCTTACTTTTTTTTTTCTTTATTAGTCAGTTTTGTATTCAGCAAATACAGTCAGTTTGGTACCATTATTAGGCTCATCTGTGACCTACCCCCTCCCCTTGGCCCCTCCTTGTTGAGGTATACGGGTCATGCATTGTGGAGTTAGCCCACAGTTATGGGTAAGCTAAATGTCTCTGCATATCATGACCCAACATGTGGCTCTGACATTCTTTCCACCCCCTCTTCCGCAAAATTCCCCTGAGCCATGTTAGGTTCATTTTTGATCTGCTTCAGTGATGAGGTGTTGGGGGCCTCTGAGGCTCTGGCTCTCTGATTTGGTAGGAGTTGATTTTTCTCTGTGCTGACCTCCTTCCCCCTTGTGCTGGTATCCAGTTCATCAAGAAAACAGCCCCCTTGCTTGTTTCTCTAATTTTTCTTAGTTTCAGCCGGGGCCCTTTTGAGGTATGATGGGGTGGCTTTCTCCTTAGGATCTACATCTATCTGAAAAAGAGAAGCAGATTCTCCAACGGAGAGTAAGTTAGCACCAGGACAAATGAGATAACCCTTACTTTTTTTTTATAGAGAATTTAATAGGTGTAGGCCCTCTTGTAGCCCACAATTGATGATAGCTTGATATTGGAGAGACTAACCTTAATCTTCTACATCTTCCCTCCCTCACTTCCCCTCTCCTTCTCTCTCTCTCTTTTATCTCTAACTCTTGTATATTACTTATCTTTTTCCTCATTTTCTTAGTGGGCACTGACCTGTAACTCCCAGAACCAGCATGGGGCTATCATCCACAATGAGCTTTTGATCAGAGAGACCTACAAGGTTTCCTAAAAGACAGACAGATTTCTATCAGAGTACTTGATGACCCACCAAAGGCTAGTGGTAAGACCCTACTGCTGAAGACACCTTATGTGATTGACATGCAAATTAGAATGGCATGGCTGGAAGTTGGAAGAGAGTCAGTCCCCAGACAGTCAGCGCGTCTAGTGCAGAAGGTGCTACATGGGCAACTGGGGGAAAATGACCAATATCTGTCAAAGCAACACATGGTCTAACCTACTTAACAGCAAATAACTTGTTGTGATGCCCACACAAGTGCAGTGGTGGCACACAGCCATGGTGGGGAACCAACTGCTCTCAATTTGGCTAACTGATCCCCTCACTGGTATGGGACTCATAGCTGGAGCTGGGAAACAAGTCACAACCATATCCAAACATAAGCCCACTCTCCAATATCAAGCTACCATCAATTGTGGGCTACAAGAAGGCCTATACCTATTAAATTCTCTATTAAAAAAAAAAAAGTAAGGGTTATCTCATTTGTCCTGGTGCTAACTTACTCTCCATTGGAGAATCTGTTTCTCTTTTTCAGATTGATGTAGATCCTCAGGAGAGAGCCACCCCATCATACCTCAAAAGGGCCCCGGCTGAAACTAAGAAAAATTGGAGAAACAAGCAAGGGGGCTGTTTTCTTGATGAACTAGATACCAGCACAAGGGGGAAGGAGATCAGCACAGAGAAAAATCAACTCCTACCAAATCAGAGAGCCAGAGCCTCAGAGGCCCCCAACACCTCATCACTGAAGCAGATCAAAAATGAACCCAATATGGCTCAGGGAAATTTTGCGGAAGAGGGGGTGGAAAGAATGTCAGAGCCACATGTTGGGTCATGATATGCAGAGACATTTAGCTTACCCATAACTGTGGGCTAACTCCACAATGCATGACCCATATACCTCAGCAAGGAGGGGCCAAGGGGAGGGGGTAGGTCACGGATGAGCCTAATAATGGTACCAAACTGACTGTATTTGCTGAATACAAAACTGACTAATAAAGAAAAAAAAAAAAAAAAACAGGAGTATAGATCAATGGAATAGACTTGAGGACCCGGACTTTGGGTCAAGCAACTATAGCTACTTGATATTTGATAAAGGCCCAAACAATATAGGCTGGAAAAAAGACAGCATCTTCAACAAATGGTGCTGGAGAAACTGGATGACCATATGCAGGAAACTGAAACTTGACCCACACATTTCACCATGCACTACACTCAAGTCCAAATGGATCAAAGATCTCAATACAAGACCAGGAACTCGAGTATTGTTCTTACTTTTAAAAGAAAATATTTAAATCCATTTAGGTTCTCCTAATGTCATGATAATTTCCTTGTATTCATAGTTTACTAGGAGGTATTAATCATCAAAGGGTATTGAATGTTGTCAAACAATATTTCTACATATCTTGAGAAGATTATGTGATTTTTAACCTTTATTTTATTAATGTGGTACATCAAATTAATTGATTTTCATATGCTGAAGTATCCATGCATCCCAGGAATAAGTTGTACTTGGACATGGTGTGTGGTCATTTTATTATGCTGTTATTTTGTTCATTAGTACTTCCTTAAAGACTTTGTATCTATATTCGTTAGGAATATTGCTTCATTTGGTATCAACCTAACATTGATTCCATAAAATAAGAGTAGAAATTTCCTCTTCTTTACCTTTTGGAGATAATTGGCAAAGAATTGGCATTCTTTCCCATTTAAGTGCTCGATAGAATTCACCAGAGAAGCCATCTGGTCCTGACCTTTTCATAATTGGGAGGTTTTATGATTATTGATTCAAGCTCTCTACTTGGTACTGCTCTACTGAGACTTTCAGTTTTTTCATGATTTAATAAGCTGACCATTTCCAGGTGTTACCCATTTATTCTGTCTTCCTATTTGTTGGCATATAATCATTCCTAGTACTCTTCTAGAATCATTTCCTGCCTTCCTACTTTCATGCATCACCTTGAATTGGTCCTCTTTCATTTCTACTTTTAGTCAGCTAGACACCTGTTTGTAATTTCAAAAGGCAACTCAAATTTCATCGATATTTTCTATTTTTTCTAGTCTCTATTTTCTTTTTACTCTGACCATTATTATATTTTTTGTTCTTCTACTGAGATTAGTTTGTTTTATTATGTTCCTAACTCCTAGAGGTGTAAAGTTGCTTATCTGAGGTATCACTTCCTCACAAATGCAGCTCCCATTGTTTCTGAGCTCTCCTACTAGTGCTGCCTTTGTGGCATCCCATAAGTTGTGATATGTTGTGCTCTGTTTTCATATGTTCCAATATATTTTAATATGTTTTCTTCTAAATTTTAAAGTTTTTTATTCATTTGAGAAACAGACAGAAAGATGAAGACAGAGAGAGAGAGAGGATGAGTATGGGCATTCCAGGGTCTCATGCCACTGCAAACAAACTCCAGACACATACACCCTTTCGTGCATCTGACAGTATGTGGGTACTGGTGAATCAAACCCAGGTCACCAGGCTTCGCAAATAAGTGCCTTTAACCACTGAAATATCTCATAAGCCCTCTTCTAATTTTTATTTGATCCTAGTTGTTAATGAGGAGTATATTGTCCAATTTTCCCATTCTGGTGCATTTTCAAGGTTCACTTCTGCTACTCATTTCTCACTGTATTTTATTATGGCCCAAAAAACCTACTTGGCATTATTTTAAATAAAATCTCATGTGATGGGACTTTTTATGTCTTGTATCTCCTTGTTGAAATTCTTTGTTCATTCATTATTCTCTTGGCATTAGTTAACATCTTTATGAGCTGTGACCAGTTAGTTAATCATTCAACTATTTTTTATTAGGATCAGTTTCTGGAAAATTATATTATTCTCTTATTTGGAAACTCTGCCTGATTCTTCATTTTCTTTGAGTCTTTGTATTGATTGTTTCCACTCCAAAGCAAGAACCGCCCCCAGTCTTCAAAGAATGGCCTCCTGCAAGAGATGACTGTCACTAATCACCCTGACAAGAGGTCCCTGGACCCTACGAGATGGTTTCCTCTCCAGGAACAAACTGGCAGCTGTGGTCTTGGTGTATTTGTGTCTTGTACGTTTACTCCTGCTGAGCTGTGGTGGGCAGAAATTGATAGCATCTATCATCTAAACCGTGAGTCCATTCCCCAACACATGGCTAGACTGTACGAGAACTGCCTGAGAAGGCACTGCTTTATGTAAAGCTACGGGAGGAAGGCTACATTGATTCACTCATTCCCTGTCCATGTGGACATCTGAGTTTCATCTCCTTACTCTATGCTGAGCAAAGGGGACAAAACACCTGGCAAAAACCAGCAGGTGGGAGGAAAGAGTTTATTTTGGCTTACAGTCTCAAGTTCCATTACAGCAGGGAAAGTATGATAGAGGAGGGGCTGGGCATCACTCCTTGCCACACAGCTGGCAGAAAGCAGCAAGACAGTGAGCTAAGCTCTGGCAAGGGGGAGCTGTCAGACCAGGCCCCTGCATTCCCATTGTGAAGCTGGGACCTGATGGTACAGCATTGCATGATGAGTCCTCTTACTGGCTTCCGTGAGTTTGGCATGGCATTCTCCAAGCATACAAGAGCCCTTCAATTCGGACAGTTAGGACATTATTTCTCACTGAGGAATCTTTCCCAGAACCACTGCTGAGTCGACATGTCTGTGAAGTAAGCAGGGCCCAGGGTTTCCCACTTGTCCATGTTGCTGGCTTTGCCTATTGCCTATTGTTTCTGATCTTGCAATACACTACTGCCACCTCTTCCGTGGGTTAATGGAATGTCCTTCTTTTTTTCTTTTTTCTTTTTTGGTTGGTTTATTTATTTATTTATTTGAGAGTGACAGACAGAGAGAGAAAGAGGCAGAGAGAGAGAGAAAGAGAATGGGTGCACCAGGGCCTCCGGCCACTGCAAACAAACTCCAGACGCGTGCGTCCCCGTGTGCATCTGGCTAACGTGGGTCCTGGGGAGTCTAGCCTTGAACCAGGGTCTCCAGCCCCAAGGAATGTCCTTCTTTGTGATTTTACCGAACATACTTTTGCTCCTCCCCAACCCCACTCATACACTAAAGAAAAAAGTGTTCACTAATAGTATATAAATCTAATCCATTTCCTGCTTATAATATTTCAGTTTCTTCTCCTCAAAGCTAATCTTTAGTGAAAACTTATCAAGTGTAAGGTACCATGCTAAAAGCACTTCATATAAGACACTAACTGATCTGGAACATTCCAGGGAATGGGTTCTATTATGGTTGTAGTTTTTGAAGGAAGAACCTAAGGCTCAGAGAGATGATTAAATAAGTTCAAGGGCCGCATGTCACCAATGGCAAGTTACTAAGCCCTCCCCTGCCTACAAAATCCCAGCCATCCTGTTCTTAACCCTCTTTCCTTAAGATCTGATTCAAGTCTCTTTCTCAGGAGGCTTTTTTGAGCTTCAGGGGGCTTTAATTCTTCCTGCTACACTTCCTTCCTATGTAGCCTTATGACCAAACAATTACTAAGTCTCTGTAGGCTCTCACAATGGCTATAATTTCATCACAACTGGAGTAATTTACTCTTATAAAAAGATTGGAAGCCAGGTGTGGTGGCACATGCCTTTAATCTCAGCACTTGGGAGGCAGAGGCAGGAGGATAACTGTGAGTTTGAGGCCACCCTGAAACTGCATAGTGAATCACAAGTCAGCCTGGGCTAGAGTGAGACCCTACCTCAAGAACAAACAAACAAACAAAAAAGTTTGGAATAGAGTTTTCTTTGTATTGCTTAAAATATCCAAATACATACTGATTATTCAGTGAAGCTTACAAATTTTATTTATTCTTGAGGATGCTGTTCATATAATTATGTTCTGCAGAAGTACATCATTATGACAATCCTATCAAATATCTATAAATAAAAATGAAGCATCTTTTTGATGTTCTGCTCAGAAAAGAATGATGCACTGCCTGTCTACAACAATGTGTCATTTCCTCAAGCTGAGATATGGATCCTCATCTCTCCTGATCCAACAAACAGTAACATTTCCACAGGGAAGTGATGACAGCCCAAAAGCCCTTGGCTCATACCTACTTCACACCTACCTTTATGTCCATGGTATATTCTAGGACCATTTCAGAACCATTCAATAGACAAAATGATAAAGAAATGCTGTACTGCGAAAGCCATAGTCCAACTCATCTTTAGTGAGTACAATGCATACCACAAAGACAGACCTGTTAACATTTTTATGTAGAAGACTACTAATGAGAAGAAAATAATTACAAGTGCAATATTTAAAACTTCTGTTAACTAGTGAAAATACATATTAGCAGAACAATGGAAGGGCATAAAGGTAAGAAATTGCAAAGCGCAATAACATGGTGTTTGCAAGTACTTGTAAGCACAGCTGGCATACAGAGGGAACATCCTAAAGTACCCCCAGGCTTAACTCATGGAAATGAAAGAAAGGTGAAGAAGTGTTTTGTCTCTAGGACCATTTAGATTTTCTTTTATTTTATAAACATTTATGAGCTATGATTTACAGAAATGGAACTACCCCATTTTAAGTAAGCAGTCTGATGAAATACAGATCTGGTTAAATATACCTTCTCAAACATTTATTATTTCTTCATGGTGGAAGCATTCAAATTTCTTCTTTTTGGAAATAATACAGTTCATAATTATTATGTATTGTGTGCATTAGCACACCCAATCTTACTGCTCTCTTTTAACTTAGTTATCTTCCTCTACTTTCCCCAGCCTCTGGTTATCACCATTCTAGTCATAATTTCCAGGTCAACATTTTTATAATGTACATGTGAGTGCAAGGTCATGTAGATCATGTCTCTTTATGACTAGTTTCCTTCACTGACTATAAAATAACCTTCTGTTTCATTCACATTGTTTCAAATGGCAGAATTTCATAAAAATGGGTTACTTCTAGACTTCTTGTAGCAAACTCTTTATATACAGATATAAACATGTATATAAATAGTCAACTCAGTTTCTCTACTTACTAGCTGAATAACATATAGACATGCCAAGTTATGAAAGACATCATGCCTTTGTTCCTGTATTTGAAATCTACAAAGAGGCTGTTTCCCTTATTTATTACTTGACTATTAATCATTTAAAACAGAGTGTAATAACATAGTTTTATTCTTTCAGTAGATTTATGTTCTATGATCTTTATATAACCATGAAAGAACTTTCTAGTAAGAGCTTAGTGAATGAATAGATAGTGGTATCAGTAACTTTCTCATTGCTGAGACAAAATACCTGACCATAAAGCAGCATAAGGAAGGAAAAGTTTATTTTGTCTTACAGTTCCAGAGTATAGAGCTCATTATGAAGAAACATGGCAAAAGCAGACAGCCAGCCTCACACCATCACATCAGCAAGAACGAAGTAAACAGAGTGAGTAGGGCTAAACTATAACTACTTAAGGCCCAACTTCAGTGACATACTTCCTCCAGAAATGTTCCAGCTCCCAAAGGTTACCCAACTTTCCCAAACACCACCAACTAGGGTTAGGGTCATTTCACAAATAACCACAATAGCAATATAGACAATCACAATGAATATTGTCAAGCACTAGATCAACAGGGAAAATATGTTTTCATAAATTCTTTTAGAAAGAGTTCATAAGAAATGGAAAAATATCAAAATGTTACCAAAACAGAGAATTACATTTTAATTGTATATCTGGTCATAACAATTGATAAAATGTGTAACTTAAACATAATTTATACAATTACCTGCATAGATTATGAAGGGGGCCTGGAGAGATGGCTTAGCAGTTAAGTGCTTTCCTGTGAAGCCTAAGGACCCTGGTTCAAGGCTCGATTCCCCAGGACCCACATAAGCCAGTTGCACAAGGTTGCGTGTGCATCTGGAGTTCATTTGCAGTGGCTGGAGGTCCTGGCATGCCCATTCTCTCTCTCTCTCTCTCTCTCTCTCTCTCTTCTCTCTCCCTCCCTCCCTCCCTCACTCCCTCCCTCTTACTCTCTCTGTTTGTTGCTCTCAAATAAATAAATAAAAATAAACAACAAGAAAAAATTTTTTTAAAAATGAAGGGCTAGAGTCCTCCTAAATTCTCAAACAAAACTTTATTAAGTGAAGGAAAATGGTAGCCATCAAACTAAATTGTATGGGTTTATCATAATATGGATACATTATTTTTATATAAATCCATTACAAGCCAAAGATATACAAACAAATTTGCACAAAAAATTGTCTAATCTGTAAAAAAAAAAAAAAAGCATTCACAGCACAGGCATCTCCACCCAAGAGAGCATCATGTTTATGAATAGTATTGAGTTTCCCATTTATTTCTTCACAATTTGAAAATTTATACAGTTACACTGGGTCACACATTGCTTGCATAGTGGGGCACAACCACATCTCTTTGGAGAAGATAATCATGAAATACTGCCAGCAATTCTGTAGGGGTCAATCTCTTCTCACCTGAGATCTCCTCATCCTAAGACTAGTGAGATTTCATGAGCTGCAGCTCTAGTGACAGGAGCTTCCTATTCACATTCCTGTTTTAAGATGAATCAGCCCAGCCTCTGATTCTGCGTCATTCACAGCACTGCCGTATGCCGCACAATGTGTGATATGTGCATTACCTTCCTCACCACACAAAGCCGTGTGAGGGTGAGCCTGGTACTTCTTCACCTCGTAGCCTAGACACCTGCCCCACAGCAGACATTTGCCAAATGCTGAATGTGCTCACCACTGTGATCTCGGGTGCTGGGGCTCACCCACATGAGCCTTGTGGTCTGAAGTATCAAGATTTTCCATTACCTGTTCTGAAAAATAAGAGTAAGTAAATTGTTCCACTCTTAAGAAAATTGGAGACAGAAAAGTCCAAAATAAGAAAACAATGAGGCTGTTTAAGATTCTTTAATTTTGTTATTCTTTCCTTTCAGAATGCCTGTGATTATCTTGACTTCCAGAAGGCCCCTATCTCCCAGCTCATACTTTAACATTTTACTTCACCCATAAAGTCCAGTCCCCTAGTTTTAAAAATCCTCTTTAAAGCCCATTACATATATGAATGAAAATATCATGAAACCCATTGTTTTATACAATTACTATAATTGAAAACTGTCTAGGTCTGGGGAGATGCTCAATGGGTAAAGTGTTTGTGGTGGAAGCATGAAGACCTGAGTTCAGACCCCTAACGCCAATAGAAATGCCTGTCTGTCTGTAATTCCAGTGCTTAGGAGGTGGAGACAAGGGAACCTGGAGCAAACTGCCTAACTAGACTAACCAACTTGTGAGTTCTGGGTTCAAGTGAGAGATTCCATATCACTAAATCAGGTGCAGAGCAATCAGGAAAGACCCCTGATGTCAACCTGTCTTCCACATACATACATGTGGATACATACACACACCACACACACCACACACATGCGCACACAGTGTAAAAAAAATGAAGTTCATGCTGAATGTATGTACACGGTATGAGCAGTACTGACTGGCCTTGGAAATAGTAATTCAGGAAGAATAATATATAAAATAAGAAAAAGTGTAGCATATGCTTTAGACAGTTGATAGATTTAATATTCAGAAAAGTATTAAAGTAAAAGTATTAAAGTGTTAAAACAGAAAGGTATTTAGTGGAAAAGGAAGAAAAATGCCATAAACATTAAAAAATTAAAAATAATCAGGCTGTTACATTCAACATGGCACATTACAGAACTCAAAAGACACAAAAAGGGAAGAAGGGAGAAAACTCTATGCCCCATAAGTGACTGGAGAGGTGAGCAGGGCCAGGTTTTTCGAGTTTCTCACAGGTCACATTGGAGTTGGGGCCCCCACCATGAAACTAGAGGAATAACATATCCCATTTGCATACTTCAGAAACTGCCACTGACTGATCAACAGTGGAGGACTGGTCTACAGTGATGTGGTAGATGTCAAAGGATGATTCTGGGGTACTTCAAAGAAGGCATGATGGACACTGGGATAAGGTAGCAATAGTGAGGCTGACAGAAATGAGTGTTTGAAGATTTAGCTCAAATGACTCCTGGGAATGTAGTGGTGAGTGCAGTAGCATATCAAAGGAGTGCAAGCCTCAAGATGAAATGAATGTGGAAAGTACAGTAGGGTTGGAGCTCAGGTTACATTTTAGGCAGCACCAGCATCCACAACTCATGGAGGAAAATGGCCATGCAGCTCCCCAAGAGGCTTGGTGGACACAAAGTCGAAACAAAGGGAGGGCAACACACTGCTTCCCAAGGGAAGGATATTTCACAAAGGGTGTTCTGAGCAAAGCATTGTGGCCCATTCCCCTGAATCCCAGCACCCAGGAAGAGGAGCCTGGTGTATTATAAATTTGAGGCCAGTCTGGACTATATAGTGAGTCTCACAATTAAAAACAAACAAAAAGACAAGAAGAAAAGAAGGGAATAATGGAGGGGGAATGGGAGAGGGAGAAGAAGAGAATGAATTAGGGAAGTTAGTCCTGAGTAAGAAAGAGTGCTATTAAAAGCAGCAAGACTACATGAAAACCTTTTTTTTCACATTTTCCTACTAAATAGTACAAACATTCACAATCATATATTTTCTTGTTCGTTGGAGTTCTGTTTTCACTTTCCCAGAAGTTGTTTGTATGTAATGTTCTAGTCCCATCTTCTAAATTACCAATTTTCCTTCCAGTCAGTTATATTAGAGAGTGTCACTGTTCCTTTCAGATGGGTGTACTTCTGCCTCGTCACTGGTGCACAAGGGGATTCTCAGAGTTCTCTCGGGATCATTGACTGAGAGGTGGCAGATCGTTTGGCTGATTCCATTCTCTGATTAAAAGAATTTTAGTGTGGTTGATCCTGCAGCTAGTTCCTAGCAATGATGAGAGCTTTCCCCCAATTCAGATTTCATTGGCAACCTGGATTAGATTTGCACTGGATCATCTTCTCGCAGGGAAGCCAGTCACAGGTGGTAAGTAGTCCAGCCCTCTAAAGCCACTGGTCTGCTCTCCAGTGTTAGTTTTCTCTTTGCACTTCCCAGCACTCAGGGTTCCATGACTGTGACAGTTAGGAGCATTTTCAGTTCGTGTTAGAGAGAAAGTCACTGTCTGCCCAGAATGAAGCTGAAAAGCCATGATTTCTTCTGCACCCTCCTAGCCACACAAGCTAAGGGACTCAGGAGTAACGTGAAGCTATGTCTGTTTGATGGTGTCACACCCAGTCTGACAGACACTGATAGCAATGAAAAGGACCTGCAAGATCATTCATCTGGTAGAAGCCTCTTGTTCTGTAGTTGAGGGGAAGGAGTCAGAGCCAGGACTTTCCAGTTGCCTTCATGGTGCCAGGCAAAGCAGTGACTAGCATGAGAGAAAACTAACGACTTGGTGCAATATATAGAAATGTGGACTTTTGACCAGAGCTACCCATAACCCCACTTCTAGGAAGAAAAAGAAAAGGGCATTCTCGCCCTTCAAAAATCAGCTATGAATTTGCTTTTCTAAATGTCAGCAGGCAAGCTATACAACATGAGAAGCTTCCTAAAGATGTTGCAAAAGTTCATACTTGAATTTTTTATTTTTAAGACTAGTTGGAATTTCTTAATTATGAGGACAAATGATGTTTGCAAAAACTTCTATTTCTACTTCTACTGCTTAAATCACCTACTTATAATCAAAGGGCAGGTATAACCTGTCTATTATTGTAGAAGTTGAAAATCCCTAACCCCAAAATTTCTAAAATTCAAAACTATTGAGTATTGACATGGCCCTAGAGACTAATAGAAAATTCCACACTGGTCTCAGGTAACAGATCAGCAAAAGTATCATCACAGGAATGATAGTTATAGGATCTCCGCAGACTATGCAGATGTGTGCAAACCATCAATAAAGTTTTTGTTTAGACTTGGATTTCCACCCCAACTATCTCAGTACGTGCATGCAAATATTTCAAAATCCAAACAAATCTTGAAACACTTATGGTCACAAGCATTTAGGATGAAGGAAAACCTCACTCTCCACTGAGTAGTAGTCCTGTCCAGTGGTCCCACCCAATGTCCTTCCTAATATCTCCTCCTCTTGACTTCTTTCCAACAGTGAGAGCTGGGATTTACAATTAAGATTAAAGTCATCCCAGTGATAATGCTGATATTAAACAAGCGCTACTTTACTCTGACTGGGTGTTTTCGCCAATTTTTTTTTTGTTTATGTGTACGTATGTGTATGTAGTGTAGTGAGTGTTCAGATATGAACCCTCAATGCACACATATGGAGGCCAGGGGACAGAGTCCAACGACCCTTCTCCATCACTCATCTGCATACTTCCTTGAGATGGAGTCTCTCACTGATTCCTGATGTTTTCATGAGTCTCCGTAATTCTCTGCTCTCTACTCCCCACATTGGATACGTGTTACAGTTAGATAGCCTAAGGACCCTGGTTCAAGGCTCGGTTCCCCAGGACCCACGTTAGCCAGATGCACAAGGGGGCGCACGCGTCTGGAGTTCGTTTGCAGTGGCTGGAGGCCCTGGCGTGCCCATTCTCTCTCTCTCTCTCTCTCTCTCTCTCCCTTTCTCTCCATCTGTCACTCTCAAATAAATAAATATAAATAAAATAAATGATGGAGAAGATACATGGACCATGGTCCACTCTGTAAAGACGCAAGCATGCTGGAAGGACAGGGAGAAGGAAGCTCCCTTGAGTGCTGATGGTGAAGCAAACCTCCCCAGAGCCTGGCAGTGGTGGAGGTGGCCATAGACTGAAATCATTTCTATTCAAAGATGTCATTTGCCCTGTGAAGTCCACATGGCTTGGGTGAATTGATCTTTGGTATTATGGACACTGTTGTGAACTTCAAATCAAGTATTCTGAAATGAATACTGTACTAGGTAGTACAAGACTGGGTAAGGTCTTTGCCCATGCAGGGAGAAGAAAGAAGTCAGAAATGACCTACCAGAAAAATGGTGTTAATTAAGTCTTTCAAATTTTAGATTTCATGTTTTGCTTTAAAAACAGTTTTAAAATTTTAGTGTACATTAGTAAACAGTTTAATGCTCCCTATATATCTTATGTAGCCCTATGAAGTTAATGCCTCTATGTGTAAGTTTGTTCATATTATCTTTTTATTTTAACTTTGATGTTTAAAAAAATTCAGTCCTATGCCTTGTAGTCTGGTGATGTGCAAAGTCATGTCTCAGATGAGAATATGAAGTAAATATTCAAGAAAATTGCAATTGAAAAGTAGTTTCTTGTAAGAATAAACATGGGGGGATAAGAAGATGTCCAACTGGTAAAAAGCTAGTCTTTGTAAGCACAAGAACATTATTGAAATCCCTGAAACCTATGTAAGAATGCTTGGCATGGTGGCATACCCTTGTACTCCCAGCACCGGGGAGGTAGAAACAGGAGGATCTCCAGGGCTTGCTGGCCAGCCAGTGAAGGTTATTTGGTGACCATAAGACCAATGAGAGGCCCTTTCTCAGAAAAAAAATAGGTAGACAGCACTTGAAGAGAACTAACCTAAAAGTTTGTCCTCTGGACTCCGTGTGTGTGCGTGCGTGTGTGTACACACATGCACGCACACACACACATACATAAATAAGCACAGAAGTGTAGCAATATTTTTTGAGATCTCTCACTCTTATATTTAGAACTTTGAACATTCTTTGAGAAATAAAAAGTAATATTGTCAAGTGTATGAGTGCATTCTTTTCAGATTGCTAAAGCAGCTTCCTTTAATGGTAAAGGAAATTCTGTCTGAGACTATAGGGCAGTATTTGTTTGCTCACACTGTAACCAAAGCAGGACAGCTGCTTTGACTAGACTATATTCAAGAAACTTGAACAGAGAAATCTTAGTCATGCAGAGAAATTGCCACCGCAGCTCTGACATCTCCATTTCATGCTGCTGGAAACAAAGACCTTCTCAGTAAAAAGCAAGAGATAAATCTTTGCTTGACGCAAATTGCTTATGATATACACTCTCATTTAGTGAGGAACTTTCCAGACTGCAAGTTTTTTTCCACATCTATAGACTCAACAAAATTCAATACACAGCCATCATAGCCTGCAACGAATGTTGAATATTTTACATGGCTTACTTAATAGGTTTCAACTAATAATAAAACAGCTCAGTCTCTCCACTGTGGCTTTCTGCAGTTTGTTTGCGTTTTTTATTCACACACTATTTTAAGAGTCTCTAAAATGTTTATGGCTGTGTGTCAGCCTAGTCCTAGCTATGGTGCTGTAATCTGGTTTCTTCACAACTCATCATGTCCCTGTGCCATACCTACCAAAGTTCACACTTGTTATCTAGTCCTAGCCTACACTGAAGTGTGATATCCATGGTGATAGAGGTAAAGGGATCTACCAAGGAACAGGGTAGGAGGGGCAGCAGCATTGAGAAGCTAACATGCTAGGAAATGAGTGAGATTTTTTTTTTTTACACAGATTACAATGGTGGCAATAATCATTAGTGGTAAAAATGATGGAAAAATGAGGCCCAGGGAAGTCACCTGCTTCTGGAAAGACTCTCACAGGCAAGTGTATTCCTTCCTGCACTTGAAGAGTCCACTTTTCCTACACAGAGGAAAAAGAAACCAACCTACCAGAAATACTTTGTTCCACCCTTAACCTGTTTCCTAGGTTCTGTCTTGCACCCCGGGACTGAGAGAGAACTTTTCATGATTCTATCAAAAATCAGTCTTTCTGTTCCTTCCCCTTTCTCAAGAGATGCATGTGGTACTCAGATTCTCTCTCCATTCTTACTAGAACATTCCCAGCTGTCGACATGGCCCTTTCTTTTTTTAGGGTTTTTTTTTTTTTTTTTTTGGTTTTTTTCAAGGTAGGGTCTCACTCTAGCCCAGGCTGACCTGGAATTCACTATGGAGTCTCAGGGTAGCCTTGAACTCATGGTGATCCTCTTACCTCTGCCTCCCTGAGTGCTGGGATTAAAGGCGTGCGCCACCATGCCTGGCTGACATGGCCCTTTCTTATCTGTCACTTCTGAATAATACTTTCCTTGGTTCCTTGCTGACCTTTAGTTATTATGTTGTTTCTACTCTTTCCTATTTTAAAGTCCCAAAAGATCTGTCTAAAGTCAATATGTCATCTTCCTACCATTCACTCACTCTAGCCCACTCCAGTCTAGCCTCTCCTTAGGCACTTGTGGAGGCCATCTGCAATTCTATGTAGCTAAGTGCAGTAGATGGTGATCTCCTTGTCTCATCTCACTTAACCTTCACACCCAAACTTTCACTTAACTAACCAGAGGACACTATGTCCCCACAACAACTACCTTAATAACCATAGTTGCTATGAACATGATAAAAATTCTTCCTTTTTGTGTCTTACTGCAAAAGAAATTCCTGCTGGAAGACACCTATAACATGAGGACATGGATATAGGTATCCCAATACTCTGAGGGACACTAGATTTTGATATGTATAAGGGGTTTGCCTATTAGGACTATAATGTCACAAGAAAGGGATTTTTGTATCACTGAAAATATTAAGAAAAGTAGAAATACCATATAAATATAAAACAAGGTAAGTCTGCTAGGGAAGCTAATCTTTACGAACCCTAAAGTTTCCAAGTGTGGTAGTGGTGCATGCCTTTAATTCTGCACTTGAGAGGCAGTGGTAGGAGAATCGGGGCGAGTTTGAGACCATCCTGAAACTACACTGTGAATTCCAGGTCAGCCTGAGCTAGAGCAATACCCTACCTTGAGAAAAGAAATCAAATGAACCATAGAGTTGAATGTCCGTATTCATCACAAGAACTCAGTGTTCATCCCACTGTGGCAGTTTGAATGTGCTAATGTAAATGTATTATGGCCCCATAGACTAAGGCATTTTATTCAAATTGAGTTTGCAACTTTAGCCTGTATCAGGCAGATTCCTGCTATTGGAGGGCATGTCACTAGATGCAGATCTCAGAATCCACCCCTAAGGTGTGTTTAGGGCTGAAACTTGATTCTGTCCAAAGGTGTGTGCAGAGCACTTTGAGCCCTGGCAGTTCGTGCTTGTAGATAGTGTTGGCTATTGATGTTGTCTCTCTGCTTGTATCCGTGAAAGGGAGCCAGCTTCTTCTGCCACTCAGGAAACTTCCCCTGGATCTGTAAGCCTGAAATAAACTTTTTCCTTCCATAGACTGTGTCTGTCTGGCTGTTCATTCCAGCAACATGGAGCTGACTGCAACAGTGAGTACTAGAGAAACTGGCTTATCCTTGAGTGGCCAATGCCATGTCACTAAATGAGTCAGACCACTATGAAGACTGTTATAGGAACAAACAGATGCCCAGGGGACACCCAGTAAGGTTTCCAGGTTCTTGTGTTCCAGGACAAGGAATTGTACCAGGGACACATGATAAAGTTGTAGAAACAGAGATGGTTTATTAAGACAGAGAAGGGCACTCATGATAATAGAAGTGAGCTAGTAAGCTGGGCAAAAGCCATTCAAGAGCCCTGAGCCAGGAGTCTTATGAGCTTTTACATAGCACCTGCCTCTCCTGCATTTGCATACTGTGGGCTTTTCTTCCACATGCTCTGTCTTTGCATGAAGCCCAGGTAAGGGAGGGTTTCTGTCCTCTGCCAACTTGTTCTTTCATGTGTTAATCTTGATGCCTCTCTTACCAATTCCTTCCCTCCTGTTATGGTGTTTCTGGTTAGGTCTCATGCCTGGTTTTCCTGCTAGGATTTTAGTATAACCATGTGCTTCCATAGTCCAAGTGTACTTTAATAAGTTTCTAGGGAGAGCCCCTTTTTACTTTTAGAAAGAAGTGATCTGTCAGTCTGTGTCTCACGGATAGTGCCAGACAGATGGTGTGGCTTACCTGTCCACTCAGTGCAGAGTCAACCCCCTACCCTGAAAATGAAGCCAAAAGCTGCTTGTAAAATAGAGTCTCTCGGGGCAATGCACAGAGTGAAAACCCACTGTTTTACACAACATGGAGTAACTTAGGGCAGGGAGCTGCCTGATCTCAGCAGATTGGGTAGTTCAACAATGGCCATCAGTACACTAGTCACTTTCCACAGGTCATTGTCGTACCCTCTCTGAAAATGCCCCCACAGATACACAGGTGTACTCACCAGTCCTAGACATCTTCATTGAGTCAACTTGGCCACCAAAAGCAACCACCATAGTAAGGACTTTATAACGAAGAACTGGCAACAACCCTCTAATTCCCCTTGAAGCAAAGATCAAAAGAAACAGGTGCCATTAGGCATTCTGCATTGTACATTTTAAAAATACTTTTTACTTATTTGGGAGCAGAGAGAGATTAAGAGACAGACAGAGGCAATGGACATGCCAGGACCTCCAGCCACTGCAAACGAACTCCAGATGCATGTGCCACTCTGCATGTGGCTTTACATGGATATTGGAGACTTGAACCCTAGTCATTAGGCTTTACAGGCAAACTCTTTAACTGCTGAGTCATCTCTCCAGCCCTGTACATTTTTCTTTCCCAGACACATGCCTCAAATAACTTATTATGCAAACTCTACCACAGTTTCCCCATTAGAGCAGCGTAGGAATCTGTGAGTTCTCCTCCCATTACCATACCATTAGCCTAATCAGCCTCACATCTCTTGCATTCTCATTGCTCTTGCCACATGACAAGCTCTTTACCCTCAGCACCCATCCTCCCTGTCCTAGCTTGTCTTCTGGAGTTGTTAACACAGAATTAACAGTCTGCCACCCAGGCAGATTTCCTTGAAGCATTTCTCCATGACTTAGGCACATGGAGATATATTCAGCTCCATGATTCTTGGATGAACATACAACCAGACACACTTTATGTGAGGAAGGGATTTATTTACGCTCACAGATCTAGGGGAAGTTCCAACAATGGTGGAAGAAGCTGGCTCCGTTTGATAGATCCAAGCTGAGGGAAACCACTAACAGCCAGCACCACAAGCAAGCACGAGCTGCCAGAGCTCAAAACTGCTCTCTCCACACCTTTGAGATGAAGTCCACATCCACCCCCAAAACCACCTTAGGGCTAGACTCCACGATCTGCCCCCAGTGAGCCCCAGTTGTCAGTCTTTGCAGGTAAATGCCTAAACCCCTTAGCCATCTCCATAGCCCATGACGGAAGGTTTTAAAGGCAAAAGGACCACTGAAGGTATAAAGACCTTAAGGTGAGAAGAACAGTAGTTGTAGCAGTTATATTCTCCTGGGACAAAACACCGAATAAGAAGTAGCTTATGAGGGGAAAGAGTTTTTTTCAGGTCTATAGTTTCAATGGGAAATTTCATCATGGTAGAAAAAGGATGGCAATTGGCTTATAGCATATAGCAGCAGTGAGAGAGAAAGGGAGAGAGAGAGAGCAGTCTGAGCAAGCTGGCTGTGAGCACACAGTAGGACTAGACTAATCAACCCTAAGGTCTACCCACAGCAAGGTTCTACCTCCCAAAGACTCTATCACAAACACCTATGGCTATGGGAACAGTTTACATTCCACAGTAGTGGTCAGCAAACTCAGTGTGGTGGTGGCAGAGCCAGGGTGAGGAAGCTTGACAGGGTGTGAGGTGATATGATGCCAGCTCACAGCATCTTGGAGTCATGGCAGGGTATGAGGTTCACAGGGCCTTGGAATCTTAATAAAATGTTTTCACTCTCTGTGTCATGGGGAGCCTTTGGTATGACTTGAGGATCGTATGGGAATGGTACAGTCTGAGTTAAAGTTTTAAAGGGTCATACAGGCTTCCATGTTGTGAGAAAACCAAAGGGAGCTAAAAAAAACAGACATCAAGTTAAACAGCAGTTTCGATAATCCCAGTGAAAGAGGATAAGGAGCTTTCCAATTACAAGAGAACAAAGAGAAAGGGCAGAATCCTAGAGTACATTTGAGAGAAAAAAATGACAAGATTTGAGGTATGAAAAGAGTACAGGCACAAGGATGATTCCAGAATTTTTTTTTGAGGTAGAATCTCATTCTAACTGAGGCTTACCTCAAATTCATGGTGATCATCCTACCTCAGCCTCCTGAGTGCTGAAATTATAAGGCATGAACCACCATGCTCATTTTGATTCCAATATTCTTTTCCTTGCTTGCTTTTTTTGTTTTGAGTAGCTAGAAATACTGAGTTACTATTAATTGTCATGGTAAAATATTCAGAAGGAAAAATAGATCATTGAGTATGTTGATACACTCTTATACTCTCTCATTAATTCAGTGGCTAAATTGAGTGGCCATTTCATGTGATGCTCTGTGCTGGCTGGTAGAGATATAGAAACATAATGCTGTCCTTGTGCTCAGGGGCTCACAATCCAGCAGAAGAAACATAGATGTAATACAAGGTTTCAAATTTATTCCTGCATAAAGAGGAGGAAATTTGATGGCATGGAAGAGAAGTCAATTTATTACCATAAATAATATAATTAAACAAAACTATCTAAGCCCCTATTTATGATGCAATCATAAGATAACATTTTGTATTATTAAGTGGAAAGGTGAAAACCTACTTACATGAGCAGATCTTAACCCAAGACAGTGTCATTGGCATTCATCCCACTCTCCAGCAGCTAAACAAATGACTTTGGATGAAAAGAGCTCAACTGAGAAAATAGCTCTATTTTTCAATTTTCAAAATTCCCTTCATCTTGAAGCATCAACTGAGAGAACCCAGGAGGACAGAAGGTATGGACTAAATCAATTTCAAATAAATTGACAATGTCCTTCTGAACACAGCAGCTCTGCAAATTGTAGAAAAGTGTAGACCATAAAATTCAAGTAGCTTATCATCCTTCTGAAGACATTCTTATTTCAGGTATATTTTTTTAAGTTCTTAAATTTTTAGACCCAGGGGCAACAAATCATATCATGGTGAATCATTTGTTTATGGTATCATGTTTAAGTTAGACTTTGTGGCCCTTCCAGTTTGGGGAACTATGTAAACATTTCTTCTATTTGTGCTAATTACTTTTCTCATTGCTGTGACTAATTACCTGATAAGAAGCCACTTGCAGGAGGAAGGATTTATTTGGGATCACAGTTCGAGAGGGTATGGTCCGTCATGGAGATGAAGGCATGGCAGAGGGTGGTACCATCCACAGTGGTGGAAGCAGGTAGAATGGCTTACTCACATCATGACACACTGGGAAAAAGAAACAGAGCTAAGGCCAGAATGGGGGCCGGACTGCAACCCAAAAGGCCTACCCCTAGCAACCTATTCCCTCCAGTAAAGCTCCAATTATGAAAGGTCCCACAAACTTCCCAAGCAACACTCCCAGATTGGGAAGCATTCAAACACATGAGCCTGTGGGGGACACTTCACATTCAAACCATAACACTGGTGCATCTAAAGTCTAGCTGTGCATTCAAATTTCAACTTGTCTGAGTTGACTGATTAATATATGGTATTGCTGTCAGATTCACATTGCTGAGATGAACCTCCAAACCAGACATAATTTATGGGAGGAACAGGATTTATTTGAAGCTTACAGATCCAGGGGAGGTTCAATAATGGCAGAAGAAGCTGGTCCCCTTGACACAGATTGACACACAGAGAAAAGCATCCACCACCCACCACAAGCAAGAGCACTCCAGGGATGCCAGACAGAGCTCAAGCATGTTGCTTGTGTTAGGCTGTGCTGCAGTCAGGTTCGCATTGCTGGTAGAAATCACCCAACAAACAGCAGCTTGTGGAGAAAAAAAGGGTTTAGTTTGGCTTAAAGACATGAGGGGAAGCTCCATGATGGCAGGGGAAAACAATGGCATGAGCAGAGGTTGGACATCACCTCCTGATCAACATCAGATGGACAAAAGGAACAGGAGAGTGTGCCAAATGGGAAAAAAAAATGGGGAAACTGGCTATAATACCCATAAACCCACCCCCAACAATGCATTCCTCCAGGAGGTGTTAATTCCCAAATCTCCATCAGCTAGGAACCTAGCATTCAGAATGCCTGAGTTTATGGGGGACATCTGTATCAAACCACCACATTCTATCCCTAGCCTACATAAACTAATAACCATACATGGTAGAAAATGCAATGCATTCAGTCCAACTTTAAAGGTCCCCATAGGTTTAATCAATCCTAATGATGGTCAAACATTCCCATAGTCCAAGATCTTTTACCTAAGCCATAATACCAAAAAAAAAAGAAAGAAAGAAAAACATGATGGCACAGAACAAACATTCACACTGCAAAATATGGAATTGGGCATAGCAAATGAATATTCAACCAATACATGATTTAAACTGGGCAAACATCAAACTCTGTAGCTTCCAGTCAAACAATTCTAGTCAGTGACAAGTCTCCAAGTCTGATAACTCTAACCAGTAACAAGTCTCTGGAGTTCCAATTCTGCTCCTCTGGCTAGGCTACTCACAGTCCTAGAAAACTTCATCCAGGGCCAGCAGCTCTGCTTAGCAGCCATCTTGTGGTCCCAGCATCTCCACTGGGTCTCCACTACAACCCAAAGACCATCCTCATGGCTCCATCAGGTCTCTATATAGGCAATCCTGCAAACCTGCTTCACACTGCCCATAGACATTTCCAAAACACAAGACTGTGTTGCAAATTTAATGATCCTCTCTTTCCTGCATTTCTTATACTCTGTAATACCAGGTGTGGTGTGAATTTGTTTATCCAGGGGGGGAATAAAGCAGACTTTTAAGAACAGGACACTCCTTGTGTATTCAGGCCCCTTCAAAAGAGTCTATATTCTTCCTGTTGTCCCAATAATGCAGGTCAGCTGGCCCAATCTCAAAGGTTATAATCTCTCATATAACTGCAGGTGAACAGGCAGAAGTTTCAGCCCAAAGATTTCATTTCCATGCCATAGCCCTCTGCTAACACCAGTCCATTTCTACACAAAGCAACTATGCCCAAGTTCTCAGGACACAGGCATAACAACAAGCCTGTCATACAAACTGCTTCTAGCCCAGTCCAGGCAAAACTCTTTCTCACTCTCAAAAGCCAAACCTCACAGTCCATAGTTCTTACTGCATTCAGGTCTTTCAACTCTCTCCAGAATAGTCCATCAAGCTGTACCTATAGCACTTCAAGCCATCTCTTAGGACAAGGTTTCAAATACTTCCACATTCCTCTTGAAAATCAGCTCCAAAAGGCCAAAGCCACACAGTAAGGTGTCTAGCAGCAAATGACACCACTCCAAATTTATTGTTGCAATCAGGTTTGTATTGCTGGCAGAAATCACCTGATCAAGGGCAGCTTGTCTGAAAGAAAGGGTTTATTTTGGCTTACAGGCCCAATGGGGAAGCTTCATGATGGCAGAGGAAAATGATGGAACGAGTAGAAGGTGGATATCACCTTCTGGCCAATATTAGGTAGACAACAGGAACAGGAGAGTGTGCCAAACACTGGCAAGGAGAAACTGGCTATAATACCCATAAGCCCGCCCCCTAACAATACACTGCCTCCAGGAGGTGTTAATTCCCAAATCTCCATCAACTGGGAATCTAACATTCAGAACTAAGTTTGTGGGGGGCACCTGAACCAAACCACCATAGACTGGAATTCAGATCCACCCCCAAACACACCTGTGGTAGTTTGAATAGACGGCCCCTAATATATTCAATATTTTATTAGCTTTTAGTTTAGACCTGCAGCCACCTGGCTTGAAGCAGTGTCACTAAGTGGACCTTAGGGTCCAGCCTTAAGGTGTGGTGGTGTGTTTGAGATTACAATCTAAAGATATGCAAAATGTGCCTAGCAGGAGTTCCTGAAGTGTGCTGTGTGGTGTGGCTTTTGGCTTGGGACTTCTCTCTCTCTGCTTGCTCCTTTAAGAGGGGCAAACTTCTTTCTGCCATTATGGAACTTCCCCTGGATCAATAATCTTCAATAAATCCCTTCCTTCATATCTGTATCTGGTCTGGAAGTTCATCTCAGCAAACCTAAAGCTGTCTGCTACAACACCTTAGGGCTGGGCTATAGTATCTGCCCATAGGACCTCTTCTAGCCAGGCAGCTGGAAATATAAGAAAATTTAATAAAACTCTTAAATCTATTGAGGAATATCCACACAAACTACAATATTTTGCCCTTGGTCCCCAAGAGAGCCATAACCATCTCACATTGTATATTGCTTTTAGGTCCCATAGATTTTTACCAACTTTAAGATTGTTCCAAAGTTCCAAGTTTCATCTGAGATTTAAAATTGTCTCTTAACAATGAGTCCAGTAAAATCAAAACATTTTATATACTTTCAATACATAAACATATCTATCTGCTGTAATGTATAACTAACAAGGAGACACTGACCAATACAAATTCAATAACTATCATGTATACATGAAACATCTGCAGTTCAAGTCTGATGTTATAATCAATGACTGACAGTCTCTGGATTTTCCAATTCCACCCCTCCAGCTGGGCTGAGTAGCTTGGGAAATATTTCTTCCCAAGCCAATAATGCTCCATGGTAGGCCTTGAATAGTCCTGGTATATCCAAAATATCTTCAGGTCTCCATGAAAACCATAGTTCATCTTCACCAAACTGCTCCACTGGCCTATCAGGGTCATCACACCCTGCCCCATGCAACATCGCAGCAGCGGCTCCTGGAAATATGTGCACTTCATGACCCACTCCATGCAGTTTTCATGCTTCTGAAACCCATAGCAGGTATGCAGGACACAGCCATGTTGTTAATTCAGAGAAAAAAAAATGTGACCTTGAAGAGCAGGTTCCTTCCTTTCAGTCAACTCCTTTCAAAAGAATTTGCATTTCTACCATTCAATCTCTCCTCAGGCATGCTTTCCATTTTTCAATGTAAAGCAGTTGAGCCACCTTGATCATGGTAATATCTCCTTAAAAATAGCACCTTTAGCAACTAGTCCTAGTGCGAATAATTTTAAACTTGCTAGAATTTTTCCAACTTTAAATCTTAAATTTCTCAATTTCATATTCTTTTATGGTTTTTCGAGGTCTCACGCTAGACCAGGCTGACCTGGAATTAACTACATAGTCTCAGGGTAATCTCACAGTGATCCTCCTACCTCTGCCTTCTGAGTGCTTGGATTAAAGGCATTTGCCACCACACCCAACTCAGTTCCATATCTTTAACCAAGCACATCAATCCATTACAAATAACCATGATCAAACTCTCTAGGCACGGGCAGCATAATGCAGCCAACCTTTGTGCCAGTAGCCCAGTTCCAATAAACTATTCTGCAGTCTTTCATCCCCCTTGGAAAGTTCATAAGCACAGCCTCCAAATGCAATTCTCTCTGTACTTAGCATTTTCAAACTCTCACCAGAATAATCCATAAAACTTAGTTTGCTGCTCTGGAAGGCGTCTTCACTTGCAAGTACAAAGTCTATGCCCATTCTGCCAAAACAAAAGTTCCAAAAGAACAAAATCTGTCCACAGGACCTCTTCTAGCCAGGCATCTGGAAATCCAAGAAGCTTTAATAAACTCCTAAATATATTGGGGGCCATCCATTCGAGCCTGTAAGCTAAAATAAACCTATTTTTCCCACAAGCTACTCTTGGTTGTGTGATTTCTGCCAGCAATGAGAACCTGACTGCAACAGTAGTCTTTGGTCAAAAATGTTTTAGAGTGAAGAATATATTCTTTGGGGCTCAACTAACTCTCTCCATCACAGTTTGCACATTCCAAGATATGGAGATGTCTCACATTTCTCTTCTTTAAATTGCCACATTCCTGATGGAAGGTAGTTAGGAGAGTAACTACTTTCAGGTACCAGATGATTTTTTTTCTCACATACAAACATAAACAGAGCATAGATCCTAAAGTGGATGAGTGACCATCTACTGTGCTGTACACAAGTCACTAATAGGATGTCCTTGTCTTGAGGCCACCAAAGCCACACTCACTGATGGCCTCACCATGGAGTCTATCTGAAATGCATTGCTAAGAGATGATATGCAAGTGCCTATAGATCATATTTCAAAAAGAAAAGATGGCAGGCAGGAAGAGCCCCAAATACATGGTAAATGTTGTAAGGGGAAATTGTCCAGTGCCCATAGACCATGTCCCACATCTGAATTACCTAACTAAGAGACCAGTTCAGTGGTTATTGTTGTTTACATCATCAGTGGTGTTACCAGTGGTAGCTAGGAGAGAAAGCAAATGGTTAGCTAGCCAGAATTTTGTTCATTTTCTTTTATTTATTTATTTGAGAGTGAGAGAGAGAGAGAGAGAGAGAGAAAGAGGCAGATAGAGAGAGAATGGACGCGCCAGGGCTTCCAGCCACTGCAAACGAACTTCAGCGCCCCTTGTGCATCTGGCTAACGTGGGTCCTGGGAAATCAAGCCTCGAACCGGGGTCCTTAGGCTTCACAGGCAAGTGCATAACCATTAAGCAATCTCTCCAGCCCAAAATTTTGGAAGGGGTTAATAGAAGCCCTTTTCCCATTCAGAAGCTCCTTGAGATGAGCCCCTTCTCCCCAGACCCATCCTCCAGCTTCCTGGTTTCCTGCCTCTGCTCAAATGCCAGATAGCACAGGGCTGTTCTGTTTACTTCCAACCTACCTGAATGCTGAACTCTTTAGAAAACAAAAAATATCCTTGGGCTTTTGTGAGCAAAGGAAAGTGGCACTTCTGAATGAGAAAAATGGATCTGCCCCCAGTTCCCCCATGCATCCATGGCTACAACCCGTCTGTAGATGGCTTTCCCTCTCACCAGTGGTACGCTGTGTTATTCTCACTAGCCGTGGTCAGTCTCAGATGTAGTCCCTTAGAAGTCACACCCATGCCTTTCCATCTTACAGCAGACCTAAGGCAACCTACAGCAGAGAGCCTGGTGAGAATTCTCTTTCCCAAGGATGCCCCTCCTTAGTGCCACAAAACTTCTGCTCACAGAAAAAAACATCCCACCATTCTGCAATAAGAGCCCAGGAATTCTTGAAGTCTCCCACAAGTGGTAAGAGTTTATGTTTTGTTGTTGTTGTTGTTGTTTGTTTGTTTTTGTTTTTCTGAGGTAGGGTCTCACTCTAGCCCTAGGCTAACCTGGAATTCACTATGTCATCTCAGGGTGGCCTCCAACTGACGGTGATCCTCCTACTTCTGCCTCCCAAGTGCTGGGATTAAAGGCGTGCACCACCACACCCACCCAAGAGTTTATGTTTTAATCTGGGAAACCTTCCGGGGATAGAAAATTCAGGCTACAGTCTCCATACTACTGGGCAGGTGTCCCAGACACCTTTGCTGCACTTGAGTATTTACTCCATGTCAACTGCATCTTGATAGAAAATACTTTAAAAGTTGCAGGACACTAAGAGAACTGAGATTTAGGGAAGAGAAAGATCCAAGATTTGTGCCTTGGAAAGGGGAAAATAGAGGAAGGGGTCACAATAGGACAGGTTTCATAGTCAGACAATATAATATGTGCAGAAAGTATTGATAAAATTCAACTGAAAATTGTACAAGCTTAACATTTCAAACAATTTTGGCTAACCAGATGTTAGATATAACAAGCATTACAATTTAATAACTATTATAGATTATAAATTGTCATATGTAGGATTAAATTATCACTCCACTTTGAAAGATGGTTTCCCTTGTTCTCCCCAGTGTAGCTGCCTTGAGCCAGCATTCTCAAAACCTCTCTAAACTAAGCATATATTTTACTTCTGGTACTTCAGGTTTCAAGACTAAACCCATGGTAAGAGTAAAGTAGAATGACTAATGACTGACTCATTTTCAGTTCACTTTTTTTTTTTTTTTTGGATGCTGTTGTGGTTTGAATAAAATGTCCCCCATAGCCTCATGCATTTTGAATGGTTGATTCTCAATTGGACTTCAGTTAGGAGGTGGAGACTTGCTAGAGAAGGTGTGTCATTGGGGGCAGAACTTGAGGTTTATTAGTCCAGGCCATTGTATGTTCAGGGCCAATTCTCTTACACTGCTTCCTTCCCCTGCTTCCGTGACACGATGTGATGCTCAGCTGTCTACTGTGTGATGCTTTTCTCACTGTGATGGGACCTCCTCTACAGACTGAGAGTGAGGTGGGTCCTTTCCTCTCATGGACCACTTCCCATTGGGTGTTTTGTCCCAGCAATGAGAGGGTAACTGCTACATGTGCTAATAATGCTTTTGTACTCCTCAAACTGAATATAGCCCTAGCTCTATGAAATGATGTTAAGTAAAAATAAACACATGCACGAAACACAGAAGACTTGCTGTAACATACAGTTTCCCTGGTGTCCGACTGAAGGACTTGACCATGATTGAAGCAAAGAGCACGGCTTTCATGCTGGGGCATACTATCAAAGATCAGCTTCCTTCTCTAAAGTCTGTTCCAAACCTAAAAGTTTAGGAAAATAATGAACATAGTTACTCAATTATGTATCATAGAGTCTAATATACAGTAGTTCTTCAACTAATATTTGCAAATGAATTATATACATTATTCTCATTTTGATAATTAAATAGATAAAAGTATTTTCACAAAAAAAACTGAACATCATGTTTAAGTAGGTAAAAGGGAACTAAGATTAATAAGATTGACTAGAAGAAATAACTTGCTTAATAATTACAAATGTAATATTGTAATTATCTGTGGACATGTATGTATGTATAGAGGGATACATACATAGATACATAAATATCTAGATGTACATACATAGATGTAGGTAAGAGTAATTTAGAGAAACACTTATTTGGTAAAGAAAAATAGTTTGATGTGCCATTTGAAAGGTATTTGCAAAGTAACCTATAGTTATAGTATTGATAGCACTTATTAAATAGGAGAAATATTGGTATGTTGCTCAGTACATTATATTGAGTGCTAAATGACTGCACACATGTAAAGCCTTGTAAAATTATTGTTATTGTGAAAGTTTGTTAAATCCTAAAAACAAAAACCTGAAATTTGAAAACTTCCAATTTCAAGTTGTAGTTAATTGAAGAGTGTTGCCATCTGCGATATGTCAATTCTATACAAGGCAATTGGAAACCAAGGCCTGGGTAAAATGTGGTTTCTCTCCCCACTGTGTAGTGCTGAGTCATTGTGATCATTAAAATGTGACCTGCTACCGTGGAAGCAAGCCAGAGCCATGCAGACATGACAAGGTAAGAAACTAGCCCTGTCTGAAAGAGAACAGAAGCCTGCACCAAGACACGACCTTGAAGTTGGATCACAGAGAACGTATTTTGCAAGCAAAGAAAACATGTTCAGGAGTCTAGAACACTGTCATAAGAAGTGGATCCATTTTTAGTAGATCTAGACAATATAGGACAGGTTGTGTCAGACTGTCAAGGGCCCTGAGAGATTAAGATTTTCCTTCTATCCAGGCATAGTGGCACATGCCTTTAATCCCAGCACTTGGGAGGCAGAGGTAGGAGGATTGCCAAGAATTAAAGGCCACCCTGAAATTACATAGTGAATTCCAGGTCTGCCTGGACCAGAGTGAAACCCTACCTTGAAAAACTAAAAAAAAAAGATTTTTCCTTGTAGGCAGTGTACAGCCATCAGTAGTTTGAATTGAAGCATGGCCCAAAATATAATATAAATAACTTTATTAGAGACCTTACAGGAGCTGGACCCTACCAGAGAGAAAAATAATAAACAAACAAATAAAATCGTAGACATCTGATAACTCAGAAGCTGGCTCCAGCCTTTTCCCTCCCTGGGAAGCATCAAGAAGCTGAAATGTCATCTGTAAAGCTATACTCAATTAACTTGAAGAACTGAATTTAGTACCAAGGATTAAGGTATTATAAAGAATCTGGCTCATTGCCCATGACCAATGTCATTGAACAATGCTACTTTGCATCTACTTTACATGACACTGAGAAGTATCCTTATTTTTCTTACATTTCAGTGTTTCATCTCATCATTGCATATACAGAAGCAAGAGGAAATAGAGAAAACTCCACAACAATTCATGAGAACTATGGTGGACTCCCCTGCTTTGTTTCCCTAAATGTTCTATGAAAACTATATCGACAAGTATGGGATAATCTTTCTGTATGAATCTCTTTAGAAATAGAAGTACCTCTTAAAGATTTAAAATTACTGTTATCAATATATGTGATTTCAAATGGTATAGGCTTCAGGTGTTTACATTGTCTTTGGTAAAAAGTGAAAGCTTCTAAGCCCAGAAGTTCTGCTTCAAAGGCAAGCTTCCCAGTGTGATATTTTAGTAGAAGAAGAAATCTCCTTGGAATAATGTGAGTCTATTCTTTAATTTTGGTAGGGAGCTATTTCCAGGTCATAGATTTTCATGGCAACTGCTTGAGTTTATTCCAATGTCTCTCTATTACATTCAAATTTGGTGACACAAAGCGCCACAGAGAAAACATGTCTGCCCTCCTCCTCAGGATGATTTTTACATGTGGTTCCTTGGTGTCAGGATACAAAATGAATTCTCTCTGGTTTTCCTTTCCAATGTCAACAAAATTGGATGACATCCTTCTAAAATTGCTGTTGTTTTATTATTGTTCAGGGTCCACTTGTGTACCCAAATCAACTTACATTTTCATCCCTGGCACAATAGTTTATAAAAATGTAACATATTACATTCCAAAGTGAAGCCTGTTTTTAAAGACAGATGGCTATTTTTTTTAATCTCCATTGAACAGAAAGTTTTGCGGAAAAGGGGGTGGAAAGATTGTTAGAGTCACAAATTGGGGCATCATGCATAGGTTGTAGAGCTTTTAACAAGCTTAGAAGTCTGGAAAGGTTAACTAACTTAGCCACAGTCTAAGAACTCATAAATAGCAGCACTGCCTGGCTCCACCAGCCTCGGCAGGGTGAACTGCCTTCTCTCTGTTCACATCACTGGTAAATAGCTGATTTCTGGACGCCTGGGCTAGGCCAGAGGAGGGATTGAACTGTTGTCTTTTCCAAAGCTTATTCACTCAGAAACATCTTTTCAAAGTCCCTGGTGTGGAAGCCTTTGTTTACAACAACCAACATTGCTCCTGGCTCAAGGAGTACTTAGGAATGAAATATCATGAATTACAAAATGAAGAAAGCAGACCACTCTTTCTTATAATAAGCTGCTGAAGAGTATGGAGGAGCAGAAAGGAGGAAATGTAAGTACAGTGGTATTGGATTGGAGTGGGCCAGATTGTGAGCTGGGTGGACTGGAAAATGTGTAGAGAACAATCAGATATCAGAAAAATTCAGTCTTTCCTATTTTTTAAGTCCTTGAGATAGCTCAGATCTCTTATTTTATTTTATCTTCCATATCTAATAAACTATAAAGTTCTGTCCACTTCTGTGTAATCAAACCATACTTTTCACTCCCATCGTAAACATCCTTTCTCTATTTGTCAACTTCTCCTTCCTGGAACAAATTCCTAACAAAAATTAGTGAAAGCGAGGAAGGGTTTATTTCAGCCTGTAGTTCTAGGTTACTCCATCGTGGGGAACAAGGCACAGCAACAGGAGCTTGAGACAACTGGCCACATTCAGCACAGTGAGGATGAGTGCTACTGCGCAGCCATCCTCTCTCTCTCTCTCTTTCTCTCTCTCTCTCTCTCGCTGTTTGTATATGTGGTATATGTGCATGTGAGTGTGCAGATACAGTGCCTGCTATGCACACATGGAGAGCAGAGGAGAACACTGAGTGTCCCCTTCCTTCTTGTTTCTTTGAGACAGAGTCTCTCGACTGATTTCAGATGTGTAAAGCATCATAGGCTCCAGCTATTCTCTGATCAATGCTCCCTGCAAGACTGGGTTACAGATGTGGGTGTCTATTCCCAGCTATTTATATGGGTTCTGAGGAACCCAACTCAGCAATCACAAGCCCTCTCAGGCCCTCATCCTTGTCCAGGAAATGCCATCTCTCCAGACTTCCTTTTTTACAATCCAGGACCTTAGCCCACAGCTGAGTCTTCTCACTTTAACTAATCCAATCAAGATAATGCTTGACAGACATACACAAAGGCTAACCTAATCTATGTCTAGTTCTTGCCAAGTTGATAATCAATACACACCATCACACTCTCCCAAGCCACCAATCCCTTCATAGGGCAATGCAAGTACAGGTGATGTAGCAGATAGCTTCAGGTTCACTGAGATGAACTTTTAGACCAGGCACAGTTATAGAGGATGGGATGTATTGAAGCTTACAGATACAGGGGAAGTTCCATAATGGCAGAAAAAGTTGGCCCCTCTTAAAGGACCAGGCAAGGGCTGGAGAAATGACTTAGTGGTTAAGCGCTTGCCTGTGAAGCCTAAGGACACCGGTTTGAGGCTCTATTCCCCAAGACCCACGTTAGCCAGATGCACAAGGGGTTGCATGCATCTGGAGTTCATTTGCAGTGGCTGGAGGCCCTGGCGCACCCATTCTCTCTCTCTCTCTCTCTCTCTCTCTCTCTCTCTCTCTCTCTCTCTCTCTGAAATAAATAAAAAATGAACAAAAAAAAAAAAACAGTTAAAGGACCAGGCAAAAAGAGAGAGAGAGAGAAAGAAAGCTTAAAGCCAAAAGCCACACAGCACAGCATCCTTTAGGAACTCCAGCTGGACATACTTTGCATATCTTTAGATTGAAATCTCAAACCCATCATCACACCTTAAGATCCACCCAGTGACACTGCCTCTATCCAGGTGGCTGAAGATCCAAACTACAAGCTAACAAAACACTGAATATATTGGGGGCCATATATTCAAATTAACACAGACGAGTACCTGGCTTCCTGCCCTCTGGTCTCACACCCTTCTAATCTACCCTATTAATAGCTATTGAGTCTATCTTCTTGGAATTACATGCTTGATCATGATATTTTCTTTCTCAAAAATTTTAATGAATCTTTATAACTGAAATATTGGCTTATAAGCTATGTTTTCAACCCATTTTTCCATGGAACATGAAAATGTAATTTACTCGCAGAATTACTTTAAGCTTAATAAATTACTTTTAACATTCCCCAGAATATCATTGATCATTTGACTAGATAGAATCCTGATAGAAAACTTTAGTAATGGTAATTTTAAAGCATAGAAAATGATGGTGCAAAAATACATTAAAATTTTACTAGTGTGAGAGTATCATATTAATTTTCATTATGCATTTTTCAAAAATGTATGTGAATGAGTATCACAATCAATATTAAATAATTATAGTGATCCAAAGAAAAAGACATTATTATATTGCAGGGTGAATGAGGACTGCCTTCAAAAGAGTTACCAGATGCATAATTCTACACCGGGCTTGGAGTTGAATTTCTTGGCCAAAATATTTTGGCCATTTTCAAGGAAAAAAATCACAAATTAATGAAGATGAATTACCTAGAGATCAATGTTAATGAAAGTGACATGCAATGTGTTTATTACCTTGAAATAGTGATTTGACAGAGGCACATTTGGTAGCAGAACATATATTGTTTAAACTACCTGGGCACATCTGGCCTTACAAAACACATAATACAAATTCAGGGAAAATTGACAACCTCCTCCTGTCCATTGGAATTATGACAAAAAAGAATTTCCAAGAAACATAACACAGGCACAGGAACAGGGGGGTGACCGCAGAAAAATGCTCTCAACATTCAAGTTAAGCTAGGTGCTCATGAGGCCACAGATAAAGCTGGGCAATAAGCCCCAGAATTTTAAAGTAAAGAGCAACCACATTCTAAGTATCTGACAGATGACAGATTTTAAATGGCACGTCATACATTTACTCATCCTGCATTCATTCACCAACCAGAAGTGTTTACATAATCAGTATGTGATGAAGCACCATTGATACGTTGCCGAATCTGATTCTTTACAGAACTTTGGGTCAAAGGTAAGGGGTGAAGGTGCACTAGTTTTGCATATGGAATATGCCCCAAAGGACCACTGTGTTATGGTTTAGACCCCAGTGGGACACTACTGGTGTAACCTTTAAGATGTCCTCAGGTCACTGAGGGTGTGCTCTAGAAAAGAAAAGTGGAGTCCCAGACCCTTCCTCTCTTTCTATTTTGTGTCCTGCACCATGTGATGAGTAGTTTTGCTCCTCCACACAATCCTGCCATGATGCTTCTGTCTCACCACAGGCCCAAAGCCATGAGACCAACCAACCACGGATGGCAGCTGCTAAAACTGGGAGCCAAAATAACTCTTTTCTTCTTATGAGTATTATCCCACATACCTGCTGTAGTGGCAGAAAGTCAGCATAAGGCAGCAGGCAGTACGCCAAGGTGGGATATGTGCTAGTAACACAATAAGCAATGAATATCTGTAGTCTTTGTTCTTTTTTCCTAGCACACACCTCTTAGATGTGTGTGTTTGTGGGCACATGTGTGTGTGTGCAGATGCATATGTGTGTGTGTGTGGAGACCAGAGGTAGACATTGGCTGTCTTCCTTAATCACGCTCCACCTCATCTTTGAGAGATGAGGTCTCTCACTGAACCTAGAGTTCACTGAGGCCATTAGAATACTTAGCCATTAGACTGGAGAGATGGCTTGGCAGTGAAGGTATATGTGTGCAAAGCTAAAGGACCCAGGTTCAATTCCCCAGTACTCACGTAAAGCTGGAGACACAAAGTGGCACATGCATCTGGAGTTTGTATGCAGTGGCTGGAGGCCCTGGCATACCCACTCTCTTTCTCTCTCCCCCTCCCCTCTTTCTCTCTCTCAAATAAATAAATAAAATATATTTTAAAACAGAATTGCTAGCCATTGAGCCCCAAGATTCTCTGTCTCTGCCGGCCCAGCACTGGGATTATAGGCCAGTGCCATGACACCCAGAATTTTAAATGGGGTTCTGGAGATCCAAACTTATATCCTCAGGCTTGCTCAGTAAGCATATTGCCCATTGAGCCATTGCCCCAGCTCAATTAGTGCACACCTCTTAAAACCCTTGCACAAGAGTGGGAAGAGTGTTCTTGTTACTTGGATGAGGTGACTGGTACAGGGTACCCTAGGCAATTGCAAGGTAGGGGCAATTAACCAGAAGGCTTAGGTTGGGAATAGATAGTTTTGATTTTCAGTACCAAGGCTCAGCCTCCTACAGGAGGGAGGAGTAGAGACTGGCCATTGAAGGACAACAGTCACCCAGTCAGGCTCAGCTGATAAAACCTTCACAAACTCCCCTAGTCAACCAGGTTCAGAAAATTTCTGAGTTAGTGAACACTCCCAAACTCATAAGAGAAATTCCTTTGCTTGGGACTGATTCACATGCCACCCCCTGACTCAGCAAGATGCCCATCTGTGTCTTGTGTCAGGATCTACACCACAAGCTAGAGTCTGAGCGGCTTAGCAAAGGGTCTCAGGCTCTATGGAAGCTACTGAATTTGGAAAGGGGTTTGGGGAGCCCCTGACTTTATAGCTAAGTTTTGTAAAAGTGCAGACATGGTGGGTACCTGGTATTTGTAACCAGCCTCTGTAGAGGGGCAGGCCACGGGGTCTGTGCTAACTACAGGAAGGAATTAAATATCATCATACAACAACCCTTTGGTGTCACAAATAGTAAGATTTGTTGTAGGAGATCGCATATCTAAGAATAACAACAAAGAAAAAAACTCATAACGGTATTTCAGAGAAGCATTATACTATTTTAGGGAATCCCCCAAAACAGAGGTAAAAAGAAACTAGTCAATGACTAATGTACACTTTTAGAATTTGTCTACAGCTGGACTGCTAATGTCCCATCTGCAACCATAAAAGCCACCACAGCAAACCCACAACTATACTGTTAACTAAGCACAGTTGTTCAATTTAAGTTTATTGTCAGTCATCTGGCTTTGGGAACTCTATTTTGCTCATCAGTCTTTCATACCTACATTACTGCAGTGGTTTGATTCAGGTGTCCCCCATAAGCTTAGGTGTACTGAATGCTAGGTTCCCACTGATGGAGATTTGGGAATTAACGCCTCCTGGAGGGAGTATATTGTTGGGGGTGGGCTTATGGGTATTATAGCCAGTTTCCCCTTGCCAGTGTTTGGCACACTCTCCTGTTCCTGTTGTCCATCTGATGTTGGTCAGGAGGTGATGTCCACCCTGTGCTTAGGCCAGCATTTTTCCCTGCCATAATGGAGCTTCCCCTCAAGCCTCAAGCCAAAATAAACCTCTTTTTTTTCCCACAAGCTGCTCTTGGTTGGGTGATTTCTGCCAGCAATGCAAACCTGACTGCAACAGTGTAGTTGGTATTGAGAGTGGCGTTGCTGCTAGACACCTGACTGTGTGGCTTTGGCCTTTTGGAGCTGACTTTCAAGATGAATGTGGAAGGATTTGAAACCTTGGCCTAAGAGATGCCTTTGTAGTGCTGTAAGTACAGTTTATTGGACTATTCTGGTCAAACTCAGTCATGAATGCAGTAAGAACTATGGGCTGTGAGGTTTGGCTTATGAGGGTGAGAAAGATCTTTGGTTTGACTGGGCTGGAAGCAGTTTGTGTGGGAGGTTTGCTATTATGCCCATGTTCTGAGAACTCGTGCAGGGTTGAATGCATAGAAACAGAATGGTGTGTGCAGCAGGATATGGCACAAAAATGAAATCTTTGGGCTCAAACTTCTGCCCATTTAGCTGCAATTAAATGAGAGATTACAACCTTTCAGATTGGTCCTGCTGACCCGCACTGGAGCAACAGGCAGAATGTAGACTCTTTTGAAGGGGGCCTGAATGTTCAAGGAATGTCCTGTTCTTCAAATTCTGCTTTATTCCCCACCCCCACAGATTAGCAAATTAGCACCCCACCTGGTATTGTGGAGTGTGAGAAATGCAGGAAAGAGAAGGTCATTGAGTTTGCAACATGGTCTTGTGTTTTGGAAATGGCCATGGGCAGAGTGAATCAGGTTTGCTGGATGCCTGCATGGAGACCCCATGGGGCCATGAGGATGAACCATGGATTGCAGTGGAGACCCAGTGGAGACGCCAGGGACCACGAGATGGCTGCAAAGGAAAGCTGCCAGCCCCAATGAAGTTTTCCAGGACTGTGCGTAGTCTAGTTGAAGGGGCGGAATTGGAACTCCAGAGACTTGTTACTGGTTAGAATTATGAGACTTGGAGATTTGTCACTGACTAGAGTTGTTGGATTTGTAACTGCAGAGTTTGATGTTTGCCCTGTTTAAATATTGTGTTGATTGGATATTTCTTTGCTATGTTCAATGCCATCTTTTACAGTATGTTTATTCTGTGCCATTATGGCTTTTTGGTTTATTTTTGGTATTATGTCTCAGTTAAAAGATTTTGGACTATGGGGATGTTAAAATATCACTGAGAGTGATTAAAAGCTATTGAGACTTTTAAAGTTGGATGAATTCATTGCATTTTATACCATGGATGGTTCTCAGTTTATGGGGGCCAGGGACAGAATGTGGTGGTTTGATTCAGGTGTCCCCCATACACTTAGGTGTTCTGAATGCTAGAGTCCCAGCCAATGGATATTTGGGAATTGACACCTCCTAGAGACAGTGTATTTTTGGCGGTGGGCTTATGGGTATTACAGACAGTTTCCCCTTGCCAGTGTCTGGCACACTCTCCTGTCCTTGTTGTCCATCTTATGTTGGCCAGGGGGTGATGTTCACCCTCTGCTCATGCCATCGTTTTCCCCTCCCATGATCAAGCTTCACCTTGAGCCTTGTAAGACAAAATAAACCCCTTTTTTCCCCACAAGCTGCTCATGGTCAGGTGATTTCTGCCAGCAATGCAAACCTGACTGCAACAAGTACCATTTAAGCACTTGTTGCATGGGTGGCTGAAGTATTAAGTAACGAGGTAGGAACTGCTCACATGGGCCTTCACGTTGCTTTTCATTGCCTCTCTTGAAGTGATCCATGACAAAACTTTCATATGCCTGGGGAAACAAGTATAGAATGAAGAAGGCAGTGATGAAAATTATCCAAACCTTGTCTTAGAAATGGCTTTAGATCTTAAGGCAGTTTGAACATAAGAAAAAATTAATTAACTGCTTTAAGAATTACTCTTGTCCAAGTCCTGGGACTCTGATCCATGCAGCTCCCACACAGCTTGGCTTTGATGCTTTGTGACTGGAATCCGGATTCTGGCCTTCAGAATAGGATGCTACTATTATTTGAATGCTTTGTTAACATTTGTTCAGAAAAATTACTTAGCATGATTTTTATTTCAAAAATCAGTAGGAAAAATACTTCAGTGAAACATAGTACTAAGTTAATATCAATATGAAATATTGAATATGAAATATCAATATGAAAATTATTATTTTTTATTTTTTATTTTTTAAATGTATTTAATGTATAAAATGTATTTAAACATAGTACTAAGTTAATATCAATATGAAAATTATTCTTTTTTAAGATTATTTTTTAAATGTATTTAGGAAAATTATGTCTTATAGAAATGAATGACCAGTACAATTTATTTTAGAGTTTGATGAACATTTGACTCTCTATTTCACATAGGTTGTTACCTAAGTGAAACTTGAACCATTTACTGCGTAAGATCTTCAAGGATGTGAAATGCAGTTAAGACTTTATCACTGTCGGCAGATAATAGCAATAAAGCTGGATAAACACACCAAAGAAACAATTCAGTACCACAAATGCTAAACCAATTTGTGAAACATAGCATGGTATGTACACAACACCAAAAACCAAATTAGCTTAGAGAAAAGACTTTCCGTCAGGGCTAGAGAAATACAAGATGACTTCAGGAGGGGTCAGGCCTAGAAGAACTGGAAGAAGAGAAAGGCTGTTGACTGGCTATGCAGAGATGGATGAGCCTTCTAACCAGAAGACTCTCAAGAGGCAACCAAGGGTAGACGGAAACTACCTACCAACCTTTGTTATCCCTTCTAGCTCCATATAATAACAGCAAAGGTTTAAAGAGTTAAAGAGCATTCCATACAAGGCTGGAATTCTCAAGAGTCCTATAAAAAATGTTTTACAGTCATCTATTCATAGCTGTGGAGTCTATGTTATGGATTCAACTAATGTAGCATCAAAAATAAGAACTGAGGGCTGGAGAGATGGCTAAACAGTTAATGCACTTGCCTGTGAAGCCTAAGGACCCAGGTTTGATTCCCTATTACCCATGTAAGCCAGATGCACAAGGGAGTACATGTGTCTGGAGTTTGTTTGCAGAGGTTGGAGGCCCAGGAACATTCATTCTCTCTCTCTCTCTCTCTCTCTCTCTCTCTCATAACTAAAAACAATATATTTTTAAATAAATAGTAATAATAACTGAGCATGTTCTGAGCATGTGCTTTTTTCTTATTAATCCTTTAACAGCCCAGCCATCAGCTACATGCAGAACATTTACATCAGGAATTCTGAGTCATCTAGAGATGATATGAAGAATGTGGAAGGACGTGGGATGGAAGATCAAGGGGCCAGTACTCAGCAAAGGCCTGGAAGATTCAGGAAGATCTGCCCATGATGAGGAATCCTCCCACTCAAAGCAGCATCAATCTGTTCCTGTGGACCCATCACCTCTCAAATGTCTCACCTCTCAACACGTGAACTTAATGCAGTCAGACTGTAGTAGGCCCTACAGTTAGTTACAACCTCATGTCTCCTTATCTTCAAAGTCTCCATCTCCAAGCTTGAGCTTCCTTCAGCATATCAATTCGGGGGAAGCACCATTCATTTCACACATTGATGGCTCTTATCTCTCTCAGAATAAGCATGTGGCCCTGCTGGTGGCCAACAAAAATGGCGTACGAAGAAAACATGTACTCTCCTGTCAGTAGGCTCAAGAAAATGGACTCCTTTGCTGTTACAAAAAATCTCCCGTAACTGCTATGCTTTATCTTCAGAACAGCTTTCCTCTTGCTTATATACATTCTTCAGTCTTTACACACAGACTCCTTCTCTGGGAAACTTCCCTACCACATTCACCATCCCAACCTCTGGCCCTGACTTGCACCCAACAGCCCTCTTTCCTATTATCACTGCCTCTCCCAACATTGCCAGAGCACATGTCTTACACATTACTCTCTGTCGCTGGGCTTCCTAATGGCTGAAGCTTTTAGTTTTAGTTTTGTTGTTGCCTGTTTGTTTTAAAGTTCTCCATAGAGTATTATTCTGTGGTAATTTCCTTTTTAGCATATTTATTGACAATTTTCATAAATGAACATAATGAAATTTGATCATAATCCCTTCCCATCAGTTTCTTTTGTCCTCTTTCACAGAACCTCTTCCATTTTGATGTGCTTTGTTGTGTTCAGGGCTGGCCTCTCTCACTTGAACAGAACAAAAGCTGTTCCATCAAGTGGACAAAAATCCCTGACTGTTTTCAAGGGTACAGTGCTGATACCTACATTAACTATTTCAAAAACCAATTTGATCTCAATCAGTAAGTTACCTGCACTTTCTCCTACTTACTAATAAACATTTACAGTTCTCTGACATCTTTCTGCCTGCTGACTTTGCACAGCTCGTCAAAATCCATTATTATTTCTTGCTTCTTTCATGCATAGTTAAAACATGCTGAAATCAGCACATTTAAATCCATAAATTCAGACCTCAAGGGCTTTTTCTCTAAAAGACCATGGTTCATGGAGGCGGCAGCATAAAAAAAAATAGTACTACAGACAGAAACTTTACATTTCAGGGTAAAAAAACATTTATTGAGCACCTGCCACATACCAAGCATTTTACAAACATACAATTTCATTAAACCCTTTATATGAGACTGTGTATCAATAGTGTTATTAGTATTGAGTCTATTGTGTATTGTCACACACAAGTCTATACTATTCCTTTAACAAATTCTACATCTTTTTAAAAAGAATTTTAATCAAAGAAAGAGAGACAGAGACAGAGAGAATTGGCATACCAGGGCCTCCAGCCACTGAAATAGAACTCTAGACATGTGCGCCATCTTGTGCTCATGCACGAGCTTGCTTGCTTGCATCACCCTATGCATCTGGCTTTCGTGGGACCTGTAGAGTCGAACATGAGTCCCTTGGATTTGCAGGCAAGCGCCTTAACTGCTAAAGCCATCTCCCCAGCCTTACATCTTTTGTTGAATATATTAAGCTAGTATACAAACCTGAAGAATTTTCCATAACAAGGTGCTTATCTTCTCGACTGAGGTAGTATTCTCCAGTCTGCATTTTCTCACACTTATCCAATTGAAAATAACCTTAATCCCAGAAGTTTCACACAAACCATGACCAGAAAGGGACCAACATGCATGCAAGCTCATATATAATTACCTCTGAAGAAAAGGTTTTCAGGTAACATTCCTCTGGAGAAGGTATCAAAGGTCATCAGCAAATTCTCCAAAAAATAGTATAATAGTTTTTAAGAGCATGGGTTCCTGAGTACAAATCAGTTCTTCCATTTACTATCTATATTACTCACATCTGAGGAGAAGATACCTCATGTATCTATAAAACAGGGATGACATCGATGGTACTGGTGATCATAATCCTCAGGATGGCATTCTGAAGGTTATAAAGAAACAATATGTCAAGACAGCTTAGAACTACACCCCAAATCTGAAAAAGCATCTAATCAATGTAACTTACAATTCCATAAGTTGCTTTTCTCCAATTTTACAAAAGGGCCAGAAACTTTTTCCCTCTGAATGATATTCAGCTGATTACCAAGTTTTTACTTTGATAAACAGTGTCAAGCTAAATATTCTGATATAAGTATTCACAGGACTTTGGGGAAATCAGTCTAGGGCATATGCACAGAACAGGGTGATCTTTATTTTGTCTGGATATTGAAAAAATATTCTCTGTTGTAGGTGTGCCAAGGTTCATTATCCCAGAACATATGACACCTTCTCTGTGAACAGATATTGTCAGACTTTATAAGTAGGTCCATCTGATGAGTGTGGCATGGCCTCACTGGACATCTCATTTTCACTTCCTTGATTATCCATGAGGTTGAGCATGCTTTCACATTACGGTCCTGTCAGATTGCTTTTTCTGTCACTTGTTTATTCACCAGCATTTATGCTACATCTCATGGGAAGAAACAATATATAAAATCAGCTTTGGTTCAAGGGGAGGAAAAAATAAGAGCTCACCTTCAAAAAGGAGACCATCTTGAAACAACTGCTTCAGGAGCAGCCATTGTGGCAGTTGTCATGGGCATCACCACAGCCTACTGGGGCCATTTTTTGTACCATTGGCTTTTTGTAAATTATTTTAAATTATATCACATCTATATCTCAAATAATTTTTTTTGTAATTTATCTATTACAAATAGCATTTCCCAGCACATGACTAGCTTTGACACGTTTTATGATATCTTTTGACTTATGGAAATTTTTAGTGTTAATGTAGTCTAGCTTAAGGATATCTGTGCTGATCCAAAATCATGAAAGTTATTCTTTTGTTTTCTTCCAAATATTTCGAATTGTGGTATGTACAGCTGGGTCATAGGCTACTTGGAATTTATTATAATACATAGTTTAAATCTATTTTAGCTTGTCTATGCATAGCAAAGACAGATTTCTTCCCTGATTTGTATTGTCCTTCTGTTGTAGAAGAAATTTCCATGTACTTATGAATTTGCAGTCTTCTCAGCTATAATTCAACAATACCTGAATAACCATGAGCTTAAAAGAAGTCAATATTTGTTTGGGTTAGCCTTTATTAATTTTATCTTAAACTTTTCTTGGATTTTCATGGTTCTTTGTCATTCAAGGTATAATCATTTTGCCAAAGTCAAACTACTGATATTTTATTACTATTATATTGAATTTTTCCCAGTGTTTTAATTAGTTATGTACATAGTGCATATACAGTCATGTTGGTACCATCCATTGTTAGCCTCCTCCCTGACCTTCCCCCTCCAAAGGGACCCTCCTCCTTGGGGAATATGGGTCGTGCATTGTGGGGTTAGCCATCAGTTATGGGTAAGAGGCAATGTGTCTGTGCATAATGACCCCACGTGTGGCTCTAACAATCTATCCGCCCCCCTCTTCCACAAATTTTCCTGAGCCATGTTGGGTTCGTTTTAGGTCTCCTTCAGTGATGAGGTCTTGGGAGCTTCTGTGTCTGTGGATATCTGGTTTAGTAGGAGTTGAGTGTTCTCTGTGTCTATGTCCTTCACCCTTGTGCTGGTACCAGGTTCACCAAGAAAACAGCACTCTTGCTCATTTCCCCATTTACTCTTCTTTCAGTTTGTGCCCTGCTGGGGTGTGATAAGATGATTCTTTTAACAGAGGGAAGGAATACTTTATTTATTACTTTAAAAGAATTCAATAATCTTTTTTTCTTTCTTTCTTTCTTTCTTTCTTTCTTTCTTTCTTTCTTTCTTTCTTTTTCAGTATGTTGAGTTTCATTAGGGTAGCTTACATAAGTATTTCCCATTAATGTGGGTAACTTACTAGAGGCTGTACCACCAAAAAACACGACTCCCCTACCCCCAGGAACCATTAACTTCCAGTAGTTCCTTGGGAAGGGCTCAGGCCTCATGAGCCCCATCCCATCCATGACAGCATATTGATGGGGCCAATTTTGTGCAGATTAACTACAGCTGCTATGAGTTCATGTGTGCAATGCCACATCGTGTCCATGTTCCACAACACTCCTCCCCATCCTTATGCCCTTACCTTCCTTTTGCTCCCTTTTCCATGATGTTCCCTCAGTTCTGAAGGCGGTGATACAAATTGCCCATTTAAGGCTGGTTACTCAACAGTCGCTTATTCTTAGCACTTTGGTCAAATATACATGTTGGCATTAACTGCTGCCCACTGCAAAAAGAAACTTCTCTAATGGAGACTGAAAGCAGCACTAATCCGTAGGAATGAATTAGAAGGCAGCTTGACAACCTGTCTACTTAGCGTAACAACAGTTCCCCTCTAGAGCCTATAACGTCCCCAGCAATGAGCTTTCCATCAGGCTTAAATCTGTGCAACAAGTGCTTCCTGCTAAACTCCAGCTTTGCTTGAAACCTGCTCACTCTGAGATGGTTCTCTGTGTCAAAGTCAAGAATCCTGGTTTCACTTGTGTGGAAGTCCATCAAAATAACTCCTGAGGCTGCTGCAGGTGGCACTGAGAAGCAGTTCCTCTGGGTCCCACATCCCCTCCTGCCACTGACAAATAGTATGTAGAAAATACCACAATAGTGGATGGAGAAATAGTATGCAGAAATCTAGTACATTATGTACTAATAGTATGTAGAAGTCTAGTACATTAAAACTAGTCTGTAAAAGGACTTCCACTGTGAGATTTCACTCATTCTAAGGCCACAGTAAATAAATGTGTCATGGATTGCTATTGTAAGGATTGGCATGTAGATCAATGGAACAGAAAAGAGAGCTCAGAAAAACCTACCTCTATATTGGCCTTTAACTTCCAACACTTACCAAAGCAATGTAAATCCTAGTAAGAAGTAGCTGGGAGTAATGACAAGGAGAAATCTTTGCATGTGCAGCACTGATGCAGTTATTTCTCAAACATGTCATTCCAAGGTGGCTCAAATTGCAGTTACAGAATAGCAGGTTCAGATGACCAGTAGAAAATGAAGGGCCAGGGAACACATGAAAGATTGCTGAGCATTATTATTCATCAGCGAAATGTGAATTAAACTAGAATTTGATCAGCTGCACACCCATGAAAATGCTAAAATTTAAAAAGACTGATATTGATGAACTCTATGAAGATGAGCAATATACAAGCTCTTGCACATGGGAAGCAGGTTCAAAAAGAAGAGATACTACTGGGTTAGAAAAGTTAGGGTATTTGTAAAACCACACCTTCCTTATTTCTTATCTGGCCATTGTATTGCTAAGCACAACTATGAAAGGATTCTTATACAAATGTTCACCATGCCTCCATTTTTAAGAGCCCCCAAATGGAAACAGCCCATGTCTATCAATAGTTATGGAAAAACAAAGGGTATGTTTACAAAAAAAACCAAACTACTAATACATTTAACAAATGAAAGAATCTCAAATGCATTGTGTCTGGTAAAAGAAGTCTCATTCAAAACAACAGACACTGGGATTCCATTCACAGTTCTGAATCAGTAAACTCTTCTCTACTAGAAAACTCAGAATAGTGGCTGTCCATGAGAAGTGCAGACAAAGCGGAGCTTTCTGGAGTTATGGTAATGTTCCGTGTCTAAACAGATGCTTGAATTAATTCAACTACATGTACTTGTCAAGACTCTGGGAATCATACCTTTAGACTAAGCTGTCTTTATCTACGTCCTATTTCGAAGTAAATAATATATAAAGAGAATCATGGCCTTTGGGTTCCCTAGGAATCAGTTTGGAGGAAATATGGACACAGAGAACTATATACTGAGTCAAAAGAGAATTAGAGGACCACCACCACTGAAATGAAGCAAATATGGACTCTGTCATGTCTCAATAGTTTAACACAAGACAGGTTCACTAACTGCCATGCTGGGAACAATGAGCCCAAAGGACAATTGTAAAAGTACTTACCAGAGCTGATACAAAAACTTGTGCTTTATTTTTGGGTTTTGATTCTGTGTGTGTGTGTGTGTGTGTGTGTGTGTGTGTGTGTGTGTTTTGTTTTGTTTTGTTTTTTTCCACAAGTAAGGTACACCACTTTATTTCAGCAATGCAACAAGAATGTTAGTGGATCACTCAGGCAGCAGCAGCCTCCTTAGCAGCCTTTCTCTCTGCCATCATTCTCTCCTTCTGCTTGGCCAGGCACTTTCTGGAACAATAATGGGCTCCTAGGTCCTGATAGCGGTCTTGGTAGGCTTTGGCCCCCTTGGTGAATTGCTCCAGCTCCTTGGCCCAGTTCTGTCTGGAGTTCTCTCCTTCCCCTGATGACAGGCCTTAAGCCTATCCTGGATGATACTGACAATGAGCTGGTCAACTTTGTAGTCCCTTCTCCATTGAAACTCGGCCTCGCAGATGCACAGGTTGGCATCCTCCTTGCACTCTGTGACGTCTGGCACGCGGCGATGCTGCTGATGGTACTAGTAAGAGCGGTTCTTAGCATGCTGTCCCTGTATAAACTCTCTCACTCGGGTCACGGGCAGGTCCACGAGGAGCTCGAAGGCTTTCGTCACATAAGTAATGGGGTTGGGCAACGACGTCTGCGGCAAGGGGCCCTGCGTGTGGCGAGGGGGCTCGGGGTACACATCCTTGTCCCAGGAGTCTGGCATAGTGGTGGTAAGGACGCCGCTGCTGGCCGCCGCCTCTCTTGGCGTCTGGATCCGGTCACCCCTGCAGAGGATGCTGGGGCCACTTGATACCAAGTTTTTTTGTTTTTGTTTTTTTTAATTAGTTATGTACACAGTGTGTATACAGCCATGTTGGTACCATCCATCCTTAGCCTCCTCCCTGTCCTCCCCTCCCTGCAGGGACCCTCCTCCTTGGGGAATGTGGGTCATGCATTGTGGGGGTAGCTATCAGGTGTGGGTAAGAGGCAATGATTCTGTGCATAATGACCCAATGTGTGGCTCTAACCTTCTTTCCGCCCCCTCTTCTGCAAATTTCCCTGAGCCAAGTTGGGTTCATTTTAGGTCTGCTTCAGTGATGAGATCTTGGGAGCTTCTGTGTCTCTGGATATCTGGTTTGGTAGGAGCTGAGTATTTTCTGTGTCTATCTCCTGCACCCTTGTGCTGGTACCAGGTTCACCAAGGAAGCAGCATTCTTGCTCATTTCCCCAAGTACTCTTAGTTTCAGCTGCGGCCCTTTTGTGGTGTGATGGGCTGGTTCTCTCCTTAGAATCTGCTTCCATCTGAAAAAGAGAAGAAAATTCTCCAAAGGAGAGTGAAGTTAGCGCCAGATAAATGGGATAACCTCTGATTTTTTTTAGAGAATTTAATAGATGTAGGCCCTCTTGTAGCCCACGATTGGTGGGAGCTTGATAATGGAGGGTGGGCTCATTTTTTGGATATGGTTCTGACTTGATTCCCAGCTCCAGCTATGGATTTCGTTCCACTGAGCAGATCAGTTAGCCAAATCAAGAGCAGTTGGTTTCCCACCATGGCTGTGCACCACTATTACACTTGTGTGAGCATCACATCAGGTTGTTTGCTGCTGAGTAGCTTAGACCACAAGTTGCTTGGACAGATACAAAAGTTTTAATAAAGAATACATGCTAGAGGGCTGGAGAGATATCTCAGTAGTTAAGGCACTTGTCTGCAAGGCCTAATGACCTGGGCTCAATTCCCCAGTACCCATGTAAAGCCAGATGCACAAAGTGGCGTATGCATCTGGAGTTCATCTGCAGCAGCTAGAGGCCCCAGTGTGCCCATTCTCTATCTCTCTGTCTCTCTCCTTGAAAATAAATAACTGTTTATTTTTTAAAAAGAATGCATGCTATACAGGAAAACAGGAACACAGAGGGTAAATTCTGAGAGTGGGGATAGCCTCCTAAGAGGGCATGAAGTCCTTTTATAACTTTTAACAGAAGTTGTTTGTTCTTATCTCTGGTCATTTTGTAAAGTTTAATTGAATAGATGACCTATGAGGAGCTCACTACCTTCTTAGGTATAAATTTCATAACTCAGTCTCCTTCCTGTGACCGGTCACTTGGGGTGAGGCAAGTGGGTCATTCAGCTATAATTGTTTATATATGGCATCACAAGTCCCTGGGTCAGGTTCCAAGCAGTCAGTTCCAATTGTTAAATACTTAGGAGAGGGATGTGTTTATCTCTGACCTAAATGAACCTCATCCTTCTTGTTGAAAACCCAAGCTAAAGGCAGAGATTGGAGAATCTTCTTGAGTTTGAGGCCACCCTGAGACTACATAGTGAATTCTAGGTCAGACTGGGCTAAAGTAAGACCCTACCTTGAAAAAATAAAATAAAAAAATAAAAAATGATTAACAGCAAAACACAAGCTAATGATGCTGAATACAAGAATAAGTGTTTCTTGTGACAATCAGTTCGATGCTAGGGTTTTTAAAGTCCTCCTTCGTAGCTGGAGTAATGCTGAGTTATTTAATTTTATGCTCAAGTCCTGACCCATTGTGTGGTAGGACCAGCACAATGACATGTTCCCATAGAAGACTGAGCCTTGGAGCTTAGAGTGTATTCCAAGGGGTCATAGCCAAGGGGCCACTGTAGTGTCAGCCAGTTCCCATCGAAAACTCTTGCTCCAGGTCCTTTATTCATTCTGATACTTGGGGATTCCCTTTCTTTTGTTTAGAGCTTTTTGAGTTAGGGTTGAAATTTGTTGGGTTTTGTTTTTGGTTTGGGGCTGTATTTTGGAAAGTCTTGCATATGTAGTCACAAAGTGTTTTTATGTGTTTGTAGAGGGACAGTATCACTTGCAATTCAACTTTTATAACTCTGCTTTGCCCTACAAAACAGATACCACAGATGCTAACTATCATATCCATCAGTAAGACTGAGACCAAAAATCAGTAAGATCTTGCCTACAGAGCTGTAGTATGTAAGAGTTCTTTCCAGCCACTTTACACAGTGGCCTGTGGATCTCAAAGAACAAAGAATTGCATTACATAAGGTGTTACCAAAACAAGACAAGAAAAGGCCATGGAGATTGTAAGCAAAGAAGTAAAGCCATCTATGTACAGAGGATAAAGCTGTATGTATTGAGCATCCCAGAAACTTAGAACATATAAGAACTTACAAGGGAAACCACTGGATATAAGTTGCAAGCATCAGTTGTATAGCTACATGCCATCAACAATTAGAAATGGACTCATTTATTAAACACTAATATTTATGTCAAATACCTAGGAATATAAATCTTAAAAAACTAAGCAAGAACTATGAACAGAAAATTACAAGACACACTGAAATAAAATAAAGAGATTTAATAATGTAGCAGTATTTCACTTTCATGAACTGAAAGACTTATTATCTAAAACGTCAACTTTTCCCAAAGTAAACAATATGTGTAATCCAATCCTAAATTCTCATCAGAGGGTATGTACATACATGTGTGCATATAGAAAAGGAAACCTCAGAGAACAACAAAATTGGAGGACTAATAGTTCAGATGCTAGAAGTTATGATCAACTTGTCCTAATTAAAGTAGACCAATGAAATGGGGTGGAATGCCCTGAAATGGACTTGCACTCAGATGGCTGTTTAGCGTGATAAGGATAGCAATGCCTTGTAGTGGAGGATGCATTTCCTGTACACAAAGTGGGTGTAGGTAAATAATTTACCCAGATAGTATGTCCAGTTCTGTACCTTACACTGCATGTAAAAATCAATCATAGACAGACTATACATGTCAATATACTACCAATAAAAGCTCTCCAGCCGGGGCTGGAGGAATGGCTTAGTGATTAAGGCATGTGCCTGTGAAGCCAAAAGACCCAGATTTGATTCCCCAGGACCCATGTTAGCCAGATGCACAAGGAGGCATGTATCTGGAGTTCATTTGCATTGGCTGGAGGCCCTGGCATGCCCATTCTTCCTTCCTTCCTTCCTTCCTTCCTTCTTTCTTTCTTTCTTTCTTTCTTTCTTTCTCTCCTTCTTTCTTCTCTCTCTCTCTCTCTCTCTCTCTCTCTCTCTCTCTTCCCCCTCCCTCCCTCCCTCCCTTCTTCCCTCCCTCCCTCTTCCTCTGTCAAATAAATAAATAAATAAAAATAAAAGCTTTTCCAACAAGACATGGTGGTGCACTGCCTTTAATCCCAGCACTCAGGAGGCAGAGGTAGGTGGATCACTATGAGTTCAAGTCCACCCTGAGACTACATAGTGAATTCAAGGTCAGCCTGGGCTAGAGTGAGACCCTACCTAGAAAAAACAACAACAACAACAATCTTAAAAGAGACTTCTCTAGATACTAGGATAATCCAAGATTTCTTAAACAGAACCAAATTGCACTAACCATACCAGAAATTCAGTTCCTTAAACTCAACATCGTTTGTCTATTGGAGTTCACTATTAACAAAGTGAAAAGGAAATAGCCACCAGAAATCATCTGTAAAACATGTACTTGTTACAGAGATAACAACCAGAGCAGAGTGCATACAGAATTTCTCAAAATCAAAATAATAAGGACATAAACCATTTTATTAATGGGAGAAAGACCTTAACAAGTTACTTCATATGAAAAAAATATTCTATCTCTTTGTTAAATAATTTTTTTAATATTAAAAATAAAAATAATAAATAAAATAAGAAAAATTAAAACAAAATGGACTATCATTTTATTATACTCCTAAGAGTGAGTGGCTTAAAATGAAATAACCATGAGTAAGTACTAGAGTCATGTGAAGTGCTCTGGCCTCAAATGCTCTGTACTGGTGTTGCAGACTGGGAAACATGCCCTTAACCAAGAACCCAGAGATTCCATTGCTAGGTACACACCTAATGGAAATTTCATCGTATACCAAGAGACATAGCAGCATTGTATACAATAATGTTAAAATGCATAATGTTTAGATGTCTGTAGAATGGGTAGATTGTTTTTGGTAGTTTTGTACAGCAGACTCCTTACTATATAGCCATAGAAGCTAATGAATTATGGCTTCACACAAAGAAGTGGTGAATCACTACAGGCTTGTATCTTGACAATCAAACAAAACTCTGAGTGCTAAGAGACATTTACTCTAGGGATTAAACCTTCTACACCTGGTGGAACTTGTTCATCCACCTGAGGCTGGTGCCCCAGCATCTAACTGCGGGCTGAAGTCGGGTCTGAGGATGTGAAGGGACCGTGAACACAGTGCACAGCACAGTGAAAGGAGGAGGCATCTCACCCTCACTGCATCTTGCGCTGGCTTCTCCCGTCTGCTTGCCTCCCTACCTGGGTTGTGCAGGTAGCCTTTAAAGGCAGCGGTGCTCTTCGACACAGTTATGCACAGTGGATGGGATGGGTGGCGGGGGGGGGGGGCGACACAAGGGCCCCTGTGGCCCAAGCTGCTTCCTAAAGAGAGGTCATAGTCACGAAAGGCACTGCAGGCCCAGCCAGCACTACATGCTAACGCCATGAGGAAGCAGGTCGGCCACAGGATGTATGGATGACGCATGAACCTGCTACCTCACTTCCTCTTCTACAACATGCTGGAGTGTTTCTTGTGGCCTGCCTTGACCATTCAGGGAAGAGAACTTCTAGAAATATAGGTTCTGATTAGCTAAATTCTGCTACTTCCTATCACCACAGTGAAATGTCTGAGGCAAAAGGTTAAAAGTTTATTTAGTTCACAGTTTGGGAAGTTCAGAGGGATTTTGCCTGCATTGATTAAGTTCTGGTAAAGGCAGCAAATTACAACAGAGTGGAATTTTGTCAGAGCAAAATGCTAATATTAGCAATCTGAGCAAGTTTGTGTGGGATGGGGGGATGACCCACAGAGTAAGTACTACAGACATTCCCCAACAACTTATGGCCTCCCACTAAATCTCTCTTCATAAAGGTGATCAATTTATTACTTTATGCAAACTGATTTAAATATGACTCATTGTCCACTAAGTCTGACAAGAGTTGGGCGTGGCTGTGCATACCTGTAATTCCAACACCTGGGAGGTGGAGGTAGGAGCATCATAAGTTCAAAGTCATTCTCTACTACATATCTAGCCTGGGATACATGAGACCCTTTCCATTTTCCCAAAAAAAAAAAAAAAAATTAAGGAAATCTGATATGAAGCTAAATCAAATGAAGAGTTAGGAAGAATAACTAAGGTTAAGTTTCAGAAAATTTAAAGCAAGAACACCACACCATGTGGTCTTTAAAAGCCGGCTTGTAAATGACTTTACCCATTGCAACCAGAAGCAAGTTGGAAGATAAACTGTTCCCTTCTGTTGCCGAATTCATGTGGAAAAAGAAAAAATGTTTCCATCAATTTGATTATTATAGTAGTTTCTATTTCCTGTTAATAAGAAGCTTTGTTTCTAATCTTCAGAATAAAGAAATTATCTTTTTAAAATATTACATGTGTTTTTTTCTCTATTAAAGTCAATATTTTATATAATTACAGATGTTAAGAATATTTTAAGTTTAATTTTTCATTTCATTATTCTACACTCGTTGAAACACACAATCATGTAAGGAAATACCATTTAAAATGTTTGTCTTACAAATTTTTTAAAGCAGTTATTAAGGAAAGCCACAGGTTTATAAAGTTCATAAAAATTTAAATGCATCTCTTAAACAAGTAAATAAGAAAGTTACAAATCCCCAAAGGAAATAATTGATCACCATTAAATAGTTGGCAAATAAATAACAACAACTGCCAAATATAAATAAACAGGAGTACTAACCCCAGATGTGGAGAAATAAGCCAATCTAAAGAGAATAGCAAAATATTAACAGTAGTAAGTAGATTAAAATATAATGTAAAAAGTTGGATCAGGAAACACTTTAGCGGGCTTCAAATAGAAATACTGTCATCCTAACCAAAAGAAAAATAATAATAATGAATTTAAATAGTAGAATGTAGATTTAAAAGTAGTAAACTCAATCACAGAGATGAGAAAATTATTCAAAATGAAGCACTTAGTGAAGGGAAAGGAAAATTCACATAATTTCTACAAATTCTGGAAAAGAAAGTTGTTTAAAAAGTGAGAACATTTGAAATAACAATGAATAAAAGAGTCTTTCAGAACAATTCAGTTTCCAGTGAAGATAATTAAGGAAGATGACTAGACCCAAGCTAACAAACAGAAAGATACTACCTTAGATTATAATAGAGCAAAACACATAACAAGAGATTAAAAACAAAGTTTTAAAAGGAAACAGATTATCTAAAAGAAATTTCAATTTGAAATCATATTCCTCATTCATATCAGAAAATGGCAGAAAAAATAATACTGTCAAAATACTGATGAAAAACAATACCCAGCTGAGTACATTAAGGCTGGTAAAGTATTGTTCAAGCATGAAGGTCAAGGACTGATATTTCAGATAAATCAACTACATAAACAATTTATTATCCACAGAATTACCTAGGAAAAGCTACCTGAGAGACAATATGAATGGAACACAAAGGAAATATTGAAAATAAAAATAATTGATTGATCTGTTTACAATTTTGAAAGACTACTGACTAACAACAACTTTGGGAGACAAATAGTAGATATTTCCTCATTTCTTTTAACTCCATCCAGTGTGTATTTTGAAATTCAAAAGTAACTACAAAAATATTAGAAACAGACATGTTTTATACACAAAAGAAACACATATTCCAACATAAAACAAGAAATACTAATGTGAAAGGAAAGCACAAAGTAAGGCAGCAAACATGAAGCCAAGAAAAAATAGACTCAATTCATCAACAAAAATCAAATCTTAATTTTTAAAATCTACTTGAGGCTTACAAAGACAGCTTGTAGCATACTGAGAGAGATGGATGAAAAGTTGTAAAGGTTGAACTATTTGCCAAGCAAGTACTACCAAAAACAACAGTAGAACCCCTGTGTCAAAATAAATTTCAGATTATATGAAATTTAAGACAGAAATGTCATCAGATTTTAGGAAATTGATTTAAAAGAACTTTTGAGGTAAAATGTACCAAAAATACAGCAATCTGTACCCTGTTAAAACTTACCAATGATCGAAAAGAAATTTGGAGGAATGTAATACAGTAAATTTTATTAGAAATAGACAAATAAGAAACTGGTAAGGATATATATCTTAACAAAACAATTATAGTTTGGATACAATAGCTTTATATGGAGATCCCTAAAACCAAGCATATTTTTTAAAGTGTTGGGTTTTTTATTTTTATTTATTTATTTATTTGAGAGAGAGAGAGAGAGAGAATGGGCACGCCAGGGCCTTTCCACTGCAAGCAAACTCCAGATGCATGTGCCACTTTGTGCATCTGGTTTACATGGGTTATGGGGAATCAAATCCGGTACCTTTGGCTTTGCAGGCAAGCATCTCAACTGCTAAGCCATCTTTCTAGCCCTAGCCTCCAAGCATTTTTAAACAAAATAAAACATTTACAAAAATTGACCATAAAGTAGCCAAAACCAAATCTCTAAAAATATTGAAGAATTTGTTATTCAGCTCTCTACATTTAATTTAAATACAATAAACTTAAAGTTACAATAGCAAAACCTTACAAGAATAACTCAAATTAAGAAGTTGAAATATTCTCTTGAGTAGTTTACATATTTCCAAGTTTTTAATGAGTTTATAACTAAAATAAAACTATCATTACTTGAATGATCAAATGAAATAATTATACATCAAACCTTAGGCAATACTAGGTATTTTTCCTAACAGTGTGACAAAGTACTTGACAAGAAGCAGCTTAATGGAGGTTTACTTTGGCTCCCAGTTAGAGATAATAGTTCATGGCAGTGGGAGAATGCTGCATAGCTGGTCACAGTAATCCCACAATCAGGAAGCAGAGTGATGAATGCTAGTTGGAAAGTTAAAGGGCTTAAGTGGAAGGAGGACAAGGAAAGGAGATTATTATCAAAACACATTATGGACAAGTATGAAAATTATTAATAAAAAAGTTTTTTTTTAAAAAAGAAGCCATGGCTACAGTTAGAAAGTTAAATTCATGCTATGCTCAGCTTTTCTTTATTAAAGAATATTATTTACTTATTTATTTATTAGAGAAGGAGCAGGCAGAAAGAATTCACATATGGGAATGCCAGGGCCTCCTATCACTACAAACAAACTCCAGCCATATGCACCGCTTTGAGTATCTGGCTTTTCCTTGGTACTGGGGAATTGAACTTGGGTCCTCAGGCCTTACAAGCAAGGGCCTTTACCCACTGAGCCATCTATCCAGCCCTTTTCTCAACTTTTCTACCCTACATAATGATTCATTTGAATTAACTTCTCAGCAGGCACTTTGCAATTTAAAACAGCCAATAGGGCTGGAGAGATGGTTTAGCAGTTAAGGTGCATGCCTGTGAAACCTAAGGACCCAGGTTCAACTCTCCAGGTCCCGTGTAAGCCAAATGCACATGGTGGCACGTGCATCTGGAGTTCATTTGCAGTGACTAGAGGCCTTGATGTGCCCATTCTCTCTCTCTCTCTCTCTCTCTCTCTCTCTCTCTCTCTCTCTCTCTCTCTCTCTAATAAATAAATAAAAAATAAATAAAATCTTTAAAATAAATAAAACAGAGCCAATAAAAGTGTAGTGGTCTCCACAGGATTCTGACTTGATTCTCAGTTCCACCTATGTGTTCCTTTCCACTGAGTGGATCTGTTAATTAATCAGAAAGCCATTGGTTATCAACCTAGGCTGTGTGCCACTATTGCACAGGTTTTTACATCTTGTCAGGCTGGTTGCTTTTATATAGCAGTGTCCCCTGATTGCTCACAATGTTGTTGGCCATCTTCCCCCAGCAGATCATGTAATGCTTTCCAGAACTATAAGGACTAAACATCTGTGATCTGGCTTCCTTCCAGTCAGATCTCTCTATGGTCAGTGTTAGTAGCATGGGGTGTCTTCATCAATAGGGTCATACCTTTTATCTCAGGCAAGTAATCAAATGCTTTAACATAAGTCTGTCTTGTTTTTTTTTGTTTTTTTTTTTTTTTTTTTTTTGAGAACCCCATAGGTCTTTCCAACCAACGGTTCAATGTGGGTTATAACCAACTTCTGGTCATGGGAGCTATAAGCCAAAGCCAAATGTTTCAGGTTAGGCTTCATCCCACCCTTTCCAAGGCCTTTCATACCAGAAAATCCCTCCTGCCATACTCCTATTGAGGATTATATATTTTAGTCTACTAGACAGGAGGAAGGTTTCTATGGCAGCAGTTCATTATGGATTTAGTTTTGTGTGAATATCCTCCCATCCTCTCATTCCCCTCAGCACAAGCCCATCTATACCTATTATCTGTTCCTCAATTTGCCTGCCAGGTATACTTTCAACTCAAGCTGTTCCAGGTTAGGAACCACAGATGAGGGAGAACATGTGGCGTTTGTCTTTCTGTGTTTGTGTGTGTTCTGTTACTATGATCTGTTCCCAGTCTGTAAATTTTCTATTATTTTCCTTGCTGCTGAGTAGAATTCCATTGTGTAATGTGCCACATCTTCATGATCCATTCATCAGACGATGAGCATCTGGGTTGATTCCAGTTATTAGCTATTATGAATTGAGCAGCTAAAAACATGGTTGAGCAAATATCTCTTCAGTGAAGAGTGGTGGCTTTAGGGTAGATGTCCTGTAGAGCAATGGCTACATCAGTTGGTAGCTCTATTTTCATCTTTTTCAGGAGTCTCTACATTAATTTCTATAGTGGTATACAAGTTTTCACTCCCAAAAGCAGTGAAGAGGGACTCCAATGAGAAGCTCCCACTAGTTTTTGGACAAAAGAGAGGCTACACCCATCAACACTCTCTAAATTAACAATGTTCAGCCCCTTAAACCTGTGCTGATCTCGCTCTCCATTGGAGAATCTGTTTTTCAGAAGACAGTGAGAATTGAGGACAACCAAAATCTATCGACAAGACAAGAAACATAGCTAACTCCGTGCCAGAAGATGAACCACCCCTTCCACATCAGCCAGGGCTCAGGTGAAACCACAGAGGAACTAGAGAGATGAGCAAGAGTGCTGGTCCCATGATGAGCCTGACAACCTGCATCAGGGTGATGGGGACAGACACTGAGGATCCTCAAAATGTACCAAAATCCTGCTCATCAGAAGGAGTTTTCCAGGGATAGTGGTGCACACCTTTAATTTCAGCACCTGGAAGACTGAGGTAGAAGTATCACCATGAGTTAGAGGCCAGCCTGGCCTAAAAAGTGAGTTACAGGCCACCCTGGGCTACAGAGTGAGTTACACATTAGCCTAAGCTACAGTGGTGAGACTGTGCCTCACAAAGTATTGTTTTGACCATTAGTGGAAAGTACCTTTTTTTTTTTTTTTTTTTTTTGCTTGATTTCTGCCACATGAAACTATGCAGAAGAATTTTTTTTACTGATTACTAAAGTGGAATCCAATGAAATAAGAGATAAAACTGTACTACATCTGACTTTGTCCATCAAAATTTACCCAACTATTCCATTATAGGTTATTCCAGAGTACTTTAACTTTTTATTTTAAAAGGATAAAGTTTCAAAAACACAAATTGGGAATTTGAGCAACATCACTTTATTTTAACATTCAAGTTAATGAACCTTTAGGCCATGATTACAATATAAAATTATAATACATTTTGAAAATTTTATGGATATTGCAATTTCATGGAATATTTCAAAAAGTCAGAACTTGAAACCCCATAGTCGAGAAAATGATTCTTAATCCAAATTAATTTATATTATGCATTTATAAATATGTAAATCTGGTAGATTTTATATACAAAGACTTAAACAGGAGTGACAGCTTTTTGCTTTCTTCTGTTTGGTGACAGTTCTGAGAAAACTTGATGTGTTTTTATACATCCAGATAATATTTTTGAGCAACTATGTGTTGTTCTAATGTGCTAGCCTATATGCTTTTCTAAATTTCTAGACAATTCAAAGGCTCCAAATCCTTTAATACATCTTTCAGAAGTGACTTCATAGTGCTAAGATATCTGAAAGAGAATCTGACACAGTGATATGAAGTCACTGTAAAATAGAGAATCTGACATTGTGCTTATACAAGCACTTTAGAACAATGTTTTGGAGGATCTTATATGGGTTAATGACCCAGTCCAGAAAATGCAAACTTCCATAAAGTATTTTATAAGGTTTTTTTTGACAGAAAGAAAGAAAAGAGAGAAACAAGGGCAGAGAGAGAGATAGAGATAGAGAGAGAGAGAGAGAGAGAGAGAGAATGGGTGTACTAGGGTCTCTGGTCACTCCAGAGGAACTCCAGATGCATATTCCACTTTGCAGATCTGGCTTTATGTGGGTACTGGGCAATTGAGCACAGTTCAATCTGCTTTGCAAGCAAGAGCCACTTCCCCAGCCCTGGTTTATAATTCAATAAATGTCAAAGCATGATGAAGCCAAACCCTGAGAACAAAGGCTCAGGCTCCTTGCTGGGAAGCAGAGCTCAGAGGTGCAAGATCTAGTGGCCTAGCCTTTGTGGTTGATGCAATACTACCTTGCTTGTGTGCCACTCAAACATTAGAAACCAATGCATAGTTCAAAATTCCTGTTATATGTGAAGTGAACTAACAGGGTTGAAATTACAGATGAAGCAAATACATAATGTATTTAGTTGTTGAAAATATGAAAACAAAGCAAAGCACCATGGTGGGCATTGTTAATTCCAGCACTGGGGTGTATAATGCAGAAGAATCAAAAATCTGTAGCCCTGGCTACATAGGGATACCTTGTCTCAGGAAACCAAAAGGAAAGGAAGGAGGAAAAGAAGAAGGAGGCAAACAATAGGAAGTTAGGACTTAGCACATGTCAACACATAATCTGGTAAACTGTGAACCATCAGTATAAAGTGATAACACACAAAAAAATAAAGAAATAAAAGCAGGAATGGCCTAGATCCTGCACAGGGGCAGCCTGGACCCTGTGTGTGTGCTGCAGAAGCAGGCCTTCTGCTCCTGCTTCCTGGTTGACTGGCCCCCAGTGCTATGCACTCCCAGTGCTAGGGGGTGCACTGGGAGTGCATAGGCCAGAGCTGCTGGTTTGTTCCCCACCTCTCAGTTCACTGGCCCTGGTACCCCTGCTGCTGGCTTGGGCCAGTCTGGACCCTGTGTGAATGCTGAAGAAGCAGACCCTTTGTTCTGACCTCCAGACTGACAGACCCCTGGGTCTCCACCTCCCTGTTTCCCTGAGCCACAGGATGTGGGAGCTGGCCTTTTGCTCCTGGTTCCCCAGCTTCCTGGCTCCTGGTTCTCCAACCTCTGGTTCCCCCATCCCTGGTTCCCCAAATCCCAGTAACCCTGTGCTGAAGAGTGCATGCAAGTGGAGTGAGTAGGCCTGAGCTGCCAGTTCCCCACCTCCCAGTTACCCAGGTACCCTTGGTACACTGGCAACACCCACAATCTGCACAACTGCAGTTATAACCCCATCCTACTCCAATCCAGTTCACATTTAAAACAGAACACTCACTGAAGATCCTACAAGGAAAAATACTTGCTTCCTCTTTAATAAAATAAGACTTTTGCCCCAAGATGGGGTAGACCACAATGCAAAAAATAAAAGTCAGAAAACTGAGAGATCTCCACCAAGGATGCCTAATCCCACAAGGAAGCCACCAATGAAAACATAGAAAACAACAGAAATTGAACCCCAAAATGAAAATGCAACTAGCTATGTGACTCTGATCAAATGAATTGCTGAATTAGAAGCAAGGCATCAAAAAACCAACAATTGCATAAATGAAATTGAGCAGAACTGTCTTTTAAAGCACACAGCTTTCGTCACTAGGATTACCTTAATTGGAGAAAACCAGATAGGTCTCAAAAGAGATAAATGGATTGAAGGTGAGTCAACAAATATAGGATCTCAATAACCAGCTGGTTAAGCTTAATGAAGACATGATCAAATGCAAGAATGAATTCCAGGAAGCATCAAGAAAATCACACCTTGACCTGAAAGGAGATGGACATGATGTATAAAAACACAACAGAGAACAGGGAATGTTCCCCAACTCCTTTTTATGAAGCTAACATCCCCATAACACCAAAACCAGACATAGATACAACAAGAAAAGAAAACTATAGACCTATATCCCTGATGAAATTAAATGCAAGGATGATGAACATAAGCTTCAAAAATTCAATAATATATCAAAAGCATTATCTTCCTTGATCAAGCAGGATTCATCACAGCAATGAAGAGATGGTTCAACATATGGAAATCAGTCAACATAATACATCACATAATACATCACATAAATATGATCATTTCAATAAATGCCATGAAGGCCTTTGACAAAGTACAACAATTCATGATCAAAACTCTGGAGAGACTAGGCATAGAGGGTTTATATATCAACATAATAAAAGCTATATATAAAGCACTTAAGGCTCAAATTAATACTTAGTGAAGAAAGACTCAAGGAGTTCCCTTTGAGATCAAGAACAAGACAGAGGTGCCCACTCTCACCACTGCTCTTCAACATAATACTAGAATTCCTGGCCTAATCAATCAGAGAGGAGAAAGAAATAAACAGGATAGAGATTAGGAAGGGAGAAGTCAAACTAGCCCTACTTGCAGATAATATAATCCTATACATAAGTGACCTGAAAGTCTCCAACTCAAAACTTTTAAAGGTGATTTATTTCTTCACAATGTGGCAGGATACAAAATCAACACACAAAAATCAGTAGCCTTTCTATATGCAAAAGACAAATATACAGAAACAGAAAAAAAGCAAGGCTGTCCCACTTTCAATAGCCACAAAAAAAAAAAATCAAATACTTTGGAATAACACTAACCAAGGATGTGAAAAACCCATACAGTGAAAACATAAAAATACTCTAGAAAGGCTGGAGAGATGGCTTTAGTGATTAAAGCGCTTGCCTGTGAAGCTTAAGGACCCAGGTTCAATTCTCCAGGTCCCTCGTAAATCAGGTGCACATGGTGGTGCATGCATCTGGAGTTTGTTTGAGGTGGATAGAGGCCCTGGAGCACCCATTCTCTCTCTCTCTCTCTCTCTCTCTCTCTCTCTCTCTCTCTCTCTCTCAAATAAAAAATAAATAAAATCTTTAAAAAAATACTCAAGAAAGTAATTGAGGGGGACTTGAGAAGATGAAGAGACTTCCCATGCTCCTGGATAGGTAGAGTTAATATTCAAACATATCCTCAGAAAAATAAATATCTCTGGAGGTATCACCATACCCAATCTAAAGCTATACTACAAAGACATAGCAACAAAAACAGCATGGTACTGGCATAAAAACAGACATATAAACCAATGGAACAGAATTGAATACCCATCACTAAGGTGAAGTAACTACAGCTACTTGATCTTTGACAAAGGTGCCAATACTGTAGACTGCAGAAAAGACAGCATCTTCAACAAATGGTGCTCAAAAAATTGGATAACCACATGTAGAAAAATGAAACTACATCCACTCATCTCACCATGTACAAAAATCAACTCCAAATGGATTAAAGACCTCAACATAAGACCTGAAACTCTTCAACTACTGGAAGAAAAACAGAATGAACTCTCCACAATATAGGAGGACTTCCTGAATAATACCCCAGTAGCCCAGAAAATTAAACTGTCACTCAACCAATGGGATTTCATGAAACAAAATAGCTTTTGTACAGACAGACATACCATAAACAAAGCCAATAGATTATCCACAGAAGGGGAGAAAATTTTTTCCAGCTATCCCACTGATAGAGGCCTAATATCTAGAATCTACAGAGAACTCAAAAAATTATGCAATGAAAAATCAAACAACCCACTCAAAAAATGGGGTAGAGAACTGAATAGGGAGTCCTCAGAGGAAGAAATACAAATGGCTAACATACACTTAAGAAAATGTTCAACATCCTTAACTATCAGGAAAATGCAAATTAAAAGAACTATGAGGGCTGAAGAGGTGGCTTAGCAGTTAAGGTACTTGCCTGCAAAGCCAAAGGACCCAGGTTCGATTCCCCAGGACCCGTGTAAGCCAGATGCATGAGGCGGTGAATACATCTGGAGCTTGTTTGCAGCAGCTAGATGCCCTGGCATGCCCAATCTCTCTTTCTCTTCCTTTCCCTCCTTCTCTCTGCCAATTTATCTCTCTCTCAAATAAGAAAATAAGAAAAAGAATTATGAGATTCCACCTCACTATAGTAAGGATGGCAATCATTAAAAAATCAAATAGCAACAACTGCTGGTAAGAGTATGAGGAAAGAGGAACCTTCATTCTCTGTTGGTGGGAATGCAAACTTTTACAACCACTATGGAAATCATAATTGAGACTCCTGGAAAAGATGAATACAGAACTACCAACGGACCCAATTATTCCCTTACTGGGCATTTACCCTAAATGCTCAATGCTTCACTATAGAGATATTTGCTCAACAATGTTTATAGCTGCTCAAACATAATAGCTAAGAACTGGGATCAACCCAGGTGTCTATCACTGAATGAATGAGTAATGAAGTGGTGGTACATATACACAATAAAATTCTACTCAGCATTAATAAAAAAATTGATACAATAAAATGTGTAGGAAAATGGGTGTACTTGGAACAGATCATACTGAGCAAACACACACAGTCACAGAAAGACAAATGATGTATGTTCTCACTCACCTGTGGTTCCTAACCTGGATCAGCTTGAGTTGCTAACATTATGGATAGGCAACTTGGGGCCCAAACAATGGGAATGGAAGGATGTGGAGGGGAGGGAAAGAGGAGGCTGGAGAAAAAAATAAACAAAAAACTAAGCCTAAAATGAACTGGTACAATAGAAAACTCTCTCCTTGAAGGTAGACTAAAAGATAGAACTCTCAACAAGAATATAAGGGGAGCATCTGAAAAGAAGGGCCCTGAAGATGGTGGAATGAAACCTAACCTTAAAAATTTTTGGCTCTGAAAAACAAATTGGCTCTGAACTGTAACTCTCCGTACCAGAAATCAGTTCTACCAACATTGCCCTGTCTATCAGAGACCTACAAGGTCCCAAAGACAGACAGGCTTCTCACAAAGTACTTGATTACTCACCTGAGGTAAAAGGTAAGACCCTATTGCTGAAGACACTATATGCTGCTGGCACAGAACATGGAGAGTCCTGGCAGGAACCTGGAAGACATCCAGTCCCCAGACAGACCATCTACTGCTATGAAGCACTACATAATCTACTGAGGAAAAGTGACCAATAAATGAAGTGAATAAGCAGTGGGTCTAAGCTACTCAAAAGCAACCAGCCTGAAGAGAATACACCAGTGAGATGGTAAAACATGGCCTTGGTGGGTAACCAATGGATTTCTGATTGGCTAAGAGATCCATTCAGTGGAAAGGAACCTATATCTGGAACTGGGAATGAGGTTAAAATCCTATGGAGACAAAGTTTATGCTCTTCAGTATAAACTCCCAGTAATCTTTGGCTAAAAGAAGGGCTACATCCATCAAAATCTTCCAAATTAATAATGCTCCTCCAATTTATGCTGGCTTTACTCTCTAATGAAGAATCTGTTTTTGTTTTTTTTTTCAGAAGGTAGTGAGACTGAGAAGATAAACCACCGCTCACATCTCAGCTAAGATCTAAGTGAAAACACAGAGAAATTGGAAAGCTAAGCAAAAGTGCTACTTCCATGGTGAGTCTGACAGTCAGTGCCAGAGTGAAGGAGACAGATGCTGAGCTTACTCAACACCTGTCAAAGCAGAGATCCAGAGGCTCCTAAGAGCTCATCACTGAAGTACTTAAAACACACCCACCAAGGCTCATGAAATTTTGCTGAAGCGGGGGGAGGGAATGGGGTACAAAGATTGTAAAAGCCACAGATTGGGACATCATACCCAGAGGCATTGCCTCCCCCCACAATAACTGACTACTGATCTCACAACCCATAACCCACAACCCCATGGGGAATACCAGCAACCGCACTCAGAGGGCCCCCTGAGGAATGGGGGCAGGGAAGAGAGAAAAGATGGTACCAATGCATGATGAATCCATTCAAACTTAATGCTTCACCTGAAGGCCTTGGAAAAAGAAGAACAAGGCAAACCAAAAATCAGTAGGCAGGAAGAAATAATGATTAGGGCAGAAATTAATGAAATAGAAACAAACAAACAAAAACAAAAAAACAAGCCAAAGAATCAATAAAACAAAAAGTTAGTTCTTTCAAAGGATAAACAAGATTTATCCCTTAGCAAATTTGACCAAAAGAAAGAGAGAAGAGACACAAATTAATAAAATTAGAGGTTAAAAGGCACTATTACAACAGATACCAAAGAAATTCAGAAAATCATAGGGACATACTTTAAGAATATATACTCCATTAAGTTTGAAAATCTGAAAGAAATGAATGTTTCCTTGATTTATATGACCTACCAAAATTAAATCAAGATGAAATTAACCACTTAAATAGATCAAGAATAAGCACATAGATTCAAGTAGTTATTGAAAATCTGCCAACTAAAAAAAAGCTCAGGCTCAGATAGTTTCACTGGTAAATTTTACCAGAACTTCATAGAAGAACTAACACCAATGCTTCTCAAACTTTTCCATAAAATAGAAAAGGAAGGAGTTTTGCCAAACTCCTTCTATAAAGCCTGCATCACCCTAATACCAAAACCAGACAAACACAGAACAAAAACAGAAAATTACAGACCAATCTCCCTCATGAACGTAGATGCAAAAATTCTCAACAAAATATTGGCAAACAGAATACAAGATTATATCAGAAAGATCATTGACCCTGACCAAGTAGTTTTATCCCAGAAATGCAGGGATGATTCAACATATGCAAATCAATAAATGTAATACATTATATAAATGTACTGAAGGACAAAAATCACGTGATCATCTCATTAGATGCAGTAAAAGCATTTGACAAAATCTAACATCTCTTCATAACAAAATTCCTACATAAACTGGGAATAAAAACAACATATCTCAGGGCTGGAGACATGGCTTATCAGTTATGGCACTTGCCTGCAAAGCCAAAGGACCTCAGTTCAATTCCCTAGGACCCATGTAAGCCAAATGCACAAAGTGGCACATGTATCTGTTGTTTGTTTTCAGTGGCTGGAAGCCCTAGTGTGCCCATTCTCTCTCTCTCTCTCTCTCTCTCTCTCTCTCTCTCTCTCTCTCCCTCTCCCTCTCTCAAATGAGTAAATAAAAATAATAAAAATAAAATATTTTAAAAGGAACATAGCTCACCATAATAAAGGCTATAGTACTGGAAGTCTTAGCCACAGCAATAAGGCAAGAGACACATATAAAATGGAAACAAATTGGAAAGGAAGATATCAAATTATCATTATTTGCAAATGATATGGTTCTATACATAAAGGACCCTGAAAACTCTACAGCAAACTGTTAGAGCTGATAAACACTTATAGCAATGTAGCAGGATACAAAATAAGCACACAGAAATCAGTAGCCTTCCTATATGCTAACAACAAACATGCTGAGGATGAAATCAGGGAATCACTCCCATTCACAATTGCATCAAAAAAATAATAATAAAGTACTTTGGAATAAACCTAACCAAGGAAGTGAAGGATCTCTGCAATGAAAACTTTAAGACACTCAAGATAGAAATTGCAGAAGACACTGTGAAATGGAAAGACATCCCATATTCTTGGATTGGCAGAATCAATATTGTGAAAATGTCAATCTTACCAAAAGCAATCTAGACATTTAATGCAATCCCCATCAAAATTCCAATGATATGCTTCATAGAAATAGGAAAAAATCCTAAATTTACTTGGAAGCACAAAAAAAGTCAAATATCTAAAACAATTTTGAGCCAAAAAATAAGGCTTGTGGTATCACCATTTTAACCTACATTACAGAGTCATAGCAACAAAAACAGCTTGGTACTGGCACAGAAACAGACATGTAGATCAATGGAACAGAATAGAGGACCCAGGTGTAAATCCGAGCAGCTCCAGCCACCTGACCTTCAACAAAAATGCCAAAAATGGTGCTGGGAAAACTGGATATGTATCTGTAGAAGGATCAAAATGGATCCTTATCTCTCTCCTTGTACAAGAATTAAGTCCAAATGGATCAAAGACCTTAATATCAGACCCAAAACCCTGAAACTACTAGAGGAAAAAGTAGGGGAAACCATTCAACCTATTGGCGTAGGCAATGACTTTCTGAATATAACCAAAGTTGCTCAGGAAATAAAACCACTAATCAACCACTTGGACCTCATGAAATTACAAAGCTTTTGTACAGCAAAGGACACTGTGAATAGAACAAAAAAACAACTTACTGAATGGGAGAAAATCTTTGCCAGATATACATGTGGCAGGGGATTAATATCCAGGATATACAAAGAAATCAGAAAACTAAATAATAAGAAATGAAACAACCCAATTAAAAATGGGCTATGGAACAAAATAGGGAATTCTCAAAAGAAGAAATACAGATGGCACATAAACATCTAAAAAAATGTTCTATATTCTTAGCCATCAGGGAAACACAATTCAAACTACTTTGAGATTCCACCTCACTCCCGTCAGAATGGCTACCATCATGAAAACAAATGAAAATAAATGCTGGCAAGGATATGGAAAGGGAATAGAAAGGGAGGGAGGGGGACCTAATAGGATGGAATTGTATATAAGTAAGTAGAAGAACAGATTAATGGGGGTGAAAAAGCCTAAGTAAGGTCAGGGGAGGAGATTGAGTATATGAAAAGTGGCTAATCAAAATCTAACAGGATATAAATAAGTCATATGGAAATCTACTTTTTTTGGACAATGAAACACACAGGAGCCATAGATTGTTAGTAAAAATTTTTCAGTGCCAGGGATAGGATACCTTCCAGTGAGTTGTTGGCCAGGGAGGTCCCTGATGCCCCCAAAACATTACAGGCCATTGCCAACGCCCTTGGTTTCCTACCAGGAATAGATGGTAAGACCCTATTGCTGAGCTCCACATATTCCTGCTGCAAGGTCACTGAGAAACCCTGCTGGAACTGAGCTGAAAACCACCTCCATGTACCAGCTGACAGAAAGCTAGAAAAAGCCACACTGCTTGCAGTTCAATGGGGGAGAGAGAAATCACCAGTGAAAATACCCAACAGTGGACACTGCAAGCCTTATATTTTGAAGCCAGGCCAAATGAGCCAACAGGTGCAATAATGGCACATCTGTTATGGGGAAAACAAACTGCCCTCTAATTGGACTGGAGGTCTGCTCTGTGGCAGGGAATACATCCCTGATACTGAAAACCTACAACAGGGGTAGTCATGAGCCATAGGAGTGTAATGTCTGCTGCTGTCTGACTAAAAGTATAGACTATGGTCACCAAACTGCCCAGTGAGCACTTCTTTTAATGTTCATACCCATATATTAATGCTACTCTCACTTTTGGTTAGAGAACCTTCTCTTTTCAGATGGCAGTGACCTTGGGATGACTCAGAAGGCACCATGGTGCTGAGAAGTGACAGAGGAGTGCTCAGCACTGAAATATCTCTATCACACCTTCCATGGTTCAGGGTCCATTGCAGAAGAGGTGGCGGAAAGAATGTAAGAGCCAAAGGAAGAGTAGGACTCCTTACAACGTGCTTCTCAAGACACAAAATGGCCTGGCTATCCATGACCTCACAATGCCTGACACTACCTACACAAGGCCATCATAATAGGAAGAAAAGATCATGACATCAAAATAAAAAAGAGACTGATTGAGAGGGGGAGGGGATATGATGGAGAGTGGAGTTTCAAAGGGGAAAGTGGGGAGAGGGAGAGAATTACCATGAGCTATTATTTACAATTATGGAAGTTGTAAATAAACAAATAAAATAAAATAAAAGCAGATAAAGAGAACAAAGGAGGATAGGGGATGGAGGGACAAATGTGTTCTGTGGCATAACTATGAAAGGAACAAATATTATTCTAACAGTTTTTAACTCTTAGTAAGGTAGTTGGTACTAACACGGAGCCCTTTGGTCACTCAAGCATTAACGTGTCTGTAGAGGGCAAGTCTAACATTTTCTCTGTGCCTGGGCCTAGATGCTGGCTAGACCTGGAGGGTCTAAAGTGCTTCAGAAAATGGAGACATCCATTTCACAAAGAGAGAAGTATTTAAGCATTGAAGTAGAGGAAAATTTAGAGGAGAAGAGGGGGAGAACAGGAAATGAGGAAGAGGGAGACGAGACAGGGAAGAGGCAGAAAGGCTACATTCATGCATCTCTTCCTCAGGCGGCCCAAACATTGGGGTGTCTCTGTAACTCAGTGCTTGCTGGAGGCAACAACCACGAGGTGGACTAAATATGTTTCCTTGGGGCAGTAAGTTGCCAAAACAAAAATGTGGGTACTGAGAAAAACTTTTCTAACAACCTGACACTTTTCCAAGACTGAGTCAACCACAAAACTGGAAGGGGCTGACTAAGAACATTGAAATTCTCTAACCTCCCAGTCATCTTCTTTTATCTTTTAATCTATGGTTTAAGGCTCTAGCACTTTGACTTTCTCTTTTTTTTAATTTTTATTTATTTATTTGAGAGCGACAGAGAGAGAAAGAGGCAGTTAGAGAGAGAGAGAATGGGCGTGCCAGGGCTCCAGCCACTGCAAACGAACTCCAGACGCGTGGGCCCCCTTGTGCATCTGGCTAACATGGGTCCTGGGAAATCGAGCCTGGAACTGGGGTCCTTAGGCTTCACAGGCAAGCACTTAACCACTAAGCCATCTCTCCAGCCCACTTTGACTTTTTCAATAGCTTTCATATTTTAAAATTATTAGACACCCTTAGAAATAAGAACTTCAGGTACCAAGTTTAAATATATCTGTGAAATTCAGTTATGCACATGAATTTCATTAAGTTCAGTGAAGCAAATAAAATCTGTTGTTATGAAGGCGACCTTTGACAGCTCTTAATTATATAAAAATGAATGCATGGGTGGGAGAGTGGGCCAAAGCTAAGAGGTCAGCATTATGGATCTCATAACTAAACATTCTAAGCACTTTAAACTCAGTAAGCTCTGCTACTTTATATACTTGATGTAGTTATATTAATGTGGTAGGGATTAATTTTGCAGCAACTTGATAGTGATTACTTAATTCTCAACACATCATGAAAGTTAATTTTTAGAAATGTGGCTACACTAACATATATTAAAGTCTGCTTAGTTAATTAAACCATGAAAGATGAAAATGGCAATTGCAATGGGATTTGACTCAAAACCTAACTTAATTTGTAGATTAAAAATATATTACTGAATCTATCCTCTTGATTAAAGATTATTAATTATAACTAAATATTAGAACTAAGCAGGCCATTATAAAGTTAAAATTTCATTTAAAAATGGTAGAAATAGCCAGGTGTGGTAGCCTACTCCTTTAATCCAAGAACTCAGGAGACAGAGGTAGGAGGATTGCCATGAGTTCTAGGCAAATGACATAGTGAATTCCAAGGTCAGCCTGGGCTAGAGTGAGACCATACCTTGAAAAAAAAAAGGGGGGGGGGAAGAAGATAGAAGCTTTTCAATTAAAGCAATAAAGCTTCTGGTAGAAAAATGATAGAAAGGAACTGGAAGATTTGAAGTTTTAGAGGTAGTCATTCACGTCCTACCACTAAAGAATAATGCAAGAAAGTACAGGTGGTGTTTGTTTACAAGGAGTTCTGGTTATGAAGCCAAAGGCCATCAACCTTGAGCCTGGAGCTTATTTCCCTGGTCACTCAGCCCAACCTGCCCCTTCTTTCTCAGGCCTGCCTCCCCTCCGCACAACGCCACAGCATCTCCGTTCAGAACAATCTCTCTCCTGTCTCTCTGGATGTTATATTTGCCCCTGTTACTCAGCTGTCAGGAAATTAATTTCTCATGTAGGAATAATTCTACAGAAGCCCAGCGCATGGCCTCTCTGCCCTGCAGCTGTATTTCAGGTGCCCCAGACCACAGACAGCCTGATCATGTTTGAATATAACTGAAATCTCTGAGGAAATGATGATCTATCTGATGCACACCAAGGGATGAAGTTTGCTAGGACAATATTTTTAAAGTAACCCATGTTAAATTTTTGTTATTTTCAGAACTCAAAGCTCACTATCTATAAGATGATTTCCAGTATGTAAGGTGCTCAGGTACAAGCTATTATAAAATTAATTAAACATTTCTGTAACAGCTCTATAAACCTGATCAGGATTAGAATATATTAAATTAGATTAGATGATATGTAAATATACATTGCAAATAAATATTTGCTATTTAAACTTTCAATGACATCATAGTCATTACCTTCACTAGAAGTTATTAATTAAGGCTTTTTCCTAATGGCATTACAAGCTTCCATTTGAGGTGTACTTAGTGTCTTCTGCATTAGGTGGGATTTGTACAGATCAAGAAGGTAGCACAGAATGTTCCAGGCATCTGGAAAGCAAGAGCCCTTCTGCTAAAGGCTGGAAACCAACAACAGGTCAGGTGAGTCTTTCAGCTTCACTTGCAAACTAGTCTCAGTTCAAAATCTGCCATACAGGCCATCATGAAAAGAGTCTATCCCAGTTACTTTCCTGTTTCTGGGACAAAACACCCAGCCAGAAGCCACTTACAGAAGGAGAAGGTTTATTTCAGCTTACGGTTTGGGGAGAAAGTTTCATCAAGGTGGGTAAAGCATGGCACGAGCAGGAGGCTGGCTCATTTCCTCCCATGCCAACAGGGAGGAAGGAATAAAAGTGAGCTTGCTAAGAGCACCCAGTGGGGCTAGACTAATCAACTTCAAGGTCTGCTCCAGTAACATACTCCCCCAACAGGGTTCTACCTCCCAAGGGCTTGACCAGGTAGAATTAAATACAAAGATTAATCACAAACACATGGGGCTATGCAGGACATTTTACATTCAAACAGCTGCATGTCACATCACCAAATTGGGCTAAGGCATACTCTTGTTTATCTATTTTATAAAATTCTTGAAAATAAATGAATCAAAGTCAAGAATTTAATTATGACTTCCTTCAGGGTCCTTATCCTTGTACTTAACCCACAGCAAATCAAAAGTACTCCAGAAAACAGTGTATGTGCACCAAGTAGATGTAATACTCTGTCTTGTCACTAGTCACTGAACAATATGACACTATTTACATAGAATTTGCCTGTATTGGGTATTATACATAAACTAGGTATAACCATACCTAGTAGGAGACTAGGCTATACACAAATGCTATGCTGTTTGATCTCCTAGGGAGGTCCTATAACCAACAGCCCTTGGATATCAAGGGACAACTGCATTGTCAGAAGTAAAACTAAAACTCTCTCTGCATTCTCTTGCATCTTTCCATTTTAAATGAAAGGCAGCCTGATGCTCTGCACTGTAATTGAATGCAGACATTCTAAATAAACTCATGTAATCATGAGTAAGCTTCAAGACATAAGAGAGTCATCCAAGGAAACCTTTAGTAGTCATGACTGATGCTGAAACTAGACACCAGAAAGGCATAATATGTACTCTTTTTCTCTTTTTTTTTTTATAGAAATAGCTAAATGGATTTACATACTGAAAGTGTTTGAATTGGTTCAAAATTATTTTTAAAAGGGGCTTCAGATAAAAACATTTCCAAAAATCAATCAAACACTTAAGATGAACAATGTTATCACTCCATAGTCTCACTGGGTACAACTTTAAGAATTTTATGAATAAATTTAAAAAAAACTATTTAGTCACCTAGAAAGAATACTTTATATCATCATCAGTACAGCTTTAGAGATGTCCACATAGATATGTAAACTAATAAACCACGAATGAGAATGTGTAAATGATGTTATAGACTTTAATTGGTGTGGGAATAGAAAAATAAAAATATTAAACAACAAAATAAGGATAATGAACACTGGCTGAATTTATTAGACTACAATGTAACATGTGGGACTCAGGTTCAGTTCAGCAGGGTTTTCACTCTGATCTGTAAGTCATAGACATTTTCTCTCTTCCTTGTTGTTAACAATTGCCATTGGTGAGATAATCTAAAATTGCGATTTTTTTTTTCTTGTAGCTACAGTGAGTGGTGGGACTGTTGCCTAGACCTTAGAAATTCCCATTTCTTTCCCATCTGTGTTAAGACTAGTGGGATTGCATTCTGTTATGAACTGCTGGCTGTATAGATTCACTTTAAGTGAATAGGTGGGTGCTACATGGGCATTCCTACAGTTAATGTGAAACCAAGAGAAGAACATCTCCTTCTTTCAAGTATTCTCAATAATTGAATGGGTATACATATGAATATTGAAACTATGGAGAAAATTTTAAAAACTGTAGAGAAAATCAACTAGCTTGAAACTTCAAAAATGCTAGCAGCATTGTATTAGGTGAATGGGGGTTGAAATGAGTTTTCATGTCTCTGTTTTCAAAATGTCTCATAGTAAAATAAAAATTATTTTGTGAATTTTCAGAATATTTATATGTAGTATACAAATGCATTGCCATGCCAGTCCTTTTACATGAGTGCCAATGATTCAACTCATATCCTCATGCTTGCAAGGGAAGCAGCTTACCAACTGAACTACCTGCCCAGCTCCCATTTACTATTTCTAAGAAGCTTAATAGGTTTCATAGAATGTTCTATATACACGATCATGCTGACTGCAAGTAGATGTTTTACTGCTTCCCCTCTAAGAGGAAGCTTTTTCTTTCTTTTTCCTGTTGCCTTCCAAACCCTTCCAGTGAAATATTGTCTAGAAGTGGTTAGAGCTGACATGTTTGTCCTTTTCTTTATCTTTGGAAGAAATCATTCTTTCGCTCAGCAACATAGAATTAGTTGTGGGCTTTTCACAGATACTTTGTATCAAATGGAGAATTCCTTTCTATTCTAATTTGTTGAGTGTTCGTATGAAGACAGGACATTTCACTTTCCCCAGTGCCTGTTCTGTGTGCACCACGTTGAACATGTCCTTTCAGTCTGTTCTTTTACTATGATCTGTTAACAATGAGTGATCTCAGATGTTAAAATGAATTGCATTTTGGGAAAGCCCCCATTTAATCATATGCAATACTTTTGATCTACTTCCAGATGCTGTTTGCTAGTAATTTTTGAGGATTTTTATGTCCATATACACAAGGTTTACAGTTTCATTCTGTAGATTGTTTGGGTAAATGCTGGCTCTTCAGAGTAAGATTTTATATAATTATAGAGAGAGAGAGAAAGAGAGAGAGAGATCTTCATGGCAGAGCCTCACTCTAATGCAGGCTGACCTGTAACTCACTCTGTAGTCCCAGGCTGGCCTCAAACTCACAGCAATCCTTCAACCACTGCTTCCCAAGTGCTGGGATTAAAAGCATGAGCCCCATGCCTGGCTCTCTCTTCTATATTTTGAAAATATTTTTTGATTCTACTTTAAATATTTGTGAGACTTCACTAGTGATATGATATGATAAGAATATGGCCCTTTCTTTCTGGGGAGGTGTTCAATTGGTTATTGCTGTGGCTTGGAGATGGGCTGAGTGCCCTCCAAAGGTTCATTTAAATCTAATCCCCAGGGTAAAGTGTTCAGAAACTTAGCCAGATACAGTGTTTGAAGTTGGGGGCTTCTGCAGGTGACAAGGTTTCTTATAAGAACAGATTGAGACCAAGTACACACACACACATACTCATGCACATGTGACTCACCATATGACCTCTGTACACAAGACCATCACCAGATGTGGCCCTTACATTACCAGAACCATGAGCAAAACAGATTACTAAACCACATCCTTAACTAAGTTACTGAGGCTGAAGAATTCTGATATAGTAATGAAAAGGGACTAATACACTAACTCAGCATCATTATTTATTGTGCATCAATACAGGCTTTCTACTTCTTGAGTCAGTTTCAGTAGTTTGAATCATTGTATGAGTTTTTCTACTTTCTCTAGGATATCTTATCTCATTTTAGTTATGCTATCCTATTTTTTATGTTATCCTATCTTTTTAATATTTTAGTATTTGTTTATTAAAGAAAGAGAGAGAGAGAATGGGCACACCAAGGCCTCTAGCCACTGCAAATGAACTCCAGACGCATGTGCCACCTTGTGCATCTGGCTTACATGGTGTAGCAGACAGCTTCAGGTTCACTGAGATGAACTTCCAGACCAGGCACAGTTATGGAGGAAGGGATATTTATTGAAGCTTACAGATCCAGGGGAAGTTCCATAAATGGCAGAAGAATCTGGCCTGCCTTCACAGGCCCAAACAGAGAAAGAGAAGTACAAGCTTAAAGCCAAATGCCACAGCACACTTCAGGAACTCCAGCTAGGCACACTTTGCATATTTTTAGATTGAAATCTGAAACCCACCATCACACCTTAAGATCAGATCCACCCAGTGATACTGCCTCCAGACAGGTGGCTGCAGATGCAAACTACAAACAAATAAATAACTGAATATATTGGGGGCCATCTATTCTATTCAAACCATCACATTCCGCCCCTGGCCCCCAATAGATTTATAACCATCACACATTGTAAATTGTACTCAGTTCAATTTCAAAGGTCCCCACAGTCTTGACCAATTTAAGATATTAATAAGACCTGTAAAATCAAACAAGTTAAATACTTCCAACATATAAAGGCACAGAGTAAACATTTTCAACTGGTATAAGGCATAGCAAGGAGAGACTAAAACAATGCAAACTCAACCACCATCAAACATCAAACTTCTGCAGTTCAAGTTCAATATACCCAGAGACTAACAGTCTCAAGATTTTCCAATTCCGCCCCTCCAGCTGGGCAGAGTAGCCAGGGAACACTTCCATCTCAGGCCAACAGTGCGCTGTTTGGTAGCACTTACATAGTCCTGGTATATACAAAACATCTTGAGGTCTTCATGCAAACCACGGTCCATCTTCCAAAGGCTCTTTCAGCCTATCAGGGCATCAGGCCCTACTTCATGCCCCATCTCAGCGTCAGCTCCTGGAAGCATGTGCAATTCATGACCACTCCTCACATTTTTCATGCTTCTGAAACCAATACCAGGTGTACAGGACACAGCCATATTCTTAATTCACAGACAAAATAAATCATAACCTTGAAAAGCAGGTTCCTTCTCCAGTCAACTCTTTCCAAAAGTGTTTGCATTTCTATGATAGTCTTTCCTCAGGCATCCTTTCCACAGTAAAGCAATTGGACTGTCTTCCTCTAAGATTGCTAATGTGTTTGACAATAGCAGATTCAGTAACCTAAAACCAGTGTCAGTGCCTGTAATTTTAACTTGCTCAAGGTTTTTCAGCTTAAAATCTTAAATCTCTCAGTACAATATCTCTAGCCAAGCACATCAGTCCATTACAAATTTAACCTTGATCAAACTCTCTGGGCCTGGGCAGCAGGATGCAGCTAGCCCTTATGCCAGTAGCCCAGTTCCAACAAAGTCCTCCGCAGTCTTTTTGTCCCCTTAGAAAGCTCATAATCCAAGCCTCGAAGTTCAATGCTGTCTGCACTTAGCATTCCCAGACTCTCATCAGAATAGTCCATAAAACTTGGCTTACCACTCCAGAAGACATCTCCAGTTGCAAGCACCAAGTTCATGCCTATTCCTCCAAAACAAAGGTTCCAAAAGATCAACATCCACATAGTCAGGTTCATCTCAGCCCACTCCTTGGTACCAAGTTCTGTAGCAGACAGCTTCAGGTTCACTGAGATGAACTTTGAGACCAGGCACAGTTATGGAGGAAGGAATATTTATTGAAGCTTACAGATCCAGGGAAAGTTCTATAGTGGCAGAAGAAGCTGGCCTGCCTTCACAGGCCCAAACAGAGAGAGAAGTACAAGCCTAAAGCCAAAGCCACAGCACACTTCAGGAACTCCAGCTAGGCACATTTTGCATATCTTTAGATTGAAATCTGAAACCCACCACCATACCTTAAGATTCACCCAGTGATACTGCCTCCAGCCAGGTGTCTGCAGATGCAAACTACAAACAAATAAACAACTGAATATATTGGGGCCATCTATTCTATTCAAACCACCACACATGGATAATGAGAATCAAATCTGAGTCCTTAGGCTTCACAGGCAAGTGCCCTAACTGCTAAGCCTTCTCTCCAGCTCTCTTTTCCTTTTTAATAAATAGAAATTCACTCATTTCAGTAACAACAAAAATGTGTTTCCATAAAAATTTGGTTTATTCATTGAGAAATTTATCATATGAAGATGGAGCATATTGGTCATTTGCCTATTGGGTTATAACTTATATTCCCTAAGTCTTGCCCCTGTTCCACTGAGGGCCCTCCTCAGTGGGGTACAGGTATCCACCATGGGGTCATGAATGCACTAATCATTCTCTGTTGGGGGGAGACTCCCATGAAGCCAGCATTACTCTAATACCTAAACCAGACAGAGACACCACAAAAATAAAAATTATAGACCAATATCCCTAATAAACATAGATGCAAAAATTCTCAATAAGATTTTTGCAAACCAAATTCATGAACACATCAAAAGAATCACCCACCTTGGTCAAGTAGGATTCATCCCTGGGATGGAAGGAAGGCTCAACATACAGAAATGGATAAGTGATTTGCCACATAAATAAACTTAAACACAAGAATCACTTGATTATTTCAATAAATGCATAAAAGGCCTTTGTCAAAACACAACACCCCTTCATGACTAAAACACTGGAGAGGCTATGGATAGAGGGACCATATCTCAACCAAGAGCAATTTATAATATACCCAAGGCCCAGATCACACTAAATGGAAAAAAATAAAAGCATTCCCAATAAGATCTGCAGCAAGACAGAGGAGCCCACTCTCACCATTGCTTTTTCACATAGTATTAGAAGCTTTAGCCCAGTCAATCAGACAAGAGAAATGAATCAAAGGAATGTAAATTGGTAAGGAAGGATTCAAACTAGCCCTATTTGCAGATGACATGATTTTATATATAAGTGACCCAAAAGGCTCCACCAACAAATTCCTAAAGGTGATAAATTATTTTCAGTAAAGTGGCAGAATACAAAATCAATACACAAAAATTATTAGTCTTCCTATATGCTAAAGATAAACATATGGGGAATGAGATAAGTTATGTTATCCTACTTTCAGTAGCCACCAAAATTTAAATAGCTTGTAATATCACCAACTTTGTATAGGTGAAAGACCTCTACAAAGAAAACATAAAAACACCAAAGAAAGAAATTGAGGCAGGCCCAGGCAGATGCAAAGGCCTCCTATGCTCATGGAGTAGAAGAATTAATATTGTGAAAATAGCCATCCTACCAAAAGCATTACACATATTCAATGCCATTGCAATAAAAATTCCACCAACACTCCTCACAGAGTAAAAATTAGTCTTGAAATTCATATGGAAGAACAGAAGGCCACAGATAGCCAAAAATACCCTCAACAAAAGAAATACATCTGGAGGTATCACCACACCTGATTTCAAGATATACTACAAAGGGCTGGAGAGATGGCTTAGTGGTTAAGTGCTTGCCTGTGAAGCCTAAGGACCCCGGTTCAAGGCTCGATTCCCCAGGACTCACATTAGCCAGATGCACAAGGGGTTGTACGCCTGGAGTTCGTTTGCAGTGGCTGGAGGCCCTGGCTCGTCCATTCTCTCTCTATATCTGCTTCTTTCTCCTCTGTCTATCACTCTCAAATAAATAAATAAAAATAACCAAAAAAAAAGATATACTACAAAGCTATCATTTCTAAAACAGATGGTATTAACACAAAACAGACACACAAATCAATGGAATATGATAGAAGACCCATCTCTAAATCCAAGCAACTATAGCTACCTGATCTTTGACAAAAGGACCAAAAATGCCCCTTGGAGAAAATGGTGCTGGAAAAATTGGGTAACCACCTATAGTAGAATAAAATTAGACCTTCTTCTTTCTACCTGTACAAAAGTCAACTCCAAATGAATTAAAGACCTCAACATGACTTGAAACTCTAAAACAACTAGAAGAAAAAGCAGGAAGAACACTCCACAATGTAGGCATAGGGAAAGACTTCCTGAGTAAGACCCCAGTAGTCCAGGAAATTAGATCAACACTCAACCACTGGGACCTTCAAGAAACTAAAAAGCTATGTACAGCCAAGCAAATAATCAACAGAGTCGATAGACATCCCACAGAATGGGAGAAAATCTTTACCAGCTATATCTCTGACAAAGGTCTAATGTCTAGAATCTATTTTAAAAACACAAGAAAATAGTCAATAAAAAAAATCACACAACCCAATCAAAATATGGGGTAGAGAGTTCTCAAAGGAAGAAATACAAGTGGCCATTACACACTTAAAGAGTTGTTCAACATCTTTTGTCATCAGAGAAATGCAAATCAAAAATTACTCTGAGATTTCATCTCATCCCACTCAGGATGGCATTCATCAAAAAAGTAAATGACAGCAAGTGCTGGTGAGGCTGTGGGGGAAGAGGAACCCTTACCCACTGCTGGTGAGAATGCAAACTTGTAAAACCACTATGGAAATCAGCATGATGACTCCTGAAAGGGATGAAAATAGATCTACCATTTGATCCAGCTATACCACTCCTGGATATATACCCTAAAACCTCTACTCTTTACTACTGAGATACTTGCTCAGCCATGTTTTTTTTGCTACCTTATTCACAAGAGCTAGGAACTGGAATCAGCCAGATACACATCAACTGATGAATGGATGATGAAGATGAGGTACATATACACAAGGGAATTTACTCAACACTAAGGAAAAATGAAATTGTGAGATTTTCAGGAAAATAGGCCTGGAAAAATCATACTAAGCAAAGTTACAAGGCTCAGAAATCATTCATATCTTTAAGGTTGTTAATGTTCTTTTTTATTCCTGATTTTAGTAAGTAAAATATTTTTGTCTCTGTTTTGTTTTTTTTTATTATTGGGGGACAAAGTATTTTGTCATCTGCCTAATACTTTCTCAATGTGATTTTATCAGTGAATCAATTTTTGCTTTGCTAATTTTCTTGATTATTTTTGTACTTACAACTTATATTTCTGTTTTATACTATATTTTAATGTGTTTTTACCTACTTTATGATTGGTTTGCTTTCTTAAAAACATAAACAAATCATCTAAGCAGTGCCTTTCTCTGTAGCTCTGACTGACATCAAACTTAAGTTGTTTCTACTTAAACCTCCCAAGTGATAAATTTATAAATGTTTCCAATTTGATAGCATGAAAATTTAGGTTATAGTTTTGAGATATTTTTCAATATGTGGATTTGCAACCTAAAATTTTCTTCTAAATGCTGTTTTAGCTATATCCCACAGGGTTTTACATATTCTGTTTCCACTAACTACAAAGTACTTATCTCCCAGCAGTCTCTTTTGTACAAGTATTACATTTCTATATATTATATTCTCAATGATATAATTACATGAGCATTGTTCTATGCAATTAAATTTCAAACCATCCATGTAGAGAAGGAAGAAATACACTCTTGTGTTTCCTTTAAAAATCCTCACATGTGGACCCTGTGAATTTCACAATCAATCTGCCATGTAAGATATGCCCAGTGGTGCAATAGTGGCATGAGTGTTACAGGAGTAACCAAGCAATGTCTGACTGGATTTAAAACCTGCTCCACAGGAAGGAATTCATGCCTTGTTCATCAAACCTGGCCAAAATCCTATAGCTAGGGACAGGACCTAATAGGGAGCCTACTACTGTGGTTATGCTAAATAGACTGCACACCAAACTTCCTTTTAAATAAGTATATTTGTTCCCATAGATTAGTGCTTCTTGCTGCCTAGTTGACAGAAGTTTCTTACTGCAATGGATAGAGGTTAATACAGAGATGCATGGCTGGCAAAATTGCCAAAAAATTAGGGACTACTCTGTGCTCAGCCTTAAACAGACCATGTAAACCACCTCCTCTCGAGCTCAGGGAACCTCAAAAGGGGGATCAGAAAGAATGTTAGAGCATAAGAATGGAGATAAGGACTGTGAAGTGCAGTCTTCTGGACGCAGAAATGGCTGTTACACTCATGAATTCACAGCAGCGGTAGTCTCCTATACAAGAATGAGCCTGTCAATCCATTATTCATCATAAATGGGGGATCATGAGATCCCACACCTCCCAGAGCAGCTAATGGCAACTAATTATTCTTGGAAAAAGGAAGTCTCATTCATTGATGATGTTGTCTAAATTGCCCATTCCACAGAAAATCACCTTCCACCCATAATTATGCAAGCAACTTTAATTTAACTCAATGAATCAAAAAAGTCATGAAAATAATATGGGAAGAATAAAGGTTTTAATACGGGGGGGTAGAAGACAGTAATCAGGGGGAATAAAGTACATTAAATACATATATCAAAGTGACAAAAGTGAAAATAAATTTTAAAAACATAGGCCAGGCATGGTGGCCTCACACCTTTAATCCCAGCAATCAGGAGGCAGAGGTAAGGGGATTGCCATGAGTTCAAGGCCACTTTGAGACTACATAGTGAATTCCAAGTCAGCCTGAGATAGAGTGAGACCCTACCTCAAAAAAAAAAAACAAAATAATAGTAATAATAATAAATAAATAATAATTCAAGCTGCCCATACAATTAATGTACTGGTGGTGGTGGTGGTGGTGTTTTTGAATTATATTTTTAAGCCTGGGTATCCACCTTTAGCGTGTCTTAAAAGGCAGGTCTACTCATTTTTGTTTATTGTGAAAAATCTTACATTTCTGAAAATTAATTTTGCTGAAAATAAGATTCTTGGTAAGCAAAGCTTTGGTTGCCCCTTTCTGTACTTTTCATGTGTATCTGGTGTCTTCTACACCCAAGAACTTCTGAGAAGATATAAATCTTATTGGAGTCCCTGGTATGGGGCGACTATTTTTTTTCTTTTGCTGCCTTCAAGATTTTCTTTGTGTATGGCTTTCAGGGTTGTGACTATGATGTGTCTGGGTGTGAGTCTGTGCTAATCTTACTTAGAGCACATTAAGCTTTGTGGACAGTTAAATGGTTTTCATCAAACATGGGGAGATTTTAGCCATTAACCTAAGTTATTTTTGCTTTCTGCTTCCTCCACTCCTGCTAGGAATAGGCTTATATGCTTAATAGTGCCTTACATTTCCCTGAGGCTTTGTTCATCCTTGCCATTATTTCTCTCTCCCTCCCTCCCTTCCCCCCTCTGTCTTTCTATTTTTCAGTGCGTGGAATCAAACCAGGACCTCTCACGTGGTAGATAAGCACTCTACCACTGAGCTACATCCCAGTTCCTTCTCACTGTTCTTTTTCTATCAAATACTATTTATCAATCTTTCCTCACATTCATTTATACTTTTTTTCCATCAGTCCAAGGATATTATTGAGCATCGTTAGTAAATTCTTTGCTATAGTCAGCTCCACACGGCTGGAATGAACCTCCAAACCAGACACAGTTTACAAGAGGAAAGGATTTACTTGAAGCTTGCAGATCCAGGGGAAGTTTCATTGATGCCTGAAGAAGCTAGCCCCCTGTCACAGATCCAAGCAGAGAAAGAGACACAACCAAGCATCCAGCAGCATGGGCTCAGACAGAACTCAAGCACTCTGCATACCTCTAAGCTAGTAGTAAGACCCATCCCAACACACTTTTGATCTGTACTCCAGGTTTTACCCCCGCCCCCCCCCCCCCCCCCCAGTGAGACCTCTTCCAGCCCGGCAGCTGGAAATCCAAGTTACAAGCTTTAATAAAACTCCTGAGTCTGTTGGGGTACATAAAGTCAAACTACCACATTCTTCATTTTGGGCTTTATACTTTCCAGTTCCAGAATTTTTATTTGATTCCTTTTGATCTTTTCTATTGTCATCCTCTATTTGATGTGACATTGTCATAACTTCCTATAGGATTGTCTTTAATTTTTTTTTTAAACAGTCAAAGTAGTGGCTTTAAAGTCTTCAGGCACTCAGTCCACATTCCAAAGTGATTACAGCTTCCTTCTCTGTCCCTGTATATGGATCACACTTTACTGTATTTACATTTTCATTATTTATTTTCATATTTTGTAATTTTGCTACAAACTGGACAGTATGAACATATCATAGCAACTCTGGATTCCCAGGTTTCTAACTGTAGTTTGTTTGCACGCTTGCTTGACTGGTTTTTAAAACAGGCTTTCATGTAGCCAGGCTGACCTTGAACTCCCAACTGCTGGGATGACAGGTATGTCTCACCATGCCTGGCTTTATGAGGTTCAGGGGATTGAACTCAGGGCCTTGTACATGCAAGACAAAGTAAGCAACTGAGGGACACCCAAGCCCATTTGTTTATTTGCTTATTTACTTACTGACTTTCTGGGGCTCAGTCTAAGAAGTCTGTCTCCTCCTCCCAATGGCCTAAGATGTGTATAGGCCACGGTGCAGCCTGGAGGATGTGCACCATCTTCCTGAATACCGGCTCCTCTGATGTTCATGGGCTGCCTGTGTTCTCCTTGACTCTTTCTGATCACCCTGTTGGACTTCTGGCTGGTCTACCTTTATAAGTAGCACACACCCAGCTCTCACCCCCCACTAATGGCTAACTGATTGCTCTGTTATCTTTGGCAGCTGAGGCATAAACTCTTCGATGGTCAGATCCAATCACCACCCAGCCTCTTTCACTCATCTTTGAGGCCATCCCTTGGGGCTTTCTCCAAACCTCAGCAGGACTGCGTTTCATGCCTGCTTCCCTGGTTTTCTCTATTAAATTTCTAGATGATATACCCTTTATATGTCTCTATCCAGAAACTACCAGCCTCCTCTTAGCTGCTTGGCACTAAGACCTCCCAGGCCTTTGATAGTGACATGAGCTTCCCCAGATTCCTGCAGGCTACTCCTGCTTCAACAGGGCAGAAGTCCTGGACTTTTCAGCCCTTTCCACTGTAGAAACAACATTTTTTGCCTTAGGTAAGGTGTGTGTGGTGGGGGTAGTAGCCCAGGATTCTTAGCCTGCTATACTTGGGTTAGAATGTCCCTTGTGCAGTAGTAGTGGGCTCAGGGTAAATCCCCAGTTCTCTCAGCCACATTTGTCTTTTCTATTTTATCTATTTAATTACTTTGGTGGGGGAGAGAGAATGGCACACTAGGGCCACTAGCCACTGCAAATGAACTCCAGACACATATGTCACTTTGTGTATCTGGCTTTATGTGGAGACTGGGGACCTGAACCCAGGTCTTTAGACTTTGCAGGGAAGCGCTTTAACCATTAAGCCATCTCTTCAGCCCATATTTGCCTTTTATAGAGGTTATGCACACAGCTTGGAGGACTGGGAATGGGCATACTGGTAATCTGGCACACCTGAGAAAAATGAGAATTCTAGTTGTTAGTGGATGGAGCAATAGACATCATCTTGGCCACACCCACCCAGAGTACAGCTTCCGTCATACTGAACTGGAGCATGGGCAGAGAGTAGACCCCAGTGCAAATGTCACAAACTCACTGCTCTTACCAAGACTTTGAGTACTGTCATGAATAAATCACTCCCATTCACTGTGCCCCCTTGGATGACTGCCAGATACTATAAGTGTTGTTTTATTTTAAATAGCTTTCACCAGTCACAGATGTTTCATTGTGGAGAGGGACTGCCCAGGCCTCTGCATTACCATTCCAATGCTTTCCCTGTCTTTCCCTTTGAAATCTCCCTGTTGGTTTCTCAATATTAACAATACTTAATAACATACATACACACAATATACTCATCAATGCAAACCAGTTACAAATATACATGCACTGGTTGATTAGAATCCTTTCTTCTGGCATGGTGGGTGCTCTATCCAAACAGTCTGGGGAGTTCACAGCGTGTGCATTCACCTGGTCCTCCATACACTATGTCTAGCTGCTCTGCCTGGGAAGCCATAAGCCAAGCCAGAGTGCTAGATCCCAGTGCTGTCACCCACCATGGAACAGATCTTGCCAGTTATTTCTGTCTAGGCCAATAAAAGAACAACTCAGGCTCCAACACCATGTTCATTTTGGTCTGCATTAATAACTTGTAGATTCCTTCACAGGAATATATAAACTGCATTGTGAGTTAGTGTACATATTTTCAGAAAAAATAATTCACAACTCTTGTCATGTTGCCTGTGAAATATGTAAAGTTGATACATCCACAATAATACTCTACAGCTAGTTCTCATCCTTAGTATGGACAATATTTTAAGAGCAATATTTTTGAAGTATATATATATATATATATATATATATGTTAGTTAGTAAAGCAGTCCAGTGAACTTTTCCAGGCAACTGACTGGCTTTCCACTTAACAACAACAACAACAACAAAAGGTGGCTTTAAAAATATAATCCAGAGCTGCAGAAATGGCTCAGTGGTTAAAGGCATCATGTGCAATGCCTGCCAGTCTAGGTCCAATTCCCCTATAGTCACGCAAAGCCATATGCCTGACGTGGCACATGCATCTGGAGTTCATGTGCAGTGATAAGAAGCCGTGGCACATCCATATGCACACATGCTTTCTCTCTCTCTCTTTCACTTGCAAATAAATAAAATATTTTAATATTAAAAATATTTTAATGTTTCTAATTATATTTTAATATAAATATATTTTTAAATTTTTATTTATTCATTTATCAGGAGAGAAATAGAACGGGTGCGCCAGGACATCTAGCCACTGCAAACAAACACCAGACGCACATGCCACCTTGTGCATCTGGCTTAAGTGAGTACTGGGGAATAGAATCTGTGTCCTTAGGCTTTGCAAGCAAGCGCCTTAACTGCTAAGCCATTTCTCCATCCCTAAATAAAATACTTTTAATATGATAAAAATATGATCTGAACATTGCAAGCTATAAACTACAGATTTTTCTATTTTATTATGTAAGAAACGTTTAAATACCATGAGCAACTTTGTTTCCAGTTAATTGCAAACACAGTGTTTTGTTGTTGATGCTGCTGTTGTTTTGGGGCAGTGTCCCACCCTAGCCCTGATCTGGAAGGGAGTAGGCCTATGGACTGCTGGGGTTATAGTCATGAGTCACCACACCCAGCTTGTTTTTCCTTTTAGAAGATCATAGAGCACAGTAGCATGACGCTTTAATGGGCATGTTATAATCTGCCTCTGGGACACATTCATGGAACCTCTTCCCACAGTATTCACAGAGCTAACAGTAGCTGCTCCGTGGTGCCCTTCCTTGCACCAGTCAGCGGATAAATAGATGAATGCGCAAGCGCTTCTGGGGAAGGAGGGGGGGGGGTCTCTGTGTCATAATCTCAGCTGAGTTCATTCCTCCCTGCCTTGAGAAAAGCAGAGTAAAGGAGAGAGACCGCTGAGTTGGTGAGCCCTGCGGAGCACCTCGGAGTTAGGCGGCAGCCAGACTGTTGCCACAGCCGGTTCTCGTGCCCGGGGGCGCCCCCTGGCGGCGAGACCGGACCTTGCCTGGGAACAAGCATAAATGCACCGTGGTGTCGCTGGGTGGAGGGGTTCTGGGGATATAGACCCACCGTGGTGGGCGGGCGCAGAGCCCCACAAGTGGACGCGCTCCTGCACCGCGGCTCCCAAAGACGCCAGAAAGCAGGAAGGCGCTGACTCCTGCGGTCAATCTTTTAGCACCTGTCCGGTGGTGGGAAGATGGGAGACGGCGCTCGCTCGTGCTGCAAGCCTTGGGCAGACGCGGGACCCAAGCGACAGGGGGTGGAAGGTCCGGTGTCCAGCCGACAGAGCCGAGAAGTCCAGCGAGGCACCCAGCGAGAGTGCCCTGCATGGGTCCACGCGCCCGCGCCGCCAGGGGCGTGCGGGGAGGATGGAGCGCTGGAAGGCAGCGAGAGGCGATGGACGTGGAGGACCCCGTGGACTCCTAGAGCGGCGGGGAATGGGGGGAGCTGGGGACACCTGCAGGGGACGGCAGTGATTGACGTGGAGGGACTAAGGTGACACGGATGGAAGGGGCAGTCGCGAGAGGGACGCTGGGGACATCTGCAGGGGCCACTCACGGTGATGGATGTGGAGGGACTCAGGTGCGGTGCAGGGTAGGGGTCAGTCACAGGAGGGACACCGCGGGTACCGGCGGCTTTGGGGGTGCGGAGGTTCAGGGAGACCTCGAGAGGGGTCTGTAGTACCGGGATTTGGGAGGGGCGCGGGGACCACAGAGGGGACGATGAGTCCCAGCGCGAGGGTCTGACCCGGGCTCGCCAGGGCTGGGCGCTCCAGCGCTGCGCATCCGCCCTGCGCGACCCCGGGCGCCCGTGTCCCCCGCCCGCCCTGGCGCAGCGGCCGGAGCCGGGGGACCAGATCGCCCGAGGTCCCGGGAGCAGTTGTGGCCGCCTGTCGCTGAGGACAGAGGACAGAGCCCAGGCCCGCGCTGCCCCGGAAGAAGCCGGGGTCTCGTCCCGTCTGGAATACAGGGAAGCGCCGGCTGATGGCGCTCTGGACCCCCAAGAACCGCAGCAGCTAGAGGACAGCCACCACCCACCGCTGGCCTTGCGAGCCCCAAATCAAATCCCCCGTGCTCCCGTCTCCGCAAAACTAAAGTCTCCTCCGAGGTAAGGGTCCCCTATCCTCGCCCCAGCCAAGACTTCCACTGGCCACGACCTCCAATTCCACCCACTGCGATCCTGACCCGAGCCCACCCCGGGGTGGGGGGGTCGCGTCTTCTCCCTCCCGTTCTGTGCACCTCCGCCCCACACAGCAAGGGCCTGGGACAGTCATGCCCGGAAGTTTGGACGTTGGTCTTGCTTTGCCTGGAACTCCTGCACTCTAAAACAAGACTTAAATAACTCCATGGTGTTATTGGGTGCTGAGGTGTTGGGGCGGGGGGCGGGTGTGCGTGTTTTGAGAGAGGGAGAGCGATTTTGTTCTCTGTGAAGTGATTTTGCTAAAAACCTTTCCGAGCCCATTCATAACACTCAGTATGCCGAGCCTCAACACCAAATGCAAAGTTCTAGAAGGTTTGTTGTCCGGAATCCTAAAAGCCCTGGTGGCTAGTGTCTTCTCAGTGGTACATAAACTTGGTAAGCCGCATCTTGTCATGCTGATTACTTGCAGAAATAGTACAGGTTGGCCTTCAAGTATTTGCATGCTCTGTTAGGAAGTTACTCACCTTTAAGTCACTACTGCATGTCCTAGTGGAATAAAAATTAGTGCAAAATAAAATCAATGCAATCCCAGTGTATCTGTGAAGCACAATACTATTCAAAACAAACGTACTCGTGCCTTGAGTACCTTGAGTCTTGGTGAAGGGATTGTTTACCAAAAAGGTTCAGTGTCTGGTAATAGCAATTTGATTCATGTCAAGCACTTCTGGAAAATACAGTCAGCAAAGAGGCATGCCTACCTCATGGGTGAAAATATCTTACAGTCGACTTTGAAAATTATGCAAAAGTTGTGTTTCAAGTATTTTGATTTCCATAAGACCCACTCTTTTCACCTTTAATGTTTGTGTTGCAGAATCATTAGACACAATACTTGGTGGCTGATACACACAAATCATTAACACCTATGTGGTCCTTAGGCTGGGTTTCTACGTGCAGAGAAAGTGTCCTGGTTAGCCATGGTAGTCTGTGAGATAAGCTCTAATCTCAATAAAAAGAGAGTGAGAAATGATCCTTTGAATAAAATGATCAGAACTCACAGCAGACTACAGCAGAAATAAGCAAACGCTCTCCTTTGATAATTGGTTTGGTTATACAAAACTGTTAAAACACCTCTCAGAGAAGATGACTGATCAAACTCAGCCCATTCTTAAAGAAATATTTTAATAATTATGGCACTTAAAAGAATATTTAAAACTACTCAGTTCAGTATACATATACATTTGTGCATATATACTGGGCTATATTTAAACAGCATCGTTTTGTTATCTTGGGAGTTCTTTACTTGCCAGACTATCATTTAGATACTAGGCATTTAAGGCTTAAAAGAGGCCCTGCCCTATGCTGTAGGTAAGCACAATGGCTGTGATTAAATTAATTAAAGAAAAAGAGGTAAACATAATTTAATTTCTTTTTCTGGAGTTTTGCTGTTAGAAAGTGATTTATATGGACATAATAGTAACATAATAATCTAATACTTAATGATCTAAAAACAGGTAATGATGATGTCTTAAAAATGTTTGCAATGGTACTCCTGTAGTTAAGTTCACTTGAAGAAAACCAAACAGGGCATATGTTGTCAGTGTTACAAGTCATGTTGTCTGTCTGGTGTCCCCAGGTTGACGTACATCTGCATATACATTTCTGAACATGACATAACTATCATAGGAAATGAAATAACTCTATTCTAACTTGTATGTCATCATATCATTTTGTGATATATGTGGGAAGTATGTGTGCTGGAATAGTAGGAAGCAGGAAAAATGAGACAGTGACTTGATGCTTAACTACTTTAAGGTCACAGCCCTCTATAAATCTTGTGATACTTATAGATCTCCAATCCAAAAAAAAAAAAAAAAAGTTGGGACCTAATAGCTAATTTGGAAGGAATTTCAATTAATACTTAATTTTGACTCCTTTTCAGGAGAAGGCCCAGGTTTTTGTTGGGTGCTGAGCTTGCCCCAGTTAAACTCAAGCATGTGAATAGGCATGGTCTCTGTGTAAACAAAACACTGAACCATCGCATCATATGGAGGCGTAACTACACAACAGTGAGTCATTGACTGATACAATAATACAAGCCATACTGGAAAAGTAGCATGACTAGGTATTAATTTATGAACATGTACTCACTATTTTTTACCTAATGGACTTTACTCAATATTTATTCTAAACACTTTCTCAAAAATTTTATCAATATAGTAATAAGTAACCTGGCAAAATAAAAAGTATGAACATATTAATTATACTCACACTGAACTGGGGGCAAAGGCCTACCTAGCCAAAGAGACTGTAGCTGCATAAACATCATGTTTTGCCAGGTGTGATGGCACATGCCTTTAATTCCATCACTCCAGAAGCAGAAGTAGCAAAAAAAATAATAATAATAAAAAATAAAAATAGCCGGGCGTGGTGGCGCACGCCTTTAATCCCAGCACTCGGGAGGCAGAGGTAGGAGGATCGCCGTGAGTTCGAGGCCACCCTGAGACTCCATAGTGAATTCCAGGTCAGCCTGGGCTAGAGTGAGACCCTATCTCGAAAAACCAAAAGAAATAAAAAATAAAAAAAAAAGAAGCAGAAGTAGGAGGAACACTGTGAGTTCAAGGCCAGCCTGAGACTACAAAATGAATTCCAGAATTCCAGGTCAGCATGGGCTAGAACAAGGCCCTACCTCGAAAAACAAAAACAAAACAAAGCAAAAACAAAAACAAAAAAAAAAGTCATGTTTTCATGAAGAACAGCTATGGGGGTCACTGAATGATCACATGACATTCTGAGACTGTGAGAGCTGAGATGCCTCTGCGTTCAGAAGGTACGTGGCAGGCAGACATTGAAGATGTGACCATCCCTGGTACAGAAAGAACTGCTGTGTTCTTTCCCTTCCTTCTTCTCCTGCCAGGCTGAGCTCCCTTCACCAATGTAGCCACATTGGTTTCTTCCTCTATACCTTTCTCCTTTAAGACCCTTGACTTGGCTTCTTTATAAGCTTCTTTAATCCAAAACAATTCTCCATAAATGTTCAACAAGTTACCTTCCATCTGATTTGCTTCTCACGTACGATGGTTTCGTGCTTTCCTTTCTGCTCTACTGCATCTTCCAAAAAGAAAGCCATTGTCTAAATGGCATCGCCCTGGCTTCACTTGAAGCCAAGTACTATGGCTGAAGTTGTTCATCCCATCTGCCCACACACCCTGGGCTCAGCACCCCAGGTCGTTCAAAAGGAGGCTACACCGGACAGGGTGCACTTTGCCAAGTTAGTTGAGTCCCGTCTACACTGCTATGACACAAAGTTGAAGAAAAATATTCATCGAACAAGTGCAGATCATCCCCCATGATGAGTGTTAGTGACCTAGAATGATGAATGGGCTCCAAGAGCCTTACAGCCCTTACGAACTCACAGGAGCCTTCCTCTATGTCTTCATCCTCTGATTCAATAGTTCCCTTTGACAGTTTTAGTAAACTTGACAAATACAGGTTGTTATAAATAATATCTCATGAATATAGCATTTTGTCAGAAGGAGTTGATATGTTAGGCTACAGGGTGGTGCTTTTAGTCTATCTGAACTTCCGGTTTATGGAAGATTCGAATTTTATTACATTTAGAGTAAAGAGGTCACAATTCTGTCATCTTTCACATGTCATCATATGCTCCTGTCTCATTTTTGCCTTGCTCTACTTTTTATCTTTATTTTTTATTTCTAGTCCAGTTTCCAAACATTGGAGCAGGTGAGCAGGAAATGCTGTTTAATATAAATGACCCTATGGAAATAGCAAAATAAAGATTTTAGACCCTTTATTTGACCATTCCATCTACCTCACACCCAGGTTTTATATAGACTGTGTTTCTTTAAAAACTAAAATATGAGGCCCAATTCTCTAGGTGAGTTAGCATTCCACTCCTATGACAAAATTGCTGAGATAATCAACTTCTGGGTGGGGAAAAAATTGTTACAGTCCATGGTTGCTCGACACCATTGTTTTGGGCCATTTTTAAGGCAGCACCTCATGGTAGTAGCTCATGGACAGCAAGCTGCTCACTTCGGGGAGGCCAGGAAACAGACATAAAAAGAGCCAAAGACCAAGGTTCCCGCATTCTTCTTCCAAGACACATCCCTAAGGATGGGGTGAATCAAATGTCCCCTGTAAACTTAGCTGATGGCAATTTGGGAGGTGGGACCTTTCTGAAGGATGTGTGTCACTGGTGGCCAGCTTAGGGGTGTTATACACCTTCCCCTTGCCAGGGCAGGGCTCACCCTTCTGCTGCTGTTTTCCACCAGCTGTGGCAGAAGTGATGTCCAGTCTCTGTTCATGCCATGCTTTCCCTGCCATTATGAAGCCTCTGCTAGAGACTGTAAGCTAAAACTGAAAACTTGCCTCCCGTCAGCTCCTTTTGGTTGGGATTTTGTCCCAGCAACACAAAGGTAACAACAACACTTGATAACCCAAGACTCACCGCTCAAAGTTTCCACCACTTCCAATAGTCCTACAGGCTAGGATCCAAGTCCTTCACACATGGACTCTGGGGAACTTTCCAGACCCAAATTAGAGTAGACTCCATGTTCTTCTTCCACTGAAAAGCTGACTACTTAATTGAAAAAGGTAAAGCCACTACTTTTTTTAAAGATTGCTCCCCAACCATCTCTCTAGTTCTCACTAGGTGAGTGTGTGACCTTCTTAATTCTTTTTTTTATTTTATTTTATTTTTGTTTATTTTTATTTATTTGAGAGCAACAGATAGAGAAAGAGGCAGAGAGACAGGAGAGTGGGCATGCCAGGACCTCCAGCCACTGCAAACGAACTCCAGACGCATGCGCCCCCTTGTGCATCTGGCTAACGTGGGTCCTGGGGAATCAAGCCTCAAACCGGCGTCCTTAGGCTTCACAGGCAAGCAATTAACTGCTAAGCCATCTCTCCAGCCCAACCTTCTTAATTCTATATTCCATTTATTTGTAGGCTACTGATCACATTTTTCTGTACCAGGATATATGATTTCTGCAGTTTAAAGAGCTCTTTTTTACACTTTTCATTTAAGTTGCACATGTGGGGGTGGGTGTAGAGGCAGCACCAAAGCTCTAGCTGTGGCAAGCAAACACCAGATGCTCACATCACTTTCTGCATCTGGTTCACGTAGGGTGACTGGGGAAGTAACCTGGCTGTCAGGCTTTGTAAACAAGCACCTTTAGCCACAGAGCAATCTTCCCAGCCTGTGTTTATAGCATTCTTAGCGACCTCAGTGCACTGGGAGATCTTTGTACATAGGAAAGCCCATACACCAGAAGTGGAAACAGCCAAAGTCATTTTTTTTTTGTTCTTTTCTGCTGGAGCCCAAGGGATTGTATGGTTCCTAAAGCAATGTTCATACAAATTTCATAGTTGGTATTAATTTGGACAAGCTCACCTCACAGTGGCACAGGATTTGGGCTGATGCAAGCTTGTCACTTTGCTTTTCTTCCAGCTGTTCACCTTTCTTTTTTTTTTTTTTTTTTTACTTTTCAAACTTTATTTAAAAAAAAAGTATTCGCATACTTCTAGAGGCTTTGGTACTAAAGTTTACCATTAGACTATAGTATTTGTATACTTTGAAGTAAAGTAAATGAATTGTAGAATTTTTGTACAATTTATAGACCAAGATGTGGTTTGCTTAAAAAAAAAAAATTATATGGTAAAATTGGATAAAAAGTATTTAAAGATTAGTCTGGAGCATATTTATATAGCTATAAGACTTCTAATTTACAAGTAAGTACAAAAAGGAGATAATAAATATCTGAAATATAGAATAGTACTTTCCAACTATTTGAAAGATACTGACACTGGGAAAAGTTTGACGACTCTATCCACTAATCCACAGCAGCATAGAAAAAAATCTGTTACCTATATCCCTGAGTAAACTGGAATATTTTAATGTCTGTTACAGAATAACTTGTCATTCAATACATAATAGTAATGCTTTGAGAACAACTTACTCACTTACTGAAACAAACAAACAAACAAACAAACTTCACACAATCTGTATTTCAAAATCTACTGAAGGGTCTCTGGTAAAAGTAGAATTAAAACCTTTCAGGATCCACTCTTCTTCTTCTAACATATTATCTGAGACTTCTGCTTCATTCAGTTTCCAAAAATGAGGCTATATAATAGATTGATTTTTATAATAAATTGAGATTATTAGAAATACATTATCTCCATGATTCTGATGTCTGATGACTTACTTACATCACATCAAATATTAATGCTGTGTAAATGATAGGTCCCATTTTGCCACTTTCATATAGCCACTGATCTCGTCCCCTACAGTTCTGTTATATCCATTAAGATATGAATATGAGTAAGAAGGCATTTGCTGTACATTCATACATTTACAACGAGTTTTCTGATTTACTTTGTTCTTTTGAAATACATGTGTTGTAAAAAGTTGCTTCCAGTATTGCTAAATAGGTAAGTGTTCACCTTTCAGTTGTAGAAACAGAGATCTGATGATTCCCCTTGCCCATCATAAGAGTCACAACCAACACTCCATAGACAAAGACAGATTAACAAGAGAAAAGTGCAGCACGTTTATGTGAGCAACACTGTATGTGACACAGCAGCTTTCAGGAAGGATGGCATGGGGAACATTCTGTCTTTAATGCTTCAGTTTTGTGAACATGGACAGTCATGTGGAGATGTAATTGGTACAGAAGGTATGTTCTAGTAGATTATGGTGCAGGATTTGGGGTCCAGGGAGGGATTAAATTCTATAAAGATCCCAGGCCTATGGACCCCAACTTTTAGATTCTTATCCATGTTAGTAAAGAATTGAAAAACATAGACTCCAAGAAGGGTAAATTAGTAATTATGAGGTTTATTTTAGGGAGTATTAGGGTCCAAGAGGAGGGTTAGCAAGAAGCCTAGGCCAAAAGGAGGTTCTTCCTGTTCTCAGTCAGGCTAGAAAGAGGGGAGAGGAGATGGAGAAAGTTTCTCACATAGGGAAAAGTCTGGAGACATACACACACACACAGACACACAGACACATACATACACAAACACACAAACACACAAACATGTGTGCTGAAAGCAAAGCCTGAGAGCCCAAACTGCGAGATCCCCTTCACATAAAGATCAGAGAGGATTAAGAGATAGTGAAGGACTCCGAGGTTAAAGAGAGATGATACATGTGGCAAAAGAGAAAAACATCCACAAATAAGGCAGAAAAGCACACGAACAAACAGAAATCCCACCCCCTCTTCTAGCTATGTCAGAAAGGGGAGAGACTTCCTCACTTGTGATTGGACAGATCCAGAAGATAGAGGGAACCAAGAAAGAGGGATATACATGTATAGTTAGGCAAGACAGCACCAGAACAGGACACATGTGGAAAGTGAACAGAAAACCACCCAGCAGAAAAGAAATTCCTCAGGGAATGAGGGAGAGTTCACCATCAGGTGCCAGGAAGCAAAGACCAGAATGAAGAGCAGGCCAAGACAGTTTTATACACATGATTAGGAAAGACAGCCCCCAGAACAAGGCACACTGCAGATGGAAAGCAGACAGCAAAACACCCTAGCAGAAAAGAACTTCTCCCCTCCTCAGGAACATATTAAAGCAAGGATTGGGAGATTCAGGAACCAAGGAGAATGTGAGAGGACCAAGAAGGGATTACACACGTGGTTAGGCTCCCTTATATGGACTAAACATCCAACTAGTATGCGTCTCACCATCAGACTCAGGTGTGTTAGGGAGAGAGCTGATTGTTAGTTGGACTCAAGAGACTGATTCAGAAAAAGCCAGCCCATCCAAGTGTACTAGGCCCAGGAAAATTTGAAGAAGAAGCTGGTATCACTGCTGAGTTGCTGCTTGAAGCCATCTTGAATGAGACTGGACAGATGTGGGTTCCAGTCCTGCCAAAGCAGGCAAGGTGACATCCATGTTCTCCTTGAGCCTCTGACCCTGGCTGACTGCCTATAAACAGCTATCTTGCTCCTGTTCCTCCTAATGGGGGAGAGGCCTTTCTGCTCACATCCTTCTGAGCCTCTCCATATAATATTCTTTTCCTTCTCCTGGGCATAAGACAGGACCCTCTGGAATGAGGTTCTTCAGGGGAAGAAGAAAAAGGGATGGTGACCTTTCTAGATTTTATTGCTCTCTTTTGGGGAAAAAAATGGCTCCAGTTTCTAAGGTTCTGACAAGAGGAAGAGATCTATGTCTCACTTAGCAGGAGAAAGAAGAATGGGAGTCAGAAGACATGGAGGTTAGCAAGGTCTTCCTGCTAATGTCTTGTGAATGTCCTTGAACTTTAAGGTGTCATGCTTAGAGATAACTTGTTCTGAGTTGGGATATCATCCACAGCCTGGGAGACAAGGAACCTCATCTTGGGTCTTACTTGAGTGGTAGGGGTCTGGCCTTAAACCAGTCAGAGGCTGATTACCCTGTCATTATTGTGCATTATGACTCAGTACCAGCCTCCAGACCCACAAGTGGGAGGGCAAAATAATCTGCCTGTCCCAGGAAGGCAACACCTTCCAGTTGTCTCTGGCTTTGATTTCCATCACTATTCTAACCCTTTAGAATTTTCCAAATTTGACTATATATTTTTGAAATATTACATGTGGTGCACAATCGGTGCCTTTTGGAAGAAAGTACTTTTCTGTAACATTTCCCTAGTTCATTATATTGGAGAGACATTTCATGATTTAGGGGAAACAGTTTTTATGTAATTTTATTTTTATTATTTATTTTCAAGGGGAGATAGAGAGAGAAAGAGACAGTATGGCACACCAAGGCCCCTTGCCACTGTAAACCAACTCCACATGTATGTGCCCCTTTGCATATCTGGCTTTATGTGGCTACTGGGGAATCAAACCTAGGCTGTCAGGCTCTGTAAGCAAGCATCTTCAGCCACTAAGCCATGTGTCCAGCCCCTCAGGTGGTTTTTAAATTTGTATTTATTTATTTGCAAACAGAGAGAGAGAGAAGAGAGATAGAATGGGCACATGAGAGCTTCCAGTCACAGCAAAGAAACTCCAGATGTATGTGCCACTTTGTGCATCTGGCTTTACATGGGTACTGGGGAATTCAGTGAATTCAGGTCATTAGGCTTTGTAGGCAAGCACATTAACCACAAAGCCATCTCTCCAGCTCCCACATGTAGTGTTTTTTTTTATTATGAAAGTAATACTTCAGTTATATAGCATAGTCTGAGCTCCAAATTTTAAATAAATCAAATTATAACCATGTTTCTGGAATTTTAAAATTAGCTTTAACAATGTTGAATGATACATTAAATAATGTTGAATGATTGTTAAAAGAATGTAATTCTTGGTTATATATGTTGATTATATAACCTACAGATTATTTTAGTAGGCTTATTTATTTTAGTTGACTATTCTTGGCCTGGAAATTTTGTTACATGGAAATTTTTTTCTTACTAACATCTCTTCTAAATATTAGTTAGAAAATGAGGTGATGATGGACATCATATCAGGACAGTTATGTCATTACTTCATAACCTTATAGTAGGGTCTGAGAAATTGGTTGATTAAAAGTAATACATTAAGTGAGTCTTAGCCATTTCATTTTTCTTATGATATAAAATTCAGAGCCTTGCATGAATTTGCCATCAACATAGATCTTAGTAAGTACCAGTTAATTTTACGATTTATAAGGAGTGTATAAGAGATGTAAGAATATAATGATCAAAAATCACCCCTTTTACTAGCAGTAATAGAAATAATGAATTACTTTTTATATAGTAAGATCTGACAAAAACATGAGTTTTAAATTTCCCAGCACAATTTATTTCCCATGGGTTGGCAAACTTTGGAGAGCCAGATAGAAAATATTTTAGGCTTCACAAGTCCAAAATTCTGCCATACTACTCTAGCCTTTCTACAGATGATGCTTAAAGGAATGAGCATGACTGTGTCCCAATTAACATTCTGCCTATCCAAAAAGGCCGCAAGACTTTTTTTCACCTGAAGGCCATGCTTTTCCAAACCCTGGCCTATAGGAATAGGAGCAATCCACTAAGAGAAGTAACAAGCCTTGTTATGAAGTGTACATTGGAATATACATGTATAAGTATTACTTTTTGAAAAGCCATATGCTACAAGAGAAAGATCCCATCGTCCTCTGAACATTTGGCAAACAGAATTAGCCCTGGCCTGTCATCTTTTGACCTTCTCTTCTCATTTCCCACTATTTGACTCAACAATTGATATGATATTCGTAAAGTTGCTTTCCTCTCTGCAGCTGACAGAGCCCTAAGCTGAGTAAGCTATGCTTATAAACCACACTGACTTTACAAAAAGTAGCCCAAAGAGGAAGCTGTTCCCTTTGTAGTGGCTGAGAAGCCAAAAGAGAGGAAGGGACTCAGACCCCCAAATCTCCTTCAAGAGCATGTTCCCAAAGACCTAAATTCCCCTTGCAGGCTCCATCTCAATAGGGTCTGCCACCTCCCATAGTGTCAAGCTAGAGACCAAGCTTGTAACACTGAGCCTTTGGGGACATTCAAGATATAAGCTGCTGCCTGCAATATGTGTGCCAGGACACCAGAGATATGGTGCCAAGTTTTGGATTTGAGAGCATTACGGATTTCTGGATTAAGGGTGCTCTATTGATATCAGCCAAGCAATGGCCTACTGAAGTCTGTTTTATTTGAGGACTGTTTTGATGCACTTTAGTTTTAAACCACTAATCAACTTATTTTATTATTATAATGTTAAGATAAATGAGCAAGAATGACAAATTTTTTTTGAAAAGTTGAGAGTATAGACAAAGGGAATCTTGCAGCATTATCTTGAGCCACTTATTCAGTAACTAACAAGTGCTTGATATCTGCTGTGCTAAACATTCAAGATACAAGTACTAGGAGTAAGAAAAGAACAAAACAATAGCCAGGGAAGAACAGTAAATTTTTAAATGCAAAGAGTGACTTCACTTTCTAAAAACATTCTTTTCAATAAAAGTGGGCTTTCTATACTTATGACATAGGCACCAAGAACTATTGGAATTATTTTCTTCCTGCTGCATAGCTTACAAACCAATAATTGGTTGTGTTCTAGAAGTTTACGTACAAGCCTGGATATGTTTTCTCAGCAATGAATTATAACCTCTTATGTTCTGTGGATATTTTGACTACTTGACCAAATGCAGCCAAGTCATAATGTTCATGCTCTGTGTGTCATGAAACCATTATTCATAGTGTCAACTCTGTGTTTCAGTCCTTAATACCAAGGTATGCCAAAAAGTGATATGCTTAGAACTGGCCCAGAGAATCAGAACTTTCTGAATAAACCAAGTGAGATAAGGTCACAATAGCAGTCTTGGTAGAAAAGAATTTTACATGGTCCAAGAGAGAGAAGATTCTTTCTACCCTCAGAGCCAGTAGGGCAAGTTGAGGGAATGGCTGCCTGGAGATACATTGACTTCCTCCACAGGCCCCAACAGGAATTTTCACCTGCATCATTCAAAGCCAGCAATGAGTGATATGCTTACATGGTACAGCTTAGATGTGATATTTAAATATATGTATTTATTTCAAATATCTCCTCCCCCAAAGAATGTCTCACTTTTGGAGCTTAAAGAAAATACTCCATTGTACTAGGTTGAAAGCAACTGGTAAAAGTGACTAAGCCTTTAGTCATGCTCCTAGGAACAGAGGGGAACTAGAGAGAATGTTGCCATAGTAAAAGACAGCCATTGCATCTTGCATCGTCAGCTGTTGGAAGCAGCTGAGATCTGTAAGGAATCAGAAATCCTGACAGTCTGATTTGGGCTTGAGATTACAAATGGTCACTTTTATTTTCACCCTCAATTCTATGTTCTGTTCCCTTCACTGGGCTCAATTCATTATGTCTGTGCAATGAGATGAATGTTTATGCCCACTTTCATTAAAACCTGACTCCACCCATCTATATTGCATTGTTGGGCAAACCTTTGGATAGTACTTAGGTCAGGAAGACAGAACCCTAATAAATAAGATTCTGTCCTGTTCTCTCTTGCTGTATCTGACGACACAATTAGAAGCAGCTTTCTGTAACCAAGAACCTAACCATGCTGACACCTTGATCTTCCAGATCTTCCAGAGCCATAAGAAATAAAATGACTGTGTGTAGACCACCCAGTCTCAGCTATTTAAGTTTGTAAGACTGTGGCAGTCACCTTCTTGTTGCTGGGACAACACACCCAACCAGAGGCAGCTATGGGAGGGAATAATTTATCTCTACTTACAGTTTCAAGAAGAAGTTTCATCATGGTGGGGAAATCATGGCAGAACAGGCATGCAGGACATCCTATCTTATCACAGCAGCGGAAAGAAATAGTTCGAGTAAGATAGCTCTGAACACCCAGTGGGCTGGACTAATAAACCTCAAGGTCCACCCCTGATGACACACCTCCTTCAGCAAGGCTCTGCAACTTTTCCAAATTGCCACCAGATGGGGACAAGGTATTAAAAGCACATAAGGCTATGGGGGACATTTTAAATTCAAACCAACACAAAAACCAACATTCTTTCAAGAGGAGGAATCCAGAACAGGGCACACACAGTTGTTATGAGTAGTTTTCATAAATAGTGAGCATTCAGCCTTGTGTTCCAGCATGAGGACAGCCTTCCACCAAGACAACGCATTAAGAAGTCATTCACAGATTGACTTCAAAAGCAACAGGGAGAAACATATTTAAATCTCTCTTTGGCAAAATTAGAAGACAGTTTAAACCCAAAACTATACCACTGGTGGGAAGTTGTCAAAGGAGTGGAGAGTGAGCAGGCAGAAGAAAAGCCAGAGGACCTTGGAACTGCAGATCCTCAGAGCAGAGGGCACCTTCAGAGGGCCCTCCCGCCCAGTGCAGAGTCTACGAACGCTATTTATGACGCAGAACACCAGGTTCATGGGCTGGCTGCAGGATACTGGGATGGAGGGGGCAAATGAGGAGCCCCACGGAGAAGCCATGTGTCCACACAACTCTGTAACAGGCACAGGGCGACACTTATGTCATGAGAAGAAGAAAGAAAGCACCTACTGAGAAGCAGAGACTAGACAAACAAAAACTTAGGTCATGAAGAAAAGTCCAGTCACACCATAACATATCCCTGCCTGGTGCAAATCTTCTAAACCAGCTTATCAGAGGGAGAGAGAGAGATTGAAGCAGAAAGTCACAATCAAGGTAAGAGAGTCAATAAGAAAGATGAACACTATTCCCTGATAATCTTTTCTGCTTTTCACCACATCCAGGTCCTCTAGACAATGCAAACAAACTCCAGACAGATGTGCCACCTTGTGCATCTGGCTTGTGTGGGTACTGGGGAGTCAAACCTGGGTCCTCAGGCTTCACAAGCAAGCACCTTAACTGCTAAGCCATCTCTCCAGCCCAGTTATATCCACTTAAAATGGACTTCAGTGTTTTAGAGGAGCTGCTATCAACCCTGGCTGATGACTGGACCACCTAGGGGAACATATCAAAACAAAGTAACAAAATTTCTGGTGGGAATAGCAGACAGGCTATAGCAGGTCCATTCTCTCTGACCAGAAGCAGCTAATGAGAGGAGATGATTTATTTCAGGCTTACATGTTTGAGGAGAAGCTCCGTCACGGTGGAGACAGCATGGCAACTCACATCATTATCAGTAGCAGAGAGAAAGCAGTGTGAGCCATCGTTTCATTTTTAAATATGAAATATTTTATATGTATTGTTTGTTTCATCCCAACTAGAAGAGGGGCTTTCTGAAGGCAGAGATTTCTGTCTGTTTATGGTAGTGCCTCAGCACCCTCCTAGGGAAACCTCATAGGTGCTCACTGGGCCACCAGTAAGAGCCCCAGCATGGTCCTAGTGGCATTTCCACATAGGTGCCTCTCATAATGCAGGACAACTCAGTATGCCTGTCTAAAAGTATTAGGGAGAGAGCTGCTCATTAATTCATTAATGTTGTCTCTAGGTACAGTAGTGAACACTTTAAAAACAGTTGCCTCAAAATATATCACTTTTCACCAGGCATGGTGATGCATGCCTTTAATCCCAGCACTCAGGAGGCAGAGGTAGGAGGATTTCTGTGAGTTTGAGGCCACCCTGAGACTACACAGTGAGTTCCATGTCTGCCTGGGCTAGAGTGAGACCCTACCTTGAAAAACATATATATACCTAAAAAGAACATTTAAAAATCAACAAACCAAAACAATTTATTCATATGGTGGACAATCAATGATGAGCATCATCTAAATAGAACATGACTGATGAGAATATTAATATGTATTCTATTGTGTTATCATATCTCACCAAGTTTCAACCATTTTTCTTGCATTTTAATAGTTCTGAAATTAGGATATACTCTGTGGTAAATTATAACTTGGTGACATAAAAGTAATGGCTTTTCTACAGTTTTTAGAGTGTAGGTGAGATGTGGTATGTGATAAAGCCAGTATTTCCCATAGGGTCTCCTGAATAATTCATGTCTATAATTTTTTTTTCAATTTATACCTGTTCTATTCTTTCCTTAACCGACCAAATAATCTTTTACTCTTCTCATCTCTGTCCACCCTAGGGAAGTTAATAGCCCTGAGCTCAGTTCCCATTCCTAGGAGCTACCCTTGGGAGAGGGATTTCTGTAATTCATAGCTCGGTGTGGGGAACTGTTAATGGCGAGCCAGGTGCGTGTCTGCTCACTGCTCTCTTCCCCAGTCAGTACCCTTTCCTGTTCTTGGTGGCATTTGCCTCTTGTGATAGTTAACCTCTGGTTGTCAATTGACATGATTTGCAATCACCATAGAAACAAGTCTGCAATTGCCTAGGCTGCGGCCCTGAACCGATGACAAAGGCGAAAGGGAGCTGGATAGCTGAGCACCGGCATTCACCATGTTTTGCTTTCTGATTAGGGATACAGTGTGATGAGCTCTGCTTCATGCTTTTGCCTCCATGCCTCCATGTCATGATGGACTACAACCCTGAACTATAAGCTAAAATCAACCCTTCTTTATTTAAGTATCTTCCTGTCAGGTATTTGGTCTGGCACAGGCAGGCCCTGAACCATGGTCTCAAACATGGCTATCCGTGAAATCCCATCTCTTAGCTTTGCCAGTTTGAACTCATTTTTATGGCTACCAACAAACCCAGACATAACGCACTACCAAATTTAAGTCAAGCAGAGAAGAATATGCATCGTTTCAGTCGCTGGCACAAAAATAGTGAATGGCTATGATGAGTTCTGACAGGAATTGAGCCCTTTTAAAATAATCTCTGTGGCCAAGAGGATGTAATGCTCTGATTGGCAGGCCTAAGGCACATGATGGGAATGGTATTGACCTGACTTGAATAAAACATAGGGACTTATAGTGAGTGATCCACCAGAAATAAAATTTAATTATCATTATCAGAAGTGAAGTTAATGAATGTAAGGAAACAGTGAATTAGAGAGTACTTAAAAATGGTCTTGAGCCACCGTGTTCATTGTAAGGGCAAGCTGACATTTTTTTTTATCTCCTATTGTCAATGACAATATCTCCTTTATAAGTATTAGTAAACATGTGGACTTATGTGCCATATGGACAAGTCTGTAGAGTTTCATGGCTTCCTTCTTATTACTGAAGTTATCACAGGATATTACGTAGCGTTAATTCATGTGTTGTAAGGACCTGAACTGGATCATATATATGATGTACTTAGACCAATAGTCCTCAGGTTTTTTTTTTCCCTTTAATCGCAATTGTCTCTTTCCAGATGTTTTTTTTTTTATTTGTGATCATTTGAAAATTGTTGAAAAATAGACATAGTAGCTGAAATGACTTAAATTAAAACATATGTGCCATATGACAGGTGGCAATGCCATCATCTAAGAAAAAAGTTTGTAGAGAAGTGAGAGGACTGACAAAAATATATTGAATTAGCAAGTGGTGACTGAAATGTCTATGCTTATAAGACACGGAGGGTCCAAGGCCACTTTATTACTTTTTCTCATCTTCCTGATATCCTCATTACCATTCTCTTTTCTCGGTTGTTCTAACTTCATTATTTTGTCATCACCCTTCTAACCTCAAGGCACAGCACTCTTGTTACCATGATACCTCTAAGACTCAAGTAGACACATTCATGCTAAAAAAAGACTTTTGGATATATGTGTATGCGAATATAAGAATGCATATTTTAGGTGTGTATGTGTGGGTGTGCACATGCCATTGCACACTTGTGGAGGTCCGAGGACAACCTTAGGCTGTGAGCACATCCTCTTCCCAGCTTCTCTGAAACAAGGTCTCCCTTGTTTTGCTGGCCCACGAGCTTCTGGATTCTCCATGCTCTAGCTACCACTGTCATAGGTACATTAGGATTACAGATGCATGTGCCATTTTGTGTCAGGCTTTATGTGGATGCTAAGGAATTGAAATCGGGCCAGCAGCAGGCTTTCAAGCAAGTACCTTTAACCACTGAGCCAGCTCCCCAACCCTTATAAAAGATCTTTTGAGAAGACAAAACTCCCTAGACTTTTAAGCAGATAGGATGAGAGGTCAGGAGCAGAGAGGCTGACAGGAGTGGGAGAGTGTCCAGCAGCAAGTCAGTCTGGGCTGCATGGGGAATCCCAGCATCTCTAAAATGAGATGACAACTGCTGGGTGATAGTGATCATGAACTAAGCAGACAGATTGTGTCGAAAATTAGGATCCCAACTCACAGTAATAAGAGGCCTTCTACAGGTTAAACTATGAAACAGAAGGTCTAAGTAGTGCCCTCAGACAAGGGGAAGTGGAGGTGGGTGGGCAGAAACAGGTGTTTACTTTTTTATATTATGAGCCTTCCCCATCAAGTTCCTCCACAACATGTGTATATTCTTCTAGATAATTATCCTTAATGCATTGCCTGAGATTCTTATATTCACATGCCACACTTCAGTCTACTGTCCTAAATGAAAACTCTGCCCAGGAAGTCAACACATAATAGAGTTCCAACATCTGTTCCCTGTAATTGTTACAGAGCCGCATGCTCACAGAATAACATTCAGAATACCATGATTCTCCCAGTGGGTCAGTCATGATACTTTGAAATGTCAGAAAGGATTGTATTTCTGTTTCTGAAATCTTAGTTTTCTTTTCCTTTTAGTCTTTCTTATGCCTCTTATTTTGCCAGAATCCCAATGAATCTTTAGTTATTATATGTGGATTTTTCCTGTCTCCCCTGACAACACTCTATTAACCCTTTATACTAAGTCTTAGTTTCTGCACTTTCCCAAATAGATGAAAAAAACAAAATATATGCATATAGTAGTCTAATTTTTTACTGATATGGTAATTCTGGGTGGACTCCGAATCTGGACTGGGGATTTAGCTCAATCAGGTGAGAGTTTTCACAGCATACATAAAGGCCTGAGCTTGATTCCCAGCACCACATACTTGCATGGTGCTACACACCTGTAATCCAAGCACCTGGGAAGTGGAGGCAAAAGGATCAGAAGTTCAAGGTCTTCCACTGTTGCATAGTGAATACATTAAGAGGCCATTGCCGGATACATGAGACTGCTAAAAGAAAAAAAAAAACCCACTGAATTAGAAAACTAGGGAACCTGTGTGAAAATCAGCCAGAATTGTATGCAGATAAACAACTTTCTGTTTTCTGGTTCCTGGAGACAAGTTCTCACTACGTAGCTAAGGCCAGCCTAGGACTCACTGTGTAGTCCAAGCTACCTCCAAACCTGAAAGATGCTCCTGCCTCAGCTTCCCGAGCAGTGGGATTATACATAAATGCACAGCACCAGACCCAGCTCCAGTTATGTGTGGGATCATTTCTTCACTTCATTTTGTTTCTATCTACTTTGGAAAATTGCTACTTTAATTGAAGAGGCAAATAATTGATGTGAGATTTTGAGAGTCTTTCAAACTTATCACTAACAAAATAACTCTTCAAGAACCTCAGAATTCCTCCTCTTACTTCCCTCTCTCACAGCTCCCATCCAGCCATGCTCTAGCTAGGTCAGAGGCTCTGCAACTGCCTCCTGTTATGGTAGTTGAGACTTCAAAGGTCTCAGTTCCCCCAAAGAGTTCCTCAGAGGGTCCATCCAGCCTCCTTGCTCACATCCAGTCAGTGCATTTAAAAATCTTCTCCCTCTTTCCTGCCTTTCTCCCAAAGAGCTTAAAAACCCTGGTCCTTTGTTTAGGTACAATCCCCTCTTTCCTCCCCTACCCAATGTGTGCTCGCTCACGCTCTCTCTCTCTCGCTCTTTCTCTCTCTCTCTCGCTCTTTCTCTCTCTCTCTCTGTCTCTCTGTCTCTCCTTCCCTCCCTCCTCCCTTTCAGTTGGAGTTCTGTTCTACCTGTTCTCTTTCCCTGTCAATTTAGAGTCCCCTTCTGTTCCTTCTCCTCCTGCTCAGAACCTCAACGCTTTAAGAAAGCTGTCTCAGAGTCCTCTCTATTCCAAACCTGTCAATAATAAGAATCTAATAAAAGTCATCATAGTCTTCAACTTGCAGTGGCAATTCTATCTGGGATTCCTTCCCTTTACAGGGGTACACAGTCATCCTACCGTCAATAGAAACTATACTTAGAATTCTGAATTTGGGATTGTTTTTTTTCCATGTAAGGACATGAACTCCAATTCTTTCTGGAGATGCTGTGCAGGGCAGACAGCCAGCCTGGGGATTGTGAGGGGAACAACAGACACTGTACACTGTCTCTGACACTAAACTCCAACTCTGGCAGTCAGTAGGTTTGGTAGATTAGATGCATTTCAGGCTGTGGTATTCTCAGCTCGCGAGAGGTTTTTAGGATGTGGCCTATCCTCAGTGGAGGAGTATCTTTGTCCAACTTTTGCTGGTCTGGCACATTTCCTAGGGAGTTTACATCCTAGTTCTTCACATACCTGCTTTGCTCTTCTCTGTGTGGTTCAGACTTGAGGCTGTCTCCTACCCTCACATGCCCCCAGCAGACAGCTTCACCTCCTACTTCATGTCAAAACAAGAGAAAGGAATCGGGGAGGTGAGGAGAGCTCTTGCTCTGCAAACATGAATGCTGGAGTGAAGATCCCCAGAACCCTCCTACTTGGCTGGATGGTGCAGCATTCCTGTCTATAATCCCAACAAATGTCAGGGCAAGAAGGGAGGGAGAGACAGGACAACTGCCCACAAGCTTATGAGCCAGCTAGCCTGGTAAAGTGTGGCATGGGAAACAACAAGACCCCTTGCCTCAAATAAGGTGGAAGGTGAGGACTGATACCCAGACATGTCTTCAGACCTCCACACGTGCAGCATGGCAGTGCACACTTGCACACACATGTGAACACACACACACACACACACTGATATATACACATCATACACACCAAAACAAAGGAAATCCATACATTAATGAAGGACTAAATACATGAGTAAACAAAAATAAAAAGCCCCAAACTGACAGCAGCACTAGAACAGCTTAGGAGCTGCCTGGGGTGGTGACCACACTTGTGCCCCATTGGCTATCAGACTCACTTTTGTCATGTGAAAAATTATATATTTCACAGGCATATAGAAATCTTGATCTAGAAACCATCCAACCCCCAAAGAGAAGATACAAAATACTGCCTACTTGTCAAAGGAATGGAGCTATAGAGAATTCTCATAGGCCCCAAATGAGTGGGAATCCTGTATCTCAGAAACCCGGTTATTTTCTCTTTAATAATGGAGGGCCTTTCAAATCCCATTCTCTTCTGCCTAGACTTAAAATTGAAGCAAAAAAAAAAACTTCCCCAGAAACAGCCTGGTCACTTTTTCCCCCGAGAAGGAAACCAATTAGCCTATCTTACAGCTAAAATGACATATATTCTAACCTTTGTCTCATGGCTTTATATAAACTGTACGAACACTGACAGCACTGTGAAAAAGGACATGAGATTTCTCCCCCACTCCCACCCCCAGCTCCTGCGGTTTGGTCAAACTGTAAATAAATCCACCTTCCTTTATCAATTTATTTCCAAATTTCTTTTAAAGATGTGATGAGTTTAAGAACCTACATGCCCCATGTAACACACTGCCAGAAATTCTCTATTTTCACTAGTTCTGAAAGGGATCTTTCTACCCCAACCTCACACTATGAGGCCACCAACAGGTTATCTATAGTGACTTGAAGGACAGGGATCAGGAGAGGCTTCAGTGCAGAACAAGAATAGGGCAAGACAGAGTGAGGGTGAGCTCTGGACTGGAGCCTCCTAGAGTATGGCAGACACATGTAGAAGGCCCTGAGAGTAGAGCACACAAGTACAGAATGGCTATGGAAAGCCAAGAGACTTTCTAGTCCTTTTTATACATGTCTTAGCCATGGAGCCCAGGACACGTGATTTGTTATTTAAAACAAAAGAACTGATTGCCATGATTGCTGTGATTTTAAGTCTAATTGAATTGTCATGGCAAATGCAATACTGTGCAGAGTTCATGAGAGAGTTTTAAATGCCTCATAAATGCACAAAACTGTGTTGTTGCAGTCGTGTCTGTCTTTAATTTAAGGCCTACAGCTGTTGGTGTGATAGAAGCATCACATTTCAAAAGAAGTTACAGTATTAAGAGATAGAAGAGAGAAAAATCTCTTGAGAAGAAAATGAAATAAAAATTAAGCATGTTCATTATTGTTGCATTTCTCTTTATATTCAAGATTTAATGCTAAACCATGAATTTAAAATATTTAGCCAGGCGTGGTGGCGCACGCCTTTAATCCCAGCACTCGGGAGGCAGAGGTAGGAGGATCGCCGTGAGTTCGAGGCCACCCTGAGACTCCATAGTGAATTCCAGGTCAGCCTGGGCTAGAGTGAGACCCTACCTCGAAAAACCAAAAAAAAATCTAATTAGTAGTTTCAATAAACGCTGCCAATGATCCAACATAAAAATAATGCAAAATAAAAGATTAAGATTATTCAGAAGTTTGACATATTTTCTTTATATGTTATAAAAATTGAATGACAACTTTTAAAGAAAGACAATTAAAATTATGTGGTTATATTCACATAATTCATTAAACATACATATTATCTTAATAGAAAAGAAGTCTGTCATAATCTTAACTTTTTTGATAATTTGTGATTTCTTTGGGTAGAATAGTATAGAGGCAACACCAATAAAGGCACAAGTCTAACTATTGCATGTTACTTGCAAGTGACTCCCCAAGAGGTTTTATCAACATCAAATTCTACCAGAAACTAGTGTCAAAAGTTTCCTGTTCCTTCAAGGTGAAATTGATTTTAGAAAGTTATAACTTCTTAAAACAATCATGACTTAAGGTTTTATGTTGGAATGTTGGCTTTGTAAGGATGATTTGGGATTCTGTTTTCCTTCACTCTGTGTTGGCACACACCAAGAATGTAGGCTGGAATTGGCTCCCAAACAATTTTAAGTGTGGTCTGAGCTGTTTATGTCACGGAGTAAAATTAGACATGCCTGCTGTTAATAGGAGGGGTGAAACCTGAGACAAGGCCAAGCGCGTGACTATGAGGGCCTTTCCTTCAGGACACAGCTGACAAGTCTGAGGCTCCTTCTCGTCCTAGAACTAATGGGAAAGTTTGAAGTAGTCTACCTTCGCCAGAGCTCAGCCCAGTTATAGGTAATTCACCAGTGTGCTTTGCAAATTTCTAAGGTAAGTAATCTGTTTTCACTTGGAATTTTGTATAATTAATGTATGACATAAAAACGAAATAGATACGGTCTCTTGATTTTTTTTTTCTTCATAGATAGCACAATAGTTAATATGCATAAAACAATGCTTATCAAATTGATTATCTTAATCTTATTTTAATTATTAAAATGAGCTCAAAATGAGTTCAGTTATTATGACTACTTAATATTCCATGTCTGTTTAGCATAATCATACTTCAGTTGGTTCACCATCAAGGCATCAAGGCAGTGTGACTATATTTTGGGGGCATAAAATCATATGCTGAAGTTAATGTAGGCAAAGTATAGTCCTTAAGATCTCCTTATTCTAATTCTGCTCTTAAATTTTTCTGTAAGAATTGTATTTGCTGTAGATTTTATAGTTTTGTTAGAGACACTAAGATATAGACTAAATTAAAGTGAACAAAAGTCAAATAATTTAAAAATACACATCATGAGAGCATATGTCAACCTGGTTTCCTAACTATTCTTAGGGAACAATCTTTTGCTCTCAAAGTCTGGGAAAAATAGCACAGTACTCAAAACACGCATGAAAAAGTAAGCATACTGTGTAGAGAGAGAAGCTAGCTTTCTTTGCTAGCTCAGGCTGGAGGGTCCTTGTGTTTCTAAGTTCCTATGTGGCAAGTGGAACCCCTGTTTTTTGTTTAAGGAATAAGTAAAGACCAGGAAGCTACAACGTGACTGGCTAAAGATTCACCACAGGATGGAGTAACTCACTAGGGCAAAATGAGTCACAAAATGGACTGGGCTTACTCTTGGCTTCTTGTCTTGAAACATTTTACAGATGGGCACAAAGAAGCACACCAGGAATCTCAGAACTCATAGTCCAAGTGGGGCTAACTTTGCAAGTTTAGGAATTGCTAGAGATTTTCCTTCAAAGTGAAAGTAGTCTCTCAGTGTAGTTAGATCTGCAACTGACAAGTCCAAACAATCTGGACTAAGATTGCACTTAACGTATTGAAAATAACACTTTTCATTTGTCCTATAAAAATAGACTTTCTGGGACTGGGGATGTAATATATGGAATAACCTAGCATGTGTGCAACCCTAAATTCAATTCCCAAGACCACAAAAAATAAAAATGGATAGATAGAGATAGATAGATGAATACATACATACTTACTTACTTACTAGATAGATACTTTCTGGTCACTAAGCTAAATGTTATTAAATGAGACATGGAAATTAAATACCAATTGTACCATTCCTTTAGAACCTGCCTTCTTTCTATCCTTCCCTCCTCTTCTCCCCTCTGACTATATATCCTTCTCTGAGCCTTCCCATGAGAACTGTGGGCTTCACCTCCCTGCCCATACAGACTCATTTTCACTTAATGTGTTATGCTGCAGATAATTTTATGCAGAAACTGGTACAGAAGTATTTGGCAATTTTTGACTTTCAAAAGGTCACCTGACTTCTCTTAAAATCCCTCAAAACATCAGCTCTTCAAGATGTTTGGTATGTCTTCAGTACAAAGGAAACAGGAGGCTGGGGACTTGAAGACTGGCTGGTGTCCAAAGGCTTTGTGCAACATGAGAGACCCATGGGCCCATTCATCTTCTATAGGAGCACCCTGTTGCCATGGAGACTGGATTACGGACAGTAGAGGTAGAAGTAACGGACACCTTACAGCCCAGCTTCACCTTTACATTAGCTCTGTTCTTTAGATTCCCAGCTTTCCTTGTTGGGAAAGTATGCTATGGCGCAGCGGGAGTGAGGCAAAGTTGAGGCTGTGGAGTCCCACTGGCAAGCTCGTGGGTCCCAAGATCACCTGTGGACTATTTCATTTCTATGCACTTCAGTCTCTCTGCTTGCAAAGGGGAGAGCACGAAATCTGTGGAGGCACTCAGAGACTGTCTGACCTTTAGTGAACAGTAACTTCTGTCCTCACCTTCAGTAATAAGCAGAACCATTACCTGTCACCATGTCCCACTGCAGGGAAGGGCAGGCAAGCTGCCCTACATCAGTGGCTGGTTCTAATCATCAGCCTGCTGGTTCTAACCTCTACATGACACTGTGAATAAGTCCCACATGGCAGATTACAGTAGAGGCTGTTTTCCCCATGCTGAGGCCTCTGCATTCCAGGATATGACAGAAGACCTCCCGTCCATCTTACACAGCCTGCGGTCCTTATAAGGGGATAGTGGAAGAAAAGGAAATCCAATAACTGTTCAGATTTCCCTTTCGTTAAGAATCCTCGGGATTATTTTTCACATGTGTGTGGTGTGTGCTTATATGCATTCATGTTCAGATGCATGTATGAGTGCATGTATGGTATGTGCTTGTACATATGCATGCTCATATACATGTGGGTACATATGCATGTGCCAATGCACATGTGCGTTTGTTTGTATGGACACCAGAGGTTGATTTTGAGTGTCTTCTTCAATCGCTATCAATCTTGTTTTTGAGGCAGTGTCTCTTTCTGAACCCAGAGCTCACCTAGTCAGGTAGTCTAGCTAGCCAGCAAACCCTGGAGTTCCCCTGTCTTTACTTCCCCAGGCCTGGGGTTAAAGGCATGTCCCTCAACCCCTAGCATTCATGTGGGTGCTGGGATCTGAACTCAGGTCCTCATGCTTGCACAGTAAGTTCTTTAGGCTAATCTACCTTCCAAACATATTCTGTTTTAAATTTGTAACAGGGTCAAACACTGTCATCTGGGCTGGCCTAGAACTCACTATGAAGTCCAGGCTATCCTTGAACTCATAGCAATCCTCCTGACTCAACCACCCCAGTTCTGGGATTATAGGTATGAACTACCATATCAGGCTGGAAACTTTCTTAATAGACTTTAAGGAAATCAGAAAATTGCCTATACACATTTGATAAGAACCTTAATTATGCTTACCTCATGAATCCTTTTTGCTTAAATCTTTCACACAAAATGGTACAACTAAAGAGGAGCTCAACCTGGTTGACGGATAAAAGTAACTTTCTTTTCTTAAAATGTGCTCTTAATTTTAGTGTGGATCTGTTCAAAGTTAGGATTTATTTACATACTATTTTTAGGGATGAGGGATATTGAGAATGAGTCTTTGGTTGTTGGTGGTAACGGCTTGGTTTGGTTGGAGGGGATGTTTGTGTCTGAAGAACAAACAGTTTGCTTGACTGATAATTTCAGCTTCAGTATGAAAATCAAAAGACTTGATAAAAATAGAGACAAGCTGTTTTCTTCCCTTTTATTCAGCTTTCATGTGTAATTTTCATACTATTTCAAACAATGTTTTGTAAATACTATCAAACTTAAGTACCATTTGTCTGTAGAGGATAGGTGGCCCTTCAGTACACTCTGGCCCCCTTCTTGGGGTTGGGACATTAATGCATTTCCACATTTCTCTCAAGATTCGTCCTTGGCCTCAGACCATGTCTTTGTATTGCTCCCTCTCCCGCCCTAGCCTGCTTCCGTCCCTGGAACACATTCCTTTCAAGAATATTCCTTCATAGGTCACCTGTGCAAACACCCTCACCTCCTCCCAGCAATCTGAAGGTGGGGATCTCAACAACAACTTTAAAGGCCCTGTGTCAATCAGACCAGCAACTTCTAGGGAGGTTCAGTGGGCAGTAAGAATGGTGGGGCAGTCAGTCTGTTGCCTTCACCACATGACATGGCCATGCCAGCTTTTTCAATCTCGGCTGTGCTGTGAAATTCTCTATCATCAGACAATGTTCTTGCATCAAGTTTGCATTTGGCTTTCTTTGTCCAGCCCCCATTGCACCCCAAGTCCAGCCCCCATCACACCCGAAGTAAGTCCAGCCCCCTGCCAGCACTGTCCGCACACAATGTCAGGTTATCCTCATCCTTCTAAAGTGGTCCTTTTGATTCTTATCCGGCCCAGAACTTGCTTATTTAGTCATGCTGTGACTTTACATTAGTTCCTGGCTGGGTGGCCTGGAAGGTAAGCGTGGGCATGTTGTCACATTCACAGTGGTGGGAATGAAAAGGTTGCCAGATTCACATGTGCTTTCGAAAATCAGGAGTGTGTGGCTTTTCAAGTGCTTTGTCCCAGATAGTTCATTCTACTCTGAGGGCTCCACATCTGCCTTGCAGGGGCCTTGACCTTGATAGGAAGACTGGCCTGAACTTAAAATTCATCTGTTTGTCAATTCTTCACTCTCAGGAAAAACAAGGCCACATACCCCACTTGCTCTGCCCTTAGTTGCAGGAGTTGACAATCTATCTCTTCATATGCTGGCGGAGGCCTTGAAACTTCACACTTCACCTTGAACCACCTCATCTTCCCATCATTGTTCTCTAGTTCTGGATGGAGTTCAGCAGAGGCTATGAGTCCATTGTGCTCATATATGCTGCTCCCTCAAGAACCACAAACACCTTCTACATTGCACCACTAGTTGTAACTTCCTTCCACAGGTCTCCTCCCATCGCTTCATTGTGTCCACTGATGGCCAGAAATGCAGTACTCATTGCCAGTCACTGACAGGTGACCCACTGCCAAGACACTACTGTAGATTCATGACTAGCTCTGGCCACCAGCCTACTACCTCAAACCCACTTCTCCAAGATACAAGAGGAACTGGTCCTTGCAAGGGAGGTTCACTGAATATTCCTAGAAAGGGGAACTATGAGAGAGTGGGAGGCCAGGTGAACAGATAAAGAAGTTGAACTGTGACACAGTGTCACAGAAGGCCCAGATGACACCACAGGGCTGGCTGCTGGTGCTCTCTGGGGCCAGTTTGACCCTTCAGAGACACCCTGCATTAAGGTGAGGGCCGCTTCTTGTATTCAGTGTTGGGTAGTCACTGGATACCAAGGAAGCCCATCATGAGAGAGCCAGGTATATTCACAGCCAAGCAAAGTTCTCCTTAGAGCCCCAGTGGGACCTAGGAGCAGTAAGAAAACAATCGTGACGGCTGCGCAGCTGTGCTCAACTGGCGATCACAGGGAAGGTGCAGCAGGAGGGAAGAATGGCACATTATTGTGGACCATAATGATCGTTAATGGCTTGTGGTTTTGTGACTTTAATTGTTCTGAATTGTTTACAAAATCTTTTTCTTTTTTTTTGTTCTGGGCTGGAGAGATGGTTTAGCGACTAAGGCACTTGCCTGCAAAGCTTAACGACCTGAGTTTGGTTCTAAATCCAGATGCACAATGTGGCACATGCATCTGGAGTTTGTGTGCAGAGCCTTCGTGCACCTATTCTCTCTCTCTCTCCTCCCTATCTCTCTCTGCTTGCAAATAAATACAAACTTTTAAAAAATCATTTTTCTTCCTTCATACTGAGGTTGAACAGAGTGGGGAAATATCTTGATCTCACAGATGTGGCTAATAATAAGGGAACAGAGATGAAAATTGGGAGGGGGTGTTGCTTAAGATAGGGACCAGGAAAGAGAAGAAAACTTGCCTAAGAGTAGTTTGCCTAGCCTCAGAAGGAAAGAGGAATGTTAGAGCTATCAGAGGAATGAGGTCCCCTGCTCCTGCCCCACAGCCCTGCCCTGCACAAACTCCACCTTGTGCAATGGTTATATGCAAAGGGATATGTCACTGGATAACTAATTTTTCTTTACACTGAAGGTCATTCTTATTTTGGTGATTATCTCACAAACTGAAGACCATTATTTTGATGACTAATTTGGTTAAATTATACTCTGCTAATGACTATTTTGAGAGTAAAGACATAAATATTTAAGTTTTAATATGAGAGATTGGTGGTGAGACTAATTTTAATTTAACCCTATGTTTGGAATATTTTAGTATGAGTATACAATTAAAGTACAAAAATGGGTAAACTGTCTATTTAATAGCTAGCACATAGATATTTGCAAGTCTTATTTTGATTAACAAAAATAAATATTGTAGTTACAAGGTGCAGTGTAATGCTTCAATGTGTGTCTATATCAAATCAAGGAAATCAGCATACTATCAATTTAAATATTTATTATTTCTTTGTAGTAATAACACTTGCTTATAGCTATTTTGAAGTATGCAGTGCATTTTTGTTAACTCTACACAACACTCTTCTGCTTGCTGTGACAAACATCTGACAAAAGCAACTTTTGAAAGGAAGGCTTTGTCATGGCTCATGGTTTGAGGGGACAGAGTCCATCATGGCAGATAAGGCAAGGTTCAGGAGAAGAGGCAGCTGTCCGCACTGCATCGGCATTCAGGCAGTAGAAAGAAAGAGAGAAGGTAAGGAAGATAGAGAGGATGAAAGAGAAAAATGCTAGTGCTTATCTAGCTTCCTCCTTTTTTCCCATTTGTATGTGGTTTTGAACCATGGTTCATGGGATAATGTCACCTACCTTCAGAGTGTATATTGCTCTTCAGTTGAATGTCCCTGCAAATGCACTGCAAGTCACACCCAAAGGTGTGTTTCCCTTGGTGGATGCAGATCTAGTTAAGTGGACAATGAACTGTCACATTGTATTTACCCTACTGTGAGATAGAAAATTAGACCTTATTTCTCCTGTCTTCAAGTAGACAATGAACTGTGGTATCGTATTTACCGTACCATGAAATAGAACACAAATCCAATTTCTCCTGTCTTAACTATAGTTGTGCATGCACATCCATTGACCAACTTCTCCACATCCCTCCCCACCCTTGACTCTCCCCAGCCTCTGGCAACCACCTTTCCACTATCAGCTCTTGTGAAAACTATGTTTTTATGTGCCACTTATGAGTAAAATCATTCAATACTTGTCTTTCTGTGCCTGGCTTCTCTTACCTAATATAACCATCTCAAATTCTATCTACGACATCACAAATGACAGGATTCAGTCCTTTTATGGCTAAAAAGCATTCCATTGTGTGTGTGCACAGTGCATTTTCTTTATCCATTCATTGGTAACTACACATCTTCTGTGGATCTGTATCTTACTATTGTGAATGACACAGCCTCTCCTTCCTTACTGTCTCCTCTCTTCAGCATACAGGTATCAATTCCTTTGGCTATGTACTCCATATTGTCATTACTGGATCACATGAAAGTTCTGCTTCTAATTTTTTGGAGAAACCCTGTAGCAGACAGATTCAGGTTCACTGAGATGAACTTCCAGACCAGGCACAGTTATGGAGGAAGGGAATTATTGAAGCTTACAGATCCAGGGGAAGTTCCATAATGGCAGAAGAAACTGGCCTGCTTTCACAGGACCAAGCAGAGAGAGAGAGAAGTACAAACCTAAAAGCCACACAGCACAGGACACTTCAGGAACTCCAGCTAGGCACACTTTGCATATCTTTAGATTGAAATCTGAAACCCACCACCACACCTTAAGATCCACACAATGGCATTGCCAACAGCCAGATGGCTAGAGATGCAAACTACAAACAAATAAACAACTGAATATATTGGGGGCCATCTATTCTATTCAAACCACCACATTCCGCCCCTGGCCCCCAATAGATTTATAACCATCACACATTATAAATTGTACTCAGTTCAATTTCAAAGGTCCCCACAGTCTTGACCAATTTAAGATATGAAGACCTGTAAAATCAAACAAGTTAAACACTTCTAACATATAAAGGCACAGAGTAAACATTTTCAACTGGTATAAGGCACAGTAAGGAGAGACTAAAACAATGCAAACTCAACCACCATCAAACATCAAACTTCTGCAGTTCAAGTTCAATATACCCAGAGACTAACAGTCTCCAGACTTTCCAATTCTGCCCCTCCAGCTGGGCAGAGTAGCCAGGGAACACTTCCATCCCAGGCCAACAGTGTGCTCTGTGGTAGCCCTTGCACAGTCCTGGTATATACAAAACATCTTTAGGTCTTCATGCAAACCATGGTCCATCTTCCAAAGGCTCTTTCAGCCTATCAGGGCATCATGCCCTGCCTCATGCCACATCTCAGCAGCAGCTCCTGGAACCATGTGCGATTCATGACCACTCTTCTCATTTTCCAAAGGCTCTTTCAGCCTATCAGGGCATCAGGCCCTACCTCATGCTGCATCTCAGCAGCGGCTCCTGAAAGCATGTGCAATTCACGGCCACTCCATGCATTTTTCATGCTTCTGAAACCAATACCAGGTGTGCAGGACACAGCCATATTCTTAATTCAGGGACAAAACAAATCATAGCCTTGAAAAGCAGGTTCCAAAAGTGTTTGCATTTCTATGATAGTCTTTCCTCAGGCATCCTTTCCATTGTTTTAATGTAAAGCAGTTGGACCATCTTCCTTAAGATTACTAATGTGTTTGACAATAGCAGATTCAATAACCTAAAACCAGTCTCTGTGCCTGTAATTTTAACTTGTATGAGGTTTTCCAGCTTAAAATCTTAAATCTCTCAGTCCAATATCTCCAGCCAAGCACATCAGTCCATTACAAATGTAACCTTTATCAAACTCTCTGGGCCTGGGCAGCAGGATGCAGCCAGCCCTTATGCCAGTAGCCCAGTTCCAACAAAGTCCTCTGCAGTCTTTCCTTCCTCTTAGAAAGCTCATAAGCCAAGCCTCGAAGGTCAATGCTGCCTGCACTTAGCATTCTCAGACTCTCATCAGAATAGTCCATAAAACTTGGCTTACCATTCCAGAAGACATCTTCAGTTGCAAGCACCAAGTCCATGCCTATTCCTCCAAAACAAAGGTTCCAAAAGGTCAACATCCACATTGTCAGGTTCATCGCACCCCACTCCTGGTACCAAGTTCTGTAGCAGACAGATTCAGGTTCGCTGAGATGAACTTCCAGACCACGCACAGTTATGTAGGAAGGGATTTATTGAAGCTTACAGATCCAGGGGAAGTTCCATAAAAGCAGAAGAAACTGGCCTGCTTTCACAGGACCAAGCCTAAAAGCCACACAGCACAGGACACTTCAGGAACTCCAGCTAGGCACACTTTGCATATCTTTAGATTGAAATCTGAAACCCACCACCATACCTTAAGATCCACACAATGGCATTGCCTCCAGCCAGATGGCTAGAGATGCAAACTACAAACAAATAAACAACTGAATATATTGGGGGCCATCTATTCTATTCAAACCACCACAAACCCTATACTTTTTCCTTGGTGTTTGTACTAATTTACATTCCCATCAATAGAATGTCAGAACTCCAGTCTTTCTATACTCTCAATAACATTTTGATCTTTTGTCTTTTTTATAACGGCCATTCTAGTGGATGTGAGTTGCTGCATCATAGCTCTGATTTGCACTTTTAAAAAATTTTAAGTATTTTTTATTTATTTGAGAGAGTCAGAGAGAGAGAATGGGCATGCCAGGACCTCCAGCCACTGCAAATGAACTCAAGATACATGTGGCACCTTGTGCATCTGGTTTACATGGGTCCTGGGGAATTGAACTTGGTCCTTTGGCTTTGCAGGCAGACTCCTTAACCGCTAAGCCACTCCTCCAGCCCCTGATTTGCATTTTGTGGTAATAAGTTATGCTGAGAAGGTTTTTATACACTTGATGACCATTTCTATGTCTTATATTGAGAGATGCCCATTTAGGTCTTGTACCAATTTTTAAGTCAGGTTATTTATTGATTTGTTTTCTTTCTATTGGGTTGTTTAGTCACCTATATATTATGATTATTATCTCCTTCACATATATAGGTTGCCAAAATTTTTCAAGTTTATAGGCAGTGTCTTCATTCTACTAACTGTTTCTTTTACTGTTCAGAAGCTCTTTAACTTGATGTATTCCAATTTATCTACTTATGCTACTATTGTCTAGGCTTTGGGGGTCTTATCCAAGAGATTTCTTCACAGATGGCCTTGGCTAATTATATTCATGACATTACATAATTGTTTTTCATGGGATGGAATATCTGAAGTAATCATTCCCAGAACTTTGTCAAGGAGTACTATCTTCATATTCTGTAAATACATAATCTTTCAAACATTATGAGGATATAGATTCAATGACCATGAGTTTCAGGCTAGATAATAGCAAGTATAATTCCTTCTCTGTGCTAAGTATTATTCCAGGAACATTGTGTTCCCATGTGAGACTGTGGTGACAAATTTAAAGGACATACAGGTCTGCACACATGTAGGATATACAAATGTGCAGGAATTATAAGGTTAAACTAAATTGGTTTCTACTGCTATGTGTCCAGTGAGGATAAAATGGGTTTGAAAAAAATTACAGGTCAAGGTATGATAGCCTTTAAGAAACATGTAGTTATTATGATGATAAATGTTGACCAAACAGTTTTATAATTCATGTTTTTTCAAGAAAGACAACTAGTAGGTACAGGAAGATGGAACTCAAGAGGTCTGGGAATCCTAGTTTAAGCTTCTGTTATAGAATTAGAAGGCTTAAGAGAAAATTACCATATCCCTCAGGATATCAGGAACCATTACACAAATTGTGTTAGGTAGCTTTTTTGGAGAAACATACCCAACAGAACATATATACATGCTATAAAAAGGAATTTATTAGGTTGGCTTGCTTAGTAAGGGACTGGTGGTCCAACAGTCTGTCTTCATGCTGGAGATGCAGGGAACAAGGTAGTTTCTGGATACATCAGCAATCCCAACCCAGACCAGAAGCCTGGAAGCTCCCTGGAGAGTCACTGGCCTTGAGTGCATGTTGAAAGGGCAAAGAAGTTGGAGTCTGATATCAGTGGAGTGCTGCATAGCAGTGACAGGCATGCTCACTTGGGAAGAAGGCATACAGGCTGCCTTTGTCCAACTTCCCTTCATCCAGCCACCTGTAAAAGGTATTGTACACATTGAGAGCTGGTCTTCCCCCCAGTCACTGTCCAACGTGTCAGTCCTCTCTAGAAACAGCTCATAGATACCCAAGTGTGACTCACCAGTCCTAGCCATGTCTTCTTAATCTGAGACCAGCCATCTTGTGAAACCCTCATGTGTTAAAAACAAACAACAACAACAAAAAAAAAAATTCCTGAGCAGTTGAACAACTGGAAAGCATCTGGTTATCATTTAGTTGATAGAGTTGTCAGAAAATGACATCCAATCGAATATTCCATATCTTGAGAGGCATTTTCTGAGCTATGTGCAGGCACTGTATGGTTAAAAGAACACATATCTGTGAGAAAAACTGGAAATTTTCATATACTATTTCCAAAAGGCTACCTATTACATCAAAAAAAAATGAAATGGCCTTTGATTTGGCATTTATATCAAAGAAGTGCATATCTTAAGGACAAAGAGACCAGTCGAGGTCAGATCATACTGTGGCTTTAATCTGCTGTAATGTTAAGAGTTTGTGGGTCCCCAAATAAATCTCTACAATGTTCCCCAGTGCTTTATTAAGACCTCAGACTGGGATAGAGCTTGAGAACAGGACATCAGCTAACAATGGGAAAGGGTGAAGAGAAGCAGCCAGGAGTCCAGCATCCAGGTACCAGAAAGAAACACAGGGCTACAGACAACTCTCAGGTGCAGGGATCTTCTCCCTGATGTCAGCACGCATCTCACAGGTGGGCAGTAGGAATCAGCAGCTGTGAGGAGAAGCCTGGTTTCCCACTTGCATGGATCTGTGGATAGAATTGGGCATTAGAGGTTTTCACCACAGAGCTAGGTAGGCTTGTCTTTAAAGTTCAGTCAGCTTTCTGTAAGAGAAATACCTAAGACCAAGACTGTAGGGTTGAAAAGAAAAGGCAGAAGCATTGCTTTTCAGATCTTAATATTCCTCCCAGATCCAACCTATTCATCTTGTGAAACTAGAACCTTATTTGATCTTGAGCCTTAAAATGCAGTGTTCAAAGACATTATTTATCAAGTCAGCAAAGTTTTTCCTCACTCTCTGATTGAGCATAGAATACTTTGCAGTTTTTACATCTCTTCATATCTGAATCATTCAGTATTGTCTGTGGTGCAAATGACAGATCTGAGTCAAAGACATTCAAAGACAAAACTTGGTAACAGGTAAGATATCAAGTGATGTTGGTAACATTTCCCTTTTACTTTCACACTCTCTTGCTCTTTCTTCAATTCTTCTCAGTTTCTTCTCTGGCATGTTCTTTGCAAGTGGTGGGTAATGGTGGTGATCAGCCTATACCATTCACACAGCTGTGATACTAGAGAGGGGCTGACATTACTGATAGCAAGACCACAGCCACTTGGGTTTGAGGTGGAGGCCTTGCTAAGAAAAACAAGAAAGCAGGATGTTCCTGGTATAATCTGATACAAATGGGCAGTAGTAATATACAGAAGGAAATAGTAGGGACTCACTATAATATGATACAGAATAATGATACAGCAGGCCCACTATACTATAATATAAATGAAAATAATAGGAACCCACCACAACATGTTACAGAGGAGTAGAGTAAGTGTCCACTATGATATGATGCAAAAGAAGACAGTAAGCATCTGTCTTGCATTAAAATATAAAACACTGGAAATGTCAAGCCTTTGACTACAATTTAACTATAAGGCTCAGATTATTGTTTTCAGATAATCTTTGTATATTACTCATCAGAAAAGTAGCTTCCTTGTAATAGTAGAAGGAAACAATATGTATCCACTAGTGTATGACTCAGAAAAAAAATGGCCACCCACCATGAATGACTCACAAGAAAACAGCAGACACCTATTATTATCTGAAGCAGAAGAAAATAACAGGCTCCCACTATCATATGACAGAAGGAAACAATAGGTCCCCAACTACCGCCTGACTCAGGAGTGGACAGTGTTGCATCTGGGCTTCCAGCAATTGCTCAGTACAGCACTCTGCTACCATTGGCTCAGCATTCACTATAGCCAGCCACTAAGTTTTCTTTTTTGACATACTTGCAGTAAATCAGAGGTTGAGGTTCAGTACTGCCCATGCAAAGAACTGGAACAAAGGTGGTACCAAGTAACACCTAGATCTGGTTGAGAGAAAGATGTGGTATGCTAAAGCCTTCACTGTGGCCCTGTAACATGCACGTGTTGAGCTGACTACTTCTTGCCTAGTGCTGTTCCCATGTCGTTTCCACCAACTTAGTCTCTCCGTGCTGATAGAAACCCTTAGTCATGTATCATATAATGACACTGTAAAAGCTTCTGGTTTCTAAACATCCTTAATAAGAAGCAGGATGAAACACTGAGAAAAGGACAGAATGTGCGGATTGCCTGCTTTTGTAAATATTATACCATGTTAATATGAGCCTTCATCTGGAGTAGCAGAACAAAACCAGTTTTGTAAACTGACAATTTGTAGGACAGTGGGATTGCACATTCTTTTTTCTTTTACTCACTGTCTCCTTTCAGTGAACTTAGTTCTATTAGATGTTTAAAGGGCATTGTCCTATTGGTTTGGGGTATTTCCTCAATAACTTTTAAAAAATACCAGAATTACACTTTATTTTAAAAGTCAAGCAGGGCATGGTGGCTATGTCTTTAATCCCAGCACTCAGGAGGCAGAAGTAGGACAATTGTTGTGTGTTTGAAGCCAGCCTGGAACTACATAGTGCATTCCAGGTCAGCCTGGGCTACAATAATACCCTACCTGGAAAAAAAAAGTCAAAATTCAATGGTACTATAAAGAAGAGAGAAGGATTAGTGTGTGTGTGTGTGAGAGAGAGAGCGAGCATTCACACATGCACCTGCTCCATGTCACACATGTTATTTATAACAAGGCTACTTGTAACTAAATCCTTTCAGGCATGACCCAAGTGTCAATCATCTTTGTGTGTCCTATTCCTGACAGTGGCTCACACCCAGCAGGCACATCAGGACATGCTTACTAGCATGTAGGGACTCAATCCACACAATTGTTTGCCATCATAAGAATGAAAGAATTCAGAAGACAGAATACCTATCACTAAGGTCATTTTGGTTTAAATAACAAAAAGGCTGTGAATTCAAAAACAAGGTACTACTGATACTTATGCCAAACATATTTTAATGATTAATGCCTGATTACTAGCTATTAATATTTTGATATTTATAGTTGAGTAATGCATTTAACACCAATAGTAAGCATAATATCAACATACTTTGAAGGATGGTTAAGAGGGGAAGAATTATAATTTTTAATGCTAACAAAGTATTTTTAAAGTAGGGTTTATAATACTGAATTTCATTCAATACATATATTAAAATTCAGAGTTCTTTTAATATTATAGAATATAAGTATCATGGTCTAGAATATTTGCTTCATTTGAACAGGGTTATAAGTAGATCACACAGTGCCTCACATTGTTCAAGTTGATTCCATCTCTTGCCAACATGAATTTCACTTTTGCATGACCTGAAGGTGTTAGGTAACTGGTGTTCTGTCCAGTGCTAATTATAATATGAATATTTGGGGAAAGACAGCTGAATTTGAGAGGTTCTTTTCCAACAAGCATTCAATTTAGTATGCAGTACAAATAGAATCAGCTTTTTGGGAAACTACTTAAATTGAATATACCACCTACTCATTTAACTCATGCTTTCCACAGTAAGGCCTCTTTAATGCTGTACAGTTGGTTTAATGCTGTACAGTCAGCAGGTTGCACCTTAACTAAAAACATACAAGAGGCAATCATAAAACATGTTAGTAATAAGAAATAAAGCTGGGTATGATGGTGCACACCAGTAGTGCAAGAACTCTGTAGGCAGAGGCCAGAGGATGACGCCTGTTACAGACTGAGAAGGGCAGCATGCAGTCTGTGGATCAGAACCACAGAGTGGGGCCCAGCCTCTCACTCGGGCTGTGAGCAAGAAACGTGCACAGATGGGGGGGAGAACCATAAGCCATGCATAGTGCATGCCTAGCTTCCTCTCCTCTGGAAGAAGCACGAGTGTGCAGCAGAACCCGCTGAGTCTTCTCTCCACACCTGCTCATCATCTATAAACACCACCCTGCCAGTACATTTCCACTCGCTCATTATAAAAGCAAGAACATTCAGAAGTAACCCTCGCTTATTTTATAGTTTTCTGTCCAATTTTTATTTAAATAAACTTAACTGGATGTTTGTCCACTTAACGTAGTCAATTTAGTGCATGCATTGAGCACGTACATTCAGCATGGCAATTATTTTTCAGTTTCTGGAGTACAATAAAGCAGCCAAACAGCCGGAATCTCCACTTTCCCAGGCACATATGCAGTGAGGGGAACATTTACAATACAAATAAATAGATTAAATATACAGTATGTCCTATAGAGGACATATATAGAGACATACTTACATAGGGGAAAAATTAAACAGAAACGGTGAGCTCTGAGTGGCGCTCTGGGAGGCGTTATTGCTGCAGGATGAACAGAGGGGGCTCTTGGAGGGGAGATTGAAGGGCGGTAAATAGGCACCATGCAGTTACTATCCAAACCTAAGACCAATATAGCTGGAGCAACAGGGGTCAGGGACAGGTGCTAGGGGATAAAGCCAGGAGAAACTATGTCAGTGGCGATGGGGACTTGGGTATTTTCTTTGAGATTGGAAGCCATAAGAGGTTGTATGCAAGATGTGGTATTTAATCATGTTGTACGTGAGGCAGTCTCAATTTGATTGTAGTTATGCTTGAACTTACACTTGGGTCTCCACCCAAATGAGAGATCACTGGTGGCCCCTGTGGTGTATGTAAGAGGATTGCCGAAGGAAACCTGGGTTGTGAACCTCAGCACAAGCTCCAGGCCCAATGTTGGTCACATGTACCCATGTGGTGAGGGTATGAGGATTCTTAAGGACATTCTGAGTGCTGAAACTTGAACACTGGACCCAATCACAAGGTCATGTTGTATGTGCCCACATACGGTGCAGGGAAGAGGATCCTCCACGGCCTGATCCCCACAATCTGTGATTGTGTTGTAATAGGCCGTCACCAGTCTCCATATTGGAGATTGTAGACAATTTAGGGATAGAAGCTAAGAACAGTGAGGTAGGTGGCTGTTAACATAAGCACCGAGGGATGGTGGTAGAGACAGTCCAACTCTTCACTGAAAGCAGTCCTGACAAGGCTTGTTAATGAATGGAATGTAGACAAAGAAAGGAAGAAAGACAAATACCAAGGTTTTTTAGCTTGAGCAGCTTGAATGAAGCTACCATTAGCAACATGGGAAAATGTTACAAGAAGAGGTTTCCAATGTCTAAGACCTCCCTCCCCCAGGTGGATGCTGGAGTCTTGAATTCAAGGTGAATCTGGGTTAGGGATATATACAAGAGAGTCTTCCAGTTTCAAATGTCTGCACAGCAGGCTAGATTCCTGTGAACAAGAGACAGGGTTGGGGAAATGATGCAGTCTGTTTACTGTTTGCTGGACACCCTTGGATCCCAGGACCCTCAGTGCCCACAGAAATGCCAGTGTATAGGAGGCAGAGACGGAATCCCTGAGGCAAGCGGGATAGCTGGGCTGGCCTGGAAATTCACTGTGTAGCCAAGGATGACCTTGAACTCTTGATCCTACTGCCTCCAGTGCTGGGGTTACAGACCTGTACCAGCAAACCTGAATCATTACCTTTAGGAATTTATAACAGAAATTAAAAAGAAAATCTAGACTCACAATACCTCTCCCTTCTCTCTGCCTGCTCACCTCCTGTGGCAGATGGTACGTGAGCAGTACACGACAGTGACAGAGGGCACCCTCGTGGAGAGGCCTGAGAGCCAGCACGTCTACAAGATCGGCATCTATGGCTGGAGGAAGCGCTGCCTCTACTTGTTTGTCCTTCTCTTGCTCGCCATCCTTGTTGTGAATTTTGCACTCACTATTTGGATTCTTAAAGTGATGTGGTTTTCTCCAGTAAGTAGATTTTTTTCCCCAAGCATGCTGTGTTCACTGCATCTATAATGTACTGAGAGAAGTTTCCTTTGATGGCATAAACGTGTGTTTCTTCCTATCTGCTTCGGGAGTTTTGGTAGTAAAATGTATAGTTAACATACCTATCATGTGAACTATACTACATTAATTTCGTTTGTCTCTACTGTGTTATTTTTCGTTAAGTATTATCTCTGTAAGGTGGATTTGAGGTTCATCAAGTCAAGACACCTTATGGTTATTTGATTCAGCAATTTACAGAATTATATCACCTGTTTTCCTAATGCCAATAATTCATACATGTTTTACCACTTGGACAAATGTATTTGTCTGTTTTGTGTTTATCATAATTAAGTACCTGAAGCAAGTATCCACTTTTTTAAAAAGTAAGGAAAGGTTTATTCAGCTTACAATTTCAGAGGTTTGGGGGTATGACATCTAGTAGAGGGCCAGAATTCATCTATTGGGAGACCACCATTGTATAGGAGCCAAGAGAGAAAATTTAGTATTAGGAAAGCTCTAAACCTTGACCATGAAGAAGAAGCCATTCTGCAAAGTCTGAGTGAGACCAGACTTTGTCTTGACTGAATGAAATTGTGCATTCTCTTAAAACATGGGTGTGCATTAGTTCTGCAAAGTGCACTGCTGTGAAGTAGTCTTGTGTCCAGTCTCATATATTATGGTGTTTGAGTTTTAGTGCTACATAGTTGAAGGTTACATGGGCCACAGATCCACCTCACCATTGTAGAGGAGCTCTGACAGGTCAGTTGCCTGGAGCCTGCACTCTCTGGGAGCAACAATTGCTGCCTGAGGCATTTTCCCTACATTAGGAGCTTGTTGCTAATTGATGAGTGTACTGAGTATTTCAGTGCTGACCTTTGACAAAATAAGAAACAGTGCCATTGACACTCACAGGTTCAAAAGTGAGAATTTTAAGTGTCAAATACATCATTAATGGGTTAATTTGGTTCAGCAGATCTGTAGGATTCATTCATCTTGCTTGCCTAAAATTCTGTTCCCACTTATTAATCACACTGCATTTGCCATTTCCCTAGTCCCTGGTAATCACTATTCAGGTCCCTGGTTACCTGACCTTGACTGTTTAGAGATGCTCTATACATGTGACAATCATGCCAATTGTGTTCTATTTCTGGCTTATTTCACCTGCATCGTATGCTCAAGTTCGTCCATGCCGTACCACATTGTAGAGTTTATTTTTTAGGTTGAACAGCATTTTATCGTATGTGTAGACACACTTTCTTGATCCATCCATCCTCACGGGCAAGTAGCTTGATTCCATGTCTTTGCTACTTAGAATAGTGTAGCAGTTACCTTCTCGTTACTGAGACAAAACACCCAAACAGAAGCAGTTTATGGGGGAAAAAAGGGTCTGTTTCAGCTTACAGTTTTGAGGGGAAGCTTCATTATGATAGAGAAAGAAGCTTGTTCCCCCTCATATCCAAAGCATGGAGGAATCAGTTGAAAAAGCTAGCACTGTACACCCTGGACTGAAAAAAAAAAATCCCAGCCTGGAGAGATGGCTTAGTAGTTAAGGCACTTGCCTGCAAAACCAAAAGACCCAGGTTTGATTCCCCAGAATGCACATAAAGCTGGATGCACAAGGTGGCACATGTTTCTGCAGTTTGTTTGCAGTGACTGGAGGCCCTGGCATGCGCATTCATTCTCTCCCCCCCCCCCGCCTTAAGTAAATAAATTAAATAAGTTTTAAACACCCCAATGCCCTCCCGCAGTGGTGCATCACCTCCAGCAAGGCTCCACCTCCCAAAAGCCCCACCAGCTGGGGACTACAAAGGTGGTTTAATCACAAATATTTGAGGCTATGGGAGACATTTTACATTCAAATCACCATAAATAGTACTAAGATGAACATGAAAGGGCTGATACCTCCTCTAGTTCCTAATTTATATTCATTTGAATAAATGACAAAGTGCCTGAAAATGAAAGTAAGAAACAAAAATCCCATTTTCTACAGCACCCCAAAGAATAAGATACCTAGTTTACAAAAAAAAAAAAAGAGATCAAAGACTCACTGACTGAAAACTACAAACACAACTGAGAGAAATGAGACACAAATGGGAAGATAGCTCATGTTCATGAGTTGAAAGACAATATTATTTTCTAAATTTGTATTTGCACATATACTAATTATATATAATAATGGGTTTTATTGTGACATTTTCATGCAAGCATATAATGCATTTTGATCATATCCCACCCCATTACTACCTGTCCTTCTCCCACTTCCATTCACTGCTAATCCTCTTTACACAGATAGCCCTCCTCTACTTTTATCTTTTTGTCTTCAGCCAATGAGTTTGCTCAGGGTTACTTAAGAACTGTGGCTGCGGAGTTATTTGCAGGCACATAGGCAACTTACTAGTGGCTGTATCACTGAAGAAATTTTCTGTCTTCCCCAGCAACCATTAACTGTATATAAATCCTCAGGGAGAAGTAGAGCGTTATAAGTTCCTTCCCACTAACAACAGCTTATAAATCCTCACAAAGGGACCCCTCCATGATGGATTCTTGTGCAAGGATTCATAGCTGCTGAAAGCTAAATAGTACAATGATATGTCATGCCCAGAGGAGAGCCAGCTTTCCACAAGACTCCACCTCTTCCTCCAGATCTTACATTCTCTGTCCCACCCCTGCATGCCTCTTCCACAATATTCCCTTGTTTGATGAGAGAAGCTGACATAGATGTCCCTTTTGAGGTTGAGCACTCAACAGTCCTTTATTCTCTGCTAGTTCTGTGACCAGTTATAAGTCTGTAGCAAACACTACCCACTGCAAAAAGAAGCTTCTCTAATTAAAGCTGACAGCAAATCTATGACTAATATATGGACATAAGGAAGTTTGATATACATCATATACCTTTAACAAAACAAGAGCAGTAGCTTCCCCAAGAACTCCTACGACCTCCTCAGCCACAGGCTTTACGCAAATGTGAGTTCCTTCCCATGGATCAAACTCAGGTCCAATCACAGAATTGTTGGTTACCCAGTAATAATCATAGCACTATTTAACCAGTGATCATATGTTGATTGGCAGATTGGTAGTATAGTACACAGGGTCCATAGCTTAGTAAAACAGTTGATGCTACTTCCCTAGTGGCCTACACAACAATTCCTGTCATGGTGAAAGCTAGCCAGTAAGGACGAAGCTTCCAGCTCAGTCACAGTTTGATCACTCTGTGTCCTGTTACCAAAGCATGTGGTATCTTCAGTAATAGGCTCTTGATGCTGTAGAGATTACTCAGTGGTTAAGGGTGCTTGCTTGCAAAGCCTAATGACCTGTGTTTGATTCTCCATTACCCCACATAAAGCAAGTTACACAAAGTGACTTATGTGTCTGGAGTTCATTTGCAGTGGCAAGAAGCCCTGGTGCACCCACTCTCTTTCTCTCTCTCCCTCTCTCTTCTCACAAATAAATAAAATTATTTTTGAAAGGTTCTTACCATATAGTTCTAGTATGCAACTAACTACAGTGGAAATAGCCTGAGTTGTTTTGGGGACTTCAGGGGTCTCCTTGGCCAATAACCAACAAGGAATAGCCCACCCTTTTAATAATTGTATGGGTTCTGGGAGCTTTTCCCACCCACACAGAGTGTCTCTATTCAAATTCTTTTCAGTTTTTTTTAAGCTCTCATACATGTATATATCGAGCATCTTTCCCCTCATGCCCCTCTACCATTTCTTTTCTCACCCTTCCCCCACCCAATGGTACACTTTGCCCCTTTAGATGACTTTACATCTACTTTCAAGTCATATATGTATGTGTATATATACATATATATGCATGATTTTATCTATCTATATAAAATCTAAGAACAAATGATAGAAATAATACATTTGTCTTTCTCCAATTCACTTAATATGATTATCTCCAGCTGTATCCATTTTCCTGCAAATGACATAACTTTGTTCTTTACGAGTTATACATATATGTGTATATGTTGATAGATAGATGATAGACGATAGATACATAGGTAGGTAGGTAGGTAGGTAGATAGATAGATAGAGTGTGGCATATATCACATTTTCCTTATCTGCTCCTCTGTTGTTAAACATATGGGGTGGTTCCATAATTTAGCTACTGTGAATCACATTGCAGTATACATTGATGTGCAAGTATCTCTGTGATATATTGACTTGGACTCTAATTAGGTACACTGAAGTGGCATAGCTGGGTCATATGGAAGATCTAGTTTTAGTTTTTGAGAAGCCTCCATACTCACTTCCATAGTGACTGGACTAATTGACATTGACATTTCCAATATATAAAGTTTTCCTTTTGTCCACATCCTCACCAGTATTGGTTCTGTGATTTCTTGAGGACTCCCATTCTGACTGGGTTGAGATGGAATTTCTATGTAGCTTTGTATTTCTCTGGTGTCTAGTGAAACTAAACATTTTTTCATGTTTCTTGACACTAGGAATTTCCCTCTTTGAGAACTGTTTATTTCATTATCCCAATTACTGATTGGGTTGCTTGATTGCTTATTTGACATTATATGTTAATCTTCTATCAGATGTATACCTTGAAAAGATTTTGTGCCACTCTGTACGTTCTCCCTTTACTTCAGTAATCATTTCCTTTGTTGTACAGATTTTATTTTATTTATATTTTAGTCAGCACAGAGGAGTTTAAGTATCAGTAATTTTAGCATTTTGAAATACAAATTGTTTTAGTTGATTTTCTTCTGCTGTTCTCTCATTCCCCATCCTTGGCATATCCCTCCTTCTGTTGACTAGTCTCACACTTCCATATGCCTTTCCCCCACCCTTCTTCCCAGTCATCTGTTTCTGCCTCCTCTTGGTTAGCATTCTAATTTTTTAGGTTTTTCCCCGTCTCACACTCCAATGGCCTTTTCCCCCAACCCTTCTTCCCTAGTTCATCTGTTTCTGCCTTCTTGGTTAGCATTCTAATTTTTTAGGTTTTACCCACCTACCCTTCTCTTATGTACACACATACAGCTATCACAAGCAGGATCCTCATATCAGAGAGAATGTGTGGTTTTGGCATTACTGATTTTGGGTTACTTCACATTAACATATGCTTTCTAGGCATGTACAATTTCCCAACATTTTAAATTTATTTTTATGTACTGTTGAGTAGAATTCCATTGTATATATGTGCCACATCTTTATTATCCACTCATCTGTTGATGGGAATGTAAGCTGATTCCAATTCTTAGCTAAGGTAAGTCGAGTAACAATAAACATGGATGTGCATATGCTTTTGTAACAAAATGTGAAGTTCTTAGGGCATATGCTCAGGAGTGAAATAGCTGGAACATACAGAAGTTTTATTTATAACTTTTTGAGGAACCTCCAGCCTGAATTCCATAATGGCTATACTAGTTGCACTCCTACCAGTAGCGAATAAGGGTTCCTCTTTTCCCATATCCTCTCCAGAATTTCAGCATTTGTCACCGGGTTTTTGTTTTGTTCTGTTCTTAATGATAAGAAAGGGATAGTATACAGGTAAGAAAAAAAGACAGCCCCATCTGTGAGAATACATGTTAGGATACATTTCACAACAGAAGGTTTTTAATTTCACGAGGTCTCATCTGTCAGTAGTTTACATTATTTCCTGAGAAATGGAAGCCCTTTTAAGAAAGTCTTTTCCTGCCTATGTCTTGAAGTGTTTTCCCGACTTTCTCTGCTAGCACTTTCAGACTTCCAGGTCTTATATTAAGGTCTTTATTTCATTTCAAGTTGCTTATTGTCCAGGGTGAGTATAGAAATCTAGTTTAATTCTCCTAGGTATAGAAATCTACTTTCATTCTTCCCAGTATGATTTTTAAGAGTCTGTCTTTTTCTTCAATGTACATTTTTGGCATCTTTGTCAAAAAAGCTCAGGTGGATTATATCTCTTTCCTCTAATATGATTCATTGATCTATATATTTTTGATTTTTTTAAGATTGTTTTATTACTGTGAAGAATGATATTGGAATTTTTGGGGGGTTGCATTGAATCTGTAGGTAGGATCATATCATCTTCAAATAAGTATAATTGGCTTATTCATTACTTATTTGAATCACTTTTATTTCCTTCTCTTTTCTTGTCACTCTAGATAAGACTTCAATCACTATATTGAATAGTAATACAAAATGTATGTTCTTGTGCTCCTGATCTTAGTAGAAATGCTTTGAGTTTGAGGTTTTTCCCACCTAGCATGATATTGCTTACAGGTTTGTCATATATACCCTTTATTATGTTGAGTCATGTTCCCTCCATTCCCAGGGACACTGAGTTTTATCAAAAGCCTTTTCTACATCTATTGAAATTATTATACAATTTTTGTCCTTGAGTCTCTTTATGTTATGAATTACATTTATTGCTTAGCATATGTTGGACTATCCCTGAATCTATGGAATGAAGCCAACTTGATTATGGTGAATAATATTTTTGATGTTTTCCTAAATTTACTTTGCAAGTATTTTCTGGAGAAAATATTTTTGCATCTATATCAGGAATATTGGTCTATAATTTTATTATTTATTATTAATATGTTTATCTGATTTTGGTATCAGAGTAATAATAGTTTTGTAAACAGAATTTGAAAGCCTTTATTCCTTTGCTATTTTATGGAATAGTTTAGGAGCATTGGTGTTAGTTCTTCTTTTTAGGTCTGTAGAATTCTTTAGTGAACCTGCCTGAGCCTGGACATTATTTTGTTGGAAGATTTTTTTGTAATTACTCTTTTAGTCTCATTTCTTGGTATAGATCTATCTAAATTATTTATCTCATCTTGGTTTAGCTTTGGTAGATCATATGCACCTAGAAATTCATGTATTTATTTTGGGTTTTCCAACTTACTGGAATATAAGTTTTTAAAGTATATCCTTAAATTTTTCCAAATTTCATTTCTGTTGTAATGTCTCCATTATCATCCTTAATTTTATTAATTTAGCTCTTTTGACTAGTTTTACTAGAGTATTTTTATTTGTCTTTTCAAAGAATGAACTCTTTGTTTTTTTGATTCTTTGTATTTTTCATTCTATTTTACTAATTTATTCCTTGATCTTCATTATGTCTTTCCATGTACTACTTTGGGGATTGTTTTTTCTTATTTTTTTAAGACATTTAATATCTGTCTGAGTTTTTTAATCAGGCACTTGTAGCTATAAACTTCCTTCTTAGAATTGTTTCATTAGTTTCCATAGGTTTTGGTTTATTGTTGTGTTTCCATTCTTACTTGACTCTAGGAATTTTTACATTTTCTTTTTGATTTCTTAAATGAGTCATTCATCATTCAATGGCACATTGTTTAGTCTTCATGAGTTTGTGAATTTTCTGTAGTTTTGCTTGCTGTTTATTTCTAATTCTATTCTAATGTGGCCAGATAAAATAAAATAAGTTATTCCAGTTTTTCTATATTTGTTGAAATTTGCTTTTGCCCAAATCTATTATCTATTTTAGAGAAATATCCATTAGCTGCTAAAAAATAATGTGTATTCTGCAGTGTCTGGATGGAATGTGCTTTATGTGTGTATTATGTCCATTTGATCTATTTTACAGCTTAGCACTGATGTTTCTCTGCTTACGTCAGGAAGACCTAAAAAGACTTAATATTCTTGAGACCCAAGGTATTAGCAAACACTTGTAATTTTAATTCTGAGAGACTGGAGCAGAAGAATTAGGAGTTTGAGGTAATCCTGGGCTAAGCAGCAAACCTTTATCTTAAATTTTTAAATTAATATTGTTGAATTTTTCATATTACCCAAAGTGATCCACAGAGTTAATGGAATATCTTTCAGAATCTCAATGGAATTTTTATGTAAACAGAAAACACAACTGACAAATTCTTCCAGTATCTTGCTAGAGGCATCACAGTTTCTGCTTTCCAAATATGTTACAAAACTAGCAAACTAAATGTGACACTGACCTGGAACAGAGACACTAGGCTGATGAAACATCATATAGACCCCAGTAATAAATTCAGGAAATGTGATCAAACTGAGACTTGACAAGAGGACACAGTAAGGGAGAAATGATGGTCCCTTTAACCAATAATATAGGGGAAGCTCAGCAATCAAATATAAAAGAATGAAATTGAAACCTTGCCTTATGCCACATATAGAAATCATGATGAAATAAAGACTCAAGCTTAACACATGAAACTGACAAACTCTTGAGGGATAAAAATATTTGTAGACAAAAGCAGCCTAATATCATGTTTGGCAACGATTTATGCATCATCTCCAAAATACAGAAAACAACAGAAAAAATTAGACAGGGACTAATGCAAACTCGGATTCTGCACAGTAAAGGAACAACAGTAAACCAAGAGTAAAGTAATCACAAAGAGAGAGTCATCACAGTGAAGGGAGTAACCAAGAGTAAAGTCATGGTAGTAAAGGAAGTAGTCAATGGTGAAGTCATCACAGTAAAGGGAGTAACCACTGTATTGGAGATATACAAATTCAAACCACAGGAAATGTCACTTCCCAAACGTTCAGGATAACTATTATTATAAAAACAAAAGAACAAATCCTGGCAGAGATGTGGAGTAATTGGAATCCTGATACACTGTTAATAGGTGGGCATGATGGTATAGCCACTATGGAAAGCAGTATGGCAGACCCTTCAGTAAATAAAAGTTATATTATGGAAGCCGCGCATGGTGGCATACACCTTTAATCCCAGCACTCTGGAGGCAGAGGTAGGGGGATTGCTGTGAGTTCGAGGCCAGCCTGAGACTCCATAGTGAATTCCAGGACAGACAGGGCTAGAGCAAGACCCTACCTTGAAAAACCAAAAAAAAAAAAAAAAGGAAAAGAAAAGTTATATTACGGGCTGGAGCGATGGCTTAGCAGTTAAGGCATTTGCCTGCAAAGCCAAAGGACCCAGGTTCAATACCCCAGGATCCACATTAGCCAGATGCACAAGGGGGCACATGCATCTGGAGTTTGTTTGCAGTGGCTGGAGGCCCTAGTGCACCCATTCTCTCTCTCTCTTCTCAAATAAATGATAAGTAAATAAATAATATTAAAATAGAACTTTTAAAAAGTGATATTAGCTGGGCATGGTAGTGCATGCCTTTAATCCCAGCTCTTGGGAGGCAGAGGTAGGAGGATCACTGTGAGTACAAGGCCACCCTGAGACTACATAGTGAATTTCAGATCAGCCTGAGCCAGAGTGAGACCCTACCTCAAAAAAAAAAATTTATATTACCATATGATCCATCCTTCTGTGTATTTAAGCAAAGGAAGGGAAATTGTTTTCTTTTTCAATTTTAACTATCTATAAACGAATATCCCTTCTTGTGCTAAGGATGCATTGTGACCATAGAAGAACCTTCTTCACTACTTCACTATGAAATGATCACTGACCATGTGCAAAGAGCTGTAAAATCTTGAACATATACCAACTGTCATATAATTCTTTACCTAAATTCAGTATGATAGCTTGTCTGTCATCTACACAGTTATTAGTCAGGATAGAGGGAAAACTGTAGTTTTCCAAAGTAGTAAAATCTATCATGCCCTTTTCTGCTATCACTATAGCAATGATATGTTTAATCATTTGACATACTTTCTTCATCTCATCATGCTTTAAGATTTCACCATAGGAAAAAAAAAATCTAAGGTTTTCAGCAATGAAGGGCTTGCGGGGAGGGGTTCAAGGCCCTGTTTGTCCCCAGTACCACAATAAATAATTCATAGCTACAAATATTTCCAGGCATAATGATTGTATAAGCCTGTAATCCAAGCATTCAGCAGGCAGAGGGCAGGGAGATAGAAAATTCAAGGCCAAAGCCAGCCTACTCTACACAATGAGACCAAGAGTCTTTAAAAAAATATCAGTAATGCCAAGACAGTCACAAATAAAAACATAATATGACACATGAAGAAGACAACAGTATAGGAGGCATGAGCACATTATTGGTGAGAAACAAGCCTGAACTCTATTGGGGGTAAGCCCAGTTTTATCTGGGATACAAATGGCCCCACATATAGCATCTAACAGATTCAGCTCCATTCTTAGAATTAAAGCTTCATGTAAAATAAATGGACATAATGCCCATAATAGGTGTTCTGTGGAATATAAATACATTGGAAATTATAATGACTTTGTGCCAAGCACCAAAGTTCTGGAGGATTCCATGGTAGCCATTATAAGAAATAAGCCAATTAGGAAAATGGACGTTAAATCAACACATGGCAGGGGATTGTATGCAGCTCAGTGTAGAGCCCTTGTCATCCATGTGTGAGGCCCATTCCATTCGCAGCTCCTCTTCTGCAAAACTCAAGGCAATATCCATTTCCCCAGCAGCAGTTAGATTTTTCAAGGGAGTAATCATAGTAATTAGGAGAAAAGTAGCCTTCATCTGCAGGTAGTCAGTTTAGGGAAATGGGCCCAAAAGAACATACAGGCCCACGTGCCCTGGCAAGACTAGAAGGAACTCCAGTCTGACTCAAGATGGGGGTAATGACCAACTTCCTTCTCCTTCTTCCTTTTAAAAAGTATTTTTCATTTTCCTGTCCCTACCCCTGTTGGCAAGTGGGCTCTTTCTAAGTTCTGAACTCTCCTCCCTGGCCCACCAACCATTCAAGGTCCTCCATGTACATTTCAATTTAGCAATGAGGCTCATCCCAACTGGATGCCTAATTTATATCTCTAAAGTTATAAGACTGGATCCAAGTGGCTATGTAGATTTTCTTGATCAGGACCTCTCTCAGCTTGGGATTTTTTTTTTTTTGTTTTACTTCGGGTCTCTCTTAAAATAAATCTTTCAGCCGGGTGTGGTGGCACACGCCTTTAATCCCAGCACTCGGGAGGCAGAGGTAGGAGGATCGCTGTGAGTTTGAGGCAACCCTGAGAAGACATAGTGAATTCCAGGTCAGCCTGAGCTAGAGTGAGACCCTACCCTGGAAAACCAAAACATAAAAACATAAAAAATAAAATAAAATCTTTCATAATTTACAAAATCAGGGCAATAATATGACATTATGTTATTTCATATTCTATTTTCTTTCCATAAAACAATCATGCATATTAGTTATAGTACTCATGGGCATAGGGTGGTATCCATTTATAACCTAAAAGAAGCTATCTCTGATTTTTAATGCCATAGAATTTTTAAAAATACTGTATAGTTAATGAGATTTGCTTACACATAAATTATTTTAATCCAGTTAATAAACATAACTGTAGCAAAATAAGATTAATGACTCTAAGTTAACTATGTTAGCCTTGAAAATTAAATTTTGCGGAGCACTCTTATTTGGAAAAGAAATAGAAATAATCAAAGAAAACTGAATAATTAAGTTTATAGTTCTATAAAATACTTTGTGGGCCAATTTTGTTTGCTTTCATTTACTGTGATAATAGGTAACCTTGCCCTTTTAAGGAGCATTCCAAATGGATTTATCCTTACAAGGATTTGAAACTAACTCCTTTTAGAAGCTAACAGTTGGAGATCTGCTGCCACCAGTTGTGAGATTAAGACTCCTGCATGAGCAGGGGAGGAAGGCTTTCTAGCTTGTCTAATTTCCTTAGATAAATGCCTGTCACTAAGCAATTGGTAATTGTTTTTAGGAAGCTTGGGAAAATGGTACTAAATGACATCTTAATGACTTTTGTTTCATCCTGTGATTATATTACCATTTGGAGAGATTTTAATAACTCAGAAAAGAATGCAGGTATACAACAGATGACAGACTCTCAAATGTATAATGAGCCATCAGGGAGGGGGTTTAACATATCACTTTTGAATTAGGAGTGGTTGGCACATGCCCTTAGTCCTAGCACCTGGAAGGTAGAGGCAAAAAGATCAGGAGTTTTAGACCAGCCTTGGCAATATAATAAGTGCACAGCCAACTGCTCGACATAAGACTCTGTCTCAAAAAGACACACACACACATTACTTTCGACATGGGAACCTAGTTCATAGCTCTGTGTGAAGTGCTTACCCAGCATGAACAGCACGGACATGGCTTTGGGATCAATACCTAGAACCAGAAAAGAATGTCACATTTATGTGACATTTTCTAAAATCACCATCTATAATTTATAAACTCTCATTTTTTAATATTTATTATTTTAATATTTAATAATTAATATTGTATTAAATATTTAATGTTTGTGCATATGTATTTGTGCACCAAAATCTCTTGCCAATGCAACTAAATGCCCATCCAGCTTTATGTAGATAGGGAATTGAACCGGGACTGTCAGGCTTTTCAAGAAAATGCGTTTAACCACTGAGCCATCTCTGAAGCTTCCTCAAAGTCTGTTTTTGTTTGTTTGCTTGTTTGATGTACAATTTTTATTTATTTGCAAGGAAAGACAGAGAGAAGCAAATTCCAGATACATGTGCCATTTTGTGCAACTGGCTTGACATGGGTACTAGGGAATCAAATCCAGATTGTCAGGCTTTGCAAGAAAGCACCTTTAACTACTGAACCATATCTTGAGTCCCAAAATCTTTTCAAAAAATATTTTAATATTTTTTTATTTATGTATTTGAGATAGAGACAGAAAGAAAGAAGCAGAGAGAATGAGGAAGAATATGGATATACCAAGGCCTCTTGCCACTGCAAACAAACTCCAGATTACATGGGTCACTGTGTGCATCAGGCTTTACATGGGTACTGGGGAATCAAGTCCAGGTCATCAGACTTTGAAAGCAAGCACATTTAACCACTGAGCAATCTTTTCAGCACCCTCTCCTTTTTTTTTTTTTTTTTTTTTTTTTTTGGTCTTTTTTATAAATGAAGTCTTTTATTGTATCATGAAAACATCACGAATTGTCTTTACGATCCAGGATCTTGTTTTGGAAGCTGAGTAACTGAGACCTGGCTGACCAGCCTAATGACCTATTCCTTTTTCAGAGACATTGATGTCATACAATATTTTTCTGATTTCTGATATCCTTGTTTTTAACTGTTGTTGCTTGCTGAATCAAGGCAACTAAATGTGGAGCAAGTCTGACATCATGTCCTGCAAGGATTAACTCAGCTTTCCCAGCTTTAGAGACTGCACAAGCAAACCCCTGTCCTCATCTGAACCCTGTGGAAGTAGTTTTCACCCAAGAAATTCCTTATTTCATCAAGAGACCATTCTCCTGAATAGCAGTGCTGATGGGTCAGGAATATACACAGACCTCATCTTGTAATGGAGCCCGGTTAACACCTCAGACATGCTCTGCACAAGATCGCCTACAGTGGGAGTGATAACTCAGTCCTATTTCTTCACCGTGTGTCAAGCCCAAGCCTCTTCCTCATCTATTTATAAGGACACTGAGTTCCACACTGATATGATTATGTCTCCTGAGAGGGTTCCTCTGAGACCTTCCACTAAACTGTACAGAGTGATGGCATGTTTTGAAATGTCCACAGCCCGATTGATGAGAATGGCCTTCATCCTTGAAGTGAATGCAGCAAAAACCTCCACTTTCAAAATCTGAAAAACAAAACTGTTTATACCAGACAAGAGAGGTAGCTCATCAATTAAAAGTGCTTACCATTCTCAGGCCAGAGACTGCCAAGTTTGACTCCTTGGAACTCACATAAAAACCACAACCGGGCTGGGGAGATGGCTTAGTGGTTAAGGCAGCTGCCTGCGAAGCCTAAGAACCCATGTTCGACTCTTCAGATCACACAAAAGCCAGATGCACAAAGGTGAGGCAAGCAAAAGGGCACACATGCCCACTAGATGGCCCAAGTGTCTGGAGTTTGATTGCAGTGGCTGAGGCCCTGGTGCACCAATTCTCTCTCTCTCTCTCTCTCTCTTTCTCCAAAATAAAAACAAAGAAAAAAAACATAGAAAAAGGAAAAAATCACAGCCATCTAAGCCTATAACACCTGGGTGAGGTGGGGGGAGCACAGAGATAGAAACTTGCTGGGAATCTCTGGAGATCACAGCTTTGGGTTGAAGGAGACCCCAACTGAAGGAAATACACAGATAAGTAGTAAGGACACCCAGCATTCTTCTCTGGCCTCCTACTGCACACACATACTAAAGTGCACACATACGCACACAGATGTGCATATATCAAACATCAACACACGACACTACACACATATTCTACATATTTTTTTTAAAAAAAAGTGTTTCTATGAACTCAGTGTGAAAAGTTGAACCCAGTGTTTACCTCAGTGCTCATTTATTCTTCTCTGCTTGATATAACACATGACTCGGAAGTCCTTTTCCTCCAGTAAATTTGGATGATTTTATGTCAAATATACTACACTTGTGGATTTTAACCAAGTATTACCATCATGCTTTTCTGGGCCCAGATTCATTGTTTTTTTATGCAAAAATGCAGTATACACTTCATAGGAATGTGGACCACATTGGATGATCACCACAACAATTGTATTGTTGCACATCTTTTTTAAAAAAATTATTTATTTGAGAGAGAGAAAAAGAAAAAGGGAGGGAGGGAGGGAGGGAGGGAGAGAGAGGGGGGATGGGCACACCAGGACTTCCTGCCATTGCAAATGAATGCCAGATGCATGTACCACTCAAGTCTAGCTTTACATGGGTACTGGGGAATCAAACCCAGGCCATCAGGCTTTGCAATCAAGTGCCTGTGTGTGTGTATATATATAATTTTTATTTTTAAAACCCTATCTGGTAGAACTGAGAAGTGTTCAGGATTTCCACCTACTAGGCTGAGTCCCCTTGAGTGTGGGTGGGACTGTGGCTTGCTCCAGCAACAGAAGATAGTGAAAGTAATGGGACTTCATTCCTTCAGTTATGTTGTCACAGAACATGTGGCAGGTAGAAATATTAAAGGCGTCTATGCCTCTAATGTTGCTACCTGCCACATGTTTTGTGACAGTTGTGTCTTCAGTTGGAGGCAGGCATCCAATGAAATTGATGCTGACAGATACAAAAGAGTTCCTGTACCTAGAAGAACTGATGGTGACAGATGTACAAGGGGACAGTCTGCACCTACATAAAGCAACATGTAAGAAGGGAAGACACTGAGGTATAAGCTAGTACCAAGACCAAGAAGTGATTCCTTCTCCTCCTCCTCCTCCTCCTCCTCGTCTTCCTCCTCCTTCATGCTAGGGCTGGAACCCAAGATTGTGAGCATGGGAAGTGAGTGCTCTGCCACTGAGCTCTGCCCACAGCCTCTGAGTTCTTCATTATTCACTGCACATATCTAAACTGGGTGATGACCATTGGTCAGAGGACTCTTTCAAGGACTGCACTGGTGTCAGTGATGGGCCTGGGGTCAGAAGCAGCCTGCAGCCTACCTGTACCTTCTTGTCATCAGATGCCATTGGTCTGACACAGATGATGTAGATCCCCACCTCAGCCTGAAACTATGATTTTTAGAAATGTGACACTGGCATTTTTAAAGAGTACTTTGACTTTTTTTCAAATTACTTATATCTTTCTAAAAGGTGTTATATTCTATCAGTGCATTCCACTCTACAGCCCAAATTGGAATTTTTGATTTATGTGTTATTCTACATACATTGGGATTGAAGCAGAGGTTACAGAAGTAGAAAGGTGTCTAGCTTAATGATATTCGCTTTTTAAGAAGACAATACATTATTAAGATGGGGTTTGGAAGAGAAAGATAAACCTAAGAGGCATTGTTAGTATCAAGGAACTTCATTATCACTGGCATCAGTGATGCATACCCTATTATTACTGGTGTCTAAAGACACAAATAGCATTGTAGATTAATTTTTATCCTAGAATTATGCCTTCAATTTTCCCTCATATCATACTTTGTTCTCTGGGTGGCTTAACTATTGTCATAGCAATGAGAAGGCAAAAAAAGCATGCATAGCCTCCTAAGCCTCCAGCTCACACCCTGTCATATGGAACATAAGAACAGTAAAATTAATATATGTCACATGCTAATTCATTCAGCATCTCTTTCCCACAAACAGTGCACACTGAGGTCATCATCTCTATGCCTAATTGTTTTTATTCACAAATTATGAGCATATCTTAAAGTTATACGTCAGCCCAATATCATTGACTTCAGGTTCTTTTTTAAAAAAAAAAAAAAAGCAGGGCTGGAGAGATGGCTTGACAGTTAAGGTGCTTGCCTACATAAGTCAGGTGCACAAGGTGGTGCATTCATCTGGGGTTCGTTTGCAGTGGCTAGAGGCCCTGGCATGCCCACTTATATTCTCTCTCTCTTTCTCTCTCCCTCCCTCTTTCTCTTTCTCAAATAAATAATTTTTTTTTTTGTTTTTCAAGGTAGGGTCTCCTTCTATCCCAGTCTAACCTGGAATTCACTGTGCAGTCTCAGGGTGGCCTTGAACTTATAGAAATCCTCCTACCTCTGCCTCCCAAGTAGTGGGATTAAAGATGTGCACCAACATGTCCAGCTAAAACATTTTTTAAAATAAAATAAATAAATAATAACAGGCTACTTTATAAATATTGGAAAATAGCAAGAGGAATAGTAGCTTAGGAATAAGATGGGTTAAGAGTCCTGATTTTTCCTGGAACTGTGTCCAGGCCAGCACACACACATTAACAACCCTTGTGAGCAAGTTCTCCACTTAGGGATTTAATCAACTGAAGTTTCAAAGAAAAAACAATGATAACAAGATTGCATCAGTACTTAACTTGTAATCTTAACTTTTTGTCTATACTGCCTGCCATACAGAATAATAATTAATTTCATAGTATATACATTGTATTAGGTAGTACTAGCAGTTCAGAGATGACTGTGTACACAGCAGGATGTGTGGATAGGTCCTGTGCAAATGCTATGGCCTTTTATATAAAATGCTTCACTCATGGATCTTGGTACCCATGAGGGTGCCTGGAATTAATGTACTATAAACAACAAGGGACAACTGTGTTTCTGTTAACTAAATAGTCACTCTAAGACTGGCATAAAACTATGAAACACCATGGCCAAAAGTGTTTGTCATTCTTTTTCCAACATAACATGAAAATACCTGCTATACTGTGTCACGTAGGCAAAAGCCACCACCATATTGTGAGATACAGACCTCAGCACACAGTATTTAGACATTGGTACAATGAGCTGAAGGTTAAAAAGTAATTAACAGGAAGACCTAACCTGTCAGTGGTCACCAATGTGATGAACCATACAGTTTGGGGTACCTCTCAAACGTGGGCGTCAGACCGACTTCACTTACCATCCTCCAACCGAACAATCTATATCCCTATATCTATATCTATATCCCAACTCCACACAGTAGACATCCCCTATCTATATCCCTATATCTATATCTATATCCCAACTCCACACAGTAGACATCCCCTGTTCATTCCAACCACCACTGTCTGTGCATGGTCCTCCTCTAGGGCCTGCACAGGCCCAGGGCCCTACAGCGCTTGTCTTTTGTGAAAGATTGGTTTCACTTGGCTTCGTGTCCTCAGCATTCACCCACATTGTAACATGTGTCAGAATTGCTTTCTGAAAAATACTCATTGTGCACACAGCCACATTTTGCTTTCCCCCTCATTCATGGATGGACACTTGGAGTTGCATCCACATTTTCATCACTGATATGGTTAGAGGAGTGATAGAATAAGCACAGGAAAGAGCCTAGGATTGAACTTGAGGACATCAGCCATCAAAGGCTGTAGAGAGAAAACAAAGGTAAGTGGGTTGAAGTGTGGCTGTAGAGGTGAGAGGGGCTGGAAATTCCCGTAAGATGTGATAGCGTGGCAGTCACTGTGGCCTCCTGAGCTTTGTCCTTGGTTTGGTAGCCCTTTGTGACTAGAGACTGCGAGCACAGCCCCTTGAAGAATTTTCCTCCTACTGAAGTGAGTTTCTAATGAACACTTATTTCATCATGAAGTATTGTACTCAGTTTCTACATTGCAGCCTCACAAAATGTTTACGGTGTCTTAGGGAGTGATGGGTCCTAATTGTGTTTATGGTTACACTGATCTATATATATGTATACTGTGGACCTCACAAGAATTGTTTTTATTATAGCTTTACTAAAATACTTTATTTTCTTTTCTATGGTTATGGAGCCTTGGATGAGTGTTATAAAATTATTCTTTCAATCTAATATGCATCATCTTATTAGTCCTTTGCCTATACATAAGAGTTTTTTTCAATTGAATATTGAGTATATGCCATTTAGATTGTGGAAGAGGTGGCGGAAAGAATGCAAAGGAAGGGTACCACTCCTTACATACAACTGTCTGGACAGAAATTGGCCTCAATATCCAAGACCACACAGTGCCTAGCAATACCTACACAAGACCCTCATAATAGGAAATTGATGGCCATTAAATTAAAAGAGAGACTAATGGAGAGAGGGAGGGGATATGACGGAGAGCTGAGTTATAAAGGAGAAAGCAGGGGCGGGCAGTGAAATACCATGATTTGTTGTCTGTAAGTATAGAAGTTGTCAATAATACATATATATATATATATATATATATATATATATATATAACAAACAAAAAAAATGTCACTTAGGAGAAGAACAAAAGGTAGAAGGAATTTTATAGGCAGATGTGTAATTTCAGTAAGTATGAGAAATGAAAAATGAAAAAATAGAAAAAGCTCTATTGTTTCTTTTTAACAGACAGGAATGGGTCACTTACATGTTACAAAAGATGGACTTCACCTGGAAGGGGAATCAGAATTTTTATTTCCACTGTATGTCAAAGAAATACGCTCCAGAATGGTAAGAAAATTATGAATGATTTAAGTGATGTGTACTTTATGAAAATTTAAATAATAGTTAAGCACAGTAATTCTGTTTTTCAAAGGAGCTTTTTAGAGAAGTGACATGTCCACACATTGATGGTGTGCTTTTTAAGTAAAGTGTGGCTACTAGGCAATGAGACTTACTTTATAAGATCAATTCTAGAAAGATTATGTTCTTATGTGCTTCAGATCTGAATTTAGTGGCCTCATTAATTTAGACTATACTTAAAATCTATTTTAGAAATGAAAAGGCTTTATCCAGAACAATTCAAACATCCTTTCATCAGCTCAAGTAACTTAGAAAGATTTGTTTCAGGGCATTTAAAATTCTTAGAGGAAGCAGGGGCGTGGTGGCGCATGCCTTTAATCCCAGCACTCGGGAGGCAGAGGTAGGAGGATCACCATGAGTTTGAGGCCAGCCTAAGACAACGTAGTGAATTCCAGGTCAGCCTGAGCTAGAGCAAGACCCTACGTCGAAAAAAAAAAAAAAAATCTTGGAGGAGCTTCGAAGGAACTTGGTTTTTGAGTAGCACTCTCTGCATTTGCTGCAGTGCTTACAAGCTGTGTGTGTGCACCTGTAAGAGTCTCCACAAGTGGATCCAGCACCTGTCTCCCAGAAATACTTACGTGACTTTAAAAGCAAGTTAGGAGTTTCTCCACTTGCCTTGATGGAGCAAAGATTAGAAAAGACAGTCTAGAAGAGAATGAAAATGAAATCAAACAATTTTTGCAATGTGTTCTGTTTCTCCTTATGTGCTGCTCTGAACTATATAGTACACAATTTTACTAAATTACTAATAACTGATATTTATCCTCACCCCAAATTTGAAACTTCATATAATTTATGAATTATTTGAAAAGTATACTCTTCATTTTCCTTTGGTATTTCTGAATGTGAACATATTTCTGTATCTCCTGACAACTGAGGGGGACTAGAAAGGTAGGAAAGACTTATTATCAAGAAATAGAAACTCCTTTTATCAAAGAGATGAAGCCACTCACCAAGTTCTCCTACGTCAGGGCTGGTGTATCAGACCGCTTCCGGTTCGCTGAGATGAACTTCCAGACCAGGCACAGTTATGGAGGAAGGGATTTATTGAAGCTTACAGATCCAGGGGAAGTTCCATAATAGCAGTGGAAGCTGGCCTGCCTTCACAGGACCAAGCAGAGAGAGAGAGAACTACAAGCCTAAAGGTCAAATTCTATTCAAACCACCACAGCTGGGGAGATGGCTTGGCTCAGTGGATAAAGTATTCGCCACTTAAGCCAGAGTACTTCAGTTTGAGGAAATGGCTCAGTGATTAAAAGTACTTTGTTGCAAAGCCCACTGCCCTAAGTTAAATTCCTCTGTACCCATATAAAGCCATATGCACAAAATGGTGTGTTGTTTGTGGTGGCAAGATGCCCTGGTTCCCCCGACTCCTCTGTCTCTCTCTTTCAAATAAGCCAGAAGCCATGGTGGCCTTATGTAGTCTAGTCCCAGCCACATGACCTGACAACAGAAAGGAAGAGACAAGAGCATTTCCCAAAAGCTTCTGGGATGTGCAGCAAAGAGCAACAACAGCAGAGGGAAATCCAGAGAAAAAGGCACTACCTCCCTCAAACAAACTGGAAAGGCAAGGACCATCCTAAAGGTGATCCTCTGGCTACCACACATGAACAGTGGCATGCATGCATCCACATTCTCTCTCAACACAGAAGAATATACACATACAAACAAAGAAATGAGAGAGTCCATGCTAAAATTATTGCTATGTTAACTTACCCAAGCTCCTTATTTTCTAACCACACAAAGATAAGCATTAAGGTCACATCATTGGCCAAAATAGAAGATGGTAATAGACTTACCTGTTTTCAGAAACAAGATATAGAATTTCTCACATCCTAGGGTTGTAAAGCACTCTTGAAACATTTTCTTTTCTGAAGTTACATAGTGCTGGCCTTCTGGAAGTTACTCAGTTCCTCTGAGTGAAACATAAAACCACCCACATCTATAGTCAGCCACATACCTTTGAAGTTATGTGTATTAGTGCAAACGGTCTTATGTTATACAGAAGTGCCCTCACAATCATCACATCATAAACCCAAAGGATAATTATATTTTATAAAAAAAAAAGTAAAACATCTATACATTCTGAAGTCTTTCAAAGTTTTAGCCACAAATGTAAGATCCTAGAATCTGTGGTTAGATTTTTTTGTTGTTGTTGCTAATTTTGTAAACCTGTTTCCAGGACTCATCTTTGCTCCTACAGTCAGCTCATAACGTGACACTCAACGCTCGCAACTCGGAAGGGGAGGTCACAGGCAGGCTGAAAGTGGGTGAGTCCAATGACCTCACAGCACTTTGCATGCAGAAGGTCCATGAATAGTGTTTCCAAAGAATTCAAAACTTTCTTAATTGATTATAAGAACGTTGACTTTTGTGTCATGATGACTATAGATACCACTTAGTGCCACAGGATGAGGGGTAATCTGAAATGTTTCAATCAAAACCAATTTGTTTCTAGAAAATAAAGGACTATGCATGTATATGTATATATATATATACAAACAACACATATTTTGTGGTTACTGACACAAAAACCAAAGCAACTGAGGTCAAGATAACAGTGTCTTAGAGGCCAAAGCATGTATATCCCACCTTCCATGCCTCTTTCTCCCTTCTCTTCTCTCCTATCCTCTTCCTCCTTCCTCTCTCTCCCCCACTCCCTCCTTCCCTTCCCATGTGCTCTTCTCCTCTCCAGTGTGTCTTCTCCCATCATTTCCACATAGCTGTGTGGCTGCATCACATCTTTCTACAGAGCTCGTAGGGCCTCTATTGTTCTCATTGCTTTACTTTATTGGTTAATATCATCCAGTTAGTTCTTCCATTAAGCAAATTCTAAATTCCAAAAAATTTCAAATTCATCCAACTTATCTGCTTCACCAGACTATGTCATCTATCAGACAAGCTAGAGCCCAAGAGTGAGGTTCCCTGAGAGAGAAGTCTCATGGAATTCCCATGGATTCCCATGAAAGTACAGTCACTCATCCCTCTGCATCTGTGGGTTCCATTCCTCATCCTCAGATACAATATCTGCCCTGAAGTGAATGCATACACTTTATTTCCTTGTCATTACTCCCTAAACAATACGGTTTAGCAGCTACTTATATAGCATTTATTAGAGACTATTAGCGATCTGGAGATGTTTTCAGGCATGCAGGAGGATGTTCATAGGTTCTATGAACATCTTATAGCATTTTGTATAAGGGATTTGCACATCCACGGATTTGGTATCAGGAGATGGTTCCTGGAGCCAGTCCTACAGAAATAACTGTGAAACAACTGTAGAAAAAAGACATAGTAACACAGCATTTCTGCTAGTAAAAGGAAGGCATATAATTCTCTGTACCCCAGCTTCTTAAACTGTGGGTCCCAAAACCTTCTAGGGTCACTTAACTGAATGTGGGAGGCTTTGAAAAATTGGCAACAGGTTTTCTGAACCTTCAATGATGAAAAATTAATTCAAATCAAACACATAATGAAGCTGAGGTGTTTCTGGCAAAGTTCATCCATGGTGTATCATGTGACCTCATTTCTGAATATACAACATGTGTACTTTGCACAGTGCATGGCCAAGGAATGTTGTCTGAAATCCCTTGGATTCATTGTGTGATTGGTATTGAATACATTCTTGTTATTGCACAATCTTTTACTGTTGCCAAACTTTTTCATGCCCCCCATTTCATCACTTTATTAAAGCTGGGCCCCACACCACCTACATTGCAGTTTGCTGAACCTACAAAACATGATGGCCCCTAGAATTAGGAGAAATAGATAACTGGAGTAAAACCAACACAAACAAGTAGATTTCATTGCGGCTCTTTTTACTAGAATGATTTTACCAAAAAAGAACAATATTGTATTGGAAACTACAGCCATATATTGGCCAGATGATTCCTTTTATTATAATGACAGACACTCCGTAATTTATACTCTGGTTTAATGTTTATAATTTATTCTGAGTAATGAATTGTATTTCTCTTTCACCTGGAAGTTTTGTTTGGTTATTCAGTTCAGCGGAATTCTCAATGTATCTAAAGATGAGCCTGGATATATCCAGCACATTCTTGGAGGTTGGCTAAATTTAATCTTATTTTCTTGACTAGTTATACAGCCAAATGGTTTTTGTTTTTTTTTTTTTACCATCATGACTTAAAATCCTTAACTGTCTACTGGATCTATGTTTGATGGGTTTTTTTTTATTTTTCTCAATTATTCAATAAATATTTGTTGAATTTATATGTACTGCTTTCTAAATATTATCAGGTAATAGTGCATAAATAAAATGTAATTAGGACTGGAAACATGGCTCAGTAGTTAAGTGCATGTTTGGAAGCCTGAATGATGGCCTGGGTTCAATTCCCCAGTACCCACATAAAGCCAGGTGCACAAAGTATTAAATACATCTGGAATTCATTTGTAGCAGTAAGAGGTCTTGGCACACCCATTCTTTCCCCCACTCCGACAAATAAATAAATGAAGTTTTTGAAAATAAATTTCAATTATTCATAAGAAGTTTCAAATGTAGAAGAATCTAGTTATAAAAATTAATTAGCACACCCATTTTGCTTGCTGATATTTTTGCTGAATATGGATTTTCATGTATCATGCCAGGGAGTTCAGAAGAAATGTGTTCCTCATTCATAGGTGGGAAAAATGGGTGTTCTGAAAGGTAAATCTTCTAAAGAGCACATAGCTAGCAGATAGGAAACTCAGCCAGGAATAACTCAAGCTTGCTTTTCTCAGCAGCTGGATTAGGTATTTTCTCATTGTTGTGAACAAACACCAGACCAGGAGCAACTTAAGGATAAAAAGAGGTTAATTCAGTTTACAATTTCAGGGGAATATAGTCCACCATGATGGGAAAGGCATGGCAGAAGGAGTATGAAGCAGATGGTCACAGTTCAGCACAGTCAGAAAACAGAAGATAAACTGGAAGTTGGACTGGGTTAAAAACCTCAAGGCCTACCCTTAGTGACCCATGTCCTCCAGCAAGGTTCCTTTTCCTGAACCATCAACTTGGAACACATGAGCCTATGGGGGACGTTTTACAATCAAACCATAACATTAGCTATGTTTCTGCTAGCCTCTCCCATCAATGTTCTGAAATTTTTCCATGGAACTCACTCTTATCTAAATGGTTAACCTCATATCTTTAGTTTTAAGCTAAGTGTCTCTTGCCCCAGTGTTTAAATTGGCAATTTACATTAACTTAAAAAGTCTGTATTTTTATCTAGGAAACATCACTAAGCTTATATGTTTTCAATACATGACTTCTGAAAGTCATAATCCTTCTAGTCTCTCATTTCCTGGAATAGATACATTCAGTCAACTTGGATATTAAGATAGAATCCATGAGAAATAACAAAATTAATCCCATTTAGTTAAAGTAATTACATCCATCTTCAGTGTCCTGATATGAGGTTTAGGTTTAAGAAAGCAAAAGCAATCCTTGTTGAGGTGTGTTCCCATTCAGCCTTGATGCATCGTTGTCTAGGTTCCAGTCTCTTTTGAAAGATGTTCTGACAAGTTGTCAGCACTGTGTGAAATCTCTTGCTGGGAAACAAATTCCTCCTCTGGCAGGCACCAGACTTCAGCTCATCCTTGTAGCATGAGGCTCCTGGAGCAAATCCTGTCTCATGAAGTTCTTTGTCTGAGCAGTCCAATAACCAAAGACAGGGGTACAAGCATCTCTTTAGAACATCTTCACTTCCTCCAGCATAATTACAGGAGAATCTAAAATTCAAAAATAATCATGCACTACATACCAAGACTCAAAAAAAAAGTAATTCTGAAGGAACTTTATAGCTACATAGTATTCTATTGAAAAGATTACAATATTTATTCAACAACACTTGTATATGTATATATGTGTGTGCATACATATATATACATATATATGCATACCTACATACATACATTTAAGTTGTCTTGAAATTTTTTATTAGATATATTTCTGAAAACAGATGTCCATTACGTATGTATTTGGTTTTGTTGGCTGTGCCTATTCAGGGTAGAGTTCTAGGAGTAAAATTGTTATTATATGTAGTAGTTTCAAAGTTTTCCAAAATTCCCTCTAAAAGATTATAAGAATTTTGGATTTTCTCTACTAGCAATGTAGCTTCCTACATTGTTTCTTAAAAATCTCACCAACAGAATAAGTTCATTTCTTTTGACATTTTTCTAGTCTAAGAGATGAGAAGTGGTGTCTGAGTGCTATTTTAATTTGTATTTCTTTCTGATTTCTTAATGTAGGCACTTACAACTAAAAGCTTCCTTCCATTTTCCTTGTATCATATAGGTTTCAGTGTATTGTGTTTTCATTATCACTCAATTTCAATATTTTCCCTTGATTTCTTCAAAGACCCATTCATCATTCAACAGTATGTGATTGAATTTCCAGGAGTTTGTGTGTGTGTTCTATGCTTTCTTTGATTGTTACTTATTTGATTCCACTGTGATCTGATAGGCTACAAAGACTTACTCCACTTTTTGTTATATTTGTTAAGATGTACTTTGTATCCTAATATATAATCTATTTTAGAGAAAATTCCATGGGCTTCTGAGGAGAATGTGTATGATGCCATGTTTACATAGAACTTTCTGTATTTTATTAAAATGATTAATTGATGAATTGACCAATTGATCAATAGTGTAATTTAATAAGTCCAGATGCTTCTGTTCAGTTTTTGTTGAGATGACCTGTTAATTGGTGAGAGTGGGTCACTGAAATTACACACTACCTCTATGCTGGGGTTATCTGTGACTTTACATCTACTTGTTTTTGTGTGTTTCATGGAAGCAGGTTGAGAACTGTATTGTCTTCTTGGTAGATTATTCCCTTAGTCAGTATACAGTGACATGTATTTCTTATGACTAGTTTTAGCTTTAAGTCTATCTTGTCATATATTAGAATAGCAACACTTGCTTGTTTCTTAGCTCTATTTGATTTAAATAACATTTTTCCTTTATTTAAGTATCGGTATCATTTGTCTTTTATAGTGAGATGTGTTTCTTGGGGGCAACATGTAACAGCATCCTGCCTTTTAAGCCATTCTGCTACTCTGTGTCTTTTGATTGGAGAATTGAGACCCAAGATTTATTTATTTATTATTGAAAGGTGTGTGTTAGGCTGGAGGAAGGGCTTAACAGTTAATGTGCTTGCCTGCAAAGTCTAAGGGTCCAGGTTCAATTCCCCAGTACCCACATAAAACCAGATGCACAAAGTAGTGCATGCATCTGGAGTTTGTTTGCAGGGGCTGGATGCCCTGGTGTACCCATTCTATCACTTTCCCTCTCTCTCTCTCTCTCTCTCTCTCTCTCTCTGTCTTGTTCTCTGCTTGCAAATGAATAAATAAAAAATAATAATAGCAGGGAGTGATGGCACACACCTTTAATCCCAGCACTTGAGAGGCAGAGGTAGGAGGATTGCCGTGAGTTCAAGGACACCCTGAGACAAAATAGCACATTCTAGGCCAGCCTGGGCCAGAGAAAAACTCTACCTCAAAAACCAAATAATAATAATAATAATGATAATAATAATAATGGAATTAAACAGTGTGTGTTAGCTCCTGTAATTCTTTCTGATTGTGCAGTCTTTGTTGTTTTTCTATCCCTCTCTTGCTTATTTATTATTCATGTATGATTTACTTTTTTGTAGCCTCATAAATGTGGATTTTTCTTCTCTTCAATCTGAAGGCTTCCTTCAAGTATCTTCTGTAGAGCTGGCTTAGTCTGTTTTATCATGAAAAGTTATCCTTTCTCCTTCTATTATAACAGATAGCTTTCCTTTATACAATTGTTCCAGGCTATCCTGTACAACATATCAAGTTCAAGGCCAGTTTGAGATGAATACTGAGTGTTGTACTCAAGTTTGTATTGCTGGTAGAAATCATCCAACCAAGATCAGTTTATGGGAAAAAAAGAGGTTTATTTTGGGGCCAGGCATGGTGGCTCATGCCTTTAATCCCAGCACTCAGGACGCAGAGGTAGGAGGATCGCCATGAGTTGGAGGCCAGCCTGAGACATGAATTCCAGTTCAGCCTGGGCTACAGTGAGACCCTACCTCAAAAAAAAAAAAAAAGGTTTATTTTGGCTTATAGGCTCAAGGGGAAGCTCCATGATGGCATGGAAAATGAACACATGAGCAGAGGGTAGACATCACTCCCTGGCCAACATGAGGTGGACCATAGCAACAGGAGAGTATGCCAAACACTGGCAAGGGGACACTGGCTATAACACTCATAAGCCTACCCCAAAAATACACTCCCTCCAGGAGGCATTAATTCCCAAATCTCTATAAGCTGGCAACCTATCATTCAGAACACCTAATTTTATGGGGGACACCTGAATCAAACCACCACATTCTGCCCCTGACCTCCATAAACTGATAGCCATCCATGATGTAAAATGCAATGCATTCAGTCCAACTTTAAAAGTTCCCATATTTTTATCAATCCAAATGATGTTCATACATCCCCATAATCTGAGGTCTTTTAACTGAGCCATAATACCAAAACATAACTTCAAAATACCCATAATAGCGCCAAAAAAACATTCACACTGCAAAAGATGGCATTGGGCATAGTAAAGAAACATTTAACCAATACAAGATTTAAACAAGGCAAACACCAAACTTTGTAACTCCAAGTCCAACAACTCTAGCCTGTAACAAGTCTCCAAGTCCGATAATTCTAACCAGCAACAAGTCTCTGGAGTTCCAATTCCACCCCTCCAGCTAGGCTACTCACAGTCCTGGAAAACTTCATCTGGGCCGGCAGCTTTCCTTGCAGCCATCTCATGGTCCTAGCATCTCCATTGGGTCTCCACTGCAACTCACGGTCCATCCTTATGGCTCTATCCAGTCTCCATGCAGGCATCCAGCAACCTGCTTCACACTGCCCATGGCTGTTTCCAAAGCACAAGACTGCGTTGCAAACTCAACTGCATTTTCTTATGCTCCTGCATTTCCTGCATTTCTTATACTCCACAATACCAGGTAGGGTGCTAATTTGTTAAACCAGGGGGGGAATAAAGTAGACTTTGAAGAACAGGATACTCCTTGAGCACTCAGGCCTCTTCAAAAGAGTCTATATTGTTCCTGTTGCCCCTGTGCAGATCAGCTGGCCCAATCTCAGTAGTTGTAATCTCTCAAACAATTTGCAGGTGAATGGGCAGCAGTTTAGGCCCAAAGATTTCATTTTTTCTGTGCCATATCCCTCTGCTCACACCAGTCCATTTCTACCCAATGCAACACTGCACAACTTCTCAGGACATGGGCATAACAACAAGCTTTTCACACAAACTGCCTCTAGCCCAGTCCAAGCAAAGCTCTTTCTCACCCTTATAAGCCAAACTTCACAGTCCATAGTTCTTACTGCATTCAGGTCTTTCAAATCTGACCACAATAGTCCATCAAGCTGTACTTACAGCACTGCAAGTCATCTCTTAGGCCAAGGTTTCAAATCCTTCCACATTCCTCTTGAGAATCAGCTCCAAAAGGCCAAAGCCACACAGTCAGGTGTCTAGCAGCAATCCCACTCCTCGGTCCCACTTTACTGCTGTAGTCAGGTTCGCATTGCTGGTAGAAATCACCCAACCAAGAGCAGCTTATGGGAAAAAAGAGGTTCATTTGGGCTTACAGGCTTGACAGGAAAGCTCCAAGATGGCAGGGGAAATGACGACATGAGCAAAGGGTGGACATCACCCCCTGGCAACATGAGGTGGAGTGTAGCAACAGGAAAGTGTGCCAAACACTGGCAAGGGGACACTGGCTATAACACCCATAAGTCCGCCCCCAACAATACACTGCCTCCAGGAGGTGTTAATTCCCAAATCTCCATCAGCTGGGAACCCAGCATTCAGAACACCTAAGCTTATGGCGGACACCTGGATCAAACCACCAGTGAGACTCTGTGTCAACAAAACAAAACAAAACAAAAAAAATTATACACTCAATAATTATAAGTTTGCTATCCCATGAAGAAAGTAGTTTCTTCTGAAATAAAAGCCATTTAACTTTATTCAATATCTATCTATATATATATATATATATATATATATATATATATATATATTTTTTTTTTTTTTTGGTTTTTTTGAGGTAGGGTCTCACTCTGGCTCAGGCTGACCTGGAATTCACTATGTAGTCTCAGGGTGGCCTCGAACTCTCGGCGATCCTCCTACCTCCGCCTCCCGAGTGCTGGGATTAAAGGCGTGCGCCACCACGCCCGGCTCCAATATCTATATTTTTAATGAAGTGGAAGTGGATTTTAAATCATCTGCATACCTGTGCTTTATTCATGCCTCATACCTGCAGTACCTCTTCTCTATCAGGGAAATGTGGTCTCTGTTTTGAAGATCAGGTCAAATATGACTTCTTCTGGAGGCTAGCACTGACCTTGAGAGATTGACCTTGGACTCCTGTTGGGCTTGCCTCAAGTGTGGTCGGGGTGTATATATATAGCACTTTGCAGATCGTCCTGAATTAGGCTTCCATGCTTCTCTCTTTATTAGACCATCAACTCCCGTGAGTGCTCAGCCTTTTCTCACTCAGTTCTATTGGCTCAGTTAGTATCACAGAATCTTGTAATAAGACCTTGCAGCAAATTTGTGTCCAGTAGAAAAGACTCATTTTTCTTGCATTTTCTTTCAATAAAAATGTATGTGATGACACACGGAGTCGTGCACGCCTTTAATCCCAGCACTTGGGAGGCAGAGGTAGGAGGATTGCCACGAGTTCGAGGCCACCCTAAGACTATATAATGAGTTCTGGGTCAGCCTGGACTAAAGCGAAACCCTACCTCAAAAAAAAACAAAAAAAAATTATCACAAAATAAAAATAGTGTTTCTTAACAAAAACAAGATAGAGAAAATTAAGCTTTAATTCTGTGGTAGTTTGAATGAAATATCCCTTATGTACCTTATATACTTAGTTCCCAGCTGGTGGCAATGTGGAAAGTGGTGGAGCCTTTAGAGATGAAACCTTGCTGGAGAAGGTGGGTCACTTGGGGCAAGGTTGCTTGCTCCTCCCCTCTGATATGTGAAGATCTGAGCCAGATTCATGCTCTGCCATGCTCTGTGCCCCATTAAAATTATAAGCCAAAATTAACCTTTCTTTCCATAAAGCTGCTTCTGGCTGGATGTTTTGCCCCAGCAATGATAAACTTACTGTTACAAATTCAAAACTACTTCTCTCACCAAAGAAACATATGTTTTAAAATGAAAACTCATTAGATGGTTTTAAAGTATGGATTAATTAAATTATGTAAGAATACTCTAGTGATCATGTCCAAAACTGACTAATATATCTATCAAAGGCTTTACTTCTACCTAATGTCCAACAATTGTGACAACTACTGTGAGGAACACAGGGGCATGCGTGCGCGCACGCACACACACACACACACACACACACACACACATACACACACAGATTTGACCCATGTTCTCAAAAATGAATAAAAAACTGAATAAAATAGCTGGGGAAACTTTCAAATTCTGTTGTTGCTATTTAAGAGAGGATCCCATGCAGTCCAGGCTGGCCTTGAACTCACTATGTTGCTGAGGATGACTTTGAACCCCTGTTTCCTCTGCCACCCAAGTGCTGGGAATATTGGCATATGCCACCATGCCCAACTCTATAACACTTAGATTCCTAAAAAGAAATGAAATTTGTGTTCTAAGATTAATTTGTGATGCTGAATGGCCTAGAATCTTGGAGCACAAAGAAAGATGGGGTCGGCATGATGGATATGTGGGGTCTCTGAATATCAGGGCAAGAAACTGAACATGATGTCATAAGTCTCCCATGGACACATTGTCTCCTAAGCCTGGCACAGAATGATTTGGAAGGCCATGGATCCAGTGTTCTGGTGAGGGATTGAGGTTGGAGGTGAAAATGACATTGGAAGAAAAAGGGCATGAAGAATACAAGACATCTTAGGCAAAACCACAGAGGTGTTCTTCCATACACTCCTGTTTTCTCCAGAAAAGGAGACGAGGCCTCCTCTAGACTAATGGCAGAGGACAGTCAGGGTATGATTCACCTTCTCAGTGAACTTGGAGATCTCAGGTTGGTCTATCTCAAATCTCACATTTCATAATGCAAAATCCTTAGCTTATCAATAACAAAAGAATACAAATTTAATTATAGATAGAACAAATTTAATATATCATATATAAATAGAACAAAGTTTAAAATATATGAAAAGATTAACTTTTAAATATGTACTCAGGCATGTATTTGATACAGATTAATATACATTTGAAAAGTTAATTTTAGTTCTACCTTTAGGCAAAAATTTATAGAGCTTAATCATAGAGTCAATGAAACTATTGGTAACAGATCCCACGTGTTTAGTAATTTAGTGCTAGGTAACATAGCTATTGTAAAAATTAGGATTCCTGGACTATTCGTAGTAAACATTTTATAGTAAGCTCTTCTAATTATCTTTCAGGTCCCCAGATGGTAGAAGTCCAGAACCAGCGCTTTCAGATCAGTTCCAAAACTGGCAAGCCACTGTTCACTGCTGAGGAACAGGGAGTCGTGGTTGGTACAGACAGACTGCGGGTAACTGGTATGTCATGACCTTGAGCATAACAATATCACAAGGAGGGCACATCCAACTTCTGCTTTTGATAACTTTCCTCTGAACTCTTTCCGAAAATAAGAAAAAGCAGTGACTTTGTGGACTTTTCTTCCCACTATTTCCTTTGACATTCTTTTTGTATAATCTCCTAGGAGAATGAAGCCTTCCCCACAGCCCTTTGCCCACCCTTCTCTTTTGCTATACTAGTTTCTCCTATTTCTTTCCAACTGGCATAGCACAAAGGCTTATCATATGTTCCTTTATCACCTGTACAGTTCATGTACCTATTTTTATGTTCCTTTTATTCCCACTAAAGCAGGTACTTGAATCCCCCATGCTTCTATATTCTTTCTCTTTTGGAGTTAAAGGTGAAATTAAGTTCTCATATGACTCACTTTCAGGATGAAAAGAAGAAATTTTATGAAATGCATTTCAGAACACATTGTAAATTGAATTGCTGTACTTCTCTTCAGACTGGAAATCATAGACAGTTGTTAAATTATTTCCAGAATTTTTCTATACTATTCTGAAAATCAATAGCACTATTATTTCATACAATATTATCAATATTCTCAAATGAAAACAAAATGTTTTCCTGCCCAGGAAGTAAGGCTCGACCTAGATACAAAATTTTATAGAAAATTCTCAAACACATTATAACAACTGTGTTGCAGCATACTCTAAGGCAGTCAGTGCCCCTGATATTCTCACTAAAATAAAAGATACTAGGAAATCTATTTTAAAAAGAACTGAAGTCAGGCCTGGTTAGCATGTACGCAGTCCTGCCACTCAGGAGACAGAGACAGAAAGATCATAAGCTCCAGGCCAGCCTGGGTTATATGGTGAGACCCTGTCTACACATAAACACACACACACACACACACACACACAAACACACACATTGATTATTACTTAATAAATAAATAAAAGACCAGTGCCTTTGTCATCAGAAATTCACTGGTCCACAGTAGAAATAGTGTGACTTATGATGGCTCGATTTAAATTTTAGACTTCACAGTGGTAGAGAAGCAACACATGTTCAGTACTTTTAATTTTGAATGTGGATCTTTTCCTAGAGTAGCACCCTAATGGTTGCATCCTCTGTCACAGGTGGGTAGTGTTTTGGTGTGGGTTCACCCATGCTATACAGGGTGTTCAGGAGTATCCCAGCTTCTACCTACTAGATACCAGTGACATCACACTGCTACTGTGATATTGTGATAATCAAAAATATTTCTATTTGTTGCCAAAATTTCCCCCTGGTGGGGGGAATGGGAAGTAAAGTCACCCCACAATTGAAAATCTTTGGTCTACCCTAAATCTATACTATTTCTCTGGAATTTATTAACATTTATTTAGTATTTACTATGTCTCAGTAATTAAGCTAAATACTAAAACTGCAAAATGAAACACATTGCCCATGGTGCTTAAGCTTTGGCTTGGGGAATGGAAATGCAAATTAATCTGTTGGATAACATCTGATCAAGACAGTGAAGCATATCTGGGCAAAGGAATCAATAGCAGCCTGGAAAAGAGGGTTCACTCTGCCAAGTGTCACTGGAAGAGGGGCCAGATGGGTCAGAGGATTCTTCAAGGATTAGACATTTAAACTGATCTGAGAAAGAAGGGGAGGGAATGTGTCAGGAAAAACAAACAAGGTTTATCTTTCTGTGCAGTGTACAGCATGGAGAAATATGAATAATTATTAAAGACAACAATAGGTAATGTTCTAAAAATCAAATGAGACAGAGCTCAGTCGGCAGAGTGCTTGCCTAGAATGAACAAAGCCCATGGTTCAATTCCCAGCATGGCATAAACTGGGCATAGTGGCATCTAGGCACAAGGATCAGAAGTTCAAGGTCATCTTCAGCTACATAATTAGTTTGAAGCCATCATGGGCTACATATGATCCTATCTCAAAAAATAAATAAATAAATAACCAGGTTGAATTCCAATCTCAGCTGCTTCACAGAGTAAGAAAAATGACTTGTTTATTTTGTCCCTAAATGCTTTATCCTATAAATGTCAGTATCCAGTGGTCTCTCACTAATGATAGGACATCATGCAGCATCCAACAAAGCAAACATAAATGAGTCATGAACTTAAATTGCAAGTCTTACAAAAGATGCAAGGTTTCAAGAAGTCAAAGATGGTGTAGAAATTTTGGGATCAGTGGCAAAGCCACGAACACACAAAAAAAAGGCCAAGACAGTGGCAGCCACTGAAGTAGTATAGATCAAAGAAAAGGATGACCTGGCAGGCACTGCAAAGAACAACAATTTTAATATCTCATGTTAACCTCACCTCCCTTGGGGTAGCTGGTGATGCCCTTCATGTGGCTGTTCCTGCGGTTTTATTGACAACGTTAAATGTTGAGTGAATGGTATCAAGATGGATTTTCTGCTATGTCACTCATGAAGATGGAAGGGACTCAGTGACAAATAGTGTGTCAGTTTCCAGAGGCTGAGAGAAGTCCCTGGCTGCCAAGAAAATAGGGCCTCAGTCCTATAAACTCAAGAAACTGAATTCTTCCAACTCCCTGAGAAAGCTAAGTGGCTCTGTTCCAGACCATTTTCTAGCTGACACCTGAGAGACCCTGAGTTTAAACCTAACTATACCCACCCAATGGCTAGGATTTGAACCCTGTGGAACTATGAGCTGAAAAACGGGCACAGTTTTGTACAGCTAAGTTTGTCCTAATTTGTAACAAAGGGACAGAAAGCTCAGTGTAACCATCACGCCATTGCAACTAAGAAAATTTTTCACCAAGATTAAAATTGCTTTATACTTTGTTTCCCATCATCTCATAGTTATTATAATTATGGTTAAGTTTTGTTAAACACAAAATATGAATGAATATTTTCACAAACTAATTTTTAAGACAAATTTACATTATAACTTTTGTTCAGGTTCCATAAAATATGTGAAAAACATGCATCTAGAAAGTTTATGACAGGTGATGAGCCCTGTACCATGGGCAGCAGTCTTTATGCTGAAATGATCAAAGACCTACTTAAAGTGACTTAAACCACAGGAACATATATTATCTCACACGAGAAGCTTGGAGAGGGGTGGCTCCAGGTTGAGGAACTTACTGCCTAGATCACACATTACTCCAGGCTTTCCCACCTGCAGGTACACTGGCATCCACCTCTGGTTGCCTCATGCCCCTTCACAGTGACTTTCTCTGTAAACAGTGTGAGGACCTTGATGGCATCTAGGCACACAGCCCTTCTGGTTCTCTTCCAGTGTATAGGTTCCTCATCTTCGGTCACTTGCACTTCTCTTGTAATTGGCATTCACTCAAATGAACTTTATTTTCATGAACTATGTCTGTTTGATTTTAAATAGAAGTTTATAATATCCAAATTTACATTGGTATCTTGCTGTTTCAATTTTTCTAGATCATAACAATTTTTTGTTGTTATCTGGTAATCTTTTTGAGTTTTATCTCAAACTTCAAATAAACTTCAAAGAAAGAATTGACCTTGTGGGTCATTATAAGGATTTATGATCAATAAAATGGTGAGATATTGGATGGTATGGAATATGACACTCCTTGGTTCAAGCTGTGGAGCTGTCCTCCAACATGACATGTTGAAATTAGAGTAGCTATGATATGACCCACATGAAACCATTACAAGACTAGACCTATTAAAAAGGATTGTAAGGGCTGGAGAAATGGCTTAGAAGTTAAGGCGTTTGCCTGCAAAGCCTAAGGACTCTGGTTCAATTCCCCAGGACCCACATAAGCCATATGCACAAGGGGACGCATGCAAGTAGAGTTCATTTGCAGTGGCTTGAGGCCCTGGCATGCCCATTCTCTCTTTCTCTCTCTCTCTCTCACTCTCAAATAAATGAAGAAATAAAATTTTAAAAAGGATTGCAATTCCTCCACTCAGGATATTTAAGTGGTTAAGAGTTCTGAGGAAAGATACTCCTCAGTCGTATAACTGCTACTAGTAGTTACTCTACTGTTATATTAGGGGTATAATAGTAGTTCTTATACTAATGGTTATTATGCTAGTAGTATACTACTAGTGAGTTACCCATGCTCATTTAAACAACCCCCCATCCATGCTCCTAGTAGTAACTTCAACAAACTCAATGGTTCCCCAAGTTACACTTGGGTAGAATTACTATTTCTCTTTTTGGTGTGTTATTGTCTCTCTCCCTCTGGCGCAAATAGAAATAAACTTCCCAGAAAAACTCACAATAATCAATCATACATTTTAAGATCTATCTAATCATTATGAGAAAGAATTCATTGTTTGGAGGCAAGAATCAAAGCATAATGACATGTCAGGAGGATGCAAACTGTAATGTAGGCAATCCACAGTGGTGGCCTTAGGAGGAAGTCAATGGTATAGATGCAGTGGATTATTCCAAATCAAGATGTAATATAGTCTTATTGCCTAGTTTATCTGATGATATTTTATACTGGACTTTCTATACCACTATAAACCATAAAATTTAGATTACATGACTTCAAATCAATTGTTTCATTGTTCAAAAGGAATAGGTAATATGCTTTTTATATTTTTATATTTTTTGGTAAGGAATACTTAATTGTATCAACATAAAAGGAATATAGCCACATTGAAGATCATTAGTCCTTAAAAATAATTTTATAGGGCTGGAGGGATGGCTTAGTAGTTAGAGCATTTGCCTGCAAACCAAAGGACCCAGGTTCTATTCCCCAGGACCCACTTGCATGCATCTGGAATTCGGTTGCAGTGGGTGGATGCCCTGGTGCACCCATTGTCTCTGTCTCTCCCTCATCCCCTCTTTCTCTGTCAAATAAATAAATAAAAATAAAATATTTTTAAAATAATTTTATAAAATCATTCAGGAAAATCCATCTTATATGTGAATAAGTTCTAAAGATTATTTACTTTAAAGCTGAATGGTAATGATATAGTTAAGGTCATATCATATGGGCATTTACAATTTCAAAATAAAATATAACACGTTGCAGATTTTATGTCTGCCTATAACTAACTACATTATGATAATCATATTTATAACATACTATCACTTATTACAGTCATAGTAGAAAATTATTGGAATGTATGTGAAAACTAATTATTGAGTTACTAACTAGTGTTCTTGGCATTCATTGAATTTTATCTCTTAAGGGAAAACAATTGAAACTGACTTCAAATAAGAATTGCCAATGTAGGGCTAGAGAGATGGCTTAGCAGTTAAGCGCTTACCTATGAAGCCTAAGAACCCTGGTTCGAGGCTCAATTCCCCAGGACCCACGTTAGCCAGATGCACAAGGGGGTGCACGAGTCTGGAGTTCATTTGCAGTGGCTGGAAGCCCTGGTGCGCCCATTCTCTTTCTCTTTCTCTCTCCCTCTTCCTCTCTCTCTCCCTCTCTCTCTCTCTCTCTCTCTCTCTCTCACTTGCTTGCTCACTTGCTCTCACTCTCAAATAAATAAATAAAAATAAACAAAAAAATTAAGAATTGCCAATGCAGAACTAGAGATGGGCTTGGTTGTAGCATATGTCTAGTGCTGCCTTTGTCCCTTTTCCTCTCTCAGGACAAAGGTAGACCATGCCTAAGCAGGGGTGGGACCTAATCCATGGGCAGGACCTAAACAGGGGTAAAGCCTAAGCCATGGGTAGGATCTAAACAGGGGTGAGGTCTCAGCCATGGGCAGGGCCTAAACAGGGGTAGGACCTAAACATGAGTGAGACCCTGGGCAGGGCCTGGGACAGGGGTAGGGCCTAAGGGGGAGTGGACCCTAGGCAAGGGCAGAGTCTAAGACAGAGGTAGGACCTAGGGAGGTGTGGAGCCTATGGAAGAGGTGGGACTTTCGGAAGGGTGGAGCCTAGACAGGGTTACAAAGGAGGGCTACCCAGGCAAGTGCCACCCACTCTAAATCATGGTGGGTGTACAGAGACAATGCAATGCTACTTAATCTGTGCACATGTCCATAAAACCCAAGGTGAGAAAATATAAATATGACATTACAGTGAGTATTTGTTTCCCTGCTGGACTTTCTACATTTCTAGAGAAGCCATTGCTATTCAGTCATCACATTTCCTGCCTCTAGGCCACTCTGCTTGACATCCTGGTCTGCAGACTCTGCATGTCACAGAAGTGTGTTATCGTGAGGGTCACACTAACAGCTATATGGGGCTGTGTAGTCTTCACTGCTACCTTAAAGTTATCCTACTCTGTCAATGGTCCCAGAATAATGGATCTGCAGATTGCTGTGACACACTGCTTTCTATTATGTGTTGCTTTTTGTTCATGTAAAAAAAGCTGTACATGGGGGGCTGGAGAGATGGCTTAGCAGTTAAGGTACTTGCTTGCAAAGCCTAAGGACCCAGGTTCAATTCCCCAGTACCCATGTAAGCCAGATGCCCAAGGTGGTGCATGCATCTGGAGTGCATTTGCAGTGACTAAAGGCCCTTGTGGGACCATTCTCTCTCTCTCTCTCTCTCTCTCTCTCTCTCTCTCTCTCTCTCTCTCTTTTTCTCCCTCTCTCTCAAGTAAATAAATATATTTTTTTAAGCCCTAGAGCATACGGATTTAAAATGTAGGCTTTGAGCTCAGATTCCACTAAATAGCTTAGGATATGACTTACAGCATGTCACCTTTGCACCTCTGCATCTCAACTGACAAAGGACTTCACATGGTACTAAGTTCTCAGTCGAAGGGTCTGCTATTAGGGAACATGCTGGTCCCAGAAATTCAAGGTCTATTTTAGATGCTTATAATTAAAAAAAATTCTGATGAGGCTTTAAAGCACAAGAGATAACTTCTATACACACATTGCATACACACACACCACCACCACCACCACCACTGAATTAGTCAACTTGCCCTTACTGAAAGTATAATTGCTTAGAAAAAAAAAATCACATCATGCTGACAGGATATCTTGGTAGCATTAAAAAGGCAGAGAAGCACTTGTGCCTTTTTTTTTTCTTATTTTTCTGAAATCTACACATCTGGCCACAGATTTAGAAAAGAAAAGAAAAAAAAACCTACAGGCTTAGAGTCCCTTATCCAAAATGCTTGAGACCAGAAGTACTTGAAGTTTTGGACATTTTGGATTTTAGAGTACCTGCATATGCATAATATGATACTTTAGGGATGGAATCCTAGTTAAAAGATGAGAGTCGTTTCATATCCATGTAGCCTGAAGATACTTTTATCCAATATGAGGTTTTGTTTTGATTGTCTCCCATGACATAAGGTCACAGCTGGAATTTTCCTCTGTGGTGCTCCACTAATCTGCCAAAAATTTCAGATTTGCCATATTTGGACTTTCAGATTAGGGATGCTTACCTCTACACGTGGATGAGTACTTGTGTGATGTCACTTCCCTGAGTGGTCTTAGTTCTTGTGATATGTCACTTGTACTTTTGTTCCTAATACATCTTTGGATTTCTGTTTAGGGCCAGAAGGGGCTCTTTTTGAACACTCAGTGGAGACACCTCTTGTCAGAGCAGATCCATTTCAAGACCTTAGGTAAGAATTTTTGTCACATGCTACTTATTATCTCTTGAAGATGACATGGCCATTGCACTCATGAACTCACAGCAACTGGGTGACCCGCACAAGGCTGGGCCATCAACACTCAATCACGGATGGGGCAGAGGCCAATGCAACCCCACCCACCTCAAGGAGCTACTGGCAAGCTAATACTTGTGGGGGTGGCGACATTTCCTTCAGTGTTATGGCCATTGGTAAGTTATCCATGGCCTGGTAAGCAGCCCCTCACCCATACTGATGCAAACATTCCTAATTAAACACAGTGGGTTGCCAAACATACACACACACACACACACACACACACACACACACCAAGGCAGATGTAGGACTAGGTGGGAAGAAGTTCAGTGAGTAGAACAGGGGCAAGAGAAGCTAATGGGATCAAAACTACATATGTGTGTGTGTGTGTGTGTGTGTGTGTGTGTGTGTATAAAATTGTCAAAAACTAAATTAATAAAAGTGTTCTAATATGAGCAAACTTTTGATAGAGGACAACTTATTGATCCAATAAAACATAAATCTGCTGGCATACACAGCAGGTTCTTGCTTTAAAAAGAGGTGAAAGGCCATTTCTCCTTTCCTATATGGTAAGGCTAAGCGGTGAAAGTCTAACTCAAGTGTTATAGCCAAAGCAATTGAACAGAACTGATGCTGTAAGGAATTATCTGAGAACTGTGTTGGGGCAGAAGTGGGGCTAGCTTGCAACTACTAAAGATCATTGTCAGACACTGTGCTTCAACATAATTTATCTCATTTAATCATCAACTCATCAGTAAAAAATAAGCAACTTTCTACACATTTTATGATGGAAAAAAGTGAAGTCAAGAAAATACTTCCCACGTTCTAAGTTATAAAGCTAAAAAAGGGACTGACTCATAATTCAAGTTCAGCTCTGACTCCCAAGCCCACGGGCTTCCCCTTCAGTGTTTCTACCATGCAAATGGACTCACCAGCAACGTATTTTTCATTTAATGCCAGGTGCCACTGATTGACTTTAGGATAGTCATATTTTCTTCTGCAAATTCTTATCATAAACTGTGTTACTTCCTTTCTGGGTCTGACAATGTTATTACTACAGGCTCAAGGACAGTGAAAAGGATTCTAGAATGTCCTAAATGACACAAGACAATATTAATGTAAGTTTTGGAAATTAAGACAATAATGCACTTGTATCTATCTCTGAACTATACATGTTTATCACAATTTGAACTTTATATTTGCTCACTAATAATCATAGACAGTAGACAGCTATTTTTTCTTAAAATTCATGGTTTAATGGCTATCAGAATTATTTACAGAAAATAATGAACTATGACACTTTAAAGCTGTCTTTCCTTTGTACATGATATAATTTCCTCTTCTTAAAAATTCAGGCTGGTCGTGGTGGCACACGCCTTTAATCCCAGCACTTGGAAGGCAGAAGTAGGAAGATCAGCATGAGTTGGAGGCCACCCTGAGACTGCATAGTGAAATGCAAGTCAACCTGGGCCAGAGTGAGACCCTACCTCGAAAAAAAAAAAAAATCAGCAAAAACAGTGAAGTTTTTCATCAGAATTTTTAAGTGCTAGTTACATGTTATAAAATGCATGGTTTTTGACCTTATTCAGAAAAGAAATATTCACACCAATGAGATCAATATAATTAATGGATCTGACGAAAGCATAGCTTATAACTGAGGTATAAAAGAATGAACATAAGATATCCCAAGTACGCTTAGAAGATATCACAAAGAAGAGTAATTCTAGTCCTCTGTAAGCACACAGGGATGTGATGTCATTTTGTAAGTTGCTGAAAACAACATTTAGCATGCAGTCAGCAATATGCATGTCTTCATTAGGTAAGTAAAACTAGCAGATATGGAAACATTTACTTATGCTGCAAACACTTGCAAATGCTGAAATTTACTTAAGAGTTTGCAAGGTTCCTGTAATAACGAGTAACCTCACGGTCACACAGAAATATCTCCCAAGTCCTTCCTTTCCCAAAAGCAAGCACTTCAGACATACTATGGACAAGATTGCTATCAGAGGCCAAGAGTTGAAAAAGCCACCCACAAGAATTTATGCCTGGACAACACAGAAGTACAAAACCCATGCTTCATGCTACATAAGCAACAAGCTGGAAAATTAACATTTTTAAATAACTTTTTTTGTTTATTTTTACTTATTTATTTGAGAGCGACAGACAGAGAGAAAGAGGAAGAGGAAGAGAGAGACAGAATGGACACGCCAGGGCTTCCAGCCACTGCAAACGAACTCCAGATGTGTGTGCCCCTTGTGCATCTGGCTAACATGGGTCCTGGAGAATCGAGCCTCAAACTGGGGTCCTTATGCTTCACAGGCAAGCGCTTAACCACTAAGCCATCTCTCCAGCCCAAAATTAACATTTAAAATGGCATCAAAGTCTCTGAAAACCACAAAACAATATTTTTAAAAAAAAACAAGTAAATTGCTCAAGATATGTAGAATATGCCAAATTTGGAAAATAATAAAATGAAAATTAACAGAAATGAGACATCAAGTAATTAAAATGAGTGGTATCCAGAACTTGGTTTTCATTATCATTCTCTTACAAAAGGAGGCCAGACTTCTTGAAAATGGCTAAATCTAGGGCTGGAGCTGATAAGATCAGTTCCATCAGATGTCACCAGTAAAAATCAAGGTTTAGACTTAACTAGAAAAAACAACTGAACAATAATCATGGTTTGAAAACTAAATTCAGGCTGGAAAGATGGATTAGCAGGTAAGGTACTTGCCTGCAAAGCCTAAGGACCCAGGTTCAATTCTCCAGTTCCAATGTAAGCCAGATGCACATGGTGTTACATGTGTCTGGAGTTAGCTTGCAGCCCCTCTCTCTCCTTCTCTTTCTCTCTCTCTTCTCCTCTCTCTGTTCTCTGTCTCTAATAAATAAATAAAAATAAAAACATATAAAAACTAAATTCATTGAGTAGCCTCTGAATAAAGTAAAAGAAAAATGGCAAGGACTGTTGAAATATTTGCAACATTTTTTACTGCCATTCATTTTTAGTTGTATGTATTTTTATATTTATTTATTTGAGAGAGGGAGGGAGAGAGAAAGAAGGAGACAGAGAGAGAGAATTGGCATAACAGGTCCTCCAGCCACTGCAAACAAACTCCAGATGCATGCACCACCTTGTGCATCTGGCTTACATGGGTCCTGGGGAATCAAACCTGTCTTTTGGCTTTGCAGGCAAGCGCCTTAACGCTAAGCCATCTCTCCAGCCAGTAACTGAGACCTTTAATATCAGAACGCATAGTAATTTGATCATGCTCTATACCTTTATCCTTTTCTTGTCCACTCTTCCCTGAACTTCATCCACTGAGGACCCTCCTCTTCCAAAACAGTACTTCCTCTGTTTTGTTGTCTCTTTCTCTTTGTCCTCCTCTGCCCTTTATGTTGAAATGTTGATGGACCAGGATAGTGCAAGTCTTGTGGGGAGTGTAAGTAACCACAGTGGGGTCATGAATGCACCAGTCACTTCATGTTGGGTGGACAGTGCCCCAAAATATGCCTATTCCACCCTGTTACTCTTACATTCTTTTTCTATTTTTATTTTTTTATTTTAGAGAGAGAGAGAGAGAATTTGTGTTCCAGGGCCTCAGCCACTGAGCTCAAAATCCAGACGCTTGCACCACCTAGTGGGCATGTGTGACCTTGTGCTTGCCTTACCTTGGTGCATCTGGCTTACATGGGATCTGGAGAGTCGGACATGGGTTCTTAGGCTTCACAGGCAAGCACCTTAACCGCTAAGCCATCTCTCCAGGCATCCTGTATTCTTTCCACCCCTCTTTTGCAATGTTCCCTGAGCCTTGGAAGGTGTGGTAGAAATTTCCTTTGATGGTTGAGCTCTTAACAGCCCCTTATTTTCTGCTTTGATGCGTTTTGAGTGTCCCCTGTGCCTGCTTCCATCTCCCTGGAGAAGATTGTCTGACCAGCAGTGAGAACAGCAATCCTACTCATTCCTCCACTTCCTCTGTAAAATTCCCTGGTGTCTCCTGGCTTTTATATGAGTGCCAAAGGTCAGAACTGCAATAGTGTGGCTTGTGTGCTCTACCTACTGTGCCGTCTCCCTGGCCTCCATCTCACATTCCAAAAATACTTTTGTACTTACATTTGAAAGTTTATAATGTCTGTTGAAATTCTGTTTTACATTCAAAGTATTAAGTACATGGACTTCCGCAGAGGGTCATGCCATTCCAGACTCCATTTTAAGCTTGGCCACAAGTCGTACAGAGCCTGAACTACATAGAGCTCTAAATCCTGTACACCCATGTGCTCCAACACTCCAATTCCCATCCACTGTTGTCTGTCCAGGGTTTCCCTTTTCTGGTGCTTTGGCAAACTTTTTCTCTTTATCATAATTAGTTTAGTATTTGGGGTTACCTGCATTTAGTAACTGATCTTAGAAACAAATTCATCCTCGCTGTGACTTTCCAGATCACACAGTCAGGCAGGACCAATACAGGCCACAGCAGAGCTCACACTACCTACTATCGGCTGGAAGGATGGACAGCTGGCACAAGCATAAGTGGACTCACCAAAGTGTTCCCCAGAAACAAAGCCAAACCTAATCTAATCAAGACACTTCATAAATGTCTTTAAAGTGTTTTATCATATTCAAGGCAAGATTTTAAAATGTGTAGCAGTCAAATTGTTCATGCTCAGGTGTGTGTATAAAAATGAAACTTTGTCTTATATTATAAATATTAATAGTAGCAAGAGGTAAAAAAGGGTAATGAGAGGTGATTATATCCAAATATCATATATTCACATAAATGTCATCATGAAACTTGTTTTTGTACAATTAAGATACAATAATAAAGTATTGAGAATAAACCTAGAAAAAAATATTACCCATTAAACATACTCGTCAGACTAGAGAGATGGCTTAACTAGTAAAGGTGCTCGTTTGCAAAGCCTAATGACCCAGGTTCAATTCCTTAGTACCCACATAAAACCAGACACACAAGCCAGGCATGATGGTGCACACCTTTAATCCCAGCACTCGGGAGGCAAAGGCAGAGGTAGGAGGATCGTTGTGAGTTTGCGGTCACCCTGAGACTACATGGTGAATTCCAGGGAGACCCTACTTCGAAAAAAAAAAAAAAAACACCAGACACAAAAAGTAGCACATGAATCTCAAATTTGTTTTCAGTAGCAAGAGGCCCTGGAATGCCAATTCTCTCTCTCTTCCTTTCTCTTCTCTTTCTCTATTTGTAAATAAATAATAAATTTTAAACATACCGTCCACTGGGAAATAAAGTCTGTACTGTGAACTTTGTTCTGGGGAGAAGAGAACAGGTGCTTGTTTGCCCAGGCATGGCCTCCACTACAGACGATGGTTGGATTCCCCCAGAGTTTAACTTGATGAGTTTGCCGGTCTTTCTTGTGGAACACGGGAGAGCATTAGTGGGCTTTCTTGTGGAACACGGGAGAGCATTAGTTACCGGAGCATGGATACCACAAAGCACTCATAGCATCAATAAGTCTCCTCCTAGCAGGTATGACAACCTCCCCATAGCTGCTTAGATGGCCCTCTCCCTCTCTTAGTCTTCCACCCTCTCTATATACGTCATCTCCTCTTGAAGCCACAAGACCTCATGAATCATAGCATATAACAGGCACAGAGACCTTAGGTGAGGGTCTGATGACCCTACGCACCCTTCTTCTAGGGGAAGTAACATCAACTCCAATATCAACTCTTTCATGAGCTGTGCCAACTCTTCTGATAAAGATGACAATGGCTGTTTTTCTCAGAGAACTGCATCACACAGCAGAGACTACCAAAGGCCACAGTGTAGCTCAGTTGTAAAGAGTTTGCTTAGCATTCATGATGTCCTGGGTTTGATTCTAGCACTGAAAACAAAAAGAGCCAAACAAGTAAATATCTATCTAAAATGCAAATTTGCTGCTTCTCAAGCCACCCATACTCTCTAATTCTGTTTTGTTGTTGTTGTTGTTGTTTGTTTGTTTTGGGTTTTGGTTTCTCGAGGTAGGGTCTCACTCTAGCCCATGCTGACCTGAATTCACTATGTAGTCTCAGGGTGGCCTCGAACTCATGGAGATCCTCCTACCTCTGCCTCCCAAGTGCTGGGATTAAAGACATGCACCACCACGCCCTGCCATACTCCCTAATTCTGCACCTATCCATGCTACCCTGAAGCAGGAGGGATTCCTGAGTTGCATATCTTTTACTCTCTTCTCTCTGATGGATCTGTAGACATTTCAGCAAAATTAACTTTTCAAGCTTTCAGGCTGAACAGCTGAAAACACTTGCAGGTGATTGCACTGTGCCATCTGGTGGAATTCATCCTTTTCCAAGCAGAAGCACATAAAGAAAATTCTTTCTGGCCCATGTATTCCTGGTTCTTTTCCTGCATTTGGTGCAACCACAGAAGACTCTGATCAAGCAAGGCCTTCTCAATAGCCATTCTCTCTGCTGACCCTGTCACTTTGGTGTTGGAGGTGGTTTTAATCAGGTGTCCCCCATAAACTTGTATGTTAAAGCTTGCTCCCCAGCTGATGGCAACTTGGGAGGTGGAGCCTTCCCAGAGGAGGTGTGTTGTTGGAGGTGGATCTTGAGAGTTTATTGGCCCTAGCTTGCCCATGTTAGCTCAGCTCATTCCCCTGGGAATGTTTCCACCTGCTGGGGCAGAGGTGATGTCTAATTTCTGCTCATGCCATGCTTTCTGTGCTATCACTGAGCTTCCCCTCCAACACTGTAAGCCAAAATCAAAAACTTTCCTCCCATCAGTTGCTTCGGTCAGATGTTTTATGCCAGCAAAGAAAAGGTAACTGTAACAGCGTTCCTAAAAGAAATCTGTGACCCCCCCCCACACACTCTGGGAGCTTTCTAAATTTAAAAAGACGTTTGAGATGGGTATGGTGGCACACGCCTTTAATCCTGGCACTCAGGAGGCAGAGGTAGGAGGATCGCCGTGAGTTTGAGGCCATCCTGAGACTACATAGTGAATACCAGGTCAGCCTGAGCTAGAGTGAGACCCTTCCTTGAAAAAACAAACAAAAAGAAAGTAAAACCTAGGCCAAGTATTTGTCCTTATAGCTTTCTTTTTCCTAAGTAAGTTTGTGCGTTAACTACTGTAATAACTTTAGTTGTTCACAAATGGCATGTTCCCTGTGGCATGACATGCTGGGTGCTCATCCATGCCATCTGTGTACTCTGCAAGGAGCACTGCCATATATTGAGTTTACCTGTTTTCAGAGGACAGTAATTTCAAAGACTATTATTGGAAGGATACTTACTTCTTTACCTTTTGTTTCTGTTTTATTGGTCAATAATTCAAAATCTGTCAGCACTTATGAGAGACTTCAAGATTCTTGTAGATTCTACATCCCTTGTTAATACATTTACATGCTAAACCATTGACTTCTTTCCCCCTCATTGGTTGCCTAGGCTGACATAGAACTCAACTAGAACTATCCTGCCTCTTTGGCCTCCCAAATAGCTGGGGCTGCAGGAAAGTGCCACCATGCCTATTCAAGGGTGACTTTTTAGTAATAGTTTTTTCTCATTTCAGGTTAGAATCCCCCACACGAAGTCTAAGTATGGATGCCCCAAGGGGGGTTCACATTAAAGCTCAGGCTGGAAAAATCGAAGGACTTTCTCAAATGGACATTCTCTTGCAGAGCAGTGACGGAACGGTGAGTTCCATGTATCAGTCAAGCTCCCAGTGTGTGCCCCGGTGCCACTCCAAGTACTGTGTCCACGACAGGCTCAGCACACTGATTTCTGGTGGTCCATAATGAGACACAATGAAAGGCATAGAGCAGAAATACATGCAGCGTTGAAGGAAGGCTGAGAAGGTTTGAATCACTCTGTGGTCGACGGAGACAGCTTCCTCAGACTGATGTTTGTGTCACCAGCTCACTTGCTGAGTTCAGCTGTGAAAAAACAGTGCCAACTTCCACAGCTTGCAGAGAACATCAATTTTGCCATTTCCTAGTGACTCAGGTTCTCTCAGCATGGCTACCACTGGAGTCACCTGTAAGGGACAACTGTCCTCTTTATTGCCCAAAGCAATGGGCTGGCTTGCATGGACTTAAGTGTAAATGAAAATAAAGAGAAAATAGAACAATTTTTAAAGGTCAACAATGAGCCTCACATTCTGGGACTGGAGTCCAGTAAGGCAGCTACACCATGCACATTGTTGGAACCTAGTTTCTTTAGAACAGGGGAAAGCTCAGCTGCGGTCAGTTGGGAAGCCAGGCGTGTCAATAATGTTCCGAAAGCTCCACTAGATAAGGGAAGGGTTGAGCATAAGCATATAGCACCACAGTACACAGACCACGACTCTGCCTTCTCTAGCCTACCTGAGGCATTTTCATATCCGTCAGTTGTTCAAATAAGGTACTGGCCCATAACTTCTCTTTTAAACAGCTCCGTCAATTTGCAGCGTGTGGTGTGGGCTGTATTCCTTTATGCCCCTGTTGCCTGGGAGCATACGGTCAGTGTAAGCCACTGAAGTGAAACGCATTGTTGCCATTCTTCCTGCCATCCCACCCTGGGGACAGTGTCCAGACCCTGCTCCTAAAGCACAGTACGGAAGCCTGGTTCCCCAGTGTGAGGTCAGTCCTCTGGTTTCCTATTTGGATTCTGGAAAATTCATTAACCCTTTAGGCCTATCTCCTTATTGGACAAACAGTGAAAATTATGCTTAACTATGCCATGAGGTCGTAAGACACTGATGTAATATTTTGAAATGGAATTCGTTTAACATGAATAGGAAAATGTAGTGTAGTTGAGATGCACGATAATGACCTGTAGAAGGTCATTAGAGGCCACTCCAAGGTGTGTGGACAGAGTCTCACTCAAAGACAGCCTGCAGGTGGGACATCAAAGTCTTCTACCAGCTGTAAATTATGAACCTACAATGCTATAATGTCATAAGCAGATAAAGGCAGAGGCAAAAATCAAGAATTTTGGAATCTCACTACCAAGTCAATATGTCACCACACACTGAAAATAAAAAACCTTCAACTGATCTTAAATGTAAAATAATTGTATTTCATTAATGCTTACACAGAGTTTTACAAACTGTACATAGTGGGATCAGTTATTCCAGTTGGCATTCCTCCTGACTAGGAGCTGGCTGAAAGGAAAGAGGTAGCTGTCTGGACTCTGGCTGAAGAGTTCCATGAAGGCAAGTGAAGCTGAGCAGGGCAGCGGTGTGAGCTGCCAGGGACAGGAAAAGCAACAACTGGAAACACAAGAAAGAAGCTGGCAGGAGCAAACGATTTAATTTATTTTTCCAAGGAAAAGCAAGTACCCAAGGAACCCCAGACCCAGGACAGTCCCCACTCAATTTCCTCTCCTCTGACTGTGTGCTAGGTCCCCCCAGGACAGGCCCCTTCCATCCTGCAGCTAGTACTGTATCTGCCTCTCCCCTGTTGCATGCGGCAGTGAGCAGACACCCATCCATTAGTAGTGGAGAAGTCATGGGTGACAGTACAGGAATTGAAGGGAGATGTGATTTGCTTGTCAAGGAAGAAATTATGCCTGCCGCAACACTGCATGCAACAAGTGGGCACTCAGTATGGGAAGGAAACCCTGCTCAGGGTGCCGACTCTTATTTCCTCAGTGAGGAGGTTTCCATGCCTCCACCAATAGCTATTTGCTTACATTCAAGTTTGACTGATTATAATTGTCTGGAAAATCCATCGCTTTCATTGCTTGTGAACTGGCTTTTGTTTGTGTCTACTGCTTTCAACATCTACTAGATAGTAGGGTTTCAAACGATATTAAAAAGTTCTGGAAAGGTAGACAGCTGATAAGATGGAGTTAATTACCTCTCCTAGACAAACACATTACAAGTAAAGTCAGAATATGTCAGAACTTCAATATTCACAGTTAAAATTATGAAGATGAATCCATTTCTGTGGATTGAATGTCTCCACAAGAGACAATTTAAAATAAAGTCACTGTGGATTACAATATTAGTGTGATTGTTTAAAGAATTTAATTAGTTTTGTCAAATAAATTACAAAAGGCATTTTGGGGGGTGAAGCATCACAGAACTGAGAAGCTGTCCAACTGATTGAATCCACAGAGAACAATGGGTCCATTTTCCTAGATGGACTGCTGGCACAAGGAAAAGAGAGAAAGTGTCCCCGTCTCTGAGCTAGAGGAGGGGTCACAGCCCCTGCCTACATGCCGAATGGGACTCAGCTTTAAGATGAGCCATCCTAACAGGACCTAAGAACAGTCAGGTGTCTTGCTCATTTTCTCGGTGAAGAAACCACTTTTCCTGGAACATTTTAAAGATAGGAATTTCCTGTTGTTAGGTTCAATGTTTCTTTGACATCTCATGTCTCTCACTTCCTTCCAAACAGCTTGTGCTTGATGCTGGAACCGTGCGTTTGCCCAAGTTGGAGCAGGGAACCTGGGACCCCTCTGGCAGCTCTCAGGGACTCTATGAAATCTGTGTGTGTCCTGATGGAAAGCTGTACCTGTCTGTGGCAGGTGAGGACACCACATGCCAGGAACATAGCCACATCTGTCTCTGACCACTGCTCCTTCGCAGAACACCTGCCTCGTCTCTGTGAGCCAAGAGGTATGGCCTCAGCCTTCACACAGAGGGTCAAATGGACACCCTGCAACAGTGAGATGATACCTGGTGGAAGGGGAAGAAAATGCACTTCCCAAGGACTCAGCAAGGAGAACATGCCAATGAAAATGGCCCAAGCTACCTGATCTCAAAATGATAAGTGGATGTCAGAAGCAAAAATCAAAGAAATGTCAAAATAATATATCTATCCCACTGCATTTTCATCAGAACAGCTATAACTCTTCTCTTCTTAGCCTTGCTTCCCATCTCTCACAAAGTCAATGATGACACCTGAACTGCTTTATAGAAGCAATTTATAACATTCAACAGCAGACATCTATCTCCTCACAAGAATAGAGTTGGTCAACCCTAAAACATCCCCAAAGTCTGTATCATGCTTTCTTTATATCAAACTCAAGTGCCCTCTTCAGTTGAATGCAGTGTGTCGTGTGTCACTAGAAAATCTTCAGGTTTTTAAGGGGATTTGAGACTGACTTGATTGTCACTGTGTAGTCAAGGGAATGAATTACACAAGATCAGTCATGCTTTCTATATAACATAGTCAATGAGCAATAAAAATCTACCATCCTTTTTGTCAGACTTCAGAGTTTCAGTGTCTTTCTTGAATCCTTTTAATAATCCTTTGGGGTAGGTATTATTTTTTTTTCTCAAATTATTCATGACAAGGATTCAGACCAGCCAGTTGCAAAACAGAAGGTTCCAAGTAACTATGGAAATGAACCTAAACTGTGACCCTAGATCTGTGTAGTCATTTTCACTTAGAAAAACTGGTGTGCTCTTATACCCACTGTGTCAATGGATGATGCTGATTTGACAAATGGAGAAACTGAAGCCCACAAGCTTTGTCACTGGCCAAGAAGTAGTGGAGTTCCTGCCTGTGGGCCACACTTCCTTCCATGCTGCAGACAACAGGCTGGCAGCTACATGTGCCTGAATCAGTAAGTGCAAGGTGCAGTGTCAGGTAATTGCAGCAGCTGATAGAAATGAGAGCAACATTTTTCTTTACAAGTTCTTAGTTTTGGTTGAACTTCCCCCACTTCCTCTTCTCCCCCATCCCCATGCCCCTGTACCCCATTTACACCCTACCACACCCAATATTCTCTTTCACTTTCATATCACATGGGTTTGGTTGGCTTCCCTATCCTTCTTTCTTGATTTTTTTTTCCTTCTCCCACTAGCCTAGGTTGTCTACACACACTCACTCTCACATAAACACATACATACAAAGCTTCAACACTGATACGCATGAGAGATCATGTAGTATTGGTGTTTCTGAGCCTGGGTTACTTCAACTTTATTTTACAGTTCTATACATTTCCCTGCAAATTTCCCAATTTCATTTTTCTTTATGCCTAACTAGCATTTCATTGTGTATTTGAACCACATTTTCATTAGCCATTCATCTATTGTTGAATATCTTGGCTGATTCCATTTCCTAATAATTGTGTGCAGAGCAGCAATGAACAAGGATGTACAAGTATCTCTGCATGGGTATAGGGTCCTTTGGGTATATGCCTAAGAGTGGACAGCTGGCTCATACGGTAATTCCATTTTAAGTTTTCTGAGGGCCCTCCACACTGATTTCCATAGTGGTTACACCAATTTATCCTCCCACAGTCAATCAGGGAAACAAGAAAAGCCCCATACCCTCACTAGTATTTGTTGTCACTTGTTTTCTTAGTGACCGCCACTCTGACTGGAGTGAAATGGAATCCCAACGCAGTTTTAATTTGCATTCCCCTGAAGGCTAATGATGTTGAACACTTTTTAAAAACATTTATTGGCAATTTGTAGTTCATCTTTTGAGATTTGATTGGGTTGTTTCTGAGTTCTTTTTATATTCTAGATATCAATCTTCTGCTGGATGTACAGCTAGCAAGGACTTTCATTTCCTAAAGTACTTCTTTACTCAGTTAACTCTTTCCTTTCCTGTACAGTTTCTTAGGGGCTCATTAGGCCCTCTTAACCTTGTTTTCTGAGGTACTAGAATCTTATTCAGAAAGTCTTTGCCTATGCCTATTATCTTAAAATGTTATTTTCCTACTTTTTCTTCTAGCAGTTTTGGAGTTTCAGGTCTCATGTTACAATCTTTGATCTATTTGGAGTTGATTTTTGTGCGAGATAAAGATCTATCCTTATATGCATATGGGTATCCAGTTTTCCCAGCACAACTGGTTAAAGAGGCTATCTTTTTTTTTCCAATGAGTATTTTTGGCATGTTTGTGACATCAGGTGGCTATAAATAAAGGGTATATGTCTAGATCTTTTGTTACATTCACCTCTAATGTTTTTTGTGCCTACATTATGTTTTGTCACTACAACTTTTTAAGTAAAACTTAAAACACCAGGCATGATGAAAATTCCTATCATCTGAAACTCCTTTCAGGAGTGTTTTTGTTATCTGAGATTTTTTGGTGTTTATCAATTTTGAGATTTTTTTCTATTTCAGTGATGCATGGCATCAGAGTTTTGATGAGACTTGCATTGAATCTGTAGATTAATTTTGGTAAGATAACTGCCTTCACAATATTGATCCTCTAAATCCAAGAACACGGGATGTCTTTCCATCTTCTACTGTCTTCTTCAACTTCTCTTTTGAGCGTTTACTAAAGTTTTTATAGTAGAAGTATTTGACTTCCCTTGGCTACATTTATTCCAATGATTCACATGAGACTGTGATTATTTCCAATTTCTTCCTCAGCATATGTTACTGGTATATAGGAAGGCTACAGATTGCTTTATGTTAATTTTGTACCCTGCCACTTTGCTCAAAGCATTTATCAGTTCTAAGAATTTTCTAGTGGAGTTTTTAGGATCTATTATATATAATATCACCTGAAAATAAATATACTATGAGTTCTTTTCTTATTTGTATACCTTACATTTGCTTTTCCTGTCTTATCACTCTTGCTAAGACTTCTAGCACCATATAGAATAGGAATGGAGAAAGTGGATAGTCTTATTCTTAATTTTAGTGGAAATACTGAGGTTTATCCCCCCATTCAGTATAAAGTTGGTCATAGGCTTATTAAATAACATTTTTATTATGTTCCGATATGTTCTGTCTATTCCTAGTTTCTTTAAGACTTTTACTATGAAGGGATATCAGACTTTGTCCAATGCCTTTTCTGAGTATTTACAACTAGACACAACAACACGTTTGAATTAATCTTGGGGCTCTAGTTTATCAGTAGTAAAGTGCAACTAGAGAAAACAAAAGGCAACTACTTTTCCATTTTCTAAACAATTCCTTATGCAATGTTATAAATTATGTATGATTTTTTAAAAAGCCTTTTTTCATCAATCAAAATGATAATATACTTTCTGTTCTTGAGTGTATTTGTGGGATGTATTACATCTGTTGCTTTCTGTATGCTGAATTATTTCCATCTCTCTGGAATAAAGCCAACTTGATCTTAATGAATTATGTAAGATGATAAACACGAAATGGGACATACCCCTAGCTTTCTGTGGAGGCCAATCACTACTTAGAAGCATTCTGTCACAAAAAGTGATGTCAAGTTGTTTATTTTTTCTATGAATCCTGAATACCGCAAGATAGGATGAAACCAGCCACTCCGCAACTTTCTATATAGACCTCTTAGTACTAGATGGGGAATTCACCTTCTGATTCAGGAGGAAGAGGAAAAGCAAACTTCTTCTAAAGACAATTAGATAAGGTGCTCATTTGACAAGGTAGCTCCCTAGTTTCTAAGCTGCTAGGATACAAAAAATATGAAATTGCAAAATGAAAACACAATGCTTCCTAAGCAGTTGAAAGCAAACTCAACTCTACGTGTACGGCCTCTTTTTCACAGGGGTGACTGCGAAATCCAGACTTTAAATATGTGATTTCTTAATATGATATGACATGCCTATTGTCCAGCTATATTCATTCAGCTATTGGGTCATTATTTACCCTCCTGCCAATGCTAACAAATGTCTTAAAGTCCAAGTGGCATAACACAGATCACTGGACATTTATAGATTGCCTCTGTTCTCATAATGCATGTGCATTGTAAGGCTTTAGTAAAGAGAGGTCACGGACAAAGTACGGATGCCAGTGGTGATGCAGAGATTTAAAAAGACACACACAACAGATCTGTTAACTAGCTGAACAAATGAGCACCTAGGAAGCCTCTATACACCATGCACTTTAGATTCCATTAACCAGGAAAGATAAACTTGAGATTGAGGCATCAAAACCTCCAGGGCAAGTCTTCTAGGAAATGTACATATGCACACACATCAAAATTTCCTGTGAGCTAAGAAGATGGCTCAGTGGATAAAGGACTCACTGCACAAATGTGAGTCCTTGAGTTCAGATACTAGAACCCACATAAAAGCAAGCACTGTGGCAAGTATCTGTAATTCCTGCATGCCTATGGTAAGAAGGGAGACAGAGAATCTGCCAGAAGCTATTTGGCAAATGAAGTAGTGAACAAGAGACCCTGCCTCAAATGAAGCGGAAGAAGACTGACATGCAAAAGTTGTCCTCTGACCTCCATATATGCACCATGGCATACACACACCTGCACTCATACACATGAACACATGCACACACACCACACATATCTACACCAAAAAAAAAAAAGAGAGAGAGAGAGTAAAAAGAGATTGAAGAAAGACCCCTGGACACAGACCTCTAACCTTCAAACATGCATACATACACGTGCATACCACACATATATACACACAAGATTTACCAAAAAAAGGAAAAATTAAGATTGTGAGACAAGAATCAACTAAAACAAACTGTACCTAAAAATTTCAGAATGAATAAAATGCAACTCTCTGTATGCCACCTAAAAAAAGCAGGAGATATAATGAATGCTATTAAAGATGTAATAAGTAATAATATATGCATGATTTTGTTAAATTGAATAATTATTGCTGAGCTTGAGTAGTATGAAAGGCAAAATCCTATGGCAGTTCTCAAGAAATACTAGTTAAAATGTCTGCATATATACATTTTACTTTATTAAAATTATGGCACTTAATGTAACAGCAGAAATAATTACATGGTTTCATGTCCAGAAGCAAAACAACTGCAGGGTTGCAAACATTCCTTATTACCAATAAAAGTAAAAAAGTTTTAATATGTTCTGTATATAAGCCCTTAATTGCATAAAATATATTTAGCATCATTTACAGCCAATACACTTATATAAACATTTCCTTTCTTTGACATTATGCAAAAGAAATATGTTACATAAGTATGGTTGGACTCTTGACCATAATGAAAAATGTCAGTTCTAAACCTCTCACGGGGAAAATACAACCTCATAATTCCTCTTTTATAAGCTACTCGATATCACCAATGATTTCAGTAACTTTTACTGTTTTTAAAGTAAAATGTTTTAAAATCCCCACTAAGTGCTATATTGAAAGAGAAAAGTTTTTTTGTAATTACAGCACCTTTAAACAACAAAAGATTACATCCTGTTCAGCCACACCATACAAATGACATTTGTGAAAAATATGTACACTCAAGCAAAGGCAATGTTCTACTGATAAATGCCATGTTTGGTAAGCAGTTGTCTAAAATAATATTAACATCTGATCATGGGACCTGCTACTATTTTTGAGTTTTTCATAAGTTAAATCTTCTCATAAAACAAGAAGGCTGTAAACTGAAGGTGTAAAAAAAATTAAAATAATGATGTAAAGTGCACCCAGTGCACTCTAAGTATTATCTTTATACTCTCAGTCAAGTAATAATCAGGATTAAAATACTGTACCATTTTAAATGCACTATTCAAGATGTGAAATTGCAACAAATTCATAATCAGATCCAGCTGATAACAATGCATCCAAAAGTAGCCACTTAAAAAAAAATAACTCCCAAATCTGATTCCCTTTTTATGTTCAAAACAGTATGTCCAGTGTTTCATTAGGCCCTTCAAAAATATGTTTACAAACATAAAATTAACTTCCTCCTAACCACAGACATATACAGATTTATCTAACAAATTGCTAAGCTTTGGTTATATAAAGTGCAGTTCAATAATGTGCCATCCAAATTGTTCAAACACACCTACCAATCTTGCATCTTACAACTATTTACAAAATAATTTTTTTCAATTCAGTTGTTTTCCTTAGCTTTCATACAACTCTAAACTGCTTCCAGAACAGTTTGTATGTGCTTCACAATTTCCAGGTAACAGGCAATGAAGCTTAATGGAGGACAGCAATTCTTATTTGTGCTATAACACATTTAAGATCAGACTCTTTTCTTTAAATACTTTCACATTTTTGTTGTATAAAATTTTCAAGTTTTATTATGATACAAGCAGTACATTCCATCACCCTCATAGCAACCTCAGAAGTAAACCTGTCATTGGGGACCTGAGGGAAAGGAAGCAAATCAGGGTATCTCGTTTTCAAGCTGTCTACGCCATAAGCTTCCAATGTATGAACATCGTTTGTCAGTCCTTCCAGGTGATGACTATACTCCTCTATCTTTTGTGCAAGTGCAGTTGGCTTCACATCTTTATCAGACTTTCCCCTGACAGCATAGTCGGCTGCAATCAAAGCTAACTTGGTGGAAAGGTAGCACTTAAAGCATACCCATTCATTAGCATTTTTGTGAAGGTCATTCCTGGCAGCTGAGAAGTTTGCTCTGGCTTGTCTTAACCACCTCCGGGCCTCCACTGGGTTGCCCACAGACTTGAAGGTAGGAGGAACAAAGAACCTCTGGGAGTAGGTCTGTCCAGCAGAAGGTGGGCATTTCTCTTTACTCTGCTGCTGCCTTTCCGATTTGTGGCTTGTGGCTTCCTGATTCCATGAAGTATAAAATCTCTGAAATGAGTACTTGTCTGACTGGAAGCGAGATGCTGAGGTGGAAAAGGTTCGCCTTGAGGCTCTGTCTGCATTTTGATCTAGAAAAGCCTGTTTCTCCAATCTGTTGATTTCATTCTGCAAATGTTTGAAAACTTCATTAGCAATGTCATGATTCTCTGGATTTTTATCTGGATGCCATTTCAAATATAATCGTCTAATAATCTTTTTTCGTTCTGATTCTGGAAGCTTCCAAGCTTGCTCCACCACTGACGTCACTTCTTTTAAGATTTCTGGTAATGAATTGACCTTAAGCTTTTTGGGGGAATGATGTTTGGAGGAGGAAGTCTTGTGGTTCTCTCTGCCAGAGAAAAGAGGAGGAATACTTCTCAGACCAGGCGTAAGGAGTTCTGTGGGGCTGGTTGGTGTAGAAGGAGCACTATCTCTGCTTTGGGAGCTTTCATCAGGCCTTGAAAACTTATACAGATCAAGAGAACTAACTATCTTATATTCACTATAACCAATATCAATCTGATATATCTTTCCTAGAAAATTAGTGCTATCAGCATCTTCTCTTTCGACTTCTTGAACAATAATTGCATACGTGTATGTTGGCTGGTATGACCCATAGATATCACCACCTTCAGCATCGACAAGGTATCCAACATATTCTCCAGGATAAAAAACATTCATTGGATCCATAAGCAGAGTATAATGAATCTCAGCAGGTATTGGTGTGCCAGGCATTGGAAGTTCCAGTTTTGAGGGCTCTGAGGAGTCATATTTTACCCCTAAACTGTCAAGTTTCTCACTGATCCTGTAAATATCATTACATCCTAACATAGCAATTAAATATGAAGTATCAGAAATCAAATTGTCAGTTGCTGATTTAAGGGTCATTGCTAAGGCTAACAGGAAGTTAATGTCTTTACTGTCTGAATGTTGGATGTAGAGTAGGATGACTGCATTGCCAAATCGCTTTAGAAAAGCAAAAGTTTCACTTCTGCTGTGGGGAATGGGATTAAAACCCTTAACTCTTAATGTTGTCTGAAGCTTTTCAAAACAAGACACTTTCAATCCTTCTCTGAGGGCTTTGCAAAGTCTTACAGCCTTTTCTTCATTGGCCAGGAATGCATTGTCATTTTCATGTTTCATGATCCTAATGAGCCCTGTGATGAACTGCTCTGAAGACAGGAGAAGCTGCAGTCTTCCCTGAAGAGAGCATAATGCTCCAAACTGACACACTTTGGGGGTCTCTTCATCAAGCTGCTCTTCCAGTATACTGCTCAGTAGACGAGGGCGAAGTTTTTGAGGAAAGAGCATGATCAATTTAGTGTGAAACCCGTGGTCTTTCCCTAAGTAGCATTGGCTAAGGTCAACTAGCATTTGCACACCAATATTGCCCTGGATTCTGCTTTTATAGTGTGGAGCATCATCAAACACTAAGATGCTCGATTTTACCAACCTACCATCCTGGCTCGGAAGGTAGAGTACAAGGTCCCTTGCATTCTCAAGATCGCTCCTCACCTTGACTGAGTCATTTTGTAGACTTTTGAACAGACCAGAAACTACCCTCTTGACTGTGCGCATTTCATTAGGATCCAACTGCTTTCCATCAGAATTTTTGAATATGCGGCTCAACACCTCAACATACTGCTTAGTTGAAATAATATCTTCGGTTCCCAAGTGTTTAAACAACTGGTGAAATGTGCCAAGCTCTAAAGGCAGCTTGTACAAATAAGGCTTAAAATCAGATTCATATTCCAAGTTTATCACTACTTCCTCAGGCTTCAGAAGTTTCCAACCATCTTCTACCATCACAAAAGCAACACCTCGCAGCTGAAAACGGAACTCCCGTTTTTCTGCACTGAGAAATTCATATATGCTCCTTAAGACCTTTGCTCTAGTTTTTACCATTTCTTCATCCAAAGTTGTTATATTACATATGTTTCTGCAATTATTAATGACCTTATCAAGAGGGGGGTCCAGGTTAACACCAAGCATACTTAACACTTGCTCAAGTTGTTCTTGTGAACCAAGCTCACTGCCTTCTTGTTCTTTGATACTCAAAGGTGTAGCTTTCTCTGGAAGAATAGGGCAGGATGTCCACAGCAGTTGGAGCACATCACACTGCTTGAACTTTGGATTCACCTGTGCCCCATTGAACTTTATAAGAGGAAGTGTTCCATTCACCTCCTGGTACTGAGGATGAAACCGGATATATTCAGCAGGAGCCCTCTCAGGACACAAGAACGGTATTAAGGACAGTTCTTTCAAAAAATTTCCAGATAACAAATCTGTTCGCTCTTGGAATATGTGGTGGAGAAGGATGTCAACTGTATTTTGCAGTATTTCTTTAGACCACTTTTCTGTATTAGCTCTCACACTAATTTCCTTGGCAAACTGTAAGAGCTGCTGCTGGGAAAGTATGTACTTTAGGCCAATATTTCTCAAGAATTCTACCCAGGATGTCATAAATGCAACTTGGTTTTTAGGTTTTATTAGTTGTTCCAGCTTTCTAAAGAAATCCTTAGGAATAAACAATTTTTCAGGAAGCATAACTTCAAAAACTCTCACAGTTCTATCGTAGAAATGTTTGGCTTGCTTTAGACGGCTGTTGGCATCATGAATAATCAATAAACTTTCTAGTTTTTCAAAAAGTTGTTCCTTAATCTCTGATGACTCCTCAATACTTGACAATCTATTCTTCAGGTATATCAAATGCTCTAATTTTGCATCATAAGAGAGATTTTCAATTTTAGGTAGGAGGTGTTTCAAATATACTTCAAGATCATCTACAGGCACACAGCCAAGCACTTCATACAGTTCTTTCAAATGGACTTTTTCTTCAAGAAATGCAGATGATGATGATTGGGTCCACTTTTCCACTTCGGCTGAAGGAATACTTTTGGTAAGTACATAGCATGTTCCAAATTTCACAATGCTCATATAGCGGCCGCTGATGGATTTGTAGCATGGAAGAGACTTTAAAACTTTTATGTCATCTTGGGACATTAAATGACTCAAGTTGCAGTTGAAATACATTAAAAGTGCTTCAAAGTCACTTTCTACTAGTTTTTCTGTTCTAAATGTTGAGGTTTGGACCATATAATGTACAGCCTTCAAAATGCTTGTAGGGCTCTCAATGTTTGCTGTATGACACGACAACAGGGGGACAAATGTACTGTCTTTAGAGCAGATTTTGTTCAAAGCAAGCTGAATACATCCAGCTTTCATAAGAGCATGAAATACTTTATCAGTCTGGGCATTTGGGAAAACTGCAATGTGCATAAGGCTCAGGGGAAGCAGCACATCCCCTTCAGGAACCACAAGCTGACTGGCTGAGACTGTGAACTTTGTTCCTGGAAGCAATGCCCAGTCTTTGAGAGTATCAACAATTTCAGAAAATGATGACTTTGGATCGTCTTGATCTTCTTTCACACTTACAGATTCACTGATAAAATGCCATGCATTCTTAAGCCAAGATTCACTTGCAAAATTGTCTTTCCACTTTGTACAGTTTTTGGTCTTATATTCACGAGGCAACACAGAGGAAAGCAAGTCAGCAAAACTGGAAATATCAAACATTTTGGCAACCTTACAGTTCAATAAAATATTACTATATTTCAAGTATAAGGTATTCATAAACATGTCTTTTCGGGATGGAATTAATTCATGGTATGTTGTTAGAAACTTGGGTCGTTTTGCATCAAAAGTTTGCAAAACACTATCTAGTGTAATGAGAAGGGGCAGTCCCTCGACTTCAATCTCACTTTCTTCAGCATCTTTAAAACAATAATCAACTAAAAGCTTTAAACTATGAAAAAGTTTTAGGTTTGTCTGCTGAAGACGACAAGGCAGCTTCCCAATATGGCAATTAGTATCAGGAGAGGAGAAAGTCATTAGAAACAACCTAACATCAGCAGGAGTCACATAGCTAACAGGAATATCTGCATCTATAAGACAGTGGTAAAGATTGGCAGTTTCATCACAGTTATAAACCAAGTTGAAACCAATTTCTAAAAGCAGGTGTTTCAGTCTGTAGACATTCTCTGCAACTGTTTTTCTGGTTGTGATATTATAATCCGCATTTTTAAGGTGCTGTAGTTCATCCTGTAGCAAATTGTCAAAAAATGGTCTAGTTTTATCTGAAGTAGACATATTGATCCAAGTAATTATGACTGCAGAGTGCAAATCAGAGCCATCAATATTTGGAGACCGAACAACAGGTAAAAGACGTTTCATGTCTTCATGAATGCAACTGTAAAGTGCTTTTACTAAGCAATATAAGTCTGGCTGCAGATCGAGCCTGTTAACTGGAAAAAAAGACAGAAACTTCTTTAAAGTGTCCTTTACAACATGAATAGGTGTGTTCTGTAAAACTGACAATGTTGGGTCAGAACCAGGGAAATATCGTTTTTTTAACTGGATTAGTAATTCAACATATGCAGGAGCTATTAATGCTGTCATTAAACTATTATTCCAGTCACTTCGAACACCAACTCCATTATCATCACGCCACAAGTTTCTTCTGGCCGAATCTAGTGCAAAGTGGCCATTCACATGAAACGGCAACCCTGTTTCCAGAGAGAGAGGCAGAAAACAAAAGGCCCTGTGGGGTTTCTTATAGTTGTGAGTAATACAGGCAGCTACACCACCACGTGGGAAAAGAGTAATGTCTTGGTTCTTGTGAGCTGATATCACACTCTTGGACACTTTGTCCATACTTGAAAATCCTGATCTATTGCAAATTAGCCATGTGGTCAGATTTCCTTCCGAGTCCTCAGTATCCATAGTATACGTTATCTGCTGAACCGGTATGTCTTTGAGCGGTCTCTTTTTGGTAACACTGTCAATTACAGATGCATGGAACTGCTTCCTTTTCAATCTATCTCCATCTGTAATCTTTCCCTTAACTGAATATAGCACATTTAGAGCTCCTGTAGCCTTATCAATTTCACAAATTGAAATCTTTTCCATGTGATTGAGAAACATTAAAAGTTCTGCCCCATCTGAACGCAATTTGTCCAAAAGATTCTGAACCATTCTGTCTGATGATGGAACTGAGGAAATTTCTGAAACTTTTGCCATTTCTGCATCACGAAGAGGAAATCTAAACATGGTACAATTGTCCAGTTTAAAGTGGCTTCCTAAGTAAAGATCAAGAACATCTGAGAACTGGGTCCTAAAATCAGCATCCAAATCTCTAAACATGCGTCCAGGACTAACTGAAGTAGCTCCTGGTGCATATCTGGCATGAGGATCAAAAATGCACAGGATGTCATTGCCAGAAATGAAAGAAGGGCAATCTGTTATATGATACACAGAGTTGAATCCTATTCCATACTGTCCAGTTTTACAAGGATTTCCTTCTTTGGTTCCTTTTCCAAGATTCTGAATTCCTCTAACATCATCTTCTGTAAAAGGCTGGTTATTGTACACACACAGTGCTGGGCCTTGCAATGGGGCCCACTTGTCATCAAATATTCTATCTACTGGATGCTGTCTAGGATCAAACACAAAACAAATTTCTGTGGCCTTAGCATCATCAGCATTTTGAAGAAGCTCTTTCAGCATTTCCTTTTCTGAAGGGTAGGCATTAAGGATGCTCTTAATTCTGCTGGTCAATTTTTCTTTCTGTCCAAATTCTGTGCCAAGTGTTGTAAAACAGATGTTAGATGCATACCTTTCTAAGGCTTTATGTCTCTTTGGTATTGCCCCTAATTTGACAGCCACTTCCCGGGGTATGTCAGCATGGCAATACTTGACAGTGGTGTCTTTTACTTTTATCCATGGACAATCATTGTAGCACAATGATTTAGCAGGAAGAAGCACAAGATTAGTATCTGGCAGTAATATTTTGCCATAATTTTTCTCACAAAATTCTTGTCTCTTTTCTCTAATGAGACTCCATATTCCTTCACTGATGATTCGTCTACAAAGCTGAAAATTCTCTTCTGTTATTTGTTTTTTCCCTCTTTCTTTATCAATAGATTCCAAAACAAGAGCAAAATCTTCTACTGTAAATGACTGCCTCACACCCACACTTTCAAAAAGTTCACGGAAATTATTTTTATATTTGTTAGGTAACTGATAAAGATATGGTGCTGCTTCAAAATTCAAATGAAAAGACACTTTTTCTGAAGCAACATAAGCATTCTCAACTAGAATAAAGCTGAATTGTTTTAGCTTTTCAGTAATTGTTGTCTTAACCATTTCATTTTGTGTCATTGCTTCATGGAGGTATTTGTAGCAAGCATTGGTTATATTTTCCTGGTACAACGTAATCCCATCATCAACTGATTTTGCAACTTGTTTCAGCTGGTTAATAACCAAATCAACTGTTGGCTTCTTTAGTAATCCCAAAAACTCTTTAACAGCCAATGACACTGAACCACAGCCTCTGAAAGAATGGGAATTTTCATTGAGAATTGGTTGCAAAAGACAGACTATATCTTGATGTTCAGCTGTATAGAGGTCAGTTGCTGCAAACATGGTTTCAGGCTTAAAACTGTTTCCTTTCCAGTCCAAAGAAAAACCTGCTGGCTTCGTTAGAAATGGAAGGAAAGGAATTGTCTGGTATTTTGCAGCAAAATCCTTTGCTCTAGGATCCCTGATTTTCAATTTCTCATCAATAAGACTTAATAGGATACTACTTCTTAGACAAGCAGCAACATGATCACTTTTATTAATCTCAGCTACTGACTCTGCACGTTCTAGCATGTCATCCCATAAAATATCATCTTTTGCCATGCCCAACTGAACTAGCTTAATCAAAATAATGGGATTGAGGTAATCATGAGTAGAACCATAAGGGAATCGCCCATCTTTAGTATCAAATAACTTTGCAACTCGTCCTTCTGGATGGATTAATCTTGATGGCAAAACCAAAGGATGCCCCTCCAAGGAACAGGGGATGCATGGAGTGACCCGAAGAATTCCTGAAAATTCATCAACTTTTTCATTTAGAACAAAATTCATTAAAGGATCTCTAAGTTCTGCTTCAATTTCTTGAATATTAGGAAAAAACACTTCTGAAAAAAATTGCTTCTCTGAAAATGTATTTTCAAGCAGTATCTGTTTGCATCCAGCTTCCTCAAATCCTAGTTTTACTGAAGAAGGAAGTTCAACAGCACAAAGGTTTTTGGAGCCAGTCTTCTTGAGGTACTTTAGAAATATTTGGAAGGCTGCTGGTCCCACATCTCTCCTTTTAAGTATAGAGTCATCTAGGAATCTCACATACTTCATGGAAACCCAAGTAGATCCATCAGAGAAGACTCTAGTCAAGTCCTTCCCCTTTCCGTGAGCTATGTCTTCATAAAACCCTTGACAAATCACAGAGAAGTCATCGTGAACTAAATCAGGATCGGGCCATATGGCACAGTAAGTATAATCAGTTAGCTCCCCACCAGTGGCTAGATCCCGTAAGACACCAAGTGCTTGTAAGTAAGCTTTCACAATTACATGCCTCATGAATGTGGTATTCCACCGTCCTTTTGTATCTGTCTTCCAGATCTCTTTTCTATTTGAAGTAACAGCAAAGCACCCATTGATGTGAACTGGCAACCCTGTTTTTATTCGTAGAGGTAAGTAGCAAAACACCTCTCCAATATGTGGCTTTACAGTCCACTTCTGGTCCTGGGTTTCATGTAGCAGAACCCCTACTGCTCCACAAGGAACCAGCCCAAGTCTTCTTCCACTTTCATTCAAGGAAAACTTGAGAGCCTCTCCTGTATCCATGCATGTACATAAAAGCCATGTGGTACAATCTACAGTTTTTTGTGGCAACTCATCAGATGGCTTCTTTGCCTTAGCCATTTCAAAGAGAGCAGCTGGGTCATCATCTGGGCCTCTGAAGAGTGGTGACTGTAAATCAGCAATCCTCCTGAACACATGGTGAAATTCTTCAACTGTGATCTGAAGAATGCATGATGACTTTGGTGCATCAGTTGGAAGCTTCTTAGTGCCGCCACTGCTGCTGCTGCCACAAGTCTTCATGAGCTTAGCAGCTTCTTTTAAAACACTCACAACAGGTGCACTCAATGCTTTGGAGGAGCAGGATTTTTTCTTAATTATTATTGTATCTTGTGCTAAGCTAGGATTGTTTTCCTCAATCTTTAAGTACTTCAAAAACATTGAGTTTACACTCTGAGTGAAAAGGATAAGCCTGTGTCCACAGAGACTAAATTCATCCACAAGGGAGTAGATATCTGCAGTGTTGTAACAGGTACTGCTGATTTCACTTACTTTAGCTTCCTGTTGAGTTCTAAAGGACAGGCGGAAGAGCGTTCCGTTGTAGCTATAAGGGGCTTCTACAGACAAAGGTAACTGACAACCAAATACATCTATAAATGGTTTGAATTGATTTGGAAATTTCCTAAGTCTTTTCTGCTGTTTACTCCAATTAATTTTGATCCCAGGATTAGATTTGTCTTTAATGTGTTTGCTGATATGGTTTATGTTTGGATCAAACATTATCATGAATTCTCGGCTCATAATGATGGGAATGTCAGTGATATGGTACACTGAATTAAATCCAAGACCAAATTTTCCAACTTTGTCAACCTCTCCCCTCTTTAAAGATTCTCCTAACCTGGTTATGTTTACAAAATCTGAGTCAGAAAATTCAGAATTGTTGAATGACCACAAAGCAGGCCCATGGCAAGCTGCCATCCCTGGATCTAGGAGATTCTCTCTTATGTCCATATTTCTTCTCATATCAATCATGAAACTGCATTCTGTCGCATTTGCATCATCAGCATTCTGAAGTAACTCTTTAAAAATATCTGACACAGAAGGATATTCTTCCAAAATGTTTTTAATCCTTACAGTAAGTGGTTCTCTTTGTCCTGACTGCTCAAACCCCATGTTTTCAGGATTGATTAGTCTTGTGCTAAGGCACGGAACTTTCAGCCACTCAGCAGTTTTCATTGGTATATCCTCATGCACCAAAATGATTGGTTCCACGGAATCTTCAAGTAAGTCATTGAGGTCATCAACTTTGATGTCACAATAACAGCATTCATGAATTGGCTTCATTACAAGTTTGGAAGGATTTTTGCTGTGATGTATAGGAACTGGTGTATTGAGGCTTGCTGGAATTTGATTGCTATAGAGCCATCTGATAATATTCAACATAAGATGAAGGTTTTGTTTGCTTTCTTGTTCACTGAGATCTTGGTCACTTTTGAGATAGACCTTCTGAATTACCATGGAAATATGTTCTGAAGTCAACTCCTCTATAGAACCACAGACCTTAAACAGCTGGTGAAATTTTGCCATGGTTTTAGGCACATTATGTAAATAAGGCTGAAGGTCCAGATCATGAATTGGTTTTATCACAGCCTGGGCAAGAGGACAAAATTTTCTGCCAGTCCAAACCCATGGGAATTTCAAGGCCTTAAAAGAATCTTTCCCTTCATTCAAGTGATCATGCATGAACCCATAAATTTCAAGCAAAATATGTTGGAACTGATAATAGTCTTCATCACTAAAGGTTTTTGAAGTGTACCAGTCAACAACTGTTTTAAAATGTTTTAAGACAGCACTAATGCTAGGCTTTGTGAAGATACCTAGAACCTTCTCCAAGTTCACATTAACATTTTCAACAAGAGGAAGTGATGAGCCCACTAGAATGGCATGAGCCGCATCACACATATCTGGAGGTGCACAAAAATTACAGAGATCCCCTTTCCAGACCAAGGAACCTGGATAATTTGGAGGCCTTTCTTTGCAGGCTGGAACCCATTTTAGTTTCTTCAATGTCATCTTTCCCTCAGAAGACTGCAAGAGTGTCTGATTTTTATTCAAAACCATTAAGAGGGTTTTGGCTTTCTTCAGAACATCCTGATCTGGACAAGAACTGACCTGCTGTAAAGCTTCGATTTTTTTTGCAACTTGCACAACATCTTTCTCTTTGAGGCTGGCTTCATTTTTTAAACCAATCTGTCTCAAAGCATGAAGGATATCTGGTGAGGTAAAAACAACAGGTGGGAAACAGATTTCTTCATCATAAAAGAGATCCTTTAGCACTTCTACATCAGGATCAAAGAGTTCACTGGCTGAAACTACTTGTTCCTGTGAAATCTGAATGAATTTTAATGGCATTAGCCAATCAAGTACATTTGGATTCTCATTTTTAAGAGAGGACAGGTTCTCAAGGATCCATAACATAAGATGTGTTATCTCCTCATGTGTATAAAATGCATTTTCAGTATCATTTAAAATAAGCTTTAAACAGCTAGTGGTCTTTAATTTCTCAATTTTCAACATGTTTGCCAGGCGAATGGTAGCTTCATCATTACTATCGATTACTGCAATAGACAGTCGTAGATCTTTTGGAAGCTTAGCAGTATGATCCAAGACCTTACAGCCTTTCAGTTTTGTATAAGAGGAAATCCCTTGGTCGGATGAGTGGTTAATTCTTTTGAATATTGTTAATTCTTGAATTATTCTTTTCTCTTTTTCACTGATATCAGTTAAACTAGCCAAGAACTTTCTCAATGCATCTTTGTGTGTAGGAAGTAATGAAGCTATCTGGTTACACAATTTCTGCAGTGGTATCTTCTCCATTATCTGCAAAACAGCACTTGGTAGTGGTGAATGAATGTATTTTTTAATAAGTGGATGTTGTATAGAGGTATCTAATTTTTTCAGGACAATCCCCCCAAGTTTTTGTACAACGTCTGCTAAAAATTCTGGAAGCTGTGCTTCAGTTTCGTCATCTAAAATGACTACTGATGGGGTCCTGAGTCTAATGAGTTCAACACATGTTTGACCTTCATCTAGTACCGTTCTTGGGATAAGTGGCATCTCGTCGAATAAAGTCAAATCCTCTGAAAAATGTATATAGAGATTCTTCCAAACCATTTTAAGCCATGCAACAGATGGATGATGTCTGTCTTCACTGAATGGATACCACTGAACAACCAACTCTCTGCCAGGCCAGAATATATTCATTACTTCTTTAATAAGGCGTGCAAATCGCTCTGGATTTAGAAGCTGCAGCTGAGTACATGGTCTTCCTGTAAATTACACATAGAAATGTTATCAATACAAATTCTACTAAAAAAGGCTTCTATTTTCACAGATAAGATTGGTATAGAAAGTAGCTTTAAATAAATGAAAAAAATCAGCATAACTGAACTAAAGTAAATTTTAAATAATGATAATCTATACAAAAATCCATTCTTCTCTTTGCAAAGTGCTTACTTTAAGCAAATAATAAAATGCTTTAAAAGTATATTCAAAAGTATCTTACAGTGTGCTACAAATATATTCAACATTAAAAACAATGTCTAGTTCATTTGTCAAAAAATAAAAGTACCAAAAAAAATACAGATAAGGTTTATGTAATTATTTTTCATATAAGGGTAAATAATGATAAGCAAACTCAAATATCTTCTGTGATTATTTTGTGTTTTCAAGACCTGTGGGGCTAAGTGGGAAGTACAGAACACAAAGTTAGAGCACAGAAGCTGGAGTCTCCTCAGAAGCTCTCTGAAATGAAGGATATCACATAGTTTCCTTTTAACCTCTATTCAGATGTTGTAATTGGGTGACAATTAATCTTTGTGGGACTTGAACTCATCTAGAAAAAGAAATGGAATTGACATTCTAAGTATAGACATTTTATGCACAAAATAAAGTAGCAGCCACTTATTATTATTCCATCTACCTACTGTTTATTAAAGTATGCTTGGCAGAGTCCTTTGATTTTATAGAAATGCTGAATGGGTATTGTGAATATGTAGGATATTGCATAAAGGCAACAGTTTTCTCCCACCAGAACAACTCTACTTCTAGATGTTTGTAAACTGAGATGTATGTTATGTGTGTGTATGTATATGTGTGTGTGTATATATATTCATATTTTATATAGTTATATATATTATATATATATATATATATATTTAGGAGGAACAGATTACTTATTTTTATCATGGACTTATTAATTAACATTTCTTTCTAAGTTCATTTTGTGTTTTAGAATATGTATAATATTTGTAATAGGTATGTATTTGTACATATAGGGAAAAGGATCTCAAAATCAATTCTGTGGAAACTAACATTTATTTTATTTCCTTATGGACATACGGCTTCTAGATCCCTAAGAACAACTCTGGAAAACAAGGTTACAAGGAATATATCTCAGGCCCTTGGAACTTGTGTATATCATCATTTTTACCCAAGGAAGAATATCCTTTCAAAGGCTTACACATCAGAAGATAACTTCTACATCATGTGACAATATAATTCAAGTAGTAATATTTCAAAAATTTAAAGATTTTGTCAGAATGATAAATTCAATTTCTTTGGGTTATTGACCCAATTAAGATATAATTATATACTACTACTCTTAAAAGTACTTAATGAGGGCTTGTGAGATGGCTCAGAGGCTAAAGGAGCTTGTTTGTAAAGCTTGCTAGCCCAGGTTCAATTCCCCAGTACCCATACATAGTTAGTTGCACAAAGTGGTGCAGGCATCTGGAGTTGGTTTGCAGTAGAAGGGAGTCCTGGAGTGCCCATTCTCTCATTCCTTGTAAATAAATAACACTATTTTTTTAAATAATGAATTAACTTAATGAACACAATATCCAAGTTATAAGCAAAGCAAGGATTCAATGCAAAAGAGACAATCAAGTTAGACATTAAAATAGAGAACACTCAGAAAACTAAAAATTAAGTATGTAATCATTCTATGTTCTATGTCAATTGCCACATGACATGCATTCTTAGGTAATGCTGCCCAACATCCTTGCATAGAATTTAACAATTTTTTTAAAACACACTCACCTTCTGGAAAATTACCTGATTATTAATAAAATGCCAACACACATACACACACCACATGTAGCATGCAACTAACACCAGTCATGCTCAACTAAAAAGAACACATGACAGAAAGTAAAGGAGAGAGAAAATATACATTAAATTGATTCAATTTGAAGTCCCAAGTTCTATCTACTTTTTGTTAAAGATGTTTAGCTTTTAACCCTATATAATAAATGTTAACATAAGAAAGACTCCATGGCCTGTGTTAGCAAGCAACTGAAGTACCTCTACTTGGATGAGGAAAATAATTTTTAGGCATTTTAATAAATGTTGTGGGTTTTGTGGCCTTACAAATTATCATTAATGTCAAGAGGTTAACTATCATGGTGAAATTATTCCTAGGAACAGAAAAATGTTATCTAAACTATTACCAGGTATAATCATATAACTTGGAAGGATCCCCTTTTATGGTGAAAACAATCTTAAGACAATGAATCTCTGCTTAGAGACTGTACTTTTTTAATTGTTTTGGTTTATATTTATGTTATTTTTATGTTTATGTTCAGTGCTAACCTTGAGAATAAATACAACATGGTAGGAAATACCAGTTTACTTAAAGTTTTACTTAGTCAAGCAGTCTCAGTCCTAAACTTGTGTGGATGTGTGTGATGTGTATATAGAGGGGAAGGCACATGCCCATGCCACAGCACATGTGTGGAAGTCAACTTTCACACAAAGTGTGGAGAACAACTTTCAAGTATTGGTACTCCCCTTCCACCTCATCTGAAACAGGATGTTCCTCTTTCCCTTACTCCCTCCCCTGTTCCCTCCTCTTGTTTTTGCTGTTGCTTTTATCACTGCTGCATTAACCAACCAGGTTAGCTAGTCTGTAAGTTTTCTAAGCCTCTTCAAAATTCTCTTGTATGCCTCCCATGTCACTGTTAGTGTGCTGGGATTACAGAAGCCCACAATGGCTTTACAGCTTCCTGTGTGGGATCTGAGGTTCAAACTCAGGTACTCAGCCTTGAGGAGCAAGTGCTTTATATGATGAGCCACATTCTTATTCACCTGGAAGTTTTAATTAACTGGGAGTTCACTACATTTTCCAGCGTCTCACCCTAGTGGGCACAATGCTGATTTAAGACTCCAACTACAATGGCAGATCTTTATGCTTCTGGGGTACATATAATGGCAAAGGAGCTCTGATCTATGGTGAATTTTAATAATATTCTAATGTATAGGGCAATTCAAATCTTTGTAATAAATATATGTGAAATAGTAGTGGTCCAGTTAAATGATGCACTGTAGGGAACAACAGTAGAGAAAAAGAAAAAGGCAATAGAAATAAAACAGTAGACAAGGCAGTCTATTGCATGGCACCAAGTACTCGAGCCAGCACTGGAGTCTAGCAGTGGGTACTGCAGGCCCTAGGGCCTTTGGAAACAGCCCACTCTAAAATGCCATGGCCCAAGAACAAGCCTAGAGACCCAACTGCTTCCCTGTATACTACCTTGACTCACTGTGGATTGACCATAATGACTTCTGGTCTTTGGTGGGCTGGTTTGTTTGTTTCCTGTGGCACTAGCATTGAGCCCAGCATATCTTAAACTCTAGGCAAGCATTCATCACTGAGCTATATTCCAACCCTCTTTAAACTTTTTGTTTTAGGAGAGGTTCTTGCTAAGTTGCCCAAACTGGCTTCAAACTCACTCCTAATCATCATAAAGCCTTTAACCCTACTCACCAGCCCCATAATTCACTCCTTTCCTTCCTTTCTCATCTGGTTATTTGTGTGTATTGCATAACAGAGGTGCACTGTCATACTTTCCTATTTAACCACAACATAAAATGCAACTCTGCATGTTTCTTTTGTTTGAGATTAAATGTTACATGAATTAAAGGATTTCAAGTCATTTAAATAGTTTTAGTATTTATAGTAGCAAAGGGTTACATTAGTAGTTTCCTCTCTCCTTTAATAGTTATTACCACCAGAAACAAAAACTAACATAATTTCTATCTACTTAGGTTAAAAAAAAAAAAAGCAACAAGAAAAGGATTCAACAAACCAATAAATAACAGAAAAATCAGGCTTCAAATGAACACAGCAGTCAGTCAGTAATCCTACCTGAATATCCCCAGAGAAGTTGCTGTGCTAGAATATAATTAAATCCATTCTTAGAAAGTCCAGAATTTTCAAAAATTCACATCCACACTACAGAAATCATTCTGCATCTTAGTGTTGTCGCAAACTCTTTACAGATCATTATGTAAAAGCCAAAAACTAAACTCCAAACATAGCAGAATGTATAATTAAGATTTAATGTTGTATACCAATGCAAACTAAATCTAAATTACATAAGATTTTGCTCAGAATGAAAGCAAAGGAGGAGGGTGCATCCTTATATGCATGAATTACATTTTGTCCACAAAGCCATTTGGTAAGCCTTTTACACACGCTGTCATCCCATAATATTCAGAGTCCAGGTAAGAATGGAGAAAGGGAAGAAATATAATTTCATAAACTTTTGATTATCTATGCAAAGTAAATGTACAATTAATTCTGAGTTTTTGATAGTAAAAGGTAAAATTTATCAAATAATCATACTGTTTGCTTATTGTAACCATCAATAATCACAACTTTCTAAGACTGTCCCCCATGGACAACTAACTCTCCTCTGCCCAAGGTAACTCAAATATACTGTTACACCTACATGGGATGTTTGTGCATTTGGGTGCCTTACACTCTACATGACAGCAAAGACAGGGACTGCCATCAGATTTACCTCATGAGGAAGCACTTGTCAGTCAATACTAAGTGCTAAAGTACTAGGAATGAATGCCTGGGTGTGGTCTCAGACCTTGTATGATCTATGGGGAAGGCCAGAACTAGATAAAGGATTACAAGTAATTACATAGCGCACAGGTATGATGCTGTACTGATCCCAGTACTGTAGAAGCATGCATGGACTGCTTGAATGGGTACTATGAGTGAAATGAAGAGAGAGCAGACAAGAAAAAGCCACATATCCACACCTAAGACAGGAAGACAGTATGTTCTCTAAATATGAGAAAGATAGGGAAATATGAAACAAAGGAAATAAATGGACAATAGCAAGTATTTATTTTACCTTTCCATGTACCAGAATCTTTATAATACCCAAGAAAAGACCATGGACAGGTAATAAAAAACTTCATGGCCAATGTTAAGGATTTTGGCTTTATGTAAGAAAAAGGGGAAGCCTTCAAAGATTTTCAGTTAAAAGATGGTAAAATGATTTAGAAAGATGAATCTTGGTAAGGTTGTGTTAAAACAAGCAAGAATGGACATAAGGTGACACTACAGGTTATGCCTGTGTTTCAAGGACTGATGACAGTGGCCTGAATGTGGTTGACAGTAGGCTAGGAAGGAAGGAAGATATTCTCCCAAAGACAGCTCTCTTCCTCCAACAAATAGCTGTGGGAATGGCAACCCCAACATTTTCACAGCACAAGTCTTAGGGAATACAGCTATCTAGATACCTGAGGCAGTATCTAAAAATGCTACATTTTCTGAAGATGTATACACACATACATGAGATATCATCACAATAAACAGTGTGTAATGGGATAAACAAGTCAAAGTAGACACTGAAAATATGATAGCCCTCCACACATGAAGGCTGGAATCTCCCCCTATATGTGTGAGACTAGCACACACTCCTTGACTTGTCACCCACCACCAAGGGCCCATTCCAATTCTCAGCACTTGTCAAAGTGTCCATCACATGAAAGACAGTGTTGATTTACTTGGGTCAGCTTTGCACTGCTGGCAAAAGAAAAAAAAAAAAAAAAGATTGAGAGCAGCTTGTGCAAGAAAAGGGTTCATTTTGTCTTACAGACTTGAGGGGTAGCTCCATAATGGCAGGAGAAAATGATGGTAAGAGCAGAGGGCGAATATCACCTCCTGGCCAACATCAGCAGCAGGAATGTGTGCCAAACACTGGCAAGAGGAAGATGGCTATAAGACCCATAAGCCTGCACCCAAAAATATATCACCTTTAGGAGACTCCAATTCCCAAACTGGGGACCTAGCATTCAGAGTACATAAGTTTATGGGGAATACCTTAATAAGCTGTGACCTTCTCCAGTTTTATGCATCACTGCATTAATTTCATTTAGTGTGATTTTGGGATATACATAAACAGAAATACGTGTTTATAGAATACTCCTGGGTTATGAAATAGATTGTGTCTAAGAAATAAGTCTGAAAATTAAGATATATATACATGGGATCTTGGTGCCTATCCATCTAATAGGTATTTATCTTATTCAACTGATTTTTTTGTCTATTTCTTTCAACCAAAACCCATTTACATGCTTTTCTAAGTAGTCTACTCTCCCTGAGTTTCTGACATTCAGCTATTTACTCATGTAACTTAAATGACAAATAAAGTAAACCTGTAAACACAATAATTAGGTAAGCCAGGCATGGTGGTGCACACCTCTAATCCCAGCACTTGGGAGGCAGAGGTAGGTAAATCACTGTGAGTTCAAGGCCAGCTGAAACTACATAGAGAATTCCAGGTCAGCATGGACTAGAACAAGACCCTACCTTGAAATACCAATAATAGTTACGGTGGTGGTGGTGGTGGTAGTAGTAGTGGTGGTTATGTAAAGAAAAGCACAAGTGTGGCTCTACCTCTATAACCTGCAACTCAGGCAAGTCATCTAACCCCTTCAATTTCCTTGAGCTTCTCAAGTAAAGATGCAACATAGGATCTACTTTCTCACATATGTGGAGAACAAGCATCATAATAGGAGAAACTACTTGGAAAAAGAGATCCTAAATCACAGGCAAATGACAGGATATGCCTTTCACCTTTGTAGCTGTGTCCCCAATATTCCAAGCAAACGAGTCAACCAGGCACTTGCTCAGATTCCAGGAATACAAAAATAATGATTGCACTGCTCACTAAGACTTCATAGTCTAGCATAGCAAGAGTATGACAGCATAATATAATGGATAAAAAATAATAATAATGATAGAATGAACTAAATGGACTATATACTTAGTTCCAAGAACAAAAGAAAGGCATTTACCTTGGACTTCTAAGGTAGGAGTAAGGTACAAAGAGAGATGTCAAAAGAAGTGACTCATGAACTAATTATTAAATGTTGAATAAAGGCTAATTGAAAATAAGTAGAGCATGTGACCAATGAATAAGATCCTCCAGTAGTCATCCTCACAGATATATCCATTTGAACAGATATTCATTCATTAAATTACCTTCTCAAGAGCCAATACTAGGTGACAGACCAAAGTATCCAATTTCAGTATAAAAACAAAGGCACAATGAAGAAGGCAGGAAGGTAAGAGTTTCATACCTTCCCCAATTCCAAGCAACACAGCATGGGAGAGAGATGTCTCTCACCTATAGGAGGGAGAAGGAACTAAGTCAAGGCCTTAGACTTGAAGCCCAGATGCCAGTCAGCCTTCTAGGCCAAGGGACTGCCTTCACCAAAACAAGCTCGACTTCAAACAGCAAAGTACAAGGCAAGACTGAATTCACTGGAGGTAGGACAGGGCAGTACACATAGCACTTAGCCTTAGAACTCAGTGTACCAAGCTGGTGAAACTAACACTAGTCCAGTGATAGAGCCTGGAGCAGTCTTGATGCCAAGTAGAGATGTAGGCCAAGTCTAACAAGCTTGTTTGTGTGTGTGTTCATGTGAATGCCTTGCACATATGTGTACAGGTGTGTATACACCTGTATGTGGAGGCCATCCTCAGGTGTCATCCTTAAGAATACCATCTGTGGTGGTTTGATTCAGGTGTCTCCCATAAACTTAGGTGTTCTGAATGCTAGGTTCCCAGCTGATGAATATTTGGGAATTAATGCCTCCTGGAGGAAGTGTATTGTTGGGGGCGGGCTTATGGATGTTATAGCCAGTTTCCCCATGCCAGTGTTTGGCACACTCTCCTGTTGCTGTTGTCTACCTTATATTGGCCAGGGAGTGATGTCCAATCTCTGCTCATGCCATCGTTTTCCCCTACCATCGTGGAGCTTCCCCTCGAGCCCGTAAGCCAAAATAAATCTCTTTTTCCCAGAAGCTGCTCCTGGTTGGGTGATTTCTACCAGCAATGCAAACCTGACTGCAACACCATCCAACTCCTTTGAGACAGGATCTCTTACTGGTGACCAGCTCACTAATTAGGCTAGACTGGCTGGCCAGCAAGCCAAGCCCTAGGGCTTCCCTCTGTATGTCTCTGTCTACCCAGTGCTAGGATTGTAGGCACATGCCTCTATGTCTGGCATTTTATGTGGATACTAAGGATCAAACTCAGGATCCTCATAATTGCAAAGCAACACTTTGCTGACTGAGCTATCTCCCCATTGCCAGTCTATGAGAGGCTTAAAAAAAATCTCTTGAGGCAAAAAATATACTAAGCAAAGTTAAAACCTTTCAGATGGCATCAATAGCAGAAAAAATCTATCAGAAGAAAGGACAAGCAATTTCAGCCAACATCTTCTATGGCTAGTTGCAGCAATAGTGGGGTATGAGACTGCCTTGGCAAAAGACAACCTATTACCAGTGTAGGCCTTCATCCTCCCACAGTGTTGCACAGGTTTCGAGGACTACAGACCTGCAATGTGACACAGAGTGGGAGTATGAATGGCTGCAGGCATGGCATAAGAGTCTGGGCTCTCCATGGTGTGTCTGCTTAGAGACAAACAGAATCCCAGAGGGCCTGAACACAGGTCAGTGACTACAGATGAGACATTTGTGCCTACCGTGATCCCAGCAGGCTTGTAAGGATGGACTATCTACCCAGTCTAAGTATTCTCTCAGTTTACTCTGAACTGTGGACCTAAAACAAAACTCAGCTTGAACTGCCACATAGGTCTGAAACAGTGACACCAAACCAACAGCAGACTAGTAAGAACCTCAGACTTTGGATACCATCTGGTGCAGAAACAGTGAAGCAACAACAGGTTCAAAGAAATAACCTGCTTAGAGTTTATTAAAGGGCAGGTACAGACAAAGCTGGTTTACAAAGACTGGAATAAGTACTTAATCCTTAAATGAGCAGATGGTCATGTGCCAAAAACCATCAAAAACGTTCTACATCTGGGCATGGAAATGCACACCTGCAATCATAGCTACTTAGAAGGCTGAGGGACTGCAAGCTCAAATCCCACCTGAGCCACAGAGTTTAAGGACAGCCTTGGCAACTTACAAAACCCTGTCTCAAAAAGAAAAAAGGGGGGGCTAGCATGTGTGAGACCTTAGGTTTAATCTTCAATATAAAGGGAGGGAGGGAGGGATAAAAGGGGAGATGAGGGAGAAAACAAGGGAGGGAGAAAGAAAAAGAAACAAGAGCTGGAGAGAGGGCTCAATGGTTAAGGCACTTGCTTGCAAAGCCTAACAACCTGGGCTTGATTCCCCAGTATCCACATAAAGCCAGATGCACAAAATGGTGCATGCATCTGGAGTTCATTTACAGCAGCTAGAGACCCTGTCGCGGCCATTCTATCTGTCTCTACCTATTTTCTCTATCTTTGCATGCAAACAAGTTAAAAAAAATTTAAGACAAACAAAGGAGGGAAGAGAAGAGAAGGAAGAGGAGAGGAAGGGAGGGAGGAGAGGAAGGAAGCAAGGAAGGAAATTATAGAGGAAAAAAAGAAAAGGAAAGATTTAAAAGAACTTTTGAGGACCATGACCCTCATCTAATGGTGAAAATGAGGCAAACGTCAAGAAAATTGAAAAATTAATCAGAGAAACTTTACAGAGAAATGGGAGCTATTTATTCAGGAAGGGTTTCCCAAACTTAAAGCTATTCATTTGAACAGAAAAATACATTAAGCAAAATTAAAAACCAGACAGAAGCATCAACAGCAGAAAAAAATCAGACAGAAGACAAGCTATCTGAAAACACAGCTGTAGGATTTTAAAAGAAAAGAAAAGAAAAAACAAAGAACTAAAGAACATCTAGGGAGCTTTGAGACAGCAGTAAAAGAGCAAACATTCACGTTTCCAAGGTTCTCTTGAGAATGCCAAAGCAAAAGAAAATTTATTCAAAGGGATAATACAGTAGCTTTCCAAACCTAATGAAGTTTACAAATATCCAGGCAGTGGAAGGTCAGTCACATTTCACTCAACTAAGTCTACTTTAAGACATACTATAATCAAGCTCTGAAAAGACTCTCCAAACAGCAAGAGAGAAGAATCAATGCATAAGCAGTTAAAATTTGCTTCATAGCAGGCTTCTTAGCAAAAACCTTACGAGCTTGAAAGTGGCATGAAATTTTCATAGTACCAGGTGGTGAGAGGGGTCACTACCAATAATGAATACTGTATACAGTATAAAGCTATCCCTTAGAAATAAAGACAAAGAAATTGTCTGTGTGTGTGTGTGTGTGCATGCGCACAAATAATTTTTTTTAAAAATTTAAAAGAAAAAGAAATAAACTAAAAACAAAGGCTACAAGGATGTATTTCCACCAAACCTGTCCCACAGTAGTTCTTCGAACTAAAAGAAAGATTCATAAGAAAACATGGGAAGATATAAAATTCACTGGTAAGAGTAGCTACACAAATTCAGCCCTAGTGAAGGAGAAGTAGGAGAAAGCTAGCTTCCTTCAGGAAGTTCAGAGACAGAAGCCCGAAGAGGGAACAAGGAGATGCCATTCTGTCCATCTTGGTAAAACTGAAACTTGGGTCTAATCCTGCCTCTCCAAGATGGCTGCCAGTGACATGCCCAGAAGGAACTTCCCTGCTTCTTCAGCTCAGACCTCTTGAGTCCACAAACCAATCAGATCTTGGCAATGTTTGAACCATACAAAGGAGGTTACCCAATGGCCCTTTCTCTTTCTTTTGTCCTGTGACTTAGCCTGAGCATCCACTTGAATCAGTCTCTCTTTCCCAGCTTGTCTGGGATCAGCCTGGCTGGGAAGGAGAGAGTACGTATCCTTTGACTTGGGTACTTTTCTTCTTGCCTTCTATTTATGTCACTTTGATTATATGTAAGATTTATCCTTGATCTCTGAGTCCTTCACAAAGGACTACTTCTTAATCCTCTGGTCTGTTATTTGAAGGGGCTTCTACACCCCATATTCCACAAGTGCAAAACTGCTCAAGCCTTTCTCTAACTATCAATTTCCCTTAAATAACACACAAATTATGATTTCTCACCAAATAAACTCAAAAATTCATAATTTATCCTTCCCAAGTCCATTTTATCAGTTCTTTGTTAAAAATAAGAGTGACATGGGCTGGAGAAATGCCTTAGCGGTTAAGCACTTGCCTGTGAAGCTAAGGACCCCGAGGCTTGACTCCCCAGGACCCACATTAGCCAAATGCACAAGGGGCACAGGCGTCTGGAGTTCTTTCACAGTGGCTGGAGGCCCTAGCGCACCCATTCTCTCTATCGCCTTCTCTCTCTGTCTGTCGTTCGCAAATAAATAAATAAATAAATAAATAAATAGAGTGATAGACAGAGGAGGACACTGAACATTCCCCACCTTCTTCATGTGTGCACAGGGACATGCATCTACATGCACATTTGCACACATACATGCAAACACCAGACACATATACCACGTATTACATATATGTACCAAGAAATTCAAATGTTGGTAGGAATGGCATGCAAATTTAGGCCTTTTATCAGTATATTTTTTTTGCTTCTTAAGTGTATGCTGTCATTTCAAAATAGCTTATTATAACCAAGATCTTTTATGAGCCTCATGGCAATCACAAACCATAAGCAAGGAATTTAAACACATCAGAGGAGTAACTCACTAACGACAAAGAAAGACTGTAAGAGAAGAAAGAAATGACTATAATAAAACAAGTTACAGGGCTGGAGAGATGGTTCAGCAGTTAAAGTACTTGCCTGCAAAGCCTAAGGACCCAGGTTCTATTCACCAGTACCCACAGAAACACTAGGTGGTGCATGTGTCTGGACTTCGTTTGCAGTGGCTAGAGAGACTGGTGCACCAATTTGCTCTCTCTCAAATAAATAAATAAAATTTTTAAATTATAAAACAAGTTACAAACTGGCTGCAGTAAGACTTCACATATCAATTACCTTAAATGAAGATAGACCATATTATCCAATTAAAAGACAATAACTGAATGGATTAAAAGACTGCACGGCTGGAGAAATGGTTCAATGGTTAAAAGCGCTTGCTTGCAAAGCCTGATGGTCTGGGTTCAGTTCCCCAGTGCCCACATAAAGCCAGATGCAAAAGTGGAGCATGCATCTGGAGTTTGTTTGCAGAGACAGGAGGCCCTGGTACACCTATATTCTATCTTTCTCAAATAATTAAATTAAATTAAAGATTCCATTATATGTTGTTTACAAGAAACTTCATGATATGTGTATAAGAGATCACAAACAATTCAACAATACACCTTTAGGCCTTGGAGAAATTAGAATAAGCCAAGGCATAAAGCAATAATGAAGATCAGGGCAGAAATTAATGAAACAGAGACCAAACTAATACAAAGAAACATTTAAACAAAGCTGGTTCTTTGAAAGGATAAACAAGACCAAAAAAAAAAAAAAAGAGAGAAGGGCTGGAAAGAAGGCTTAGCGGTTAAGGTGCTTGCCTGCCAAGTCAAAGGACCTAAGTTTGATTCCCCAGGATCCATGTAAGCCAGATGCACAAGGTGACACATGCATCTTAAGTTAGTTTCCAGAAGCTGGAGGTCCTGGCATGCTTACTCTCTGTCTCTGTCTCTCTCTCCTCTCTCATATAAATAAATTATTTTTAAAATTATAAAAGAGAGAGAAGACCCAAATTAATAAAAATTAGAAATGAAAAGGGAACTATTATAACAGATACCAATGAATCAGAAGGACATACGTTAAAAATATATACTCCACTAAACTGGAAAATCTAAATGAAGTGGAAGAATTGACAGGTAGATATGAATGGATAGATGGATGGATGACAGATTTGACCTACCAAAATCAATCCAAGATGAGATAACCCATTTAAACACACCTATAACAAGTAATATCAAAGAAATCATAAGAAAAAATATCCCAACTAAAAAATCTTCAGGACCAGACAGACTCACTAATGAATTTTACTAGACCTTCAAAGAACTAACATCAATACTTTGTAAGATTTTCCATAAAGAGAAAAGGAAGGAACACTAACAAACTCCATGTATGAAACCAATATCACCCTGATACCAACATGAGGAAAAGACACAACAAAAAAAGAATTATAGACCAATCTCCATCATGAACATAGATGTAAACTTTCTCAAGAAAATACTGGCAAAAAGAAAACAAGAACACATCAGAAAGATCACTCACTCTAACCACATGAATTTTATTCCAAAGATGTAGGGATGGTTCAATATACACAATTCAGTAATGTAATATACCATGTTAGTGGATTCAAGGACAAAACCATATCGTAATCTCAATAGATGCAGAAAAGATATTTGACAAAATTCAATATTCCTTAAAGATCAATGTCCTAAAGATAATGAGAACTGAAAAAATATATCTTAACAAAATACAGGCTATATATGACAAATCTATAGCCAACATTATAGTGAAGAGGGAAAAACTTAAAGTACTACCTCTCAAACCTGGAACAAGACAATTTATCCATTCTTATTCAACACAGTACTGAAAGTCTTAGCTACAACATTAAGATACAAAGAAAAGGGATATAAATAAGAAAAAAAGGGGCTGTACGGATGGCTTAGTGGTTAAGGTACTTGCCTGCAAAGCCAAAGGACCCAGGTTCAATTCCCCAGGACCCACATTAGCCAGATGCACAAGGGGGCGCACATGTCTAGAACTCATTTACACTGGCTAGAGGCCCTGCAGCACCCACTCTCTCTCTCCTTCTTTCTCTGTCAAATAAATAAAGATAAATAAATAAAATATTTTTTAAAAAAAGAAAAAAAGGAGTCAAATAATCTTTATTTGCACATGACATATTAGATAATTACATAACAACTACACCAAAAAACACTTAACTTTTTGTTGTCATTTTGTTTTGTTTTGTTTGGTTTTGTTTTGTTTTGTTTTGGAGGCAAGATCTCACACTTGCCCAGGCTGCCTTCAAACTCATGGTGATCTTCCTACTCAGCCTCCCCAGTGCCGGGTTTAAAGGAATGAGCCACCACAGCCAGCACTACCAGAAAACACAGAACTGACAAACCCTTTCAGCAAAGTAGCAGGACACAAAATTAACACATAAAAATCAATGGCCTTCCTTCATACCAAACATAACATACTGAGGATGAAATCAGGGAAACAAACCCATTTACATATCTCCTCAAAAATAAGTGAAATAACTAAGGAAATGAAAGACCTCTAAAATGAAAATGTTAAAACACTCAAGACAGAACCAGCCTAGATGTCCCTCAACTGATGAGTGGATAATGAAGATGTAGCACATTTACACAATGAAGTTCTACTCAGCGGTAAAGAAAAATGAAGTTACAAAATTTGCAGGAAAATGGATGGATCTGGAAAGGATTATACTAAGTGAGGTAACCCAGTCCCAGAAAGCCAAATGTCACATGTTTTCTCTCATGTGTGGATCCTAGCTACAAATGATTGGACTTCTGTGTGAGTAGGAAGAAAACTCAGTAGCAGAGGCCAGTAAGCTAGAAAGGATATATAAAGGGAATAGGAAAGGGGGGGGGTGCTTAATAGGATGGTACTGTATATTGTATATATGTAAGTAGAAGAACAGAGTAATGGGGGTGAAAAGGCCTAAGTGAGGTCAGGGGAAGAGATTGAGTAAAGGAAAGGTAGAGGGAGGGCTAATCAAAATCTAAGAGGATAAAAATAAGTCATATGGGCTGGGCGTGGTAGTGCATGCCTTTAATCCCAGCACTCAGGAGGCAGAGGTAGGAGGATCACCATGAGTTTGAGGCCACCCTGAGGCTCCATAGTGAATTCCAGGTCAGCCTGGGCTAGAGTGAGACCCTACCTTGAAAAAAACCAAAGGGAAAAAAAAAGTCACATGGAAACCTACTTTTTTAGACAATGGAACTGTACACAGGAGCCATAGATTGTTACTAGAAAATTTTCAGTGCCAGGGATGGGATACTTTTCAGTGAGTTGTTGGCCAGGGAGGTCCCTGATGCCGCCAAAACATTACAGGCCACTGCCGAGGCCTTTGGTTTCTCACCAGGAATAGATGGTAAGACCCTATGCTGAAGACTCATAATACTTGGGCTACAAGGTCACTAAGAAATCCTGCTGGAGCTGAAAACCTTCTTCACATAGATCAGCTGACAGAAAGCTGGAAAAAGTCACACAGCATGCAGTTCAATGGGAAAGAGAGAAATCACCAGTGAAGATACCCAACAGTGGACACTGCAAGCCTTATATTTTGCCAGCCAGGCCAAATGAGACAGCAGGTGCAATAGTGGCTCGTCTGTTATGGGGGAAACCAACCACCCTCTAATCTGACTAGAGGCCCACTCCATGGGAGGGAATACATCCCTGATAATGAAAACCTACAACAGGGTTAGTCATGAGACCTAGGGGTGTAACTTCTGCAGCTGTCTGGCTAAATGTATATACTATGCTCACCAAACTGCCCAGTAAGTACTTCTCTTAAGGTTCATAACCTAATGCTACTATCACTTTTGGTTAGCGAACCTTCTCTTTTCAGATGGCAGTGACCTTGGGATGACTCAGAAGGCACCATGGTGCTAGAAAGAAGTGACAGAGGAGTGTTCAACACTGAAATATCTCAATCACACCTTCCATGGCTCAGAGTCCATTGCAGAAGAGGTGGCAGAAAGAATGTAAGAGCTAAAGGAAGAGTAGGACTCCTTACAATGTGTTCCTCGAGACACAAAATGGCCTGGATATTCATGACCTCACAGTGCCTGACACTACCTACACAAGACCATCATAATAGGAAGAAAAGATCATGACATCAAAATAAAAGAGAAACTGATTGAGAGGGGGAAGGGATATGATGGAGTGGAGCTTCAAAGGGGAAAGTGGGGTGAGGGAGGGAACTACCATGGGATATTGTTTACAATTATAGAAGTTGTCAATAATAAAAAACACTCAAGACAGAAAGGAAAATGAAAGACATCCATGTTTATGGATTGGAAGAATAAATATTGTAAAAAAATAATTACCATACTGATGTGGATTTGGAGACTTGGGCGATTTCCCCACCGCCCCCCAAATCTGTGAACTCTAACAAGGGTAAATTATGAATAATTAAGTTTATTTAGGGAGAAATTATGAAATAGGAGATTTACTGTAGGGGGAATCAGATCTAAAATATTCACTAGGAAAGAATAATCCCTTTAAGAAATGGTACTGGGCAAACTAGATATCCATCTGGAGACAAATAAAACTAGATTCTTATCTCTCTTCAGGCATGAGAATTGACTCCAAATGCATCGCAGACTTTAATTGTAGACCTGAATCTCTGAGGCTGCCAGACAGAATAGTAGGCTAGGACTTTCTGAACAGAACTCCAGTCATTCTGGAAATAAGGCCATTAATCATTCAATGGGACCACATGAAATTAAAAACAAAACAATAACAACAACAACAACAAAAAAAATTGTACAGCAAGAAACAAAAACAATAACAACAACAACAACAAAAAAAATTGTACAGCAAAGAACACTGTTAATCAAACAAAAAGGCAGCCTACAGAATGGGAGAAAATCTTTGCCAGCTATATATCTAACAGAAGATTAATATTTAGGATACACAAAGAACTCAACTAAATAATAAAATCAAATTAAAAAAATGGGCTATAGAACTAAATAAAGGTTCTCAAAAGAAGAGATACAAATGGCCAAGTTAAATGCAAATTAAAACTACTTTGAGATTCTACCTCACTCCAGTCAGAATGGCTATCATCAAGAAGTCAAATGAAGCCCAGCATGGTGGCACATGCCTTCAATCCCAATACTCAGAGCCTGAGGTAGGAAGATCACTGTGAATTTGAGGCCATCCTGGAGCTACAGAGTGTGTTCCAAGTCAGCCTGGGCTACAGTGAGGTCCAGCCTCTGGGGGGGAAAAAAAAAAAGGTGTCAAATGACAATGCATGCTGTTGAGGGTATGGGGAAAGCAGAACCCTTCTGCATTGTTGGTGGGAACATAAACTGATACAGCCATTATGGAAAGAAACATGAAGGTTTCTGAGACAGCTAAAAATAGACCTACCATAAGACTCCACTATACCATTCCTGGCCACAGAGATATGTACTCATCAACATTTATTGTTGCTCTTTTCACAAAAGCCATGAAAAGGAACCAGCCTAGATATCTATCAGCTAATTAAGATATACATATGCACAATGGAGTTTTATTCACCAGTAAAGAAAACTGAAATTACGGGCTGGGGAGATGGCTTAGCGGTTACGCGCTGCCTGTGAAGCCTAAGGACCCAGGTTCGAAGCTCAATTCCCCAGGACCCACATTAGCCAGATGCACAAGGGGGCACACGCGTCTGGAGTTCGTTTGCAGTAGCTGGAGGCCATGGCACGCCCATTCTCGCTCTCTATCTGCCTCTTTCTCTGTCACTCTCAAATAAATAAATAAAAATGAAATTAAAAAATATTTTTAAAAAACTGAAAGTACAAATTTGCAGGAAAACAAATAGATCTGAAAAAGATTATACTAGGTGAGGTAACCTAGGCTCAGAAAATCAAATGCCATACACTCTCCCTCATATGTAGATCCTAGATTCAAAGTTTTAGATTTGTGTGTGAGTTGGACAAGAGTCGATAGTGGAAGCCAGGAAGTAGGAAGGACACATGAGGGAGGGAGGAGACAGAAGGACTTAAGGGGAAGATACAGTAGATATGTTACATAGAAGAGAGGAATACAATGGGTGGAATGGTTTAAAGGGGATCAGGGGGTGAATGGAGGGGAAGAGGAAGTGATAAGTGAGTTAATCAAAACTAAATAGGTTATAAATAACCCTGTGGAAACCTATTTCTTGGTTAATTAAAAAATACTTAAGTTTTTGAGCTGGGTGTGGTGGCACACGCCTTTAATCCCAGCACTAGGGAGGCAGAGGTAGGAGGATCACAGTGAGTTCAAGGCCACCCTGAGACTACAGAGTGAATTCCAGATCAGCCTGAGCTAGAGTGAGATCCTACCTCAAAAAAAAATTTTTTTAAGTAAGTTTTTAAAAAGTGGTAATTTGGGCAGAAGTATCCTGATGGGGTATGAATCCTATGCCCAGAAGCCATAGGCTGTCACAAAAATTTTACTGCCAGGATTAGGATGCCTCCCATTGAGGTATTGCTCAGCAAGGCCTCTGAGATCCCTAAAATAATACATGCAATTGCCAAGGCTCTTGAATGCCCACTAGAATTAGATGGTAAGACCCTATTGCTGAAGATATCACATACTTATTGCAGGACACTAAGAAATAAAGCTAGAAATGATATGGAAGGCTCCTCCCCACTGACTAGCTGCCATAGTCTTGGAAAGTGCTATGCAGCCTGCTGGAGAAATTATGAGCGACCTTAACAAGCAACTGACTCTGCAAGCTATATAAGTGGCCCACCCAGGCAAGATGCACCCACTAGTGCAATAGTGGCATTTCTATCATGGGGGGAACTGTTGCTAATTCAATCTGACACCTGCTCCACTGGAAGGACTTCATGTCTGATACTGAAAATCTAAGCAAAAGCCTATGGCTGGGAAAATCAAAAACCCTAGGAGCAGGATGTGGTGGCTTAATTCAGATGTCCCCAACAAAGTTATATGTTCTGAACACTAGGTCCCCAGCTGGTGGCAGTTTGGGAATTGGAGCATCCAGGAGGTGATATATTGTTGGGGGTGGGATTATGGGGGTTAGAGCTAGCTTCCCCTTGCCAGTGTTTGGCACACTCTCCTGCTGCTGTTGTCCATCTGATGTTGGTCAGGAGGTGATGTCCATCCTCTGCTCATGCCATCATTTTTTTCTGCCATAATGGAACTTCCCTTTGCGTCTGTAAGCCAAAATAAACTCTTTCTGCCCACAAGCTGCTCTTGGTTGGGTATCTTCTGCCAGCAAAGTGAAGTTGACTACAACAGTAACACTGGTACTGAGAAGTGGGATCATTGCTGCTAGAGACCTGATTTTGTGTCTCTGGCCTTTTGGAACTGCTTTGCAGAAGTAATGTGGATGAATTTGAAATCTTGACCAAAGAGACACCTTGCATTACTGTAAGTATAGCTTGATGGATTATTCTGGTCAGAGTTGAAAGACCTGAATGCAGCAAGAACTACGGACCATGAGGTTTGGCTTAGGACCGGTCTAGAAGCACTTTGTGTGAGAGGTTTGCTGTGTTCTGCCTACCTGTATCCTGGAAACTTGTGCAAGGCTGCAGATAAAAAATGTACTGGTGTGAGCAAAGGAATATAGCACAGAAAAAATACAGAAATTTGTGGGCAGAAACTACTGCCCATTCAGCTGCAATTGTTTGAGAGGTTGCAACCACTGAGAATGGGCCAGCTGATCTGCATTGGGACAAGAAGAACGCAGACTCTTTTGAAGGGGCCTGAAATCTAAAGGAGTATCCTATACTTCAAGGTCTGATTTTCCCCCCCTGGATTAACAAGTTGGTAGTCCCCTGGTATTATGTAGTATAACAAATGCAGGAAAGAGCGGATCACTAAATTTCTAACACGGTTTTGTACTGCTGAAATGGCTATGGGCAGTGTGAAGCAGGCTTGTTGGATTACCTGCGTGAAGGCCTGATGGAACCATGAGGATAGACCATGGATAACAGTGGAGACCCAATGGAGATGCCAGGGCTATGGGATAGTTGCCAAGAAGAGCTGCCAGAAATGGATGAAGTTTTCTGGGACTACGAGCAGCCTAAATGGGGGGGGGGGGTTACTACTCCAGAGACTCATTACTGGTTAGACTTATAGGACTTGCAAACTTGTCACTCACTAGAGTTGTGAGACTTGGAGCTACAGAGTTTGATGTTTTCCCTGTTTGTTTTCAGTCTTGTATTGGTTGAATATTTCTTTGCTATGTCCAATGCCATCCCTTGCAGTGTGAATGTTTATTCTGTGCCATTATGGGTCTTTTTTTCAGTATTATGGCTCAGTTATAGACTATGGGAATGTTTGAACAACACTGGGATTGATAAAACTATGGGGACTTTTAAAGTTGGACTGTATGCGCTACATTTTACATCATGGATGGTTATCAGTTTATAGGGACCAGAGTTGGAATGTGGTGGTTTGATTCAGGTGTCTCCCATAAACTTATGTGTACTGAACGCTAGGTCCCCAGCTGGTGGCAATTTGGGAATTGGAGCATCCTGGAGGTGATATATTGCTGGAGGCAGGCTTATGGATGTTAGAGCTAGCTTCCCCTTGGCCAGTGTTTTGCACACTCTCCTGTTGCTGTTGTCCATCTGATGCCAAGAGGTGATGTCCATCCTCTGTTCATGCCAACATTTTCCCCTGTCATCATGGAGCTTCCCTTTGAATCTGTAAGCCAAAATAAACTCTTTCCTCCAACAAGTTGCTCTTGATCGGGTGTCTTCTGCCAACAATGTGAAGTTGACTGCAATGGGGGTTTAGTTATTACTATTGTTTGACTATATGTATATGTTATGCCCACCAAACTGTCCTCTAAATGCTTATATTTATATATGTATATTAGTGCTACTCTTACTTTTGGTTAAGGAAATCTCTCTTTTCAAGTGGCAGTAACTGCTAAGGAGACTCAAAACTCAAAGTGCTGAGAAGTGACAGTTGAGTGTTCAGCACTTAATGTCACATGTCTATCACACCCTTCAATGGCTAAGGGACTATCGCAGAAAGGGAGGTGGAAAGAATGAAAGAGCCTAAGCATGGGAGAGATGCTTTAAAATGGTACCTCCAAGACATAAAGTGGTCATTGTATTCATGACCTCACAGTGGCTATCTGCACAAGGCCTTCATAACATTGGGCCTACCAGTGGGCTGTCATGAATGATGGAGAATTAACAAAAAAAAAATCATACAGAAGTATGAACAGGGGCTGGAAAGATGTCCTAGTGGTTAAAGCACTTGCCTGAGAAACCTGAGGACCCAAGTTCTATTCCCTCAATACCCATGTAAGCCAGATGCACAAGGTCATGCATGCATCTGAGTTCGTTTGCAGTAGAGGCCCTGGTGTGCCTGTTCTCTCTCTCTCTCTCAAATAGATAGCAGAATATTTTTTTTAAAAAAAAAGAGAAAATGATAGGAAAAAAACTTGGGGTTCATTGGAGGGGGATAGAGATCAAAGATAGATAGGGGAGGGGATAAGATTTTTAATTAAGGATTTTTTAGTTAATAAAAAAGCAAAAATATAATACAATTATGAAAAGGAAAACAGAGAAGGGAGGAATGAGCCACAGGTACGAATCAAAGATTAGACCCCCAGAAAATATTGTTTGAAGAAGACAATTCACAATAAATGGGTTATCTAGATGCTGGAAACCAGTCTCGCCATGACTCTCTTGCAGCCACATTTTTGTGGCAAACAATACATACAGACTCATTTTCTTTTAGTCTCATTTTAACCCAACCTTATTTGCCTGCCAAGTTCCAAATCCTTTCATATATAGTATAATGAATTAAAATGCATAATAACTAATAACTTTTCCTGAAAAGAGCATATGCCATACAAGACACATCAGAATGAATATGCTCACCAGTGAAAATAAGCCAGAAACTTTTGAATATTTAATTCTGCAAAGGTCCAGACAACAGATTTATAAAGGAAGAGATAGTTACAAAAGTTCAAAGATAATATCACACCAGAACCATGGTGATTTTACCCCAAAAATTACTGTTTCCCAAAATAATTCCTAATATGTCATCTGTGGCTTTCTTTGGTCTCCTGAATGCCCTTTTCTAATACCACTTGGGATTTGATTTATCAGTCCGCATTTCTTGGAAGTTGATCACATTTGTCTAATACGATCACAAAGGCTACAATTCTAAAACAGGAAGATTAAGTCTAAGATAGGAAGATTAGAAAAGAAATATAGAGCACTAGAAAAATATAAAGCACTATGCAGGTTAAGATAAGCCTTCTATACATAGCTACCATCAGAGCATGACAGGAAAGGTTCTTAATTACAACACTACTTTTGGATTCTTTTAGATGCTAGACCAAGTTCTGAAATATTTTATAATTCTATTAGATTGAACCACATAAAAAAGTTGATTTATAGGTCTAAAATAGATAATTATTAGTAGAAATCTTACAAAAACTGTTTATATCTTTATAGAGAGTTTTTTTTTTTTTTAAATACTAAGTAACCATACTACCTCGGGTTTGGGCAGCTTCTTTTAAAGCAGCTAGAAGGTGAGGCTTTAAGTTCTCCAAAAGAAATCTTGCTTCAAGAGCAGGGAAAAGGGACCTAAAAAGTGAAAGGTACACAGCAGTTATAATCTTCTCCCAGTTCTAAGGATTAAAAAATCCACCATCCAATTTTGAACCTGCTAAGCTAGCAATTTTATTTTCATAAATTATAATGTACACATCAAACCAAACTACATTGTCTAGACTTTGCTTTAAAATATGAGAGCATCTTGTATCACATAAATTCAACAATATTCAAAACACCTCAATCTTACTCTCCAAAATGTCACTAGACACTCTTAGTCTTGAAAACTTGTTTAGTAAAGCCCATTGTGGTAGTGCACTCTTGTTGGCCACTACCAGAGGGTAAAGTGGTAGGATTGAGAGTTGCACAGAAGCCTGAGCTATACAGTGATGCCCTATTCAAAAGTACAAAAGAAAAAGAGTTACTTAGTATTTTACATTTCATTAAGATAGTTTATTATTCACTAATCTTACCTACTTAATATTAGCACTTTATAATTACTGTGCTCATCATTGTGTTACTGAAAAATAACTACCTGAGTAAGTCAAGTTTTCTGTTTTATTTTGGTGTTTTTGAAGCAGGTCTTACTAAGCTGCCCTGGAATTCCTGTGCTCAAACAGTCCTCCTACCTTGGCATTCCATATAGCTAGGAATGTAGGTATACAGAAGTATACCCAGCTTGTAGGCAATTTCTTAACCTATAATGCTAGAATGTCTTTTCATTTTAAACTATAAACTGTATTCTTTAATATTTTTAACAAAGTATTTCATGAAAAGCTTTCCTAATCATACAATCCACACAGACAACTGATGAGTTTTGAAGTAAGAAGACTTTCAATGTGTGTAAGGCAGGGACCCCTAAGTAAACCAGCAACTGAGATGTGAGAGCTCTACCTTGGGTACTCTTCTGAGGTGATATAAACAACATCTTGATCTGACACAGATGAGGAGAAGGGGATGAAATTCCCATTTTGTAAAGGCAGCAGCTCCAGCCCAAGAAGTTCACTGTAGGCTTGGTCGGAAAGCACAAATTCTAGAAGGTGTAGCTTTTCTTCAGCACTGCCCAGGTGTGCGCACTTTCTCAGCACCTGCCGCACCCAGGTAGGTGTCACCTTCCTCACAGGTGTCACACTGGAGGTGGTGGTGACACTGAACTGAACAGCAGCAGCTAGATTCCCTGGTACCTTGGCAATCTGCTTCCCTGAGCTCTGGAGGTAGTTGAGCACTGATTTTGTGTATTCCAAACTTTCATTAAGTTCTGAGAAATATACCTGCTCCAGCTTGACCCACTCACTGCTAATTGAGTAAATCACAGCATTCTGTAATAGTTCATTAAACAAAGGCCCCAACACTGGCTGCCAGTGCACCTTGACTTTGCTGGCCTCTGGCCAGAGATTATAGATGACATCAACTGACAAAGGGAAATCGGAGCTCTTTTCTGTCTCCAGGCGTTTTATTGAATCTAGAATCAGAGTAGCATAAGCCTTGGGGACAACATTCACGATAAGAAACTCATTCCATAAGGCTGCAGGATCTCTCCACTGGTCCAGCTCTCTCCATTTTATGCTCCTGCGGTTGTCAGTCAGGCCAAAGAACCCACTGATGTGAACTGGCAGACCCGTTCTGCTTTCCTCACCAGGAGGTAAAGGAAGAAAACAAAATGCTTTTCCTGAGAAATCAGGTATTGCTCCTTTTTCTTCATCTTTGCCTGATAAAGGCATGGCTATTCCAATGATAGGGACAAATTTTAGTTCATCAGCTAAACAATCTAGTTTACTACTAATTCCTCGCCCACCCACACTGTTGCACACCAACCATGATGTCTTCTGGGCATCCTTAGTGCTCTCATCCTCTAAAACTATGTTTATGTTGTATGTTACACAGGTGATGCTATTGCTTGGGATCTTCTTACAATAGTTACTTATAGCTGTTCCCAGAATCTTGACAGAATTCGGCCGTTCATGTTTCAGGGCTTGATTCTCATTCGCAGTCACTCTAAATACCAACTTCTCTGTCCCATCTGCCTCTCGGATATGTAAAGAGACATCCTGCACACTCTTCAGGAAAAGCAGCACAGTGTCTGCATCAGCCCTGAAAGAGTCAAACAACTCAAGAACCTTTTGTTTGGTGTAGAGATTGCTACTAAGCTGGGAAGGCTGCAAGCGAAGAGGAAAACGGAAAAACGTCCCTGGAAAACTTCCATTTGTAAATGTCTCCTTGGTGCTTCCAAAAACACCAATGAAGGGTGCAAATTGGTCAGAAAGCTCACTGATTTCTTTGCTGTCATCTTTGAGATTCCAACATTGGCCTGACTCATGAGGACCAAAAAGTGCTTGATGGGGATCTAACATTCCAATCTGGTCACCACTAAAGATACAAGGAACATCTACAAAGAAAAAATTGAATTATGATCCACTCAAAAGTTTAATGCACACTTATAATTACAGCTTTAACAAAACTACAATTACCATCAAAATACAATATAGGAAAAATATGAATCATCACATAATCCAAAACACAAACCTAATACTTTGAACATGAGAAATAATGATTTCTCTTTTCATTCAATCTAGTAAGTGTCAGGCATAGAAACTTCAATGATTTTTGTGAAACCTGTCTTCAAGTATTCATTAAACAAACTGGGCGTGGTGGTGCACGCCTTTAATCCCAGCACTTGGGAGGCAGAGGTAGGAGGAACGCCATGAGTTCAAGGCCACCCTGAGACTACATAGTGAATTCCAGGTCAGCCTGGGCTGAGTAAGACCCTACCTGGAAAAAAAAAATCATTAAACAGAAAATGTTGATACCCATGTCACAAGAGTCCAATTAAACAGACAGTACACCCTTGGCTCACAATTTAAACTGTCAACTATAAAAATACTATGGGGAGAGAAATATAATGCAAGAAATTCTAACCATCAAATCACTCAACAAGCTCTCCAGTGGAAGCCACACTGAGCCTAACTACGGTCCTTCAAGATCCACATCATACAACATGGCCCCTAAACTGATACCCATTGCTTTCCCTGTTCTCAACCAAAGACCAAAGTGATACTTCAACACTGGTAGAAAAACTAGATGTGTCAGACTTAATCATATCAAAAGAAATCCTTATCCTGTAATGGTTCATTTTTATTGTCAGCTTGATGGGATCTAGGAGACAAATCTCTGGACACATCTGGGAAGTTTCTAGATTGAGTTAATGGAAGTGGGAAGGTACACCCTAACTGCAGGAGGTGACAGCAAACAGTCCATGGGCTAGGATCCTAGACTGAATAAAAATGAGAAAGGCAGCTGAGCACCAGTATTCATCTCATTCTCTCTGCTTTCTGACTGGATTGAGTATGACCAACTGCTTCATGTTTTTGCCACCTTTTCTTCCCCACTATGAGGACTGTATCCCCTCAAACTATAAACCAAAGTCAACCTTCCTTACCTTAAATTGCTTCTTCTCAGGTATTTGCTCATAGAAACAAGGAAAGTAAATCTAGTGCCTCTCACAGGTCTTCCCAAGAGTAATGTAACATGTTTTGCCTTACATAGCGACTATAGTCCCTAGTCTTCATATATAATGTAACCCCAGTAAATCATCCATCTCCTTAGTACCAGTGGTTGTCTACTGCAGTTTCAACTGTCAAAATAGCCAACTCCTAAACTCTTGGGTATTTTAAGGAGCAAAATCTTAGTCCACTAAAGCCTGGATAAATCCATTAGCAGAACAATCTAGGGCACATTTATCCCTACTCCCATTGTATAGTATCACACACTCATAACTGAAATCAGGTCAGAGAGACTCTAATATTGTGACAGCATGATCTACGACCTTCTCAAATCCTAAGATTAGAGAACAGTTCTCCAGTTACTGGGCCCACATCAATGTGTTCATTGTTGAGTAGGAAACAAAACCACAGTGAGATGCAGATGTGGGGCAATCCATCTGTTCTATCTTCACTGCTCATTCCTGCATAACAGTATCCACACTTGTACAACTCCAACTGTACCTCAATATTTACAAACCACAGCCTGCAGCCCTGAAGGTGAACTTCAGGTGGGTAAATACATGAATATTAATATTTATGTATAACAGTTACATTTGGTATATAATTTAAGTTTACTATTTAGCATGCTCAACATTAAATAATATATAAGTAGTAACATTTATACAGTAGGTTACTAAAATTTAGCTATAATCAGGCTGACTTTATTCTCTACTTGCCCAGAGCAGTCCCAACTCAACTGTATATGAATGACATCACCCTTTTGAGCTTACAAATATGTCCCAGTTCAAGGAGAACTCTATGGCTTGCCTTAACTATAGCCAGTGTCCTGCCTTCTCAGTCTCTCTCTCTGCAAGACACAGCTTCAAGCATAAGACCAAATCTATAAAGAATGGTTATCATACAACTGTAAGTAAGCACTCAGGGATGTGATTCTGAAAGAAGAGCCATATATTTCTAGAAATGTCAACACTAAGAAATTCAAGTAGTTCTTGTTGTCTATGAACAAGAAGCTACTTATTATTTCTCTATTCAAATCATGATTTCGCATCAATCTTTAAAATAGTAGTAAGTCCATAGCAATATGCTTATGAGACAGGAAAATGCAGAGATACCAAAATCATTCCACAGATCTTCATTCTCTCAGTTATGCAATACCATAAAATATACTTTCATCTTCAACCTTCTAATACTTACTAACACATCAAAAAATCTGAAAGAATAAGTTTACTTAAAGTATAGTAACGATATTGTGTGTTTTAAAATGACTGCATTACATCATGACTTTACCATGGCAATTATATAAAATTCACAAGGCAATGGCATTTCGTTGACATACTTCTTCCAACGGACAAAAGGATAGAGAAAAAATAGTCTTGAAATAGTCTCATCTGAGACAAATCAAACAAATTACAGAATATTAGCTAACAAATTTTTCATTATCAAGATTGAAAAGACCAACACTGTACCTGTTATGTGGTAGACAGAATTAAAACCAATTCCAAATCTTCCAACCTTCAAAGGGTCATCCTTTTTCCTGCTTCTTGCTATTTCTTGAATGCCATGCCAGTCTTCTGGGGTGAAAACTGCATTATTGTACACATACAGAGCTGACCCTGGATGTTAAAATGAACCAGCAGATAGTCAGCAAGAAGTCTACCACAATACTGAGTCTATGTCAAAAATCACTTATTTGATGAGAAAATGGAAAGAAGTAAAAGCAGTCAATAATTCTACATTATAGTTTAATTCTTTTCATAATGAAAATAGAAACACAGACTGATAGTAACAGCTAAAAGCCAAAGAAATATATATTGTTGGCCAAAAATCCAGAAAGTTGAAATTAAGGTTATGTGGGACTTAAACATCAAAAACACGGGGCAAACAAGGAAATTACTCATAGTACACTAAGCTCTGTGAAAACTGTTCTAAACAGAATATTTAAGTGGCCTTTTTATAACTATTTTATTTTTATTTATTTATTTATCAGAGAGAGAGAGAGAATGGGTGCACCAGGGCCTCTAGCCACTGCAAACGAACTCCAGATGCATGTGCCACCATGTCCATCTGGTTTACATAGGTCCTAGGTAGTCGAACCTGGGTCCTTAGGCTCCTCAGGCAAGCACCTTAACTGTTAAGCCATCTTTCCAGGCCTTAAATCACTCTTTATACACAGAATTACATGAAAATGTATGTATTAAAGAAACTTGCAATTATCTACAGAAATTTTGTTACTAAATTATGTTATAAAGTGAGAAAGAATATTTTAGTGATGTTAATAAGCAACCTGTTTAGCTATATTTTTTGGTTACTTTTTTTGTTGTTTTTTAATTTTGTTTGTTATTCATTTGAGAGAGAGAGAAAGAGGCAGATAGAGAGGAGAGGCAGAATGGGAGCACCAGGACCTCCTGCCACTGCAAATGAACTCCAGAAGCACGCGCCACCATGTGCATCTAGCTTACATGGGTTCTGGAGAGTTGAACCTGGATCCTTAAGCTTCACAGGCAAATGCCTTAACTGCTAAGCTATCTCTCCAGCCCTCATTTTGTTTATTATACAAGGCACTGAGTTTATAATTTAAGAAGTCGGAGGCTGAAGAGATGGCTTAGCAGTTAAGGTGCTTGCTTGGGAAGCCTAAGGGCCCAGGTTTGATTATCCCCAGTACCCACATTAGCCAGATGCACAGGGTGGCGCATGCATCTGGAGTTTGTTTGCAGTGGCTAGAGGCCCTGGCGTGCCCATTCTCCCTCTATCTATCTATCTATCTGTTTCTCTCCCTCTCCCTCACATAAATAAAATATTTTTTAAAAGTCAAGCTGGGGAGATTGCTCAGCAATTAAGGCCCTTGCCTACAAAGTCTAACGACCTGGATTTGATTCCCCCAATACGCACATAAAGCCAGATGTGCCAAGTGGCACATGCATCTGGAATTCATTTGCAGTAGCTAGAAACCCTGGTGTGCTCATTCTCATTCTCTCTCTCTCTCTCTCTCTTTCCCATCCCTACCTCTTGGAAATTAATTAATTTTTTTAAGTCATTAAAGTGGCATGTGTTTAACAAATGATCTAGAATTTACACTGCTGTTTCCAAAACGGTATTTTTAACCACTAGCCATCTCTCCAGCCCCAAAATAGCTTCTTTCTTCAAAAATATCAATTATAAATATAATCAATCATATGAATAAATTTTAAAAGTATTTTGGACTCTATTTTGAGACCTATCTTCAAAAGCCCTAACATGGTTTAAACATACTCAACTATATTAACTCATCATTCTTTAAATATAATAAATGCAGGACTGGAAAGATGACTTAGAAGTTAAGGCACTTTGCCTTGGAAGCCTAAGGACCCAGGTTTGATTCCCCAGAACCCACATAAGCCAGATGCACATGGTAGCACATGCTTCTGGAACTCGTTTGCAGTGGCTAGAGGCATTGGCATACCCATATTTTCCCTCCCCCCTTCTCACAAATAAATAAATAAATAAATAAATAAATGTACATCCTTTAAATAGTTAAGTGTAACACATGTACTTTGACAATAAAAAAAGACAAAGGTACTCTCAAAATGCAAATGCACAGATGGCCCCAATAAGTGTTGTTAAACACAGATAAAGATCACTATCATCTATTTTTCTTTAAAAGAGGAGGCTTCATGTAGTCTACCTACCTTGACCTTGATCTTACTAGGTAGTCAAAGATGACCCTGAACTTCTGTGCCTCCTGCCTCCACCCTCTGAGGGCTGGAATATCAGATGTGTACTACCATAGTTTATGTCGTATTTGGACCAAATCCAGGGCTTTGTACATGCAGATGAGTACTTTCCCCACTGAGCGGCATCCCCAGCCCACTGCCCACTGTTTTTATGCACCCACTTGTATTTTAAATTGATTAGGAATCACTTTTAAAGAGCCTATTTCTAAATATGCAAAAACTAAGCTAAATATTCCTGCTTCAGTATTTTTTTAGTGAAGACGGAAAGCAAGAATCCAGGGCATCTGGCAAAATGCTGATAGGATCTTTAATTTCCATCTTTATGTCACATATGCCACTGTGAATTTCAGAAAGCCCCCACACAGAAGCATAAATGCCTTATCAATGAGATGGTACACATCTCTTTTCAAACAACAAAGTGTAACTTTCAAATCACACATTTGATCTAAAAATGGCTGCAACTGTCATAATAAATGCTATATTTAATTAGCAATAATAATGATTACCTTCACAAAACACTTTTTTAAAATAAAACCATATAACTTAAATATCTCTGAAAACTGATCTAGGAATATTAGCTAAGACCTCTTTTTCTCAGTAGATTCCGTCATATATGGCCATTCACAATCATACCGCCCACTTCACAGCTGCACACTACTATTTACATACATTCTTTTCAACATATGGCTCATACAGCAAGGCAGCTGAAGAGTCTACTGGCTATGGTTCTTATTTCCTTTGCTTTTTCTTTTTTTTTTTTTTTTGTTCATTTTTATTTATTTATTTGAGAGCGACAGAGAGAGAGAGAAAGAGGCAGAGAGAGAGAGAGAGAGAATGGGCACGCCAGGGCTTCCAGCCACTGCAAACAAACTCCAGACGCATGCGGCCCCTTGTGCATCTGGCTTACATGGGTCCTGAGGAATCAAGCCTCGAACCGGGGTTCTTAGGCTTCACAGGCAAGTGCTTAACCGCTAAGCCATCTCTCCAGCCCTCCTTTGCTTTTTCTTGTTCCATCTTCCACTTAACTGTGTTCCCACCCCTGGCCTAAGAGCAGCCTTAAAGCAAAAAGTAATAAACTAAAGTACAGTCTCTTACAACTTCATTACAAATGGAAAAAAAACAAAAACAGTTACTTATGGGAAAAGGGCATACTTCCTATTCTTAATAATGTAGAATACAAGTTCATTAGCTAGAAGAGGTCATGTAATAAAATTGCTAGTTATTTTTTCTGAGGCTTTTTTGTTCTCTAAATATACCAGACATGTTACCAGCAAAAGCAAAGAAAAATACCTGAATCCAACATGCAAAGAAATACAAATGATAGACTGTTCATTAAGTAAAATATACTATAAATCAATGACAAACATAAAACTTGCTCTTATATAATCTTACCCTGATATTGTGCCATATCTTTTGACCAAAGAGTCTCTGTTCCATATTGAGTTTCATCATATAAAAATTTAACTTCTGTGGCCCCAGCATCCTCTGCATTCTGAATTAATTCCTAAATAAGAAATATACCAAAAATAATTGTATTAGTATAGTAATCTACTTCCCATCTTTGATACCTTCAGTATCTGAAAAAATATATATATAATTAAGTGAAGAAAGCCCATGATTTAAATCATTACCTTTAAGCTCTGATAACTGTTATATAGAAGTTGGAAAGTCCTTCTCCAAGAACATGTACCTGAAATTAATCCTTTATGTTGCTATCCCTTAGTCTCTAAGTAAAAATCCTTTAACTACTTACAACTAAGCTTTTGTTAAAAAAAAAAATTGTAATTCCACGGTCCTCACATACAGTTTTCCATGGCGATATTATATGCACCAGCACCTTCTGAAAGAGATCTTCAATTCTCATTGCTTACCAAACTTACCTGCTGTTACAACTGAAACCAAATAGTCTCTATGTACCCTTAATAGGCTATATTCTTTTTTTTTAATTATTTTTATTTATTTATTCCAAAGTGACAGAGAGAGAGAAAGAGGCAGATAAAGAGAGAGAATGGGCACGCCAGAGCTTCCAGCCTCTGTAAACGAACTCCAGATGCGTGTGCCCCCTTGTGCATCTGGCTAACGTGGGTCCTGGGGAACCGAGCCTCGAACCGGAGTCCTTAGGCTTCACAGGCAAGCGTTTAACAGCTAAGCCATCTCTCCAGCCCAGTAGGCTATATTCTTGAGAAGCTAACATATGAACATGTCCTTCATCTGCCTTAGGCAGAAAGTGTCATAGTAGTCAGGAGAGACTCGGTACATTCATAAAGGGAGCAATATTGCTTATTTGGTGGATACTGAGTAAGGGGTTGGGTGGCCAGACACCTGTGATATAGAAAGAAAAGAGCAAAGACACCAACAAAATTTCCAATCCTAACTACATCAAATATTTCTGGACATTTATCAAAACATGCTGGTCAAACTCACGCTGAAATAAAATTCAACTCCTCAAGCCACACCCATGATCATCAAAACTTCAATGGAACCTGGAGTTAGTACTCCTAAACTTATTCTCCAGATCTTATCTAAAATATGGAAAAATCAAGAAATGATCAATTCCCGAATGAGCTGACTTAGACCAAAACAAAGTGGTTAGAAACACAATAAATCACCCTGTATTACCAAACTCACAAACCTCAGCTTTTAGGGAGAGGCACCTTTTGACCTCCCTAAAACCATGGGATCACTACATTAAAAACAACTTATACTGACACTATAAGCAATGCCAACAGGAAAGCCTCCAGGAAAGTAGCAAATTAATACAACATCCACATGAAATGTGACAGTAAGAACTGAAAAGCTAGGCTGAGACCAGGCTCCAGTTCATCACATATATCCTAAGGCCTAGCATGGGCACTGATGGTATATAGCTCATGGATATGATGCTTGTCTGGCATATGAAAGCCCTAGCACTAAAAAGAGAGAGAGAACTGGAGTATCTTAGCCTAGTAGCTACTCATCCAACCCTAAACATGGACTTGTGAACCATACCCTGAAACTGTCTCCTTACCAGCTACTAATTCCTCCTATTTACATAAGTGCTCATTTCTCACAGGGTTTTAAACATGCTTATTTATATTAGGCTATTAATATAAAGGACAGACATAAGGAATAAGTAGATAAGCAGGTAACTTACAAAAAGTGTCAACACTTTAGAGTTTAGAGTTTGTCTTCAAATAGCTGTGGTTTATGTGTATTTTAGGCAGAAGAGTTGAGAAAACTAGAAAACTAAAGAAAAAACATTAAGTTCCAGGTTTCAACTACCAATCACCACAAGTTGTACAAAAAATGGAATATGCAGTGGATAACTTTCAAATGTATTCTAGGAAACAACAACCTAAGACTTGTACTTACTCTTGTGCAAGTCACGAAAACATATGAACCTGTTTCAACAAACATCATAGAAAGTGGAGGCCGAGGTGAAGACAAATCTTAAATTTCCCACTAAACCTAAGCAGTAAAATAACCAAGGAACAAAGATTCTACTGAGCTAGCTAACAATGCAAAATCCATACAAACTAACAGGACCAATCATCAGCTACCTGATAGACCTTTGAAGAACCTGGGACTCCTTTCCCAGCAAGAATCTACTCACTCTCTTCTGAATCATGAGAACCAACTCCTATACTAAACAATGGAATCCTCATTCTAAATTTGCACTGATCACTTCTGCCAACTCCCATGACAGTCACATAATCATACTTTCTCCGTCTCCATTTCCTAATGTATCAATATAAAAATAATTTTCTATTTAACCTTTTGTGAATCACTAACTCCCATTCTGAAAGTCATTCTGAAACTGCTCCAGTATCTCTTTGTATGACAGTCATTAAAGACACAACCATTATTCAGCACCTATCTGACCATGGATATACTACCTGAGTTAATAGACCCTTGACATTATATTTAAAAATTCACTATCTAAACTAGAAAGTAAGGGCAAAGATACTGAAGATAATATATTTGTTTTAAAAGTTCATGAGAAAGAACATGCATTGATGTACTTTTATACCTCATAGAGGAGCTTTCTTATTTAAACAGCAAACCTAATGTTGGCAAAATCATTTCTGTCCCCTCCTTTTATGGTTAATGAGTTTTTATTTTGTCCTTAATGAATATATTCAAACTAAAAGAAGGTATTATAACCCAGAACGCAGGAGGCTAAGACAGGAATATGATGCTAGCTAGCTAGGCCTCCCCGGATTATACAGTGATACTCTGTCTCAAAAAAAAATGTGCCTATCATATATATGATATATGTAATTGTCCTATCAAATAAACCTTCTCACAAAAATAAATCTCTTGTGACCACGCATATAGTGGAGAACACTGTGTTTAAGGACAGTACACAGCAGCTGGTGCATTCTTCTGTCCTAAAACAACCTCCACTCACATGAACTGTATTCTCAAATCTATTCCATTCAACTACACAGTGTTGACACAAATGTAAATATTCAAATCTACACAAAATGTAAACACCAAGTCATTTTAGTCTTTTATGAAAAGTGCATCATACATAAACATAAATACCCTAACCTTAAGAATTTGTCCTCCTTCTGGATATCTTCTTAAAATGTCCTTGAGAAAATCCACAAGTGGTGGTGTTGTTTGACCAAATCGACCTAAAACACAGAATACATTTTAAGTGATACAGAAAAAATTACCTCACCCATGTGTGATCTGGTTCCATATGTCTCACTTTATAAATGTGGTACAAAATCAGGTATAAAAATATACTTGGTTAAACAACTTATTGCAAAGTATGGGGACTGAGGAGATGGCTCAAGCATGAAGACCTGAGTTCAGATCTATTTTATATAGGAGATATATATATATATATGTATATGTATGTGTGTGTATATATATATATATATATATATATATATATATGTAGCCTAGCACTAGGGAGTTGGAAATGGGATCCCTAGGGCTTACTGGTGAGGTCACCTAGTCAAACTGGTAAGCAGTGAACTCCAGATTCAAGGAGAGACTTTGTCTCAAAAAATAAAGTAGAGAACAATTGAGGAAGACACCCACATCATCAACACCCACATCATCAACACCCACATCATCGACACCCACATCATCTCTAGTCATCACGTGTGTGTACGTATGTGTGTACACACACTCAGACATGCACAAAGTAAAGCAGATTCAATTTTACAAAACTCAAAAAAACTTAACTCACTACAAATTAGGCTTCAAGGAAATTCTCAAAAATACAGGATCACAGGGCTGGGGAGATGATCAGATGATAAAGTGCTTAGCACACCAGCATGAGGACTTGAGATTGACCATAAGCACCCATATAGAAGCTGAGCATAGTAACACACCCCTGTAATCCCAGAACTGGGGAAACAGAAACAGGAGGATCCCTCGGGTTTGTTGGCTAGCTAGTCTAGCTAAATTCATGAACTCTGGGTTTAGAGAGAGAGACTGTCTCTAAAAAGGTGGAGCGCAAATGAAGAAGACACCCAAGATTAACTTCTGAACACCACACACATGCAGGCCCACACACATACACAGGCACCCACACACATATAAACATAAACATACACACACACACACACACACACACACATGCAAAATAATATATATGAATACTATTATAAAAGGTTATTAAAAGGTAAACACTTTGGCTAAGAAAGCTTTATAAAAGTACCGCTATTTTCTAAAGGAAATTAAATAACTGATGTTTTGCTGATAAATAAGCTAGGGATATAGTGGCATTCTTAAAACTTTCAAACACAATCAAGTCTTATGCTTTGAAATTCAGCAGTCCTCTGTCTCAATGGCTATCTAGATTAAGTAGTTTTGTTTTGTTATTTTTATTTACTTATTTATTTGACAGAGAAAGAGGGGGAGAGAGAGAGAGGGAGGAAGAGAGAGAGAGAGAGGAGAGAGAGAGAGAGAGGGAGGAAGGGAGGAAGGGAGGGAGGGAGGGAGAATGGGCGTGCCAGAGCCTCCAGCCACTGCAAATGAACTCCAGACGTGTGCACTCCCTTGTGCATCTGGCTAACGTGGGTCCTGGAGAATCGAACCTGGGTCCTTTGGTTTTGCAGGCAAATGCCTTAACTGCTAAGCCATTTCTCCAGCCCTAGATTAAGTACTTTTAAGTCTTGCCTATCCTATTCTACATTCACCAGGTCACATTCAAATAGGTAACAGAAGGGTTAAGAATGGAGTACAGGAAAGAATTCATCAGAGACAGATAATTTTACAAACACTACAATCTAAATAAAAAGTAGTCTATACTTAAAAAAAAAAAACAACAACAAATCATTACCAGATTGAGTATTCCATGCCAGTGAGACAAGGGGGCAGAAGTACTGCTAGAACCAGAAGGGTTTAAAAGTAAAAAGACTTTGAAATATACTTAATAAAGTTATCTTAGGGATGATATCCACATCTAAAAATGAAATTCATTTATCTTTCATATTCCTTACACACATATCCTTAAGTAAATTCTGTATTTTAGTTTTAGTGTATGTTTTATCTTCATGTCTGTCGCATGACATTTCCATTTTGGGCATCATGCTAGAAGCCAATAGCACATTTTGGATTTCTGCATTAGGTATGTTCAACCTGTATAAATGTGCATCATTTTGCTATAATTATTTACCAAAACAAAGCCTAAACATGACCCCAGACTTCTCATCCACTCATCACTCAACTAGCTCCATCCCATCTTATTTCCCTCTGACTCCGGAACCCTCTCACCACATCCCCATTATATGCTCACATTTCATTTCATTTCGTTTTTAAAGCCACTTCACTGAAGTACGACCAACACACAAAAGAATACAGGGGCTAAGGAGATGGCTCAGTCAAGTAAGGTGCTTGCTGCACAAGCATGAGAACCTGAGTTCAAATCCCCAGCACTGTGTAAAAAATTGGGGTAGCAGTGGCTCACACCTATTAATCCCAGCACAGGAGATGCTGGCTAGCAGAATCAGTGAGCACCAAATTCAATGAGGAACCCAGTCTCAAAATTGAGAGTCGAGAGCAATAAATAAACCTAATGTTGACCTCTTGCCTCCACATGCACACACATACATACAAGGATATACATACAGATACAGAAAAAAAAAGTTACAGATACTTTACACTCGCTGAACTTAAAGGTAAAACCATCATTACCATAACTAACTGACCCATCATCTCCCAAAGTTTCCCTACACTCCTTCAGTATTATTTTTTATTTCTTTCTTTTGTGGAAGAGCATTTTAACAATTTTTTTTTTTTTTTTTTGAGATATGGTCTTGTAGTTATCCCAGGCTGGCCTCAGCTTCCCAAGTGCTGCAATTACAGGAATGTACCACTACTTCTCACACTTGGCAAGCCCTACACCATACATCCTATATCCAGATCTCATCTGTTTTGTATAACAGAAAATGTATACTCTTAGACTATTATTTCTTCATTTCTCCCGCCTCCCAGCTCCTAACCACTATCCTCCTCCTTTTGCTTATGCATTCGAATAAATTTTTCAGGCCTAAACTAAAACACAGCATATGTTCCTAGTAAAGTCGATATTTTACCTCCCCCTTTTAAGCCTTTTGATTGAAGATTTACAAAAAGATGATGATTTTTGGAAGTCAGATCTCCAAGCTTGATCCAGTCAGATAACTGAAAAGAAAAACAGAAAATGAATAAGAAACATAATCTCTAATATTACAAAGTCAAAATTTTACTCTAAGTATTTTTTGCTCAAGTAATGTTTTTTAACCATTCCTACCAAGAAATATGATGCACTGATAGGAATTTACTCCAGAGAATGGAAAGCTAGTCAAAACCTTTATTTAAAAATTTTAAAACTTTAAATTTTAAAAGACTTAAGGATTTTTCTTTAACTGCAAATAAAAATACATATATTTTTGCTGTATCATAATTCACTTTCTTTTTTTGCAATGATGAAGACAGAGCCCAACTTCAGACATGCTAAGCAAGTACTCTACTGCTTAACTACACCTCCCAATCTAAATTCAGATTTTCAGCACGAATCAAGACAATTAACATAAATAAAATCACTCTTTTGATCAACGCTGTCAAAGCGTATTTGTTGTTCACTGTAGCTCCATGAAAGAGATTACAGGCCAAAAGAAATTCTGATTTAAATTAGTTGGAATATTTTGTGTCTTAGGGTATTTAACATGTTAATATATATGATATCTTTCTCAGAAAGGATTAGTCATATCACTTTCCAAAGTTTAGCATCATACTTTTTCATCTATTTTCAGTGCTATCCTATAAGATAGTGTTCCTAGTCATACTCTGTGAAACACTGCCACAGATATTGGACCCCCTACAAAAAAAAAAAAAAAAGATGTGGTATAAAGCTGTATCAAAAAAGCCTCAATATTTGCCTTCCCATTTCTAATAAAGACAGGGACAAGATGGATGACCATAACCCACAAGAGAGCTTTCTGAGAACCAAAGTGAAGACGCAAAAGCCAGTTGGCCCTGTGCCTCTAGCTATCTACATGGTGTGTCTGCAGTGGCCTTGTAAAGGTCAATAGTCTGCAAACATGATTCCAAAGCTCACCCACAGGACTACCTTTCTAGCATACACTTCATGGATGGGTGGGCAGGACACTGTTCATTATTTAAACTGTTGCACACCCCAACTATCTCCACTATCACATTGATATCTTGGAAAAGGTAAGCTCACCAGTTTTCTTCTAGCTTCGTCTCTCATCTTTCTCTCACATCACAACTAAGTGTGACCATCAACATAGTCAACCTCAGTGGTAAGACAGGGAGAACATCTCTCTCCACACCTCATCTGCAGCTAACTTTTAGGTCCAAGTATGCCCATCCCCATCTCTCCAATCTAACCTGTTCACCACTCCCACTGGCAAAAGTGGTTTCATAACTATCTCCTATCTGATGTCCTTACTCTCTACATACTATCCTTGTTCTGCTCTCCATAGTCTAACTATCCTTAGTTACAAAGCACCTTTATGTTACATGCCTGCTAAATCTTAGAATCAACCTGTGAAAACTAGTCCATGACTTACTTACACAGGTGCTTAAAGCAAGATGGATAAAAGTCCTGATGGCAGGACACTAGTGGGGGAAAAAAAAGACATAACCCAAATACTGTAGTTGTATATCAGAATATTATACATCAATAAAAACTTAACTAGCTAAGCTACACACAATTTAAATGTATATTAATAAAATACTGAGTGAAAAGCACCTTCAGTTTATTACATACAAAATAATAAGCATCTTATCAGTTCATAAATAACTGAAGGTAAACAGCATATTGTTTGGGCTATATATTTAGGTTATACACATGTACATGTACACAAACAAAAAAAGTAACACATTAGACACAAAACGATGAAGGAGAAGGACAGTACACGCTGGGAAGCAGCATGAAAGTAAATATGAAAGCCTGTTGTGCCTAGGCTCTCCCCTCCATGCTGTCATCTTAGGTGGTCATTCCATTGGTAAACTGGTCATCTAATTAATGACTGAAAGAGCAAAACATAATCCAAAGATAATTAGTCCAATTTAGTCTACCTGAAGTGCACTGAGGAAGGCAGGAAGAACGGAAGCAAAGAAATCTACAGTGCAGGAAGACTTGAGAAGAGGAAGACAATGAGCACAACTATACAGATGTATCTATGGGAGCCTGATGGGCAACAATTTTTGGGTCAGCTGTCATCTGTGTGCTACCTCTAGGGCAGTGACTCTTCAAAAGACCAAGCAGGAAGCAGAGATGTCCTCTCTCCTAGGGAGCTCACCAACATGTAAGGATTTGCTTGGGCCTCTCCCTCTTGTTTCTGAATGTTCCAACCAAGCAAAGGGATGATGGGCTTATCCACCCTCGGATGCAATGTGAAATATTCAAAATTGTCCATTTCAATCCACTTTTTTAAAAAATGGAAATTATAAAACCATTTGAGCATTTGATCTTGGCCTTTCCAGCCTTGCTGTCCATTACAAATGGCAGAGACATGCATCTTCATCTACTAGCAAGCAGTAAGTCTATCCAAATTTTTTATTAAATATTTTATTTATTTATTTATTTATTTATTTGAGAAAGAAAGGAAGAAACAAACAGATAATGAGAGAGAGAACTAGTACATCAGGGCCTCTTAGCCACTGCAAACAAATTACAGACACATATGCCACCTTGTGCATCTGGCTTAACGTGGGTACTGGGGAATTGAACCTAGGTCCTTTGGCTTTGCTGGCAAGAGTCTTAGCCACTAAGCCATCTCTTCATGTGCTCTAATCAAATTTTTAAGCAAACAGTACAATAGTAACTGCTCAGTGATCTCCCAACACTTCTTCCTTGTTCAGTATCAGCATCACAGGTGATGCTGAGTCAGAAGCCAGAGCAGCTTGTGTGCTGAGGTAAAAGTCAGAAGAGCTAAGCAGTACTTCCTAGCTGGAAGCCTGGACACATTTAGGAAAGAACAAAAGGCCAGGAAGTGGCACAGCTATAATGTACAGGTTAGGTTTTTGGAAATGGGAGGTAAAAGGAAACATAAGTTCCAAATTTTTAGGCCAGAAAGAGTAAGACAGAGACAGAAAAAGGGGAGAGATAGTAGGTGACCAAGTGGGGACTGCATAAGTGCCTATTGTTAAATCCAATACCAATCAACACCTGTAAGTGACCAGGAGTAATCAAAGGCTTCCATTTCCCATCTACCCTGAAATATTCGTAATTCTCAACAACTCCAATCTAGAAAGTTCTGTACATCATGGGATTGGGAAGGAAGACTCTAGAAAGATGGCTTCCACAGAGATAGTACAAGCATCCTCTTCCAATCATAGCAGGGCCCACTACTCCTTTCTACCCGACCTTCAACCTGGATTTTGAAATGTGCTTTTTTAAGGCCTTCCTCTTTGTTTACATAGCTTTGCACCTAACTTTTTTCCACAGTAGACATTGAGTCTCTCTATAGCATAGAATAGTAAAGTGCAGGTTCAAATCCCCATCTGATACTTCATGGTTCTGAACCCTGGCTGTACTAATCTGCAAAACAGAGGAGGAAAAACTAACTTACAAGGTTCTTCTACGGATTAAATGAGATGTTAGGTGAAAAGCTCCTAGAAGAGTGTCTGAAACACACCAGCTCAATAAACGCTAATAATATTCCCAGACATTTTGTCAAACACAAGAGAAAGATGGCAAGCAGCAGTCACTTCCCAAAGCTCTATCTCCATCTCTGACCTCTCTGAGCTTCACTCTCAGATCTGCCATCAGGCACTCAAATTTTCTTAACATTGTTAACCTTAGAGTTAGCTACACGTAGTTTTACCACATTCTTATTACAACAGGGAAAGCAAAGCCTAACACATGAATCAGGCCACAGTTGCATACGCATGGGCAGGACAGCAAGCAGGATCTAGGTCACCCACTTCTCTGCTTTGTGCATTTTCCTATTGGCTTCTGTGCCTTACCATTAGCAGAACCACACATAAAAGCAAACTGATGACATTTCTCCCAGCATAAATTGTCCCTCTGTCCTTACATACCACTGGCAAGGAAACTTATTCTCCTGGTCTGACTCCAGGATTGTGAACATCCTTCACAAGGCCTTCTGCCTTATTCTATACCTACCCTCCAGCCCTCAGAGCCATTTGGCACCCAACTGCCATAACACTGTCTTTTACAATGTCATGTATATCCTTTCAGTATCATTTTCACAGCCTAAAGTGCAGAACCTCAGGACCTCATATCAGAACAGTACCTGATCTGGGTCCCTTCCACCCCAAATTCTAAGACTACTTTCACTTCCACCAACATAAACCCAAGCTTTGCACAGATAACTGCAAAAACACTTCTCAGCAAGACCCACAACTGAACTTTTAGGTATGCAGATCTTGGAGACAAAGACAAAACAGAACTAGAGTTAATAACCAAAGAAGTGAGTACAGACCAGAAAGGCAGACCGTGGGAAAGGAATGGTTAAGGGACAGAGGTAGGCACAGATAGACAGCAATGATGGAGTGCGCTCATTTTCAGTTTTGTCTCAAGTCCCCAGGCAGGTTGATGTCTGTATGCCAGCAAACACTTTGGGGAACTGATAATGACTGGCCCATCTGTAAGGGAATGTAAGAGGAGCTTCACTAAACATATAAGCCTAAGCAAGCAGGAAAGCAGACAGCACACAGACAGTTGGGACTAACTGAAGGGTTCTGTACTGGGCAGTAGGGAAAACACCCAGAGATGCCATTGTGCATTGCTCACAGGCTTCTGATTTAATTCCATTTGACTCTTTAAGTTAGAAATGATGTTTTTTATGGCATAAAATAATAAATTAATTTTCATCAAATATCTTCAATGAAACTTCTCCTTCAAGAAAACTAGAATTTCACCCATCATTTACGGGTATATATGAAAATGTGAAGTATTCCTATTTCCCAAAGCTTTGTTCTACCAAGTCATGCATTAGCACTTCAAAAGTTTCAAGTTTCCTCCTCAAAATAACACTTTAGATATTAAATTATGTCTTTAAAAAAAAACTTTGCAGCTGTAAATTTCTGAGATTCAAAATGGAGCAGCGGTGGAGTACTTGCCTAGCATGTGCAAAGCCCTTGGTTTTGATGCCAACACCACAGAGGGGAAGGGGGTAAAATCCCAGCATCAAACATTTTAATAGTATTCAAGTTAGATTTATGAGTAGAAAGATATGAGTAATGATTAAGTCATATCAATGATGACTTCTCTAAATTAAAAAAAAAAACCTTAGGTTATAAAGCCCATCAAAAAAAACTTATGTTCATTTCAGGAAGTAAAGATTCGAATCTAGGTGTCGGTGAAGGCTGACTGGCACTGGGAGTAAAGCAAGATTACCAGAGGGCAGGCGTGCATGCGCTTCGGCCCACTTTGCCCGTGCTCTCGGCCGAGCGTCCAGGCGTGGGGCCTGCCGCGCGCACCTGTCCCCGGGGCAGGCCGGCGATGCCCGCGCGCTCCCGCGCCCAGCGCGCCCCCGCCGCGCCGCCTACCTCGCGGTCGCCGCGCCACAGCCGCTGCTCCTCCACCGGGAAGCCGGTCTCCGCGAAGATGCGCTCCTTGAGGTCGCGCGCGGTCGCGGTCGCCGGCACCGCCACCGTCCTGCAGCCCACGCAGCCGGGGAGCACGGTCACGCGGACCCACCTGCGAGACGGGGAAAGCGACCGTCAGCGCAGCTCGCGGCCCCGCACCCGCCCGGCGCCCTCCCGCCGGCGCCCCACGGCCGGCCCGGGGTACCTGTCCCCCATGGCGAGCGCTCCGGGCCGCGGGACTCGATCCCGCCCGCGCTCACGGCCAGCCCCGCCGCACGCAGAGGCCCGGCACGGGCCCGGTGGGCGGGATCCGCATGGCGCAGGCCCGCGCCGGCCGCCCGAGCCGAGCCGAGCTAAGGCGGACGAGCGGGAGGAAGCGGCCGCCTGGAAGGAGGAGCGAACGCCGGAGGCCCGCGGACGGGCGGGCGGGCGCGCGCTCATGGACCACACGGCCCGTCAGGCAGTGCCCTGCGTGCGTGCACGCGCCGGCCGCAGGGACCGTTAACTGGAGAGCCGTTCGGAGCAAAAGCCACGCCCCTCCAAGTAGCGTACGACGGGCGTCAGCCCCGCCTCAGCCGGGCTCTCATCCTATAGGGTGGCTAAGAATCCGCCCCGCCCCCGTCGCCACGGCAATGCCCCTCAGAGTAGTGTACGACGGGCGTCAGCCCGGCTCTCGTCCTATAGGGTGGCTAAGAATCCGCCCCGCCCCCGCCGCCATGGCAACGCCTCTCCAAACAGAGTACCGCCTGAAGGAGACGGACTTCTGAAGAGCGGTGAGCCCCGCCTCAGCCCGGTTCGAGTCCCGTACGGTGGTGAGGAAGCCACCCCCGCCCCGGCGACAAGGCCACGCCCCTCTCACTGCGACGACTCCAGTCTCGCTGGCTGGCTAAGAGCTCTGCCTTCTCCCACTAGGACACGCCCCTTCCATGCCACGCCGAACGTGACCGCGGAGGCGCTGCCCGGCCACGCCTAGCCCAACCCGAACCTTGAGCCGCCTGCCTTTCGCGACGCTTCCCCGCCCAGCCCGCCCGCCCGCCAGCTACGACCCTGAGGGCTGGGCCTCCCGCACCGCCCCCGGCGAGGCCCGGGGGTTTCAGACACTGGTAATCGCAGCGTGCGTGAAAACATTTGATTTAAGGCCTATGCCTCCTCCAACTCCTCCAGGAACGTCGGCCCAATAGACATTGTGGCTTCAGGCATCAGAGGGATACACGGAGGTGTCAGAACGCAATGGTGGTGTTTCCTGTTTCGTTTTCAAGACCAAAAGTAGGATCAATGAGCCAGATGTGATCGCTCATGCCCAGCACTCGAGAAACTGAAGCAGGAGGATTGCCACGAGTTTGAGGTCAGCCCAGGCTACCATGTGAGAGATCCTGACTCCAACAAACAAAACAAAGACAAAATCCCTCCAGCAGTGATTCAGCCATTCGGTTTACTGGAGGAAAGACAGCAACGGTAAATACATGAGAGTACACAGAAACGAATCCTGCGACCTGTTAACAGATCGTGTACATTATGCCACTGTCAGTGGCAGGAGTCCTGCACAACTGCAAACTCCTGGGAAACAGGAACACTGGCCAATGAAACCACACCAGCAAGTTACCTTGATGTTGGAAAGTGAATTGTCAAAGAGTAACTGGCCCTGCCTTGAGCTTATTTCTCACAAGTCATGGATGAGACACAGTGGAAAGAAAAAGAAAAGAAAGGAAAGGGAAGAGGAGCAGAAACAGAGAGGGGAAAGAGGAAAATAAAAGAGGGAGGGAAGAGAAAAGAAATACATTATCTATTAAAGCAATTTAAAAACTACATTGTGACCAAATAAACAGGATTAATTCTGAAATTAGTATTTGTTAAATAACCACTTCTCCCTCTCTGCCCCCCCCCCAAAAAAATACAATCAGAACTCAACAGTATACTCTTGACAGCTGTCCAGCCTTCTTTCTTGCTGTCAAGGGGAAAGTGATATGTCAAGCCTGCCCTTTCCTTTTGGAAGAGGTAACCCTGTATAAAGCTAGAAAACCCGAATGGACAAATACTTGATTGTCTATTTAGATAAATCTATACAAGTGCATTAGGACATCAACGAGTTGAAAAAAAAATATTTCAGCTCTTGACCATCAAGTGATCCCAAGCATGCTGCTCAGTCACCAGCCTCTGCAACAGTGTCAGCACCCACAGATTCTAGGAGAAATCCTCTGATGTTCTGCAAAGACTTCATGTTTCAGAGTACACCCTTGATTCTACTGGCTTCCTTTTGCTCTTTGGACACCAGACAAACAGGATGTGTTGACAATGGAATCCAGGGGTGGAGTGGAAGACCTGAGACAGAGGCCTCACAAGAGAAGCAGATTTGGCTGGGAAGGAGGCTGGCCAGGAGCAGCCTTGAACTTCTGGAGCACAGTGTAGCTTCACAAGCATCTCAGAGTATTATCGTAGGAACTGCACTCTGGAGAGATGGCAGAGCTAGCTAGGAGAAATGAGGGATGAAGGAGCAAAAGATGGATAAAGGAAAGGGAGGAAAGAGGGATGGGAAAAGTTGGCAGAGTAAATGGGGAGAAACTGAAGGAGAGAGGGTGAAAGAGAAGGAACAGTAAGGGGGAAAAGGAAGGTAAAGTGGGAAGGAGGGACAAGGGAGAGAGGAGGGGGAAAGAGGGAGGGAGGGAAAGTGGGAAGGAGGGAAAATTGGAGAGGAGGAATGTGGGAGGGAAAGGAGAAAGGAAAAAGTAAGGAGAGAATAGTAAGGGAGGAAGAGAAATGGGAGGAAATGAGGAGACGGAAAATGAAGGAGGAAGTACAAAGGAGAGGAAAAGGGAAGGGAAGGGATAGAATGGGAAAAAGGGAAGGAAGGAGAGGGGAAAGGGAGCAAGAAGAGAAAGGAGGAAAAGGAAAATTGAGGAATGGAGGGAAGATGGGAGCAAAAGAAAGGAAGGACAGGGGAAGGAATAGGAAGGGAGGGAATGATGGGAGGAGTGGGATGAAGAGAAAATTGTGGGAGGAAATAATTAGCAAAGCAAGGGGGAAAGGGGGGAGTTAAAGTGGGAAGGAGAGAAAGGGGATAGAAGAAAGGAGGGAGGAGAAAGGAAGGGAAAGGGAAGGAGAGAAAATTGTAAGAGGAAGAAAAAGAGGAAGATAACAAGCAATGTGAAAGAAAGCTGCAGGCTAAAAAGTGGGAATGAGGGGCCAAGTGAAGGGCAGAAAAAGAGGGAAAGGGAGAAAATGGAAAATGAGAAGAAGGAAAAGTGAAGGAGGGAGGGAAGTGGCAAAAGATATCAGGAGGGAGGGGAGGAAGGTAAAGAAGTGAGAAATTGGGAGGTAAAGGAAAGGAAGGAAGGAGACAGAATGAAAGGGGAAGGAGATAGGCAAGAGATTGACAGGAAAAATAGGAGAAATAACATGAAGACAGAAGGGAAAGAGGCAAGGATGGAGGAAAAATTATGAAAAGCAGGAACAGAAAAAGGGATGGAAAGAGGAGTAAGGGAAAGTGAGAAGGAGGGATTAAGTAAGGGAATAATGGTGAGAGGGAAAAGGAAGAAAAGAGAATGACAATGGGAAGGAGGGAAAATCGGGGAGAGAGGGAGGGAGAAAGGAGAGAGGGAAGTAAATGGCAGAGAAAAGTAGAAAAAATGAAGGGAGAACAGAAAAGGGATGGGGGAAATGAGAAGGAAGGAAATAAGGGAGGAAGGGAAGGTAGGAAGGAAGGTGAAATTAGGAGGAAGAGGAAAAGAGGAAATTATGAAGTAGGAAAAAAATGGGAATAGAGGGAAGGAAAAGGGATGGAGGAAACATGAGAAGTAGGGGAAGTGAGGAAAGGAGGGAACAGGGAGGGGAAAAGAAAAGGAGAGAGTGACATGAGAAGGAAAGAAAACTGCATGAAGGAGGTCAGAGGGAGGGAAGCAGGGTAAAGTGAGGGGAAAAGAAAGATGTGAAGAGAAAATGAGGGAAAACAGACAAAATGGGGAAGACATGAAGGGGAGGGGACAGGAAGGAAAAGGGAAAGAGGATAATGGGAGGAAAGGGGGAGGAAATTGGAAGGAGGGAAAAGCTGGGCAGGAATATGAGGAGAGTGACTGAGAAGGCAGGAAAGGGGAGGGAAAGAGGAGAAAAAGTGGACAGGAGAAAAAGGAAAGGGAGGGAGGGGAAAAGAGAGAGAGGAAGGTGGAAGGAGGGAAGGAAAATGAAAAGAAAGGGAGGGGAAAGGCAAGGGAACAGAGGCGAGAGGGGGAAGGAGAGGGAGGGGAAAGGGAGGAAGGAGAGGGAGGGAGGGGAAAGGCAGGTAGAGAAAGAGGGAGGGGGAAAAAGGAAAGGAAAGGAAAGGAAGGGAGGGGAAAGGGGGAAGGAGAGGGAGGGAGGGGAAGGAAGAGAAAGGGAGGGAGGAGAAAGGGGGAAGGAGAGGGAGGGGGGGAAAGGAAGGTAGGGGAAAGGAGCCAAGGAAAGGGAGGGAGGGGAGAGGGGGAGGGAGCGGAAGGGGATAAGGAAAGGGAGAAAGGGAAAAGGGGGGAAGGAAAGGGAGGGGAGGGGGAGGAAGGGAGAGAAAGGGAGGGTGGGGAAAGGCAGGTAGAGGAAAGGAGGGAGAGGATAGGGAGGAAGGGAAAGGGAGGGGAAGAAATGTGGGGAAGGGAGGGGAAGGAATGTACAGAATGGGAGGGAGGGAAAAAGGGAGAAGGAGAGGGAGGAAGGGGAAAGGCAAGTAGAGAAAGGGAGAGAGGGGAATGGAAGGCAGGGAAAAGGGGAAAAGATAGGAAGGGAGGGAAAAGAGGGGAAAGAGAGGGAAGAAAGGAAAGGGGTAAGGGAAGGAGGGGAAAGGGGGAAGGAAAGAGAGGGAGGGAAAAGGCAGGGAGAGAAAATGAGGGAGGGGAAAGAGAGGAAGGTAAAAGGTGGGAGGGAAGGAAAGGGAGGGAGGGCAAAGGCAGGGAGAGAAAGGGAGGGATGGGAAAGGGAGGGGAAAAGGGGAGAAGGAATGGGATGGAAGGAAAAGGAAGGGAGGGAAAAGAGGGGAAGGAAAGGGAGGTAGGGAAAAAGAAAAAGGAAAGGGAGGGAGGGAGGGGGATAGGGGGAAGGAAAGAGAGGGAGGGGAAAGGCCGGTAGAGAAAGAGAGGAAGAGGGAAGGGAGGCAGGGAAAAGGGGTGAAGGAAAGGGGAGAAAGGGAGGGAAGTAAAAGATGGGAAGGAAAGGAGAGAGAGGAAAGGGGGAAGGAGAGGGAGGAAGGGGAAAGGGAGGGAGGGGAATGGGAGAAATAAAGGGAGAGAGGAAGGCAGGGAGAGAAAGGGAGGCACGGGAAAGGGGGAAAGGAAAGGGAGGTTGGGGAAAGGCAGGGAAGGGAAATGGGGGAAGGAAAGGGAGGGAGGGGAAGGCGGGGAAGGCGGGGAGCAAAAGGGAGGCAGGGAGAGAAAGTGAGGGAGGGGAATGGGGGAAGGAAAAAGAGGGAGGAGAAAGGAGGGAAGGAAAGGAGGGAGGGAAATGGAGGGAAGGAAAGTGAGGAAGGAAACTGAAGAAGGGAAAAGGAAGGAGGGAATGGGAGCGAAGGTAAAGGCAGTGATAGAAAGGGAGGGAGGGATGGAAAGGGCAAGAGGGAGGGAAAAGGAGGAAAAGCAGGGAGGAAATAGGGAAAGGGAGAGGCAAGGGGTGAGGGGAGAAAGGAAGGAAGAGGAAAGAAAGAAAAGGAAGAGAGGGTAAATGGCAGGAATAGAGAAAGATGAAAAGGACAGAGGAGAAAGGGAGGGAGGGGAAAAGAAGAGAAGGAAAAGAGATAGGCCAGAGGAGAAAGGACAGAAGGGGAAGGACAGAATAGAGGGAACAGAAAAGGAGAGAGGGAAAGGGAAGGAATAGAGAAAGAGAATAAAAGGAGGAAGGGAAATAGAGAAAGTTGAAAAGAAAACAGGACAATGGGAGGGAATGGGATGGGTGAGCAAAGGGAGAGAGGTAGAAGTGTGGGAATAGAGAAGGGTAGACGTGATTGAATTGCACCAAAAGGAATGAAAATGGACTGAACAGTGAGGGGAGAGGGAAGGTGAAAGAAAACGTGAAGTAAGATGAGAAAATTTAATGAGGGAGATCTGACAGAGTAAGGCAAAGTAAAGGGAGGGAGTAGAAAGGGCAAGGGCAGGAAAAAGGGAAAATGCGAAGGAGGGGGGGAGAGAAGAGGGATGATGGGAAAACAGGAAGTGGGAAGGACAAGGGAGGGAGGAGAGTGGGAAACAATGGGGAAAAGTAAAATCAGAAGGATGGAAGAAGCTAGAAAGGAATGGAAATGCAAAAAAGGGAGGAAAGAGGAGGAGAGAAATTAAGAAGAAAAGAACAAGAGAGGTGTGTGAGGAAGCTAGTGATGGGAAATGGAGGAAGGCACATTGGGAAGGATAGGGAATAAGGGGAGGCAGCGAAGGAGGGTTAGAGAGTAGGAAAATGGAGGGGGAAGTGAGTATGAGGAGAAAGGAAGGAAGGGAAGGAGGGGGAGAAGGAAGGAGGGAAATGGGCAGAGGAAAAAAGGAATGGAGGGGGAAGGAAGGTTCCAATGGAGGAGGAAGGGGAAAGGGTAGGAAGAGAAAGTTGAAGGAGAGATTAAAGTGAGGGATGGTGAAAGGGAAAGGATGAAGGGTGGAAAACAGGACAAAAGTGGGAAGGATAAAGTGAAGCCAGGGGAGGGGAGAGGCAGGAAGAGAAAGTGTAAATAAGGGGGGGAGGAAGCAAGGGATGAAGATAGGGAAGAGGGGAGGGAAATGGAGGAGGGAAAAGGAAGATGGGAAGGGAGAGAAAAGTGAGAGTAATTCGAGGACAAGTGGGGTGAGAGGGAGGGGAAGTGAGGAAAGGGAAAAGAAAACTGGAAGGATTAAGAAGAATGAAGTTAGGCCCTTAGTTGGAAAATGGACACTGCTGGAGATAATCATAAGCAAATTAATTCAGTGTCAGAAAAATAGCACCTTTTCTCTCCTGTGGGGGCCTGAGATTTTATAGAGATCCCTGTGTTCCCACTAATCCCTGCCATAGACTGCATCAGCACCCCAGACACATGACATCAGGGCAGGCAAGGTGCTGTAGGGTGCCACTAGTAATATGTCACCTCAGCTAGCATAAAGCCATGCACTTTCTCCGCTGGCATTCTAGCTTGTCTACTGAGCAACCTATGACAGATCTCCAGTCTGTCACCAGACCCTGAAAGAGCCACAAAGACATCCTCCTCTCAGGTTGGCTGGTTCTGCACCAGGTTTCTTTCTATGCTGGCATTCCTGTGGCATTCCCATGCCTGCCTTCTGCCGCCTCCCAGCCTCCCACTCCTCAGCTGCTTCACCCATGGAACAATCACATGTCCCTTCTCTCCGCAGGACTTTCTGGAATGAATATTCAGGGATAAATGCCATTTTGACAATTTTGAGTTCTTCACATGTTTCCATGTGAAATAATTTTGCAGTCCAATGTGTTTGCACGCTGAAATTTCAGGTGGTAACAGTTGGGGTCTTGAGTAAGGTGAGGTTAGAGGTAACATCACAGGGTACCAATCAGTATCCCAACCCTGCATATCTTAGTGGCCAATCCTCTCTTCAACTAAAGTCTCCCCTTCCCGGGTTGGGTATACTCCAGCACCCTCTGCTCCATCCCCCGTCTCAGCCTACAGCAGACACCAGGCTTGGCACCTGCAGTGCTTGCACACAAACACCACGTCCCTGCCACAGGGCCTTTGCACTTTTTCTTCCTCCTTAGCTTGGTTTTCTTCCAGTCAGCATTTCTCAGCCCCTTGCCTCCTTGTGATCTGAACCCAAGTGTCATTTTTTTGTTGGGAGAGGTTTTGAGGTAGGGTCTCACACTGGTCCCAGTTCAATATGTAGTCTCAGCCTGGCCTCGAACTTATAGAAATCCTGCTTCAGCCTCCCATGTGTTAGGATTAAAGGCATGCACCACCATGCCTGGCTCCGAGTGTCACCTTTTAAATAAAGGTCGGGATATCTTATTGACCACCCAAAAAACAAAAGTCATACCCTCAATGCAATCCCACTTATTTCCAGATCTCTTTTAAATTACATTATCCTCTCTACCATATGTATTAGCTTGTTTCTTTGTTCACAGTCTAACTATAAGGATGCTGTATATTCCCCAAGAGAAAAGTGGACACGTTTAAGTCTATTCCCTCCCCAACTCTGGGACAAAGCCTGACATGCCACCTTGCCTCTGTCTACTAATAGACAATGACTTCAACTACCCATATCCCTTATGGTCCTGAAGAGACATAGGTAAGTGCTAAGGCTGAAACCCAGTGAAGGAAGCTTTCTTCAGTTTTCCATCTTGGGACCTCACCCTGTGGACTCATCTAACCCTACCTACCAATCCCAATCACCTTACCTCCTAATAGGATCACACACAGAATGTTAAGGCTCAATACATGAAATTTAAAGAGATATAGTCAGTCGATAGCACCATAGGTGTCCAGTCAGCATGGCTGCTGCTCATGTCCTACACCACTAAACCCAATGCACTGGAGAATCTGTTCCTGTCTCTGTTACCTCACCACATGTCCCTGGTGCACATCTTTGTTCTGGGACCCAAGAACCTGGAAATCTTGGCAGCTGTCATCTGGACTTTGAACTGTGCCTATAACAGTTTCACAATATTGTCAATATTCTAAAACTCTGCACTTTTAAAATGACACATTAAAAAACATTTGAAGAACTGAATAAAATCATAGCTGCTGTGGAAGCAAAGGCTGTCCAAACATTCAATGTGGCTGCACTGGTTTTTCTGGAGCCCAGTGGTTCTTCCTTGGCTGTCTTTCAATTCTCTTGGTCCACTGCCTGAATAGTCCTTGCTCCCCAAGGCATCTTCTCACACCTGTGTTCTTTTCACTCTCATGTCCTGGCTCCCTCAGTGTCTTTCTCTCCTTCCCTGTCCATGCTCTGCTACAGAACATCTAAGTCCTCCAGCTCTCTCACGTGGCCTTTGCGCATACAGCCCTCAGTGTCTCTTGCTGATTCAGTGCATTGAATGCAAAAAAATCACATATTTTGAATTTCTAATTCAATTACTGGGGAGACCTGATGCTTCAGGAGGCAGCAAGCCTCACTTTGCCTCCACACCCATGTTGCCACAGTCAATCCCCAATAAGCCAGACAAGAGACTGGACTTCCTTTGTCTTTGTGTTCATGTAGATACCATCAGTTCACATTTATTTTTAGTGTCATTAGACAGGCCTTGGGAAATGATGTCATGCTTCTGAGTTAGCATTCCTGCCTTTTCTACTTCCAAAGAGGGCATTTTGAATTCCCCTGAGTGCTATAAACATCATCATAAAATAGAACTGCAAAGACTTTTGGCTCTAATGTCCATCTTAATGATATATGGCTGTTTAGATGCCAAATTCCAAGTTATTCAGAAACAGCTTTGCCAAAATAAAACTAACTAGCCAGGGGCCTTGTGGCTATTCATGCATATGCACAGTGAATGATCTAAGGGGACTTTGCTATATTAGAAAGGAAAATGGTGACTCAGGACCTCAGATATGGTGGAGTGACACATCTTGAGCTGTACTGGCCATTTGGGGAATATTCAACCCACGTGAAGTTTCTGAATCCTTCTTACATTTATGATGAATTCTGACTAAACATCTTCTTTTACAGTTGTTGTAGGAAATACAGAAATGGAGTAATCTATTGTATGCTAACAATTAGTGTGCCCCAACAATTAGACTCTAACAATTAGAGTCCCCCAAAGTGCAATATAGGATACTATGACTTAAATCTCTAAGACAGTCTCTCAGCAAACTGATGACATTGAACACAAAAGGAGAGTGTGAACAAAGGACGCCACAATGCTTGGGTTCTCTTTGTCTTCTAGATATTGCTGTGCTCCTAATCAATTCTCCTCCTACTTGTCCTCTAGTCTCCTGATTATCCCTCTTGGCTTGTTCCCTTTCCCCCTCCTGCACTTCTTTGGCATGATAGTCAATGAGGGTGTGACTCCTTCTTGCCTGCAGCTAGGAAGGCATGGACAGGGCACTCCCAGGCTCACTTTTTCAAGTGTAGGACTACTTGCTGGTAGCTCTCCTGCCAAGGTTATTGTAAGGAAGAATGAGGCCATTACTGATGTGGGAGGTACTCACATATTCACAGAATACAAACATGAGTCACTGACTGGTATTGTGACAAAGGACCACTGTATGCCCAGGATCACATTGTTACATTGAGGACAACAAAACACAGAAATTACCAAATGGCAGACTCTGTGTTCTCTTCTTACTCTTTGTTTCTTCCTTCCCCTTCCTTTTTTCTTGGTCATCTGAACAGTCAAGGCTAATGTCCAAATAGGCAGAGTGGGCTGAATATCTTACTTCTCTTCATCTCAACTTTCCCCCTGCTGATGTGCTTCCCTCCACTTGCTCCCCAGTTCTGTGGAATTCAGTAAACATGAAAAGTGCATATTGCATGGGCTGGCTTTCTGCCAGGTGCTGGAAAGATAATGTGCTCCTAGCATGATGAGGCGGTCAGAGAATGAAACAATAGACGATTATAAATAGAGTTTCTATACAAATGCAAGTGCTGATATAAACAAACCTAGGTAAGTCATTGCAGCTGCTGGGTGTGCCACACAAACATGGCTGTCTGGGCCATCACCAGGGATGCATGCCCCCTTCACTATAGCAGCTGTTATCCAGGTTGCTTTGTGCATGGAATGAAACATTTGACACTATTTTCTTTCTTTTTTTTTTTTTTTTTTTTTGGCATAGCACACTGCAAAGGTCAGCTTTCTATGTTACATTCTAGACCATGCTTCAGTTCCTCAATAACCACTGCTCAAAGTCAGCGTATACTTCTAAAAAGTGTCCCTAATATTTTTTTCATGTTTTCCTGTGTGTGTGTACATGCACATTTATAATAAGAACTGACTTTTCTTCCAATTTCTTTGGACTGTGAGGCAGGATGGTCAGACCACAAAACTTCCAGCAGCACTGGCCACTCTCAGTGACCACGACAAGGGCCTTCAATTGACACTTACTTCTGCACACAAGAAGGCATCAGATGACTCCTCTCTCAGGAATATGTATGTTTTAACAGGGGTTTTTAATTTCTACTACTGTGTCGGATGTTCATATTTTGGAAAGGTTATTTGTCTAAATGCCTCTGAAATCACACACTGTAGTTTATTTTAAGTGACAGTTGAGATGGCAAGGAACTGAAATTAAGACCCAATGAAAACAAAAATAATATAACAATACCTGGTAACTTGAACACGTAGAATGCACCAAAATATCTTATTTGCTTTTACATACTCCATAAGCACAATCTTTTCAAACCACTAAAATTCTATGTGACATTTTTATTCCTATTTTATATCTGATCAAAGAGTAATTCATAAAGCTTGTAACTCCTGAAACCATATACAGGATAAGATATAACTGTTCCCTGAATGCCTGGGTTTTTAATTAAGGTATCTATTCTCATATGGCTTGGTTTGGACCCATAACTGGAGAAGTCTTTCTTGGAAAAAAAGATGAGACTGGAATCACACTCTGCTTAGGATGCTCTTCAGGGATAGCAGTGTTGTACATGTTCAAGAATGTGACTTAGACTGGTTAGACAGAGGTAGTGTGAAGCTCTGGAGTAAATACTGGGAAACACTTCTAAAGACTGAGTGTGTCTAACTTAGAGGGGCTTGGAACAGAAGTGTTTGAGATTTGGTGTTTCTCGGATTTTGGAGTATAAGCATATAAATACATAATGAATTACTTTTGGATGAGAATCAAGACTAAGCATTAAATTCATCTATGTTGTAGATACATCTTATAGCCGAAAGGTGATTTCATACACTATTTTTAGCACCCCTTCCTTTGGCTGTGAACTATAATATGATGTAAGCTGAGGAACTTCTGATTTGTGGAGTTTTGTGGGTGCTCATAAATGTTTTGGGGGCTGGGATATAACTCAGTGGCAGAGCCCAGCAAGTTGAAAGTCTAGGGTCCCAGCCTCAGTACTGAAAAAAAAAAATAGATTTTTGAACATTTCACTTAAAATTTTAAACTTTTTGTTAAAGACTCATCAACCTATACTAAATGTAGTAGATAGCCTTAGGTTGCTGGGATTACCCTGCAAACCAGACACAGTTATGAGAAGAAAGAAATTTATTTGAAGCTTACAGACCCAGAGGAAGTTCCCTAATGGCAGAAGAAGCTGGTCTGCCTTCACAGGTCCAGGCAGAGAGAGAAACCAACACCATCACCAGCACAAGCAGGCACACTTCAGGAACTCCAGGCAGAACTCAAGCACTCTGCATGTCTTTAGACTGGAGTTCCAATCCACCCCCAGACCTTAGCTCTGGACCCTAGGATCTGCCCACACTAACACCTCCTCCAGCCAGGTGGCTGCAGATCTAAATTACAAACTGTAATAATATCCTAATATATTGGGGGCCATCCATTCAAACTACCACACTAAATATATCAGATAAATATATTAGCTAAAATAGGAATTAAAATGGAGATATTTGCTGAGTTACTTATCTAAAAATACATTTCTTTCTACTGAGTTTTTAAATAGTGTAGTAGGGAGGATCCCAGACCATAAATTGTTTTAATACTTTTATTTATTTATTTGGGGGGATGAGAGTGAGAGAGGCAGATAGAGAATGGATAGGCCAGGGCCTCCAACTCCAGATGCATTTGCCCCTTATGCTTCTAGCTTATGTGGGTCCTGGGGAATTGAACCTGGGTCCTTAGGCTTCTCAAGCAAACACCTTCACTGCTAAGCAATCTCTTCAGCCCAGACCACTTCTTTTTTTTTACTTCATACTTCCACCAGAAATCATTGGGAAGCATGTTTATTTATGAAATACTAAAGGAGCACATTTTTGTTATGTTAAATTTTCTGCTTACACTCACTATGTGGGTTTTTTAGTGTATAGGGGTGCTTATTTTGCAGTGCTAGGAATAAAACCTAGGGCCTCACATATGCTAGGCAAGCACCCTACCACTGAACAACACCCCTATAGTTCCAGCTACAGATGTGTTAAAATAAAAAGGCATTATTTATGCCATATCCAAATGACTGGATTTGTAGTGGTAGTGGAATTTTTAAGGAAGAGGTTATGGATTACTTTATTTTTGTGTAGAGCCAATGCCACAGTAACTTGGAAAGATGAATTATGGAAACCATGTCCACCAAATCATTTGGACTTAAGAAGAATTCTTTTCTCTGCCTTTTATTAAGAGTGTGCATGTACTGTCTACCTGGAGATTGTATGGCTGCATGCATTTCTGTCTTGCAGAACAACTACAGCAGTTGGCAGGAGTTCACTAGTGAGACACAAAGAAAATGCCAATTAGAAACAGGTCACTGGAGGTTTTTAGGAAAATTGGGAATGACTCCATAAAATTGAAGTTACTGGATTGTTCACGATCACTGCCATTGAGTAGAAGCTTCATTCTCTAAAACTCTATTGCTGCTCACTCCCAAAGCTATGTTGGCTTTTCTCTGCACAGATCTCACTGATGATAATAGCTAGATATGAACTGGAAATGGATGTCCATTTACTCACTGATGATTAAAATGAAAGTCTTTACAACATCAAGGGCAAAGCTTTTAAATAGGGGATACAAACACATGTTCCGGCATGTATCTTATTCAGAGTCCACTCACACAGAACTCTAAAGAAATATGATTGTTTGGCATCTCTGTAATTGTTATAAATATAAGTAATTTACATAAAAAACACGAATAAATGGCCATTTAGAACATGAGACTAGGACCCTCTGACATCCTAATCTTTTCCTTCTGGCTGATATACAGCTGTCTCTCTGTGAGGGTCCTGTCCATCTAAGTTGAATGATGGTTTGAATCAATGATGCAACTTGTAGGAAGGTCTTTAGAATCTACCCAGAGGAAAATGCTATGCTAAGGATGTTGTCTCTGAGCAGGAATTTTCAGGGAGCTAGAGCACAGGAAAGGGCAGGGGGTGGGGGCTGGAGTCCAAGGAAGAGATGCTAGAACCCAGAGCATGGATGCAGGAGCCCATGGCTGGGATGCTGGAGGGATCCAAGACAGCCAGGTACTCATTTCCATTAGCATTTGTTGAGAACCAGCCACAATCACAGTCATCCTGAGCCTTAGCCTTTGGGTGATTCTTTATCTGGAGATACTGAATGGTGTTCATCAGGGTTCCATTCAGGCCTTCTCTTTCCATCTTGCATTTCCTATGGGATGGCTCAAGATGCTTAAAGCCTGCCAAGAGGAAGAAGGTAAACCAGTTTGCACCAGCTGCTCATTCTGTTGGGATCTTGCCAGGCAGCACCTTTCCATTATTCCTTGTGAACTAAAGTTCCCAGAAAGAAGCTTCACAAGGCTGAATGATTAGAACCTCAATGGTTGTGGGGAGGCTGGAATGTTGCAGATCAAGAGCCAAAGTGTCTTGGGGCATCTTAGACTCTAATAGTCATTTATTGCCCACCTCTGCTTTGCTCTAACCTGCCTGCCTGGTGCTGCCACCAATGTACTTGGAAAGTGTTTTGATTTATGATTTATAATTTTTCTTTGTTCTGTGACTATAAAAACTCGATAAAACTGTCCTGGTGGAATATAGAATTTGGGGTAACTATATCTGTGTTCCTGGGCCATGTCATCATACTTGGCTCCAAAATAAACTATCCCTTTGCAGTGACATCAGTGTTTTTTTTTCCCATTATCAGTTATAGTACCTGAATGTGATACCCCGAGGACAAGCCACCTTCACTGAGTTTTCATCTTGATCAGAGCCAGGTACCAGCCTGGGCTCCTTGTGCCTGACCATCTGTCTGGTGACGTCTCCTCTGGTGCATGTTGGTGAGTTCTTTCTGGAGCTCAGATTCCCTTTGATTTGGTTAATAATCCATTGGTTTATTCTGAGCTAGTTTTAGATCCTATTTGTAAGATACCTTTTTGGGCTTGCTCTCAAAGCATTTGGTATGATATCCATTTTATTTGTTTGCTTTGAAATCACTTTGGTTTCTGACCATACAATTGATTTTTGTTTGATTTCAGATTTTTAAAGCATTTTAGTTTCTGATCATTCAGTTTTCTTGGGTTTCTGACTGCTTGATTTGGTAATTTGCTGGCAATCAGCCTCCTTCTCCTAGCATTCCCCCAAAAGCTAATTCAAGAAAAGGTGAGATGTTGGGAAGAAAACTTCCATTTAGTACTCTAGTTGATTTTATGTTTTATAATTGTGAAATTTAACTTACAAATATTGGGGGGGGGACATGAGGGGGAAATCTAACTAAAGACAACATGGCTTTATAATTCTCTTGATGGCAAACATTTAATAATGTCTCTAAACTGGTTTTTGCATGCTAATGTAGAAGTTCTAGACAATCTAGTTTATTTAAAAAATTAATTGAATTTTATGAACATATTTTAAAAGAGGAAATGACAGTAAGATATTTAAATGACTCTAATGTGTTTCATGACATTTTAAGTATAATTTTTCTTTTACAATGTATTTGGGACAATAGCTCATCTCTGTACTTTTAGCTATAAAAAAAGAAAAAGCATTTTAAGTAAAATACTTGTTCAATGATTAGCATGCTTACCACAAAGGTAAAAAGGAGGCTTAAAACTAGAGAAAAGAATCTTCAGGCTTTAATTCTTCTTTTGATTATCTTGTAGACCCAAATAAAAAGATCCCTTTATTTAAGCAAAGAGAGATTCCAAGTGTCTGTTACAGTAAGATTTAAATCTTTAACACATAGTTAATTTAAATGTGTTAAGAAAACACAGGACTCTTAATCAGTTTTGCCCACATTAATTAATATTATTTAGGATACAGTATACATGTTTGCTGTGTTTCAGTTACAACTCCCTGGATTTTTGTTTGAAATATAATTATCTTTTTTTTTAAGTGTTTCCAAGCTAAGGAGATGGCTCAGCAGGTAAGAGTGCTTGCTGCTTAAGTGTAAGGGCCAGAGTGCCCAAGACTGCCTGAATTTGATTACCCAACACCCATGTAAAATGTTGGGTGTAACCCCAGTTATGGAGGGCAAAGACAGGAGAATCACCATGGTTTGCTGACCAAAAAGTGAATAAACAATACAGCAGGGCACCCATAGTTCTCCTCTGGCCTCTGCACACTGGGCATGTGCACACACATATGCACACACGTGAACTGGTTAAAAAGTGTTTCCTAAATTTTGTAAATAAATGTAACAGCAATACTATTAATAATAGTGCTAAGATAGAAAGGAACTAACAAGTAAGAAAAACAGATGAGAGTTACAGAGGATGAAGTGTTGCAGGTCAAGAGCCAAAGTATCTGGGCTATCATAGATCCTTTACTATCCACTTCTGCTTGTTACCTAACATCTTGTGACTGTTGGGTAAACCCTTTGGGATGAATGAACACAGACCCTAGTTTCCACCAACCCCCAAACTAAGAATGTTATCAGATAGCCTGAGGCCTACAGCAGAGATTCCTCGGCTGTGCTAACCTGCTTGCCTAATGTTTCTGCCTACATACTTCAAGTGTTTTGATTTATGACTAAAAACTGCATGAAGCTGTTACCACATGGTAACACAGAATTTTGCATAACCTAGATCTGCGTTCCTGGGCCATGATGATTCACATCTGGCTTCAGAATAAGTACCTCTGAAGTGAGAGCTGTTTTTTGTTTTGCTTTGTTTTGTTTGTTTGGTTTTGGTTTTCCAGGTAGGGTCTCACTCTAGCTTAGGCTGACCTGAAATTCACTATGCAGTCTCAGGGTGGCCTCAAACTCACGGGGGTCCTCTTACCTCAGCCTCCCAAGTGCTGGGATTAAAGGTGTGTGCCACCGTGCCCAGCAAAAGCTGTTTTTGTTTGTTTGCTTGTTTGTGTGTGCCCACATTAACAGCATGCACATGAATAAGTGCTTTGAGTGTGAGAGTCTCTCACCATTAGGCAGCACTGTACCTTTGATGGTTGAGCTCTATGCTGTTGTCTGGAGGATAAAGGCAAGTTATAATAGGTGCCTTTTCTTAGGCACTCATACTATGTCTGATATCAGGCACTGAGCCTGGGTAGGATACTAGGCGCTTGCCCTGGGTAGGGTCTCTGGCACTCATCTTGTGTGGTATCACATGTTAAGCAATTTCTACTCAAGATCTCCCATCCAACATAATCGTAGGCATTTTTTTCTCATGATATGGAAAAGTTCACAGTTTCAAGGCCACAGCACTGCAAATAGCTAAGCTGAAATTCAAAACAATCAGATTTAGCTTGGTTATGCTCTTTCCACGACACAATGTTTTCTCTTACAAGAAGTAGAAGGATATTTATTGGTAGTTTGTTTTGCTCTGTTTGAATATGATAATATCTAAAGAAAAGAACAGAGCTAGAGAAGACACAGGGACAGGACACGTTCCACATTCCTCTCTCCTGGCCACCTGCAATGGACTGGTTCTGAGCCTAGGAAAATAAAATGTGAAACTACGGTGTTCAGGAAATAAAGGTAGAGACCCTGAAAGACAAATATTGCATACTTTCTCTCATTTGTGGAATGTAGAATTTAAAAATATGTAAGTGAAAGGTATGAAAGTATAAAGGGGTCTGTTTGGAAAAGGGGACCAATGGGAAGGGGACAAGAGAGAATACTGGGGCGAGGTGGATATGATCAAGTTACATGATATGCATAGCGGGTAGGACTGACTTCATCCAAACCCCCAGCCTCTGCCCCACACACTGAGTATAGTGGCTTTGGGCTTAAGGACTCCAGTGGGTCCTGGGAATGACATCTTGCCCAGGACACCAGCTGCAGAGGTATGACACAGCCTCCTGATCAAGGGGCTCAAGTGGAAAGAACATGAGCAAACTTGTTCCTGAGCCCTGTGAACTGTCCCTCTCCCAGACATACCCAGAAATAGCCAGGGAAGAATTGAAACAACTGAGAGGAACAAGTGGGGGTAGAGAGAGATGAAACAAAGGAATGAAACATGAGGTTTGGGGGCTTGTCACCCAAGAGGTTTGGAGCTGTGGAGAGCACATGCATGTAATACTAATCGTCCTAGTTTATACTCACGAACTCCTGAAACCAAGGAGGTGTAGAATGACGGCTAAGATGCTGGCCCTGACTTTGCCTGTTGCCTCTATTTCTGGGCACTGCCACTCAATCAGGCTTCCAGCCTGAATGGTTTCTATGCCTGGGCTTCATTGGGCATGCTGGGTTGGATAGTTTTCTTGGCCCTGTACTGCCCACCTGCTCTTCTCTGTCTAGATTTGCTTTCATGCCATTGGAGTCTGGATCTGTCTGCTCTCTTAAGACAGACTTCTCTTTCATCTGAATTTGTGTTAGTTTCATCATAAATATATGGGGGGTGTTTGTGTGTGTGTATTTGGTGTTTTTCTTTGGCTCTGATCCCGAGCACCTAAAGTCATTAGAATTTCCTGAGTAATAGGAATACCTTTTTTAAGAAGGAGCCCCTTTGACCTTGCCTGAGTTCATCTTGAGAGATGACTCTGGGAACAAACCATGTGATTGAGGGTCCCCCTCAAACTTCAGGGAGAGGAGAAGAGTTGAAGTTTGAATTCAATCATTGATGTCCAATGACTTAATCTACCATGTCTATGTAATAATGAGACTTCAATAGAAACTGTGGGCAATAAAGCTAAGGGAACTTGCAGGTTAGTGAGTGCCTCAAGGGGCTTGGGGGCGTGCTGCTCAGATGGGCAGCAAAGGTCTGTGCTGGCATACCTCACCATACCTTAGCCTGTGCATTTCCTCTGGATCACTGTACCTGAATAGTATTTTTATAATAAACTGTTATCCTAAGAAAATTGTTTTCCTGAAGACTGAGTCATGCCAGCAAATGATGGGAACTTGGAGTTAGAGAAGAATCTTAGACATGTTCAATTGGTAGTTGGTTAGGTAGAAGTGTAGGTAGTCTTGGGGTCCCGCCCATTTGTAGGAGACATCTGAAGTACAAGCAGTCTCATGGGATACATCCCTTAATGTCTGGGGTTTGTGATAATGCTGGGTAGTGTCAGAACTAAATGGAAGTGTAGGACAACCCAGCTGGCATTGGAGAATTGGGGTAGTTGCTTCTGGAAAAGCACTAGAATATCTATAATAACCAGGTTGTTGACATTCCTTTTAGATGTATTCAACATTCTGATGCTGCCAGAGGGGGAAAAATGCATTCTTTTTGGAAAGGCTGACACGTGTTCCAACACAGAGCTTTCAGGTAAGCACATCTCACTACCTGCCTAGCCAGAGCCACTGTCACCTCTTGCCTAGATTGTTGTGACATCCCATGATGGGTTCCTCCACTTCTGTCTCTGCCCCAACAGCTCAGCTACAGGGTCACCTTAACAATGTAAGTCAGGTCACGGTACTCTTCAATACCAGCAGCAGGTCCCTCTCTATCACAGAGACCTGGGGCCTGTCCACCCCTTCAGCCACATCATGGCCCTCATTCACTTCCCTCTACCAGGCTGGCCTGGCCTCCTACTTATCAGAACATGCCAGTCAGCTCTCACTGAGGGGCTTTGTCTGGAACATTCTTCCCCTAACAGCTGATGATAAAGTCCCTCATTGCCTTCACCATTTGCTTGGGTTTCACCTCCTCCAATCAGCAACCTACCCTGACTGCTATTTAGAATTGCAGCACATGGTTCCACCGAGACTCACTGGATGCCTTCCACCTCCTCTTTGCCTACTTTTCCTTATGCTCCATCACCTCACATGCCATATAAGTTCATTGTCAGATTTATTGCTTGCTTCTTGTCTTGCCCTGCTAACATGCAGAATTCACAAAGGTTGGGATCTGTGTCAGTTTTATTCCTGGATATACTTCAAGTCCCTGACACATAACAAATGCTTATTTCATGTTGGCTGAATGTACGATTCCAAAGATAGAGTTTGTTTAGAGAATCCTAGCAGAACAAGCTTGCTGGGACCCCTGGTCAGATGTACAGTCAGAGTCACAGGGCAGGCCTTCAGGAAGGCAGAAGCGGCTGCAGAGAATGACTCTGCTTGAACCAAACTCTGTCTTTTTGACAAAACCTAGACAGCTCCTCTGAGACCCCTCTTCCAGTGAGCTTCATCTTGCAAGCCCTCTTTTGTCCTGTCTAGGCCAGCTGTGGCAGAAATTGCCCAATCAGTTTTGGGAGAATGCTTGGCCTGGATACCCATCACCCTGACTGGCTGCCTCGGGAATCAAGGTAAGTCCTTTAGCAAGTCCTTTAACAAGACAAAGTCCCTCTGCACTCTGTCTTCCCTTGGTGATTTCCATCCACTGACTCCTCACCCTTGCCACTAGCCAGAACTGCCCAGGTGTCTTTACCGATGTTGGGAGTTGAGTTTACTCTATGCCCCGCCCACCATTGTCATAGTTTGGATATCTATCACCCCAATCCTAAAGTCTCCCTCACCCACTTGATGTGGGTCAGAAACAATGTGCTCTTTAAATGTCTTTAATCATGGCTTGTTAAGACCATGGATTCCCATTGGATTCCCAGAGCCCTCACTCAGGATCCCCAGATACACATATTTGAAGCTTTTGCCTTCTTTCCTAGCTGACTGATGAGTGAATCACTGTGGAGCCATAACCCCCTGAACCAGTGGTCTCCATGTCAGCCCACAGACAAAGGGCATGGAGGCATTCTGTTCCACACAAGGCCTAGAGTTCCAGGCACACAGTGGCTGGTTAAAGTGCATAAGACAGAGGCTAGGTTAGTGTCCTGGGCTTCTGTGTGTGCAAGGCACTGTCATTAAAGAATATAGGAACTTCTTGGTGGACTGAATTCTCTCCCACCCCTTCACCACGCTGGCTATGTGCTCTACTACTATTGCACTGACTGAAATTTCTTTCTTGCAGTATGAGTTTACTAAGGATAATGTACGACTTCTATGACATCACCAGACTGGCTCCTCTAAGACTTCTTCCTTAGACCAGCTGTGGCCCCCATCATCCTCCTTCTACCACTTGCCTTGGACTTCTCTTCAGCTCCTTCCAATCCTCCGATTCAGATACCCAACTCCATGGCCCCTAGGTATAGCCAGTGGGAACCTTCCCTCCACACAAGCCCCTCAACTCCCCATAGCCATTTGAATTTTGGAAATTGACCAAGGGCTCTCAAAGGACTCAGTTACCTCCAAAGCCATTGGGTACTAGGGCAAATTGCATTGTTAAAATGTTATTCATAGCCGGGCGTGGTGGCGCACGCCTTTAATCCCAGCACTCGGGAGGCAGAGGGAGGAGGATCGCCGTGAGTTCAAGGCCAGCCTGAGACTCCATAGTGAATTCCAGGTCAGCCTGGGCTAGAGTGAGACCCAAACCTCGAAAAACCAAAAAAAAAAAAAAAAAAGTTATTCATAAATATCAGTGGGAAAGCATTGTCCTTCCTGGTAAACAGGTATAACCCAACTTATTCTATAGTGACAAACACAATTCAAATAAAAATTAAAAGTGAGGAAAACACAAGAGCCACCTGTTTTATATAAGCCAGTGAGTTTTATATTGTTTTGTTTACTTCATGTGTATAAGGTTTTAGAATAAAAGCTATGAGGTCTCTTTTCTTTGTATGTTTGTTTATGTGATATTTTTCTGCCTCTGCAAGATATTCCAGAGGGATTAAAAGACCCTCATTAACCACACTACACTCTGTGGTCTGAAAATCTACCCTTGATGTCTTATTTTAATCATTCTGTCAATTTCATTTAGCAAGACTCTTCCTACCTCTTGTATTTCCTCTTAGCACTTTTCCATTCACTGACCCCTTACTCAGCTTACTGGCTATACATCTGCTCCTGTTGTCCCTGTTAGTGTTCAAAGTCAAGCCCATCTCTCTGCTCTATTGCAAATAGTTGTGTACATATTGACGTACACACACGCATGCATTCTTATGTGTGTGTTGCTATATCCAAGCACTGATATTTTAGTTTTATGTAAACTGGGAATTCTAAGATACCCACAGCCTATGCAATAGCATTCTCTGCAAAAATAAAAAAAAGTACACTCAAAGTTAATTCATACTTCCCTTTTAGCTATAAATAGAATTTATCGCCTATGATATTGACTACAAAGACAACAGAATCTGTTAGGTTTTTTTCTTCAATCTTGATCATTGGTAATTTATAGTTAGTGTCAGGACCAATGAGTATATATAATTACTGCTCTCAAATGTGTGAATGAAATTACAATAAATCAGCCAACTAGTATGTAAATAAAAATGAGCACACCTTTATGTTTTAACATATGTCACTTGAAAAACGTACACTTCTGAAAGCAGAGTAAGCACTTCTGTAGAAGTATGTGAGGGTGTAAAAACAACTCTGCAGAAATACTACAAATCAACACCAATGATGGGAAGCACACTCCTCTCATGTTTAATGCTTCAGCATCAGAAAAGATAAGAAAATTAATTAATTTCACATGACTTCTCATAGTACTAGGAAGCACAGAATATAATCAAATATGTCGATTGTTCAATAAAAATCAGAACTGTAAGGCAGTTTCAGTATGTTTATGCTTTAATCTATTTAAAATCATCTGGGAAGGTTGGGTGGAAGAATCAGAAGTTTGAGGCCAGTATGGACTGTACAGCAAGACCCTGTCTAGAAGCAGAGAGAGAGAGAGGAGGAGAAGGAAGAAAAAAATGTCAGTTCCAAAATTAATTCTGATAATTCTAGAGGCACCTTCTCCTGAGAAAGTAACAGTTCTTCTAGCTAATGTATAGTTTTTCAAAAGGTAGCACAGAAATGGTCTTTTTCTTTCTTCAGTATTTCAAGTTTGAAAAGCCAAATTTGAAAAATCTTGGGAGTACATAATAAAAGTATTGCCATGAAAAATTATGTGTTGATTACTATTTAAATTTATATGTGCTATTTTTTTCTTCAGCATATAGCAAAATACTATTTTGACTGGCATATTCAAACAGCATATTCAAAAATTGAAATGTTCGTGCTATCAAGACCAAGGAAGGCTTCACATCTTATAACCTAATGATAGAAACAGATAAAAAGATTTTTCAAATTTGGAAAGCCCAACAACTCTTAAAATCTCAACACCAAACATTTAAGTTGTTAACTAATTTACCTGTTGTCCTTGGTCTCCATAATCACTTCTGGAATATTTCTCCGTGAAAACCATGAAAGTCTTTCTCTTCCTTCGGCTCCAGTCTCCTGCTTAGGCTTCCTCTCAACATGCACTCCGAGAGCAGCTCTTCCTGGCCCTTGAAAAGCCAGCTTCCGCCCGATATCCACTCATCATCTGATGTCAGAAAGCATTGTGTTGTGTCTGTGATCCATAAGTATGAAGCTCTCACCCAGCAACCCACACAAGTCTTAAAGTGGAACAATATAGATGGCTTAATAGTTTTTGGCTTTTTCCTAAGGCAAAATTAACTCATTTTCATCTAAGAATCTTTTGTGTTTTTTGGAGGTGCAGGGAGATGCTGCAGAAGTACTTGGACTGGGTGTCTCCCACCCTCATCTCAGCAGATGGAAAATGCTGGTTGGTGAGAACCTTCTCCCAGCTCTGGAGCTGTAGGCATCCTGGCTTTACCTTGGGGTTCCTGAAAGAAAGAACAAGGAAGGGTAAAGAAAAGAGTGACAGCACTCCAAGTTCAAGCCCAGAAAGGCAGCCAGGTTCTCAGCGTCAGTGACCTTCTAATTATAAAGTACTGGCTGAACTGTTGCCCTGCAAATTAGCCTGCCCCTCACCCCTCCCCCGATGAGGAACACACCAACAAACACATAGGTGTGTAACTAGACATGGCTGCCTCTGAAAAAATAAACATATCTGCTTATCAGCTTAGCTCATAAGCTTTGTTTCCCTGGCTTCTTCCAACTGGAAATACTGTTTCCTCTCTCACACACAATGTGTGTGCATGTTGTTTAAGGAAAAAAACACACTTAAATTCAGAGCCCCACTTTTCCACATGTAATATCTCATGTTAGAGAGGTATAAAAGGCCCAACTTTACTTTTCAGAAGTAGAGTGCAGAAGTGGCAAGCTTTCTGAGCAGTGATACACCAGAGGGATGCAGGACACTGAGAGTTGTATGGTCTTTGGTCATGCAAATGTCACGATCATAAAATACTTGATAATTTCCAAGGCTTCTTAGACATTTAAACATTTAGTGATTGTTTGAAAAGAGGTAAAATTACTAATGTAAGGCTGGGGAGATAGCTTCATTGGTAAACTACTTGCCTTGCAAACATGAGAACCCAAGTTTGATCACCAGAACCCACATTTAAAATAGCCTGATATAGTAATTCCTATGCTGGGAAGGTGGAGAAAGGGGCATGCTAGCCAGCTAGTATAGCATACTTGGAAGGTTCCAGGCCAATGAGAGGCCCTGTCCTAAAAAAGGGGTATGGTGCCTAAGGAATGATACCCAAGCTTGTCTTCTGGCCTCCATATACATACACAGGTGCATAAGCATACCCACGAAGGTACCTGCATACAAATGAACATGTACACTCACACAGACAGACATACACATTCAATCACACACATATACACACACAAAGAAAAAATAAGGAATTGATATTATGTTAAAGAAAATTGGAAAGTAACTTTGTTGAGGGTGGACATATTGCTCAGTGGTTAAAGGCACTTGCCTGCAAAGCCTGACATCCAGGGTTTGATTGTCCACCACCCACATAAAGCCAGATACACAAAGTGACCCATGCATCTGGAGTTCACTTGCAGTGGATAGAGGCCCTGGCACAACCATTCTCTCCCTCTTGGGTGCTCTCTCTCTCTCTTCCTCTCTCTCTCTCTCTCTCAAATAAATAAATAAATACAATTTTTTTTAAAAAAGAAAGTAAATGTTTCGGGCTGGAAAGATGGCTTAGCAGTTAAGTGCTTGTCTGTGAAGCCTAAGGACCCTGGTTCGAGGCTCGATTCCCCAGTTCCCACGTAAGCCAGATGCATAAGGTGGCACATGTATCTGGAATTCGTTTGCAGTAGGTGGAGGCCCTGGTGCACCATTCTTTCTATATATATATATATAGATATATATATATCTTTCTCTCCCTGTCTGTCACTTTCAAATAAATAAATAAATAAATAAATAAAATTTTAAAAATAAATAACTAAAAAAAAAGTAACTGTTTAAAGTCACCAAGGAGGAAATGATGGACTAAGCTGTAAACAATTAGCTTCAGTGTCTTCTGTTTTTACTACCTAATGGCCTATTTATTTACTTATTTTGGTGGTTCTGGGGCTAGAAATCAGGGTCTTGTGCATGTTAGACAGGTGGATCTACCATTAGGCTACATTAGGGCTCATAATTTAAACTATATTAAGTCATTTTAGATTCTTGGATGATTAGTAAAAACAAGGGAAAGAACTCAAAACTCACAGTAAACTCTTCCCTGAAAATACTTTCCAGATACTTGATTATAATTTAAAAATTAATTGGGCATTTTGATTGAGATTAATTTAAGCAAAGAAACCCCAAATTCTATTATTTTGCACAAAATCTAATACCATGACACTTGAATTGTCACATGCCAAGAACTACGGAAATTCTGTATTCAAGTTTAAAATTAGAAATTTAAATTAAGGGATTACACTTGCATGAGGATGGAAGCCTTGCATATAATAATAGATTTTCTAAAATTAGACTCTTCCATTTGGCATCTTTAGAGTAAATGAGGTCAAGTATTATGAAGTTGAGAACTAGGATCAATTCCTTTCTCTCTAAATCAAGAGAACTTGAATAAGCATTCTCTGTTGTTAATATCTCCAAAATTCTGTTGCAGACAAGTATATTCCTTGTAAAGCCTATCAGTGATTCTGAGAATAGGAATCCATCCAAGCATGTCTTCTCAGGCTGGACATAATAGTACACTCCTATAACCCAAGCACTAAGAGGTTGAGACAGGAGGATGATCAGTTTGAAGCCAGTCTGGAATACATAGCAAGACCAAAGCTCCTAAAACAAAATTAACCAAGCAAACTAATATGTCTTTGTCTCCTCTTCCTCCTTCTCCGTCTCCTCTTATTCCTCTGTATATTAAGGATCTAATCCATGCCCTCATGCATTCTAAATTTATAGTCTACCACTGAGCTTATAGCAAGCCCCAAATATATTAAAGTAAAAGCATTTTTGTTAAATAAAGTCTCATGTGAACTATGACCATAAAATAGGTGTGGATTGCAGGACAATAGACAAAGGTCTTATAGGAATCTCTGTGGTAGAAGATGTGATTGAGAAGAAATCAGGAATGGGCTACATTGGAAGCAGCGCCCCCCCCTCCTTCCCTGGCCTGCACAGGTGACCTTACAGTGGTGCTCTGCCTCTGCAGGAACTTCTGCAGTAAGTGAAATCAGCACTGCTTCATGCAGTTCCGCATATCCGTGCTAGGTACATTTGCTGCATCACTCATTCTAGTTCGTCAGAACCTTACATTCTATAATCTGAAATATTGATGAGCTTGAAGTCAATAAGTAGTTTTAGTAGTGTTGCTAAACAGTACAGAGCCCCGTGGCAGAGGACTGAAACTGTCCTCTTTGTGGGCAGTGACATGTTCGTTACCAAGAATGAACTTTGGAGTAACTCAAGTAACTCCCCTGTTTGTGTCACCTGTAACTGTATAAGATGATTGTGCCCCATGTACTCCTAAAACCATGATTCAGTCTCTCTCCTGATCACTCTGATCTGCCCAGTTAAATGACCTTCTGGAATGATAAGGGTGGGGTGGTCACCATGACACAGTGAGCTCTAACGAACCCAGGCTGAAACATGGTGGTGGCCTTGTCCAATATCTCCACTATTATATCTCTTTCTCTCCCTCCCTCCCTCTCCCTCTCTCTCTCTTGTGCTCTCTCTCTCTCTCTCTCTCTTTCTCTTCCAGGTATGGTGGCACACACCTTTAATCCCAGCATTCAAGAGGCCTAGGTAGGAGGATCGCTGTGAGTTCAAGGCCAGCCTACATAGTGAATTCCAGGTCAGCCTGGTCTAGAGCAAGACCCTACCTTGAAAAACCAAAATAAAAAAATAAACAAATAACAAGCTGGAAAAAAAACTGATCATGGTAAAGCAGAGGTTAGATTAAAGTGTTGGGAATAAAAAGTAACATGCATCAGAAATTGAAAATTAAAGAGACTACTGTAAACCAGCCCCTGAAGATACCAAGGGACATGGTACAGGTATTCAAATGCCATGTCCTGTCCTCCTACTTTCCCCAGAGGAAAACAAAGCTGCTGCACTACAACCTGTCATATATTGTAACCTTCTAGAACCTTCCAGTCACCACAACTTGATAATCCCACATCTCTTCATGACAACTTTCCACATCTATAAAACAAGGCTATGTGCTATCCACAAACAGCATCTTCATAAAGACCAAATTAAATAGTATCTAAAATACCTCATTAAGTGGAAGTGTTTACAAATATTGTATGCCCCTGTTTTTGCTCATGTAATGTCTTGTAACCTGTGAAATGTGTTCATGATCCTTTGTGCCCACTGACTCATGTCCTCTCTTCATGCTCAAACAATGGACACCATACAATGGCTGTGAGGGGACACCCCTCATCACCAGCTGTTCATTTGGCTCTGAAACCTGGAACTGTTGTCTATGGCTGACTGGCACCCGTGCGGTGACGCCTTTCTCTTCACAGCAAAAATGTCCCACGTTGGCAACCCAGGCTTCACCCACAGTAGGATTTGGCACTGCCTATGTTCCCATGTGAGGAGTAGAACAACAAGCGTGCCTGCTCCGCTTACTAACTGATGTGACATGACTTTGAGGGACACAGCTTGAGACAAATAGCCAGGACAGTCCAAGCCCAAGTTACGATCCTGATAAACAACTGACCATGTTCCTTTAATCCGAAGTCGTTCTTTAGTGAGGTAAGCAGGGGGCTGTGGGCGAAGATGAAGGGGTTCTACATGGGAGTAAAGTGAGCTGAAGCAGGAGGGCAAAGCCGACTTCCTAAGAACTAGACTGCGGACCCCTGGCGGTCACTGAAGGAAAGGACACGAAAAGCCTTTCCATGAGGATGGGGAAACATTATAATCAGGACCACCCTACTACTTTACCCTCTTCAGTATGATGTCCTTTCTGTCAGTGTAAGGGTGACTGTTCAATTTCACCTTATTTGTAGACTAGAAACTAAGAAAAGCCCCCCACCCCAGGCGGTGTGGAAGGGGAGGGAGGCAAGCAAAGCTCCCTATGGCCTTCTCAGTGCTGCAGTGTTTGAGGGCAGAGCAGCCTCTGCAGCTCCGCCTATCAGAATAGCTTCAGTGTCCCTAGAAACAGTCAACCATTTATAGCAGACGGAGCAGGTCGGCGCCTGGCTGTCTCCTGAGAGCAGGTGCACATTCATTCTGTGGATGAAAACTGAAAACCTACATTGCCGACAAATAGACACAGCTGAGTCCTCTGTGCGTGGTAAAAACTTACCCTGCAAAGTCCTCAACACAGAGAACAAGAAGCCAAACACAGACAAACTTCCAAACCTCAGGAAGTCTCCGCTGGAATCCCCCATCCTCTCAGGTCAGAGTGAAACGTGAGTCAGCAAAGACCAAATTGGCTTAAAGTGGAATTTTTACAAAGTTGAAAAGTCAGACGCATTCACCCTATAAGACAACAGGCCAAAATCTAAGACAGAACGAGCAGTGCAGATGCGGTAAGGACGGCGCTGGGTACGTAGGTGTGGTGTAGGAAAGGTCACGGTCACCACGAAGCCTCCTATGCACGCCTCTGTAATTGAATGCTCATATAAAATACATTTACACAGCACCACAAGGAGACGCTGGAAGGTGAGTGGTACTCCCAGAGTCTGTGTGCACTTAGCCTTTCAAGGAGCAAGTAGGGCAGTGAAGACTTTTCCAAGTTAAGTTAGAAAATATTTACATGAAGCCTCTGGTGTTGTAAATCCCTTCGGTGCTGGCAGTTCCTCATGCCTGCCTTTTTCCTCTTTCATGCTTCCTGTCAGGTTTTGGACCATGGGTACAGAAGGCATTCAATAAACAGTGAGTAGGTTAGTCACTTTATGCACACATGGCCCAAACATGCATGAAATCTAATTCCCAGGTCATAAACACATGTGATTGTATGGGAATCCAGAATCAAGGTGGTCCTGTGTCAGCTTTTCAGCCAACAGCAGAGCTAACTGTGCGAGACAGAGTGGAGCTTGCACTGACAGAGAAACCCAACCCTTCCTCTCAAATGAGAACGTTCATAAGCGTAATAGCACACAAGGTATGGCATGTGACTCCCATCTCAGAAAAACTGATAAAAATCACATTAACATAGATTAAAATCCACCTTGCTTGCCAGGAGCTGACTGGTACAATCTATCTTTCTGAAAGCACAAACATACTCCACCATCTGTTTAAAAGTTAACTTTTTTTGGAGGGACCTATCACATACCACTATGCCAGAGGCTGGTGTACCTGACACTTGATCTCTAGGATGGCATTGTTAATCAGTTCTCAATTTCATTTCAAGAGGAGGAAACTAAGGTTCCCAGAGGTTAACTGTCAGAATTACTATGAGGAAAAGCCCGATTTTAAAACTGAGTCTGACTCCAAATAAATTCATTATATCTGGAGGATTTTTTTTTGTTCTTAGCAAGGTCTCTGGGCAATATAAAGGTGAGCCAAACACAATGATGCTCTTTGAGATAAGAATTTTCCTAGGACGGTCACTCAGCATAAACATTTGATAAACAAAACTAATGTACTAGTACATAAAACCGGTGTGTACATATAGCTCAGTGGTAGAGCACTTGCCAAGCATGTATAAGCCTCTGAGTTCAATCCCCAGTACTGGAAAGAGTTAAATAAATAAAACTAGTGGGGATTTGTGTTAAGCTTCAAGATCTAACAAGTTAATAACTTTAAATGCAAAGTAACTATTGTTTAGTACATCATTAAGTATCCCCTTATATAATATCACTAGATTTAGCAATTAAATTTACAAATATAAATACACCTAGCTAGTTGTTTCAATTTCAGACAATGGATATATTAATATCTGTATATGTCATGCAATATTTCCTGTATTTTATCTTGTAATCTCATTAGATTTTTTAAAAGATATTTTTATGTATTTATTTGCAAGGAGAGTTAAAGAGAGACAGAGAGAGAGAGAAAATGAGATGAGGATGAATGCACCTGGGCCTCTTGCAGCTGCTAATGAATTCCAGATGCATTCACTACTTTGTGCATCTGGTTTTACATGGGTACCAGGGAATCAAACCTGGGCCATCAGGCTTTACAAGCAAGTGCTTTTAACCTTTGAGCCATCTCTCCATTTCTCACTAGAATTTTTAATGGTTAAATGTATTAGCATGTTAAAACAAGGAGAAATGCTAAGCCTACTATGTAAAACTGTGCACAAATTCCAGATACCTGTTAGATTCAAATACATGCTCCTTTCTACTGCTCAGCCTCAGTACTTTAATAAAACAAAGATGTTTATGAAATTCAAATGATCATCTATAATGACATTAAGATACCTGACTTACTTTAGAATGTTACCATTTTGGAACACATGCACTGTAAAGCCCTCATTTTCTGGCTCAGGTAACAGACTCATGATACAATACAAAGCAGAATATTTAAAACAGATGTCTGTACACTGCTATAAGTAAACTAAAGACAGTTCTTGGTGATCACAATGGCCTCTTGGGCTTCCTAGTCCCCTAAGTTCTAAGTGACAAGAGAAAAGGCATCAGGAAGCACAGGGACCAGAGCTCAGCATCTGCAATTTGAGAGCTCAATGCTCTTTAGCGAGAAATGCTACATCTACTCAGACTAAAATAACTCGTTGGTCTTTTGCTCTCTCTTCATCTTACATTTTATAATCTACAAAATCAGGCTGCCTGTTTCATAAGGCTATTATGAGAATCGGAAGAGAACACATAGGTGAAAGTATTTTATTTATATCAAATCTCATGAAATGAAGCTAAGCCCTAGAGAGACTGCTGAACCATATGCGCAGAACGCAAAGGAAATTTAAAGATTCTCTCTCACAGACTTCTTAGCAATGAAGTTAAATGACTTTCTGCTCAGTCTAGCAGAGCTAAAGCCACAAGTCCTGGTCTTCACTCCAGTGCTTTTTCCCAACTTCACTGTGACTGCCTCCTAGACCTTGAAGTCTGACACAATGCACACAAAGTATAGAGCTTAAGAAAGAGCGAGAAGAAAGGAAAGCACAAATTAAAAATGGCCACAGGATTGACAGCACCTTTAAAGTGTGTACTGCCGCCCTGGCTATCAAGGTCAGAACAGAAAGCGCTGCTCTCACCTGCAGTGTGACACCACCCTGTGCATCAATCACATTCAGCAGTCCTCATTTGGACTCATGGCAGGCACAGCCAATATTGTCATTGCTGCTGCCAACCCGATGTGTCTATGGAGAGGTGTGCAACAGGGGGTTGGCCTTCCTATTCTCCAGAGAATAACAGTGTGGCAACAAAGAAATTACAGCACTGCTTTTGAAAGCCAAAGGTGTGAGGACAGATTGGTAGAAGAGTGGGTAGCATTTAGCTCACAGCAAGAACTGTGTGTATACACATATATGAGTGTGTGTGTAGACAGATGGAAGGATCTGTGTAGTACTGACAATGTATTCAGTCAAAAGTTCATTTCAAAATTCATCCTTTTGGGGAACTAGTATGTGAAACTATTTTTCTTATCATGGGGATAGGTAGAGATGAGTGGATGATGGCAGCATATCAAAGGCTTAATAAACAGCTACACTGTGCCGAGTTTCATGCTTGATGCCTTGACACACATCTAGTCTCATCCCTACCACAATTACGTGTCAATGGATGCCACTGCCTTGGAAAGAAAGTGAGGCACCGAAGGTAAGTGACGTCTCGATGGCTGCAGCTTGAAGATCCAGCATAGCTGGCATTGGAACCCAAGGCTGCAGAGGACAAATCCAGCAGCAAGCAAGGCTGCTCCTGATGTAACCTGTCTTTGCTCTTACAAAGCTGCCATTGGTTTCTCTTATGCGAAGAAATACCACAAACATAAGAAACAAAACAGCATATTAGCCATGGAAGCAGTCTTACAATCCAAGCGGAATAGGAGGGGAAGATGAGAATACTAAAAATCTGCTTTGGCGTATAGCGCTGAAAATTGCTACATGAGCTTCTTGGGGAAATGGCCAGCAATGTTGTGCAAGCAGGTGACACTGCTATATGAAAGCAGCCAGCCTGAAAGATGTACACACCTGTACAATAGTGGCACCCAGCCTAGGTGGCTAACCAGTGGCTCTCTAATCAGCTAAGAGGTCCACTCAGTGGAAAGGAACCTATAACTGAACTGGGAATGGAGTCAGAATCCTATGGAGACCAAGATTATGGACTTCAATGAGAAGCCCCCAGTAATCTTTGACCAAAGTGAGGCTACATTCATCAAAATCTCTCTAAATTGTCCCTTTTAGCCTATCCTGACCTCACTCTCTGTTGGAGAATCTGTTTTTTTCTTTTTCAGAAAGCAGTGAGAACTGAGGACAACCAAAATCTATCAACAAGACAAGAAGAGATAGCTGAGTCACTGGCAGATGAACCACCTTTAGCAGAGCAGCTAGAGCCCAGGTGAAACCACCACCAAGGAACTGGCAAGATGAGCAAGAGTGCTGCTTCCATGGTGAGCCTGACAACCTGCACCAGGGTGATGGAGACAGACACTGACGCTACTCGAAATGCATCAAAGCAGAAATTCAGAAGCTGCTGAGAGCTCATCACTAAAGTAGACTTAAAGCATTCCCACCAGGGCTCCGAGAATTTTGTAGAAGAGGGGGTCAGAAAGAATGTAAGAGCCACAGGATGGGAGGGAATATCCAGAGACTTTGCCCACTCCTCATAACTGTCTGCTGCTCTCACAACTGATAACCCACAACTCCATGGTGAATACCAGCAACTCCACTAAGGAGGGCCTTCAGTGGAGTGGAGAAGGGAAGAGGGAAATAATGGAAATAATCTGACACATGATGTACCCATACAAAGTTTCTATTTAATTAAAAAAGAAAATGAGGGCTGGAGAGATGCTTAAGTGGTTAAGGTGCTTGTCTGCAAAGCCAGAGGACCTAGGTTTGATTCCCCAGGACCCATGTAAGCCAGATGCACAAGATGGTACATGTGTCTGGAGTTCCTTTGTGGTGCCTAGAGGCCCTATCGTGCCCATTCTCTCTCTCTCTCTCTCCCTCCCTCTTTCTTTCTCTCAAATAAATATAATATTTTTTTAAAGCCAGGCATGGTGGAGCATGCCTTTAATCCCAGCACTTGGGAGGCAGAGATAGGAGGATCACCATGAGTTCAAGGCCACTCTGAGACTACATAGTGAATTCTAGGTCAGCCTGGGCTAGAGTGAAACCCTACCTTGAAAAAGCAAGGAAAGAAGAAAGGAAGGAAAAAGAAAGAAAGAGAAATCTGGTGTGGATGAAGGTAGTGTAGAGGAGAAAACGTGGCCAGCCAAAAAGCTAAGAGAGGTAAAGAAAGGATAAAGGGATAAGGGATGGCCAAAGAGGAGAACTAAAGGAAAACAGCTTCCCAGAGTGAGACTTCTGACAAGATTACAAAAGCGAATCTGGGTTCCTCAGAAAAACTCAGACATAAGAAGCCCTATGTTAACCCAATCCGTATCTGGTTATGTCAGTGGCTTAAAATCCATATAAGGTTTGCTTTTCGTGTGGCCAAGTGAGATCTAGTGTGAGTTGAGTCACTTTTGCCTGGGTTGATGCAGAAATAAAGAGCCCCATCAGTGCGTGATCAGGACAGCTTATGCCCGGAAAAGCCATGGAAACCAATGGGCACTCATCGCACCTTTTACTCAAATGCAACATCAAACTTACAAAATTCGAGCTCGGATCATTGATACATTGAAAATAAAAGCAACACGCTGAGATACTAGCCTTGTTTAAGAGAGATAAAAAGGAAAGAGGGAAAAATTTCTTGTTAAAATTAGAATACTCTTTCTAAGAATTTAATAATCATTTAATAAGAAAATCAGAAAAAAAAATGTTTTTCGTCAAAAAGATTTTCAAACACTATAGTATTATATAACTAAGATACGGGCTAATTTAAGGACATACGATTGAAATAAGGACTGCTACGGATGAAGCAATAAACTGCTTAGAGAATTTTTCTTTGTTTGAGTCTGGTCCCCACTCCGAATTACAGCCTGGGACCCTTGGCGACCACCCACTGCATGCGAGGTGGAAACTAAAATGACAAAGCCTCCAGTCCCACGGGTTGGGTCTGGGGAGAGACGGAGCCCGCGCCCCACCCGCAGCGGTGCGCCCCAGGGGACCACCTCCTCCGGGCACCTCCGCGGCCCCCACGCAGGGATGCTCCATCCGCCGTCCTCCACGGAAAGAGGCCCGCGGTTCCAGCATGCAGCTGCAGGGACCGACCTCGGGCTCTCCGAGGGGGCGGCGAGTTCCTTCTGGACGTGTTCCCCCGGTTACCCTCGCGTCTGTCATCCCGCGGGGCCCTGGGATACTCACGGGTGGCGGTCAGCCTCGCGGTCGCGAGCCTTTGTCTGCCTTTCGAGCCATCAGCAGGTCCCAGCGCGAGGGGCCACCGCAGCCAGAGCTGGGCCGGGAGAGAATGCCGCAGTCACAGCTCCCCTACCTAACAGCGCCCCCTTCTCTTAAAGAGATAGGACCATCTTCTACCTTAGGTGTCAGTAATACTGCCGCAGTCTTGTGGCTCAGTGTGATGACAAGTCACAGTGGAGTCCTTTCCCCCCTTAGTTTTGCCACGATTAATTTTTTTGGAGGGCATGTTTAAAATAGAACTGCTGCAAAAGATTGGCGTTAATGGCAGGGAGCTTTGGACTCAAATATGGGTCTCCTTGATCTCATGGGAAATGAAGCATTCTGACCAATGTCAAATCTGGATCTCCCATAATGTGCTAGATGATGATGATGATGATGATGATGATGATAAGATAGGTGAAGTGGCACTTGGGATGTGGAGGATCAGGAGTTCAAGGCCAGTTTTGGCTACTACACAAGATCCCGCATCAACCCGCCTCCCCTTTGGCTCCTTCAAATAACACATCAGCATGCATTTTGATAAAATAAATTAGCATTGTGTTTGCACTGCTTGCTATAGCTCAAAAAATGCCTTATAAATTGTTCCAAGTGTTAATGGCTCATGTCAATGTAATGATGAAATGTCTCCACTAACAGTAAATCTGTTGGAATTCTGCTTCTTGGGAAGGAAGGCGCAGAATCTCAATAGCGCCCGGTTTTAGGCACAGGTCTGCCCCAAGCCCCTGCGTACACGGTTCCCCGGTGGTGTCCAGTGGAACGGCCTGCTATCCCCGAGGACTTCAGAATGTTGGCTTATCCGGAGCTACTGAAGACTGGAAGCTCCAGCTGTTGGTGTGCATGGGGAAAGCAGTACTTCAACTCAGTCAACTGCAGACCACAACAAGCTCCTAGGGGACAGGCTCTCCCGCCTCTGCAGTCTGGCCCTGCCCAAGGTGCCTCTGAAGATTCAAATCAATGGAAAAAAAAATTTTTTTTCACATCATGAATTCATTCCTGGAGACTCATCTGTCAATCCTCATTCATGGAGGTTGTTTCCAGGAGCCTTGAGATGATGAGAATCCACGGATGATCAGGTCCCTTATCTAAAAAGAGGTAGGAAGAATTATATGGAACCAATGTACCACTTCGTGTATACCTTAAATCATCTCTGGATTACTTGTAATAACATATAATGCCATGTGAATGCTATATAAATGGCTGTTTAGGGGAGTAATGGCAAGGGGGGGCACCCTCTACATTTCGGTTTGTTGAAATCCCGGATGTGAAACCTACAGATAGGAGAAGCTACCTGCATATCGTTTTCTGAGATTGAAGGGACAAGTTTCTATCAGAGAGAAATGGTGTCTGAAAGAACCCTTCTAGGATTCTCACCCAAGTGCTATGAGGAAACCCGTGCTGCCGCCCATGGGGTCTTGTACCTGTGCTGGGAGCTTCCTCTCAGGCTGCTTCACTCCTAATGGTAGCATTTCATTTGTCCTCAATCAGACGTGCAACTATTGAGTCAGATACTATACTTGATCTCAGCCAAAAGGCCAAGAAGCGATGTGAGTCAGAGATTCTAAGTACGTGTGATTCCTTGCTCCCCAGCCTTCCCAGGAGGGTAACTCCCAAAAGTCATTTGTTTTGTTCCAGGAAAGAGTGCTGGGATGTGCTACGTTGAGGGATGCCCTCCTGGGAGTCCCCTGGAAAGTGAGATCCAGACAGATGGGAGGGCTGTGAAAGATTGGAGAAGAATGGAAGAGGAGCTGAAATGTTGCTGTGTTGAGTGACTTTCATGAAATAGATATGGAAAGTTCTGCCAAGGGTTGATATCTTCAGTGCCCTAAATATGAGAAAATCACTAGCAAAAAATGACCATTTCTCCTTTACACATTTGAAGTTGAGTTTGGGATCTTTCTGAATGTGACACAGCTGAGTATATTTAAATTATGTCTTTGTCTGTTTTCTATAACAGAATACTCAGCACAAAGGAATAGTAAAGAAATAGGATTTACTTAAATCTTGTTTGCTGTGAAGAATGGCATGTAGTAGCAGCAAGTGATGAGGACTCTTCACTGCCTCAGCTCATGTGAAGTCATGTAGAGTGGCCAGTGCACTAGAGGTGGCTCCTGAGGTACCCACCCATTAGCTCTCCTTCTAGGAGAGGAGAGCCCATTCTCTACAGAGAGAATGGCTGGACAGTCATGAGGGCTACACCCCCAGACACACTCACTGCCTCCCACTGGGACCCGCCTTCCAAGCCTCTGGATTGAGCAATTAAGACTCACATGGACTTTCATGGGAACGTATTCAAACCAAAGCAGGTTACAAAGACTAAGTATTCCATGGTGAATGTGTGGAATATACCATGGACGGTTTAGTAGCCCTACCCCAAAGGGTGTCCCTAGATGTCCTTTACCCTGTACTATCACAGTTCGTTTAGGGACAGCTCCTCCTATCCCATGCCTAGCTGCCTCTTTGCTGTCTTAAATCAATCAGAAGTGTCTTCCCACTGCCCTCTGTGGGCAGACAGGAAGGGGTATAAGGCTTAGCCAACAGGGCCCACCCTCACAAGTGCTGCCTGTTATACAGAGACCCCACAATTGGCACTCTTATTTGGGCATGCTTTTTCAAAAAAAAAAAAAAAAGCTTTTATTTGTACATGTGTGTATGCGTGTGTAGGTGCACCAGGGTCTCTTGCTGCTGCAAATGAACCCCAGATGCTTGGGCCTCTTTTTATGTCTGGTTTACATGGGTGGCTTGGGAATTGAACCTACCTGGGCAGGATTTGCAAGCAAGTCCCTTCAGCCACTGAGCCATCTTCCCAGCGCATCATTTGGATATGCTTTTGGCAATTAAATGACATGTAGTGTTTTTTGTTTTTTCTTCAATGATAATTTTTCTTTCATGCTGGTTACAAGGCAATGTGTATTGCATCTATTTTAGAACACCTGAGAAGTATAGCCCACAGTTCTACTCCCCAAATAACTGCTTTCCACCTTTTTCAAAGATATTTTTAAATATTTTATTTATTTGAGAGAGAGGGGCAGGTAGAGGGACAATGGGCCCACCAGGGTCTCCAGGCACTGCAAACAAACTCCAGATGTATGCTCCACATTGTGCATCTGGCTTATGTGGGTACTAGGAAATCAAACCTGGGTCCCTAGGCTTCTCAGGCAAGCACCTTAACCACTAAGCCATCTCTCCAGCCCCTAAAGGTTATTTTTAACTGATACATACAAACATAAAAATAATGTGTGTAAGAGGGACACTGGATAACATTTTTGTATTATACATTGCCTATTGCCTACATCAGGGTAAACATGCCTGTCTTTTCAAATATTTATTATTTCTCTATGGCAAAAAAATTTTTAAATGCTTCTTTCTGTACTGAAGTGTGCAGTGCATTATGGTTAACAACAGCCATACTACTGTGCAGTAGCACATCAGAAGTTCACTCTCCATGGTCAGCCATGTTTTAGAAAATTATTTTTAGCAGGGTGTGGTGGCACATGCCTTTAATCTCAGCACTTGGGAGGCAGAGGTAGGAGGATCACCATGAGTTCGAGGCCACCCTGAGACTACATAGTGAATTCTAGGTCAGCCTGAGCTAGAGTGAGACTCTACCTTGAAAGAGCAAAAAAAAAAAATTATTTTTAGTTGTCATACAGAGATTTATGTATCATTGATTCTGGTGCTTTCAAGTACAATTTGTTTGTTTGTTATTTTTTTTTTTTGATTCCTGAACCCCTTTCCTGGCCCTCCATTTTTCTCTTTCCCCCACTTCCCCTTGTAATATATATGCATATATATGTATGTATATATATATATATATATATATATATACATATACATATATATATATATATATATATAGAGAGAGAGAGAGAGAGAGAGAGAGCGCCTTTCCATCCTCTTCCCCTCTCATACAGTTCACCTCTTTATATTCACTTTATGTTATAGTTTTGTCTTTATAGGTTTAATTCACATTTGCTCCCCTATAGTACAAGCTAAGACCTACATATCAGAGAGAGGACATGTGCTTTTGGTCATTCTGATTTTGACTCACTTCACTCAATATTATTTTTTCCAAATGTGTTTTCCTGCAAATTTTATAATTTCATCTTCCCATACCATGGATAGAATTCCATTGTATATATGTACCACATTTTCATCATCCATTCATCTGTCAATGTGCATATTGGCTGTTTCCAATTCTTACTTATTATTATATAGAACAGCAACAGACATGGACTTGAAAGTTTCTTTGTAGTAGGGTGTGCAGTACTGGGACTTGTGCCCTGGAGTGGTGTGCTGTGTTGTATGTGAGGAGGTCTATTTCTAACTTTTTGAGATACCACCATACTGGTTTCCATAATGGATTTCTAGTTTGCTCTAGAAAAGAGGGTGCCTCTTTCCCCTCATTCTCACTAGGATTTGTTGTCTGTTTTCTTGATGATAGACATTCTGACTGAGGTAAGATGGTGTCTTACAGTGGCATTGATTTCATTTCCCCAATAGCTAATGATGTTGAGCCTCTCTCTCTCTCTCTCTCTCTCTCTCTCTTTTTTTTTTTTTTTTTTTTTTTTTTTTTTGGTTTTTCGAGGTAGGGTCTCACTCTAGCCCAGGCTGACCTGGAATTCACTATGGAGTCTCAGGGTGGCCTCGAACTCACGGTGATCCTCCTACCTCTGCCTCCCGAGTGCAGGGATTAAAGGCGTGCGCCACCACACCCGGCTCTCTCTCTCTCTCTCTTGAGGCAAGCCCAACAGCTTGGCCTTTTTTTATGGGAGAGAGTAAGAGAGACAGAGAGAGAATTGGTACACCAGTGCCTTCAGCCACTACAATTGTACTCCAGACACATGTGCCCCCTTGTGCACATGTGCAACCTTGCACTCTTGCATCATTGTGTGTCTGGCTTACATGGGACAGGGAGAGTAGAACATGAGTCCTTAGGCTTCACAGGCAAGCAACTTAACCACTAAGTAATCTCTCCAGCCCTGAGCATTTTTTAAAGTATTTATTGTCCATTCATTTTTGTTCTTTTGTAAGCTGTCCATTCATTTCATTAGCCCATTTTGGTGATTGGAAGATTTAATTTTTTGGTGTTTAACTTTTCAATATTTTATTTATTTATTTCAGAAAGTGGCAGATAGAGAGAATAGATGTGCCAGGGCCTCTAGCCACTACAAACGAATTCCAGATGCATGCACCACCTTGTGCATCTGGCTTACATGGGTACTGGGGAATCAAATCTGAGACCTTAGGCTTCACAGGCAAGCACCTTAACCACTAAGCCATCTCTCCATCCCTGGTGTTCAACTCTTACCATTCTTTTTAAACACTGGTTATTAGTACCCTCTTAGAAGCATAGGTGGCAAGGTTTTCTCCATTCTTTTGTTGATGGTTTCCTTTGCTGTATGGAAACTTAATTTCATGTAGTCCCATTTGTTGATTCTTGGGCTATTTCCTGTGCTATTGGAGTCCTGTTCAGAAAGATTTTTGCATATGCCAGTATTCTTGGAATTGTTCCCTATTTTTTTCCTCTAGAACGTTCTGTGTTTCAGGTTCAAGTCTGAGGTATTTGATCCACTTTGAATTGATATTTGTACAGGGAGAGAGATATGAGTCTAATTTTATTCTTCTAAAGGTATCTACCCAGTTATACCAGTACCATTTGTTAAATAAACTGTTTTTCCACTGAATATTTTTGGCTTGTTTGTCAAAGATTAGGTGGCCAAAGCAGTGTGACTTTACTTTTGGTGCCTCTGTTCTGTTCCAATGGTCTATATATATGTTTTGGTACCAGTTCCATGCTGTCTTTATCACTATTGCCTTAATAGTATAACTTGACATCAGGTATTGGGAGACCTCCAGCTATATTCTATTTTTTCTCAATCTTCACTTATTGAACTTTAATATATGAACTTTAATATATGAACATAATGTAAATTGGTCATATTCCCATCAGGCTACTCTTATGTCCCCTCTGCCCTGCCCCCATTCCATGGAAGGCCCTTCTCAGTGTGGTTACTACTAATCATTGTGGGTTCACATGTGCACCAGTCAGTTTCTGTAGAGTGGGGTGGGAGGTATAGTAGACAGTATACAATGCTAAGAAAAACATCCAGCCAAGCACAGTTTTATGGGAGGAAGGGATTTACTTCAGGTTTAAGATCCAAGGTAAGTTTCATTGATGGGAAAAGAATATGGCTCCCATTCATAAATCCAAGCAGAAAAGCCACCAGCAGCCAGGAAACACCAAAAAGGAGCATTCAGGGACCTCTCCCCCACCCCACCCCCAGCTCAAACCTTTCTGCATGCCTTTGGGCTAGAATTCCAATCTGCCTCCAGTGACACACCCCTGTAGCAAGAGCCATTTTCATGATCTGAATTCTTCTGATCCATGAGCATGGGAGGTCTTTCCATCTCATGTCTTCCTCAGTTGCTTCTTCCGTGCTTTAATGTTTTCATCATAGAGGTCTTTCACTTCCTTTGTGAGGAGTATTCCAAGACAGTTAAATTTTTTTGTCTATTATAAATGTGACTGCTTTCATATTTCTTTCTCTGTATGTTTATAATTTGTATATATGAAGGCTACTGATTTTTGTGTGCTTAACATCTATAAGAGATTTTCAGTGGAATCTTTGGCTCACTAAAGTATAGAATCATAGCATCTGTGAATAAGGTTAGTTTGACTGCTCCCTTTTCAGTTTGTATCCCTTTTATTTCTTTCTCTTGTCTCATTGCTTAGGTAAGATGACAAGTACTGTATTATATAGCAGTGGGAGAGTGTATACCACTGTCTTGTTTCATACCTTGGTGGGTATGCTGTAAGCTTTTCCCCATTTTCTATGATACAGGCCTTAGGTCTGTTATACATAGCCCTCATTATGTTGAGATATGATCTCTCCATCTCTAGTCTCCACAGTGTTTTAATGATGAAAGGATGTCATAATTTGTCAAAGGCTTATCTGTATCTATTGAAATGATCATTTGATTTCTGTCCTTAACTCTATTTATGTAATGTATTATATTTATCTGTTTCCTATGTTGAGCCATCTTGGCATTCCCTGGGCTAAAACCAACTTGATCAAAGTCCATGATACTTTTTATGTGCTCTTGGATCTGATTTGAAAGAATTTTATTGAGAAATTTTGCATCTAAGTTCATCAGGGATGTTGGCATATAATTTTCTTTACTTGTGTCTCTGTTGGTTTTGGTATTAGTATAATGCTGGCTTCATAGAATGAGCATTTGCTCCTTTAAAATATTGTGAAATAACTTAAAAAACAGTGGTTTTAGTTCTTATATAAAACAAAGGTTTGAAAATCAGGCAATGAATCCATATGGCCTAAAATTTTTGGGTTGGGAGGCTGTTAATTTCTCCTTCACTCATGTTAAATCACATAGTTCAATCCAAGTAACTTCTCTCTTCTGGGCTTGGCTTTGCTAGGCTGTATGAGTTAAGAAATTTATCAATTTATTCCAGATTTTTTCAATCTTGTGGAAAGCAAGTTTTTGAAATATGGCCTTATGATTCTCTCAGTTTCATTGCTATCTGTGTAATATCTCCTTTTACATTTCTAATCTTGTTGATTATAATCTTCTGTCCTCTCTCTTTTTAATACAATTTGGTCAATTTATCAATCTTGTTTATATTTCAAAGGACCAAAGAGCCTGCTCTTTGTTTTATCAATTGTTAAATTTTTTCCTGTCTAATTTATTGATTTCTGCCCTGATCTTCATTATTTCCATCTGGAACTTTGGGGTTTGAATTTTTCTTATCTTTCCAATGCCTTCAGATAGGTCATTAAGTTATTTATTTGAGATCTCTCTATTTTTATAATGCAGGCATGTAGAGCTCCAAAGTTCCTTCTTGGGACTGCTTTCTTTATGTTCCATAAATTTTAGTATATGCTATTCTTATTCTCACTCAGTTCTGGGAAATTTTTCATTTCCTTCTTGATTTATTCAACAACCCATTAATTCTATGTTGTTAAAGCTACAAGAGTTGGTTTATTTTCTGTTGCTTCTCCTATTGTTGATTTGTAGATTTATTAAATGAGCTGTGATCAAATGTAATACATGGAGCCATGTCAATTTTCCCAAATTTGTGAAGACTACCTTTATGTCCTAATATATGATCTATTTTAGAAAAATGTCCATGATCTGCTGTTCTGTAGTGTTTAGATGGAATGTTGTATATGTGACTGTTAAGTCTATTTGATCTATGGTATTGTTTAACTCTCTTATTTTCTGCTTAGATGATCTGTCTATCAATGATAGTGGAGTATTAAAGTCACCCCCTATTCTTGTGTTGTGATTTATTTCTTATTTAACATGTAATGTGCTTCTGCATTTGGTATATATATGTTTATGATTGTAAAATTCTCTTGTTGAATTGTTTCATGGATGAATGAAAGTGGCTTTCTTTATCTCTTTATTGCTTTTGGTTTAAAGTTCATTTTTGCATATAGTATATCCTCACCTACTTGTTTCCCATTTTCTTTGCTTGGAATATCTTTCTCAATTCTTTCACCTAAAGTGATGTCTATCTTTAATGGTAAGGTGGGTTCTTGAAGACAGAAAATGGACGGATCTAGTATTTTGATCCAGCCTTTTAACTTGTCTCTTTTGATTGGGAGTTGAGCCCATTGATATTCAGAATTATAATTGAGATGTGTGAATGAATTTCTGCCAAGTTGAAGACTTGGTGGTGCTTGTGTTTTCTTGGTCTTCATTTATTTTCACATAGTTTCTTGTTGTTTTCTGTTGTGTAGGCTCTTGAGTATGTTTATTCTTCTCTTCAGTGTGAAATAATCAATGTAGGGCTGACTTAGTGCTTATATGTTCATATATTCATGAAGCTAGCTTTTATTATGGTAAGTTTTTCTTTCATCTTCTATTACAAGGGATAATTTTGCTGGGAATATGTTGCAGTGACCTTCACATTGCTGGGACAAAGCACGTAACCAAAAGCCACTGATGGGAGGAAAGTTGTTTATTTTGGCTTATAGTCTCAAGGGGAAATTCCATGATGTCAGGAGAAAATACAGAATGAGTAGAGGCTGGATATTACCTCTGCTACAGCAGGTAGAAACAGCAACAGGAGAGTGAGCTGAATGCTAGCTAATTGGAGCTGACTATAAAATCCCTAAGCCTGTGCCCAGCAACACACCTTCACCAGGCGAGGGTCCATCTACCAAATTTCCACCAGCTGGGGACCAATCATTCAGAACACATGAGTTTATGAGGGACACCTAATTCAAGCCACCATACTCCACCCTGGCCCCCATAAACTGATGATGCAAAATGCAATGCATTTAGCCTAACCTTAAGTCCCCATAATTTTTACCAATCCCAATATTGTCCAGACATCCCCATAGTCCAAGGTATTAACTGTGAGCCTGTGAAATCAAAAACACATAATGTAAACACATAAGCATTCACACTACAAAAGATGGCATTGCAAAAAAGACAGAACCAATGTAAGATCTAAAATAAACACAGCATAGGCTGGAGAGATGAGTCAGAGATTAAAGGCACTTTCTTGCAAGGCCTGCTCACCCAAATTCAATTCCCCAACACCCAAATAAAGCCAGATGCACAAAGTAGCACATGCATGTGGAGTTCATCTGCAGCAATAAGAGGCCCTGGTACACCCATACTTTTTCTCTCTCTTTCTCCCCCTATCTTTCTCTCTCTCTTTTCACAAAATAAATAAATACATAATATTAAAAAAATAAAATAATCAGGGCAAACATATCTGGTAGCTCCAAGTGAAACATCTGTAACCATTGACAAGGTCTCTGGAGTTCCAGTTCTACCTCTCCAGCTGAACTGCTAATGGCCTAAGTAAAACCTCACCCCAAACTGGAAGCTCTTTTTGGCAGCCCTCCCACAGTCCTGGCACCTCCTAGGGTCTCCACTGAAACCCATGGTTCATCCATACCATGGTTCCATCAGGTCTCCACACAGGAACTTCCAACAACCCTGCCTCACATTGCCCATGGCCATTTCCCAAAAGCAAAACCACATTACAAATCCAATGACCTTCTCTTTGCTGCATTTGTATACTCACATACTACTGGGTAGACTACAACCTTGTTAAGCCAGGGGGAAAATAATGCCAACTTTGACCAGCAGGACACTCCTTCAGCATTCAAGCCTCCTACTTTCAAAAGAGTTAGCATTCTGTCTGCTATCCCAATGCAGGACAGCTTGTCCAATAACACTGCTTAATTTTTTCAAACAATTGCAGCAGAATGGACAGCGTCTCTAGCCTGAAACTTTCATTTCTATTTATGTCATATCCTTCTGCGTACACCAGTCCATTTCCATGCAACACAGCACTGCACAAGTTGTCGGGACATAGGCAGACTGTGGCAAGCCTGTGACACATACTGCTTTAAGCCCAGTCCAGACAATGCTCTTTCTTCCCCTCAAAAGCCAAGCCTGTGCAGTCCATATTTCTTATTGAATTTATGTCTTTCCACTCTGACCAGAATAGTCCATCAAACACTCCTTACAGCATTGAAATGCATCTCTCAGGCCAAGGTTTTAATTCCTTCCACATTGCTACTGCAAATTAGTTTTAATAGGCCAAAAACCACACAGCTAGGTTTCTATATCAACAACCTCACTCCTCTGGTAGCAATTTTCTGTTACAGTTACCTTCTTCATTGCTGGGACAAACACCTGGACAGAAGCAGCCTGTGGGAGGAAATGGCTTACTGATTTAGGCTTATAGATTCCAGGGGAAGCTTTGTCATGGCATAAGCAGCTGGCTCACTTAATCCTATATCCATCATACATACAGCAGAGAGACAACAGCCAGTACCAACAAACACAAGCTGACTCTGAACACCTAAGGTCTGAACCCAAGATCCAGTGACATGCCTCCTCTAGCATGGCTCTGCCTGCTGAACACTAAGTAGGAAATCTAGTCAAAAAACCTACTGCTATGGGGGCATTTACATTGAAAACGCCATAGTGTACAGTAGTTTGGGATGGCAGCCATGATCTTGTTAAATTTTAAATACTCTGCTCCAAGACCTTGTGGCTTTTAGAGTTTCTACTGAAAACTTAGATGTAATTCTGATGGGCCTACATGTGTGAGTGACAAGCTGTTTCTCTCTTTTAGGTTTTAATAATCTCCCTTTGTTTTCTGTGTTTAGTCATTGATTTTGTTCTCCCAATCTATTTTGTGTGTCTCATCTGTGATCGAACCCTGATAGTCTGTTCTCCACATGATCTATTCTTTTGGTCAGGTTTTCTTGGGAGCCTTTTGAACGAATTATTTCATTTTTTGTTTTCTAATCTGTTTCTCTTCAGCATTTTCATCTCATTATTGAGTTCCATTTTCATTTCTTGGTTTGACTTTCTTATTGCCTCTTGGAATTTATTCCTGTATTGGATCATGTCCTCTTGGAGTTGTTAGTTTGGCTAAGGATTTATCAATGCAATTCATTTTTCACAAAGAACCAACTTTTTGTTTGATTAATTGTATACATTGTTCTTTAATGTCTGTTTCTTAATTTCTGCCCTGATAATTTTTTGCCACCTATTTGGCTTCTTACTACTTTTTGTACAGCATTGAGGTGGATTGTTAGATTGTTTATTTGAGATCTCTTAATTACTTGATATGTATTTGGTCTGTATGTGTGTCATTCTAGAAAGAACAAGTGCTACAATGAGTTCAGATGGGAGGTTGTGGTTCACATCTATAATCCCTGCATTTAGGACATACAGGGGTGTCTGTTGAGTTCAAAGCTGACCAGGCCTGGGCTACAGAGTAGCTTCTAGGCCCAGGTGGCCACCTAGAAGATGTATTGCCAAGACTCACTGAAGAAGACTTGACCCACTTTGTAACATCTCACTATGTTACACACCTGCTGCTGGTCCCTCAGTGGTTTCTAAGAAGTAAGTTGAGGCTCTCCAAGAATATCTTTCCCCTGCCTCCCTGCTTACTTCCTTCCCTCCCTTCCTCCATTCCTTCCTTCCCTCCTTTTTCTCTTTCAGTTTTAGACAGGGTGTTTCACATAGGATATTCCCTCTGTAGCCCAGGCTGTCTTGAGCGTATGGCAATCCTCCTGCCCTAGCCACCTAAGTGCTAGGGTTACAGGGAGGCACACCATACCCAGCATTCTATGGACATATACTTGCAATGTTACCTATACTTAATACAACTTAAATGTCTAAACATAGAGTAAGTGATGAATAACATAGTCATAAAATTATAAGCAAAATAAAAATGGAAAACAGACAGAGCTACACAATTTTCTGGCTCCATTGTCAAATGAAAACATTGAGCACCTTGTTCAAGATTATTAAGAATTTCAAGATGTGCTGGCACAGCATTAAGCCAGTGAGCATGAGAGCCTCCATGACTTCATCAAGGCAGCCTGACAGGAAACAAATACAGAAAACAAAAACATACAGAATATTTCTTTAATAAATAAGAAGTAGAGGGCTGGAGGGATGGCTTAGCGGTTAAGGCATTTGCCTGTGAAACCAAAGGACCCATGTTCTATTCCTCAGGACCCACGTTAGCCAGATGCACAAGGGGACGCATGAGTCTGGAGTTCAGTTGCAATGGCTGGAGGCCCTGTCGTGCCCATTCTCTCTTTCTCTCTCTCTCCCTCTTTCTCTGTCAAATAAATAAGTAAATATTTAAAAAATAAATGAGAAGTAGAATACATTAAGTATACAGTACTTAGAATTGAAATGGAACATGTAATCATATATAAAAAAAACTCTGGAAATTCACCTCAAATGGCCAAAAGGGCTATGTGAAGGTGACTGCATCATGGGGTTGTGGCCAACTCATCCATGGTAATGAGCAGGGACAGAATTTTGTTGTAGTGGTTTGAATGTAAGATGTCTCCCACATGCTCATAGTTTGAAAAGTTGGTCCCCGGATGCTGCCACTATTTTAGAATGTTGTGGAACCATTAAGAGGTAGAGCCTTGTCACAGAAAGTTTTAATCTTCCTGTGTCATTTATTCTTTTGGCTTATTTACAATTGTGCTATTGATGTTTTCCCGCTCTGGCTCATTGGAGTTCTCTTGTTGGAGACTACTAGCTCAACTCCAGCTTGATTTCTCAGTGACCTGCAGCCCAATTTGTGGTGTCTTTAGCAACAGTGTCTTGCCATCTAGTTCTGGTGGGCAACCAAGATCCTTGGCCATAGCTTGTAATTTGGGGGTGATATCAGGGGTCTCCCTTACCAGCAACTCACTGCAAAGTATCCCACCCTTGGCACTGAAATTTAGGGTGTTTCATCTTTATGTCATTACTTTTCACTTTGATATCTATGTTTTCCTTTTTTTAAAATTTCTCCAAGCATGCTAAAATTGACAGGTATGTACTCTGCTTTTGAGCAGAGAAATGAATTAGCAATTATTCAGAGCAGCAAACCTCATTGTCTCACAAACACTACTCTTATATTGAAATGAAAGACTCATATGGTATTATAAATTCTTTTCCTTTATTTGAGGCATGATTTTACTCTAGCCCAGGCTGACCTTGAACTCACAGAAATCTTCCTACCTCTGCCTCCTGAGTTCTGGGATTAAAGGCGTGCACCATCACAGAATGGTGTATCTCTTGTGTTCCTCAATCCCTTACCTGAAACCCACATTAATCACTTACCTGAAGTCCACATTAATCACTTACCTGAAGTCCACATGGCCAGAGACTTAAGTTGAATCATTATCTATAAATTAGAAGTCATTATATGCTAACATCCCCCAAATCTCCAAGGATAGCAGGATCGTGAGTCAACTTTGGTGTATTTCAGGTTACATCAGGGGTTTTTAATGTTTGCCTAAAGCTACATATTCCTGCTCTAGCATATGTAAAAGGTATTTTAGTACTAGCCAGATGTTTTGTTTGATCACCTGTATTAGATGAGTTTTTCCAGGAAACAGAAACAATGGGAGATAACAAGAGAGAAAGATTAATTACGTAAATTAGCTTATGCAACTATGGAAGCCAAGAAACCCCACCATCATCTGTCTGGCAAGCTGGAGAAAGAAGAAAGCTGGTGGTGATCAATCTGATAAGTCCAAAGTCCTGAGAGCCAACATACCCAGTGATGCAATTTCCAGTTCAAGGCTGAAGGCCTAAGAACTCTGGGTATGTTGGGGCAGGGGCACTGATGTTAGTCCTAAAAACCAAAGACCTGGGAACCAATACCTCTGATCCCAACACAAAAAGACACAGAATATCTTCTTCCTGCACCTTTTTGAAGCTTTGGTGGATTGGATGGCTCCTGTGCTCCTTGGTGAGAGAAGATTTAGATCTTCTTAGATCTCTCAACGTAAATACTGCTCTCATCTGGAAGCTCCTGCACAGACATATCCAGAAATAATGCTTTCCCAGCTGACCTGTTATCCTTAGTGAGCCTGGCACATTATGGTGGCGCACGACTTTAATGCCAGCACTCAGGAGGCAGAGGTAGGAGGATCGCTATGAGTTTGAGGCCACCCTGAGACTACATAGTGAATTTCTAGGTCAGCCCAGGCTAGGGTGAGACTCTACCTCAAAAAAAAAAAAAAAAAAAAAAAAAAAAAAAAAAAAGTAACCATGAAAGGAACTGGGAGATGGCTCAGTCAATAAAGTGTTTGTCTTGTAATCCTGATTTGATCCCCAGTACCTGTGTAAATGCCAGGCATGGTGGTTGGTGTGTGCCTGTAACCCTAGAGCCAGAGAAGCAGAGGCAGACGGCTGCCTAGGACTTACAAGCCAACCAGGCTAGCCTAACTGGTGAGCTCCAGGCCAATGAGAGACCTTGCCTCAAAAGGGGGTGTGTAATGCCTGAGGAACAACACCCAAGGTTGCCCTCTCACCTCCATGTGCACATTCACAAACAGACACATTCATACGTGCTCACACATGTATGGGTGAACACACACACATATTAGTCATGACAATAGCATTCATGATAGAACGCATTGTCAACTGAAACTCTATATGCACTGTTAGGAACTAGGACCATCCTGGATTTGGCAGGCCTAGGAACCCTCAGTTGCTCACTGACTCTGGCTCTTTCTTCCCAAGCCTATTATAATTTTGCTGAACACACCGCAATAACCACAAATAGTCTCCGAACTCAGGAATGCCTCTAAGTTTAGCCCAAAGCAGCAACTAATACAAACAAGGACACTGTGAGCATTACATGCTATTTTTTTTTTTTTCTCTCAGCCTAGTGACCGATTCTACTTGAGGCTCCTCATGCTTGTATGTAAAGATCTTTTACAACTGAGTCATCTCGCCGGGCCCCTATTTCTTTATTTTTTATACATTATTCCATTCATGGGTTATAGGGATATAAAATGGACCAAAATACTCCCTCTGAAACAAACAACAAAAAAAGTTATGGATTCACTGAGAAGGTGACTTCTGATGGCCCAGGAGCAGCTGTATCAGGTCACAGGGTGACATAATTAGTGAATCCCTCCACAAATGGCAACTGGGTAGCTGTTGGCATAACCTCATGGTAAATGAGTGCCTGGAATGTGGAGAAGAGCCACTAACAAAAACATGAGCTGGTGCCAGGACACACAGCAGCTGCAGAGTCGTGTGAAGCTTGAAGGAGAAGCCATGGGAGAGGACAGGTCAGCCACCGGAGGTCAAGCCTTGCCTCCCTTCAACACCCCCTCTGGGTCAGCTCTCACTGTGGGCAATTGGATGTATCGTCCAAGTGCTGAGGTCAAGGCACAGAGGCAGAAAAAAACTCTGCCTGTGGGAGTCCAGTGACAATGAAAGATTGTTGAATGCACTAAGAGTGGCATTCATGCACCAGAGTAATACTCAAAGATTATTTTCATTTTCAAAATTAATATTCATTTCATTGCCACAAGATATGAAATCTAATTTTCCCTTATTTTAATTTAATTTACAAATGTTATTGTTTTATAGAATGAACTGTATGAGTCTAGTCAATTTTAGCCAGCTCTACTAAGGAAATGTTTACAAAGTACATGATGATAAATAGTTCAAATCTACAAATATAAAAATTCAACTATCAGACTGGAGAGATGGCTTAGCAGTTAAGGCCTTGCCTGCAAAAGCCAAAGATGCAGGTTAGACTCCCCAGAACTCACATAAACCTGATGCCCAAGGTGGCATATGTGTCTGGAGTTCATTTGCTATGGCTAGAGGTCCTGACACTCCCCTTCTCTCTATCTGCCTCTTCTTCTCTCTCTCTATCTCATAAATAAATAAAAATTCAACTATCATTGGAAGTGCTATAATTTGATAAACAAAACTTTATTCATTACTTTAAAAAATATTGTATTTATTTAAGAGAAAGGGGCAGACAGAGACAGAGACAGAGAGAATGGGCATGTCCAGGCCTCTAGCCACTGCAAATAAACTCCAGATACATGCGCCACCTTGTGCATCTGGCTTATGTGGATACTGGGGAGTCAAACCTGGGTCGTTAGGCTTTGCAGGCAAATGCCTTAACTGCTAAGCCATCTCTCCAGCCCCTTCATTACTTTTTAAAAGCTCCTATAAATCTGATTAAAACTTATGAATACAATTGATAAATTATCTTGAATATGTAGCTTTGATAATTAGGCAGCTTAATGTTACAGTTTGAACTTATGTATCATAACCATATGGAGTGTTTAAAGTTCAGTTTACTGTTCAGTTCTTGAACATAGTAGGCATCTTTTCCTAATCAACTTTCTATTCTGTTAACTTTTAATTTGGTATTTATATGTATTTCTCATATCCTGTATTTGACTCACTATATTTTAGACAGGGTCTCTCACAGACCCAGAACTCACCAAATAGGTTAGACTTACTAGCTAGGAACCCAGGAATCCACCTGCTCCAACACTCTGCCACACGTGTGCTTTACCACAGAGGTTCTGGGGATAGGCAAGCACTTTACACACTGGGCTAGCATCCTAGCATCCTGCATTTCATTTTTTATGAAAAATTATAATTTTATAATTATACTTATATAATTATATAATAATTTTATAAGCCATATCTTACCTGCTACTAAGCAAACGACAATTGTTTTAACACTTGACATTCCTCATGGATTTATAAAATACTATTTTCTACACACTCTGATGATCAGAGAGACATCATTTTTATCTTCTCTAGGCAGGGTATAAAGAAGGAATTTTTTTTTTTTACTTTTAATGTTTATTTATTAGCCTGGTGTGGTGGTGCACGCCTTTAATCCCAGCACTTGGGAGGCAGAGGTAGGAGGATCACCGAGAGTTCGAAGCCACCCTGAGACTACATAGTGAATTCCAGGTCAGCCTGGGCTAGAGGGAGACCCTACCTCAAAAAAACAACAAAAAAATTATTTATTTATTTTGCAGTGCTAGGGATTGAACCAGGGGCCCTGAACATGCTATGTAGTGATAGTTACTGTATTATGCTGTTGCTTGTCATTCTCTGTCTCTGTCTCTCTTTCTGTATACACATACTCTCATTTTATCTTTACTTTTGGGGTGTGTGTGTGTGTGTGTCTATGTGTCTGTGTAGTATGTGTGGTATGGTGTATACACGTGTATAAACAGACGCTTGTGTCCTGTCCGCATGCACGCAGAGGGAGAGGCATTGGATGTTCTTTATTGCTCTATTAATTTCACCAAGTTTATGAATTACAGTGTAAGACCTGTAATTCTCTCTGTCCCACACATGTGAAGAACATCTCCATTCTGTACTGCTTGGTGCTGGGTAATGGTAACTGTTTCCTTCCTGGCTTCAAGTCATCTTTTCATGCCAAAACTAGTTACTAGTTATTATTTCTTGCATGAATTCATATTTCTGTTGGGACACAATTGCTGAAAGGTCTTACTTGCCCCACCTCTTGCATTTTTTTTTTTTTACTGAGGGAAGATATTTCTGAGATTTTTCTGAAAGTCATTTAATGTAAAATAAGATCATTGGAAGGCCAGACTATATTTCTAAATGTACTTTATATTGACATTTTATAAATTCCTTGAATATTTTGAAATATGCTGCTGCAATAAGGGGTCTTGTGGATATTCAAAATACCAGATAAACTTATAAACTTTTATGGTAATGGAGGATTCTATGAGGATTTTATATATCTTTTGTCATTCATTTATCCCTCAGAGTATGTGGAGTTAGGAAGTAGGTGGTCAAAATGAGATTACAATATTTTATAACTTATCAAGTAGTTGCTGCTGTTTTTTTTATTTTTATTTTTATTTTTATTTTTATTGACAAAAGCATGTCACTATGTTCCCCAGTCTAGCATTGAACTCTGAGACTCAAGCGGGCCTCCTAACTCACCCTCACCAGTAGCTAGTACTATAGGCACATGGCACCGGGTCTGGCATACATGCTTTCTTCTTTCTTTTAAGGAATTTTATTGAGAATAATTCTCATACTGTATAATTTATCTACCTAAGATATGCAACTACTGAATTGTACCATTATTCAATTGTTATTATTTACATTATGTATGCATGTATATGTGTTTGTAATACACACACACCTATGTGTACGTATGCATGTATAATGATTTGTGTGAATGTACATGCCACAGAATGCATGTGGAGTTTAGAGGACAACCTCAGGGTGTTTCTCCTCTCCTACTTTCCTTTTGAGAGACAGAGTCTCTCTTATTGCTTGTTCTGCTGCTTGCCAGCTTCCAGACTCTCCTGGCTTAGCCTCCCGACTTGGGCTGGCAAGCTTGCGGGCAAGCAGCACTTCTGACTGCTGAGCCACCTCCCCAGCCCTGAATTTTTAATATATCCAAGGATATGCACAATGATTGCCACAATTTGAGAATACTCCCTCACCTTAAACAAGTCTCCATGTACTTTAAACATTAATCCTTCTTTCCCAATACTCCAAGAAGTAAGAAAACACTAATCTACTTTCTGTGTAGATTTCTCTGTTCTGCTCTCTTCATGAGTATGAACTTACACAGACTTCTGGGTAAGATGGCTGCATAGGAGTCACACCAAACCAGCCTAGAGAGGGATTTAAGCAAAACCACAGTAAAATACACGTTTCCTCCAAAAAGTGAAGGTGTATAGGTTTTTATTGGCCACAGTAGAGAAGCAGGAAAGACCAAGATCTACCAGAAAGGAAGAAACTGCCCAGAATCCCACCAAGGTGTCCACCTGGTGCCCAGCTGCAGGAGCAAAGACCAAACAAGGGGGTTTTCGAACCTCATCAAACCTGAAGGGGAGACAGCAGAGATCAGCTAAGGAGCTGCTGAAGAGGAGACAGGCGGGACCAGCTGAGCAGTTCCAGTACAACTCCAGGCTCCCTGCACTCTCCCATCCCCCAACCGTCAAACTGCAAACCTCTAGAGAACACATTCAGCCCCCAGAGGCAGGGCATCCAGCACAGCTGATCAGAGCACCAGCTCCACAGCACAACACTGAGGTGGGCAGTCAGCACTGGTGAGCTTGGAAGCCATCCCAAAAGGTAACGAGGCAGACTGACAAAAAAAAAAAAAAAAAAAAAAAAAAAGCAGGTACACAGGCCTGCACTGGAAGTGCTAATCTCTCTTTCCATGTCAGGGCAGGTTATGGGTTACATACTCGTGGTTGGCTTTACCATTTTCAATGAATCTGTATTTGGGTGTTGACTGTTGTTGCCTTTGATCCTTTCAGATTCAGAGGGCCTTTGTCTTTTGCTTTTGTCTTTATTTGAGGCAGGGTCTGATTTAGATCCAGGCTGACCTGGAACCCATTTCAGAACAGAAATTTCAACCTCCCAGCAGACAAGATTAAGGGTGTAGAGCAACACACACCCTTAGGGATTTTGACTTTATAAGGTTATCTGTTTCAATCTCCACATTTGTATACTCTGTGCTGGTTTTTATTGGATGTATATATTGCTCAGTTGAATTTTAGAATTTTGCCAGTAAATTACTCCACCCAGCCCACTAGAATACTCGAATAGCAGGCAAACTCAACACTTAGTATTACTTCTGTGGTTGGACTTGAGTACAAGAGCTACACTTAGCACCTTAAATTCCTACTCTGCAGGTACATAAAGTTGGATTTCCAAGTCTAAGAGCACCACAGATAATTAGAAAACACAAGCATCAAATAAACTCAGAATGCAGAAATCACTACAGTATAATATAAGAAACACAAAGAATCAAGACAATACAGCCCCAGTAAAAATTATAAATCCATCAGAAATGACCCCCAATGAGACTGTTTTAGATGAAATGCCTGACAAAGATTTCAAGAAATGATTTTTATCTATGCACGAAGGAATCAAAGAAGAAAACAAAGGAAGTAAAGAAGAAAACAAACACCTGAAGGAATTCCAGGAGAACACAGGAAACCAGCTTAATAAACTAAAGAGGTCATTACAAGACATGAGTAAGGAAATAGAAATACTGAAGAAAAACCAGGCAGAAATTCTAGCACTGAAAAACACAGTTATCAAATTAAAAAAAAAAAAAAAACTCTGTGGAAAGTCTCACCAGTAGAATGAATAAAGGAGAGAACAGAATATCTAAACTAGAAGACCAAGTGGCAGATCGAATACAGTCCAACAAAGAGAAAGATAAGCTGAAAGGAAGGTATGAATGAAGAATGAAAGAAAGAAAAGCTGATAGGAAGGTATGAATGGGAATTCCAAGATATTTGGGACCCTATAAACTCACACTGTGTGTGTGTGTGTGTGTGTGTGTGTTGTAACTAGCTTCTTTAATTTAGCATTTACGTTATGTTTAGAGTTCATCTATGGTGTTGTATGTAGGACTTCATTACTTTTGAATTTAATTTTATTAGCCTACAAAGGTTTATGTTCCACTGTGGTGTTTTCAAGCAGCACTGTGTTGGGGGTTCCCAACTTCATTGAGCTTCAAAGAACATTCTGTAAGTGGACATTCCTCCATGTAGGTTGTTTGTCAGCTAGTGGACATCTCGACTCTTTCCTCCTTTAGGTTGTTTGAACAATGCTGCTATCCACTTTCTTGCACACAAGAGTCTCGTTTTGTGTTGTATATACACTTAGGAGTGGAATTGTTTGGTAATTTGACAATTTATGCTGAACATTTTGAAGAGCTGCCAACCTGCTTGCCAGTGTAACTGCACCATTGCTCACTCTGGGCAGCGAACGAGGGTCCTTGACAGTACTTGCTATCAGCATACATGGTCAGTATAGTGCTGCTTCGTTTCTTAAATTCTGTTTCTCTGAGTAATAATGTTGAGTTCTCTTCATGTGTTTGCTGACTGAAGAGCTTCACTGATAAAATTTCTTCTCAGATCCCTTGCTCCCTTTAAATCTGTCTGCTAATTATTGAGCTATAATAGCTCCTTATGTATTCTCCATACAAGTCCCTTGTTCCTATGATTTCCATGCAGTCTCCCATTCTCTAACCAGGCTTTGGCTTTGACCCAGTCAGGCCGTTATTTTCTACTTCCCATAAAACTTGGTCTATTTCAAGTCAGAATGATACAGAGCAGTGTACTTTCTCTGGTGGAAAAGACTAGCTACATCTCTAAGGATAAGATGAGTCATGTGTAACTATCAGTGGTGATGTTTACTGAGCAGATGAGAGAGGACACCTCTTCCAGAGGATGGCGAGGAAATAATGATGAGTTTCTAGTGACACCCACTGTCACCTCTTTGTCTTGATATCTAGTTTTCACTGTGCTTTCTCTAAGGTCATTTTGGTTGTTATTGCTGTTAATCATAATCATAAAATCAAATATGTAGTCGGATATGATAACATAACTCTATAATCTCAGAATTCAGGAAGCTGAAATAAGAGGAACTCCAGTTAAAGGCCAACCTGAGCTACACAGTGAGACCTTCAAGAGAAGGGCTGGAAATTGTAGCTCCATGATAGAATATTGGTGTAGCATTCACAAGGCTCTCGGTCTGATCCCCACAATAACTTTTTTTTTTTTCAATTTGCAAACTATGGCTTTTTTTTTCCAAGAAAGTACTCAGTGGTTTGACCATCTCACAGTTTGGGGCACACTCCATCATGGTGGGAAGTCATGGACGGAGGAGCAGCAGGTCACAACACCAGTCAGGAAGAAAAAGATGAATGCTGGTGCTCAGCTCTCCTTTTTACTTTGCTCATTTTTATTCAGTCCAGACATAGTGCCATCTACCTTCAGGATGGGTTAAACCTTTCTGGAAATCCCCTCATAAGCATACCTAGAGATGTATTTCCATGGAGAGGGGAACCCTCATACCCATTCAAATCCCTCTGGAGCTTTGAGTAGGATATGGCTTTGGCAAACTCCCATGATCTTCTGGTGAGCAGCATTACAAGTTACAAGACAATCAGTGTTCACAGATCAGATCAAGTATTAGTGACAGCTAACTTTTGTTGATTACTTCCTATTTGCAAGACCCTGTCTTAAGTGTTAACTCTGTGAGGCAAGTATAACCCCAATTTTGTATTATTATGTTTATTGCAATGATTGGGATACTTATATCCTAAGTTATAACCCATAGCCACAAAGTTAATGAAAATAATCCCACCTGGAGCTCTGTATATTTCCTTACATTTTTCATAACTTTTGGGGCAAGGTATAGTCTAAATTGAGAACTATCAGAAGGTTACTAAGGCCACCTAAAGGTTTCCTATTCTTTGTTGTGATTTTGGCTAGTGAGATTTTCCTCTGAATAAGAAACAAATATTTAGATATGTCCAGTGTAACAGATATCATAAAATGCTTATTTTAACTTGTATACTACTCTTATTGTTTTTAGTTAACATGGATCTCATTATGGTGTATATACACGTGTGTGTGGGTGTGTGTGTGTGTGTGTGTATTTTGTGTACATCCACATAAGGAGAGGATATTGGTGAATATAGGGGTGAAGAATATGCTCACAGTGAAGCCCTAGGATTGTCTGGGTGGCCCCCCAGCACCCTCCCTTTTTTCCACTGCTTCTTCATCACCAACCCACGGCATTATAATTAGATCATAGCAGACATAGCATTTGGAGATTTGAAAAATACATTTCTTAAATCTTAATGAGATATCACTTACCAAAAAAAAAAAAAAAAGAAAGTGGTCAAGATGATATAAATAAAGAGACCATAGATGTGGAGATAGAGGGCAGATGTAGCTTTTAATATGACTCTAGCACTGAGTGTGTGGCCTGAGACCACTTCCTTTATCTCTCCAAGATGCACTTTTCTGATGGCTACATGAAGATAAGAATGCTAACTACAGAGGTTTTTAAAGTGTGTAAAGCTCCTAGCTCACCTTGTAGCTGGTCTCTAAATGCTTGCTGTCTCTCTCCCCTTAGAGAAAAGATGGACTGGCCTGTGCTGTGCGGGCCCTATGGATGCTGCGCTCCAGCCTTCCCGCCGTCTGGCTGAGCTGTGTTCACTGTTTATGAAGTTAACCTCTTCTGTGTCCTGCTGCCACAGCTTATGCTCATGCTGAATGCTCACGTCATTACTTATTCCAAACCACAGCACCTAGTCCTCTTCTCAAGCTAGCTGGGGACCCAGAAAGCAAACACATGGTGTGCTGTAAGCATAAAGCTCGGGAACTGGAAAACATGCCAAGAATTTTAACTAGAAGAGGGAATGGAAAACTTGTTTCCAGTTCTGGAAATCATTCTTGTCATTCGGACTCTAAATTTAGAAGTGATCTCAGTTGTAGGGCCTAGATGACTGTAGATACTGAAGGAGGAGTATGAAAGCAGACTGTAATGAGATCAAGCTGGTAACCCAAGCTGTCTTGTCAACTAGAGAACTCTGTGTGTGTTCGTGTGTATGTGACTGAGACCCCAGCCCCCTCTAACCTCCCTGTACTTCTGTTCCTCATCCACGAAATGCACTGCAGCACCACCCCTCGCCCCATGGCAGTGAAAACTAAATAGATGTTTGGCATCAGACTGTGCAGTAATCAGGACAGAGCTGACTCTCCTCGGAGGCAAGCATACGTACAGCAGCACAGGCCTCTGATCATATAAAAACCAATTATGTGCTGGAGGGATGGCTTAGCAGTTAAGGCATTTGTCTGCAAAGCCAAAGGACCCTGGTTCGATTCCCCAGGACCCACATTAGCCAGATGCACTAGAGGGCACACACATCTGGAGTTCTTTTGCAGTGGCTGGAGGCCCTGGCATGCCCACTCTCTCTCTCTCTCTCTCTCTCTCTCTCTCTCTCTCTCTGTCCCTCTCTCTTTTTCTCGCAAATAAATAAATAAATAAATACAATTATTCTCTATATGTCATAGGTAAGTGTCTGCTCATTTCACAAGGCTGCCACAGGAGTCACCAAAATCCACAGAAAGTGTTACTTTCAACTGAGACCAAGTTTTAAAACTTTCATAGAACTCTTACCAGTTGTATGAAAAACCAAAGTTATACACAGTAATGTTAAGGAAAATCATTCTGGAGTTCTCTTAACCACAAACCCCCAATGCCTTTGATTTTTCATAAGAATCATGTTTGAATACATCAGTAGTTGTTTAGCAGAAAATCTGAGGACTGATCATGTTTCCTTAGACACCAACTTTGTGTGGTGTACTTATGTACCTATGTGGATTATTTTATACTGTATGCAAATCAGTATGTCTTTTAATTTTGCATGATTGTCTGCACATAGTACTTTTGTAATCCTTAAAAATATTTATATTGGGGCCAGGCATGGTAGCACACTGCCTTTAATCCCAGCACTCGTGAGGCAGAGGTAAGAGAAATACCATGAGTTCGAGGCCACCCTGAGACTACATAGTGAATTCCAGGTCAGCCTGGCTAGAGTGAGACCCTACCTCGAAAAACCAATAGATAGATAGATAGATAGATAGATAGTAGATAGATAGATAGATGTATAGATATATATATATATATATTTATATTTATATTGGGTTGGAGAAATGGCTTAGCAGTTAAGCGCTTGCCTGTGAAGCCTAAGGACCCTGGTTTGAGGCTCGATTCCCCAGGACTCACGTTAGCCAGATACACAAAGGGGCGCACATGTCTGGAGTTCGTTTACAGTGGCTGGAGGCCCTGGCGTGCCCATTCTCTCTCTCTCTATCTGCCTCTTTCTCTCTCTGTCTGTCACTCTCAAATAAATAAATAAAAATAAAACAAAAAAAATATATTTTGGAGGCTGGAGAGATGGCTTAGCTGTTAAGGCACTTGCCTGCAAAGCCAAAGGACCTTGGTTTCATTCCCCAAGACCCACATAAACCAGGTGCCCAAGGTGGCGCATGCATCTGGAGTTCATTTGCATAGGCTGGAGGCTCTGGTGTGCCTATTCTCTCTCTTCCTCTCTCTCTCTCTCTCTCTCTCTCTCTCTCTCAAATAAATAAACAAATAGATAAATAAATATATTTATATTTTTGGACTGTGAGCTTTAAATAGAATGCATTATCACTTTAATTCCTTTACAAAAATCTCCTCTAAATTATTCTATTGCAATGTTATTCTGAGCAGTCTCATGCCAGAATTGTGCACAATGTTTGTGAGGAGGATGAAATTTTGCTCTTGTGTGGAGAGACGATCTAGTTACTGACTTCATGTTGGAACTGATATTCAGGTACTAAGTCCACAACACGTTCAGAAATCCAAGTTAGTGCTATGCATTTCATTTTGATGGGGACTTTGCCTCTTTCTTTGTTCTAAGACTCCATTTTGCAATAAAAAAGAACCCAGGTTTATTTCATTTCTCTCTTTCTCCTAGTTACTGCTCCTAGGGACACATGAACCCTGGTAGAATGGCCATTCTCCTTACAGGAAAGTAGGCCAAATCAATGCCTAAGGCAGTGATTTAACTTTGACTAGGAACTGAAGGTGCAGGGTTTGCATTTCACTCTATAACTTAGGTAAATGCACTGGCTTGAACGTACTTCATAGTTCATGCACTGGAAACTTAATCCCCAACACAGCAGTGCTGAAAGGTGGGAGATTTAAGAGGTGATTAACTTGTGAGAACTCTACCCTCAAGAATGGGGAATCCTTATACACTGCTGCTGGGATGTAAACTAGCCCAGGCACTATGGAAGTCAAAATTCTCAAAAAGAAAAAAAATTAATAAAGCTAACAATATCTCTACCATATGACTCAGTAAACCACTCCTGGGTATTTACCCAAAGGACTCCAAGTCAACATAGCACAGAAATATTTGTACATCCATGTTTATTGCAGCACGATTCACAATAGCTAAGTTATGGAAGCAATCTAAGTGTCTAACAATGGAGGAATGGATAGAGAAAATGTGAGAAAATTTCAATATTTCCAGTCATAAAGGTGAATGAAATTATGTTTACAGGGAAATTGACAACTAGGGATAGTCATTCCTATTAAGTGAATTAAGCCAGTCTCAGAAAGATGAACGTTACATGTTTTCTCTCATCTGTAGTTCCTATATTTTATATAAACACATAAAATCATGTATGCATAAATGGCACGAAAGTAGAAGTGAAATTGTCTAGGGGAATGAAGGAGACAATGGGGAGGGGCATGAGAAAAGACAGGGCAAAGGGTAGGAGGGAAATACCAGGATACAATATATATTACTATGAAATTTTAAGTGGAAAAAATGATTGAATTAATGCTGTTATCATAAATTGGGCTCTTTATGGACAAACTGGGACCTTCCGTGGGAAAAGTCCAGCCCCTTCCTCCTCTCTTGCCACAGGATGCCTCCACCAAGCCTGGCCCAGGACAGAGGCCCTCACCGCAGGCAGTCCCTCAGCCTGCAGAACCCTGAGCTAATCAATTCCTGCTTATCATACACTGTCAGATCTCAGGTACTGGTACAGCCACACAAAGAGAGCCAAGACAGTACATGCTCGTTTTCACAAACTAAATTCCGTGTTGCATGCAAACGGAAAGTCTGGAAATATCTCTGTGCACCTTCAGATGTGAGTGGGGGAGCTGGAATTTTTCCTTGCCGCCTCCCAACAAAGCTCATGATCAACTAGACACATTAGAGCAAAGAGAAGCTCACATATGTCACGTGGCACTCTCCAAGGGAAGAGCAGGAGTCTGGGGGCACGAGCCACGCTGTGCAGCCCCCCACGCCCCGGCTCTGGCGCCTCCTGCGACGTGGAGGTTGGTGGCCAACAGCCCACGCATAGGTGAGCCTGTGGCTCTGCAGACAGCCTAGCGTCAGAGCGCCTTGCGACTGACGGTGGGGTGTAAAGGTAGGGTAGGCAGCAGAAGGCAAGGCTGCTAACCTGGTTACTGCTCCCACTGCTTCCCATATGAAAGGGCAGTAGAGGAGCACTTACTAGGCACATGAGAGGCCCTGGGTTTCATTCCCAGCAGAGGGGAAGGGAAGGACAGAAACATTAAGGGGTGGAGGGAGGGAGAGAAAAATGGAGAGGCTACGGACAGAAAGACAGGAAGAGAGACAGAGATAGTGGGTGGGGGAGAGACATAAAAACAGAAGTAGGGAAGGAGAGAAAGAAAGAGACAAGGAGGGAGAGAGAATTCAGTGGGACCATAGAGCAGGTGGATTCTCCCAAGAACTCTCAGCCTTCACTGCTGGCCCAGCCGAAGTTTGGGACTCAACGCATCAGGCCTGGCCTCTGGGTTATATTCGGCGGTGGTCGACATGGCAATACGGTGTTTTCTGGAATAGCTGATTCATGCAGTTGTCCTCGGGTATCCTTTAGGGCATTGGTTCTCATAACCCTCCTAATAAAATGAAAAGCGTGCGCCCAGAACCTACGTGCATCTTCCAGCAGACGTGTCACTCCCTGGATGACACACAGACATAATGCCACGAAAAGAATATGTGGACAGTTGTATCATACTGTCTAGGGAGTTCCAGCAAAGAAAAAAAAAAAAACGTCCTGTGGGTGTCCAATACAGACACAGCTGTGCGTATTTCTGGCGGGGTTGGTGGAAGGGGTGTCAGGTGTGGGACTTCCCTGCACGGCCGCAGGAGGGCGCCCGAGACCATCGTTACGACGACGCCGGGCTGCGCTGGGCGCGGGAGCTGCGGAGCTCGCGCTGCGGATTTCCTTCCAAATGACACCTTTTCCTAAAGCAAACTCAGCGCCTCATAGCAGCCGATTCCCATGCCCACGGGAGCCTGCCCGGGTGGGCGAGGTCGGTGCCAAGCCGATGGACCGGGGCCACTCAGTGTCCTGAGATTGACAGGCGGAGCCAGCACGGGGACTTCAGGGACAAAAGCGAGCGCAGAGCCCATGTCCGAGCCGCGCCGGCTGCTGGGCTGCCTCAGTTTCCCTGACAGCTGATCCCCTTTCTCCGGCCATGACAGCATGCACTTCCAGTCTACAGGGTCTGGAGGAGGGTCGGATTCAAGTGACGTGGTGGCAGAGGACCAGAGAGGGCCGATGGAGCGGCCTTCAGGGGCAGAGAAGTTGCAAAAGAGCCCGCCTGGGTTTCAGGCTGTGCTGGGCTCAGCCCCCCAGGGTCGGTGCTACCCCTGAACTGGCTCAGCCCTAAAGGTGAGCCACCAGGGAGGGACCTTGCTGCCCACAATGTGACCCCAAGCAAAACACCCACCAGACGGCAGCACTGGGTATATGGGCCAGGGCCTTTCCCGAGCTTCACAGACACATTCCAGATTTACTTCATTTCGTTATTTGAATGTCAACTTTACCGTATTCAGCTACGATCATTCTCCCATTTATAAATGGCTTCTGTTTGTGTACCTTTCCTTAGATGAGAATCGTGGGTGTTTCTCAAGAGTGTTACAGAAATAGCACAAGTAGTTTAAACGGCTGACCCTTGATGAGAACCTCGGCTTTCCCACCCAACCCTGCCCAGACATGGGCGTCCGTACTGACGTGGACGACATATCCGTGGATACTTCTGGAAGAAGCAAGTGACTTGAGCTCCATTTATTTATTCTTTCCACTGACTTGAAACCAGAGGCCACTTAGCTAGACAATAAAACACAGCTGTGCTCTACTGTTATGTAAATCTTGCCTTTCTGTATCAATGTAGCTTGTAACCAAAACACAACATGATAGGCTTAATAAAAGAATGGAAATGGGAATTAAAGAGCAAGAGCAAAGATCATAGAAACATAATACTAGTAAGTCGCATAGGTCTGTGACTGGAGACAAAATGGAACCCTGAAGTTGCCATCAAAAGTCTTCCTCAGCTGTGGTCCCCACACTGACTTGCCAGGCAAAAAGAGACTAACTGGGGGTTGGGGAGAAGCCTCGGTGGCTAAAAGTGCTTGCTTACAAAGCCTGCCTGCCAGGGATCGATTCCCATGTAAGTTGGATGCCAGAAGTGACAGAAGCATCTGGTGTTCCTTTGCAGAGGCACGAGGCCTTCACATATCCATTCACACGTGTGCCACATGCACACATACACACACGTGTGTACCTGCACAAAAATAAAATAAAACAACAGTACACTGGTACAGCAATGGCAACTCAGGAATGGAGGTAACTAGACACTTTCTGATTGAATTTGAGGCCCTCTCCCTAAGAGGCAATTCACATTTATACTGTAAACTTGGTCAAAAGTTCGCTGGAGAGAGGGCTCCGTGACTAAGGCGCACTTGCCTGCAAAGCGCATAAAGCCACATGCACAGGTGGCGCATGTATCTGGAGTTCATTTACAGCGGCTGCGGCCCTGGTGAACCCAACTTGCACATGAATTTTATTTTTTTTTATAAAAGTTCATGGCAAGAGAGGTTATGGGCAGTAGTGTAGCAGCTGCTACGATTACTGTGCTAAATGGACACACCATGCTTGTGGAAGTAGCCTCTGATTATGTTTACGTCTGGAGGATGGTTAGCCTTATTGGTCACCGAAGTTCCTTTTCGCAGTGGGCAGTGGTAAATACAGGCTTCTGAGTGGTCAAGGGGCTATGAATAATTAATTGTTGAGTATTTAGTCATCAATGGGACATCATATCACCTGTCTCTAAGGCTCAGGGAACGTTATAGAAGAGGGGCAGAAAGACTGCAACAGCCAGGGCAAGGAGGGACACGTACGGAATGCTGTTTTAGAAGCAAGACATTGCAGTTACCCTCTTGATCTCACAGCAGGGGTGATTGCTGACCCAAGGCTTGCAAAATACTGGGCCTGTCAACATCCAGTTATGAGGGGAAGAGAGACCCATGTGGCTCCAAACCCCTCCCTAAGGACTGATAGGCAGATAATAGTCGCAAGTGCCTAGGAACTCACCCCTCCCTGAGTGTATGCAGGCAGTTAATGGTCATTGTGGGAAGGAGAAACATTTGCTTCAGTGGTGTAAGCATGGGCAAGGAGCCCATTCACCTGTAAGTAATTCCTCGTCCAGGATCATGTAAGGAACCCTAATAGTATAGGGCATGGTGGCACACGCCTTTAATCTCAGCACTTAGTATGCTGAGGTAGGAAGATCACCATGAGTTAAGGCCAGCCTGGAGCTACAGAGTGAAATCCAGGTCAGCTTGGGCTAGAATGAGACCCTGCCTCAAAACAAAGAAACCTTACAAAATGCAATGGGTCACCAAAAGCGGAAGGGTGGAGGCAGGGAGGTCGGAGAGATGGTTCAGTTGGTAAACTGACAACATGAGTTCAGATCACCAGAGCCCGTATAACCAGCCAGGTGTGGTGGCACACATCTGCAACCCCAGTGCTGGACAGACAGAGACAAGAGGGTCCCCCAAGCTTGTCTGGCTAAATCACTGAGCTCTGGGTTCAGCTGAGAGACCCTGTCTCAAAAAAAAAAAAAAAAAAAAACGCCGGGCATGGTGGCACACGCCTTTAATCCCAGCACTCGGGAGGCAGAGGTAGGAGGATCGCCGTGAGTTCGAGGCCACCCTGAGACTACATAGTTAATTCGAGGTCAGCCTAGGCCACAGTGAGACCCTACCTCAAAAAAAAAAAAAAATATGAGGAAGATACCCAATATCAACCTCTGGCTTCACATGCATGCACACACACCACGCAACTACACACGTACAAACACACACACATATATGCATGCATACACATACATACACAGCCAAAAAAAAACCCTAGAATATAGAAGGGGACTGCTTTGATTGCGAAGAGAAAGAGGAACAGTGCAGTGGGAGAGAAACTAGAGAGTAATAGGGTTAAATACAATTGAAAGTGTATTATATACAGGTATGAAAAGGTTATGATGAAACCCATTATTGTATATAGCTAACATATGCTAATAAAAATAAATATATGAAAATATAGTTCTGAGTTTTATTTTTAAAAATATTTTATTTATTTATTTATTTATTTATTTATTTGACAGAGAGAGTATGGGTATGCCAGCACCTCCTGCCAATGTAAATGAACTCCAGATGCATGCACCACTTTGTGCATCTGGCTTTACATGGGTACTGGGGAATTGAATCTGGGCCATCAGGCTTTGCTGCAAGCAAGTACCTTTGACTGCTGAGCCATCTCTTCAGCCCTAGTCCTGAGCTTTCTTAAGGCCAAGGCCAAAGTGGAAAACAGATAATTGTGTAGTGTCGGGAGCTTAGAGAAGACAGAATGTGGAGCTTTAAAATGTTTTTCACAGGAACTGAATGTAAAAAGGATTTCTGTGAGTAATGACTCACATGAATGACTTTGAGTGAAGAAGTCATGGACAATATTCCCCTTAATTGAAGATAAGAATTTTTACTTAGTGTAACTCAACAAAGTTAATCTTGTAAGAGGGTAAGCTAACACAAACAAACTTGGGAAAGAACTTTGGAACTCCAATGAACAGAGGCCGGGAGAAAAAATGTTCTGGCTACGTCATTGTGAGTGCAGCCAGTTCTAAAGGATGAAGACAGCTTGTTCCAATGCACACCGTAATGGGATTGCTCAAAGAAGGAGTCCGCAAGAATTCAGAATTTCTGATTGAGATGATGAATGGCTTTCATGGCCCATGTGTCATGTCCCTTGGCGGCACACCGTGCACAGTCCCCAGGCTGTCTTAGTGTGTCATCTGGCAGATGCCACGCACGAGAAGAGGGCTGACGCTGCTTGTATGGGACACAGCTCCATTTCATCATGGCGTTTCTGGGCTGAATTGTAAACAGATGCTCACAGTTCCCATTCTAAAGGTAAAAGGCAATGTAAGATGTTAGGCTTTTGAAATGAAATAAGAGCTTAAAGAAATATCAGCTCTTTGGGACTTCTCATTTTGATTTTTTCCTCCATGATTTAGAGTTCTTTTCTTTGCACCAAAATATTCTACTGAGAACACAACATGCCCACTGCCAGCTGCCTCCCCATCCTTCACACACACAGATCTGTGGAAAGTTTCCAGTAACTCAAAGACAAAGGCTTCACAGTTTGGTTTGGTTTCTAAGTCATTGTTTCTTTACGTTGTAGACATTTGCATCAACTCAATCAGTGGCCGTGCTTTGGACAAGTGTATCCCCAGGGCCCGCGTGTTAAAGGCTTGGTCACCAGCCTGTGATGCTATTGAGAGTTGGTGGAACCTTTAGGAGGTGGAACCTAGTGAGGAGGAGCTTAGATCGCTGAGAATGTGACCTTGAAGGGGACATTGATGTTTTCTCTCTCTGTGTGTGTCTCTTCCTTACTGTTTCTAGACACCGTGAGGTGAGCAGCCTCCTCTCCCCCTTGCTCCTGTCACGATGTCCTTTCACCCCATACGTGAGACACAGGCCCAAGGCAACAAGGCCAAGGGACAGTGGACTGAAGCCTGTGACACCATGGGCCCTTGCAAATCTTTCTTTCTTTCAAGATGGTTTTCTCAGGTATTTTGTTGTAACAGGAAGCTGGTTAACATGCCAATTAACAGTGTGTATCAGTTCCCAACTGGCCTAGTCATGAGCTGGGCTACAGAAAAAAAAAAAAAAAATCATTTATTTATTGTGTTCCCAAAGGCAACATAATCTCACGGGAGAGGAAAATCTAAGACACATGATGAGCCACTGCAGCAGGGAGTGATCAGGGAAGAATGTATGATTTTCTCGTCATAATCATTCTCGTGCCTAAGAGAAGAAGAACTATCCAAATAGCTCACTGTTATCCACTTTCCTTCAGTCTAACAAATATTTACCCAGACACAAATTAACTCCTCAAATTTCTTTCCTGCTAGGCTTTTAAAAAAAAAAAGTCTTTCCTTAAGATGTGGAAGGCTGAGTAAAGAGAAAGTGTTGCCCGCGCTTAAGGCCCGAGGCCCCGCACAGACCCAGCAGCCAGCTACCAGCTAGTCATCCCAGCGCTCGGATCCCTCAGCGCTCTCCCACATTCTTGCTTCTCTAATCTGTCCTTGGCTCCCGTCCACTCAGACATCATCTTTTGTGCAGGGAAGCAGGCACGTTTCTCGTTGTCATTAATCCTGCCCTCAGTGCACAGATAGCAGGCTGGGGCGAGCACCCCATTATGGATAATGGGACTTTGTGCAAAGGAATGAGACCGTTCAGGCTGCTGACGCAGCTTTGGCCACATCGCAGATGCGCAACCCAGCGACTAGGAAGCTGGGCCGCAAACCGTGCGTGGGGCGGTGTCTAAGGACACAGTTCAAATATGCATACAGCATTCACGTGCACCACACACACGTGCTGAGGCAGCAGAGGAAGATGGGAAAATATTGTGGAACATAGGAAAGGAAAGGAGCTCCTTGTCCCGGAGTTTGAAGGAAACTGTCTGGGCAGAAATGCCCTGTAGGAGGTAAAGAAAAGCCTAAAAGCACAGGCTCTGGCTGGTAAATCTCAGTGCTAGAACTGGATTACCCCCACAGAGAGCTACTGGTCTGGGAGGCCCATGAGGTTCCCAAAACAATGCAGGCCATTTTGCTTGCAACAAAGCCTGATGGCCCAGATTCAATTCCCCACTACCCATGTAAAGCCAGATGCACAAAGTGGTGCATGCATCTGGAGTTCATTTTGCAGTGGCAGGAGGTGCTGGCATACCCATAATCTCTCTGTCAAATAAATTAATTAAAATATTAAAATAAAGCTCAGAACTTTATTCCACATGTTAATTTCATTAGCATATGTTAGCTGTACACAATAATGGGTTTCATTATAACATTTTCATACCTGTATACTGCCAAAGTACTTAGTTAGCCACCAAATCAGAATCTTCTGGCTAGAAAGGTCATAGACTCAAGAGAAGCTTCCACTGTCCATTGGCTAGAAGACAGGTTATGCCCATCAAAAAAGTCTTTGAAAGGACTATGTTTATCTCCTTTGATCCATGCTACTCTCACTGTTGGCTGGAGAATCTGTTTTTTTTAAATAAAAAAAAAAACATATGACAACAAATACTGGAGAGAACCAAGTTCCATCAATGAGACAGGACAGCCAGCTGCTAAGCACAAGATAAGTCCTCTCTATCACATCTGCCAGGGCCCAGGAGACACTAAAGAGGAAGTGGTGATTTAAACACAAGTGCTGTTCTCGCTACAAGCCTAGCAACTTCCTCCAGGGAGATGGTGGTAGACCTGAGGAAAGTCAAAACTCATCAAATCAGAAATTCCGATGATCAACTGTAAGAGTCACAGGTTGGGAAGGAGTATCTGGAAACACTGCCCCCCACCCACACATACTGAGAACGACTGGCACCTTCCCGACCCCACAGTGAATACCAACAACCCCACTGAGGAAGGTGTTCAGTGGAATGGGGAGCAAGGGTGAAGGGGAGAGGGGACATAAAAGTGTAACCCGATGGGAATATAACCAATATGAAATTTGTTCATATAGTAAAGTTCATAATTTAAAAAAATAATGTAAAAGAACCTGGCTTCACGTGAATGGAAGTCTGAGGCTGCTGCGTGGAGCCGCATCTCTGGTTCTGGCCACTGCCACTCACAATGCCACAGTCAACAGTCATGGACTGAAAAGAACAAGTGGAGCCTTCAGGGACATGGTTTCGTGCAAACTCTCATCTCACCAAAAATGTAACTAGAGAAGAAATTCCTACTTTTGTTTCCGAGTAAAAAGTATTTCGATATTCCTTTGTTTTTCTCTTCCGGTTTTGTTTGCAAGGTAGCACAAGACAAGTCACTCCAGCTCAGACTGACCTGGAACTTACTCTTTAGTGCCAGGCTGGCCTCCGACTCACAGCAATCCTCCCACCTCTGCCTCTTGAGTGCTGTGACTATAGGCATGCGCCACCACGTCTGGTTCTTGATTTTCCTTTTTGTGATCCCATTTTTTCAAATATATTTATTTTGGGGCTGGAGAGATGGCTTAGCGGTTAAGGTGCTTGCCTGCAAAGCCAAAGGACCTCGTTTCTATTCCCTAGGACCACGTAAGCCAGATGCACAAGGTGGCACACACATCTGGAGTTCATTTGCAGTGGCTGGAGGCCCTGGCATGCCCATTCTCTCTCTCTCTTCCTCTGCCTTGTTCTTTCTCTCAAATAAATAAGTAAAAATAAAATATATATTTAAAAATATTTATTAAAAGGATTTATTTTAAAGTCATTTGAGTTACAAAAATAACCTTCCTTTATCCCTCCCCTATCCCACTGGTGTTAATGTCTTACAGGACCACGGAACTACTTTCTAGAATGAGTCACTAACATCAGTACAATATTGTTAACTAACCCTCAGACCTTATTGGAATGTCATCATTTATTCCATTCATGTCCTTTTTCTGTGCCAGGACATTTTCAAGAGGCCATACGGCATCTCCTTGACATATTTTAGGATTACCATTGAGAGGAAAAAGCTCTGGAACTGCCAAAATGACTTCAATGGGAGGGGAATGCCCGCCTCACCAGCCTGCTGATTCTAAGGAGACCCATGAGAGGGAAAGAAACTGGCCAAAAACAGAAGTTTTAATAGTTAAGACTTCAGGTTCAATTGGCAGATTTCTCACAGTCCCCCATATAGGCTCCTATGAAACATTATATTTAAGCCTATACTGATGGTGCATGCCTTAGAGGCTTAAGCAAGAGGATCACAAGTTCAAGGACAGCCCCTACTTTAAACAAACACATTTTGTGTTTTACTGTGCTTTGCATTTCACACATTTCAGATGTGTGGGAAGAAGACTAGGGTCAATCTTCATTTGTTCCACACACCAAAGGTGGCCTTTGTCAGGGCAGTGCAGAAAGGATGATTAACAAGTGATCGATCACCTCCTTGTGGGCAATGCTGGCTTTACAGGGTAATCCAGAAACATTCAGGAAAGATAGATGTCAATGGAATGAATGGCCCTAAAACTCACCCAGATTTTAATGGTAAATTGGTGCACAGAGTTGGAGGGAGGAGGGGGAAAAGGTTTTGGAGATAAGCTTTTCAGAGAGCAAGAGCAGTAAAGTCAGGGACTAAAGAAAAACACAGTGGTTACTGCCTAGGGCGCAAAAAGCCCATATCCCTGCCCTGCATAAACCTGGCCTGGTGGCAAACAGCTGTAATCCCAGTACTTGGAAGGTAGAGAGGTAAGTGAATGAGAAGTTCAAGATCATCCTCCACTACACAGCAAGCTCACCTGGAATACCTGAGACCCTGTCTGAGAGAGATGTGCGGTGGGGGAGCAAGCAAGCAAGCATTTGGAAAACCTCAACGCCTTGTGCAGGACCAAGGGCAGAGCCCTGGAGACTCACTCCTGTGAGAAGTTTGGGCAACGAGTGGAGGCCAGGGCTTGTGTCACGCAAAACCACTCTTATACTTCACAAACGAATGTGACTACTGCCTCTGCCAGGCTGCAGGAGCCACTGACATTCTTAAAGGGGAGCAGTATGTCAGACTTACTCTGGGAAATAAGACCTCCCAATTAGGTAGAGCTCCATTTCCTTTCTTGTATGTTAACCTTTGTTTTCTAGTTTGATCTTTAGAGTATTGTTGATTGAAATCCCACACTGATGGGAGTCGAAAGATTGAGACACTTATCTGGCCCAAGCCACCAGTTATATTTGCTTTTAAAATACCTACTATAGGGCCGGAGAGATGGCTTAGCAATTAAGGTGCTTGCCTGTGAAGCATAAGGTCTCATGGTCAACTCCCCAAATCCCACATAAACCAGACGCACATGCAAGGTCACGTGTGCACACAAGATGGCACATGCATCTGGAGTTCGAAGGCAGTTGCTGGAGGCCCTGGTGAGCCAATTCTTTCATTAAAAAAATAATAATAAAATACTGATTATAGACTAGCTTTGGGGCTAGCCCACGACAAATCTCGGTACTGCCCTGGGGTTTCTGGGCCACTGCGTGGAAATTTGGAAATGTTATTCACAGAAGATAATGTATATCTAAGCTGTTTCTATGTACTTTCTCTTTGTTTTTTTGAAATATGTCCCATACTATAAAATTTGCCATTATTAAGTATATAATCCAGTGGTTCTAGTATATTCACAAACTGCTCCACCATAAGCTCTATGTAACCTCGGGACATTTTTAACACCCCAAATGGAAGTCCTGACTCCCTAACACTCATTCTCCATTCTCCCTTTCTCCAACCCCTAAACAATTACTGACTTATTTTTTATGTTTATGATTTTGCCTATAACATTTCATATAAATAAAACAATTCACATGTAATTTTTTTCTGTTTGGCTTCTTTTAGTAGTCTTTTCAAGCTTTATGCATGTTGTAGCATGTATCAGTGACTCATCCTTTCTTTGTGTCTGGATAATATTCCTATGTGTGGATATAGCACAATTTGTTTAGCCATTCATTCATGTGTTAGTGGACAATTGTTCTGCTCTCAATTTGGGGGTATTATGAATAAGTTTTTTGATCATACATTTTCTAATTGGGCATATTCTTAAGAATGGAATTACTGAGCAACATGGTAACTTTATACTGAATTTTTAAGGAATTACTAAGCTGTTTTCCATGATACTTATGACATTTTACAGTTCCATCGGCAAATTATGAAGGTTTTAATTTTCCCCATCTTTGTTGATATTTTTATTTCCCTTCTTCTTGAGATAGTGGCTTATCTCTCTCTAAAAAATATTATTATAGCCCTCTTTGCATATGTGAATACATCACTATGGCTTTGACTTGAATTTCCCCCGTGATTGGAAACCAGCATCTGTCCATGTGCTTATTGGATGTTCATGCATATTGTTTTGAGACATGTCTGTGCAAATTATTTGCCCATATTTCAAACTGACATTTCATATAAATGGAATAATGTGCACATAACCTTTTAAAATGTTAGGCAGTAAGAGATCTTTATATATTCTGGGTAAAAATGTCTACCATTGTGGTGGTTTGATTCAGGTGTCTCCCATGAACTTAGGTGTTCCAAATGCTAGGTTCCCAGCTGATGGAGATTTGGGAATTAATGCCTCCTGGAGGGAGTGTATTGTTGGGGCAGGCTTATGGGTGTTACAGCTAGTTTCCCCTTGCCACTGTTTGCCACACTCTCCTGTTGCTATGGTCCACCTTATGTTGGCCAGTGGGTGATGTCCACCCTCTGCTCATGCCATCGTTTTCCCCTGCCATCGTAGAACTTCCCCTCGAGCCTGTAAGCCAAAATAAATCTCTTTTTCCCACAAGCTGCTCTTGGTTGGGTGATTTCTACCAGCAATGCAAACCTGACTACAACAACCATTATATCTTTTTATATATGCAAATATTTTGTAACATTTGTGAATTTACTTTTCTTGAGGTTTACTTTATAGTGTTGAATGCACAAAACATTTCTGAGGTTAAAAGGACCCAAGTTTATGAACTTTAGTTTTGTTATTTATTTATTTAAGATAACATCAAAGAAACCATTAACTAAGTCATAAAAATTCATGTTCATTTTAAGAGTCTTGTACATTTAGCTTTTAAATCTAGGTGGTTTATCCATGTTGAGTTAATGTTTGAGTATGATATGAGGTAGTGTCTCCAAACTCATTCTTTCATATTAGTACAGCCAATTGTTGGAAAGACATTATCCATTAAGTCAATTTGGCTCTTCTGTCAAAAATCAGTTGTCCATAGGTACACACATTGATTTCAGGACTGTCAATTCTGTTCCATTTTTTATACATCTATCATTACTTCAGCACCCTGTGTCTTGATTACTGTAACTCTGCAGTAATTTTTAAAGTTGAGAAATGTGAATTCACTAGCTTCATTCTTTCTCAAGACTGTCTTGGTGATTTTTGTTGTTGTTGCTGTTGTTTTTTTGAGGTAGAGTCTCACTCTATTCCATGCTGACCTGGAATTCACTATGGAGTCTCAGGGTGGCCTTGAACTCACAATGATCCTCCTACCTCTGCCTCCCGAGTGCTGGGATTAAAGGCCTGCACCACCACGCCCAGCTGTCTTGGTGATTTAAAAAATATTATTTATTTATTTATTTATTTGAGAGAGAGAAAGAGGCAGTGTTGCAGTCAGGTTTGCACTGCTGGTAGAAATCACCCAAATAAGAGCAGCTTGTGGGAAAAAGAGGTTTATTTTGGCATACAGACTCAAGGGGAAACTCCATGATAGCAGGGAAAATGATGGCATGAGCAGAAGGTGGACATCACCCTCTGGCCAACGAAAGGTGGACAACAGCAACAGGAGAGTGTGCCAAACACTGACAAGGGGACACTGGCTATAACACTCATAAGCCCGCCCCCATCAATACATTCCCTCTAGGAGGCATTAATTCCTAAATCTCCATCAGCTGGGAACCTAACATTCAGAACACCTAAGTTTATGGGGGACACCTGAATCAAACCACCACATTCTGCCCCTGGCCCCCACAAACTGATAACCATATGTGATATAAAATGCAATGCATTCATCCAACTTTAAAATTTTCCATAGTTTTTTTTTTCATCAATTCCAATGATGTTCATATATCCCCATAGTCCAAGATCTTTTAACTGAGCCATAATACCAAAAAATCCCCCCAAAAACCATAATGGCACAAAATAAACATTCACATTGCAAAAGATGGCATTGGGCATAGCAAAGAAACATTCATCCAATATAAGATTTAAAGCAACCAGGGCAAACATCAAACTCTGTATCTCCAAGTGCAACAATTCTAGCCAGTGACAAATCTCCAAAGTCTGATAATTCTAACCAGCAATAAGTCTCTGGAATTCCAATTCTGCCCCTCTAGCTAGGCTACTCATAGTCCTGGAAAACTTCATCAGGGCCGGCAGCTTTCCTTAGCAGCCATCTCGTGGTCCTGGCATCTCCACTGGGTCTCCACTGTAATCCATGGTTCATCCTCATGGCCCCATGGGGTCTCCATGCAGGCATCCAGCAAACCTGTTTCACACTGCCCATGGTCATTTCCAAAACATAAGACCATGTTGCAAACTCAATGACCCTCTCTTTCCTGCATTTCTTATACTCCACAATACCAGGTAGGGTGCCAGTTTGTTAATCCAGGGGGGAATAAAGCAGACTTTGAAGAACAGGACACTCCTGAGCACTCAGGTGCCTTCAAAAGAGTCTACATTCTTCCTGTTGCCCCAGTGCAGGTCAGCTGGCCCAATCTATCTCAAAGGTTGTAATCTCTCAACTGCAGCTGAATGGGCAGCAGTTTACCTAAAGATTTTTCTTTCTGTGCCATATCACTCTGCTCACACCAGTTCATTTCCACACAAAGCAACCCTGCACAACTTCTCAGGACCCAGGCATAACAGCAAGCTTCCTATACAAACTGCTAGCTCAGTCCAGGCAAAGCTCTTTCTCACCCTCATAAGCCAAACCTCACAGTCCATAGTTCTTACTGCGTTCAGGTCTTTCAACTCTGACCAGAATAGTCCATCAAGCTGTACTTACAGCACTGCAAGGCATCTCTTGGACAAATGTTTCAATTCCTTCCATATTACTCTTGAAAATCAGCTCCAAAAGGCCAAAGCTACACAGTCAGGTGTCTAGCAGCAATCCCACTCCTCGGTACCACTTTACTGTTGTAGTCAGGTTTGCATTGCTGGTAGAAATCACCCAACCAAGAGCAGATTGTGGGGGGAAAAAGAGGCTTATTTTGGCTTACAGTCTTGAGGGGAAGCTCCATGATGGCACGGGGGAAACGATGGCATGAGCAGAGGGTGGACATCACCCCCTGGCAAACATAAGGTAGACCATAGCAACAGTAGAGTGTGCCAAACACTGGCAAGGGGACACTGGCTATAACACTCATAAGCCAGCCCCCATCAATACATTCCCTCCAGGAGGCATTAATTCCCAAATCTCCATCAGTTGGGAATCTAGCATTTAGAACACCTAAGTTTATGGGGGACACCTAAATCAAACCACCACAGGCAGAAAGAAAGAGAGAGAGAAAAAAAATGGGCACACCAGGGCCTCCAGCCACTGCAAACGAACTCCAGATGCGTGCGCCCCTTGTGCATCTGGCTTACCTGGGTCCTGGAAAGTTGAACTGGGATCCTTTGGTTTTGCAGGCAAATGCCTTAACCACTAAGCCATCTCTCCAGTCCTGTCTTGGTGGTTTTTAATCACTTATATTTCTCTATGAAATTTAGGAGCAATTTATCAATTTTTGTAAAACCAGTAGCAGAGATTTTGCTAGTGTCTGCTTTGCAACTATCGACTCCTTGAATGATACTCTCATCTCAACAGTATAAACTCGTGACCTGTGAACATGAAGAGCTTACTTTTCTTTAATTTATTTCAACAATACTTTGTACTTTATGTAAGTTGTGAACCTTTTCAGTTAAACTTATTTTTTTTTTTTTTTTTTTGGTTTTTCGAGGTAGGGTCCCACTCTAGCCCAGGCTGACCTGGAATTCACTATGGAGTCTCAGGGTGGCCTCGAACTCACGGCGATCCTCTTACCTCTGCCTCCCAAGTGCTGGGATTAAAGGCGTGCGCCACCACGCCCGGCCAGTTAAACTTATTTCTAAGTATGTAATTCTCTTTTATTTTTTAAATAAAATTTCACTTTAAATTTTATCTGGAGGATCTTTACTGAGAGTGTATAATGCAACTGACTTTTGTTAATTGGTCCTGTATTTTGCTTATTTGTTAACCAACATCAGGTGGACAACAGCAACAGGAGAGTGAGCCAAACACTGGCTATAACACCCATAGCCCATCCCCAACAACACACACTGCTTCCAGTAAGGATCCAGTTCTCAAGTTGCCATCATCTGGGGATCAACTTTTCAGAACACATGAGTTTATGGTGGACACTTAATTCAAACCACCACAGCTGGTATTTTGTTGAAATTTTTAACCTATGTGGATAAAAGAGGGTTGCAGTTTTCTTATGATATCTTTGCCCAGTTTGAGTATCAAGGTAACACTGACTTCATAAAATGAGTTAAGAAGTATTTTCTCTTCCATTTTTAACAAAAGCTAATGAAGGACTAGGGTTATTTCTTCCTCAAACATTTTGTAGACTTTACCAGTGAAGCCATAAAGGCAAAGCAATTTATACTTGGAAATTATTCAACCTCTTAGTTATTATTGATCTATGCTGATTTTCCATTTCTTCTGGAGTCTATTTTGTAGCATGTGTGTTTCAAGGGCAAGACCTAATTTTTTGACATACAATTATTTATAGTATTCCCCTCTAATTTACTTTATTTCAGTGAGACCCATAGTTACCACTTCATTCACTCCTTATTTTAATAATTTATGCCTTCTCTCCTTTTTACTTGTGAGCCTAGAAAAATTGTTCAATTTTGTTCCTCTTATCAGAGAATCAATTTGCAGGGGGAAGGTTGAAGTTAGGGCCTTTCTCTAGCTCAGGCTGACCTGGAATTCACTATGTAGTCTCAGGCTGGCCTTGAACTCACAGAGATACTCCTACCTCTGCCTCCCAAGTGCTGGGATTAAAGACATGCACTACCATGCCCTGCCAGAGAATCAACTTTTAATTCTGCTTAACAACCTCCTCCCTCTTTTCCCCTTCCTTCTTTTCCTTCCTTGCCTTTTCCTTCCTCCCTCCCTCCCTTCCTCCTTACCTCTCTTCCTTCCTTCCTTCCTATTTTTTCTCTGAATCTTGTTTATTTCTACTTTACTCTATGATCTTCTTCACTCTGCTTGCTTTGGATTTATTTTTGCCTTCTCTAATCCCAACACTTGAAAGTTGAAGGTTATGTGATTGGTCTAAGACACATCTCTTTTTACCCAAGTATTTATGCTATGAATTTTCATGTATTCTTTATTTTAGGTATGCACTATGTAGTTTGGTATATTAGGTTTACATTTTTATTCATCTTAAGTTATATGTTAATTTCCCTTGATTGTTTTGCTTATGAGTTATTTAAAGCATGATTATGAGTTTTCACATATTTGTGAATCCCCCAAATTCCTTTCAGTCCCTGATGTTTAGTTTTATTCTATTTTGGCTAGGTAACAGGCATGGCATGGATTCAACATGTTTAGATTTGTTAAGACTTGTTTGAGGCTATGACATATGGTCCACACTGGGAAATGTTCCCACGTGCTTGAGATGGGTGTGTGTTCTGTCATTGCTGGATGTCTGTTAGGTTTAATTGACTTTTAGTGTTTTTCAAGTTTTCTGCTTCCTTGCTGCTCCTTTGTCCAGTCATCCTATCAGTTGTGGAAAGCAGGGTATTTCTTTCTCTGACTGGTGTAGAGTTACCCACTTGTCCTTCCAAATTGCTTTGTTTTTGCTCATGTTTGGGGGACTCTTCAGTTAGGTATGCATATGTCCACTATAGGAATAAAAATAATGATAATAACATGCCCTTCTTTGTCTTTAGTAACAATTTTTTCCCTGAAAGTCGATCTCTTCAGATCTTAGAGCCAATTCAGCTCTGTATTATTGATTACATAGTATATGTTTTTCCATCTTAAAACTGTCAACCTTCTTATATGTTTATATAAATTATGCCTCTTATATATATCATATAGTTGGATCATTTTTAAAAAGGAGAAAAGGAAAGAGAAAGAGGGGAGGGAGAGAATGGTGTGCCAGGACTTCTTACCACTAAAAAACTACAGATTCATGTGTCACTTTGTTCATCTGGCTTTATGTGGATACTGGAGAATCAAACCCAGACCATCAGGTTTTGCTAGCAAGTAACTTTAATCACTGATCCACCTCTCTAGTCCCATTTGGATCATTTTAATCACCTTTCCCTAATCTCTACCTTTGATTGGAGTGTGTAGTTCACTCACATTTAATGTGGTTAACAATAATGTGGGATTAACATTTGCCATTTTATTGGGAGCTTTCTCAGTGACAAGTCTTTTTTTTTCCTACTTTTCTCCAATACTGGCTTCTTTTGGGTTAAATGGGCATTTTTTTTAACATGCCATCTCAATTTTCTTATTTTTTACTATAATTTTGAGATTATTTTTAGCCCAATGGTTGCTTTAGTGATTGTCAGGAATAATAATCTTGTTCAAATATTGCTTAATTTCAAGTATATGGGTTTTTTCCTATATAACTCTGCTTACTCCTTTATGTTATGGTCAAAAGTTGATTGTTTATATATTGTATAATCAGCAATATGGATTTATAACCATCGTTTAATGCAGTTATCTCTTAAATCATACAGAAAGGAAAAAAGTGACTTATAAGCAAAAATGCACCTATACTGTACTCATATCCCTTATGTGTTTACCTTAACCAGTTCTTTTACTTCTTCATATGAAGTCTATTGCTCTTTAATTCTGCCTGACAGGCTTTTTTTAAAAAAAAAATTCTTAAATAGTAGATGTGGTGGTTAATATTGGCTGTCAACTTGACAAGATTTAGAATCAGCTAGGAGACAAACCTCTGGATATGTCAGCCAGAGAGTTTCTAGATTAGATTAATTGAGGTGAGAAGACCCACTCTAACTGTGGGCAGCGCCCCGCCACAGCTTGGGGTCCTGGACTAAACCGGGAGGCAGCTGGCTGAACAGCAGCCTGCACTGCTGTCTCCCCCGACTGCAGACCCAACGTACCGAGGTGTTCCATGCTCCCGTCGCCGTGGCCATGCCTGCCATGATGGCCTGTGTCCCCTTGAATGGTGAACGCAAATGAACCCTTCCTCCCTTAAGGAGCTTCTTGTCACGTATTTTATCACATCAAGAAAAGTAATAGAGTCAGTATCTAGCAGTTATTTATCTCAGCTCTTATTTGCCTAGGTATGTTTTGATTCGCCTTAATTTTGAAGGCTAGCTTGGTGGACAGGGAGCTCTTGGAGGGCAAATCTTCTTTCAGTCCTGAGAACATATCGTCCCACTGTCCTCTGTAGACTGTCAGACGTCACAAACTGTCCACTCGTTGGCTCTGGAAGAATTCCAGCTGTGTTCTGATCCCTCAGTGCTCAGAGGGCTATTCTGTTTTTTTTAGGTTGCCGAGGCACTAGACCATGGGAAATGGGACTGGAGTCGATTAAAATGCCCGAAAATTGCTGCTCTTATCAAGATTCAGCCATATTTTCTTGAATAACTGTTGTCTGGCAAGCTGAAAGTAGTCTCTAATTTCAAGAAAACTTAGAAAATGCATCCTCATTTTTTCCCTGGTTTTTTTTTTTAATTTCAAGACAGTCTAGCCAGCTAGTCCAGGCAGGCTCCAAATTTGTAATCCTCCTGCCCCAGTCTTACACGTAGTAGGATTCCAGGTATGGGCTACCTTATTCATCTTTGGTGCTTTTATGAAAAAAATAAGTATTTGGAAGTTCTGCCATTTTTACTCACATCTTTTTTTCTTTGTTCTATTATTGTAACTTGCAGAGTACACAGCTTGCCTCTATAGAGTTATGCTGATGGAGCTGAAAGAAGAGATTTTAACAAACCTCAGTCAGCTCAGAATGTGTAACTTTCATGAACATTTCTATAAAATTTGGTGCTGAGAGATAATTTGAGGTTGGTGGATAAAGCATTTGCTATGCAAGCATGAGGACCAGAATTTGGACCCTCCCAGCACCCACATAAATGGCAGCACTCAAGAGGCAGAGATGAAATTCATGGGACTAGACTAGCTGAATCAGTGAGTTCTGGTTTCAACTAGCTGAATAGTGAGCTCAACTGAGGGAGACATGCACCCCCAGTCTCTGGCTTCCACATGCACATTCACCTATGCCAGTGCAAGCGCTCCACACACATTCGGTGAATTCTGTAAACGATGCTGAATTTCAAATTCATCTTCTACCATTGTCCTGAACATGCTGTACCAGAAAACTGATGGCAGACTTGCATCTTTCTACAATGTCAGAATATAGTAAATAACAACAAATTCACAAGCTACACTGATTGCATTGAAGTCTTGATTTCTCTTGATAGCTTTTCACTGGTAAACACAAGCTCTCTGATTCCAACCTTAGTTACTAACATTAGCTCTCAGATCACACATTACATATCATACAGTAAATATATCTGATAATCATACAGTAATTCTGTCTGATATGCATATGTGCAAGTATGTGGACTGCAGAATAGCTACAAAAGGGTAAAAGAAGTCGCAGCAGAGGCCAAAGCAGCAGAAGTGGAGGCTGGTGTAGATGCAGAGAGTCACTCACTGCAGGGGTTTGGTACGCATGCACACAGAAAGCTGCTGAAGGGGAGCAGAGCTGGGCTGCAGGGTCACAGGGTTGAGGGAATGTATGGGCCCAGGTTCAGATGGCTGAATGGATGGTTAGACAGATGGTAACTTTAGTAAACCCAGTCAACAGCAGAGATTAAATTGAGCTGAAGCTCCCAGGACAGTGGGAGTTCCCGGCTTGCCTGGATGCACACAGCAGGAGGTCAGATGACAGGTTGGGGGCTCCTCCCCCATCACAGCGTGATGTGTCCAGCTCCTTATAGGGTCAGGTCAGAGGGTTAGGTTGATTCTGCTTGTGCGTTTGTGCTCAGAAGGGACTCAACGGCTACTTGTAAAAGAGTCACCCGTGGTGAGGCACGGCCTGAAAGCCATAATATGGAATCATTTAGAGCAGGGCGCAGCCTGATCTCAACAACCATTTATTAGAAGCCAGACTCAATAACCCAATGTTAATCCTAAATTATGGTTAATTTAAAATTACCTTTTAGTGAAAGAAATAGATTCTGTGTCAATGAATTTCCTATGTGTAGTTTTCTTTTGATTGAAATAAAACTCACCCTCATTTGTCGAATTCTAGATCTTAGTTGTAGGTCATAACAGATGTACAGATAAACTTCAACTTTGCTGTCAATAATTACTGAATATGTCACGGCAATCTATAGAAACTCTGTCCTTCCAAGAATGTATTTCATTTATCCTTTAATCTAATGTGGCATTAGGAAGGGTGTCACCTTTCTTCCTTGCAATGGAATATGATGATCAGTTTTTTAAATTTTGTTCACTTTATTTATTTATTATTTATTTGAGAGTGACAGAGAGAGAGAGAGAAAGAGGCAGAGAGACAGAGAGAGAGTGAGAGAGAATGGGCGGGCCAGGGCTTCCAGCCACTGCAAACGAACACCAGGCACATGTGCCCCCTTGTGCATCTGGCTAACGTGGGTCCTGGGGAATCAAGCCTCGAACCGGGGTCCTTAGGCTTCACAGGTAAGTGCTTAACCGCTAAGCCATCGCTCCATCCCTGACGATCATTTTTAAATTACCAAAAATACTGAAAAAAAAAAATTAACAAAACTAGGGGCTGGGTAGATGGCTCAGTAAACTAAAGCATTTACTTAGAAAACCTACTGGCCCAGGGATCAATTCCTTAGACCCATGTAAAGCCAGATAAAAAATTAGTGCATGTATTTGCAATTTGTTTGCAGTGGTCCTCCCCCTTCCCTTACAGACACACACACACACACACACACACACACACAACACATGCAAATGAGTAAGTAAATAAAAAAATTTTTTTTTGGTTTTTCAAGGTAGGGTCTCACTCTAGCCCAGGCTGACCTGGAATTTACTATGGAGTCTCAGGTTGGTCTCGAACTCACAATGATCCTCCTCCCTGGGCTTTCCAAGAGCTGGGATTAAAGGTGTACGTCACCATGCCTGGCAAAAAATATTAGCAAACTAAACTATAATTATATGTATAATTATAGTGATTAAAGTATGGTTATAATATATAGCTATATATTATAACCAAACTAGAAGGATAACTAAAGAAAGTAGATGGGAAAGCCATGAGGCTGGAGACCCAGGGGCAGACAGAAAGTGCAGAGGCAGGAGAGAAGCTGGAGACTGCTTTGGGATCAACTTGTTCGCCTGGGGTGACACAAACACAAGTATTCTTCCCAGATAGGGCACAGACAACAGACCAAAGGACGGATACATCAAAACAAACAAGTTTAGTGTACCCATGAGTTTATTGGGGTCACTTACAAAGCAGAGTGGCGGGTTGCTTACAGAACAGTGAAAGATTCCAACAAAGGGAATCGTGATTCGTCACCAAAGCTACGTCTCTGGAGCCCACCGCACACCCTACCAGCAGCTTTGCAGGCAGCTCAATCAGAAAGTCTCCTCTCCAAGCAGTTCCGTCTTTGTTTAGGACCTGCACTGGCAACCCTTTCCGGGATTTGTTGGCTTCCCACGTCTCTGGAACTTCCTTCCTGCCCACCCCTTCCCCCAGGAAGGAATGTTTCCGTTTCTAAATAACATGGCCTTGGGGAGGGGCTGTGTGACCTTTTAAGTTTCAGCCATCCCAGACTTGACTTCCTGAATCAGAGCCCCCTGCCTCTCTGCAGGAGACAGTATTTCATTCATTAAGAGTGTGAGAGATGGCTTAGCGGTTAAGCGCTTGCCTGTGAAGCCTAAGGACCCTGGTTCAAGGCTCGATTCCCCAGGACCCACGTTAGCCAGATGCACAAGGGGGTGCACGCGTCTGGAGTTCTTTTGCAGTGGCTGGAAGCCCTGGCGCACCCATTCTGTCTCTTTCTCTCTATCTACCTCTTTCCCTGTCTGTGTCACTCTCAAATAAATAAATTAAAAAAAAAAAGAGTGTGTCTATTATTGCCTTGCTTATATCATTTCCCTGTGTGTGGCCATAGTTCACAACTTCTCAAATTGTATCCTTCAAATTGTGGCATTGTTAATTATACCTTAATAAATACAAATCAATTTCATTTACTTTTATTATTATTATTATTATTATTATTTTTGGTTTTTCAAGGTAAGGACTCACTCTAGCTCAGGCTGACCTGAAATTCCCTCTGTAGTCTCAGGGTGGCCTCAAACTCACAGAGATTCTCCTACCGATCCAGCCTCCCGAGTGCTGGGATTAAAGGCGTGCACCACCATGCCCAGCTAATTTCATTTATTTTTACAACTGTTTATGTAATTGAGAAGACATAGAAATGAGTGCACCAGGGCCTCTTTCCAAACAAATGCATGCACCACTTTGTGTTTAGCTTTTTGTTGGTGCCGAGAATCAAACCTAGGCTTGCAGGCTTTGCAAGCAAGTGCTTTTAACCACTGAGACATCTCCCCAGCTCACAAATTATGTTTGTGGTAGCTTGAATAGATGACCCCCAATATATTCAGTTCTTTATTGTTTGTAGTTTGCATCTGCAGCCACCTGGCTGGAGGCAATGTCACTGGGTGGACCTTAAGGTATGGTGGTGGGTTTCAGATTTCAATCTAAAGATATGCCAAGTGTGCCTAGCAGGAGTTCCTAAAGTGTGCTGTGGCTTTTGGCTTGTGCTTCTCTCTCTCTCTGCTTGGACCTGTGAAGGCAAGCCAGCTTCTTCTGCCATTGTGGGACTTCCCCTGGATTTGTAAGCTTCAATAAATCCCTTCCTCCATAACTGTGCCTGGTCTGGAAGTTCATCTCAGCGAACCTGAATCTGTCTGCTACAATGTTAAAATAAGGACCAAAAAGAATTCCTTTTTTTCCCCCCACATCATTCCCAGCATTTGATTTATCTTTTCCTATTCCAACTGATACGGGGTCAGAAAGTTCAATCCCAGGTCCAGAGAAACAATGGTCTGCGAGAAAAACAACCACATGTGATACTGAATTCATTGCTCACCTCCCTGTTTGTTTCCAGGAACTTACTGGACAATGTTAAAGAGGGTAAAAATCCAGAAAATTAACATTATAGGAGTCAACATAGGGTCTTAGAAACCAGTACACAGAAGATGGGGGTCAATGACACCAGCCAGAGAATTCTCGCCTAAAATTAGAACAGTTGAGAACCCAGGGGATGGGGAACTTCATTCACGTGATGTGACTGAGAGATACGTAAAATGCAGGACACGGGAAATTATTTTATTCCTTTTCTCCTTTTCCAACAGGGAAGATTAAAGAGCCATTTGAAACTGGAAGGGAGAAGGAAAAGACACAAGGAAAGGCTCCCCTGTGACACTTTCTATACTGAGGATTCAAGGAAGGATGCAGCAAGAGGCCATGTCTAAGCTGAGGTGAGCAACATTGCCTTATAGCCCAGTCATAACTTCCTGGGCATCAAGAGGAAGACACAGAACTGGATTCAGCCACCCCCTCTGCACTGAGCGGCATTCACAAATTCCTTAAGCTTCCTACTTTTAGAATCAATCCATAAGCATACAAATCTTAATTATAGTTGCAGAATAAAAGCAAAAATGTTATTGGCCTAAGCTAACTATGGTAGTGCATGCTTGTAATCCCAACTCTCTGGAAGCTGAGGCAAGAAGATTGTGAGTTCAAGGTCAGCTTTGGCTACCTAACAAGTTCAAAGACAGCCTGAGCTACATAGCAAGATCCTGTCCAAAACAAACAAGCTGGAGAGAATGCTTAGCAGTTAAGGTTAAGGTGCTTACCTGTGAAGCCTACCGGCCCATGTTCAACTCTCCAGGTTTCACGTAAGCCAGACACACAGTGATTCAAGGGCGCAAGATCATACATGTGCACAAGATGGTGCAATGCATATGGAGTTCAACTGTAGTAGCTGGAGGCTCTGGTGTGCCAATTCTCTCGCTTTCTCTTAAAAAAATTAAAACAAAGAAACAAAAGTCATTGACCTTAATAATGATGAAATAAAGTCACAATGGTCAGAAGTTATTGAGTAAATGAGAGTAACAAAAGAGAGGAAAGGGTACAAGGCAGCTCCTACAGAGGAAAAAGTGTCAACATACATGGAGAAAATTAATAGAATAAAAAACAGAGTATATTAGTTAAAATAAGAAAAATAACCAATATAATGATTTTTTAAATAATATATAATTATAAAAACAGGGAGAGATAGGTGCCAGAAAAGGTTATTATATAAACAAGATAAATTTTAATTTTTTGTAGCAAAACGGTGGCAAGTGTTGCCTTAAATTGGCTGGTCACTTCCATCTATGACATGTACAGGATGGGCAAGGTGGTTTGATTCAGGTGTCCCCCATAAACTTAGATATTCTGAATGCTAGTCTCCCCAGCTGATGGCAATTGGAAATTAAAGCCTTCTGGAGGCTGTATATTGTTGGGGGGTGGGTTTATGGGTGTTAGAGCCAGTTTCCCCTTGCCAGTGTTTGGCACACTCTCCTGTTGCTATTGTCCACCTTATGTTGGCCAGGGGATGATATCCACCCTCTGCTCATGCCATCATTTCCTCTGCCATCATGGAGCTTCCCCTTGAGTCTGTAAGCCAAAATAAACCTTTTTTCCCACAATCTGCTCTAGGTCGGGTGATTTCTGCCAGCAATGCGAACCTGACTGCAACAGTAATGTTGGTACTGAGGAGTGGTGTCATTTGCTGCTAGACACCTGACTGTGTGGCTTTGATCTTTTGGAGCTGATTTTCAAGAAGAATGTGGAAGGATTTGAAACCTTGGCCTGAGAGACGCCTTGCAGTGCTGTAAGTACAGCTTGATGGACTATTCTGGTCAGAGTTGAAGCACCTGAATGCAATAAGAACCATATATGGCCTATGAGTTTTGGCTTATGAGGGTGAGAAAGAGTTTTGTTTGGACTGGGCTAGAAGCAGTTTGTATGAGAGGCTTGCTATTATGCCCCTGTCCTGAGAACTTGTGCAGGGTTGCAGTGTATAGAAATGGACTGGTGTGTGCAGAGGGATATGGTACAGAAAGCAATCTTAGGGCCAAAACTACTGCCTGTTCATCTGCAATTATATAAGAGATTACAGCCATTGAGATTGGGCCAGCTGATCTGTACTTAGGCAACAGGAAGAATGTACACTCTTTTGCAGGGGCCTGAGTACTCAAGGAGTGTCCTGTTCTTCAAAGTCTGTTTATTCCCCTCTATATTAACAAGCTGACATCCTACCTGGTATTGCGGAGTGTAAGAAATGCAGGAAAGAGAGGGTCATTGAATTTGCAACATGGTCTTGTGTTTTGTAAGTGGCCATGGGCAGTGTGAAGCAGGTTTACTGGATGCCTGCATGGAGACCCAATAGAGCTGTGAGGATGGGCCTTGGGTTATAGTAGAAACCAAGTGGAGATGCTGGGACCATGAGACAGCTGCCAAGGAGAGCTGCTGGCCCCAGTGAAGTTTCCCAGGACTGTGAGTAGCCTAGCTGGAGGGGCAGAATTGGAATTCCAGAGAATTGTTGCTGGTTAGAATTATCGGACTTGAACAGTTATCACTGACTCGACTTGTTGGACTTGGAACTACAGAGTTTGATGTTTGCCCTGTTTAAATCTTGTATTGGTTGAATATTCCTTTGCTATGCCCAGTGCCATTTTTTGCAGTGTGAGTGTTTATTGCGTGCCATTACAGGTTTGGGGGGCAGATTTTTTCGGTATTATGGCTCAGTTAAAAGACCCTGGATTATGGGGATGTTTGAACACCATTAGGATTGATAAAATCTATGGAGACTCTCCCACCAGGTATGGTGGTGCACACCTTTAATCCCAGCACTCAGGAGGCAGAGGGAGGAGGATCACTGTGAGTTTGAGGCCACCCTGAGAATACATGGTGAATTAGTGAATTCCAGGTCAACCTGAGCTAGAGTGAGACCCTACCTCAAAAAAAAAAAAAAAAGAAAGAAAGAAAGAAAAAGAAAAAAGAAAGAAAGAAAGAAACTATGGAGACTCTTAAAGTCATACTGAATTCATTATATTTTATATCATGTATGGATATCAGTTTATGGGGGCCAGGGGCTGCATGTGGTGGTTTGATTCAGGTGTCCCCCGTAAACTTAGATATTCTGAATGCTAGTCTCCCCAGCTGATGGCAATTGGGAATTAAAGCCTCCTGGAGGCTGTGTATTGTTGGGGGTGGGTTTGTGGGTGTTATAGCCAGTTTCCCCTTGCCAGTGTTTGGCATACTCTCCTGTTGCTATTGTCTACCTTATGTTGGCCAGGGGGTGATGTCCACCCTCTCCTCATGCCATCATTCTCCCCCGTCATTGTGGAGCATCCCCTCAAGTCTGTAAGCCAAAATAAACCTTTTTCTCCCCCACAATCTGCTCTAGGCCGGGTGATTTCTGCCAGCAATGCGAACCTGACTGCAACAGTGTACTGTACATCAGTCAGTAGGTGTTAGAAAAGCACAGTTGGAAATTGAAGTTGAAAGACAGACGTGCAGGCAGACTGTTTAGATCTCTGGAGGCAGTCTGTTTTCAAAGACGACATAGGAGCTGCGGGACATGGAGAAGCATGAAACAGGCCACCGCTGTTTGTCATTTATCTGCTGTGCTTTTTGTTGTTGCTTGTGTTTTTGAGGAAGGGTCTCACTCTAGCCCAGGCTTGCCTTGTACTCATAGTGGATCCTCCCACCTCAGCCTCCTGAGTGTTGAAATTACCGGTGTAAGCCACCATGCCCTACAAATCTGCTGTGCTTATTTATTTATTTATTTATTTGAGAAAGGAGGGCCGAGAGAGAGAGAGAGAGAGAGAGAGAGAGAGAGGGAGGGAGGGAAAGAATGGGTGTGCCAGGGCCTCTAGGCACTGCAAACAAACTCCAGATGCACGCACCACCTTGTGAAGCTGGCTTATATAAGTGCTGGGGAATTGAACCAGGGTCCTTAGGCTTCCCAGGCAAGTGCCTTAAACCCTAAGCAACCTTGGCAACCCTGCTGTACTTTCTTTCTTTCTTTCTTTCTTTCTTTTTTTTAGAGAGAATTGGTGTTCCAGGGCCTCAGCCACTGCAATTGCTCTCCAGACACTTGTGCCACTTGGTGGGCATGTACAGCCTTGCGCTTGCCTCACCTTTGTGCATCTGGCTTAAGCGGGATCTGGTGAGTAGAACGTAAGTCCTTAGGCTTCGCAGGCAAGCGCCTAAACTGCTAAGCCATTTCTCCAGCCCTCTATTGTACTTTTTTTTTTTTAATTTTGTTTACCGACACTTACATTTTTGCGGCCCAGTCTTCATTTTTAGAAACCACTTAGACTCCTTGACGCAGGAAAGACAACATTGCCAGTTTTTAATCTTTTAAAATTAAAACATGAAAGCAGTGCCCTTTGGGGAAATGAGCACAACCTACTGTTTTCTCTCCTAAGAATCAAGCCAGAGTGGAAAACTCCTACAAGCCACCATTGGTGACATCAGGGGAGCAAGAAGTCAGCTGGGCATGGTCAAAGGGCCAGTCGCTCCCAAAATAGAGCCGTGAACAGGAGACTGAGCAGCTGGCGGTGCCGGGAGTGGCGCTGGGCGGCCGTGTTCTGCGGTTGCCATGGGTGAACACCGCAATCACAAATAATTCTCAGAGGAGCAGAAGCCCCAGCACAAGGAGGTGACAAGTGAAGTCGCTAATGTTACCAGCTGCCGTCATCTGTTTGTATAAGAACGCTGCCAAAGTAACCTTTCTTGCACTTGACATTTAGGGCTCATGATACAATCATCTACCCCGCGCTGAAACTGATAAGGTGGCTTGCAAGAGGCTGTTCACTGGAAAATGCGCATGAAGAGGGGCCCCTGGAGCTACAAGCTGCAGGCCTGACGGCCGGCCTAAACCAAATGTTCGAAGTTACTGCGAAGTGCACAAGCACACGCATGTGGGGGTCCTCAGTATCCGCCTCTTTGGTGACCAGCTTTCAGACATGGACTCCTTATCAGAGTGGAAAATGGACAGCTAGTAACGCAGCCGGAGGGTCCAGGCAGCCAAGTGGAACCATGCCTGCAGTGTTTGTCAAGGGGAGCAAACGAGAAAGAGGAGTATGGCTGCCTTCAGGTCAAATCCACTGATATTTCCTATGTAAAAATGGGGGCAGACCTTCTGTGTCTGTTTGCTGCTGGAATCTCCTGAACCCAGTGCAGCTGACCCTTTGTGTCCGTGTAAACTCTGGATCTTTGCGTCCAGCTAGCTGTAAATCAAAAACATTCAAAAATTTCAATCTGTACTGAATATGTATAGACCTTTTCACTTGTAGTCATTCCCTAAGCAGTACAGTAAAACAACTATTCACACAGGTTCATGCTTCACCTGGAGATGGTGTGAAGTGTATAGGAGGGTTGCAGAGGATCTCTGTGAATACACCTTTCAGTATTGTGCATGCATGTGTATATGAGTGAGTGTTTTGAGTATTTCAGGTACACACACGAGTGTATGTGCATCTGTAGAGAGGGCAACCTCTGGTGTTGTTCCTCAGGAATATTGTCCATCTTCTTTTCTTCTTTTTTAAACTTTTTTTCTGATTTATTTTTTATTTATTTATTTGTTAGAGACAGAGGGAGAAAGAGAGAGGGAGAGAGGGAGCAGGCCAGGGCCTCTAGCCACTGCAAACCAACTCCAGACACATCACCACCATGTGCATCTGGCTTACATGAGAAGTGGAGAATTGAACCTGGATCCTTAGGCTTCACAGGCAAGTACCTTAACCACTGAGCAATCTCTCCACATCCTCTTTCTTTTTTTTTAGCATACAATCTTTCACTGGCCCGAAGCTTGCCAACTAGGCTAGACTAGCTGGCCAGGCAGCTCCAGGAATTCTGTTTCTGCCTCTCCAGGGCTGGTGTTACAAGCACACAGCACCATGCACATTTATGTAAGTCCTAAGGACTGAGTTCAGGTCCTCATGCTTGTGAGACAAGAGCTTTACTGAGCTATTCCGCCAGCTCTTACTACACCATTTCATTTGAGGGACTAAAACATTACCGGATGTTAATATCTGTGAGAGTTCTTCAATCAGACCTCTATGGATATCACGGCGTGACTGATTACTGCAGGATTGATCTCGTTACCTGGATATACAAAAGAGGGGACCGTGCAGCCACCGAAGGTAAGGATGGATGGCTGTTGGCCTCTGTGTACCTTCCAGGTCTCTACTCTGGGGAGGGGCCAACAAATGCCTAGTGAGAGGTACTACAAGAGCAGGTTGTTCACAACCCCTGCCTTCTTGTGTGCCAGCCTGCAGTTGTGAGACAAAAGCCAGTGGGTTTCAAAGAATAAAGGGAATGTTCCATGATGTACCCCTCCAGGAAGGAGTGGAAATACCCTAAAAACTTTTTCATTTACTATTTATATGATGGTGAGGTGGCTCCAGGGAAAGAATGCCTGGCATCTTTCCACTACGGCAGCAGTATTCAGTGAAATTTAAGAACCTACTTCCCAGTCCACTGGAGAGAAAGCTAACTACGGTGAAACAAACATAAGACAGAGAGCTAAATACAAAATGAAATGCAGATATGAAATCATACTTGCATGTCTTTCTATCACTGTCAATAGCTGGTGATGGGTAGACACTCTGATGGGCATTAGAAAAATATTAATAAGCCCCAGCTATAGTTGTACTAGCCAGAGAATCCTACAAGAGCAACGTTTTTAACCAAGAAAGTGAAATTCCTAAACACTTCTCACTGGATTAAATAGATTTGATTTTAATAAATGGAAATAAATTCGGGGGCTTCATTTTACTTCTGAGATCATGAGACGTCTCTGGAAAACATCTCATGGAGACCAGCTGCCCTGGCCTTTCCTCTGACCTCCCAGGGTGGCTGAGTAGACTTGTCATTAATAGGGGGCTCTCTAGTCCTCGTCTTTTCAAAGGAAGTATTTTTAGTCAAGAGACACAAACTGTTTAAGCAGAAGTTTATTTAACAAAACAAACCAACCACTCCAAGAAGAAGTCAGAATGGGATGCCCCAATGAGGAAACAGCAGCCTGATGGGTTTTGCAGTATTGAGTTTAAATATGTTTTATGAATATTCAAAGGATGGGAAGGCATATTCATGAGGTAAGGTGACCCTTTTCCTCTCCTAAATTTTGGTGGGCAAGATTTCACTTTTAGGATATTTCTTCCCATGATCCTCTAAAAAAGCCCATGGGGCAATGGGCAGTCAAAACCACAATGCAAGTAATACTATAATGAGATCAGGGTCTTTTGAGGATATACATTCTCTGCTGGTACAGAAAGTGCCCTTAGTTTATGATATAGCAGGAATAGCCTACTTGCAGCTTGAAGCATGTTTCCCCACAAAGGATGCTCTAACTTTCAGGAAACACCTCTTCCTAGATCGAGGTGCATCAGTTTGCCGTGGTTACTACATAGATAACTCTTTGCCTGCTTGTATCATTGCCAATTTTTAGCAGTAGGGTCTTCAATTATTTTTAAGTGCTCATCTCATTTATACCAGCACCCTACAGGGCTAAGGTGAGCTCAGATGACAGCATTTGTGTAAAAGCACAACACAGGGGCTGGGGTGTAGCTTATGGTAGATGTTTGTCCACTGTATTAGTTGGGGTCCTCTAGAGGAACAAAACATAACATGAAGACATATTATAAAGGGGATTTATTAGATTAGCTGGGTCTACCCATCATGCTCAATGCCTTGAGTTCTATCCTCGGTATGTAAAACCTAAAGGCACAGTACCCAGGACATAGGAAGATGTTGAGGCTCTCATTACTATGCCTGTTTCACAACTGACAGCCCAGAGAAATGAAGTGTCTCAGAGTCCCAATGCCTATGGTCAAGAAGCACAGATCTGAAGGCAAGGTAGACAGGATGCCATTGTACATACAGACAAACACATTTGGAAAGTACCTAGAGAAGCCATACGTATGAGAGAACACTGGCTAGAGATTCGTTCTTTCATTAGGACTTCATCTGCTATTTAAGCTGCAATTACCTCCTCATTGCTGGGACAAACACGTGAAGCAGCTTTTTGGAAGAAAGGGTTTATTTCAGGTTTGTATATTCCAGAGGAAGCTTCATCATGCAGAAGAAGCTGGCTCACTTCAACATGCATCAGTAGCACAGAGACCACAGCCAGCACCAGCAAGCACAAGTTGACACTGAATACAAACCTAAGGCTGGACTCAAGATCCACCCCCGCTGACAAACTTCATCCAGAAGGGCCACGTGCTGGAGACTTAAGTAGAAAGCTTAATCAAAGATACCAGAGGCTGTGGGGCCATTTACACTCAAATCACCTGCATTCTGTGTGCTGCCCCCCCCCACAGCCCCATAGACTCATGATTGTCTCACCATGAAAACTTCATTCACTCCAACTTCAAAGGTCCTCATAGTCTCTGCCAACTTTAATACTATTCAGATGTCCAAAGTCTCACCTGAGATTCATGACTGTCTCTTAACTATAAGCCATGTAAAAATCAAAGGATAACTTACATACTTACAACACATAATGGAACTTAAGAATTTCCATTGCAAAAAGAAGGCACAATAAGGAGAGACTGGACCAACGTGAGCAGACAAACATCAAACATCTGCAGATCCAAGTCTGACATCTGTAACAAGTGATGAAGTCTCTGAGTTTCCATTTTTGCCCCTCTAGCTGGGCTTCTCACAGAGCAGGAAAAACTCTATCCCAAGCTGGAAGCTCTTCTTGGCAGCTATTCCACAGTAATGGCATCTCTAAACTTCTTGGGTTTTCATTGCAACCTACAGTTCGTCTTTGTAACTCCATACAATGGTCTTACTGGGCCTTTATTCAGGGATTTTAATCCTGCTTCAATTGCTGTATCACAGAAGCTCCTGGATCCATGTGCACTTCATGAAAGGCTTTCCTGCCTTTTTCATACATCCAAAACCAGTGGCAGGTGAGCAGCATAGCCAAATTTGCAAATATAGGAGCTTGACCTTGAAGAGAAAGATACTCTTTCGACAGTCTTCCCTCAAGCCACCTCCTTCCAAAAGAATTTAAATTCGTACTGTCTTGAGCCTTCCATAGATTAGTTTTCGCCCTCAAAGCACCTTCATCATTGTCCCCAGTGCGAAACAATGGCCCACGAATTTTCCCTTTGATAAACTGTACAACTTTTATATCTTTCTGTTCAATACCTACTGCCAAGCATAACAGTCCATTACTTTTAAATTCATCTTTGCCCAACTTCTCAGGATATGAGCAGAACATATCCAGGCTTTCCTCCAGTAGCCCAGTTCCCACCTTCCCCTTTGAAACTTTGTAAACCAAGCCTTCACAGTCCACAACTCTCTCTGCATTTAGCCTTTTCAAGCTCTCACCAGAATAGCTCGTAAACCTCTGCTTACGGCACTGCAGGCCTTCTCCAATCCAAAATACCAAATCTTTCTATTCCTCCTGCAAATACATTTCAAAAAATTAAAATCCACATGGCTGGGCTGGAGAAATGGCCTTAGTGGTTAAGATGCTTGGCTATGACGCCTAAGGACCCATGTTTGACTCTCCAGGTCCCACATAAGCCATACCACAGTGATGTAAGAGTGTAAGGTTGTACATGTGTACAAGGTGGTACACGTGTCTGGAGTTTGGCTACAGTGGCTGGAGTCACCGGCATATCAATTCTCTCCCTCTCTCTCACTGTCTCACTCTTGCATCTAGGCAGTCTGTTGGGCTTGCCTCAGAAAAATTTTTCAAACCCACATGGTGAGATTCATCTCAGCATAACCCCATTTCTCAGTACCAATGTTTATTGCAGTTACCTTTTCATTGCTGGGACACACCCAACCAGAAGCAGTTTATGGAAGGAAAGTGTTTATTTTAGGCTTAAAGATCACTTTCCTTTATTTAACTTAAAAAATGGGATCTAAGACTGAAAGTTTGGCTCAACAGCAAAGTGTTTGCCTAGCACACATGAGACCCTGGGCTCCCCAGTGCGTGCACATACATGTACACACACACACACACACACACACACACAAAGATAGAAAACAATGTGTTCACATCTTAAATTGACTATATTTTGAATTTATTTTATTTCTAGGACCTTGATACCCAGGCTATCAGAGAAGCTGTATTCCTGGAGAGTGTGAAAAACAGATGGCATGTAGTAGTTATGTAGACATAAAATGGCTTTCCCAATTGTGTGAGAGTCACGGGTAAAAGAATGCATCTAAAACTTTGCACACCTCATGGCCATTCTAATTGCTTACTAAATAGCTTGGTTTTCAATGAAACTTGATATTCACTCTCAAATTTCTAAGCCACCCCAACCTTTCAGAGCTGTAAAATCACCCACTTTATATGTCCTGTAACAAAGGAGAAATGATGTGTGAAAAAATTTCAAAAACGAGAGGCTGATTTTACAAGGCAAACATTGATGGCCAAGAACATGAGCACTGAACGGAAGGAATGCCGTGGAGCGGGAGGAGAGGGGCGGAGGGTCCGTGGCAGCACACACAGAGCCGGGACTTCCCTTGTAGGTTTACAGGAGCTGTAAGGACTAAGTCCTGAGTCTGGTTCCAGCCTTGACAGTGACTGCGCGTTAGAACTTTGGGAAGAAAGGTTCTTCTTCTGTGATGTGAGATAAAGCAACGCAGCATAAGAAAAGCATCCAGGACAGTGTGCGGCTCATTGTTGTGGGCATCAGTCCTCTTTAGTAAAACACCTTAGCAGCCAGGCAGAAAGTGGTGCATGAAGAGGCTGTGGTGTCTCCAATCTCCCAAGGCAGGAGGGAGGCAGCTTTCAAAGCTCACACTGCGTCTGCTTGGCTTGCCAATGTTGGCAGTGGAAACGAAGCAGACCCAACTCCTTAGCTCCATTTCCCTGAACTTACATGTGGGACGCGACTCTCTACGCTTCCTAAGCCAAGCATTTACTCCATTAAAATGAGAACTGACTTTAAAGATACCTTTGAAATGCTTAGAAAATAACCACTTTAGGGCAGCTCCAGTGAAATACTGGGAACTTAATTTTGATTTTAGAAGATCAAAATTAAAGCACAGTATTTAATTATGCCACACAGTTTTGGCCTGCTAACAGTCAGTTTGCGTGTGTGTGTGTGTGTGTGTTTTCCATTACAGAGTTTTATTTATATTTCAAATTGTCCTTCAAACACCTTGAAACTGAGCCAGAGATAGAAGTCTGCCATGTTCCTGGGGCTCCTGTGAACACGGGGTATTGGGTATGCATGCTTCCCCATTCTGAGGGCCGAGGCTGGCTGACGGGGGGGCCTCTGGGTTTTGGCGAGCCCTGGAATGCAGGCGTCACATCTGCCCCATCAGTGACAGCTCCTTGCAGCTCTCAGCTCGCCCAGCCATGCCTTCTACGGCCTCTGTCTCTTTTTATCCTTATTTAACTTTCCACAGCAAATTCTTTGCATAGCCAATCTCTCATTATTGTTTACCAAAGTTGCAAACTATCTCTTAAGTGGAAGTCTCACAGAAATTGAGGAAGAGCAGGTAGGGGAGGAGGGCAACACAAGTAAACATTCTGATGAATGAACTGCATTGGGGAAAAAAAAAAAATCTATCAACACACTTCCTGCATTGAGGAAAGTAGATTTACTTAACAATCTTTGTCCAGCTTGGAAGCACATTTTCACTCCTTGTTATGATCTGGATAAGGGGGAAGGTTTGTCCCCAGTGTAACGGTAATGAGAAATGATGGATCTTTAGACCTGAGACCTGATGGAAAGTGAGCGGATCATTAGGGCACCGCTTCTGCAGGGGGTTAATGGAGGTCTCATTGAACTTGGTTAGTTGCTGCAAGTGGGTTGCTGTGAGAGAATGAGCACAGCTGTTGGTGACACCTGTAATCCCAGCCTAGGGAGGGTTACTATCAGTTACCTTCTCGTTGCTGAGAACCATCACCCCAGAAGAAGGCAGGAAGGATAGTGTTCACAGCTTCCCTCCCAGTGGAAAAGCATGGCACGAGCAGGGAGCCAGGAACCTACCTGCAGAGAGGAAGAGCGATGAATGCTGGTTCTCAGCTAGTTTCCTCCTCGTTATACAACCCAAGATCCCCAGCTTATGGAATGGTATCACTCACAGTTTAAGGTTTTTTCCACCTCAATTAGTCTAACTAGAAAAATCTCTAATAGAAATGCCAGGGATTTTCCCCATGGTGATTCTAAGAACTATCAAATTGACAACCAGAAATTAATCACCACAGATACTAAGGCAGAAGAACCCAAAGCCTGAGAATGGACAGACTGGGCTACATAAGAAGCTTAAAACCAGCCTGGGCTACATATTGAAACTGTTTTTTTGCTGTTTGTTTGTGTTTTGACTTTTAAAAAGCCTTGTCTTTCTACAGTCTCTTGCTTCCTGCCTCTGTTTCACAGATGTTCCCTCCATGCAGTTCTATCTACTGTGCTGTGATGTAGCCTGGAGCTCTCACTGAATGTCTTACTGGGAGTCATTGCTGGCATCATGGTCTTGGAACTTCAAAGATTTTTAAAGTAAGTAAACCTGATCTTTTTTTAAAAAACGTTTTATTTATTTATTTGAAAGGAGAGAGAGAGAGAGAGAGAGAGAGAGAGAGAGAATGGGTGTAGCAGGACCTCCAGTCACTGCAAATGAACTCCAGTTGCATGTGCTGTTTTGTGCACCTGGTTTTGCATGGGTACTGGGGAATCAAACCTGAGTTGTTAGGCTTTGCAAGCAAGTGCCTTTACTGTTGAGCCACCTCCCTAGCCAAACCTCTTCTCTTTAGAAAGCATCCAATATCATGTGTTGTTACAACAACAGAAAACCTACTGAAACATTCATATATAGTAACCAAGTTCTGTTGCTCTTGACTGATTTTGAGGAGTCTGGTTGACACACTAATTGGGCAATGAGCCTCTTTTGATGTTCTTCAGGCATAAGGATAGCACACCAGGGACTCATTATCAACTGCAGTGAATGGCAAATAAAACAGCATCTTGACCCAACCAGTATATTATCTGAAGGATATGTATGAGCTGAGTGCAGTGGTGCATGCTTGTAAACCTTCAACTCGGGAGGTAAAGAGAAGAGGAACAGGACCTCAAGATTAGCCACAACCAAATGTAAGGCTAACCTGGTATATATGGGACCCTATCTCAAAAAAAAAAAAAAAAAAAAAAAAAGGAAAAAGGATAAGTATGTGCACCTGTGGGCTTCAGACATGTGGTTATTCAGGTTTGCTCTTTCTCTTTATGTTGGGTATATAAGCCCATAAATTTGTGTGTATGTGTGTGTAAGAGAGAGAGAGACAGAGAGACAGAAACAGAGTGTGTCATCATGATGATGAATATTTTATGTAACAAAAATTAGGAGAGAATGCATAAGAATAAATGACAAATGTAGATTTCTCTCCCTCGCAGATACTCCTTTCTTCCACCCTATCTGTTGGCATGTCATTTTCTCCTATGGCCTAGGTCTATGTAGTTACTGAACTCAAATATTTTAAAAGCTTGGCACAGACAATTCCAGAAGCTGGCAGGTGCCCTAGCCAAACACTCCCCAAGTTCCCTATGAGGACATGCCATCACCTATGAGCCCTAAAGGCAAGTAAAGAAGATGGCCCCATTCCATGTACCATTGTGTCTCTCCACTCCCATAGGCAGTTTCAGAAAGGTACTCCAACTGAAACTTTAATTCCACTTTAATCCCAGTCACATCCCTTTATTTTTCAAGGTCCCCTTCCCTAATTTCCTCCACAGCTGATAGACACCAACATTTTTTTTTTTTTTTTGGGTTTTTCGAGGTAGGGTATCACACTAGCCCAGGCTGACCTGGAATTCGCTATGGAGTCACAGGGTGGCCTCGAACTCATGGCAATCCTCCTACCTCTGCCTCCCAAGTGCAGGGATTAAAGGCGTGCACCACCACACCCGGCTGACACCAACACTTTTAAAGAAAGAAACACAAAGAAGCCAACACTTACATTTACAGCATTTGGGAGGCTGAAGCAGGAGGATTTCTGTGAATTTGAGGCCAACCCAAGCTGTAGAAGACCTGTGGTGGTTTGAATGTATGTCCCCCCATAGACTCAGGTGTTGTATTAAAGCTTTTAACTTGGGTCTCCAGTCACCTGGCTGGAGGAGGTGTCGCTGGGCCAGGAATTGTGGGGTCTAGCCCTAAGGTGTGTTTGGGGGAAGATCTAATTTCCGGACCAAAGGTATGCCAAGCAGTCTGAGCTCTGGTGGGGTCTCTGTTGTTTTTTGCCAGTTCAAGCTTGCTGCAGTTTTCTGATTGCTGCTTTTGATGTTTGCTGGCTGGTTGTTTGGTTGTCTATCTGCTTAGATGTATAGAAGCAGCTTCTTCCACCATTGATGGAACATCCCCACATCTGAAATATATTCCTTTCTCCCTTAAATTGTGCCTGATTTGCATATTTATCCCAGCAACATAGAACCAACTACAACAAAACTCTGTCTCAAAACAAATAGAAAGGTGGGCTGGAAAGAAAAGAAGGGAGAGAGGGAAGAAGAGAAGAAAGCAGTAAGAAAAATAATTGGATAAGGTGTTATGTTTCCTCCTGGACTCTATTTTATTCTCTTAGCTTTCATTAGAGATCAGCTTCTTCTTTGTGCTTTCCTTTAAAATGTTGGTATTCCATTAGTAGAGAAGAACTGATTCAATCCAAGATTTTTCAGCACTAAGATTCCTGACATTCTGGATTGAAAGAGTCAATCAAAAAGCAGAATCATGTTCAAGTGCATTATTTGACATTTTCAGCATTGCAGGAAAACAGAAGATGTGACAGGTTTTCTTTTTCTGAAGATTAAAAGAAAAAAACCACATAACTATTTCATGAGAAGCAATGAAAGCCAGAGGCAAATGATGCAATGGTTGACATGCTAAAGGAAAACACTTTCATACATGTAAAATGTGTCTCAACACTTAGTCCCCAGCTGGTGGCACTGTTTGGAACATTATGGAACCTTTAAGGGGTAGAGCCTTGATAGAGGAAGTGGGCATTTTATACAATAGCATCACTTCCTGTTCTTTCTGTTTCCTGCTGCCAGTATGACACCAGCTTCCCATTCCTGTCCCTAAGCACTCCTCGCCAGGAAACATCTCCTCAAGACTGTAAGCTGAAAATAAACTCTTGCCTTCCTTAAATTGCTTCTGGTCAGGTATTTGTTCATACCAACAAGAATGTCACTAAATCCAATTATATAGATCAGGTTTGAGGACTTATAAAGAAATGTTTGCTTGTTTGGTTTTTGAAGTAGGGTATCATTATAGCACAGGCTGACCTGGAACTTACCCTAAATAGGGGTGAGTGAGGCTTCAGACTCACTCACAGTAGTTGTAATACCTCAGTATGCCTAATGATGAAATTAAAGGCATACATCAAATCCAGAATGACAAAAGGTATTTTTAAATGTGTAAGAATTTAAGAAAAGGGTGTTTTTTTTTTTTTGCCTCATAGCATCTCACAGGAAACCTCCAGAAGATGAATTCTATTCATAGAAGAAAGAGGAGGAGCCCTACCTAAAGGATTAGAAGAGTTCTACCTCAAGGAGTAAAGAGAGGAGTTCTACCCCAAGGGGTAAGGAGAGGAGTTCTACCCCAAGGGTTAAGGAGAGGAGTTCTACCTCTAGGGGTAAGGAGAGGAGTTCTACCTGAAGAGGTAAACCAATGGAAAAGATGTGGAATATAGCATTAGAAATGAGTGGGGGAGAAGGCCAGGTTAGTATGAAGAGAATTCCAAGGTGGTAGCACTCAAAATAAGAAGAAACTGGAAACCTCCAGAAAACAAAATTGATAGAATTTCTGAAGTGTCTAAACATCTTGGAGGAAGACTTACATAATTTATGATGAAGAATATGAATTGAAATAACAAAAAAAAAACCAAGGGAAAAAATAACTCTAGGCTAAACAATACTTTGAACCTCTAGAGATGAGACTCCCTAACCATCTTGCTATGCTGTGCTGAGTAGGAACACCCAAGCCTAGCTGAACTACCCAGGCCCAGACACTGAGGAGGCCACCCATTGTCCAAGTGAGCACCCCCACCAAGCCCATTACATCCCATGGGTACAACACCATCACTTGCACACACAGATTGGGTATCAAGCTCACTTGGTGCTGACCGCATGCCATGGCCTGCCCATCTGTGCAGCCCTCATTAGGGACACTGAAGTTGGTCACACTTCCAAGCCCAGACTTCTATGGGTCCTGGACACACAAGAAGGAACCTATTTAGCTTACAGTGTGAAGAGCCCAGACCTCTGAATAAACCAACCCACACCTACCTGGATTAAGGTTGACCAGGCCACTCAGCACAGGCTCCATAAGAGCCATTGTTGATACATTCTCAGCCAAACAACAGAACTATCTCCAGATTGGCAAATGCAAATGCAAAACAAATAACACAAGAAATCAAGGCAAGATACCCTCACCAAGAATGCCTAGTCCCATAGTAGAAGCCTCCAATAAAAACTGCTTAGAGGAAATCCAAGACAAAGAATTCCAAAATGCCTTTGTGATAAGCATATGCAACAAAAATAATGATGAACAAGTGTCTGAATGAGAATCAACAAAAAGAGTCCAATGGACAATGGAATGAACTCAAAGAAGACATGATCAAATGCAGGAGTAAACTATAAGATACAATAAGAAAGTCAAACCAAGAAATAAAAATGGAGTTCAATAAAAGAGATGGAGACATTGAAGAAAAACATAATAAAAAACAAAAATGAAATAACTCATTTTAAAGAGTCCCAAGAAAATATCACATAATAAATCATGTGGAGGACAGACTATCTGGTCTTGAAGACAAGAGAGAGGAAGTAGATCAAGAGCAAAAATCATTAAGAAGTTCAGAAAACCATATAAACACAGGATGAGGGAAATGTGGGACGCCATTAGCAGAAAAGACCAAGCATTCAAATCATGGGAGAAAAGGAAGAACTTAGGTTAAGGCCATAGAGAATATATTCAATAAAATCATAAAAGAAAAATTCCCACATCTTATACAAGAGAGACTCATCTATGTACAGCAGGCACACAGAACACTAAATAGAATCATAAAAGAAATTCCCCATATCACATTATAGTTAAAACACTAAACACAGAAAACAGAGTATTAAGAGCTGCAAGAGAAAAACAGTTACAAAGGTAAGACCATCTAAATTGCATCCAATTTTTATAATGGAAACTCTAAAATCTAGAGGGGCTTGGAATGGAGTATTTCCATGGCTGTCAACCCAAACTATTATATCTGGCAAAATTGTCCCTCATAATACAAGGTAAAAGAAAAACTTCCCATGATAAAGCCAGCTTCATCAATAATTGAAGACTAAGCCAACACTACAGAGAATACTGGATAGAATAATTCACACTGAAGAGAAGGACAAACATACTCCAGAGGCTATAAGAGAGGAAAACAATAACCAAAACTAAAACAGATATGAAAGAAAATGAAGTCAAGGAAATGACAAACTCCATGAAGGCTTCAACTTGACAGGGACTAATTCACACCTCTCACTTACAACTCTGAACATCAATAGACTCAATTCTTCAAACAAAAGACACAGGTTAACAGGCTGGATCAGAAAACTAGATCAATCAATCTGCTGTCTACAAAAAAATACTTACCTTACCATTAAAGATAGATACCCTTTACAGTGAAAGAATGGAAAAGGGTATTCCAAGAAGATGAAAGCATGAAATGAACAGGTATATCTATACTAATATCCAACAAAATAGACTTTAAGCCAAAAGTTATCAAAAGAGTTAAAGAAGACTACTTTATACTCATTAAGGGAAAAGTTCAACTGGATAATATAATTATAAATTTATATGCACCAAACACAAGTGAATCAAATTTTATAAAGGAAAATCTACTAGTCATTAAATAAATAAACCCCAACACAAGCATAGTGGATGATGTTAATATTACACTATCAGCAATAAACAGATTATCTGAACAGAAAATAAATAGAGAAACAATGCAGCTAAATAACACCATATATCAAATGGACTTAGCAGATATCTATAGAACATTTTCCTGTAATTCTACAGAATACACACTCTTTTTTATTTTAGTTATTTATTTGCAAACAGAGAGAAAGAGTGAGTATGTACATGCCAGGACCTCCAACCACCACAAATCAACTCCAGATGCATGTGCCACTTTGTGTATCTGGCTCTACATGGGCACTGGGGAATTATACCCAGGCCATTAGGCTTTGCAGGTAAGCACATTAACTGCTGAGCCATCTTCCCACCCCAGAATACACAGTCTTTTCAGCATGTCATAAAACCTTCTATAAAAATAAATCATATATTAGGGTATAAAGCAAGTCTTCATGAATTCAGAAAAACAGACATAACTCTCTGCATTATATCTGACCACAATGCAATAAAGCTAGAACTCAACAACAAGAGAAACAACAGAAAATACACCAACTCCTGAAGACTGAACATCTCACTGTTAAACAATGAATGGTCATGGAAGAAATCAAAAGGAAATGAAAAATATTCAGAACAAAATTGCAATGGAAGCACAACATACCAAACTTAAGTGACACAATGACAGCAGTTCCATAGGGGAAGTTTACAGCATTAAATTCCTACATTAAAAAGTAGAGAGAGCTCAATTAAACAACTCTCCATCTGCAGTCTTTGGGAAAAGAAAAATAATCCAAACCCCAAAGTATGAGATGGAAAGAAATAATCAATATCATAGCAGAAATCAAGGAATTGGAAATGAAGAAAACAATTTAAAGCGTTAAAATGAAGACATGGTTCTTCACAAAACTAAACAAGGTTGATAAATACTTTTCACCAAATTGACTAAAAGAAATGGAGAAAGCTCAGATCAACAAGATTATAGATAAGAAATGAAATGCTACAACAGATAACAATGAAATTGAAAGAATCATCAGGACACATTTCAAAAACCTATATTCCAGAAAATTGGAAAGTATGGAGGATGTGTATGAATTTCTTGACTCACACTACCTATCAAAACTAAACCCAAAGGGACTAAAGAGATTGCTCAGCAGTTAAGGTGCTTGCTTGCAAAACCTAATAACCAGAGTTTGGTCCCCCAGTACCCACTGAAAGTCAAATGCATAAGGTGCTGCATGCATCTGAAGTTAGTTTGCAGCAGCTGGAGACCTTGGTGTACCCATTCCCTCTGTCTGCCTCCCATCTATCTCTCTTTGCTTGTAAATAAATAAATTAAAATATCAAAACAACTAAAGCCAGAAGAGCTAAATTATATCATCTAACAAGACTAAAACAGAAATTAAAAGCCTCCCAACCAAAAAAAGTCCAGGCCCAGGTGGATTCACTGCTGAATTCTACCAAATCTTCAGTAAAGAACTAAAACTACCTTTTGTCAAGTTATTTCACACAATTGAAAAGGGAGGGTATGCTTTCTATCACCTTTTATAAAGACAGCATTGCACAAATACCAAACCAGACAGAAGTGAAACAAGAAAAAAAAAAATTACCAACAGATATCCCTGATGAACTTAGATGCAAAAGTTCTCAATAAAATCTTGCAAATCAAATCCAAAACCTCATCAAATGTATTACAAACCTTGATCAAATAGGTTTCATTCAGAGGATTCAGGGGTGGTTCAACATATGGAAATCAATAAAGGTAATACATCACAGGAATAGACTTAAAGACAGAAATAACATGATCATTCCAATAGATAAAGAAAAGGCCTGTGACAAAATACAACCTCCCTTCAAGATTAAAACACCACAGAGACTAGGGATGGAGGGATCATATTTCAACATAATGGGAGCTATGTATAACAGACCTAAGGCCCATATCATACTAAATGGGGAAAAATGTGAAGCATCCCCATTAAGAGGGTCCAGACTCATTCTTCCCCATGTGGTTATGTAGTTTCTCCAGCACCATTTGTTGAAGATGCTGTCTTTTCTCCAGTGTGTGTTTTTTGGCTTCTTTGTCAAAGATCAGGTGGCTGTAGTTACTAAACCTATACCTGGATCTTCTATTCTAGTCCATTGATCTATGTGCCTGTGTTGTGCCAGTACCATGCTGTTTTTATTACTATGGCTTTGTAATGCACCTTGAAATCAGGTATGGTTATGTTACCAGAAGTATTCCTTTTGCTGAAGACATTTTTGTGTATCTGAGATCTTTAGTGCTTCCAGATGAATTTTGAGACTATTGTTTTTCTAATTTGGAATGTTGCTGGAATTTGGGTGCTGGAGAAACTAGATAACCACATGGGGAAGAACGAGTCTAGACCCTCTTCTCTTACATTGCACAGCACTCAACTCCAAACGGGTCAAGAACCTCAATATAAGACCTGAAACTCTAAAGCAACCAGAAGAAACAATAGGGAGGACTCTACAAGATACACAGGTTCGATTTCTAGATTATACAAAGAATTAAAAAGTGCTGGTGACGGGGTGGAGAAAGAGGAACGCTCATCCACTGTTGGTGGGAGTGCAAATTGTATAGCCATTATGGAAATCAGTATGAATGCTCCTCAAAAATATGAAATAAACTTACCATATGCCTCTGCTATACCAGTCCTGGACATATAGCCTGAGGACTCTACCCATTACTATAGAGATACTTGCTCAGACATGTTTGTGGCTCATTTCTTCACAATTGCTAGGAATTGCAATCAGCCCAGACGCCCGTCAACTGATGACTGGATAATGAATATGTGGCACATATACACAATGGAATTCTACTCAATGGTAAAGAAAAAACAAAATAATGAAATTTGCAGGCAAATGGATGAACTTGGAAAAATCATACTAACCAAGAGTATGTAGGCTCTGAAAGAAAACACTGCACGTTCTCCCTCATATGTGGTACCTAAGGTGGAAGAGCTTGGTTTGTTTATAAATTGTAATTAGTATCAGTAGTATTGGCAAGGAACTATAATGAGGCAAGGAAAGAGGGGAAACAGAGAGGGATAAGAGGGGATACTTGACAGGCAAATGGAGAGACAGAATACAGGGGACAGAAGGATCTTGGGGGAACTGCTGTAAGGGAAGTAGAGGGCAAAAACACACATAATTAATGGCTGCATGAATCAGTACCATAGAAACATTCCTCCTGGTTAGCTAATTAAAAGAGCAGACTCTTAATAAGGGAATTGTCTAGGCAGAAGTGCCCTGTCAGGGGTTAAGAAAGCTTAGCCTTAAAATCAGAGGCTCTAGCTAGTAAATCCCAGTGCCAGAACTGGATTTGCCCCCACAGAGAGCTGCTGGTCCAGGAGACCCATGATGTTCCGAAAGCAATACAGCTATTTCCAGAGCAGTTGGTTATTTGCCATAGCTAAAAGGTAAGACCCTATTGCTGAAGACACCACGGGCTTAGGAACAGGACATGGAGAGATCATGCTAAAACAGAAAAGGAAGCTGTCTCCCTTCTGGCCAGCCCTCATAGTACTGCAAAGTGCTACGCAAGCTGCTGGGGGAGAGTGGTCTAGCATGAACAAGCAGGGGATCCTGCAAACTGCAAATAAACCAAAAGGTAAGGGGTACACACATGTGCAATAGTGGCACACAGACAATGGGGGTAATCCCACTCTTCTTTGGCTAAGATGGGAGGGTATGCCTGTCACAAGGTTTCTTTTTTAATGACTGTGCCTATCCCCTTTGAGCCATATTGCTCTCTGTCTTGTATGGAGAATCTTCTTTTTACAGATGTCAGTGAATATCAGGAAGACCCGAGAACCACCAATTTGACAAGAAAAGAAAGCCCATTTGCTTAGCAGGAGAGGAGCCATCTCTATCACATCTGCCAAGTTATAGGAGAGATTATGGGGAAGAAGCAGATCAAACACGAGTGCTGCTCTCGCTGCTCACCTGAGAACCCCCTCCAGGGAGAAGATGGTGGACGCAACTTGGGAGACTCAAAACTCATCAGAACAGAACATCATAGGATGCAGAGAGCTCAACACTAAAAGAGACCTATAACTCACTCTCCAAGGCTGAAGGAATTCTGTAGAAGAGGGGCCCAGAAATATTGTAAGAGTCACAGGATAGGAAAAAGTATCCTGAGACACTGTCCTTCCCATAGAGACTGACTGGTGCAATTATGACCTTATAGTGAATACTGATAAACCTTACTGAGGAAGACCCTCTGTAGGGTGGGGTAGGGGAGAGGGAATATAGCAGTATAATCTATGAGAATGTGATGAATATGCAATATGTTCATAAAGTTTACGATCAAATTTTTGAAAATTACATTTAAAAATTTAAAGAGTTGAAAGTAAAGAAAAAAGAGAATCCCAACCTTTTTTTTTTTTTTTTCTCAATAGGAGGTGGGATTTGATTGTCACCCTTGAGGGTGTGCTGGGTTTAGTGTATCACTTCTGGAGAATAAAGAAAAACAAATTTACAGTAGACAAAGGCAAATAATCCATGAACCAGTAAATGCAGTTTGTGTCATCAATCATATTATAGAGATATGCCTCCTCTGTGATGTTATTTCTAAAAATCTCTACTCCAGTTATAAGATCACCATACAAACCCAAATCATGGGCTATTCCACAAAATACCTGACCAGTACTCCTCAAAATTTCCAAGGTTGGGAAAAGCAAAGAAAGACAGAAAAGTTGTCACAGAGCAGAGGAGCCCGGAGACATGACAAGAAAATGGAATGGGTTGTCCAGGAATAGTAAAAGGACATTCATGGGGAAGTATATGAAGTAAAAGTTTGGTTAATAGTAATGTGACAGGGTCAGGAATTCCAAAATTATAGCACATTAAGTTTAAAAAAATCAAATATTCATTAGAATTATATATTTCTATTTTACCTAAAGCCAGAATTTTGTAGTTTTTTTGTGTGTGGGTGATATTTGAAGGTAGTATCTTGCTAGTCTGGAACTCACTATGTAGCTGAGGCAAGCCTTGAACTGTCTGTCCTCCTGCCACAGCTAGCCAGATGCTGGAATTATATGCATGCATGACCACACCCAAATAAGGCTAACGTTGGAAAAACATTATCATGAGTCCTATCTTCATTGAATTACAAACCATATTTGGAAAACTTTTATTTCAAACTGTTGAAACCTTTCTGCTTCGTGTGTGTGTGTATGTGTGTGTGTGCAATAAACATCTGGATACTTCCATTTACTTTACTGAATTAAAAACAGCTCATCTTCCAGGAAGCAAAATGTTATTACCACATGAGTTCATTGGCAAACAGTTGCCTAAGTAAAAGCTCATGTAAAATGTCTGAAATTTTCTTTGAACTAAAAATAAGCAAAATGAGTTCTTGATGATGAGATAAGTTCGCCCGGGAGTCATTCCAGAAGCCCTGAAGACAGGCATCTGCTGCTACAATAAATGTTGTACTGTTGCCCATGGGAAGTTTTACTTTCTAAAGTGATAAAAGGTTGACTAATGTATAAGGTTCTTTTTAGAAGTTAAAAAAATTATTTGAATAATTTGAGGTGTAGTAAAAAAAAATTGTATTGAAATAGAAGACAAGTTGAGGTGTGAGGCATTTTTTCTCTGGGTAGATACCAGCCCAGTCTTTAGCTGGTAGTATTGACTACACACTGCAGCTACCGACAGGCCCTTTCATGTGCAGACAGTGAGCTGATTCAGGAGAGTTCGAACTGGAAGTCGTTTACCCAAGTACACATATGCAGCTAAAAGTCTTCTTTCTAGAGTAATACATTTCAGTGATTCTCTGCTAGGACAATTTAAAAGAAATTCACTAATCAAGAGACTTCCTAAATATCTCTTATGGATTGGTTTATGAGGAACACATGTTCCCTGCCTGGCATTCAGTCCTGAATAATGACCCATATCTCCCGATCCTAGCAGGCAGGTTTTTATCCAAGTCCTCAGAAGTGGGGGTGGGGGGGAACGAGGGGGCAAAGCCTAATGTTCTCAAAGTGTTTACTAACTGACCTTTATCGAAAGTCAAACCTTGTCCCTGGAATCCTGCACCATCTTGCAAAATAGATTTTTTCGTTTTGCTTAACCCATCTTAAAGACCTTTCTCCAGAAAGAACTGCAGAATCTTATGCCCACCAGTATGTCGCTGTGAAGTGTTGGAGTGGTAGCTCTCTAATTCACCATTAGATGATGTGGCAGGCTCAGGAGAACTGTTATGTAAAGATTCATCTTTGACACAAACTTTTCCAGGAGCTCCACAGTCTCTTAATACTCTTTGCCTACAGAGAATGACGAATTCAAAGCTTAATTCTGGGGAAACCAGGGTCTGCTGGCACGTGATGGTGATCTTCTCTCCCCCAAAGGCACCTTGGCATTGGACAGTGTGCTCTTCTATCCCAGCAAGGTTCCTGGCTGTTGTAGCCTCCTCGGCAGGAGGTCTCTAGTACTCACTTAGTAACCCAAACATACTACTTCTCTCTTTTTTTTTTTTTTTTTTTATCCTGACTGCCAGACTCAGAAACAAATTTCATGTCCAGTCACTACACCTGAGTCAAAGACTATGCTTGTCTTCATAGCAGGCACCTTCCCAGCTCTGCTGTTAGTTTATTAAACTTGCTGAACAATATATTTTTTAGCTGCTCAAAATTAGGAAGATAGCAGTTATTAAATAGTGAAAATACAGATACCAATTGCTTTAAATCACGCTGAGTTTTGGCTTGTTTTAAGACAATGTCATGTAGCCCAGATTGACCTTGAACTCCTTTATGTAGCTAGGATGACCTTGAGTTTTTGATCCTCTGCCTTCATCTTTCAAATCCTGGTATTATAGCCATTTGCCATGATACCTGGCTAGCATGCTGGTTTTCTTAGGAATGAAGGCATAACCAATTTCACCACAAACCGGAGTTTAAAATTTTTTTACATCTTTGCTTCCTTGTGGTAGTTTGAATGTCCCCCAATAGGGGGTTTTATTTTAAAAAAAAAAACTTGAATTTTTAGCTACTTGGTTGGAAGAGGTCACTGGGGAGCCAGAACCTGGGGTCCAGCACAAAGATGTGCTTGGGGTAGACCTGATTTTCCAGCCTAAAGGTATGCACAGTACTTGAGCTCTGCCTGGGTTCCCTGATGTTTGGGCCAGTTTTGTGCTTGCTTGTGGCACTGGTGATGGTTTTCCTCTCTGCTTGGATCTGTGACAGGGGGGCCAGCTTCTCCCTCCATCGGTGGAACTTCCCCTGGATCTGTAAGCTTCAAATAAGTCCTTCCTCTTATAAACTGTGTCTGGTTTGGAGGTTCATCCCAGCAGCATGGAGTTGACTACTACACTCATTTCACTTAAAACATTGAAAACAAAAATTAAAGTGTATTTATCACAGAAAATACAAGGTTCTTGGTTTTAGTAAAATATTTTTATTTATTACTTGAGAGAGAGAGAGAGTATGGGCACCTCGGGGCCTCTTGCCATTACAAATGAACTCCAGACACATGTATCACTTTGTATATCTGGCTTTATAGTGGGTACTGGGGAATCAAACCTGGGTCATCAGGCTATGCAAGCAAGTCCCTTTAACTTCTGAGCCATCTATCTAGTCCCTAGTGTACCTTAAATAAGATGAAAACACAAATTATCCAACCTTAACTTGAGAATAAACTTCGAGGTTGTAACACCCCTTCAATATGAGGACGACAACGCTTCATGGTCTCTAGAGCATCATCAAGGGATGGAGAAGAGAGGAGAAAGAGACAAAACATACTGTCTTTAGGCTCAGAAATGGTCTGGCTGTCTGACAGGGTTGCATTAGCCAAGTAGGAATTGCTTCAGTGGGGTGGCGCTTTGGTGTTTTCTATGAGTAGACTCCAAATGCCTCTAGCTGAGGCCTACTTTTCAGTGTGCCTGCCCCCCCACCAACTCCCAGCAACCTCCAGAACTCAGTTCCACAGAGGGCCACCAGAGAGAGAGGCTTAACCCACCGTAAGTTATTTCTCACAATTCCAGAGGACATGCAGCCCAAAATGAGAGTGTGGCCATGGTTCCTATTTCTGTTCATGTATCTTCACATGGGGCAGGAGGCCTGGGACTTTAGTCTCCTCAACCCTTTTAAAGTACTTTACCCTTAGCACCTGAGTGCTTCCCAAAGGCCTCGCCTCTTACCATCTTCACACTAGGATTTGGACTTTAACATAGGTATTTTCTGTCCACAGCAGGATGTTTACCTGGGAGCTTCCAGAGGCCTTGAGTAAAGGGTTTGTTCCCAAGCTTGGAGGTTTGGCTGGGCAGAAGAAAAGGCATGAGGGCTAGCTCTGACCCCACTACTGATATAGTCTCTTCTCAGCCTTCGGACTGGCCCTGTCTTCCTCATGAGCTGAGGCTGCCGTTCAAATGAGTGACGACTCATGATATGTGTGGGCTCCTGGCTTCTTAATGGCCATGCTGGTCCACACCTGGTCTCTAGAGATGTGGTAACATTCCCGATCCTTCTTCCCTGCCACCATGGTGGTTATCTCCCCATCTTACATGCCAGATGAGACAGTTAATGGGGCCATCCAGGGCTGATCCCTCTTTGGAATTTGGTTGACTTGGCGGCCTTGTGACCTCACATTCTTTCTTCTTCTTCTTTTTTTTTTTTTTTTTTTTTTTTTTTTTTTTTTTTTTTTGATTTTCAAGGTAGGGTCTTACTCTAGCCCAGGCTGATCTGAAATTCACTATGTAATCTCAGTGTGGCCTCGAATTCACAGCGATCCTCCTACCTCTGCCTCTGGAGTGCTGGGATTAAAGGCATGCGCCACCACGACCGGCGGGACCTCATTTTTATGACAGGTTCCAGCAAAGTTGTCATTTTTGTGGGGGGGGGGCGCGGGGGTAGAAAGCAATGCGCTTTTGTCAGTTTCTACAGCTTAAAAGAGAAAATGTTTTAGGTAACATTTTGAACTTTCAGTAGGCCACGTGCATCAACCCGTTGGCCTTTTATGCACAGATTCACAATTCTGCTCTCCTCCTTGCCTTCACCCAACACATGCATCACCCAAGCACAGACACACTTCAAACTAAGCTCAGAGGCCAGAGCTGATGCTCTGCCAGTGTTCAGCAACTAGTCAAATCATCATAACCTGGGTTTGGCCATTACTGTAAGGTAGCACCTGGAAACTCATCACCAGGATGTTGTCAGACTATCCAGTGGGACAGGATGGAGAATCAGAGTCTCCCTCGTAGTATCACTTTCCACAACAGGGTTGTATTTTGTCAATATCTTTTTTAAAATTTTTTGTTTATTTTTATTTATTTATTTGAGAGCAACAGAGAAAGAGGCAGAGAGAAAGAGAGAGAATGGGCGTGCCAGGGCTTCCAGCCACTGCAAATGAACTCCAGATGCGTGCGCCCCCTTGTGCATCTGGCTAATGTGGGTCCTGGGGAATGGAGCCTCAAGCCAGGGTCCATAGGCTTCACAGGCAAGCGCTTAACAGCTAAGCCATCTCTCCAGCCCTATTTTGTCAATACCTTATAAATTGTAACAAGAGGGGTGGGGCATGGTGGCCCACGCCTTTAATCCCAGCACTCAAGAGGCAGAGGTAGGAGGATTGCCATGAGTTCAAGGCCACCCTGAGACTACATAGTGAATTCCAGGTCAGCCTGAGTTAGAGTGAGACCCTAGCTCGGAAAACCAAAAAAAAAAAAAAAAAAAAAAATTAACAAGAGAATATTTGAAAAGCAATATACTAGTTCTACATAGAACACAGGGAAATAGAATGAAACTGTTTATTATTTAATATTTAGTGACCTAACTACCATTAAAAAAATACAAATAAGTTATATATCTAAGAACTACCAGCCTAAAGTCATGATTAGGTATGGGTCAAGATTATAGCTAGTCTCTTCTTGTTGGCATAGAACACCTGACCAAAAGTGGCTCATGGGAAGAAAGGGTTTATCTAGGCTTATAGTCTCAAGAAGAAGCACCATGATGGCAGGGGAAAGGGTGGCATGAGCAGAGGCTGGACATCACCTCTGCCATAACAGGTGGAAGAGAACAGCAGGAGAGTGAGCCAAGTGACCCTGGCAAGCTAAGCACTGATATACTTCAATGTCCACCTCCTCAATAAGGTTCCATCTCCTAAATTACCATCAGCTGGGGACCAAGCCTTCAGAATGCATGAGCTCATGGGGGACTCTTATTTCAAACCAGCATGGTTAGCATTTACTAGTTACGCTGTTTGGGCTCTGTCAGCTCAGAATCTACAACCCAGTGTATGCAGAAAATGAAAATCTAGCATTTTCTTGAGTCATTCTATTATTCTATTCTTTCTAATTTTGCATACTATAGGGGCCATTATAAAAGTATCTTAGTCAGAGAGCTGGAGAGATGGCTCAGTGGTCAAGGTGCTTGCCTGCAAAGCCTAAGGACCCTGGTTTGGTTCCCCAGTACCCACATAAAGCCAGATGCACAAGGTGGCGCATGCATCTACAGTTCCTTCATTGCAGTGGCTAGAGGCCCTGGCATACCCATTCTCTCTCTCTCTCTCTCTCTCTCCCTCTCTCTCTCTCTCTATTTCTATCTCTCTCATAAATAAATAAATATTTAGTCAGTGGTGCATAATTGTAATTTCAGCACTCAAGAAGGCCAAGGTGTAAGAATCATCACGAGTTCAAGGCCAACCTAGGCAACAGGATTAGTCAGGTTTCTCTAGAGGAAGTGAACGGCACTGATAAAAATGATCTATCTTGCGAAGGACATTTATTAGGATGACTAGGTAATCCAACAATGACCGCCTGCAACCCGGAGAAGCTGAGAACCTAGCAGCTGCTCAGTCCATGAGGCTGGGTGTCTCAGCAGTCTCGCTGGGACTCTGAAGGCCTGGAGGATTTCTGGAGAGATGCTGGTCCTTGGTTCAAGTTGGAAAACCAAAGAAACCGGGTTCCATGCCAGGGAGGACAGAAGAAGGAGCAGCAGCAAGTTCTGAGGGCAGGAAGTTGGAAAGCAGAAGCAGCAGCCGCGGGGAAGGCGCACTGGCCCGCAGGAAGAGAAGGTGCACCAGCCAGCGCCTCCTCGGACCTCTCTAGTAGCTGCTCTGCTAGAATGCTAGAAGACGCTGCCCACTCTGAGGGACGGCCTCCCTCCCCCCCTCAGCTAATCCTTCCTAGAAACTCCCTCACAGCCCCGCCCAGAGTTCCAATCACTGTTACATAGCCAGATCCTGTCTCCAAAAAGAAAAAAAATTCCAAGATAAAATTTAAAAAATGCTTTACTAGTGATTAGTCTTCTTATTAGTAATGGGCATATTTATAAGACCTGAGAAGAGTAGTAAAACGTCTATTTGAGCTGGTATCCTTTACCGATGAGAATTCTAGCTTTCATTAAGTTGTGTGAAGGGTAGATGAAAAATTATTTTGTTTCAAACTTGAAAGAAAGTTGTCTTTGCATTTAAATTAGTGCAGATGGGTGGGTTATTGGATTTTTTTAAAGAAAGCTATAAATTCACTTAAAGTGTTAAAGGTAAAGGGCATACTGGAATTATTTCTAAAGCATTCTTTCTTTTTAATCTTTTAAGTTATTAAAGTTCAAAAGTCAAATGCTTGTGATCAAAGTCTTGGAATCCAGTATCACAAATTCCAAACTGCAAACAGGAAACATACACCTTTGCAATGGAATATTGTAGCAGGCAGACCTGGGTGGAGCTTGGAGCTCCAGGCTACTGTCTCACAGGGAGGGAACTTGCAGGGGTGTCCTCAGATGCCAGGCGTGCTCCTGCAGGCAGAACTCCCTCAGGCGCCCTCCACAATGCCAGGCTGCGTGGCTCAGAGGGGCTGGCTTCCCGGGGAAGTGTGGGACTGCCCTGGCAGAGGCACGCCCTGCTCGTGGAAAGGAGCAAAAGTTTGGCTTCTCCTGGGCTCAGGTTTGCACTTTTCAGGACTAGAGAGCAAGAGCGTGCTTCTGGAAGCCAACCAGTCTAAACCCATCTGCAGAGAAGGCAGGAGTGCCATTTCTTATGCCAAAATGAAAATACCAGCCAATCATCCTCTAGATTAATATATACGTTTCAAAGGAAAAACATATGCCAGGTGGATATGTTTTACTTAAATCAGAATAAGCCCAAAAATGTAGCTCTTAACAAAGAGACAGACTTTCTTTGCATATTGATAACGGATGTCCAAATTTCCAGTCTCAGTTCTTACACTGATGTATCTGTGTGCTAACTATATTTATCCTTTTCTGTTAATGGTGATTCCGAATGGTGACACTTTGAAAGAAAATTGTCTTACAAGGTTTGATTAAAATTTTTCATTCACTTAGAAACCTTTATAGTCAGGTATGGGAGCTCACACCTATAATCCCAGCACTTAGGAGATTGAGGTAGGATGGCCTTGAATTTAAGGCCAGCTTGGGATAGAGTGAGACCTGACTCAAAAAGAAAAAAAAGAAATTAAGATTTGGGCAAAGTGCTTGCCACACAAAGATGTGGACCTAAGTTCAGACCCCCAGAACCCACATAAACTTGGACACAAGTGGCTGTCTGTAATCCCAGCCCACCTACAGCAAAATGGGAAGAGAGAATTTCCAAAGGCACATGGGCCAGCTAACCTAATACACACAGCTATAAAGAGCAGAGACCCTGATGCAAACAAGGTGGAAGGTGAGGGCTGACACCCAAGCTTGTCTTCTGACTCCACATTAATGCTGTGGAATGTGCAGACCTGCACTCGTGTGTGTGTGTGTGTGTGTGTGTGTGTGTGTGTGTGTGTGTGTAATTTCCAATTAACCAGATACATAAAATGTTATTTTTAGTTACTTATTTTGATGAGTATTTTTTCGAGGTAGGGACTCACTCTAACCTCAACTATACTAGAATTTACTCTCTAGGGCAGGCCAGGCTGGCCATGAATCCACAGTGATCTTCCTACACCAGCCTTTTGGGTGCTGGGATTAAAGGTATGTTCCGCCATGCACAGCCTAAAATGTTATTTTGTAGAGAAGATAAGTTCTATGCAATTGTTTTACCTTCTATGTCAGAAAACAAGTGAGATTTTTTTTAAGTCATACTGCATCATTTGGATTACATCATTGTTAGAAGGGATTTCAGAAGAAAATACTATCAGCTTTTACATTAGGACCTTTGTTTTTAAATGTGTTAAGTATTCATGATTCACTCAAGGCAGAATGGAATTGGATCAAAGCCCCTTTCCTGCAGGAAGGCAGCTATAACTTACTTTTCCCTTGCCTGTGCTCATGCATCAGTCACGTCTGTTTTGTGGGTACACCTGAAAAACAACAGGGTTGTAAGAGCCCCCAAGAACATCAATGTTTCTACCAATCATAAAATCAGTTCCTCAGTCACTGTGAAGACTTCTCAAGGCATATCCTGAGCACTGGGTTCTTTGCAAAACTTCATGGGAAATTCAAGAGGGCTTCCGCACATAATCAAGGTACTACCTTAAAATAACAAGCAGGGATTTTCATTACCTTCCTAGTAGAGGAAACATTAGGAACAGTGTTCACCACTCACAAGCTCCTGGGCAGTGATTACCAGTCATGAGCTCCTATTCAGCGCTCACCAGTCACAAGCCCCCTTCCTGCGAAAGCACTGTGCCTTCATTCACAGGAAGGAGCATCATTCTATGAGCAGACAGAAAGGTGAGTCTTGAGGAAACAGTTTTATTAGAAACCAACTGATGGAAGGAAGTTGGCTAAAAAGAATGAAATTCAAGTCATTGATTTCCTCTTAAGCATTTCTGATTGAAATACTTACATTGGTTCTCTGTCTTAGGTCTCCATCCAGGTGGAGAAATCTGTCCCTGCCTTGATTTCCATGGCGTTTGATGTACATGTTCCTCTAAGGAGAAGGATGCCATCAAGCTGTGGAGATCTATGTGCATGTCTCTTCACCCAAAGACCAGATTCCTTAGAGATCTGACCTACCCCTTCATATCTTTCTCCTCTAGAGTCTTCCAAGGATAAACTCCTTACACAGTGCTATTCAGTAAATGTTAAATATGAAATAAAATAGAGAGCATGAGGGCCATGAAAAAGATACAAAAATGGAGATGGATAGACACCTGGAGGCAAAACATACAGAAGTTCATAAAAATAAAAAAAGAGAAGAAAGGCATTTGTTCTATTGTGCATTTCTCTATATTAGGAATAATGTGGCTATTCTTAAAATGTACCTGGGTCCATAATATTTACTCATAAACCACTTCTTCATATAGAATAAACATGGATACATGACAAATGAAGAAAGGGGTTTGGGATAAATCTCAGTGGGGCAGAGTGCTTGTCTAGTATGAATAAAGAGCTGGGTTTGCTTCCTGGCACCTCATTAGCCAAGCATGGTAGAACATGCCTGTAATTCCAGCAGTCAGGAGGAGGAGGAGGAAGATGTGGTGGTTTGATTCAGGTGTCCCCCATAAACTTAGGTGTCCTGAATGCCAGGTTCCCAGCTGATGGAGATTTGGGAATTAATGCCTCCTGGAGGGAGTGTATTGTTGGGGGTGGGCATATGGGTGTTATAGCCAGTTTCCCCATGCCAGTGTTTGGCACACTCTCCTGTTGCTATTGACCACCTTATGTTGGCCAGGGGGTGATGTCCACCCTCTGCTCATGTCATCATTTCCCCCTGCCATCGTGGAGCTTCCCCTTGAGGTTGTAAACCAAAATAAACCTCTTTTTCCCACAAGCTGCTTTGATTGGGTGATTTCTACCAGCAATGTGAACCTGGCTGTAACAGGAGAATTAGAAGTCAAAGGTCATCCTTGGCTAGGTAGTGAGTTTAACACCAGCCTGGGCTACATGAGCCCCTATCTAAAAAAGATTATATATATATATATATATATATATATATATATATATATATATATATATATATGGAGAGAGAGAGAGAGAGAGCTGGGAAAACTGGATATCTATATGTAGAAGAATGAAATTGGATTCTTATCTTTTACTCTTCATAAACATCAAATCCAAATGAATCAAGGATGTTGTGGAAGTTTGAATGTATGCCCCCCCCAATAGACTCAGGTGTTTTATTAAAGCTTGTAACTTGGATTTTCAGCTGCCTGGCTGGAAGAGGTGTCACGGGGGGCGGGGGTTGGTGAATCCTGGGGTCCATCCCTAAGGTGTTTTGTGGGGGCAGATCTGAATTCCAGTCAAAAGGTATGAAGAGCAGTCTGAGCCCTGGTCAAGTTCCCTGCTGCTTGCTGCTCATTGCCTGCCATTTGCTTCCAGTTTTATGCTTTTCACTTTGGTATTTGCTGGCTAGTGATGTTTTCTGCTTGGTTGTATGGAAGAAGTTTCTTCCACCATTTGATGGAACTTTCGCTGGATCTGTAAGCCTGAAATAAATCCCATCCCTCCAATAAACTGTGTCTGTTTGGAAGTTCATATCAGCAACGTGAGCTGACTACAGTAGACCTCAACATGAGACCTAAAGCTCTGAAATGGCTAGAGGGAAAAGTAGGGAGTACACCTCAAGATTATAGGAATGGGTAAGGACTTTCTGAATAGGACTCTGGTCACTCAGGAACTAAGGCCAACAATCAACAAACAGAACCTCATGCAATTATAATTCTATGTACACAAGAAGAAACTATCAAAACTGAAAAGGCAGCCCTACAGAATGGGAGAAAATATTTGCCAGCTATACATATGATAAAAGATTAACATCTAGAATATACAAAAAACAAAAATCTAAATACCAAGAAAATAAACAACCCAATCTAAAACTAAGCTACAGAACTAAAGAGTTCTCAAAGAAGAAATGGAAATGTCCAATAAATATTTTTTAATTTTTTATTTTAGAAATAGAGAGAATTGGTACACCCTGTAAAGCTTAAGGACCCATGTTCAACAAATACTTTTTAAAGTGTTAGACATCCTTAGCCATCAGGAAAATTAAAATTATTTCAAGCTGGGCATGGTGGCGCATGCCTTTAATCCCAGCACTCTGGAGGCAGATTGCTGTGAGTTCAAGGCCACCCTGAGACTACATAGTGAATTTCAGGTCAGCCTGGGCTAGAGTAAGACCCTACCTCGAAAAACCAAAAAAGAATATATATATGTATATTTGAGATCCTATTTCACTCCAGTTGTAATGGTTATATGGTTATCATCAAGAAAATAAATGACAACAAATGCTGACAAAGTCATGAGGTAAAGCAAGCCTTTACTCACTCATGGTGGGATTATAAAGTGGTATAGTCACTATCAAAATCATTGTGAAGGTTTCTCAAAAAGCTAAAAATTGTACTACCACATATGATCAAGCTATACTACTCCTGGGCATATATCTAAAGGACTCTATAGCCTACTACAGAGATACCTGCACATCCATATTCATTGCTGCTCTACTCACAATATCTAGGACATTAAAACAATCTAGATGTCTACCAACTGATGAACAGAAAATGAAAATGTGGAATATACACAATAGATGTTTATTCAGTTAAAAAATGAACTTATTAAATTTGCAGTAAATGGATAGAACTAGAAAATATACTGAGTAAGGTAACTGAAGCTCAAAAATATAAACAGTGCCTGTTCTTTCTCATTTGCAGATCCTATCTTTGAATATACAGGCCTGTAAGTTCAACTTGGGGTGTCTATAACACCAAGAAGGAAGAAAAATGCTAAGGGTATGGGGCAGAGAGCTTAAGAAGGGATAGTGGACCATCAGCAATATGAATATAGTAGAGGGAGGAATACTGGAGTGAAGAAAGGTTAACAAGGATAAGGACAGGGAGATGGGAAAGAAGAGAAAGTGAGAAGAGGGTGAACCAAACCACAGGAGGTATAAAAGACCCATAAGAAAGTCCACTGATTTGAAAATGTAATAAAAATATAATTTAAAATAATAGAATAAACAGAAGTTCACTATATAGAGGGATAATATGCTCCCAGTAGTCATGGATTTTCAAACAGAGTATCATTTCCAGGTGTGGGATATTTCCTGTGAATTATTGGTTATAGAATCTCCAAGTGCCCTCCCCAAATAAAACAGGCTATTGCCAGTGCTCTTGGATTGCCTTTGGTTGCAGGGCAGTGAGTAATGAAGCCAAAACTGAGCTACAAGCCTCCTCTCAGCTGGGTAGCTCCCATACTACCAGATGGTGCTCTGCAGGCTGCTGGGGGAGAAAAGTCATCAGCAGTCCCACCCAGTGGTGGACCCTCCATTCTACTGTACTCACCCACCAGGCAAGGAACCCTCTGGCTCAATAACGGCATGACAGTCATTGGGGAAACCAACTGCCATCTGATTGGACTTGAGGCTTTTTCCATGTGAAGGAACTCATGTCTGGTACTGGAAAACAGTATCCATGGCTGTAGAGACTATAGGCCCTAGTGGGAAACTTACTATTGTTGTTTTGCTAAAGGGAGATGTTGTCAAACTGCTTTCTAAATATTTATTTTCATACCCACAGATTAGTTCTGCTTTCAGCTTGGATCAGAAAAGTTTATTTTTTTTATCCTACAGTGTGGGGGGGCAGTAAATGCAGAAACTCATAATGTGTCAAAAATACTAAAAATCGATGACTGTTGACTGCTCAGCTGTACTTGGAACATAGGTATCATCGCTTCTATTGCTCAGGGAACATGGGAATAGCTGTGGAATACTCTGGTGGTTTCAATGTAAATGTCCCTGGGAGACTCGTGTGCTTGTTACTTAATTCCCAGCTGGTGATGTGCTGTGCTAAAAGGCTATGGGACCTTTAGAAGGTGCAACCCACTGAGGGTGGGCCTTGAGGTTTTCATACCTGTGATAGTTTGAATGCATGTTTTAATAAAACTTATAACTTGGGACTCCAGCTGCCTGGCTGGAGGAGGTGTCACTGGGTGCACGTTCTGGGGTCCAGCCCTAATGTGTGTCTGGAGGTGGATCTGATTTCCAGGCCAAAGCTGTGCAGAGCAGTCTGACTCTGCCTGGGTCCCTCCTGCTGTTTGCTGCCAAGTTGGTGCTTGTTGCTGTTGGTATTTGCTGGCTGGTGGTGGCTCCTCTCTGCTTGGACGTATGGAAGGAGCTTCTTTTGTCATTGATGGAACTTCCCCTGGATCTGTAAGCTTGAGATAAACCCCGTCCTCCCCTACACTGTGCCTGGTTTGGATGTTCATCCCAACAAGGCGGAGCTGAGTATACAATAGCCCATCCCCACTTGCAATCATCAGTCACTACTTCCTCCCTGCCAATGGGATGATATGGTGAGCATCCTGCTTCTGCCATGTTTTCCTGGCCATTGTGGAACTTCTCCTGGAAGCTGGAAGCCAAAATTTCCTTCCTTTCCTTCCATAAGCTGCTTCTGGGAAGGTATTTTGTTCTAGAAACAAGAAAGTTGCTGACATAAATAACAAAGAACAGGGTACAGATTGGCTTAAACTGAAATGATATTGGACGAAATCTTTAGGCTACATGTAAGCAAGGTCCTTTAACCACTGAGCCATATCCCCAGCCCCTTTAGTCTGTTTCAACCCCTAGGAATTTTTTTTTTTTTCTTTTTGTGTGTGGTGTTATGTGCAGTGCTAGGTCTGGGACCAATGCTCGGTGTGTACTAGGCAACAGTGTTCATCCCAGCCCCCTGTGAATTTAGCTCAGACATTTTGTCCCTATATATAAAAAAAAAAATTAAAGGAAGTCAACTTCCTTCCAAGTGGCAGAATGGGAAAATGCAAGTGTTTCAATATTTTCTCCAAACCCTCATCTAGAATATACACTTCAAAGGCTCAAGGTAGAACATGATACTCTTAAGATTGTTCCAGAAGTGTTACTCAGTCATAAAAATCTAAAATGGTTCCCTGGCAATAAACAAACAAATACATGAATGATGTTTATGTGGCATTTCTAAATGGAGGTGGTCTAAAGATGCTTTCTCAAAGCACTGTGAGCTACACAAGAGTACAGGACAGACTGACTCTAAGTCACAGGGGAAAAAAAGCTTCTGGTCTTTCTTATTAGCATAACCAAGAATGACCTTCCCACACCACTGTGACAACACCTATGCAGATCAACTTACACAGACTGGAAACTTGTTAACAAGGTGGCTACCACGACCTGCCATGTTTCCAGAAGCAAAGTGATTCTGATCTCCCAGGGTCCTTCTAACCAGCAGCCTGGTCACTGTCCCTAGGTGGGAAATCTTTGCCAGCAGGTGGTGCAAAAACCATGTTGTGGGAAGTGAGGAGGTGGCTCAGTAAGCAGAGTGCTTGTTGCTGAGTTTACATCCCCAGCATCCCCTTGAATGTCTGGTGTGGCTCCTGTAACCTCAACCCTGGAGCGGCAGAGCCAGGGGACACTGGATAGCTGAATCACTGAGCTTCCGGTTCAGCTAGAGCCACTGCCTCAACAAATAAGGTAGAGGGCCGGAAAAAATGGGTAAGCAGTTAACATGCTTGCCTGCAAAGCCTAAGGACTCAGATTTGATTCCTAGTGCCCACGTAAGCCAGATGCACTAGGTGGTGCACATGTTTGGAGTTTTGTTTTGTTTTTTTTTAAGTGGCTAGAGACCCTGGTGTATCCATTCTCCCTCTATCTCTCTTTATCTACCTCTCTCTCTCTCTTTTTCTCTCTCAAATTAATAAATTTAGAAAAGTAAGTTGTAGGGCTGGAGAAATGCTTAGCAGTTACGGCACTTGCCTGCAAAGCCATAGGACCCAGGCTCAATTCCCCAGTACCCACATAAAGCCAGATGTGCAAGGTGGGGCACAAGCATCTGGAGTTTGTTTGCAATAGCTAAAGGTTCTGGAGTGCCCATTCTCTCTCTCTCTCTCTCTCTCCTAAATAAATAAATAAATAAATTTAAAACTAAGGTGGGAAGACACCCATTGTTAACCTCTGGCTAAAACACACACACACACACACACACACACACACACACACACACACACACACACATCAACAGATTGTAGAAAGACTCCAGAAAAGCAACAGGACATCTTGTGTTGGGTAGCCCTGGTACATGAGGGCACTGCATTGGGGAGAAGAGATGCCTAAAATCCTTACTTAATGCCAGTTTATACTACTTTCAAAATGGATTACCTTTTTTGTTAAACATTGTCTTGTCAATTTAAAACATTTGGTTAACATAATTAATCCATTCTAACCATTTTTGACAGCCCTAAATCTATTAGTTAGCCTGTTCTCACACCCTCTACTTTCCCTGTGTCCTGTTGACAGAAGATCTGCTCTATATTGTCAGCCATTCTCAAGAGAGGTAGGTGATTCCCTTCTTCTCCATCTGGTAGGTTCAGGATTAAATCAGAGTGTTTAGATCTACTAGATGTGTTTTCTGGGCTTCTGTATCCCACCCACACCCCAGTTGCTGCTTCCAGAGATGAAATCCAGGACATCACAATCACCCCAAAGAAATTTTCTGCTACTGCTACACAGACAAAATTACAGGACTTTGGGATACATAGTGGAACATAATATCAGCTCAAGATAAAAAGCTCTTTCTAAAAATACAAATGATAATAGATTTTGAACAGCTTAAGATTCACTGGATTGCTTCTACATGATCTCACTCAAATTTCTTACCACTTATGCATCTCAATGTATTTCCTTATTTACTGGTATGCTCTGTTTTTAACACCTGACAAGAGAGGTTGTGAGGGAAGTTAAGTGAACTATAACTACCAGATTAAACAGAACACACTACATACAGAATTTATTTTCTTTCTTATGGCCAGGTACTGCGTCAAGGACCTCCACAAACTTTAATAAAATAACAGCTAATGAGTAGAGCTAACTGTTGAACCCAAGTTTTCTGCCCACCCCCCTCATGTTTTGTTCTTCATATGCTGATTAATAAATGTAAATTCAGGGCTGGAGAGATGGATTAACGGTTAAGCGCTTTCCTGTGAAGCCTAACGACCCCAGTTCGAGGCTCGATTCCCCAGGACCCACGTTAGCCAGATGCACAAGGGTCGCATGCATCTGGAGTTCGTCTGCAGTGGCTGGAGGCCCTGTCATGCCCATTCTCTCTCTCTCTCTCCTTCTTTCTCTCTTTGTCTGTCACTCTCAAATAAATAAATAAAAATGAACAAAAAAATTAATGTAAATTCAGTTCTAGGTTAAAGACACTAGGGTTCAGACCCCAGAGAAAACATAGGTGGAAGACTGTGGCCGTCCTTAGCAGCTGAGAATGACATTGTGACAGGACTCAAGACTGGGGAGAACTCCCCTGCCCCCACACACATATGTGTGCATGTATACTCCTACCGATACACACACATACATGTGTAAGTTACTTCACAATGCATGCCAATGTTAAAAATGAAGTGCGAGGGCTGGAGAGATGGCTCAGTAGTTAAGGCACCTGTCTGCAAAACCTAATGACCTGAGCTCAATTCCCCAGTGCCCAGGTAAAGGTGGATGCACAGTGGCTCATGCATCTGGAGTTCGTTTAAAGCAGCTGGAGACCCTGGCATGCCCAAATTTCTTGCTGTGTGTGCATGTGTGTGTGTCTCTCTATCTGCATCTCTCTCTGTATGTGTGTCTCTATCTGCATCTATCTTAAGTAAATAAATAAAAATTAAAAAATTAAAAACATTCAGGAGTTTATTGTCTAGAAAGGGAAAATAATGGGGAGACCCTAGTTCCATTTCAATTCAGAATGAGGTGGGGCTGCCAGAGGCTAACCAAGTGGTCTAGAAACACAGAGAAAAGAGACAATTTCCTGGTTGAGTGCAGGACTAGAGATGGGCTGATTTCCCAGTTTTCAAAAGATGCCAGGGGTGGGGCTGTACTGCCTAGCCTGCAGGAAGCCCTGGTTTGATTCCCCAACACCACAAAAACCAGACATGGTGGCACATGTCTGTAATCCTAACACTCTGGAGGTAGAGGTAGGAAGATCAGAAATTCAAGGTCATCCTTGCCTACGTAGTGAGTTCAAGACCAGCCTGTGATACGTGAGACCCTGTCTCAAGGAAGGAAATATGAAGAAAGGGAGCGAGGCTAGAATGCAGGTGTGAATGCAAATATTAAGCCTTAGCAACTAGGTCAAGGTTAAAATAATAAAAACATGATGGTCAACACCATGTGGGCTGAATAATCCTCTCAGCCTTGGAGAAGGTTGAGGGTTGAGAGGACAGAAATAATCTATAATTGAGTGGGAGTAGGCAGTCAGGGAGACTGGGTCCCAGAAAGAAAGAAGCAGGAATGTCTTTGAGCCTATCCAAGCAGTCTCCACCTTGCTAGAGATCAAAGGATGATCTGACTTCTTAATCTCTTACTTAGGTCTGTTTTTCCACAAACAACCTGGGGGCCCCTCCTGGGAGGGAGGTCTGTCCTAGGATTTAAATCTGATCCTGACCCGGGCGTGGTGGCGCACGCCTTTAATCCCAGCACTGCGGAGGCAGAGGTAGGAGGATCACCGTGAGTTCAAGGCCACCCTGACACTACATAGTGAATTCCAGGTCAGCCTGGGCTAGAGTGAGACCCTACCTCAAAATAGATAAATAAATAAATAAATAAATAAATAAATAATAAATCTAATCCTGACATTGTGGTTGGTCAAGCTTAGACCCCAGAACTTGGTGTCATGTCCAGCCTCTTCCTGAGACAGCCCCTAGCCAAGGCCACCCTGACACTACATAGTGAATTCCAGGTCAGCCTGGGCTAGAGTGAGACCCTACCTCAAAATAAATAAATAAATAAATAAATAAATAAATAAATAAATAAATAATAAATCTAATCCTGACATTGTGGTTGGTCAAGCTTAGACCCCAGAACTTGGTGTCATGTCCAGCCTCTTCCTGAGACAGCCCCTAGCCCAAACCAATCACCCCTCACTCTGGTTCACCTGAGCTGTAAGGTAGGGCCCACCACCGTTGGTTATAAGTAGGTTATAAACACATCTGTGAGGGGAGGGTGAGGTCTTGGTGCTACCTGACCTCTCCTCAGTGTCTAGCTGGAGGTGAGTTTTTCCTCATGGCTGAGCCGAGGGGGGAACCCTCTAGCCCTTACTTCCCACATGGGCTCTTCACCCTCTCCGCTCTCCAGACGGCAGGAGCTCTTTGTGCTTTCTTTTCCGTCCTCCCCATGGGTTTTTCAGGCCCACCGTGTGGGCTCTCAAGCCATGTGGGTGTATTCATTCTCCTCTCCTTGGTTCTGTACGTCCCTCAATAAATATAATAATTTAATAATTACCCTTCTTAGTCTTATTTTATTCGATTCCTTGCTTAAAAGGAAACACGGACCTAGAGTTTGGGGTTCAAAGACTTTCCTGAACCCCGTTACAGAATGAGATGATGTGGCCAGAAATTACAGCGTGAGTGGGTGCAGAGGAAACAGGGGAGGACAGGTGACAATTTGCCTTTTCTCCCTGGGGCTGGGGCAGTGCTGAAGCCGAGGCATGGTCACCTCAAGGAGCCCCTGCCTGGAAGGCACAGGGCAGAGCTCAGTCAGGCAGCACCACTGGCTGATCTATGGGATGAATGCTCAGTACTTGGTGCAGAAGGGCGACACAAGTTACTGTCTCCAGGAAGCTTTGCTCTAATACCTGCAGGAGCCAGAGAGCCAGACCTGGATGCAGTCAGCAAGGGGTCGCAGCTATTAGCACCCATTAAAGTTGTCAACATCTGCAGCGGTTTTTTTGAAGTCCTAGGGGTCCAGTGGATTCTTTGAAGCCCTGAAGTGGTTTTGTTTTGGCTGATTACCACTGGGAAGCTAACCTGAGGGGCCATGGACAGATGACAATGGGAACCAAGAAACTGCCCTCAGCAACTGCTCAAGGAAAGGACTCAGCTGAACCTCTTCTGGAAGCTTCCCTGGCCTTCCAGGTCATCCACTGAAGACTAGCTGGGTAGCCAGGGCCAGTGGTTAACCATTCCTGGGTTTGATTATCTCCTCTATAACACAAAAAAATATAACAGAGATGAGCCCAGAGGCATTTCTCACAGTGCAGCACGAATTTGAGCATTTAAGAGGGAGTTGTGAGTATATTTGTGTGTTTATAGAAACCATCCATCAGAAGTGAGAAAATTTAAAAATTGATTCCCCCCCCCCCTTTTTTCAGTCCATTACTTCCAATTACAGAATAGACTGACATCACACTCCTTAGGCTGTTCACAGTTGCATTCCTCACTAGGGACATCATTGTTTCATGTCAAAGGCAGTGCTATTTAAGGATGGTGAAGTATCTTGTTTGAAAGGTTTAGTAAGCAGTATCTTATGTCACTGAGAATTTCTGAAATGTTCCTTCAGAATCGTTTGAGGTGATTCAGGACACTCCTGCTTGCTGAGAAGAAGCAAAAGAGAATTCAGTAGCTGTGGGTTGAAATTAAATCGTGTTGCCAAAACAGTGTCAAGACTGTAGCTCAGGACTTGACTCACCAATGGTTATAATTCTCGTTTTCATCAAAGCTGTGTTCCACTTAGGAGTTTCTGGAATTCTCTCATGCTGCATAGCTATTTCATCTGAGCTTTAATCTTTTCCATTGCTTTTGATGTATGGACTTGTTTATTTTGTAACCATTTTGTTTAAAGCGGCTCTGTGGTTATTTGACTGCTGTGCCATTCTTTCAATCCTTAGGTTTAAAAAAAAAAATGCCTGCTATAGGCAATCTCCAGAACTTTCTTGCCAAGAGAGAATAATGGGATTAAAGTCCCACACACATACAAGGAATAGCTGGAATCTAGCGAAGTTTTCTTAAGGATACACTGTTATGCCCAGTTCTCGGCACCCCCAGTGACCACTGAGGAGAACCAAACTCGTATGCAAGGGCAAGGAGCTTTATTTCGAGCTTAAGCTCGGTCTCTTGACTTCACCAACGCAGTGGATCCGTACAAGAGCCCGGAGTAGTGGGAGGGTAGGGTTTTTATAGGGATTTGAACAGAGAAGGGGATGGGTACATGATTGGTTGATTTAAACAGTGTACTCTTCTGGCTGGCTTAGGATTTTGGCGGGCAAAGTTGGCGGGCTGGGCCTAGGGGAATTGAACTTATCTATGACTACAGGAATGTATGGCATAATCAGTTTCCAGTAAGTGTTAAATCCACCCTTACCAGAAAATAAAAATTTAGACCTTGCCGGGAAACAGAAACTTAGGCCTACTGAGGACTCTGAAGCCTATCATGGCGTCCATCTGGTTCCTGAGTCCTTCATATACTAGATAGACGATAAATCAACCTTGATTTGTATGTACAAGTTCATAATCCTGAGTTGTCATAATCGAAGTTAAGATAGAGTTGTGTGTATGTGTACTGTGGGGAAAGTGGCTGTCACAGTGTCATGGTGTTGCTATGACAGTTTGTATATTCTTAGTACTATGCAAAGTGATTTCATAGTCTTAACTTAGTGGAGCAAAGATGGTGATGATGATGGTGGTGATGACGGTAACATGTAGATAATGATGCCAAGGTTCAAAGAAGCTCACAACAGGAAATATAAGCACCATTATTCTGATTTCATAAAGACTATTCCACTTCATACCAGCACCATACTTACATCAAACTTGTGTACAGTTATTCCTGCCATGGGGCTCTGTGGATGGGGTGTTTCTTACTTACACAGTAACTATAAAGCCAAGTCAGTTAATTTAGAAGATTGGGATCTTTCAAGATGCTTTTACATTTTGTTTTGTTTTCTCTTGTTTTGTTTGAGACAAGGTCTCGTATATCCTAGCTGGCCTCACACTCACTATGTAGCAGAGGATGACCTTGAATTTGATACTCTTGCCTCCGTCCCTTGAGTGCTAGGATTTAATGCAGTGATGAGGACTGAACTGAGGGCCTCCTGCAGGCTAGAGGAGCACTTCATGTACTGAGCTCCATGGCTAGCCTAGCTTGGCTTTGTAAGGGCTACATCTTCAGCTCTTTTTAGAATTTTAATTTGAGGACTGGTGAGATAGTGGTTCAGGCACTTGCCTGTGAAACCTAAGTACACAGGTTCAATCCCCATAAATCACATAAGACAGATGCACATGGCGGTGCATACATCTAGCGTTCATTTGCAATGGCTAGAGAGGCCCTGGCATGCCTGTGCTGTCTCTCTTTCTCTAATAAACAAAAAATAAAATAATAAAATTATATGTTGAGACATGGTCTAGCTATATTGCCAAGCTAACATCGAACTCAGGATCCTGCTACTCAGCCTCCTAAGTAGCTGGGATGATGGGCATGGTCCAGCACAACCAGGGTGACTGACAGGAATGGAACAGTACAAGCAGGATGACTGACAGACACAGACCAGTACAGCCAGGATGACTGACAGGCATGACTGACTAGTACAACCAGGACGACTGACAGGAATGACCAGTACAACCAACATGTTTTCCCTTTTTGGATCTTTTTTATTAACAACCAACTTCCATGCTTCCATGATTGTCAACAATACCCCATGGTAATTCCCTCCCTCCCCCCACTTTCCACTTTGAACTTCCACTTGCCATCATAGCCCCTCCCCCTCTCAATCAGTCTCTCTTTTATTTTGATGTCATCATCTTTTCTTCCTATTATGATGGTCTTGTGTAGGTAGAGTCAGGCACTATGAGGTCATGGATATCCAGGCCATTTTGTGTCTGGAGAAGCACGTTGTAAGGAGTCCTACCCTTCCTTTGGCTCTTACATTCTTTCCGCCACCTCTTCTGCAATGGACTCTGAGCCTTGGAAGGTGTGATTGAGATAGTTCAGTGCTGAACACTCCTCTGTCATATCTTCTCAGCACCATGGTGCCTTCTGAGTCATCTCAAGATCACTGCCATCTGAAAAGAGAAGGTTCTCTAACCAAAAGTGAGAGTAGCATTAGTATATGGATATGAACATTAAGAGAAGTGCTTACTGGGCAGTTTGGTGAGCATAATATACACACTTAGCCAGACAGCAACAGACGTTACACCCCTAGGGCTCATGACTACCCCTGTTGCAGGTTTTCAGTATCAGGGATGTATTCCCTCCCATGGAGCGGGCCTCCAGTCAAATTAGAGGGCAGTTGGTTTCCCCCATAACAGACGTTCCACTATTGCACCCATTGGCTTGTTTGGCCTGGCTGGCCAAATGTAAGGCTTGCAGTGTCCACTGTTGAGAATCTTCACTGGTGACTTTTCTCTCTCCCATTGAACTGCATGCACAGCAGCTTTTCCAGCTTTCTGTCAGCTGATCTACGTGAAGGAGGTTTTCAGCTCAGCTCCAGCAGGGTTTCTCAGTGACCTTGCAGCACAAGTATGTGAGTCTTCAGCAATAGGGTCTTACCATCTATTCCTGGTGGGAAACCTAGGGCCTCAGCAATGGCCTGTAATGTTTTGGGGGCATCAGGGACCTCCCTGGCCAACAACTCACTGGAAGGCATCCCATCCCTGGGACTGAAAATTTTCTAGTAACAATTTATGGCTCCTGTGTGTTCAATTGTCCAAAAAAGTAGGTTTCCATATGACTTATTTATATCCTCTTAGATTTTGATTAGCCCTCCCTCCACCTTTCCTTTACTCAATCTCTTTCCCTGACCTCACTTAGGCCTTTTCACCCCCATTACTTTTTGGGTCATTTTTAAGCACTATTTTCACTTAGGGATGACGAAATATATTATCACATGAAGTTAATCAAAACTATTAGGCTTTTAGAACACATGGTCTCCAATCATCTTTCCAAATAGGGTTCAGGGCTGTGTCATGAAGATAAGGACTGGAGAGAGAGGCCCCAAGATTAACATATAAAAGAAACTAGCAGGAGGTGGACAGAAAGCCTTCCTCACCAGGGTTCACTAACTCATTCCATTTTTGCAGTGCCTTTCTCTTTCTTAATAAACTGTTTATATTTCTTTTAAAATATTTATTTATTAATTTATTTGAGAGAGAGAGAGAATATGGTGTGCCAAGCCTCTTCCCATTGCAAATGAACTCCAGACTTATGAAGACTTTGTGCATCTGCTTTTACATGGATACTGGGGCCTTGATTCCAGGCAGGCAGGTAGGCTTTGCAAGCAAGTGTATTTCACCACTGAACCATTTTTCCCAGCCCGCTGTCTCTATTTCTATTACTCTTCAAGTTTTCCTGGTGTGATTCTACATCCTAGGGCACAAGAACCTGGAAGTTCCAGTAGGTGAGTTCACTGCCACGCACACACTCACGTGACTTTGATCTGAGCTTATAGCAGAAGGCAAGGGAAGATATCTATTGTGATTTGAAGTTGTTTTATCTATAAGAAAAATATCAAAAGGGTTCTTAATCATTATTTTCAAAGAGTTAAAAGTGTCATCTTGTCCTTCATGGAAATGACTTAAAAGAGAAAGAACTAATTCTTACACAGAGGCTACTGTTGTCCCCAAGGGCCACTTGCAATGCCTGCACACATTATGACTGGGTCTGGAAGCAGCTGTCATTCACATTCAGTGAGTTGAGGCCAGGGGTGTTGAACAGGACAGTTTTCCTCAGGAGAGTCATGACTCCACAATATCACTAGTGCCAGAAGGACAAGCCCTGGTCTAGACTGCACTCAAAGTTAGGTTTTATTTTGGCGCTGGGGGTTGAACCCAGAGTAGCCCCCATTTGTGCTAAGCATGTGCTCTATCACTGAGCTACACCCCCAGTCCCTTGCAAGTTAATGTTCTGACCATTTCTAAGCACTCTAACCCATACTATTAAGATTTACCATCTTTTTTCTTTGTCATATCGGGGTGTGTATGGGGTGTGCATGTATGCATATTTGTGTGGGGGAGCACATGTATGTGTAGGTGCACGTATGTGTATTTGGAGGCTGGAGGTCAACCTCAATGTCTCCATCTTACTCAATGACAGGGCCTCTCACTGAACATAGAGCTCACTAGTTAGGCTCTCTCTGCCATAGCACTGGGATTACAGACACATGCCACCACACCCTCACATTTACATGGGTGCCAGGGATCCGAACTCAGGTCTTCACGCTTGCCCAGCAAGCATTTTCCCCACTGAGCCATTTTGCCAGCCCCTCTCTAGTCTTCTGGAATGGGAAGAACAGATGAGACACATGGAAGGGGTGATTCCCATTCTCTTTTCCCCAGCAGTTGATATGAAATGGTCGCAAGCACCTGTAATCTGTGATTAAACCTACAGGAGTCCCTGGACAGGTCGCCTTCCTTCCTTGGGCAACATTTTGCAGCAAACTCACTCAGAGGACTACTGAAGATTCATCTAACTTTAGGTACTTGTATCTGGGTTTCATTTTCCTCTTCATTACTCTGTTGCCAAGGCCTTAGAATAACAGTTACTTGCAGTATGCTGTGTGTATCTCTGTTTACATCCTCAGCCATTGTTCGATATGTACTGGGTCTGTTTGCCTAGTATGACTTCATTATTTTATATGTAAACCATTTTGAAAATGTTTCCTCTTGATTTATATAGCATGTTCTGCTCTGCTCAGTGCAGCAGGAAGAAAGCAAATAAAACAGTAAATAGATTTAAATTTAGTGCAAGCAGTAAGCCACATTCAAGGTATAACTGTGAAATTACAGAAAGAGTTGAGATTTCTATAAGGTTTACTCAGTCATAATACTAACTTCTACTTTACCAAGACCTAAACGTAACTCCACTGGAACACAACTATTATGGTTGTTGGGTTTTTTGTTGTTGTTGGTTTTTGTTGTTGTTGTTTTAGGGTTTTAGTTTTTTGAGGTAGGGTCTCACTCTAGCCGAGGCTGACCTGGAATTCGCTATGTCGTCTCAGGGTGGCCTCAAACTCATGGAGATCTTCCTACCTCTGCTTCTTGGGTGCTGGGATTAAAGGTGTGTGCCACCATGCCCAGCTTATTTGTTGGGTTCTTTAAACATGATTATGCTTATTTAATTCACTGTCAACTATTTGCTGCCTTCTGGAAACAGTACCTTTAGAACTGTATTGGGTGGCAACATGCATTCCAGGATGCCATCTTAGATAAGATTTCTGTGGTCAAGCTAGTTATATAACCCTATCTGTTGTGACATTTAACACCCATACCCTGAGCCAGGCATGGTGGTGCTCACCTATAGTACCAGCGCTGGGGAAGCAGACATAGGAGGATCTCGAGTCCAGCCTGGGCTACATAGCAAGATCCTGTCTCAAAAAACAACAAGCTGGGCATGGTTGGGTCTGCCTTTAATCCCAGCACTCGGGAGGCAGAGGTAGGAGGATCACCGTGAGTTCAAGTCCATCCTGAGACTACATAGGTCAGCCTGGGCTAGAGCGAGACCCTACCTCAAGAAAACAACAACAACAAAAATCCAAATCTTAGAGTCAAGTTGTCTGGGAGCTCAAATCTAGCCTCACTTGCTTTCCTCTAGGTGAGTGTGCACAGGGGAATATACTGCCAAGTTCCTCAATCATCTTATGTCTCAGTTCCTTTGCATTTAAATGGTAATAATAATATTATCTCTTGCATACACATACATGGTTTTTTTGGGGTTAAATTAGCTAAGCAGGCTAATGTCAAAATAGGGTCCCCAAACTATAACCTCACCCAGAAGCTTATTAGAATGCACGTTTTCTGGCCACACCTAGATCCACTAGATCAAAAGTCCTCTTGGTGGGTCAAAATAAGAAATCCATGCAGTTAAATGAAACATGCAGTTCTGCCTCAGTAAACCTTGGGTACCACTGACATCAAGTCTGCATAGGTTTTCCTTTTGTAATGTACTTGATATTCCTATTGTTTATTTTAAAACAGATCTATTTCTGGATTAATACATGTGTGGGCACAGAGGGACACCTGGCATTGCACTCCTGGGCCACCCCTCCTCTCCCTCAGATTTCTGGACTTTTCCATTGCCCCATGCCTGCATTCAAATCCTCAGGTTTCCTCTGTGGTTCTTGTGTAGATCTGGTTGCCCTTGAGTCTAGGCTATCCTTGCTTTCCAGAAACTGACTACTCTAGACTGGAGACGCATCCGCATTGTACAGTTTCCTTTAAACCATCGGCAACTTTCATTGTTTGTCCTACCGCTTGACTCCAGGGGGCGCCGTTCATGCACTACCATATATAAGATGTCTAACATGTCACCCTAACGGGGCGGGGGGGGGGGGGGAATGCTGACCTAATGGTCACAAGACCAGTTGTTTTTGTGAAGCGCAGCCTCAGCAGTGCTTCCCAAGACGTCAGCTTCACTCCTGCTGCTGACCTAGGGTGACTCGCTGGGACTTGGGCACTATGTAAGATGCAGGAGGTAACATCATACTAGAGCGTTTTGCAAAATGTATTAGCCAGCTTTTCTGTTGTTATAACAAAATACCTTGGGTAAACAACGTGAAAGAGGAAATATGAATTTGGCTCACGGTGTCAGGGGTCTTGGTTTGTGGTTGTTTCGCCCAGTTGCTTTGGGTCGGTGACGAGGCTGTTTAAGTACAGAGTTGCTCATCACATGGTGACCAGGAAGCGAAGACAGGGAGATGAAAGGTCAGCGTCTGTCTCACTGGACTCGTGAATGACATGCTCCCCACTTCCTCCAGTTACATTCCGCCTTATAAAGTTTCCCTTACCTCCAAATATCATCTCCAGATGGGGAACAAAACTTCAACACATGGGCTTTGTGGGGGACATTTTAGATTGATACCAACATAGGGAAATCATGATGTCCTGGAGGGGCTCTGATATCAGTGGGATTCTTATGCTCACTAAGGTTCAAAAATCAACATCACTAACAGCAAAAAGAACAACCCGGAGCTGGGGAGATGTCTTAGCAGTTAAGGTGCTTGCTTGCAAAGCCTAAGGACCCATTTTTGACTCTCTAGGTCCCATGTAAGCCAGGCACACAGTGATGAAAGCGTCCAAGGTTGCACATGTGCACAAGGGGGCACATGCATCTAGAGTTCTATTGCAGTGGCTGGAGGCCCCGGAGCACCAATTCTCCCTCTCTTTCTCTCTCTCTCTCTCTCACACACACACACACACAGACACACACACACACACACACACGCACGCGCGCGCGCACACACACACGCACGCGCGCGCGCGCACACACACACACACACATTAAAAAAAGAAAAAGAAAAGGAAAAAAGAACAACCTGGTCTCTTCCAAAAAAAATAATAATAAAGAGTGCTGAGGAGATGGCTCAGTTGGCAAAGTGCTTGATGTGCAAGTTTAAGGACCTGAGTTTGAATTCCAAGCATCCCTGTGAAAGCTGGGTATAGTAGCATGTACCTGTAATTCTGCTACTGGGCAGACAAAGACAGAAAGGCTTGCTGGATAGTTAGCCGAGACAAATTGGTTATCTCTGGGTTCAGCGGGCAGCCATTCCTGAAAAAAGTAAGATAGGTAGAGATTGAGGAAGGCACCCAACATCAACCTTTGGCCTATTCACATATATACATGCATGCACACCTACACAAACACCACACACATACCATAGGCAAAGAAAAGAGAGAAACACCAAAGTAAAGAAGAGAGGGAGAGGGAGGAAAGGAGGAAACATCAAGAAGAAAGAAAGGTGGTTTTATTCAAGTGCCCCCCATACACTTACGTGTTGTGAATGCTTAGGTTCCTAGCTGGTGGCAATTTGGGATTTGAGGCTTCCTGGATCGGACTTTTCAGGCAAGTGCCTTAACCACTAAGCCATCTCCCCATCCCCTATTTAGTTTTTGAGTACTTTGTATATCCTAGATATTAATCCTCTGTCAGATGTACAGCTGACAAAAATTTTCTCCCATTCTGTAGGTTTTCTCTTTGCTCTATTCAATGTCCTTTGTTGTACAAAAGCTTTTTAATTGCATGAGGTCCCAGTGGTTGATAGGTGATTTGATTTCCTGAGCAACTGGGGCTATATTCAAAAAGTCATCACCTATGCCAATATGTTGAAATGTTACCCCTACCTTTTACTCTAGCAGCTTCAGAGTTTCAGGTCTGATATTAAGGTCCCTGAACCATTTTGACTTGATTCTTATACATGGAGAGACAAGGATCTATTCATCATTCTACATATAGATACCCAGTTTTCCCAGCACCATTTGCTAAAGAGGCTGTCTTTTCCTAGTGTCTTCTGCAATTTCTCTTTTGAGTGTTTTAAAGTTTTCAATGTAGAGATCCTTCAATTCCCCTTGGTTAGGTTTATTCCAAGGTACTTTTTTTTTTTTTGAGGCAATTCTGAATGAGAGTGATTCCCTGATATCATACTCACTATAGATCAATAAATATCAAAAGTGACAAAAATCAACCCCCAAACACAACTTATGTAAGAATGGCAAAGTAGACTAAAAAATACATTGATCAAATCTATCACATCAGTATTTTCACCTTAGTGGGCTAGGTTTTGAGCTCTTTTCCTTCCTTGGATTTTTTTTTTTAATTCTTTTTTTGTAACAATATGTCCTGATATAGAAGGTGCAATCAGCACTTCCAGTGCAAGCCTATATACCTGGCTTTGGGGTAGGTATTGACCCAGTGTTAAACAGCCCTGTTACCTTTGGGGGAGGTGGCTTCCTGTCTCACCTGCATTGAATGCAAAGCTGGTTTCCTCTTTGGTGCACTGTGGGTTCAGCTCAGCTGAGGGTGGCTCATATCCCTTGGCGTCCCAAGATCTCCAGTGGTTCTTGGTGCTTAGGGGAGGCTGTGGAGAGTGTCTACAGTTGCTCTGGAGGGGCTTAACTGGGCCCACTTGTCTTCCCCCCCCCAGATTTTTTTATTTGGTAATGCCAGCCTGAGTGGAGAATCCCTTCATCATAATTCTACTCATGCTGGCTCAGGCAGAGCCCATTGAGTAGAAGCTCTACCCGGCTAATTGTTGGTTGTTAGAAGGCCCAAGCTCCCTCCTGCTTCTCGCTGGGGTCTCACCTGAGTCATTAATTCCCTAGACACCTGCACTTTTTGGTAGAAAAGTGTAATGTGTATTATCTCACCTCTTTTTGTTTCCTTAGGTTTCTTTGGCATGGTTCCTATTCTGCCACCTTAACCAGATATCCCCTCAGCTCTTTCTCCATGAGCTCACTGCCCTGGACCTCTTTCCTTTTTCATTCTTTTTAGACAACAATTTAAGTTGCTCCAATTCTTAGAGAACACACACTACCAGCAGTCAGTTTAAAGTTTAGCCATTTTGATTGGTGTATGGTAATATCTCATTGTGGTTTTAATTTACATTTTTCTTTTTTTTTCAGATATACTTTATTTATTTGAGAGAGAGAGAGAATGGGCAAGCCAGGGCATCCAGCCACTGCAGACGAACTCCAGATGTATGTGCCCCCTTGTGCATTTGGCTTATATGGGTCATGGAGAATTGAACCGGGATCCTTTGCTTTGCAGGCAAAGGCCTTAACCACTTAGCCATCTATCTCTCCAGTCCTAACTTACATTTTTCTCATGAACTGATATTGCTAGACACTTGGGTGTACTTGTTAGTTACTTGGATATCGTAGTGGTTTGATTCAGGTGTCCCCTGTAAACTTAGGTGTTCTGAATGCCAGGTTCCCAGCTGATGAAAATTTGGGAATTAATGCCTCCTGGAGGAAGTGTGTTGTTGGGGGCAGGCTTATGGGTATTATAGCCAGTTTCCCCTTGCCAGTGTTTCGCACACTCTCCTGTTGCTGTTGTCCATCTTTTCCCCTGCCATCATGAGGCTTCCCCTCGAGTCTGTAAGCCAAAATAAACCTCTTTTTCCTACAAACTGCTCTTGGTTTGGTGACTTCTACCAGCAATGTGAACCTGACTGCAACAGTAAAGTTGATACTGAGGAGCAGTGTCATTGCTCCTTGAAACTTGACTGTATGGCTTTGGCCTTTTGGAGCTGATTTTCAAGAGGAATGTGGATGAATTTGAAATCTTGGCTTAAGAGATGCACTGCAGTGCTGGTGTACTATTCTGGTCAGAATTTAAAGACCTGAATACAGTAAGAACTATGGACTGTGAAGTTTGGCTTATGAGAGTGAGAGAGAGCTTTGCCTGGACTGGGCTAGAAGCAGTTTATGTGAGAGGCTTGCTGTTATGCCTGCATCCTGAGAATTTGTACAGGGTTGCATTGCATAGAAATGGACTGGTGTGAGCAGAATGATATGGCACAGAAAAAAATGAAATCTTTGGACTGAAACTTCTGCCCGTTGAGCTGCAGTTGCATGAGAGATTACAACCATTAGGATTGGGCCAGCTGACTTGTATTGGGACAACAGAAAGAATGCAGTCTTTTGAAGGGGCCTGAATGCTCAAGGAGTGTCCTACTTTTGAAAGTCTGCTTTATTCCCCCATGGATTAACAAGTTGGTAGCCCACCTGGTATTATGGAGTATAAGAAATGCAGGAAGGAGAGGGTCACTGGATTTGCAACACTGTTTTGTATTTTGGAAATGGCCATGGGCAGTGTGAAGCAGGCTTGTTGGTTTGCCTGCATGGAGACCTGATGGAGCTGTGAATATGAACTGTGGGTTGCAGTGGAGACCCAATGGAGATGCTGGGGCCATGAGATGGCTGCTAAGGAAAGCTGCTGGCCCCAGATGAAGTTTTCCAGGACTGTGAGTAGCCTAGCTGGAACATCAGAATTTGAACTCCAGAGACTTGTTGCTGGTTAGAATTATCAGACTTGGAGATTTGTCACTGACTAGAGCTGTTGGACTTGGAGCTTCAGAGTTTGGTGTTTGCCCTGCTTATTTGAAATCTTGTATTGGTTGAATATTTCTTTGTTAAACCCAATGCCATCTTTTGCAGTGTGTTTTTATTCTGTGCCATTATGGGTTTGGGGGGGATTTTTTGGGGGGGTATTGTGGCTTAGTTAAAAGACCTTGGATTATGAGGATGTTTGAACATTATTGGGATTGATAAAAATTATGGAGACTTTTAAAGTTGGACTGAATGCATTGAATTTTATATCATGTATGGTTATCAGTTTACAGAGGCCAGAGGCAGATTGTGGTTGTTTGATTCAGGTGTTCCCCCATAAACTTAGGTGTTCTGAATGGTAGGTTCCCAGCTGATAGTGATTTGGGAACTATCGCCTCCTGGAGGCAGTGAATTGTTGGGGGCGGGCTTATGGGTATTATAGCCAGTTTCCCCTTGCCAGGGTTTGGCACACTCTCCTATGGCTGTTGTCCATCTGACATTGGCCAGGTGATGATGTCCACCCTCTGCTCATATCATCACTTTCCCCTGCCATCGTGGAGCTTCCTCTCAAGTCTGTAAGCCAAAATAAACCTTTTTTCCCACAAGCTGCTCTTGGTCTGGTGAGTTCTGCCAGCAACCTGAACATGACTGCAGCAGACATCCTCTTTCATAAAAGACTTAATTTAGAAAACTAGGTTGTTTGGGTTTCCCTAATATCTGTTGGAGTCCACCTACTCTGGAGAAATTATGTCATGTCTGTATTGTGAGTATCTTCTAGTCTGTGGGCTGCTTTTTATGTTCCTAATGATATTTAAGATTTTGATGAGACTACCCATCTGTATTTGGATAACAGAAACATTTTAAATTTTTTTTTAAGAGAGAATAGAAGGCCTTTCCTCTTTTCTCCTAAGCAAAAGACATGGCTCTGAGTCTTCTCTCCTTCCTTTCCTCCCTTCCTTCTTCCTTTCATCTTTCCTTTGTTCTTTCTTTCCCTTCCTCCTTTCTTTTTCTCTTCTTCTTCCTCTTGTCTTTCTCCCCTCTGCATTACTGCTTTAATGCCTAATTGTACGATCAGCAAAGAGGATATAACTTCAGAATAGGAACTTCACCTCTACACATTTGCGGCCCTTTCCTGGCTCCTTCCTCCTTTGTCAAATCCTCCATTCCAGCTTTGAGGACAAGCTGCCTTCCCGCAGTGGCCTGGGGCTCCAGCCCTCATTCCTCACAGCTGGGAGGGCAAGGAGCTGGTGAAGGGCCTGGGCATGCTGCAGACTTGTCCCCTAGGGGAGGGAGGGGTCCCCGGCAGGGTGCTCCAGGTGCTGCTGGCCTGAAGCATGGGGTCTGGTGCTTCTGTGTGGCTGTGCGAGGCTCCTGCTCAACTGGAAAACAAGCCGGCACTGCAGGGTCCCCGGGGCCCTCACCCTGCAGTACAACTAGCCCAGGGCCCTCTGCTTTGCAGCCGGAGGAACTGGGAGGAGGAAATGAGTGTTGTGCTGGGTGAGAGTCAGAGTTATGTCCAGTCAGAGTTAGAACCCAGCACCGGGGAACTGGCAATCTAAGAGGCAAGCTGCCTTTAGCTCTCTGAGGTATCCACGCCCAGGTGCTCAGCTTGCCTGTGGGTTTGGCGTCCGAGGCCTGACTTGTTCCAGTGTGAGCCTTGTACCAAGTCTGGATTGATCACTTTATGTAGACAGATGTCCACTGTCTCCATACACATCATTCTCTGTCACTGGGTCCAAAAGGGTGGTTTGCTAAGAACTGCTTAATAAGTATTTAACTAACAACTTCTAGGCCATCTAGAGAGCCAAGTCTTCCTAAACATTTGTCTTACTTTAAGACTAGAAAACAATTCCTGTTGGAAAATGTCCCCTTTCTAGGTATAGCATGTGACATTATAGAATGAACACGCTAGGAAAGAAACCCAGATCTCTAACTTCAAAGCTTTGCACAACAAAGCCAGCCTCATAGAACTTGTAGAATAGTTATCATGGCAGAAATCTGTCTCGTTGCCATTTTCAGTGGTAAAATTCCTTTGGGAAGTTCTCTGTGTCTCAGACCCAAATTTCCACAGGAGCTTTAAGTAGCAAAGTTTGATTCAGAAAGGTAGATATGTAGAATTCTGGGTTCTCTGGGGTCAAATAGAAGCATTCTATTTTATTTCTGAAGATAAGTCAAAGGGGTGGATTTAATCTACAAAGCCCTTTTGTTCATGGTCTAAAATTCCTCAGCCCTCTCAGCTCCCCTTGAAGTACTTTTCACAGCAACTGGATGCTGGGATCTCAGTGCTTATGAAGCAAATATCTGACCTCCAGGGAATATGAAATTTGGTCTTGAAGAAGATAATACCCCAAGCACCAATCATGCCCTATGTATTCACTCACGTTAGATTAAGCAAGTACAATTCTAACATCCAAGCTCTCACTTTCCAAAGTTTGGAATCCATGACTGAGTAGGTTGGAAAAGGTTTCACATGAACTTGAGAAACAGCATAAAATAGTAGATTGGAGAATAATGGCAAATAACGTACAGGGCAAAAACTAAAGGTACCATATTATAAAACAAAGCATATCTTTAAAAAAGAAAAGAATGCATAGTAATCTAACAAAATGAAGGAGGTTGAATTTAAGAAAAACATTCTTAACAAAGATTAATCATTTCTTTTTTTTGCCTCATGCTATGCCACAGCTCATATGAAGGTTAAAAAAGCCTATTAATTTATATAAAAATTTAACTGGCCCCTAAAGATCCTTAAGAGCTGGTCTCCAGGGCTGGGAGATGCCTCAATATACTTGTCACTTAAGCATGTAACCCTAGGAGGACCTGTGACTGCCCAAGTTCAACTTTTCAAAACACACATAAAAAGTCTGGGCATGGCCACGCACATCTTCAACCCCAGTCCATGAGGGCCAGTGACTGGAGAATCTCTGGGGCTCACTAACCAAAAACTGTGGCTCCAGGTTAAGGGACAGACCCCATCTCGAGGAAGTATCCAAGGAGCAATAGAGAAAGGCAGCTGAAGTTCTCCTCTGGCTACCTCACCATGCCCATGGCATGCACACACACATGCATGCACCACACATAATATACGCATATTCTATACACACAAAGAGAGAGAGAGAGAGAGAGAGAACGCAGGACTGGCTCTGCTACAAATATTGGAGCATCTTGGCTTTTTTACTCCTGGTTTCACAAACTTCTCTCAGCCCCTTTTCTTCTCTGCAGTTCACTTTATAATTCTAGACATCAAAATTAGTTGGAAACTACACATCTAGTTCACATGGCTATATCTAGGGAGAATTTTGATCTATGCATCCTGTCTGCTTTGGTTAGCTTGTGGTTCACAAAACACCACACACTCCGTGTCGTAAACCACAGCTTCATGAGTTGTGGGTTGTGGGGTTGGGCAAATGGCTCAGTGGATAAAGTGCTTCTTCTCAAGCCTGAGCACCCAAGTTTGATCCCCAGACTCCATGTCAAAAGCCAGAATTCATGGCAGGCTTCTGTAATCCCAGCACAATGATAGCTAAATGGGAAGCAGAAACAGGAGAATCTCCAGGAAGCTCAGAAGCCTACAGTGAGTATGGCTATTAAGAACAACAGAACCAAGTGAGACCCTGTTTCAAACAGGGTAGAAGATGTGGGCCTCCCCAAAAGTTGTGCTTGACCTCCAGACTGGCACTTCCACTCACGCGAACACACATTTTATAATTTAAACATTATTGTTTAGATAATAAGTTTTTTTCTTTTTTTCTTTATTAATTAGTTTTGTATTCAGCAAACACAGTCAGTTTGGTACCATTATTAGGCTCATCCATGACCTACCCCCTCCCCTTGGCCCCTCCTTGTTGAGGTATATGGGTCATGCATTGTGGAGTTAGCCCACAGTTATGGGTCAGATAAATGTCTCTGCATATCATGACCCAACTTATGTGGCTCTGACATTCTTTCTGCCCCCTCTTCCGCAAAATTTCCCTGAGCCATGTTGGATTCATTTTTGGTCTGCTTCAGTGATGAGGTGTTGGGGGCCTCTGAGGCTCTGGCTCTCTGATTTGGTAGGAGTTGAGTCTTCTCTGTGTTGATCTCCTTCCCCCTTGTGCTGGTATCCGGTTCATCAGGAAAATAGCACCCTTGCTTGTTTCGCCAATTTTTCTTAGTTTCAGCCAGGGCCCTTTTGAGGTATGATAGGGTGGCTCTCTCCTTAGGATCTACATCTATCTGAAAAAGAGAAGCAGATTCTCCAACGGAGAGTAAGTTAGCACCAGGACAAATGAGATAACCCTTACTTTTTTTATATAGAGAATTTAATAGGTGTAGGCCCTCTTGTAGCCCATGATTGATGGTAGCTTGATATTGGAGAGTGGGCTTATTTTTGGATATGGTTCTGACTTGTTTCCCAGCTCCAGCTATGGGTCCCGTACCACTGAGGGGATCAGTTAGCCAAATCAAGAGCAGTTAGTTCCCCACCATGACTGTGTGCCACTATTGCACTTGTGTGGGCATCACAACAAGTTATTTGCTGCTAAGTAGGTTAAACCATGAGTTGCTTGGACAGATATTGGTCATTTTCCCCCAGTTGCCCATGTAGCACCTTCTGGCACTAGACGCGCTGACTGTCTGGGGACTGGCTCTCTTCCAACTTCCAGCCATGCCATTTCATTTTGCATGTCAACCACATAAGGTGTCTTCAGCAGTAGGGTCTTACCACTAACCTTTGGTGGGTCATCAAGTACTCTGACAGAAATCTGTCTGTCTTTTAGGAAACCTTGTAGGTCTCTGCTCAAAAGCTCATTGTGGATGACAGCCCCATGCTGGTACTGGGAGTTACAGGTCAGTGCCCACTAAGAAAATGAGGAAAAAGATAACTAATATACAAGAGTTAGAGAGAAGAGAGGGGGGGTGGAGAGGGAGAGGGAGGGAAGATGTAGAAGATTAAAGTTAGTCTTGATCCTACCCTCTCCAGTGTCTTGTGGTTCAGGTGTTCCCTGTAAGGGCCTGGTGAAGGATCAGTCATTTGGTCTGTTAAATAATAAATTTTAAAACTATGGGTTATGACTCATGTAACTGAATGTGAAGGTCATGAAAAACTTGACCAAAAATTAATTTAAAGTCAAACATGTATTGAATCTGAGGTGGGTTTCTTTCTTTCTTTCTTTTTCTTTCTTTTTTTTTCTTTTTGGTTTTTTGAGGTAGGGTCTCACTCTGGTCCAGGCTGACCTGGAATTCACTATGGAGTCTCAGGGTGTCCTCGAACTCATGGCGATCCTCCTACCTCTGCCTCCCCAGTGCTGGGATTAAAGGCGTGCACCACCACACCCAGCTCTTTTTTATTTTTCTTCTTTTCTTTTTTTCTTTTTTTTTGGGGGGGGGGACCGTGCCTGCCCATGTCGCATCACATGATTTCACCATAGCCCTGGTTTTGGGTGCAATACATGCACACTTTGCATGGCTCACACCATACAATGCCAGCGAACAGCACCTGAAACACCTCAACTCAGATCTGTGGCTTCTTCATGTTACAAAGCATTACAGTGTTTTTACTGTACATACAGAGTTTCCTGCCTTATTGCAACATTATGGCTTAATTATGAAAAACAAAGACAGATGTTTCCCATCATAATCAAAGGGCATATCAAATTAGCATATCTTTGAATTGGACTGCATTACAAAGTTTGATTTTTGAAAATTGGTATTTAGGTTGCTGATTTGAGTTTTATTTTTTTAAAAAATCATGGAATGAAAGTTGGCTTGGGATGGGCGCAGAGTCTTCAGGTTCTGAACTGCCCCTGACCATGCCTCAGCCATTCTGCATGATGTATTCATGCCTAACAGCACTCACAGCTCAGAGTTACAAAATCAGAATGCTGATCAGCAATGAGAAATGTTGAAGATATTCTGTGATCCACAGATCTTATTAGGTTTGTTTTTATGAGCATGGGGCTGGGAAACCATTGGAGCATGGGCAATCCACGAGTGGCTACACCACTGAAGAACATGGCAACCCCTCCCTCAACAAACCATCACTAGAGCGGGGGCTAGAGTGTCCTGAGCCCTCTCCCATCCGTCATCCAATGTTAACAGGCCCAGTTTTGTGCAGGCATTCATAGTTGTTATGAGTTCATGAGTACAGTGGCCACATCATGACGGTGTAACACAGCACTCTTCCCCATCCTCCAGCTTCTGTTCCTTCTGTCTCCTCTTCTGTGATATTCCCTGAGCTTAGAAGGGGTGATATAAAGGTTCCTTTTAGGGCTGACTATATACTTATTCTCAACACTTTGAGGAAATATGCATCTCTATGTTAACCATAGCCTACTACAAAAGGGGCAACACTAAATTTACGTGTATAGACACAAATATTTAGAAGAGTATTTGACAACATGTCTAATTTACAGAACAATAGTAGTAGATGTTTCCCTAGGGCCTATGACCTCCCAAGCCATGAGCTTTTGACCAGGTTTATGGTACTAGGCATGAATTCCCTCCTCTGGAGCAGACCCCAAAGCCAACCAGAAAGCAGCCAGTTACTCCATAAGAGTTTTGTCACCATTGTACTAGTGTGCACATCCTACCTGACAGGTTGGTTGTGGTGGTGGTTTGAATCAGATGTTTCTCATAAATTCATGTGTTCTGAATGCTTGCTGCCCAGTTGGTAGAAATTGGGTGGAGGCTTGATAGATAAGGTATGTTTTGGGGGGCAGGCTTTGGGGTATTACAGTCAGCTCCCCTTTGGCTCACTCTTCAGCTGCTGTTTTCCATCTGCTGTGGCAAGGAAGTCATGTCCAGCCCTTGCTCATGCCATCCTTTCCCTGGCTATCATGAAGCTTTCTCTGTAAGCCAAAACAACTACTTTCCTCCCATAAGCTGCTTCTGGTTGGGTATTTTGTCCCAGCCAACAGTAAGGACAATACTTATAAAGCATGCATCATCCACCCTGAGTAGTACTGTTGATGACTTTTCTCCTCCAGCAGCCCACATGGCATCTTTCAGCACTATGAAAGCCAGCCAGCAGGTAGGAAGCTTCCAGCTCAGTTGCAGCTTTCTCTATATCCTGCATGTGGTATCTTTAGCAACAGGATCTTACCATCTAGTTTTGGTGGACAACAAGGAGCAGTGGCAAGATCTGGTAATTGTTTTGGGGGCCTCTATGTCTTCCCTGACCAACAACTCATGCCTCGCACTGGGACTTTGATTTCATAACCTATGGCTTCTTCTTTACCCGCCCATATAGGGCTCATCTGTTCACTCTCCCTCTCATTTTTTAAACTCTATTTTTAATTAGCTTCCAAAAAAGCTTTTTCAAACAACTTTAGTTTTGATTCACCTTCCTTCTTAACTCTTCCTCTTCTTCCTTTATTCTTTAACAGGGTCTCACTAGGTTGGTCCAAAAGTGAGATCGAGCAATCTTCATGCTTTAGCCTCTGGAGGAGATGGCACTATAAGAACATGCCACTATACCCACCTCTTGACTGTACTCTTAAGACAGCTTTAGTTACAATTGAAAAGAAAGTCTTGGGCTGGCGTCAGTGACTGCTAGGATTTACATCATGGAAAAGAAATGTTCTCTCTGTGATCTGCTTCTCCAAAGGCTAGCTGGAATGCTCAAAAGTGATACGTGTTAATAGAAGTTGATATCATTGAGGGTCCAGAGCAAGGTACCAAAATGATCAAAGGAGTGACTTATTCATTAAGATCAAGAGTCCTGGTGGCGCAGGCCACGTAACGGTGGCAAGGAGACATGCAGTACCAGATAAGAGTCCACAAATATTTGAAAGTGTTAACTCTACGAAAGCGAGTCCTTGTTTTGCTGCTTGGAGGTGACATAATGGGAATTAACAAAGGTAACACTCAAGACAGAACAATGTGTTCAGAATATCAGAAAATACTTCTTACATAGAAAAATGCAGATTTTGCAAACACACTAGTGAGAAATGTTAGACTGATGGATAGCAAAAGCTAACCATGACCCGCGTACAGATCCCTGGATTTCATTGCCTTTCTTGACTCATTTGCCCACCATTTAATACTTCTACATGATACCCAAGTTCTTTTACACTTTTATGGGTCCCATCTATGACACTAGATGTATTCTCTGTGGCTTGGAAGTCTGCTGAGGGCTCAGTCACCAGTGTGGTAGTGGGGGCCGAGGTGCTATGGAATCTTTAAGAAGTGAGACCTAGTGGGGAGTCCCTGGAGGAGAGGGCCCTCCACAGGAGTGAAAGAACTTCTCACTAGACTCTGAGTCAGTTCTCTTGGGAGGGCTACGCATCACGCTGGCCCCCACGCAGCAGGGAAGGCTTCCTGGTTTGAAATGGGATCACATGCACTCCTACCATTGTGTGTTTATAGCACACAAATGATTATGTAACTTGCTTTTTTAAGATTCAACATATGGGCTAAGGAGATGGCTCAGCAATTGAAGGTGCTTGCTTGAAAAATCTGCCAGCCTGGACTCGATTCCCTAGTACTCATGTAAAGCCAGATGCACAAAGTGATGCAAGTGTATGTTTGTAGTGGCAGGGGGCCCCAATGTGTCCATATACTCTCTTTCTCTCTCTCTCTCTCACACACACACAAATAAAATAATTTTTTTTTTTTTCGAGGTAGGGTCTCACTCGAGCCCAGGCTAACCTGGAATTCACTATGTAGTCTCAGGGTGGCCTCGAACTCACAGTGTTCCTTCTACCTCTGCCTCCTAAGTGCTGGGATTAAAGGTGTGCACCACCACACCCGGCTTAAGATAATTTTTAAAAACTACAAAATACAAAACACACATTTTGTTATGCATATCTATCTTAATTTTTAAATTCACAATTTAACTGTTGCTCTGTTTCTCAGTTTTATTTATTGCTAACAATCTGGAAGACAGTCTCCCCTTCATTTTAGTTACCGAAGGTTCATATACTGGAAACTTGCTCCCTAGATTTGTATGCTAATGTTAGTTTAAAGGTGGCACCTCTGGGCAGTAATGAGGACTAGGTAAGGCTGTATGGGGGGTGGGGTGCAGCATGAGGTCCACCAGATGCTGAGGAGACGATGGTTGCATGTTCTTGGGTTTTCCAGCTTGCAGAAATACAAGCCGAACAAACTTCTTTGCTTTACAACCCACCTAGACTCAGGTATTGTGCAATAGCAGCAGAAAACAGACGGTGTCTGCCTATTCCCTGGAGGAGAGCAGAGATGTATCAGCAAGGCCACTCTGCAGCCACTGGCATTGGCTCTTTGGCTGGCTGGCAGTCTCTTCACCCTGGGGTCCACAGCAAGGTAGCTGGAGCTCTCCAGAATATCATGGATAAGGAACTGGGTGGGGTCTTTCCAAAACAAACTAACAATGTGATTTCCCTTCTGTTTTCAGGTCAAATAGACACCTTCCTTCAAGGGTTGTGTTAATAATTTTCCTGAAGGACTGAGGAACTGCCCCAGGTATTCTGCAGTGTCACAGAGTCAGCGGGAGGTAGCTGAAGGAGCTGGTCACAAATCATCCATTCAGTCTCTGTAGTGTGCTCCAGACAGAGAAACGAGAAAGGAGAGGAATGGCATGCCCTGGTGTCTCTCCAGCACAAACATGAGCCTGGATAATCTCCTCAGGTACTTGAAGAAAACATAATTTACCACAAGTCTGTATGGATAGTTTGTAACCAAGCCTATGCCCCTTCTCACCTGGACTCAGATTCCCTTCCTAAAAAATAATGACTTTGGCTGAACTGTGATCAAAGTGTACCAACCTCTCTCAGCCCAATTTCTATGACAAGGTCCTCTGCATTGGTAGAGAATGCCTCAGTGTGAGGCGTCATGGTGAATAGTACCACAGCAATGACTTCTGCTTTGATTACAAATTGCCTCCACCTGAAAATGTCGAAGAAACCTGGGTTTGAGTCAGCGGGAAACCAAGCATCCGGCAGAGAGGTTGGAGAACTCAGTTGTGTTATACCTGCAGGCCCAGAGGGGTTCACACTCCAAGCTCTGGACCCTGAGCTCTGGTGGCTCAGAGCTTTTGTAGGTAACACGATGGACAGTTCGACATCTTCTTAAGTTCTTTACATTATTGGTGGGTTCAAACTCTCAAGCTATGTGACTAAGGGCCATAGGTGAGACGTTTCTTAGCTGTCAGCCATTAAAGAAGCAGTCTTCAAGGAACCTTTCTCGGCAGTACACATAGGCAGGACTATGACATAACATCATTTGCCAATACCTACCAAAACCTGGAAATAACTATAGCTACCAAATATATTTAGTGTATGAAAGTGAGTTATAAAACAATATAACATTAGCACTGTTTTGTTTTAAAAAATAAAATGTATGTAGGGCTTATAAATGAACATCTATCTATGTAAGGCATGTTGGGTATGTGCGTGTGTTTGTGTTTCTGTGAGATTGTGAGGGGTTATGGGAGGTTTGGGTTGTGTGATATATGTGTGGTATATGTGTGTGAGAGATCTGTGGGGTGTTTTAGTGTGTGATGTGTTGTGAAAACTGCATGTGTGGCATTTGTAGTGTATGTTGTAGTATATGATGTTTGTGGGGTGTGTATAATAAGTGCATGATCGTGAGACGTGTGATTGTGAGGTACCTGTGAGGTTTGTGTGATGAGTGTTGTGATGTGAGCAGTATGGATACGATGTATATATGTGTGTCTATGTGTGTGTGGGGTGTAAGGTTTGTGGGTATGTAGTGTGTGTGATGTATGCAACTGTGTGAAGTTTGTGCTGTGTGTGGTGTGAGCAGTACATGTGTGGCGCATGTAGTGTTCATGTGTCTGTGAGGTTTGGGGGAGGTTAAATAGTATGTGTGTGGTGTATGTCTGTGAGGTATATGTGTACATACACATATGTATGTGTGAGGTTCGTGGGTGTGTGTAGCGTGTGTAGTGTATCTGTGTAAGGTTTGTGGTGTGTGTTGTATGCGGTGTGGGAGAGCTGAGTGAGAGCTGTTTGAGGGGTGTAGTAAGTGCGTGGGGTGGGTGGGTGGGTGGGTGCCGTGCAGGTGGGAGCAGGGAGAAGGATATTACTGCTTTCGCTGCTGCACCCAGCCTCTGGGTTTTCATCGTGCACCTGGCACCGCTGCTGTGGTCTGGGAGATGTTTCTCCTCTCATGCTGGGCCCTTCAGAGAGGCAGTGGTGCAATTTCTATCCTAAGCCCAGCACAGGAGACCTTTCTCTGAGGAATCTCCTTTGACGTCTGTCACAGATGTTCTCAGTGAAGGGAGTGCTTGTCAGAGGAGTTTGTGACATAAGGCTTTGTGCTAGATGCCATTGTGAGACAGAGTGGTGGCAACACGTTTCGGGTATTAAATGTCATGCCGAAGGAGCCCTCCACACCTCCAAGAAGGTTAAACAAACAGGAGAGAAAGAGCGTTGTTGGAAGCAGTCCCTTCACAGAGCAGCTTCTCTATTCAGAATTTGCCAGAAGGAAAGAGGCTGCATCAGTGGCTCAGTGTTCCAAAGGGGCACCTGGCAGTAGACAGGAGTACCCCAGGGTAGCAGGGAACACAGGCTTATGCTTCTTGCCTTAATGATTTGTATCTGTGCAATCTTTTAAAGAACAATAACAATTAAAAGTGATACAGGTGGGGTTGTTCTTTATTTTTCTATAATTATCCATCTTCAGTAATAAGTTGTGTTTGTTACCAGGAGACAAAACAGAACTTAAAATATAACATTTTTGTGGCAATATAAACATTTATTAAGGCAGTATTTATTATAGGGTAAAGATACAAATGCTGGAGAGACAGGCTTAACAACATGCATTATAGATTTACAGATACTAAAAACAAAATTGTAAAAATATTCAATAACCTCAGAAAATTGTCATCATCTGTTAAGTGAAACACCACGGGCAGCAAACAGTGCAGTGTACAAACGCACTCTGCTGTGAGCATGTGCAAATTCCACAGCTTTAAAGGAAGACCCCTGGTTCCAGCTGGGAGTCTCTGGGGCCCAAGAAGCCAGCGGCTGTGAACCGACAGGGCTGCCTACCTGGGAGCGTGCGTGTGTAACGGGTATGGTTAGATACGACCTGTAGTGCAAAGATTCATGTCTCCAGAATGGCGTTGTTGAGAAAGGGTGGAGACTCCTTTACAGATGATCGGGGGCCCTGCCTTAAGAAGAGATTTATGTAACTTCTCCAGGGACTCCATGAGATCTGCAACAATGAGTTCTTATAGTAGAGCAAGCACGCTTGGCTCCTAAGTCCTGTGGCTCACATCAGGCTTGTCATGTGAGCTCTTCTGCACATGCGTCACTGATACAATCTGCCTTGAGGGCCTCTCACTAAGCAGAAGCCAATGATAGCTTTTTTTTTTTTTTTTGGCTTGTGGTGTGTGTGTGTGTGTGTGTGTGTGTGTGTCCATGCACATGCCCCATGTGCTCACCTATGCCAGGATGCTCACCTGTGTGGCCAAAGCAGAACGTTAGGTGTGCCACCACACTGCTCTTCCACCTTTTCTTATTTGGAGCTGGAGTCTCTTGCTAAGACTAAAGCTTGCTGTTTTTTCATGAGCCCAGGTAATTCCCTGAGGAAACGCACTGAACTGCTGAGCCACCTCTCCAGCTCAATGTTGGGCTTTTGAATGGAACAGTCTGTGAGTCAAATAAACTTCTTTTCATTTAAAGTATCCAGCCTCTGGTATTTTGTTATAGTGACAGAAAGCAGACAATATTCACCTGCTGAATCGACTTGTTTTACAATTACTGGAGCCAGTATATTATAGGTAGCTAACCTTGACTCATTGTGACCTTAGAACCTCATGTAGTTGGCAGATTACCTAAATCACTACTTGCTCTGGTATCTTGTAATTATGGTTAATTACTTCTAATTTCCAAGTTTACACAAGGAACATTTCAGTTAATAGTGCTGTAGCACCCAAAATAAAATAAATATAAGATTTCAGAAATTAAGCACTATAAGGCTTGGTGATAGCCCAGCTGTAATTTCAGCATTCAGGAGGCAGAGAAAGAAGGATCAGCCTCATTTAAAGAGTGAGTTCAAGTCACCCTTGGCTAGAGTGAGAACCTGCCTCAAAACACAAAAAATAAAAAGTATGTACTCTGGTTGTGTTTAATGATGAACATATGCATTTCAGCTACTCATGAGGCTGAGACAGGAGGATTGCTTAAGTCCAGGGGTTCAAGGCCAACATGGGTAACATAGTGAGACTCTTCTAAAAACAATTAAGCACTCACATCAATCATCAGGGAAATGAACATTGCTTCTCTGGTGATAGACAATGCTATCTACAATACATGATGTAATGACATATTTATGACACAAAGACAGTCACAATGAGTCACAAATATTTGAAATAAAAGAATTCCAGTGTCTGATCACACAGAGTTTTTATTCCTTAGAAATGATGGCATCCTTTCTTTTTGATGTTTGAGAAAGAGAAAAAATGAAAAATATTGACTAGGCCAGGTATAGTGGCGCACACCTTTAATTCCAGCGGTAGGGGAGGCAAAGTCAGAGGTAGGAGAATCACCATGAGTTCAAGGCCACCCTGAGACTGCATAGTGAATTCCAGGTTGGCATGGGCTAGAGGGAGACTGTGCCTTGAAAAACAGAAAACAAAAAACAACAACAACAAAAAGACTATCTAGATAATTATAATGATTATAAAAGCACTGTGGTGTTCAAAGAACTTGTGATTTCCACACCAAATGTACAAATCATGGAAGATTCCCAGCCTCAGGATACAAAGTAAAAGACTAATCAAGATGAAACTCAGTGACTTTCTTTAGAGATCCTGACCAACAAGGTGAGTTTGCAGGGCAAAGTGGCTCCATTGCACCTGGAATCCCATGCGGCACAGCGTCCCTGGCGCCGGCTTCAGCTGACCTGAGGCAGATGCCACAGAACCAGCGAGCCTCAGGACACTGGAATGAGGACTTGGGTGGTTTTCTAGGTGCTGCCTGTAGACTCCTGTAACTTAAAAACTGGAGAATCTAGGTTGGTGGCAGCACACACGTTCACAAATTCCAGAAGGTTCTCACAGAGATGCTTGGGGGGCAGAAAGTTGAGACTGTTAGTGACAGTGGGCTTTGAGTAGTGGCTGAGAGTGACTGCCCTTCATGCATTTATAATCAGTCAACGGATTGGGAAGGAGGAAATTAAGGTTTGTTCATAGATGACATGACTATGTAACAAATCCCAAAGATCTGGCCAAAACAAAACAAAACAAAAAACACCCTCTTGGAATAAATGATCACAACCAGGTTGCAAGGTGTGAGGTCGGTAAACAGTGCTATTGAAATTCAACATATGGAAATACAGATCTTAAGATGAGCTAGATCTGTGTAAGGAGCCCTAGAGATTGCCAGTGAGAGAACCTGAGGAGTGATGAAGGGGAAGTTCAGTATTCGTGTTCCAGCGCAGGCAGCTTGCGCAGCTGGGAAAGCCCATTACTGCTAAGATCTCCTTTTCGTCAGTCAGTGTGATCTGTAGATTCAACGGAATCTAATCAAACTACCTGCAAGGATTTTTGTTTGTTTTTGTTTCTGTGGATACCAGCAAACTGTTGTGAAGTTTGTGTTAAAGGAACAAAATAGCATAATGCTGAAGGACGTGCAGAAATGTTAAAGGGAGCCTTCCAGTTAAGAAGGCGGAACAGGAACCTCAGCGAAGAAACCTGGGGCGCAAGGGGGGGTGGTGGAGAAAGAGGCAAGGTAAGCACACAATTACGACCCACTTCCAGAAAAATAAAAAAATAAAAAACATCCAAGTGTGTCAGGATCTTATTAAGCCAGGTAAGACCCCCCCCCACCCCGCAGGGAAGCAGGAGGGAGCTACCGCAAGGATGGTGGGAACCATGGGCTTCTGGGACCTGGGACCAGCCTGAGCCAGCAAGAGCGGTGGGAGCTCCCGCAAAGGGAGTCTCCCCACTCACACTGGTCCTGCAAAATCAAAAGAATCCAAAGCGGAAGACGACAGGGACCAGCTGAGCTGATCAGGTGAAGGACACCTCCACGTATCTTCTACAACTTCCCTTACACCAGCACCAGGGGCCTCCCAGGGCACCAGAGAAACCAGCCACCCTCCCCTACACAGCATCCAGACCAGCTGATGGGAAGGGCCGACCTAGCCAGGCGAGACAAACCAGAGTGTACCAAGTGGGACCCAGCTTCACGACTCAACGTATGTGAGATAGAAACTCACCCTCGAGAGGTAAGTAGCTGCGCTGCGTAGTTTACACTGGGACAGCATAGACCCCAAAGCTGCATATATTAAAAGTATGAGCTAGAACTGCACATTGCACCTTCCGTCCCAAGGAGGGAAAGAATTCAAAGCTCAGCCCACTAAAGCAGAAATACTGACTTGTTAGATCTGATGTACCTTTAGTAAACTTTGCCATTTTGAATTATTTGTGTGTTAGGGTTTTTTGTTGTTAGTTAGTTTTGATATGTCTTACTTCTTAGTGACTTTTGTTGTTGCTGTTGTTTGTTTTGAGGCAAGGTCTCACTCTGAACCAGGCTACCTTGGAACTCACTGCAGCCCAGGCCAGCTTCCAGAGCGCCTCTACCTTAGTTTCCCAAGTGGCTGCATTAAAGGCATGAGCCACTACACCAGGCATGGGGCCTTTTTGTTTGTTTGTTTCTTTGTTTTAATCTCCACCCACAAAAATGTATTCCGTGATGGTTGTGTTTGTATATTGCTCAGTTGAATTTTAGGTTTGTTCTATATTTTCCCCCACCCAGACTACTATTGGAATCTCTCTACTACTCTTTGCACACACAATCAGATACTTTCCCTCCTTTTCCAACCTCTTTTACATATCCTTTCCTCCTTACCCACTCCTCTTCATTCTCCTGAACTAAAACCTTCCATTGCTCCAACAAACTCAAACATCTGTGGAACCTAACAGTATCCCAATGTCTCTCTCCCAGCTGCTTCTGTGACCTCCATCTTTTTCAAAGTTAATACTGATCCTCATCCTAACTCACCTTACACTGCTCCTATTTCTAAGTAGTCAAAACCCTAGCGTACTTCATACCAGCCTTGCTCATGTCCCCACCAGCAATCACTAAAATCAAAAGAAACACTGTTGATAACTCTGTCCTAGGACATTCACATAGCAGGCATATCCCCCCGCTTGGCTCATGCCTTCTGTTACTCTTGCAGTAATGTAGAGGCCACATCTGGCACCTTGAGCTCATACCCTGAAGATATAACTTCCGATCTACACATCTAAGAATACAGCTGAAAACAGAAAACCCAAGTAATGAAATAACCCCAGATGTGAAACTCTAAACACAGTAATATAAGAAACACAAAAAAAAATGCCAGGAGTGGTGGTGCACGCCTTTAATCCCAGCACTCGGAAGGCAGAGAAAGGTGGATCTCCATGAGTTCGAGGCCACCCTGAGACTACATAGTGAATTCCAGGTCAGCCTGGGTTAGAGTGAGATCCTGCCTTGGAAAGCCAACAACAACAACAACAAAAGAAAGAAAAAAAAAAAAAGAAAGAAAAAGAGAAACACAATTCTTCCAAAAATTATAAATCCAACAACAATGACCTACAGTAAGACTAAATTAGATGAAATGCCAGTCAGAGAATTCAAAAGAATGATTATAAATATACTAAAAATATAAGAAATTTCCAAGATTAAAACAGGCTAAAGGAAACCATGACCACTCAACCAACTCTACAGAAAATGCTTAAAGGGATCCTTCAGACTGACAAGAAGGAAAAGCACATACATGAGGCCACAGGAAAGAATTAACCGGGCTTGAATAATCATTAACCAAGAGACTAACAGAAAAATGGCAAATACTACAAAGTCAAAAAGATTGAAAAAATGTACACTTTTTAAATCATAACTCTGAATATCAACAGTCTCAATGCCCCAACCAATAGACTCAGACTAGCAGAGTAGATTAAAAGGCAGGATATGTTTGTGGCCTCCAAGAAACTCATCACTCCATAAAAGATAGACATTCACTTAGGATGAAAGGATGGAAAATGGTATTTCAAGCAAATGGGCCTAGGAAACAAGCAGGTGTTGCTATGCTAATATATGACAGGATAGACTTCAAACCAACATTAGTCAGAAAAGGAAAGAAAGCACACTTTATACTGACTGAGGGAATGATCCAACAAGAGGACATTGTACTTCTAAATGTACATGCACCAAACATGGGTGCACCCAATTTCATTAAAGCAACACTACTAATTCTAAAGTCACAGCTTAATACATGCATATTAGTGGGCGACTTCAAGACCCAACTCTCACTAATTGGCAAAAAACTGGCAAAAATAAAAAGAAAGAAAGAAAGAGGCATCTAGATTAAATAACATCATTGAACAAGTAGACCTAACAGACAGCTACAGAACATTCCATCCAAATGCTATAGAATATACATTCTTTTCTTTTTAATTTTTTTTATCATTTTCTTTCTTTATTTATTAGATACAGAGGGACAGAGGGAGAGAGAGAGGGAATAGGTGCACCAGGGCTCTAGCCACTGCAAACGAACTCCAGACGCATGCACCCCAATGTGCATCTGGCTAACGTGGGACTTGGAGAATTGAACCTGGGTCCTTAGGCTTTCCAGGCAAGTGCCTTAACCACTAAGCCATCTCTCCAGTCCCAAATATACATTCTTTTCAGAAGCACATGGAACATTATCTAAAATAGGCCATTACGACATTGTTAGGACACAAAGCAAATTATAATAAGTTCAGGGAAATTGAAATAATTCCCTGTACTCTATCTGATCACAATGGAATAAAACTATAAATCAATAGCAAGAAAGACTTAAACATACATAAACTCATGGATATTAAACAGTACACTATTAAATAAAATTAAGAAGGATATCAAAAAATTTCCAGAATATGAGACCCACTCAGTGGGAGGGAATTCATGCCTGGTACTGAGAACCAAGTCAGCAGCCTATGGCTTAGAAGGCCATAGGCCGTAGAGTGAAGATTCCACTGTTCTTTAGTTAGTTAAGGGGGTTTATTCATCAAAAAGTCTTCTAAATGCCTTTGTTTATCTCTATTTATCCATGCCACTCTCAGAGTTTGCTAGAGAATTTGCTTTTTACAGATGGCAGCGAACACCTAGGAGAACCAAGCTCCATCAGCATGACAAGAAAGCCGACTTTCTATCCTGAGAGGAGTCATCTCTATCACATCTGCCAGGGCCAAGAAAGCTTTACAGAGGAAGTGGCGAGTTAAGTATGAGTGCTACTCTCACTGCTAGTTTCAGAACCTCCTCCAGGGAGATGGCTGTAGGCACTGAGGAGACTCAAAACTCAACAAAGCAGAAAATCAGGAACTGGGCTGGAGAGATGTCATAGCAGTTAAGGCCTTTGCCTGCAGGCCAAAGGATCTCGGTTCAATTATCCAGTACCCACATAAGCCAGATGCACAAGGTGGCATATGCATCCGGAGTTCGTTTGCAGTGGCTAGAGGTCCTGGTGCACCCATTCTCTCTCTCTCTCTGTCTGTCTGCCTCTCTCTCTCTCTTTCAAGTAAATAAACAAAAGAATAAAATATAATAAGATTTTTAAAAAAAGAAAATCAGAGGTTGCCAAGAGCTCAACACTACAGGAGATTTATAACACACCCTCCTCGGCTCAGGGAACATTGGCAAGGAGGGTAAGACTTACAGGACAAGAAGGTATACTCTGAGCCCTCATCCCCTTCACCACTATAGAGGCTGACTGGTACATTCATAACCCCACAGAGATTAGAGATACCTTCACTGAGGAGAGCGATCAGTGCAACAGGAGTGTAGGAGAAGAGATATAAGAGTATAACCCAATCAGAATATGAGCAATTTGCCCGTATATTAAAGTTCTCAATAAAATAAATAAATAAAAATTTCTAGAATCAGGGCTGGAGAGATGGCTTAGAAGTTAAGGTGCTTGCCTACAAAGCCTAACGACCTGGGTTTGATTCCCCAGTGCCCAAATAAAACCAGATGCACAAAGTGCTGCATGCATCTGGAGTTTGTTTGCATGCATCTGGAGACCCCAGCATGCCCATTCTCTCTCTCTCTCATTGTATCTATCTCTCTCTGCTTACAAATAAATAAATAAAATATTTAAAAATTTTTTCTAGGGCTGGATAAATGGCTTAGCAGTTAAGGCACTTTCCTGCAAAGCCAAAAGACCACAGTTCGATTATTCAGGACCTACGTAAGCCAGATGCACAAGGTGGCATATGCATCTGGAGTTCGTTTGCAGTGGCTGGAGGCCCTGGAGTGTGCATTCTCTCTGACTCTCTCTCAAATAAATTAAATAAATAAAAGTACTAAACATTTTTCTAGAATCAAATAGTAATGAAAGAACAACATACCAAAACCTGTGGGATACAATGAAGGCAGTCCTGTCAGGGAAATTTATAGCTTGAAGTGTTTATAATAAGAAATTAGGGGTCAGGTGTGGTTGTGCACACCTTTAATCCCAGCACCTGGGAGGCAGAGGTAGGAGGATTGCTGTGAGTTCAAGGCCACCCTGAGACTACAAAATGAATTCCAGGTCAGCCTGGGCTAGAGTGAAAAACCCTACCTCGAAAAACCAAAAAAAAAAAAAAAAAAAGTCATAAGTAATTAACTTAATGCTACACCTTAAGGCCTTGGAGAAAGAAGAGTAAGCCAAACCAAAAACCAGTAGGTAATAATAATAATGATAATGGCAGAAATTAATGAAATAAGACTAAAAATATACAAGAAAATCAACTAAAGATTAGTTGTTTGAAAAGGTAAGTAAGATCAATAAACCCTTAGTGAAATAACCAAAAAAAAAAAAAAAAAGTTAGAAGAGACCCATAGTAATAAAATTAGAGATGAGGGATGAAGAGATGGCTGAGTAGTTAAGGTGCTTGCCTGCAAAGCCCAAGGACCCAGGTTTGGCTACCACGAAACCCACAAAAGCCAGATGCACAAGGTGACACATGTGCACAAGTTTGCTCATGCACACAAGATGGTGCATGTGTCTGGAGTGTGACTGCAACTGCTAGAGGCCCTGGCATGACAATTCTCTCTCTCTTTCTCCTAAATAAAATAAATTTAAAAAATAAAATTAGAGATGAAAAGGGAACTATTGCAAAATATACGAATGGGCTGGAGAAATGGTTTAGTGGTTGTGGCACTTGCATGAAAAGCCAAAGGACCAAGGTTTGATTCCCCAGAACTCATGTAAGCCAGATGTGCAAGGTGGCACATATATCTGGAGTTTGTTTTCTGTGGCTGGAGGCCTTGGTGCACTTGTTCTCTGTATCTGCCTCTTTCTTTCTCTCTCTGTCTCTCTCTGTCTCTCTCAAGTTAAGTAAATAAATAAAATAAAAAAGATACCAATGAAATTCAGAATATAAGGACATTCCTTAAAAACATATACTCCATTAAGTTGAAAAATCTAAAATAAGTGGACAAATTTCTAGACATACATGACTTGCTCAAATTATACCAAGAACCAAGATGAAACAAACCATTTAAGCAGACCTATAACAAGCAACAAGATCAAAGCAGTGGTCAAAGAAAAATCTCCCAACTCTGTCCTTCAAAGAGAAACACCAATGCTTGTCAAGCTATTACATAAAATAGGAAAGGAAGTTACACTATCAAATTCCTTCCATGGGATCAGTATTACACTGATATCAAAACCAGATATAAACACATCAAATTAAATAACAGACCAACCTGCCTCATGAACTTAAGTGCAAATATTCTCAATAAAAACTGGCGAGCAGCATACAAGAAAACATCAAAGCGATCATTCACCCTGATCAAGTGGCCTTTATTGCAGAGATGCAGGGATGATTCAACATTTGCAAATCAATAAATGTAATACCGCATATAAATGAACTCAAGGACAAAAATCACATAATCATTTCAATAGACAAGGAAAAGTCATTTGATAAAATCCAACATCTCTTTATAAGAAAAGTTCTGAAGAAATTGTGAATACATGGAACATATCTTAACATAATAAATCTTTTATACATGCAACAAACCAGTACCCAACATTACACTAGATGGGGAAAGACTCAGAGTATTTCTACTAAAATCAGGAACAAAACAAGGGTGTTTACTTTCTCCACTGTTATTCAATATAGCACTGGAAGTCTTAGCTACAGCCATCAAAAAAAGAGACACATGGGGCTGGAAAGATGGCTTAGCGGTTAAGCGCTTGCCTATGAAGCCTAAGGACCCCAGTTCGAGGCTTGACTCCCCAGGACCCACGTTAGCCAGATGCACAAGGGGGCGCACGCGTCTGGAGTTCGTTTGCAGTGGCTGGAGGCCCTGGCGCGCCCATTCTCTCTCCCTCTCTCTATCTGCCTCTTTCTGTCTGTCTGTCGCTCTCAAATAAATAAATAAAAAATAACAAAAAAATAACAAAAAAAAGAGACACACATAAAAGATATACAAATAACAAAGCAAGAGGTCAAATTATCATTATTTGCAGAGGACATGATTTTATATAAAGGAGCCTAAAACTCTACCAGAAAACTGTTAGAGCTGATATATGCTTTCAGCAAAGTAGCAGGATACAAAGCAAACACAAAATCAATCACCTTCCTAATATGCCAATAACAGCTGTGCTGAGGATGAAATCAGGAAAACACTCCTATCCACAACTGCTTCAAAATAATAAAGTAATAATAAAACACCTTGAAATAAATCTAACTAAGGAAGTGAAAGATGTCTACAATGAAAATGTTAAAACACTCAAGAGAGAAATTGAAGAAGACACTAAGAAATAGAAAGACATCCACATTTGTGGATTGGAAGAATCAATATTGTGAAAATCTCTGTCTTATCAAAGGCAACCGACAGACATAGTGCCATCCCCATCAAAATTCCAATGTCTTTTTTCACTGAAACAGTGAAAAACAATACTAAAATTCATTTGAAAGCACAAACACAAACACACACACATAAAACTCTGATAGCCAAAGCCATCCTGAGTAACAAAAATGAGATTGGTGGTATCACCATACTTGATGTGCTTTTTTGGGGGGGGGCAGTGAAGCAAGCCCAACAGACTGGCCTTTTTTTATTGAGAGAGCAAGAGTGAAAGAGAGAGACAGGGAGAGAATTGGTGTACCAGGACCTCCAGCCACTGTAATCGAACTCCAGACATGTGTACCACCTAGTACACATATGCAACCTTGTGCACGTGTGTCACCTTGCATCTGGCTTTCGTAGGACCTGGAGAGTCAAACATGTGTCCTTAGGCTTTGCAGGCAAGTAACTTAACTGCTAAGCCATCTCTCCAGTCCCACTATACTTGATTTTAAGGTATGTTACAGAGCCATAGTAACAACAACAACAACAACAGCATGGTACTTGCACAAAAACAAATATATAGATTAATGGAACTGAATAGAGGACACAGATATATACCCAGGCAGCTACACCCATCTGATTTTTAACAACAACAGCAACAAAAAAGCCAAAATAATCACTGGAGAAAAGACAGCCCCTTTAACAAATAGTGCTGGAAAACTGGATATCTCTATGTAGAAGAATGAAAATAGAGCCTTATCTCTCTTCATGTACAAGAATCAAGTCCAAATGGATTAAAGACCTTAAGGTCAGACCTGAAACTCTGAAATTGCTAGAGAAACACGTAGGGGAAACACTTCAACATATAAGACTTTCTGAATAGAACCCCCCAGTTGCTGAGGAAATAAAACCACTAACCAACCACTGGGACCTCATGAAATTACAAAGCTTTTATACAGCAAAGGACACTGTGAAGAGAGCAAAGAGTCAGCCTATGGAATGGGAGAAAATCTTTGCCAGCTACACATCTGACAGAGGATTAATATCTGGGATACACAAATAACTCAAAAAAACCTAAATAATAAGTCAACTCAATCTAAAAATGGGCTATACAGATGAATCGAGAGTTCTCAAAAGAAGAAATACAAATGGTCAATGAATACTTTTCAAAAAAATATTCAGCATCTTTAGCCATCAGAGAAATGCAAATTAAAAGTATTTTGAGATTCCATCTCACTCCTGTCAGAATGGTTGTCAAAAGAAGTCTAATGACAATACATGATAGAGATGTAGTGGAAAAAGAGGCACCCTTCTATAGCCTTTATGAAATTAAGTGTGGGGGTTCCCAAGACAGTTAAAATAGATCTATCATATGAACCGCCCAGCTATACCACCCCAAGGCATATATTGTGAGAGGGAAATGAGAGATGAATAAGAGAAGCCTTAAATAATTTCCGCTGCTTATGTCACACACCTCCCCGTAGCAGCTGCCACAGAGCTGGACTTACTCAGCTGTGCAGAGTTCATGCCCAGCCTCTTCTGGATGCTACACCCAGGTGTGTTGGCTTCTTAGTCAGCCCTAGACCCATAATGAAAAGCCCCATTGGAGCCCACAAGGGGCTTCTGTCTTCTTTCTGGCTCCTGGGCTATTCACCTCTCAGAACCTGAGGTTTTTGCCACCAGTAAAGTTTTGCCCTTCCCACCCTGACAGCTTAGTTGCTACTTAGATACATCTATCTATAAGAGAGTTTTATTTATCTGTAAGGAAAAATGAAATGATGAAATTCTGTGAAAATAGATGGATCCAGAAAAGATTATGCAAAGTGAGATAACCTAGGCTCAGTGAGTCAAACATCACATGTTCTCCCATATCTGGGTCCTAGTTTCAAAGTTTTAGGTCAGTATTTGAATTGGAGTAAGAATCAGCAGTAGAGGCCAGGAAGCTAGACAATAGCCATGAGAAAGGGAGGAGAGCGACAGCTTAAGGGGAGAACACTGGGGGCAATATATATATATATATATATATATATATATATATATATATATATATATATATATATACTGAATATATAGCTGAAAGCCTCCTCCATTCTGACTAGCTGTCATGTTGCTGGAAAGATCTATGCAGCCTGTTGGGGGAGAAAAGTCATCAATCGTCTTAACCCACAGGGGACCCTGCAAGCCACATAGCTGTGTAGCCAGGCAAAATGTGCCAACTGGTGCAATGGTGGCATGTCTCTTATGGGGGAAACCATCAGCTCTGTGATTAGATCTGAGGCCTGCTTCATGGGAGGGAATTCATGCCTGGTACTGAAAACCTAATCAAAAGCCTATGGCTGGGGAGGCCATGAGCCCTAAGGGGCAAGCCATGACTATTGTTTGGCTAAACATATATAGTATGCCCACCAAGTTGCCCTCTAAATTTTTATGCTCATGACCATATATTAATGATACTCTCACTTTTGGTTAGAGAAGCTTCTATTTTCAGAGTTTTGGGATGACCCAAAACTCACCAATGTGCTGAGAAGTACCAGTGAAGTGTCCAGCACTGAGACATCTCTATCACAACCTTCCAAGGTTCAGAGACCATTGTGAAAGAGGTTGTGCAAAGAATGTAAGAGCCACAAGAAGGGAAGGGGTGCTTTGGAACACTGTCTTCCAGACACGACACAGTGGCTGACAGTACCTGCACTAAACCTGAATGAGGGCAATAAAATAAATGATGACGTCACAACAGAAGGACTAGCTGGAAAGGGTCCCCTGGAAGGAGGTAGGGGAGAGGGGACAAAGGAGGGTGGTGGTATGGGCTTATGTCAGGGCACACTGTGAATATGTATAAAGGTTGTCAATAAAAAGTAAAAATGACAAAAGGGTTAAAGGATTAATGCTACCCACTTTTAACATCTTACAAGGCGACAGTGATGAAAACAACATGGTGTAAGTAAAAGAACAGAAAAACAAATCAGTGCAGCAGACTAGAGAACCCAGAAAAGAGGCCCTTGAAAATATGATCATTAGATCTTTGATGCAGGGAGAGAGGAAAATCATTATTGAAGGAGACTTCAACAAATGGAACTCAGCATGCAAACAGACAAAAATGAATGAAGGCAAAGACTTCACACCTGTCTCAAAAAGTAGCCTAAAATGGGGCTGGGAAGACTGCCCACTGGTAAAGGCACTTGCTTGCAATGCCATTCTGGGAATCATCTCCTCAGTACCCATGTAAAGCCAGGTGCAAAACATGGCACATGTGTCTGGAGTTTGGTTGCAACAGCAAGAAGTCCTGGCACATCCCCATTCTCTCTCTCTCCCTCTCTCTCTCTCTTTGTGTGTGTGTGTGTGTGTGTGTGTGTGTGTGTGTATGTGTGTTTATTATACTAGAGATAAACTAGGGGTATAGACCACACCACCCCAGTTTGTGTTAGCATGCTCTGTGGTGTTTGCACCACACACTTCTCAGAACAAATCCCCATGGGTAAATGACACATGACCCTGTGAAGTGCAGTGACATTTCTTATTGTGGAGCATCTGATTTAATCTCACTAATCTGCGCTTCTTGGGAGTGGAAGAGCAGAGCCTCACAGTTGCTTGCTTATGCTGCTGCTCCTAAAGCACAGTGGCCCAGGCCGTGCCTCACACTGAAGGGATGCTAGCTGAGTGCAGTTCAAAGGAGCCCAGAGCCGGGAGGTCACTTCTCCTTGGAAGTTAGCCTTTAGTTGACATCACAGATGGGGCCTTAACCTCAGCCCCTTTCATCTCCCACACGAGGAGTCCTTGACTCAGAAGGACCAACTGAAAATGGTTTTCAGTTGCTTGATGTATTCGGGTTTTCTCTAAGATGGTACTGCGCTGCTGGCCACATTGGAACCAGACTCGATCAGAGAGATTATCTAGACAGAAGCTAGTTTGACTGATGTGTTCATTGACGTTTCTGCTTCCAGATACCTCCTGGAAGCTTCCAGGAGAGCTACAAGCATCCAAATGCAGTCCCTGACCCATTTTGACAAGTGGGAAACCCTATAGAGACCTGGGATCCATTGGTTTATCCAAAGACAAGAACATCCAGTTGTTTCCACTCGACACGGCAGTGTATGAGGGACATTACTTCAGAGTGCAGTGACAGGATGTATAACCATACCAGGGGAGGGTTGGATGTCTTCAGAACAGAAGTGGCATAAGTCTTCTTGGAGACAGTCTGTCCTTGTCAATATTTTCCTTGTATGCATGAGTTAAGGGAGTTTAGGAAGTATGTGGAATGTCTTAGAATATAAAAAACAAAAAAATCACACCCAACACTCAGAGATGGTATACACCTTGAATCCCAGAACTTGGGAAGTTGAAGTAGAAGGGCTGTCCAGAGTTCAAGGCCAGCCTGGGCTACATACAGAGTGAGTTCCAAGTCAATGCAGACTAGAGTGAGACTCTACCTCACCAACAAACCAACAAACAGCAGGAACCCACTAGCGGAAGTACATGAGGCTGGAGATGTAACTCGCGTGGCTGAGTATTGGCCAAGCGTGCTTGAGGTTCTGGGACCGATCCCAGTACCACCTAAAACCTGGCGTGGTGACACGCACTTATAATCTCAGTGCTTAGATGTGGAGGTAGGAGGATCAGGAGCTTAAGGTCTGCTTCAGCTATAAGTTCAAGGCCATCCTGAGATACATGAGAACCTGTATCCAAAAAAAAGTATAATGTGAGATATGTCTTAGGAAATGATAACTAAAGAAGTATAGGCCCTGACACTACCTCAGGGACAGGCTTACCTAGCATATGCAAGACCCCAAGTTCCATACCTAGCACCCCACCTTTTGAGAAAGAAAAGGAAATTCCAAAAAGGAAACATTAAAAAGCAAACAGAACTATTTAAAATGTGAGACTGAACTCGTGTACTGTTCAAACCAAATATTTTGCTATTAAGATTTATTCAAGAATCACAGACATGTGGAAATAAACACACCATAAACTACATTTTCAAATATCACATTAGGAAAAATTAAATAAAACCAATTAGAGAGGGGAGTTACAGGAAGAAAGATTAAACTTTGCCCTCCTTTAAGTTTTGCAAAAAAAATATTTTCCACTGACCTAAGAGGTTTTACATTTCCATTATGAAATAGAACACTTTTTTCTTCATTTCATAAAAGAGCATTTCAAAATTCATAAACACATTCTGCATTCTAGAGTGCAATGAAACTTCTCTCATGTACTGAACATAAAGTAATTTTACTAGACGGAATCTCCCATTGTTACGGAAAATCCAAATAATGTGCAATAGATTTAATTGTAAAGAAAGGAGAATTAGACTCAGGTGGTGAGTCTGAATCACAGGTTGGGTCAAGCCTTGAAAGGCAGGAAGCTCTGGACAGGCCAAATGCTGTCCTCCACGTACCTCTTCTTTTGTGAGTTTTACAATGCCAAAGAAGCACTCATGGACTGGGGAGATGGCTTCGTGGTTAAAGATGCTTGATTGCAAAGCCTGCACAGGCCAGGGTTCAATTCTCCAGCACCCACATAAAACCAGACACAAAGAGAGGCATAAGCATCTGGTATTCATTTGCAGTGGCAAGAGACTCTGATTTGTATGCCCACCCCTTCACACACATGCAAATAAATTTTTTTAAAGATGTATTCCTGAATTATGCCAAAGTATCTTAAAATCACATTTTTTAAGAAAAAAATCTCTAGTTTAGATTAATTTAGGTTCTACCCTAAGTGTCAGAACGGGTGACAGTTGACTTTCTCCCCCTCCATGAACACCACTATTTAACTGGAAGTCAAAAGGTAATAATTTACTTTTTCATTAAAAGGCATCCATTAGGGCTGGAGAGATGGTTTAGAGGTTAAAGCATTTGCCTTCAAAGTCTAAGGACCTAAGGACTCCCACCAAAGTCGGATGCACATAATGGGGCATGCATCTGGAGTTCCTTTGTAGTGGCACGAGGCCCTGGGGCGCCCATTCTCTCCCCGTCCCTCTGATAAATAAATAAAAATAAATTTTTCTTTCTTTCTTTTTTTTAAAGACATCCATTAGAAAGAAAATCAAACTTTAAAAATGCTATATAACCTTAGCCTGGGCTAGAAGGAGACTGTGCCTCAAAAGAAAAAAAAAAAAAAATCCTGTAACTCTGGAAGTAACCTGGGTATTTGCGGGGGCGGGGGGGATTGATGATTAAATGCTGTTGTTAACTCTGCATTTCGGGCACCCTGCGTTGGTGCGAAAACACGATTTTTATCTGCCAAACCAGGGCTAAAAGCTGCCATTTGTAACCCACGTCCTCCAGGGACCTGGTCACCCTCGAGTGCAGCGTGGTCGCAGCAGCAGCAGCAACCTCTCCGTCCCTTGCAGCTGGGAGGCAGATAGCCCACGGGGCCGAGGACCCGATCGGTCCAGAACCCCCTCCCCGCCGCGGGGCAGCTCCCCGCCGGTGCCCGCGGCGTGACGTCATGGGTCTGCGGCGCAGAGATGAAAGGGATGTCGGCCAGCGGCGGGCGCGTCCGGCTCGCGGCACAGCCCACAGCGGCCAGGGACGGCCGCCCAGCCCCAGCCCCAAGCCCAGCCGCGGAGCCGGCGCTGCGGGAGAACCGCGGGCCCATGTGGAACAAAAGACCGTGTGGCCCAGGGGGAGGCGGGCGCCGGCCGGGTACCTGCTGCCCGCGGGCTTCGCGGGTCTCCGCGTGCGCGCGGGCTCAGCCGCGCCGCCTTTGATGTTGGGCGACCGATCAGCGATCAGATTACAAGCATTTCATCTCGCTGCTCGTCTGCCTTTGATCTGCGCGGGTAATTTCATTTCCCTGGATTTGAAGTTTCGTCTGGGCTTGTGCTGACACACATTTCTTTTCGGGGGGTGGTGAGTGTGTGTTGCAGTAGGGGGGGGGGGACACGGGAGAAGCGTTTCGGCGTGGACGTGCTGCCAAAGGAGGGACCGGCTGCCCGAGGACCTCGAGGGAGGGCCCGGGCGGAAGCAGGTACCGCGGCTGCGGGGTCGTGTCGCTTTCACTGCGTTTGCCGCTGGGGGAGTGGGGGTGGGGGGGGGGGGGGGAGAGAGAGATTGAGATTTGTTTTTCTAATCAGTTACCAACAAACATCTCTGTAGTGGAGCACTGCGTGCCGCTGCATGTATGCATGCGAGTACATTGATTTCGTGATGCACTTCCTTTTCAGCAGCTTGCTCCAAGAGTTTGAAATCTATCATGCAAATTTTACTTGGAAATGAGTTGTTGGAACAGGACAAAACAGAACAGCGCTAGCTTTAGCATGCAAGCAGGGTTTCAGCCCTTGAAATCTGGACACGATCACAGGTTCTTTTATTTAGTAAACAGTGGGACTTGCTGAAAATGCTTTCTTTGTTTTCTTATACAAAAAAAAAAAATGCATCTCTGGCAAAACTGTTTTAGTTTTTTTTTTTTTTAATCTTATCATCTCTAACTTGTTAATATATCAGATGTATTTCTTTATGCAGTTTGCATGCTCAAGGGAATCACTGAAAAGGCATCAGAGCTTGATCAAAGCCTTTTAAGTGTAAAACTGAAAAAAAATTAGAAGCAGTGAGGGAGTAAAGTTGCACTAGGCTTGCTAAAAATATTCTAGCCATGTTCTGTAACCTTTGAAAATAGCACAAGCTTTGTTTACAGAAACATTCACGAGGTTAATATTCTTAAATTAACATTTACTTTAAATTTATACAGACAGCTGTTGTAAGTTACAATTTGCCAACTGTTTATGAAAACCGAGTAATCAAACAGTTATTATGTTACATAAAGTATTTTAGTCACATTTTCACTTTAGCTAATGCTCTGCAAAACCAAATTATACTGCTCCGATGAGTTTAAAAGTCAACTGTTATTTCTTTGTGAATTCATTGCTACTCAACTACACACACACACACACACACACACACACACACAGAGAGAGAGAGAGAGAGAGAGAGGGGGGGGTGTAAAATCTTTACATTGAAATGTGAGAACTCAGGACAGTGGGAAAGCAAGAACACCACGTTCACACTGGTTTTAACCTTCTGGTTCTAAGCTTATTTGGGCAATATATTTCATTTTCATCACAACAGTTCATTTTATACCAGCTGAACCATAAAGGAACAGTAAGGAATAAGGATAGTTCTACTTAACTCTGAAATTCTGATGAAACAGGAAAAGACTAGTACATCTGATTTCATATGTAATTAATTTTTGTGATCCAATTAATTAAATTACTTTCAAACTTTCCCTTTGCCAGTAGGAGGGTAATTTGGGTTGTTTGCCTAATTTTAAAACTTTGACAGTTATTAAGTGGACATTACTTAGAAGCATTCCAAACTGACTATATTTTAAAAGGTATCATCGAGAATTTAATCTTAAATATTTAACTCGATTTTAGTCATGCTAGAAAAGCATTTAATTTTTTTCTAAAAATAATACAGCCAATTATGTTCATAATATACTGATTTTAAATAATTGTTTTAAAAGTCCTGTCCAAGTAAAAAATATTAATGTTCACATTCTGAGAAGAAAAATTGGTCTTTGAAGTAATGTCAAAGATGGTATCTAAAGAAAAAGTGTGCTTGGAACATGCTCATTTAGTTCAGATTTGGAATTTTGAACATTTGTTAAAAATGAGTTTATTCTGTTTCTAAGTTCATGTTAACAAGTAGATTCTGCTTAGCATGAAACAAAGGGGAGAATTAACAATTATCTGATTAATTTAGGCTTTGTAGAAAACTAGCTTGGGCAAGTCAAGTCCTTGAAAATCCACTTCAGTGTCTGAATTAATTCAGTTAATTGTTTACTTCTTATGTCTTTGTTGAGCAATGAAACGGAGTGCATTTGGCTTTAAAGGAAAGGAGACTCCCGCTGCAGGCACGGGAGCACTCTCAGAGGCATTTCTTAATTAATTGCCACAGATGCCCCTGATGGTGATTTAGTGGATATGTCCAGCACAGCTCCACTGAACGCCTATAATATTACATCTTTCAAAGCACTTGCCTATCTGTTGCTTCAATAGAAGCTTTGTTCCTGCATAAAGGCCATGTCTTCAAAAGACTTTTATTTTCAGTCCTGATGTGATGTGACCTTAAGAGTCACTTCATTACTCAGCATTCTCACGTGTAAAGTGAGGGGGTTGATCAGATCATTTTCATGGAATGAGCACAACTGGAATTTTTATAGCCATTGTACAGATGAGGCGAGCGGGAGAATAGGAAAGCATGCTGACTATCTTAATTAAGGTTCCACGGCTAATTTGCTGGTTCCATGTCCTTGCCCATCTACTGTGCATGGTCTGTTTTTCAACAACTGCTTAAACAAATGCACTGTTGGGCTGACCACAGAACAGTGTGGGCCTGAAAGGTAAAAATAGCTACTTCCTACAGCCGTCTCTTCTTTTGTTCCCATGATAGATAATGTCAGTCAGCTGGATCTGTCCAATTACTTCCCAACTCTTCCTGTGCTTTCTCTCTCTCTTTGTCTGTGTGTCTCTCTCTCTTTCTCAGATTGGGTCTCGTGTAGCTCAAGCTAGCCTCAAACTCCCTATGTATGTTTGGCTGGTCTTGTACTCCTGAACTCCTCACCATCCTACTTCTACCTCAGGGCTGTGCCAATGTGCCTGGCTTTCTTAACATTTAAAATAATTATCATAAAGAAATAGAATATATCAATGGTATATTGTGTGTGTAATTGTATGTTGGAGTTGAAATCATAGAAGTATCTTTGTGTTCCTGAATTACTGATATTTTCTTAAGATGTGTCAGTAGGATCCATGAAAAGTCTAATAGTTAATTAAAAGTTATTATCCCTCAAGGGCAATTTACAGTGTGATTTTGTGAAGTCAGTTTGTAAATTTTATATAGCTTCATACATGATATGTGTGACCTAGCATGTTTAATTATATTCCAGATTTAATTATATTAAGAATCAGTGAATGCATTCTTTCTTATTGTTGTTGCTTTTGTTTTTTGGCATGCCAACAGACATGCCATTTTTTATGTGAGAGAGAGATGGAGAGAGAGAGAGAGAGAGAGAGAATTGGTACACCAGGGCCTCCAGCTACTGCAGTTGAACTCCAGACACATGTGGCCCCTTGTGTGCATGTGTGACTGGTGCAGTTGTGTCACTGTGCATCTGGCTTACGTGGGGCCTGGAGAGTCAAACAAGAGTCCTTAGGCTTTGCAGGCAAGTGCCTTAACTGCTAAGCCATCTTTCCAGCCCTGAATGCATTCTTATTAACTCTTTATTTTCTATTTTTGAAAAACATGTTTTAACGCAATTAATTCAGCTATTGATTAAAATTTCACAACATCATATTGCTTTCAAGGCCAAATGCCTATCCATTGTACTATTTTTTATATAAATCTTATAAAGTTTCATATGTATATTCATAGGTTATTGCTAACATTTATTAATTCACTGATTACAAATTTAATGATATTGGGTACTTGTGTGCCAAGCACACTACAATATACTTTTTAAGTACTATCTCATTTAAATTCGCAAATAATGAGTTTGTTATTCCCATTGCGTGCATGTGGAAATGAGTCTTTAGAGGAATTAAATAGCTTATTTAAGCCCTCTGGACTCATTCAGTGGAGTCCTAGAGTCTATCTGATTTACAGCTTAGGTTCTGTTGTTCTAGAGCCAGGCAGTTAATTCCTTCTATTATAAGAATTACTTAGAGTTGAACTCTTTTGTCAGCAGCTCCCTCCTCCATGGGTTCTGGTTTTTTTGTGTGTTTGGTTGGCATATTTTATAAGAACTTTTAGACACTTTAGATAGAGTTTTCTATCAGCTGGACTAGAATCTCAAGCTATAAAGGACCTCAAGACGTAAACCTTTCCTCCTGTGCTTTAAGAGTGCACTGAGATCAAGCACCCCACTAGCCAACCTGCCCAAACCAGCCAGGGAGAGCTCATATTTGGTGCCCATTTAAAGAGTCATTCTTTAACATTTAATTAGCCTCATTGGGAGGAATGGGTGAGATGGATGAAGAGAGAGCAGAAGGAGACTCCCTGGAATCTCCTGCTCTATCACAAGCCATTCACCCTGGCTTCCATAGTTAACCCTTAAATCATTCACTTGCCTGAATCAAGACTCACATCCTAGATTGAGAGGGTAGCCTAGCACTGCTTGCTGTGACTTCAGTCTGCTCTTTCAGGAGAAGAGAGAGGCCAGGAGAAGGTCAAGTGACTAAGAAGCTATTCCTTTCAAATGAACACGAGTTCTGTTTCCTCCATCCTGTTAGCTATCCCCAGGCCACTGGCTACCCTGTAGCTTCACACCAGGGGCTATATGACCCAGCCAGCCCTGTGCAGGGTGAAGGGAATTCTGAAGTGAGAAGGGGAACAAAAGGAGGGTGGGTGGTCTTCTTTCTCACTGAACTTAGGAGCAAAGTCTGGCCAGTGAACTCACACCCTGAAAAAGCTTCATGAATTTGACTAAACAGCCTCTTTGGGCTTTTTCAATGGCTATGGATGTGCCAGTAGTGGGGTGAAGATTATTTTAGGGTACAAGGATCCCCAGATTTTGATTCCAGCTTGATTATTAACTTGTTAAATTGCCTTGTGACTTTGAACATGACGCTCTGTCTCTGGCTACACAGTCCTCCTAGCTTTCCACTGATGTCTATAACTGGTAACAGTGGGTGTCAAGAATTACTTAAATAGCTGGGTTTGCTCCCCTTCCCCGCTTTTTTCTTTTTTTTTTTTTTTCTGAGGTAGGGTCTACCTCTAGCCCAGGCTGACCTGGAATTCACTATGTAGTCTCAGGGTGGTCTCGACTCACAGTGATCCTGCTGCCTCTGCCTCCTGAGTGCTGGGATTAAAAGAAGGGGGAAAGCAGGGCATGCACCACCACGCCCTGCTTCGCCCCCTCTTTACTAACCTATATTTGGCAAACTTTATTATTCATGACTAGCCTGATAGCCAGTGTTTTAAAGGGAGCAAAACATTCCCAGCCCTAACTCAAAGCATCACTTTCCTTGTGAACATGTCTAGGAGTCCCATGATCCTTCCTTCATTCCCCCTCCCTCTCTTCCTTCCTTCCTTCCAACAAGATCTTTCTATGTAGCCCAGGCTGGCTTCAAGCTTATGATCTTTCTGCATTAACCATCAGAGTGCTGGATCATAGGCCTGGGACCCCACACATCTAGGTCACTTCATTCTTTTGGAACAATGTTGGTACTCAACTACAGGGTCTGAGTTCTCATTCAGAAACTGTCACCAGATCGTGTAAACGCTCAAAGTGAGACCAAGTGGAGACTCAATATGTATCCCAGAGTTAGAGGGTAGAGGCTCACCCGCCCTTTTCCCATTGCCAATTGTCATTTCAGTTAACATGTATTGACTGATATTCCTACTGAGATGGTGTCATTTACTGAGCATGTGTTACGTGCCAAGTATTAGCCTAAGTGCTTTAAATACCTGGTGTTATTTAACAACTACCAATGAAGCCACTTGCTGTACAGAGAAAGAAAGCTTACAGTGGTTAACTATCCCAAGGCCATACAAGTAGTGCATGCCAAGTTGGCATCAGGAGGAGATTGTCTGATCCCAAAGCCTGTGAGTGTTCAGTCAGGTCTCTGCACAGTGAGTGAACAGGCTAACTGGCAAGATCAATCAAACACATGAAAGGATTCAAGAACTAATGAACTGAATAATGAGTTGCTGTCCTGAAGTACAAAAGGAGGTCAGACAGGACAGGAACACTTGGCTGAAGTCACAGAAGGTAGTTCCTGGGTTGGCAGATTAAATTCCACCAGAAAACATTGTTTTTGAACATTTGTTTTAATGGCTGATACCATCAGAGGTAGAAATTGAAGCAACATTTTCCCCTTCTCCAGAAGTGTTTTAACTCCTTAAGGCAGAAAGCTATGTCCACAGATCCCCTTGACATAAGGCAGAATGTGGCCAGTGCTAAGTTATCACAAACCTTGGAAGACAGAAATTAGAGCTGAGGGTTAGGAGAAAATTTACGGGAGTTGAGGCCCCTCAGCCACTTCTGAAATAGGAGTAAAGAGTCAGGGAGGCGAGCGAGATGCGTGAGCACGAAGAGGAAACCTCCAGAGCCCAGGAAGGGCAAATTCAGGCTACAGTTGAGGCAAGGCAAGCAGACCAGTTTGGTCAGAATATAAAGTTAGAGGTCTACAGGAAAGATAAGACTGAAAATGTGGGTGGAGACCAAGCAAGGAATTATTTGCATGCTAATCCCAGAAGCATGGAAGCCCCTTCTCCAGATGGCAGCGGCAGTCAGAAAAGCAGGCAAGGGCTGAGAGGATTCTCAGGGATGGTGGAGAAGCCCTGTACCATGGAGGAGGTGGCTGGCATGAGGGGAGATGAGCCAGAAGAAGGGTGAGTGCCTTGGATCTTGCAAAGAAAGAAGCAATTGTTCTGGTTGTTGAAGACAATGAGCTGAGTACCCACTCTGTGCTAAGCTTTGGGCTTAACAAGATGTGACCCCAAGGGATAGAGGTGTAGTTGGGGAGACACAAGGCGATTGTTTCAGCATACACAATGTGGGAATGACTATGTTAGTCACGTGCTTAGAAGTGCTCATGACGGACAGGACAGCGAAACTCACCCTTGCCTTCAAGTCTGCATAAGATCATGTACCTTAGATGTCAACCACTTACAGGTAAATTGTTGCTGGGATTTCTGTGTGGGACGGGTTAATTTGAAGTCTATGACCTCAAGGTATGAACTTAGCAATGAAGATATTTTCTTCATGGGAACCTAATACTGCACCCCCTTGATTTAGTGTGGGACAACAAGATGCATTTAGGGTAATTAATGATAAAAGCTTAACAGGACATTAGCTGAGAGTCTACACTGGAAGCACACAGAAAAGAAACATAGATTCCATCCAAAAAGAAGTGCAGTTAACATAGGAAGGCCAGACCCATAGAGTGATACCTCTTTGGATCAAAAACAGCACTTAGGAGGCAGAGGTAGGAGGATCACTGTGAGTTCGAGGCCACCCTGAGACTACATGGTGAATTCTGGGCTAGAGTGAGATCCTACCTCAAAAAACAAAACAATAAAAACCCATGCAGTTTCTTGGGTTTGAAGGAACCTTATTCACTGATCAACTCACTGAACAGACAGAATAATAATGGCTTACATTTAGGTAGCACTCTACTACAGAAACATTTTTTTTTTTAATTTATTTGAAAGAGAGAAAGAAATAGGCAGGGGGGAGAGAGAGAGAGAGAGAGAGAGAGAGAGAGAGAGAGAGAGAGAGAGAGAGAGAGAATGGGTGCGCCAGGGCCTCCAGCCACTGTAAACGAACTCCAGATGCATGCACCCCCTTGTGCATCTGGCTTATGTGGGTCCTGGGGAATCGAACCTAGGTCCTTTGGCTTTGCAGGCAAGTGCCTTAATCACTAAGCCATTTATTTCTCCAGCCCTGCAGAAACATTTTTATATTTACTTGTAAAGTAGATACTGTTAGCACTATTAGCCATGGGGGTGGACCCTCTGCTTCGTCTCCCTGCCCCACAGCCAGTGGCTTCAGACCCAGTGGGAAGCTCTAGCAACTAGACTGGGCTGCCTAGAAGGCCCCAATGCATTGGCAGGATGACTCCCAGCGCCCAGTCCCTGTGTCATGCACTGAGCCCGTCCTGGCAGATTATCTTTTGAAATGTATGAGCCAGTGAATCTGTGCGGCAGGGTTAATGAGCTGGGTTTTCACAAACATTGAGTGACCCAAACTGAGGACACAAAGACTTGACTGACCATAGTCTTCGCGGGCTTTTCCTCCACTGCAGACAGGAATGTAATATGGCGCGGAAAAGACACAAAGGTTTTGGAGAAATACACCTGGGGTGGAAAGGAATGCTCCCTCTTTCTTGAAAGGAAGTTTCTCTAAGACAACCAAGCTTGTGGTAGTCACTGCTGATGTGCCCCCACTCACCTGCCTCAGCAGCTTGTAGTGTATGCAAAAGAGACAGATCACCAGCGCCTGGGTAGGCAGGAGTGGGCGGGGCTAGAATGGGGGGACTCGAGGGAGAGTCCCAGGGGTGAGGCACCGCCTGTGGGCGTGGCTATGCCTGAGGGAGGGGCGGGGCCACGACCCCCAGGGTGGGCAGCGCAGTCTTGTGGGTGGAGTCCCGGGCAGGGGCGGTGCTTTGGAGGCGGCTGCGGTTGCCGGGCTACAGCGGTGGCCCGGAGCTGGGAGGTGATTTGGCGTGCGTGCCCCAGGATCTCGTCCCGCCGGATCGAAGCTTCCCCGAGGACCCGGCAGGACGAGGAGCTTCCCCGAAGATCGGGCAGGTAGGTGTCCCGCGCCTCCGGGGCTGCGGGGCGCTGCGGGCCCAGCCTCGCCCCCTGGACCCCGCAGGTCTGGAGCGCAGAGGAGCAGCTGCAGGCGGGAAGTGACAGCCGGGGCAGCCGCGTCCCCGGAGGGTCGCAGGTGTGGGAACGCCTCGTGGGCTGCGTTGGAGGGAATGACAGCACCCGGATCCCCACCGAGGCATCTTGTGCGCGCGCGTGCGTGCGTGAGCGAGGAAACCTGTGCAGGCTGCGGCCGCCCAGCGCAGGTCTCTCTGCACAGCACCCGTGCCCACGGCCGTGCTGCAGGCTGCCTGGGCAGGGCGAGATGTTTAAAGATCCACCTGCACAGTCTTAAATGCCAACAGTATTTGCTACATTATAAACAGAGGATGTGATCGATTTAGAAAGGAAGGCAGCTCCCAGAGCCTGTTGCATGGTTCCCATGCCATTTCACGGCCACAAGTTCAGTTTAGCCTAGTTATTGATCGGGATTTCCCTCAGTAGCTAAGGTTGGTCCCAAACCAGGAGCATTGTTTGGTCTTCTTCAAGGGAAGCAATTTAGTTTATTTAGGAAGATGTAGTTTTTATTCCAATGGCACACTCTTTGACTACAAGACAACTTATATATCCCGGAAGCGGTTATTGTTAAATGGCTTATATAAACAGGAATTTGTTGTTCTTTCAGCATCAGATACTTAGATAGCAAAGGGAGAATTATACTGCATTAGTTCAAGATTTACTCAGGAGCTGGGGAGATGGTTCAGCAGTGAAAGGTACTTGCTTGCAAACTCTAAAGGCCTGGGTTCAGTTCCCCAGTACCCATGTAAAGCCAGATGCATAAAGCAGCACATATGTCTGGAGTTCATTTGTAGTGGCACTAGGCCCTGGGGTGTCCAATCTCTCTCTCTCTTTGTTGCTCTACTTGCAAATAAATAAAATTATTTTTTTAAAGATTATTCAGAGTGTTTTCTGGGTAGGAATATTAAACCTTAAGCATTTTTTGCCAAGGTTGTTTTCATGGAGTTTTAAGATGTATTTTTACTTCAAGCGTTATCTAAGTTAATGATATGTAACTAGAGAATTAAGTCCTGGTGTGGATGACAGTTTTGAGGTAATCAGAGGTGTGGGAAACAAAAGTAATTTTTCTTTGCATGTTATTTATTGAGTTGTTTTGAAAAAAATCACACAAAATGCAAGGCAGCATTGTGAAAGTATTGCCTTGGCCTTGATGCATAGGGCATGATTATGAGCTCTGTTAGTACTTTTGAATCAATGAAATGTCTTATGATATCTACTTCATTACTGGAGCCACATGGCTTTATTGACTTTAGAAATTTTTTTCCATGTTAACTTTGGGATGTTGTATTGGTAGTTTCTGGGACAACTGTGGAGGTGTTATTCATCAGCAGTGTCTGATGACTGTGTCAAGGCTGGATTTTGAGTCTGAAGCTAAAAGAGTTATGAAAACTTGTCACTAGAAAGTGTACTGTAAAGTGCCTTACTAATTAGAAGACTTGAATAAGGGGAAGTGCTAATATGCAAGCGACCACAAGAGAGTTGTAAAAGAAGGGAAATTTAATTCATATGTCTAGGTGATTCTGAGCTTTAATTGATTCATATTTCAGAATGAAAGTGAACTGGATGCCTGCAAAGCAAAAGCACCCAGGTTCGATTCCCCAAGACCCACGTAAGCCAGATGCACAAGGTGGCACATGTGTCTGGAGTTTGTTTGCAGTGGCTGGAGGCCCTGGCACACCCATGCTCTCTCTCTTTCCCTCTCTGTGCCTCTTTCTCTCTCTCAAATAAGTAATATATATATATATATATATATATATATATATATATATATATATAAATTTGGCATTCCTGAGGATGATGCACTAGATTTTCCTCTGACCTCCACATCATTTGTGTTCTCGAGCATTTTAGGTAAAGAACACTCGATCTTGTTAGAGTACTGTATCCAAGCATGAGGTCCTTACCTGGATCATGTTCTACCACAGTAATTTATATTTCAGTCTCAAGTGCTATTTGCACATATTTTCACATATATTATTTCATCCCTTACAACTCTAATAGATGAAATATTATCCATAATTAATGAACTTCTTCATTCATTTGACATATATTAGGCACACGCTTTGGCTCACTTACGGTTCTAGAGTGAGATTTGGGTGTCTTTGACATTAAGTCCCCAAACCCTGGTAGGTGGTCAGATGAGGGAGGGAGCCCTTGGGACAAGGAAGAGAGGAGGAGACAGGAAAGCTCATACCTCTTCCCACTAGGGACAAGCCATGCTCAGCTCTGGTTCACCTTACCTGGATGTGGTCCCAGTGAATGACAAATTTGTCTAATGTTTCAAGAACGTCCTTCATTTAAAATTAAAATTTAAAAACCACATATTTTCATGACTAAAGAAAATAGGTGCTGGCTAGTTGTCACACAGTCTGGAAGGATAGAGAAGCAAGCAGATAGGGGTGCTATGGAAACACCATAGTAAGGTACCCAAGCTAGATTCATGGGGATCCCAGACCTTAGGAAGTCATTGGTTTAAGGGCAGTACTAATGGTCTGTCCAACTCAGAAGACATGGAACCTCCAGGGACATGGTCACCTGAGCTGCCACCTCAAGGTCCTTTTACCTATGAACAGGGCACAATTTTTCGTGACTTCCAACAAGCACCTGTTTTCCATCCCTGCGAAGGGAGGCCCGTTGGGACACATCTGCATTAGTGCCCCTTTGTGCAAATGAGCAGGTTGAGAGGCTTTATGTGACCAGAGCCTCGTCTGGTGCAGCTCGAGGGGATGTTTGCCAGCCCTGCTGCGTAGGCTCTTGGCTGGGCTAGCTCTGATACCACCAGCCTGCTTGCTGTGGCTATGGGCAGACAGCTTGGTGTTGTAGGAACAAAGAACACCCTCGAAAGTGCTCAGCCAGGGTCACAGCTCTACACCGGTTCTTCACAAGAGGGTTCTGAGTTGTTGGAAGGTGTTTCCAGCATTGATATTTTTGGTAAAGTACAAAAATTCCAGTGTACAGACACATGTACATAGCCACAATATTTTTTTTAAATCTCTTGGGCTTGGTAAATCAGTCCCAAATAAATAGCACTCTGAAACATGGAAAACATTTACATTTTCCCCATCTGCTCAGAATTCAAAAGCAATTTTACTAATAACCTTATTATTGCCTTATTTTTGTTTTAAATATTACTTAAATATAACTTGTTTCATTAACATTTCCTTCTTTTTATGAATGCCAAAGAATTTCATAAGGAATTTTATTGTATTCCAGGAAATTCAAGGTCACACTCATAACATTCCACCAGCTAAATTGTTTATATCGAAAGTGCTCTTGGCTAGGAGACCCCCCACCCCTGCCAAGCTCAGAGTTGCTTCAAAGTGTACCTGTCCAATACTGGCACCCACTGCAGCTTCCTTTCACTCAGAGTGGGCTGAGGAAGTAGATGAATGATTGAATGTGTGACTTCATATACATGCCCATGCCATCAGATTTGTGGATCTGCTTCTGTCCATGGTGGAAGGGGTCATTGTACACTGACCGCAGGAGAACTCAACCCTACACTGACATAACAGAAGGTCCAGGACTCTACATGGAGTTACCAGGCATGAACTGGATTTGGCTTTCCTTAGTTCTAGCATGTCCCATCTTTTCACTTTCTGTTTTCTGTCTGGACATGCGGAGGTAGGCACTTACTTTAAAGAGTGGTAATAAGGACACTGAGGAGATCATTCGGTGGTTAAAGCCACTTACTTGCAAAGTCTGAGAGCCCGGGGTTCGATTCCCCAGTACTCATGTAGAGCCAGACGTACAAAGCAACACAAGCGTCTGCAGTTCATTTGCAGGGGCAAGAGGCCCCAGCATACCCAGTCTCTTTCTCTCAGATAAATAAAGAAATAGGCTTTTTTTTTTTTTAAAGAGTGGTATCAAGAAAAAATGTTATGCTTTTTATAAAGGATTAATACAGCGCTTGGCTGTATAGGTGCTTGGATCAAACGTTGGACCAGTTCTTGATCTTCCAATTTCTTTTGCAGACCCTAGGACAGGAGGACTACACAGTGGGGCTGAGTAGACAGCTCATTAGGTAAAGTGTTTGCCACACAAGCATGAGGACCTGAGTTCAGATCCCCAGCACCCATGTAAAAATACTAGGCATGATGGCACATACCTGCAATCCCGGTGCTGAAGATAGATATAGAATTAGGAAGAGATCTATAGGGCTTACTGGCCACCTTGTCTACCCAAACTGGTGAGCTCTGAGTTCAGTGATAGACCTTGTCTAAAAAAAGGTGGAGTGACTGAGGAAGACACTTGACAACTGCCTCTGGCCTGCACATACATGTGCACACACATGCACACACCTGTATGAACATGCAGGCACACACTACACACAAACATACAGGAGACGACAGAGGATTGTCACTGTGGCTTTGCTCCCCTGTGACATCCCACGTTTGTCTGTCCCATACGGAATCATTTGCTGCTCCACAGAAATGCCATAACATGCGATTTGCTTACACTGTACAGTAGTTACTGTGTGTCAGAAACGGTTTTGTCTCAATGAACCTCCTACCCCACTTCACAGCCGTTAGATTCTCTTGGCCTGAGGCAGTCTGCACCGGGGAGACCATCACTCTGCCCCATAGACTACGGGGTGCGCTCTTGCGGACACAGCTGCTGAATGATGTTCTCAGTCAGCAGCTACACCGGCCGCAGTGGCCATCAGTGATTCAGGTTTATTCTGAGCAGTGTGGTTGACTCGGATCTATAATCCCAGCTACCTAGGTGGCCAAGGCAAGAGTACTACAAGTTCAAGGCCTGCCTGGAGCAATCTAGCAAAACCCTATCTCAAAATAAAACGTGAAAAGAAAAAGATTCTGGGAATGTACAACACTTGCCTAGAGGTGAGAGGCCCAAGGTTGGATGTCATCTTCACACTAGAAAAAGTATTTTTTTGTTGTTCTGTTTTGTTTTGTCTTGGTCTGATTTTCCAAGGTAGGGTCTTTTTCTAGCCCAGGCTGACCTGGAATTCACTATGTAGTCTCAGTGTGGCCTCGAACTCATGACAGTCCTACGTCTGCCTCCTGAATACTGGGATTAAAGGCATGCGCCACCACACCCAGCTCTTTTTTTTTTTTTTTTTTTAAGATTGAGTCTGTTCTAGGTACTGGTGGAAGCACTGTGTATGCATTCCAGTTAATCCTTACTTCACCACGCGAAATGGGTTCGACCTTTTTCTTTGCTTTCTTTTTAAAACATGCGTGGTGCATCCATGTGCGGAAGGGCACACGTGTATGTGAGAGCGCATGTGTATGTATGTGGAGGCCAGCAGTCAACTTTGAGTGTTTCCATCAGTTGTTCTCCACCATGGTTTTGGACACAGAGTTCTCAGTAACCCTGGAGTTTGTAACTCAGGCTGGACTAGCTAGCCAGCAAGCCCCAGGGATTGCCCTCTCTCTGCCTCCCCAGTCTGGGACCACAGCTGTGCACTACCACACCTGGGATCTAGATGCAGGTCCCTTTGCTTGCTTAGCAAGCACTTTACCCACCCCTCAGCCTCCTCGTTTATTTCTTTATGCTTTTGCAATCTCAGTGTGACATTGCCCAGAAATTCCTCATTTTGCCTGTCCTCCCCAGTAGTTGGTATAATGTCTTCAAAGGATATTCTGTCCAAGACAGTTGCTTGGCTATGATATATACTGACTCAGGCTATCAATCTCTCTTTTTTATTTTTCTTATTTTATGTGAATGCTTTGCTACTCAAGGTTGGAAATCACCAACCCCAAATCCGGAATGCTCCAAAATCCGAATCTTTTTGAGGGCCAACATGATATCACAAGTTGAAAATTCCACACCATGAAACTTTCTTTGATGCACAAAATAATTAAAAACATTATACAGAATTACCCCCAGGCTAGGTACTTACATTGTACATGAAACATATTTAAATTTTGTGTTTAGACTTGGGTCCCATCCCAACAATACCTCATGGTATACATGTAATATTCCAGAATCTGGGAAAATCTGAAGTCTAAAGTTCTTCTGGTCCCAAGCATTTCATGTAAGGGACACTCAGCCTGTGTACCCCCTTTTGCCCATATTGGTTTGGATTCCATAGAAAAATCACACATTTTTATCTTTTAGAATGTCACACATTTTTCACAATTTAGGACCATGTTGAGAAGGCTAACCTGAAGCCAGGCGTGGTGGCTCACACCTATAATCCCGGCATTCAGGTAGGAGAATTGCCATGAGTTTGAGGCTAGCTTGGGCTACGAGTAAGTTCCAAGTTACCCGAGGCTAGAGGGAGAAGAGAAAGAGCGAGTGAGAGCCTGAGGCATACTCTGTAGGGAATATGACTCAGTCTCCTTCATCTGCCCCACAGGAGTAAGTTGCATGGCAGGGTAGATGCTGCATGGTGTGCTTGAGATGTGGGGGAGGGGGAACCATGACAGAGGCTGAAAAAGTGAGTTCACTCAAATGAGGTGATTCCTTCAACAAGTGCTCAGTGGTTTCCGCTTGCTCCAGCAGCACCCCGGCCATCCATCTGAAGTGAGTCCGCTGGGCTCCGGCCCCTCCTGCGTCTCGGGCCTCCCTCAACTCTGGGCAGTTGTAGGTCAGCAGATGACAACGGCCTTTCTGCTCAGCTCAGCTCAGCCTCCTTTGCTGCTGTTGATCTCACTGGCCCCCTGCTCTGATTTTCTGCCTGGGTGTCTTTTTTTCTTCTTCATAGTTAGATGATCCCATCCAGGCTATGCTGGTTTTGGGAGATTCCATTTTATAAGAAATCAAACTGCTTTTTCTCTATCCGAAAGATGGAGTCACTAGAGGCGACTTCATGTTTTTTAAAAAAGGAAAATCTCTGCTCCTGACCTTATGCATATCTGAAGAACAGGAAAAAGAAACAACACATCATTGTTTCTATGTTTTAGATTATTCCTGATGAAAAGCAAGAAGCTGGGTTTATCTTCATAGAAATGCTGGGGCCATGTCTCTGTTGCATCACTTGTGACATTCGGATGTTTTAAAATGCATGCTTGCCTTTTTTGTCAGTATATGATCCGCATTGTGCAGCTTTGGGGAAGCATTCACAGATGCCCAGCCTCAGCTGTTTGCTTCTGAGAGGAGGTGAAGCTCAGATCTGAGCACACTGTTCTGCTGGATGTGAGTGACTCAGGGACTCTGGAGCCCACCGACCCAGATTTCCATCTGGCTTGACCTCTTCCAGACAGGGTAACCTTGAGAAGGTTACTCAGCCCTTTGTGAGCCTCAGTTTCCCCATCTCGAAAGTGGAGAGAATGATAGTGCTGACCTTCTAGAAGGGCTGCAGGGACGGATGGAGTTAGCATGCTAGAAATAGCACCTGGCTTACAGTGTTTAGCAAGTGTTGTTATTTAATCATGGTTGTTATCCTGTTGGCACAGTCTTCTAAGTGCACATAAACCAAGGGCTTATAAGTCACTGTTTGAATATGATTCTCTTCTGGAAAGTCTTGGGGAGAAAATAAAGGCAGGTGCAAGCCAGGGATTCAAAGACAGTTGGAGTTTTATATGTGACATATGGATAAGCAAAGCATGAATTGTCATTACCTGAATTGTATAAGAATTGCCTTTTTCTATGGTATCGTTTTAAGAAGAGGTTCCTTTTAAAACAAATATGTTCCTGAAGTATGTAATGAGAGCCATCATATGGAAAGAAGAGCTCACTCTTTCATGTTAACCTTACCTGCCTTCTTGTTTTTCATTTAGACTCTCCAAGGATAAATACACTTGATAAGAGAAATGGCTTTAAAGGTACTTCTAGAAGAAGCAAGAACATTCATCACCATCCTACTTTTACTGGGCTATTTGGTAAGTCAAGTCTTCTTTTTTTCATAAGAATATGGAGACAAAATTCATATAACTAGACCCAAGATGTCAGCATGGTGATGCAGGCCTATGATCCCAGCACTCAAGAGGTGGAGGCAGGAAGATTGCATATTTAAGACCAGCCTTGGCTACAGAGCAATGGCATTTCTTAAAAATAAATGAAAGAGGGGTTGGAGAGATGGCTTAGAGGCTAAGGCACTTGCCTGCAAAGCCTAAGAACCCAGGTTCAATTCCCCAGTACCCACTTAAAGCCAGATGGACAAGGTGGCACATGCATCTGGAGTTTGTTTGCAGTGGCTAGAGGCCCCAGTGTGCCCATTCTCTCTCTCTGCCTCTCTGTCTCTCAAATAAATAAATAATATATATACATATATTAAATATTAGTGAATGAATAAATGGATGAATAAATAGTACCAGGACTATTTTATATTTATGATCTCATTCTGTTTTATTTCTTTTGATTTGTACTTAGTTATTTTTGCACTTAGAAAGCCATGAAGTTTGTAACAAGTGTTGAAATTACTTTATTTAAATTTAGATGGGCATGAAGTTGCCATGTTACTCTTGGAATTAGGATGATGACATTTCCTTGGATTTGTGGGCATATTTCTGTCACAACACATCCTCTAATGAAACCATACATTTGCATATAGTCCCCATGGTTTACATAGTTTATGAAGAATTAAGAATACATTTTTGGGTTAGAGAGCTAGCTTATGGTTAACAATCACTTGTTTTCAAATTCTGCTGGCTAGAGTTCAGCTCCTTTAGCACCCATGTAAAGCCAGATGCAAAAGGTGGTGCAAGCATCTGCCATTCATCCACAGGAGCAAGACAACTTGGCAGGCACACCCACATGTACAAACAAGTAAAAATAAAAAAGAATAGATTTTTAAAATTAATTTTTTTCATGTGGCATCTGTATCTATCTGGAATTCAAAAACTATTAAAGGCTAATAGAGAATTTTAATGTTTGAAAGTACGACAAAGGGCATATGAAGGTGTGCGAATTGAAATTTTGTTCCTCTAGAGACAAATGATATTGCAAGGATTTTTATACTGCACAGCGTACTAGAGTCTTACAACACAAGGTGGGAGGAAGCAGCTTGGGGTCCTGAATCCAGTGGCTGAGGTGACAACCTTCTTGATGTTCATTGAACAGTAAATAAATGGACTAGGAGAGAGATTTTTTTCAAGGAGGTTATAGTCTATTTATGGCAAAAAAAAAAAAAAAGGATACTCCTACCCCTGTTAAGCAAAGCCAGACTCCTCTGAGATGGCAGGAGGTAGGAGAAAAGACCACTAGACCTTTAGCTCCAAAAGCTTTTCTTTGGAAGGGGATGGTGGGTATCACTGCAGGTAGTCCTTCTTCCAACTGGACATCATTTGTAGAGCTGATGCTTAGTGTCACCAGCATCCAAAACAATGTCCAATACATTGCGTGTAACAGTGTCTGTCCCCACAGGGCTTTGGAAGAGTTTCAGCTTTCATTTAGGAGGACAAAATTATAGTCAATCATGTTACTTGATGTATTCCTGTTTGGGATAAAGTCAGACTGAATTGTCTTTACCAATTTTAAGATGCCATTAGTACCAGTATTTTATATACATGATAATAGGCAGGCAAACACAGTTGTAGCATGATAGTAATAAGGTGAACTTGTTTTCAGATAAAATAAGGAAAAAAAAGCTTAATTAATTAAGCTAGTTAATCTTGGAACATGACTTACACCTTCCTTTTTGCTGATGTATGATTTCTCCATCTCAGTCCTGTGCTCTGTGCATGGTTTTAGTAGGCAGCCAGGTGGTTTTCAGTGAGAGTGCGAGCTCATATTTATGTAGCGTTTTTGTTTTGAAGAGTTCAGAGCTTGGCCATTTGTCATCTCACCGTGCCATCCTCAGGAAGTTGGCTGATCTCATGGCCGTCAGACAGGAGTTTTGAGAGATGATCTCTAGTAAATGTCATGTTACTGGAATGGTTTGAAAGTCTCCATTCATCCAGGTGGCAGTACTTGGGAGGCACAGACAGGAAGATCAAGAGTTTGAGACTAGCCGGGGTTACATTTTGAGGCTTTTTCCCCAAACAAACAAGTGAACAAACAACAAAACTGGTGCAGAAACATCTAAAGGATAGCTACAGGGTCTTGTGACTATCTGAGTCTATGATATTTTTTTCAAGTTTGAATACTTGAATGTTTATATTTCTTTAAGTTCAAAAAGTTTCGTTTATTTAATTCAAAATTTTTTGGGTAGTGAAAGGACCTTGGGTCTCTGTAGGGCTGTTCATTTATAAATCATCTCAGAATAGCTGTCACCCTCTAGGTCACTTTACCCTGGGTACTCAAAAGAGAATCAAAGAAAGACTGTATGTGGTTAACTCCAGGGCAAAAGGAACCCTGTTATGGAATGAATGATCATTCTCTAGGACACAAAGAAGAGTTTGAGTTATATATTTATTTGTTCCACTGACTCATTCAGAAAGTGGTTTTTCTTCTTGAAGTGAAAATTAAACTGACCTCCCTCAGAGGTGATGTTTACACTCAGTGATTATGTGACTAACATTGAAGATATGACTCCTTTCTTGCAAACAATGTAAGGAACGTAGTGGAAGATAACGTTTTGTGAACATTTTTTTTTTCCAGTCATGTAAAGTGCTTTGTGAGACCGGAGACTGTAGACAACAAGAATTCAAGGATCAGGCTGGAAATTGTGTTCTCTGCACACAATGTGGGCCAGGCATGGAGTTGTCCAAGGTACATCCGGGGTACATGGCTATGTGTCTGTTTGTAAAATGCATTCTTTTAAACTAAATCCTTTTGGTTAACTATTAGCAAAACTTTCAATAACATGACAGAACTCTTGGTCCATTATGTCACTTTAGGCAGATATTATTTAATCCCCTTTTCAATCTTCTGATTTGTCCACACCTTTCTGAAATGAATAGGTTCTAGCAACCAGAATTCAAAATATGTCAGTAGCTTATATGTTGTCATTTATAATAGTCAATTGATAGAATATTTAAGGTTTATTTGAGTTATTTAAAAAGAACAGGCATTCTACTGACAACTTTAAAATAAAGCATAAATAACAGAAAATTGTAATGCAGCCGGGCGTGGTGGCGCACGCCTTTAATCCCAGCACTCGGGAGGCAGAGGTAGGAGGATCGCCGTGAGTTCGAGGCCACCCTGAGACTCCATAGTGAATTCCAGGTCAGCCTGGGCTAGAGTGAGACCCTACCTCAAAAAACCAAAAAAAAAAAAAAAAAAAAAAAGAAAATTGTAATGCTACTATTTACTGTGTCTTCTTGTTCCTAAAATGAACACTACCTTGTTAGTTAGTAGTGTCCTCAGTAAGGATGCCCCAAGGCCAGTCAGGGTTTCCGTCAAACATACGTTACCAGCCTCACCACACTCAGTGTCCATCGCTCCTGGGAGCACTTGATCGGATTCATTTTCACTCCTCTTTATTTAGAAGAGGTAGGTCGTAATGGGGCGTATCTCACAGTCCTGCCTGTCCAGCTGCCTGTCCAGAACTGTTCCTTTGCTTCATTTCTTGATCTTTTGAAGATGTTACTAGTTGTAGTTTGGTTCTAAATAAAACATCAAAACCTTCCTGTTAAAAAAGGGACAATAGGTTTTTGTTTTTATTTAAAGTGACTTCTAAAAGAGAAATCCTTTTTCTTATAGAAAACCATTATTGAAAGCTGAGTCTTAACCATTCACAGACTTTGATCAATGATATCCAAACAGCAGGAAACAAAGAATTAATACATTCCACAGGTCCGTCCTGGTGGATGACGTTTCGGTCTGGTTGTGGTGAAGAGGTGGTGATGTTCATGACTCTACATCTGGACTGAAACTGAAGGAGGGCCTTCAAACTGTGTGATAGCTGGTTAGTTTCAGCATCTGAGCAGATACTTTTCAGTCCATGTCGATTATACTAATGTTCTTTTTCAGACATAGGTTCCTCCATCTTGGGTAGGAAAAGATTTACAGGTAGAGTCCCTTTTCCCAGACCACTGAACAAAGTAGAGTACCCAGGGAACCCAGTGGGAAAACATGACATTTCTTCCCTCCTCAAATGACCACTGTCACCATTTCTTCAGCTCAGGCTGTTCTAAATCTGTTGTATGCTAGACATACTTAGAACTACCTACCTCTTCACTTAATATGGGGAAGTTACCTTAATGAAAGTGTGACAGTAAAAAAAAAAAAAGAAGAAGAAGAATGTTCAGCTGACAGAGCTGAGGAGGATAGACTGAAAGTTCTTCTTTGTATAATTTGCTGTGAACATCAGAGTGGTGAGGCCTGGAGAGATGGCTCAGCAGTTAAAGGTGCTTGATTGCAAAGCCTGGCATCCTGGGTTTGAAGCCCCAGTGCCCACATAAAACCAAATGCACAAATTGGCACATACATCTGGGGTTCCTTTGCAGCAGAGGCCCTGGCATGCCCGTACTTGCCCCTCTTCAAATAAATAAGTCAATAAAATACTTTTTAAAAGAAAAAACATCAAGCCAGGAGTGGTGGCGCACGCCTTTGCTCCCAGCACTCCGGAAGATCGCCGTGAGTTTGAGGCCACCCTGAGATTACATAGTGAATTCAGGTCAGCCTGGGCAAGAGCAAGACCCTACCCTGAAAAACAAAACAAAAAAAGAAAAGGAAAAGAAAAGAAAGAACATTATCAGAGTGAAATTGGCAGTTCCTGAAGTGAATAACCATTTCTAAGAGATTTATCCTTTGTATATAGAGAAAATAACATTAAATTATTGGAACATCAGGCCAGAAGGCAAAGGTTCAATCAGCTGGAATTTTTTTTAAATGAGAAAATAATTCATTTTCCAGCTTCTGGTTCCTCATGCCATGAGCTACTAAAGAGCTGAACAAAATCAAGAGTCAGCAGGTCTTCTTAGACAGTGGAAGTGAAGCCTCGGCCACAGGAGAACTCTCCCTCTGCCCCCAGCCCCAAGCCAGACGGAGAATCTCAGCACACTGCAGCAGAAGCCGCGCAGTACCAGTCCTGAGGCAGGAAGCCTGAAGTGGGATTGGCAAAGTGCCGAAGCCTAGCTGCTGGGGAAGGAGGAGGCAGAGCTCCGGGGAAACTGCTCACTGGCCTCTGTGCTCGCATTCTACTTCCAGGGGATCAGGTGTAGTCTCACTGAAAATGTCATTAAGAAAACTTTCTTCTTCCTTTTTTGAAATGTGCCAGATCACTGTGAATCCAGATCCGGATCAGGGATCACAAGAAAAAAAACTAGCAAACCAGATAGTACCACACTGGGGTATCCACAGAGCCTAACTGACCTGGGGGAGAGAAAGACACATCTTTGCCACTATAGCTCTCCTGTGTAGCTGGTAGGGTAGGTGGAGGAGGGCATGAGGAGTTTGCAGGTCACAGTCTCAGACACAGCATCACCAGAAGGCAGGCCTAATCCAAGAATCATAGACTGCTCCCCTCATAACTTTCCTACACATCACTGAAGGTTTACTTAGAGCAGTTCCTTTACCTGCATCAAGTATAGCTTGTAACAGAAAACTATAAACATGGCAGAAGTACTGACAGTATCAGAGAATTTAAAACATCTGTGACTAATATGCCAAGGGCTGTGTAGGATAAAGTAGGTGTTGTGCGAGAGTAGATGGGCATTGTAAGCCAAGAGATGAAAAAAAACCTAAGGAAGAATCCAAAAGACATGTTCTAGATGAAAACGAGTAACAGAAATGAAGGACGCCTGTGATAGGCTTCTATAGACTGAACACCACCAAGGAAAGAATTTCAAGGCCTAAGGAGGTATCAACAGATGCTTCCAGAAAATAACATCAAAGAGAACAAAGACTAAAGGAAAATTAGCAACAACAAAACAAAGAAAAAACTCCAAGTGCTGTGGTATAAACATGCAAAAAGAACGGAAGAGAAGAAATATTTGAAAAAAATAATGACTTAGAATTTCTCTAAACACCCTAAATCCAGGAAGACTACAGAATACCAAGCAAAACAAATGCCAAAAACTATTCATACACACTGCAGGACAACATAGCTTGAAGGGAAAGTCCCAGGACAAGTGAGAGGAGTAAATGGCAGCTCTGCAGAGGAGCAGAGGTAAGGATGGCATCTGACTTCACAGAGAGGCAAATAGGAAAAGAGTGGAGCGCTATTGAAGCATTGAAAGGAAAACCCCAGGCCCAGAATTCTGTGCTTGGTGAAATGATCTTTCTCAAGTGAAGTCGAGTGTAGGTATAGTGGCCCATTTCCAATGCTCAGGCTGATCATAAGTTGAAGTTTAAGACCATCCTGGACTACCTAGTGAGTTCCAGTCTCAAAGAAATGGAAGGGGGAGGGCAGTGGGTATATGGGAGAGAAATAAAGACTGATAGAAGTATGAGAAACAGATGAATCCATTATAACATGGAAAACTTCAGT